>HG993132.1:0-5000000 GCA_905231865.2 Boloria selene
TTTCCCGAATTCAGGCGGGAAATCGAAAAATTATTAAAATACCAAACCGAGTTTACTTAAGCGATACAACATTTCATACTACATTGATCTTAAGAAAAATTTACAAGTCTAAAATTCTTTTAAAATGTTTTCTTTTTGGCTTCCGTTGACTGGAACTAATTAGTTGCCATCGTTCTTCGTAGTTTTCAGCGAGATCTTCAGGACCTGTAACAAAAAACACCAAATTTTTACTTAAAAAACGACATTTTTCAAATTATTTAAAAAATTTTTCAAATAAACCATTCGAAATTTTTTGCTTAAACATATCGTATTTGGCCATATAATAACCCCCCATAGTCATTTTCCCGAATTCAGGCGGAAAATCGAAAAAAAGGCCCCCCCGCCCTCCCACTGGTCATTACTAAGGTAGATTTCCGTGACCTTGAGCATTCAAATAGCATTTTCTTTAGTTTAGAACCAACTTTTTCGGAATTTTATTTTATATTCTCGTTCCTTGTATAAAGTATAACAAACCCAACCAAAAATTTTTTTTAAAATTACACTCAGCAAAAATTTTCTATATAACTTTTCTTGAGATCAAAAAGTTTTTAAAAATAAAATAAAACTATATTGTGACCTGCTCCAGCTACCTCAGGATAGCTGTTGAAGCAAGCACCGGCTGGAAATAACATAGAAACTATTGACTCATATACAATATTAGTGTTTGACTTCAGGGTTGCCCTTTACACAACCCTAATATTTCAAGACTATTCTGGGATTATACACCCAAGCAACTTTAATCAATTAAGTTACAGACAATAGTGCGCTAAGCAACTACAACATGCTTGGACGGACACCCATAAAAGCCCCCAAGATGGCTCAAAGCCCAAACCCTGATTCGCACAGGGGAGAGACCCCTGAGTTAAATGTGACGTATGTAGCAGCAGGACCTTCAGCCCCACCGACGGAAGCCCCTGTGGTCGCTTTAAATAGCGTCATGGAAACGGCTGATTTTATAGACATTACCGGATGTACGACGGAGGCACCTGCAGAGACAGGAACAAAGCCTCAACAAAAAACTAAGACCACACAGAGTCGCGCTGCTCCACCAAAGAAGAAGACGACTAAAGCGCACTCTTCGCAAAGGAACTCAGTGACAACAGATGGGGCACCGGATGATAGTGAGAAGACCCCAACGCCTCCGGAAAACAAGTACCTCAGTGAGTATACAGAGGCTAAGGCCTACTATGTTAACATCATTAACTCACTGGGTAAATCCGGGAATCTAAAAACAGAAATAAAGAATAGTGTTAGTGAAAATGCTAAGAAACTGTTTGAAATGGCAAAGAAGAAAATTGGGCACAAAGAACAAGGAGCGGTGGAGATAGCGCCGAATATTACCGAAGTGACGACATCGCAGACGGAACAGACGGAACTGATAAAAGTACTCATAGAGGACATGAAAATATACAAAAAGGATCTTGAAGAGATAAAACAACAAAATACAACAATAACGGCGGAGATCAAGCAGATTCCGAGGATCCCCGAGGCAGAGCCAGGATTATCCTACGCAGAGGTCACTAAGCTGACAAAAACTATAGCGGATTTTAAAAACGACCTTGGCAGATATGTATCGTCACAGCCCGCCAACCAACACGAAACAGGGGCTACCGCAAGCCAAAGGACATCTATGACGAACACGTATTCCCAACCGGTTCATTCGATGGTGGTGTCCTCCGCTGACGCCCAAGACACCAGCGATGATGTAATAAGCAAGATTAGATCGGCTGTAAATGCAAAAATTTCAGGAATACGAGTGGATCGGCTGAGAAAAGCAAAAGACCAAAAGGTGGTACTGGGCTGCCAGTCTAGAGAAGAGCTCGCCAAAGTGGCAAAAACGGCAACCCAGGACTGATCGCGCAGGAAATGGAAAATAGGGATCCACTTGTGATACTCTATGACGTCCTGAAGAGCAACACTGACGAAGATATCCTTGGAGCCCTCAAACAGCAAAACGGGCATATACTGGGGGCGATACCTGACAAGGACAGCAGGGTTAGTGTAAAATTCCGTAGAAGAGCGAGGAATCCGCACGAAAACCATGTGGTCCTGCAGGTGTCGCCGGCAGTTTGGCAGTGTCTTACCAAAGCGAGGAAAATCCATATCGATATACAGTATATAACGGTCAAAGACCAAACCCCGTTGGTAACTTGCTCAAAATGTTTGGGCTATGGGCATGGCAGGAAGGCATGTAAGGAATCCGTGGATACTTGCAGCCACTGCGCGGGTCCACATTTACGAAGCGAATGCCAGGCGTTCAAATCCGGAGCTCAACCTACATGCCGCAACTGTGAGAACGCCAAACTGGACACGACGAATCATAATATATTCGATAACGAATGCCCGATTAGGAGGAAGTGGGACGCCCTGGCAAGGGCGCGGGTGGCGTACTGCTAAGGGCGCCCAGGATGTGACACGAGCTGACAAAAAACCCCATACTGTTCTCCAAACGAACCTGCAAAGAAAGGAGTTGGCCACCTACGAGCTGATGATTGAGGCCAAAAGGAGGAGCGCAGCGATAGCCCTGATACAGGAGCCCTACGTGGGGGGCATAGGTAGGATGAAGAACTATGCAGATGTACGAATTTACCAGAACACCAGCACAGGTGCCGGTACTGTCAAAGCTGCCATAGCCGTCTTCGACAGGGACCTGATAGTTACGCAAGACACCAACTACACCACGAACAACATCGTAGTGGTCAAGATTAGAACCGGCACCTGGGACATGGCTGCGATTTCATTCTACATTGAACCAAACCAGCCCCTCGAGCCATATCTGGATCAGTTGAAGGTAATAGTGGAGGCGTCCGGACCCTACATTCTTGTGGGGGGGGATGCGAACTCTAAAAATACCTGGTGGGGAAGTGGCACAACAGATCGACGTGGCGAAGAGATGGTTGGAGCCCTGGACGAGCTTGACCTACATATCTTAAATCAGGGAAGTGCTCCGACCTTTGATACTTTTCGGGGGAACAAGAGATACTCAAGCTGCATCGATATCACGGCGTGCTCCTCGGAGATGCTGGCATTAGTGGACGACTGGAAGGTAGACGACAGCGTGACGAGCTCCGACCACAATACCCTAACATATACAATAAACTTAAAGAAAACAAAAGACATTACGATTAATAGTACAACTAGAATATTTAACACTAGGAAGGCGAATTGGGACGAGTTTCATGCGAAATTAGTACAATTACTGGCCGGTAAACAGATTAACAAAATAGACATAGAAAAAATTAAATATAAAATAGAATTAGACGAAACAATAGAAAAATATACTAACTTAATCATAACAGCTTGTAAAGAAACAATACCTGAAAAGAAAAATAATAAAAAACTACACTTACCTTGGTGGAACGATGAGCTCGCCGCGCTGAAGAGGGAAGTAGTCACGAAGAAACGCCGCATCCGATGCGCCGCACAGGTCCGAAGAGCGAAGGTCGTTGAGGACTACCTGGAAAGCAAAGAAAAATATGAAACATTCGCTAAAAAATCACAGATAGATAGTTGGAAGACATTTTGTAGCAGACAGGACAGAGAGGGACTTTGGGATGGCATCTACAGAGTTTTTAAAAGAACAGCCAGAGGTCAGGAGGACCTGCCCCTAACAAAAGATGGGAAAGTTTACAATCCCCAGGAGTCGACAAAAATGCTGGCAGAAACATTTTTCCCGGAAGACCATGGAAGGGATGATAATGCAGATCACCTGCAAATTAGACAAGCTGCCGAGCACGTAAACGACAGGATACAAAATGAAACCCTGGATCCTCCGTTTACCGCTGCAGAAGTCCACAGTGCAGTCGGAAGTTTCAACCCAAAGAAGGCTCCGGGAATTGACGGATTGGCCCCAGACATCTGTCAGCAAGCAATCGCTGGTGACCCTGATGTTTTCTTAGCTTTGGCGAACAAATGTCTGGAACTGCACCATTTCCCGACTATTTGGAAAGAGGCGGCCGTGTTGGTACTTCGGAAGCCGGCCAGGGATGATTACACCAACCCCAAAGCATATCGACCGATTGGTCTCTTACCAGTGCTCGGTAAGGTCCTGGAGAAGATGCTTGTCAGAAGATTAAAGTTCTATATAATACCCGGACTCAGTACTCGCCAGTATGGCTTCATGCCACAAAAAAGCACCGAGGACTCCCTCTATGACTTGATACAACACATTAGAATGAAGCTGAACAACAAGAAAATAATTACTATGGTTTCACTAGACATAGAGGGAGCGTTCGATAGTGCGTGGTGGCCAGCCATCAGGCTTCGACTGGCTGAGGAAAGATGTCCGGTGAATATAAGAAGGCTTGTAGATAGTTACCTCCAGGACCGAAAAGTTAGAGTAAGATATGCCGGTCTGGAACACGTCCAAACTACGACCAAAGGATGTGTCCAGGGTTCGATAGGGGGGCCCATCCTTTGGAACCTTCTGCTGGATCCACTGCTGACCGGCCTGGGGAAGCGGGGCGACTACTGTCAGGCCTTCGCTGATGATGTCGTCCTCGTTTTCGACGGAGACACCGGGCACGAGGTTTCCGTGGCGGCCAATTCGGCACTAGCCTATGTTCAGGAGTGGGGAGTGAGGAATAAGCTAAAATTTGCACCACATAAAACAAAAGCCATGGTAATTACCAACAGACTGAAGTATGACTCCCCACTCCTGACCATGGGAGGTACCCAAGTGGAGCTTACTGAGGAAATTAAAATCCTTGGTCTTACCATAGACAAAGGCCTGACCTTTAATACGCACGCGCTCAATGTATGCAAGAAGGTACAGGGCATATACAAACAGCTGTGCAGGGCTGCAAAGGTGAGCTGGGGGCTTCACCCCCAAGTGGTTAAAACTATTTACACTGCGGTAGTAGAGCCGATTGTTCTCTACGCCGCCAGCGCATGGGCACCTGCAACTAAAAAACTAGGTGTGAGGAAGCAACTGAACGCCATCCAAAGAGGCTTCGCCCAAAAGATCGTTAAGGCCTATCGCACTGTTTCTTTGAATTCGGCATTGGTACTGGCTGGAATACTCCCCCTGGACTTGAGAATTCAAGAGGCAGCCGCTCTTTACGAGGCCAAAAGAGGAGTGTTCCACCAGCTGCCCGATGACAGGGTGATAGAGACCAAATTGGATTATACTTCACAGCATATAGAACATCCCGCGCTCAGTACCGTGGTCGACTACGCCCACCTGGACAACCCCATGACTGAAACCACGAATGACTGTGCAACAGAACGTGTGAATATTTACACAGACGGTAGTAAGATCGAGGGGAAGGTGGGCGCGGCCGTATCAGTGTGGAAAAATGGCGCGGAGATCAGAGCTATGAAGTTAAAGCTGGACTCGTCCTGCACGGTATTCCAAGCCGAGCTGTATGCCATGGATAGAGCCGTATCATGGACTCTGAAAAGCTATGAAAGCGAATCCTGGATCCTGAGCGACTCCAGATCCGCCTTGGACTTAGTGAAGAGCGGAAGAGTCTCAAACCCATTGGTGCACAATATAAGGGGGAATATTAGGGCGGTACGAGAACAGGGGCGTTCGGTTAAATTATTTTGGGTCAAAGCACACGTAGGAAATGTCGGGAACGAGCGAGCTGACAGTCTCGCTAAACAAGCTGCCCTTTACAGCAAGACGGCCGCCGACTACAGTGCCTACCCAATCGCTTCCGTTAAAAGGATTATCAGAGAGGGGTCCCAAAAAATATGGCAAGAACGTTATAATGAAGGTACTACTGCTGCCACAACAAAAATTTTTCTTCCGGACGTCTGCCTAGCGCACAAAATTGTTAACAAAATCGAAATTAGTCCGACCATTACGCAGATGTTTAGTGGACACGGTGGCTTTCGGAAATATTTACACAAATTTAAGCTGACGGATTCCCCAGCATGTAAATGCGATAATAACAATGACGAGGAGCCCGTTCATTTAATAACGGTGTGTCCGAGATTTAGTAAAGAAAGAAGGGATATAGAAACAGAATTAGACATTAAAATAGATTTAGTATCAATAAGTACAATAGTTGAAGATAATAGATTAAGACCAAAATTTTTAGAATTTGCTACCAAAATTGTTACCAAAATTATAATTGAAAATAAATAATGATAATAGATCTGCAGTTACCATGTATTTTTGAATACATGCAATAACACAGATAAAATCATAACACATCCACACACATTCGACAAGAATTAATAACTATAAAACAATCTCGGACAATGTCTCCGACTTCCGTTGGGGGATCCTTTGTATAATCAATCTAAAAAAAAAAAAAAAAAAAAACCAAACCTAACCTAACCTAACCTAACCTAACCTAACCTAACCTAACCTAACCTAACCTAACCTAACCTAACCTAACCTAACCTAACCTAACCTAACCTAACCTAACCTAACCTAACCTAACCTAACCTAACCTAACCTAACCTAACCTAACCTAACCTAACCTAACCTAACCTAACCTAACCTAACCTAACCTAACCTAACCTAACCTAACCTAACCTAACCTAACCTAACCTAACCTAACCTAACCTAACCTAACCTAACCTAACCTAACCTAACCTAACCTAACCTAACCTAACCTAACCTAACCTAACCTAACCTAACCTAACCTAACCTAACCTAACCTAACCTAACCTAACCTAACCTATTATGGAACCTCCTAATAGATCCCTTGCTTTGTGAGTTGGAGGCCAGAGGACATTACGTCCAGGCATTCGCGGACGACGTGGTCCTGGTCTTTGAGGGAGAGACGGCTCAGGAGATCGAAGGCCGGGCCAATGCCGCCCTCGGGCATGTGAGGGAGTGGGGAGTCCTAAACAAGCTGAGGTTTGCGCCGCAAAAAACCAATGCAATGGTAATTACGCGCAAGCTAAAGCACGACACCCCACGCCTCCACATGGGCGGGGTCGACATCGGCCTGGTCAAAGAGCTCAAGTTACTGGGAGTCGTCCTGGACCACAAACTAACTTTTAATGCCCACGTCAAGAGCGTCTGTAAGAAGGCTATCGCCTTCTACCAACAGCTGTCGCGAGCTGCAAGATCGAGTTGGGGCCTAAACCCCGAAGTAATTCGCTCCATTTACCGAGCGGTCGTCGAGCCAGTGATTTTGTACGCGGCCGCCGTATGGGAGCCATCGGTATATAAGAAAGGAATCTGCAAGCAGTTAAATATAATCCAAAGGGGTTTCGCCCAAAAATTATGTAAATCATATCGGACTACCTCCCTGAACTCGGCACTATTGCTCGCTGGGATACTCCCTCTCGACCTACGTGTCCGTGAAGCCGCGGCGCTATATGGTGCAAGGAGGGGGGTGCCCCAGAGAGAGATAGGAGATCGGGAGGTAGAGCGGAGGTACCCTGCTCTGCAGTTACCACATCCCGCAGAGCATGTCAATATGGAGATTGAGTGCCTGGCAGACCAAGATCAATTAACAACCCATAGTGGCTACGAAGTAAAAATTTACACAGACGGAAGCAAGATTGAGGGCAAGGTGGGGGCAGCGCTATCCGTATGGAGTGGCGATGCTGAAACCAAAGCCCTCAAGCTTGCTTTACCGTCTTTCTGCACGGTGTACCAAGCGGAGCTCCTGGCGATATGCAGGGCGGCACGAATGACTGCAGAAAATCCTGCCAGAACAACAGGCATATACTCCGACTCGATGTCGGCGCTCCAGACCGTTGCCAACGTGGAAGCCCTCCATCCCCTGGCCGTGGAGGCACGGGGCCACCTGAGGAGGGCCATGCTCCAGAACAAACAGGTTAGTTTGTTCTGGATCAAGGCCCACGCAGGATTAGAGGGGAATGAGCGCGCCGACATTTTGGCAAAGGAAGCCGCACTAAAATTAAAACGTACCCCTGACTATGACAGCTGCCCGGTTTCATTCATCAAGCGAAGCATCCGTATGCGATCGCTTGATGAATGGAACCAGAGGTACCAAGATGGAGAAACAGCGAGTGTTACAAAGATCTTCTTCCCGGACGCGATAGCCGCGTACAGAGTAATAGGCAAAATGAAGGTGGACAGACTCGTCACCCAGATGTTGACGGGGCACGGCGGATTCTCCGAGTACTTGCATCGTTTCAAGTGCAAGGAGAGTTCGTCGTGCGTCTGCGACCCTGGGTGTCCAGAGTCTGCCCTTCATGTAATCTTAGAGTGCCCAATCCATGCACAAGATAGACAAGACACAGAAATCCATATAGGTGAGAGGTTATTTTCAAATTCTTTACCAAAAATTTTAACAAACAAACACTCTAGAGATATATTCCTACAATATTGCAGGAAAATATGTGGAATAGTTAATAAAAGGAATAAGAACTAGAAAATTATGTTATATAAATATAATTGTATATTCATAATAACATAAGCAGTAAAAAGAAAAGAAAGTAGGTATATATAATAGTGTACATATTCTTGGCATAAAAATTATTTTATACAAGAATATCTTTTTAGCAAAACAATTAAGATCGTAGTTGTTATCTCCCACCACTAAGGTGTTTAAATAAGTAAATGTAGTACATAATGTAAAATTGTATAAAAATAAGAATAAGTCACTATATAACTGTAAGGCACCAATGTAAACAAAATAATAAAGTAAGAAAATTTCCGCTCAGTCTACTTCCCAAACTAGTAATAAGTTATGTAAAATAAAAATAGAAATAAATTATGTAATAGTCTTAAGGCACATATGTAAATAGAATAAGAAATTAAAGAAAGAAAAATTTTTCGTCTAATCCCCATTTATTCTCCCATAAATAAAATAAAAAGGAAATATATAGAATAGGTTAGAAGAGTAGTAATAAAAGTATAAATGAGGAGGAATGCAAGAAAGATATAGTATGAAGAATGAAAGTACGAGAGGCATAAAAGATAGAACTGGAATGAATGTGTCAGTTAAAATAGTCTCCTTCCCAACCATGTTGGAGGTGTAGTATTATAAAAAAAAAAAAAAAAAAAAAAAAAAAAAAAAAAAAAAAAAAAAAAAAAAAAAAAAAAAAAAAAAAAAAAAAAAAAAAAAAAAAAACCTAACCTAACCTAACCTAACCTAACCTAACCTAACCTAACCTAACCTAACCTAACCTAACCTAACCTAACCTAACCTAACCTAACCTAACCTAACCTAACCTAACCTAACCTAACCTAACCTAACCTAACCTAACCTAACCTAACCTAACCTAACCTAACCTAACCTAACCTAACCTAACCTAACCTAACCTAACCTAACCTAACCTAACCTAACCTAACCTAACCTAACCTAACCTAACCTAACCTAACCTAACCTAACCTAACCTAACCTAACCTAACCTAACCTAACCTAACCTAACCTAACCTAACCTAACCTAACCTAACCTAACCTAACCTAACCTAACCTAACCTAACCTAACCTAACCTAACCTAACTTAACCTAACCTAACCTAACCTAACCTAACCTAACCTAACCTAACCTAACCTAACCTAACCTAACCTAACCTAACCTAACCTAACCTAACCTAACCTAACCTAACCTAACCTAACCTAACCTAACCTAACCTAACCTAACCTAACCTAACCTAACCTAACCTAACCTAACCTAACCTAACCTAGTATATATTACATATAATACATCCTTACAATTAAGCAGTAGCGTAAATTAGATAAAATAGTATAATATAAATAGTACAATAACATCTAGAACCTAGATAAGATAAACACAATTGTTAGCTCTTTCTAAATTAATGTACATATATAACTAGATAAATTTAAGACAGATACATGTAGCAATCGAACGTATAAAAATACATGTTAACTCTACTCATGGATTAATGTAAGTTATATAGTAATAATTAAAGTATAAAAATAAGCACAACTGTAAATGTCACTACTATATTTGCAAAATCCGTTGGCAAACTAAATGTAATAAACATATAGAAACATAAACAACAATGTATAAGCCTAGCATAAACTTAAGTATCTCCACCAAAATTGTAATACTCGTTGGCAATGTAAATGTAAATAAGATATAGTATATATATAAACCAGTAGAAAATCCTTAGACTCTTCTGGTCCTTATCGAATAGCAAATCGTTTGGAAAGCATAACAAGGTCTCTGACCCATGTCAGAGGATTTCGGCTTTACAAATACAAAAAAAAAAAAAAAAAAAAAAAAAAAAAAAAAAAAAAAAAAAAAAAACCTAACCTAACCTAACCTAACCTAACCTAACCTAACCTAACCTAACCTAACCTAACCTAACCTAACCTAACCTAACCTAACCTAACCTAACCTAACCTAACCTAACCTAACCTTTTTTTTTTTTTTTTTTTTTTTTTTTTTTTTTTTTTTTTTTTTTTTTTTTTTTTTAACGTTGGGAAATCCTGTTACGGATACCACCCGACTTCCCCTGGGGTGGTTATGTGGGACTCTCCGACTAATGAGACCGGCATACCCACTAAAACCCAACTGCCCAACCCCTGCCGCCATGTGGAACGCCACGGGATCGCTTTCGCATACAACCGTGACGCCCCGACGGTTGGCCGAAGCCACCAACATGAGGCCGCCCCGAGAGGGACAGCCCCATTATGGGAAGACATCCAACCAAAGACGGGGCCACTCCCAAGACCACTCTGCTAATCAGAGCAGTGCCCAGAGCAGCCCCAACCAAACATAGCCCACCGAAGTGGACCACCATTCACCGACCGCAGAAGGCGGGGAACCTAACCTAACCTAACCTAACCTAACCTAACCTAACCTAACCTAACCTAACCTAACCTAACCTAACCTAACCTAACCTAACCTAACCTAACCTAACCTAACCTAACCTAACCTAACCTAACCTAACCTAACTGTAAACCTAACTGTAAACCTAACTGTAAACCTAACTGTAAACCTAACTGTAAACCTAACTGTAAACCTAACTGTAAACCTAACTGTAAACCTAACTGTAAACCTAACTGTAAACCTAACTGTAAACCTAACTGTAAACCTAACTGTAAACCTCACGGTTAAGTTCACGGTTAAGTTCACGGTTAAGTTCACGGTTGTGTTCACGGTTGTGTTCACGGTTAAGTTCACGGTTAAGTTCACGGTTAAGTTCACGGTTAAGTTCACGGTTAAGTTCACGGTTAAGTTCACGGTTAAGTTCACGGTTAAGTTCACGGTTAAGTATACGGTTAAGTTCACGGTTAAGTTCACGGTTAAATTCACGGTTAAGTTCACGGTTAAGTTCACGGTTAAGTTCACGGTTAAGTTCACGGTAAAGTTCACGGTAAAGTTCACGGTTTAGATCACGGTTTATTTCACGGTTTAGTTCACGGTTTAGTTCACGGTTTAGTTCACGGTTTAGTTCACGGTTTAGTTCACGGTTTAGTTCACTGTTTAGTTCACGGTTTAGTTCACGGTTTAGTTCACGGTTTAGTTCACGGTTTAGTTCACTGTTTAGTTCACGGTTTAGTTCACGGTTTAGTTCACGGTAAAGCTCACGGTAAAGCTCACGGTAAAGCTCACGGTAAAGCTCACCGTAAAGCTCACGGTAAAGCTCACGGTAAAGCTCACGGTAAAGTTCACGCTAAAGTTTAAAGTAAGTCGTCAATAGGTTTCGGATGAGGCTTGAGAATTTTAGGTTCGTAAAGTTAGGTTTTAAAATGTTATATGTTGACTGTTAGCTAACTTCTCCCGTGAAAATTTTGTGCCTCGCTGTGCGCGCACATCGTAAAATTTCACTCTCATCAATTTTTCATAACGCGCCTGAAGAAGTAAAACTTTAAAAAAAAAAAAAAAAAAAATACGTTTGAAAAGCTAGGTTTAATAAGTTTAGGTTTCGTAAAGTTAGGTTTCAAAATGTTACGTTTGCAAAAGTTAGGTTTCAATATGTTAGGTTTAGAAATAATAAAAAAAAAAAAAAAATTAGAAAGTTAGGTTTGAGAATCTTACGTTAGTGAAGGCAGATTTCAAAATGTTAGGTTTGGAAAATTTAGGTTTGGAAAAGTTAGGTATGATAATTTTAGGTTTCGTTAAGTTAGGTTTCAAAATGATAGGTTTCGTGAAGTTAGGTTTAAGAAATTTAGGTTCCAAAAATGTTAGGTTTCATGAACTTAGGTTTTAGGAAGTTACTTTCCAAAATGTTAGGTTCGGAAAAGTTAGGTTTGAGAATTTTAGGTTTCGTTAAGTTAGGTTTCATGAAGTTAGGTTTAAGTTAGGTTTTAAAATGTTAGCTTTCGTGAAGTTAGTTTGAAGAAATTTTGGTTCCAAAATGTTAGGTTTCATGAAGTTAGGTTTAAGTTAGGTTTTAAAAAAATGTTAGCTTTCGTGAAGTTAGTGTGAAGAAATTTTGGTTCCAAAATGTTAGGTTTCATGAAGTTAGGTTTAAGTTAGGTTTTAAAATGTTAGCTTTCGTGAAGTTAGTTTGAAGAAATTTTGGTTCCAAAATGTTAGGTTTCATGAAGTTAGGTTTAAGGAAGTTAGGTTTCAAAATGTTAGGTTTAGAAAAAAAAAAAAAAAATTAGAAAGTTAGGTTTGAGAATCTTAGGTTAGTGAAGGCAGATTTCAAAATGTTAGGTTTGGAAAATTTAGGTTTGGAAAAGTTAGGTTTGATAATTTTAGGTTTCGTTAAGTTAGGTTTCAAAATGATAGGTTTCGTGAAGTTAGGTTTAAGGAAGTTAGGTTCTAAAATGTTAGGTTTGGAAAAAAAATAGGCTAGAAAAGTTAGGCTTGAGAATTTGTGGTTTCCTAAAGTTAGGCTTCGAAAAGTTACGTTTCAAAATGTTAGGTTTCGAAAAGTAAAGTTTTCGGAAGTTAGGTTTAAGCATGTTAGGTTTAGAAAAAAAAAAAAAAAAATAATATGAAGGTTTTAGGAAATCTATTAAGATTTTAACGAGTGATCGTGTGAAGTTTAGTATTGATGGAAAATATGAACGCGGGCAAAGCGTCGTGTACAGCTAGTTAATAATAAAACTGTTTGCCAACTCTAGTTTTCAATATTACACAATTATTATAATACATTTGAGAAAAAAAACATGTCATGAATCAACAGCGTTCTTTGGTTCAAACAATTCGTGTCATGAGTATTGTGAAAGTAGGATAGGTAGGAATAGTAAAATACAATGTAGCGACAAAGTTTTATTATGTCATATATCTATTATTTCGTTTCATTACTGTATACATTCAAAGTACCACATCAAACGACATTACGGAAAGAACTGTAGTGTTGCATCATCCATAGAAAACTCTTCCGTCATGATTATATATAACGCTATAAAATATTTTATTTGTGGACTTACATATTATTTAAATTATCTTCGTTGTTTCATTTACTTACATACATATGTATTACACAATAGACTAGACAATGATACACGCACTCTGCGTGCGTGTATCATTGGGTGGAGGGAAACATTTTTAAGATCCGCTAGAACCTATCTCAATAGAGACAATATCCATAGACTCAAAACTCTGTAGACTTTTGACAGGATTCGATTTTGACATTTGACGTTTCGTACATACGCCGAAAGGTGTCGCCGGTAAAATTCCACATGTAGATTTATTTTGTAGGAGAAATAAAAGACAAGTAATTACAACTTTTATTGACACAAAATAATTGATACCTAATCATAAAACTTTTATCGAAGGTTTCATTTCATAACATAATAACGAAATTTCTAAGTTATAAACTTTATCAGAGATATACTTTACTTTATCTTATTTAATTTTAAATACACTTTTATAATATATACTTTAACATTTTTATAATTCACATTTAGTCAGAAACAATACAAAAAAAAACTATCTTACAAAATAGTAAATTTTAAGTAAATCAGTGTAGGTTTGATACTATATATATATATATATAAAAAAAAAAAAAATTAGTTATCAGTAACTTTTAGTACAGTTTATACCAAGCAGTTAGTTAAATTTTCATAAAACATCATATTATGTATTATCACTAACTTTGTAGTTTGTAAATTATATGCCTTATACGAGTAATTAATATAACACATAATTTAAAGTATTCTTCTAATACATTAAGACTTTACCATGAGAATGACAAAACGTATTTAAATTCTAACTTCATTATCCATCAATATATCATTCATGCTATCACTTTAAATAAATATAATTTATACGTATTTAATATTTATTATAAATAATATTTTAGATTCTAAAGTATTACTACAAAAATTATATACATCATCAGTTCACCTCAATAACCTTAAGAATTTAATTAAATTCAAATCTAGGTAGCCATTACATAACATTACTTTAATGACAATAGGTGTCGTTGAAGTGTCATCATACATTACAAAGAAATGTAAAAAAAAACTATCCTATAAACTCTAAAATTAATTATTTAAAATAATATGTAATAGTAATAATAAATATACTGTACCTCAGATTTATTATCCTATTTCAATAATCAATTACATGTTATTTTGAATTAAATCATATTGTTACTTGTATATCAGTCAATTCAAAAGGTACATTTTTAGAGAGAGTAAGAATGCAATGTTAGTAAAGAAAATTTAAAGTTAAACATCCTATGTAATTTTAAAACTATACTAATTATAAATCTATATATAAAATAATAACTTCAAAATTTCTCTCTTCATATTGATTTTCTCAATTGTATTGTAATTATCCCAATTGTAAATTATCAAATTATTTGTATTAACTGTAAACTTTAGATGCTATTTTGATCTCCTCTATGATTACTGCTCGGAGTATTGTGCCTGAAAAATGATTAAAATGTTTGTTATACAATTTCATTATTTGAATCTAACATCATTAAGTATTAAATTTTTGTAGTTTTCCATTATTGATTTTCTAAGCACTTAACAATTAGTATCTGTAATATTTATCTACATATATCTGTGCCATATGTTCAAAGAAAATATCTTATTTTCCGGGTCAACATTACATAGGATACTTTTACTGATTGCTTTTATGAGAAGTGGTTTGTGGGGACTATCAATTGTGATCATTAAGACAAATATATAATATGAGAGTACTAATAGTATAGTACCAATTACTTTAAAATGTTTGTGTACCTATAAAATAAAATTTTAACAAAGTCTTTGCACATTATATATTATTTTTTGGAAAATCTTATTGAATTAGTCCTTATTATTGATACAGTCCTAATATATAGCAAACTATATATATAACTATACACATACTTAATGTACAGTTTAAGTTATAAACCATGGTTACCTGTATTTATGAGAGTGAGAGTTAGATGTTTGTTAACTCTCATATCCTTACAATATTCATCAAAAATCTCACTAAATGTACCTCTTGTCATGTATGGACACATCTGAAATCTGAAAATTATCAATAATGGAAATTAATTTAAATAAATACGTCACAATATAACCTGTCATCAATATAAAAATTATAAAAGCTTAATTACAAATAAGGTAGTTATGAATTTATCACCAACCCAGCATCTGCTTTTAAGAACACAGAGTATTTTTGTTTATTTAATTAACGGAAGGCGTGTCCAGAGTAGTACTGTGTTCTTTTTTATTATTAACGGATATCAAAATGAAAAAATAATATAAACTTACCTTCATAGAACATAGCTATCACGTTTATTTATTTAAACAAGTATTTAAATTCGTCAAGAAACTGCAATGTGTCTATACTGAAAAAAAACAATGATTGTCGTTAGTTTGAACATAATTATAATATCTGTAATCAATTCACTATAATATCATATTTACGTAAAAACGACCAATGTCCATAAACTCATAATTTACCAATAATTTTTTTTGGTGGTGTGTCTCATATGTTGCGCTGCTCGAACTTTATGCATTTCTTTTATTTCCCATAAATCAGTATATAATATGGAATACAGAGACGCCATTGTACTATATCAATACACTATTATACCCGGAATTATAATTCGATTCCACATTTGACATTAGCTAATGTCATTTTGTGAAATAATGATACCACATATAACAGAGTAGTGATGAACACAAAAATCGATAAACAATCGCGATTTATGTTTATGTAATCATAATATTAGTGTGCCAATTAAAGACTAAATTGTTGATTTTTATTTAAATAAATACATAATTATTCGTAATAATTATTTATTAATTAGTAACCACTGCTTTATTTTATAAAAAGTTCATATTTTTGTTTTTTATATTAAAAACAAAACTTATAATAAAAGAGACTAGATAGATGGTTTTCTGTATTGGCAACCAGTGCGCGCTCGTGCAGCTATCGCCATTTTGTTTATCTTGTCATTCGGCTTCATAGTTCGTTATCCCAGTCTGGCTGCAGGAATATTCTTTCATTGCGCATCGATATTTTGTTATTTTGTTGGGTTTTTGTTAAAGTTTTGTTACGTTGTGTTTGTTGTTACGTTAATAGTTTTTTGTGAACTTTGAGTGAATCTATTTGTTTTGGTTTTCCATCAAAATGGATCCTCAGCCAAGTACATCACAAAAAGACGTGGACGTTTTCTTGTCCCCAAGAAAAAAACGTCCACGAATAGCTTTCACTGTTACGTCTCATAATTAGCCATATAGGTAGTGAAGAAGGCTTCCTGGAAGAGGGGCTCATGATTTTTGAAACAAAGAAAAACTGTGAAGATTACCATGATGAGATGAATTCAGTTTGTTTTGAGGAGTGGTATGCTGGAGTCTTACCAAAATTAAGACTAAACTCAATTGTGGTGATGGATAACGCACCTTACCACTTCCGAAAATTGGAAACGGCACCAAAAATGAGCTGGAAAAAAGCTGCCATTCAAAACTGGCTTTTAAATAAAAATATTCATTACGATATGGTTAAAGCTACCCTTTTAGAACTGATTCCACATAACGAGTCTTTTAATAAGTACGCTGTAGACAAAATGGCAGCATAACATGGGATCACGGTTTTAAGACTGCCCCCTTACCAGTGCGAGTTGAACCCTATCGAATTGATATGGGCGCAGGTAAAGGGGCATGTAGCTCAAAATAATAAAACCTTCAAATTGACAGACCTGAGAGATTTATTTGAGGAAGGAATTCAAAAAATTACGGCTACCGAATGGTCTAAATGCGTATCCCATGTTGTCAAAGAAGAGGAAAAAATGAGTAGGCTAGATATGTTAATTAACAATATCACAGACACATTTATAATAAATGTTACAGAAAGTGTCAGCGATAGCGATAGCGATGACTGCAACGATTTATAAAATAAAATAAAATATTACCATAATAGGTACATCAGCTATTTCTTTTATTTCTCATGTTCCTTCATGATCACATTTTTTTTATTTATTCCACACACAATTATTAAAGAAAACTCTCAGATTCTTAGTAAAATTAATCGTCATAACTAAATTATCCGTTCAGAAATATTTAATTTCCTGATATACTTAGTTTCTATTAAAGTAGTAGTTGTTTAGATATACTACTATAAACGAGAGGAATCGATCCGGAAATATTCCATTTCCGTATCGAATAATTTCGCAACGTCACTATTTAGTACTTGTCATAACGTTGCAACACTGAAACTGTCAAATCTGGAATCGAATTAAAATTCCTAGTATAGAAAAATTATCGCTAACCAGTATATTCGATATTTATTCTCACGACTTATTATTATTGTAAATCTAAATATTAAGTCAACTGTCAACGACAACTTGTCGTTGACAGTTGACTTAAGCGTAGTCACTACTCTGTGATGTCATGTAATATGTAGTAGTACTCTGTGGCTTTACATAAGTAAACTTCCCCGTTCAATAGACAACGAGTTCACAGATTTTAAAATTTTAAAACTATCCTTTCGTCGTCCGCTTTTTATAACTTATTATTACCAACAAAATAATATCCTGAAAATACTATATTATTCAAATTTTGATAATATATATTTTTATCATTGTGAATTTGATTGAATAAAAGCTTGGACGTTTTTAATTCGATAAGTAACTATTCATTAGTTATATTGTGATATCATTTAGGTATTATAATTCGGTTTCGGTTTAAAGATGCTTTATTTCTCAAAAGGATTACATTCACTTAATGAGAAATTTTACAAAAAAGGTAGTTGAAAATTATTTACATCGTGATTTTTAAGTAACAACTCATATTATAACTTAATACAAACTTAAAACAATATTATGCTATACAATCATCTAATATAAGCTACTTATTATAACTACAACTTATTTTTTATCATTTTTTAAATTTTTTTAAAATTTATTATAATTATAATTATAAATTCAAAATTTTAAAGTAGTATTTAGATTGTATAAACACTTCCCGTATTTATACAATCTAAAATATAAAAAGCTCGTATCACAGTATTTGTTATCGAACTTCTCTGAAACGGCTTGACTGATTTCTAATCTTTTTGTGTACATTTGGTAGGTCTGAGAGTAAGTCGTAGTCTACTTTTTATTCCCCTAGGTCAGGGGTCGGCAACCGCTACTCACGAGCCACATGTGGCTCTTTGGTCGTTGGCAGATTTTAATCGAGAGTTTTCCTATTTGGCTCGCTATTTGATATCAATTTCTTTACGGAAACAAAGAAGCATCAATTCTGAATGATATACTAGAAAATGATTGGCAGAAGATTTTCTGTTGTGAGCAACGAGCAACTAAACACAAGGCTCCGCTGGCTACTGCTCCGCAACGAGAACGCGCCAGCCTACACCGCGCCCACAGCGAGGGGTTTCTTGATAGTAGGGCGGTAAAATTACTGGGCCATCCTCATTACAGCCCTGACCACCAGACCAGACAATAAAAATCAGCTCAACGGTGTACTATTCGTTCCCAAAGATGCGCTGTCAACGATAGAGCAGGATGTAAACGAGGTGTCTGCGGCGGACTGTAAAAATTGTTTCGAAAGCTGGTTGAAAATAACGTTGTATGATGTGGAAACTGATAGAGAGTACTTGGAAAAAGATTTAATAAATAAATATTTTAATTTGTAGTATAGAAAAAAAATATTTTATACTAGCGGAACCCGCAGCTTCGCTCGCGCTAAATCGCTAGTATATTATAGATATAAAATATTTTAGCAAAATACAATTAACACTTACTAAAATTAAATTATAAAAATATTAATAACGCCATCTATGAGAACTCATTACGCATCATTCGATAATTGAAAGTACAGAAATATGATTTAAGAGTTAGTATTTTAGGAATTAAATATTCTTTTTTTATGTTGTAAATATACTATATTTTATTTAATTATACTATACATTTTACTTTATACACTTTAGTTACTTTTTATTTTTATTTTATTTTTATTTTATATGAATTACAAATTCAAAAATAATCCTTATAGCATGATTCAGAATTCACGCGCGATGGCTTATTATTAGCGTATTTAATGTATAACTTTGGTGTTTCTATACCAATTTCTATGATTCTTTTTTATGGAATAGTTAATAATGTTAACTTTTTTAATTAGGGATGACTGAGAGTGTTATAAACGTAAGAGTAGACAAATATAATCAGAAAGCTTCGAACTGCTAAGCTATCGGGAGTTACACGTGTTATTGTGAGTTAACCATAAAAGATATAATTTTAAGGAGAACATTTCCGTCATACATGATTTCTGTGTAGCTTTAACCATCAAGGTTGCATACGCGACGTAAGCTTAAAAAATGGAGTAACTTCTTAGCTCTCTTCAGCGTGATGAAAAGTATACTATAACCAGCTCAGGAGTATGAAAAATGATTGTACCAAGTTTCGTAAAATCCTTCGAGTAGTTTTTGTTTCTATAACGGTTATACAGACAGACAGACAAAAATTTTACTGATTGCATTTTTGGCATCAGTATCGATCCCTAATCACCCCCTGATAG
Organism: Boloria selene; assembly: GCA_905231865.2. NCBI lineage: Eukaryota > Metazoa > Arthropoda > Insecta > Lepidoptera > Nymphalidae > Boloria > Boloria selene. The sequence continues at coordinate 19,814 of HG993132.1, forward strand.
TTATTTTGGAAATATATTTCATGTACAGAATTGACCTCTCTACAGATTTATTATAAGTATAGATTCGCAAAATCTTCTGAGTTTTCCACGATCAATGTATAAAACCTACGAATTAGGATGCCGGTCTTTAGAACGCGGGTAGAGCCGCGAGAAAGTCTTCAATAAAACTATGATGACTATGACTACTCGGCCTCTTTACAGTCGGCTAGTCGGCCTAAGTCATAGCCGGCGCATCTCTTCTAATCTATATTTATTATCTAATTTGTTGTCAAAACACTACTTATATAAATAAATAAATATTTTTCTTATGATAGTAGGGATAATTAGTTTTTATAAGAAAATCTTTATTTATGTAAGAACTATTTATTTTTGGAAAATTTATTACGGGTCTTTAAAAAATTCGGTAATTTGTCATATTTGGCTCTTCCGATTCAAAAGGTTACCGACCCCTGCCCTAGGTTATAATGGTTGCCCTCTCCTAATTTTCTTATAACCCTAAATTTTCATCATCCTTCTACCACCAATTCTTATTTTTTAATGATGATCGGTACGTGGGCGGAGCCGCGGGAAATGCTAGTAGGTTTTATAACCCCTCGTCTTTGGGCGACAGACATTCGGTCATTTTATTTTTTTATTTATAATCACTATAACCCCACGCATTATCATTTATGATATTTAACACCCGATAATCGCCGAGACCGCTTTGCTTTTTCCCCGGTTCAAGCAGATTACAAAAAAAACACCACTCATACATAAATCACATTAATTATATCGATTTAAAGTCTGCTGTTTTGTTACAATATATTATGAAATAGGCACCTATCCTTTTTTGGTTTTTAATAACCATTATAAAAAGTTTAAACAATAAAGCAATTTAATAAGATTAGAGTAAATTTAAATACAACACATTATAAATTTGCATTTATTTAAAAATCAACACACATCATGTTTCCATTGGGATAAACCAGTTAAAGAGGAACAAGAGGAACATTTTGAGTATCAATAAATTTTGTTTTTGATTTCAAAGGTCGTTGATTGCATGGAGATGGGCTACTGGGGCGGTGAGATGATTTAGGACACGTGGGAGTAGTTTGGTTCGTTTTAGATGTTGCATTTCGTGGAACGCAGGGATTCTGTTTAGATTGACATGGCCTTTGTTCTGTGGAGATTTTACGTTCGCTGGTTGCTTTCTTTGGTACAATCACATGTTCACTTTTTCTACATCCTTTAATTTTTTTTTTAAGATTCTTGATTGATAGCCATGTATCAGATTTATTGGTAAAATTTTTGTTTCTATTGTTAGTAGTATTCAATATTGCATTATTTGCATAAGACATGGGTGTGGCAGCGTTAAAATCAAGTAACACTCGAACACGAATAGCTTCAGCTGATGGCGGAATTTTTAATTCAATACCTCCTGCACCTATGCATGTATCATCTTTCATGTTTTCATGACTAGTAGTTACTCGACCACGTGCTACTTCTGTAAGCTGCGTCCTTTCTTGTAATAAGGAATTCAGTATGCCTTCATTGGTACCTAATTTATTTTGAGGAGCCGTAGGATTTGAAGAAGAATGATAATAACACCAATAATCCAAAATATGCGGTCTTGTATGGAGCTGGCGACGAGGATTGTCTGTCTCACTTCTAGCACCTCCAGATCGTCGCCGTAATCGTTCAAGGAGTGAAGGTTCCTTACAACGCGGAACATATTTGGAAAGAGGAATATTTATGTATGAATTATGATCAATACCACGTTTTGTACCAGTTTCAATATTTTTGGACGCATTAAGCTCACAATGAAGTTCGGGTTTACTTTCATGCTGCTTAAAATTTTCAGTAGCACGTGATGTTATATTTCCAGATGTGCTTTTGTTTTGCACTGCGTGTTTTGTAGTGGGTGCAAGAGATTGTGATCTATCGATTTCAACAAATATGCGAGGATGATGCGAGCAAGGATCAAGATGTTTATCTCGTGTGACTTTACATTTGTCAACTGGGTCCAGAGGGATAGGACATGGTGGCGGAGGATTGCGGGAAGCGTCACAGCGCCTATCGTCTTTATTTAACTTTGTAACTATGTAGTCGTGGCCGTCCGTTGCGCGCATACATTCACGTTCCTCTGTCAAACGATAAGAATATATCGGTGACGGCAGAGGAATTGAAGACCGTTGTTTTGCTACTTCACTTTCATATTCCAAACGACGTATACGCTCTGCCGCCTCGAGGCGCCGCGCGACTCTGTCTAGTTGTGCTCCACATGCATCCGAACATCCATCAACTTCGAATTTGGAATGTGTATTTACTTTTTCCTAAAATGTTATGATTACTTTAGTCTATAACTTTAAGTAATACTCGTATTATCATTATTAATATTATAAAAATATATTATTTGAACAGAATATTACGTAATTCGTATAACCTGCTTATTAATATTGCTGCAAGTGAGTGAAACAGGAGGTTGTGGTGTGTGACAGGGCGGGCGCTGGCCGGGCGGGGGCGCGCAGCACAGGACGCGCAGCCCGCGGGGGCTCGCGGCGGCCGGCGCGCGGCACGGCGGACGCTCCGGGGCGCCTGTTGGCACGCACGAGCTACCACGTTGTGCACCGGAGTTACAACGCTCTGCCAAGCCTCGCTTAATCTGAAACTGTAGAAAAGATCAATTTTTAATGAACTTTCTATCGCATATGAATGTAATATTTGTATATGGACGATGACTTACTAAGTATGTGAACCGGGAAAAGGTACGGGGCGCATGTTGTAGCCCCATGTCGGTGGTGTGTGTTGTTTACTGAATATTTGACAAAATCATATTTTTATAATCAAGTGGGCTTTTCTATCTAGTTGGTTTTAATATTGCAAATCAAAGCACGCGACATACATACGAGCAATGAGCAAGTGGCTAACATTACATTATGATTTATATGAATACTAGCGGCCCGCTCCGGCTTCGCACGGGTATAAAATATAATATAGCGTACTGTTATTATATCAATCACTCTATCTATTAAAAAATATCGTTGCATAGTTTTCATACATAGGGATATAGGGACAGAGAAAGCGACTTTGTTTTATACTATGTAGTGAAGCTCTTTGATATTTCTCGACACAGAATTCGTCATATTGTCATTTATTTAAGCTATTTTTTTTGAATTATTCTTGATTTACTGAACACATTACGCCAAGCATCAAAACAATTTTGTAAAGCCTATACAAAAGTGCTATCGTATGAGTATTTCTTGTAACGTACCTACGAGTATTTTAAGTTTAAGAAAATACGTTTATCTATCTACTTGAAACGTGTCTTAGCACCGCCGTAGATCACCGCAACTTTACACATTTGCTTAAATCGCCCGTGATACCAACACAACTAAAATGAATCTTTCAAATTGGTCCAGTTGTTTTAGGTTTTAGCGAGACTATTGAATAGTAATTGATTTTTATACATATAAGTACGAGTTTGATAAAGGTAAGAATAAAATATATACACATGATAAAACTCTAATTATTTATTAAATACGAGTGGAACCCGCGGCTTCGCTCGCGCTAAATCATGATATTTTTTATTATATTTGTTTATAATATTTTTATTACTTCCTTGACACTCGTCATATTTTGGGCAATTCACACAATATCTTTATAAATTGTCCATTTATAGTTTTACGTGAAAGAGTAACAAACATCCATCCATCCATACTTACAAACTTTCACGTTTATAATAATAGTATAGATTTTTATTGTAAACTCTTTTTTTGAAATAAGTATTAAGTAGTCATCGTCGTTACAGAGACCGAATCTAATGTTTTTTTAATGTTTGTCTGTCTGTTTGAAAACCACTAGACAGATTTTGTTTCAATTTGGTATGACGTGAGTAGCAAAGTATCTCGTATGTTAACGCAGTAACATAATATAGGATACTTTTTAATGCTAGAAAATAATATGTAATCTTTGTTACCCGTTATAACCTAGAAACGAACCCGAACGGAGAAAGGGTGAGTCACTAGTATATTATAAAGTAACTTTATGCATATATAAAGAGGAGGCGGAAATCACGTCCTCAGCCGATAATTAAACTGTTAGCTGATGTCAAGTAGCCGTAATTAATATGTGAAAAGCAATACGACTAAAGAACTGTAATTAGGAACATAAGAAACAGTTGAATTGAACTATTAATTTACAGCGACGTCTTAATTGTTGTACAGCTCTTCCATTTCTTGGGAGTAGAATATATATTACGTATATTATTATTCAATCAGAAAATGTAAGTAGGTACATAAAAATACGAGTTTGTTATACGTACAATATTATAAAGTATTAGCGACTCACCCTCGTATGGTATATAGGTAGGTTAGGATATGTTTTTTACAGTAAGTCACAACATATTATTATAAATACAAAGTCCTCTGCCGTGTCTGTCTTTCCGTATGTAAGTTTGTCTATTCGCCCGAAACTCAGAAACTACTGTACCGATTTTTGTGCTATTTTCACCAATAGATAGAGTAGTCTCAAGGAACGTTTTAGTATATATATCATTTGTCAAGTTATCAAAAATAAACGGAAAAAAATAAACGGAACCCGCGGCTTCGCTTGCGCTTAGTCAAGTATGAAGTAAAAATACATGCAAAGGTACGATGAGTTATTGTGTGCTACCTTATAACGTTCTTTTTGTAGGAATGAGATAATCTCCCGCAGTAAAAAGTAGTTTGTCACTCTCTAGAACTCTCTACACTGTTTCAATGTCTCGGAGGGACAATAAGCACACTTTGATATTTCACTTATAATATGTCTGCGTATAACAAGGTACTATGTGCCGGCAGGTCGGCGGCGGGGCGGAGCGTGGCGCCGCACGCGCGGCTGCTGCGGGGCGCGGGGTACCTGCGGGCGCCGGCGCGGGGCCACGCGCTGTACCGCGCGCTGGTGCTGGCCGTCACCGCGCTCTACCTGCTGCAGGAGTGCGTGTACGCGTACCAGGAGCGCGGCGACATGGCGAAGCTCTCGCAAGTCATGTTCCTGCTGCTTTGTCACGTCACTTCCATTGCTAAACAGATTGTTTTTCACATCGACGCGGAACGTATAGACGAAATGATAAGCAGTTTTAATGGTAAACTCTACTATCTATATAATATGTATAACATTATCAATATGTGTGACTTTTATATGTGTAACCATATTATAGGAAGTATCGACAAGTAAAATTATAGACTTATAGTTTTCATTTACTTCTGATTATTGAGTTATAGATGAGTTGCTCCTGGTACTTTTCTGACGGCAGAGTGGGCCGTTAGAGTCTAAACGATCTTTGTTTTTTTAGTTTTGTAAATTATTTCTTAGTAACTTATATATGGTAGACTCTCTAGTAATGTAGAGTTGTGGTCGAGCAGAGCCGATGTACAACGAGTCGGGCTCGAGCGCGCTGCTGGCGCGCACGGCGGCTCGGGCGCGGCGGGTGCTGCGCGCGTACGCCGGCTGCGCCGTGCTCACGTGCACGCTGTGGCTGGTGTTCCCGGCGCTGCGGCGCGCGGCCGGCGGCGGCGTCGACTTCCCCTTCTGGACGCCCCTCCGCACAGACCCGCCCGCCGTGTAACTACCCCCTTCCTGTGTTGCTTATACTTCTGACTAGTGGTTTTAGTTTACCATTATTATATAAAGACTTGGTTGGATAGGCGATTGTACATACGAACACGAGTATATTGGTTCTTTTTAACCAATTTAGAATAAATATAATTAGTAGCAATACCCGCATTCTAATCACTGTTAAAAATAGGGACTACAGTTGTAGAAATTTTACGCTTTTAAGTATTTTTGATGCCCAATCAAAAGAAATATAGTATTATTATTATTAAACATAGTCCTCCGCTGCGTCTGTCTGTATATTTGTATGTTCGCAATAAACTCAAAAGCTACTGTACCGATTGTTCATGCTATTTTCACCAATAGATAGAGTGGTTCTCGAGGAAGGTTTTCGGAATTGTTCTCTTTGCTAGTGCAAAATCCGAGCCTTCACTCGATAGTAAAAAATTAAAATTTGCTCTAAAAGTAAAATATAATCTGTAGAGGGTCACATACTTATTACGTAGGGGAATAAAAATAGTCTAAGTATGTCCTATTCTTAGAACTAAAAAATATACAAAAAAATCATAAAAATCGGTCAAGCCCTTTCGGAGAAGTTCGAACAAACACTGTGACACGAGATTTTTATATTAATTAATTATCAAGTTTATAGTTGTGATTTTTTTTAAAATACTACACATTGATAATATGTATATAAGCATTAATATTTCTTTAAGTTTTGTGGTGGTGTTACTGTATTCATACTACGTTACGACGTTGGTCGGAATAGCTAACACTACAATGGACGCCTTTATAGCCACCGTTTTATACCAGTGCAAAACGCAACTTACAATTCTACGGTATGTATCTACTTGTTACCAGATGTTAAGTAATTATTATAACCATTGAAAATTAATTATAAATACACAATATTATATATTATTATAAATCTTTTGCTTTATATTTTTAGGAAAGACATACAAACACTGCCAGATAGAGCCAAGTCTTTAAGCGTTAAAACGGGTGATACATATGAGGCAGTATTGATGGCGCTATTTGTAAAATGTTACCACCATTATCAAAAAATAACACAGTGAGTAATTTAATTACGAAAAATATTTTTCAATATAAATCCTTTATTTAATACAAAACCTACAAAATAATATTTTTTACGATATATTTTATTCAAGTGCAAAATTTTAGTTGTGAGTTCGAAATTTCCTTAAATTCACAGCACGGCTGCGCTACTCGGAGACATTTTCGGTGGAGCAATCTTGGTGCAATTTGGTATCGGTGGCTGGATTCTCTGTATGGCAGCATACAAACTCGCCAGCGTTAGTATATTACATAATATACTTTACCTATATCTCTTAGGTATTTTAATTTAATACAGCTTAAAACTAAAAAAAATACTGTCACAACGTATTACTTGTTCTAAACTTTTCAGCTGAACATACTGAGCATAGAATTTGCTTCGTTAGTTCTCTTCATATTGTGCATTCTGACGGAGCTGTTCCTTTATTGCTATTACGGGAATGAGTTAACTGTGGAGGTAAGTTATAATACCTTTACTATATATAAGTTATAATATTCAAAGCTATCTATGAAAGTCTCTCATATCGAACACGATATTATTTCAATAATTAGTGTATTATATTAATTGTGTATTAGGGGATTTTATTTTAACAGTAGTTTATAGTAAATCTTTTATCCTAACGTAAATGTGTTAAACAACCATCTATCCAGACTTTTGAGAACTCGATCATTTCAGGTGTTATAACTTCGTAGGCCAATCGTTATTGCTTAATTTAATTGCTAAGTACTGCAAGAAAGAATTTTAAAATGACACCAACACGTCTAAGTGTACGACGAACTACATATTATTTCATAAATAGGTAATTTGTAAAATAGTTGTGTGTATGTTTGTTACTCTTTGACGCTGAAAGGGTTGCACGGGTTTGTAAGAAGTTTAGAAGAAAGCAGAGAGAGCACACAGGTTACTGCTAAGTAGTGCTAGAGACGTAAGTGGAGATACAAGTAGTCACATGTGCGCAGAGCGAGAAGATCGTGGAGTCTGCGTACTTGTCGCGGTGGGAGCGCTCGCCGCCGCGCTTCCGGCGCGCGCTCCTACTGCTGGCCGAGCGCGCGCGCCGCCCGCTGCGCCCCGCCGCCGGGCGGGTCGTGCCGCTCTCGCTAGACACCTTCCTCAAGGTACACACACACGGCTTACACTAAGACACTGCACACCGTGTAAAAGGGAGAGACTCTAATGTCACAACTAGAGGCACTCGGTGTATCCACTGAGTGTACCGTCAATAGCGAATAGTCTAAGCCGGCTTAACAATTCTCATGTAAGAGATCGCCCACTTTACGTCGATATCTGTATGGATTAAATGACGATTCAAAAGAGTTTGTAAAAGTCTGTTTGCTTATAAAAGTTTGATTTGATTAGTAGGTACACTGTGGTACTAGGTAGTAGGTATAGTCACTTGTCCTAAATTTATACTGTTATTTTTTGCTTTTGTATATTTTACCGCGCAATAACGTGTATTTCAACAAATAAAATATAACTGATATCATAACCAAGAGTGCCAAAGTCTATGGTGCTTGCAACTAGGCTTATTTGATTAGTAAATGGCTAAAGTAATTATATTTTTTTGGCATTCAGAGTACACACATTGAGTGTTTATTTACAGATCCTCAAGTCATCTTACACATTCTATGCCGTGCTCCGGCAGACTAAATAGAACACACGCGGCTGTTCCCGATGCAGCACCACGCGGCGGCCGGCGGCTGGCGGGATATACACTGATACGCTAATATCGCTTTTTAGTAATTAGTAATATGTACGTACATAGTAAGTACGTAAGAAATTGTAACAGTAGTAAAAACGCAATAAATACATATTAAGATATGCACTATGATCGATTGCTTCTCACAGAAAATATCTTGGCCTCGACATTATATTTAATAATATAAAAAATAAAAAGTGTATGATTTGAACAAAATATAATAAAACATTTTTTTAAATACATTGAATACTTTTAAATTACATAAATTAATACTACAACGTACTCAAGTTCAGCAATATTATAGCCTTAAATGTTTGCGTTGAAGTAGACGATGAAGAAAACTGCAAAATTAAAAAAATAATAACAGAAAAAGAATTTAAATATAATTAAAGGGCTTTGTGGTCTGACGATCTGTGCGGGCAGGGCGGGCTGTCGGGCGGCCGGGGCGGGCGGGGCAGAGCAGCGGCACCAAAGTCCGAATGCTAACGATGGCTTCTTACAAAAAAATTATACAAAACGGGCCTCTTGGCTCTCGTTTCACTTTAATATGAATATAATTTGCATTCATTTGCATTTCATTCGCCGCGCTTATTTTTTTACAATCATCATCGGAATGGTTTCGGGCGCTCAGACACTACAAAACTAAATATTTCAATGGACGTTCCTTCGTGAAAAGTCTAAACGTTCAGACGATTTTACGCTTTATATTTATTTATTACTCGTCCTTTGCGGGTGAATACCTGCTTTGTATCTTCAGTATGTTTTTTACCCTTGGGAAATGCATTTACGCATACGAGTACGACATGTAAAAAACAAGTACCTAGTTATTGAGTAAAAGTGTGTGTAAAAGTATCTCTAATGTCACAATTAGAGACACTCGGTACACACTGAATGTACCTTGGTAAATGGTTCCCCCACAGTCCACTCTGCTATCAGAGAAGTACCAGTGCAACACGTGTTTCTTGGCTTCGCGCCCGGTCAGACTCTACTGGGCGCCACAACACGACTAATTGGTAATTATGTGGTCGGAATGTAGAATGTTGCAGAGCGAGGGTACTAGTGTGACTTATCAGCTTTATTGTGATACTTTCAATCTCTAATTGGACAGCGCGTGTCTGGGACGACCCGCCGCGCTCGGTATCTACTCTAATCTTATTTTGTTTTTGCTACTTCTATATATATATATATATATTTACAATATAACACACCTCCCTCACAGCTTACTCTATTAACCCTTTGGGACGTTCCGGGCTCCAAACCATTTACCTCTGTCAACTAAACTTTATGTTCCATAGAATTGTTTTAAATATATTGTTTCAAAAAAAAAAAAATATATATATATATATATATATATATATATATATATATATATATATATATATATATATATATATATATATATATATTTTTGATTAGGCAAGTTCTTTTTCTTAGAATAGGAGAATATATACTTCATAATTTTTGAAAATATATTTATACATATAAATTGTGATAAATAAAACGTTTTGTAAAGTGAACAGGCAGTTCCGGCGGTGCGGCGCCGCGATAACCGCGACCAACTTCGCTAGGCTTTGTGGGTAGCGGACGCGCCTACATAACTTTTATCTTTCGCGTATTGTAACAATATTTTATGTTATTCTGTTACCGATGTTTATATAAAGATAAGAAATAAATTTCGCTGAACTAATGTTGAAGTGCTGGTGAAGTTCTAATAGAAGTTATTAAATCGAGTTAGATTTCCGCACCAAAGTATGCAGGTAGGTACAGTGCAGTTTGCAATATAATCCGGTTGCGTCAGAGTAGCGCTTCATTAACGCTCGTCTCCAGATTATACTAATTAATTGCGAGAGCTAAATGCTATTAATATAACATGCGCGGGCTCGCGCTAAGTCGCTCACTAATACTGTATTATTGGGAATAATCGCTCGTCAATAAATTTTATTATTATTATATTGACATAGATTTAGAATTAGTGATTCTGTATTATTCATATTTTATGAAACTTCCTTAACATGGTAGCTTATCTTTATTGGGAGTTGGGACTTGGGAGCAATTGGTATAATATGTACAAAAATATGTACATATTATACCAATTGTAGTGGCAACCGCTGGAGTATTATAGCCTAATCGTTAGAAAAAAGCCTAAAAATATTATATATAACTTACACTTTACAAAGGGCCGCTATACACTTGTCGAATTACACGAAATTTTTTTATAGAATTTCGGAAATTTCTTTCTTATCGGATGCCTACGTCATACAAAGAACACCCCCTCTAAGTTTCAAGTCTTTAGGATCAGCAATTTAGGCTGTGCGTTGATCAGTCAATCATTCAGGACAAAGCCTTTTATATTTATAGACGACACTTAAAATTTCGATTTATGACATCTCCCTTCGGGCGGGCTGTTTACGACTCACTTACATTGCTTTGAATATTAAATTATAAAAAGGATACCATAAAAAGAGATAGGGAACATCAATCTCAATTTTTGATACATGTAATCAAGGGACAATATTATACAGTTGAAATGGGAAATAAAGATAAAGCTTGTTACATCCATCAGTCCGGGGTCGCGGCGACCCGCGGCGTCAATTACGAGAATAAAACATTCCGAGCGCTGACACGTCCCCGACAGCTTTACGTCCTCAAATATGTACGACGCCTGAACCCTTTCCTGTTAATAATGCACAAAAATTATCCGATCCGTCCGTCCCGCGACCGCCGCGTCCGCGCAGCTCCGCGGACAATGACAGGTATCTGGGGATTTCTGCTTTTTAATATAGATTTACTATAATATTAATGACAGTCAATAAAAGTGGAAATATTATTACAAGTAGGTATTTTTTATAAATATTTGGTGTGGCTAATATTTAATAAAATAGGTTACTGCATGCTGCTTGTTATTTGTAACATCAGCTATGTGAATATAATTGTCTTAACTTTAACGCTTGCGTGTACTATTAAAAAACAAGTAAAACATGGCTTATTTCATCTCGCCGTTGCGGTAGCTAAAATTGAGGATATAATTAAAATAGAACGGATCTACTTTTATGTACACAAGGAAAACATCGCGAGGAAACCTGCAGGTCTGAGAAAACCTAGCAAGTTTTTGAAAGACATGTGAAGTCCGCCAACACGCACTAGGCCAGCGCGGTGGACTATGGCCTGATTCCCCCCGTGTTGAGGGAGTCTCGTGCCCAGCAGTGGGACGTTAAAAAGGACTGATAATGATGATAATAATTATTATAAATTGTAATTTCTTGGTGAATATTTTCCAATCTTAGTCCTTATTTCTTTAAGATATACCCTACATACAAATTTTGTGTGATGCAGTTGATATTTGTAATGTATCATTTTGATTTAAACATTCTAGAATTTTATTAAAGTAAACATATTTACTAAAATACCTTCAGACAATCGGTCTTTTCTGAAACACCTAAGTATATTTGAAGTTAAGCACTTTCCGAGATATAAAATAATAATCTACTTTATGTCCATTCCAGTATTAACAACAGAATAATTATTCTTTTATTTTATGAAATATTCCGCTTCAGAGTAAAGATAATACATAACATCATTAGTAGTAAATATAAGTAACAGTGGTAAAATATTATTGTCTACAATACTTCTCGTAGAATCAAAAGATATTAGTCGTAATAAAGTCATTTATCATAGTACGTAGCGAGGCTCCTGGCGCGATCGTTGCGGCGGGCGGGACTCTGCTTCACTGTCACAGCGGAATTTATTTAGACAGTAACTTTCGTTTTCGATTTTCAAGTATCGATATCTCGAGATATCGAAAAAATATTGTTACTTTTGGTCTTATTTCGTAAAGATCTATACACATCTGGTCTCAAATCGTTGTGCCGTAGGAACTGTAGAATCCACTACCGTTAAATTAGCAAGTTCTGTTACATAAAAATAAAAAATATATAAAATGTATTTTTCTTAATGGATGACCAGCACTGATTAAGCACTAAATTAATGCTAGATTAATTCGCTGCTGTGTTACGCTGTTAGCGTTTTAGACGCAGACGCTGCTAGCTTAATTAAAAGCTAGCAGTTTTCTAATTTTTGATCAATCTACTGCAGCGTAAAATTTAATTTTGCAGAATTAAATTAGGACTTAATGAGCACTTAATTCCTGCAAAATTTCAGTTATTCTGCCAAATTGACCTTTCTAGCTTACAGACATAATCCAATGTAACTTGTAAGTTATTGTTTTTGTTACGAAATACGTTGTATTATAGGTATATTAAACAGTACTTAATTTACTTACTTCGCCCTGCAGTGGGACACTACAGGCTAATAATAATAATAATGGTAGAAGGAACGTTTAAACTATAATGAAATTATGTCAAAAATAATATTACTACCGAAAGTGTTTTAGCTTATATTTAAAATATACTTTACACCTTGCAGTGCCGGCAGAGTGAAAGAATGAATAATTAAGATTTTATAATCTAACCATGAAATAAATCTTTAAAGTTAATCTTTTCAATAGTTTAAGTGAAATTGAGAAAATTACTTCAGAAAGAAATCGCTCTATCTTACGACATTTTTGTGATGATCTACATTTGAAAAATAAAACAAAATATTATTTAGGGAATAACTTTGGCAATAAATTAAACAACAGTTGAAAACATCACATGTTTATTTAATAGGATAGGTTCAGTCATAATGGAAACACTTAAAGATTAAAAAGTGACAAAACAAGTATATTATATACATCTGCTCGGCGTCGGCGGCTACATGACGTCACGCCGCGGCGCCGCCGGGAAGTACCTGCGGGAGCCACGAGTGTCATGAGTATAGTCGGCCGTCGCGAGTACGCGCCGGGTACTACTGTCTACTGGGACGGGGTCATTTTCCAGCGACATGCGGATGTAGCAGCGCTGCGGGTCACTCACGAATTACTCGTCTGTATGATCTGAATACTGTCAACAACGTAATGAACCAATCATACCAATCTGTAGAGTCAACAAGGAGTAATTACATCGTTGTGTATTTTCCCGTTACATGCGTTTCATGCACTACGGCAAAACCCGATGACGATATTGGTTCCTATAGAGATCATTTTGATTTTCGATTTTCATTGTGAAAACAGGTAAATCGCTATCGTAAATTAATGAATTCACTAAAAGTAAACGTATCAAAAAGATCTCTGCTATATCTCGTTTTAAAGCTTCGAAGCCATGCTCGGGGTCAGGTATCTGCGGGACTCTACTATTGTCTAAAGCAAGTGAACCGAACTCACTATCGCCCAATCCGATGTTAGAACCGATGGCTTCGGGAAAGAAAAAAATATCAATTTATACTTTAGTTTTACTTAGGTATAATAAAATTAACATGATGTAAACTTGACGACAACACGATGGATTTGCTCTTATAGGTAAGATCCTTAATTCCGTTCAGCAATAAAAAGTGACGTCTTGTATACTGAGTAATAGGTTTTTTTTCATTCCAGCATCACAAAGTACTATTACAGACACGACTGTAACCAGACACTGTAGCATATGTGTGTGAATATCCCCGTGTAGAGTGAAAATATTGCAAGCCGGTTACCTGACGGTGGGCTGGTGCGGCCGCGCGTCGCGTCGTCTTGCGTGCGGTCGCAGAGCCGCGCCGTACGAGCCGTCCTCCGTGCTGGACTCCGCCGCGCCCGCGCTGCCCGCCGGCAATGTGTCTACACAGACATTACTAAGTTCATTTCGCACTCTACATTTGAAGAAAACTGAGCAATTATACCTATAAAATACACATAAACATACTTTCGTTTTTTTATGAGTAGAAAAAAATGATATGATGAGTATAATAAACGAAGGTTACCGGAGAGTCTGGCGGCGGGCAGGCGGTAGAGCTCGGCGGCGCACGCGGCGCACGGCGAGCCGCTCGACTCCGAGTCGCTGTCGCGAGCGCTGCCGTAATCTGCTCCAGCAAGCGGACCGGAGGAAACAATGGATAGTAATTACTTATTAGTATATATTGGGCCTCAGCTATGAGAATATCTAAAAGGGCTCTTAAAACAATCCAGACCTATTTATCATTCTTATATAATTGGCTGTCAAATATTTGACAGAGACAAACAAGCGCTATTACAATATGAAATTTATCAGGCTAAGAAAATTTTGCTTCATTATTTTAATTTTTCAACTGTAAAATATTAAAAATTTTTAGTATTAACACAGTAGATATACGCGTAGAATGTCATATTATCGTTTAAACTAGCGGAACCCGCGGCTTGGCTCGCGTTAAAAGTGTATCCCGTTAATAAGGACTTCTCTATAAAACCTATAGAACCGTAGTAAATATTACTATTCGTATGCAAAACAAATCGTTTCTTGTTTATAGGAACCGGGCGTTAATGAAAATGAGAGTAAGCAGTAACAGTAGTGGTAAAACACTCGGTTTAGTAAGCGTGCATGCGAATTCGAATCCCAGATCCCTAATATTAATGCCTGTATTTACTCTTACGGTGAATGGAAAGATTGTTATATGAAAAGCAGGAAAGCTGCGAGTTTGAAAAAACTTAACGAGATTTCGAAAGACATGCGGACAAGATTCTCTTTGTATTGGAGGGAGGCCCGTGCTCAGATGCATGCAGTGCTTAATGGATAGTAAAACTGTTACCGTAAAAATCACATCATAATATATTAAACGAATCTCAAAATCAAATCACATCGTAATATATTAAACAAAGAGATTAAAGGCTAATGGAAACAGACGTCGTTGAAGGCACGATATATAAGGTTTTCCGTCATCTGTCGGACAAATAAGTTTCTGAGCTTGTTCTCTTAGTTACATTCCCTTAGTGATGTTAACAGAACTTTTTGAATGGAGGCGAGCAGGTACACACTAAAATATTGCAAAGTTTACTTAATATTATATTAGGTATTTTGATATCCCATGCCCACGTTCGAACATTAAAAAGGGCTAAATACAAATACATTAAGTAAGCTGTATTAATATTTATATTACATGTAACTTAATAACTATAAGTATAGTATAATCTTAGCTACATACAATATTTGCAAATAATATAAGAACAAATATGAAGCAAAATTCTCAATCTCTATTATTTATTCGGAAATTAATTGAGCTATCGAAATTCATAAGATGTATCGTAAGAAGCGGAAAACCACCCCGCAGGGGAGGCCGGGGGAGGGGGAGGCGGCACTTCGGGAGGGGGAGGGTTACAATGCGGGCACTCGGAAATTGCAAACTCGCTCAATGGAACCAAAGATAATGCTAATGGAATGAACTGCTATTATTTTACGGTGTTTTTCAATATCCTTCTCTAACTTTATTGAATGTATTGACTATGTTGGTTTGATTTTGAATTTCAATATTGAAATATTGAATATATCACCGCACTGTGTCACCAGACCGGAGCAATACTCGCATTTATACGGAATTTATACGGAATTATGTTTAGTTTGCAAACCGCGAACTAAATTAACTGTAAAGCCGAAATTAAACCTGAAATATCTATAAGGTGTATGGTAAATTTATTCCTTTCCACTCTGCTTTCGAGATTGTATTGTACTGCAAATTAAGCTCTCGGATCCACACGTTGGAGAGTGATGTTTCAAATTGGGATCGTAATTTGACTGCTCGAGTTCAAAAGATATGTTTATAGTTTAATTGAACTGAAAATAATTTAACTGGATTTAGAGCTTAGTCTGTTTGTCAAGATTGTTATGAACAGATGAATATGTACTCATGTAGATAAAGTGTAAATGAAATCTACTAAAAGCAGTTTTTTTGTACATTTTTGAGTTTTTTTGAAGTATTTTTTTAATTTTTTTATATTTCAGTGAAGACAGCATATTATTATAATAAAATATACTAAACCATAAAAAAATCATTGAAATCGAACTACACTATTCGAATACAGCTACAGCTTATGAGTGGTCTAATATAAAAAATAGACAGATGTTGCATTGAGAACTTCCTCCAACTTTTTAGTTTTTCCTTGGTTTTGTATTTAAAGTACACTCAATTTCGTGTAAAAATAATTGCGAATAGATGAAGGATTTTTTTCCGAAAAGCGCGCGCGCGCGAGGACGTAAGCAACTGAGTGCATTTTGTATAACGGTGCGAGCAGTTTCCCGCGCGAGAGATCAGCCGCAATAAAGAGCTACGGATATTGAAGTCGTAGAGCTTCCTGCGCGCGTCCGGCTCGAGCCGTAACACTCGCGCGACGCGACTTCGTTTCATTACGCTCACGTCGACACGAATATATTTATTACTTATTCGTTGTTGAATACGTTATAATATTATAATAGTCTTTGCTATTATAGCCTGTAAGTACTTTTAATACCAAAGTAAAAGAAGTACTAAGCTTCATTCTTCCTTGCTTGCATTTTTAATCTTCAAATATACAACTGTTAACTACTATTTGTGTTTCGTATTTTTTAATAATTATAACGAACACTTATTTAAACAATTCGTGATAGAATAAGTAAAATCGCATAGTTTTAAAAGTGTCCGCTTACCGTTGGGGTGTGCGAGTAGGTGCGGGCGCGGTGGCGGCGCGGCCAGCTCCAGCGGGTCGCGCGCGAACGAGCGCAGGTGCAGCGAGCACGCACGCCCCCCGCCCCCCGCGCCACCCCCCGCGAAACCCCCCGCGCCGCCCCCCGCGCCAGCGTCCGCGCCCGCGCCGCACGAGCGAGACGACATGCTGAACGTGGCGTACGGGCTGATCTCGTGTAGGTCTGAGGTGCAATTCAATGATTATTGTAAAGTCTCAAGTTGTCTCTTGTGAAATCCCACTATAAAATACATCTCACTAGATGATTATAAAAATTGCTATTTTAAAATGAAATATAAAACTAAATTTGGTCATTAAAGGACCGAACAGCACACTCACCGTCTGTGCCACACAAGACAGCATAATAATGACACTTGAAAGGAAAAAGGACAATACATGGGTATAATATGTAATGTAATGTAATGACATAATTAATGTCCTAATACATAATAATTTATAAAACTTACCATCGGGTGGTGTAATCGTCTTGCCGTTTGTTTGTGTGGGTTGAGCGACGTACAGAGGTTGGCTGTGAGGGTCGAGGGCGTGTGCGGGGAGTGCGGCGCGCGGGCGGCGGGCGCGGCGCGCGGCGAGCGCGGCGGCGGCCAGCAGCGCCGCCAGCGCCGCCGCCAGCAGCGCCAGCGCCGCGCCCGCGCCGCCGCGCCACCACGCGCCGCCCGCCCCCGCCCCCGCGCCCGCCCCCGCGCCCGCCCCGCCCTCGCCCGCCGCCGCGCCCGCGCGCGCCTCCAGCGGCAGCTCCATCGGCTCCCCGATACGTTCTTGCGTTCGTTAGACAATTACATTCAGACAAACATTAATATTAAATTATTGCAAATACCATAACGTTTTAATATGTAATCTGTATAGGTACTTTACCTCCATTGATTGTATGTGTTGCCGCTTTGTACAGCGCGGGAGTGTCGCCGGCGGGTGAATGCGCTAAGATGCGTATTTCATACCAAGTACCGGGCTCCAAGTCGACTGCCTGCATACACAAGCGTATAATAATCATGTAATGTGCAATTACATTTTATTGCAAAGCGTGATAAAAAGAAGAGGTACAAAGTACACATGTCAGAAGTAAAACTTCTTTGGCAAACTAATTTTTAAATCTCGTTTATATTTATACTAAATAACCCCGTCTAAGCTCGTCGAGAGAGGGAGATGGCGCGAAGGTCACACCCACGAGTTAGACAGAGTCAGAAATGTCACTAACTCGCGGTGAGCGAGATCTAACTAAGGCTAACTCTTCCCCGTCTCTGAGCGCCTGGTACTATGGACTTGTTTTTTTCGTTTCATCGAGTTTGAAATCACAACGATTCTAAAGAAGTTTCACTCAAAAAATTAATTGTATTGAGAAACTCAGTATAATTAAATGTATGTACTTCAGCGGTGTCTGCGCCGACGCGCAGGTCGCGCCAGGCGCCGGCGGCGGGGCGCAGCGCGGCGGAGAAGCGCGCGACGGCGCAGCGGCCGCCCCACGCCAGCAGCGCCACGCGCAGGCTCGTGCTGTTTGCCCAGATGCACTCCTTGCCCGGCGGCGCCATAGCTTCTACGATTACACATACTTATCACATCAGTAAAACCTAAACATTCTGTGACATTTTAGTAGCAGTCTTATCTTATTAAGATTTAATAATTCTAGCTATTAGAAAAATAAGATGACTTCCTGGCCGATTTTGGGTACGGCGGTAATCCCACTGCGGCCAATGTAGAGCACGTGACGTATGCGCCTATAAACAACGGGGACTCTCTTTTATTTTCACACCCAAATTCAGGTGACACGATTTGATAAAACACTATGAGAAACAAAGAGCCATACTTACGGCTTTTACGCACCTTTGTAAATGAGTGTGTTTCGTACCTTTGTCTACTTGATGGCCAATGAGAGCTAAGGCGCAGAACTGACAGCTTCATGTGTCCTTTGAGGCACGGTGGTGAAATTTCCTCCGGGCTGTTATTAAGGTTAACTAAACAGCTACAGGCTTATGTAATGAATGTATGAATGACTAACTGTCGCCTCTCGTGCGAAGCGCGAGCGCGCGCGAGTGCGGCGAGGCGCCGGCCGCGTTGTGCGCGCGCACCGACACGAGGTAGGGCGCGCCGCACGCCAGCCCGCGCAGCGCCGCCCCCCGCGCCGCGCCCCCCGCGCGCCGCCACCGCGCGTCCGCCGCGGCCTCCCACCCCCGCCACCACCACACCGTGTAGCCTGTATCCGTGAATGTTACTGTACGGTGCAACCGTACATATTGCAACTCATCATTTCTCACGACACGCGCTTTCATTATTTTATTTTATTAATATAAATCAAGTCAGTTCGCGTATCGCTAGCAAGTAAGCCGCGCGTGCTCATTATTACCTATTAAGTGGTAATTTTAGCATTTATCAAGTTTGCGTTTAGTTATTGACACTAAATAAAACGATATGAAATTCACTGGAAGGACATTAATTTTTTTATATTTTGTAAACTAGTGTTATCAATCTAATAGTGTATTAGGTTAGCTAGAACCGGTACATTATTAAATGGTCCTTCGAGCCGGATCCATTATCTTTGTTATTTTTATATTAAACAGTAGTTTAAACCCTGCTCTTTAATCGTTTAAGTTAGTTTAGTTGTATGTACGACCCATAGATAGCGTTACCTGTCTTTTACATTGCGCTTTGGTTTGGTTATATTTCCTATTATAACATAGTAATGGATTTGTTACATGAGGTTACATATATTTTACTGTTATTCCCCTACCGAGTATGGCGGCTCCGCCGTCGTGCGGCGGGTCCCAGGCCAGGTGCAGCGCGTGCGCGTCGGCGCGGGCGAGGCGCGGCGCGGGCGCGGCGGGGGGCCGCACCGCGCGCACCGCCCACGCCGCCGCGTCGCCGCCCGCCGCGTTGCGCACAGAGCACGTGTAGTTCACTGCTGCGTGCGGCTCCATCTCTGATATCAACGGACAAACATGCGTAGGTAATATCTAACGTTAAAAAAATATGTGTGTGTACCAGAGTACACAGGTAAGAAGTGAAACTTCTTTACGACATATCATTTTTCTACTATTTGCAACTTCACGAAAATGGGGTAGATAAGGCTTAAGCCTTAAGAAAAACAATTTTTTCCGTATTAAATTAAAGCTATTTTATTATTATAGCCATGCATACAATTAATGAGTAATTTATTTTATCATTGTTCTTATTATAAGATCATTGCTCTTGTTGTATTTTTACATTGCTACAAAATTTCTCCCATACGTTGATAAAGAAGTTTCACTTCAACAGTAATGACATTTCTAATGTTAAATACGTACTGTGGATAATCAGGTCTCCGGTGTCAGTAATCGTATGTGCTTGAGGTAGCGGCATCCAGCGGCGGGCGATGGGAGGAACTCCCAGCGCGGAGCAGCGCAGCCGCACGCGCGATCCCACCGCTGCTGTGATAACGCGCCCAAGAGACGAAATACGCGCTGACGCTAGTTAGATTTTGAAATATTAATTGTTTTTATTTTTTAGTGCTTTTGAAGTCGCTAATCGTGTAAAAATACATTTATACTGTTGATATAACATTATTGTAAATTATCTTACTTAGAAACAATACCTTACGGATTCCAAAAAGAAATATGAAATGTAAAATCGAATATTCTATCATATTAATAAGCTAAACTAGTTTTGGAATCGTTTATTGAAAATATTTTTACTTAATGTTAGGTAATGTCTCACATAGCAGCGCGGGCGCGGCGCTGACGGCGCGGCTGGGCGGCCCCGCGCCCGCCGCCGTCGCCGCGCGCACCCAGAACTCGTACGCGGCGCGCTCCCGCAGCCCGCGCACCTCGTGCCACGCCTCGCCTCCGCTCTCCTCGCCATCCTCTACCGCCTCCACGCGCTGTGACCACTCACCGCCCACTCTTCGTTGAAAAAAAAAGTGCGTGTCTCTGAGTGCCTGATACTATACTTATTTTTTCGTTTCACCGAGTTTGAAATCACAACGATTCTAAAGAAGTTTCACTTCAAAGTCATAAATTCAAAGGATATATATTTATAAGATATACCTTTTTTACTTTAAAGATACACAAATATCAGAAATTTTAAATTAGTGTAATAGGTCATAGTTAATAAAATTTAAATATTAGTAGTATGTTTAGTCTCGGGGTAGCCTCATTCCCTAGAGACCGCGTCCCCAGGTGGCGGATAGGGGAAAGCTCGTTGGACTTGTGCCAAAGGGTAGGAGGGAAATAAAATACCTCCCGCGGACCAACAAGGCCGGAGAAGGCAACTCCGTAAAAAACCCCTGCTGCGGGCTTCCCCGACATATTCGAGGCAGAGGCCGCAGCAGTGCTGCCCGTCCGGGTTGGGGCGCGCAGAAGGTACGGCGGCGGAAGAATCTATGCGATCAACGGCGGCGTTCTGGCCCTAAGGAGGGTCACAACCTTGGCGTCAGGTGGCAACCGGTCGTAAAACTATATAGCCATTTACCAATTCTCCTCACATGAAGCATAACAAAAAGATACAAGGCAAAAATACTAGGGCGTACCCCACAAGCGACGCAAATGCGAATAAGATGACAAAAAGTAATATTAGGGCGTTCCCCAAAAGCGACGCACACCTGGACAAGAACAAAGATTCGCACTTGAACATTGACAAAATTAGACTTGCAACATGGAACTTGGGGTCTCTCACAGGAAGGAGTCAAGAACTAAGCAAAATACTTTATAAAAGGAGCATTAACATCTGCTGTATACAGGAAACGAAATGGAAAGGCTCAAAGTCAAGGAATATTGGAAACGACTACCAACTCATATATCATGGTACAGAAAACAGAAGAAATGGAGTGGCAATCGTCTTGGATAATAACTTCAAGACCCGCATAATAAATATTACACGGAAGAGCGACCGTCTAATTTCTGTCAAATTGGCTTTAGAGAACCAACAAATATTAAATATCATATCAGCATATGCCCCGCAGCAAGGCTGCGCAGCCACAGAAAAAGTTGAATTTTGGGACGATATAGACGATCTTATACACGGCATACCACCAAATGAATATAAGATAGTTGGAGGGGATCTAAATGGACATGTGGGGATTAAAAACATTGCAGACGGAACCGCGCATGGCGGGTTTGGTATAGGTAAACTGAACAAAGAAGGGGAGGAAATTCTTGACTTTGCAGCAAGACATTCGCTAACTTTGATAAACACAAACTTTCAAAAAAAACCAGAACACCTAATAACTTACAAGTGTGCCGGACGAGTATCGCAAGTGGATTTCATCGTGGCAGACCAGGCCATCAAACAAAAGTTCAAAGATTGCAAAGTGATCCCCGGCGAGCCTTTGACATCACAACACCGCTTGCTTGTAGCAGTATATAAACTACCGAAGCCGATAAAAATTATGGTGGACAGAACTCCTAGAACTAAATGGAAGAACCTAGAGGGACCTAAGGGCGAACTGTTTAAGGCTGCGATAAAGGAATATCTCGAGACCGACATTAAAGTCGAATACAATAGTGCAGATGATGTATGGTCCAAGTTTGAAATGCTCTGCAGAACCAAAGCGGCAGAGATCTTAGGAGTCTCCAAAGGACCTCTCAAAACCGGAAAAGACCCTAATTGGTGGAACAGTACGGTGAAAGAGACTTTAGCAAATAAAAAAGACCTTTTTAAGAAGTGGCAAATATCGCAGGCAGACGAGGACAAGGACCTATATCGAGCTGCAAAACAACAAGCTAAGAAATGCGTGGCACAAGAAAGAGCAAATAGTAATAAGGTGTTTTATGATAGCCTGGAAAATGCTAAGACTGCAAACGAAATCCTCAAAGTTGCAAAATATAGACATAGAGCCACCACAGACATAAAATTCAACAAGTATATAAAGAATCAGAACCAAACATTACTGACAGACAACACACAAATTAGGGAGAGGTGGGCTGAATACTACGAACAACTATTAAATGAAGAATTCCCAAGTGAAGATCCTCTACCCTGCCCACCAACGCGCGGACCAATCCACGAAATAAGTATTGTGGAAGTAAAGCACGCGATAGCCAAAATGAAAAATAGAAAAGCCACTGGCCCAGACGAGATTCCAGCCGGTCTATGGAAAAACGTTGGCCCAATAGCCGTAGGCTGGCTGACTAAACTATTTAACATCATTGCGGCTACCAAATGCATTCCAGATTCGTGGCGCCAAAGTTACTTACTGCCATTCTATAAAAGCAAAGGAGATATAGCACAGTGTGAAAACTATAGAGGCATAAAACTTACATCTCACACACTAAAAATTTGGGAACGAATTCTAAATAAACGTATCGGTGACATCTCTCAGATATCCCCAAATCAGTTTGGCTTCACAGAGTCCAGATCAACCACAGACGCTATCCAAACTATTAGAATCCTGATGGAAAAATATAGAATAAACAACAAAGACCTACATCTTGCATTCATTGACCTGGAAAAAGCTTTCGACAGAGTTCCCCGTAAGCTAGTGTGGGAGGCTCTTCGTAATCAGAACATACCAGAAGAATACATAGAGCTCGTCAAAGATATGTACAACAACGCTAGCACAAGAGTTCGTAGCCTAGCAGGCTTAAGTAGAGCTTTCCAGGTCAAAGTAGGCGTCCATCAGGGATCTGCGCTCAGCCCCTTATTGTTTAACTTGGTGTTGGATTATCTTACTAAAGATATACCGTCCCCTCTTCCATGGACTATGCTGTACGCCGACGACATTGTTCTGGCTGCTGAAACCGCAACCCATCTGCAGGAACTGCTAAATACGTGGACGCGAGCATTGGAGAAATACGGCCTAAGAGTTAGTAGAAGCAAGACCGAATACCTCAAATGCTCATTTAGTGGAAATAGATCACGGGAAACTATCTACATAGGGTCAACACCTATTCCCTCAGTAGATAAATTTAAATACCTAGGCTCCATACTGACAACTGATGCCAATATAGATGCTGAAGTTACACACAGGATCAACGTCGCATGGAAAAAATGGAAAACACTCACAGGCGTATTATGCGATCCCCGCATCCCCATAAAAACCAAGGGGAAAGTATACAAAACGGCAGTTCGTCCGGCGCTACTGTATGGCTCCGAGTGCTGGACAGTAAAAAAGACGCATGAACAAAAAGTCCATACTAACGAAATGAAGATGCTTAGATGGGCGGGAGGTGTGACCAGGCTGGACAAAATTCGTAACGAATACATCCGAGGTAGTTTTAAGGTCGCACCGATAGCAGATAAAATCACCGAAAATCGCCTCCGTTGGTATGGGCACATTAAAAGACGAGACGAGAACCACGTAGTACAAATGGCGTTAAACTTACCTGAACAAAAGAGAGGTAGAGGCCGCCCGCCTTCGACCTGGTGGTCAAATATTGCGAGAGACCTCAAGCAAGCCAATTTGCCAATAACAACAACCCAAGATAGATCTACTTGGCGCAACAAAGTGAGGAGACCCGACCCCGAATGACGGGACAAGGGAAGGAAGAAGAAGAAGAAGAAGAAGATGTTTAAGTAAAGTATAATTTCCGTACTTGCCAAGTTCCCTCGTGTAGAGAGTGTAGTGAGTAAGGCGGCCGCCACGCTCGGCGGGCGCTACCCACGAGACCCGCACCGCGTCCGGTCCCGCGGCCAGCGCGCGGATCATGTCTGGTGCGCTCGGCACTGCAATTGAATAACTTTTTGAGAATTTGCTAAACATTTATGAAATATATTGTTTACTGAAACAAAAAACTCAAGTTGTTGCTCTGAAAATACATCACTCTGATGAATTTGAGAACACTAATTACTATTAAAAAATTACTACTTCATTAACAACAAAATATTATTTACAAACCTGAAAAGAGAAACAACATTAAAAGCTACTGCTTCAAATATTTAGGTAATGTCGGGTTGCTTATAGGTTGTTACACGGAATTTATTATGCGTATTTATGAACTACGCAGCTGCGAGTGTGTTAGCGAGTATGTTAGCGAGTGTCGACTGTCGTATGACCGCGTGCGCTCGCTTTATATATCTTATGTCGAACCCCTACAAATACTATTTTTAATCCAAAATATTTCTTTTAACTTAGCGTCGTTATTAACTTGAGCGTGCCAGAGTGAATTTTTCTAATCATAGATTATATATAGGTAGATCAGTGTGTCCACCACAGATAATACTTAGGTAGATGATAATTTTAATACAACTTCATCTGCATTTATTTCGACTTACAGTAGATTTGGAATATTGTGTGGCTCACCATCTTCTCCAGTGCGGCAGTGCGCGGGCGGCGCGGCGGGGCCGGCGCCGCGGTCGGAGCGCGCGCGCACGCTCACGGAGTAGTTGGTGGCCGCGCGCAGCCCCGCCAGCACCGCCTCGCCGCCCGCCGCCGCGCGCGCCGCCTCTGATCCCACCGCACCGCTCCAAGCTGTTATTAAAGATGAGTAAAATTTTTAAGTATAATATATATTAATAACGCGCCTAAAGAAGTATAACTTCAAAAACATTTAGTATAATATAGCATAATATTTATTAAATAGTGAACATACTAACATTGTGAGAAATGTAATGGAGCGTAATGAAGATCGTATCCGCGTATATTTTGCGCGTGCGACTGAGCGGGCGGCAGCCAGCGAACTCGAAGTGATCTCGCTGACACTGCTTCACACGTGACTGAAGTTGGGGGTTCCTCTGGGACTATTACAAACATTAATTTCGACAACATAATTTCTTGAATAAGTGAACCATAGTTAGATAATTTTGATTTATCTTACCGCCATCCGCCGTCGTAGCGTACGCCACAGAGGAGGGCGGGCCGGGGCCGGCTCGGTTAAAAGCACGCGCGGAAACTGCGTAGCGCGCAAACTGCCGCAACCCGCCCAGTGTGAGCTCGGCGCTGCTCCACCCGCGCGCGACGGCGGTCCCCGCGCGGGCGACCTCCTCACGCTCGCCTTCGAACTCGTCTGCATCTTCTACACGGCCAACTTCTCGCCATGATATCGCATAGCCCAAGAGCTCACCGTTCCAACTATCTTGTGCTGGGGCCTTTGTAAATAAAGTACTCTCGTAAAGCTAAGAACGAATACGACTTCTACCGTCGTTAGTTAACTTTTACTTACCGACCATGACACATGTAAATCGCCACTATTGATAGGTCTGATGCGAATATTGTGAGGTGAACCCGTCGGGGCTGCAACAAAGTGAGCCATTTGGAAACTTGGAAAAAGAAAGAATAAGAACGAAAGAATCAACTTAATTTATTTCATAAATACCTTCTTCAAGTGTAGTAAAAAGTAAAGCGTCCGAGTGAGGGGATTGTCCGACGTGATTCGTAGCTACCAGTCTTAGCGAATATGCAGCGGCTGGTCTTAAACCTTCTAATTTTGCGCTCAGCATATTATATCCTTCTTCATCAAGCCTACAACATAAATATATTTACTTAGTACTTATTACTTAATTAACAAATTAATGGCTATTATTATATTGAGACACTGGTAGCCTAGCGGTAACGCGCTCGCTTGGATAACCGAGTGATGCGGGTTCAAATTCGGGTCTCACACCTTTCACACCAAAACATCGTGAGGAAACCTGTATGTCTGAGAGAACCTAGCAAGTTCTCGAAAGACATGTGAAGTCCGCCAACACGCACTAGGCCAGCGCGGTGGACTATGGCCTGATCCACTTCATACTGAGGGAAGCCTGTGCCCAGCAGTGGGACGTTAAAAAGGGCTGATGATGATGATTATGATGATTACCTATATTAGTGTAGATATACCTGTCGTCATCGGCGGTGTCGAGCGTGAGGTTGTAGTGGTGCGTGGCGTGGTCGGCGGCGGGCAGCGCGTGCAGCGGCGTGCAGAGCGCGGCGTAGTGCGTGCGCGGCGCCGCGCGCGCCGCCCAGCGCACGCGCACCCAGCGCGCGCCGGCGCCGCCCAGCCGCAGGCCGCGCGGTGCCGCCGGCGGCTCTGGGACATACAAATACTTATTATGCTTTCGTTATCGTACGAGAAGACTTAATTGTGATGATATACGTATTTATGGCTAAAGCCTGAGCCGCATAAATCATGATAACACATTTGGTATATCGTGATAGACATATGTAGCCAAATATTATTAAATACTTCAGGTCACATCGCAAGCGCAGAGCTCTGCTGTCGGTAAACTCTGGCACATCAATGCGTTTTTATCGCGATTAACATTTTATTCCGCGGCTACACTCTATTGGACAACTCTATGGTCTAACTCTAAGGAGTTGGACCATAGAGTTAGAGCTCATTAGGTTTGCGACGTATTTTCGATACGGATTGGAGTAAAGAGGTTTTATATTTCACTTTAAGAGTGGAACCGATATTGCGGAATCCAATGTTTTTCTTACTTTTGTTAAATTACGTTTTTTTATCGCGATTAACTTAACATTTTGGTGTTTAGTGCAATGTGGTTACGTAACGTACGCCGTAGATTGAAGGCACAGTTTATCAGCGGAATAGTATCACGATGCATATTGTCTGACCATAAAACTTAAAAACTAACACTCAAATATATATAAAATTTGCGAGTTAAGGTATAAAATGTATTTTCGGAAATTTAAATACGATACCTTCAACTTGCAAAAACATGAGCAAGTCGCTACGCCCGTACTGGTTGCGCGCGTGGCAGCGGTACTCCCCCGCGTCGTGTCGCTCGGCAGCGCGCAGCTGCAGGGAGGACCGCACGCCCTCACTCGTGCGCACTTCTGATATTGTCCACCTTCACGTATACCAATACAGAATATACTATATTTTCAATATAGTATCAATACTAACTAATAACAATAAATGTAAAATTATAATAACTATTGTCATAGAAAGTTTACAGTAATAGATAAATATTTTATTTTATGTTTGCGGTGTGGTTGAAATATAAATAAACAAAAATAAGAATTTACTTATCTACATCTTAAAAATATTTCTTAAATATGTTTTATTAAAACTCGTTTAAATATAACATAATAACTTAAATCAAAACATATAATTTTAAACAGATTACACGCAAAAATAGTGTGCAATAACCTGTATGAATCAAGATCTAATTTATTTCCACGATGGGTCCAGTGCACGGTGAGGGGCGGATCCCCGCGAGCGAGGCACGTGAGGACCGCACTGCGCCCTCTCACGCTCGACGTGTTCCGCACCGACTCGCTTGATAGACCAAAGTGAGCAGGCTCTTTGATCGCAATTTGTAAAATACAAACGTTATTTATTTATAATATATGAGTACATTAAATTATTTAATGAAATATTAGCTTTACCCGCGGCTTCGCCCGCATTCATTTTTTTAATTGCTTATCATCCTCATTGGGTTGATCTGTAGGATGCCTGAAATAGGAAATCTGTAGGATTTCTTCAAAATTACTCTAGCTATTTCAGAACCCATTGTTAATACAAACAATTTTTTTAATTTTTCGTAAAAAATATATATTTTTTTAATAAAAAGTATCCTATGTTACTTCTAATACCTCCAAGAATATGTATACAAAGTTTCATGATGATCGGTTGAGTAGTTTTCGCATGAAAGCCTAACAAACAAACTTACATTCACATTTATAATATTAGTAGGGATGTATATACCATGAACGGTAACGTTGACGTGCTTTACAAGCGGTGGTCCGACGCCATTGTCAGCAGTGCACCGATACAAGCCTTGAAGCGAGCGCGTCGCCGCCCGCGCCGCCAGCGCGCTGCTCCCCGCGGACGCGCGCGCGGGGTTTAGTTCGTTAGTAATGATCGGCATTCCATTGTTAGATTTCATCTGAGAACCTTCAATGCCCCAGTCCGAGCCTGCTACTTCCCATCGATCAGAATTCTCCATGCCACTTATTCCTTCACCTTTGTATAAAATTAGTAACGTTAATACTTTTTTTACATGTATTTGTATATATTCTTTATGTATTCATTTTTAACGTAAGTAAAGTACTCACCAATTTTTCTAAACCAAGTTACTGTAGGCATCGGGTATCCTTTAGCTGTACACTCTAAGTGAAGCGGTGCACCAAGAAGCACCGCTGAGTCTAGAGGTTCAGTAATCCACGAGGGAGCAACTGTATGTAAAAGATCACTTTATATTTAACTATAAAAAAGTAAACCAAATAAACTTCAGTGAACAAAGTAACTCATAGTGTAATATAATTGAAATAATAAAAACTAAATTTACCTTTTACGCTAAGAGTGGCAGTATAGTTGACTGTGGCGGCGTGGTTTGACACCCGGCATGTATACGCACCGCTGTGCCGAGCAGATAATTCCGAAAACATCAAGAGCGAGAATTCATTTAAGCTTTTCTCCTCTATCTATAAAAATATGAATGTTCAATTATTATTCTTTTAACACATAATTAACGCGATACATACAGCAAAGGTCTAATTAAAAACAACATACCTGTAAGTTTGGAGGAAGAGGCGATCCATCTTTAAACCAAGAGAAATACATAGGCTTATCTCCGGATGAGACCCCACAGAGTACTTGCACTGAACTACCTTCAGTTAATTCAGTAGAGAATATAAACGGTGAGATTTTAGGGGGATCTAAAAAAACGAAATGAGTTTATAATAGGCTATTTCACATGATACAATCGTGTCGAATCAGTTGCCTGGTAGCTTGCACTTAGTGAGGTGAACTCTTCTGAATTTAACGGCGATAAATTAAACTACCGGACTGATGCACCGTTGGTTCACTATTTATATGAATTGATTAGAAGGGGATAGAAGCGGGTACAAGAGGCTGATAATTTGTCAACAAGACTTTATATACTATTAAAGATAACCAAACCATAGCGCGATTCAGAGTACACTTAACGCTAACTAGTTTAATTATGATAAATAAAAAAATGTGAAATCCACAATGACTTAAGAGTTTGGTTTCTCTGATTTGTACTATGGTTTGTTTTGTGCTTGAACAAATGGAATGCCAATAATGATTGTAATGTTCCTTACTCCTGACTTGTATCTCGACGTCTCTTGTGGCGGCGGGTCCGGCGGGCGCGGCGGCGCTGCAGGCGTAGTGTCCGGCGTCGTGCGGCAGCGCCGGCGCCAGGCGCAGCGCCCCGCCCCGCGCCGCCGCCCGCCCCGCGCCGCCCAGCGCCGCCGCCCCCCCGCGACGACGCCACGACACTGAGCTGCAATAACACTCACGTATTGCATTACACATTCACAAGACACAGCATTACCCATGAGAATTATTTTGTTTGTGGGGTTAACACTTCTTTAAAACTAGTTATACTCTATTCACGGAACGAACCATGCAGAGCGCTTTCTCTGTCCCACAATTGCATACAAACTGATAAGGACAGAAAAATGTCTAGCTCCGCCCAATAACGCTTGCAACTGGTTTGGAATCATAGGGCTCGTTCATATTGCTAATGAATTAGTGACTTTTTTTTTTTTTTTATTAGGTTCACAAAACTGAATGATACATTATAAAAAGAAACTTTGTGTGTAAACAATTTAAACGTTGTACAATGTTCATCCTTACTACAGTGAACACAGCATGCAGTTTTGACATGTTCAACTTAAACTAATTACAGAAACTAAAATCTATTTGACAAGTCTATGAATAATATTCTTGGCCATAGCCAAGGAGCCATTGAAAATATCAAAATTAGGACATAAAGCATTATAGGATGACAGAATTCTATATAGAAATGAGTGATGTCCAATATTAGTACGACAATGTGGTAATTGAAAACTATAAATATTCGAAAGACGACTACCAGAACGTGGGATTTTAAAACAAATTTTATTTAAAAAATCTGGACAGATCATTAATCCATTTATAATTTTGTATAAAGTCAAAATATCCGCTATTTTCCGACGAGTACTTAAGGGATTGAGATTATAATATTTTAGTCTAGAGTCATAAGTGTCTAAATGTTTGCATTTATTGTCAATGTAAGTTAAATGATAAATAAATCTTTTTTGGACCCGCTCAATTCTTTTAATGTGCACGGCATACCCAGGTGACCATATTGGGCTATTATATTCTAATATGCTCCTTACTAAGCAGTTGTATATAGGGATAAGAACTTTAGGGTCTTTGAAAATTTTTGTTTGTCTTGATATAAACCCAGAAAGTCTAGAGGCTTTTTTAACAATGCTATCTACGTGACTTATAAAGCTTAAACGACTGTCGACTATAACTCCTAAATCTCGGATTTCGTTAACTTCCTGTAGATGGGTTCTCTTTAATGTGTATATAGCTGTAATGGGATTTTTTTTACGCGTGAATTTTATGTGATAACACTTTTCAATATTAAGTTTCATTTTATTGTTTTCACTCCATATCTGTACCCTGTCTAAATCTTTTTGTAGTATTTTTACATCATTTTCAGTCTTGATACGTTTATATATCTTTAGATCATCGGCATACATCTTAAACGGGCACTTTAAATGCTGAGCCAAGTCATTTATATATATCACGAAAAACAAAGGACCCATATGCGAGCCCTGCGGGACGCCAGTTGGTATAATTTTACTTCTTGAAGAATAGCCACGTATCATTACTAATTGTGACCTTGTTCGAAGGTAGGACTCACACCACCTTAACAATGAGCCATGAATACCAAGTGCCGAAATTTTTTGAAGTAACATAGCATGGTCTATTAAATCAAATCGACACCAGCAATTTATACTAAGCTAACTCATAAAAGTGAACTTTACAGTAGAGGCTTATAAAGGGAAAAACGTGATAACTTTTATATCAATTAAGATACTTTTTTGAAATTTGGTATCCATAATAGATAATTTATTCATTATAATTTCCCATATAAACTTTTTCTAAATTATTTATATTTTTTGATTTAGCGCGAGTTAGCCGTGTGTGCACGTAATTCCTTACTAAGGTTTAACATATTATACACGTCTAACTAATGTTAGCGTAGTTTATTACGGGACATCATAGTGTTAAAAAAGTGTTATAATCTTTGTGTTGTAATAATAATTTTAAAATATGTTATGCATTTATTATAACCTTAGGGTTTTATAGATAATCACAAGATATATTATTGTAAATTCTTATGCTAAATAACAAGTTATTAAAGTTAGCTTTATTTAGCCGGTACATGCGCCACTGGCGGATATCGGATTAAAAGCCGTCAAATTATACATAGCGGACTATACATCGACCTGTGCGATAAGTTAGCGTGTCATTTAACTTTCCATTGAGCTATAATACATGTTGATTTTTTATATTTTTTGATAAAATGCTGTGGATAATATTACTTTTGTAAGTATAAATATATCGTTAAACAAAAATAGTATAGCAATCGATTTTTTATTAAAATTTCGTGTAGTAGGTACCTATTAACGATAAAAGGTCAGATCAATCACAGTTCGCCTTTGATTATTATATTTAAATCTAGATTACACATAATATTGTGTTCTTAATAAAAACACAAACTTCTAATTGGTAAATATAAATTACATAATTTAAATAGTACCTAATACCTAGGTTGTAATCATTAGCTACTTATGAACATTCAAACTACATCATCAGTTAAGTTCTTCTTATCAGTTCACTAGGTTCTCTAGGTTCTCTCTCTATAAGTTAATATTTTTATCACAACAATATTTTAAGTGTTAACTTTTACAACATTAATAAAATTTTCAACAACGTTTTGTATGTTTTTTCGGGAAAGGGTTCCAAGTGGGATAATCTAGTAGATTTCTTACAAAACACTATATTTGATGACTTTATATACCCGACAAATTATCAGGAGAAACTTCAATTTTTTAACTTTATTCCTTATGATTTTATCCTTCACGCTTTATTACCATGTAGTGAGCTTAAAACTCTCTGAAAATTAAATACAATACAAGCTACTTTGTTACTAGAGTCAATTATTTTTAACTTACGGAAAATTTCCTTTTCTGTTTAATGTTTAGCGAAGTTTTCTTTTAATTCATCTGTAGGCCTAGATGTATTACAAACAGGGCCTAGTATATAGTAACAAGTATATAACCCCCTGAGACGTCAAATACCTTAGTCTCTCCCGTGACCATAATTGCTGTAAAGCATTCGAAACGTCGGGAACCAAAGATCAAAATAAACCCACGACAAAATCCGAAAAGATAGTTTTATTTATAATGTCAAATATTTGCGTAAGCCTAAGAAAGTATTACAACTGACTTTATTGATTCTTGCCGCTTTAGTTTTTCATTTTGATGTGGTATACTCCAATGCTTTGTTACACAAACGGTTTCTCTTTCTACCTATGCACTCATCTTCAAGTTTAAGACATTTGAGACCCACATCAGTCCCTTTTTTAGATCTACGTTTATTATTTTTCGATTCTGCAGAATAGTCACTATAATAGAACGTTGCAGTTCGACACTTGGTGGAGTTAATATCAATGGAGAAGGTTTTTGGATTTAATTCAATACATTTGGTGAATGAAATATTAAGTGGAGTATTGGGAGCCCCCAAGTGATTCAAATATATATCTTATAATAGTAAATCGTTTTCGTTATTGACTATATCTCGGCTTGCACAACTTAATGAGGCTCAGCTAACATGACGCGGTCATACAAAGCCACGAATTCAGGATTATCAACGTTTGCAGGTAATGATTCTATAACCATAGGTATAATATATTAAAATCATATAATTAATTTTATAAAAAATATCTACATTTAGAATATTGTCAAGGTAATATCAATAAATTAATAAAAATACCTTATAACATTAGTATTTACAATAGTAAAGTCGCTAAGTAGTGCATTTTACAAACGAACAAGTATACACGAACGCCTTAAACTACGCTAACTAAATGTTAGCGTAGTTTTACACGGACTTTAAGCTATGTGACTCAAATTTTCAAAAAAACGTAGTGTATTAGTATAAAACGTAATTATATACTTTAACCTACACTATAATGTTTAATAATACATTAAATTTACCTCTCTAGACAGTATGAAGCGGCATCTCACCATTTTTATCAAAACTCCTCAATTAATATTTCTCCTTTTTGGCTAATTCCACCTAATATTTAGATCGGTTTCGTGAAAATTTTATAATAATATCATAACACTAACAATATTTTAAATAAACTTGTAAGAATGACGCTATCGATTATGATTTACTGATAAAGGTTTTAAAAATAAGCGGTTTGTCTTTTTCCCGTTTACACTCCGCTAAGAATAGTTAGCGTAATTTAAAACGAGTAATTTCGAAAAGTACCTTTACTTAGCGTTGTATCAAATTTGTAACTTCGTTATTTTTGTGTATTTCTTCACGATTTTTTTATTACGTATAAAAAACCATATTTTAAGCAATTTGGCATAAAAAAACGATTTTACCTAAAACTCGAGTTAGCGTAGTATAAATTGTTGGTGTCGAAATGCCTTGCTAAAATCTGTATATACAGCATGCACTTCATCCCCATCATCTAGAGCCTCAGCGATGTCACTAATAAAACCTATCAAGTTAGATGCTGTTGATTTTTTGGGCATAAAACCATGTTGTTCCGAGTAAATAATTTCCTTAACGTGCCAGTAAATTTTTTTCTGAACTAATCCCTCAAAGACTTTTCCAATTGCAGGGAGAATCGATACCGGCCTATAATTACATATGTTAGACACATCGCCTTTCTTGTGTATTGGTGTCAACCGAGCCTGCTTCCATATTGTTGGGAAGATACCCTGTGTTAGGGACTTATTATATAAGATATGCAATGGCGTAGTTAGAGTTTCAGCACATTGTTTTAAAAACTTATTTGGTAATCCATCTAATCCTGGTCCCTTATTTGGGTCTAATCTTCCAAGAGCAGTTAGTATTTCAGTTTCAGTTAGTGTACATTTACTGAAAGATGACGAACTCACTTCAAGCACAGGGTCACAATTTCCAGCACTGTAGTTATTATGTGACGTATAGACCGATTGAAAATATTCTGAAAAAAAATCGGCTATTTCCTGACCACCCGCAGCGACTCTATCACCCAATACCATTTGATTAGGTATAGAACGGCTATTACTTTTTTGACTGTTTACGAATGACCAAATTCTTTTAGGTTGAAATCTAACTGTATTTGCAGCATTTTCTTTATAGATTTTGTAACATTCTTTTAACATGTCATCATATCTATTTCTAAGAAGGTTGAAAGTGTCTTTGTCCCTGGGGTTACCATATTTTTTATATTTTTTATGGAACTTTAATTTCTCTCGTGTACACTTTATTAGTGGAATGCTGAACCAGTTAGGGTATTTTTCATTGTGAGGCCTAGTGTATGGAGTGTACTTTTCTATGATTAAATTTAAGATAGTGTAGAAATCACCTACCATTTCCTCTACATCCATATCCTTCCATCTATCCCACCAATCTACATTTCCTAATTCCCTGTTGATTTTTTGGTAATCCGCTTTGTTAAAGTTTAATCTTGGTATCCTGTTACTCCTAAGTGATCGTCCTACTTGTATCGTATTAAAATTAATTTCCAGAGCTGGGTGATGAACGTCTAAATTTATCAAGGGAAACAAACATTCTGAAATTTTAAGTCTTGTCGGTGAGTCAGTTAAGATCAAGTCAAGGATTCGATTATTATTATTTCTAATATGATTACATTGATATAAATTATTAAATTGCATTTCATCCATAAAAATATTATCTGTTGTGTTATTACACGGTAAAGGAATGTAAGCGGATAACTGTTCGTTATACTCCCAGATTATATTTGTCAGATTAAAATCTCCAAATATGATTGTTGTTGATGTGTTGGTCATACTACTAATGGCTTTAGTTACGCTTGAGAGAAAAGTTTTTAAATAGTCCTGATTTATCGGTGGGGGTATATACACTGCACAGATGTTTAAGAATGAGTCGGTACCGTCGACATCGCCTAAACTAAGGCTAAGCCAAACATCCTCACACTCTGATTCCCATTTGACCTTTCTAGTTACTTCTATGTTCTTGTTCACTGCTATACAAACACCACCTCCTTCTTTTTTATATAGAGAGGATGAGGTAGAACTTCGGTCTCGCCTAAAAATGTTGTATCTCGCGTCTAAAAATTCACGATCAAAAATACTATCGTTCAACCACGTTTCTACTAGAATTAATATATCGTAATCATATTTTAGTACATTCAAATAAAACTCTTCACACTTCGTTCTCAAACCCCTCACGTTCTGGTAGTAGATAGATAAATTATTATTACTTGTTACAATCAATTTTACATTTTACAATATTAAATTTTAAAGTCTTTTAATAGCATCTATGGTGCTGATAACCAACGATCGCGATGTAGTATTCTTCCGCACAAATATCTTGCCGTTTCGCACCCATATAAACTGATATTGCTTTTCTTTGACCGCGGCCCTTACCGCTGCGTGCAGATTTTTATTGGCCGGTGATAAATGCTCAGTTATATAAACAGGTTGCTTCTTGTCCGCATAACCAAGATGCCCAGAGTGCAATTTTTCACTTTCGTGTGCCCGATTAAATTGCTTAACAGCAGCGAGAACTTCATCCCTAACGCGAGGGCTCACAAATTTTGCCACAATCGCACGGGGTCTCTCTGAGGCCTTGTTGATTTTAGGCACCCTATGGATATTCATGATCTCGTTGTTATCTAAAGGTCTCGATATAACATTTCCTAATTGCTTGATGACTGTCAGCAAGTTCTCATTCTTGTTCTCCGGAACACACTGTATTTCAACATTGCAAGCTCTGGACTGTTGCTCCATTGTATTGATCTGGCTGTTAATGGCAACAAGTTGTAACTGGAGAGTCCTATTTTCAGTTTTTAAGTTGTCAATCATTTGTGAATTTTCGCTAAGTGAATTTTTCAATTCCTCGTACTGATTACATACAGTACTGACATTTGACTTGAGCTCTTCGATAACACTGTAGATAGCTTTGTTTTCCAGGGCTATCTGCTGCTTCACCTGAAACAGAATGGTAGCGGTTGCTTCCTTTAATCTTTTGTCAAAGTATGATTTGAGATCTTCGATTGCTGCATCATCAGTTCGAGGAGATGAACTTGCTTGCTTGTTTACAGGTGTATGATCCCCACGTTTTACATTGTCCTTGCAGTCCGGACATTTCCAATTTATTTTCGCTTGTTTCGACTCCTTATGAAAATTCTCAGTCGTTATTCCCAGGCATTGATAGTGATAACTGCCGGTGCACAGGGAGCACACCTTAGTATCCTGATTTCCTTTAATCCCTTTAGTGCAAACCTTACATTTTAAGTTGGAGTTTGATGCAGACATATTGGAGGTGTCTTATTTCTTGACAAACAATAAGTAGAAAGTAAACTCCTATTAATAGTAGGTTGGCAATATTATGCAGTCGTAAGTATTGCTATTATTTTTCTGCAGGAGCAAAATATATGATATGAAGTTGATACTCTAAATTTTGTGAGGGTAGAACCACAGCACTTAAATAATACGGTGTTGTTATTATCGTATTTTTCTAGTAAAAACGCTAGATTCAGCACATGAAACACTTTTTTTTTCAGGACAAAACACGAACCACAACAAACCAACACTATTCACTACCAAACAAGTGCTTTAGTACCACTTTTTTTAAATTTATTTTACCAGCTAAGTGAAACACGTCTTTTAAAATGCACACTCGTACAGTGACGAATTATTAATAAACACTACATAGTATAAAATAAAGTCGCGTAGCTTTCTGCCTGTCCTTATGAATGCTTAGATCCTTAAAGTTACGCAATGGATTTAGATTCGGTTTTTTTAAAAGATAAGTTTTTTTTAATTCAAGAGGAATTTGTAATAAGATTAAATCAACATTAAAGTAAAATAAACTTTATTTTTAAATATTTATATATACATTTATTTGACTTTCACATTAGATATACTATGATCGCAATAGATCAGGTAACTACGCGAGAGATGTTTGAACGGTACGGAGTGCAACGACGGACTAATTACAGTATCTATTGTAAGCGCGGCCTAAGCGTCTTATCTGCAACTAATCATGTGGAAGCGCAAAATTTCAGCGCTTGGTTCATACGGCGAATAGAGTATAGCTTTACTGAACATGGTACGAATTGTAAACAGCAGGTTTAATAGAAAACCAATTAAGAAAATATGTGGACACCTTTAGGATTTTAAGTATTTTTATTACGCAAAGATGGTATTATTGAAAAGCAGTGTGTGCAGATATGTATTTGGTATAGGAATTATCCCATCAAATGCACCTCTATAGACCTGATCGGATATCCAGCGTAGGGGCAGTGAAGAGTCAGATTCTCGCCGGCGACCGCGCGGACCGTGTTCATGGGTCGGATTGAAGGTGGCCCTAAAATATACTGAATTTTTCATAACCATTTAAATGATTAAAATATAATTAATTAATATATTTCTAAAAAAACAAGGACAAGTTAAAAATTTAACACTTTCTTATTATAATCCAGTATATGTATTAAAATAATATGTTTTTTACAAATATTACAATAGCTATAGATAAATAAACTATTAACCGTATATGTTGAGTCGCGCTGAATGTTCGACCGCTCCGAGCGGGTTGGCAGCGCGGCAGGTGTAGCGCCCTCCGTCCGCTGCCGACGCGGAAGTTACATTCAGAATTGACACTACTTCTCCCTGAACAGATGCCTCTTCGCTTATTGAATATCTGTACATACATTATCCGTTGAACTAATTGTGATAAAATTAGTAGATAAGTATATATTGACGGCACGTTTGGCGCAGTTTGTAGTGACCCACTTTCTTGCGCCAGTGGTCGCGGGTTCGAGTCCCGCTGGGGGCATTTATTTTTTAAACTCGGATGTTTGTACTCCAGTCATGGGTGTTTATATTTATAATATGTATGTATTTAAACTTATATATGTAGTATATCAACTATCTGGTATCCACAACACAAGCTTCGTAGCTTACCACGGAACTAGATGGCGCTGTGTGTAATAATGTCCCAACATATTAATTTAAAAAAAAGTAAAAAAATGAGCTGCGAAAGATCGTATCTACCTGTGATGAGCGAGGTAGTGGTCGAGCGGGTGTCCGTCGAGAAGCCACGAGATGCGCGGCGGCGGCGAGGCGACCGCGACGCAGCGTAGCGCTACGCCGCTGCCCGCGCGCAACGCTTGCTCGATGAACGTGTACTGTAGCTCCGGCGGAGAATCTACAGCGGAGAGAACTAACTTGCAGGAAGTACTACTACTACTACGAGCAGTAGATAAAACTTCTGATTGATTTCTGTTTCAATGTTACAATATAATAAAATTTTACTTCACAAAATGTTCAAAATGTACTTTAAATGAAAAAATATAAAGTTAAATAGGGATCGACACATTCACAAGCGTAGGATTTGCATACATAAGATGATATAATAGACGGTGGTCTCTAACTATGTGTTGGATCACTCACTCATTTTCCCAAGCAAAATATATGTTTTAAACATTAAAGGATAATATTATTAACACGGCCCAGGAGGTAATCGCATCAAATTGCTGCAGAATTTCAATTAGTATAATGCAACACACAAATACGCAACAAAGAAAATTAGATATAAACAGGTAATTAGACTCGTCAGTTTTACAGAAGCATATACATTATACCATTCTGAATATAATAATTCATTTGCACAACCTCATACGCTATACAATTAATTGCATGTAAACTGTGAGTAAGGGTTAGGAGAGACGAGTGTGATGCGGTTTGAGAGACAATGCCAGAGGTCGGCACGAGAGCTGACACATTAATCAATCTCGTAGCAGTGCTACGAGTACGAGCTACGGCTTCGGCTGCGGTCTGCCGCGCCTGGCCTTGCGTCCCTTTGATGTTAATCTTGCCTAGCGAACCTCATAGTGACCCGTCCCACCGAGAAATGATCAACTTCACCGTTAGATACCTCACTGTTTTGCGTAATTAATCATATAATATTTAAGTATATTTTTTTCAAATACTGCACAAAATTGCTTGTTGTATTACTAATATTAAATTAAATTAAACTATGACATGCCGCACAGCTGTTCTTTTCAAACACTCGTCCATAATATTTGATGAAAGTTCACAGGCTAAAATATTGGTGCCGATCTGTTATCAATTTGACAAATAGCTTTTTGTCAATTTGATTCCATTAATATGATATATGCGTTTAATCGGGCAATACATCGCGACAAATGCTCTTCGCTGATTGATTCCGCGCCGCGCGAACACTTCATTGCGATTGATGTCCGCCGCCGCCCCTCGCGATGTCCGGAGGGTGGGGGACCCTCCACTGCCGCCCGTCGATCACTCAATTTTTATTATTCATCTTATTTAATGTATTACAACTTTATTAAAAATTAAAACATAGTTTATTGTAAATGACCAAAAAACGTATTTTAATAGATACTTTTCCTTAGCGCTGAGTATATACTAAAAAATATTAGAATATAGAAAATAAAGCATTAAAAAATGAATAAACATATTTCATTTTAAGCTTTTATGTTGTATTCAGTTCAGCTGAGTTCATACTTCACAGCATCGCAAGCCAGTATAAAAGTAAATCAAGAGGCGAAGCTGTGCTTCATTTATCACGCTGACACCCCATTACTCCGAGTCCTTGCCGCGTCTCGGACAAAAAGCGCTGGAAATACTTAGGTCGAGTTATTCGCCTACAGGAGATCCGAGATTACACTGCATCCGCTACGTGTCGCGATGCTATCACGTCTAGCGCCTTCTTGCAACTTTCTTTGTTCCGGACGGACTAAGTCATTTAATATATTTTCTATTATATTATTGTTTAAAATATTAGAAAGTGCATGAAACGTTTTATGTAATTCTGAATCAGCGAGTGGAAACGGTTAATATTATAAGATCTCAAAAGTATGTTCTCCCCATGTACCTAGAGAAAGGAGTATGGGAGCTGGAATACGAGAAGAAAGGGAGAGCGGGGCGCGCTATAAATCTTTTTGTACCGGCGCGCTATTTGTTAGAGGCGCGGGCAGAGCTGAGACATTACTTACATCCTACTAACTAATGAACAACCGGACACCGTCACATCTCACTACACACTCAGACAGCGCATTCGTTTAAACTTTAAAAAGAAAACTTTCTGTTGTTAGACGTAATATTTTGAGCTGTTATAGTTAAAATTCGAATGGAAACGTCTCTTTTCTAATAATACTTCATATGTACATATTAAACGCACTAGAAAATTAATAAACAGAATGTTATTATTTTATAAATCTGGTCAATTTCTCTGTTGTTGGAATTGTAGAAGGCTCGAAGGGTCGAGTTGAGACCGATCGAGGGTAGCTCCGAGCTTCTCATTAATTGGGGTTGGGGTGATTGACGCTCGCGCTTAATTAGTTTCGGGACTGTGCGGCGAGTCCATCATGATTACACCGACATAATCGGCTTCCATGTGATCCTTAGCTTTATTTACGTACTGAGGTGACGTGACCTCGGACATATCAATACAGTTCGAGTTGAGGCACATTGTATGTATATGCTTATAAAATATAATACAAGATGCAATATGCCATGCATATCATGGCACTCGGGTTTGACGACCTAATAGGAAACTAGGTTACTTCAAAGCAAAGATACAAGTCATAATGGTTTCAAATACTCAACGTCTGCGCGAGAGAGTGGCTTTAAGTATATTTAAAGTTGTGATAATAAATTATAAAATAACAAATAAGGTCACTCTACAATATTTTAATATACACTAGTGTACTCCACTAGTAGGTAAATTGAAGCGGAGACTGACATTGTTTATTAGGTGGTTCTGTGATAGATGTGCTTTCACATCTGCGTCAAAGTGTCAAGGAATGAAGTAACACATTACCGTGTGCAGCTATAGGTATAAAAGATACGTCGTTCTTTCAAAATATATAACTATCTACTACTTAATATGTATGTATAATGTTTATGTAGCTATAATATTATTGAAGAAAAAGATTTATAAGAAACAAGCGACTCGCGCTCGCTTCGCTCGGGCTCTTCCCTAGATTTAGCACAGGTTAAGCCGCGGCATCCGCTAGTTATGCATATAAACCTTCCTCTTGAATCACTCTATCTATTAAAAAAAACTGCATCAAAATCCGTTGCGTAGTTTTAAAGATTTAAGCATACATAGGGATATAGGGACAGAAAAAGCGATTTTGTTTTATACTATGTAGAGATAATATAAGAAAATAATCCCTTAGATACGGCAGAATTCAAGAGATGGAGAGCTGCTATAATAGAGCCTTGGAGGATCAAGGAGGAGCACAATTTGCATTATGAAATCTCATCGACTTAGGAGCGATTATATTAATACGCATCCAATGAATATCGGTAATCTTCGAGCGCGGCGAGCGGGACCGGCGTATTATACCCGTGATAGATTAAATCTCATTCATTTAATTTGTTGTTTCAATAAGCGAATTTTGCCCGAACCGAGGGTATAAATGTGATGTGTATACGTGTATAAATAAGTGTGTTTTAGCAGCAATTCTGGTTCTACCTTCGAACAGACCAAACTACCAAAAGAACAAGTTATATGTAGTTTATATGACTCTATATTTTGGTAGTAGTAGTTTTGAGATCTATTTCATTTTTAAACGTTTATTATTGATTTGTTGGTTGAAAAAAAAATGTACGTGTGTTTTAAATATTTATTTTATCCTTTTGTAAATGACAACAATATTTTTTGTTCAGCACAGATCATATTGTTCGGATAGAATATGATTTTCAATCGAGCTTTGTAATGATTCCATAAATTATGTAGTAATCTAAAAAATAAACAATAATATAGCATTTTGCAATTCTATATGATGCGTTAGTGGCAATCTGGAAGAGTCTGGAGTCATCCACTATAAATAAACAAAATATAAACCTTTTATTATGTCCCATATTTTACATGCAATTTTTTACAACAATACTAATTACATTGTATATGTAACTTTTTCTCACATTATTATTATATTTCTAGTTGAGAACTTGAATTTAAAAAGAGTTTCGTCGTCAGCAAAACGTAAATGGCCGAGATATTTGTCATTTATTCTGACTCAAAGAGTTTTTTGAATATCATCTTTATTACAGTAATAAAGAGCCTGGGAGATAGGGGGTCATCTTGCTCTACTCCTCTTCTGGTTTCCAAGCTCACTCTACTTGTGCTTCTCTCGTAGTTATTCTTTAGTAAGTCATCCACTATAGCTTCTTCATGATAGAGTATAACACTCAACAGTTGAGATTAACTATCACAATAAATAACATCTTTTTTATAACTATGTTCTTATTAATTTTACGTGACCGCACCTTAAGAACTATAAACATACAATCGTTAAGATAATACAGTAGAGCCTACCTCCCAGCCGTATCTCTGCGGCGGCCTGCTCTGTGCGCGCGCCGCGCCGCGCCACGCACTGGTACACGCCGGCGTGCGCGCGCGCCACCCCTCGCAGCACCAGCACACCCCCCGCACCCCCCGCACCGCCCGCACCCCCCGCACCCCCCGCCAACGGCACGCCGTCGCGCGTCCATCGCAGTGTCGCGTGGGGGTCGCTCGCGCTGCAGTTCAGACGCACCGTGCTGCCTACATCCGCCACCTGCTCAGTCATGTGTTATCATTTTTTAAATTCCTGGATGGCTCAGTGGTAACTATGTGCAGCGATGTATTGAAGATCTTGGGTA
Source organism: Boloria selene (assembly GCA_905231865.2). Taxonomy (NCBI): domain Eukaryota; kingdom Metazoa; phylum Arthropoda; class Insecta; order Lepidoptera; family Nymphalidae; genus Boloria; species Boloria selene. Next base: position 63,270 of record HG993132.1, read on the forward strand.
AGGAAAAGTTTAGACATTGGATTTTCTGTTAAGGAATTATCTTAGCCTCGAGTGGGGAAGATAATAAAGTTGCATCACCTTTGCCAAGCAAGTTATGACGTAGGTCCTGCATCTTCATCGTCGTATCAGAGTTAAAAGGATAGGAAGAAAATCTGTATGCAGCATGTTATTTAAAAATATTTTGTTTAACCTTATAGGAGCCATTACGTGCTTTATTTTTTTTATATTCTTATGAAATATGAAGTACTCGTACCACAACCGGTGGTTCAACGGTGACGCTGAAGGAGTCCTGCACGTCCACCCGCATCTGCGCGGTCGAGTCTCCGAACACATTGTAGGCCTTGCAGAGCCAGGCGCCGGTGGCGTCGCTGGCCGCGCGCGTGAAGCACAGCGCCGCGCCGCCCGCCCACAGCCACGTGCTCGCCGACGGCTCCACCGGCTGCAGGCGACCGTTCCTTTCTCGATACCAACTTTATTCGTATAAAATAAATATATGTTAGTTCGGATCCATAAGTTGCTATGATATTTAGTATAATATTTTTATGAGTTTCAATGACTGTTAATATTAATTTACTAGCCTTTCCCGCGTTTCCGCTCGCGTTCTAAAGGCTGAAAATAAAAAGAAATATTTTTCTTCCTTTTTGCAGGATTTTTCGTTGCTGTTCCGCTCCTATCAGTCGTAACGTGATGTAATATAGCCTTCCTCGATAAACGGACTACCCAACACAAAAAGAATTTTTCAATTCGGACCAGTAGTTCCTGAGATTGGCACGTTCAACCAACAAACAAATAAACTCTGCTGCTTTATAATATTAATATAGATTAAGGAAGAAATGGAAGTCAATGTTTTTTTAGTTTAGGTTGAATGTAGTACTAAATTGTAAGAGGCTCTCATAACGATAATTATAGTTGGCAAGTGTGTGTATAAGTATAATATGAAGGGCTCATTACGTACGTGTATTGCGGCGGAGGGTACTCAGAGGCGACGCAGGGCATGCAGAAATTACTGCCGGCGGGCACGCTCACTTCGCTCTCGGTCGCCACTAGCCGCGGCGCCGAATTTGAAGAGCTCGCTACAACATCTCTTATATTAGCTACATTTTAAGTAAAACAAATTGAACCAACTGTGTTATTTTCATGTTAATTAAAGTGAAATTTATAAAATTTGTTAAATTTTATTTTCTTTTCATTTCAAAGAAGTATTAAAATTCTACTTACGTAGTACAGTGAGGTGCGCCGGTCTCGATCGCTTGGTGAGGGCGGTGAGGGAGTGCCTGGCGAGGCAGCTGTAGGCGCCGGCGTCGGCGGCGGTGGCGTCGCGCAGGAGGAGCGCGCTGCCCGCCAGCAGGTAGCGCGCGTCTGACACAACAACCAGTAGTAGTAAACAATTATAAATGAAACTATCTTTTCGGATTTTGCCGCGGATTTATTATGATTTTTGGTTCGTTTCGAATGCTTTACAACAGTCATGGTCACGGGAGAGACTAATATACTTATTACAGACAGTGCCTACCCACAATTTACAAAATTTCAAAATGGCATCAAAGTACCTTATAAAATTATATGTAGAGAGATTGATATAATAAATCTTCATAATTCGGTAACTTCTATTAAAATCGCATCAGAGTAACAGCACAAGTAATTTATAATTACTAGCTAGTTCTAGTATAAGAATAATAATTAATTCGTTTGAACAAATTAATTACTATACAAAAGTCTAGGTTAAACTACTAGCAGCGTACAACTAGTGCACTGTGCCAAGCCAGAGCCTAGACTGCCCTAGCCACGGTTGCTCCGGTCTTTTTATACCGGTCAGAATTATTCGAGTAGTGGGGTAAGCGAATGACGTACTAGCGCACCGTCACTTCGCTAGATTGACAGCTTGTCAATCTGACATCCAACTGAAACGCCGTCACGGCCAGACTGACATTCGACCGTCCTCGGGCGATTTATCTGAAACAAGCTGAGTTAACCGCGCAATCCGTTCGCTCATCCTGACTTAATGATTATTATCAGCTTAACACTAAGATCGTTTTGATGACATGGACTAACCGGCTAATTGAACCGCTTCAGTCAACCTCATCAGGTATGACTAGGACTTCACTTCAGTTAGACTATTCTACCCAAAATTTGACTATGACACCATACTTCACATTTTGAAACATCTAGACAAGTCAATCCCAACCAAGATGTGGCCCGGACGACACCTTTCGTCTTTATCACAGGGATACAAGCCAATCCTTGGCCGTATATGACCCGGACGACACATTTCGTCTCACTTACAACTAGCGATCATTCAGGACAAGTCAGCCCTCCGAAAGGACCTGACTCGGACGACAATTTTCGTCGAATGATGCTAAATACATCACAGTGACAAGCTGACCCACTGCATGGGTGTGGCTCGGACGACAAATTTCGTCTATCCTCTGGGACAAAGACGTGTGCCCACCACCTAATCACTATGGAATAGTTAGGACGACACTCTTCGCCCCGGATCAACCATTTAGCAACAATTTCAAACCATTCCAATCGTTCATCACATACGTCTCGTATTAAATACCTAGCAGTAAGTAAAGGAAGTAAGCAGTATAGGCGAGTCACTAGTATTGAATTGCCTTGTTCCGAATTTCAACTTCGTGAATGACGTCCCATGTTTCGGGGTCTGAATGTGCACTCATAGTGTCTGATCTTGCTGTCATAGTACGCGAGTCTGCGGAAGCAGTATCGGAGCATACGGTCGAGGTGTCTAGACGGTCTAATGACTCGTTCTCATTATTAAGGCCCAATGTAATTTCCGTAATCCGACGCCGTCTCGGCCTTATCCTCATTCAAAAGCCACGAACCTCAAGCAATCCGTCATGTCTCTGGGGCACCGCGCGCAAATTCTTGTGGGAGTATTTGAAAATTCGATTGAAACCACCTGCCATGCTTTTAAGCTCGTAACGATCATTATTTAAAACTTCTGTAATCACGAAAGGATCCCTAAATCTCCTATCCAATTTAGTTCCATTGCACTCGACGTTTTCAATGACCACATAATCATCTTTAGAAAACGGCTTTACTTTTGCGCGACCGCGGTCAAATCCAACGGTTTGAGATCCAGCAGCTTTCTGAACATTCAACGAGGCAGCCTCCCTAGCCGAGTCCAAGAAAAGATCCAAGCGAACTACATTATTTCTATCGGTACTGTTTATTTTGGACATACCCAAAGAATCCGAACGAATCCCGAACACAAGCTCTGACGGTGAACACCCAGCAACGGTGGACCTGGCACTCTCCAGGGTAAGTTGAATGCCACCCAGCTCATCACGCCATGCTTTGTTAGGGTCATTCTCCACTATAGTTAAAATGCTCTTGAGAGTACGCAGCACTCGCTCGACCCGACCATTGGCTAAACTGGAACCCGCCGCGAACAAAGTACTCCTTCTGGTCGCTTTTCCTGCTCAGCCTTCCCGTAAAGTCGATATGAACCGTGCGCCAAGGCACAGAAATCCTTGGAATCGGGTGAAGCCGAACAACTTGAACTCCAGATGGACCCTTGGATGCCTTACAGATGATGCACGAGTCCAGGTGCAGCAGTTCAGTGCGAATATGATTTATAAGTCTCAAGATAAGAGATCGTGGAACTACCGGTAGCCAAGAAATCGCCTAATTCCGAACAACCTGTCGGTAGAGGATGCCACCAACTGATGAACATGAATGAACTGAAAATGAACTGATTCTCCAACATCATAAGTTCGAGCTACGGTCTCTGGAAAACCATTGTTATAGTACTTTGCGATAAGATCTTGGATTTCGGTGTCTCGTGTCTGTTCAACCGATAGCCAGCCGTGCTGGAGTTCGATAAAATGAACAGGCTTCATTTGTGCCTTTCCAGGCTCTGTGGTATCGATAGCATCTGGACTCTGCAAGGGGTTTTGAGACAGAAAGTCAGCGTGCTCCATCCCACTGCCTTCGCGACACACGACATCGTAATCGAAAGCCTGCAAATACGCCCACCATCGAGAAACGCAAGGAGCCAAGTCCCTCCTAGACTTCGATGCCTTTAATGAATTGCGGTCCGTAGCAACCACAAAACTCCCGCCATACAGATAATGCTGGAAGTGCTCTACCGCACCTACAAAGTTCGGCCCCACATCTGTCGTCCGGCGGCCATGTATTTTATTACGTGGGGAAGGCTGTTCCTCTTTGGTAAGAGGATCTCTCCATAACCTCTGGAGCTAGTGTCTGTATGCAGCTCTACAGGGAGGTTTGGGTCAAATATGGTCAGTACTGATATCACAAATCCAGTCACTACATCCTCAGGCATCGCAATCCTCGGAATTCGTTCAATCACGCTCCGTAGTGCAGATTTGGAAGCGGTTTCCCCAGCACCGATTTGGTGTTGCAAGATGTCGTCGAAGTAATCCTGCAGCAACCTGGGCCCTGTAAATTTCGCCATAAGAGATTGCTTGACCACGCTCCAGGTCATTTCGGTTAGATAATGATCCGCGAGCAATGCAGGATGCATCTCGTCCTTTCAAGGCACTGGCAAGGGCCACGAGCAAGTCCACTCCATCTAGATTTCTCTCAAGAACGACAGCCTCGGTTACATTGCACCAAGCCCCAACGTCAGGCTCCGCGTCATCTGGATTAAAAAAATTACAATTCTGTAGAAAGACTAGTGGTCGCAGTTGGTGTTTGCTGAGCTGCGAGAACTTGAGATACCAACGCATCCACACCGCTGAGCAGCCCTTCGGTGTCCGTTTTCGTCCGTTGGTCTCCAGCCTGGGCCCCATGATATATCCCTCCGAGCTTGCATCAGTATGCAGGCCGATTGGGGCCAAAATCATGACGTCATAAACGCATACAACAACATATTCACGAACTAGATTCTCAGCGCGCCCACGATAACCCCTCTGAAATACTGTGATAGCGTTTCGCAATTCAAAGGGCATAGTAAGGTATTCATAGTGACCATCTTAAAGGCACTCGGCCCCTATCATCATTATCTCTTTTATCCATATTCTACAATAATTATTACAATGTGGGTAGGCGTGAGTTGGCGGACGAAGAGAATAAAACGATACTTCACAAATCACACACAATATAATCACTCTCAAAATTTTATATCTTATGTCATGTATAACTATAGAACTCTTCTATATCACACAATGGACCGGACAACTGAGCAAAGGCGTCCCTTCGACTAGCCAACATTCGCAATGCTGACATAGACCGGACAACCCCTCAGCGTCCCTTCGACCATATAACACAACTGAACTCCACATACACGACCAGTGATCCCATCCGAAACATCGACCTGCATAAGCCAGTTTCCTTCACGGATCACTGTCTCCAGTATAATGCCACAAACACACCACAGTCTGCCTTAGAACATCGACCCACATGAGCCAGTTCTAACACCCAGACACTTCTCAAACCGTTTCAATTTGTCACGTATGAAGTCATAATATTAAAAGTTAAATTAACTTTAGAAAACCTACATGTGAATACCGATCAAACAGATTCACTATCAAAAAGTAATGAAACGGGCTCACCAGATAATGTAGTTAGCGTGCTCATCGATGACTTGAGCTCGCAGACGTTGACCTCTTTAACTGTCGGCGCACTGCTCCCTCCTTTTCTTTCTGGGCATGTTGACGCGAGGTGTCCCGACTGTCCACATACAAAGCACGTAATCACTCGCGTCTTAACAGGTATTCGAGAAGACTGGATCGGTGCCTTCTGTGCAAAACTTCTATGTCCGCGTCCACACAGTCAGGGTCAAACTGAATCAACTGTGTCGGAGGATTACTCGTAGATTGCGTTTGAGTAGCCGCTAATAATCTAGTTAGTAACATTTCCATATTTTGTAGATGATTGGGCATCTGCGGTGACGTCGACGCTTTGTTACATTGCGTATTCTCTTCAGTTCTTTGTCCTGCGAATCCCACTTCTGATGTAGAGAGATTGATATAATAAATCTTCATAATTCGGTAACTTCTATTAAAATCGCATCAGAGTAACAGCACAAGTAATTTATAATTACTAGCTAGTTCTAGTATAAGAATAATAATTAATTCGTTTGAACAAATTAATTACTATACAAAAGTCTAGGTTAAACTACTAGCAGCGTACAACTAGTGCACTGTGCCAAGCCAGAGCCTAGACTGCCCTAGCCACGGTTGCTCCGGTCTTTTTATACCGGTCAGAATTATTCGAGTAGTGGGGTAAGCGAATGACGTACTAGCGCACCGTCACTTCGCTAGATTGACAGCTTGTCAATCTGACATCCAACTGAAACGCCGTCATATACATTTTAATTCTAAACATTTAAGATTTTAAATTTTGAATTATAACCCTTAACTGGTATCGGGGGTCATTAATTACCCCACATGCACACACGTACACTCTTGCGCGCCTGTGTAATCTCATTACGTAGTGTGGTGCAGCGGGTGACCGACGCGCGTCGCTCTACTGTTGCTGAAAGCGGAGGTATGTACACTGTTGGGGTCAAAAATAACCCCCGACACCAAAAGTGTAGTTTTTTTTAACGGCAGCAGGAAAGTTGCAAACCCAAAATAATCGTCTAAAAATAAAAAACTATATAAAGAACATTGGAATTAATTAAGTTATACCTTTTGTGCAAGAAAGACAGAAAGAATCTTCAAATTTTTAGGTTGATCAAAAGAGGCGTATAGGAAATTTAATAAAAGAACACCAAGAGGAAGATATGGAACTGGAACTAAATGACCCTCAAATCAATATTCGCAAGAGAGGAAGATACTACTTATGTGATCGCAAAAAAGACTTAAAGTGTACCAAAAAGTGTAGCAAATGCTTTCTTTTCATATGTAAAGAGCATACTGCCAAAGCAATCACATGTTATTTTAGGAGTAATTTTTGTACTTTTGTTTTGCATTGTCATTTTTTTATTTTTAAATGATTTTAAAAGAAGTTCCTATTTTTTGTTATTTAGATTATATAATAAAACTATGGGATAAAAGAAATTAAAGTTATGTTTACGTTTTTATATAATAAATGGTTCCTAAAGTAACAAGTACCTAATTAAGTACAAAAAATTAGGTATATGTTAAATAAGTAAAAAAATGTGATTTATGATTGTATTGTACCTTTAAAACTAATTGATCTCTAGATTCAAAGTTATATTTGTATAAATAAAACAGAAAATTATAAAATAATGTGTTTTTGTATTTTTTACAATTTTTATTAATGTGGGGTCTTTTTTTACCCCTGATACCAATAACGTTACTAATTTTAGCGAAACCAGCTAAGGGATAAATATGTCAATATTATTAACGGGATAATGTGAAAAGTCGTCACACTTTCCACATTTCCAGTACCAAGCAACAATAGTTTTTATTTTCAGCCCTGTTTAACACTTCACTACTAGATATGGAGTTGCCTTTAATACGAGAGGGATTCCTTTAGTCCACTTTACTGAACGATTGTGGGTTTAAAGACTTCACGTGTTTCGAAAAATTTCTTTTCTCAGATTTATCTCAAACATGCATCTCAATGTTTTCCTTATATCTACCATAGTAAATTTTCTCTTATTCCAAAAGGCATTGCGTAATTAAATATATTTTATAAATAACTGCAGTCCCAAAATATGTTATAATGTAATACGTAAATACCAAGGAAGTTTTAAACTCACTTAAAATGAACAAAGTTTCCAATACAAATTACAATTTAATGGAACGTTGTAGAATAGTTTGTAATTTATCAAATATATGTAGAACTTTGTTATCAAAACTCTAAAGCTCTGAGACCGGCGACTTACTGCGGACGCTGAATGAGAGCCAGAGTCTTAACATAGCGCTAAATGGTAAAATATACAGTAACTCTTCGGAAGACGTAATTAAAGATAAGATTGTACTATTATTACATAGTACTTCTATTCCCCAGTTCTAGTGAATGCCGGAATCAGCGTCTCCAACGGGATTTTACCAAGTCTTATCCGACCATTCATCACGTCTCGAGTCTCCGATGAGAAATTGCTTTAATTAATATTACTTCGGCCGCGTTATAAATATGCTGTCGAGAAAACCTCTCTCCCGCGTTAATTAGGCTCTCTTCTTCCCATATATTCAAAGCTGTAAAATTCAGCTTTAGTGCAAAACCCTTGTTATATTCCTGAGTCGTAAATTAATTTTACACATTCATGAAAGTTTTATGAGCGCTTTAAAGTAAGATTTTCGCAGCTCTTCCGATATTAATTATTGCTAAAGTTTCTCTCTAATCTTTGAGCCAGTTGATGTGAAAGTACAAAGGATATTTTAAATAATGTTATTGTAGTATATTAAATTATTTATGTTGAGTTCCCAAGAGGGGGGACGAGCAACAAAATTCTTTCTTTTACATTATTATTATGATACTCATTTTGAACAAGTTTTATATTACCACAGATGACTACTATATCGATGTTATGAATAACTTATTAGGTTACCAGGTTATAGTTCCGCAGTATTGCATTACTGGATTAACTGCAAGATTTCGTTTCTTAGTTTACTTTTTACCCGAATGCGTCAGAAAGTAAGGTAGGTAATATGCACAATGTGCAATAAGTAATGTTCTTTGGCACGCTCTCTAATCTAAACGGCTTGATGGATTTTAACTTGAGAGGTGTCGTTATATTCGTCTTACTGTAACTGTAAGAGTGAAAAAAGTGTAAATATTTGTAGGTACACCAAAATTATATAAATTAAAATGGCCGATTCTTTGCGACATATAATGACTTATTTTCTTTTAATCATATCGAGTGTGCGTGTGTTGTACATTACTTGGTCGTTTTTTTTTTTAATTATTTTAGAATATTAATTAAAACCGTAAACCAATTAACTTTGGAGCAGATATCCTGAGTGTATCAGCGCGTGGGCAGCTCAACATTAATTAACGTGTAAGGCGGGCGAGCCTGGGGTCAGCGGACATTAGTCGCGGCGGATAGATTTATCGGTCCGCACTAACCGCGACAATTTATGTGCCGCTATAACTCACAGGTCTTATTAAAAGAAAACTGTCTGCCTTATCGCCGCCGACACAATGTGCCGGATCTCCCTTAATTGCTTTCGGTAACGAAGATTTACTTTCATTTTAATCGTTAAAGATCGCTGATGTTATGATACTTGGTTTTTATTAATTATATTAATTCCTATAAGCAGTTTTTCATATCGTATCATTAACTTTTCTAATTTAATCGTTGCTCGTAGTTTAATATTTGACGTTTTTAATTCTGAGTATTTTATCTACCATATAAGTTAGTGTGCATCAAAGCTTCTGCTCCACACCGACTCCAAAAATAACAATACTTGGAATTTCATTTCATTTTACTTAGGAGAATTATAAATAAAATAAAAAGTAAGTTGATTATTAAGTCGTAGAACAATACGCAATTATTTCTTACTTTTTAGTGTACATTAATTTGTTTTGGAATAGGTAATATTTTTTTTTAAGTCAGTTTTTTTGTTAAAATAATGATAGATTGAAGTTTTAAATAGTATTTTACCGGGGCTCGGTGCGTCGACGTGCAGCACTCTGTCTCCGCGGTAGAAGAGCGCGGGCGCGGCGGGCGACGCGCGGCACGTGAGCGCGGCCACGCCCCCCGCCGACACTGACGCGCCAGACATCAACACTTCCCATTTCGTGTCAGCCACTAAAGTATAAATAACAAGTAATATTATGATTTAGGTACCTTATGTTAAATCATCATCATCATCATCAGCCCTTTTTAACGTCCCACTGCTGGGCACGGGACTCCCTCAGTACGAGGGGATCAGGCCATAGTCCACCGCGCTGGCCTAGTACGTGTTGGCGGACATCACATGTCTTTTGAAAACTTGTTAGGTTTTCTCAGACATGCAGGTTTCCGCACGATGTTTTCCTTTACCGTAAGACAACTGGTAAGCATGATAGAAATGATTCGCGCATGAAAATATCAGAGGTGCAAGACCCGGGTTTGAACCCGCATCACTCGGTTATCCAAGCGAGCGCGTAACTGCTGGGCTACCACTGCCTGTGTCTTACGTTAAATAAGAACATAATATATTTTTAAGAAGCCGAAGTCCATGGATATTTATATTATATAGATTTAAATACCTACAAAATAATACGAAAATTATAAAATTAATAATACGAAATTTATTTGTACTGTATATGAATCTCTGTTGTTCTCTTGTTAAGTTAAACCTCTGTTGTATCGAGTGGAAATTGCGATAGCATGGCATTAAATATAAGATTTTTTCCGATCTGTAAAAATAAAATGCCCTGCTAAAAACAAATGATACTACTTATTTAGACTGACATTCAGACAAAAATATTGATTTGGTCTCTCTAAAACATTGGTCTGGTCAAAAAATGTATAGAGCTGTAATGCCATTAATGGAATTGAGCATAGAATTTAATAGTCATTTGATATAAGAATTGCATGTTACTACTATATTTAATATGCATAATAGTTAGCAAACCTGGGTGCAACAGTACGTCTCGAGAGATGATGGCGCCGTGCGGGTTGGCGGCGCGGCAGCGGACGACGCTCGTGGTGGGCTCGTCGCGGTACGAGCTCGAAGGGAACAGCTCTAACGTACCGTTGCCATATATCCGTCTGTTACGTAAAAATACTGGATGAATGTAGGACAATTTTAAGCTTTTTTACGTTTAATTGCCTGCAGCGATATATTTATTTTTTAACAAATTCGTTTCTTATTAAAATAAACATCTGGAATCAGTTTACAGACGCCTGGGTCAAGCAACTGGGCTAAGGTGGCAGACCTTACCTACCGACTACAACAACAAATACCTGGCAATAAAAAAAATATACACAATACTATGTTTTTAATTTAATTGGATTAAATTATTTTAAGTGTTCGATGAATAACGAATTTTATAAATTTATTATCGTTACAAAAGAACTCAATATTAAGAAAAGAAAAGCCTCTTAAACTTTTAATACACAAGAAGATTATTTCGAAGACTCCTCGATAAAGTTCGCAATATTTATAGCAATAAAAAGCTATGATGAAATGTTTTCGGTAACAAAGTAATAATGTCCTTTTTCATGTCACTTTATCTTTAGTAAAAATGTGAAGTCGTTAGAGCGAATATGAATCGAGTCCGCGATAATGGCGGTGCTTTGTCTTGCCGGTAATTATAAGAGACAAATTCTAATTGCCATCGTTCGGTACATTATTCCTTCTGTCCGCTCAAAAAATCGCTCTCATTAAAGCTGTTTGTTCGCAGAAGACGAATTATACGAGTTTTCATATCTTAAGATGTTTTAGATTTTTAAGCGAAGACAGTTAAAAACTAGCGTTCATAATTTAAGCGTTCTTTATCGCGGAACTTCGCTAAGTCTCGTTAATTTACATTGCCTTTAGCGCTTTCTTCGGTCTCTATACTCTTAGTTAGTATCATTTTGGGTTTTTATTACCCCTTAAAAAGTTTCATTTTAATAAATTATATGTAAGACACGATAATTGCATGAAATATTTAAACATTTTTGAAACGTTAGAATTGTGGTTTTTATATAACTTTAGACAAAGTTCTAACTCCGAGACCAGTGATACATAGTACATAATATTTAGTTATAAAAACAATATGATATTATTTATACGTTCAATCTAATATTATAAAGCTGAAGAGTTTGTTTGTTTGGTTGAACGCGCTAATTTCAGGAACTACTGGTCTGATTTAAAAAAAATATTTGTGTTGGATAGTCCGTCTATCAAGGAAGGTTATAGGCTATATTAAATCACGCTACGAGTAATAGAAGCGGAGTATCAATAAAAAATGTTGCAAAAACGGGACGGGCGGGCGTTAGCTGTTCTGCGAAGTGTCATACCGCGCTACTCAAAACGAATTTGGTCTCCGGTCTTTAAAACACGTGTGAAGCCGCGGGAAATATTAGTAGTATATATATTAATGGATTAAAAATCAGATACCTGATACCCGGTACATCAGTGAGCGGGCTGCCGTCCTCGCCGAGCCAGGCCACGCGTGGCGGCGGGGTCCCGGTCGCCGCGCACGGCACGCGCGCGCCCGCCGCCGCCGCGTAGCGCACCAGCGCCGGGGGCTCCGTCGTGAACGCGGGGCCCAAGCGCGGCAGCGCCTCGGATGATACATCTATATGGAGAAAACCATCGATATGGAGAAAATCATCTATATGGAGAAAATCATCTATATGGAGAAAATCTTCTATATGGAGAAAATCATCGATATGGGTATTACTGAAAATCAGCGCTGTTTGAAACTCTGGCCTCAGCAGCATCAGCTATTATTAGTTAGTATATTATGTTAAATTATTTTTACTGTTCTTCATGGCAATTATTATTATTATTATATGGATGCAGGACATTAGCAAAATAATAAGTTTTATTGATTAATACCTGTGTCTCGAGAAAAATATATAAGATTGCTTGTGACAAAGTAATTTATTTTCATCACAAATTATTCATTTTATATAATATCGTCAGAAATCTACATGCCGTCTACTTCCTGATATATGACAAAGAGAAGTCTACTCTATACTTGATTCTACCCTCATGTAAGAATTGCAAATTATTAATACTATAATATAACTCAATTAAAAACCTATGGAGTTATTATTCTATTGACAAGTGCTATTAACAAAGTCATGATTTACTAGAATAAGCTGAGCCCTCCCATGACGCCGACTCCCCATAATGCTGTGGAGAAAATACTTTTTGCAAACAACGAGTAAGTTTAAGCCACTTAAAAGTCTTACTACAAAAGTGGAGTTTCAAAGTGTTTGAATAAAAAAAGAACAAAGTCAGAAACTTGGGATTTGCGATTGTCCTCTAATGTGTAATTATCCTAAGTCAGTTCAGCGTCTATGGTTGATGGCTTTAATGAATCTGAGTCAGCGTTCATGGTTTTAATGAATGAATGTGAAAGTCGGTCTGTCAATGCCCATTGTTTGTCCATATTCATTACAGGTGAGTAGAGCTCTCAGGAGACCAGAGCTTCATGTATAATTTTTATAACACAGTTGTCTCCGACAAAAGTTATGGAATTCGTGTAAGTAATGAAATGCGACATTTTGCTCCCTCGCTTCGGCTCATATAAAATTGTTTAATTAAGCGCATACGGCGCTCTCTCGCTCGAGTTCGATATCGTTCTGCACAATTGATTTAATAAGAGCATGTTTCAGCTGATTTAATTATGAAACTAAAAGCGCCGAATGGAGTCGTTATTTGCTAATAATTTAGTTTGTAACAAAGGGTAAGTAATAAAATGAATATTATGCTCTCGCAAGATGTATTGCGTACAGGCGGCGCTCGGGCCGAGGTGCTGTACGAGCACGGCTTTCTCATAATATCAGGCTAAATTGAAATTTATATGTTATGTAGTTCCGTAAGTATTTACTCCGTATTTATAAACTAAAGACTACATTTGTAGAAAGTTATAGAATTCATAAAAGATATACAAAGATCAAAAGCAACACGATCATTGAGTGTGATGACAAAAATTCTGAACGTCCTTTCCATCGATATTAATAATAGTAATAATATTATGGTAGCATTTAAAAGATTTTCAAAATTAGTGATAGCTCCTCAAACTTTCCCACAACTACTTTTATTTATCGATGTTTTAGGTTGCTGATCACTAATAACTGTTCGGTCGTGACCATAGTTTTATTGTGAACGTGAATATTTTGAAAATCATAATATATTGAGAGTAATGTTTGAATTTTGTATGAAAAACAACTAACTAGTGTACAATTACATGGAGTTTACTCTTATTTTTCAACAATCAGGACTTGAAATTGTGTAGTTAAACTTTTGTGATTAAAGTTATACTTACTCGCGAGGAAGCTTCCAAGAGTAAGCAAAAATGCAAATAACATGTTGTTTCAGTCAGCGATGCATCTGTGGACAAAAAAGACTTGTTCATTATTTCTGTTTCAGAAGAAGAATAAGAAGGAGAAATATCAGTATAAGAAACATTAGTACATATAATTAAAGAAATTATTTAATCATGTTAATGGTTTATATAAATTGTGGCTTAACATTTTACTACCAAAACATTGATGTTCCTCGATAAGGTTATAAAAGTAACTTTGTTTAAGTGCTTTCTATGATTTTATTTACAAATTAATAATACCGGCAAATATTTTTATACAATTTATCACTAAATTGTATAATAGTAGTTCAAGCGAGTTGTAAACTACAAACTCAGTTTCTGCAACCCATAGAAGGTAAAATACCTAATGAATATAATATGTTTATGTACTCTGCTATAGATGAATATAAAAAAAAGAATACTGCTCGTACTAAAACTAGTGTCGTTTATTGTCGGCTGATATTACTGTCATAGATCCTGCTATAAATAGGATTATTTATGTTTATTTCGTGAAATATTAGAACATAAACAAATTAATAAGTGTCTCTCACATACCCATACGGCCCTGAAGTAACCATAAACTCTCTAAGAATAATGTTCTCCTTGTCGATTTTTGCGAGTCTGATGTTACCAAATCTTATTAAACTAGTCAAATGTAAGAGATGTTAAAGTGAACAAGTCAGTCCGTAAACACATGCACATTCTTTAATCGTTTCTCACCCCGGAACTTTTTCCGGATATGTTACATGCATCATTTTGCTATACCATTACTCTCTGCTATAACCGTCGTCTCTTTACTTCATTTTATTAACATGAGTGGAAAATGTACGAACTCTCAATATTGTTATATTGGAACTAATTGATGCTAAGTCTAAAAGCCTTTTACACAACAACGTACGAGCGAGCAGCGCGCGGAGGAAACTGGAACAATTACGTTAAAACAATGTTCAATGTACATTAGGCCTCGGCGGAAACGTTTGATGCCTCGCTTGTCGGGAAACATGGTTGTTGTTCATTCTTGACTGAAACTACTCCGGGATGTAAGAGTACTGCACTGTTTGTAGTCGAAACGTGAAAAAACTCATCAGTCAAGAGACTATTTTCTACAATAATTAGAACTAACGCCGCAAGAACTACACAGCTATACAAATAGTTTTAACAACTAATATTATGTATGTTTAGTAACATAAAGCGTGTGTTGGTCTCGTCAAGACCCTTGTCTTTCAGAAACATTTAGAGCAATAATATTTTATTAATTGAATATTGAATGTATAGCCACAGTTATGAATATGTAGTGAACTGTAATATGACGTGATGTGGGTGGGCACTTAAAGCATAACGTTACATATTTCATAATATTATTGTAATAAATTTAAATTTATATAAAACTAGCAACTTAGCCTGTCTTCGCTCGGATTCGTCAAAAAAATGAAGGACTTGCGAGAGACCTCCTTAATAATGCCAAAATCTGTTCTACTAACTATACCTACTACATATTATAAAACAAAATCTTCCGTCGCGTCTGTACAGAAAATAAAATTAATATTAAAAAAAAGAAGAACAATACATTTAAAAAAAATAATATATAATTAATCGAAGAAAGTAAAAGGCAGGAAATGATCCTAAGCATACAAGCATAACCAATTATTAACTCAACATTGCTCAGTGAACAAAGAAATGTAATTAAAAAATGTATTGACGACATGAAACGATCGCATTCATTTGTCGCGTTATTCGCTGGCGGAACATTTTGTTAGGCTTCAATGGGGTATTATTCAACGCTGTTTGATATTCATCGGGTCTCCGCGATCTCGGCGGTTTCTTCCAATTGGCTCACTCTTGTTATTATACTCGAGATTAAGAATGGTTCCGATAAGATTCTGATTTCGTTAAGCTTTGTGTAAATGTTATGCACAAATAAATTACCATAATAATACGCGTTGAAAGCAATCGTTACTTTCTTGTTTCATAATGAAGGGTGAATTAATTCACTGGCTTATAGCAAATTGGTTTATCAAAATAATTATAGACTATGTGTTCTATGTATTATCAAATGCTTCTTAATATTGTATAAGTTTATAGTGAATACAATGCTTAATATTTTTAGTGACAGCGCACATGAAAAATTAACAGATATCTTCTAATACATAAGTGTTCACATATTATAGGCAATTTAGATGTAAATCTAGATTTCTATACAATTAGAGCATTTAGAGCACAATCTTAGTAAAAAAGAAAATGTTATATAAAGTTTCCAAAAGTCATATGACTCTTTGGGTTGGTATTTCTTAAAACAGGTCGTCTGTTAGGCCTTTTAGGTTACTTTTCGTACGTTTTAGTCGGAGTAAAAGCAAAGGCCCTCCGGATAGAGACAATTTGTGACATGGCGATATGAACAACCAGTGCTGTGTTCACAAGAGAGACTGTTATCACCATATTAAATCTAGGATCTCACCATATAAAGCTGTAAAAGACAGCTTAAAATTTAAATGTATTCTTTAACTCATACTGACTGGAAAACTTAACTCTTTCACAAATAAAAAAGCTATAAAGAAAACATTTTTGTATATTTATGCAATAATACGTATCGTAACACTTATCACGATGAAGCTTATTAACTTGCACGTAGAGTAGTGCTTGTGCCGCGCCACTAAAGAGCGCAACATATCGAGCCTCTCGTGTCGGGTGCAGTGCGGGTGAGGAGGAAAACGTACGGGAACCATGATCGGCTCCATTTAGCTAATTATAATATATCTTAATGTATTGCAACTATATTCTTCAAAAAGATAATATGATTAATCTTTGAAAAGGGTTTAAAATTAAAGTGTAGTACATCTGTGTAACGAAGTTTTTTTATTAGAGGAACATTTATTCTATGAATACTCAGATGTAATTCTGTAGTGAAGCGCGCGTCGGGCAGGTTCTTATCCCGTTTGTCGCACCTCTTGTAAGCTCAAGTCCGAATTTAGCATTACCACTTGTCTTGAGAGAATCTAGCAGTGTTTTAATTAGAAAATACATTAGCGGAAAAACAGATTTTATTAAAACATCTTCGCCTTTTGTTGAATGGTTTGTATGCAGCATACAAAAAAAATTATATGGGAAGTACTTATCAATATGAGGGACATCTAAGAGAGTTAAAGATATAGATCTCCAGACAATTCTGTTAAAAATCTTTAGTCTTTCATTTTAGTATAATATGTTTCACAAATCATTAATATGGCAAAGTGGAACCCACTACTATGACGGTAAGTCAACACGCTTTTCATTCTTAATTCTCCTCCAACGCTGAATGCGACCAGCGGCTGACATTAATCTTAATTAGGCCGGGGCCGACATTTTTATGGACTGTAAATCCAAATTTCACATTCGCACTCGTTATAGCAAGGCAGACATTACTAGCTATACATCACATACACATCACATATTAGTGTCAAAAATACATTTTCTTTATATGATTTTAATTAGTTTCTGCTTCCGGAAATTTTTGAACTCTAAACCTGTTACTGTGACGTAATAGAAGATAAAATCGCAAAAGTCTATAAAATATAAACCATTATGATAATTTAATAAAGCAAATACTATTACTTGTAAATTTCACTTCCGTGCACTTGAACCATACAATGAAATTGACAAAAATTCACAAAATGAAGTAAACACAATTAAATAAATTACTTTTTATATTATTTTACATGTAATAATTATATCATTAATATAGATGATGATTTTATAATTTAAGGAAATAAACTAGATTGATTCTAAACTTGATTCTGTTAAGAAAGACGAACGTAAAATGATGTTTTAAAGCATGTCCCGGCACCTTGGAAAGCTTTATGTAGCTTATCTTCTTAACAACCAACTTAGAATATATTGTACATTAGAGCAGATGTTGTCAGCCACTTTATCGAGTCATAATGACAACTAATGACAATTTAGTAAGGTAGTACACGAGTGACTAAAGTAGGTGTAAAAGTCACCTCGCACTTAGTAGTTACATATGTCCGTGTAACATATACGAGTGTAATAAATCCTGAGAGTGCCCTCGCGTTGCAGCGGAGAAGGAAATTTATTGTGCTCTCAATAAACTTGTTTCATGTACCTGCTAACTACTGAGGCTGTTAACTTTTAGTACCTATAAAGACTCAGCGCGAGTCAATGACTAAGTTGTTGCTTGATGGATATACATATTTTGTGCTAACTTTTGCCCGCAGCTTCTCTCGCATGCTGTAGGATGTGATATTTCTAATTGGAATTTAAATTTTGAGTACATTTATTAAGCTGATAGTATTAAGAAATTCTCTAAGGGAACTACGCATTAAAATTTTCGAAATAAGATTTATGAAGTAGGTACAGTACGTTCGAATTAAGTGTTTAAAATTATTTTTATTTGAATAAATATTATTAAGTGGTACTTTTTGATCTTACTGTCTTCATATGAATGGGTATACGTAGTAGTTCATTACTACAGTAACACCCCGCGCTGCGCTCGTAACGTGTTATCGCTGTTAATGGAAAAACTATTATGGCAAAGCACTTAGGATATTATGACAAAACAGAAACAATGTAAGTGCTTAGAAATGCTTTGACGTAAAAAGGAATTAGGAAACTTATTACACTAATAAAAGAAGACTAGTATGTTTAAAATTACCTCAACACTGTAACGTAACATGTATATTGTATATACATACGAGTATCGTATATATACTTACAAGTTACAACTACTTTGTGTCAGCAAAAAAGGAACATATTTCGTAGATCTAGAAACATTATGAAACTTTCATAACTAGTATAGTTTTTATAAATGATTCAATGAACTAATACGGTTTGATACGACACGATAATTAAATTATATTTAGGGCTCAAGAAGCCGCAGGAAATAATATAATAATAACAAGGGTAGGTAATAGTTTCAGATAACATGAAACTAAAGTGAAATCCACTATATAAATGGTTCACGAGCGCTCGCCCCGAGCCGTATAAATACAAGACATGCCTGAGTTGGACCAAAGATTCGATGAATTTACAGATCCTCAGCGATTTCCTTCGGCAATTATCTAAAGTAACATCTGGCCCGCGAGCGCCGCCATTGTTCTATAAGTTGTTCCACTACCAACTAATCTTCTCTGCTGTCGTCACAATACTACTCTAATTATATTCTTAACATTCTTCTTAGTATTTCTTATTATTATTATTGGATGTCGCTTCGCAAAGTCGCTTCCCGCTGTCAGTCTGTCCCTATGTATGCTTAGATCTTTAAAACTACGCAACGGACTTTGATGCGGTTTTTTAATAGGTAGAGTAATTCAAGAGGATAGTTTATATATAATACACTAGCGATACCCGCGGCTTCGCTCGCGCTAAATCTCTCGCTAAAAAGTAATGAATATTTAAGATGTAGGTACTTACTAGGTGAATAATACTTATAATTAATATTTAATATTACTTATTTTGAATAAAGTTTAAATAAATTAATAGAAACTATTTTTATTATTTAAAGTTTTTTGCTTTTTATGTACGTTATTGGCTAAAGCCCGTTGTTTTAAGGCCATTCCTACTTTTTCTTTCAAAGCAACTTTGATCTAAGGCGCTGATGAAAAGTGACGTGCGCTGTATAATAAGTTTTATCAGATAACTTCTCGTGCGGAACTCCGTGATAATTTAATTCAACTTGCAATTGCTAATGTCGGCTCGAGTTTGTTGTTTAGTTGGACGAAAGTTTTGTGTTTTGTGTTCTATACTTGCTGTGTACGGAATCTATCTATTGCGTCGTATTGTAGAGAAGAAGAAACACAATTCTTAATTACAATTATTTTATATAATAGAATAATTTATATGTAGATTCTTCACTCACTATCTGAATTTTGAACATCTTTTAGAGCATATTAAGATGATTTCATCTTGATGATTCATTATTTCTTTGTTTGAACTCATTAACTCTGTAATTTCCAGTTCGACGTGTCTCTGATCCGATAGGTATTAAATATCTTAGGAGTGATACTTTTTGTACTATACATTATAGGTAAATTAGATTGCGTCCAAGAAATTTTTAAAATTTATATCTTAAGTATAACGGAGATGCACCGGCTGGCAATTCGCAGTCTGTGTTTGATTAATTATCAACCTAAAGATAAATTTCATCGTTATTCTACTCCTTATGTGTTAAGTATTATTGTAGTGGTGTCATAGACATTCCACTACACATTTCTGACAAAACCTTTCGTGTCTCTGTCGCGGTACACCTCTTCAGTGGATATCCACTTTCAGATTGTTATAAAGCCGCCCCTTTCGTTTGAGAAAAATGAGACTACATATTTATTTGTATGTCTACTGTGTTTGTATATGTAGGTAGGTATATTTAATTTGTAATGTAGAAAAATAATTTAATTTATTCGACTTACTTTGATTAGTCACTACATAGTATAAAACAAAGTCGCTTTCTCTGTCTCTATATCCCTATGTATGCTTAAATCTTTAAAACTACGCAACGGATTTTGATGCGGTTTTTTTAATAGATAGAGTGATTCAAGAGGAAGGTTTATATGCATAACTAGCGGATCCCGCGGCTTCGCCTGAGCTAAATCTAGGGAAGAGCCCAAGTGAAGCGAGGGCAAGTCGCTAGTATTTTATAGATGTATTTTAGTATTAATTATTTATTATATTTTCTTATTAAAATTATAAATTGTTATAAGTTTCTATTTTCTTAATGTAAAATATTTTTATATTTAAATAAAACGAACGTTAATCATGTTTTGGTTAAACATTCTTACAATAAAAAGTAAATATACGAGAAATTTTAAATATAACTATTTTGCCAAGAAATTAGTCAAGTTACATTAAAAGACAAAGGTTTAATAAAATTTAAAGGAGACTTTGGAAAAAGGTATGTTCCATAATAATAGTTAGAAAACTTACTTTATTATTAGATGTGATCAGTCGCTTGATATTATATAAATATCGTAACATTCAGTTTAATATTTACGTAAATTTAAGGGATATATTACAGGCGGCCGAGCACCGAGCAGGGATCGAGGGGTGAACTCCTTAAGTTCAAAGGATTCCCGATGATACACATGATAAAAGTTCATCAAACTTACTTTTATCTCGCCATCTCGCTATCTTGTAGGTTATGATAATATCTCGTATTATTAGAAATAACTTTGTAAAAACATCACTCTGAATCTTAATATTAATTAAGGAAGTCTTGGCGAATCAACTGGAAAATAGTGTATCTGGTGAGTGTGGCCCTACAGCTTGACCACCGGATGTGTGTCGGCATAAGAGGACAAACAGCACGTACGAGTTGATACCTTTATTTATAATTTTTTTATTGAGTCTTGAACTAGATCACGTAAGGGTCAATGCATAATGTTCCAGGTTTTACGATTTAGATTCACTCTTCGGCCAGTTTCGTTGAATTCAATAAAATATGTAGGTACGCTCGCACGCACCTTGCTTCTTGCATCAATAAAATACCACCTTAAATTTTAATAAGACGTATTGGTATTTACTCGCAGCAACCACTCTCGGTACATATTTTAAAAGGTGTCAGCCCAGAATATATAAAATGTTTTGGAACGAGACGAGACAGAAAATTAAACATTATTTATTTTTAAAATATTTTTTTAGATGTTTTATTAAATTAAACATTTTATTATTTTTACGTGTGTAAGGTTTCGCTATTTTAATGTAAAATAAAATAGTTTTAATTCGTTATACTGGCCGTTTTGTAAATCTGGCAGTTCAAATTATGAAAATTGTAAGAAAAATAAAGAACATTCAAATTAATACATTAAAAAGAATGAAAGGACGAAAGATGGGGGGACGGTGAGTCGTTGAAATGGTTAGATGTTTTCTACAATTGGAAACTAGAGTTTAGAAATAGAATTGCTAGAATTTCTTGATGATCAGTTGTAAAGCTTAATCTTGTTAATATATGTATTTTGAAAAAGTAAAGCAGGCTTTTATTGAGGTGTCCCACACGTGAATGTTTTATAGTTGCTTATATAATGTATAAAAACTAAACTTACCTAAACTATTTCACTAACAAAGTTTCTCAACACAACCTTAAGTTACACAACACTTACACGAAAGTTATCTAGCCACTTTTAAAAGTTAATTTTTATAAATACTACTAAATTTTAGTTAGTTTTTAATATAAAGAAAAATGTAATAATTTTTTATTTAAGCGTTAAGATTTTAAAAGTGTAGATTTCGCGGAAGGAGCGCGAGTGCACTGAGGGGACATGTCGGCCGCACGTCCGACGCGCTCGGTGTCCTGTCGCGGACTGAAGCTCTACGAAACTTGAGCTCTACGTAATAGTATCTTCGTAGCTCTACATTACTCTACCTTCTACGTTATGTATTTACTGTACCTACCTATATACTAGCCAACTTAGAGAAATAATGTTTAATAACAAAGCGTTGCTAGGCAACCATCTGATAGCATGGGTGAAAAACATTTTTTATTAATGTTTATTTTTGTAAATGCTAATACTTTATAATGATAATTTATAATGATTATCAATAAATAATTAAGTTATTAAACCTATAAAACTGCTAAAGAATATAAAATAAAACAAAATGGTAGGTAAATTTTTACATTTATTATAATTTTTATTATTCACAAATTTTACTATGCACTTATATGTAGGAACCACCAAACTAATAATATTTTTAGCTCATTCATTTTAAATGTTTTATTTTTTATTGCGACATAGCCATAGACTTGCCCCCAAATCATTTCAATTGGATTTAATTCACAGTGGTATGGGGACAAGCGCAGAACTTATACATTTTTTTCTTTTGCTAGAGAATGATAGGGAGCATTATCCATAACAATAACGGAGTGGGGCTATTTCTATTAATTTTTTGAACCACTCTTCAAATACTTTAGCATTCATTTCTTTGTGGTAGTCCCCATCTCCTTTTTTGCTTTCCAAAATTAATTCTCTTCCTTCCAAAAATCCATCTTCATTTCCTAAAAAAAATAAGTAATTTTACAAATGCATAAGTCAATTTTGAATTTATTATTATATGAAGAAATTGTGAAAGTCAAGTCAATTATAAAAATGCATGATAAATAAATACTAACCAATGTGCACTATAATGAGCCGCTTTTCTTTACCAGAAGGCCCCTTCAATCCAGTTGACAATCCTTCTCTGTGAGCTTCTCGTGTGGATTGAATGGTGAGATCTTTCCACACCTTATCTTTTGTATGACCTACAAAAAAAATGAAATTATAATAAAAGGGATATTGAAATATTTTAAGTTTGATAAAATCACTGATAAAGAGTTTAATTAGTATGTACATGGATGATTTTAGGACATTAGGCTTAGGCTTCTGCAATATTCAACTGTTTCCATGTAACTGCAACTTTATATAATTATGACTTAACTTAATAATGAAAACTTATAATGGATGAAGACAACATATGGCTGCTCCTCGTGGAACTCCTAAACTATTATATATGCAGACTGATTTGTTATAAACTTAGATTATTAGCTTAAACTGATTATTGAAATAAATACCTTCTTTTAACCATGTTTGATCAGTGTAGTCAATTTTGCGCCCATCTTACTATTTCTTTTTTCTCTATCAGTGTGCTTTTTCTTGATCTTTTCAGATATTTGATATTGAGTTTTTTAGCAAATCATTTACTGTTTGTAATACTTTGTCCACTGTGGGCATTTCATTGTTGAAGAAAACATCGTGAACTTTTCTCCTGATAGAACTTAATTCAAAGCCGAGGAGTTGGTAAATTTTCTTCAATCTCTCAGGTCTTGCCACTGGTGAGATGGCACGGTGCTCAGTTTTATACTCTCTCAGCACTGTATAAACTGTTGAAGTACCTATGCCCGCAGTTTTGGCGGTTCTTGAAATTAACTCGGCATTGTATGGGTGTTTCTCTTTAGGCCAAGTTTCTTAAACCAGCTTATAAATGTTTATTATTGTCGTCTTCTCGGCAGAGCTTAGAGCCCTTTTCATTTAGCGCTTTTTCTGGGGCGATGAAAAGTCATCTACGAGCTTGGACCTGTCTGGTCACTCATTGTAACACCAAAACAACAACAAAAACGTAACAATATATAACAGAAACTCAACAAAAACACTTAAAACCAATTACAAATAACAAAACGTATAGCGAAGCTAAAAAATTGCAATTAGCGCGAATAATACTCGTATGCTCAAACGAATTCAAACAAACGAGTGATTTTGATTTTTGAGTAATGGCGTCTGAGTTGCCAACAGTGTTTTCGAATTTCCGTGAAATCTACTGCGAAATTCCGTCAAAAACAATAATTTTCTTTGTCTGCCCTCAGGTTTTAGTGCCACGTATTAAATCAGATAGAACTATTTTTTTACTTATAAAAAAAGTTATAATGAAATCTGTGACAAGTTTTATCAACCGTTAACAAAGCATTTATCCCATCCATCGCTTACTTCACTCCGTTAGATTTTACGCGAAATCCATTGATTTGGCAACACCACAAAACATCGGCCATTTTTTTAATATCAGAGAAATAATACGACTAATTTAAAAAACAGTTAACTATTCGGATAGTGTAGGGTACTCGATGGTATTTTTCATTTGATGACATAATAAAAATATGTAAAAATGTTTACGATTTCTTCCAAAAAAGCAAGAAAGCTTTAGGGATGGCATAATTATCTACCATCACAACCCAATATAATTAAAAAGGTAAAAAATAATTACTTACACGTGATTTGAAATGTTTATTGATCATGTATTATCTTTTAAATGTCTTTACAATTAGATATTATGAAAACTATGATAGATTTTTAGCGTAAAACTATTGAAAGTGTGAAATCGTGATTTATTCTGATGTGGGAACCCTAAAAATCAGCTGTTGTGGTTTGTTTACAAACATTATTTCTCTAAAGTGGCTAAGGTATAGTGTTATTGTTAGTTCAGGAACCTAGTATTGAATTAATGTATAATAAATATTTAACAAAGAAATATAAAAATAAGTTTTATTAATCAGTTTTATTTATATAATTATAAAGTTGAGAATTATAAAATATAAGAGATGATTTTATAAAATGTACCAGTTTCAATTTAGTAAGTATTATTATATTCACAAAAATATGACAAAAATAAAAGTTTATTTAATTATCTTGTTGTGTTGTGTTAGAGAAAACAAAGTGTATATGCTCACATTTAAACATGTTGTATTTAAAAATGTGAACATGTGCTAAGTTATTCCTCTCATAACACTTTTTTAGATTAACGCGAATATGTAAAATAATTCTAAAAAAAATATTTTTTCGATTTTTTTGGATTTATTATAAAATCTATAATTTCTTACTTTATCTTCGATTTCAGTAAGTAAGATAAAATCCTTATCAGATAGAATATCTTGTAGGTACATATTTGGTGTGAAGGACACATAAATATATTATAGTCCTTTGACTGAAACCAAATTTGCTTGCAGCCAATTGAGGGAACACTTGATAACATTCAAGAGCGAGCTCATAATGGAATCATGAATAAAACGAGACAAGAGAAAATTACTTAATGTACTTTTAATAAGCTCGGCTTTGAGTGTAACTTCCTATAAACTGAGAGAAGTCATTTAATATTCTATTTAGCGGATATTCAATATTGTCTTAAGTTTTCTTAAAGATAATGACGTCCCCTACTACGCTACGTATTGCACCATAAAATGTGTCTCTGATATTGTTATTGTCACTCAAAAACAGACGTTGTCGTACTTTTTCACCATTTCCTATAGGTGTAGAGAATATTTATGAAATTATTTTTTTTAGATTTTTGTAAGAAATTTTACATCACTTTACTACTATTTCTACTAGTTATATATAGTGTATAGGATATTTCTATAAAAGAAAGCCAGCGGGGTGTTAAACTATAAACTAATAAAGCTTTGTGAAATCAAAGTATGTAGTAGGGGCCCTCGATATGCAAAGTTTTCAAACGTGCTATTCTTTTTATCGTGCTCTTAATATTAAGTCTTTGTAGCTTTATTTTTCTAGAGTCTTAAGAATTCCTTTTTGTTAATATTAATTGAAACAATATAGTTATGTACTTTAGTTATATCCTTTAGGAGCTTCAAAACTTTTAATACAATAATGTAGTTCAAAACTTCTGTTTTACTTTCTTGAAAATATAAGCATGAAATACGATTTTACTAAATATTAATTTCCAAGGTAAATACTTTAATCTTATATTATTACATTATACACACGAAGTGACTACAAATAAATAAGTAGATATTATGTCGGAGCATTAATTATTAATTTAATAATAATAATCGTTTAAAATATGAAACATGATCTTCCGTATAATGTGTAAAAAAAAACAAAACGCAGGACAGAAATCTAATTTATCAAAATCAAAACAGTAGGCGCTTTAGACGTTTAAAAAAATTTCGTCTCCATTATCGTCGGGAGCGAGGAGGACTATTCTTCGCGTGTTATGCAAATGTCCGAGGATCTGATGACTCGGCGAGCGCTTTCTTTAAATGGAGACAGCGAAAAAATTAAAACAGTTTTAAATTGAGAGGGATCTCTGCGGAGGGCGAGGGGGGAGGGTAGCGGGGAGATCGGAGGAGGGGGGGGGAAGGGTAGCGGAGACGTCGTCCGTCGAGCGTGAAGATACCTTGATGAAAAGAAAATGAAACCTGCAACGCGATGATGTAACGCGCCGTGTACAGACTAACAACGCTCAGTATAAATATATGAGTAACATATTGTTATAATTATTTTATTTTAAGTTCTGATATTAGATATGTCATTGTGAACTAAAGTAATCGCCATGTTACAAGGTAAATCGCGAAACAAATGCCAAGCAAAAACAAGAGCTTACTTCTTATTCTATGAATGTAATTATCAAGTCCTCTATAATAGGCGTAATAAGATAAAAAACAACTATAAACGTACCTGGAAGATACTTTATCTTTACTTAACGATAAACTCTATATAAAAAAAGTTTACAAGCCTATGTAATGTAACATGATCGCTCCGCGCGGAGCTACTCTGCGGAGTCTCGGCGAGATTGGAGAGCATTGTGCCGTCTCTCGTCACGCCGCTGAATGATGCGGGAATTAAAAGAAATACTAAACTAAATTGCGTCGTGTCATCGCGCCGCGCTGCAATCAAACGCACCCGCGCGGTGTGTTCGCACCCGCACTGTGCCGGCGTAGAGTGCACTCTTACTTACTCTTATTCACTTCTCTACTTATACACTTATCATTATAACTAGCTTTACATTCTCAGTTTTGTCTTCTTTAGAAAACTTCAATAGCTATTGTAATTTCATTTCACATTCAATAATAAGCAAAATCGAAAAGTATACAATTTAATAAATATTTTTA
Organism: Boloria selene; assembly: GCA_905231865.2. Lineage (NCBI taxonomy): Eukaryota > Metazoa > Arthropoda > Insecta > Lepidoptera > Nymphalidae > Boloria > Boloria selene. Next base: position 90,481 of record HG993132.1, read on the forward strand.
TTTTATTTCTAGATTAATGAAGCACAATGACACTTTGTAACTGGCAAGTAATTAACTAAAATTAACCTAAAATTGAATTTGTTTGATGTACACACAGAAATACAAATTTTAAAATATTTATATACACATGCGCTAGATTACAAAGCTTTTGTAACATAAAATAGCTCTTTTTATTTCCACTATTTACTTTAGCTTTAATAAAACGTGTTCTGGTTAAATAGAATTTCTAGCTGGAAATGAATTATATAGAAAATGCGTTAGCAAAGAGCCGTTCCTGTGATCGGTACAAAGGAGCATCTTTTTATTCGAGCTGAGACTCGTCCGTAATAAAACGGCGAGTTCATTCACTCTATTCATACGCTGTAAATTTATTTGCGACTTATTCAGTTACCTCCAAGGCTCTATTCAATCTTGTTGAAAAGTGTTACGCGGCTTTTCTTGTCATTTTTTACGGACTGGGTTTTGTTTGTTAATGGATGAGGCGATGGCGACCGCGTCGCGGTGCGCCGGCCTCGGTCGGTCCCGTCCTTACTTTCAGTATTATTAGATTATACATAAAGCGTATGGACCTACGTCAGGAGTTTTCTGTTTCAAGGACAACAGGCAAAATTGGAAGCAAATTACCTGTTTGGCTGAAATTTGAAAGATGCTTTTATTAAAAAAAATAGCTCTATTTTATTTGTTAGCTCTAACACTCTGTATTTATATAACTGTGTATTGAAAAATTATTCAAGTTTACATTCGCGTAGTAGCATCTTTGTCAATGTCTTTAAAGTGTTTATACATCACTTTATATTTAAACCGATATACACTTTTAAAGTCGTAAACACGGTGTCCCTACTGCAGAGTTGAGACTTTTAAACGAATGGATGGAAAAATTTTAAAAATTTGAAGCGATAAAACTTTCAGGATATTACATCGAGTACGTTTTCAGATTTGGAGTATTTTCAGTTATAAACTTTGTCAGCGACCACTAAGTTTAACTTCTATATAGAGTTCATTTCACTTAGTACCTATCAAATTATGTCAAAAAAATATATCACAAATTTCATATTGCATGTGCAGGAGTGCTGCTATGCCTGAGTACTATTTACCGGAAAATAACGATTAAGGTATTAAATTTTATATGTATTAAAAAGGTAGTGTACGGGCCAATACATAATATTTGTCGCGTAAGCACTTTACGCCATATATATTTCGATTCAGTAGTAGTCGTGAGGACTCGTAGTAGCACTCGTCGCGGTAGTCGTCGTCGTACGCGCTCACGGGTCGTTCTATCAACCTATCATTCTATCAACCTATCATATCAAATCTATCATACTATCATTCTATCAATAAGCTTAGTTAATATACAATCAGTTTTAGCCTGGACTATCATTTACCTATCAATTATCTATCAATAATTCCTATCAATATCAATATCAACCAAAGACTGTAGGGGTTTTCGTCTCAGCCCGTACATCTTTGTGGTCCTTCGAGCAACGTGACTGTAATATTTCGAGTGGACCTCGCGTGTGTTTATAGTGAGTTTTATTAGTGCCGTGTATCACATGTGAGGACATACGTATCAGGAGACGAATAACGTGAACTAACAACAGTTCCGGCGCTTGGATTTTATAACCATTGCCTATCACTTTGGTTGGTGGGTACAAAGGGCTCGCCAACGCAACGCAACGCAACGTGTGCAGCTTCAATCAAGTAAGATCTTTCCTTTTCGTATCACTATCAGCATATCAAAGTAAGGAAGAGAGGCCCGAAAAAATCTATTAAAAAATCAGTTAGTCCATTAACTATGCCTGGTCCGTCTCGTCAGTTGTCATCTCAGTCTCAGGCGATGAGCAGCAAGACTGACGAAATGATACGTAGGCAGAGCAGCAATTTTAAGGCATTTGAGCACACGGTATCAAATATTGATTTACAATCGATATCAGAGAAATGGGAGTTCGAGCATATATTACGGGCAGTACAATCGCGTTGGTCCTTAATTGATACCTTACACTGGGAATTAGACAGTGAAATCGGGAATAGCAACCCAGAATACGTATCATTATTTTTTAAACACGAAAAAACTTATAATGAAATTGTAAAATCTATCAACCGGAAGCTGTGGTCCGTATCACATAGGGACCAGTTGACGCCGCACGTAGAGATACCAACTTTCAGCGGTAGTTATCATCAGTGGAGTTCGTTCAAAGACTTGCTCACCGAAACAATCCACAGAAGTCCGTCACTATCTAATGCACAAAAGATGCAATTTTTAAAATCAAAGGTAAAGGGCGAAGCAGAAAGGCTCATACAACACTTGCCTATTACCTCGGATAACTACACAATCAGTTGGGATATTTTAAATAACAGGTATAACAATAAGCGATTAATATTCCGTTCGCATATCGATATATTATTAAACATCCCTGTAATACAACAAACATCATTAAATCATATTAAGCGTCTTCACGATACAACTTTAGAGACATTAAACGCTATAAAGAACTTGGGTGTTGATGTGGAATCCTGGGATCCGCTACTTGTTCACATTCTTTCTCAAAAATTGGATACAGAAACATACCATGAATACCTATCAGCCATAAAACATCCAAGGGAGATACCTAATTTGCAAGAATTTTTGTCATTCTTAGAAAATAAATTTACTAGTTTAGAATCAGCTCGTAAGAAACCAGAATATCATAATATGAATAAAATACATAAGACAAGTAATTATACGCCGCAACAATTTAATAAATATAATAAAAGTTTTAACAAGCAAGCATTTCCGGCACATAGTAGGTTAATTTCGCAACAAGCTAATATGAAAAACAACAGTTCATGGAAATTTTTCAAGTGCGGAATATGCAAAACCAACGAACATTCATTATTTTATTGTCGCCAATTTTTAAATATGACACCGCAACTAAAACGCCGTACTGTATCAAAACTTAATGTATGCGAAAACTGTCTTTATTCGCATAACGGCAAACCATGTATTTCTGAAAAACGATGTATGAAATGTAATGAAACACATAATACGATTTTACACGAATCGTTTGCGCAATCAGGTCAAACAAATAGTTTTAATTTAGAGCCTTCTCAGCAAATTCAAAGCAACTCGCACGTGTCGTTACAACGCGGCATGCCCGAAGTACTTTTAGCTACAGCCGTTATTAAAGTACAGAAATATGATGGGACCTTTGTTAACATGCGAGCTCTTATAGACCAGGGATCCCAAACTTCGCTTATCACCGAAAATGCAGCTCAAATACTTGGTCAACCTAGATCAAGATGTCAGGGGGTGATATCAGGGGTAGGTGTAAAAGAGAGCAACTGTAAGGGCGTCATATCTATTAAATGTGTATCGAAGAATAGCCATTTTGAATTTGAAACCGAAGTTTATATCATGAAAAGTCTTATCAAGAATTTACCCAATTATACATTTTCTAAACCATCGTGGCATTATTTAGAGAACATTACTTTAGCAGACCCCGAGTTCTATGTTAGTCGTCCGATTGATTTACTTCTAGGTGCGGATATATATTCGTTAATTTTACTAAAAGGAATTCGGAAGGCCGATAATCATATACCAATAGCACAAAATACACGTTTGGGCTGGATATTAACGGGAAACGTTAAAACTTTACAGTGTAACGTAATTATCAATAACCTAGAGGAAATACAAAAATTCTGGGAAATTGAAGATATCAGTTTAGAATCAAATTTATCATTCGAAGATCAACAATGTGTGGAGTACTATAAGTCCACCACGACACGACGTGAAGATGGGCGATATCAAGTTCGTTTACCCATGATGCAAAATTTTCAAGACAAGCTAGGAGAGTCGAAAACTAAGGCTATAGCACAGTTTAAGTCCTTAGAGAAAAGATGGAACAAACATACAAACATAGCAAAACAATATAAATTATTTATGAATGAATATCGCGCGCTCGGTCATATGATACCCGCGCGCGGTAACTCGAGTCCGGAATGTTTCAACACGCATCATTGTGTACAATCTGATGATTCGGTAAATACTAAGTTTAGAGTTGTATTTAATGCCTCTAGTAAAACGACATCGGGAAACAGTTTGAATGACGTTATGCAATGTGGCCCAAATTTACAACAAGTTTTACTATCACTTATTATAAGGTGGAGACAGTATCAAATTGCATTTACCGCAGATATTGAGAAAATGTTTCGGCAAATTTGGCTTCATCCCGAAGACCAACAATTATTAAAAATAGTTTGGCGCGATTCAGCATTAGAACGTATCAAAGAATATCAGCTTAGTACGGTTACATACGGTACTAAAGCGGCTCCTTTCTTAGCTATGATGACGCTCAAACAGCTTGCTAAGGATGAGAGTACAAACTATGTAAATAGTCAAGCTATAGATGCATTAAATAATTCATTTTTCATGGATGACCTTGTACACGGGTGTCACACTATCAACTCAGCAAAAAAGTTACAGCTAGACCTTATTAATTTATTAAAGTCGGGAGGTTTCCATCTAAGAAAATGGAAGTCAAATAATCAAGAGTTATTACAAGACGTTGAAGTAGACCAAGCCTATCAAGAATCATTTAGCTTCAAGCACGCGGAGCATATCAAGACGTTGGGGTTAGCCTGGAACCCACAAGAAGATATTTTCACATTCTGTTCAAGGTTAGAACGAACAGATTTAACAAAGAAAGTTACGAAACGAAGCCTTCTATCAGACATATCAAAGTTATTTGACCCACTGGGTTGGCTGTGCCCACTATCAACAAAGTTAAAAATCCTTTTTCAACAAGTATGGGCGGCAGATATTAAGTGGGATGAACAAGTGCCAGATCATATTTGTAAGGAATGGTTTAAAGTTCGAAATGACATGCATAATATCAATAACATAAAATTAGAGCGATGGCTACATACCCGCGAGGGTGACAATATTGAGTTACATGGATTCTGTGACTCATCGTTGAAAGCGTATGCATGCGTTATATACTGTCGTATTGTGTTATTAGCGAGCAAAGCAAGGCTCGTTCCTATCAACAAATCCGTGACATTACCCAGGCTAGAACTGAGCGGAGCACTACTCCTATCACGACTTATGAAAAGGGTCGAACAATGTTTGCAAGGCCATAATATCAAGGTTTATGGCTGGGTGGACTCAACGGTGGTGTTGGGTTGGCTTAATGGTGGTGCGGCCAGATGGAAAACATTCGTGGCCAATAGAGTGAGTGAAATTACTCAAACCATGCCATCGAACTGCTGGCGTTACGTAAAATCAGAAGAAAACCCTGCTGATTGTGCAAGTCGTGGTTTGACGGCTACTCAGTTGAGAGAACATCATTTGTGGTGGCAGGGTCCAACTTGGCTGGCAGCTTTTGAAGAGGATAATAATAATAAGATTATGTATTCAACGGACCAAGAACTTAAATTATCAAAACAAGTTATTTTAGTTACACAAAAATGCGACGATATCATAGAAAAATGTTTATCAAATTGTAGTTCATTTAATAAATTAGTTCGAATAATAGCATGGGTACGGCGATTTATTTATATCAAGAAAAAACAATACGGTAGTTTTTTGTCCGTAGAAGAACTCAAACAAGCAACTTTGTTAATAATTAAGAAAATTCAACAAATACAGTATTATCAAGAAATTTCAGATTTAAGAAGCGGTAATAAGATAAATAGCAAAAGCAAAATTTGTGAGTTAAATCCATATCTAGATAAATATGAGATACTTAGAGTGGGAGGTAGGTTGAGAAACGCGAACCTGGACCCGGATATGAAAAATCCTATTATCATACCTGGAAAAAATCGTATTGCGGAGTTACTAATTGATCAATCACATAAGTTAACTTATCATGGAGGCCCTCGATTAACATCAGCATATTTAAGACGGAAATATTGGGTTGTAGGTGGCAACAGAGCTACGAAGAAGAGACTACGCCTTTGTATTCAGTGTAGGAAGCAAGAACCTAGCAAACACTATCAGATTATGGGAGACCTGCCTAGTGCTAGAACAAATCCCTCTAGACCTTTCTATCATGTAGCAGTAGATTATACCGGTCACTTATATTTAAAGGCTAATTCAGGTCGTGGTATAAAAACCACAAAGGGATATGTAGCAGTATTTACATGCATGGCTACCAAGGCGGTGCATCTAGAGCTTGTATCAGACTTGACGAGTACAGCATTTATAGCAGCCTTACGGCGAATGTCGGCTCGCCGTGGGACCCCGCGTCATATTTACAGTGACAATGGGACCAATTTTATCGGAGCAAACAAGTTATTACAACAGGAGTATGAAGAGCTAATGAAGATATTTACCCCAGAGTTCCATTCAGAAGTTGCCGACATGGGAATCGAATGGCATTTCAATGCCCCGTCCTGGCCATCAGCGAATGGTCTTTGTGAAGCAGCTGTTAAGAGCCTGAAATTCCATCTAAAGAGAGTAGTTGGGGAACAAAAGCTCACATATGAGGAATTCACTACTCTCCTGGCTCAACTAGAAGCATGCTTAAATTCTAGACCATTGTGCCCGCTCACTGAGGACCATGAAGATTTAAATTATTTAACTCCATCGCATTTTTTATCAAGTGGGCCAATACTATCAATTTATGAAACTGAATGGGATTTAAGGACAAGGTGGCATCTCCAACAAAAAATATTCCAGGACATCTGGAAGAGATGGCAGCAAGAGTACCTCACCAACCTATCAGCGCGAAGCAAGTGGCGACAACCGCAAGAAAATATCAAATTAAATGACATAGTTATCATAAATGACGCGAATCTTCCCCCGGGAAAATGGGCGTTAGGCCGAGTACTGGCGTTACATCCCGGAAAGGACGGTCATGTGCGAGTAGTAACATTAAAAACAAAAAATGGACTTATGAAGAGGCCAGTTATAAAACTATCAATTCTGCCCGTACAACAAGAAACACCCGCAGTTGAAGACAAAAAATGTATACGTGAAAGAAATCCGAGATGTATTAAGAAAAAAATCAATTTTGCTACAGTCGCTACTTCTATCATATTATTTTTTATGACTTTAATGACAAACGCCTATGGGTTATATAATAACACGTCTTTACAAAATAATCGCGGTCTGTTCTTTGATAAAATTGCAAACATGCATTTAATTCAAGATGATTGGCGGCTGGTCGTATATTATGATATCAATCCATACTGGGAAGGCACTAAGGCGGCAAATAAATACATACAATATCTACAAACCATATGCACAACGATAAGGGAACGTTCACCTTGCGACGGTGTTATGTATCAATTAAATCACCAGTATTCCGACCTACAACAATACAATAGCAAGTGGCTAGATCAGCAATTTGACGTAAACACGCGTCAGCGCCGGCGACGCCGAGGTCTTATTAACGGTATAGGAAATATAGCAAATTCATTGTTTGGAATATTGGATAGTAATTTTGCAGATAAATACGAACAAGATATTGGTTTAATTAGAGATAATGAGAAACATCTGATTAAGCTTTGGAAAAATCAAACGTCGATCATTGAAGCGGAATTTAACCTTATCAAAAGGGCTGAATCTATCATGAACAAGTATCATAAAACAATCAACAAAAAGCTAATGGACCTAAATTCATCTGTGAATATTCTTATATCTGAGCTTCAAAATAATTCCTATATAACAGATTTTACTTTATCAGCAATGATCACAAATAATATGCTACATGATCTTAGAAACATTCAAGATTATCTCCTGGACACTATCACCGACGTGTTCCACGGAAAATTTAGTGTACACCTTCTCCATCCCGAGCAATTACAACAAGAATTAAGTGTCATATCTAAAAATCTGCCCAGAGATCTATCCTTACCAACCGACCACGCGGACCTATCAAAATTATACAAAATATTAAAAGTTAAAGCACATCTATCAAAGGAGTTTCTCATATTTGAAATTCGTATTCCCTTAATCACAAGAGATTCCTTCGAAATATTTAAAGTTATATCTATTCCAAAGCAGGAAGTAAACAACATGATCAGCATTTTACATTTAAGTGAAATGCTAGCTATAAACTTAAACAAGGATTTGTTTTTATCTTTAACGGAAGCCCATTTAAATTTATGTATTGAACAAGATATTGATACTGTGTTGTGCTCTGTTAAGAAACCGATTTATCATATGAAGAATGACCAAAGTTTGTGTGAGAAGAGAGAGAATTCCAATATATGTAAAACCATTATCAGTCCCTGCAAAAATATTTTCACTCAAACGAACAAACTAAATACATATTTTTATTTCTGTTGTAATAAATGCCACATCCGATTACTATGCAAGAATCAAGTTACCGCTATACAATTAAATAATACTGGACTGCTGACAGTGGATCCGGGCTGTCATATAAAATCAGCTGATTTCTCTTTTTATTCTCAAAATCAATATATTAGTAAAATGAACACAAAACTCGATTTGATATTACCAGAAATTGCACCGATTAACAATTTAATTAATATTTCGGTACCCGATTCGCCTTCCAGTACTAGTTTAGAAACTGTAATCAATCAGAAACAGCTACTTGCAATCCAAGAGCAATTGGATACCATAAAAAGAAGCGAACCAATTATAGAAGGAGTATCATACCATCATATTCATCACTACACCGTGACCTACCTACTTGTGGCGGTAGTCGCCGCGGCCGCAACGGTATATGGATGGCGGCGCGTCAGACGCGCGCGTCGCCGACTAACGCCTCGCGCTCGAGGAGAAGAGCCGGGAGACAGTGAAGTGCACAGTGTAAAGTTACAAGTGTTAAGTGACGTAGGGCAGTGTAAGAGCAATGTAGCAAAAGGTGAAGTGAGTGACAAAGTTATCAGCGAGCGTAGATTCCGTCAAAATAGAGGCACTTCGCCAGTGCTTCAGTCAGTTTTCACTATAACTGACACCTGGGTTTAGTTTTAAAATTTAACTGTTACTTACATTTAATTATCATAAGTATAGAATTAAGTGAAAATGCCCATCATGTTGTTATTAGTTTAAGTGCACCTCATCAACATATCCATCTTTCGGCCCGGGAGCATGTACGGGCCAATACATAATATTTGTCGCGTAAGCACTTTACGCCATATATATTTCGATTCAGTAGTAGTCGTGAGGACTCGTAGTAGCACTCGTCGCGGTAGTCGTCGTCGTACGCGCTCACGGGTCGTTCTATCAACCTATCATTCTATCAACCTATCATATCAAATCTATCATACTATCATTCTATCAATAAGCTTAGTTAATATACAATCAGTTTTAGCCTGGACTATCATTTACCTATCAATTATCTATCAATAATTCCTATCAATATCAATATCAACCAAAGACTGTAGGGGTTTTCGTCTCAGCCCGTACAGGTAGGTAGTATGAATATTATTATAGCGAAAGCAAAATTATTAAAAGTATTAAATATAAGTATTAAATTAGTAAAAATTAGCATATTTTCTCACAAAAATTACATAGTTTTAATGTATTGAATAAATATAATGAAAAGTAAATGTAAAACCTTATTAGCTCTTCATATGATGCAAAATTTGATTTCCAAAGAAAGAGTGGTCGTTCAATCGTATTTGTAGTAAAAAATACGTTTTTACACTTGTCATATTATGTGAAGTGTCTATTTCCCTCGTTGTACTTAATCAATTTGTACTTTTATAATTTAACTATTATCATCCAATCGACTAAAATGTAAAGAAAATATTTTAAAGAAGTCGGTGACATCATTCGTACTCGTATGTTACGAACAATGCCCTTCTTATATACCCCCGTGAGATTCATTAAAATTGATTTAACTTTATAGGCAATTTACCTTTATAAACGAACTGGAAGACATTGATGAATATGTTTGTCATCATTAACATCAGCCCTTTTTAACGTCCCACTGTTAGGTACGAAGGGGATCAGGCCATAGTCCATCGCTCTGGCCTAGTTAGTTGGCGGACTTCACATGTCATTCGAAAACTTGCTAGGTTTTCTCAGACATGTAGGTTTCCTCACTATGTTTTCCTCCACCGTAAGGCAAGTGAACGCATATGAAAATATCAGAGGTGCGAGACCCGGATTTGAACCCGCATCACTCCGCTGGGCTACCACTGTCCTAATAGAATTGTAGTGTTTGTATTAATCTGAATTTCATGATCATGCAAAATAATATGATGAATCATTAATGAACAACTAATTTAATCAACGATTTATTTAAATTAAAAGAGTAGAGAATTAATCATCTTTATATACTAGTGTGGTTCTAAATAGCGACACATTTTATCAGCATTTTCACACAATACCCCTTTCATAGAACTTTGGTAGTTTAAAATGAAATTTTCCATGACGTATACAATATATGCGCGCCGTCAACTTCTGCAGATAGCACTATCGAATATGCTCGTATCGTAGTTTGAATTCATCGTAACAATTTAACTAACAAGTTGTAGGTACCTTTTAGAAGTGCAATCGTTCCCGGAACTCGAGCGAGGCTACGCTTAGATATAAAATATTCGCGTCGCTAGTTGATACGAAAAGTGATGATGTGTGGTGTATTGTGGGATTTGAAGAAGTTATGTTCATGTAAAATAGAAATAAATACTACATATTATGTCAAGTGTTATTAAATATACTTCATTCTACTGACAAAATGTAGCGTAGATGTGTAAATATTTGAATAAAGCAGTATTGTAACATTTTATGTTTGTGAGTGTTTGTGGGTGCTAAGTGAATAATAAATATCATTAAGAAAATGGAAAATTCCTCTTTAATAATAGAATTTTTGTATGCGGTGATAATTGCGTCATGGTTTACTTTACGGGTGACAATTTGTCTTGTGTACTTTATTAAAAAAATATTCTTACTGATACTGAACATACTATATATACGTATGCTATAAAGTCGATAGTCAAAATATTAATGTAAGATATTGGTTAGGAATGAATCCAATTACCTGCATTCCAGTTTGAAAGAAATAAAATTTAGCTGTCGCGTTGGCGCCGCGCCAGCTCTGCCGCGTAGCGTCGTAGCGTCGTAGCGTCGTAGCGCCACACATAGAGTACACCCTGTAGTGTGTAACAGAACACTGCGATATACTCGTACGGAGAGCAGTCGAATTTTATACGCTCTGATTTGTACTCGCTGACTGTGAATATGACAGAAATGTAATAAATATGATGAAAGCTTTTAAGTGTCGTAAACATATTGAAGCACAACTGGAATTAAAATTTAATTATTTATTTAAAACGATTTTATTGAACTGAAGTATTGTATTTGAGTCGTATAGTATTTAATAACTTTTATATATTTAATAGCACAGTAAAGCATAATTTATAATAAAATGCAAAGATTTTTATATTCCTTTTCCATACTTATATTCAATTTCTGTAGAGGTAAATCTACAAAAAGATGAGTGCAGTCTGACCGCAAACGTAAGAAAATACAAGTTTAGGTCATAGGATCGTAACCACTACTTGTGTCTGAAAAATATTCAATGTGATTTGAACGCTTGACTTTCATGCATTTTATCTTTGCTGAAGAATAAAAGCTAATTAGACGAAAAATTATATTTTATATACAAATACATTTAAATTACTTACAATAAAAATGGATAGTAATTATTTTGAGTATAAAATATTTATAAAAGAGTATAAAAAATTAATTAAAAAGGTTAAACCGCCTATATCAGCAGCTACATTTTCGTTGCTGTCGTACCGCTCGCCTCGTCCGCCGCGCCCGCCTCTCTCCGCCGCGGTCTTTGTATCAGCCAATTATTGTAATTGGACATTGTTTTGCAATCGTTCTAGTTTTTATAATCATCATCGACGAAACGTTGGAGTAAACCGGAAGCGGAAGGTTAAAGGGGCCCAATTACTTTTTTGTCGACAAATTCCCACCCTTTTCTAAATACTTTGTAATAACTTCAAATCATCATCATAAACCCTTATTAACGTCCCACTGCTGGGCACGGGCCTCCCTCAGTACGAGGGGAATCAAGCCATAGTCCACCGCGCTGGCCTAGTGCGTGTTGGCGGACTTCACTTTGGTTTTCTCAGCCATGCAGGTTTCCTCACGATGTTTTCCTTCACCGTAAGACAAGTGGTAATCACGATAGAAATAATTCGTACATGAAAATATCAGAGATGCGAGACTCGGATTTGAACCCGCATCACTCGGATATCCAAGCGACCGCGTTACCGCTGGGCTACCACTATCTATAACTTCAAATACTTACTTATAAATCCTACAAATTATTATTTAAGAGGGGAATTCTTATTACATGCAATCCAAAAGAATATTATTATTATTCTATTTGCGTAATGAACTAACTTGTACTTAACGTAACTTAGCTCGTACAAATCTGTGGAAAAATATTAATTATCAACATTCCACTTGCTTTTAGAAAATGAATTGGTGTTTGTAGGTTCATTAGCCCATTATTCCCATTGCAAAATATACTACATTATTAACAGTGATCAATAGCTTATACATGAATAATAATTAATATACAATGTAGTATTTCGAAATTGTTTAGTGTCAATGATAAAACGAGATGCCTTTTTTACTTTTGTTGCAGAGCATTGTATTTCACTTAAAAAGATATTTACTTCATGCTTATAATATTCAGAATTTATTCAACACATAATATAAAATATTTTATATAGATAAAAAGATTTTAATAAGTTATACAAAAACTTTTAGAGTGTGTTAAGGAAATATTATTTTCTAATTATAGCAAGTTTATAATATAATTGTACTCGTATATCGATTACATAATCCCTAAACCGCTACCAGTGTTTGCAATAAGACCTCAGTTACGAACCAAGTTATCTCAATACACGAGTATTCCACGGACTATTTTGTTTATTAAGATGAGATAAGATATAGAAGTGGTTATTTATTGCACACTTCAATATTTATATATTATATCACTATAAGATTGTTAAAATTTATTTCATAAAAATGTTTATAAAAAAACCTTTACAAAAATTCAGAAAATTACAAGAAAAGGTAATAAAAAAAAGAAGAAAAAATGTTATCAATTTTCATTTAACAAATCAGAATTATATTTTTGATGATTCCATTTTTTATAAGTTTTACTTTACTATGTTAGAAATTTTCCTTTCTTCTTTTTTTTATAATTTATCAGCTCTAAGATATCTTTGCTAACTAAACAAAGGACACAAGCAAATATACTTTAAGTACGAGTATGCCAGACCTCTGTCCGAGGCCAATATTTACTTAGAACACGAACGAGATCTACAAGAAAAGCAGATACTTAGATTATTACAAATATTGTATTTAGCCATTATTGAAAAAAATGTTGGCTTAGAATTATAAAACAAGTTAAAAAAACAAGCTAAAGCTAGTAAAATAAGTAATTTCTAAAGGAAAATTATAGTGTATTATATAATAATAACCTATATCTTTTTTTATCTCGAGTATTTGTAAAATAAATGTTATTATAAATTTCCGAGACAAATAATCGTAATAAGAAAAAACCTCCGGATAAGAGAGAATCTCGCGTAGCAATCTCGTAGCGCTACGAGCGAGCGCCACGCGGTCGTAATAAGCTTCATGATATTGTTATTGCAATGATTTTTTTCAATATTTCTAGATAATACCCTTTATTACCAAAAAAAAGTTTTAAAAATAAGAAAAATATCCTCTTCTACATAACAAGCTCTTTCATATGATACGATAAAGTGAGTCACAGTATTTTTGTTAATTTACTGTTAATCGAATATGAATGGGGTTATAAGCATAAACATGTATATTGTATCTTAGAATAAATCTTCGTAAATATTAAAAAGCTTTGTATCACATTTTGTATATTTTAGATTTTTTGTAACTATATTGATCTATTGCCTTTCTTAGCTTAAGAGCCAATACCACGAAACTTCTATAAAACTTTATTCCCTTGTATCTTAAGCTTATTTTCATTTAAGTAACGGGTTGATATTTTATTTTTATTTTACAAAGGCACTTTATACAATACACATAAATAAAGATGATAAGAACAAATCTAACAATATAAAGGGATGAGTCATCCCTCATTTGTCGCTGCTAGCAGCTCTTGTACCTCAAAATTATATCGTCTCAATAAACAAAACAAGCCCATGATCGATATTTCAGTCCCTTTACTTCCAGTCCTCGGGTCGTTCCTCAAAGCCCTCTTTGTGCCATTCGATTATAGTGATTGCCAGCCCTTAACTAAATTAATTAGCAATTTCAGTTTTAGGTTCACCGAGCACTGGATCTTAGTAGTAGTTACTAGCTCTTGTTAGTAGCAGTATTCCTGATTATACTGAGATGAAATGTTAATTATAATTTTATATCTATTCTGAATATTGAATTATACATTTTGAAGTGGATTTGTTTTTATCCTTTTTCATGTCTAGATAGTAGGATTAAAGTGGTTTTGAAAGGCTGAGGAGTGACGTAAGCTATTGTTATACAGCGAGAAATTATTTAGTTACCACGCGGGGAAATTATGTTATAATAATACCCACAACCAATTATCAAATCTATATTTATATAGTCGTTATAATATTTCATAGAAACGAAGGTAAGTAACTGGTTTGGATTTTTTTTTAATAAAATATAACAGTTTATTTCAGTAATAGTATCGCGTGGATCATAGCCTTTACCTCATTGTTTCGTTTGGATGGTTAGCATCCAACGCGTCGGTCAGGTGATGGATTGACGCTTCAAACCGGATCATAGTCGAGTTACAGGTGACAACTGACAAGCTGCTGAATGTAAATCTACGGCAGACGTCCACTTGTAGTTTGAGTGAGTTCTGTTGGCTTTGCATAATTAGTGTGCCTATATAGAGAGCTTTCACTAGAAAAAGTATTGACAATATTAATAAGAATCCAGTGTGCATCATTTGTACATATTTTGTATAGTGTTGTTACCGAGCTTGTAGTAATGATAGTTCATTAAAAGTAAGCTGTCTTACATAACAAAGTGAAGTTTAATGATTAATGCTTGCATCACAGAGATTTTCGTGCAGGAATCTTTAATTAATTAAAGTCTACTCAATCAGCTTCAGTCTTTAAGTGACATTAGAAATGCAAAATTATAAGAACTTTAAAATAATAAAAATTAGCGGAGACGAAATTCGAGGCAAACAAAGGAATACTTGTACAGCACTTTCTCTACAATATGCTATAATAAAACAAAACCTGTAGCTTTCATCTGATTTTTATTTTATTTTTAGGCTGATGCTAGTCGTCTGCTAGTTGGACGAGTAAAATAATTTAGTCGTCCAACAATTGTTGGATGACTAAATTATTTTAAAGGCTGTTGCTAGTCATCCGATAATCGTATTAATAAAAAATATATTATTCGTCCGACTATTGTCGGTTTGTACGAATATCTATCACTTCTTTGATTTCTAATATAAAATAAGCGATTTTTATGTGCAGGATATACCTATGCCAAAAATAAAAAAAAAAATAACCCTAACCTACCGAGCTGATAATTTATTATTTAGATCCCATCCACTTTTAATAAGTCCAAGAATTTTTATATGTAAAAGAGCTGGCTCTATAGAGTCGTCCTATGAAATTTACGTTACTAACACTCCCTGAGAGTATGTACCTACATCAAAACAATGTACAAGAAAATGGTATTTTGTAAAAAGTACTACAGAAACGTCCGCAATTGCATTCACGAGTATGTTAAAACTTAAAAAACAAATTGATTTCTCTTTGAGCCATTTAAGAAGCAAAAAAGTCTCAGTCGCGATATATCAATCACCAATTGTCGGACGAATAATATTTAATTTATTCGTCCGCTTATCGGATGAATAGACACTTCGTTATTTTTATTTTATTTTTTTATTTTATTTGTAAATTGGAAAACAGACAGCATATATAAGCATAAAATGCAAAATACATTAGAATTAATACACTTAGCCAATAAAGTTTCCACTTATACATAAACATAGCAGAGTAAACTTACTAACAGTAAAATAAAAACAGGTATGAATAAAATGTGTAGCTACAAAATAAAAAGAATAATATTTATCAGATTCTAGTGTTTTTTTTAAGTTCAGCTATAAATTTCTTTAAATTATATCCAAATATGTCAAGATGCTTGTAGTAATTATTATAAATGTTACAGACTCTAGTCAGGAAACAATTCTTGGCATATTTGGTTCTATGAAAGGGAACAGAAAAGGTATCTCTGGATCGGCTGTTAGTTCGAGGGCATTTAAAGAAAATATTAGATAAAAGATAATTACTATCGATATGGTTATTAATGATTTTGTAAAGAAGAATTTGGTCTTTTACTTCCCTTCTTTTTTCCAAAGCACACAAGTTTAGGTTATTACATTGAATATCTCCAAATTTGAAATGTAATCTCTTAATAAATTTATTTTGAACTTGCTCGATAGCGTTAATATATTTGTGATACTGAGGATTCCAAACAGTTGAGGCATATTCCAGAATGGATCTAACGTAACAGTTATATAGTAGATTGTATGTTTGTATGTTCTTAAAATCATCTGCCTGACGAAAAATAAATCCAAGCATTTTGTAAGCCTTAGCTGTAATATTAGAGATGTGTTTATCAAAAAGAAGTTGAGAATCCAGTTGTATTCCCAGGTCTCTCACCTCTGTTACACGTTTAAGGGGTTTGTTTAAAATAGAGTAATTAAATGAAATTAGATTCTTTTTTTTTGAAAAAGTAATAACACAGCACTTATCAATATTAATATGTAATCCATTAGCTATACAATAATTTTTAATTTTATTAATATTATTTTGCAAATCCTCACAGTCTTCTATACTCTTTACTATTTTAAATATCTTAATATCATCTGCATATAAAAGTGAGTTTGAAAGCTGACAATTTTCAAGGATGTCATTAATAAAGATATTAAATAATAGAGGGCCGAGGTGAGAGCCCTGGGGAACCCCTGATGTTATGGGGACGAAACTCGAAACGAAACCTTTAACAGCTACTGCCTGTGTTCTATTTCGAAGATAGGAATTCAACCATCTGAGTAGATCACCATGTATGCCGGCTTGTTCAAGTTTGTATACGAGCAATGAGTGCGAAATATTATCGAATGCTTTTGAAAAATCTGTGTATACAGTATCCACTTGATATCCGATTTCTAAAGCAGAAATAACGATGTCAAGAAACTCGCACAAGTTAGTTTCAGTGGAGCGCTTGTTGATAAATCCATGTTGCTGAGTAATAAGCGAGGGTCTTAATAATGGGTACAGGTGGTCATAGACGATCTTTTCAAATAGTTTTGGAGTGATTGATATTTTAGAAATTCCGCGATAATTTTTTACATTATGTTTATCACCACACTTAAAGATTGGAGTTATTAAAGACTTTTTCCATATTTCTGGCATAATTCCCGATTGTAAAGATTTATTAAACAGTAAGTATAGTGGAAATGAGATTTGTTTTCTTGATTTCTTTAGAAACGTAGCATGAAGGCCATCGGGGCCACCACCTTTAGAAGTATCAAGTTTTGCCAAATATTTTTCTACTTCATTTAATGAAATTGTTATTTTACTAATTAGAGATTGGTTATGTCGAGGGAGAATGTTACTTGTCGTTATACTAAAATTATTGTCATCTTCAAAAACTGATTTAAAAAATAAATTAAAGGCATTGGCAATTGATGGCCCGTCAGACGCCTCTTCTTCACCAAAATAAATTACGTCAGGAATAGTATTAGAACATCTCTTAGATTTAATGAAAGTCCAAAAATATTTTGAATTGTAGCGTATATTATTTTCAGATCTTACCGTGAAGGAATCATAGCACTCTATCTCAAGCATCTTTGTTTGTCGACGAAGATCTGAAAATCTATCATAATCACTTAATCTACCATATATTTTCCATTTTTTATGTAATTTTAATTTTCTTGTGATTAGTTTGATTAAAGGTTTAGAAAACCATATTGGATATCGACCGTTTTCGTAGACAACTTTCACTGGAACTAGTTTGCTCACTATATTATTAATTATTAAATAAAACTTGTCAACTGCAGCTGACACATCCAATAATGATAATTCTTCCTCCCAATCAATAACACCAAGCTCATAATTAATTTTATCATAATCAGCAGCGTGATAACAGCGAGCTGTTCGTATAGTAGCGCGTAAATTTGTTTCTATTGACTCAATATATAATTCTACTAGTATTGAAGGGTGATGACTATCTTCAGGTAAAGATAGAGGTGACGTTTTTTCAACAACACAGTGAATATTCGATAGAACGAAATCTAATAATCTATTATTTGCGTTAAAAATTTTGTTATATTGTCTTATTGCATTAAAGTTCATAAAGGCAAATAATTGAGTTATTAAATAATTGTCATTTGTATTTTGAATTGTCATATAGCCTTCTGAGTGATCACACCAAATAGTATCTCTGATATTAAAGTCTCCCAATATAACAATTTTATCGTTCGGGTTATTAATATTTAAGTCTGAAACGAACTCAAAGAAAGTGGTCTGTGATTCACATTGTTGTGGATTCTGTGGGAAGTAACAACAAAACACATGCAACTTACTTTTAATGGAAGCCCGATTTATAACGATATCAATGTAAGTAATATCTGGCTACTTCTCCAAACGATAAAAAAAAGTGCGTCTGCCTGGAGAAACACTTCTTCTAAAGATATTTTTGTTATATAAAAATTGTTTTACATTGTAGTTTGCCATTTTACACCTTGGATATTTACATAATGGTGCCTAACTTTATTTTAAGTACATTAAAAAAAATCGTAAACAGTCAAAAATTGATCGCTCTGGTGTGTCCTGACTCCAGATTTGTTAGAATTATGTTTCATAACTTTTCTTCTATTACCGAATTTTGACTGGAAAAATGTTTATTAATTAACTAAATAATGGTTTTATTGAATCAAATGAATTTTATATAATTACGCTTATTAGTTTTGGTTCAATACAAAAAGAAAGAAGTGTCCGACGTGTTTTGTTGATAGCTCTGGAACAACATGAAATCATTTGCCAATCCCAAATTATGCACTCCAATACTCCACTCTCCTCCCAGATAGGTGTTCTAAGTCGCGTTCCAAAAGCTACAAAGGTTCGTTGTGCTCTACACTTCCGCAATTTCGATGTACGAAGGTAAGTCATTGATAACTCTGGCTTTGGTTTTCAAAACTATTGATTGCTATGGCACATTTTTTTAAATTATTAATAAGTTGGTATATAAATTGATTAGCCTTAAGTGTGTGTAGTGAGAATGTTAAAATGATGTGAAACTAAGGAATTTCTAATGTTAAAAACTTTTGTCAGAATTTATAAAAATGTTACTTTTATTGACTGCTATGGCACTGATCGCTCTGGGCAAAGTGGCCATAGCGATAAATATTGTAAGAAAATTTGTATCTGAGTATTAATTTCTTATTCAAATTATATTTGTTGCATATGTGTGGATTTATTACAAATCACTAAAATTTATATAAATACATATGTAACTCCAAAACGTTTTTTTTTTAATATTGCTTACAACTGTTAACTGGTTGTAAAACCAGATAGAATATTTGTTTGAAATCAACACAACTCTTTATAGTATGAAATTGGTAAATATCCTCGCTACACGCACCTCTTCCACGCGCATGCATCGCTACGATTCCTAAAAGTCTTCACTATCGCCAGTGTTAATCGCAGGTGTATGTGGGAGATAACAGTATACTTTCTTCTCTTTCATGCACATACATTACGAATAATAAAAGAAAAGTGTTTTTTCAGATCATTAAAACGCTTCGAAAAACACTATCGATCGAAGAAAAGCGAGAGAAGAAGAAGTTGGCTTGGATCGTCGTCGTATGGAAAAAATTAGAAGAGATCCTGATCTTTACGCTCAATTGCTAATTAAATCAAGAAATAGCTATCAAAGAAAAAAAGAACGAGGCAAAGTAGTACCAATTACAGTTCTCGAGGCATAAGCTCAGCTTTGCATTTGTGTGAGTGCAGTGTACGGATAGGCACGACCGAAGGCTTACCACGTTGCAAGTGGTTTAAACTGGTATAAACTGGT
This sequence comes from Boloria selene, assembly GCA_905231865.2. Taxonomy (NCBI): domain Eukaryota; kingdom Metazoa; phylum Arthropoda; class Insecta; order Lepidoptera; family Nymphalidae; genus Boloria; species Boloria selene. The sequence goes on from HG993132.1 coordinate 110,507, forward strand.
TTTTGATGCGCGGCTATTGGCTTATAGCTATCACTCACACAAATGCAAAGCTGAGCTTACGCCTCGAGAACTGTAGTGCCTTTCGTATTTTTGTTTTTGCTTTTTGTTCTTTCGCCAGTTCTTCTCAGGCCAGAGGTTTCTTTTTTGGTGATAACTTTAACTGGTGGTAGACATGATGTTCAGTAAGAAATTGTAACAATTTTTATGCTGAATAAAATATTTTGATTTGATTTGATTTGCCTTTACTTCAAAACAACAGAAATTAATGAGGATAAAAGTAGGGAAAGCTCTAATAAATATAGTGAAAAACAGATTAGCAAAATTAGCTCAAATTCAAGAGCAACTAATCGTTTGTGATAATCGGGATGCAGAAGAAAACACAGAATGTAATTCCTTGGAAGTTTTGTCTGACCATTTGCCGCTCGATATCTATAATGATAACTTAACAAAACCAATAACCAGATCTAGGGGATTATTACGCAATGTTACGAACTTATTGCAAAGTCATGAAATTCAGGGTGCAAGTTGTTCAAATATTAATGATACATCTACAGTTTGTCCTTCATCACCCCAAATATAGTATTGGTATCGCATAAAAAAGAAATGATTCGATATTCGTTAAGATTTTCTATTAAAAATGATCCTATTTTCTTGAGTTTTTTTTTCATTTTTTGTATATTTAACAGGCTTCGACTGACTTGTGATTGCTTTAACAGATTCTATTATGTTTTAGTCAGTGGATTGATATGAATTTTAATAAACTATACATATATAACAGTTTTTCTATGATTCAAAATATTTTTTGATTGCTCTGGCATCAATATTGATCGCTCTGGCTACGCAAAATTTCAAACATGAATTTCTCATAAACCGCTGGTAGAAAAAGAGAGACAATAAGAAAATTAGTTTTTTATAGGCCTCCTTATTTGTAAAAAACACATTAAACTCTATTATTGTTAATAAATAAAAATCACCAGAGCGATCAACTAAATAACGGTATTTTGGAGAAGTAGCCATCTGCATCGGGAAATGATGGAAGGGCATCCGAATGCCGTATTTCGACCAAGCCGGAACCTCGACGTACTGCAATCAAAGTTCCTCCACCCATTTTTACACCCTGTTGGGCCAAGTTACGATCATTCCTATATACATTATATCGAGAATCAAACAGTTCTTCGTTGAAGATACCAGGTAAGAGCCAAGTCTCGCTCAAGCAAATGATGTCATGATCTAAATGAATAAGATTACGGTAAAATTGTCTAGTTTTAGTGCGCAAACCTCTAACGTTTTGGTAAAAAATGTTTAGGGCCATATTAACAAGATATATATATAATAATTATAGTATTTATGTTTAACCATATCGACTGAGATAATAATTATCCATAAATAAAAATATAAATACAAACACCAATATCTGATATTTTTTCCAAGAATTATTTTTATATGTTTGATACAGAGACACCGTACCGACCCACTAAAAAATAAAATTAAAGTTAAGTATAAATAATTATTAAAAATATTATCACTAAAAATAAAACGTATATTACTAATTAATGACATAAAAAGTTGACCTTTATAAATAGTTACTGGCATTGCTTGCGCATAAAATGAAAATATCCTTCTAGTTAGTTAGTTTCTTAGATATAATATTTAAAAGAATATTGTATACTCGAATATTGTATACTTATTATAAAAATATGTAGTGTGTTTCGTAAGATTCGAATACACAATATAAACAGCGTTCTTAATGTAAAATAAACTCAGTTGAAAAGCTTTGTACCTAGGTACCATATCTAATAAAATTCATCCAAACCAACATCTACGAAGATATAATATGTATAAAGTATATTATATATTATGATATGATCTTCATTTCAAATAATTACCGTCTGGTCTCATATTAATACATTACATTAAAGTTTTAAATTAAATGGGTATCTTAGGATATATTATTGTATGAATTATTTATCGGGCTCTAGTATAAGAGACTAGTTTTTTTTTAATATTAATTTAAATTCAGCAACCATATTGTTAACTTATTACAAGTATCAAAGTAAACCTTTTTTCCTTAACACAAAATCTGTTACTTTTGGTATAATTTACTATGATAGACTATATACGTTACTTATTATATAAAATTCTCAACTGAGATATATTTTAATTATTACCAACACCACAAGTTATATGACTACGTTTAAATATTATGTATAATATATATTTGTAAAATAAGACTCAAATTAAATGAAAATGGAATATAATATACCTGTAAATGTAACAAAAACAATCTGTTACAGAATGCAAGTTGGCAAGTGTAGCGAAGGAAAGTTCTACGCGGCGCGAAATATAGCGACGTCGCTTCTTGACGAAAGACTGCGCGAGACGCGTGAAGAATTTTATATGTACTATTGCATAAACGCTAGTAAGCTGAAAATGCCATTTAGTTATTTACGTTAAAAATGAAACGAAAATTTTCTACATATTTACGTTTCTAAAAATAACGATGAGTGCATCAGATTTGTATGATTTTGTGATTAAATTAAGCAATACACTGGATTCTTTTTCTTTATTTTATAATGTTGATGCGTGTGAAAACATAACATCTTTACCTAATTCACATTTTGTAGCTAAAAATAGCAACTATGTTCATTAAAGAAAAAGAAAAATTGTACATATTTTGAAACAGTGGTAGCCCATTGTAAATGCGCTCGATTGTGTAACCGAGTGAAGCGGGTTCAAACCTGGGACTCGCACCTGTAATATGTTTATGTGCGTATAATTCCTAAAATTATTATTACTTTCCTTATGGCGTAGGAAAATATTGATAGGAAACCTGTATATAATAATGAGAGAATTGGAGAAGTTTTCAAAAGACAAGTTATGTACGCCAACCTGCACTTGGTCAGCATGGTCGGCTAAGAGGGGCCAGATCCCTCTCCCTCGTACCTACAATACATACAACTTAACTACGTCCACAGAAATTTACACAATAAAATTTATACATCTATAAAATTATACACCAAACTTTGGAAACATAATTGTTTAAAAACATTGCATCATTTATAAACAAACAAACTTCTATTTATTACAATCATTTATAGCTCAATTGTTATTTGAGTTGAGTCACAGTTCAGTTAATGACGAATGAAATTGTTATGTTATACTCGTAGTCATAAGTGGTTGGATTTGTTTTAAAAAATATTTTCGTTTAAAGTTTCAATATATCATACAACATAAAGCCACGCCGACGTACAGCTCGCGGCGCGGCGTGCAGGTGGGAGGGCGCTCGCATTCATGGTAATTCTACAATCTCCTTTATTAAGCCAATTATTGTAATTGGAAACTCTATTAAATAACCCTTTCTCAGAGATGAATAGGTGAAATGGATAATAAACGTTTAATTATACGCTTCTTTCATGTTACAGTAATTATTCTTCAGTAAAATGAAGATGTTTCAAGGTCATTTTTCGGTATGAATAATAACGTTATTGAGACCAATTGGAGACTAGAAGATAACTAGCAATATACTTCAACTTCTGTCGTAAACGTGTCGTGTAATCGGCGAATTTTATTTTATCATAATTCAAAGTATTTATGAATTCTGACTTAGAGTATATTAATAGTTTGGGTTGTTATCATTCAAGAAATAAATATGATCTTATTTTTTTACTCTATTTATTACCATTATAAATGTGACAGTTTGGTTGTTGGTCTTTCCATAATACGCAATTGAAGAAAAAATCATCTCTTTTCCTTTCTCAAATAAAGGCGCGTACTTAACGACAAGCCTCATAATAAGGAGTTAAGATAATAATGAAAAAGTATTAAATACATTAATAAACCCAAAAAATACAAAAAGTAAAATGAAAATGTGTATAAATAGCATGAGATTCATGTTATAATAATTCATAACGTTCAAAACGCTAGACTCCATTCACGCTTATACGAGTGTACACGAACGAACATATTATTTATCCAAATCACTCAATTCGATGGATATTGACTTGATATAATGAAAATAAACAATGCTAATTAACATCGAGTACAATGGAACATCAAATAACTATTCTGTATGAAAATATTTCTAATTACTCCATTGAAACGAGTATACTTTTATATATTTATATCTGAAAAAAATCATAATTAGACAGGGTTTAGGCTAATATTTTATATCTCTATTATTTTCAAAGTAAATTCCTATGGGAAGTCTACATACCACAGCTACTATGTTGATTATATTAAAATTTTGTTAGAGAGATCGTGTATTCATATTAATATTATTTACGTTCATTTTTTAATGTTAAATTATATGCAGTAATGAGAAAACTTTGAAGATCAATTATGATTTTCATATTAATTAATTAAAATTTACATCAAAAGATAGACCGACAAGGCTGCTTAAAGATAAAAAAGTAATTGAGTCGTAGCGGAGCGTCGCTATGCCTCTACGAATGCATGCAATTCCGTAGCAATGTTCTACGCGATTGCAGCTTTAAGGTGAAGCGGGTAATTTTGTTAGCGTTTGTATTAAAAATGAAATATATACATACTATTATTTATAATGAAGTCGAAAAGTAAGACTTTTTGTTCTTATATACATAACATTCCCATTGTATAGCATAAATACAAGTATAAATTAGCTTGAAATATGCGCTATATAAGAATAAAAATATAATGTTATTAAGAATAAAAACGAATGGTAGGTATTTTAAATTTATCTTTATGAACTACTTGTTTTTTACTACTTTTATTACACAAAAAGTATATATTCTACGTACTTCTGATAAATAATATGTGTTTGTTTTATAGCAAATTAAAAAACAACAATTTCGAACCCATATCAATAAGTCGTTTGCCTAAACTTTACAAATACTATAATATTTAACAATAGAAAAGTCCATATTTGTGTTTGGCAATGATATGAGTCACCAACTTATATTATAACGTATAGATAATACAATAAACATGTTACGAGAGCACTAGGTTTATGAACACAGGCGCAAGTACGACGCTCGTAAACACGAGTGAAACAATCATTACGTCATAAAGCGAAAGAAAATGTTTATGTTGTCACCGAATAAAAACGGAATTTTATATATTTTTGCTCAAGGGACGCGTTTCTCATTCTATTACTACAAATAATAACATAAAACGTTGTAGCATTTTCATCACTGTGTACTTATGGGCCTCTTCTCCATGTATATTTAGTATAATGAAATACAATTACAGCGAGGTCAAACTTATATATTATTCATGTTAAGCAATCTTTTATTTTGAATGGTTGTTATTGGCGTTGTGTTTTCGAAAGCTTTGCTATAAATTAGCTTTAACAAATGATAATGCGAATACATTATGTTTGACACTTGGTGAGTGAAGCGGGGCTAAGATTAATCTTTACTATCGAAATAAATCTGTTCCGTGGTGAAATAGTGGTTAGAGATTTACTAAATTATATTCACATTTAGTATGAGTTGAGACAAACATAATGTGGAAGGCAGAAGTGAATTTCGTAGCATAAGTCATTTCGTAAGAACAGTACAGTGAAAGGAAGCGTACGTGCGTAGCATCGTTCAACAATGCTCGTAAAAATAAAATAATACACCAGAATCTGTGTTCCTCCGGACCGGGACGCTGCGCTTAATGTCACGAGCGTGCGTTCAACATAACATTTTATTGCTGTTCTACAGAAAACATTACGAGATTAGTTTTACTTTTAAACGATCCAACTTTTAAATAAAGATCTGGTTTAACACTTCTTAACTATAACGTACTGAATATTGCTCCTCTTCAATTGCTCACAATGTATGATAAAAGTATTCAAGTTTATGGATATTTTATTTATTCTTCTTTCCTTTTATTACCTTCAAATATTACGAAGTACGTTAAGCTTTAAATATATAAAGAGAAACTGATCAAAAAAAAATTATATTCATGAACACACTAATTAAGAAGATATTATAAACAAAATGTTGCATTGCGTCGTGAGTAAATTGTTACCAAACAATGTAACCGACAAATCGGATTGTAGAAACGTAACGTTTAGAAACAAAACGGGTACGTGAGAGTGTTCCGGTTTTAAGCACCACCACAAATTATTTATTATTCAAAATATGTACTCGTGCGTTAATTTTGCATGATACATAAAACGTAGGTAGTATTTAATTAGCGTGTCTTATTTAGTTGGCAATTTCATTACGCCTTTTCTAGCAATACATAAAGATGCTCTAGGTTCGAATTCAGGAGTTGTTTTGATAACATAATATTATGCTTTCCTAAACTATACACGATATTACGATAATACTTTATAAGATAAATATGTTATGAGATATGTATGTTACTAATATTGTCAATAAATAATAAAAAAATACGTTAAAAGACTTTATAAAGTGAAAGTGAACTCTAATTCACCACAAAAAAGTGAAGTGCAGAACATTAACCACAGTAATAGTGATAAACTTATAGAAACTAAAGTAAATTAAAACAGTGATTTTTTCGAAGTAACATAGAATAGAGGGTAGAGTGATATCGTGCTTTTGATACTGTTTTACCGACAGAACTCAAGGAAATCAGCTACTCGCCGCATAAAGCGCTGCTTTCTAGTAATAATCTGTCGAATTAGCCAAACAGTAAGTAGTGCCATCTAGTATCAAGCTGACAAAATCACGCACTATCGATTAAAATATTTTGAACCAGCGATAAAAGAGTGCGCTACTAGTACCTTAATAATATGGAAAATTTAATGATAATCTTGAGGCAAATACAAAACGACCTAGCCGAACAAAAAGAAAAAATTAACTGTATGGAAAATAACATAACTACAAATATAAATAACAACATAGATGCAAAATTTAATGGTATTGTAATTAAAACGGCAGAATTAGAGAAAAAAATTAATGAACAACAAAAAACAATAGACTATTTAGAAAAACAAACAAAAAAGAAAAATTTAATTTTCTTTGGAGTCGATGAAACAGAGCACAACCACATAGAATTGATCGAACTAATTCTAAAAATCACAAACCAGACAATGGGAATAAGTATACAGGAAAGCGAAATTGAGGATATACGAAGAATAGGTCGCAAAAACAACAAGATTAGACCAATATTAATGACTCTAACAACGATAAGCCGCAAAATTCAAATACTAAGAAAAAATAAAACCTTGAAAAACACAACAATATATATAAAAGAAGATTTCCCCCGGAATGTATTAGAAAAACGAAAAGAATTACAAAAAGAGGTAGAGAAAGAGAGACGAAATGGAGAAAATGTGGGATTACGCTACGACAAAATTGTTACTCTAAACAAACACTATCAAAACAAATCGAATCACAGAAGACAACAAAAACGAAATTTATCAGACTCATTAGAAGAAATAGATACAAGTAGAACTAACACTGGAGATCAAGATCAGAAAAAGAAGAGTCAGGTTTCAAAGAGAAACAAATCATATGATATCTCTTCTTACATGTCGCCGAATACGCGAAAGAATTCAAATAATAGAACTCAAGTAATAGACAAAAACCCCACCCAGCAACAACACAACTCTACCTAGCAATTTAAATTAGCCCCTCCACCTCCCCCAATACGGCCTGTCACCGCGGGGGTAGTAGACTATAACCCTCTATGCAAAAAAAAACAATATTACATAGCTACATTCAATGTAAGGTCTCTAGCAAAAACAACGAGGATAATAGAGCTAGAACATGCAATATCAAAAATAAATTGGGACATTATAGGATTGGCCGAAGCTCGAAGACAAGGATGTATTATCAAAGATAGGAGCGAATACATATTTTTTCAATTTTGGTGAAAGAAGAGGAAAAAAAAAAAGGAATAGGATTTATGGTCCGAAAACAGAAAAAATGTAGAAGTAGAAAATATACAATAAAATAGTCGGAAAAACGTGGAGTAGACTAGCTAAAGACCGAAGCAAATGTAGAAGCATGGAGGAGGCTTTTACCGCGATAGGCGGTCCTTACATAAATAGATAGTAAAAATAATAATTATTAAATAACGTAACAATAAAATTAATGTTCTTTAATATTACAAAAAAAAAACATGAAAATGCATTCAATTTTTATATTTTATTGGATAGAAAATTAATAGTATATAAATTTCTGAAAAAAACAATGTTATAAATTGGATAGATAAAATAATAAAAATATAATTGGATATATTATATAAAATGTAATGCATGCAATGTAAGGAATCAAATATTGATACTGCCAGACTTGTTTACTTCAGTTATTTCCATAGCATTTTATCTTATGGTATTTTGTTGTGGGGTAATGCAGCGGACATTAAATCGATATTTATTCTACAAAAAAGGGCCATTCGGGCTATTTATAACATAAGCGCTCGTGATACTCTCCGCGGACTTTTTAAAGAAATAGGAATTCTTACGGTTGCTTCGCAATATATATATTGTAACATTATGTTTGTTCGGCAAAATATTAATTGCTATTCAAAGCACAGCGACAAACACAGTATAAATACTAGAAATAAGGATAAACTTGTAACACCCAGTTTTCGCCTACAAAAGGTAAACAGATCGTTTATGGGGCAAGGTGTACGCATGTATAATAAAATTCCACAGTCCATATTGAACTTGCCTTTGAGGCAATTTAAATCAAAAATTAAAAATACGTTATTGAATAAAGCTTATTACACTATAGTGGAATACCTGGTAGATGTAAATGTGTGGGATTAGTGACTTGTTGTGTCTCACGTAGGATAAATAGATAAATTGTAATAAAATATTGTTACCAAATATTTTTTTGAAAAGAGCAACTGTTGAGTTTCTCGCCGGTTCTTCTCAGCAGAACAGCTTTCCGAGCCGGTGGTAGTTTACTCACAGACTTACAGACTGACTTTTAATTTTGATAATGTAAAAATGACGATTCAAAAGAGCTTGTAAAAGTCTATTTGAATAAAGAATATTTTGATTTGATTTGATTTGAATAAAAGCTTTATTTATTTATTTATTTTTATTTTTTATTTAATATTGTCAAATTCTAACATTGTACCTACAACAAGTCAAACTTAAATTTTTTCAGGTAATTTGCAATTTACTACTATAGTTACAGCTACACGTTTGGCGCAAGTTGTAGTGACCCAACTCTCGTGCGCCAGCGGTCGCGGGTTCGAGTCCCGCTGGGGGCATTCATTTGTTAAACTGTACTCTAGTCATGGGTGTTTATATTTATAATATGTATGTATTTAAACTTATATATGTAGTATATCTATATATATATATATATATATATATATATATATATATATATATATATATATATATATATATATATATATCGGAATAAGCTTTTCCATCGAAAGAGGAGTGAGGCAAGGCGACCCGACCTCTCCAAAATTGTTCATTGCCATCCTAGAGTCGATAATAAGAAAACTGGACTGGAAAACTAGCGGCCTAAATATAAACGGAAAATACCTGAGCCACCTCCGATTTGCTGACGACTTAGTGCTATTATCGGAATCAAGCTCTCAACTACAAGACATGATTCAATCACTAAATGTAGTTAGTAAAGAGGTCGGACTAGAGATGAACCTTACAAAAACAATGGTAATGACAAATAGCAAGAAAAACACAATATCTGTAGACGAAGAAATACTAAAATATACGAACAGATATATATACTTGGGCAAACAAATCGGCTTCGACAAGGAGAGCAACTACGCAGAAATCGAGAGGCGTATTCAACTTACTTGGAACAAGTACTGGAGTCTGAAGGAAATTTTTAAAAGCAATATACCAGTATAAATTAAAAGTAAAGCCATGTCGAGCTGCCTTTTACCGTGTCTAACTTATGCTTGTCAGACATGGAAATACACAGAAAAAATAAAAAGAAAAATCACCGCATGTCAACGAGGCCTAGAACGTAGCATGCTAAATATTAAGAAAATTCAAAAAATAAGACACTCAAAAATAAGAAGCATATCTAAAGCTACCGATGCTTTAAAATATGCCCAAAAACTAAAATGGAAATGGGCAGGGCATGTGGCGAGACTGTCAGACGAACGATGGACCATAAGGGTGACACGGTGGAGAGGGCCAAGTGGGAAGCGCTATAGGGGAAGACCGCTTATGAGATGGGCGGATGATATAAGAAAAATAGCTGGCCCAAGCTGGATGCAATCGGCCCAAGACAGAGAAAGATGGTACTCTTTGGAGGAGGCCTTCACCTGCGGAAGGGTTCTTGCAGAAAATTAATATAAAAATTAGATTAGATAAATAATAGATATAAGAATAGATATTTAAGCATTTCTTTAACTACTTACTATATTATATTATATATACACATTTTGTTACTTTTGCAAGAAATAAAAGGCTTTTTATTTTATTTATTTATGTAGTATATCAACTATCTGGTATCCGTAACACAAACTTCCTTCTTAGCTTACCACGGAACTGGTTGGCGCTGTGTAAAAATGTCAAAACATATTTATTTACTTATTTATAAAAAGTCCTAGCAAATAATGACTAAAGTAAACATCGCTAGTGTAAGATGAGAATGTTAATAAGGATAGTGACACCCTACAACAATGTACACATTTCACGACGCCGTGTGTAGTGCGCAATAAACAGTCGCGACACTGCGTTGTGACGGACTGGTTGAAGCCTCACGTGTGAAGGATATTAAAGTTTCTCTATTCGAGTTAATTTAAGCTTTACATCAAACTTATAACATTATATGAAGGAGTGCAAACGTTGTTGTATAAAACACATAATTTTTATACAAATCTAACACCTCATACTATTTCATCGTTAATTTATTTCATTAATAGTTAAATTAAACACTAGTATAGTATTATACAATAATTGTCCAACGCGTGTGCTCTACTCATGCTCAAAGGCTCTCAGTAGCGCATCAACAAGAACCATCCCAATTAATCAACCGGTATATCTCTATATAATCAATCAATCTGTTTGAGAGATACGATGCTATATTAAACGTGTAAAATACATAATCTATCGTCGTATAGACACGGAAAATGGACCACTTTCTCCAAAAAGAAAAAAATAATAAAAAATCCTTTTAAGATTCAAATTACAAATATTATGTTATTAATATTCGCCTCTAGCGTACCTGTGGCGTTGAGCAATCCAGTAGAAGATATTCAAGAAATAAAATAATTTTTGATGACTACAGCAATTTCCTAAAGCCATTTCGTGAACAAAGTCGCGTCCACAAAAGACGCCGTTCCCGAAGACCGTTCCCGAGCGAAACGAGGAAAGTTGTCGGAGTTATTTACTGCTTACAAGCGCTATTTCATGTCTCTTCTGTATAAGCAATATATTGACTCTAACTCGGCTTCATTGCTGAGTGGAGATCAAAATCTATTCAATAGTCGAGTAAAGTGTAGTGTTGTATGTGCAATACATGTATAATATATATTCTTTATTGCACTATAAAACACATACAGTAATTTGAAAACAATTTGAATATGAATACGAAAAAACTAATAATGTCCCAACATATTTAAAAAAATGTTTTTTTTTTCAATTTCATTACGTATAAATAAAATCTCCTCTATAGTTTCTATGAAGCTTCATGTTATAAAGCAAATTTGGTTATTTGAGTGCTATTATATTACATAAAACAATTAAAACTACTGTCTGTCAAATTATCTCTATTGATCTTCGGAATATGGTTATCAAATCTGTCAGATCTCTATGGGCGGCTAATATAACTTACATCTACTTTTTACATCAGAAAAATAATTAGTTCTGGTGGAGAGAGTCCAGCGGTAATATATAGCACGTAGTAAATAGACGTCAATATAAAATATACATATTATTATGCTTGTGCGTTTAGTATTGTCAATAATATAGGCTTTTAGACATAGGTTACTTGTCTAGTGCCTGAGATGAAGGAATTTCTTTTATACATAAATTATATAATATAAAACAGCGACTCATTAATTTAATATATATTTATGAAGTATTTTTTTATATAAAGCAAACATCAGGCGCAATCAAACCTCTATTGTTTCTGTGACGTTCAAGCGTAATATGAATATGTATATTTTATATGAAGGTCTATTTACTTTGGTAGCGCTATAATAGCGCTGGGCGTGCTGCGGCGGCCGCACAGTGTTTGCTGTATCGATCTCGCTAGATATCAATACGACAGACAGTATTGTTATAGTGATATCCTTACGCAAGCACCAAATATTTATCGATCTGTTCCGTTCAATAGCCTGTTTCTGCTGAGACTACTAATAATCACTACATAGTACAAAACAAAGTCGCATCCTGCTGTCTGTCTGATCATATTATGTTGCTTAGATCTTTTAACTACGCAATAGATTTTGATGTAGTTTTCTTAATAGATAGAGTGATTCAAGAGGAAAGTTTAGATGTATATCTAGCGGAATCCACGGTTTCGCTCATGAAATCTAGGGATTAGCCTGAGCAAAGCGAGGGCGAGTCGCTACTTATACAATGTATTTAATATATACAAGCAATTCACGCTTTATACTCTTGTTATATAAATCATGACCTATGTATATTATACATAGGTCATGATTTTTTAAAATGTTTTTGTTATTGAACGAGTCTCTTTTATCTCAATTTTCTCGTTCTCGAAAAAAAGTTCTCGTTATCTCAATTCCGAATTTCACTACTGGATTTTCCAGTTTACAGGTTTTCGGATTTTAACTTTTTTTATGTTGCGGAAAATAATCAGCATTAAATAAGTGACAGTCTTAATTTGGTTTCTGCTAAGATCATCTAGTGAAGTATCTGTTTCAACTGGTTTACTTTGAAGCAATTAACAAGATAATTTATTGATAAAAGCGACTAAATTTCAACACCTTGTTTTCCTTGTTCCGTTTTTTTACAATGTTTAATTTAGGTGTTTTCCATTCCATTACTTTATAAAATCTTCATCGAGAGACATCTAATACGTATGAAACGTAAACGAGGCAATATTTATTGCAAAATATTTTAAAAAGGTCAAGAGGTCCTCTGATATTTCGATTGCTATTAGCTTTGAAAACACTTCGCTCTCTTTTGTACGGTAAATTGATATTGAGCCAATACTAAATTCAAATTTATTATTTCTTTTTATGTACAACTAGCGAGATACACTGGCTTCGTTCACTTGATTTTTATATTTCTCAAAAATATTATGACTTAGTTTAAAATAAGGGTTATTGGAATTTTTAAAATTATTATTGGCAAAAAATAGAGCTATAAGAAGATATTAGAGAGTCTAGACATTAAGGCACACAGTTTTTAATAAACAACGCTTTAATATTAGAAATTACTACTCAGACTAAAATTATAAATGTGCATATGTTTATGTATGTATGTTTGTTACTGTTAAGACTACGTCTTTTTAGATGAAATATACAAAGGTTATGGCCATTGTTACGTAACTTGCACCAAAGTAAAGTGAAGATACATTATTAGTTGTTAATCTACATATTTAGTATACATTTTTGAGTAACATTTGCTAAATAACTTGTTGTTATATTAGGTGTATGTTTATATATTTATAAACATACGCCTTTGCTTACGAATTTACGTAAAAGGCATTTTTGAATAATCCACAAATTCTTTTATGAAATTGTTTTTTTATTTGAGCATTTTTGCAATTAAATTTGAAAACAAGAGACCTTTTTCTTATGATATTTGACATATATTTAAGTGCCAGTGAGTCGAGTTATGAATTATTAATGACTCGGAGTGGTTATACTCGTACAGTATACACGTGTATCTACATATAACAAAATCGAAACGTCGTTCATAGTTAGACGCCAACGGCTCGCAAAATATAGATCTAAATCTATAAAGAGTTTAACTTACGTAACACACTAAGAGTCACGTTAGTAAAGATTTATTCTATTATGTGAAAGCCCGATTTTAATAACGTACTAGTAGTAGTAGTACTTCAAAAACTTTTTTAACAAAGTATTCTTGTATTAAAAACTAGTTTTATGAATTAATTATAAAGTAGTACCAATAGAGTTGCAGACATGCTCGTAGATTCGCTTCTAGTGGTAGTGCCATGCTTGTTACCTTCGGGTAGCAACCGAATGGGCCGGCACGCCCCGTATAGTTCATTAGTACCACTCTCTCACAGAAGACCGGCGTGAAGTGGCAGCTATGCTGTCGCGTTTCGTCCGGTGAGTGAGAGTCCGGGAGGCCCACTCTCCTTCCCCCCTCCCTCTTCCCTTCATCCTCCGCCTTCGTTCCCCCCTCCCTCCCACTTCCCTCCCTCCTCCATCCCTACCTTTCCTGAAAGGCCGGCAACGCATCTGCAAGCCTAGCTTGTCCATGGGCGGAGGTGATCACTTCCCATCAGGTGAGCCTCCTGCCCGTTTGCCCCCTTTTTATCATAAAAAAAAAAGATGAAGCAAGTCCGGATTTATCATAGTCACATTTGTTTATTTATGAAATTTACTTTTTTCTTACACGCGTGGCGCAGTTTGTAGTGACCCTACTTGCTGCGCAAGCGGTCGCGGGTTCGAGTCCCGCTGGGGGCATACATTGGTTGAGCACAAATGTTTGTACTCCAGTCATGGGTGTTTATATTTATAATATGTATGTATTTAAAGTTATATATGTGTAGTATATCAACCATCTAGTATCCATAACACAAGGCTCGTACCTTATCGTGGAACTAGATAGTGCTGTGTGTAAATGTCCCAACATATTTATTATTATTTTATTATACCTACTTGTTACGCAATATCGCTCCCGGTTACATTTCAAAGTCTTGTAGTAACTAGTAGTAATGTATATAATTTCTAGATGATGTTCAGCGATTGAGATAGTACTATTATATCGGCCGCGCAGGCTCGAGGCAGCTCAGTCTCGGCGCGCCGAAGTCGTTACATCGTATTATTTGTATACACCCTCGTAAAACTTAGTAATACTGTGCAGGATTCATTCATTGTAATGGATACTATATAGAAATTATTTTTTTGATGTCTTTCAGGTGTAAAGTAAAATTGTGTTAGGATTACTTTGATTTATGTAGAATATTATTGTCACATGAGTTTTAGTTAAGTTGAAATAAACTTTACAATACGGTTTGCGGTTGATATAACTCCATGTACGATCGTTTCATACCTACTCTATTTACTATAACGCAATATAAACATATATTTATTATTTCCGTTTTTATTTTTAAACTCAAAATTCAAATCAATGTAAATATTACATCAGAAGCAAATCATTGTTAGTAAATTACGAGTAGGTTTATGTATTAGTGCTGATGCGTGTAATATAATATTTAATTTAAATGTCACAAGGTACGTCACAGTAGCGTAAATTCGTACTTTTAACGATAAACCAGTTCAATGTGCATCACTAAAAGAATCGAAACAAAAATAGGATATAAGAGAGAGAGAGAAAGAGAGAGATACGATGTGTTAATTTTTTAATATTCATATATGGTATAAGTCAAGATAAATAATAATAAAAAAACCTCTTAATACCTACTTATGAATTATGTGTATATTACCCGAAGCGAGTAACGAGGGTTCCTAATAATATTTTTATGGCGTATACTTGATGTTGTTATTACTGCAAGAGCCTCTTGTGTACCTACCATAAATATAATTACGAGTTATTAGAATTAGTAATAAAAAAATAAGTACTACTACATATCTATAGTGTAAGTATATATAAAATAAAAAATAAACTTAGCGAATATACAACGCTTCACGCAAAAAATGTAAACCAAATTCAAAAAAACATTCTGTAGTGATAACTTATTGCTTGGGTATAAATTAAGACCATTCACTACATGAAAATCTTTAATTCCTACGTACTCGAAGGAAAACAACAAGTAAATCTATGGAGTTATTCTTAGTATACATGAGTGACGTTAGCTAAACCTTAAGCCTATAATTTTCTAGCACATCTTAACTATGTACTATACTATACTGCTTAAAAGGCCTACAGAAAAATCTACAATCGTTTTTTAGCTAGTCTTTCTACTAAGGTACACTCGCAATGCATAACTGTTAGAGTAATGAAGTTTAAAAGTTTTTTCCCAGTTATACGTTAAGTGGGTTTAGTGTAACGATATCAAGTTACTTAGCACTTAGCAGTATTTTTTTAAATTATATTACCAGTAACTTCCTAGACGCAGGCAGCCCTCCGGCCCTCCGGCCCTCCCAGCCCTCCCGGCCCTCGCGGCGGGTCGGGTTACGCCTGGAAGCACTCGCGCGGCAAAGCTTGATGAGATTACCTTCACCTGCACTCCGGGTCAAACTGGCGACTTGACGCTCGATAGGCTTCTTCCTACTTTTAACAAAACGTATTAACTTAAGCTTGCCTCACAGCTATGCGATGGTATCAGTAAATGTATGAAAAATAACTAGCCATTTGATGCAATATTAAAAACGAATTGAAAATTTGTTATAAGTAGTATAGTAGAGAAACAGTCAGTGTTGTCAATTATGATGTTTAGAAGAACCGCCAAGATGCTCAATAGTTGCGCTTTTCTTATACACTATTTAGCTGTTGGTCTCACTCCCACTCTCTTCCTTTCCCACTGGAATAATTGAGACAAAGATCGTTCCATAAGATCTGATTCAAAATCACATTTCAAATCAATATTCTAAGTTTGTGTGAAATACTATAAATATAAAACTGAGATACAAATTCTTTCGGAAATATTTGTATCATGAAACGATTTACAATATTTTCCGAATAAAGTATTATATATGAGTTTAAACGATTATATACACAGCTATATACGGAATCGAACTAAGAGACGGTAAGTTTTTAGTACCTAATATAGTAAAAGGAGTTTGAATTTTAGCTAAAGTCGTATTATAATCTATTTAGAAACGCAACGATTAATCTTTTCTTTCTGATTCGTAATACTTCAGTTTCGAGTCTGTACGTATTTTCAATTAGGGAACCTTAATTAGCATTTGCGTGTAGACTCTACCCGCCTCGTGATCTGTGGCGAGCCGTGAAATTACTTCGCCATCAAACTCTACCGCCATAAAAGGACTATTACAGGCCCTTTTGGCTCTCTTGCCAAATAGTTATACTGTTCTTAGAAATTAGGAGGCTCTTTGTTTTGTTTGTCTGGTTTGCCTGAAAGTAGTTTAACGAGTCGAGGAGTAGGTATTTGTGTTTGGAAAAAATAGTCTATTGATTTTTTTATGTATAATATGAATAATTTATGATCCTTAGAAAATAATGTGATTTTATAGAGCATTAAAGAGGGTAGGAGTTTAGGAAATAATCGTTAATAAATTATTAAGTGATGTTACTCCATTACGCGACAGTACTTTCTTTTTCTTTCTTGAATTAACTTTCTAAAGACAAATTGAGCGAAGATAACACCTTAAAGGAACAAAAAGAAGTCAAAAGAAGCATTTATTATCCTTATGATAAAATATTGCTCTTGCTAGTTTTCAAAGTAACTTAATCGCACGGCTTTAGTTCACTTCTGAAGAATATCATTCTTAGGTTTTGTTTCATTTGATATTCTCGTTTCCAGTTCGGTATTTCTATAATGTCTTAGCACAGAAAATTCAAAACTAAATGTGTAAAAACCATATAATTTGGTGACTTAGAAGGCCAGAACTATTGGATTAAATAAAAAAGTTAAAAAGTATATTTATAATTTTGAATATGTATGTAATACGCCTTTACGATGACAGTTTATGTGCGCTTATGAATCTTTAGAGGTAAAAAGAACTTTCCGCTTTCTACTCAGATCTGACGCTTTTTAACTTTGTAGACTCGTGACGTTCAGTAGAAATTGTAATATTTTAGCGGTATGTAAAATATTTTGAATTTGTATTTGATAAAATACACAGAATAAGAACCAATACAAAGTGTTGTAGACAGTGGGCAGCTACGAGTAGCTACGAGCAGTGGGCGAGCGCGGTGTACACAGGCACTGCGCCGGGAACAAACTACTCATTGATTAATTCAATATCGCTCGAGCGCTGTCAGCAGGGTTGAGCTCGGAAGTACTCTTATCGCCTATTCTTTCTGTAACTGACCCCTACTACTGAGGTTAATTATCCCCTTGTTTGTCGACATCCGGCCTTCTCCCTAGAAAGTCTAGGAAATTTCTAGATCTTTTTTGATATAATGACGACATGTGCCTGTTAGATTTAGTATTATATACGTAAAATAAATGTCACAATTACCCAGTAAAACTGAAGTGAAAGTAAATGAACATAAGACGACTAACATCGGACCTAGTAGTGAATACCAAAGACATTAAAAAAAATCTAGTTCTTTTTAGCCCAACTTAGGAATCGAACCCAATATCTCAAGATCTGCAACAAACCGCTTCATTAATGAAGCAGTTGCTGTTATACAGACATTAGACATACATGATTTATCTCAAAAGCACGAAACGTGGAGGTCTTGAGACTATGCTCATACATTTGCATAGATATTAGTCTCCGAGATAAGATTAAACGCAGATTACGATTACGTAAATGGACGGCCTTTGTCTTCGTTATCGGATTTGCGCTATTGATTAGGTCAGTGTTATTTCATTTAGAAGTAGTTTGTATTCAGGTTATAACGGCGGTATCTTATACATAATAATATCACTTGAAGCTACACTTTTTTAACTTTTTTTAACTTTTATATGCTTTATTGCGTTTAAAAAACACATACAGTATGTTAAAAACAATTTGTGATTGCAACGGTGGACTTATTTCTAGAAGAGATCTCTTCCAGCCAACCTTTTTTCGTGAGAGATAGTGCTATAGAGCAGGCCTAATTTGTGATATACATAATAATATATATGATATAAAGATAATTAAAAATATGAATATATAAGTAGTACCTTACAATATAATAAATATATAAATACATACATGTATACATACTGCTAAAATAAATAATATATATAATATAATACACGATAATAGTTAAAATTAAGATCGTGTGAGAAGGTGTTGTTTTAATTTATTTTTGAAAGAGTGAATAAAGGCTAAGTTGGACTTCCTTAGGAAGCTTGTTCCAGAGCTTTGCGCCATATATCGAGAAAGAGCGCAGAAGGTTGTTCAAACTTGTGACTTAGAGGGTACTAGATTCGAGTGTCTGTTGTTTTCATATTCTCTTTGTCGCTTTATGTGAATCTATTGTATAAATTTGTTAAAATGAATTTTATACTAAAAGCTTTCGAATTTCAAGGAAAGATTTTGCTTTCCTAGTTTGAAGTCAGAGGACCTTAGTAGATGAAAATAACTGAATTATATGATTAAGATTTTGACTTTCATATAATATTATATTACATCAATGTTTTGCTCATCTATACTTAACGCTTTTAAGAAGTAAAAAATAAAAATAAAAGTGTCTAATATTTTCTCTAACCAACATATTTTCTTGTGTAGAAAGCACAATCCAATTTCATCCATGGAACAATTGTAATGTAAGACAATATGCCTAGTAGCGTGAGCTGTACTTTAAAAAGAAATAAAAGAGAGAGCGCTCAAGCTCTGATTAATCCGAAGTCCGCTAATAAGGCGCAGGAAATAAGTCCACAATTGCGAGCGTCGCAGGAAGCTGCTCTCGAGCTCACAATTTCCGACCCTCCTCGAAGGGCCTCTTGACCTCTTTGTATGCCACGACATTAGCTCTTCACAAATATCCCTGTTATTTTTTTACACGAACATTCATTATTATATATTGACTATGAGTTATATCAAACATGTAATATAAATATTTTTATAATGTTTTATAGTAAAAGAAATAAAAATGTGAAGAAAAGGTATACATTTTATTAACCAACATATTATTAAGGATCATTCCCAATGAATTTCATTTGTGGATATCTAATAAAATCATAGAAGAAGGTAAAATAGAAGTAAGTAGAAAACATTAAAAATAACATTATTTTCTAGCTCGTTGTGGTAGCGAAAATCATATTAAAGGTTGTAGTACATTTGAAAAGTAAATAACATATTTTTTAGTAATACATTCCTAATCATACGTGTTGTTTAAATTATATTATGAATACTTAATCAACTTAAACTCCAACAGCAATTAACTGATATCTCAATGACAAAAACATTAAAATTTAAGGTATTGTTTATTTAAAATTTGGACACACTTTTCATTGTTTGATATGAATCTATCACATCAATATACCTAACGTATAAATAACAGCAAAGATAAAGAGCACTTATCGGGCTATCTTGACCCGGTGCAGAGTTACGAAGGCGATAGTAATCGCATCACTTGCTTTTGAAACGCGAGTTATAGACGAGGCAGGAATTCCTTAGAAGTGTTCACAATCCGGAGCTATTGAATTCCTTCTATGCAATTGCCAAATTCCTGTAATAGAAGCTATCAGATTATTAGTTGCCTTGGAAATATAAATACGATTTTAATTGCTCACCTTTTTTATTTTGAAACAAAAATGTTACTTCAAAAACGAATTAATAATAAATAATAATAATAATAATAACTTTTATTTATATACTTCTACAAAAATCCATAAAATACAATGAAAGAGCTTAAATTACAATAGAAATAGTGTTAGGAACAGTGTGTGAACTAGGTTAACATCCTGTGTTTCAGGTTTTGGTTTTAAACATGCATTTCTTACTGTTTGAATATTTATAGAAAGTAATTTTGATATATTACAGTTTTCATAGATTTAACAATAACTAAGTGCAACTTACATAACTAGTCTTAACCTATATTATGTATATAAGCTAAATAAATATTATTTTGATATAACAAGCAAGCTTTCTGTGTCTGTAAGTTCAACTTTTGCAGAAATTCCGATATTATTAATTTACATTTTTTGAGGCTTAAACTGTGTATCTCCAAAATCCTATTGAGTTTGTTATACAAATATGGACCTAAAAATATATAAAACCTATAAGCAAAGGCATGTATCGATCTTGGCTTAGAAAAAACTAAATCTTTTCTTCTTTTGTCTGAAGAAATTGGGTTAAAAGGAAGTTCAGTGTGAATTGTGTGAAATATAAAACGTTTGTAAAATCTTTTAAATCCTCAAGCCTATACATAATATTAGCAACTTAAATAGAGTATAGTGAAAGTATTTTGCTCCTATATTAGTGTCTATACTATTGTTTGCTCCCTAAACCGTAATTATATAATGATGTCAATTCGAATATATACTAAATAGTTCAGACAGACAGAGATCCAAAATCAGATTTATTCATTTATAGTTTTCATACCAGCGTGTCCGGTTGCTCGAACAAAGATGAATTTCAAGGAAAATTAAACAGTATAGTCCAGAAATTCATAACCGACTTCGAGCTAACTGTGCGATATCGAGAAATTATTGGAAACTGAGAATTTACTGCCAAGTTAACTTTGAAAGCAAAATTTATCTGTTATAGTGTATGGAGAGAACTTATTCTTTTGTTTACGATTTGTTTCCTTAAGTTCGTAAAATACTAAACTTTAATTAATTATGATTAAATATGTTTACATTAAAAGGATCTAAATAACGTTTATTTATTTTTTGAGTTATTCATTCATGTATTGTTCTGTAAAAAATTGGTTCAGTAGATTTAGTGATATTTCTTACATAGAATCATATTATATTTCTTATAATCGTATAGATATCTACAAAGTTCATTGGAATACATCGAAGCATGACACTATCCACGTCACACTTTGTGACTGATGTGCGTTGTCCGATGTGCGAAGCTAAATTGAATATATTGTCGCGGAATATAGTGCGAACTCGTCATAATAGCACGCTTGTACCATGCCTTACAACAGCGAATGTCAATTTCTAACTTTTGACAATTAGATAACAAGAACAGTTTATTACAAATTTTAATGTGACAGAAAGAGATAACGCATTTTCAGGAACAATTTGGAAGTTACTAGAAACATTTTGAATTTTCGATACTAGAATGTTCTAAATTTACGCATATAAAAAGGCCGGCAGTGTGTCGAGAGTTCAGTTGACGTTCGGAGTTAAGTGAAGCTTACGAAGAGATACGAAATAGCGGAAAAGTGAAGAAAAGTACAGTGAATTATTAAAAGTGGTGGATTATAGTGCTCAGAGACTAAATTAAACTAGTGCTGTGTACAGACTGCGCGTGTAAATAAAACATCTTTAGTGCGAGAGCGCTTTTAATTTCCGATCCCGAACCCGTAGTACGTAACAATTGGTGTCAGAAGTGGGATCGGAAATGCCGTTAGTACCGAGGCACGAGAAGGAAGGAGTCACTACACGCGCAATGGCGGAACAGCAAAGGGAAAATTCTGGCCCTAGTACATCGAGTGGAGAGTCCGCGGCTCAACAGAGTACCACCCCAGACATGAACGCCCTTTTGCAACAAATGGCGTTCATGATGCAAGAACAAACGCGCCGCGAGGAAGAACGTGCACGCCGCCAGGAGGAACAGCTGCGCGCACTCCAAGAAGAGCAGGCTCGCCGCCAGGAGGAACAGATGCGCACACTCCAAGAAGAGCAGGCTCGCCGCCAAGAGGAGCGGACTCGCCGCGAAGAAGAACGTGTACGCCGCCAGGAGGAACAGCTGCGCACACACCGAGAAGAGCAGGCTCGCCGCCAAGAGGAGCAGACTCGCCGCGAGGAAGAACGTGTACGCCGCCAGGAGGAACAGCTGCGCGCACTTCAAGAGGGCATTCACAAAGATGTCATAGCCGTTCTTCAACAGAATACGGAAAGGGTGGAAGCCGTTGAAAGAGAAGTTGAGGGTATAAAGACGACACTCGTCACACACGGTGAAGCTTTAGAGGAGTACGACTCAAAACTCTCTAAAATGGAGAAAAGGATGGATTACTTGGAAACTCACAAATTACCGCGTAGTGCCGACATTAGCTCATCATCAACAAAGAGCTTTAAAGCCCCTTACTTCGACGGCAAAACTTCTTGGGCTGCTTTTAAGATCCAGTTTGAGACTGTCAAGGAGACGAGTGGATGGACAGATGATGAAGCCCGATCTGCCCTTACCATCGCACTTAGAGAGGAGGCTCTGAATGTATTGGAGGCGCTTTGTGCTAGTGACCCTGGCAGGAAGACCACATACAGTGAGCTACTTAACGCTTTAGAGTCGCGGTATGGTGATAGTCATCTGGAGCACGTGTACAGAGCTCAAATTAAAGACCGTACACAAAAAGCCAATGAAACCCTGCAGCAGTGGTCCGTAGAAATTGAGAGGCTCGTACGGAAGGCATATCAATCCTCGCCAGCTACCATAGAAACCATTCTTCTGCAGGCTTTTGTGGACGGGATTCGCGACTCGGAGGTACGTGCCGCTGTACGCCTAAGACACCATACAAGTCTCAGGGAAGCTGTCGCTCATGCTCTAGAGATTGAAGCTGTGCGTCATGACTCTAGACCTTGGAGGGTGCAGGAAGCTACCACGGGAGGATTAACCACCCGGAGACGTCTTTTCAACCCAAGGTGCTACGAGTGTGGTGAGCGGGGCCATCTTCGAAGTAACTGCCCTAAAAGGAAGAATGGTCGACTATACTCAGATTTTGGTGTACCAACCTGCGATCAAGTAAGAGGAGAATTGATCTCAGCCAGAGCTAGGAGGTTGGCGCTGGCCGGGGGATCTACAACCCCACCCATAGAAGTAAAACAGGCAATAGATGGAAACACTTTGGTTATACATGGCGCTATTAATGGAGTGACATGTAAACTGACACTGGATACCGGAGCTTCGCGAACTGTCATTAATAACCGAAAGCTGAAACACATTGCGGACAATAATTTGCAAGATAGGAGGCACATCAACCTTATGACAGCCACTGGTCAGCGCATACCTGTTTGGGGGGAAAGAAAAATTGCTATAAAAATTGGGGACAACGTCTATTGGCATAGCGCAATAGTTGCAGATATCGTGGATGATTGCATCATTGTATTGGACTTTCTTCAAAATTATCAGTGTACGATTGACATGAAATATGGAGTTTTAAAGTGCAGAAATAGAGAAGTACCGATAAGTGGTGGAGTTAAGGGGAAAGTTTGTTGCTTAAGAGACAACGCTCTTCCACCAAGATCACAGACTCTAGTACCTGTCGCTATACCTCAGAACAAGTCAGGTAGTCAATGGTGCTGCGCTCTCATAGAAAAGTGTGAAGATGAGAGCTCGTGGATCCCAGCAAGAGTTGTAGTAGGTAAAACTTCGACATCCATGGTTCCAGTGCTGAACACCAGTGACGCTACGCAAACTATTCAGAGAGGGGAAGTTGTGGGGACTTGCGAAGAGATAGCCTGGTTAAGCAGATGTCAACAGAATGAGAAGGTGCTTAACAAAGATAAGGAGCAAGCAATTAAACTTTTAGAAGACTGCAAAGATTATCTCACAAGTTCACAGAAGACAAAAGCTGAAAATTTACTTTACGAATATTCAGATTTGTTCTCGAAACATGACGGCGACATTGGAAGAACCGGTTTGGTGAAGCACAAAATTAATACTGGTGACATAGCGCCTATTCGACAACGACCAAGACGAATTCCATGGGCTAAGGAGAAAGAGGTTGACGACATGATCCAAGACATGAGAAAGAATAACATCATCGAACAATCTACTAGTCCTTGGTGTTCTCCAGTAGTACTTGTAAGGAAGAAGGATGGATCTACAAGGTTTTGCATCGATTACCGCAGACTCAACGATGTAACCAAAAAGGACAGTTATCCCCTGCCTCGAATCGACGACACCTTGGACACTCTCAGTGGTATGAAATGGTTTTCAACTCTCGATTTGAAGAGTGGCTATTGGCAAGTAGACATGGACCCCGTGGATAAGGAGAAAACTGCGTTTTCAACTGGAAAAGGGTTGTGGCAGTTTAAGGTTATGCCGTTCGGGTTATGCAATGCACCAGCAACATTCGAGAGGTTGATGGAACGTGTACTCGCTGGATTACTAGGAGCAGCCTGCCTTGTTTACCTAGATGACATCATTATTGTGGGACGTGACTTCGAAGACCATCTTAAGAAACTCGAAGCAGTATTTGATAAACTAAGGGAAGCAAATTTAAAGTTAAGTCCAAAGAAGTGCTCGTTGTTTAGGAGACAAGTGAATTACCTTGGACATGTAGTCTCGGAAAACGGAGTGGAAACGGACCCTAGCAAAATCACCGCTGTGAAAGATTGGCCGACCCCTAAGGACAAAACGCAAGTGAGAGCATTTCTGGGATTGTGCTCTTACTATAGAAGATTTGTAAAAGGCTTCTCTGACATCGCCAAACCACTTCATAAACTGACCGAAGAGAAGAGACCCTTCGTATGGGACAATAATTGTGAATCGGCCTTTCAAGAACTGAAGAAACATCTTTGCCAAACACCGGTCCTTGGGTATCCAGACACAAAGGGAGAGTTTATTGTCGACACTGATGCCAGCAATATCGGTATTGGAGGTGTATTGTCCCAGCGGAAGGGTGATCAGGAGGTGGTAATCGCATATTTCAGTAAGTCACTCTCTAAACCGGAAAAGAATTATTGCGTTACTCGAAGAGAGCTACTTGCTGTAGTGAAAACTTTACAACATTTTAAGAAATACTTGCTAGGACGCAAATTTTTGGTAAGAACCGATCACGCTGCCCTGAAATGGTTATTGGAATTCAAGGACCCCGAAGGACAGGTAGCACGATGGATTGAACAACTTCAAGAATTCCAGTTTGATATAGAACATCGAGGGGGTAAAAATCACAGCAACGCCGATGCTCTATCTAGAAGACCCTGTGAAGACGACTGCAAGCACTGTCAAAGACAAGAGGCGAAGGAATTAGAATCAATTAAAATTATTAGAACAGACTCGTTAGATGAACGTTGGAGTGATGAAGCCATGAAGAGAGCTCAAGAAGAAGACCGAGATATACGACCTATCATGGAATGGTTAAGTAGTGGTAGGCCAAAACCTAAGTGGACTGACATAGCACAGTACAGTACCGCTACGAAAAGTTTGTGGGCACAATGGGACAGTTTGTTATTACACAACGGAGTATTGTGCCGCAAATGGGAGAGGACACGTGGAAATGATAGCCATCTCCAACTAGTGGTACCTAAAATAAAAGTATCCGAGATACTTCGAGCCTACCATGATGGTTCTTCTGGTGGACACTTAGGGGTAAGGAGAACGTTAATCAAGATAAAGGAGCGATTTTACTGGCTGCATTGTCGAGATGATGTTGAGGACTGGTGTCGGAAATGCGTGCAATGTGCCTCTGTCAAAGGCCCGCAGACCAGAAGCCGAGGAGCAATGAAATTATACAACGTTGGGGCACCTTGGGAGAGAATCGCATTAGACGTAGCAGGACCATTCCCGATTACTAACTCCGGTAACCGATACATTTTAGTTGTGATGGACTATTTTACAAAATGGCCTGAGGCATTCGCCATTCCAAATCAAGAAGCAGTAACTATCGCAAATACTTTGGTAAAAGATGTATTTTGCAGATTCGGCGTTCCGTTAGAAATGCACAGTGATCAAGGAAGAAACTTTGAATCGCATATATTTCAGGAAGTATGTAAAATCATGGGGGTGCACAAGACTCGAACGACACCACATCATCCGCAGTCAGATGGAATGGTTGAAAGGTTTAACCAGACTTTGGAACGCCATCTAGCTAAGGTTGTGGATAAACATCAAAAGGATTGGGACGAGTTTTTATCACTGTTCCTGCTATCTTACCGGACTGCTGTACACGAAAGCATTACCATAACACCTGCTTTTGCAAATTTCGGAAGAGAATTACGGCTACCAGCGGATCTATTAAGTGGTTGCCCGCCGGATACTCCTAGTTGCATCACCGAATATGGCAGCGAACTAAGAGCAAAAATGACTAGTGTCTATGAGCAGATACGAGATGCAGGGCTACAAGCAAGTGAACGCATGAAAACTCGTTATGACCGGAAGACGACAGGAACGAACTTCGAGGAAGGCTCATTGGTATGGCTGCATAACCCAGTGAGACGAAAGGGTAAATCGCCAAAGTTACAACCCAGTTGGGAGGGGCCTTACAAGGTTATAACGAAAATTAACGACGTCACTTTCCGAATTCAACGTACATCTAGAAGCCCGGCTAAAATCGTGCATGTGGACCGATTAGCTAAATATCACGGCAACAACGATGCTCGAGACGAGCATGTCTTAGGAGGGGGTAGTGTCGCGGAATATAGTGCGAACTCGTCATAATAGCACGCTTGTACCATGCCTTACAACAGCGAATGTCAATTTCTAACTTTTGACAATTAGATAACAAGAACAGTTTATTACAAATTTTAATGTGACAGAAAGAGATAACGCATTTTCAGGAACAATTTGGAAGTTACTAGAAACATTTTGAATTTTCGATACTAGAATGTTCTAAATTTACGCATATAAAAAGGCCGGCAGTGTGTCGAGAGTTCAGTTGACGTTCGGAGTTAAGTGAAGCTTACGAAGAGATACGAAATAGCGGAAAAGTGAAGAAAAGTACAGTGAATTATTAAAAGTGGTGGATTATAGTGCTCAGAGACTAAATTAAACTAGTGCTGTGTACAGACTGCGCGTGTAAATAAAACATCTTTAGTGCGAGAGCGCTTTTAATTTCCGATCCCGAACCCGTAGTACGTAACAATATGTAGGTATAATAGTACTAGTACTTTTAATTTAGTTTATTTATATCCCTGCAAGTCGTGTTCGCGAGAAATAATGTGAAAAGAATACTAGTTGCGATTCCCCACTGAATCGATTTCGATTATTTAGACTTGATTTCGACGAACTTCTTTAACTTTTACGTTTAAACTCACTGGACAAAAGGTTCGATGGAATCTTATGCCATGAAAGGCTAATTCGGTAGATCATATATATTATAAGAAAAAGTACACTGAGATAATATAAATACGCAAAGAAATTACCAATATTTCAGTATATTATTCTTTCATTTTTTCACTTTATACTTAAGTAAGATGTAAACGTAACGCACCACAATGTTAAATTGAATAGACAGAAAA
The DNA here is from genome assembly GCA_905231865.2 of Boloria selene. Lineage (NCBI taxonomy): Eukaryota > Metazoa > Arthropoda > Insecta > Lepidoptera > Nymphalidae > Boloria > Boloria selene. The sequence continues at coordinate 138,433 of HG993132.1, forward strand.
TAAAATAAAATAAAATAAAATAAAATCAGACATTACCTTTGGATTCGCTAACTTTATTTAAATAATGTACTCGTTGCCAATGTTGTCTTTCCTCCATGTGTCTAATACTATAAAAAAATTTAATATAAAAATATTTAATATCGAGGATAAAATAAATCAAGATTCCTTTTTAATCAAAATATTCAATTAAAATCTGTTGAACTTATTCCAGTGCTCTCACTTCGCTACTTTATTGTACTTCTGGGAACTACTGTTTGTTTGATGTTTTATTTGAGTTCTTATAATTATTTCATTCTTTCAGAACTATTTCTAACTAGTGACTCAGCCTTGCTCTGTTTGGGTTCCTTTGAATCGTACGTAGATACTTTTTAACAGTAGTATAGGTTTCTCAGAGATAACCAGCTACCATCATACCCATCAGAAATCTGTCAACTCTTCGTGATACGGTCACAGACAGATAGGCAGAATTGCTATATTGGTAATCATTACAATATCAATAACATTTTTTTTATTTTAGTTAATTAATTTTTTACTTATGTGTAGTAGGCGAGGCCATTATGACTGACCAATTTGTGACAAATTAATTCATACATACACCATTCTTTGTAACTGCACCGAATCAGAAATGGATTCCGCAGTTCCGATATAATTTCTTTCGCATATTGATCAGGCATTTTAGCCGCAATACTTTGAGAAGCTATCGAAATCATTTTGTGTCATATTTCCCTTCTGCGACTATCAATCGCGGATAGTGAAGCCACGGCCACTTGCGATATTACACTATCCGCTTTCACGCTTCGCTGCCGCTGGGCGGTCTACTCATACGTGAAATAGATATATGCGTCACTCTAAAATTATCCCTATCTCCAGGCAGCAAGAACCATATTTGCTTGAAAGTAAATGATATCTCACATTACGTAATACGAAAGACGTGATACTTATTTAGTGAAAATTTAACCTGCTTCTGCTGTAATTTGAAACCGAAATTTTATTTTGTCTGAACAAATGTACTTTACTTATGTAATTTTCCTTTCTCGGTTATGAAATTGGTTTTGGTTTGTATTTTCAGTGGAAATGGCGTCTACGAGACAAAGCTCTTTTACTTTTATAGAAATATTTTTAAGACCGTAGAAATTATAGTTTTTTCTTTTAATTTTTACTGAACTTTTAAAAACTTTACAAATTTGTAGCTGGGATAAATATTTAATTTTATAATAAGAAAGATAAATAAAAAGCTTTGGAGGTAAGTTTATCTTGAATGGTCTGAAAAACGTAAAGTTTTCATTTTGATAAAAATAAATTTAAGCCATATTTTTACGCAAAATCTTTTATATGAAATGGTAATTTTTACCCCTTCTATTGAATTGAATGAATAAGTCGAATACACTTACGCTTCGTAAATATTTTAAAGGTAAATACCACAGCGAAGAGTAAGTTTCCTTAAAAAGCGTTTCAAGCAACAAATCTTATATAGAAATATTTTAGATGAAATAAAACAGGAAGCGAGTGCCATACACTTGTAAGTGAGCCCTGAATAGGAAGAAATAAAGGCAGGTTGGAGTGCGTGGCGGCCTTTGACCGGCTTCGTGGCTGAGCGCTCGATAAGGGGCGATCTCGCTAATACGACTTGGGGAACTAATTAAAAAATGCGATCCTTGGAAAATCTGAACATGGAAAAAACGTGATTTACTATATGTTACTAAGAATATAATACTACTTAGTATTAATTTACTTAAGTCAGATTTAGAATTAAGCTTCACGCAATTATTAATAAGAATTAAAAGAATGATAATAATATTATATATTCTTACAACATAATCAAAATATTTAGACACATTTTTGACAATTGAAGCGAGCACTTTTCTTCTTCAAAATAAGTATTAGCACAGTTAATTTAAGTTTCGATGACGTTTTTTATATATTATGCACGTCATAAGTCGTATTAGTGAAACATGGTTTATCCATTCAGTGCTCGGGTGGCGATGTGTGTGGAAGAGCGTGGATTTGATTATTTTTAATAAAGAGACTACAGAACACTACATACACTTGTTAGTATGAATAGATGTGAGGCAAATAAAGCCGACGCGTGCGCCATTTATTATATTTCGCCGGCATTTTCTTTCAGCGAATAAAAGCTGTGAATGTACTGAGTTTTTAAGTTATATATAAAATAATGCATATTATAATCACAAAAGTAGTAAATACATTATGTAAATAAACAAATAAACAGAATGAAAATAGCATACTTGTATGGGGCTAATTACCATGTTCGTAGACAGTACAAACTTTTAGGTTTTAGGGTATATTATGTTACTTTTTGTAGTCCATTCATAAAAAAACTTGAATTATAACATAATAAACGAAAATAACGACTTTACCAGAGTAGCTTTTGCGTCATTAAGTATGCAAGATTGTTCAACTTGATAATATTATAAATGTTTTTTGGGTTGGGTCTAAAAGTTAGATAGAATACGTTTTATCCCATTAGACGATGTGAATCTTTGCGGATACGGTTAACTGATAGAAAATATAAGTAATTAAAAGTAATAAATCGTATAATTGATAAAATCATGGGACTCCTACCCTCCACTAGTCACGGCTCAAGTGCTACAAGATGTAATAAATAATCTCTCCGGGGACGGACATGGTCCGAAGTTATCGGGCCTTCGAATCACATATAAACAACTCGCAGTACTGTCAAATCTTTTATTTATTAGAGCAAAAGGAAAACACCATAAATAATTTTCTTTTCATACGACTGTTATGGGTTTGTTTGTGAAATAATTCCACTAAATGGAGTCTGGAGTAGGTGTTGTTACTATTTATTGTGAATTTCCTGAATTCTGTATGTCAAATATAGTAAATTATATACTATTAATATTGAATATCTAACAATTAGAGAACGTTGATGTTGTGAGAATTGGCGCAATTTTATTTCATCCTAAGACCGAAAATGCCGTACAGTCATTAGTTTTTGCCATATAATTGACAGAAAGTAAATTGATTTTCATTGTATCTCGGAATAAATAGGGTTTCTGTAGGTGTAAGAAATAAGAAGAATAGTTCTACCGCGTTCATCGGGACGTTTTGCTAGTGGATAGTTTTATTCAATAATGCTGCAAAAAGTCTAATTGAATAGAGCTTATATTATTTAATTTCAATGTCAACTATTTCTGAAATCTAAGAAAATATGATTTTGACATTAGTACAAAATGTCTGATTTTCAAGTGTTCAAAATATTTTATTAGCTATTTGAAATATTACCTCGAAGTGGACAAGTTAATTAGGAAACGACCTCTGTTATAAAGCTGTGATAATCACGAAGCACACGAGTGCGCTGACTCAGGTCGCTCGGTCCGGAACGAAGCTGCAGCGAATTGGATCGCGTTATAGCACTATAAATTATAACAATGAGTTTCGCGATACACGCCGTGACATTTTTCATTTAAGCTATTTTCGACTTACTCGGCCGTTTCATTCGTAGCGTACTTTTTCTGTAATCATTGCGAATTGCTTTTTTTATCACGAATCTGCTCAAATTACGTTTTCTTCAGATTTGCAGTCAGTTTAATTAAAATTAAGTACTAAATATTGAAGGAATGTATTGTAATTATTGTAATGTAAAACCTTAATCACTCCCGTGATTGTGATTGCTGTAAAGCATTCGAAATGTCACGTTTGGAAATAAAAATCTAAATAAATCCGCCAAAGATACTTTTAATTAAATTTAGCTTGAGTAACAATAATGATATAATTATGTAAAAAGCAAGCGCTCAGTACAATGACAACAATTTCATCTAAAATTCGAATTACAGCGATAAAGAAACTGTGGAAAGGTATTTCATTCACAGTGATTTTTATATTAAATTGGAAACGTTTATATTAAATTAGAAACATTTGCCGAAAACCCAGCAACAAGAACGTCGTAAATAAAATATTTAATAGCATTATTGTCTAAGTAAAAATCTTTTCCCTGCCATTTTCTTAAAATGATGGCGCAATGTCCACAGTTAGCAGTTAGCATCGTTCTATCTCCATTCATCACTCTGCCTTAATTAAATTATATAATTCATCGTCACACTTTATCTCGTAAAAACATTTTTTTTGTATTTCCAATGTAAATAATTAACATGCTAATACAATAGATAAGAAAAAAGTTAGAAGCTAAGCTTCTCGAAATAAGGTATTTTTAAGAAGAATTATTAATAAATAATGAAGAAAACAAGAAGTGTTAATAAGTTTGGCACCTAAGCTTATAGCGTTTTCAACTAAACTAAAAAAACTATCTTTTTGGATTTTTCGCCGATTTATTTTGATTTCTGGCGTATGCTTTACAGCAATTAATATGTTCTCGAAAGAGACACGAAAAAATCTGTGAAGAATAAAAATAATAATGTAAGGATAACTTAAAAAGTATGTATATTATTTAGCATTTACAAATATACAGTTCGATAGTTAAACTTAATATGTACAAAATATAATATCGTTTAATAGCGTATACTATGGTAATCGTAAATGCCACATCGTAAGATACTCATATCCTAACTTTGTAACAACAATATATTAAGTAAATCGAAATTCATAACGAGCGGTGTTTACATTCAATTTATACACAGCGGCTTCGCGACGCGTGGGATCTAAATAATTACGAATAGGGAAGGAAATTAAAGCGGAAAATGTATGTACAATTAATCTCGCCATGACGAAGTTGAAAGCTTTTACACTTGAGCTTATGAAATATTTATAGGTTCTAAAGAATCTCGTACTAGGTTAGCAGCTTTTGCCACGGGTTAGTATTCTAAGTAATTGACTTAATGTATGCAAGGTTAAAAGTAGTTTTTAACTTTGATTCAGATTAGATGGTCAACTAAACGGTACACCGTTATTTACATACTGTCTAAGTATCTTAGTTATAAGGTATTTTTTGTATTAATAATATAATATTAATTTTATTATTCAAAGTTAGCCTTTACAGGGCTAATATTACCATCATATTAATATTGCTGAGCAACGGATATACGCCGGGGGTGAGAGGGGGGTGGGGGGTGTTAGTGCACGTGTGTTTGCGGAAGACAGTGCATTCAATCTCATGACTCGTGATTGAGTATCGACGAGCGATTTATTTTACTCACAGGTTTAAGTTAGAAGCGTCACAGATCCAAAATTTATTTGATTTCACGCTATGTCATATCTGAAGAATATTCTTTTATTTAGCTTGCTAATAGATTTTTGAATAAACTTAAATATGACTTAAATATAATTGATGATTACTTGTTGTGATGAACTGATGATGAGTGCAGAAAATGAGCAAAAGACATTTCAATAAATAAAAGCCAATAAAAATATTCGATGTAATATAATAATACCTAATAGTGAAAAGAAGAGAAATTACTAAAAGTTAATTAAATTAAATTAAGATATTTAATATTACTAGCACACATCACGATATATCAATATTTTAAGTTAATCTTCTTATATTTCCTTGTTGTACATAATTTACTTTGCATATAAGCTTTAAAACTATTACACTATTTGCTTTAAACTGTATGATATTGCCACTACGATACCAAACGCGTGTATTCGTGGTAAATACCTTATTGGGGCAGAAGTTACTTAGATTTGACGCGCTCGCTTTTGAAACCGAATGTGTTCAGATCCCGGTCTCAAACGGTATTTTTTATGTGTGAATCATTTCCAATATGATTTACGATTGTCTTACGGTTAAGGCATTTATCATTGGGAAATATTTATGGCAGTACTAATATCTGACAGTTCGTATCTGGAAAGGAGACCCATGTTCAGTAGTTGGACTGAAATATATAAATACAAAAAATCCTTATTTCCGACGTCCGTCCCCGCTTCCCGTAATACATTGGAGCAAGCGTCACTGCAGATGGAGTTAGTGAGCCAAGTCTGCGGCGCGCGATAAGTAATTTTGCAACTTGTCAAGTTAATCACGAGCCGATCTGCAGATATCGATCTCTTGTTGTGCAGCCAGTCCCAGCCAACCAACTTTAGTGCTTCCTTAACATTCATAAGTATTGCTTTAATATAAAGATTGAAAACAGACACTTAGCACAACTTCTTATTTTCTTCTTCTTTCATTACTTAATCATTTATTCAGTCTTAATTAATTTCTTTACGTGAAAGCTTTTCACAACAGATTTTACAAAGATCACGTCACATGATTTAGTCATTATTTCAGTTAATTAAATGATTACCCTGTAAGATAACCTTGGTTTCAAAACACGGGACGGATATAGGTATAGCTCTTAAATGTGGCTAAAAGTAAAAATAAAAGTCAGTTAGAAAGTGCATTCAACGTTAAAGTCAAGCAATTGGTAAAGATACTTTCAAACTCACTATTATTTTATCGTAGTTTTGTCTATTTAATTTTCAAACTTGCAAATTGTATATATAAAAGTTATGTAGTAATTAATAAATTTGCCTAAATACATATGTATGTTAATAAGAAAGGAAACAAAAAGCAGCTAACGAATATATAAAATTTTAATGTAACATTTTTGACGAAGTTAATGTAGGTACATTTTTTCAATTTCCTCTTTACTAAAATAAAATATAACTTCATTGACATGCTCTCGCCTATAAACTATTTCTATTAAAATAATCAAAGGCAACAGTCGGTTATTGCCTGAAATAGATTAATTTAGCATAATACATATAAATATTTACTCCATAATCTTAGTTACTCGTACCTAGTAATACTTATTTAAAGTCATTCTATCTAGTATTCATAACACAAGCTTTGCACGGTACCATGGAATAAGATGGCGCGGAGTGTTAATTTCCCAACATATTTATTTATTTAATTTCACATGTTGTGTGTCACAAGAGCAACACTTGTGAGATAAAACACTTAATTAATAAATCTGTTCTATCTCACGTCAGTTGTATGAAGCTTTACGCGTGAATCGTAAAGTAAGAGAGGCGCAAACAGAATTATGTATTTGATATGCAAATATGAGTTTTAACGTAAAAAAACACATTAAAACTTTATTTACTTTAGACATGGAGCGTACACTGTAGCTTTCAAATCAAATCAAATCAAAATATTTTATTCAGCATAAAAATTGTTACAATTTCTTACTGAACGTCATGAGTCTACCACCAGTTCGGAAAGAAGAAACCTCTGACCTGAGAAGAACTGGCGAAAGAAACTCAGCGGGACTAATGTTTTTTTTATCTTAATCTCATTCTTTTTTTTTTAAATTAAATTGCATATTTACAATAATTCTATATGTTGAAATAGCCTGGCGGCGATCACATCATTCCCAAGGCATACTGTCTTCTAAAAAATCGTTAATCGTATAATAACCCTTAGTACACAAACGTTCCTTCACAATTTTTTTAAATTTGGCAATAGAAGCTTTTTGAACGTTTTCTGGGATCCTGTTGTATAGGCGTATACATTGTCCATAAAAAGAATTACTAACTCGGCGTAAGCGAGTTACAGGCATTACAAGTTTATGTTTGCTCCTAGTATTAATGCTATGCATGTCGCAATTCTTGGGAAATTCGTGTATATTTTTATGAACATACATAACATTTTCGTACACGTATTGAGAAGCAACAGTCAATATTTTAATTTCTTTAAACTTTTCTCTTAATGATATTCTAGGGCCTAAACTATAAATAGCACGAATAGCTCTTTTCTGCAGGACAAAAATAGTATTAACAGTAGAAGCATTTCCCCATAATAAGATTCCATAGGACATAACACTATGAAAATAACTAAAATATACTATACGAGCTGTATCTACGTCTGTAATAAGTCTAATTTTTTTTACCGCGAACGCTGCAGAGCTGAGCCTTTTTGCTAGCCCCTCAATATGGAGATTCCACTGCAATTTCGAATCTATGATAATGCCTAGGAATTTAGTTGATGTTATTGGTTTTAACATTTCCCCTCCCAACACTACACCATTATCAACAAGTTTAACATTAGGTGTTGTAAATTTAATTAATTTAGTTTTTTGGTTATTTAATAATAAATTATTCGAATCAAACCAATAGACAACCTTTGAGAGAGCATCGTTTACATCGTCGTACATTAGTAAATTACGTTTCACCTTAAAAATAAGTGAAGTGTCATCTGCAAACAATACTATCTCATGTTTGTCCTGTACAAAGAATGGCAAATCATTTATGTAAATTAGGAAGAGAAATGGACCAAGAATAGAGCCTTGTGGAACACCCATATCTAACGGAGCCCCAGGAGATCTCTTACCATTTACATCAACCCTCTGAATTCTATTACTCAAATAGGAATTCAGGAGGCTGAGTGCCTTATTTCTAATTCCATAGTGATGTAGTTTCCTGATCAATGTCTCATGATGCACACAATCGAAGGCCTTGGATAAGTCACAGAATATCCCAAGAGCATCCTGTGACCTCTCCCAAGCCTCAAAAATATTTTTAACTAACTCAACACTAGCATCTGCTGTGGAGCGACCTTTCGTAAAACCAAACTGTTTCTTATGAAGTAGATTGTGTGCATTAAAATGCAATAACATTTGCCCGAGTATAATTTTTTCAAAAATTTTACTAAATGTTGGGAGTACCGAAATAGGTCTAAAATTATTAGGGTCTAGGGTACTACCTGATTTAAAAATAGGGATAACTTTACTGTGTTTCATTAGATCAGGGAACACACCATGTTTTATACAGCCATTAAATATAGTAGCTAGGTAAGGTGCAACAACATCTATTACCGAGCTAATAACTTTTACAGATATACCCCATAGATCAGCTGTTTTCTTGACGTCCAGGCTTCTGAAAGCTACCATTATATCTTTGGGGTTTACTTGTTTAAATTTAAATATAACATTACATTCTTTGACGTTTTTTTTTAACAAAAGTTCGGCAATGTCGGGAGACGAATTTAGTGATTGCGTTGTTGAAAGTGGAATGTCAGTGAAAAATTTTTCAAACTCAGATGCAACTTCTCGGTCTGAGGTAATAAAATTATCATTAATATTTAACTTAAAATCGAAGCTGCGATCTGCGACTTTTCCACTTTCACAGGCAATTATGTTCCATGTCATTTTGATTTTATCATTAGCATTTTTTATTTTATCTTTAATATATAATGATTTTGCCATGGAACATACTCTTCTAAACAATTTTGAGTAGGCACTTACAAAAGAAGCAAACGATACATTATGATTATAGGCTCTTTCACTGTACAATTCGTATAGCCTTTGCCTGCTCTTGTATATGCCAGGAGTTGCCCATTCACCGAATGTCTATAACTCCAGTTCAAGATCCTTGCCTAACATGCCCTGTATATTTTGGTGCACCAGGTTTACACTATTTAATTTTTTACAAATGTGGGCATTTTTCACTAAATTATTATGACATTTATATGATTTGGTGTCATTACTTTTTAATATGCTAGAGGTATCCTCTGTTGTCTTAATAATTAATTTAAATTCTTATTTGGAACGGATTCCACATCACAAGATGTCATAATACAATTTTGCTCAATAGGAGCAGATGTCAAAGCAACCAGATTATTTGCTATGTCAGTTTGTATATAATAAGATAGCACAGATGCTATCTGTCGTTTAAAATAATATGGTAGGCTCAGCCTACTATATGTCAACATATAATTATTATTTTTCCATAAATTATTTATGTCAATAACATCAATTTTGTTAATTTTTTTAATATTTAAATTTAAGTACTTACAAGTACTTAATGTGTGCATTAAATTATTTATGTCATATCTTAACCTATTTTCCTGTGGCAATTTAGCTAAATAAGGTAGTGTAAACAATAAAATTTTATTTATATTTAATTGTTCCAATTTATTTAAAATATTTTCCATTGAATGTTTGTTTACAGTACCCCTTCTCCCAATTAATAAAATAATAGTTGTGTTAGGACAGTGAGTCTCACTCAAAATGCTATTAACTATATTATTATAAGTGGCTCCGGGCATGCAATGATTGATTACTCTCTGTCCCACACAAAAATCATTCAATAATACACCCATACCTTTTCCTAGCTCATCACTGTAAATTTTTAAATATTTTGTTTCCTTAGGAATAGGTATGGACTGTACAGGTTTTTGTACATTATAATATTTGAGGTCAGTGAGAGTCACCGCAGGCTGAGAAAGGGATTCACTAGTTAAGCTAGTATCTATCTGCCCTGTTGGACCTGAGGCTGAAAGATGGCATTCACAATTATGATTTTTAATAAATGAATCAAAACGTTCAAGATTATTATTACTAAGTTTTACCAGGTCGTCCATGGCAGATATGTGTTCAGCAATTTCTTTCTGAGCAGTATTGTATTTAGAAGTTAATGTTTCCAAACTTTGTTTTAAATTTACAATCTCAGACTGCAGCGAGCTAACATCAGTCTCATAGTCATTTTTTAAAATATTAATTTCTTGACAGTATGATATCATTTTTGTTTTGAGTGCTATTTTCTCTCTACAAATGTTGTTATACTTTTTATATATATTTTTTGTTTTTATGAGTTGGTGATACTTTTTTATTTGTTTATTAATTTTAATATATTTTTTTAATTTATTTTTACTCGGCATAGATATGGTAGTGCTCGAGTCATCACTGGTCAAATCTATCACACTAATATTATTTTTCAAGTTTGAGACAGAGGATACTAAGTTTGGTGCATTCTCATTCTCGTGCTTTGCTGGTAACTGCTAATTTCGTTCTTGAACTTTTACCTCATCAATAGAGGAGCGTTCCATAGAACAAAATAAAATATAAATAAAGGAAAGTGCTTCATTCACTGTTTAAATACTGACATGACTCACATCACTACATAGTATAAAACAAAATCGCTTTCTCTGTCCCTATATCCCTATGTATGCTTAAATCTTTAAAACTACGCAACGGATTTTGATGCGGTTTTTTAATAGATAGAGTGACTCAAGAGGAAGGTTTATATGTATAACTAGCGGAACCCGCGGCTTTACCTGTGCTAAATCCAGGAAAGAGCCCAAGCGAAGCGAGGGCGAGTTGCTAGTCTACTATGTTTGTTTATTCCTTCCTGCTTAAATTGTTTGACTTGTTGTTGACTGTTGCGCTATTGTTGCTTGATGTTGCAATTGTTGCTTAAATTGTTGGCTTATGTTGATATTTAGTACAATAACAACAAAAAGTTATGGCGTAGAGTACCTAATATACAGGCCTCTGATATATCCTTAGAGAGGCCCCTGAGCGAAGAAATGGCAAATGAAACAACATCACTGGCACTACAGTAACGTTAAAATATAATTAAATATACAATAAAGCAAAGCTTTACAAAATATATTGGTGTATTTTCAAATAAACTAAAAGTATAGGATACTTTAATGTTATCTAAGCGAGTTCTCTTGCTGACTTACTTCGCGTCCGCGCGGAATGGCGCACTACATTCAAAGTCAGTTTTAGAAAATAGAAATGTCACCCGTAGCGAGTACTCATTACGCCGGCACTAGCTTGTTAGTGCCTGAATACTACTCTTATTAAATTGAAAAATAGCTGTATATTTTATACCTTGAGCATGAAAATTAACAATATGTCCTGATATGCCAGTTGTATGTAACCCACTTTTAAAATAAAAACTCGTTAGTGTTTTTTTATATGGTTGCAAACAAGTACAGGGGTGTATCACTTGGGCACATTTTTGTTTGCAGTTTAATTCATTTAGTAGAATTTCGATATACACATAGTTATATCTGATTCCCGTCCCAGCTGTGGGACGTAAAAAAGACCGATTATTTTTACTAATGAAACTGTCATTTCGAATTTTGTCGCGGATTTCACTCTCCCGTGACCATGAATGCTGCAAAGCATACGAAACGTCGGGTACCATAAATCAAAATAAATCTGCGACAAAATCCGAAAAGATAGTTTTATTTATAATGTCAAATATTCGCGTAAACCTAAGAAAGTATTAATTTTTAATTTTAATACCAGTACTACTGCTAAAAATTTTGTACTTTAGAGAAAAAGAAGGGTTAAAAGGTATCTTTAAATTATTAGCAACAAGCCAATAACTGAAATATAGATTAATAATTATTTTTATCATTTATGATGTCCATTATCATATTATTAAATAGTTTATGTCCCGAAGTATAAATTTTCTGTAAAATCTTAGCATTGTGGTAACAAAGTCACAAGGGATAAGTCTAAATAAGTTTAAGTTAAAACGTCTATGTACCATTTTGTAAGGAAAATAGTATTTCAATGCTTTCTCTGTGCGTATGCAGGTTAATCTCGTCCCGAGTGTAACAACCGTAAAGCCTCTCGAATAGCCTGCAATGAATAATCGTCTTTAAATCCTTGTTATAAAGTCCACCTAAGCTCTGTACAATTTGTATCGAAGTCTAATGTCACGTTACGTAAGGATTTATAAATATGTGCCCCAAATAAAGGTAGAAGCAAAGTATTACGCCGGCATTGTGGGCGAAATTACTGGGATTGTGATGTTATCATACGGTGGGTATTGACATTCCTGAAGAAGGGTGAGATGATTTATTTTAATGTTGTTTCTATAATGGAATCGACTTTATGAAGCAGATTGGTTTTTGTATTAGCTTCGAAGCTTTTGGATATAAAATCTCTACAGATGATTTTTATTATACTTTATGTAATATTACATACGTAAACTAGCTCAGCTATTGACTATATCGCTATACTATATCGCTATACTATATCGCTATACTACGTACTAACTATATCGCTATAGGTAGAGTTCATGTGTTACAAAAATAAACAATTTATGCAAATTGATTTAAAAAGAGATTTATATTAGAAGATAGAAGAAACAACTTCTTCTATATAACTTATTTAATAGTTCATAAATTTGTGGGTTTTGCCCATTATAAGAAAAAAACTAAAGCAATTTCAGTTAATTACTTCTTAAACCCCAGGCAAATAAACAAAACGCCTCAGGATAGTTAATTAGTCGTCTACGGCTAAGGCCGATAGTCCACACAATTTCACTACCATTCTTGCGATGTAATTTTTATTTTAGTACGGTATATATTAATTATTATTTCTTTATAATTATTTAAAACTAAGAGTAATGGCATAGAATTAAAAAGAAGAAAAGTCAATTGTAAATCCTTGCCTGCACCGCGACGAGAGCGAATGCAAGTCTCATGATGGACAAAGACTAAAGAGCACTAATATTTTCAACGAACTTTCGTACTAGTTGTCAACCTCCGCTAGTTATTTGATGACTACTTTACTGACTAGTTTATTGGAGTTTGCTAAGCGAACAATATTATTTTATTATTTGAAACAGAAAAAGAGAAATTTTCAATTCAAATGTTATTAAGACATAGTATGGGCGCAAACTTAAGTCACAGTATGCACTCTCTTTTCATGTCACTCTCATACTTCGGTGGGACGATTGCTCAACACTACCAGTGGCGGAAGACAGCTTTTCGTGATCTCCGAGGCACGGGGGCGAAACACTGCCATCTTCTCATCTCTAAGCTGTTACTAAAGCTTACTAAACAACTTTTGCCTGACCGAAGTTCGAATCACGACCTCGCGATGTACAGCCGTATATACTAGCCACTATACCACCGAGGCTAACTAAGCTAGAGGGTTATAAAAGAGGAGAGAAATTATAAAATAGCTTATAGATTGGGCTTGGTGGATGCTAGTCCCTATGAAATGATCGGATGCTCGAAGGCCGTTGGCCGAGCGCCAGTCCAAACAGACGAGGTGAGGCGGACAGGACAATAAAACCGTTTATATCGCATAATAGGTTCCGTTCAGATAAAATATATCTTTGGCCTATATATGTTTTAAAAAGTCGGTGCGCCTCTCGTGTGTCATATTGCCAGCTGTACTAACATCACCTTTTTTGTAGATTGTGATATGTTATGATTTTTACTGCAAATTTTTATAAGGAATAGATTGAGCAGTGACTTACTTTTTTATATTATTCTTAAACGTTTAAAGTTGTCACTAGATTGGTTGAATATTAATTAATAAAAAAAACTAAACATGTCCCATACACACACATTCCGTAAGCACATTCAAGTCAGATATTAAAACGTGAGCATATATATCATTTTCCTGCGCAAACCGATAGCTTAAATTAAATTGGTATTGAATATAAATAACTAATATTATAACCGGAGGTTTTAATGTAATAATATTTTTTTTTATTACTTAAACTCCTATGTCTACTAAAGGTACCTTAGAATATTTTTCTGATCGGTGAATGTATGGGTGAATATGTTATGGAACTTTGAACCGCAATAGTTCTTAAACTATAAATTCAAATATCCTTTTTTGCTCGAATTGTAATTATAATAATTATAATGTAGTTTTTCCAAAGAATTATTAAAGTATCTCTAAGTACTACAACAATTAAAAAATTCCTTCCGCTTCTGATTGACGGGATAAAAATACAGTACAAGATAATATGTAAAATCGACGAATACTTCTTACATTCTCTATTTTAAGTGAAATATTATTTTTCCTAAAGAAAATGTGGGTCACCTTAAAATTGGTTGGCTGTTTCGGGGTCTACTGAGTATAAAAAAGAGGTGAAAGTATGCTGATTATAAAAGCACTAGTTTTGGCTCTACTTTAGTACTAATAACTAGAAGTTGAATAGAAATAGGTATTTCGAGGTCATAGATTCGTACTTTATACTAAATTCTAAGTATACATTTTTGTGAAAATGTACCACCCACTAACTTTAATAATGAGGATACGTATGTAATTCGTGTAGTGGGTTTAATTAATGAAATGTTATCGGCTTACATCCGGGATTAGTAGGGATCGTTATTAATAATTAACGAGCTGTACTGATAAGAACGTCACAAACACTGGCACGTCGGAAGATTAACATCTTAATATCTAATTATAATTGGTAAATAGATCAATTATATCACGAATACAGATTGTGTCGACGTGTTTGCACTTCGTGTCTGCTTAGAGTACAAACTATAATGAACTGACGACCTTCGTCACTTTAAAATGTAAAACTTTTAAGCATTAAAAGCTCAAAAAGTATTACTATACCGTAAGTTAAACCCTCTTCTTAACTCTTTTTAAAGATTCAAAGCTCAAGAAGTATTACTATACTATAACACTCTTCTTAACTCTCTATCATTTACGGAATGTAATAATGTTAATAAATAAATTATACCTAGGTATATTTAGTATAACTTCGTAACATTGTAACAGATTAAATAAAACTAATTAAATTATGAAGTGTGTGATTTAAAAGTAGATAACTAATACGGAAGAATTGCTTTTGAAAACAATATATCGCTGTAGGGTTCGTTCGGACTGCGCCAGACCTCAGACAGATGGCGAAGGTGAAGGAATAAATTACCTCTTAAACAAAGGTGAATTGCACCTCGTTGGTTCCGTTTCCTTCAAAATGGGCAACAATGCAAATAAATATTTCAATACGCTTGATTTCTGGCCCTCGTCGGCGGGCAGAGTGCCAGCTAGAGAAAGTCGGATGGTAGGCCGCTTATTGAGTAGCTTCAAATTCATAAGTTTTCATAATACTTTCTTAGTTTAACGCGAATATTTGACATTATAAATGAAAATATCTTTTATCTTAGTTTCATTCATAAGTTTTGTTAATTTTTAACCGACTTCAAAAAAGGAGGAGGTTATATGTTCCGTTGTATGTATTTTTTTTTTTATGTATGTTCACCGATTACTCCGCCGTCTGTGGGCCGATTTCAAAAATTTTTCTTTTGATTGGTAGGGTATAGTTTCGAGGTGGTCCCATTGTCACCAAGTCAGGATCTGATGATGGGATCCCAGGGAAATCGAAGGCAACTCTCAAAATTTACAGGCACCTATTATGTTTTTGATATATTTTCTAAACCCGATAAAGCGTTTACGTATGAAAATCATCATCTCATGTGGATGACCTGATGATGGAAGGTAAAACTCCTCAACAGTTGTTTTGTATGTGTTTTCACCGATTTCTCCGTGAATTGTGGGCCGATTTTAAAAATTTCTTTTTTGTTCGGTAGGGTATACATTCAAGATGTTCTCATTGTCACCAAGTCAGCATCTGATGATGGGATCCTAGAGAAATCGAGGGCAACCCTTAAATTTTATCGGCACTGATTACTTTTTTCATATATTTTCTAAAGCTGTTCAAGAATTTGTGATGATGAAAGATATATTCTCAACGGTTAGGAGTTGAAAGAAAATTCTTTTAATATTATACGTACTTATGAACTGATAGTCGTATTCCTTCAGGATATTAGGTGGATTTATAATAGAAGGTAAATCTTATTAACGTCTACGAGTTACGTGGAAAAATAGACGTAAACAAATCTCGATTGACTATTGTCGTTCATTTCAATACTTCGCAGACTTATTGGAGCAGTAGTTTAGTTAGCCTTCCAATATTTTATTTAAACATAATAATTTCCACAAAAAAATTTTAAATAAATTATTTTTAAAAAAAATGAAAACCGACTTCAAAACGCTACAAATCGACACTAAAAAGAAATAAAAATAATTTTTATTACTTAGTTATTGTTGGAGTCGGTGCCAGCCAAAGCAAAATAATCTTAATACAATTTAATTAATGTATCAATTTGTAAATATAATCAAAATATCCGTTCGAAAGTTCATTGCAAAGGCAGGATAAAACTGTACTCCTTGGCTGGCACCGACTCCAACAATAACTAAGTAATTAAAATTATTTTTATTTCTTTTTAGTTTCGATTTGTAGCGTTTTGAAGTCGGTTTTCATTTTTGTTATATATGATACTTTTATTTTAATATCTTATATTCTGAATGGCTTTTATTAAAATCAATTAGGAAAGCCTTTTTGATTAAATGGGAATTGAACCTACCTACTTACCTACCTAAGCTTGATTGTATCTATTTTCAGCTTAATATAAATATATACCTCATCTTTACACTGTACAATTATTTATATTATTAGGTTTAAGTCTGAGCATCCAAATCCATTTGTAATGTATGAATTATTTCTTACACTGCCATCTAATGTATGACAAATTTAAATTTTTGTGGCAAACAAACACAATATGTTGAGTAAACTTTTTAAATATTCAGCTCCATTCAAAAAAGCTCGAAAGCTTACATTTTTTGTTCGTAGATTGCGGCAAATGTCTTAATTTAATAGCTTAGCAAATCCTCCGAGATAGAGCATGCGGGTATTACCGTAGTAGAGTAACCAGAGAACACTCAGAGCGCTGGCGAGCTGCCAGACTCCCGAACAGACAAACCTCGATAGATGTAATGGATGTAAGAGCTGTACCATAAACATGCTACTGGTTCTAATTAATGAGAGCCAAATAAAACATGGGTTTCATGATTCGCTCTAATAGTATGTAGAAGTAAATAGTTATCAAGAAATGAGACAATTGATAATTATGTTAATTAAATACAATATTCTTCATTAAAAAGGTATTTCAACATTTTTAGTAAAACACATATAAATAATTTTAAGCTAATTTGTTGTGAAAAAATGTAAACTCTGCTGCGCCATCTAGCGGTCAGTTAGTGCAAATTTCATTCAAAAACTTGTCAAATTTCAAGGCAACCAAGAAGTAAAAAATATAGCAATTATAGAATAAACTCGAGAAACTACATATAATACTACCTACCTTAACACAATATTAATTGATGCAAACAAACAAACTATTCGGCTCAATATAGTTATAGGTTATTTGTGAACTTTTATGTGCCATATTTTTAATAGATACTTTTCCTACTCTGCTCACAACTCTACATTTCAAGTGCTGTCATATTGTCTGCAACTGCAGGCTCTTGTCGAGCTTAAAGTACCATTGACATCGTGTGATCTAGTACTGTTCTATTCAGGCAATTGAAACCCATCACGGGTCATATCGATACCTACAAAGTAACTTAAAAATAGAGAGATTATTGTATATGTATAACCTAGCAAGAAGTACATAACTTTAATCAGCTGATTGAAATTAATTAGTAAAAACCTATATTATGTAAAAATGCTACCAAAAATTGTTGCCTCTACGTTATTTTTTTATATCTATTTAAATCTAATATAATATAAATGTCACCGTAAATTTGTAAATATCGTTAGATTATAATTTCGCAGATTACATTCTCCCGAGATTGTAGACTGTCGAAGGATTGTGATATTATTTGTTTGCAATTTGACGCGTTATTTTTCTGTACATTGTGGTCTATCGAATCGTCGAAGTGAAACCGTCAGACTGTGAGGTGGCGTACGACGCACCTTGCGTTTGATTGAACATACCATATTTGGTTGAATGGATCTTTTTTGCTTGTTAATTCGTTTGTTGTAGAATATAAACAAACAGGGTTTAGGTGATTATAAATTGATTTAATGTTGCAAAAGCTTTAGAACCCTTTCGTTATTACTAGGTTGGGTAGGTAAGTTTAGAACATAGAACATTAGCAAAACGCACTTCACCTCCAAAAAATAATGCGTTAAATTGTAGATATGTGTTGCCTACAATGTCGCGAGATAGAATATAAGGTATTTACAATTTTACGCTGACATATAACACACTTTTAATTCCTTGCTGTTCAACGTGAATCACTGTGAAAATCACTTTTATTTTACATCGAAGGAGTACAGTAGTACAATAACAAAAGCTTGATGTTAAGACAATGTTGAACGCTGCCCGGCGGTTGTTTATACTTGTGTTTATAAAATACATCTGTGATATTAAATTCCTTGGAGTGAATCTGTTTAAGCGCGATGTTATTCGTATGAAATGGAATAAACATAACTTAGGTCGGCGTCAAAACCAAGCGGGATTCGTAAATGCAGGGACGTAAAACTACAGGGCTTTGGGACATATTTTACTTTACAATAAAAAAAAATATATAAATTAAAATTATTAAACGAGGTATTATACTATTTTAATAAATCAACTGTAGCTAGTTCATTGATGGTAAGTGATCATTGACGATAAATGATCATTATACGAATATTTAATATAAGAATAAGTAAAATGGCTAAACTTTGTAACATTGTTATGGCACCTATAACTTTAAGTGCAGCAAAATAAACCAAATATCTTTTTTTATTTTATACATGAACATTATTTAGTAATCTTTGTTGTAGATATGTAATCTAGTTACACAGTTTTTATTTAAAACAAAATTATTTACTTAAATTTTGAAGTAAACGTATTTAAATGGTTGTTTAGATAAAAACAAAAAATGTTGTTCGCAAAAATTCGCAAAAATTTTTATAATATATTACCTACTCTTAAGAATTATTAACTTCATTTTACATATTATATTAAAATACAATTAATAATAATGCTAATAGGTATTTTAAAGAATAATTAGAAAAGCACCATTATAAGTGTAAATTCTGACAGCCCTGTGCGGTGCGATATCGCGATGCATTACAAGGATTAAAGAATCGTTCGCCGGCGGGCGACGCGCGGGCTCCGGCCGCGCACTCTCAATTATGTGGAAAAGCGCTTGTGTGGTTGTTTTGATGGCGATTTAAGTCCTGCTTAATACTAATAAGTAGTAGTTTAATAAGTAAGTAATAGTAATAAGTAAGTAATATCGTTAAAATCTCAAATATATTTTTAAATACATTTATTAATGCCAACTGAGCTAAATTTACTCAGTTGTACATGAATAACAATGAAACAATCTTTCTTGTTTATTTTTGGCATTTGCTATTTGTTTTGAATTTGAGAGTTCTTTGAAGTGCTTATATAGAAATTCAACGGGAGATGTAACAATACAAACTAAAAAAAGGAAGAAGTTCTAAATTCGATGGGATTTTTTTAATATTGTTTAACTCAGAACTCTGTCAATTGTTAAACGATTAAAATAAATCATTATTTTTTTGAATGTATATACTTACAATTTGGATCTATCTTAATTTGAAAATAAACATCCACCACGAACTGTAGAAAATAGATGTTTTCACGTAATAATCTTTTATGGTCTTCCACATATAACTTTTTATAGTACTTTCCGATTGCGATGATTCTTTCTTTATTGCATAGGGTATACCTTATAGTTAAACATATATCATATGGAATGTATAATATAAAATAAAGTCGCAGTCTGCTTCTATATACATTTTATCTTTTATGAGCCCCGCGTACTTCTTCTCAACCACGCGACTTAATTTTTAACATAATTTTGTCTAACGTCTGTCGTAACGTGAAAGAAACCATTATGAATTAAAACAAAGACTACAAATCAAATCAAATCAAATCAAAATATTTTATTCAGCATAAAAATTGTTACAATTTCTTACTGAACGTCATGAGTCTACCACCAGTTCGGAAAAAAGAAACCTCTGACCTGAGAAGAACTGGCGAAAGAAACTCTAATGTTTTTTTTATCTTAACCTAAAAAATACTCATACAAATAATCTTAACCAAAAATAATATATATTATGTATGCTTACAATTTTACATATATGAAAAAAAAACGTAGAGACAAGAAAAGTAAAGATAAAAAGATGAATATTAAGTTTTCACTTCACTCACATATTATAGTTTCAAAAGAATTGCACGAATCCATCATATCGTACATCGCTCGCAGTGTGTCGCGGCAACCATTAGCTAATTGCTTGGAAAAATGCCACGAGAGACGACGCGCGACGCAGGCTCGCACTCGCACGCACACTTGACGCTTGTCAACTTGTAAAGGTATTTTTAAGCTTTTTTCATGAATATCTCTTTGAAAGCTCTATCAGAGAGAGCTGGAGGTAAGCTTAGCTAGTTTTACCAAAAGCTTGTTTTTTCACACATGCTTTTTAACACGTTCTTACAAATGTTTGATCAATGATGTTGTTTAAATAATTCAAAACTACAATTTAGTGTAATAGTAGATCAGATCTCGGTCTAGACTAAGATCAACTTACTTGCTCTATCGTTGTATAAATATTTATTTTAGTAGGGTCTATAAGTAATATGTGTTAACATATTTTTTTGTAAGTTTATGAAACAATCGAGAATATAATATAAATATTAAACGCCAACAGCAGTCACTTACTATTTTCTTTTCGTTTTACAAACCCAAACTTTAAAAAGTAGTGAACCGGGAAATATGTAAATTAATTATTTATATAATGACAATATTATGATAATAATTTTCAAAGTGATATCATTTAATATTAAAAAAGCCTCGTATTTGTCTCCAAAAACAAAGCCTACACATTTGGACTCGCACTTCATTGATTTTTTTCTTATATTTTAGTGAGATTGCATTTGCTTATAACTTTTATCATGACAATAGCAGCCATTAGTTGTCGGGGGCTAGCATTTACGAAACAATACAAATATTGGTTGGTGAGAGCGATGTACGCGCATCTGCTCGACGCGTGCAAGCGTACAATAGGTTCCCGAGGGGGTATCCTTATAGATTAAGCCTATTTAAAAAATTCAAGCATTTTATTTACAAATATTGATAAAATGTTAATAATAATAATTACTTAGTTAAATAACCAAAGTAACTCATTAATTAAAATCTCTTATTTATAAAACACCGAAAGTCTAATAAAGTGTCTTTATGCAAGAAATTATCTTTTCCGATTTTGTCGCGGATTTATTTAGCTTTTTGATTCCCGACGTTTCGAATGCTTTACAGCGCACATGGTCACGGGAGAGACTAAGGTATTTGACGTCTCAGAGGTTTATTACTTGTTACAGACAGCGTCTACCCACAATTTACAAATTGTGTTTTTTTTATTTATTACGTTGTCAAAAGTTACAAAAGCAGGCGTGTCTCTGAGCGCCACAACAAGCGCCGACGCGACGCGACGCGACAGATTTACAAAATGTAATTTGGACTCCACAAAGACGGGAATGTAAAGAGCACTTAGCATGATTGTTATCTTTTTATATTCGAGCGGTTTACTTGAAATAATAACGGAAAATATTTTAAAGTCGCGACGTAACTCGCTTAAAGAGCTTTGAGCTTACACAATTGTAATCAACACCGGATAGAAACTTTGCAAAATTATAATAATATTTTTGTATTCAAAAGAAATAATATATGTAATAAAAATATAATAGAATATTTGATTTTCAAAAGTTTGATCTAAATGTGAGTAATTTTTATAGAAAATTATTAGAAAATTAATTTTTAAATTAAAATTTTATATAAAACCTAAATACTTTTAAGTAAATTCAAAGAAATATCTCTTGTCTTCCGGTTTTTGGTATGCTACTATGAATTTAATTATTAGCCGTGCTTTCATATAATATGTAAGTATAATTTTATTTTGTTGAAAGGAATTTTCACTTAAGCTTAAATAATTAAACTAAAGCTCAAGAGAGAAATTAAAATAATATAAAAGGTGTGGTTTTACTAATAACATTTACTGGAATTTTTTATTACTTATGACTTATAAAACAGATTCTAATGCCATGAAAAATAATCTGTAAAAAGTAATATATTTATAAGTTTCACTTATTACTTTCTAAGGCAGTGGTAGCCCAGTGGTAACGTGTGCTTAGGTAACTAATATTTTTTATGTGCCGCTTATTTATGACACGGTTACCACTTGCAAAGGATATCTTTGTGAGAAAATACATCATAAGGAATGTTTGAGTTTGAGAGAACTTCACAAGTTTTGGAAAGCCATGTGAAGTCTGCAAGCACACACTTTATTAGCGTGATGGATTATAGTCAGAATCCCTGGTAGGTATTGGAGAGAATTCGTGCCTAGCAATGGGACTGTAAAAAGGGCAGAATAAAATTATTATTTGCTCGTTATTATTTTTAAATAATTGTTGTTTTTCAATAATAATAATTATTAAACATGTTTAGATAACGTTACCCACTCGTAATACTTTACTACTATTAAAAATATAATTTTATGAGCCACAAAATAGTAAAAATAAATACAGGCAAGCAACTGCGTAATTATAAGAGAAAAAAACGAAAGCAATATGATAAAATATTTTATCTTCGAGTATGTCTGAGGTAAATGTGAGCGAAAGTATGCAGCGTATTACCGGAGATAAGCCTTCAGCCGCGCCGCGAGAGTTCTTAGTCCGGGAGGTAGTGTCAAATTTGACCGGAGCATTTTGGCATGGCTTTTGTTTTTTTGTATAGTCAGTTGTTCCAACGCTTATTAATAAATAAATTGTCAGTTGGTCCAAAACCGGGGCATAAGATGAGAAAATGCCAGGAAACTTGATAGTAAAAAAATGTTCTTGGACTATTTTGGCAAAGATAAAAAAGTATAAATAATTAGTTTATGAATTGTAGATCTCAAAAAAAGTGTCAGCTGTATCATGTACGTGACAAAATATGTTAGCTGATCTGATATTATACTTCATAACCAAACTTTGAAAGTCAAGCTAACAGGTTGTGCCTCGTTAAAATTCCAGCTGATATAAATTATTATGATTATTGAATTCTAATCTTTAATATATACAATTTTCAGCTTTGCCAAACTGCTACAAGTTTTTCTGATTTTTTGACATATTCACATGATCAGCTAACATATTTTGTCACGTACATGATACAGCTGGCACTTTTTTTTAAGATCTACAATTCATAAACTAAATTATTTATACTTTTTCATCATTGCCAAAATAGTCCAAGAATATATTTTTTTTCATCTACGTTAATATTTTCTCTAGCCCAAAAGCCCCGGAGTCGCGCCAGCTGACAATTATTTTTGTTCTCATACAAGTACTAACTATCAAAATAAGTTCATAGAGTCCATGCCAAAATCACCGTAAAAATTTGACACTACCTCCCGGACTATCTCTACACCTTTGTAAGGTGTATTAAGTAGTTAGCTATATAAGTTGTTAAGCCTTTAGAAGAATGTTTTAATACTGAAACTACCTTATTTTTATTAAATATCTGAGTTTTGAAATTACATTATTTTCTTCACTCTTTTCATAGAAGTGTTGTTTATTTTCTGATGAAAATGGTCTATTGTATACAAAATACTTACTACAAAGATAAAAATTACTTATAAAATTTATTCTTATTTAAAATTATTCAATAAGTTAGTATGTATGTGAAGGTAGAAAGTCAATGTGAATATATCCGGTATGAAAAGAAATTAAAATTTAAAATCAAAACAATATAAAATTAAAAAATTTCTCTGTGTACATAAATACATCGAGCATTACTAAAAAGTAATTGATCAGATAAGAATGAATTTATTTACACTTTTAGTGTAAAATTCAGCCATGAGTTAATTTGTTTTAATTCTTTAATATATTTAAATGTCTATTTGATACTACTTTTATTTGTAAAAGAGAGATATCCTAAAAATAAAACAATTCTCCAGTAATACAGTAACAAATGTAAGCTGAGCGTGTATATTGGCTTATTTATTTCTCCCAAGTAAAATATACTCGTACATTTATTACTAAATGTGGCATCTAATGTACGGTGAAAAAGGCTGTGGGTAACAAGCCGGCGCGCTGGCGGCGATCCAGCGCGTTCCTTCAATTGATAGCTTTAGAAGTAGCTGATTATTACTCTGTTATAGAAAAATAAGACTTTAATTCCGTCTTTAGGTTTGTATGAAAGTAAACTTGACTTTATATACAACGGTGAATATTATTAATTTCGGACAGAGATAGTATTTTTGATAATCATAATAAATCCGCGACAAAATCCGAAAAGATAGTTTCATTTATAATGTCAAGTATTCGCGTAAACCTAAGAAAGTATTAGATAGTATTTGTATTTTATAGAATGTAATGTTATAATGTTATAAAAATAAAATATAATATTAAAAAAATAAAACACCTTTTAGATATTTTGAATAACTGTCTAATGATGCTTTCCAAACTTATGTTAAGTTGTATAGCTATATGCGCATGTCTAAACATATGTATATCTAAACTAATAAAGCAATAAAGTTTGTATGTTTGTATGTAGAGGATAATCTATATATACTATCTATAATTATTCTAAAAACTCTCTCACTAATAGGAAGCTTTATTACTTTTGTTATAAAAAGCTATTTTTTTAGCGATAATAATGTGTTTAATGTTAACTGAATTTGTAAAATAACCTTTGACGTTATCTGCAATTGTTACTTTTTAATGATGATACTAATATTTTTAAATTTAGTTCAACAATGTTAAACGCATCCTAACCTTAAATTAAATTCAAAATTTTCTTTTTATTAAATTATTACATTTTTTACTAATGGTCATAAGTCTACTACTAGATCGTAAAAAAGAGACCTTAGACTAGAGAAGAACTGGCGAAACAAACTCAGCGGGACCTTGAGGTGTGCTAGCTAAAGTATTTTCTATATTATTACGCTAAACTTTTATCAAACACCAAAGAAAATTGCTTTCTCAAAGATAAATTGCGGAGATAAAACTTTAAAGACTATTTTGCTCCAAAATACTCTGTAAACAATACAGTAAAGGAATAACATTATCTAATCTAACATCTCATTTAAACGATCTTAGCTTGTTGTTACTAGCTAGTGCAGACTTTGTTTGTTTGTTTGTTTGTTTAAACGCGCTAATTTCAGGAACTACTGGTTTGATTTGAAAAGAAATTGGTTTCCGGTCTTCAAAAGGCGTGAAAAGCCGCGGGTAATGCTAGTTTCTATATAAAATAACTTTTCGGGACCAATTTTAAGGAGTACTAGTTTAAAGATAGAACCAAGTTAGGGGTGGCTGTACAGTGCACGTGCCGCCGCACCCGCCGCGCCCAGACACGTACATTTAAATCACTAAATTACTAAGAAATCACTTCTAGACTAGCAGTTCTAAAAAAATATTAAAAGGTTTATTTGTTGGGAATTTTTTTGTTCTGTTTCAATTATGGCTTCCCTGGGTTTTTTATATGTTAGAAGTATTTAAAATCAATAAAATAGCTTCCAATTATATAAAACTAGCCTTTCCCGCGGCTAGGCTCGCGTTTTAAAGGCTGAAAATAAACAGAAATATATTTCTCACGACTTTTGCATCATTTTTCATTGATGCTCCGCTCCTATTGGTCGTAGAGTGATGTAATATAGCTTATTAATAGCCTTCCTCAATAAGCGGACTATCCTACACAAACATATTTTTTCAATTTAGACCAGGAGTACCTGAGACCTAATTTTATTCGTTGTATGAAATACGAGTATTTGGCATGTAATATAGATAGACGGCGCCAAATAACATTGAAATAAATTTCATCTTTTAAGTGTACAGATAACATCGTGAAGAAACCTGCATGCCTGAGATAACCTAGCAAGTTTTCGATATATAAGTGAAGTACGGGAAACCGCGAAGGGAAGCCTTTGCCCGGCAGTGGATATTGAAAAAGGGTGAACACTACTACTAGTACTATATTTGTTGAGATCAAAACCACGAGCAGCAACTAGTTTCAAGATACAGATGAAAATAATTAAATATATTACAAATCCCTTTGAGAACTTTGTTATAAACTTCTAACAAATAAATCGATTAAAATTACATAATAAACAAAGGAAACTTAGTTATTAGAAAAGTTGGGAGTTAGATAACTCGTACGATTCGATTTATAAACTTTTTATTCGCTTCATATAAGTTTTGTAAAAGTAGATGTTACTATTATACCGACAGAGAGAATACAAACTGTAATGTGTATTTTAGTAAATACTGAACTGATACTTAATGTTGTAATCATTTTATTAAATGCTCTATTTATGCGTGCCTTTTTCTGTTTTTGGTAAACGATATTCGATATTTTGCCAATTATAAACTATTTTTAATTATTTTGTTTTCCAGGGTGATCCATAATAATAATCTTTAAGAAAAAAACCCACGTGAACTTTTAGTACCTCTCAAAGCAATCGATGATTGAATATCGACAGATCTGAATGAAAAAGACCAAAGTTTAGCTTTGGTATTTTTCAATCAGATCTGTCAAATACCTACTTATATTTAAAATGCTAACTAATATTATATTCGCGTAATTCTTAAAAATCCTTAAATAAATGTAAAATTGATACGATTATAGAAAATGATCCTAGCGTTAAACGGTAATATTACTATCTCTGTCAAAATTGAGACTTTCTTTAAATTGACTAATTTCTAATATCCCTAAAGACGGCAGAGACTTAATAAAAATTCTTATCATCTTTCATTAAATAGGGATTCGATAAATGTATATTATATAAATTATTTGGCTAATAAGGTTTTTTAATTAAAGGCCACTTCGCGCGGACATCGAGGAGCTACTCTTGACAAATATCCAATTACGAGACTTTATACATTTTTATATTACGTTTTTTGTTTACGTCTCATTAAAATATACTTAATAAGGGG
The DNA here is from genome assembly GCA_905231865.2 of Boloria selene. Classification (NCBI taxonomy): domain Eukaryota; kingdom Metazoa; phylum Arthropoda; class Insecta; order Lepidoptera; family Nymphalidae; genus Boloria; species Boloria selene. The sequence goes on from HG993132.1 coordinate 165,680, forward strand.
CTCGTTCCACCACTCAGATGATACCGATGTACCACAATATATCTGTAATCTACAAACAATTGACGCAGTCCCGAATATAATTAACTACGAATTAATTTTAAAATCATTATATTAAAGAATAACTATAATTGTGCATTATAATTATCAAAGTATCTTTTTGATACCCAAATATTACAAACTTTTATTGATCTAAGCTTAATAAAGCAAAGATATGAAGCATTGTAGGCGGCAGCAGATTTATTTCAAAAATGTAAAAAGTTTTTCTGAGCTTTATATCTAGTGAAGCAACAAGCAAAAGCTTTCATCTCACCAGTTACTATTTAATTAATAAGCAAGTAGTTTCATAAGTCACGGAAATTACTAGGTGAATATGAACTGCCTTATTAAAGCTCTATATTCATAGACAAACAGCGTTTTGTACCTGAAATGAATTCGAACACATCGGAACTCAGCCATGACATGATCCGCCGGCGAATTAGAAATGCATTACGCGTTACTTTACCGTAGTGTGTGGCCGCTGCGCTCGGATAATGAGATTACTGCGCTTTGCTGACCTGTTCCGGAACAATTAGACTTTATTTCTAGTCATTTAAAAATCTTATTTATTTTACAGTCTATATGTTATAAATGCTCTATTTTACTCTGTTTTAAGTACAAGAAGTATATGAATAATATTTTGAACATGATAAAAAAAATTAAGACGAAATGCAGCGAAAGTATTCCCATAATGAAATGTAAAAAAAGAGTAATGTTAAAAAAAGGAACCAGATTTATTTTTGCCTATGATAATTAAATAAATGATAAAGAAAAATTATTAATAAAAAATATTCAAACACTAAATGCGGCTAAATTACTAATCTTGTTCAAGAATACACAGTGCGGCTGGGCGGGCGGCTGGGCGGGCGGAGAGTACGGGGCGGGCGGCACGGCGGAGGCTTAATTTAAATTACTTGCCCGGTTCAACTCTTCGCAATTTAGACACATGTACAGCATTATACACATACGTATGAGTATATCCTTACAAGTATCTTAAATGCTAATGTGTGTTAATTTAGTTTAACAGATTACACAATATTTGTAGGATGGAACGAAATTAAACAATAGAAGAAGCAAATATATAATAAATAAATGAATTAGTTATTAAAGTAGAATAAAACGTATTGATATTGATAACTTTTCAATATTTAAATATTTTTAAAACAGCTTGTCTTTGCCCATAATCAAAACACTTAAAAATAAAAAGTACAACCTTTATGGAATATAATTTTATTAGAAATACAAGAAAATAATCTCGATTAAAAATTAAATTAAGAACTTTCTTAATCATAGAAAACAAGAAAAGCTTTCCGCTTTCTTTGAGTGTAACTGAATAAAATATTTGGCTCCGTGATGTGACGACTACCCAGGTATGGAATTAAATATGCTTTACCACATAGTAATTTTTTAATTTATTGCTATATTGATTTCAAAAAATATTTTGTATTTTATATTATAGAAATAACGTCTCATAGAAGAATTAAAGTGAATTCTGTGTGAATAGCTATTAGGGGTAGCAGCAGTTCATCATTTTTTTTCAACTTGATTCACAATGAAGATTGATCGATGGAAACGAACAGTGGATGTTTTTGTTTCGTTCCTAAGTACTGGTTCTATAATAGTAAGTAGTCTAATACATCTTAATTTAAAAGTTGGTAAATCTGTCAGATGATATAAATATGAATGGACAGTTATGTAAAGCTTATTCAGGTATATATATACTCCGTTAGAATTTGAGAGTAATGATAATATCACTTGTACTCAGAAATACTGGTCTTTTGAATTGGTCGGATGATCATCATCATCATTTTACATTGCTAAATTTCATTGCATAAGTCATAACTTCAGAAAGTCAAATAAAAGTATTTTTATGCTGAAAAGTTAAGTACATATAAAAAAGTTGCTATTGCCATACTGTCTAATACTTTAATGTTTTAAATGATGTAATTTATTGAGTTCAATAAATTGTTCTATAATCTCTCCTTTAGTTTTTTTAAAAGAGAATCGGAATAAAAGGATTTAACTACTATAAATTATTCATAAAAATAAGTACCTATACAAAGGCAGCCCAAGCGCTCATGTTTGAACGCCCTTCACTTACTTGTACTCGTATGGAGTGTTTAACCGTATGTTTCTATTTTCATATTTTGACTTCACCATTGTCTTGGGGTTCCCAAGACACTCCACTTTACAAAAACTTCTAAAGTATGAGTACAAATAGTTTCCAAGTACAGTAGTTCACGTTGACATTTGAAAAGACAGATTTAACGTAATAGGGAGACCGCACTTTTGCTTAAAGTAAACGTAGCCAAAAGTTACGAATCGCAAAAAATATTACGATATTATTTACTTTTAATGTATGGCTACTAAAATAAATTGTTGAAACATCATTACATTTTTATAATAATATGTTGAGATCGAATCACAACTTTGTAAATATTAGTATGCGATCGATCGATAGTGCGAGAAATAGTCGCACGTCGCAGCGGAGCTCTACAAATTGCGATAAATGTTTATTTTACTTCACTACACACTAATGAACGCAACTCATTCTAGTCAGAACCCGGTTTTGTTTACAAATATCGACTTCATAGCAACTGATAAGCGTAGGTTTACTTGATTTATCTTATAGTTTTATGTTTTTAACAGGATTTATTAAAAAAATGTAATTAAACATTCTAGTACGTTTGTTTCTGTAAATAAAATTCGGCCAAGTGCGAGTCAGACTCGCGCACCGAGGGTTCCGTACAAACCTGTACGGAACGGTGTATGAGTAAAGGGGTAATAAGTTTAAAATTATTAAAAATATTTTTATTATATGATGTCACTAAAAATTTATGCTTTTCGCAATTTTTCCTTTATCTGTGTTATAAGACGTTGCTTCGTACCAAATTTCAAGATTCTGAGTTCACGGGAAGTACCCTGTAAGTTTTGATTCCCTTGCGAGTGTCGAAAATTTGCGGCATAAACGGGAGTATCTTTTGATCGCGTTGACTTAGAAGTTTGATTTTTTCACAGCTCCAAGAGACCATAGACTTGAGTATTTGATATGAATTTCAGCTTGATACCTCCACGCGTTCCTGAGAAAAAAGGTCTTGACAGACAGACAGACAGACAGACAGACAGACAGACAGACAGACGGACAACAAAGTGATCCTATAAGGGTTCCGTTTTTACCTTTTGAGGTACGGAACCCTAAAAAATACTTAAAGTTTTCCAAGAGAATTGATTCATTCATTGTATTGCTTGCTCAATATTTTCTATACATAACTTAAAAATCACAGCGAGGAATACTTAATTAAAGAATTAATGTATTTTATGATAATTGTTAAAGTTGAGAATGTAAAAGTTCATAATTGCAATCAAAGTTTTGGACAAAACTTTGATTACAACTAGACACTAAGGGACATTCGACCGGTGTCAGATAAAGCTCTTAAGAAGTAATGTACCTACGAACAAGCACGGACTTGGACATACTTAGTTCTTAACTTTATTACCTTACTTTAAATTAAAATCTGGAATATTGCATGCTTTTTATTATACTATGGCAAAACCCATTATATAATAAATACATCTAAAATATATAATTATGTGGATGAAAACGTGGGCACTAATATTGAGCTTAAGCTTCTAAATATATATTTAAGTAGTACCATTTCAATAAATTAAGTTAATGCACGTGGATCGTGTAAGAAAGGTACTAAATTTCAGGATCAAAAGCTGAAAATTTGCTAAATTTTCAGACATTTTAATAAAAATAACTTACCCTCTTATTCGAAATTCATGTTAGAAATATAGAATTTTAGTTACTTCTTCATATTTTTACGTGTTCAGTGAACATTGAAGAAAGCTTGTCTTATCTGAACATCGAACTTCCATTAAATTGAACAATCATTTATTTTATTATTATTTCTCTGCTCCGTACAATTTTAATATATAACAAAAATTAATTATTTATTTAGTTCGTTTGAGCTCGTTTTTTACTATTAGGTGCTACCGAAGATCCTTCTAATTCGGAGTCCGTCGCGCGGCGGGCGTTAATATCCGGCCGGAACTCGATAGACTTTCTACATCACTTTCTACTTAAATAATCTCTTGCATATTTTATTTTTGCCGTGACCTTGTTTCCTTCTAGCATATTCATGTTCAATGAATTGTATAAAAGTTGTAAATTTTATTATAATTTTCAGCAATTGTTAAAGACAATGTTTTATGATATTTTGGTAACATTTTGCTTCATGAAATTAATTTCATAAATCTAATAGAAAGATAATATTATGTCTACTCTAATTACTCATAGACGGATATTTGTTTAGGTACAGCTAAAAATTCGGTCAAGTGCGAGTCAGACACGCGCACCGAGGGTTCCGTACAAACCTGTACGGAACGGTGTATGAGTAAAGGGGTAATAAGTTTAAAATTATTAAAAATATTTTTATTATATGATGTAACTAAAAATTTATGCTTTTCGCAATTTTTCCTTTATCTGTGTTATAAGAAGTTGCTTCGTACCAAATTTCAAGATTCTGAGTTCACGGGAAGTACCCTGTAGGTTTTGATTCCCTTGCGAGTGTCGAAAATTTGCGGCATAAACGGGAGTATCTTTTGATCGCGTTGACTTAGAAGTTTGATTTTTTCACAGCTCCAAGAGACCATAGACTTGAGTATTTGATATGAATTTCAGCTTGATACCTCCACGCGTTCCTGAGAAAAAAGGTCTTGACAGACAGACAGACAGACAGACAGACAGACAGACAGACAGATAGACAGACAGACGGACAACAAAGTGATCCTATAAGGGTTCCGTTTTTACCTTTTGAGGTACCCTAAAAATTAAATTAAAGTCATATAGTAATTGCTGTACCAGGAGTAGAGAAAACTTAAAACACTCGCACACTAAAAGCACTTGTAAGCTTTCGAATTTAAAGTCTTAGTGAGACTATCGATGTAATATAAGTACACATGTCTATAAAAATCAATGGCCTGTTAAATAGTTTGGAAGCATAGATAAATGTAAGCGGCAATGGCCGCCGGTCGGTGCCCGGATATTAATATCCGGCGGAAGTTGCGGAGAGCGCCGAGCCCGACAGCGCGGTATCATTCTTTCTTTCAAACGAATTCCTTCATTGAAACTTTCTTTGATATCGTTGATTTATCCTTATAGCGTTTACTTGCGCTTGTCTTTGATAAAAATAGGCTAGCGGCTTGACCTGTGCTCGTCTAGGTTTAATATCGACTGATATCATATTTATTGTAGTACGTGATACATTACATTTTAGGACTCATATTGACCATAATGTGTATGACATTAGACTAAGTAAGTAATAATAATTATAATGAAAATCATAATATGTTATTACATTTCAATATAATTTGAAGGAAAAATATTTAAACACGACATGTTATCTCTAAAAAAATAGCTTAAATAGTATATTGCACTTTGTACAATTAAATTATACTAGCCTTTCCCGCGACACCACTCGCGTTCTAAAGACTATCTCATATAATCAAAAGAAATATTTTCTTCCGTTTTTGCAACAATTTTCATTGATGTTCCGCTCCTATTGATCGTAGCGGGATGTAATATAGCCTATAGCCTTCCTCGATAAACGGACTATCCAACACAAATAGAACTTTTCAATTTGGACCAGTATTTCCTGAGATTAGCGCGTTCAACCAAATAAACAAACTCTTCAGCTTTATAATATTAGTATAGATTAATATCAAAAATATTGGATTATAAGGTTTTTTTTAAATCTTTACGATATTTTACTTTTACTTTATAAGTAATCAGTAAGTTAATAGCAAATTCCAAGCAACGATTATATAGCGGTCACCTGACTGGGCGTAGTCTAGGACACTAATATCCGCCGCTTTGTTTCCGGGTCAGCGCGCGCTTCTCATTAAACTATAGCGATCGAACTTTACCCAGGAATTTCACTTTGATCGGCACCGGAATGTTTTAGTGTGTTGTTCTATATTATTAGCTTTACTATTTACAGATATTACTTACAAATTTATTATATACGACGAAAGTGTGAGATGGTATAAGTTTAGTCTAGTCTAGACAATATACTCGTATCATTGTCGTAAGTCTGTTCTAGTAAATTATTATTATTGACCCTTAAAGTGATTTAGAAGGTCAACTATTAAATAATATAACTTGTGTTTCGACCCCTTTTGTTTTAAAAGTCAAAGATTAAATTTGATGGTGAAAACGGTAGAGTGTTTAAAGTACCTGCGCACCCCATTAAGACTTTGTAATAGCTTTTAATTGGCAGGACAGGCTATTCTAGCTTGGGAATTCCAAATAACCTCTATTTATGCAGATATTAAAGTAAAGCAGTGACCGTAGTAGCCTAGTGGTGATGCGCTCGGATAGCTGAGTGATGCGGGTTCAAATCAGGAGTTCTCTATTTTCATGTGCCGATCGTTTCTAATTATAAACTCCTTATTATAAAGTTTTTGAAAGACATGTGAGTTTCGCCAACCCGCACTAGGCCAATGTTGTGGACTATGGCCTAATCCCCCTTATTTTGAAGGTAGGCCTGCGGCCAGCAGTGCGACGTTTAAAAGGGTTGAATACAATGAAATAAAAGCATTTTAGAATGTTAAGTAAAAAAATATAACAGTAAAATTTTAAGTAAAACAGCGAGGATCACATTAATAAACAAATTTTATATGTATTCTAACCCCAAAGGCCTTTGTAATATATCTATAATCTGTGGCAGGTTTATAAAGGCATCGTTATCGCAGCGCTAAAATTGTTTTCTAACAGTCATCTGATTGTATCGCCTAATGAATGGGACGGGATCGACAAAGTTGCGCGATAAACGCTAACTTTTAACTTTTGATAATAGAAGAATAATAAATCGTCAGAGATGAAGGTCTCTTCGTGAATTAGGCGGCGGTCACATTAAAAGGGGTAAAACCTTTTATTTGCATAAAACATTTATAAATAAGTTATGTTTTTATAATATAGTGTAAGCTTGTGCATAATTTTCACAAATAAAATAATATGATTATAAACTCAAATACATTATCTACCTTAACTTTAAATGTCTTTGTCGCTGTAGTTTTTCGATACTAGGTAATATAAATTTTAGAATAATTTACCCTTTTTGGTTCCATTGATTTTTTTTCAGTAAAAGCCTTTAGAGAGTAAGTTAGCGTTCCCGTCACGTCTGATACGATCTCGATATAATAATGCCATTAAACTTTCTGGAGCGCCGCCAGCGCCGGACGCCATTACGTAATGTGCTATTTGATTTTTCTCATTGTGGCTGTTTCAAGCAATAACTTATGTTTCAAAGAATTAATTTTTCTTATAGCTAGAGCTTTTTGTTTTAGGGTTCTTTGAAAGTCTATAAAGATTTCTTAAAGAAGATAAGATTAAGATTTTTAGATAAAAAAGGGTTTATATTATATTAGACTGTATATTTTAAAATTTTAATTTTAAATAATTATGCTAAAAGAATTTTATAGTTACTAATAAGGTAGTATATCCTGTAATAAGTTTAAATAGGCAATATTTTTTTAAATGACTACTGTCAGCATGAGGCAGATTTTTAATTTCAATCGCTTCTGCTGAGCATGCGTGTACTTTTTCGAACTTTTTTTATATAACAGCTTTTTGTAGTGTCAGTTACAAGATTATAATTCCAAACAAACAAATAGAGACTGGACTGGACAAAGAAAGAATCAAGTAAACGTACAATACATGAATGCTGACTTGTAAAGTAAAACGGAATAAAAGCTCCATTCAAAAGCAACGCTTTAACGTGATATTTAAGACACTTTATTAGAAGTTTCGATTCACATCCAACATTTTCACTTGAAATAAGATGAAGGAACTAATATCTTAGCTTTGAGACACTGGCACGGCTCCAACCACTGTCCCTACATTGTTACACAAACTCCACTAGATATTGAAGCGATAATATATTTTTATTATCTGAAATTAAAAATATTATGATTTTGTGAGTTTTATCGAGTTTATAATGTTCTTAGGAACAGATTTTTCTTAAAATAATACCTGTAGCGCGATCCTTGAGTATACAAATGAGAAGACAAATAAAGATATTATAAAGATATTTCCCCCGTTTAAAATGTGTACGATTGTGGACCAGAGTATTTCCCTTTAAAAATCAGTACTGGGGCTGTTACATTTTTATGTGTATGTAATTCTAAAAAGAGTAGAAATAGATATAAAAAAATAGAAAATAATAAATTGTTTATATTATAAATGAAGTTTCATTCCTTTTATTCCAATCTTTCCGGATTTTGTCCCGAATTTATTTGGATTTTGGCTCCCGACGTTTCGAATGCTTTACAGCAATCATGGTCACGGGAAAGTCAGTCTAAAGATAGTTTCATTTATGTGTATTATGTGAAATTGTTTATAATATAACGTAAATAAAATTCAACTGTCCCATATTTCTTAAAAAATCGCTAGTGCCAAGACTGTAGTGAACCGGGCTAAAGATTCCGTCATTTGACCGCAAATGTCTAAACTACTTCAGGCATAATATCTGTAACTGCCTATTAATACACAATTTATAGCTGTTCTTCTCCAATACTTTGTTTTACGAGATTGCCGCGTTACATCTTTATTTGCCATAAAATTGTAGGTCAATAGTAAACTCGTACTTTAGTTTAAGCCATTTAATACATAATGGAATGTAGTTCCAATTTAACATAGTAGTTATGTAGTCGATGTATCCTTTTTCTGAATATATTTTGTTATACGACCGCACGATCAGGCCTCCAATTATAATGGTAATATTATTTCTCTCTAGATTTCGATATATTAGAGGAAAATTTAGGGCATCAGCAATTATCGAAAAAGTGTGTGAAGTTTCGTAAATTGGAAAATCTATAAATCTTAATTAAATGAAAATTAATAGTGTAGTAATTATTAGTATCATAAATCTATTTAAAAAAGTGAAATCAGGATAGTGAGGTAGTGAAATGTAAATCACAAGTAACGTTTCTCAAAATTTCAAACAATCATAACCTTTAAAAGCAAGTCAAGGGACAAAGGTGCTTCTTATCATTTTCTGGATAAACATTTCTAAGGAATTCTTAAATAGATCATAAAAATAAATCTCTTAATACTATTTTAAGAAAATATCTTCGAAACAAAAGGATTTTTTGCAAAATCAAATTAAAAACATCGAAACAAATAACACAAAATACAAGCTGCAAAATACGAATTTCACAGTGAAAATAATAAAATTAATCAATCTGCAGCGCGTAAATAATTCCCCCGAATAACGCATTCCGTTTGTAGAGTCGCTCGTCAGTCTACAGTGTGCGGCGCGGTGCGGCCGCGGGGAAGGCGACATTTGACCCCCGATTGAAAGTCAAAAAAAGGACAGAGTATGGGAAAACTTCACTATTTTTAGTTGATAAATGTAGTACGTGTTTTTGCTTTGTTAGTAAATTACACAATATCTGTAACTACGAAGTAGTAAGTTCATAGAAAAACTACCTTTTCGGATTTTGTCATCTACACTAATATTATAAAGAGGAAAACTTTGTTTGTTTGTTTGTTTGTTTGTTTGTTTGTTTGTTTGTTTGTAATGAATAGGCTCAAAAACTACTGGACCGATTTTAAAAATTCTTTCACCATTCGAAAGCTACATTATCCACGAGTAACATAGGTTATATTTTATTTTGGAAAAAAATAGGGTTCCGTAAGATATTTGGGTTTTTCGGACACAAGGTGTAATCTATATCTATATTAATAATTTCGTCAAGGGGTACGGTAGACTCGATCGAAACCTTACCTGATTAATAAAACATAAAAAAATAAAGATTTCGAGTCGACAACATATATCCGCAAAATTCGGATTGTCGAGTATTTTGTTAAATTCTAATGATGCTGAAAGACAAATCGATTATCGAAATCGCCATATTGGCCACTCTAGCGAAGCGATACTGACATCGGATGACACGTCAATATTGAAGCAAAGGAACTCATTCATACAGCCATAAAGATTTACCTCTGTATTAGTGTAAATAAATAAAATAAAAAATAAATAAAATAAATCCTTTCATTTCTTGCGTTTACAAAAAAAATAATATCCTATTAACAATAAATCACAACAATTTTAAAAGTATGTTTTAATAAAATCATCTCACATCCAGTTAAAACAAAAATATAAATTCTAATGTTATACGTATTAAAATATAAGAATTTATAATTCATATAAAATAAAATATATAGTATAATTAAATAAAATATAATATATTTACTACATAAAAAAAGAATATTTAATTCCTAAAATACTGCTAAGAAAGAATAAAATAATAATAATATGTTCTAAGTTTTAACTTATCAAATGATGCGTAATGATTTCTCATAGATGGCGTTATTAATCTATATATCGACGGGTGAAAGGCTATTTGGTTTAAGCGACACTATGGTCGAAATAGAGTTATATATATATTCGGAATCAGCGAATTTTTCTGCGTCGAATGAACCTACTTTCATGTCAATCGGAGCACTTTTTTGTCGCTTGAGACATCCCTGATTTTGCCTTCATTTCTCAAAACTTTTGTATGATCCGACATAAAATACGACATAATTTTTAGGTATTGGACATTGAACATATGCACAACACCCATAAAATCAATTAAGCCGTTTTTCCTGACATCATTTTCAATAACAATGATACTTAAAGCATTTTTCTTGTCACCGAATTTTAAAAAAAAGTGGAATCTTAAACTATTTTTACCCCCCACATTAAAATAGTTTTGCGTCGCTTAAGACATTCTTCTGCTAAATTCGATGGTGTATGTCGCTAGAACTGTTTTAGCTGAAATTGCGCTAGTAGTATATGGAGGTAAACTATTTTTGCTTATTGCTGATAAAGAAGTCTTTGTCATATAAATCTTTAGCTCTTCCAATTATTTTTGAAACTTATTACATCAAACAATCTTTCAATTTTAATATGGATGTTAAAACAGTTTCATAAAACTATGTTCAAGTCAATCTCGTCATTTAAACAGTCAAATTTTTGTATGTCAATTTTAATGTGAGTCGTTTAAAACGTTTTTTGTACTTGATAATCCCGCTAAGTCCAGATATTTTTTGTACCTACCGTCAATACGCTGGCGTTTCAGTCACTGTTGAGTGATGGAATAAGCAAAACGTACGCCATTTTCGCGTGCTTTTTAGTGATTGAAGTGTTTTTTTATTTTACAGTAAGTACTGTTTTTGGTTAATAATTGATAATTTAATCAATCGTAAATTTTTATAATGGTATTTATGACTGTTGTATATATTCGATTTCCTATGTAAGCAAACGAAATTTTTATATCTAAGAATCTAGTAATTGTTTGTTATAATTACTTATGTTTATTAACACAAGCAATGTAAAATTACAATCATAACGTATTAAATGTGTGGTTCAGTCAGTTTACAATCGTTCTAAGAGTGTTGCTTACATTTTAATGTTTTTTATAATGGTAAACAGTTAGGCTATAACATAACGTGCGCTTTGTTTGAGTCATTGTTGAAAAAAAGCGGTTATATGCTGATAATAATTAATGCTTTTTATTCAGGTTAATATTTATTTTGTGTATTTCATTTCCATAGGTCGGGTAGGATGGAGTCACACAGACAACAATATTATAAACATAAAAAAAATATTATAGTAAACAACAACACTAGAGATGAAGTTATGGATGAAATAGATAAAGAGCAACAAAAATCAGAAAAGAAATATAAAATGAAAAAAAAAAGAATATCAGTAACATTATTAAGAAGCCCTTCATACCATAAACAAAATCATAAAAATGTAAATTCTAATAATTTTATGCAACACAGTATTTTACAGAACACTGCAGAAGATGGCTTATGTATTGAGAACATTGCTGAGGTATATTTTTTTGTTTCAAATGTTTAAAGTGACGCATGACGAAATTTATGAAACGAAAATTATGAAAACTTAGAAAGGCATCTCCGAATTATGTTAAAATTATATACTTAATTTAAATTTTTTTGATTGCTCAATGAAAGAAGATACACATGGAGAAAAAAATATGATTTACTCTTAAGCCTAAATTAATGAATTCAAAGTATAACTATCTTATGCCAATAACAAACTCGCAGAACGGATATAGAGGATGAAGCAAGGGAGTAATAGTAGATTATTGCACAGAGCAGCAGAAAGTGGGGGGAGCGAAGACGGAGGATGAAGGGAAGAGGGAGGGAGGGAAGGCGATTGGGCCTCCCGGACTCTCACTCACCGGACGAAACGCGACAGCATAGCTACCACTTCACGCCGATCTTCTGTGAGAGAGTGGTACTAATGAACTATACGGGGCGTGCCGGCCCATTCGGCTGCTACCCGAAGGTAACAAGCATGGCACTACCAGTAGTAATATCCCATAAATTAAATACAAAACCTCAGTTAAATAGTTGGTAGAAATAACAATGTAGTAATGAGTGTTTGACTTTTTCATACCTATATCGCTAAACCATCAGCCCTTTTTAACGTCCCACTGCTGGGGGTGGGCCTCCCTCAGTACGAGGGGGATCAGGCCATAGTACACCGCGCTGACCTAGTGCGTGTTGGCGGACTTCACATGCCTTTCGAAAACTTGTTAGGTTTTCTCAGACATGCAGGTTTCCTCACGATGTTTTCCTTCACCGTAAGACAAGTGGTAATCATAATATAAATGATTCGCACATGAAAATATCAGAGGTTCGAGACCCGGATTTGAACCCGCATCACTCGGTTATCCAAGCGACCGCTAAAACTGCGTAGAAATAACTGCATTATTTTAGCGATGCAGAAATATTCCGTTTTCTGCTGACATTTTAAGTTAACGCTGTAGTTGAAAGAAAAATTAAATAACTTTATAATTGAGTATTTTTAACGTGCTGTTAAAAATGCATTTTTTTTAATTGTAAGGCCTTTATAATTAATTAGTTCTTAGATTCTTTTGTTCCTATAAATATTTTTTATTGCTATACTCATCAATGAAGCTGTGATTTAATGATAGCAAATTATTATTTTTATAAAAAGAAAAATAATGTATTTAATAAATCGTATTTTGAGTGATGCATTTATTAAATATCTTCTTTTTCTTGACATTGAGATTGATTGTAAAAATTAAGTAATAAATGTTATTTCTATAGGCAGGTAAAGCCTAATTATGATTGTTACAAAGTTTAATAAAAGATATTTGGTAAATAATTACTGTTTCATTTACATAATGTACTATCTAAATTTCCTGATATGGTTATATAAATAACTAATAGTTATCATTTTTTATATTTGGTCCATTTAAGTTTTGTCTCATTTGCCAGGTGACTCTTAGCATTGATATGAAACGGTAAATAAACCCAATGTTTTTTTGATGTGTTGTCACTTCAATGTTTCTTCTTAAAGTCTAGTGATAATTGATTGGCCGTTACGCCAACTAGTCACATACTAACATTTGACTATAATGTCGGTTAAATCAATTAGACATACTCTGAATAATGTCAATGAGTTACATAAAACATTTTTCCTGAATCTAATGACATGTTATACTGTTGTTTAAATCATTTTTCCCAATTCTATAATAAAGTCGATAGTGACATTTTGTATTAAGTGACAGCTATTTTTGTCAATATTAGTTATTATTGCATAGAAATTCATTATTATTATGGCTCTTATCATTTAAAACCCTTAAACTCAACTCACTTATGAATCTTTATTTTGGTTTTCAAGATATGATTTTTTTTCCAAAAATTTTTCTTTAAATTGGCTCTCCTGTAAAGTTAAGAAAATGTCGCTTAAACCAAATAGCCTTTCACCCGTCGATATGTAATATATAAATGCGAAAAACACTCATCACGAAATCTCAAAAACTGCTGGACGTATAAAGATGAAAATTTGCAGGGAGGTACTTTATAAATAGTATAGGTGCACTAAGAACGGATTTTGCGATTGGGCCGGATTAAGGTGGTCTAAGAGCTCTCGCAAGTTTGTATGAAAGTCCTTCATCTTTTGTGCTACAGACTTTAAATTTGGCAGGGAGGTAGTTAATATTTAGTATGGGTCTGCTAAGAACGAATTTGGCGACAGGGTCGCATTAAGGAGGTCTAAGGACTCTCACAAGTTTTTTTTTAATTTCTTCATTTTTTGTCCTAGAAACTTTAAATTTCCCAGGGAGGTAGTTTAAAGTTATTAGATGTTTGTTTAAGAAAGGATTTTGCGATTGGGCCGGATTGAGGTGGTCTAAGGGCTATGGAAAGTTTGTATGAAAATCCTTCATTTTTTGTGCTAAAAACTTTAAATTTGATAGGGAGGTAATTAATAGTTTGTAATCGTTCGCTACGCGTATAAACATATTTTGCATCAGGGCCGGATTAAGGAGGTCTAAGGGCTCTCGCAAGTTTGTATGAAAGTCTTTAATTTTTTTATGCCACAAACTTAAAATTTAGCTGGAAGGTATTTAATAATCAGTAGACATCCGCAAAGAACGATTTTGCGACAGGGCCAGATTGAAAAGTGCAAGGGCTGTCGCAAGTTAGTATGAATGAAAGTCCTTCACCTTATGTACAACAAACTTAAAATTTTGTAGAGAGGTAGTTATTGTCAGTAGAAGACTTTTAAGAATGGGTTTTGAACAGGGCCTGATTAAGGTGGTTTAGGGACTCTCACAAGTTTGTATGCTGTTCCTCTATCTTTTCTGCTACAAACTTTAAAATTGGCAGGGAGGTAGTTAATTGTTAGTAAACGTCCGCTTAGAACAAATTTTGCGACAGGGCCGGATTAAGAAGGTCCAAGGGCTCTCGCAAGTTTGTATGAAATTTATTAATTTTTTTGCGCTACAAACTTTTTGGCAGGAAAGTAGTTTTTGTAGTTAAGTAGAAGTCCGCTAATAACGGATTTTGCTACAAGGCCGGATTAATGAGGTCTAAGAGCTGTAGCAAGTTTCTATGTAAGTCCTTTATCTTTTGTGCGACAAACTTTATATCTGGCGGGAAGATAATGTGTGGTCAGTGAACATCTACTAAGAACGAATTTTGCGACAGGGTAGGATTAAGATGATATTATGAAGGCTCTCATTATTTTGTATAACAGTTATTCACTTTTTGTCTTACAAACTTTAAATTTAGCATTGAGGTAGTTAATAGTTAGTTGACATCCGCAAAGAACAAATTTTGCGACGGGTCGAATCGAGGAGGTCTTAGGGCCATAGCAAGTTTGTGTGAAAGTCTTCATCTTTTGTGCTATGAACTTTAAATTTGGTACGAAGGTGGTTAATTGTTGATAAAAGTACGCTAAAAACGTTTTTTTTTTCTATAGGGCCGGTTTAAGGTGGTGTAAGGGTCTCATAAGTTTTTCGAAATACCTTCATTTTTAGTGCTAAAAGTTTCAAATTTCGCACTGAGTTAGATAACTTTTACGATACTACAAATCGGACACTCCATTCAAAGGATATTACGAATTTAAAAATAATAATAATAAAATAACGCGCAGCACAGCGGGCAATGGGGAGAGGGAGTGGGAGCCAAGAGCGGGGAGAGGTAGCCGCGCCGCTCAGGAGTATATCAACGATGGGTTCTGAAATAGCTGGAGTAATTTTTGTAAATTTTCAGGCAATCTACAGATCAACCGATTGCCAGTGATCGAATAAAGATTAGTAGCGATTAAAAAAATTAGCGCGGGCGAAGCCGCGGGTACTGCTAGTTTTGCTATAAAGCAGTCGAAAGGATTTGCATCGGGAAGCAAAAGTCATAATAAATCCGCAACAAAATCCGAAAAGATAGTTTCATTTATAATGCCAAATATTCCCGTAAACCTAAGAAAGTATTTCGTAGACAAATATGATATAATGAAAGAATTAGACCTACTTGTAGATCGTAGCGAGCAGTAAAAATCTGATTGAGAAATGAATCACGATCGCGATTACAAAAAAGAGACTCTCGGTCGAACTGGTACTGATTCATTGGAGACAAAATGGAAGTTCGTGCAATCAGTTCGCGTTATTTAGCTGCAACTACTCCCGCGACGCTCGCTAATGGTAATGAGTCGAAGCGAAGATAGGAATTGAGGAGGTTAATACTTTCAAATTACAATATTTTTTATCCGACAGTAATATTGTGTATGTTGGATTGAAGAGAAATCACGTATCACATACTAAATGGGTTATAAGCTGATGTATTTAAGGATGACGAACGAAAAACGAGTTTTTTTTACCAAAACGCCTTTATTTCAAGAATGTATACTCGAAAATATATCGGATTGAAATTAATATAAAATTGAAAGGCATAGATTTTCTTTTACCTAATGGGAAAACCCGAATTTCGTTTTTCTTAAATAAATATAGTTTATGAGCATATTATTTTTGATTGCACTCCATCAAGATTCCCGTGTAATATTATACATAATTACTTCTTAAACAAAAGGATACCTACTTAAAAATAATTTCTAAAGTTTTTCAACCCTCAGGGGTCCTTATAATCAAGGGCTGAGCACAGATCGTAAAAAATAATGTACGCAATCACTCGGTTAGTTCCAGTTTTTGAGAAATTATTTATGAGTTTTGCGTATAACTACAATTTAACAACTGTTATTTTATGAACTAAAGTGAGGTGAAAGATTGTTAAAAGTATTATAAATGAAACTATCTTTTCGGATTTTGTCGCGGATTTATTTGGTAATATCCGAAATCCGAAAAGATAGTTTCATTTATAATGTCAAATATTCGCGTAAACATAAGAAAGTGTTATATTGTATTGCAAGCGTTCCTTCTCAGACGGTATTAATATAATTAAATAAATGGTAATTTCGATTTAAGACATTTAAAATCAGTGAAGAGAAATTATTTTATCGATACCTAGGTCACAGATACAATCAGCGTAACGCAGAATATTAGTATTATTGTAGAAAAGTCGCAGCCAGCAAGTAACATCTCTCGTAAATCGCAGATCTACTCCCAAGTTTTGCTCGAGCTCTGCATAACGACTGTGTAATGCGAAAACTTCGTAGATTGCTCCAATATAATTTCGTTTCGCCAGTCATTGAATTAAAACTTTACTTCAATTATGTATCTCTAGCCTTTGCCTGCAATTCTTCTTGTGGAAAAATGAAGAATGAGAAAGGGTAATGTAGAGTTTTTAGTAATTTATTTGTACTTCACTAGCCTTAGTTAGAGCATGATATATTCAGACAAATAAATGTATGGATTTAACTTATACTTAATATTTTAAGAAGAGAGCGTTGAGCGTTTAATTTTAACATGAAAGTATTTCACGTTCTTTTTATTTCAGTTTTTTTATTAAATATAACATTAAAATGAATAAATGATATTGAATGATATATCTATACTAATATTATAAAGCAGAAGAGTTTTTCGTTTGGTTGAACGTGCCAATCTCAGGAATGGTCCGAATTGAAAAAATCTTTTTGTGTTTGATAGTCCGTTTATCGAGGAAGACTATAGGCTATATTACATCACGCTACGACCAATAAGAGCGGAGCATCAATGAAAAATGTTGCAAAAACGGGAAGTCGAGCGTTAGTTCTGCGAGGTACCATACCGCGCGACTCAGAAAGAATTTGGTTTCCGGTCTATAGAACGCGTGCGAAGCCGCGGGAAATGCTAATATATAACATAAAATGTTAACTGTTTGTTTGTGCAGGTAACACAGTACAGAGTCAACAACAACTTTTATGGACGTGTTTCTAATACGGTACAACTTATATGTGGAGAAGTTAATATGGGTAATAAAGTATGGTAGTGAGCACTACAATAGTGTACCGTGCGCATTATTATTCTTTGTTTTCTATACAGAAAACTTCTCTTTAGGAAATAAATAAATATTTTGGGACACACAGCGTCATTTAGTTCTGTGGTGAGCTACGAAGAAAGCTTGTGTTACGGATACCAGATTGTAGTTGATATACTACATAATATATAAGTTTTAAATACATACATATTAACAAATATGAACACTCATGACTGGAGTACAAACATCCGAGTTTAACAAATGAATGCCCCCAGCGGGACTCGAACCCGCGACCGCTGGCTCAAGAAAGTAGGGTCACTACAAACTGCACCAAACGTGTCGTCAAAGGAACCCACTTTTTTGTTAATACAAAAGCATCGATCAATTAACTATAGCATATAGAAAATATAGCAGAAAAGCAGGTTTTATAACGTATATGTAATGTTTAAGGTTAATTAAATGTCTCGATCGCATGTGTAGTGTAGTGTGAGAGCGAGCGACACACCGCTCATTTGACTGCGGCCGGCGCAATCAGCCCCAGGAGACCGCATCAAACATTCAAATTAACTTCCTAACTGGTTACTTGCTTACAACATAATCATGGTACCTGGAATTTTGCAAGAAAATTTGTGATTAATGATAATTAAATGGCAGATGGAGTTTCTCATGAAAATACTGATAAAGTCGTAGCGATATCATCGACCATCCCGTCAGTGATAACACACTCAGACTCAGAAGTAAAGAGGCAATATAACTAAATAATAAAATAAAGTACAACTGAGCTTATTACAACAAAGCCTTAATTTGTCATATCATACTTACTAGTATTGTGAAATGTCTTAATACATATATTAACGAAGGCGCGCTACGAGCGAGAAACTTCACTAACTTGATCGGTCACCACTAAACACTTTATCCCTAAGCGGTAGAGAACCCTCGCCTCGGCTTCAACATAATATCTATAATTATATCACTAATAACTTATACAAAAATAAGTAATCGTACAATTAATGAAATAAGTTTAGAAAATATGTATTAAATACACATAATCGTATATTGTACATGTTTATTAACTTTATAAAATAAATAATTATTTAGTCCTATATTATATTTTTAATTTATAAATATAATATAATCAGGGTTGCAAATTTTCTAATTCAAAAATTTTTAATTAAAAATTAAATTTCCAATTTCTAATTCAAATGCTTGGATTACAAATTAAAAAAATACTTTTTAATTTCAACGTTAAAATTAAAAATTAAAAAATTATTTTTTAATCCCAATTTGAAAATCAAAAGTTTAAACATTATTTTTTAATCCCAATGCTAGGATTGAAAATCACAAATTTAATTTTTAATCCTAGTGCTGGAATTCAAAAAAAAAATAATTTGAATTGACTTAAGTAAAATAACTGTCTACATTAGCATGTGGTGATTTTGTATCAAAATAAACCCGCGAAACTATAAGTATATTATAATTTTATACGTACTTTATACTTTCTGATTATGTGTTCAGTAAAATTACGGTTAGAGTAATTCAAAGATGGCGTTGTGTGAACCTTCTCTCTAAATTAACTATGAGATACCAACAGGACACAAATTAAACGCGCGAAAAAGTTTGAAATCTGAATCGTTCGAATGAAGATAATAACGAAAATTTATTGTAACTGTTAATTAAATTATTATTTTCTATTTTTTTATTTTTTATTTTTATTTTTTAATGCTCAACATAAAATTAAAAATAAATTGTTAATGGAGTAATTGGGATTAAAAATTAAAAAATTATTTTGTATTCACAATGTCCAAATTAAAAATATTTTTTTATTCCTATGATGGGATTAAAAATTGGAAAATTATTTATAATCCGAATTTTTAGAATTAGAAAGTAAAAAAAAATTTTTTATGTATTGCTAATTCAAATATTTTTTCAATGCATTATTTGCAACCCAGAATATAATAAATATATGTTGGAACATTTTTACAACAGCGCCATCTAGTTCCGTGGTAAGCTACGAGGCTTGTGTTACGAATACCGGATAGTTGATTAGTGATACACATATAATTTTTAAAATAACATAAATTTATAATCAACCCTTATTGTGACACATAAATTTAAGGTTTTAAAGTGCATGTAGTAGTCATAATCATATTACCGGTCGCAGCGGAGTGAAACCAATCAGCCACAGCTCGGCCGCAAACAAATATTTAAATTAACCACGTAAAACGTTACTTTGAAAAATAAATTGACTTTTAATTAACTTTA
This sequence comes from Boloria selene, assembly GCA_905231865.2. NCBI lineage: Eukaryota > Metazoa > Arthropoda > Insecta > Lepidoptera > Nymphalidae > Boloria > Boloria selene. The sequence goes on from HG993132.1 coordinate 185,718, forward strand.
TTTGACTACTGTGGCCATGAATACTTCATTAATTCCTAAGTAAATAAAGCTTACGTTCTCGCTTAATTGGTTTGTCCTTCTCTCAATAGTAGCCGAGCTTATAATTCGCTCCTTTTGTAGAGAAAAGGCCTCGTGGATTGTTAGTACTTTGCAATAACTCACTATATTAAAATATAGAATTACAATCAATAATGTAGATGAAAGATACATCAACTTTATTACAAGTAGGAATTTGAATGAAATGTAAATTATACAAAAATAATAATAATTTATCCCACCTACTGGGTTGTTTCTAGGGTCTTCAAAGTGGGCAAAATATGTTAAAGTACCTTGTTTTTGGGGTTTTAAAGTAAATGATGCGATTATTATTAATAACACTAATACAATTCTACAATTCTGCAGAATATGCGAAAGCTAATCATTTCTGGTGCGACCACATCAAGGATTAAAAGTAACTCAAAAATTACATCGCCTGTTGCAACGCTCTCGCTTTATACATTTTGTATTCAAATGTTTATACTTTGCAATATTAGCCTCTTTATTAAATAAAAAAAATATTCGCGTATTTTAAGATATATATATTGAAATAAAAACTGTATATACTGCCACGTGGATCGATAGATCATTGTACGAGTACATATATATTTCTCTTCATATTAAGTTAACGAAATTAACTTTCAGTTAATTAACTGTATCTCTCACTGCTGTAATCACACAACGCAAATGTTCAACGTTGAACAATTTCATTAAAATCACTACGAAGACTCAATAGCTCGTTAAAATACCAATTGGAATCAACATTTGTTCTGGCAACTGTGATTCAGCTGTCAATTTATTTTAACGTGTTATTGAAGTGCGCGACTCTGCTCATACTTAGACCTAGTTAAGTAGCTATTGTCTACTGCTCTCTTTCAATACAAAAAAAATATTTGTTACATACAAATCGTTCATTCGCTTTTCATAATATTATTGTAAATGTTAGGCTTTTAGTGTATGCTCATGCCCATGCCATGCCCCATGGTAGCCCAGCGGTAAAGCCCTCGCTTGTATAATCGAGTGATGCGGGTTTAAATCCGGGTCTCGCACCTCTGATATTTTCATGTGCGAATCATTTCTATCATGATTACCACTTTCTTTCTTCTGTCTTACGGTGAAGGAAAATATCGTTTGAGAAAACCTAGCAAGTTTTCTTAAAACATGTGAAGTTCGCCAACTCGCACTAGGCCTCCGTGTTGGACTATTGCCTGATCCCCCATATATTGAAGGGAAGCCCACGCCCAGCAGTGAGGCGTCAAAAAAGTGCTAAAGTATGGTCAAGCCACCGTGTTGGACTATGGCCCTCATGTTGAAGAGAGACCTGTCCCCAGCAGTGGGACGTTATAAAAATAACTGAAGTATACTCATGTGTATGTGGATAAAACTTTTTATGTCATTATTAAATCTACAGTCAAGATCACTAGATGTGTTAAGTATTTGCCAAATCTCCTATCCTCCTGTCCTGTCCTATCCAGGATTCGAACCTGGAATCGTCTGATCCACAGTAATATGTACACATATTAGATTAGAACCGAAAGATTCTACACCGAATCCATTTTGAATTTACTTAACTTTTGCTTAATATTTGTGTAAGAAGTAAGTATGATGTGTAATATTAAGTGTGATCAACATTTTATTTACGTTTAGTTTCATTTTTATCTACCAAGTAGATTTAAAGACGAAAATATTTATGAATAAAGACGTGAAACCGATTAGGCGAGTAAATTAATCTAGATCAAATAGCACACGAAATGAATTGACTCAAACTATCTTTAAGAAGATTAATATATTGAATATTGATTAAACATAAACCAATAGAGACTTATCTTTACTTACCTTAGACTGGAAAGTAGACAAAATAATGGTTTACAGCTAGTTGTGATTATTACACTCGTATAAGACGTACAACCCTTCACCCCACATGAACGGGTCGCACAGACCCGGGCCGCAATCACGCGGCTAATTAGTCCCGCGCGTGAGAGGAATGCGTATTGTTAGTTCATACTCGTATGTACAAAGGTTTTCAGCCTGGTTCGTATTCTGCCTCACGATGACTCCAGCAGGGTAGAGCTCAAATTGTGGGGTCGATCTGACGTCGGTCGTTGTTGTAGCGAGCTATCAATTATTTTGACGTTTGGCTCAGTTGGTAGTGACCGCTACTTTCCGCGCTAGGGGTCGCGGGTTCGAGTCCGTCTGGGGGCAATTCATTTGTTGAGTACGAATGTTTGTACTTAAGTTATGGGTGCTTATAAAAAAAAATATTTGTCTTATTCCTCTATTTTAGCAAATTACTTTATTACCTTAGCTTTTTGACAAACTAATAAACTCTGTAACAAAGTTTATGCGGACGTTGAGTCTTGTGAAGCTTACAAAGCTGTCTGGTACAGTTATATGGTACTAGCAGTACCCGCGGCTTCGCCCGCGTGCATGTTTGTAACCGCTACTAAACTTTACTCAATTACTCGCTGGGATGATCTATAGATTGCCTGAAAAATTAAAATAAATCAATTACGAAAATAAAAATACAGCTATACGTTAGTCAGTTAAGTACATATTATATTCAAAAATATAACTGAAAATTGAAATATATGAGTACCGCTCGCACTCGCGCCGTACATTTGGTCGGAGCGGGAGTCATTAGTGCGTGTGGCTTTCTATCGCGGGAGGCGGCGGTGTGATCGGAAAGTTAATGAATGGAACACGATAAGCCTTCGATAGCTCGTTACACTCGTATATCAAACAAATAGTTTCGCTGAGTTCACGATTCTATAGCGGTAACTAACGGTATTCAAATATTCGTTGCGTAACTAAAAGCAAGTCGAGTAGTTAGTACTATTAATACTGTTACGGTTTATATTAACTACTCGTACTGCTTCCTTTGTCCCTTTATAACATAATACTGTATTTTAAATTAAAACTATTTATCTAGTTACTTTTTTATCTGTAAAAGTCACTACTTAGCTATCACTAATTCAAAAGATTTATTAAATTTTATCAAATTTTCTAAATAAATATTTCTATATTAGTTATATATTAAAAGTGTATAAATACATGGTCTACGCCACACACAATATAATACATTGTTATGGAAAAAATCTATTCAATTATATTTACAACACAGGATCAACTATACCTAATATAAGATACCCATTAGCACATGTCTTCATAATGAAAAGATTAATAAGACAATTATTTTCATTATCACTACTTCTTCAAGCGCATGTAAAAAGGCTTGGAGTTTAATAAAACGTAAAATGACTTTCTATAAACGGATTCCTTCAGAAACGATATTACCTACTGCTAAGAGCTTTTTGTCAGACTAATAAACTCTGTAACAAAGTTTATACGGACGTCGAGTGTTGTGAAGCTTACAAAGCTGCCTGGTGCAGATATATGGTATTGTATCGAGGCCTTAATACGAGGTAGTTATAGATAATCCATTATCAGGAAGCTACATTAGAACTATACAAAAGTCATGAAGAGTGTTCTATTTGACATATTTATTTGACTTTATATGTAGTACAGTAATATATTAAGTAATGATCATTGCAAGCATTTAAGCTTAAAACATCTAAGTCAAGTGTCTAATTAGAAATCAACTTTATGTTAACAATAATTAATTTTAGTGTTTTAGTCTGTACGCTCATTGCTCATTTAGTCATGTGTAAATCGAGAATATTTAGAATGAATGTAATGAAGCTATGAATTTGGCTATGTGTTGTGTAAACTTATTTGACTAACATATAGCTCCTTTCCTTTAGTCTAATACTGTGATAATGCATAGAAATGTTCGTGTGGTCAATGGTTGTGCAGTAAACAGGCAAAGCCACAAACCATAAGTTGTGTTTAATTAAAGCTTTGACACACGCAGTAAGTTTTGTGCCTTTAAGTTTTGCCCTTAATGAATCTAAGCAGAATTAGAAGTTTCTTCCTTCGTGATAATTAAATTACTGCTAGAGCTTACTCTTAAGTGTAAGAACTAAATATAGACTGTACTTTCCAATTTATTTTTCTAATTGTTTTCATGCGACCACGCCCACTGTAATAATAAGATAAATTGTTAGTTTTGTGGTAGCTGTTTCTTAATCTACAACAATCTTTACATTGTTACTTAATCATGCCTGAATGGATGAACAGATTTAGATGCAGGCACAGATATAGATTATACTCTGGAATAACACACGAGGGTACACCATACTTTTTTAACATTTGCGGTCTTTGGATTTCAAATATGAATTCCTATAAAAAACTATCAAAAGTCAAAAATAATACTATAAGCTTATTAAAATAATACACAAAAATTGAATTGAAAAAAAAAAAAAATTGAATTTACTTAGATACTGTATTTCTAAAATGCCTATATCTATAACATATAATAGAAGCAATGTATCTCGTCTTTCATTTCTGTTAAAAAATATAATGAAACCATTAATGCTATAAGCCTTATTCTTTCACTGCGAGCTCCGAGTCTTTGTTAGCTCTTTATATAATCATAATATTACTAAAATAATAATTATTATAGGATTTTTTTAATAATTTTTCTACAAAACACCTTGTGACGTGTAAATCACTATTATATTTGAAAATTTCGTAAATATTCTTATTTTAAAACTTAGATTATTTTGGATTAAATAAATTGCTCTTAACGAACTAAACGTGCCTTTAACGATGTCATGTCATATTACTTTGCTTTCTGAATTTTATCAACCCTTAGCATTCCCATGAAAATTTAATTTCCGTACAAGCATCTGAAGAATTTCTCAAAGTTCCTTTACACACTCTCGCTCGCCGTCTTGACACACTCATCTCGCATGAAAGCTCTCCGGCAATTCGCAACAAAAGACGCCCGCCTTAATATCCTTTGTAATGTCTTAGATTTCATTACCTTGGACCTGTCTATACGCTTTGGCGTTTAATTTGTAATAAGTAAGCGTTTGTGCGACCGTTTGTTTGTCACAAAAGTGGAATATAAGTATACATATCATATTGTTCTTAATTATAGTACTATTTCTCTATTAATAATATATTAAAATTGTTTTTTTTTTAATTCTAGTAATACTAGTAAAAAACCTGCCCAGAGATTAGTGATTTCAATATCAAATATTATTTAGTGTAACTATTCGATATATCAAAATTAAATGCACCCGTAGCAGTTTCTATTAGGGATTGCAATCCGGCGTCATTTTCAATCCGGCCGGATCCGGCTGAATTTCCATCAATCCAATTGACCAAATCAATATGATTTTCGCTTTTTGGTTCAAAATGAACTGTTAGTAAGTTATTCAAGTATCATTGTACTTAATATAGGCTAGCTATAGGTTTCGCTAAAGCACTTAAAGTACATAAAACAAGTTTGGCTATACGCTTTTACTTATAATATACCAAAAATCAATTCTCCATTTACCATTTCATCCCTTTTGTTATGAGGACTACTCTTTAAACCAGTTATTCGGTTATCTTGGCGTAGTTGTAGTAGTAGATAGACCTATGCCTACTATTACAAACTTTTTGTTGACTTTGATGAGAAAAGTATTACGTTTTCAAACATGTGCAAAAATAAACGGTTATTTAATTCAAAAGCCCTAAGAAGTATTGATTTCATCTTTGACGTAAGTTATCCCCAAATTACTGTTAACCCCTTTTTAACCCTGTAATGCAATGGGTTTCAATAAAATATGAAACACGTTTTCCATCAATTCTGTTAAAGTATCTTTATGCAAAATTTGAAGTAGATTGGAATCACACCATACAGACTAGGGATTGCAATCCGGAAAACCGGATCCGGTAATCCGGCGGATCCGGCATCATTTCACGGTCACAGGATCCGGTACTAATATACCGGATCCGGCGACCGGATCCGGTGTTACTAATTTTTGGCAAAATAATAGAGCTTTTGCATGAGTTGGTACTTTAAATGGGTACTGCGTGGTGTTCATGCGTGCGAGTTGGTGTCTGACATAAATATAACACTTGTTTGTTAGCATTATCGAATACTTTAATAATTATAATGGTCTCATATCAGTAAAGTAAGGTTTAGATTTTATAAAGTTACTTTATAAATAAAAAATAATTGATCTATCTGTGAAAGTGACATCTAGGAACACTGAGTTACTCGTAACAACGTTAAAATTTTACCTAGTTGCCTACACTAGCCACCGCTACATTTTAATTGTTTGCTCGTTGCCTAATCTTAACATTGGGTTCGAAAATGCTCCACCCTGAATGACTGATGGATCAACGCTCAGCCTAAACTGCTTATCGTAGAGACCTGAAACTTTTAGGGTGTAACCATGTAGTTTATGACGTAGCTATCGGATTAGAAAGGATTTTCCGAAATTTTATTTTATTGAACCCCATTGCCTTACGGGGTTAAAAAGGGGTAAACAGTAATTTTAGGGTAACTTACATCAAAGATGAAATCAATACTTCTTAGTACTTGATTTAAATAACAGTTTATTTTTGCACATGTTTGAAAACGTAATACTTTTCTCATCAAAGTCAACAAAAAGTTTGTAATAGTAGGCATAGGTCTATCTACTACTACAACTACGCAAAGAAAACCAAATAACTGGTTTAAAGAGTAGTCCTCATAACAAAAGGGATGAAATGGTAAATGGGGAATCAATTTTTGGTATATTATAAGTAAAAGCGTATAGATAAACATATTTTTTGTATACTTTTAGTTACCGAAGCCACGAGTTTCGCTAGTTTTTTATAAACTACTTACCTATATTAAGTACAATGATACTTGAATAACTTACTAACAGTTCATTTTGAACCAAAAAAGGCGAAAATTATATCGACCGGATCCGGCCGGATTGATGGAAATTCAGCCGGATCCGGCCGGATTGAAAATGACGCCGGATTGCAATCCCTAATACAGACATTGCTCCCGTTTTTTCACTCCCTTAGGCATAAAATTTCGGAAAATCCTTTCTAATCCGATAACTACGTCATAAACTACAAGGTCACACCCTAAAAGTTTCAGGTCTCTACGATTAGCAGTTTAGGCTGTGCGTTGATCCATCAGTCATTCAGGATGGAGCGTTTTCTAACCCAATGTTAAGATTAGGTAACGAGCAAACAATTAAAATATAGCGGTGGCTAGGTGTAGGCAACAAGGTAAAATTTTAACGTTGTAACGAGTAACTCAGTGTTCCTAGAAGTCACTTTCACAGATAGATCAATTATTTTTTTATTTATAAAGTAACTTTATAAAATGTAATATTACTATTACCTTACTTTACTGATATGAGACCATTATAATTATTAAAGTATTCGATAATGCTAACAAAAAAGTCTTATATTTATATCAGACACCAACTCGCACGCATGAACACCACGCACTACGCATTTAAAGTACCAACTCATGCAAAAGCTCTATTATTTTGCCAAAAATTAGTAACACCGGATCCGGTCGCCGGATCTGGTATATTAGTACCGGATCCGGTGACCGTGAAATGATGCCGGATCCGCCGGATTACCGGATCCGGTTTTCCGGATTGCAATCCCTAGTTTCTATGATCCATGTTATCTGTAAACTTATTTAGAAAATTAATTTCGCTCGCAGCTATAGCTACTCGCAGACATCAATCTGAAGTATTAATTATTATGCGGTTACTGGTCCGGTACTAAATACGCACCGAACTGCGCCGAAGATTAAATTTTATTATTTTCAAGATCAAAGTTACATAAAAACGAGAACCATACATTTTCAGAACCGCTTGCATAATAAATAACTAGCAATACGAGTGGCTTCGCTTGCGGTCATCTTTTTAATCGCTACTAAACTTCATACGATCACTCGCTGGGTTGAAAATTCTCCAAAATTACTACACATTTTTTTTGCAACTAAAATAGCCTATATTAATCAGTGATAATGTAGCATTTAAATGGTGAAAGAATTTTTAAAATCAATCCAGTACTTTTTGAGGCAATTCGTTACAAACATACTTACATACAAACCTTTCCTCTTTATAATATTAGTATAGATATAGATTACCTTTAACCTTTAAAGAATTTTTTTTCGATTCCCTTCGCCTCATAACAAATGGACAGTGTCGTTAAGACGTTATTGCGTTCTGCGCCGACACAATATGTCATGTTGGCGGCTGTACGCATTGTATGTGTACATTAATTCTAGTTAATGGAATGTACACAGGAGTCTGATTGCTTTCATTCGGAGCTCTCTCCGCGCTATTATTTTCTCGCCATAATGTTCTAATATTGCTGGTGAATTGGTAGGGCCAGAGAAATAGCGTATTTCGTTTTTTAGTGAAATAAATATCCACCTATCTGTTTATATAAAAATGATTCGTTCGTCCGTTTATTCCATAAGTTGTTCTGTAAACGCATCAGTATTTTGGACTAGAAAATATATTAAAAATATACCAACATATTTTATTTTTTATTTTATAATACTGAACTATTTATTGAAATATAAAACTAAACAGATTTTGTATTAAAAACCTAAGAAAAATTTATGAGTGTGGGTGTGTTACGTTGCAACGTGTCGTACGTGTACATCGTACGTGGCTGTACGGATTTGAGTAGAATTAAGTAAATAAATAGACTAATCTCTGGAATAACACATAGACTAATGGTTAGTAGTTAGGGATGCACCCCAGCTAATAAGTCGCCATAATAATAATAGTACACGATATTGTTATGTTTCAGTGCACTTTTTATTTACTTTTTAATCTGTTGCAACAAGTATTAAAAAAGACCTTACAAATAGAATATAGGATTCATAAAATCAGGTAGTCATGGGTATTTTCATAACATAAAAGAGATGTAGTGGCCTCTCTTTATGGCCACATTTATGGTGCCCCCCTCACCGCCCTCACCCCCCCCTCACCCGCGACAGTCGTATCGCGAGGGTATTGAACATGAGCAACTATTTTAATACGCCTGTTATGTCAACGCAGCGCGGCGGGAGTCGTATCTATAGCCCTATATTGCGCTCTACTTGATGTATTAGTTAATGAAAAAATCTAGTTTTTTTGTCTTTATTAGCGTAGTTCGAACCAAATGTTGAAATGTATTTGTCAGCTTACTGTGTGAGCTATAGGTCTTCTATGCAGTGATACTTTAAATCCAGATTGTTGTCATTTTTGTATAGATTTTGTAGTGGATTACCTTGTTATGGTGGAGACAAGGGAACGGCGGGTGTCTCATTAGCGTCCGGCAATCCACTCACTACCTTGACTATTGAATGCGATAGCGATATAATATTATAGCCTTTAAAAGCTATAGTACTGGCTTTTAAATCAGTGAGTCCCTCGATCAACTGTATGCATGCAGGAGATTCAATACGTAAATGAAGTTAAATCATTAAAAAATAACTGAACGTTTTTGATTCTTTTCATAAATGTAATTTGACTATAAACATTTATTATTTAAATATAATAAATAACGACAGTTTGTGTGCAAATGTTAGAACTTAATAGGGAATGTATTACAACAGCAGTATTCTATCTTTCATACGAGTATACCACGTACGATAATAATAGTATGGTACAATCGCTAGCTTTACCTAAAGCGAGCAGAGTAGAAGCCGCGCGGGACACGCTGTTAGTTTTAATTTCCCTCACCTATTTGTACTGGAGCACTAATCGTCCTATTAAGACGGCTGTTATGTAAAATTAGTTTTTATTACTATGAAGTATTATAATATTGTTGTAATGAAAAATGTTAACTCAACAACGCGCAAATAGAGTTTATTTAGTAGTATTAAATGTTAGCATTAAATATGGTAAAGCTTCTCATCCTCACTTTCCTCGGATTCATCTCTAGTGAATCTTCACTAGAACAAATATATCCTACCTTACATTATTCGGGGATAAAACGTAACCTATGTTGTTAGAATATTCGAAAATATAATCTCTTTCTAAGCTAAATTCCATCAAAACCCGTTCAGCCATACTAGCGTGATTGAATTACAAACATACATACATTAATTTTTTTACCGTTCACTTTTATGATGTAACATAGATAGAGAATACTGAATAAAGAGGAATCTTATACAAAAGTTGTAAAATTGTTTTTATTAAACTTAAAACGTTATTTTTTTAAAATGATTCGTAGTGAATATTGTTCGAACGTTTCACTTTCCTTCTCTCACCGTACAAAAACCTTTTCCAGATTAAAATTTAATCAAAAAAGATTTGAAATATCGAATTAAACGAAAAGACAAAGAAAATAAACACAACATAAAGTTGTATTCATATGTAATTCCTCTGGGATTAATTACGTCGTAAACGAACATATTGTGTAACACTTGATTAAATTCAGAACAACAAAGTGGGGTCACAATTACTGGTACCGGCTGTAGAGAGGGTACGAGAGAACGACAAAGGCTTGGTTTGATGGGAACAAGAATGACTCTATAGAACATACCAAAACGGGATATAACAACGATTGGGTTGCATTTGAGCTTTAAGTAAAGGTTTTAGTACCATCAACTCGGTAGCTTCTTTTTTTCAGGTACATTGTATACATGTAAAGATGCCCTTATTTAAGTCTATACTAGAAAAAGTATTAAATAAAAATGAAAAAACTATAACTTACTAGCATTTTCCGCGGCTTCACACGCGTATTAAAGACCGGAAACCAATTTTTTTCTGAGTCGCGCGGTATGGTACCTCGCAGAACTAACGCCCATTCCTTCACGTTTTTGCAACATTTTTTATTGGTCATAGCGTGGATAAGCGGTCTATCCAACACAAAAAGATTTTTTCTATTCGGACCAGTAGTGTCTGAGATAGCGTGTTCATCCAAACAAACAAACTCTTCAGCTTTATAATATTAGTATAGATTATGACTTGCATCGATACCGTGTAATATACGAAAATTCATCTGAGTAATACAGACGAATTGACCATCTCCTTTTTGAAGTCAAACAATAACTATTTTACTAAATTTGGAATATTAATAGTATTTCCTAGAAATTTACCCTCACAAAATATAATCTCTAGTAATAACAAACTACTTCAGCGTATTACATCGTGCTACAAGACTATCACCTAAATACACACGTCCCCTGCGACGTCTCTGGATAGCGCGCTCGCTCGACTGTGAACCGATAAGAGCAGGGGATGGACGGAGTTTATTTGCTCTTACTTGAAACTAAAAGCTGTTATAAATACCGCATATCGACTATATATCCGTATTTACTGTTCCATACATTTGAGACAAAGCACACGTCTAATAAGTAATAGATGCAGTTTTTAAAGCAAAACATATTTTACTTTAATTTTAATGATACAAATTTGATTAAGAAAATTTTTGTTTGTTCTGTATTAGCTTGTTGAAAGTTTCCTTTATTTTTCCATTCGATGAGCAATAATTTACATTCTAATTTATAATGTTCACCCTTTTCCAATCGCGCATTACGGCGAAAAAGTTATAGGTCAAATTATAACTCCAAATATGAATCAAATCTCAAATAAATCATAATCTTATACATAAAAACTCTTACTTTTCCCGAATCCGAACAAATCCCGAATTTGTTTAAAAGTTGACGGCTTCTGGGAAAATATATTTTTCTTAAAGACGCTACTCTCATTGTGAATCCGTTAAAATGACATTACGTGTACATTTTTGATATAGACGTATTCGAACACGTCAGCCCTTCGTCCATGCGAGGGGGAGTGGGGATGCTATCTTAGTTTATTACACTCCACGACAAAGCTTTTGCCCCACAATATAATTTATAAAGGTACCGTTTTTGTACCGTATTTCGTTATAAAAACGTTACAGAGCATTACGGTTTGGAAAGGTAGATAAGTGATATTATTTTATATACCTACATAATATATTGTTTGTAAAAGATTCTTAACTTTTAATTTAAGTTTATGTCAATATATTGTCTTTGAAAAATGTATAATAACAATGATGTCATCTCCACAGATTCTGGCCACAGCGATTAATCTCATTTATCTCATGTTATTACAGTGTACAAGTATACTTACTCTTTCTTAATGTCACTCTCATACTCCAGTAGGAAGACTACGATAAGACCTGTGAGAGTTACTAAACAGAAAGACTCATTAACCCAAAAAAAATTGGTCTAACCCGGCACTCGAACCCAGGACCTCCGGATTGTACAACCATAGAAATCAGCCATTACGCTACCGAGGAAATTTAATACAAGAAATATACATACTTTTAAAAATCTATATGGTTTAATCGGAACCACGGAATAGGTAATCAATTTTTCTTTTCTATGATCGGAACACATGCATAATACAAAAATAACTAATCAATTTTATTCAGTATAACCACAAGCAATGTTACATACGTATGTATGTATGTATATAAAGATGGTGAAAAAATCGTAGAAATTATAATATAATACACACATTTTGACATAAATGTGGGTAATAGTCGTCTTAACACGGCAATTAGAGTTCTCCAACAAATAGGTGGATATTAAAGCTACTCGTAACAGCATGTCCCGCGCGGCCCTCGGCATACTCTGCATACAGTTAGTGGTTAAACGATACTATTAAAGTAGAAGGGTATACGATAGAGAATAACATTACTAGTTTAACTTTAGGAACTTTTATGGTATACTAGCCTTTCACGCGGCGTCGCGCGCTTTATAAAGGCTGGAAACCAAATACCTCCCGTTTTTGCAATATTTTTCTTTGATACTCCGCTCCTATTGGTCACAGCGTGATGTAATATAGCCTATAGCCTTCCTCGATAAATGGACTATCCAACACAAAAAAAATTTTTCAATTCGGACCAATAGTTCCTGAGATTAACGCGTTCAACCAAACAAACAAACTTCTCTACCATTGTCGATTTTTTTATTTGCATGAAGACCATTTTGAAGTCCCCATCTGGGTATGATATTATTTATTATAGTGCTCTACCTTTTCCGGTTCATCTTTAGATACCAAAGTCATCAAGTAAATATAACAGAATTATAGTCGAAACTAAACTATTAATTTCATCGTGAATAATGTTAGTTTCGTAATATAAATAAGACGTTAGTACCTAAAGCTTTACTAATGTTTGTGTTCCTGGCTCTGTAAGGTAAGCTCTGAAACTATTGATCGGATTCTCAAAACTTATCCACTGAGCATGACCTGAGCTAAATGAAGGATGGTATTCAAGCAAAATGTAAAGACTTATTTTACGCAGATAGGTTTTTGTAAGTATATATTATAATTTTCGTTTGACGACTGTCGTTCTAATTAATATTAGATTTTTTACATAAGTCTTAACTTTTGAAGTTTTGATTTTTTAACGCTACATACTGGGATATAATCATAAGTAAGAGGAACGACTGCCTACGACATATTCAAGCCCACGTAGCAAGACCACCATCAAACAACAACAAACTACACTTGCATTAAAACCTCTTTGCATTAAATACATGTAAATATTATCACTTTCACTTAAAATATTACACTAAAATATTATAAATCAAAATTTACATATCTTATATTAAAAATGATAATCTACAAAAGATTTAACAACTCAACCTATTCTAGATTGCGAGCGGAGTCGCGGGAGACAGCTAGTAATTTATATAAGTACAAAAACAGGTCTCAAATAACGAAATAGACAGCACAAAGGATATTGCGACGCCTTTTGTTGCGAATCAGTGAAGCGCTTTCACGTGAGATGAGTGTCTCGAGACGTAAGTGATGTGAACGAGGCGACTTTGACAAATACTTCAGCTACTTACTAGGATATTGAAATTTCATAACATTAATCATAATATGTGATTGATTTTTCAATACATATATTTATTGAACAATAAAAAAGATGATGAGCAACATAATACTTTGTTAGGTTTACGCGAATATTTGACATTATAAATGAAACTATCTTTTCGTGTCTATTACAAGTAATAATAATAATAATAATAATAATATACTTTATTGTACACCACAAGAGAAAACATTGAAATACATACATACAAAAACAAAGAAGAGATGCACAACAGGTGGCCTTATCGCTAGAAGCGATCTCTTCCAGGCAACCTTGAGGTAGAGGAGTAAGTTCACATGATAAGGGTAGGCGGTGTACATTCTATGACACGATACATATATACTTATAGATGCATAGATACCTGTATAAATAAATACATACACACAAACATACATACATACATACATACATAGATACATACATGCATACATACATACATACATACATACATACATAGATACATACATGCATACATACATACTTACATACATACATACATACATACATACATACATAAATACATACATGCATACATACATACATACATACATACATACATACACACATACATAAATACAAAAGGACATATTAATGTCTACCACACAGTATATTATTAGTTGTACGTAATATACACTAGACTTATTATAATAGACTACAAGTAGTAATAAAAATAATTAATATATTAGGAAAAAAGGACTAAAAAGAAGGTAAAGGGCTAAGGAAAAAGGCTTACAGAGATAGATAATAATCTTTTAATAAAGTTTTGAAATTATCCAAAGTTTTAGCATTTCTTATGCTTAGAGGAATTGAATTCCACAAACGAGCAGCTTCTACAGTAAAAGACTTTGTGAAGAAACAGGAAGAGTGGGCAGGAATCTTAAGAGTGAGATTCTGAGCAGAGCGAAGTGAACAAGGATGGGAATCACTCAGAAACTCAAAACGCTCTTTTAGATAGGAAGGAGTTGAAGGATTAAACAGCACGCAGTAGAGAAGGTGAAGAATATGAGTATTCCTGCGGAAGCGGATTGGGAGCCACTTGAGCTTTTTACGAAATTGAGAAACATGGTCATATTTTCTAAGGCCAAAAATAAACCGTATACAAAGATTTTGGAGTCGCTCAAGTTTGTTCAGATGCTCCTCCTTGATGTCAAGATAACAAATGTCAGCATAATCAAGAATTGGTAAAAGGAGCGAATTTGCTAACGCAGTTCTGGTAGGAATCGGAAGAAAATTTCGCAATCTGCGAAGAGAGGCAATAGCTCCAAACATCTTTCGGCTCAGTTCGTTTACTTGCGGACCCCATGATAAGTGTTGATCAATTATTACACCAAGATTTTTCACTTTTTCATTATAAGGAATCTGAACACCATCTATTGCTATTGCAGGTATTTGCAGAGATCTAGTTTTTGACAGAATCCTTTGACTGCCAACAATAATTGCCTGCGATTTCGCTGCATTTAAGTTAAGGCCGTACGATTTTCCCCAAGCGGCTATAGAGGATAGGTCTTTATTTATATTTTCAATTGTTTGAGGTAGATCCGCGACAGATGTCTCGGCATAAATTTGCAAATCGTCTGCATAAAGGTGGTAGCGAGAAGATATTTGAGGACAAATAGAATTAATAAAAATTGAAAATAGAAGAGGAGACAACACGCCACCTTGTGGGACACCGGCATTAACTGTGCACCAATCGGAATAAGATTCTTCAATCCGAATGCGTTGCCGGCGACCGCACAAGTATGAACGAAACCAGTCAACAACCTCAGGAGATATGTTAAGAGATGATATAATAGCTAACAGGATGTCAAAGTCCACCGTATTAAAAGCATTACTGAAATCTAGTAATACCAACACAGTAAGTCTTTGGTTATCCATACCTTCTCTGATGTCGTCCGTGATTTTGACTAAGGCAGTAGTAGTGCTATGTTTAGGACGGAAACCGGATTGAAAAGAGTTTAAAAGATTGTGCTTGTAAAGAAAAGTACTCAATTGGCTATGTACCAGTCGCTCGAGTAATTTAGACAGGAATGGGAGAATAGATATTGGACGATAATCAGAAAAAGAAGAGGGGGTAGATATTTTTGGAAGAGGAAAGATTTGCCCATCTTTCCAAGAAGAAGGAAACTTGTTAAGAGTAATTGAGGAATTTAAAATATAAGTAATAGTAGGAACGATATGACGAATAATAGGAATAATCATTTTACGACTTATACAGTCTGCTCCTACTGCATCAGATTTAATAGCTATTATATTTCTCTTGACATCACTTTCGGAAAATTGACTAAATGAAAAACGAGGAGAATTAGGAGTAGGTAAGGTGAAAAGATGGTTGAGTGTGTTTAACTTATTTGTACTATTTATAGTAGCCGAAGAAGAGAAATGCTGATTTATCAGATTTAAGTCTATATTGTGAGGATTTATATTATGCTTGGATTTACCTACTCCAAGAGACTTGAGAAACTTCCAGATTTTATCTGGATCATCTTCTTCGATGACAGACTTATAGATATGGCGTCGTTGACTATCCCTACACACCGTATTGCAACGATTGCGAGCTTTCACATACTTTATTTTATTGATATCGCTGGGATTAGATTTGTAGTTGGACTTCGCTGCAAACTTTTTCTTTTGGAGTTTCTTGATTTCTGCGGTAAGCCAAGGAGCCGGAAGATGCTTCATGCGAACAGGGCGAACCGGAGCGTGTTTGTCATATAGTTGTATTAACAACGAGTTAAATATTGATATTTGCTCATCAACTGTGTTTGCATTAGAAACAGCAGACCAGTCGATGCTTTCAGCATCCGCCTGCAATTTCTCTAGATCGATACCACCAAAACTGCGCTGCAGAAGGATTCTTGATTTTGCTTTCGGTGGCTTTAATTTATAAGATAAATAAATAAGATCATGGTAAGAAAATGGAGCAGAGCACTGGCCATGTTTTGCAACAAGGTCAGTGGAAGATACAAAGATTAGGTCCAGAAGAGAAGGTGTGCAATGCGGAAATCTATGAGTGGGATTTAGGGGGAGAATATTTAAGTCCGCTGCATTTATAAGGGAACGAAGACGATTAGCTCTGTGATCATTCTTTTGAAGACACGTGTTAAAATCACCCATCAACAAAGTATGATCATACAAAGGTTTAAATTGCTCTAACAAGGTTTCAAACGATGAGAAATAATCGATTGTAAGACTAGGATTATAATAGACGCCTAAGAGTATTTTGGAGTGAGAAAATTTGACCTCAATAAAAAGATGTTCGGAGTCTATGTTCCCCTGTTGTTGAGACATACTAACAATCAAAAAAGGAATGTGGGAACGTAGGTAAATTGCTACTCCACCTCCTGTTCGTCCAGTACGATCGTTTCTAATCAAATGAAACCCTGGTAGCGAATAAGATGTTGAAGGAAGACATGGTTTAAGCCATGACTCGGACACTAATATAGCGTGTATATTCTTATTAGTAAATGATGATAACATGTCAGGATAGTGCGCTGGAATACTCTGAGCATTAATGTGAACTAGATTGAAATTTTTCAGAACATCTGAGAAGTGTAAGTCGAGTGTGTCGCCAAGTGAAAGGATACTGTGAAAACTATCGTTGCTGCTATCACCTTCAGAACTAGTACAGGATAAGAAGGATTCGTTTAGGCTAATGCCATACATAGACATTATATGTATGTAGTAACAATATAAAAATAAATAAATAAATAATAATAA
The DNA here is from genome assembly GCA_905231865.2 of Boloria selene. NCBI lineage: Eukaryota > Metazoa > Arthropoda > Insecta > Lepidoptera > Nymphalidae > Boloria > Boloria selene. Next base: position 203,199 of record HG993132.1, read on the forward strand.
TAATAAAAATAATAAAAAAGTAGAACGTCTGTAATTACTACTCACCCGCCAGTTGCAAGAAAGATGAAGATGACAATCTATACAAAATACAGAAGAAATACATATACAAATAACAAACTAGGTATTAGGCTTTAAACTAAAAAATAACAACAAAGCACTACAACAAAAAAAAAACGAATGATTAAAGAGAACAAAAACAGATAATTAAAATTAATAATAATAATCATAAATACATAAATTAATAAATTAAAAATATTGTTGGAAAATTTACATCGTGTGGGCTGGACTTAAAAATCCATAGACAACAAAATGAAAAATATTGTACTAGTTATAATCTGCCACACTTGTCTATAGGTTAAATACATCATCTATGGTTAAATAAAGTAAACAATAACATATTAACAATAATTGTGCCTAATACCTAAATATAAAAGTTAAACACGAAACTAGGACAAAACAACAATAATCTACTTTTTAACAATTCGCTTAACGCGAGGAGCCATCACTTTGGCCGTCGTTTTGGGAACTGACGGGCTCTGTGGTGATTTACCTGGACCGCTTGGAATTACGCTTAAATCCATTTTGCACTCCGCACGATGACGAGATCCATCCGGGGCAATAATGTGGATGCACCCATCCCGAGTCCAACACTTGCCGACACCAAAACGTTGCCTCGCCTCCAAAAACGCCTCATGCCTACTCTTCGTGAGGAACTCAGATTGAGTTAAACCAGTGCCTTTGAGTTTTGTTTTAGCAAACCACACTTTATTACGCACACTCACATCTCTAAACTTCACTACGATGGGCCTAGGTTTGTCAGCGGGGCGGCCTAAGCGATATGTGTCCTTAATGCTCTCCGTAGAAAAGTTCTGCAGATCGAGATGGTCAGCGATCAAAGTTGTGATTTTAGTAGAACTATCTTCATTTTTATCCTCCGGGACACCGTGGAAGAGGATCATCTTACGCCTTCTCCTCATTTCATGCCGGTCGACTTCTAATGCTAGACACTCAACCTGCCGTTGCAAAGTGTTCAACACGGAAACGATGAAACTTCTAAAGTTATTAAATTCAGTAGGCAGAGCGCTAGATGATACAGATGATGATGTCTTGTTCAAATCTTGTTGAAATTCATTCATCCGGGCGTTAAACATTTCAGTAAGTGAAGACAAAGACTCCTTGATAGACTCCATATTCTTCCGTATATAAAAGTAGATTTAAGTGAAATAGTACGAGGAGTATACTTGCTGGTGGGTAAGTAAGTACTCACATAAACATATTATGTTAAAATACTGTAGATAAATAGCTTATTTCTTAATTTTAATATTAAAATTAATCAGCTGATTGTGAATTGACGTGTGTTGCGTTTCACTCCTACCCACGGAAAAAAAAAGTATATAAACTTTTGAGACATCAAATACTTTAAAGCTTTCGAAACGCCCGGATAAAATTCAGAATTAATCCGCGACAAATTCTAAACAAGATAGTTTCATTTATAATGAAGAACAACAATAAAAAGGAGAAAATATTCTAAAACAGTTGCTTAATTCACTCAAAGTTTAATATGAGTTGAATTTATGTATAGTAGTTAAATACAACAGTAGCTGGAATTGGTAAAATCAATCTCTACAACAACTATATAAGTTGGGAGTAGCACTTATATTTTATATCTTTGTGATAATATAAAATAACATTTTTACTTCAATACGAATAATTATTTTTAATTTTTAATTAGTAGACATTATTAGACAACAAAAACTAAGAGGCTGTACAATAGTCGCATATGAAGTATAAAATTAAAATATCAGCTCAGCACTAGTAGAAATAAATAAAATAAAAAATTGGTAAGATGGAGACTAACTTGACGAAGACTGATGTCTATTACTAGATATCGATACTGTAATCCATCGTATTTACACAATAGGGTTTCAGAAACAGCCAAATAACATGTTGCCGTAATGAATGTGTACAAATACGTCGGCGAAGCTACTCCGACTTATACAAAGGTAACCCGACGCTATAATGTGCTCCAATTTATTCAATACGGTTATTATGTTGCTTCCTTTTGTCATGACTTGTATGGAAATAATATTCTTATATTAAAATATATATTTCAACGAAAAGAGGACTTTTGTATCTATAATAATGTGGTGCTATTCCTTTAGAAACATACTCTACCTACTTTTAGAAATTAATGCTTTTCACTGACTGATTTCCAATAGAGAGTGTCCCCTTTAGGTGTCATGTACTACTACGTCTTTATTATTTGTCTAGAATGATTGAATTTATCTAGAAAAATTTAGGTTTTAGATTTTTACTCGAAAATCTAATAAACTTTTAAAAAAATAAACGCTGACAAAGCTTAAAAAGCTTTCTTAAATAAACTTGCGAGTAATAATTGATTAAGTATTTACTATTCATTGTAATATTATCGAGAAATTCAATTTCGTACAAAAGCTGACGAGGGTTAATCTGTAGAGAAAGCATTAATGTTGAAGTCAAATCACATTAAGGATCGTTTTAAAGTAATTATAACTTGTACAATAATGTACACAGACTTTAGTAAAATTTGTAATAAATTATAAATAATACATAGTAATAACCTATTATTATTTTCAAATCTCACTCTTAATGGTTCTTTTGACAACACGATGGCTCAGTTTGTAGTGACCCTACTTGCTGCGCCAGCGGTCGCGGGTTCGAGTCCCGCTGGGGGCATTCATTTGTTGAGCACGAATGTTTGTACTCCAGTCATGGGTGTTTATATTAATATTATGTATTTATTTAAAGTTATATATGTAGTGTATCAACTATCTGGTATCCGTAACACAAGCTTCGTAGCTTACCACGGAACTAGATAGCGCTGTGTGTAATAATGTCCCAACATATTTATTTATTTATTTATTTATTTATGGTTTCCAGTAGAGATCCCTTAAAGAGATATCATCTTTTTTACACATTGTATGTGCTTTCTATGTTTCTTTGTAGAGACTTCGTTTGAACAAAGAATTGAATAAAATTATTCATTTCATTTATTTAAATGAGTTCAAGTTGATTAGTTATATATACTTAATATCAAGTAATTTGTATAAGATTTCTTTCAGACGGAGTGAAATTGAATTTTAATGACATCATTCATTTGATTACGTTTAAATCGTTAAAGATAAAATTGAAGACTTGCTACTTTGTTTCAAAATTCTAAATTCTATTCAAAATTCAAAAATAAAAACTAAATCGATCGATTTTCCTGGAAAACTTGTTCATAGTTCTGGCCATATGGTTCCAAGGACCAAAAAATCTCGTATAAGCAAATAATTCTCAACTTGACCGCTGTGACCGAAATTGATTAGTAGGACATTTTATTTAATACTAGCTGACCCGGCGAACTCTGTTCAGCCAGAATACAAATTAATGATTATAACTGGTTATTGATTTTTGACAAAATTTATAATTATCAATTTTTTAACCATACTTAACCATAGACAAAATTATGTTTAGCTGTCAGCCAAATCGGTTCAGCTGTTCTTGAGTTATAAATAGTGTAACTAACACGACTTTCTTTTATATATGTAGATTATATTGCAGATTACGACTTGATTTGATTTGATATAGACGGTTTTATCATAGAAATAGAAAAGAAAACTGAAGGCTTAGAAAGAATAGAGTACAATAATAAATAACACGAGAGATCCCGGACACTGAACAGTGCAGAGGAAGCTGTATTTCAATTACTTAGCCGATATTTATTTCTTTCATGAAATATCTCTTAGAACTAGGCTTTTAGAGTAATATTTTATTACTTTTTACGTTTTTTTCATGTACTATATAAATAATTTTTGTACGGTTTACTGTTATATGTTATTTTTTAATATAAACACTGTTTAAAATAACACTCTATAGAATCACTAGAATCTAAACTTGTTTTGCACAAAGCTGTCTGCGAAAACATTATTAAATTTTATTACCATTCTCCAACACAAATCCTAAAATCATCTGACGGTGAGATCTTTTTATTATCTCATTCACTGAAGAGCAAGTAATAAACATAAACAAAGCGAAATTTAATCAAGTCGTTTAATTTTCCCGAGTACCATATTATCCGGGCGCGGGGCGACGCACTACAGGCGCGATAAAAAAGTTAAGTGAAATATAAACTGTATAAGAGTTTCAAAAACAAGAATTAATTACGCGAGCGGAGATTAAAGCGAGCCGCTTTGGAAGGTGAGAAGGGGTTAAGGGAGCGGGTAAGGGGGTGTACGGGGGATGCTGTATAGAATGTATCAAAAAGCAACTGGGATATCAACGACCTGCTCTATTTAAATTGTGAGTTAAAACTGTTGGCCTTAATATAAAATGCTACGTCATGTTAATTTAAAAAACACTTAGAAGATAATATCTTCCAGTAATACTGGACCAAATGATTAGTAGATAGTACCAAATGATTCAAGACAAATGAAGTATTACTTTTTTAGATTTACGCGAATAATTGACATTTTAAATGAAACTGTCTTTTCGAATTGATTTTTGGTTTCCGACGGCTTTATTTATTTTATTTTATATTTATTTTATTAGACTATATATTTAGATTTAAGAGGATTTACTTATCTTAAACACCTTACGTAATAGGCAGTTTTATATGCAATAATGGATTTAATCAAGATCTAATTTTGTAAAGCTTCAAGCTTTCTTATATCACTAAAAATAAATGCTCTAACTTACTCGTATAATATAAATACATATTAAAATAAAGCTTATTTTAATTAGTTTTTGTATCACATGTAATCAGTCCTGTTGTATTTGTTCCCTCGTGTCAGTTATTTTACGTGATGCTTTCATTTCACTGTTACGCTTAGGGAATTGGTTTTCATTCTCTGTATGTCATTTTCATGAGATATTATGGGAAGCTGGCTTTACTTCAATTTTATTGATTTGTTATGATGCCTAATACTTTCTTAGGTTTACGCGAATATTCGACATTATAAATGAAACTACCTTTTCGGATTTTGTCGCGGATTGATTATGATTTTTGGTACCCGACGTTTAGAATGCTTTACAGCAATCATGGTATCATCAATCCGCGACAAAATCCAAAAAGGTAGTTTCATTTATTATGATGCGTTTTGATATTTTGATGTCTTATATTATGACCAAAGATCCATAAACGTTAAGTACTAAGCTAAAACGTGACACTTAACCTAATAATACATAGGTTGAGACCGCGGTAGTATAGAAGTAGCGCACTCGCTTAAGATCGATTTTTGTTATTTTTTTTATTGTTCACCGTTTAATTTTACATTACCTTTACTTACTGGCTTTGTAAATTGTATATGAATTAATAGTACATCCAGGAAAAAAGTAAAATTCCTCTTATTCGTTAAGAAAACCACAGGTTTATTGAGATTTAGAATTGAAATTGAATTTGTTTATGAGCCTTCAAGAAAATCATCATTAAATCTGCGAGTAAAACTTCCCTAACAAGCAACTCTATATAAAGGTAAATCCTTTGGCACCAACTTACAAAAACAGCGCAAACATCGTAAGAAATAGAGAACAAATAACAATGTTTGGATCAGCGCAGAGCTCGGAACCGCGAGTTAAGCGAGTTTGTTTAACTTCCAGCTTCGGAGAGCGTGAACCCCGCAAATAAGCTTCGATCTGAATTATGTTAGTAGAAACGTCTACACTCTATAACGATTTATAAAAAGCTATCGGTACGTTTTAAAGTTTTTTTAACGAACCCTTATTCTATTTCTAAAAATATACTAAAAAAAGAGAGAGATTAAGATTATGATAAAAAAAATATATTTGTCCCGCTGACTTTCTTTCGCCAGATCTTCGAGCTTCTTCTTTCCGAAGTATAGTAGTATAGTATAGTATAGTATAGTATAGTATAGTATAGTATAGTATAGTATAGTATAGTATAGTAGAGTAGTATTTATGACTTTCAGTACGAAATTGTAACAATCTTTATGCTGAATAAAATATTTTGATTTGATTTTATACTAGTCTAAGTTACTTCTTAAATATCAGTTATCCAGTCGATCAATCCCATCAAGGTCCATCTTGCAGTCTTGCCATATTTCGAATTAAGATGAGTTCAATTTATATTTTCCTTGAAAATCCCTAAGTTTTAGAATTCTGCCTACCTCAAAAAAACAACAATCTTAAGTTTGTATGAAAATACATTATTTTCAACATTATTCTCATCAGTAGAATTGCTGACAAATGCTAGTTAACTATAAACAAGGTTATCTGATAATCAAAGAAAGTTGAGATGACAGACATTTGTCAGTTAATGACCGACAATAACCAAATTACCAGTCTAATAATTTAACATTTCCAAGAGTAGCCAGAGCCGGTACAGATGGACTAATTTAATCCAGAAAGTAACTTTAACGTGGCAAGTGAAGTTGAACTGTGAATATCAATGACAAGGATAGCTGGAGGGAGGGAGGCTGGGAGCTCGAACATAATTATATGAGTGATGGACGGCGGCTTCATTACGCGCAGTTCTCTGTGATTTGGAGACGCCGAACTGTCGGTTATCGGAACGTCATACGTAATATAATGTAGCAGTAACAATAATTTATACACTAGCAATCTGCTCCGGATTTACTTGTAGCTGTATTTTAATACTTTGTGTTAAGTTTGTAATTACTAGTCTGTTTCAAAACGTTAAGAGCTTTGGAAAATAATGAAATATTTACTATTTCAATACTATATTGTTAAACGTCATTGATACCAAATCGTTTAGTACAGTCGTGAAAACAAAATTGTTCTGAAAAATATTATATAAATTGCTTGCCTGAAATATTGAAGACTAATGAGTTACTCTTGCTTCGCTCGGATATTAAAAGAACTTATAACTTAAAAATATTATGCATTTAAAATAAAAACAAATGTTTTTAAAGACTACATAATTATATTTTAAGTCAGTCAGATAGTCTTACACATCAGATTAAAACCATAGAAAAACCTCATTCCAATTAGTTAAGTACATCCAAGTTAGACTTTTAGCTTGCAGTACATTTCTAAAGAAGCGGGATTCGTGATTATGTTCTAGTGCTTGCGAACTTCCCGAAGCCGCACACAGAGCGTGAGCTGTGAAACTACTGTACATTGAAGTAGTAGCTACTTTAGAAATAAATAAAAGCTTTGTATTTCAAGTAATGTTCATCTACTACTTCCGTAGATAACATTAACATGATTTTTTTTAAACTTTTACGACTATATTTATTAATTAAACTGCGATCATGTTCAATTATTATTAAAAGTAAGATTTATAATATAGTATTTTGTAACATAAAAAGAAATGGTATATCTTTTGCATCCTTTCTGTAATTTGGTAATTAAGCCTATTTCAATTAATAATAAAATCCTTGTGATGTATTCGAAAAATACTTTTTCTTAACCAGGCGTGTTTTTAATCTTCGTCATAAAAATAAACTTCACCGCCATATATCCATAATCGTTGTTAAGCATTCGAAACTTTGGAAACCAAAAAATCTATATAAGTGTACAAAATGAACCGTAAAAATATATATTTTTAGTATTCGAAATAGCTTGCTTGCTAGCGGTCGCAGGTTTGAGTCCCGCTGGGGGCATTTATTTGTGTGATAAACACAAATGTTTATACTCCAGTCATGAGTGTTTAATTGTTTGTAGTAATAGTATGTATTTTAAAATTATATTCTTCTAGAATATTCCGTATATGGTTATTGATAATAACAAAAGCCTTATCATGGAGCTACTTGGTACTACGTGTTAATGTTCTTAAATCAATACAAGAATCTCATTAGAAGAGAATTGCCATCTTCCAGGAAGAAATGCTTTCAGTCTTTAGAATAAATAAGTTTTTTGCAATTTGTAGAAACTGTTTTGTATTAAAATTGATATAGTACGAGTATTTTCCGTATAACAAAAGATTTTTCATAAAACTCTTCTTGATTTCCAGGGGGACCCATTGTATCTCGAAAGTGCATTAAATGATGACCTGACTCTGAGGTATTGTGAATCTTAACATTCTATATAAAAATCAATACAGTATCTTTTAATGAAATTCAACAATGTCTACATTAAACGTGGACGTTCCTCTTTCCCGAGACATATCGAGTATATTACGAGTATTCTATTAAAGTAAGCTTACCATTACCACACAAAATTAAACGAAATCCATCCAGTACATTTTACCTAAAACACAAACATACAGACGACTACTGAGCCCGTCAGACTATTATTATTGTTTATATGTCTTCAGCCCTTTTAACGTCCCACTGCTGGGCTCGAGCGTCCCTCAGTACGAGGGGGATCAGGCCATAATCCACCGCGCTTGCCTAGTGCGTGTTGGCGGACTTTACATATCTTTCGAAAACTTGCTAGGTTTTCTTAGATGTTTTTCCTTCACCGAAGACAAGTAGTAATCATGATAGAAATAATTCACACATGAAAATATCAGAGATGCGAGACCTGGATTTGAACCCGCATCACTCGGTTAACCAAGCGGGCGCTTTACCGCTGGGCTACCACTGCCTTTTTATTTTTTACTAGCCGTTTCCCGCCCGCTTCGCTGGGCGAATTGAAAAAGGAAATAAATTACATTTTATGTTTCATTTTTATTTTTTTTCCATATTTTTATTATTCTCCTTTTTTTTATTTTTGTATGAACATAAATAGGCCCCGCGGATAGAACTGTCAGCATCGATATTGTTTAGACTTACACAAATTCAAAATTCCATCGATTTAGCCTGTATCTTCCATCCAGGTGATTTTTCTCACTAATATTCATTGTAACTTTCAATGTGCAATCATTTAAGTTAAAGTTAAAGTCGTTAAAATCGTTAAAGTTAAAGTCATTGCAAGTCTCATATGTGAAGTTGAAATCTGTCTAGGTTCAAGTGCGACGAATTTTCTGTTAACTAAAATTTTCTCCGTGACATCAATTTTTTATAGAAAATTAATTGTTCATGTTTTTTATGAATTCTATTGGAATAAGTAACTAAATTTCTTTTCCACATCTCAAGTGCTTAGAAAATGCATTCATTATAATCTGTTACATTTCCGCGATCCCGCAATAAAATAATTCGTCGGTTATGTAGTCTGCAAAAGTAAAATGAATGTAAAATTCTTAGTCCGTTGATTGGATAGCTACATGTAAAGTTAAGTTTTGGAAACCTCTCAATGACTTTTTCTCCGCTGCCAAAAAGATGATTGTTGTAAGGAAATACACAAATATCCCTACATACACGAAGATCCCCACCAAATTTGGAGTCTGTAGAAGTTACAGGTTGGAAATTAAAATTTTAGATTTTAACACCCACCCCCGCAATTGCTGTCGGAAGTAGACTATAGTAAAATCCATTTTGAGATGATCTTTATGTGAATAATAAAAGATTCCTACCATATTTAGAATTTTTAGAAGCTATATTTCGCTTATAGAAAATTCCTACAAAATTTGGAGCTTGTAGGAGCTTTAGCTGGAAAATTAAAAATATTAATTGTTAATACCCACCCCCGCAACCCCCTGCGGGGTGAGCTATCGTAAAATTCGTTCATAGCCTATTTCTACACCTCTTACAGAAGATTCCTACCAAATTTGAAGTCTATAGGAGCTATAGCTTAAAAACAGGAATTGTTCATTGTTAACGCCCCCGCAATCCCCTTTGGGGGATGGAATTTTTTAAAATCTATTCATAGCTGACCTCTACATAGCAAAAGTAATATTCCTACCAAGTTTCACGTTTCTAAGTCTTATGGTTCCCGAGATTTCGTAGTAAGTGACTATATAGATGGGATTTCTTCGATTATCATCGAAATTTTTAACTTTTTATCTGACTTTTTTAAAATTTTCTTACATACAAAACTTTCTCCTGACAATTCTGACTATAAAAAAAAGCCTAATTGGTCCAGCCGTTCTCCACTACCGTGAGTAGATTCTTAGCTGAATGTAAAAAACCATAATCCGTTTAATATACTCTGTTGAAATCCATGAAAACAAAAGAATCAAGAGAAAATGCTTATCTTTTGTTTTTATTAGCGGGATAAATGTTCATAAAAGTAAAACAGCAATAAAAAAATGAAGGAATGTTGGAATTCGAAAAATAGATAGCCATAAACCATCTAGGAAAAATTTCGCATCGAATGGTGGTAGTTTCATGTCGATACGATCAGTGGTTTAGGCGTGATTGTGCCTCAAACGAAGACCATTTTCATTATATATATATAGATATACAAATTAATTTTTGTAATAAGTAATGTAAAGTCACGACGTAACGATTTTTTTATATAATTTAAGTATATATATATATTAAATGTTTTCAAAATCTACGAGTTTAATTTAGTAAAGTGCTATAATATTAAATTTTTTTCATTTATATTGTACAAATACCAAAATGTTATGTTTCTTTGTGTACGTGTGTAAGTATTTCAGTGTATGAAAAAAAACATTGGATCTTCCATTTTGTACATTGATTATTTTCGTTTTGGAGACTAGGTTGAATTAACTTTTTTAATTTCTATCCCAAACATACTTCTAAAAATAATATATGGACAATAGTCATAATAAATCCGTCTCTAAAAAAATACTCTGAGGTGTTTCATGGAAATATTAACATAACGCTTAAAGGATCATAAATATGCATAATGTCGAGCCTCAGGGCTAGGTGTAAGCCTTGGAGTGGACAACGAATATTAAACACCGTCCTAGCGTCCCCTCGACGCGGCGCGGACTATAGCCCCGGGTCCCAGGTTCGAATTCAATTAAACCGCAACTCTGACACCGGCCGGGTATAATTTCCAACTTGTTTACACAAAACGTAACGGAACCGATGTTCGACGAGGGATCGATAGAATTATAAAATAATCCCTCTCTGGAAGCTAAACGCTCGTAATAGTTTATGTGAACGTTAGGTTTAGATTGTTGGTGGGCTTATGCGATAACCTACATAATATGCCTTGACTGTAAAAAACACAGCAATTTTACTTAAAATTTTATATTATACATATCAATATTATTTATGAAATAAATTATATAATTATCACTTAAATACAGCTACATATTTGTTTGGAACAATAAAGGTTCAACTCAGGTTGACATTAGTCTATGCAATAATTATGTTACACATTTTATACGCTACAGCATCTAGTATTATGTAAGTATATTTAGGCCCGATTTCACCAAAGTAGAATAACTATTATTCCTAGGATAAAGCTGTTATTTACTCTAAGATAACCATGCTTTCATTTCACCAACTACTTATCCTGAGTATAACAAAGCTATACGAGAGTAACTCTTATACCGCCAATTTTGAAAGAATAACCGGCTTATTCCTCAGATAAAATCAAAATGGTGTCAAATTTTATGTCAGTAAACTGTTGATTCATATTATTGCACATTGAATTGTAATTAGGAGAAAATATTATTAAATGCAGCGTTTGAGAAGAATTTTATCGGACAGTGAAAGCGATAGTGAAGATAACTATTTTATTTTGAGACGTCCAAGGTGGTTTAAAAAAAGAAATGAGCATTTTTGCATTAGATTTCGTTTATCTACAGCAGCAGCATACAATTTATTATTAAATTAAATTAATTATTAATTAAATTTATTACTATTTAATTTATTATAATTTAAAAAAAAACACATAGCAAACTAAACGAAATTAACTTGAAAAATAGCACTGACACATTGACATAAGTTCAAAGTGACGACTAAATTAAAAATGTCCTGTTATGCTATACTGTACTGAGATAATGACAAGTCTATTTAATTTGACTGCATTTACATTCAATTCTCATTCAATGTGCCACAGGTAAAAAAAACATTAATCTAAGAATAGTTATACTAGGATTAACATTTTGTCTTTACAAAGCGGTGAAACGTACTACGAGTTATTCTGAGAGTAAATGCAACGAATAATTTTATACCTGGCATAGTTATTCTTGGATAACGACATCATTGGTGAAATTGGGCCTTAAGGGTATAAATATTTATCTCTTTCTATTACAAATAATTAAATCGTACTTTTTAAATTAAAAATTCTTTTCTTAAATAAAACATAAATTAATTAAATAAAACGTTATTAAGATTATTATTATCAGTTCTGTATAAAAAATATGATGACATCGTGTCGTGCTCGTCTCGCCCCACAAAAACGACTTCCTTTCCCCGCAGTACCTTCATTTAAGCTAATGCGCCGCTGAAGCACCGCCGTATCCGCGCTAGTTCTAAACAATACTAGATTGTAAGCGTATGATTAGAAAGGACGATATCCATAAAAGAGTTTTGTTTAAAACAACACAAAAGTGTAAGAAATGAAGAACGTTAGCGCAATAATTACGTCAATTTCCTACTCTGCTTTAGATCGTGAGTTCGATATTTGTTCGTAGTAAATAATTACATTTATAGTACTTTGGCATTCACTAGTATGGTGTATAAAATATCTTTTGAAGTATTGCGAACGTTTTTTTTTAATTTAGCATCAAGTTTTTCAAGCAATCCATCCTTGAATCCAACGTATATGATATGTATTAACTAAGTAATCATAACCAATGAAAAAGAAAAGGAAAATCATATTATTTAAGCAGATTAATTATAAATAGGATGTTTACAAGTGACTCGTCGTGTGGAAGCTCGCTCGAAATATCTACACGAACATCGTCCGACCGATTACGCCCGCCTTGCCGGCTCACTGAGCTCGGAAATTTAACAAAAGTATCATTTTATATTTAATTTTCCACGATAGGTTGGATTGGGGCTTTTCAATGAAATTAATATTGTTGTGATTATAACGTAATAACTTTAATTTTCATTCATATTAGGTGCATAATATTTATATATCTTTTAAAGTACATAAATATAGCTATTTACATAGCTACAACATACTTATTTATCGTAGAAAAATAAATCCATCGTTAGAATAAGATCAACATTCTGAAAATTTTTGTCACTTTATTAAAAACAAACTCAATTAAAACATTGTCTGAATATTTCGATACGGTATGTCAAAACCGAACAAATGCTAATCCTCGTATCTCGTACATGACTAGCAATACGCGCGGCTTCGCCCGCGTTCATTTTTTTTAATCGCTACTAAACTTCATTCTATCACTCGCTGGGTTGAAAATTCTCCACAATGACTCCAGCTTTAATATACTCCTGAGCCGCGCGGCTACCTATTTCATATGTATGTGCTGCGTGCACTACTCCTCCTCTCCTGTTATTGTAGTTTTAGTAAGGGTCCTTATTTTTTCTTGAAATTAAAATAGCATATATTAATCAGTGATAATGTACCATTCAAATGGTGAAAGAATTTTTAAAATCGGTCCAGTTCTTTACAAACATACTTACATACAAACCTTTCCTCTTTCTAATATTAGTATAAATTAATATATTTGAAAATTATAATGAATAGCTAAATTCACGTCGGCCATATTATGTATGTAGATGTTTATAGCACAATTAGTGATGATACTGTCCTTTCAGGCGATTACAGGCTGTAGTGTAACATTTGGCTCGCTATACACAAATTTCGCAGTTCCCGGATTCCGCACATAGAATAACGCACAAAAGGAATTTTAATCGCGCTGTCCGTCGGAAATTCCTCGCTTTACAATGACGGGCGAATATTTGATGACTGACGCTGTTTTCAATGCTTTATTGGGTATTTCACTTCGCTACAAACATTTTATGCATATCAAAGTAAAACCCATCTTTTGAAATTATTTTTGTATGAAATAATGATTTTTTATTGTTGCGTTTTTCACGTGTTTTTGACAAGGGAACTGATATTTAAAGCACGGGCGTCTGTATTGTTGGGAAAGTTGCTGACGTCTTGTTTATATGTATATACACTTATACAAGTGTCTGTTTGTATGTTTTCATTTAAGATACTTTTATAGTTAACATTTATTTCTATAGATATGTCCATTTTATCATTCTTTGTTATTAATAATTTTGTGATTAAAAGAATATCGAATTTATTTATTTTTATAAAGTAAATGTTTTAGTTTTTGCTTAAAAATATATCTTATAATATTTGATAATATATTATTATATTCCTACTACATTAAAATTCATAAATTATAATCATAAGAAGGTATACGTAGAAGAATCTCTCGTAAACTGCCTCTGAGGGGGCAAATTTGTATCTGAAAGGAAGGACCTCTAGACGACTCAGCGAATATAAAATCAGGTAAAACGCTTCAATTTTACTGGTGAAAGAATATTATTGAAAATATTTCAAAGCTCATATTATGTCAAAAGTAACGCAAATCGAGTGTCAAACGTAAGTTACATATTTGACAATTCATGTTTGTTAATTTTTTTTGACAAATTATATCTTTAAATACTGTAACTTGTAAGTTTTCTATTCTAACTCATACTTTCTTAGTTGAAATATAATAATCCATTGCTACGATCTATACTAAGAATTCGCCGTAGTTTGTATAATATAAATATTTGCATAACACTTCTGACAAGTTATATGTATAACATACAAAACTTAATAAGTTTTAAAAATATATTTTTGTAATTTTTGTAGATTGATTGCTATTTTTGAATTTAACGTTTTTAATATTTTACAGCAATCATGGCAACGGGAGATATGGGAAAATTTAGGACGACTGAAAGATTATATATGGTTCTTAAAGACAATGCCATATCATTATGCAATGATTAAAAAAAGGATAAATCTAAGAAAATATTGTTACAAACACTTCCACAACACATTAATTTTCCATAGTTTCAATGCAATCGGCAATGCACAAAATGACAAACAAACTATATTTTTATACACTTATCTTATAATTAAGGCACATAATGTCACGCGTCAGGATGTCCGAGGCAGGTTTTCTATCCGGCGCGGGACAGACACGCCGGGATTAGTCGGACTTATCGCGAAGCCTGAAGATTTTCCAATTCACTCACTCGGATAAGGGGCTTATATGGAACAATGTAACGTGAGCACAAATTAAGCTTTTGTTTTTCGTACTAAAACGTAAGTGCTTTATATTAAAAGGTGAAGAACTTTAAAAGAAACTGTTGAGTTCACTCATTAGCGCTTTATGTTAAATATCATTACTTTACTTCTAAAATCTTTATTCTTTCCTTTGGTTTCGCTCTATTTGGGTATAATATATCTATTTTATAGTTAAAATCAAAAACAGTAGTATGAAAATATCTATATATTGTTGAGCAACGTCACGGAGAATGGAGAAGACACGAAGGAGATGGGTCGGAAATAACTTATTACAAGTTGTGAGATAACAGTAAATTGTTGTCTAATTTATTTATTGCTTGTGGCTACTTTTGTATATGAGTCTTCATACTCGATTAGTAATAAGTAACATATTCTGTATATTACAAACAAATTTGCTGAATCGGGGATGTTTTGAAACGGATGACAAAAAATTGAATTGAATAGAATTGAAACACACTCACACATACGAGCATTGAGTTAAGTGTATATATATGCATACGAGTACATTCACTTTATTAAATATTATTATCTTTGTGAAATAGAAAAATTTATTCCAACAAGTTGAAAGGTGGCGATAATTTTATTCAAAAATTTATTCGAAAGTTTATTAATTTTTCAGATTATAAATATCTAGTACTAAAATAAAGAAATATCAACTGTTCTACTGGCTCATGTTCTTTGTCTTCAAAAATTAAATTTTCGGTTGAATTTTGCGATAACTTTAACTAATTGCACAAAGTTATATTAATGTTTTAATTTAAATTTAGATGTTCCATAATATTCGCATATGTCCCGCCATAACAGTGCTTTATTAACTTGACGAAGTACTGGATTTTATAAAACTTTTATTTCAAAAATCCGATTTAATTTATTCGTTGAACTTAGGAAGCTAACGAAATTTTAATTAAACATATAATTTTTTTAATAAAATTGATAAAACATTCTTATTTTAATTCAAAGATTGGGAATATCTTAAACATATTTCAATAGGGTGATATTTGAAGTAGTTTTTGTGTGAGAAATCATTCAATAAGTATATTATAACAAAATTCCAATAAATACACACAAATAATACAACCGAATTTATATCCTTTTTCTTTAGAGTCGGTTAACAATAAAAGTCTTGTAGAATTCACAATATCTTTCATTTATTTCCCCAAACTTAGTTTGCGGAAGGAAAATTGTATTGTGTTCAAATAAAACAATTGCGAGTGTTGATTGTCTCGACACCAGAGACAGTAAGGGATAAAAAAAGACAAGTAAATCTTAAAATAAGAAATTCACTTCATTATAGTTCATATTTTTGTGTCACACACATAAGAAGTCAAGTACGATTTGTTTCAAACGTCTAGGGTTCTATATATCTACTTAGGATTCTGTATTTACGAGATACGCTAAGATTTAAAAATAAGATCGCTCGTTTAAGAATGTTTTTTTGCTTCTACGCACTGGAGGTTTGACATCAGCTCAATTAAGTCGAAGTTAATCAAAAAGAACTATATCTAACCGCTTATTTCATTACCACTACTTTGCTTCATTTTATATTTATTTTCACTTCTTTATAACTCCTCTGAACAAACCTCTACTCCGACCTAACATGGAAATTTTGGAATTGTCTTATTTTTCTTATTGTAAATTTTTGTATTTTATTGTGAATAGAAATAGTCTATAACAACTATATTATAACAATTTTTGAGCCTATAAAAATCTCTTCAAAATCTCTTCCGAGATCACGTTTGCCAGAAAGTTGCACATTCGAAACGTCGATATTAAAAAATCAAAAAATACTGCTACAAACTACTACATTATATAAAAGCGACGTCTAATTACATGTTTTTTTACATTGAATAACACGCAAGAATAAAATTTATATTTTAATGTAGAGCGCCATCTCCGCTTTACACTTTGCAATACAATACAAAGTAGAGCTTGTTACGGAAACTTACTGTTAGCGCCATCTATTAATTTCAGATGGTACTAAGTTTTAGACTGCTCTGCTCTGCTGAAGTTTAGACATTCATTACTTACTTTAGTACATAAATTCTGATAAAAGCTACAGATGGCACTTTAAATATTTTTCGTTTAAACTTCTTGTCGTCTTTGATTTTTTAATTCAATTAAAGAATATGTAACAACATAATATATTTATTTTATATTATGTTAGTATGAAAAAATAAACAAATAAAAAAAGTAATAATTTTAGTATAGAAAACAATTTCGTATCCATTAGTAATATTTTTTTAGTTTTTTCAGTGAGACACAGTTATGATGGAAGATGGATGAAGAAGATGGAATGGGTGAAAAACAAGATGGCGCTGATTTAAAAAGCTTTAAATATTTATGTCTTCTCTTTACCTATTAGATATAGACATTAAAATAAACAAACATGCTGACAATCTGATTGTGACTATACAAACTAATATAGTAAATATTCCTGACTATATCGGAAAAAGGGATATTTTTAATAGCGTTTTTATATATTTTTTCATTTTTTGTATAATATAGTATTACGGGTCGATATGGCATTTTTAATTGTGTAAGCAATGAAATGAATACATTAAATAATAAGTTTGGGGTTTCCATTATTAGCGCAAATGAATTGTCAGAAGACATCGAAATATTATCGCGTCATTAAAAAAAGTTAAGTGCCTTTAGCCTTATTTCTATTCAAAATTCAGCTCATTTTATAGATTCAAAAGAATCACACTATGCTTTTTTTTGCATTTTAAAAATAACATTCTGGTCTTCTCAATATTGAGCATAACTAGGTAATAAAATAATAAGAGAAATCATTGTCCCCAAGTCAGGTCCGATTAATAATAAATTTCAATTAAGCTGTAGGACGGTGACAATGACAAACGACCCGCCTCGAATCTGTGAGTTACTGAATTCACTAGAATCATCTGAAAACACAAAAATACTCAATAAAATAAGGCAGATAAAATTTATCTATACGAGTACATGTACCTAAATTACGTTAAAATCAACACAAAACTGTACATTATTATAGACTAGCAATTTACCTTCGATTCGCTCGGGTTCGCCCCTAGTTATCTATATATTTATTTTATGAGTGGAAACTTGATTCTTTTTTAAAATAAAAGAACGTACAAACAAAATTCTGAATGTGTATGGGTATAATATACATATTATTGTGTATGAAAATATATTTTTTACTTTAATGTAACAATAAATAGCTCGAGCAAAATCTTGTTCAAGCTCACTTAAAATACATTAAACTTTAAAAAAGCTTTTACCTCACCTTTAGTCAAAAATATTAAGCAATTCTATCTTTTTGGCAAAGTACTTTCTCCATTTTTAGTAATATCGAAAAATTTCAGGATATCTACTAACTACTAAGGATAAGCAGTTTTGCAAATATTAATATAAGTGGTATAGTTAGCTATGTATTTCTAAATTTTTTCCTTTCCTTTGACAGCTTTACCAAAGTGGTAGGTACACTGGTTTCCCATACTAAATGAAAGCTTTCTAGCGTAGGTCAGTATTTGCAGAATGTCTTGTACCTATGTACGTTTACATAATACTGTGTATGTGCATAATGAAATATCAATTATATTGGAGTATGTAGATGGTAGATGTTTGTATGGTACAAGTGCTGACGCAATGAGAGGTCGGCGAGCAGGTCATCGACCTAGTTTAGTTTGGGCAGCTCAATAATGATGGAATGATTACTATTGGAAATGTAATCAATAATATATTGCTGTCGTATTTACTTAATAATAATACCATTAATATCTATTTATTATGAAATAATTTAAAGATGTCAGATCTTCTTTATTAAAATTATAGTAACTATAGTAGTATCTTTGTTTTTGCTTGAAATATTTTAGTGCGTCAATTTCTTACAAGAATATTGTGTAATAATAATAATAGACTTTATTTATACATTTAAACCGTCTGAAAATACTTTATACATATAATAATGTTTATTGAGTAGAAGAGTCACAATAGAGTGGAACTAAAAAAAATTAAGAAAATTTATTTCGTCTTAAAAACTATTTGTATGAAATGATCAATTGTATTATTAGCAATTTATCTTACTACTAGCATTTCCCGCGGCTTCGTACGCGTTCTATAATATAGCCTTTCTCGATAAACGGACTGTCCATCACAAAAATAATTTTTCAATTCGGACCAGTCGATCCTGAGATTAGCGCGTTCCAACAAACAAACAAACAAACAATTCATCTTTATAATATTAGTATAAATCATACATATGCACCTACATCTCTCTAGACACTTTTACAAATAAAAAATATACCTTTCGGATTTCATCACATACGTGTATATATTACATAGTAGGTTCAAATTCCTTGTAACAGCTATGAACAATAATATGGAATGTAATCAAGACGTGGTCGTGAGGTGGTCCCCTGTCACTTGCATATAAACTGTCAGGGTAAGCGAAGCGTGCGGTGTGCGGTGATCGGCTTCCGGCTGTTTAAGCAGAGACATGATACTAGTATTTCACGTGGGATACACTATTTAAATTATATTAATTAAGACATTAATCCCCTGGTGTATTTTAGGACATTACTTCACATCATTTATTCCCCTGGCACTTTCCCTATTTGGGGTCGGCCCTCCTGATACACGATTTCCACATTCTACGGTCTTGAGTCATTTCTGGCGTTAGGCCGAGCATCGTCATATCTTTGGAAATGGTTCTAGTCCAGGTTGTTGGCGGGCGACCTCTGCCTCTCTTGCCCTCGTCTATTTCCATTACTCGTCTTGTCATGTGTAGTTTATCCCTGCGCATTACATGACCATACCAGCGTAATCGACCTTCCTGCATCTTATGACGTATATCAGCAACTTTAAAAGTGCCTCGGATATACTACTTCACCCTAATGTAAAAGAAAAACTAATCTATCCCACGGGCATCGTACATTTTTCCTGGTTAAAAAGTAGCCTATGTGCTTGTTGACACTATAATATTTTTTGTAGCAAATTTTATCTAGATCCGATAGATATTTAAAAAATTACAGGAGAAAGTAGTAAAGGGGAGGGCCCTCGTGGTGGAGATGAAAAGAATTACAAGTTCCAAAACCTAAAACGTTGGTCACTATTGATAGAAGGAAAAAATAAAAACACATATTTCTGTTAATACACTATATCTACTCGCTTCATTCACTAGTATTTTTACCAATCACTATTACTACATAGTATAAAACAAAGTCGCTTTCTCTGTCCCTATATCCCTATGTATGCTTAAATCTTTAAAACTTCGCAACGGATTTAGATGCGGTTTTTAGGGTTCCGTACCTCAAAAGGTAAAAACGGAACCCTTATAGGATCACTTTGTTGTCCGTCTGTCTGTCTGTCTGTCTGTCTGTCTGTCTGTCTGTCTGTCTGTCTGTCTGTCAAGACCTTTTTTCTCAAGAACGCGTGGAGGTATCAAGCTGAAATTCATATCAAATACTCAAGTCTATGGTCTCTTGGAGCTGTGAAAAAATCAAACTTCTAAGTCAACGCGATCAAAAGATACTCCCGTTTATGCCGCAAATTTTCGACACTCGCAAGGGAATCAAAACCTACAGGGTACTTCCCGTGAACTCAGAATCTTGAAATTTGGTACGAAGCAACGTCTTATAACACAGATAAAGGAAAAATTGCGAAAAGCATAAATTTTTAGTTACATCATATAATAAAAATATTTTTAATAATTTTAAACTTATTACCCCTTTACTCATACACCGTTCCGTACAGGTTTGTACGGAACCCTCGGTGCGCGAGTCTGACTCGCACTTGGCCGAATTTTTTTTTTAATAGATAGAGTGATTCAAGAGGAAGGTTTATATGCATAACTAGCAGATCCCGCGGGTTTGCCTGCGCTAAATCTAGGGAAGAGCCCGAGCGAAGCGAGGGCGGGTCGCTAGTCTTCTAATAAACTGAACAATACCAAGACGGAATAACAGACAGGGATTTCCCCCTGATTGTTATTTAGGTTCTATTTTATGTCATGACCAAGGAATTCCAAAGCTGTAAGCTTCGAAGTAAATTAGACTTAAATGTATATAACTATATGTTCTTTTATTTTTTTCTTATTACTATATTTTTAATAATTACAAGCAATTAGATTAGATGCGAGCGAAGCCGCGGGTTCCGCTATTTAAATAAAATTTCTAAAATAAAAGTAGTCTAAGTTAAACCTTGTAACGTTAGATATCTGCGAGTGAAAGTCCCGTCTTAATAGGTCCAGCCGTTTTAGAGATTAGTCGAAGGTAACAGACAGATATACAGACAAAAATAAAATAAAAAGTGCTTTTTTGATTAGTATCGTATATAATTTCATATGCATTAAGTGAAAAGCTGTTGATTTGAATAATTTAAAAACAGACACTTCAATTTTATTTATATGAATAAACGACCTGTTTTTTACTTTACTAATTTCCCAATAATAAGCAATTTAATTTAAAATATGCCATTAATTCCACGGAGCAGTCCGTCCATCCGTCAACAAACTCATTGTCTATTAATTATTTTCGCGAGCTTCATCGGCAAACTACTTAGACGGAGATTAAGGCGAAACTTTCCTCGACTCCAAGACAAACCTTTTGCACTTTATTCGAGATTTGGAACTTCACTGCTATCCGTTAGCGAAATCTACAGAATTAAGCGATGAGTTAATTGTTTATATAACAATGCTTGTGTTTGAAAGCTTAAAGCAATGAAATATTCGTTAGAGCTTTTAATCACATAAATATAAAAATAATAGCGAATGTTTTAAAAATGTTAATTCTTAGAGCTTTTACGGTTTAATGGATTTGAATGAAATATGATATAAAAATTATTTATTTATATTGTTAAGGTTTGTAGAATTATTTTTATTCTATAGGGTTTGAGGTAGGTAAACATAGTCCCGTCTCCATCTAGTCCGGTGGTAAGCTACGAGGCTTGTGATTTAGATACTAAATAGTGGATATACTACACATGTATAACTTCTAATACATATTATAAATATAAAAACACCATTGTAGAACATTCAAGCTCATTGCACAAATGAATGCTTCTAGCGGGATTTAAACCCGTGGCCGTTGGCACAATAAATACGATAGTTAAAAACGGAGCCAAATGCATCGTCATCAAGAAAGAAAATGTGTATTTATCGAAGGCCTTAATCAAATATTTCGATAAGAAAAATTTAGTCAAGTTTTGCCGTAGTATTATTACTCACGCTAATTTTGATCGTCTTGAAAATGAAAATATCTATGTAGATTATAATTAAAGTGTAGTTTTTTCTATAAATGGAATTAAACTCAAGTAATTATCTAAATTAACTAAATGACTCATATGGAATTAATTATTACTTTTAATGGTAAATTATATTATTATAGATTTAATAACCTAAGTGAGAGCTTAAAAGTCTAAGGCATTCACTTTCATATAACTTTACTGTAAACCCAAATAAATTTAAACATTTTAATATTACAGCGTATGTACAAGCAAATGCGTGACGAGCTCTCGTTATCCATTAATGATCTCGTATTTAACTCTAATTAAACAGCACTTGACGATTCGCTGACCGAAATTTTTGCTCTATTATTATGGGCGTATTCAAATTAAATAAGTGAATCCCCATTACTAATTTAATTTTTATATATTTAATTTTTATTTTTGTATATGTTCAGTTAAAAGCAAAAATATATTTCTTTTTCTTATTTTATTATCAATGAACGTTTGGTCTTAATGTGTCTTTAGGTGTTTTTATTTTTAATAAAACCGATTGGGAGTAGCCATTGTAAGATCCAAATCTGTTTTGTCACTTTAGAGTGAAAAGATAACAATAGACGGAGTTACTTTTATATTTATAACATTAAAATGGTTTATGATCATGTCGTAGTAACTCAAGTGACTAAAAATTCAAAATATAGATAAAAAACCGGGAAACTAAATAAAAACTTGTAAAATATTTCTTTTGTTTACCTTTTTTTATAAAATTATCTTCTTGAGAAAATTAAGAGTAGGTGGTATCTAAACCAAGATCAGTCACCAATTCACCTGGCGAAATGTTCGAATATATAGTGGAATGAAAACTAAAAATAGAGAAGTATTTGGCTGCTGACATTTAGCGCCGCAGTATAGTCCACTTAGCGCTGTATAGTTAATCCTTGTCTGCACAAACTGCACCTTTGTATATGACAAAGGGATCGCTTAACGTTTTAATTTTCCGAGAATTTGTTTAAGCTCTAAGCCCATCTGAAGTCATAGTATTTTAGTATCATTACATAGAGCAGTAAACAAAATGAAACTAACCAAAAAAGTACTAGTGACTCCCCCACGCTCCGCTCGGTTTCGTCTTAGAAATATCAAATGGGAATAAAATTAATAATACGGGTTTCGAAATAATACTGAGAAATATGCTCAAACAAATGAGAAGTAAATAATTTTCGTACTTTTTTTTATGGTACAAAGGGGGCAAACGGGAGGCTCACCTGATTGATGGGAAATAATCACCTTGGACACCTGCAACATTGCAGGGCTTGCAGATGCGTTGCCGGCCTTTCAGGAAAGGGAGGGAGGGAAGAGGGAGGTAGGAGGAATGGGGAGTAGGCCTCCCGGACTCTCACTTACTGGGTGAAACGCGACAGCATAGCTGCCACTTCACGTTGGTCTTCTGTGAGGCTTATAAATAAACTCTTTCTCATTAGAGTTTTGATTCATATAGTACATATAGCAAATACTTTAGCTGGCCAGGTTATGGGCGACTCCAAGTATTATTTAAACGTGAAAGCGCCATAGAACTCTAATCATATTTTTACTTTTCTAATAAATATATAATATAATTTTGATTAAAAAAAGGCATCAAAAGCATTGCCTTTGAAATGGTTTTTAAAGCCTACTATAATAATGAATGTCCAGTGCCACCGCCGCACTGGCGGGACGTGATTTCATCCAAATATCGAGGCTTTAAATATGAAATTTTATTCTAACCATGAAAGTTAAATAATATAATATACTTTTAATATTGACCTTAGCTTTTTCAAATATATCGCTTAGCAAAATTTTTATTTAGTATTTTTTATATGTAGCTTATAAGCTTTTAAAGACTTTTCTCGGTTCACTAACACAAAATTACAGGAACAAAGGGACGGAAAAATTTTCTTTGTATTTGTATTTAAAGGGAAGCAACAAAAAATTACAATTTTAATTTATTTAAAGACATTTCCGAGATACGTGAAACAAATTTATATATACCTACATAAATTTGCAAGGATTTCTTATATTATTATAATACATTATTATCTATCCTGTCTATTATTATATATATTTGTAATGTTTTTGCTTTGGCTTAATTTGTATTTGTTTTGCTTACTCTTAGTAGACACGGCTAGACCGATTTTAATGGGGCTTTTACAGATAGCTGGTGTTATAAGGAGTAACTAAAAGTACTCATGTTTTGAAAATAGGTGTCCGTTAAAAAAATACAAACTACTGTTAACTTCTATTTATATAATGGAAAAGAAAATTTGTCTGGTAATTACTATTTTTATTCTATTAATTATTAATTTACTTTATTGGAAGTTGTATTATCAGGTAGTCACTGAGGGTGCTGTAAAATGGGTTGGATAAGGTTTTATAAGTTCTGTTTAGTCGGTGAGTGACACATTTCGATTCATTACTTCGGACAGTATAAATTTTATAATTTAATAATTGCTGCTGAAAGTATGCTGGAAATATTTGCTGTGGAAATAATTATAATAATTATAGATAAATACATATTATTTAATGTATAATAACGTGTAATTGGAAGACCATCCTGTCGCAGCGTTAACATTACCTACCTACCAGAGTGAAGCAAGGATGAGTTGCTATGAAGATTATGTGTGTTTCACAGAATTAAACATGAAATAACCCCGCCCAAAGTATACATAACGAGTACATATTACGAACATACATAATATTACATATGACATATTATGTATGTATCATATCTAGGTTACCAATCGACAGATGCGCCGGACGGACGTCAATACTAATTAATAAAAACCACGATGCAATCGTTTCAATTCATTTTGCAACACTGCCCAGTGCTAGGTCAAACCAACGAATTATATCACAACTAGACGACTCATACAGCTTTGCTTGCTGCTTTTCCACAAGGCGACACGTTTGGCGCAGTTTGTAGCGACTCTTTGTTGCGCCAGCGGTCGCGGGTTCGAGTCCCGCTGGGGGCATTCATTTGTTAAACTCGGATGTATGTACTCCAGTCATAGGTGTTTATATTTATAATATGTATGTATTTAAAATTATATATGTAGTATATCAACTATCTGGTATCCGTAACACAAGCTTCGTAGCTTACCACGGAACTAGATGGCGCTGTGTGTAATAATTATTTTCCGTCTTTCTTTTTGAGTTCCGTTTGGTACCCTTCAATATATCCCTCTCGTATTATGTTTAGTGTTCAAAACACTCGCAAAACTAGTCCTTTCCCAGTACTGGGATGTCATATGTAGATGGACTGAAATATAATTATTACTTCAACTGGTTTTGATTGCAAAATTTGAGTAATTTCCGTCCTTGCGATAACGAATTTCAAACTAAAACTAATTTCAAAACTTTATACGTTCTAATTATATACTTACCCTATATATTTGCGTAAACACACTATCCAGCTAATTTTAAAGTTCATAATTTTGTTGCGCAACTGTTAGTTCGCCTAATTAAATATTATTGTTTAAGCTATATATATATACTCGTTACTACGGCGCTTATTTTTATAAGAAAAATAAATTTCTCTTTTTAAAATGAGAGGAGTCAAGTTATAGTCTGTCATTTTGTAAGTAGGGGTTGGCGGATGTATTTCGAAAACATGCTAGATTCTCTTAGACATGAAGATATCTTTACTATGGTTTCCTATATTGTAAAACAAGTAGTAATTATGTAGAAAATGACAGTTCGACGGTCTTGAGCAACGTTATCTTAAAAGAGTATATATAATCCGCGTCATGTAAAAAGAACGCTGGCTGTCAAGTTGCGCAGAGGCGATTTATAGGCCAATTTGGTGGTAAGACGCGGGGCGCGGGACGGCGAGGCACGCGCCGCATGCGAACCGGCTCGCTATTGGTTCGTCAGTTCAAAATACCATCGTGCACATAAAAGTTATTCATTACGAAATGTTTTTATATAAAAAGTAGAGAAAAATATTTTTGACGTATATTGTTTTATGAAGAGAGAGTCTGATAATAATGCAGTTAAAATATATATTAACCGAATTAATTTAATTTTTTGTAAGTAGATTAAACATTCTACATTGAATCCAACAAATTTTATGAATTAATAGAATTGTATTTAAGAAAGGTCTATCTAATATATTTTTCAATGTACCTAACAATAACCAATATACGTCGCGAGCGAAAGGCTAGTTCGGAAATAAAAGAATAGGCATAGTAATTTCGTGTGCGAATATACCCATGCGCAAACACACCCCCCACCACTTTCCTCCAGCGTTCTTTTTACGTGACGCGAACTGTACATGTGTTACAAACGTTTACACGTTTGGATGTTTGGATGCAGATTGGCTACTTGGATCACTCAAGAATGGAAAACGGATATGGATGAGAGAATAGATAAATAAATCTATACTAATATTATAAATCTGAAGAGTTTGTTGGTTTGTTTGTTTGGTTGGTTGGTTGAACGCGCTAATCTCAGGAACTACTGGTCTGAATTGAAAAATTTTTTTGTGTTGGATAGTTTGTTTATCGAGGAAGGCTATAGGCTACACATACATCATACATTCATCACTTTATGACTAATAGGTGCAGAACATCAACGAAAACTGCTGCAAAAACGGGAAGCACGGGCGTTAGTTCTGCGAAGTATCACACCACTCAATCAAAAATAATTTGTTTTCCGGTCTTCGAAAGGCGTGCGAAGCCACGGGAAAAATAAAATATTAAAATTAAATGTCAGTCTGTAAGTCTGTGAGTAAGCTACCACCGGCTCGGAAAGCTGTTCTGCTGAGAAGAACCGGCGAGAAATTCAACAGTTGCACTTTTCAAAAAAAATATTTGGTTACAATATTGTATTACAATATTTATCTATTAATCCTACGTGAGACACAACTAGACATTAATCCCACACATTTACATCTACTAAGTTAAGTTTTTAAAATATGTATACATAATTACCAAGGACTCTGACGTTCTACCACCGCCCGCCGGCTGCGAGCTCGTGACCGGGTCAGATGCATTCATACGTGTTTAAAGCTCAAATTTGCATAATGCTTCAGCGGACTGGAACCATTCCGATTAAACGTAAGCAATGGCAATTTCACGCACCACTTGTCAAAGGTACTGCCCATAGTATTTGAGGGGCAATCAGCACAGAGACTACTAGAAAGGCTAATGAATATAAGTGGATTACACTTTAATGTACAAATAACACAGCCTGTTTAAATAACCGTCGGTAATTTCAGTGGATTACGGATATTATAACTTTCTCAAATCCATCGATTTGAGAAATTTGGCTAACACATGTTATTATATGTACATCGCAATAAAACTCCATTTCAAAGTAATTGTTTCCTTTGTCGTATTACCAATTGGTACCTAATTATATTAAAACAAAAACTTTCGAAGCTTAACACGGGTTTGAACCTACTTCACTCACTCAGTTTGCAATTACACGCGGTATTTCTAATATTCCACTGCTGAAATAGCATATACATGATATATATATACAATTGGAATATGTGACAACGATGTTACATAAAGATATAATTAAAAGTATACGCAAATATGATGATTTTATGTCGATTATAATGTAATATTCTATAGGTATATGAATGCTTGTGAGTACGTGTGTCGCTATTTTTCAAATTTAAAATGACTTTACTACTATATTTTTACATTTGTATTTCTATTATGAAATATGAACATTCAATTTTAAGGCATATGTTCAATAGTTCATCTTTTTTCGCGCTACAATAAATACACCGGTATTTAATGTCCAGAATCTAGACGATGAAATATAATTTGACGACACGTTTGGCTACCCTACTTTCTTGTACCAGTGGTCGCGGGTTCGAGTCCCACTGGGGGCATACATTTGTTAAACTCGAATGTCTGTACTCCAGTCATTTTGTTTATATTTATAATATGTATGTATTTAAAGTTATATATGTAGTATATCAACTGTCCGGTATCCGTAACACAAGCTTCCTTCCTAGCTTACTACGGAACTAGATGGCGCTGTGTAATAATGTCCCAACATATTTATTTATTTATTTTATATTTAGAAGCAAAACGCACCTATTACATGAACGTCTGTGCGAAGATTGTCAATATTAGTTACTTTTATTTTCAATGAAAATAAAATAGATCCTTTGTCAGTAGAAATCACAGCTACTATATTCGAGAACAGAGGCTCGTACGTGAATAATTGGCGGCGGCGGATCGATGACACGATGACGTCACTCGCATTGCATATATTGTATACTCGTAGCATACTGCACCTATGTATACACTATACAGCCAGTATATCATATGGAAATATTTGACTTCAAAACTGGACAAGTGTGAATGGATGATACCAAGGGTCCCGTATGTAAAAGATTCATGTTATTCATCCATAATATATTGATTAATAAATGGTTATGTTTTTAATTATTTGACTGTATCTTTAAATAAGAATTACTCGAAAACAACTTGATAAAGTTTTGTATAGTAGGTATATTAATTTTGCACAAATTAGAAAATGCTTTATTTTTCATACAATGTAGAGGCCCGATTCAAGCTAAAAAAACATAGTCACAGATTATAATTCATAATTCAAAATGCTTTAAATATTTCTATGGAAACTTTTTAATTTTATATATAGGGATTATATATGGGAGATATACCCATCGTAGTATGTTGTGAAAATATTACTCTACTTGACTGGTCATATTTACTGCAGTAAAAATTAAATTGCAGTACTTGATGGTAACGAACCCAAAAATTTTACAACATTGTAAATCAAGGTAATTGATTTAATTTACATCGTTATTTCTGATGAGGATTATTTAAAATTATTAATTACTGTTATTGGCTTAATTCGTTTGGAAAAATTGGAAGCTAGTTGAGTTTTGTATTAAAAGTTTTCCAATACAATATTATGTCTGCCACTCACTTTCGAAAAAAAGCTCCTGCAACGCTCTAAGCTAATTTTGCCATCACGTGGATAATTTATCCTGAATATAGCAGCTTACCACGTTTGATCGAATTGTGTATCCTTTAAGATTTAATAATGAGTTAGGCTCTTTACCTATCTCTAGCCCTGCGGGTGTTCTATGTTTGACGAAAAGTTGCTGTACTCTAGTACTGAACTTACTCATTTTATCTGTGTATTGAATAATGCTACTGTTATCACGACAATTATTATTATTATTATTCCTCGCAACAACATTTATGATGCCTTATATCTCAATAAAATTATTCATTTACAAGGGAAAACATGACAATTGGTTTTGTACATACGACCTGCGATACTAATACAATATGGTTGAAGCTGGTTGAGCCTTAAGATATATCAAAACAATGTATAAAAAAATCGCAGGTCTTAAAATGGCGTACAAAAATGGCCGCGATAGCATATTATTATGTCTATTTCTAATAAAAAATTTTATCTATATAAAACGTACCTAGAAACGCACCGAAATAAAGCAAGGGCATGTAACTAGTAAATAAAAAAATATTTAAAAAATACTAAACTCTTGATGATATTCTAACTTTGGCGGCGCCGCTGTACTGAGTATTCGCACGCTGCCATTTCTGTAATTTCCTATCTTTATGTATGAGTAAGGGAGTTATTTTGACGACCTTATAAAGAAAGATTTAAATTTCTCGCGTTCTATGAAGTACGTAATAAAATATCCTCTTTTCATATTTTTAAAAGTTCCCTGCTTATGTTACATGAATTTATTTTTCATATAAATTATGGTAATCAAAAGCGTGGTAATTCAGGTAATTATTAATTTAACTATCATTTGTTCAAATGAAATTATCTTATAGCAAAAAAATGACAGTGACAATATTATATTGATGATAGCATTTGTATACTTCTACAGATTTCGCCAGAATACGCATGCACACTTTTAGACGCACATAATTAAAGATTTAAAGAAAAAACAACAATAAAAAGCAAATAAGGCAGTAAAAAATATATTGTAAATATATGTAGCTTTCCTCGATAATTGATGGGACACTAAAAGAATTTATAAAATCAAACTAGTAAGTAGTACCTGAAATTAGCGCGGCCAACCAAACGGACAAACTCTTCAGTTTTATAATATGTATTAGTATAGATATTTGTATAGATAGGATAGAATGTACTTGCAGTAATTAATAAGTTACAGCAAAATTGGTGAAATAATTTACGTTATCAAATTAATTGTTATTTGAGATGAGACGAGGACTACTAATTAATAAAATTAATTAACTCGAACATATTGGATATTTTAGTATATTTTTTGAAGAATCTTACATTTTATATTATTTTGTTATAAACTTGGTTATATGTACTGACCTTACTTGCTTTTATGTTAGATTTTGATCATATTTTTAGTTTATATTTAAAGGTTTTTCATTTTAAGTTTATCTTCAATATTATGAGTCCTTTCTAAACAAAATACATTGTTTTGATTGAAGCTGGTTTATTCAAGTACTCTATTTATAATACTTTATTTGAAATCTCTTGTCACCTTTTCTCTTATATCGAGCCTTATAGATAGATATAGATAGATTCGTTTTATCAAAGCTCGTCCTAACCGATCTGTCAATGACTAGACCAGACCGCTGGGCCCGAGAGCTGATATTTCAAACAACGAATCTTACTTTGACACTACAATAGTGCATAATACCATTCTTTCGTCAACATGTTCTCTTTTCTCGATTCGCTTTTTACTTACTTGATTTTTTCTTATTTTTGTAAATATTTACTGGTTTTTCCTACTTCTATGTATTCCTAATGAATACATATTATGATTACTAACAAAAATACTTTTTGAAGTGAAACTTCTTTAGAATCGTTGTGATTTCAAACTCGATGAAACGAAAAAATAAGTCCATAATACCAGGCGCTCAGAGACGGGGAAGAGTTAGCCTTATTTTAAATTCAAGTTTTACTTCTGATATGTGTACTTTGTACAAACGCACTTTTTTATGGTACAAAGGGGGCAAACGGGCAGGAGCATCACCGGATGGGAAGTGATCACCTCCGCCCATGTACATCTGCAACACTGCAGGGCTTGCAGATGCGTTGCCGGCCTTTCAGGAAAGGGAGGGAGGGAAGAGGGAGGTAGGACAGAGGGAGGAGGGATGGGGAGTGGGCCTCCCGGACTCTCACTTACCGGACGAAACGCGACAGCATAGCTGCCACATCACGCCGGTCTTCTGTGAGAAGGTGGTACTATACGGGGCGTGCCAGCCCCTTCGGATGCTACCCGAAGGTAACAAGCATGGCACTACCACTATGATATTTACTTCTTACCATTATGATATGGTATTTTAAATTAGTAGCTTATAGTTTAAACTAGATCTAAAACTAAGCATACTAAATTCAAAAAAATTGCCAGTATAACTAATAGAAGCCGAGTAAAGTAAACATACATATTAAGTACGATTCGATAATATTATATATTTTCATTCATTGAATAAATATGGAAAACAAATACCGTCAATATTTATCGTTCCGTGATTACTGTCCGCTCGGAACATCCGAATATTGGCTTAAGTATACTGCGGTTCAAAAGTGAACAAAAACGACTTTCATATTTGATAACTCACATTCATTACTAAAATATATTAATATCATGCATTAACGTAAAATTAAATTAAATAAAATTTTAATAAACTTTAATAACATCTCTCAAAAGAATCCAATGTTGATATATTTTCTTACAAATTATATAAATATAAGATATATCTTAAAGAAAGCATTTAGATTTACCAATAATATTGTGCATACCTTTAAGTATATACAAAAAAGTTATTTTTTTAATGTTTTAGTTATTAAGTTTGTGTGTATTTCTCTAGTTGGTAAGCTTAAATAAAATAAAAAAACGTGCGTTCATCTTGTCGTGTTGGAGAGGGGGGGGGGGTTTCGCGCAAGGAGGGGAGGGCCCAATTCGGTTAGCTATTTCTCACTTGGCTGTGCGGTCTGTTTTGTCAGAGCTACAAAATGTGCAAGCGACCCTGCGACGCCCCATTAAGATGGATGATGGGTGCTTGGGCTTGGGATTTAGTGCGTAGTACCGGCTTGCTGATGCGCCAAACAAGACTTACCTACTACTTTCTATTATCGACTTAGACCCACACCACTATAAAATAAACAAATTCGTAAATTGAAGTTAAAGGAAAAGAAAAGTTTTAGGAAATAAACTGTCAGTGCTTACCATATTTAAAAATGTTTCAACTATGTAAATAACAAAACTGAAACAAACAAATATATTTAATAGTTATATCAATAAATGTAAAAAAATAACTTATAAAAAATAATAAATACCTAATATGGACATCACTTAACACTAAAGGGAGAATTAACGACTAACTTCAACAGTCTAAATCAGTTGCATCGCAAGAATTCACTCTCCTTTTTTTCCTAACGTGTCAAAAAAGTATGACTTCCGAGAGCACTTCCAGAGATCTTCAAGAAGCCCAAAAGTCTTCTGAAGTTTCTGGAGGAGCTTGGGTGGCAAGAGTGAATCCAAAGAAATTTCACACACACGCAAAATAGGCGCTTAGTCGTCGAATTGCGGAAACTAGCCCTTTAATACCATACCTTACTATAGTCTATACCAATGACTTAAAAAATATAAAAAATACCGTAGTCGTCCAATCCACGAGCCGCACAGCCCTCCGGCCGCAGCGGGCGCGCTCATTATAGTAGTATGTAAATAGCTGCGATTTATCGATGTGTTGTCGCGCGCTCTGATTGCCTCATCAAATAATATAATATACTATATTATGGTACAATGCTTTGTTTATGTAATGATCTGTATAGGCTCCATTGTTAGGGAAATACTTGGCAAAACAAAAAAATACATAGTAGTTGGAACGAAGTCCGTAGCGTTAAAAAAAAGCGTAACATTTTTATAATATAACCTATGTACGATGGCTATACAGTATCTACTGTATAGTTTTTATGAATCATAGTAAATAAAATAAAGGTGTTAAGAAGTAAAAGTAAGTTTGTAAAGTAGTTATATTTTTATTTAGTAGTTTTATTTTTATCGATAAAAAATCATAAAAAATGTATACCCGAATAATTATTTTTTTTATAAAATTAATATTTTTATAATAACGAACTTCGTTCCTATCCGGTGTCCCACGACACCCTACGTTATACTTTTTTAGATCTAGTTTCAATTGTATTAAATTCTCTTTTGGTGATATCGATGGAATTGTTCCAGCTAATATTAACTAAAGACCAACCCTGACTCCGCCCAGGTTTGTCACAGGAACGTTTTAACGGTTAGTATAGATTTCTTAGATCTGACGTGTTCTTTTTCTTGCTGCGTTCATTAACTTACATGTTTTATGATAGCTCCGTCTAAGACCTACATAATATAATGTTTCTTCATTTACTCGTCTTGCTAGTTCATTATTAACTTTTTTTTTATTTCTGTGTCATGCTGCACGATGAACCGATGACCTAAGGAAGATGGCTGGTAGCGGATGGATGCGGACTGCCCAAGACCAGGATAATTGGTGCCTATTGCGGGGGGCCTTCATTCAGCAGTGTACGGCAATAGGTTGATGTATGTATGTATAATTAATAGGTATATAAGAATCATCAAAAAAGAAATAGGTGATGTAAGAATACTGGAGACAAATATATTTAATTTCTTTCAGAAGAAGTGAGGGCGTATGACAAGTGTTCATATAAAAAGTAATTACGGTCCATATAATAAAGTTAATCATCGCAAGGCAGCTCAGGCTGTAACGCAAACCGAATTATATCTAGAAATTGCTCCACCGACCGCCCTTTGATATCGTCGTCACCAACTATTCTACGAGTACATTGAAGCTATTAACTCTTTGAACATTTGATCAGGTTAAATACTGAAGTAAATGTCACTCAATTTACACACTCACTTCTTGCACAATTTTTTCAATTTTTCTCTTACCAAGTAGTTGCCATTTGTATTTGTAATATTATATGTCATATACAAGTAGTGCCCACTATTGAAAAATTTCACTGCTAAATAGAGCAGCTGATGAAGCATTTTCACCCCAAACCATCCAGCTACATTCGAAACTACTGTAACTATCATATTTATAATAATGTTATTATTTTGTACTGTATAAATATATAAAAATTGAAACACTAATTAAAGAAGTTCACACTCGTTGTGCTGAGATTAGTCCCTAATTACGTTTAAACGTTTAGTAATACCCATACAAAATAAAAATAATTCTACTGTTCGATTATACAGCTGTTTCTTTTTGTTTTCCCTATTTTTCTTTATTTTAAAGATCCTTAACACACCCCCAACAAATCAAAAAAAAATTCAAATGGTCCAGCTATTTTTGAGTTTGGAGTGAGACTAACGCACAATCATTTATGTAATATGTATATGAATATGGCATTTTATTTTAAGATTACAGACACACTCTAGTTCCAGACGTGTAATGTGTATGTATGAATACATCTACTCTGCATCTAACCAACAAAAACTACAATCAAAACATTCATCTATTACAAATCGAAACATTGCAATAAAACAAAGCGAGCACTGATTGAACTATTGCCTGAATATTTTAGACTGACAGAAATTCATTTTTCACATTTATCGTGCATTCGTTAAAATTTCACAAATGCGTTATGGCTACGTGTTTAAATTATAGGGCGTAGACATAATACTTACTTTATGAACTACTGGAACTATTGAACTAAAAAGCATGTGAATATGTTTATGTATTTCATAGACTGAAAAATTATAATAGTCGTACCAACATTTTTATGCGATAAACGCGTTTTAGTTTTGTTAGGTAGAACTTCATCCGTTTTGAAAATAATAGTAACCTAAGTTACTCCTTACAAAAATATATATATTCCAGTGTTGTCAAAATCAGTCCAGCCTTTATGGAGTTTACCTGCGTGTATTTAGGTAAAAAGCTGTAATTTGTAAAACAGGCGCTTCATAATTTATTTCTAATTATAAATATTTAAACTGCGAACTTATTGCATGTTGGATACTTCTTCAGGCTCTAATGAGGCAAACTATTTAATTAAATACACGATTCATAATTATCTAGGATCAACAGTTATATAGAGAAAACCTAAGCTTAGTTATTTCAGTTAGTTTTAATCTTCTAACACGAACTTAATTGTGGATATTAACTAAATAACCCTTTTGTTTAAAAAAACGCCGTTTAACTCACTTGGGAATTTCATTTCCATTTAGTTTTCTCTATTCATAATTGGGATCATTTCACTCAGTCGTTCTAGCGTGTAAAACAAACAAAGACACAGACGTACTGACTTTCCAAATTCCACTACTAGTATTAGTTTCACATTCTCTTTCGTCAAATTATATTTTAATTACAAGTAGTTTCAAGCTCATGTCTACGCCCTATAACGTCGCATCCAGCGGATCGATGCACTGTATATATGTATGTATGAAACATGCACGTTATTAATGCATGTTCTCGTGCCTCTGTCACGTGATATCTCTGTAGGCCAGTAAATTGCATTCAAATATCAAAATCACGTAGGCTTTATCATACTGGTAGAACTAAATATTATTAAGGAGAAACTTGTTAGGCCATTGATTTTAAAGTACAGTTTGTATTTGAAGGATAGTATAGTTACAGTAGTGGTCACTGGGGTCATTTCTACAAGGATTACTGGACAACAGATACTTTTATGAATATTTTTTCATTTTTTTTGTGGATTTATATTTGAATTTTGAAACCTGACGTTTCAATTGCTTTACAGCTATTATCGTCGTAAGAGTGACTAAGGTATATAAGGGCTAGAAGGCGTTATATATCTAATTTTTTAGTTCTTACATACATAATATAAAAATATTCACGTACATCTAAGTTACATTGTTTTACTTAGCTTTTAGCTTATAACTTCTTAATTTAACTTTAATTAGTAAAATATTATTTAAAGCTAGGGTTCTCTACAATAAATAGTAGTCAAATCACATGCTAAAATACAGATACTGTAACAATAGTTGTCTCATTTTGGTATTAGCAATGAAACAATTAAATGCTATAGAAGCGTCGGCTCGGGCCGAAGCGGCTTCGATAGAACTGACACTGATGAATTTATTGCTTGCATCGGCTCTATTTCGATCATTCATTCTGAGCCAATTGAAGCTGAACAATATAGGTGGTCGGAAATACCCGACTTTTGGTACTAGGTAATACGTTTGATAAGTATACATTTTTAATGTAATTAATTAATATGTACTTTAAGAAACTATATAATAATTTATCATAATAATATACTCTTTAGGGTGTAAAGAAGTGGTGTGAGCTCCTTTAACTATATAGCCATACATTTTTTATATACATATATTTACATTGTACATAAAACTAAATTGTACAAATTCAAATATAGGGCAGTGGTAGATCCCAGTGGTAACGCTCTTACTTGAGAGTGAAGCATTTCGCACCGGATTCAAATCTGGTATTTACAATCATTTGTGACACGATTACAACCTGCGGAAACCTGCCTATCTGATAGAACTAAGTAAGTTTTTGAAAGACATCTGCATTTCTGATACCGGCACTTGCCCAACGCGGCGGACTATGGCATGATAAATGATCCCCCTCACTTGAAAGGAGGTCCGAGCCCAGCATTGAAACGTTTAACAGGTTTAAATACAATATTCATCAATTGGTTAACAATTAGCGTCACTTTTTAAATAAATTTTATAACCAAATCATAGCTAAATATTTTATCCTAAGTCATAGTCTATCTGAATGATTAATTTCATACACTCATACGAACATTGGCTGTTAGGTACCTACTTAAATATTCGATCTCAACACGTAGAACTAGAACGTAGGACATAACATTTTATATTATTTATCGCAAAATTTTACATTATCCAAGCGTGCGTGAAAAGTTCGCTTATTGACATTTAGGTTTGACCAGACTTGCCAAATTGGGGATAACCGTATTGCGTGCGGGACGGAGACTAATTAAATTGCCATTAGTGCACAGATCAGTGTATTTTTCTTGTTATGTTAACCGACTTCAAAAAGAAACAGTTCTGTTTATTAAGTAAGTAATAGGTATGTATGTAAGTACTATATGTTAAAAATGAAAATTATAAAGGTTTGTCCAATTCAATTATAACATAAAAATCATTGTTTAAAGAGTGTTTTGATCGCTACTTATAACATATCGACACGGGAAATTATTAATTACGAAATAGTGTAACAACAATGAATGTCTACTTTAAATATACATTTATAATAATATATTTATATGTAAAGTTTTCTTAAAATAATAATTTAATAAGAATAATTTCAGTAAATGTTAATAGTACTTTATACTTTAAACAAACAGCGGAAGCTTTGACATAATAACAAAGAAGGCTTTAAAAACAATGGCAGATGTGACATTCGGCAGAAGTCAATTGAGAGCACTTTACACGTCATGTTTATACGTTGAAAATGTACTTGAAATTTGAATCAAAACATACATTTTAATATTGTATTTTTCGAAGTATTTCAATAAATTAATGTTGGTTTGTAAAAAATCTACATACTATTTTATTTACTCGGAACTTTTATGAATTAGCTAATTACTTCAGTTAATTACTTATTGTAATTCAGCTCTACCACCTTTTCCCAATAAAACAATTTTTTGTATTCGATGGGAACCCTTTCTCTGTCCCAGAATATAATATCTACAGTAATGAAGAATAGAATAGTTGAAACGAGAATGAAAACTTATTATACAATTTTTTTACTAAAGTATAATTTAGTAAAAATTAATATATAAATAATAACTTCAAAGAAAAAAAAACAAGTTTTAAGTTTAAAAAATATCACAATAATTTTTTAAACGTCATTATATTATGCTTCCACCAGTACGCATAGCCTTAATCCTGAGATTTGCTGACAGACTGAAATTTAAGTAGAATAAACGTTTTTTATAATATAAAAAAGAAATACTTCAACAATACAATGTAGTTAAATATTCTAGTACATTTTAAATTTAAATAGCAACAAGCATCGACTACATCAGGGACATGTTCTTAAATTAATGTAATCTTCCCAATATGTGTGCATGTGACAAAAGCTAGAAGGATTTTCACCATTATATTAATGATTTTAAGGACTCTTATCGTATACAAGCTCTGTCCTCAGACGTTCCCTTGGTGGTTAATCCCACGTCGAATGCCGACATTCGAACAACAGTTCAAAGGAGCGAGTTGCAAAGTGGTTTCCAATAATCTCGCATAGAATTCTCGACTACGCGAATTATTCACAATCAAATGTTTGGCGGCGTGTTGCGAATATACCAGTATGTGGGTGTTGTGCTTTCATTAGTTTTGTAGGTGGGTGTTTCAAAGGTTTTGATATGACTTATTATTTTTAAATGAAATTTTCATACTATCCTCCTCATTGGTATAGTTTAAGGCTCAGCAACACCTCAACACGCACCCAACGACCGTCTCGGACGACCGCCAGATTCCGACTCTCGTGTCGTAGGCGCATGAAACAACCAATACATTACAGTTATAATATTATTAAATCACTTTAACATAATGATGCAAAATTTTTGAGCTTTGTGAGTTAGAAATTAAATTAAACACGTTTAAAAAGAACATTTTTGAAAAAATCCAAGTTCACTTAAGAAATTATATTTTTGGCTAAGCGTGCATATCAACGCATCTCATATAAACGCATAATATGTATATCATCGCGTAACTCTTGTTAACCGAAATAGTAACTGAAAGTTCGGACTTATTTCAGCTTATTCAATAAATACCTTATGAATTGCACGTCCACTAATTAATTTAAAGCCACACACTAAATTATACACGTATGTCAAGAAAACTATGAAATTAGTATGTAATCTATTAAAATTATAATATTTTAAAGTAAGCTGCAGTAGCGAGCGTGTATGATGCCGGCTGATGTCCCGGCGCCGGGCCTCGGGGAATTCGGCTACAATCTAATTGTGGGGCCTCGGGCGCGCTCGTGTGTAGCGCGTGGTGCAAGAGGGAGGAAAACGGTTGGTATTACACTTAACTTAAAGTGTTTCATGTTTTACTTTAAAATGTTGATGTGTTTCAAAATTTAAAGAAAGATAAGTTATACTTTTATCTTCGTATTAACGGTACTGAAATATTACGATATACAGGTTAGATACATATACAGTACGATCTTTTATAATAACATGAATGTATGTTCATATAAGGCACTCTACAATAACTAATTTTATACATTTAAAACATGTCTTTATAATAAAGGACACGCAGAAGACGCGAAAACAAGCAAGGTTACTAGTACCTATATAAAACTACATCAACAATTGAAGTCCAAATTATAATATTTACATATGTACAAATTATATATTGTATAGAGGCTGGAAACCAAATACCTCGCAGAGCTACCGGTGTCCCTCCCCACACGCCACCGGTTTGCGTTCTTTTTTCACTCGTTTTTCCAACATTTTTCACAGTTGCTCCGCTCCTAAATCGTGGTCGTAGCGTGATGTACTATAGCTTAAATAATAAATAATAACGTTTATTTCAGACAAGAAGTCCATAAAAAATCATAGTATTTTACATATAGTATACATAAACAATAAACATATACGAGACAGAAAACCTTAAAGCCTTCCTCGATAAACGGACTATCCAACACAAAAATAAAATTTCAATTCAGACCGGTAATTTCTGAGATTAACACGTTTAACCAAATAAACAAACTCTTCAGCTTTATATATATATTAAATAAAAATAAATAAATATATTTTGACATAATAGTTGTAGTTAATAAATTGAATATCTATAATATATTTTTTTCAGTTTACAAACAGATAGTAATTATAAGCACAAGATAACTTTAGTACATAGCAAAGTTAATACAATTATCCATAAACAATATAAAATGTATACGAAAGGAAAATAAAAATAAAATCTAGTTGATTTAAAGATTAGATCTTTTAACCAAATAAAAATACCATTTCGTCTCAAACTTACTCTTAAATTTATTTTTTAAGCAATATTTCTTTTTGATTTAATTAAAACGTTGCACTCGAAATAATTTGTTCTTTAAACTTTGTACTACTTTAAATAGCGTTTTCTTATTACTTGCGGTCATGAAGCAGATTACACATATCCAACATCCGAGAACCTTTCTTTGCGGAAGAAAGCTCATTGGTATTTAATATATTACATTTTTATAATCTTTACAAAAAACATTGATTATATTATAATGATTTTTTTTTAAATTCATTTTTATACATAACCTTTTTTTTTAAGATTTCATCATCAATCCTTTTCAAATGTCCTGCATTTACTAAATACATACATAGCTATTTCGATTAATTGCATTCATGAGCTTAAAATATGTTTAACTTTTTATTTTAGTGCTTTTAAGCTGCGTGCCGTTTTGTGCAATTCGTTCGCCGCACACAATAAGCTTTAAATATTTTTTTATACATTAGATTACATAATATAATATCATATTATCTTATTACGACTATTTACACATATGTAGACAGTGGTAGCCCAGCGGTAACGCGGTCGCTTGGATATCCGAGTGATGCGGGTTCAAATCCGGGTCTCGCACCTCTGATATTTAGATGTGCGAATCATTTATATCATGATTACCACTTGTCTTACGGTGAAGGAAAACATCGTGAGGAAACCTACATGTCTGAGAAAACCTAACAAGTTTTCAAAAGACATGTGAAGTCTGCCAACACGCTCTAGACCAGCGCGGTGGACTATGGCCTGATCCCCCTCGTACTCAGGGAGGCCCGTGCCCAGAAGTGGGACGTTAAAAAGGGCTGATGATATGGCATATGTATCATGTATGTGTCCCTCATTTAATAATTTTGTAATTTTTGTAATTTGAAATAAAATGGTAAAAGTATTAGCTTATATCAATTACAAACAATTTTATAAAGTAGTATTTTTAATTAAAAGCAATTGCAATAAAATACAAAGCTAATTTCAAGGCTAAAATCCCTAAGCTAAGAGGATCTACCTTCACATGGTAATTTAGCGTCCCACTTCCTGTTTTCAAGTCCAAGACTCCTAAGACTAATGTTTGGACTGAACAAGCCACTGCCAACTGTAACGCATACGGAACTTGCCCCACACAGTTGAAGTACGTAGGATTGATATAATGTAAGAGTTTCGAGAATGAACTGGGAATGCTTTGTATTGTTAGAGTACATTTTAATTTTAATATTTGTAGATGAAAATCATTAAGAAATAGTTTTTTTTTATTATTTTTATAATTGGATACAATTATTGAGGTCTAACGAAAAGTATATGCTTTTAAGCAATTATTAATTAGCAGTTCATAATATTGCATAACATTAAAAAATTACTTTGAACTAGCTGTTCAACAGATAAGTACGTTCTAACGAACAAAAGACCGTACCCCTTTTTTCCTGAGTACCCGAGATTCCTCCACAAA
Organism: Boloria selene; assembly: GCA_905231865.2. NCBI lineage: Eukaryota > Metazoa > Arthropoda > Insecta > Lepidoptera > Nymphalidae > Boloria > Boloria selene. The sequence continues at coordinate 244,808 of HG993132.1, forward strand.
AAGTCTACCTCCTAATATGTGAAGCATGCGTCTCATAATTAGTTAAATTATATTATAATAAATCAATCAAAAATAAAGCACTAGTAATGACTAAAGGTATTCATTATATTAAACGAACATGCTTTCAATAATATAATAACAGTATTTTCGCAAATCGATCGCATCGTTCGATGATGGAAGCCGATTATGAGCTTTGCTTATCGGAATACGGACTGAATAGATTTAATTTTAATTTCAACATAATTGAAAACGCTCGCTTTGTACTGTGACCTGATTAGGTTAGAATTAAGCAGATGAATGATTATTCATATTAATATAATAATTATTATATTATACTACCGTCTCGTCGTCGCTTCACTCGGGTTCATCCCTAGTATGTTCGTTTTTGAGCGGAACTCTATTTTATTAAAATACTAGCGACTCGCCCTCGCTTCGCTTGGGCTTTTTCCTAGATTTAGCATAGGCAAAGCCGCGGGATCCGCTAGTTATGCATATAAACCTTCCTCTTAAATCACTCTATCTATTAAAAAAACCGCATCAAAATCCGTTGCGTAGTTTTAAAGATTTAAGTGTACAAAGGGATATAGAGACAGAGAAAGCGACTTTGTTTTATACTATGTAGTGATATAAGAACTGATACCAGTTTAATGTTTTATAGAATGCATATAGCAAATACCTTCACTATATCTATCATAATATACAATTTTATCCTAGAGAAATAGCGCTAGAACCATGAGATTGCAATTTCGCTTGAAACAACAAAGGTGTTACTCTAAGACGCCACTTTAGCGAGTATCGAGGAGCATTTCGACTTTAGCCGTAGTGAATATAACAATCCTTAGACCCTGGGTACTCTTGGAAATTCTTAGTAGTAATGCATAAAATAATACATTTTAAAATAATAAAGAGCTATCGTGTTACTCTCTCTCTCCGCTGTTGGTTCATAGTGAACAAAAACAAAACTATCGCACTAGAACCGTATATATTTCCGCAATAAAAAGTAATCTAGGATGTGTTATTCCATACTATGACCTATCACAATGCTAAATTTCATCTAGATCCGTCCATCATCCATCCATCCATCCGTTCATCCTCGCAAATTTTCACGTGTATAATATAAGTATAGGAAAGCTACCAATATCTTGAACATTTCAAGGGAGCTATCATCTATTCAAAATATAGCAGTGTTACAGCATAAAGATGGGAAAAACGTACACGCAACTTCACATTTATATATAGAGTGTGTTAATTGCACTTTGTTTTAGGCAGCTTTTACGGCAAAAGGATTTGCATAGAGATCGTTGATCAACCGAAACGAAAAATAGGCTAGAAACTGGGCGTACATTTTATTTACTCTTACGATCTTTTATCTAATTAATTAATTAACTATAAATTTTCAATTGCATGCAATGGAGAAATTTCTTGTAATAAGGGATAATATTTTGTATAAATATAAAAGGCTTATTTTAAAGTAGGAAAACATTAAATAATATTTTAATTTAATACAATCGAAAGATACAAAATCTATATAGATTGAGCTTTCTTTTAGATTATGTCTAATGTTTGGAAAAAGCTAGACCACTGGCAGTTATTAGTATAGATGAGATTAAAATTCGACTTTTATTATAAATAGTATTTTGTTCCTGGTCTTCGTTTCTCAGCAATGCTCCGAACGAAGGCAGGTCACAAGCACAATCATAACTGGATCAGTCCGACGTGATCCGGCCGGTGATTGAATCGCGACACAACTCCTCGGATTATACTCGCCTGCTCTGATATTCAAACTACTTGCCGAGGTGTGGTCCGAGTGCTAGCGTTTAAAATTGCTTAATCAGTCTATTGTTATGATTTCTGTTTTATAATTATTATCATACTTCATTTTCGAGGAATTCCAATAAAATTTGGTACATAGAATGTATCATTTATTTAACAGGGGGAAATGCATTTCGGCCTTTGCAGTTATGCAAAGAAAGGTGAGGATTGACACTTAGCTATTAACTTAAGCTACTATTAGTTTAAAAAACAATAAGGGTTTTGTTTAAAAAAGAAACGTTCCTATTAAAGAACGTTAGCAACATGAGTGTAAGTCACTAGTAATTTAATAAATATATAACAGTTTTTATATATTCAAAATTTAATTGAATACAATTTAATATTTTCATTAGTTCATATACCTGTAACAACTTATTAATATTCTCCTTTATCGTTGAAGAAACAGAAATAGCTTAATTAATCAAATATTTAGTTAAAACTACATAATATATTATTTTCATTATTATGACAAAATATAATTCCGTACTCCGTAAGCTGACAACACCGACTCATCTCGCCATAGTTCAATGAATATTCAGATCCATCTCATCCCCGCACCGCGGCGGAATAAACAACGTATCTAACTATCCAAACATCCACGACGCTACGATCTTATACAATAGAGTTATCTATAGACGAAGCTATGAACTTAGCTTAAATGTAGTTAACGGTTATGCTTGTCAATTTGTACAAGTTCAAGACAAAGTAGAATGCACTAAGCTTTTTGCTAGCTTTTGATTGATTTAACAAAGAGGTTTTTATCGAAAGTAAACATTTTGTTGGAAGAAAGTAAATTATTGTTATTCCATTTTCATATATTTTGTGGATTATAAATTAAAATAAAAAAGTTAAACACAATTCTTTATGTGGTGAAAAAACTTAAGTAATTTTAAATAATTGTGCCTAGAGTATATTATTATGGTTATTCAAATTTTCTATTTAATATTTTCGCTATCAACTTCTAATTTAGCAGATATTAAAGGTTATTTTCCATGTTTTGATAGCGTAACGCTTTGGGTCCTGCTATTTTACCGCACGTATCGAATTTTAGTCCTTAATGACTTGTACAGAAGGTAAATCTTTACAATACTACTTATGATAGTGCAGTACGTTTGTGTAATAATCTACCTCCTACATATCTAAACTGATGGATAGTTTCAGTAAGATTGGCGTGACCTAAATGTACGGCAGGAGATTATTGCTATTATTATAACTCGTGATATACTCTTGATTCGGTCAATAAATTAGTTTATCCCGTCACGTATCAGTAAAATAAGGAATCATTGTGTTGTACTAGCTGTACCCGCGGTTTCGCCCGCGTTCATTTCTTTAATTGCTAATCAACCTCATTGGGTTGATTTGTAGGATGCCTGAAAATTTCTTCAAAATTACTCTAGCTATTTCAGAACCCATCGTTAATACACTCCTGAGCCGCACGGCTACCTATTTTTGACAAACAATTTTTTAATTTTTCGTAAAAAATATTTTTTTTAATAAAAAGTATCCTATGTTACTTCTAATACCTCCAAGAATATGTGTACAAAGTTTCATGATGATCGGTTGAGTAGTTTTTGCGTGAAAGCGTAACAAAAAAACTTACATTCACATTTATAATATTAGTAGGCAAGTATATAATATTAGTAGGCAGTAGTATACAAAAGAAGGCAGTGGAAACCCAGCGGTAAAGCGCTCGCTTGGATAGCAGAATGATGCGGGTTCAAATCCGGGTCTCGCAACTCTGATATTTTCATGTATGAATCTTTTCTAACATGATTATCTTTGGTGAAGGGAAACATCGTGATCTGCATGTCTGAGAAAACCTAGCAAGTTTTCGGAAGACATGTGAAGTCCGCTAACACGCACTTAGCCAGCGCGGTGGACTATTGCCTGATCCACCTCGTATTGAGGGAGGCCCGCGCCCACGCCCAGTAGTGGGATATTAAAAAGGGCTGAAGATGAGATGATTCTAACAGAAATCTTCGTTTTTACCAACATGAAGGAGCAAAAATCAGTACTCACGCAATGTTAAAATTACAATTTTAATGGTTATAGTATAAAGTACATAAGCGGATAGTTGAATAAGCTCCGAGAACACGGTTACTTCTCTTGAACGTTGCAAAGTGAATATCAAACATAGTCTGGCTGTTTTAGCGGTGAGTGATTTCAATGGCATCCAAAGTAGTTCAGACGCAGTGTTCTTACTCGGTTAAAATGTTGAGATGTGACAAGCGAGGTTATTAAACTTGTATACCTTAGAAATATGTTTTCTACACTAACGCCTTACCTTTATATATACAGCTGCACTTTTAAATGCATATTTATTACTAACAGTATAAAAATATAGGCTATTGCAATTCTAATTTATATTACTAGCAATTCACCCTTGCTTCGCTTGAGTTCGTCCATAGATAAGTTTAAGAAATAGAAAGTATCCTATTGCGCGAATTTTCTGCTACCTTATTAAAATCTGTCGTGTGGTTTTCTTGTGACGTGGCTACAGACTGACAGACAAAAATTCTCAAAAGTAACGATTCAGTCTATGTATCAATAATTACGACAAGTCTAATAAGATTTTCCAAAAATATTAATTGTATTTGTAAGAATTTTATTATAATATGTTTCAATTTTAGTAACCAGAAATCGGTCCTAAATACAAATAAGTAATACAAATTCGTCTTAACTGATACGCTTACTTAACACCTGTTCTACTGCTCACAATAGTGGTTCAAAAATTTGCGTAAATCTAAGAAAGTATAAAATCAATAAGAATAATTTTTACTCTTGTGTCATTAATTATATAATTTTCTACCCTAGCTGAGTTCGAACTCACAACCTCTATGTATTCCAGGTAGACTTTTACCGTATCATCATAATATTTATCATTGAAAACCGAGATTAATTAATAGCACAGATAGTGGTTCGGCTCGAATTAATAATCTAAGTGCATTGTATCCGAATTCCACAGTGGATTACACCGCAAATGTACATTTCATACGAAAACTACCGTATACTTTGCATAGAAGATATAAGAAGATATAAAAATTGGTTGTACATACGTTTTATAAAGCATTTTTTATATCCTGAGAATAAAATTGCCTTCACAACTATGCTAAAAATGTTTTAGCGAGAAATATTTTTAATTTAAGAGACACGCTCTTCAAAATCTATTAAAAGTAATTTTTGAAGTAAAAAAATAATTATCTATACATACGAGTATTATATCGCCGCCTCCGGAAAATAAAATAATTACTGATATTACCATAGTTTTAGTGCTATCCCATATTTGAAGTCTACGGTGCCTATTACATCTACCCAATTTTTTTCGTGAATTTTCAGCCATTCCTCTAAAAGTTATAGAATAATGCAATATTATTCGTAACTTCTTCAAACACACAAAGCTTCTTGAAAAAAAATCGATTCGTCTGTCACTGCGTAGAAAATGAGAAAGCAACAAAAATATTTTTCCAAATCTATTATCGTTATGGGTAATAATAACAGATAACAATTTTTTTTTAAATATTAACTTTTTAAACGATATAGCCCGGAGCTACGAGCCTAAAGTTTCGTTTAAAATATGGTTGAATTACTACAAAGTAATAATGTAAACTAAACTTTTATTTATGTTAGAAAATATATTTTATAATGTAATTTTTAGGTATCTCTATGTGCTAAGATTATTATAAAGGAATTAGTATATAGTTAAAAAAAATAATTAATTTAGTGTAGTATTATTGAAAAGTAAAGGATTTGAATTATTATATTTGTCGCCGGATTATTTCAAAAGTGGTTATTAATATTCTATTTAGATTTTTGGATAATATGTGCTACGGTATCACGTTTTGTAAGTATCATAAAGTCTTTGTTCGTGAATTATCATAAAGTACATAAGCGAGTACATTAAAGACTAAAAAAATTTTACATGTCTTACAATATTTGTTAAAACTTTAACAGTTTTTTAAATTAATAATTTTTCAAATAGATTTAACGATTGATAAGTAAGTAATTGCTGGTAATGTAATATTTTTAAATAGAGATATTCTCTTCAGTTAGAACTACTAAAATGTATGTGGTCAAAAACAGTATCTATGCAGTACTAATTAATTTTCTTTGAAAATTATTTTTTCTTAATATCCATTTAAAAGTTTCCCACATACCAATAAAAAATGTCCTTATTACACACATATGAATAAGTATTACATTCCATACACAATATCTCTTCAACTAAAGAAACCCTATTAACAGGAGGTCTATTATTATCTCATCAAACAGCGAATACATGTAAGTCAGTAGACAAAAATAATAAATCTTTCTCAAAATACATTCAAGTTCTCTTTATAAGGTAAAGTTTAAATATATCGTCGTATCTCAAACGGGCAGGCGTTGTTGGCGGTTGACAGCAGTGAGTACTATATATAGATTAGGTGATAGAAAGACAAGACATTTTATTTATATGTCTCCCAGAGACAATATCTAATGAGTATGTCTTGTAATTTTTTTTTGCTTAGATGTTCAAATTTATTTACCTTCTTTTTAACCGACCTGTAAAAAAAGAAATTTCTCAATTAGAATAGTATTTCCAATGTTTATTGTGCTACTCAGTGCATAACTTCTCTTGATAAAGAGCACTATAAGCATTAAAATTTTACGCAAAATTTTTTGACTTTTTGAAATAATGATGTTGATGTTACTTTTTACTAAGACTTTATTACACACTATCCCATAACCTGAATATTTTGTGTTACACTTTACTAAAAAACTATCACGCTTATAGATGTGTGCTTTAATATAGTAATTTAACTTCATATCTAGATGTGTTATCTGTCAAAAAAATTATTACCATTAAAAATGAACATCAACAATTTTGTGTTCATTGGATAGAATTATTGTACTACTAGCGCTATCTGTTAGAAATAACAACGCTATAACATTATTACCTGTTATAATAATTACGCGAGATCTCAAAAAGCTCAGCTTTTTGCTAGTAATTAGTAGCTGTTTATATAAAAATTAATTAATAACACGAGGCAATACATTTTTGATACTATATTTAGTCCACATTGCATTTACCTTGTATTGTCACGTTGAAATATTTTCTGTGTTTTTATTCATTGCCCGGCCGGCGCACGTGCAGTAGGTACTTTCTCGTTCAGAGCTCAACTAACACAAGCATTTGTCAGCTTTGTCTCGGGATAAACGCTATGCTTTTATTACCAATTCTTGAAATTTAACAGGTCTTTAATATCGTCGTTTTATTATAAAAATATTTTTTATATTATTTTATATAAGAACCAAATTTTGAAGTAGTATTGGTATCTAACCAATACTACGATACTTTAAAATTTGGTGACACTTATGAGAATCTACTACTATGTTACTAGTCATTTATCCCCTCTTCGCTCTCGCTAACCACAGTCTATATCCTACTCCAGGCCGTAGTGTATCAATGAATACAACATGTAAGATAGAAATAATGACGACACGTTTGGCTCAGTTGGTTAGTGACTCTCTGCGTCAGCGATCGAAGGTTCGAATATCGCTGGAGGCATTTATTTCTTGAGCACGAATGTTTGTATTCCAGTAATGGGTGTTAATATTATAAAATGTAAAAATTTATATGTGCAGTATATCAACTATCTGGTATCCGTAACACAAGCTTCGTAGCTTACCACGGAACTAGATGGCGCTGTTCTAATAATGTCCCAATATATTTTATTTAAAGAAAATAAATTAAAAATAATAGCGCTGAAAGCTATCTATTTTTTTTTGGAATATTTATATTTTCTTAGTACTCGTATACTTATGTATGTCTACATACATTTACATCGTGACTTATCAAGCATAGAAAGAAAATGCCTTGGTTCTGAGAACAAAAAAGATATTTCATATATTATTGGGAATGATATTAGTACTCTCTCTGTAACAATAGACTTAAAGAGCGAATGAAAATATTGCGTAATTTTATATGACTAACAATATGGTACAAAAGTTGGTACTTAATAACGTATTGTAACGGTTATATTATATTATCCTGTAAGCGGTTATGAGTTTTGTAAGTTTGTAACCTCTTATTAAAAAGTTCAGTTTTGGGGACTATTTTAACCGATTTCAAAAAGGAGAAAGTATTTAATGGTAATGTAATGGTAAACGGTAGTATTTTGTGGCTTAATTTATCGTATGTGCAAATTTTGAAAAATATTAAAAAAAGTCATGTTGATATTATAATTTAGCAAAATCTCCGAAGACAATTAATTAAGCATGTATTTTAAATAATTGTAAACTTTTAAAGTGTAATCTACACTTTGACTTTAATATTTTTTCCTTTCGTTTGAGCTACAAATATAAAATTTAAGGCATGATTCATTCTTTTACTGAAAACAGAAAATTTTATTCTTCAAGTACTCAGAAAAATAGTCTTAGTTCCGAGAAGTACTGGCGAAAATCCCAAAAAATTTGAAGACATACCAATAATTAACTTAGTTCGTTACCTAGATACTAAGATATAAGTGACATATTATTTTAATAAAGTGACTTTTTTATTCATTTAAATAAACATTATATATCGTTAAAGTAGTCAGAGCGATCTCCCGCCATTTGCGGTCGGCCGAGAGTCGTGCGCGGACGTGCTACGAGCGCTACGCCGCATCCCGTAGCTCGTAGCGCTACGTCGAGTGAAGTTTGATTTGTTTGTGAGTGGAATGTTTCCATTTAGGATTTGAACTTTATAAAATTACGTAAGTTTATTTAAAGACATATACATAGTATTTTTTTATATTTTAAATATAAAAATATAAATTTTAGATGATACTTTAATAAGGAAATAAAGTATTAATAAAGTTAGCAAACTCTTTGAATTCTTAAATATGTTTTATACTTCTTTGTTATCATAAATTATTTCTGTTATTTTTATTTAAAAGTACTCACATTATTTTAGCGATGTACTTTCTTACTAAAACAACCGTTAATTAAACTACAAAAGTTTGATATTTTATTTTGTTTTATTAATTTAATTTTAATCCTTTAAACCAAAAATATATATCTTTCGAAGTGTTATTTCTCTTAGACACACTGATGAAAATTTAATTGTTCTTTGAATTCGATTCGATTAAGTTCAATAACAGCGCGGTTGCAGCAGATGCTGCTGCAACGAAAATTAAATGTCTCTCACAGAATCTCCACAAAACCAATAAAAGTGCTATTCTTTTAGAGTAGTATAAAAGGCAAATATTAAAGCTACGAACTTTTATATGAGTATTATACAATATGTAATCTAGGAGGACTAACTCGCTACAATTTTTGTCAAAATCATAATACAAGAACCACAGTCAGTTTTTAATATTATAAGACAAAAAAGCAATCAATTTTTAATAGTAAAGATTGTAATAAACTAGTAAAGAAAAATGTTTCGTTTATTATTAATATTTTATGTTAATTTATAGATTTGACCGTGTCCTATATTAAATATAAAATCATCTAATCCTAGGGGTAAATGATTACAAAAAAATCTATGATACAATAATTAAAACTTTTTATTTTAGCAAAAAAAACTTTTTCGATAGTCTTATTAATGCAAAAGTGTGTACAAAGCAGTAGTATAATATGTGTATTCATTCTGTAATATATTTTTATTTCATCATTGAAATCCTGCTAGAATATTCGTGGTAAAACTAAATTTCTGTCCTCTACATTAGATACTGAAAAGGTAGACTTAGTATATTTTTTCTAATGATATTATTTATATATACTTTAAAGCCAATAGTTTAATAATATTCATAATGATATTATTTAAATATACTTTTAAGCGTATAGTTTAATAAAACTGTATAAGTAATTTAGATGAGAAGTGGTTCTAACGGTATTAAAACTTTTAATTTGTTTGTTCGCGCGCGGATTAACTTACTTTATTTAACATTATTATTTTACTCACAGCGCTCTAATATCCCGCATTTTTGCCAAATAACATTGTCAATTAGTTGAAACGAAATATTTTAAAACATAAATATTTTACTGTGTTTGTTTTAAAATATTAAAGCAATAATATAATCGAGGCTCCACTCGCAATTTACAAAATCGATTCCCAATACAATTATAAATGCGCCAATTAATGTTATTTAATTAAGAAATAATTAAAACCGCGTTGCGCCGTCTTTGTGCCTTTGTCGGAGTAAATTAAATTGAAAGATGTTTAAATTAAATTGTTCTCTGCGATTGTTACAACACTAGCGGATGTCATGAGCCGGATGTCGGCATTTCCTAGTACTTGAAGAAACTTAATTGCTATTTATACTGTTCCAAAAATTTATAGTTTATGACTCTTTTTGATACATAAATCCGTAGTAAAATATTTTCTAACAACTAACATGAAAAAGTGACTTAAAAATAAAAAAATAAAACATGGTGTTTTAAATTAAAAAAAATACCTTCGGGTCTTGAATTATTATTGATAGCAATTATTGAGAAAAATAAAGTATTGAATAAAGTTACAATAAATATATCTAGGGCTTACTACAAGAAGTTAGGTGTACGATACGAGTGTTTCCTATACTGAGAATTTCAAGACAAAACTTAGTTTTATATTATATTTAAAAAAAAGTGATGTATATAGAAGTATTCTATAATATCTTATAAAGCACGAGAGTTCAAGCCTAGAATTTTGTCAGTTAAAGAGACAAATACATGAGTGATGCTGTAAGTAAGGTCGGCACCCTAAAGAGGAAAACTTGCTAATTTGTTTTGTTAATTCATAATATTTTAATTAACTTTGCTGTTTGTTTGTTCAGCGTCGGCTCGAGATTGGTGAAGTTTATTGGTTAAGAATATTAGTTTTGAAAGCGAATGTTAATTTAAGGCTTTTTACTGTATCTTCGTTACAAATTACGTTTATATTTCATTATTTCAAAACGTCAAGTGGTAGAAACGCCTTCGGTGACTAGATTGTAAAGGTTTTAGAAGACTTGCATTCTGCTATCACCGACATACTGCTAGTCAATTTTTGTATGAACAAAGTAAAATATTTTTTATACTTATTACACACAAAAGCAAACATCACAATAAGAGATTTTAAGTTTAGTTAGTTTCTTTTCCACTCTATACTAATGCTGGATATAATTATAAACACTTGAATTAAAAACTTAGTTACTTTCCAAATACAATAATACATAGTATTACTAATTATTCCCACACGAATATTCACTTGTAGTTCACAGAACCCCAAAAACAATAAAAAAGGACAAAGGAACCTTAATAAAAAGTAGGCTCATACTTGGCCACGTAATAATAAATTGCCGTGCACATAAAAACACTTGGTCGCTAGAATACGAATCTGAACAAAAGAGCCGGTTTAAAAGAAGCATAATACAGCAATGTTTTGTTTGTCCAGACGTACTGAGTACTTACGCATTGTGAGGAAGAATGAGATGCACGTTGTAATAGATTATTAAAATATATAAATATATTAATATTTTTTGTTACTTCTACACCTTAGATAAGCTGATGTTTTGTATTAGAAAACTAAAATAAAATACTATATACATAGACATGGTATTTTGTTAAAATAAACACTTAATTTCGTAGTTTCTACGTACTAAAAATCGATTTCTGTGTATTTTTCAGTTGTGCAAACTTTCCAAGTCAATATTCTAACTATTTCATAAAAATAAACTTGTTATTTACAACACAAGTACTAGATAGTAAAAATTTCGTTCAAAAAATGTAATTTTTAACAAGGACAATTTTACCTTTATCAAGTTTAAAACTATTCGTAAAAAAGTATTTGTAATATAATCTGATCTAGGTTTAAGTTCTTATTGTAATTATTACTTATATAACACTACAAAAATCCGATTTTTACCCACTGCGATGTTCGAGACGAGTCAAAATAAATAAAATCAGTTTAAACTTGATCGTTTTATTAGTCATAGAAATCTAACTACTAACAACAATCTGAATTTCTCATCAGAATAGCTCTTCTAAACATAATTTCAATTTATTTTTATAAAATCATTTATTCTTTGTAAAGCATAATATCTGAAATATACAAAAATATTTTCCATTTGATATTAAATATGTACCTTTGATTTTGTAGCGGATTAATTTTGATTTTTGTTTCTTTCGTTTCAAATGCTCTACAGCATTTAAAAGGTCAATATATACATAGTTGTTACAGAAACTGCCTAGAATCTAATCTAAATGCGCCAATAATCCGAAAAGTTAATTAAATATATACGTATTTAAGAATAATGAACGCATTTAAAAATTATTCCACATAGTTAGCTTGCGAATTAAACTTAACTATATTTCCAGGGCATGGAGTTCGTCGGAAGCGTGGCCTTCCTTCTGCTACTGTCCGGTGAGTCTTTTCATCTTTTGTTCCAGTATGCCGCTTTTAGTTACTGGCTTGTTGCTTGGTTAACTTTAACCGCCATTTGTGCGTTTATTGGTAACTTTGTATTGTTCTTTAGAAAGTAACTAAATAACTAGTTTAAATTGTAACATGTATTTTTTGTTTAGGAAGGAAAAGTCTGTCTTATGTAATCTTTTATTGATAAAGTAGTTTTTTCTGACAGATTTAAAATTACAGATTTCAACCTTATCATAATACTTGTTATCATTTTATAAAACTTAGAATTTCTTAAATTTAAGCGTTTAATTTGCAACTTGTATTTTCACTTACATATTTTATGCGTTATCTTTACAAGTTTTGATTTTTTTAAGAGCAGATCCCATTGAATTATTTAGTATTAAACAGTTTTTAGGAATATTGCATTTGATTGTACAGATTCAAAAGGAGTTTTTTTTTTACTCTAGCATTAGTTAAACAATATCCTGGGCAAAGTTTCTTGTTAAACGTTAACATTTATTTATATATTATGAAAGGCTTATTTCCACCTATAAGATTAATTTACGTTGTACCTACATTATGTCAAAAAATAGCAATTTAGACATACAATATAGCTTTCGATCAGAAAGAAATTTCAAACTTAACTTATACGTTCATAACATCAAAAATTTAAATGTATAAAAAAAAATAAAGTGTCAGATTATTACACATTTTTGACTCCCACATTTTAGGGTAAGTTTCAAGTCGATGTATGTCAATGGTTGCGAGTCTCATTGTGCACTCGACCACGAACACGCCCTGTCCCTGTCCTCACTGGGGCTGTGAGAGCTTTTAAAAGTCTAAGCTCCAGCCATCTGCTTATTGACACTAAGTGTTGCCAGCTTAATTTTTTGTTATACTTTTTGTATATAAAGCTAGTAAAGGGGGAACTTTTCGAGATCTTGTAGATAATATTGTTTTCAAAGTATTCAAAAAATGGTTAAAACTGTGGGAGAACAAAATTAATAATTTAGTAGATGGCCATTAACGTAGAGATTGTATCTTCTTTATTATTTATTCACATCATCATCTTAGCTATAAATAATAATTATATACAGAGACAACTTTGAATTCACATTCAAATTATATTGTAATAAATTATAATCAGCTGTTTTAAACGTCCTAAAGCTAGGTATGAGCCTACCTTCAATACTCCAAACTTTGTAATAATAATATCAAATTTTTGTGATAGTTTGGTTTCAACTTTACATTTTCATTTAGGAAGTAAAAATATCTAATATAAAACAAAAGCAAAATCTGTGTTAAATGCGTAAATGTAAATATTTACGTTTCAATGTTCAACCAATCGCAGAAATTCCTAATTTTGTAAATAGTTTGTAATATTGCAAAATAAAATTATACTTACTTGTTACAAAACTTACAAAATATTTATTATAGTAAGTACTTTCGTAAAATTTTAATCTGTTAAAGCTTCCATAAGTTCAAATACAAAGTTAAGTATGTAAATAAACTGCAGTTAAAAAGTCATATAGCTTAACAGTAACTGTTAACGAAAAGACAAAGTTGGTCTTTATTCAAATAATAAGAAAGCTTGCTCACATTAAACCTGCAGTAATTTTGAAGGATAAAGAATAAACTTTGGAGTGCAGTGAGCTGTATCTCGTTCGTTAAAGCGCAGGCTTAGTTTCAAGCACTCCTTTATAATTACCTTCTAAACTACTTATAATAAGTTAGTAAAGATTGGGAGTAAAATTGAGTTTATTACTTCGGTAGAGTTGGGTGAACAATCCGGTTACTATCCTACGAGAATATTGTAGGGAAGCGTTAGAACGTCTTACGTATGAATAAATCATAAAGCGCATCTTTCAGTGTCAAATACGATGTGGTTTAACAGTACCATAGTGCTTATTTCATACTTACGTAGTTTTCTACGATAATTCCAATGGCAAATAAAATAAAATGCTTGTTAAACAAAGTTTTGCAGGGGCGGGATTATATGAAGAGTGGGATAAGTATTTGTGTTGGGACAATACAAATAAGTACCCCATGAAGGAGTCAAACCCCGACATTATGCTCGTACATACGACATGACAATAGAGATAGTATATATTTTAGATAAGCATGATACAGTGAATATGTAATAACGTACCAACCAAAAGCGAAAAAAACTCGCCTACAAATAGAAATCCATCGAAAGAGATATTAAATTACTAACATTTCTCGCACCTGACATTTCATATCCTTCAAATCAACAAATGAACCCGTCCACGTCAAAGAATTTCCACGTATCCTATCGACAATAATGTCATGACCCTCCCAGACTTTCCATCGCGTTGAGTGTCGAAGGGGCCCAGGGCTCAACGCGGCTGGTCGGTTCTGCCCCACTTTTTAATTACATGCATCACGCCACGAGTGCAATTTTATAAAAGATTCGGAGCATTTTTAGTGCAAACAGCTCACGTACGCTCTTTGTTTCGTGCGGATATTAAAACGAATGATCAATGGTGTTTTGAATTCAAAAATCCATTGAATTTGCTGTTTTTATATATTTTTTGCTGTAACTTATGCTTCGTATGTGTGTTTGTAATATAAATGTTAAGCGTCAACTCGTTAAAATACGTAGGGACAAATAGTTCTCTTTTTACTGTTTTTGTTTCACTTCATAATGTTTTACATAATATTAAAGTTTTTTTACATAATAATAAAGTTGGTGATTTTTTCAAATATCTAACCGTGTCAACCACTATATATAATATATAATTATTACACTATATATAATGATTCCATGGTGAATGGAATAATGTATATAAATATCAAACAATAATACATCTTAATAAGTATATACAATGGTTTGTGTACTGATTCAATATCGTCTTTACCAGTTGTAAGTCCTATACATTTGATATTTCGATGTAACTTTCCACAATAACGGAAATCATTAAGAAAAGATTTCCAGAATTTCAACCGCGAAGAAGATAAAATCGGTGTCAAATTTTATATTATGAGAAAGCTTTTTCGCGAACTTGGAATTATAACAAGCAATTCGTCAATCTTTTAAATTTAACTAATAAGAAATCAATGTGAAGAAAAAAAATGTATGTCAAGCAATTTTTTTTAATTTTCAAAGTCCAGGCAAGGCCCCAGTAGATTATATTGCCAGAAAAAAGAAGTAAAATGAGAGAGAGTATATAATATTAAGAGGGTCTTGCACTACTGATATTACTTATACGTCCGCATTATTTCCAAGAAAATTCGCTTTTTAAAGGCCAAACATCCGATAACCTAAGAAGTTTTGGAAAGACATATGAAGTCCGCCAACCCATACTTGTCTTGTGGACTATGACCTGATATTCTCGTACTGAAGTCTGTTCTGAAATCATACAACATATAATTTTAAGTGGATTTCAAAAGCGAATATTGAATCAAAGTTCGCCAAATTCATACAGGATGCGTTAATTATTAGCCGAGTTTGGCTTCGATTTTGCCCACGTAGAGCTCGCACGCACGCGTCGATAGATTGCTCACTGATGAATATATTTTATAAAAATTCTAGTTTCGCAGGTAATTTTAGTTGCTGCCCTTTTCAAATCAACTGCGTGTATTGAAAACGTTTTATATTAGTTTGAAGTGTAGACGGGAATAGAGTACATACACAATTTGTATATATAAATTTATATATTTGTCCCTTTCTATTTATTTAGAGTTGTATATACATATTTTTGGCTTATGAATATTATAAAAGTTTAAACTAATCACTACATAGTATAAAACAAAGTCGCTTTCTCTGTCCCTATATCCCTTTGTACGCTTAAATCTTTTAAACTACGCAACGGATTTTGATGCGATTTTTTTAATAGATAGAGTGATTTAAGAGGAAGGTTTATATGCATAACTAGCGGATCCCGCGGATTTGCCTGTGCTAAATCTAGGAAAAAGCCCAAGCGAAGCGAGGGCGAGTCGCTAGTATAAACATAAAATGATAATTATTTCAATAAAGTAATATTAAAACGCTTTTTTATCACTTTATTAAAATTAAGTAAATTAAAGTTTATCGATAGGACTGTAACAACATACAACACTATAATCCGAGACGTTTGGCGCAGTTTGTAGTGACCCTACTTTCTTGCGTCAGCGGTCGCGGGTTCGAGTCCCGCTGGGGGCATTCATTTGTTAAACTCGGATGTTTGTACTCCAGTCATAGGTGTTTATATTTATAATATGTATGTATTTAAAATTATATATGTAGTATATCAACTATCTGGTATCCGTACAAGCTTCCTTCGTAGCTTACCACGGAACTAGATGGCGCTGTGTGTAATAATGTCCCAACATATATATATATATATATATATATATATATATATATATATATATATATATATATATATATATATATATATATATATATATATATATATATATATATATATATATATATATATATATATATATATATATATATATATATATATATATATATATATATATTTATTATAAATATAACATCTAAACTCACGTCTCATTGTTATTTGAACGATATACCAATTAGCAGCATGTATAAATGTTCGCGTCGGTGGCGTGCAATCACCGTGCGTGGGGGCCTCCAATGGCGATCGCGTTGGATTTTGATATTGATATTAAAAACTGATACTAATACACGAACTTGAATGAAACCTGTTTAGCCGACTGTAAAAAACGAGCTCTTTTGAAATAGAAAAGGGTTCCCTATATATAAAAACTTTTCATATATTAACTTGTGAAATAGTAATATGGGTATTAGAGTAGATATGAATTGATGTTTTTTAGAGTTCCGTACCCGAAAAGTGCCAACGTGAACAGAGATTACATAATAAATATAGGATAATGGAAAGACTCTCCTTAGAAATCATATCGTAGAAATTGAAAATTTATTTTAAAAATGTTTTTTATGACTTCACAAATTTCTAAGATATTTGATAAAATAATAAAAAAATGAATAAATTTGGTTAGTGTATTATTATTTGAGAAAATAAACCTTTGTCCTTAGACACCCATGAATACTACTTTTCATTTTGATCATTGTAGAAATTGTAATGAAATCTCATTACTAGAATAAGATATAATAAAATGAATAGCATAACAATCTTATCCATATAATAGCATGTGTTTACTTTAAAATGATCAGAAATAAATCATTTCAAACAAACGGACATTGACATTATTATGTATTGTAGTCTATATTCTTTAGTTTAAATAACTTTTCTCCAACACCTATAAATATCAATTCCTTCGTTCATATTTTGTTCAAACACGGTTCACCACAGGGCGGTCCTTGAGACCGTCATAAAAAGCGAATTCAATCACGCAACAAATATTTGTGCGTCCGACCGACCGCGGTCGCAGATGATAAATCACAATACATTGCTTTGGGCACAAGTCACTTTATACATACTACTTTTTATGTCCAACTTTCTTAGTGTATTAAATAAAATTATTTTTTAAGAAAATTATCATAATTAAAATCAAAAAAATCTAAGTATTTTATTCAGCATAAAAATTGTAACGATTTCCCACTGAACGTCATGAGTTCTACCACCAGTTCGGAAAGAAGAAACCTCTGACCTGAGAAGAACTGGCGAAAGAAACTCAGCGGGACTAATAATATTTTTTAACTTAATCTCACTCTTTTTCAAAATAACAATAATTCTATATGTTGAAATAGCCTGGCGGCGATCACATCGTTCCCAAGGCGTCTTCTAAAAAATCGTTAAACGAATAATAATAGCCTTTAGTACACAAACGTTACTTCACAATTTTTTTTAATTTGGCAATAGAAGCTTTTTGAACGTGTTCTGGGATCCTGTTGTATAAAAGTATACATTGTCCATAAAATGAATTACTGACTTGGCGTATGCGAGTCACAGGCATTACAATTAATTAATAAGGCTTTAACTGGATAGTTAACAAATGGCACAAGAAGAGTGTTAAGTTGGTGAATGAAGTAAAGACCCTTTTCGAAGGTCTTTTTGAAGGTCATGTGAAATCGACCAATTCACAGGACTAAGTTATTATTAGGTATACAGTGGTATTGAATTTGAATAAATGTCAATTAGCAATACAATCAACACAATGTTATATTTTACACCGAATCGCTCCGTTTTTATATAACTTCGTAGCCCTTTCCTCTTTTTTACCCGTCATTATATAACGTGTCTTATCAATTCTACGAAATATCGTTGAAGTGAATTCTGCCAAAATGCCGCTTTTAGAAGCCATTGAACTAAATAATTGAATTGAATTGTATGTTATACTTATGGTGGTTCAACGTGTAAATAGTTCCAAAGGTAGATTTAATATAGTTTCTATTAATTAATGTATTTTCAAATAGCAATTCAAAACGCAATATGAATCATGTTTCATATAGATTAAACAGTAACATATCGTGAATAGAACTGTTGTAATATATAGTACCTATTTAAGAATGTGAATTAAAAATAAAAGTTTGACGGCCGTCAGTCCGTATCTAGCAATGGTTGTTTTACTACATGGTGACAGCGGTGTAAAATTTAAATAATTTTCTTTCCTGAAATATGGAGTAGTTTGAATGCTTAAATGTTATTGTTTGGTTTGTATTATTAATAAGCAGCTCATAAAGCATGGAACACGCAAGACCGCCACCGGATTTAGTGTTGGAAGGAGGTCCAGCAGGTCGAGCGGACGCGTGGCGAAAATGGATAAAGCAGTTTAACGTATTCCTAAAGGCATCTGGAGTTTATAAGGAACCAAAAGAAGTTCAGGCCAGTCTTCTCATTAACCTAATAGGTTCAGAAGGTTATGATATATATTTAACATTTAAATACATTAAAAATGAAGATCAAGACGATGTCGACATATTAATTGGAAAATTTAATGAATATTTTGGTACAAAACACAATACCACAATGGCGAGATTTCGTTTTTTTACCCGTAATCAGGAAATCGGTGAGACTATCGACGCCTACGTCACGGCACTGCGGTTGTTAAGTCAGCGGTGTGAGTTCGAACATCTCGAGGATGGATTAATAAGAGATCGAATAGTCTGTGGAGTCACGGATAGTACTGTAAGGGATCGTCTTCTCAGAACTGACGAATTAACGTTAGAGAAAACAGTAAAAATATGTCAAGCGAACGAAATATCCAATGAAGATAGTAAACAAATTGAAACAGTTAAATCGGCGAGTACATCAGCTGTAGATGCATTGTTCGGTGCACGTGCGCCGCGTCGGGGCGGCGCGGGCACAGGAGGCGGCACGGGAGGCGGCACGGGCGGCGGGCTCGGCCGCGGCGGACCGTCAACACGCAGCGACGAGCGTGTTCGACGAGGCAATAGCGAGTTTGATTCTCGGCAGAGTAAATATAGTGCAAATGTGAAGTGTTGTGGTGCTTGTGGTATTTCACATAGCGATGATAATAGATGCCCAGCAACATTTTTAAAGTGTTTCTTGTGTAATAATAGAGGTCATATTAAAAGAATGTGCCCTAGGAACAATAATAATAGACAGGTTCATGAATTAAATACAAAACTAGGTAATGATTTGTTTTTTGTATCGACATTGAAGG
This sequence comes from Boloria selene, assembly GCA_905231865.2. NCBI lineage: Eukaryota > Metazoa > Arthropoda > Insecta > Lepidoptera > Nymphalidae > Boloria > Boloria selene. Next base: position 264,534 of record HG993132.1, read on the forward strand.
AGCATTGTAATCTTACAGAGAGTAAGTGGTATGAAACATTAATTTTGTGTAAAAATGGTATGACAGAACGGTTTAAATTAGATTCTGGTTCCGATTTAAATGTAATGTCTTTGTGTACATTAAATAGATTAGGCTTTACTGTAAATGATTTGACACCTGGTAATGTACGAGCTCAATCATTTTGTGGAAGTTATTTACCAATATTAGGCTCGATAGAAATGCTGTGGTCATATAAGAGTCGTAATTATTTAATAAAGTTTGTAATATCTAGTAATTACTGTCAGAGTATTCTTAGTAAGGATACTTGTGAAAATTTAAAATTAATCAAACGTATCTATTCTCTCAATATTGAAAACTACGAAGATTTGTTTCATGGTGTAGGGAAACTACCTGGAAAATATAAAATTGTTTTGAAAGATAACGTATGTCCGTCTGTGTGTCCGGTAAGAAAAATTCCTATTGGTATTAGGGATCAATTAAAAAATGAACTTGTAAAAATGGAGAATATGGAGATTATCAGAAAGGTGTCACATCCGACGCCTTGGGTCAATGCTATCGTGTTACCAGCCAAAAAAGACGGCAGTTTGCGTGTATGTTTAGATCCGCGACCTCTCAACCAGGCCATCCGTCGCGCGCACTATCCTTTACCGACGCTTACTGAGATAGCTACTAAGCTTCACGGTGCTAAGTACTTTAGTAAATTAGATGCTCGTTCTGGTTTTTGGATGGTACAGCTGGATGACGAAAGCGCTGACCTGTGTACGTTTGGGACTCCATTTGGGCGATATCAATTTTTGCGGCTGCCATACGGTATAAGCTGTGCTAGCGAAGTATTTCACGCGAAGATTAGACAGATTCTAGAAGACTTGGACGGAGTAGATTCCTTTATTGATGATATTATTGTTCATGGGTGTTCGAAAGAGGAACATGAATTAAGATTAAAACGATTGCTAGATAGGGCTCGAGAAGTAGGTATAAAATTCAACCGGGATAAGTGTGAATTCTGTGTCGAACAAGTAACTTATTTGGGTCATACGTTTAGTATAAAAGGTATGCAAATTGATCCTAGTAAAGTAAAAGCTATTAAAGATATGCCTTCTCCAAATGATAGATCTTCTCTGGAGAGGTTTCTCGGTATGACAAATTATTTGTCAAAGTTTATTCCAAATTACGCAAATATTGTGTCTCCTTTAAGGCAGCTGTTGAAAAGAGACATTGAGTGGTTTTGGGAACACGCTCACGAAGATATAGTTTCGCGACTTAAAGACGAGTTAAGTAACGCACCTGTACTCGCGTTGTACTCAGCGAGTGAGCCGGTGCTGCTCACTGTTGACGCGAGTGCGCGAGCGCTCGGTGCAGCGCTCATGCAAGCCGGCCGGCCGGTCGAATACGCTTCACTCACGCTCACAGATACGCAAACTCGATACGCGCAAATAGAAAAAGAGATGCTCGCAATAGTTTTCGCTTTAGAGCGATTTCATCAATATGTGTACGGAAGGTCTAATGTAATTGTAGAAACAGACCATATTAAGCCTCTCGAAGCGTTATTCAAAAAACCACTCGATTCGGTTCCTATGCGTTTGCAGCGCATGATGCTAAGAATACAATGTTATGATTTTGTTGTAATATATAAACCAGGGAAATTTATGTTTGTTGCGGATACGTTGTCTCGAGCGGCTCTTCCGGAATTGATGCATGATAAGGTATCTCTAGAAGTGGACGAACAATCTTGTTTCTTACTCAATCATGTTCGGTTTAGTGACAGTAAAATAAGTTTGATTAGGAATGTAACAAATAAAGATAAAGAGTCTAATATTTTGATTAATTATATTTTGAATGGGTGGCCTCGTTACAGAAGTGATACAGATGTTTTAGTTCGTTGTCATTGGTCCTATAGAGGGTCATTTGAATATGTAGATGGAGTGTTATTCAAGGATAATTTAGTGTTTATACCGTATGCGTTAAGAAAAGACATGTTAGATCGCGTTCATGAGGGTCACTTAGGTATTGACCGGTGTAAGCGACGGGCACGCGACGTCATGTTCTGGAACGGTATGTCTAGGGATGTGGAGCGTGTAGTGCGCTCGTGTGCTGTATGTGCCGCACATGCTGTTAATCCTGTTAGGGAACCCATGATCCCTCATGATGTTCCTGAGTTACCTTGGAGAAAGGTAGGCTCAGATATATTTGTTTTTCGAAATAAGTATTATCTGATTCTTGTCGATTATTTTTCTAATTTTATAGAGGTGTGTCCTTTAACAAGTATTGGCACGCGCGCTGTTATTGTGGCTTTAAAAGATCAGTTTGCAAGACATGGGATTCCGGTAGAACTTGTTACTGATAATGGACCTGCATATACTTCAAAAGAGTTTAGGGAATTCTGTTCTACTTGGTGTTTTACTCATACTACGACATCTCCTTACTACGCTCAAGCTAACGGATTGAGCGAGCGCGCCGTGCAGACGGTTAAAAATATTATTAAGAAATCATTGGAGTCAGGGTCTGACTTTTATCTCGGTTTACTCAACTTACGCACCACTCCACGGAATGGAGTTAGTTCCCCCTCTCAGTTACTAATGGGACGTAGATTGAATACTAGACTCCCAGTACATACCGATAAATTACGACCAGAGCGGAACAATGTTTCTGATTACGAAAATATAATGCAGAATAAGGTTCGTAGTAAGCAGTATTATGATTCGCATTCACGCAATTTACTGCCACTAAAGACGGGTGATGAAGTTTTCATGGCTGATGGTAACACGAAACGACGTGTGTTTGTCAAAGCTCCAGCCCCACAACCCCGGTCATATTTTCTTCGAGATGAATCAGGTAGAATATATAGGCGTAATCGACGTCATCTTTATAATTGTAATAGATCTAAATTGTCGCAACTTTCATCTTCTTCGGGGGAGAAGGAGGAATGTGATGATGGTGAAGATCGTAAGAGTTTATACGATGATGCCGAAAATCATGACTTCGGTCGAGATGATCAAGTAGGAGAGGATGACTTAACAAATCCTGGTCCTAGTAGTCGTACATTACCCGGTGAGTCTGATTTGAGACAGCCTCGAATTGCTGCGAGAAAAGCCAGAGAAAAGTTGGCTTTATTTTTTAATAAGAAATGAATTACTTTAAAATTGTTAGAAATAAAATATTTAATTTAAGTTACAAGTTTATGTTAGTTTTTCTTTTATCGTTATGTTACTTCTTTTTGTATGAGGAAGATGTTGTAATATATAGTACCTATTTAAGAATGTGAATTAAAAATAAAAGTTTGACGGCCGTCAGTCCGTATCTAGCAATGGTTGTTTTACTACAAGAACTAATACCCGCATCTGTCCAAGCCAATATCGCTTTGAACCGTTTAAAGCGAAAGTCAATAAACTGCAGTTGAAATCGAATCATATTGATAGAAAATCACTGACTCAATATTACAGTAAAGTGTAATTATTAAGTGTATTACGCTTCGAATGTGTGTATTCTAATTAAGTCAAAGTTTGTACACAAGGGGATTTAAGCTCCAGCTGTATAACATAGAAAAAAAATCAATTCTACTGATTTTTTTTCTAATATCATTTTAAATATATCCAAATAAGAAAAATTAAAGCATCTGTTTGTAACAACATAGCTTTTTACTAAATGTATATGTTACATACAGTACCAATTTATAAAAAAAAACATTTTTTAGGTCTTTGTTTTAAAGTTATAATTAAAACGTTCGAAAGAAGTTGGAAGTTGAAATATAAAATAATAATCTAGGCTGCCAGGTAGGAAATTGTTCTAGAGTTTTATGTATGCAATACTTTCATTTTAAGCATAACTTATATACCTACAAATTATATTAATTAACTTGGCTATCTATTCAGAATATATTATTATGTAAGTCAATTCGCTTACATACTGCTGTATTAACCTAGACTGTTAGCAATCAACGTGAAACACTGCTGTAGTCTGTTTCTATTTGTCCGGTTGAATATCGTCAACTGCAAGTGAAATTAAATTAGTGCAAACATTTAAACTTTTACGAGGTTTGGTAGTAATTGTGGTCGTATAAAACGCAACTAGAAAGCTTTTAAATAAGATTTCATTTAATATGATCTATTATTATTAATAATAACTAACTTTACGTTTTAAATAGAACTAAATTTTTAGCTATTACGGTAATATATCAGAGATGATAATATAACGAGTATGCTAAATTGGACAGCCCTTTATTCTTCGGCTTTATTAGGTCCCTTGAGTAGATATATAGATTACTAGCATTTCCCGCGGCTTCGCACGCGTTCTAACGCCCGGAAACCAAATTCTTACTGAGTGGCGGTATTGTATCTCGCAGAACTGACCTTCCCGTTTTTGCAACATTTTTCACTGATGATCCGCTTCTATTGTCGTAGCGTGATGTCATATATCTTATAGCCTTCCTCGATAAACAGACTATCCAACACAAAAAGATTTTTTTAATTCGAACCAGTAGTTCCCGAGATTATCACGTTCAACCAAACAAACTCTTCAGCTTTATAATATTAGTATAGATAATATTTTCAATTTTAGCTGTATTTTACAACAAACTTATGAAGTATCACTGTTTTAACACAATTAATTCAACAAACTTTCAACGATTAGTAAAAAATCTAATTTCATTAAAACCTGTTAACTACACATATTTAACTTTCGGCTGAAAAGATTAATTGCAGATGCTAAGCGATACGTGATTCGGTTTCTAATAACAGGATCAGTGCTTAATTACGCCGCGCATGCACAGCCACTGCCAGCGCGAGTCACGCGGGAGGTTGCGAAGTGTTAACATTATTATCAGCTTGATATAATTTCTGACAAATATGTGAGGATTTTAGATTAGGAGTCTTTTTATCATGTTAATAATTGTGTGAGTATTACGAAATATCGAAATTGTAAAAAGCAAAAGATCTTTGGCGCTATATCTATACTAATATTATAAAGCTGAAAAATTTGTTTGTTTGGTTGAACGCGCTAATCTCAGAAACTACTGGTCCGAATTAAAAAATATTTTTGTGTTGGATAGTCCGTTTATCGAAAAAGACTATAGGTATATTACATCACGCTACAATTAATAGAAGCGGAACATCAAAAACAGGAAGGGCGGCTCTAGTCCTGCGAGGCACCGTATCGTGCGACTCAGAAAGAATTTGGTTTCCGGTCTTTAGATCGCGTGCGAAGCCGCGGGAAATGCTAGTTAGATATATTTTGATATTGGTTACCCTCAAAATGTATTAAGGGGTATGAAAATAAAGACTTTTATAAATGGCTCGCAAAATATATACAAGTTATATATTATTTGATTTAAATTTTGTCCGTCTCTATCACTTGACAACCTCTCAACTCCTAAAAACGCGGGCGGAGCCACAGAAAGCACACTAGTATTAAACTATACTATTATATCTTTTTCAAAGTGTACTAGCTGTTATATTTTATTCAGTTATAGATCTGTGTGAGGTCCCTAATGAACGCTCGTTAACGACCACAGTGCATCGATACAAGTTGCACCAACTGAATCGTTTAAACAACTAAAAATGTTATCTATAAACCGATAAATAAACTCGTTCACCTGAATTATTATAGTTCATTTCTAACGAAGCTTTTATTATAAAAATTTCGTATAGAGTTTCGCTCTTTACTTACGTTCCTCTTACATAGATCTTATAATGAAATAAAATCTTATCAAAATCGGTAAGATTCTTTATTTTCATCATTGGTAAAAAAATAATGAACTAAATACCTAGAACAAAAATCACTATGTATGTATTTTAAACGTACATTTAATATCTTAGCATCTAACATGACTAAGCATTTAATTGGGTTATTGAATAAAAATATTCTATTTACTCAAATAACTTGTTGTCAGGAAAGTTATAAAATAAAAGATTCAAACCGCAAGATAAACTCCCGTCGATTAATACATCACTATCTCGCATCACTCCTTACATTCAAACATTCTAGAGGTTCCGCAGAACATTAGAGATAATCCGTCGAATCCTTACACGATTTAAGCTCGATACACACTATGAAGCGGGCTCGGATTGATCCCATACTAATATCGTAGCATAAATTGGTTTATCCATCTTTTGAAATCGCTTGTGAGATGAAATAAAACGAATAAATTAAGAGTGTATCGTATTTTAGTTAGATTTTTTATACTTTTAATACTGGTTATTATTTAAATATTTCCATAGAAACCTGCACAGTATTTCTTACATGATGGTTTTATTTAAAATATCAAATTGTCTACAAATTGTTTATTTTAGTGAGTTAAGTTACTATTACATAATTATACAGGTACAAACATTCATGCTTATCACACAAATTATAGCCCCAAAACTCTAACCCGCGACCGCTGGCATAGGGTCTTTACAATCAGAGCCAAACTTATCGTTATTCTAGCCCCCTGGAAACAATTTGCATTGTATACCAACATTGCCATACATTCATTAATCACTGCGAGTGATACTCATATTGTAAACCAAATTCCAAATCCAAAGTCAAAGTCCGCCGCGTCTGTCTGTTTATTCGTGATAAACTAAGAAATTCCGACACCGATTTTCATGCTGTTTTCGCCAATGAATAGAGTTTTAGTATATAACTAGCCCGCGGCTTCGCACGCGTTAAATCTATGGACGAAGCCGATCGACGCTAATGTGATCATAATAATATTCTCTAGATACAACATGCTATTTCTTCTCAACTCAGGGATACTACTAAGAATATTTTAACAGAAAAACTTAGTTATCAAACTTGTCCTGACACAAGATTCAAACCAAAGACCTCCGGATCTGACGACGTATTCGCGTACACGCCGTGTTATTTGTGTGAATCTGTGAGTAAGAGCATAACAATTAATGCTACATTTTTAATCAACGAATTTATCACAAAGAGAAGCGTGAGGAAATCACAGTGGCTATAAAACTGACTTCATCTAAGTTTAATAAAGCCGTATGTAAGTAACATATACGATAATATTAAAAAGTGTTTGTGGATATTAGTGTGTAAGTTACCTTAGATATTTTGCAATGGAAATTACTCCAGCAAGTAACGACGCCTCCCACAGGAGCTTCTTAACGGAATAAGTACGAGCGAAGTAGACTTCATTTGTCTTTGTTTACTAAAACTTAAATGTTCTGTGGATCTTAGATAAGCTGCTTGTATCTGACTACCATTGGGAAAATCAAGAAAATATATTTCAAAACAAATAATTTCATATCTATACTGATGAATATGATGATAAATTCGAAGTGTCTGTTCTAGAGTTACTCACTCTCGCTTCGCTCGTTCGCTTCGTCCATAGGTTTAGCGCCAGCGAAGCTACGGGTTCCGCTAGATAAGATAAATGAAACTTCTAAAATCTAACATCCTCCTTTTTTGAAGTCGGTTAAAAAGTAGCCTAAGTTAAGCCTTATAACATTAGCCGTAAAAATTGGTCTAGAAGTTTCAGAGATTAGCCGGAACGAACAGACAGACAGAAAAAAAAATTAAATAGATTTTTTACTATACCGTTTATTTCTTTCGTAGTATTCTTAATAGTTTCGTAGTTTCATATGCGTTTAGTGAAAATCTCTTAATTTGAAATTAAAAACAGACACTTCAATTTTATTTATATGTAGGTGTATAAATGGTAATTTTTGTACAATATTTATACACTACTAATAATAAAATACGATTTTTAACATTTTTTCTTACTTTCTGTTTGTTTGCGCTAATCTCCAGGACAGCTACTTTATTTTATTTTTAAGAAAAACTAATGTACTTCAAGATTTTTTTCAATCTTACATTTTTTTACTTTTATGATGCCTTAAATATACTTTTATTTAAATAAAATATACAACGGATGCCATCATACTCGTATTTATGAAATACTTTATTAAACGATCAAGCTTTAAAAGCATATAAAAGTTGCTTAAAGCAAGTCTTAACAAAACTCATTTCACAACATTTAGTGCTACTTTTTCTTGAAACTTTAGACACTGACTCAAAAAGTTCGATCATTCGAGCTTACGTAAGCTTCAAATGCAATCACAGGCTTGATCAGAGTCTGTCAGAGGCCGATCCTTTGTCGTTAATCCGCGTTTGATTGCGACGGCCGCATTAATACTGGCGATAGCTCGCTTTATGCGAATCTTTTAACTGATTCCTACAGATATTCAGGTCTCGGTGAAAATTGAAAATAAAGAATACTTTGACCTGTGAAGGTGTGATCGATAAATGTGTAGTGATAATGTAAGTTCTTCGATAGAATTTATTATATAGCCATTTATAGGAAACTAAAAAGTATTTGGGACGTAGTGATAGATAATATTATGTCTTTATGTTTAGATATGAAATTTTTTCAAGTATTTTTTTGTCCATAATCGGTCAACCAAAATGGTTTATAATTGTAAAATCGTTCAATAGTAATAAAATTTAAGTTCTAAAAAAATAAAATTACAAAGCAAAAAAGAAAGCATGTACTTGTACGCAGTACTAGTGTATTTTAGTTTAAAAAGCTGTATATTTCATAACAAAATAATTAAAATCTGCTTCACTATGTACTTAAAACTTAAATATAAAACATGTACAAAAACCTTTAAATTAAATGAAACCCGAGCTTTTACGATATTAATTCAATGTACTCGTGCTATATATATTAAAATATTCCATTGTACATTTTTCAGGCAGCACATGAGGCCTATAAAAGGCTCCAGCGCGACTCGTCATGCAATATTTATTGTAATGACAGTAACAGACGACTATGTGACGTGTATCCGGATCCTAGTTAGACTTGCGATTACATAATAGTATTATGCATATAGAAAATATTAAATATCGTTAATTTAACATTTTCCCAGTATTTGAAATTTTGAATAATTACTTTTGTTTTTTATGAATAAAATACTTTTAAAAAATGAGTATCGTATGTCATATTTTATTTTCTTAATATGATTTATGTAACTTCTCGAAAGTATAAATGGGAATCATAGTTAATACAAATAAGCTGATATAGAAGTTTAGAAGCACTGGGGAAAGGAACTGGAACTGGAACACATTAAACAATGCAATAGTATGTACTTACTTTGCCGAGTTTCTTTCGCCAGTTCTTCTCAGGTCAGAGGTTTCTTCTTTCCGAACTGGTGGTAGACTCATGACGTTCAGTAAGAAATTGTAACAATTTTTATGCCGAATAAAATATTTTGATTTGATTTTATTTGATTTGATTGAACTTATACTTATTCAAAAAAAATTGTAAATGACTTAATAAAGTATTTTTATTAAATTATATATAATTATTCCCAATAACTTTCTAACAGAATGGACCTATCATTGTTAATGGCCAAATTAGATATGATTGTAATGTTTTTCGTTTACTTTTCTGTATATATAATACATGGCGATTACTTCTTTAAACCACAAATTTCAAATTAATAATAATAAGTGTAAACCTTTATTGGCCTTAACTAATGCTTCGGCTATGCTTTACAAGCTATCAAAGTCATAAGGCTCAATGGTAATGTCCATAACGACGAAGGGATCACAGGGACAGTTATTGCCGTATCCCGACGACCTCGAACAATCCAGGATTTAGCAAATCCGCTCCCTAGTTGGAGGCACATTAGATTACCATCAAGGTTTTACCACCTTGTATTATAACGGCTTTGTCGAAAATAGAATGTTATGACTAATAATACTTTCTTAGGTTTACGCGAATACTTGACATTATAAATGAAACTATCTTTTCGCATTTTGTCTCGGATTTATTATGAATCCAATAATTATGAATCATAATAAATCCGTTTCCAAATCAATCAAATCCATTTATAATGTTATGGCTAGTTAAAGTTGTTTTAAAAAGCCTTATAAAAATAAGAAATTACAATTAAAATATAATCCATTCTGTATGTATGCAGCCCTTTTTAACTTTTTCTACTGGGCATTTACCATTCTTTAATACGAAGGCGACCAGATCATACTCCTTGCTGGCCAAGTTTAGGCTGTCATGATAATCTTCTATTTTTTAGAATATTATCAAAAAATATGTCTCAAATATACGAGTAATTCAAAATTATTGTTATGTATGTATATATGTGTATCTCTTTTATGTTAGGAAATGCATTTACACATACCACCTGTATAATATTTGACGACACGTTTGGCTCAATTGGTAGTGCACTTTCTGCGCCAGCGATGACGGGTTCGAGTCCCGCTGGGGGCATTCATTTGTTGTGCACGAATGTTTGTTCTCCAGTTATGGGTGAATATTTATAGTATGTATGTATTAAAAATTTATATGTGTAGTATATTAGCTATCTGGTAAACGTAATACAAGCCTCGTAGGTTACCACGGAACTAGATGGCGCTTTTGTAAAAATGTCCCAACATATTTATAAATAAAAGTACAGGTCGTTATTATATGGCTCAGATGTTATATATGACCATCAAAAGTATGAAAAAGTGTAGTGTCTGTAATAGCTGAAGTTGTGTAGTATACCTTATACAACCACACGCTATGATTTTTACATAACTCTCTTTGATTTCTTCTATTATTTTGATCTTCATCAAAACGCACTTCAACGATGTTTTACTAGCTTTTAACCTCCTTATAACCTCTTGTTTATGAAATAAAATGTAAATTAAATTAATGTTTTAGCGCCTATTAATTATTTAGAGCAATAGAAAATGGTAATAACTACCGCTAATTATCTTTATGTCTACCGAAAGAAAGGATTTCTTTCTCTCTCTCTGTAACCAGCTAGCAATAAAGTATTACGAGTCTGCATCTTATGCCTTTTAATTGCCTTAAATCTACTTAATTCCCGAACACCTCTTTTATTAAGTTGGTTAAAATATTAACTTAGAGGAACCTTTAAATAAACGTTTGTTTGTTCGAAAAAATAGCTAATTTGGCTCTGTCCGTGTCCACGCATTGATATTCCGGCGGTTTCTCTCCTGCTTTTACACGCTCCCAACTTTTGTATTAACTGGTCAAACAATGAAATTGAAATACGGAATTAAATTGGATTTCTTTTATATTGTTTTTACGCACAAAAATGTCCCAATTTGGAAACGCTGATTGTTTCTTTAGGATGAAAACCGTTTGGTAATAAATAAAACTGTGAGTGGTGTATGAATATTGCATATTTTGTGTTTGTTATTTATTCTTCAATAATAATAAATAATAATTTATGGAATAGATTATATTTCAGTATTTTTATAACTCGATAAGATGGCGCTCTACATAGAATTTACTTAACCGTTAGATATTATAAATGAAACTATCTTTTTGGATTTTGTCGCGGATTTATTTGGATTTTTGGTTCCCGAAGTTTCGAATGCTTTACAGCAATCATGGTCTCCCGCGACCAAATCCGAAAAGATAGTTTCATTTATAACGTCAAATATTCGCGTAAACCTAAGAAAGCATTACGTAACTATTTGTTTGAAATAACAACTGATATAAGCGAGAACTTACAATAATTTTCTTTCAAATAAAAGTAAGTGTGTAACATTCTTTCCGTACAATTTTTATAACTTCTATATAAATTTAAAAAAACCTCTACAATAATAACGAAAAAGTAGAAAAAATTTGAAACTCCCACATTCCTGCCTCAAACCCGCACTACACAAAGCTTGCCCTAATTTTTGTTGCACATTCTTTGCTTGCGTTTTATTTGGTTATCTGCTAAGCTCACTTTGTACAGACGTCGGTATGTTTGCACTCAAAAAACTAAAACAATTAGAGATTCAAAATGCTTTTGTGCATGATTTTTATAATATTTTCTATTCTATGGAATTCGTAGTTCTTATAAAGGCTTGGTGAATTCTATATTACATTCAAGTTGGTGAACCCTTATATAATGTAGAGCTACATGAGATAATTTTTTTAATAGCCATGCTACTACAGTTGCTATTATGTTCTTTAAGCTTCTAGTACATTTCAAATATTCTTCTAATTATTCTTAATATTTGTATTAAATTTAAAAATGCATAATCTATCGTTTTATATATTGATACTTACAATAAAATATAAAATTAGTAAGTAGATATTTAAGAGTCGAATGATGCTCGGAAGCACAAATCCTGTATTCTATGGCAAAATAATATTTTTAGCGCAACTATAGACATATTTTAGATCAACTAAAAAAATTTATCCACCAAAATCGCTAAAGCAACACTAACAAGTGGCCACTGGTCCTTTTCTAAACGTTTGTGAATAAACAGAATTTCACGTACATAAATGATTTATGCAACCGTGGCCATTTATAGGCGGTTGTAGCGCAAATATTTTAATATCCGTACACAGAAGCAATTAGCGACAATAGTACGTAGGTAATGGCCTTTATGTACGTGCGAGCTGGCGGCCAGCCAGCAGGTACCTACTGCGCACTCTACATAGAGCTGTGTAGAGGCAATTCGTCTATATGACGTAATATCGAGGAATATACGAGTAAATTGAAATACATAATATTATTAATTAACCTATTATTAAAAACATTATTATGTAATTAAAAAAATATAAATGATAAGTACTTTTTTTAAAATAACTTCTTTTGTTGCTTAATTAGCTTGTGTAGTGTGTCTTATTTACTACAATGATAATTTATGCGTTTAATTTATGTATTATAGTCTTATGTAACGTATGACGAAAGAAAGAGTTGCTGCCGTAATCCGTTAGGAAAATTCGTATTTTTTGCCTTCATATTATGGCATATATTATGTATATTTTTATTATTTCTAATATATATAGAAGAAAGGCCTGTACCTAGCTGTGGGATCGTCCCACGTCCCAAAAAGTGGTGAATAAGTACATACATTATTCAGCATCACCAACCAACATCATCTAGTTCCATGGTATGAAATTTGATACACTACCTATTATACGTATTGTGTCTCAAGATTTCATAACAATCAAATATGTGTCCACCTAGTTACAAAGTAATTAAACAAATATTCTAAAGAAATAAAAACAACAAGTGATTGACGGTATATTTCGAACAGTACAAGCGAATCGCACGGTTAAGATCAGTACGCAAGAGTCACATTTGAGTGAGTTTACGCTTATAGTGCTAATATCTACCTACCACAGTTATTAGACAAAGATTATTAACGCAGAACGGCCATCCGCATTTTTCCTACTTCGAAAGGCATAATACTGTTTTATAAAATAAAACATTTTCAATATTGCCTCCCATCATGAAATGCTACGGTTGTCTTAAACTTATTAAAGATTCGAATAACATAAAATGTACATCTTCAACGTGTACTAAAAATTTTTGTTCTTTATGCATCAATCTTACGGAACTATCAATGGAGAAGAAGAGTAAATGGAAATGTCCTGATTGCTGTGCCACTAAGCGAAGAATTGGAGATAACAGCTCAACACCTGTGCGCATAAATGAGGATGACTCAAACGTCACTATGCGTAAAAAGGCCGATGCACAAAGTATTACTGGAACGAATAGTGAAGTAAAGGAGCTTATTGCTGAGTTTCGATTGCTAACCCAGGAATTATCATCCCTAAAAAAACAGCTTGAAGACACTACAGCTTCTATTACATCCTGCCAGAAACGATTAGAAGAACTAGGGTCAGCGATAGCTAACAATGACAGCCGAATTAAAAAGCTTGAGGACCGTGAAAGAGAAACTGAACTGCTTAAAGGCACAGTGAAAGAATTACAACATGAATTGAATATAAAATCTCAAAACAATATTAGTAATGAACTAGAATTATGTGGTATTCCCGAAATTAATAATGAGAGTTTACAACATGTAGTTCTTTTAGCTGCGCGGAAAGTCGGAGTGGAGCTAGAAGATGGTGACATTGACTGGGTTACCCGCGCTGGGCCCCGTATTAAGCGAGTGATTACCGCGGAAAATAACTCTCAATTGCCTAGACCAGTTGTTGTTCGTCTCTTACGCAAGACAAAGCGAGATCAGATAATTAAGGCTGCAAAATCAAGGCGGAATATAAAAAGCACTGACCTTGATATTCCCGGAACACCTTATAAGGTTTTCTACAATGAACGCTTAACAAAATATAACCGAGAGCTTTTTCGTGAAGCACGAAGAACGGCAAAACAACATGGATTCTCGCATTGCTGGTGCACACAAGGTACTATTTTTGTCCGAAAATCGGAAGGCAAGCCAGCCCGCCCTGTTCGAAATTTTGATGATCTGTCTAATATTTTTTCTAAATCAATTTAAATGTGTAAACTTATGTGTAGTTAAAAATTGCCTGCTAATTACAATTAGTTATTATCTTGTACTTAAGGTCTTTAGAATTTATACATTTTTGTCGATGTTTTTAATGGTTCTTTTGAAGTATGTATGTTTAACTCTAATGACAGTTGCACGAAGATATCATCGGTTAATTTTGTTGATATTGATGATTATAAATCAAATTATCTTTAATATGCATTCTCTAATTGCCCATATATACACACAAATTGTTGATCAAAATATTCCTGGTAATCTCAAATTTAATTTTATAATTATATTTCGCGAGCCATTTTTGATTCATTTATTTAGCATTTTAATCACGTTAACGTATGTGGTGGGTTTCAAAACCGTAATCTTTTACTTTTCTTTCTCTTCGTTGATATTTTCTATATTACATGTTTACAATGATTGATAATACCATTGATTGTGATTTTGAACTACAAGGAATAGACTGCCACACAATACCTGAACCTGAGCAATGTATGGGAATAATTAAACTGCAACATAACTTTAAAATACTTAACCTAAACATAAGAAGTATCAATAAAAATTTTGATAATTTCATGACAACATTGAAGAGATTTGAATTGTTATTTGACGCTATCATCTTAACAGAATGCTGGCTTGATGAAAACACAATGATTCCAACAATTCCAAATTACAAGACTTTCAACACAAGTAAAATCATTAATCAAAATAGTGGAGTGGTTGTATATATTAAGGACTCATGGAATGCTATAGTGTCGGAACCAGACCTTAAAGATGCTAACTGTCTGCAGATAGAAATCCAAAATTTCATCACTATATTAGGTGTATATAGACCACCTTGTTTTAGGAATATAAGTAATTTTTTATTATCTCTAGATGAAATTCTTAGTGCACAATCCAACGTCCAAAAAAATTTTGTATTGGCTGGTGATATAAATATTGATCTTCTATCCTCAACAAGTAATCAACATTTAGAATACCTATGTTTAACAGCAGAACATGGCCTGCACCCGGCTATAACAAAACCAACTAGAGCAGAATCATGTCTAGATCATGTTTTTGTTAACAAAATTAAAGGTGTTATAGGTGTAATATGCTGTAGTGATATTACTGATCATGATATTGCTGTTGTAGGTCTATCAATGAATATGCCTAAGTCGCGAATTCGTAAACCCTTTACGATGAAACAAGATGTAGAATTAATTAAAAATGACCTTAGCCGAATTAACTGGTCGGCACTGTTAGATTGTAATGATGTAAACAATACAGTTAATGTTTTCTGTTATAAATTATTCCATATAATAAATAGGCATAAAAAAAAAGTACCAAAGAAACATCAGGAATGTAACATAAAGCCCTGGATTACGCCTGGTCTAATACGGTGCATGCGACATAGAGATCGACTTCATATGCTTTCCCGTAAAAACCCACAAGATTTGCTAACACGCATTATTTACAATCGCTATCGGAACTTTTGTAATAGCTTACTACGTAGACTTAAAATGGAATATGAAAAACACATACTGTCTAGCAACTTAAGAAATCCAAAAAAACTGTGGCGATCAATAAAGGATATATGCAACCTGTCAGAAAATAAAGAAGAACCTTATGAGTTGCTGGCTACTCATGGTGAGATTAATAATATACAGTCATTAAATAAATGCAATGATTACTTTTTAAATGTCGGACATGAGTTAGCCAACCGTATATTACATGATTTACAAACTGACCAGGCGACCCTCGTCAATAAAGTCCATCCGAATAATTTTATGCCTAACTCATTCTTTATGCACCCTACAGACATATACGAACTAGAGTCCCTAATTGTTTCACTGCATAACGACAAAGCTCCAGGTATAGATGACCTTAGTAATAAACTTTTAAAGGACATAAAAGATGTTATCATCCACCCTCTTACTTTTATAATCAACTGCAGTTTAGAGAGTGGTATATTTCCTGATAAATGGAAGATGGCGTGTATTAAGCCTATACATAAAAATGGCCCGAAAGATTCTCCGCAAAACTATCGACCAATTTCACTGTTAACAGCATTCTCAAAACTACTAGAAAAAATTGTAAGCGCACGGTTAATAAATTTCATTGAAGCAAACAAACTTATCTCCTCGAGACAATTTGGGTTTAGAAGAGGAAAATCTACGGTTGATGCAATCGCCCTATTCACTAATACTATAGCTACTAATTTAGAAAACAATAAGGCTAGTATAGGAGTATTCTTGGATTTATCTAAGGCCTTCGATACAGTGTCCACATTAATTCTACTAAAAAAATTAGAAGTACAGTATGGTATAAGGGGAGTTCCACTGGAGTGGTTTAAAAGCTATCTAACCAACAGAAAGCAATGTGTCAGAGTCTGTGGCTATGAAAGTTCACAAAAAACAGTTAACTTTGGAGTCCCACAGGGTAGTATACTAGGCCCTACACTATTTACTATGTATATTAACGACATACACAACAATACCGACGGAGATATCATCTGTTACGCAGATGATACGGTTATTATTTATGAGGGTGACAATTGGCCTGATGTTTTTCTGAAGGCTGAACTGGGAATGAAACGAATCTCAACATGGTTGCATTCCAATCTTCTTACTTTAAACACAAAGAAAACGAATTATATGTGCTTTCATAAAACCATTGCATCGGCCCCAAATACATCATTGCAGCTAAAACTACACACATGTAATCTCAGTAACCGAGATCAATGTAATTGTGATACACTTAATAAAGTGGATACAGTGAAATACTTGGGAATTCTCATCGATCAACATATGACTTTTAAAGAACATATAAAATCATTATCAACCCGAGTGCGCAAGATCATTTACGTCGTGAGACTACTTCGCAACACAGCATCAGTAGACCTCTTACGATCTGTATATTTTGCGTTGTGCCAATCCATAATAACATATGGCTTGACGGCTTGGGGTGGTGCTGCAAAGTCACATATGATACAGATAGAAAGAGCCCAAAGATCCGTGCTTAAAACAATGCTCAAAAAACCTTTTATGTATCCCACTTCTATTATCTACAAGGACAGTAAAGTATTAAGTGTGCGCCAATTGTTTATTTTAAATGTGACTCTCAAAATTCATAAAACCGTTATTTTGTCCCCGGAATACCAGAATTTATTAGCTCGTCGAGTTTTTAAGATTCCTCTACCGAGTGTAAGGTCGTGCTTTGCAAAACGTTTTAGTCCATATATTGACACGCTAATATATAACAAGGTTGTCGGTTTTTGTGACATTAAATATTGCTCAGTTAAGAAAGCTAAGACAAAAGTGGTGTCTTGGCTCGCTACTTTAACATATGATGCTACAGAAAACCTTATTAATGATATATCGTAATGGGCCTCATAAATTACCTAAACTGTGCAACTGTTTATATACATATGTTCATATTAATTAAGCTTAGTTTATTTTATTTTATTTTTTTTTTTTTTCGCTAGCAATGTTTACCGAGCAATAATATCTTTTTGTTAATCAAGTTGTGGTACTCACGATACAGGCTTTGCCTAGTGTGAGTACCTTTAGATATAAAATATATTGTAAACTACTTTTTTTTTGACAATAAAGATTATTATTATTATTATTATTATTATATAAATGGTATGATACATATCATTAATATTTGAAGTACGTAAATTCTAAATAAAGCCTTTTTACATATAAGTAACAATCTCTATAACAGATATCGCTTGTGACATAAACTCGTTACAAAACTTTTCGTTTCCGGTAAATGCCGGTACTGGGGGCGTTTATTATTTTAATATCTCGCGGGATTCCAGTTTTGGCAACATAATATCGATAAACGCAATGTACCGTTTCCTGTTATTGGTTTATACGTAAAGCCCCATTCGGATACTCACGTTGGTGTATGGTATTGCGACTAAAATCAAAAGTATTGAAGTATAAAGCAAATATTGTGTATTGTGATACATTCTATTTCAGTAAACCTAATTTTGATGGTCCAACAGTGACTTATATTTTGGTTCTCGTAATCTGAATTTTGTTACTATTCAACAAGCTTAATACATAAGAATTTGTCTGTAGATTAATTAATTATTTTATCATAAAAAGGACTATTTTATCTATGTCCCCGGTAGGGCAGCGCGAGCAATATCCGAAGTGGCAGTAAAATTATAAAAGAGCACGTTGTACTCTAGAATACCACCAATTTTCTTTCTGACTTCCAGAAACGTAATACAGATAGGTCTAAAAACTTTTTAAGCTAATAAAAATATAAATAATACCACTATAAGAAAAATAATGTATTTTACTATGTTGTTTATTTTATACATCCGCAGAACCGGTTAAGATTAAATTCGGTATGCAAATAGTTTGAACCTAAAAAAGCTTGTACCGCTGAAATCATCTTTTAGATAAAAAATTGTTTGGAAAATCAATCATCTCTTAAATAAGAAATAGTAATATAAATCGATACTAACCTTTAAAAGTAACAAAAAAACTGTGTACGAAGTATGGACGAACTGAAGCGAAGTCAGGGTGAATCACTAGCTTATCCTATAGAGCACAATAATTATTGCACTATACATATTCGTACATAGTAACACGAACGCCATACAATATTCCGTAGCACGAGCTGAGGCAATATCGCGCTGTACAATGAGTCTAATCTTACTTTATTACTCGGAACGCTTACAAGGTTTCATTAATATGGGATAACTAGAGCGTCCATGAAGTAGGTCGAAATGAAATATTATCTCTTCACGACATCTCCACACATGTATAGGATATTTGCTAAATTGTAAGTAGCAAGAATCATTACATATCTACAAAGAATTTTTTTGACTAACTTTCAAAAAGAAGTAAACACGCTCTATAACTCAATGTAGTGTGAATCTATAAATAAATATGTTGGGACATTTTTTTACAACAGCGCCATCTAGTTCCGTGGTAAGCTACGAGGCTTGTATTACGGATACCAGATAGTTGATATACTACACATAATATAAATTTTAAATACATACATAATATAAATATTAACACCCATGACTGCAGAACAAACATTTGTGCTCAACAAATGAATGCCCCCAGCGGGACTCGAACCCGCGACCGCTGGCGCAGAAAGTGGGGTCACTACCAACTGAGCTAAACCTATCTATATATCTCCAATTATTATAATTACTTGTTAATGTATAAGGTATTTTTCAAAGACAATAACTTGTAAGTCAATTTTGAAATTAAGGTGGGTATTTAAAATTTAAATATTAGTGAGTTTATAACAATATAAGAATATGTTTTTTAATGTTGTTGAATATAGTTTCAAGCAATAAGTAAGAGAAACAATGTACCTACCTATGTATTTCGACAACGAGTTCCTACGAACAGAAAAATCATTAGAAATACGCGGTCTATTTATAAATGAATTATACAGGTACGGTATTATGCATACAAAAAATATACGTTAGATATGCTTCAATCGAAATTACTTGTTAATCAAAACAAAATATTTTAATTCCATTTATCCCAAAACACACAAAGCAAACATTTTTTTCGCAGTAAATTATGAACGAAGGTTTTCTTTAATAATGAGTATAAATCCGTTAGAAGAAAGGACAAAGGGGAAAAAACGTAGGTATAGGATTTTTTCGCAAACTAGTGCGACGTTGCGTGCTTGAATGATTCAAATTAATTATTCTTATACTAATGTAAAGACAGTGGTAGCCCAGCGGTAACGCGCTCGCTTGCATAACCGAGTGATGCGGGTTCAACATCCGGGTCTCGCACCTCTGATATTTTCATGTGCAAATCATTTCTATCATGATTACCACTCAACTTACGGTGAAGGAAAACAGAAAACATCGTGAGGAAACCTGCATGTCTGAGAAAACCTAACAAGTTTTCGAAAGGCATGTGAAGTCCGCCAACACGCACTAGGCCAGCGCGGTGGACTATGGCCTGATCCCCCTCGTTCTAAGGGAGGCCCGTGCTCAGCAGTGGGACGTTAAAAAGGGCTATTGATGATGATGATGATGATACCAATGTATACACTCGGTTCCACTCGACTTGTAATGGTGAACTATGTTAATTTTATATAGAGAAAAAGATTTGTTTTCGCAGTTTTAAATGTTTCTTTTTAATGGATGAACTACAACTCTGCTGAACCGATTTAGATGAAATTCGATGTGAATATAGTTTGTCCTAGAAAAGATATAAGATATAATTTTATCTTGAAAGTCATCCCTTAAAGTATTTAATTTGTATTTGTATCCCTTTTTAATTTGTTTGTAAAATACGAAAGCATATACCATTGATATAAAACATAAATCGCATTTTCTTACAAATACGAGTATCTCATTATAAAGTGGCTTCGAAAAGTGACGTTAAATCAAACCAAAAAATTAAATTCTAAAATCGAGAGTAAATAATTATTTGAGAAGCTAAAGTAAATTTATCAATATTCTTACTAAAATTGTTATAATTTTATGCTGAACAAAATATTTTGATTTTATAATAAAGACGTGAAACTGTAAAAGAAGTCACTATGGTACACTACACTATGTTATCTCACTATGCTCAAATATGCAGTGGAAATGTACAAACTGAATATGCAATTATTACCTGTAACAAAGGCGACGATCCTCAAGGGAGGAAGCCGTCTAAATTATCTTATTACGAGCTTGCTGAATATCATATGAATAGAGTGTCTTCCCAGCGGACTAGTTGAAGACTTAAATACAACGTGTCTTCTTTCATTTTTAACCCCAATGAAAAGCCTATTATATGTTCACGTTTATGACTTTACGTACGTAACTTTGAAACGAATAGAAGTGTTTTTTCATTTATAAAATATTGTATTTTGCTTCATTGAAATAGTTCTTAGCAATGAATATTATGCTCATAATCACTACATAGTATAAAACAAAGTCGCTTTCTCTGTCCCTATATCCCTATGTATGCTTGAACCTTTAAAACTACGCAACGGATTTAGATGCGGTTTTTTTAATAGATAGAGTGATTCAAGAGGAAGGTTTATATGTATAGCTACCGGATCCCGCGGCTTTGCCTGTGCTAAATCTAGGAAAGAGAGTGAAGCGAGGGCGAGTCGCTAGTAATAATATAATGTAAAAAATAAAATCTATCTATCTGTTTGTAACATCAAAATAAAAGCTTCTTACTTAATGCATAGGTATTATGTAATAACGGTATTTATAAATAACAACACATTTTTACATTTTTTGTCTGTGAGTTTTTCGGCTAATAGCCGGAACAAACTGACAATCTGAAAAAGATTGACAGGTTTTAATGCATTTTGTAAGAAGTAACATTGGTTACTTTTATTTAAGAAAAAGAATAAAAGGTCCGATAAAACTTATATATAGATATTTAAAAAAAATGTACTCACAATTTTAGAATCTGAGATTTTAAAACGTTAATATTTGAATACTAATAAAACCACTTATAATAGATTATAAGTGGTTTACGCTTAAACGTTCAACACTTATTTATGCACTAAATTGATGGATAAAATGCTTCAGTTGCATTTAAAGTAAATCCTCAGTTATTGACGCAGACGTTGTAAGAGGCTTAGTATCTTTTCCTGGTAATTAATTTTTCTGTAAGCTTTTTTGTGTTTTATTTATTTAATATACCTACTAACAATATATTTGTAACTATATAATATTTTCAACGAAATGATACTATTGTATTCAACTTCTTTTTAAGTTGCTGGGCACGAGTCTCCCTCCAATACATGGGGTATTAGACCATAGTCCACCAGGCTGGGCAAGTTCGAGTAGGTGGACTTCACATGTCTTTTGAAAACATGATAGGTTTTCTCAGACATACAAGTTTCCTCATGATGTATTCCTTTTCCGTCACCGAAGTCACCGAAGCGGTCTTGATGTTAGCAATGATTCGGACATGAAATTATCACAGGTGCGAGAGCCGGGATTTGAACCCGCATCACTCGGTTTACCAAGCGAACGTGTTACCACTGAGCCCAGCCTGGCTATTGGTGATACTATACTATACTACTAATAACTTTAAATGAGAATCGAATGTACGACACGGCGACCAATTTTTATTTCATTTTTATAGTATGCGATTCATCTTATTTCTATCTTTTTATCTTTTTATATTCTATATTATAATCGTATGAAAGGTTGAATGACTGGCTGCCTTTTATAGTGTAGGATTCCTATTATACTGAATGATGACACACAACCATGGGGATATGTAAAAAATAACGTGAAATAACGAGAGAAATTATCATAGAAAAGTGTATGTATTACTTCTTCATACTGTACCGGAATTTGTTGATATCCGTTTCATCGAAGTGGAAATAGTTAATTTATTTAATAATCTGTAATAGAAATAACTTTCTAGAATAAATGCTTTAAACACTACTACTATTAAAATAACGTTTCAACAATTTCATAAAAATAATTCTTAGTAAATATGACAACAACAGTTATTTTTATTTTAAAACTAGCGACTCGCCCTCGCTTCGCTTGGGCTCTTCCCGAGGTTTAGCACAGGCAAAGCCGCGGCATCTGCTAGTTATGCATATAAACCTTCCTCCTTAATCACTCTATCTATTAAAAAAACCGCATCAAAATCCGTTGCGTAGTTTTAAAGATGTAAGCATACATAGGGATATAGGGACAGAGAAAGCGACTTTGTTTTATACTATGTAGTGATTTAAATAGTACACGCGATCTTTATATGACAGTGTAATCATCCCTCATCTCTGCAATCATCACTTTGTGTGTAACTTAGCTTTTATTCTCCTCTAGGGTATCATATTAGGTACATCAAAAACAAAGCTTCGCGAACTTTCTGAGTCACATCGTCACGTCACTCAAATGGCTGAAGCTAGTGTAAAGACTGTAACATTATAATAATACAGTTAATAGTTGAATAGTTTTATTATTACAATTTGTATTTTACTAAAATATATAATTTTAAAACATAATAGAAATGTTTATGTTAGATGACAAACTTTGATAATTTTTTTAAAGTGAAATATGGTAGGTACTGATATATGATTAAAACTAAAAATATAAGTAATATTGGTACCCTAATGAGTTTTGTTATGGAGATGGTTTAAAGTAAAAATTGCTTGTATGAATCTATTTTAAAACAACTAACAATCGACAGATTATATTAAACTGACAATAGGTAATTAATTAGTAAAATAAGTTGGTGTATATTTTTATAGAAATATTGCACTTCAACACAAGTATAGGTTGCTTGAAATACTATTATAGATTAAAATAATCCATTAAAATAATAAAGAACTTGAAACAATCATACGTACAGTTTTTCACAACATTTTTTTTTAGTTTTCAGTTCCCAGATAAAAGTTTATAGCGTTTTCTTTTAACCTAATCTAATAGTCCACGGCGGACTTTACATGTCTCTCGAAAACTTGCTAGTTGATCAGGTTTCCTCACGATGTTTTCCTCCACCGTATGACAAGTGGCAATCATGATATAAATGATTCGTACTTGAAAATATCAGAAGTGCGAGACCCGGATTCGAACCCGCATCACTCGGTTATCCAAGCGAACACGTTACCGCTGGGCTACCACTTTCTATAAAAATAGCATCTTACTTAAAAATAGTGAAAATAGTAAATACTATTTAACTTTATCAGAATATATTCTGTAATTAAGAAATTATTCTATACATACAAACACTACATATTAAGTTCATAAAAAAAAGAAAATATAAAGAAAACATTTCTTAATATTCTTTCCTATGACTCAACCCACACTCCAGTACCAAACAGATTGGCCCCGCATCACATTCCTCTCGAATTCACTTCAATATCTGCTACACGAGAGCGATTTTAGAAATATTTTTGGAGCACAAAAAACTTTGAATTCTAATGAAATTGCCAGCGAGCGATCTATGAATTCGAACGTCACAAAAATATAAATTATTTTTTGCAAATTCTTATACAGAATCTAAAATTTATCTTTCACATAACATTTAAATAGGGTCATCCATAGTAGTCTCAACTCTCAACCATAGTATGTAAAATAGGTTTAGTTGTATTCGATTTAATTAAAAGTTTTTTTATTTATTAGATTAAATAATAATACCTTTGTATTTTTCTCACGACCGTATGTCTCATATCATTATTAAAAAATAAATCACGTGACATACTCAAAAAAGTATACAGTCAATGTAACTTATCTGAATTTGATTAAAATGGACAAGTCAACTAGTACAGTTGTATACAACGATCCTGAAAATGTTAGTTAACTTTTCCTGCATTTATTTTGTAATGCAATTTAATGGTAGCCTATATCCGGTGCGGGTGATGATTTTTTTAACTTTGTTTCCGTACTACATACTGGCAACAGTAACTTTTCTGGTTGCAACTCCTGTGGCTGGTTTTGTAATAGTTTTATTGTTTTCAGAGTAAAAGCGCTTGGTTGGTAGTGCGTATATATGAAATTTATATTTGGTAAATATATTTTTCATATATATATATACGCTACTACCAACCAATACCGTATATATTATAATAAAATTTTCAGCCAAATCTGTACGTTATATAAATAATATACTATTCCATTTTTTAGTACTAGTAAGTTCCTAAACATAAGTTAATATGAAAAAATAACAAAATTATATTTTGATATTCACGTTACTTTCTAGTGGATTAGGAGTAGAAATATTTTCAGAATTAGATTCATAATTTAAAAAACATAATTAAGTAATATTGTAATTACCAAAATTATTACCAAAAAAAACTTATTTTATGGATACTTTACTCAGACAAAATTACAACTTCGAATGAAGCGAGTCATATAATAATGATCGAACTTTACTTCAAGAAATTGAGTGATCATTAAATAAATAAATAAATATATGTAAGACCAAAAACAGTCAAGGTTTCCAAAAGCGAATATTTAAATACACGAACGCCTCCACAAAGTTACTTTGTAATTCTTATTTATTAGTGTTAAATTAAATTTGGTCGTATATTTTACGTGTCATGCTACACGGTAGGCGTTCGTCGCTTTAATTAAATATATATTTAGATTTCACCCGGTAATTAAATTACTAAGGACCGTAGTTCAGGGCTGTTAGGAAATGCTCATGTAATTAAAATATTGCGAATTTAACTTTAAAGTTAATATTTTTTATATGAACGAGATTTTTTTAGACCTGACTATATTTGAAAGGTTCAATTTTTCAAAAATAGATATTCATAGTGATAAAATATAATATATTTTTTTAAATGAAAGTTTTGTCCTTGATTCTAAATCTGGTACTTCTAACACTAATGATGATATCGTTTAATCTTTATAGTTAAATAAAATCGAAGTTAAATTACCAACATTTTCGGTCTGTTTGTTCCGGCTAATCTCTGAAACAGATGACTCGATTTGGATGGAATTATCTCTGACAGAGAGCTGATGTTGTTCGAAGTACTTTAGGCTATTTTAAATTTATAATATTTTTACTTTATAATATAAATATTATTAAAACATAAAGGATAAGTTGTATATAACAACACCATATAATACGCTGCTAGTTCGTAATAACTACAAAAGTAATACTTTTTGTTTATGCTTACCTCAATCTTATCTCCAAAAGTATTTATCACATGTTTGGTAAATAAATAAACAAGAACATTAAAACAAAAAAATAAAGAAACTGTATCATCATCATAATCAGCCCTTTTATGTCCCACGGCTGGGCACGGGCCTCCCTCAGTACGAGGGGGAACAGGCCATAGTCCACCGCGCTGGCCTAGTGCGAGTTGGCGGACTTCACATGTCTTTCGAAAACTTGTTATATTTTCTCAGACATGCAGGTTTCCTCACGATGTTTTCCTTTATCGTAAGACAAGTGGTAATCATGATAGAAATGATTCGCACATGAAATATCACAAGTGCGAGACCCGGATTTGAACCCGCATCACTTTATCCAAACTAGCGCGTTACCACTGGGCCAAAAAAACTTTATTCCTATTCCGTAATTTATTGGTTACAAAAATGAAAAAAATAACAAGCTCTTATTTAAATGTACTTTCTGACCATTAGGTCAGTGACAGCTAAACGATTTTTACGTCATAAGGCAATCGTTTGAAACTTCCCCCGTTATACACGTCCAATACAAAGCCATAGTTTGCAACAGAGCGCTTTGTTTGACGAATAGCATTTCGGAGCTTTTCAATCGTAACATCATGTAAAGCTCGCTACGACGCTACTTTATTTTATTGCATATGTAAAAATCCGTTTAAAATATGTGCTATATTTGTAGTTATTTAAAAATATTAGCATTAACTGAAGTACGTACTGATTAAACTATTTTGGACTGTATTCTGACTCCTTTTCTCTTGTTTTTCCGTAAATAAAACTCAGGCCTCAACATATCTTACAACATTTTACTCGCACAAACTAAGTAAATATTTTTTCATTTATATTGTTGTTCAGTCTTCCTGAATTATTGCAAATATCATCAACAAGACGACAGTGGTAGCTCAGTGGTAACACGCTCGCTTGTATAACCGAGTGATGCGGGTTCGAATCCGGGTCTCGCACCTCTGAGATTTTTATGTCTGAATCATTTCTATCATGATTACCACTTGTCTTACGGTGAAGGAAAACATCGCGAAGAAACCTGCATGCCTGAGAAAGCCTAGCAAGATTTCGAAAGACATGTAAAGTTCGCTAACTCGCACTAGCCAGCTCGGTATACTATGGCCTGATCCACCTCTTACTGATGGGAGGACTGTGCCCAGCAGTGGGACCTTAAAGAGCTGAATAGAACTACAACAACTATCAACAATATAACCATAACTGGACAGTCAGATAATTAGGCCTTTTTAAGACTGTATCTTAAAGTGGCGACACATTCGCTCCTCTACTACGCTTGGCCACTATATCACAAAAATATATTACATCTATAATTATAGGTAATCACGACAAATTTTCTGTAATATTTTGAGTACTTTTAGTAAAGAAAATGAAAATAAATCTAAAAAGTAAATAAAAGCAATAAAACCTCATACCTCATTCATAACAGAACAAAATGTTACAAGCCCCACTTCACTCAGACATAGTCAAATGCATAAATAATTTATCTTTTATTCTTTCTATCTTAATATAATATTTTTAACATTTTTCGCGAGCTCTCTCGGGCTACGTTTGAATTCACGTCATTCAAAGAACTGTGATCTTTGCTGTACAAAGCGTTCCACTCTCTGTTAAAAACTATCAATTTTAAAATTAAAATAATATTTATTTATACTGTTATTTCTTTTTATTTAGAATAATTATTCTTTAAATGTATGTAGGCGATAATAACCTATTTAGT
This sequence comes from Boloria selene, assembly GCA_905231865.2. Classification (NCBI taxonomy): domain Eukaryota; kingdom Metazoa; phylum Arthropoda; class Insecta; order Lepidoptera; family Nymphalidae; genus Boloria; species Boloria selene. The sequence continues at coordinate 292,070 of HG993132.1, forward strand.
TTTCTATTTCCTTTAACTAATTAAAATAAAAGCAATGCCTTTCTGTGAGGTAAGCAACATATTATTACAATATTATTATTTTTTATTGATGGTGTTTAATGAATATGTTACGTGTGATTCTGTAAAGCTTCTTTATTAAAAGAATTATTATATAAGTTAAAAAAATCATTAAAAATTATAACACTACTAACAGACAAACAAACAAAATTTGAAGCATATTTTTCCTATATTACATTGCACTACCACAGAATAAGCTTTATAAATACAAGGCAAAGAAAGCAATAAATAAAATATACTTATCAAAAGTCTCACTGACACGAATAAATGCTGGTGAAATATATGAATAGTGAAAGGGGACTGACAGAGAGTAATGGCAGGCCTCGGCTCGATTGTTCGACGTGACACGGGCCTCACGCATGGACGACTGCAAGAATGGGAAATACGCTTCTTTAGGCAACATACTGGTTTCTCACTCGCTTTACTTATTTGAAAAATTGTTATACTAGCTTATATATATGGCTTATGCTGCATTTGAAGTATTTATTGATGTTTATGTGGAAGAAAATATCGGGAAATTATAATTATAAGTAACAGTAAACAGTAAAATAATATCTAGATGTAAGTAGAAACATTGTATAGAAAATGTAAATGAAAATTATTTTTTAATATTTGTTTTGAAACGGCCATGGCTTAACGTTTAAGGCGGCGGTATTAGTTATTTGCTGCTGGCCGAATAGCACGATCTATATAGATAAATATAATTTGAATTTTTGTTTGTAACGTCAAAATATATATTTTCTCTGTATATTTGTCCCGAATAATTTTAGGAACCAGTCCAGTTAGCTGGTTTTGACGTTACTTTAATTGAAAAACAGCTAATATTTTAAAGAATAGCTTAAGCTACTTACATTCTTAAATAAGTATATAAGGCACCCGCCTTAGCGAAGTGAGGGTATGTTGCGAGTTCATTAAAAATTAAATTGCAATACAAATAAATACTTAAGTTATGTGCGCATAGAATTGACATGTATGCTAGATGCTTTCTCCGCTGAAAGGTAATGCCGATACTTGACGAAAATGACCGGTAGTGGCGATAAAATGAGATGTTATGAATAGCACTAAAAAGAGCAACGTTTTTTATGACAAGCAATCTAACTTCGGTTTAGGTACTTTTTGTTTATATAATATTATTTTTCTTATAACTAAAATACATTACTCAGAAAAAACTTAACACTAAATAGTATCTCTGAATCCTTCTAAAAAATCCTTCCAAAGACTTTCTGAAGTCTTCCAAATCTGTCCAACATGCAGAAGTAAATTCGCATTTACATTTAATTTATATTAAAATAGTGTGATTGCATTTAAATATTTTGACAATCAAAACCATTTGTCCTCGATCAAGAAATCGACTAAAAAAGCTTAACTTAAATTTATATTCACACTTTACTACTACTTTGCAGTGCCAACGCACTTTGAAAACGCTTTCTATGATTGAACCTTGTATGTGCCGTACATGGCTATACATCAAATGCAGGGACCTCCGTAGTCTATTCCACTGCATGAATACTAATTGCTATTGGATTTACGAGTCCCCAGCCGCGACGGGGCTGTTGCTGTCACTCTGAGACTGCGACTAATGGCCGGAGCTTTCCGCTGCCATTTTGTGATATTATATCGAATTTGAGGCTTTTTCACCAATTATCTGGCTTACTGACATCAAATGTTACGTTATAAGAGTTATACGAGCACTTTGAAAATTTTCATGTCTTACACAAATTAGTGTTACACAATATTTCTCATATATTATTAATAGAACTGATATAAACATTCTGTATAGTTTTAGTGACCAAGCTTACACATTTTTTAGAGAAATTTGTGGAAATGTGTGGTGTGTGTTAATTTAATTATTATGGCCGATATACAAAATATAAATATTAAAAAAATCGTATTTGTGTCACGTAAGAATAGAACTGCCTACAACTTGTGACGGAAAATGCCTTTCAACTACTGGGTTATATCGGCTACGTCAAAATAATTCGGTCAGCGTTCCGCTCGGGTGTTCCAGAATAATGGCCGACAGGGATTGGAATACATTCGCTTTAATGCTTTATTTCGAGCTGCGGCTTCGGTATGGACGATAGGAGTTCCTGATGCACAATATTTGTTGCATTAGATCTATGGAGATTATTACTGTACTTCTACTATCTGTGACACCTAACGTGTGTGTTGGTTCGATGCCCGTGCGAAAAACATTATATTTGCACTATTATTTTTTGTAAGTGTACGAGTTATTCTGCGAGTGCTTTAGGTATCAAGCATAATTATTAAGATATTTCATATTTTACTTTCAAAAATTTTAAAATAACTATTAAACGTACGTTTCTTTTGGTTGAAAAGGCAATGAATGGAGAGGGACTCTAGTCTTTATTTGTTTTATATCTTTAATATGTACAGCTCGATGGTCAATGTGCACTGTATACTCTTTTATTATTAAACCATTCTAAATATTTCCGGTTCCGGTCATTGAACTGCTAAGACGCACGTCAATTATCTCCGCGAATATTAAGTTAGAATTCGGTGCAAAGTAGTGTAATCAAGTATATTTCTACTCAAAACAGTTAAATTAAACCAAATAAAGAAGTTTAAGAATAAATCACTGTGAAAATAAACGTTTCGCGAAAAATCACAACAACAATCACTTAAAAACATAACCTAAAAAGTGCAAAATCATAGACTATAGTGAAGTGAGTAACAGAACGATCTCAGTGGTACCAACATCAAAACAAATCATTAAGCGACAGATTCAAAATTGTCACTGACACTTGACAGTAGCCTGACTAGTGTTGCCATAACAAAAAAGAAATCTCCCTAGAAATCTCCCCAAAAAATGGAAAAGGAAACTATGAATTGGCTAATATCAATATTAGATGAGAAGCTCAACAACCAAACTCACATCATAACAAATTCTATAACTAAAAATGTAATGGAAGCGCTTGATGAGAAAATGAAATGTATTACAGAAGAAAATAATTTACTAAAAGCTAGAGTATCTGAACTACAATTGGAAGTAAAATACTTGAAAAATGAAAAAAGAAAAAATAACCTGGTCTTTTTCGGGACTGAAGAAATGGGAAAATCTGAATGCGAGCTTGTAGACTACATAAAAGAGGCCATAATAGACGCGGGAATACCCATGGATAGCAGCGAAATAAGTAATATATACAGAATTGGGAAGAAAAATAACAAAAATCGCCCCGTCATAGTATCCATCACAACATTATGGAAAAAGCACTTAATACTACGAAACAAGTCCAAGCTTCCACAAGGGATATACATTAAGGAAGATTACTCTAAAGAAATGCTAGAAAAACGAAAGCAGCTTCAGTTACAGGTTGAAGAAGAAAAGAAAAAAGGAAACATAGCATTTATAAAATATGATAAATTAGTAGTGAGGAAGAATAAAGACAACCAAGAAAAGAAAAGAAAAAGAGAGGAATCAATTTCCCCTACTACATCAGAACAAAGAAAAACTATAGGAAAAACAGGAAAAAATATTGTAAGACCTAATATATTTAATTATGTTGAACGAGGAAGGTCAGCTTCACTATCAGAAGTAACAAAAAACTAGTAAACAGCATCGACGTCCGGAACCAAACCATCACAACTCCAATTAAACCAACTTTTTGTAAAAGCACCCCAATCCGGCCGGTCACCGTGGGGGAAGATGACCATTACCCTCCAACTGACTCAATACAAAATCATCCATCCAATCTCTCTAAAATACGCCGTCAAAAAGAAGATATAATATACATTGCAACATATAATACGTTATCATTAAGAACCAATAACAGTCTAACTGAATTAATCATAGCCCTAGAAAACATAAATTGGTCGATACTGGGTCTAAGTGAAGTACGACGCCTAGGGGAAGGTATAGAAGACCATGGAAACTTTATGCTATACTACAAAGGAGAAACAGCTGGCTTATATGGAACAGGATTTTTGATAAAGAAAGAACTGAAACCATATATTGATGAGTTCATTGGCATCTCAGAGCGTATTGTAATACTTAATCTAAAACTACCCCATAAAAATGAAAAGTGGTCAATAGTTCAAGTCTACTCTCCAACTGAAAAATCTAAGAAATCAAATATTGACTCCTTCTACTGCAAGCTAACAGACGTAATACAAAACTACTCACATAACAATTTAATAGTAATGGGAGATTTCAACGCAAGAACGGGGGCAAGACAAGAAGGAGAGGAAATCATACTGGGTCCGTATTGTTCAGGAATTAGATCAAGGAACGGAGAAATGCTAATACAACTGGCCTTCGAAAACAAACTTAAAATACTAAATAGTCTATACAGACAACGAGAAAACAATAGATGGACATGGATCCATCCAGATGGCCAACACAAAAACGAGATAGACTACATCTTAACGAATAAAAGTAAAAATTTTTATGATTGCAGAGTTGTCAATAATATTAACTTTAACAGCAATCACAGATTGCTTAGAGCCAAATTACAAATTAACACGCTCAAGAAAAACAGACCCTTTATAGCAAAGCAAATTAATAATGTAACATTGGAAAATACCGAAACACTAAAAGGAAAACTAGAACATTTTATAGAAAATACAAAAGATTTCGATATACAAAATAAATACAATACCTTTCAAGAACTCATGTACACAAATAAAAGAAACAATCAAGAAAATAAAAACAACTGGACAAATTGGATTACAAATGAAACTAAAGAATTGATGAGAACAAGAATGGAACTAATATCCAATCCGAAAAAAACAAAAGTTATAAGAAACGAAATATCCAAGATAAGTAATAAAATCAAAACAAACATGGCAAGAGATCGTCAAAAGCACAGATTAGAAACACTGGAAAATTGCATACTGAAAACTGGAGGCACCAAAAGAGCATACAAAAAACTAACAGAGAAACAAGATTGGATACCAAATTTAATGAATAAAAAACTAAAAAGCGAAAGACGACGCCCAGAAATCATATCATTAGCTACAAACTTCTTCAGGGAACTGTACGCAAGGAAAAATACACTACCAACAACAACCTTGGCAGAAGGAAATGAAGTACCAAATATATTACCTGCAGAAATAGATAAAGCTGTGAAATCCCAAAAAACAGATAAAGCTCCAGGATCAGACGGTATCACCAACGAGTTTCTTATCAAAAATAAAAAACACCTTATACCAATTCTTGAAAACCTCTTCAATGGCATATTACAAAGCGAGATAATACCTAGCCAGTGGACCTTATCCAATATAATACTCTTACACAAAAAAGGAGATAGAAATAACATAAATAACTATAGACCTATCACTTTATTGTCAAATATTTATAAAATCTTTGCAAAAATATTACTTTGCAGAATAACTAATACGCTAGATGAAAATCAACCAAGGGAGCAGGCAGGTTTCAGGAGCGGATATTCGACCTTAGACCACATACATGTCATCAAGCAATTATTTGAAAAAGCGAAAGAATACAACCTAAAATTCTATTGCTGTTTTGTCGACTACAATAAGGCTTTCGACACAATAGAACATGACAAGATCTGGCAGGCTCTAAAGAACCAAGGTGTGGAAAACAAATATATCAGAATAATAAAGAAAATCTATGATAATAACAAAGCAAAAATAAAACTAGAGAAGGAAGGCAAAGTGTTCAGAATAGAAAGAGGAGTACGCCAGGGCGACCCCCTTTCACCAAAACTTTTTACAGCAGTCTTGGAAGATGTCTTTCGTCAATTAGACTGGGAAAAATGTGGAATATCAATTAACGGGGAAAACTTATCGCACTTGAGATTTGCAGATGATTTGATTATTTTATCACCAACAAGTGAACGGCTACAGCTTATGCTAAATGACCTAGACAGAGAAAGCCGCAAGGTGGGATTAGATATGAATGCACAAAAAACTAAAGCTATGACAAATGGGAAACAGGAACCTATTTGGATCAATAATAACGCTATTCAATATGTCAATGAATATGTCTACCTAGGCGAGATAATTTCTCCTTCAGATTTGACCTCAAAAGAAATCGACAGACGCATCGCAAATGCTTGGAAACAATACTGGAGTCTGAAGGAAATTATGAAAAATAGTGAAACTAGGATTACCATCAAAAGAAAACTGTTTGATACGTGCATACTACCTGTACTCACTTATGGTTGCCAAACCTGGGCACTCACGAAAAAACAAATCCAAAAGCTAAAAACCTGCCAAAACTCCATGGAAAGAAGCATGATTGGAATAAGACTATCTGATAAAATAAAATTGACAACCATAAAGAAGCGTACGAAAACAAAAGATGTAATAAAAACAATAAAAAGGCTTAAATGGAAGTGGTCAGGACATACCATTAGAGGAAGGGAAAAATGGTCAAAATTAGTAATGAATTGGTTTGTAAGTCACAAGAAAAGGAAAAGAGGTAGACCATATAAAAGGTGGATAGATGATATTAAAGCGGTAGCTGGTAACACATGGACAAGGGTAGCTAATGATAGAGAGAGATGGAAGCAGTTGGAGGAGGCCTTTGCCACCTATTGGCACACAGACAGGACTGTCGATGTATAACTCACTAGTATAACTTATTTTGTTAATGTTAAAAGTAATGTGTAATAATGTTTAGCTAAATACTGTACAGAAATATTGTCTGAATAAAAGGCTATTATTATTATTATTATAAATATTGATGGAAATACCATTAAAATGAAAAGAATACAGTGCCATTAGTATACTTGTAGTATATCGCTATGCCACTCTGGTCTCCATAAAACAGCAAATTGTAAGCCCAAGTTACTGAACCTCTTCGCAAGAATTATAATTACTTTTAAACTTTAGATTAACTCCCTTATCTTTATCATCGCTGATTCAACTCAAAAATAAAGGACGACAAGTACCTATTTCCCTTTGTTCAAGCGCTAATCCAATCCAACTTGCTTCATTATTGTTAAAGATTTCAACACACTTGTTTGCGATATCACAACCGAAATACTTAAATGGGCTCTCTGATGTAATCAATAATAAAAATTAGGTGTGTTTTAAGTCTGTTGTTGACTAAATTAATGAAGTATTGAACAAAAATACAAATATTAATACTATAATAATATGTATGAAATTACAAGGTTTTTTGACTGAGTACTACGACTTCTACTAAAAATTAATCATGGATCGATGTTGAAAAATAAAAATTGCTCCAAGCATTATGTATGACTATGAAACATTAATCCAATTTATTGGGAAATAAAACAGTCTAGCGTAAAATATTATGCAAGTATTTTAAGAATAGAGGCCTTAGCTATAATTAAAAAGAAGCCCAATCTAGGCTATTATACCTAGCAAGTAGTCAGACACCATAGAGTAGTAAGTACTACAATTTCTTTAGATATATGTCTTTCACATCTTCTATTCTCATTAACCTCTTTATTCCATACACAGAGGGATCCTCAGATACACGACCTAACTTACTTTACTTATAATAAAAACTTGTTCCAAAAGTCTTAATCTTCCCAAGTCCCTATATCATCTTCTCTTTTTCTTTTTCGCTAAACCGTCTGATTACGTATGTTTCAAATCTTATCACGCTTACATTTTGTTTTGTAATATTAAATTTTATATTTAGTTAACATAGTTCTAGTCTTAGAATATTGTGTTTATAAATTTAATTACTTCACAAACTTGTATACTATTTGATTATGAAGAGTGAAGCAATGTTGACGCGTGGGCAGTAATATGATTACAAGTTAGCTGAATATTAATAGTTGGGGAAATTTAACTAACATAACTTCACTGTTTTGTAAATACTAATTAAGCTTTATTACCAAACTTACAATATATCCATTGATTGATATTGAAATATATTATGACGAAATATATTTGAACAAGTATAAGTTGTTAAGATTATAATTTGTACTGGAATTTGTTTAATAAACTTACATATTTGGCATTTTATTTCATTTTATTTAAAAATTTAAGCATTTTAACCAAAATTATGATATAAGCTTTTAGCCAAATTAAGAACAATTATTATTAGATTTGTTTTATTTTTTATATATATTATTTTAGCTACAATTTTAGCATTTTTCTGATCTCGCTTCTAAAATATGTTAAATATTTAGTTTAAATATGTACAAAATATTGTGAATACGACAGAATCTACAAAGTTCTTTATAAAACATAATTTAAATTGAATATTTAGTTTGAAATTGAAAATCGCTGTCTTTGTCTCGAGTTTGACAAAGGGTGCGCCAAGATGCTGACAATACACCAACTTCTCAAACTTTTTACATTCCACGATCTTTACACCGTTCCGTTAGCATTAAAATAAAACAATTATGTTATTTACATAATAGATGTAATAATAATAAAAACATTGAATATTTAAATATTTCTGAACTACTAATTTAGATAACGCATTTAAATACAATTAAAAAGAAACCAAAAGAAATACAAGCTTTTACCAATGACTATAAACTAAGAGAATCTAAATGAATTGAGACCAAAACTTTTAAAGGGAAGCTTTTGCTACAAGCCATTAAAGTTCCACGAAGCACTGTCTGGTTCCAACAACAAAGCAGTCAAAGTATTGTAGGTATCAATTTTTTTAACATGTCATAGCAAATACCAACTTTTTTTCTACACGATATGGCCAGTAGATTAAAATTGATTTCTAGCATTTGACTAGATAGTAAAAAGTACTATTTTTACGGTATATGCGTTTGGGGTGAGAGGATCTTTGTTTGTTTGTTTGTGCAAATACCATGTTGCCATTTTTTTCCAAAACTACTGGTCCGATTTTAGTTATTTCAGTTATGGGTTCGAGTTTGATTGGTGCATGTTCTTAGACAGGTTTTACGGTGACTACTCACTGTGCGCTGCAGCAAACATTATTGGTGCAAATCAATGTTACCATTTTTCGCCAAAAGTACTAGTTTCATTTTTTGTACCACGCGGTGACGTATTAATTAAAACTGCATTTTAATACAGAACGAAGAAACGGTAAGTTGCTAGTTTATAAATTAGTAAAGACTATAATATATGGTATATAGTATATGGTGGATTGCCATACATGTGCAAGTTTAGTCGTCGAGTAATTACTGTCAGGGCAAAACCTCAAGGGAATTTATAACTGGATACGTTTAATTAAATTGAAGTTAGTATGTATAATGTATAAGTTGAACTCGTTATTTAATAATTTTTATGAGGCACTAGAAATCAGTGCATTCAAATAAGCGATCAAAATTAAAACATATTAAAACAATATATTTTAAATTGTTTTTACAAGTGTGAAAGTTAGAATGGATGGATGCTTGTTAATCAATCACGTCAGAATTGCTGTACATATGGGTGTAAAATTTTAGGAAAGAGATAGATAATGGAATGGAATAGCACATAGGATACTATTTATCTCTAAAAAAGAACGGTTTTCGTAGGATTGTTTTTTTTTTTATTTTACGTTTAAGTCAAACCGAAGTGAAGCGAAGCAATAATATAAATATAATAACCATTTTAGAAGATTGAGACGTATATTCAATTTAGTAGCAAGTCGTCTAACAAACAATCGCATTATGTAAATGCGCCGCGTCCGTGAACAGGCGAATTTAATTTCGTCTCAATTTCCGTCATGAAATGACAACACTTGTTAGAAATACTTATTCCGATAAATAATTTAGTTATTTAGATAACAGTACACTGTTTTTCTCAATTTATAACTATAATTCTATACTAGTACATAATTGGTTGAACGCGCTTATCTTTGGAATTATGTATGAAAATATGTTATGACAAAAACGTATTTATTTTCTGTGATTCAGCTTTAATTCTTCTTGCAAACTTCAATTTTCTACCTTCTGGCGAATCAATTCTTATCTATTAATCAGGATTAGATGTAACAGTTAAAGTTATACAAGTATATAAAATTAACTGCCAAGAATTTATTTTAAAATAGCAAGAGAATTTTATACAGAAAGTATTAAAAATTGTTTATTCAAGGCCTACTTATCTTAAGAACGGTGGAATATTAACGAGTCTCTTATTGGATTGGAGATTTAAGCGAAAAAGACAGGGGCAACTTTTTAATATGGCATGGAATAAAGGTTCCCGAGGGGTCAAAATATCAATGGGATTTTCGTTTGTGTGTAATGTTTTCGAACTGATATGTAACTTTTTATACTGGAATAATGAGAGAGATCCCACAGGATACAGGTAGAAATTTTATGAGTTTTGTTTGCGGAATATAGATAAAAATAATATTATTAATATGTTGTAGTATACGAAGCGTTGTACGTAATAGTGAAAGCAAAGTCAGGTAATTCAATTGTATTAAATATATTGAAAGTATTCGTTATCGACATGTATCACACATTATTATTGTGCACGTAAAATATTTTCAGCTATCAAAAGGAATACGGATGAGGAAATTCGTATAATAAATCGTGAATAAAATACGGAGTATATTCATTTTGTATGATATAAAAACATTTATTCAATTTATTTTTTCCAGCGAAATGAATTACATGTTCTAATAAATACTGAGAGTGTAAAGATTTAATAGTACTAAAGTGGTCTACCAAGAACTGACCTGGTTTGGTAATTAGCCAAAGGTTATAGGTGCCAATTTCAGTAAAGTTTATCTATATTAAGTATTCAATGCTCGAGAACTTTTTTAAAGAGCTTTTAGGAGAGCTAAAGTTTCATTGCAATATTGAGTATTTAGTGAAATCAAACTGCAAACATCTACAACTCGTAAAACATTAAGCTATTACCAAAAATGCATTATAACATTTTTCTCCTTTGACATTCTCTACCAAAATTTTTATTTCAGCCTCAAATTTTGAACTTCATTTACATGTCAAAATTAAAGCATTATAATATAAAAGGATTCTATAATTACGATAAGAGTATTCCTTACAAATAATTATGTAAAAGTTCCATAAAAGCGACGGTCGTAACCGCTGACAGTAAATTTGGTCAAATGTTGCGCGACAATTAGACTACGACACACGATTTCTGTGCTTTAATATCGTGTGGTACAAGGGAATAGTTAAATTTATAAACTAATAAACATTTCATGTTGGTTTTTAAGTAGTTATATAGATTTCGTTTTCGTAAGACATGTGAAGTCCGACCCCACATTTGGCATAGTTGTGGAATGAAGGGCCTAATCCCAAGGCTCAGCTGGCATTAAAATGAGCATAATTTTTCCTTGTATTTTATTCGTGAATTTTTGTCCTCGACTTTTCTTTTCAAATTTGTAAGGTACTTTTGTGCTGATTTTTCTCTTTTTCAAAATTATTTTACAATATTTGTGGGTAGAATCCGTCACAACTTTAACTTTAAGTAATCAAATCACGACAGACTAAAGTCCCTTCTAATACATGTCATAGAGTACTTGTACAAAACAGATTTTAATTGAAACAATGTAGGTCATAACAAAGTAAGTAATCTAATATGTAATGTCCTCCTGACTGATATGTATAGGAGAAATTAATATTCACAAGAACGTGCGCAGGCGCAAGTACATTTTATATTCACTACCAAAATGTGACTGAACGACAATTTGACTGGTGAGAGACGACACGACAGGCGCAGGATATTTGGCTTTAACTGCTTTCCAGAGTACGGAGGTGAGACACTGCACATTTATAAGCTTCGAGCTACTACTAAGTATTTAAAAACTTAAGAAAATATTTAGCTTAGTTGGTAGTGACCCTACTTTGTGCGTAACATTCGTGATGTTTGTACTCCAGTTATGGGTGTTTATATTTATAATATGTTTGTATTTAAAATTTATGTGTGTGTAGTATATCAACTACCTTGTATCCGTAACACAAGCCTTACTTCGGTACTAGATAGATAGATAGATAATAATAATTATACCTTGGATTTGAAACCTAAGGTCTGCGCCGGATCTGCAAATGAGATAGCTCAATACTAATTCAGATGTAATAACAAACGTAATAAATTAATGCAGAATGTTTTAACAATAATTAAAGCTAATATGTGAAGTTCATATTATTATCTACCTAAACTAAAATACTATATTTTATTATTTGAACCACAGTTAAACCAAAATGGGAACGCTTAGAGCGATGGCCATTTAGTTAATGGCTCTGAACACTGAATAGTGTTTATTATTAGTCTAGCACCATCATGTGGATGTTCAACTTTTGACATTATTATTATTGGAGTGCGATACAAATACCGATTTCATATATGGCATTAATATATACAAACGCGGAGAAACGTTTTTCATTAAAATATCTCTTCAAAAGGAGGCGTCAACGTCAAACGAAAGAAAAAAAAACAAAGATTAAGAATTAAACTTTTACTTAAGAACTAAGCTCAAGCAGGTAGTATTTTTTAAAGTGTGTGTATTTTAATTTTGTCATTCGAAATGCAATGAAGAAGAAATAAAAAAAAGAATTTTTGAGTTTTTGTAGATTAACGTCATATTATGATCAAACCTCAACTATATAATGTTAAAGCTTAAACTATCTTAAATAGAGCACTTTTACATTTAATACAAATCATTGCGTGTATTTGACAACTTTTATTCTTTAACTTTTTATTTTTGAAGTGTTTTTATTACGATTTTTGGGAAATTCTGCTCATGTACTAGTTTCGTGCAAATATTAAAATCTCTATAACTTTCTGGTTTGATTTATTCAAAAATCTTGCCAGTAATATGTCCACATGTACTCGTATGTACGATTTCATCAATAGGAAATAAAATAAAGCACTCAATATATTGTCAAGACTATATAGAACTGATCAGCTATATTTATATCAAATCAAATCAAATCAAAATATTCTTTATTCTAATAGACTTTTACAAGCTCTTTTGAATCGTCATTTTTACATTATTAAAATTAAATGTCAGTCTGTAAGTCTGTGAGTAAGCTACCACCGGCTCGGAAAGTAAAAGTATATAAAAGTAAAGTAAAGCTCGGAATGTAGTTCCTCTTCCTCCAGTCATGGGTGTATATAAAAAAATAACTTCTTGGTGTAATATATTTTAGAATTTCATATGCAACGGATAATTATAACGATGTATTTTTCATTCTTTTAATCTTTTCGAGAACTCTACACAACAGCAATATTTCAATACTAGAAAAAGGTTCTCACTTTATCTCTGTTCCACAAAGGAAATTATTTATTTTTAACTTCGAGGAAAATATGTTAATTAACACTTCTGTTTTATTTCAGGTAAGTTAATAATCGCCATTATTCTTCTTGGTAAGCTTTTAACTCTCTTATCATTTATGAATTCGCTTCATATCGTATTATATCTTTATTTTTAACAACGTCGTAGTGATGATCATGCTGGCTCTAATGAATGGTAAAGTAGTTATCCGGTTACATTTATCTTTTGTATATATTATAAAGTAATAATAATAATAAAAAAGTAAATAGAGCCTAGTCCTAGTTTCGCTCGAATGCGGTTCTAGGTACTTTTTTATTTATTATATTATTATTTGCAGAAAGTTTGGTTACTTTTGTTACTATTAGTAGCCCTGCGTGCCTCGAGATGTCACAATTACGTACAAAATTTTATTCTAATCTGTTCAACCCTTTAATGAGAAACAAATATACATACACTAAACAAATATTCACATTAATAGTAGTAATATGATGTGCGATTGAATGAAAACTGTGATTTTTGCAATATTAATGCTCTATAGAAACCTCTCAATGCACACCCGGACAAAAACAATTAATTTCGGATAATTTCCAGCCCATAACCTTTCTGTATAGCAAATGAAAATATATTATTTTATTGTTGGAAAATGATTGTAAAACAGTAATCCACCTATTTGGTGGAGATATTATAGTTTTAAAACTAAACATTCTATCTTATAAGAAAAACAGTATAAGGAGTCCAGTAGTTTTATGAAAGTCATGAAATTAATATACAAAGTATGTATATAAGAAAGAAGTCTTAATTTAATACCTTCAAAACGTTTAAAAACGCAAAGAAGTCGCGGGTAAAAGCCAGTTTTTGTATAAACGCTAACAAAAGCAAGAAGCCACACTTAAGCCAAAGTAAAGGTATTATGAAGTACCGACTCGGAGCGCCGCGGACGGCGGTATGCAGATAAGCTGTAGTAAATCACAACGACGTAATTATTGTGCCTTTTGGCTTTATCGCGGAAAATATGCCGTTATATGAATTTGATTTGATAAATGGCTTTAAGGCGAGAGGAAAATATTTAGAAAATTTAAGAGGTTCTGGTATAAGCACTTTAATTTGAGGGAAAAATTTGTAACGCTTCACACGCAGTTTCACTCGGTTTCAAAGGGGAAACAGAATTAATCGCTTTTTCTTTTGTTTTTTTTGTACTTGTGGCACAAAATTAGAGTACTTTCCTTGGTTGCATTTTTAGGAACCTCACAATAACATATGTGACCACCTTAAAAGAGTAAAAAACACACACGAACATTTTTAAAATTTACAATAGCTATAATCCAATTAGTATATTTACATTAAATTAGAATAAATACTAAGTATTAAATAACTAGTGTATCACAAAATGCACTATAGCTAAATTACTAAAATAAATATTATACAGTCATATCACTCAATTATTAGATACGTAGCTTTTTGATAATTCCCATGCGATGTAACGTAAACTTATATAATATATGTAATTAAATCAAATCTTACACTATTACATAATACATACCACTACCTACAAAAGTAATTAACGCGGACAGTAGTTGCATTACAGTAACTAAATTACATTCATACCAAAGAGCTGCATTTATTTCCAAGAAGGACATTAAAAAGTTCGCGGAGAGAGCTTCAGGACGGCATTATGCAGATGCAGTAAATCAGCCACTCAAAGTATTGCGGTTTCAAAACTAATTTACAGCTTTTATTAAATAAAAGCTCAGCATTGTGTTGGATTAGTATGGTTATTGAGATTTTTACGGCTTTTTTTCAAAAAATAAACGCAATCGCCAAAATAAAAATACTAAACGCGTAAAAGCTACTTCCATGATGTCAGTTATGTTAACCCCGCAATTTTAGAATTTCTAAGAAAGAAATAGAAAATGTGTTGAAAAGTGTCCTGTGTGTGCTATTCGACGACTCGTAAACTCGTAAAAATGATTCGGACATAATCAGAGCTGGGAGACCCGGGAGTTTGAACCCGCTACATTTGTCTACAAGCACGATACCAAGCACCCGGTACCTATCTAAAATTTATATTTACATTTACTATGTTTTCCTTTATTTTATATATGTAACAATATGTTATGATAAACTTAACCCGATAACTGAGAAACTAATATTATTTAATGCAAATTCAAAGAGCATTCTAGTTTAAGCATAATAAAGTGTTCGTTTATGTTCATACAGCGTAAGGGTGAATGATGTGAAAACGTGGTAACCACACGTTGTGCTTTCATACGAGCTATGATTTTTAAATTCTGTTACTAAAATGTTAATATTTTTTTTCTATTAAATTTAACAAAGCTTTGGGTAAAAAATTTTGAAATTTTATCAAAAAAACACTATAGCATGTATAAATACGTAAGTAAAAAGTATAATACATCTACAGTCGAAATGCTTGTTATCAAAACAAACAAATCTTTAAAATTTTGAAAATAATAAATAACTTAGTACTATTTTAAAATTGTAAACATACATTTCAATGCCAAAAAGTATTAAAACAGCCTCTTCAACAAGTTACATGTACTTTTATAAATCATTGTAATATTCTTTTAAACAAGTCAATATCCTGAGTCAGAAGTCTCCATAGTCACTAGTTTCGTAAGTTAAATTCGCTCAGAGGACGGCATTATGCAGATACGCGGCAGTAAATCAGCGTCGGGATAGTTGCCTTTAATCCCGCCTCGAGCAAATGATAACTTCTTGAATAGTCATTAGCTACTTTGCAACTACTGGCTTATTTGTAAATTTAGTTTTATTGCTAGCTAGTGAGCACCTGTGGCTCTGTATGCGTCGGTATCACTACATAGTATAAAACAAAGTCGCTTTCTCTGTCCCTATATCCCTTTGTACGCTTAAATCTTTAAAACTACGCAACGGATTTTGATGCGGTTTTTTTAATAGATAGAGTGATTCAAGAGGAAGGTTTATATACATAACTAGCGGATCCCACGGCTTTGCCTGTGCTAAATCTAGGAAAAAGCCCAAGCGAAGCGAGGGCGAGTCGCTAGTTCCTTATAAATCACATGATATTATGTGTTGATTGTAAAAAAACAGAAATTTAAGAACTTAGTATAAATTTCTAATGTCCTATGAGACATTTAAAACCTTAGTCTCTTCCGTAACTGTGATTATATTAAGCATTTGGAGTGTCGGTAAGCAAACATCAAAATAAATCCGAATAGTTTTATTTAATTTAAAATGTCAGAGATTCTTGTAAAACTAAGTAAGTATTATGAGAGGCATGAGTTACTCGTATATGTTTTTAGTCCAACTAAATGATTTAAAGCAACTTAAAGATATTTTTGTAGTAAAATAATTTTATATAATCATAGTAAATTACGTGGTAAAATATACAAAATCTGTGGATTTGTTTTTTGAGAGAATGTAACAGCCACAACTATATAGTTACGACAAGATAACCAGTATATTTTTACTGTTAAATGTTTAAAGTCAGTTTTTATATTTTGCTTAACCTTTGTAAGAATACATTAAAATAAAATTAAAAACACACTTAAGACTCAGCTTAATTATTATTATTTTTATTAGGTTTACAAATTAAATGATACATTATAAAAAAGTGTATGTGTGTAATCAATTTAAAAGGCGTACAATGTTCATTCTTAGTTTAGCTTAAACTAATTACAGAAAATACAAACTATTTAACAAATCTATGAATAATATTCTTGACCATAGCCAAGTAGCCATTGAAAATATTTAAGTTAGGGCATAAAGCATTATGGGATGACAGAATTCTAAATAGAACTACTCAGTTCTGTCATGTTCATGTCCAATATTAGTACGAAAATGTGATAATTGCAAACTACACATATTGGAAAGACGACTGCTAGAACGTGGATTCTTAAAACAAATTTTATTTAAAAAGTCTGGACAGATCATTAAACCATTTATAATTTTGTATAAAGCCAAAATATCCGCTATTTTCCGACGAGTACTTAAGGGATTTAAGGGATTAATTAGGATTTTATTACCTTTAAAGTCGGTTAATAAGAAGATTGACTATTAAACAATTTGCACATAGCGCAGCATCCGTCCCGCATACCGTTCCGTTCGAGTTCACGCCCTTTGAGATAGACGCGTTCATTGCCTGATCTTTTCATTGGATCTTTTTGTAGATAAATTCTCTACGAATTTCATGTGCTTATCCATATAAGGGTTTAACGTTGCTGGTGGTCCAATTTCATACTTGGATGTAGTCCTAGGTTTAGTTCTCATTTAGTGAAATCCTATTTTTACCTATAAATAAATATTAAAATATCTTCGTATATTTGTCAGTCTTTGAGAGTTTTGCATTTTGACTTGGTCCAAGGGTTTTTACAACATATAGTACAAAGGTTTAATTTTGAATATGGAAAGCTTATAATTTACGAAACTTAAGCAGTATAATCCTTTCCGCCGTAGCTTCCATTTTAAAAGCCATCTCCCAAATACAGGTCCATTGAGTCAATGCATGTAACGTCCCACATATAACCTGTTATGTTTCCCAAGAGGCCATCGATGAGTTTATTTATTTTTATAATATTTTATTGTCATTTGTACATCTTTCCTTAACGGTTTTGCTTCTATAAAGAAGCAAGAAAGTTTCATTTTTTCATTGACGCTTTAGGTATTTACCCAAAATAGAAAAATGTATAGTTATTAATGTGTTATTTTTCTCACATACGCTCGCAGATAAAAACCCTCTCATATTCATATAAATAAAACCTTTTTTGAAGCTATTTAAATACGTATTGGAGCAGATTAATCCGAAGAAGGTGACTACATAATAAGAACGTGTCAGACACAAAGGAATAAGGTCGAAAAGGACGACTCTTGCTGTCAGACATAAAAGCTACGACGAGTGAGCTTTGTAAAAAAGCTTCGTTAAACATATCATTTTATTTCAAGGGCCTAAATATCTCGTAGGTCAAACACGGTTCATATATTTTATGAAAACATTTATGCCTAGTTTTAAGTCAGTTAGCACTATCCTGAATGGGCGTGAAAATTTTATAGACGTAATTAATTTTGCTCGCGGCTCCACTGGTATGCTGTATGGTACTCGTAGTAGAGTCGATAAAATATAGTAGTCATATAATAATAATATATTAATCTAGAACATAAGCTTGGTCCATTTAAAATTTCATTCAAACCCATTGGACTGTTACACTCACTCGCCTACGCGTAAACTTTCGCGTTTAGCATTTATAATCGCTGTATAAGTAATACTTATACAAAGAAAAAGTGATTTTTTTACTTCACATGGATTGATCATTATTTTTATTGATTTTAACTTATTTACATTTAAAACCTAAAGAAAAACTTTTAGATTCTATATAATTAAAAAAAAAAGTATTTTTAAAGACATTTTGAGCATGATGAAACATCTTACATAGCGAGAATAAATATTTAAAAAGCAACTAAAGAAGACTTTTAATTATATTCATAAAAGAAAATGTAACACCCTCTTCCCCCTCTCTTTCCCCCCCCCCCCCTACTTCCACACCATGGTAAATTGTTCCACCACCTTTATCCACAGCTCTTTAACCATATATTGCGTCTGAATATGAGAGGCTGCAATTGAAAAGCGTATAGACAATCATCGATATACAAAGGGCAAAAAGTAAACAATAGCTAGATTAAAACCCGCGGCAAGTAATATAGCATGAATATATGAAACCTCGATGGCTCTATGAAATAAGCCTTTGGAAATTTATATTTTTCACGATCTGTCTGCTGTGTCCTTTTGCACTATCATGCGAATTTAACTCCAAATAAACTTCGTAGTTAAGTTGAAAATGGCTTGCTGTAGCAGATGGTGAAAGATACAGGCGTCAGTCATTACACGTGACTCGTTTAATTGCTTTCCGGGTACATGTTAGCGTATATATGCTTATACACGACTACCCACGCGTATTATTGAGGATGTTAGAATATTTAAATGCTCTCCTATTTACTTATTTTTGCCGGTAGCTTCACTCACACGGTGGGGATGTCAATTAAAAGTGACTGATATTAATAATTTTGAAGATACAGTTATTTTATTAAAGTACAGTGTAAAGAAGTAACAAAATATATCTTACTCGCTTACATTCAAAATATTGTTATTATTAGTATACATTTATCAAGGACATTAATATGGCACAATATGCAAAACATATCCTTAAACACACAATCCGCCTAACTCAAAAAGAAGAAAAATTACGAAGTACTAAGTAAAAACGAAGTAATAAAAAAAATAAGTAATTAGGTACTCCTAAACGCAGTATATCTCTTAAACTAAGCTTACTGGAAAATAAAGTGGTTGGATTTTGATTGGTGCTTTGTCTGATCAGATTAACTAGGATGCTGTCCATGTCCTGAGATCCAAGTCTTTGATCGCGCTATAATTTATTCTTGGGATTTTCTAAAAAGACGGATTTTAGAGAACACGTTAAATCATTAGTCCTGTACCGCCATATTTACTTATAATTATATACATATTATATTAAGTTTCTTTTATGTTTTTTTTACTCACTAGCGATTTATTATTTTTATTTGATTTATAGTTATTATATTTATTTGATTCGTGAGCGAAGCCGCGGGTTCCGCTAGTGTATTATACATATAAAACTTCCTCTTAAATCACTCTATTTATTAAAAAAACCGCATCAAAATCCGTTACGTAATTTTAAAGATCTAAGCATGATGATGAACTCCCGACCGATTTCGATCACGGCGACTGCTTCAGTTTTGACGGGATAATTGTCGTTCATGTGCTCTCATATGACTATTGTAACCAATCTTCTTTGAAAAGATCCGCATGCATTGCGGGCATGTGAGCACGCCATTGTGATAATTGTATTTGATCGCCACGGATGGTCGGGCTTTTAGATTGTCACGTTTAGTATCAAGCTCGGACCGTCGTCGCATCTCAAAATCAACAGTGTTCTTCTTCACTTGGGCTCTCCAATCTGAACGTAAGGCTGCTTGCTTCTCCCATACCTTATATTCAATGCCGCACTTTTTCATATGACGCTTAATCACATCTTTATATCGGAGCATCTGACCACCCTGCTTGCGTTTACCCTCCTGCAGCTCGGAATAAAAGATACGCTTAGCCAGCCGTTCCTCTGCCATGCGTGACACGTGACCGCACCATCGAAGCTGTCGTCTCATAAGATATGCTTCAATGCCGTGAACATTGGCTCGTCGCAGCACTTCAGTGTTTCGTACACGATCCGACCATCGAATATTAAGTATTTTCCGCAGGCACTTAAGGTGGAACTGATCTAGTATACGTATATGCCGACGGTAAACAGTCCACGTCTCCGCAGAGTACAAGATGTTAGGTAGCACTATTGCCATGTATACAGAAACCTTAGTTGTCAGTTTCAGGTCATGCGAGCGGAATACCTTGGCATTTAGCTTACCGAATGCTGCTGCGGCAGCACAAATCCTCCTGCTAATCTCAGCGTCAAGGTCGAACTTAGTTGTTATAGGTAGCAAAATTTATCAGTCTGCAAAAGCAAATCCTCTCCAAGGTTAATAGCCAGAGACTCGCGACCGTGGATATCAATGGACATCACTTCTGTCTTCTTGACGCTTATCTATAGACCGAATTTAAGGCATGCCTGATTAAAACTATAAATTAGTTGTTGTAGCCCATCCGGAGTCTCCGCCACAAAGCACAAGTCATCTGCATACATGATTTCAGATATGAGTGTGTATGATACCTTAGTGCGGGCTTTTAACCTAGCCAGATTAAAAAGAGATCCGTCTGTACGAAAGCGGATGCGAACTCCTTCAGATGATAATTGCATGCTCTCACGAACAACAACAGCAAAGTATAAGGCGAACAGTGTAGGTGCCAGAACACATCCTTGCTTAACACCACAGGTAACGGGGAAGAACTCCGATTGATCACCATTAATTGCGACGCAGCAATCCATGCCGTCATGTAAAAGTCTTAGTAACCTAACAAACTTATTTGTACATCCCAATTTTTCTAATACAATCCAAAGGGCCTCCTGAGGCACGCTATCGAAAGCCTTCTCAAGATCAATAAAACAAAGGTATAGGTGTCTCCCCTGTTCTATACTCTTCTCTTGCAATTGACGCAAAGAGAAAATTGCCTCACAGGTACCTCGGCCAGGTCGAAAGCCAAATTGGGTCTCTGGCAAAATCTTTTCGGACAGTGGGATTAGACGGTTCAGTAGAATTCTGGCAAAAATTTTTCCATGGACTGATAGAAGTGAAATACCGCGGTAGGAATTGCAGTCAGAACGGTCACCCTTGTTTTTGTATAGGGTGATGATGCGAGAGATTTTAAAATCCATTGGCACACGCTCTGATTCCCAAATAAGTGTGAAGATTTCCCAGAAGGCCGAGTACAACTCCTCACCACCATATTTAATTAGTTCTCCCGGTATAGAATCAATGCCAGTAGCGCGATTATTATGTTGTTGCTTAATTGCAACGACTATCTCATGACGCGAGAGACTCTCGTCCATCTCCTCTGCTACTGGGAGTTGCGGTAAGGCTTTGATGTGTTGTAGATCAGCTGATCGATCTACATTCAGCAATGTGTTAAAGTGTTCAGCCCAGCGCTTTAATATTGCGTCTTTAGATGTCAAAAAATCTTTTCCATCTATTGACTTTAAAGGTACCTTAGACGTGGATTTTATGCCAATAAGTTTTCGCACCTCACTGTAGAACTCCCCGAGCCGGTTACTATCAGCAAACCATTGCATCTGTTCTGCTTTTTCTTTCCACCATTGATTTTTTAATTCCCTTGTCAGTTTTCGTAGCTTGTAATCACTCTGTCTAATCTCTGCAATACTTACATCCGATTTTTTTCCGCTATATTGTTTAAGAAGGATATGATGAGTTTTAAGGGCATCCATGAGGATTTCATTATTTTCGTCAAACCAATCCTCTTTGTTTTGGACTTTAAAGCCTAAAGTATTTTTGGCTGTTTCAAGGATATGGGAGGCTAAAACTTCCCACCTAGTATTAACATCATCTGTGTCCTTCTTAAGATGTGTAAGCGTACTTACCAACTTTCCAGCAAATAATTGTCTAGTCTCGAGATTCTGAAGCTTTTTTACGTTAACGCAAGCCGGCTTTTCTTTGACTGATCTCCGAGGACGACGTAGACAGAGATTTAATTTGGTAATAACAAGTCGATGGTCGGTCCAACAATGTGCACCGCGCATTACGCGGGTTATCTGGACTTGTGAAATATCTCTTTGCCTAACGATTGCGTAATCAATTAAATGCCAGTGTTTTGATCGCGGATGCATCCAAGTCGTCTTATACTTGGCTCGTAGTCGAAACATAGTGTTCGTAATAGCCAGATTAAATTGAGCACAAAGAGTAAGCAACAGCTGACCGTTGCTGTTCATGTTGCCAATTCCGTGCCTGCCTAAGATTTTAGGCCAACATTCATACTCCCGCCCAACTCTGGCATTAAAATCACCCAGTAATAGTATTTGCTCCTGGGGAGGTATGCTTTCGAGATAGTGTGTCAATTCCTCATAAAATTTGTCCTTAACGTCATCAGGCCTATCCAGCGTCGGAGCATAGACACTGATGACATTAAGGTAATGGTCTTGGTTCAGGTGTAAGCGCAATGTGGTCACGCGATCAGAGATATGCACAGGATGTTCCATTAGACGCCTTACAAGGTGGTTTCTGATAGCAAAGCCAACGCCAGACTGCCGAGTCTCAGAGGCAGCAGTACCTTTCCATAAGAATGTATAACCACCTCCATATTCCACTAGCTCACCTTCGTCAGGAAGATGGGTTTCACTAAGCGCAGCCACATCTATGTTATAACGACCCAACTCTCGAGCTATAATGGCGGTTTTTCGCTCAGGACATAAATTAGCTTCACTATCGAGAAGCGTTCTCACATTCCACGCGCCAAAAGTCATAACAGTGGATATTTTTGTTGAGTATTTCTTTATAGTTTTTACTTTGTGACTTCGACCACGTGAAAATAGATGCAGAGGCAGCCGTGGTTACTGCCATCTTTTGAATTGGGGTAAGCATTTTTTTAGGACACCTTTTCTAGCCCCCTCCCTGGCTAAGCAAGGAAAGCAGTGCCTCCCTAAATAGGGCTGCTTTGTCACCCTGAGTGTTGCCGAATCCATTTTGTTACCCCGAATGCAAAACGAAGACGACCATGGCATATATTCATATACCCTCGGGGCCGCCTATGTGCAGACATCAGACAAAGCCTAGATCGCATCAACCTAGACCTTTCTACCTCAGCCCATCGCCATAGGACTTTTCTGTAACCAAGTCCATTATTCATAAGCAGTCCGGTGCGCAGGATATATTAAGGTGCACAAGTATTCGCGCAAATACTGATGCACACGCTCGTCCTCAATCCCCTTTACCTAGTGGAACGGAAAACCGCTACGACCAGAGGAGAGTTTGGATGATGTGTCTAGCCAACGGTAACTAAATACGCTCTCTACCGCCGCCCTAGGCCTTCCACCATTGCCTCGCTACCACGCCAAATCCGCCAAACCCGACGCATATCTGCTATGGGTTGCCTTCTATGCCACAGTAGACTTTTTGTACGGTGCGGGAGAGAACCGCTATACTACATTCGATTGTACTTGTCGAATGCGAGGCAGTTTAACGTCCTACCCAGGACGTTAAACTGCCTCGCATTATCTAAGCATACATAGGAACAGACAGACAGCGGGAGCGACGGAAATTTTCTTTATTTTTTCTTTTATAAGAACCTTCTCCTGACAATAACATACACAACAAAAAAAGAATTATCGAAATCGGTCCAGCCGTTCACTCGTGATGACGTGACCAAGGGAAATAGGAATTCACTTTTATATATTATAGCAACGGACAAAATAACCCCTTTGTTTTAGATGAGCAAAACCGCAAATAAATACTAACTAGTATTAGATAATTACAGCAGTTTGCAATTTCGATCTATTTCAGAACTACGTGATGTTTCACCGCATGTATGGATTACTTGTATTTGGCCGTTAAATTACGAAATTTGGGTGGTACATGATATTATCATAATTACTAGTTTGTATATTTGCTTTCCCTATTATAATAATAGGTGATGCTCAATCAGAGTTGGCGTTTTATGATTATAATTAATAATTATAAATTGCACAGTGACTACAGACCGATGGCTCCTACGTACATGGGCGAAACTGCCGCTTAAGCCTTTTTCCAATTATTAGTGCAATGAGTTCCTTGTGTCCTATTCTATGACGTCAAAAAGGAAAAAAATTTTTTTTGTAATAGATCAAAAATAATTTTTTTTCCAAATAGGCGTATGTACACTAATCGACCGTGTACAAAGCCCGATCCGACGTTTGGTTCATTTACTGCGTTGAGTGATGGCGTCTGGCGCGCGGTGATGGGGCGGAGGTACCATTTCAGTCCTTATACTCGGTATTTGTCGAGTATTTATTATCTCTATATATATTACACTACTGAAGTAATAATTATTTAGTTATTGTAAAATTATTTTCTTATCAATGTTAGTTTACCCAAAACCTTGCATAAAGGCGAAATATCACATCTGGCTTTTTACGTGATTCGGTTTTTCGTAAATCGTGTTTGCCTAATTTTAAGACATGTTATTTTTTGTACCTGATGAGAACTAATTAAGATTTTTTTATCATAACGGCTAGAACTATAGATTTGTATATTTTGACAGTTCTTTTATTAGTTTATTATTACTATTGACTTAATAACCTACTATGGCGTAAGTGCAGACAGGCGTTTTGTAAGGGAACAGTTTTTTAATAATTTGCATTGTAAACACTTCTTTCATGTCTTAATTGGGTTATTCTGTGAGGGTTTCTCAGATCAGATAATGTGCACTTTTTTCTGTTCATAGTGGCATTTTCAGACAGCGGTAACCGTGACGAGAGGTCTGGTATGAAGGACCCATATCTTTATATATTTTGAAGTGTATCTTCTTCCATCTGCTGCGGAATATGTACACGAAAATTTATTTTTTTGATATTTTTGCAATTACACATTTACAGCAAACAAGGACCATTAACTAAGGACATCTACACTAATTCCGTCACCAGAGCTAACCGAACCTATTGATGGTAATCAATATAAAAATCTGGATACTATCGTATCTAGCGATCCATTCCATCAGTTATTGAACCAGCCATGTATTCATCAAGCGACGTTTTATCACCTTCTTGAAAAACAGATCCAAGACTTATTTAAAGAAAGGACATTGGAAGAATAAGACTGGAATAATATAAAACGTAAACGCTTGAAAAACTTATGCAAAACACTTGGCGCAATCACACAATTTTGGCCTATTGGTGACCATTTAAAGCACTACACACAATACCCAGGGTATTTTAACGAGATATATTCAGAAACACAATCTTTGCATTAGATTTATATTTGGTCTAAAAAAATACGACCACATATCAGAATACCGGAAAAAACTTGAATGGCTAACAGTTCGGCATCGACGCAATCTCCATGCACTATCTCTTCTCTACTGTATTCTTTTTCATGCTTCTTCTCCATCCTATTTAAAAGAACGTTTTTCTTTCTTTATATCAGCTAATACGCCTCTTCGGGTGGAACTTCGATCCCAGGGGGATAACAAATTAATTTATCCTACATGTCATACACAAAGGTACAATAAATCGTTTACAGCAAATTGTGTGGAGCTGTGGAATGAACTACCTTATGATATACGGCATTCACCGTCACTAAACATATTTAAGAGTCTAGTAAAACAATATTATCTATCATTACAAAATTAACTATCTTACCATCATAATTTAAATTTCGGTTATTGTTTTTTTTATTATTATTATATTTATATATTATGTATTATAATATATATCATATATATTATATATCATATATATTATTATTTTTTTTTATTTAAATTATATTTTTATATTAGTACCTACTATAAGCTACACTAGCACTACCCCTCCATTACTTTTGATGTTTTTCTTACGTTAAAGGTTGCCTGTAAGAGATCACTAATAGTGATAAGGCCGCCTTTGCATAGCAATGATATCTTATATTGTTGTCTAGTAATGTAATCTATTTATTTTGTGTGCAATAAAGTATTTTCATTCATTCATTCATTCAGTTACTCTCACTCTCATCGCATGTTCATTTACTTATATTTATTAATTTACCCGTACTAGACAGCTACAATAACACTGCATATGAAAGACATAACGAGAAGAAAACTCGAGTTTGTAAAACAATATTTTTTTGGCATCCACTAATCATAGAGGTCATCACAAAAATCACCCCGTACTAGTTACTATTGACGCTATAATCGAGAGCGTGCTGGATGTGAAGTAATGTCCCAGTAGAATGTCACTATTGTCAAAAGGATTCTAGCAAAGTGTATTTGGATGGATCGTTCACATTTAGATGCTTCTGTACGATATTTATAAAAAATGTTTTTATCTAAATAAGTATCCAACAAGGCGTGGATCGTTGCGACAATATCGAGACATTCTCAATGAGATTGAACTTAGATAGCTATAAACATATTTGAAAAATAGATTTATGTGACACATGCCGTGTTTTTAAAAATTTACCTGAACCGATTTAAGATATGAAATTGGTATATACAACATACATATAAGCAATAAAAATTAAGCTAGTTCATTGAAGACTGAAGATAAAAAACGAGCTGCACTTAGCCGTACCAAGATTTTTTGAGCTCGTTACGATGTGCAAAATCATAACCGGCACTATATCTTATAATATTGTCTTCAAGGAGATTGAACTTATTTAATTTCTTAATGAAATTATTTAAATTGTACAATTTTGCAGCTTTTGACTTTGATGAAGTTACAAGGATTAAAAGACGAGACATTACTGTTACTCCACTGGATTGTTGATTGTGATATCATCAAAATAGTTGTTCATACTTCATAAAATATTTTATTCCCTATTTTGTTAATACTGAAACATAATGTGTTTAAATTATACCATGCTTCAAATAATAATCACAATAATTATTTATTTTAAAATAAAAATAAATGTTATATATACGCACATATTTTTTGAAAACATTGATGATTGTGATACTAAATTTACCAAATTCACATAAAACTATTTGATTTTATTTGAACTAGATGGTGCTGTTGTAAATGTTGTAATTGTAAGTAATCACTATGTCAAATCAGGCAGATTGACAAACTCTGATACCAGAGATGATCTAAATCTCAAACAACGTAAATGTTATTTAACAGCTGTTTCGACTTGTCAAACTTGTTGTGTTAATGCGATAAGTACCATTTTTGTAAGTCTGAAGATAAGTAGATTTACCTCATGAGTTAGAAAATCAAGTATTAACGTACCAATAATGTCTATAAAATATGAATAAAATCACGTAGCAAGTAACGTCTAGGTTCTTGTGAATTAGATAAGATTCACTATTAACAATAAACAGATACTTGAGTATTAGTTTAACATTTCTAACTTTCAAAATAATGAACTTCTACGTATAAACTTTCAATATATTATTATTTATTAATAATATCTTTTTATTTGACAAAGTTAAAAGAAAAATTAAAAGTTTTATTAAATAAATTGAGAAGTACTGTCACTATTATAGCTCATAAGACGAGCTGCCTCAGCAGCTGCACGGTATCGAGTCATATTAAGCTTGCAGAGTTCGTGTCTGCATTATGTTGCAGATTTTATGAGTTTTATTCAATTTTAGTTGACAGACGTTCAAGAATTATACGATCTTAGTAATATGGACTGAAAATTCTTAAAAAATTATCTAGTGTATTCTAATAATACTAAATTTTATTATGCTATATTGTTTTAAGGTAATTTAAACAGGTCAAATTTAACATACCCCTGTGAGTAAAAATAGAAAAAATAGCAAACATTATCAGAACCATAAAAACAATTAATAGAAAAAAAATTAAGTCTGTCTCCTTCTTATCGATGTCTAGGATTTTAACAGTTATCGGTGTTTTTTGTTTTCTATCTATAATTACTATTTAAGTGTGCTGTTAGCGATATCACTTGTAGATATTAAACATGTTGGACATTAATAAATAACACCATCTATTTTCATGGTTAGATACGAGGCTTGTGTTATGGGATAATTGAGATACTAAACATATTATATACATTTTAACTACATCCATAATATTTAGAAATAAGTATAAAATATCTATCTATAAAAATAAGTATAAAATATCTATAAAATATCTATCGATTATATACATTTATCAATCAAAAGCGTTAGAAAGCTCTATTAAAAAAGTAAAGTTTACATGATTGCTAACCCTTAAAATATCACTACATCTAATTTGAACGCTTAACTGAAGTGGGCCGAAGATATATCCCTATAAAAGAGTACACAAACGTTTTTATATTTAAGAAAGCTACCCAGCGAGCAAAATGTCGAGTCGGGGATCTTTACCGCAGCGGGCTTTGACTTTTTTATTGTTTCATAAATATACCGTGATGAATGGATTTTCATTTCACGTGGAAAATAAAGAAAAAATGCAGTTCACGCGTACGTGTAAATTTAATCAAATTAACGTTGGTTTCGTGTACATGTGAAGTTCTGCATAAAGAAAATACATATTTTTAATGGTTGTACTAGTTATTTTTCAAATACAATTTTAAATATTCTGATAAAACTCCAGTATCTTTGGTTCTGATACGTTAATATAAAACAAGCTATACCTATACAAGCTTAGCCAATAGACAGTAGCCCAGTGGTAATGCGCTCGCTTAGATAACCGAGTAATGCGGGTTCAAATCCGGGTCTCACACCTCTGATATTTTCATATACGAATCTTTTCTATCATGATTACCTCTTGTCTAACTGTGAAGGAAAACATCGTGAGGAAATTCGAAAGACATGTGTAGTCCGCCAACCCGCACTAGGCCAGCGTGGCGGATTATGGCCTGATCCTCCTCGTATTGAATGGAGGAAGGCCCGTACCGTAAGTGGGACGTTAAAAGTGCTAATTACATTATATATAGTGTGAATAAAGTTTATGACACATACATGTGAGTTGCTCTTGGTATCATAGAAAATGTATAGATAAATATTAAAAATAATAATAAAAAATAGGTAATAGGTATTAAACGCCAAAAAAACTGTGTCTAACTACTAAGAGCGGTTGCGGTCGTGACAGGCTATTTAATTTTAATCTATTCCGCGATATTTGGTGGCGAGCCAGCGCAATCTGCGATGACCTTATCGTATTATACAAATTGCTTTATGCTAAACATTATCTAAAAATAATGAGAGACTATTTCATTATAAAATTAAAATAAGCATTAAAATTTATAATTGATATAGATATTTCGAGTACATCCGAGTTTTGAGACTCTATTTTTATTATTGACAGGAAAACAGTAGTAAACTTATTTTATCGACTCATTCCTTTATTTTTTGTTATATGATCAATGATAAATTAAATAAGTTAAGTAAATTAATCATAATTGATTGACATCTTATTTGTAACTTCTATATACTACCAACATACATATTATAACATAATAATATAACATTGATATAAATCATTTATGTAGCTTTTAAGCTAAGCTAAGCTCTAAGGTTTAAATAAATAAAATTATAATATAAATAATAAATAAATAAAATTATAATATAAATAAAAATTTTACCGCGATCGCCTTATATTATAACAACTCAAATAGTTCCATTGAAGTAGATTCTTAGAAGTATTACTTAGTTTGACAGCGCCTGTCTTTAGTCCTGGCGTGGGAACTCTCAAAGTTACTCTCACAATAAGTTTATTATAAATAAATGCTGAAAAGACTATAAGCATTTTGTTTTAGTTTTATTATTTGTATAAATAATAAAATAATTCTAAATTTCTACGTTAATAATTCTATATTTAATAACGACTGTTTGTTCGTATTTAATATTAACTAAGCTATTCTAATGTTATTATAAGTTGTCTGTATTTATGCAAAAAGGAACCATCCAGCAAACGCGCACTTCTGAGATATTAAATGATTTACAAAAACATGTGCAGCTCTTTTAGATGAAGTAAAATTACTATTTATTTAATTTAAATTTATTGATAAATAACTTATTTATGTATGTGTATTTAAATTTGCTCTGAATTCTATTAAACTTTCTAGATAATTAAGAAAATGTGCATGTGGTTCCTTTTTACATTTAGTAATTTATAGGATTTCTCATATACAAAAAAGAACCACAATCAAGGGATTTGCTAATATACTTAAATGAAACTATGTATTTATGGTCTAAGAGCCGGTGGAAGATCGACCTTCACCGACCTGATAACCAGATGAGACATATTTTTTATGAAATATAATTTATAAACAAATATGCCTATAATTACTTGCCTATCTGAAAGTGCTCATGGCTATTTTTAATTAAATTAACTTTAATCGATTTTTTTTAATCACTTTCATTCTTTTGATAACCAAATGAATTTTATTTCACTGTTAGTTTTTAACACACAGAATATGCCTCAGTAAGCTAGCCTACTCATTTTTGTGTATAGCTACCAAAGCCGATGTGAACAGGTAAGTCAATATAGGTGACTCCATCGTTCTGCTAACTTATCGAAAGTTATATCAAATTTTAGATTATTTTATTACAAAATCAGTCATATAGACTTGCCTGCAAAAAATCATACTTAAAGCACTGTTGCCCAGCTAAAAATAGCCATGAGCACTTTCAGATAGGCAAGTAATTATAGGCATATTTGTTTATAAATTATATACGATAAAAAATATGTCTCATCTGGTTATCAGATCGGTGAAGGTCGATCTTCCACGGTCTCCTCTACTATTATATTATCGTAATAAAGCTTTAATTCACAAAAAATATAAAACAATACATAAAGAGAGCGTTTAGTCGACGTTGTCATCAAATTGGATTTCGAAATCCACCGTGTCTAGAGCATCTATGTCGTCTTCTATTGCATCATCACAAATGAGACTATTATAAAAACTTTGTGCATCTTGTGGAATGAGATGTAGTATGGACTGAATATCGGCTAGTTTCGCTGGTGATACTGGCTTTCCTGATGGCCATAGAGGAACTAAATGTTCCGTCAAGATGACAGCTGGTCTGCCGCGAACAGGAGCTCTCCCTATATTTACTTCCACAGAACTACCAAGGAAATCTGTTTTAAAATAAATTGAGTTTGGTGAATCCCTACATACTAGTGGTTCTACTGTTTTACAATATTTATTTACACATGATAGAATCGAATGCTTGTGGTTCCATTTAGCAAAAAAGATAAGCAATTAAATTACTAATAAGATAAGCAATTAATTTTACGCAGAACGATACCACAGAAACTTGGTTCCATTTGGTGTATTAAAAATAATTTTTAATAATAAAAAAATGTGTAATGTATAATGGTACTAAGTATGCGTGGATCTGTTTTGTATAAAATTACATAGTAGTAATATCGTTTATTTTTTTGAACAATCGAGTCCCGTTGGGCTGTGGTTCGGTTTTGCTTTATATGTAATGTTTGTTGGTGCTGTTGGTTCTATTCTGCTTTTAGTATACCTTGTTTCCAAGGGAAAAATCACGTGGTTCTTTTTTGTATAAGAATTTAGACCACTTTTAAATAAGTATTCTTCAAAAAAACAAAAAACCTTAATTTGTCGTGTGGTTCCATTTTGCATAAATACGGACAGTTAAAGTTTTTGAGGTTAATCATTAATCGCAAACGGCTAAATACACAGAAATAGATTTTAGGCTGGAGGATACAGATTCCCTTTGATCCCGTAAAAATGTAATGTTTTTTTTTTTTTTTTGAGAATTTGAAAAAAAACTTGAGAAATAATGATCTAAAACACTACTTTTGACGACACGTTTGGCGCAGTTTGTAGTGACCCTACTTATTGCGTCGCGGGTTCGAATCAAGCTGAAGGCATTCATTTGTTGAACACGGATGTTTGTTCTCCAGTCATGGGTGTTCATATTTATAATGTGTGTATTTAACCTTATATATATAGTGTATCAAATATCTGGTATCCGTAACACAAGCCTCGTAGCTTACCACGGAACTAGATGGCGCTTTGTGTAATAAATGTCCCAACATATTTATATTTATAATACAATTCTTAAGTAAAACATAATATTATAGCCTCAAAATAAAACATTTTCATTAAAAACTTCCATTTTAGACAGTTGTAACAAATTTAAAGTTACTTTTATAATATTAATGTCAGATATTAGAATAATTCCAAAGTATATGTGAAATTCTAAAACTAGTTTTGATTACTATTATTCTGTTCTTACCTGAAGTGTCTGGAACATTACAATAGAAGTCGTTTGAAGTCGCTCAGGCCCGATAGAGAGACAGTGTCAGACACGCGGCGGCGTTTTGCTGAAGCACTGGCTTCAAGAAGACATTTGAAATAGATTTGCTTTAAACATTAAATGTACACTATTTTCTTTGTACAATATTATGGGGATATTTTTAACTGTTATTTTGTGACATGTTATTATTATTGCAAACATGATTTAAGTACTTTAATGAAACGAAAAATCTTGTTAAGTAGAAATTAACTGTCATTCACTTCATCCGAGCTAAATAGTACGTAGATATTTTGCAACATTTTAATACTAAATAAATCTGACATAATATTATAACTTTTTGTAATTTTATAATGTTATATTTAACAGGTAGGTACATCGAGCATCAAATCATTTGATAAGTCCTTTTATCACTTTTATGGATGGATTTAGTGGATGGATTGTTAATAACTCTATTTTTTGTTTTGTTAGACGACACATTTTTATCGAAAGATATGTGAAGTCATCGTGATGCACTTCAGCTTGCGGAAGGAAGGCCGTGCCCACTAGTGGGGTTTTAAAAAGGGCTGAATACTGTACTAGACCATGGACATTTTGTGCGTGCTTTTATTGTTTATGAAAAGCTCATTAGTTAAGCGGTTAAAGAAATATACATAATACTTGACGACACGCGTGGCGCAGTTTGTAGTGACCCTACTTGCTGCGCAAGCGGTCGCGGGTTCGAGTCCCGCTGGGGGCATACATTTGTTGAGCACGAATGTTTGTACTCCAGTCATGGGTGTTTATATTTATAATATGTATGTATTTAAACTTATATATGTGTAGTATATCAACCATCTAGTATCCATAACACAAGGCTCGTACCTTACCGTGGAACTAGATAGTGCTGTGTGTAAATGTCCCAACAAAAAAAATAATAATAAGATGATACACTTTAATACTAATTTACAATAAGCTGTTATTAATATTTATAATGTAAAAACGTATTTTAGACTTCTACAGTCTATTAATCCCAAAAAAAAAACTTAATGATATGGTACTGCTATTCATATATTTCCGTTAATTGTGAAGAAACCGAGGCCACAATTGAGGAGAAAGTTATTCGCAATAGAGGCTTTATTAATAAGCTAAGCGTTATTAAGCAATGCTTGTGAGCTTTCATCTAACGTGATCTCTGCTTAGCCTCGTAATTCCGTTTTATTAGTTTCTACGGAGCTTTTCTTTTATTAAAAGTATTTGTTACTCTTGTTAATAAAATAACTCGTTTTCTTTTTATATTTTTTGATTGTGAAAATAAGTAAATGCGCATATTAACGTTACATTTTTGTATATTAGTTCACGGAATAGTATTTTCTTTTACTAGTTTATTTTGTTATGGTATTTTCCGAAATATGTCGTTAGGATTTTAGCAATAATTTATCGATATTTTGTCGCCTGATACATTTTTTTAGGTACAGACAATAATATGCAATATTGCAATCAAAACATCTTATTTTTACAACACAAGCCTCGTAGTTTATAATGGAACTAGGTGATGTTTTGCGTTGGTGTCCAACAAATGTATTTTTTATTTATACATTAATTTTGACTTCACATAACTAAAGTTTTGTTATACTAAAATTTTAATTAAATCTATAAAATGTTTTGAAAAAACTTGGAATTTTATTTTAACTTTTTAATCCCTGTTTTGGATACATTATATGAAGAACAATTAGGGATTTTTCTCTATAAAATATAAAAAATTACGTGAAAAGAGTCTTGCATGATTAAATACTTATTCGCGTATAACTAAGAAAATATGAAATCTTTTTAGCAAATACACTTTTAGTAATGAAAATTTAATTTCATTCTAATTTTACTGTTTATGAACTAGATTAACTTGAAAATATCCTGATGGAAAATGGTTAAGGAAAGAAAAGGTTATAAGAAATCAAAAGGAGAATTTTTAAGATTTGCAAAATTTGCAACCATCGCTTCGCACTATTAATTTGCCCCGGCTTTCTCTCTGCTCAAAATACTAAGAGGCGACAAGTAGTTTTATCTTTCTGGCATCTCATGCCTTTGTACTTTTATTGATTCAGATTAAATGAGCATCAGCACATAGAAAAATACAGTTGTATGAGATATCTAGATTCATTGTAATCTGTTAATCATATCATGTATTAATCTGACATTAAATTGATATTTTTTCATATACTTTGACTAAATTTGACATTTTTTAACACAGTGACTTATCTAACGCATTGGGCTTCTGTAATGTTAGACATAAGTTTTATGAATAAATTATAAATAAATAAATAAAATTACATCTGAATATTCAAAACTCTCTAATCGACAGATTTTATAAAAATGGGTCAAATCGCCTGTTCTTTTTTCATAATTTATCTACATGTTTTTTACATAGTTTTATTTTTACATATTTATATTTTATTCAAAGCGATTTTCATAATAATTCTTATTTTAATGAACGAGCTTTTCTTTAATTAGTCAATATACATGTAGATTGTAGGTGTATTAAAAAAAAAGCAATTTTGCGAAATGAAATGGAAAAATATGGAGAAAAGTTAGAATACCTTAGCAATATTATATAAATGGTTCAAATTTACAGCGTCGTTTTACTGCTCGGTATAATAAAGGTCGCAGTAACGAAAGATTAAGACAAACGGCGTCAATAAGCGAGGCGGGAGTTAATTGTATAATGTTTACGCTTTATTAAAGGGTAGTGTATGCTTTAATGAAAATCTTTTAGAATTTTTAATATAAACTTAAACAGAAATAAAGGTGTGATCGTGAGAGGAATAAGCTCCGGGTGAAGCGAGACGGCTGGAATATTAAAATATTATAATATAGTATGTAGCAGGTAGCTGTATAACCATATAGTATTAGATTAAGAATTACTTGTATACTGAGCATTTTGCCCAGCAGTGGGAAATTAAGTGAAATTTAGGCTGAAAAATAAAGTAACGATTTACTTGTGTTTTGTATTTTATTATTATATGCTAGCAGTCCCATTTTTGGCATATTTTATTAGAAACAGTAGCCTTTGCTTGAAATCATAATTTGTCTGTGTACTAGTTTTTATTCAATTCACGAAAAGGACTTTCTGTTTTGTAAACATGTTCTGAATTTTCTTGTGATAAGGAATAGGGAAAAATGATATCTAATAGTGCTGTAACATAAGAGTCAGCGGAACTAAAGGCAATATAACACAATAAAAGAAAATCGAACCTAACACCACGCAATATAATATCAACTCTATAAATGTTTAGTAATAGTTTTCCTAGCATATCCCGTACAAAAATAAATATTCTACTAAACTCATCACCTTTGTAGTAAAGCTTAACGTTTAAACATATGTCTGTCATGCCCGAGGACGTTTGCTCTTTCCAGTCCATTTTGTCGCCTCGAGTCTGCCTTCAAATTAGAGCCGTAGTTAAAGCTGATTGTTCACTGAATATATAGTTATATATTTTGCTTTTTAAATTGGACTTTAGTTTATTTAATGAAAATGGTTAAATTTAAGTACTATGTAGTTATAATTTAGTATAAATAGTACCTGGGCGAGAGCTTAGTTTATCGTAGGTGATCGATCAGTAGGGTATTTTGAATTGGTGACAATGAGACACATAGTAATTTACAAGGCGACGCTTCATGATATTGTCATCATGAGAACATAATATAGATAAATGCTCTAATGCACTAATTTGTAATATTTAAAAAATGTACTAATTTAAAAAAAATATTCTGTGAAACTTAAAAAGCCAACGCTGAAAGCTGAAAATCTGGATACAGAGAGAAGTTTTCAGAATTGTTTCTGATAGAAACATGATAAAAATATTATGTGTACAAGCGACTCACACTAGCTTCTCTCGAGTTCATCGTGATTAAACGGACTTTAGTATGGACTTTGCATTACGTAGACTGTCTTTTATATAATAACAATATCCCTTAATCGGAATGATTGCTTCCTCAATCAAATCTCATCACTCATTCATGTGATTTAACACCAAAACAGACAAAATTGTATTGGTAACATACAATAATTTTGCGTTTAGTTGAACATTGACCATGAGATTTTTTCATACTTAGTTGTACAATATTCACCTGCACTATATATTAGCTACTGCTAGAAAAAAAACTCATTAAAACGAAGCTACTTCAAAGATCCACAGCCATCATTTTCAACAATGGCTTAGATCTTCCCACTTTAATTGCTAAAAGTCTAATAAAGCTTTAGCATCTGTACGAGTATTTAGAGGAAGACGAGTGTCACTCGCGGTCAAGTGTGCTCCAATTGGTGAAATAGTCAGGCGTGTAATTTTGAAATGCACTTTTGCTTTGTGGCTACGTTTCAGGTCCTCTAAGTCGACTGCAATGGGGGTGATTATAGTTTTGTTATTCGTTGTCTGAAACAGTTAAGTAGTGCCTAATGAAAGAGACGTTTTAGTGCCTAAGACTAGTAATCACTTTTTATTAGGGTTCTTTAGTGAAATGACAACAACTAAAAAGACCTTTGGCTGCCCAGTCTGTTCATTCATCGTAGGTCAGCTATTTGTAATAATAAATTATAGCTATGAGTAGAAATGTATGTAGGTATGGCTTTCACCTAAAACAAGCTTTAATGAGACAGGGTATGTCTATTATGAATAGTAAAAATGTTATAATCTATTTCATCAATACCTTTGGAATAAAAAGTCTAACACCTAATATGATAAGTCTGTGCAACTTTTTTCAAATATAATAATAACTTTTTGTAATCTATAGTTTTAGAATTTTGTCTGTCTAACTGTCACTATATCGAATTGTGACGAAAAAATCATTAAACTTGTAATGACATTTTGGTATGATAATGAGTCACTCTACTTTTGGCCTACCTAGTCTGTACTAACTGTTAAAACGTGCTTATTTATATTTTTTTTTTTATAAATAGTTATAAAAACAAATAAATGAAATGCAAAAGTATTGCAATACGGCAGTATTAAAGGTAATTTAGTTGAAAAAAATTACACTTCTAAATTTGAAAACTAAATAAACTTAAAAACTATCACTAATTTTTAACTCTACTTTTTTAGTTCACGTATATCAAAATCTATCTACAAGAGTTTATATACAAAATCGCTACGTACATAAAAGTCCTTGGCTGTATATTTTCTAACCGCACATAAATAAAATCTTTATAAAATACTCCGTGCCAATACGTCGGAGCCATGCATTCTAATGAGACCGCTAATGAACCAAAGTTCGTTACGCGTGCATCGGCATCACTATGGATAGGAGGATAATATTATGTGCTATAGACTGCGATATGTGTTGTATAGAAACAGATTGTTTATACATCTAAGTTATCTATCTATATAAATAAAATGATAGAGGTCTGCAGTTGTGCGCGCATCACGGAAAAACTACTGAATAGATTTCAATGAAACTTTCTAAGTTTTATTTCTTAGACACTTGGCCCTTATCAAAAATAAAAATGATTGCGATATCTTCATTTAATAAAAAGTTATTAAAGTTTCAATAAACAACGATTTGTATATGCACTGCGTGTTCAGTGATGTATGTTTCCTTCTCGCGCGCCTTCTAGCGGCGTAGCGCGCTTGCGGAAAACTTTGTTAATATTTCAAGCAACGCGGACGAAGTCGCAGGTATCAGCTAGTTGTATATATAACGGTATGTAAAACTAACATGTGTAGATTTACTAGACTTACCTTCAATTGGTTTTTAGGCTTTTGGCTCTTTAGCCTATATAGTAA
Organism: Boloria selene; assembly: GCA_905231865.2. Lineage (NCBI taxonomy): Eukaryota > Metazoa > Arthropoda > Insecta > Lepidoptera > Nymphalidae > Boloria > Boloria selene. The sequence goes on from HG993132.1 coordinate 330,336, forward strand.
CTCAACTTCATGGTCTATCTTTTCACTAAATTTTATCCAAATGTATCCAGCTTTTTTTACATGAATGGGTAACTCTGTAAAGCTCTAAGCTCTGGTAAGCTCACACGTACATATATTTTTTTCACATAATAATAGTCCTATGATGAAAACAAAATTGCAATCAAATTTGTGCAAAACCTTAATCTCTAAAAACTTTACACCTATTGCTTGTTCACACTTTCTTATATAAATACGAAGAGGGTTGTTATAATATCCATTTTCTGTAACTTTTAGATAATGTATCAATTTCCATGCCATTCAAACAATTGCCATAAAAATTGGAACACGTGTTTAAGCGTGGAGATTATTTCGCATTTTACACATAAGTAGGAGATATAGGGAAACCCTATATTTATATATAGGAAGAAGAGGAGAAAAGAGGAAAAGAGTTCAAATAAGAATGTGTATTCTTATTTCTCCTCTCTACTTTCTTTTTGGAATATTTCTTAACGGGGCGAGGAAATGTGCAAAAATAAAAAATGTTGTAGTTTATTGCATTAAAAACTATTTGAGACGCAAGGATGAATACATTTGTTTAACGTATTAATTAATTTCAAACGAAAATATCCTTTTTTTCTACTAGAAATTAGTATGTGCAATAAAAATTCTTAGTCGTACTAAAGTTAAAGCTCTCACAAACATGAAACTTTTATTAAAAATAAAACCCCTTACGGTCGTTTAAGCGTATGTAAAGCGAAACGGCCGAAAGTATCCCGCAATTTGCCGGATGAACAATACACGTCGCTCTTAAGGCATGCAGTGGGTAGGGCTGCCACAAACTTTTTCGTGGAGAATAATAAAAATATAATATCCAAAAATATAAGGTGTAAAAATAAAACACTGTCAAAGTTTGGTTCGTCTTTTGATTAAAGTTGTTCGGAATTACACAAAAATAATAATTTTAAAGAATATACACTAAAATTCACAAGGTAAAGAACTAACAGCTATTACACATTAAAGTGAATCTAAATTAAAATGAGATCATTTAAATTAATTTGTTCAGTTCTTTGCGTTAGATATTGCGTTACACAAACTGAATAAGTTAAACCAAATTAATAATTTTCTTTATTTTAAACATACAAAACGATTATACATAGATTATACGAAAAATCGATTATAATATAAATATTTATAAAGTAAGTGGCAACCATACACTAGCACAGAGCTTTCAAGTCCACGCGTTCTGGTAAGGACACTCATTGCACCATTCCTGGAATACTGCATGATATGTAGCTAATCTATGTACGATCTACGCCTTAGGATATTTTAAAATATTCATATTTGAATTAAACTATTAAATTAAAATAAAGTGAATAACGCGAATATTTTAAAATATTCATATTTGAATTAAACTATTAAATTAAAATAAAGTGAATAACGCGAAGGTTTACGCGAATATTTGACAATATAAATGAAATTGTATTTTCGGTTTCGAATGCTTTACAGCAATCATAGTCTCACCCGTGACCATGCTACCATATTGTAATTCTGACTGTTTTTTTAGTTTTTTTTTAGTATAGGAACTTATAGTGTTTCTGTGTCAAATAGGTTTAAAACAGCTAGTGGATACTTGTAACGACCCAGCTTTTAAATGAAATCAATGTAACTTCATCTTAGTACTGTCTACGGTAATACAACATAATTTGCATACGAGTTTATTTTGATGCCATCGAGTTGATCTTATAATGTATAAATCCATCTCATATGTAGTTTATGTGTACGTAATCAAACTTTGAGTTTTGACGCATAATTAGTAGGTATATTTTTTTGTGAATCTTTATACCAATAAATAAGAGAAATCAATTCTACTACGTAACGTATATTTTAATTAATGTTTGTTTTAAAACCAGTAATTTATAAAACAGTTGGCGGTTTAAAAAGTTGTAAGGTGCCGAATGCCTCGCAGACCATTAGCTCCCTTGAACTCTCCAGTTAATTAAACTTGCGCGGGGCGAGTCATCGCTTGTCTATTGAATTTTTAAATTAATTTAAAACTTTTTTGTTTGTAATTATGTGAAAATGTGGTGATTTATTAATAAAGTGAACGATAAATTATATTATTTCTTAATTTTTCAACGACATGTTAGTAGTGATCTTACTTGCTGTGCTAGCGGTCGCGGGTTCGAGTCCCGATGGGGGCATTCATGAGTGTGATGATCACGAATACTTGTTCTCCAATCATGGGTTTATATAAAATAAATGAATAATTGTTGGGACATTATTACACACAGCGCCATCTAGTTCTGTGGTAAATTACGAAGGAAGCTTGTGTTACGGATACCAGATAGTTGATATACTAAATATATACGTTTAAATACACACATATTATAAATAAAATCATCCATGACTGGAGTACAAACATTCAAGCTTAACAAATGAATGCCACCAGCGGGGCTCGAACCTGCGACCGCTGTCGCAAGAATGTAGGGTCACTACAAACTGCACCAAACGTGTATTGTGTAGTATGTATTTAAATATGTATTTAAATTTATATACACATAGTGTGTCAACTATCTGGTAACCATAACGCAAGCCTCGTAGATTACCATGGATGGCGCTGTGTGTTATACAGGAATAGATGAATAGATAAAAATGTGATATCAAAATAATATAAAACTTAGACTTCTTGACTTCAACAGTTTCAGTTTTCAACAAGTTTTCACGGATTTCGTCTTAACGCTACAACTTTTACACTTATCCCGATAATAAATGAGTGAGCTAATTTCAATTTCGCAAACGATTGATGCTCCTCAGTCTCCTCTTCCCCGGCTCTGATCATTAGTTTCATTGCAGTTGTAAAGTTAATTAAAACTTACCTCGGAAATGTCTTGTCTTTTTTGTTTAAGAGTTATGAGTCTTGTGGTTCGGTTGGATTGGCTGCGTTATAAGACGAATATTGTAATTTATATGTATTTAATATGTAGAAGGTTTTATATGTATAAAACAGTACCCTATAATAATTGGCAACGAAAATTGTGGATATAGCAGGTATTCAGCCCTTTTTTACGTCCCACTGCTGGGATTGAGACTTCCTTCAATACAAGGCAAGCCATAATCTATCACGATAGCCAATTGGTTAGCGAAATTTATATATTTTGTGAAAACTTGTGATTTTCTCAGATATGCAGTTTTCTCATCATGTTTAGTTCAGTGTTTTGAAAATCCTTTTTTTCCATCTGTAATTTAGAGCCTGTAATTTAGTTTTTCGAAGACGCGGAGCTACATTCAATACTAGTTATCCGTAATATTTTCAAATAGATACTGAATTTTTATTTATAATTTAAGCAAAATCATCATTCCAACGTACTACATAGCATATGTGTCAGGTGCTATCTAAAAGCGTATATTACGGGCTATACATACGATTGTTTTTATCCTCGGTTCCCGCGGCGCTATAATGGCGGTGGTTTATTAAAAATGCAATTCTATACGTGGAGTTGAGGGAGATACTCTCGGATATGAGAACGCAAGGCCTTGTGTAAATGGGACGTTTGCATGTGAAATGCATTAAGTATAATATATAGTTTGTAATTATATCTTCTTTCATTTTTTTTATAATTGTTGATTAATTTATAATTTACAATAAAAGCTAAGCTAAAGGTACTAAAAGCTCATTAAAGTACACTGCACTTATGGTTTGAGTCTTATCTATAAACTAGTTAAAGCTTATTGCTTTTAAACCAAAAATTTTATTATCAAACTTTAAGAAATCTTACTTCTTTTTCAAACGCATTAATGACTAAAGCATATTATTAATTGAGCAAAATATGTATCATTATTATTATAGAGTAAATGTATGACTACTAATTACGTGTTGATATTCACGTAGAATAATTTATAATTATTATATACCTATATTGTAAATTACTACTATGTAAATAGTTGCAGTTAAACTGTTAAGTTTCTAACCGGCTTTTCTCTGCAGAACTTTCTTCCAAGCCCTTGACAGTTAATTTAAATTTAAAATGTAATAATGACCATTGAAAAAAGCTTGTGAAAGTGTATCTGAATAAAGTTAATTTTATATATCTTCATATCTAGTCACCGATCACATGTTCGAAGTAGAATCTTCAATTCAACTTATAATAGGAAAGACACTTACTTTTATTTTGGAGTCGATTGAAAATGAAAGCTATTTCATTTATAACGAACTTTATTTTAAAGATATGGGATACTTCTGAGCTTTAGGGTTTAAGCTATATTACACTTCGCTGGTCAAGCGCGAGTTGGCGAACTTCACATATATCTTTAAAAACGTAGATGTTAGATAGAACTTTGATGTGCAGGTTTTCTCACGATGTTTTTCTTCACATGGTAGTCATATAAGTAATGATTTGCACATGAAAATATCAATTGCAAGACTCGGGATTCGAACCCGTACTCGGTTTCACAACGAGTGCGTTACCATTTGGCTACATTAATATATATAAATATATATTTTTCAGACTTTTGTCATAAGTTTTTAGTTAAAGATGTTAAAATGTATTTGAAAACAAGATAAACCCACATGACTTATTTAATAAAATAACTTACACCAAAGTATCAACGTGTCTCGTGTACAAAGTTGGCGTCGGAGATGTGAATGTGTCTCGCATTCGAAGACTGGCCAGGACTTTAATTTCCTGTAGTGGGACTGAATAATAATAGATTCAGCTTTATTATTATACCTTATTTACAATGTATGGGGTAGATTCAAAATATTTACTCATTGAAGATCGTATTGTAATTCTTAAGGGATATATAAATAAACATTTAATATAGTGGAAACTCCTTGTTTGTTCTATCCATATTGTCTTTACAGTTTGTATTTCAAATATGGTTGTTGTCAAGGGAATTATACACATAATTCACATTTGGACCGATTTTTTTATGTGTCATGCCATATTTTCGAATAATGTGAATTGGCGAAACATTTTCTGTAAAAAATTTTACATAATGAAAAATCATACTTTTAACCGATTTATTTATGTTCACCGATTTCTCCGCCGTCTGAGGGCTGATTTCAAAAAAAATTCTTTTGATCGGTAGGGTATAGCTCCGAAGGGGCCTTATCCTATCCTATGGACACCAAGTCAGGATCTGATAATGGGATCCCAGGGAAATCGAGGGCAACTCTCAAATTTTGTAGGCATCTATTATGTTTTTACGTATAAAATTTGACTAAGGAAACTTACGCCTTGCCTACCTTAAATAATGTCATCAAGAATAAACACTTTAATAAATTTTTTTACGTCTATGGTTGCTTACAATAGGTATTATTGTGATGGGAAACAGGGTATTTACCATGTATAACACTTATTTTAACTTTTGAGAGTTCCCGATATTTCGCCACTGTTACAAACACCATGGCCACAGATAGAATAGAATCTCACTCTTGGATAGAATACTGGAGTAGTCTAGCTTCTAAAGACATCTACCTATTAATAAGCATTAATAAGCAAGAGTTTATAAAGTTACATGATCCCACTAAATGCTTAACTTAATATAATAAGATAATAATGATATTATCATAATTAAAGGTAAGGGAAAACACTTCCCATACAGTAAAACGAACCCGCACTATATGACGTAGAACCCAAACATAATTGAGTTCATGCTTTAAATACCCCTTATTTCGTTGAAATAACAGTGTCGGAACCTTGAACCATAATAGGGTCATAAGGGCTCTCTATAAAAGAGCTAATAACATACATGTTTAAAATTTGTTATTAAAATTTTATTACATTAAACATTGTTATGTTTTAAGATTAAGCTCGCGTTTCCACTGCTTTTGAGTTTAGGCTTATTTGATACGTCTTAACGATCCTTATTCGTAACAATTATTCGAGACAGTGTCTTTTCTTGTATTTAAAAACCATTTACAAGAAATCTAATATGGATCAGTAGTCGTGTACTATAAAAGGAACCATAAAAACCAAAGAGCATCTACGTGCAAAAGCTAGTTAAACGTAAATTTAAATACCAAATACTTTAGTAATGTCTCTAGTCAAGTCAAGTCTACAATTTCATGGCTGAATGGCTCCTACCACATTGAAAATAAAGGCCAAAGTCGTTTGAAAGCGTGACAAAGAGACAGTATATTCCTCGTACGTAATTACAGTTGTATTTAATTACGCGAGGAACGCCAGAGGTCGCAGTATGAGGTCGCTTCCGCAGGAAGCACTTTTGTCATAGAAATGGTTTTAATGCAATAGAATTTTCCACATTTTGACTTTTGATTTAAAATATGTGTATGTATGTGTGTATATATGTATTACGACTACAGTTGTGTGCAAACATATTCAGTCAACACATTTGTTTGATATGATCTCTGTACATATAAAGAATGAATTAAATGTATGTTTAACTGGCTAATACCCGCGACTTCGTCCGCGTTGCTTGAAATATTAACAAAGTTTTCCGCATGCGCGCTACGCCGCTTGCCCCACTACTCCGCGAGAAGGAAACATACATCACTGAACACACAGTGCATATACATATCGTTATTTCTTGAAACTTTAATAACTTTTTATTAAATGAAGATATCGCAATTATTTTTTTTTTTGATAAGGGCCAAGTTTCTAAGAAATAAAACTTAAAAAGTTTCATTGAAATATATCCAGTAGTTTTTCCGTGATGCGCGCACAACTGCAGACCTCTATCATTTTATTTATATAGATAGGTTGTTCATAATGGCTAGCTTGGACGACACATAGGGAGGTCCTGGGTTCAAGTCCTGGGTTAGGCTACGTGTAGTTATAGAACGTTTTTGTTTAGTAAGCTGCAATTACATCCCGGAGTAGTAAAGTTGGTGATATTTCATCCCTGTACCTCAGGGAGTAGTTGTCCCAAAGGAATATGTTATATGAGATTGACAGGAAAAGAGAGTGCATTTGAGTCTTCTCGTACACTTGTTACCTATAATATCTCCTGCGCAGATATGATTTTTCTAAGCTAATTTCAATAAGATTGGTCGCCGTAGCCGAAATCAGCCAGAAATACATTATACTTATTATAGAGCATTATAATTATTTTTTAACATTGTTAATCATGCAATACAAAATCAATTATTGAATTAAAAATGTATTTTATGTATTAAACATTGATTCTTGCGAGTTTAATTTTTTGGAAAACGAGGTCCTATATCACTTAATTGAAAATAACTTTAATGCGAAGTTTAAATTTAAAATATTTAAATCCAGACCAACAAAGAATCCTTAAGCATTTCAATATTTATTTAAAAACAAAATTCTTTATAGACAAAGCCACTGTCATCTTAATCCAAGGTACTCGTAGCTGTAGGCTGGCGAGTGCTTATATAGTGACAGCGAAACACAAGTAATATAACATTATTCCGTCCCGAGTACAATGCTAGTTTGCATTGCAAATACCGCCACTGATGGAGGGACGTCAGTAACTTTGCATCTCAAACCGGTACTCGGAGGCTGCATCGAATTACATCTCATGTTATTTCATCAACTAGCGGACTCTCCTTTGTGCTGAAGTGCTACAGATATTTATATTTATCTCATCATTGTTACTGGATTAAAAGTTCGAAATGTATAAATAGTATAAAACAAAGTCGCTTCCTGCTGTCTGTCTCTCCCTATGTATGCTTAGACTTTTAAAACTACGCAACGAATTTTGATGCCTTTTTTTAATGGATAGAGTGATTCAAGAGGAAGGTTTATATGTATTACTTGCAAAACCCGCGGCTTCACTCGCGCTATATCTAGGAACGTGCCAAAATGAAGCGAGGGCGAGTCGCTAGTTAGATATAAAAAGGAAATTGGGAGCTTTGGGAATTGATTATAATATAAATTAATTTATGGTAGTCTTGAAGTTGGTAGTAGCACAGAATATATAATATTAGGCTTGGTAGTTTTGAAAAAAGAGGAAATATTTGATTCGAGTTTATATTTTTTGTAATTCTCGATATCTTAATCATAAAAACCGTGAATTTTATAACTATTTTTTAACGTTTTTATTTCTTAATTAGATGACCTGCTTTCGTTTCAATTTAGACTCTTTTCACTAACGTGAGATAACAAAGTAAAATTGTATTCAGCCCTTTTTAACGTCCCACATCTGGGCACCGGCTATCCTTCACTATGAAGGGATCAGGATAGAGATCAAGTTAAATAAATTTTCTCAGATATCCGCGATGTTTTTTTTCACCTTAAGACTATCAATCATGTTAGAAATGATTTGCCCATGAATATATTATACATAATCTCCGTGTTTGTCAGTTAATCGTTTAATTGAAAATATAGTCAAAGAAGCTATGTGAAGAACGTAGACGTAAACTACAGTCGATAAAACCTTGGTATTTAGTAGTTTGTTACTTTATATGAACAGTCAAAGTAAAATGTTACTCAACATTAAATACCCAAGCTCACGTCATTTTGACAATTTGTCACAATAGTACTGTTTGCGTCGCTTTGAATCTTCTGGTAAAACAAAATGTCTTTACGTGTTTTTTTTCCGGGCTTTTTCTTGGTTGAATAAATTTTTTTGTTCCACTGTAGCATACTTTGTTTCCGACTGTTTTTGCTTGTGATGTTTGATTTTTCAAAGTACTTGTGTAGTATCTGAACAATTCACATACAATTGTAGGGTTAGTATTTATATATGCATTCTTATATAGATCTATAAGATTTCGCCCTATATATATTAAAAGGGCCCCAAATTTTACTTATTCGTTATATCAAAGTGCGACTAATTTTCCACATGACAAACAAATCTACAAATAAATTGTATTGTATTTTGTCAGGTGTGGCTTCAACCTCTATTTTTGAATATCTTTTAAAAAGTTATTTATCTCGTCGCAGATGCGTACAGGAGAACATATCAGTGTTTTCACAATCGAAATAACGGTTAAGGAATGCATCTATACTAATATTATAAACGCGAAAATTTGTATGTATGGATGGATGGATGTTTGTTACTCTTTCATGTGAAAACTACTGAATGGATTTTAATAAAACTTTACAATAATATAGCTTATATATCAGAATATCACATAGGTTATAATTTATAAAGATATTTTGTGAATTGTCCAAAATATGACGATAAGTGTCAAGTAAGTAGTAAAAAATCTACCATCTGCGAGCTATTATGGCGTGCGCTGCCAAAATCACTAGAGTTACACATATTATGTAATGTATGATGGAAATGTTTATCTTAAACAAGATTAGATTTAGCGCGAGCGAAGCCGTTGGTTCCATTAGTATTTATATAGAACAACTCAATTCAATTCAATAATGTAGACCCACATTTAATACAAGACCATATTATCACATTCACTTATCAATATTTTACGAACGCATGCCCGGCTCGTATACGTATCAGATGAAGGCTCTAACAATTTAACGACAACGCCTTGTAGGCGTAACGTTTAATTATACGACTGTTTTATGAACACGACCCTTATATTTTATTATTTTGGAAACTGCAGTCTTTAGCGACTGTTTTATGGACGGCGTGTTCGAAGGACTTATAAAGTATCGCCATTTTCATGGGTCTATTTTTAGACTTTATTGGAGTTTAAACGAATGCTTATATTTCGCATATCTATACTAATATTATAAAGCTAGAGAGTTTGTTTGTTTGTTTGTTTGTATGTTTGTTTGGCTGAACGCGCTAATCTCAGGAACTACTGCTTCAATTTGAAAAATTCTTTTTGTGTTGTATAGTTCGTTTATCGAGGAATACTTTAGGCTATATTATATCTCGCTACCACCAATAGGAGATGAGCATCAATGAAAAATGTTGCAACAACGGGAAGGTCAGGCGTTAGTTCTGCGAGGTATCATATCGCGTGACTCAGAAAGAATATGGTTACCGGTCTTTAGAATGCGTGCTAAGCCGCGGGAAATGCTATTTTATATATTTTATAAAAGTCATCGTGTTTAAGTTGTTTTTCAAACTACCAATATTTACACCTTTGCAGTTAATAATAGTTTTTCCTCTGTATATTGAATAAGCTCCATAAGCTTTATTTTTCTAGTTCTGAGAGAGAACCGTAATATATACATAATACAGAAACACAGTTATCCTATAAGAGTTTTCTTCGAAACTTCAATTAGACTCATCGAGAAATCTTAGCATACTATTGTTATCAAAGGAACTTATTTTAGAAGGCAATTCGTCAAAATAAATTTTATAACAATCATACATTCTTAGATTTACGCAAAAATTTTTCAGTTGTAAAACTTTCGGCAGTCAAAGGAAACTATGGTTTTAGACGTCTCAAAGGTACTTGTTATAGATAGTTGTTAAATTGGACGAAAGACTTCGGTAACCAAAAATTACGACAAAATCCGAAAAGATAGTTTAATTAAACGTTTACTTAAATAAGACATTATAATTAGTATTACTTTTAGGATTTTAGAACAAAAAGTATATAAAAATCTATATGAAGAACACTAGGTGTGCTATAATAAAACCTAATCCCATCGAATGCTTCATCGTAAATCCGGTTAAAGTAACGGAGAGCCAGCGTCGTAGGAGTGACAAGCTTGCAGCTAAGCTCTCAAGCGCTAATGACTTCAAGAACGCTCAACTAAAAATAAGAACGTTTTACATTTATGGAACGCCTTGCAATGTTCCAAAATGTTGTGGAAAAGTACAACAATTTTCGACTCAAAACTGAAATTTGGTTTTATTTTGTTGTGTTAAAAGAAGAGGGAACGAATTCCAGTCGCAAGTTTAAACAAAATGCAAATATAAAATAATGTTAAATCTGTTGCTTCTCTATAAACTTCATTTAATAGAAATATCTTTATAAATATAATTTAATAATAACACATTCGTATATGCAATATATTCTTCACACACACATATCATATCGTATAAAGAGGTTATTGCCAATAATTGATACGTGGCTCTTTGATTAAATTCTTTCTATCCTCGTAGTCGTAGCTGTATTAACGTGATTATTGCGAAAAGATACGATTTGGATCCAACTGTCATAGAAAACTGTTTATTAATTTAGTAAATCCATTGTAAGGTGTATAAGTGAATAACTATAATTAGCCACTCTGTTATCTTACTTTTAGCTTAGCAAATTATAATAAAACTAGTGACTCGCCCTCGCTTTGCTCGGGCTCTTCCCTATATTTAGCACAGGCAAAGCCGCGGGATACGCTAGTTATGCACATAAACCTTCCTCTTGAATCATTCTATCTATTAAAAAAAACCGCATCAAAATCCGTTGCGTAGTTTTAAAGATTTAAGCATACATAGGAATATAGGGACAGAAAAAGCGACTTTTTAGAAAAAGAAAGAATCAATTATTTGTCAGTAATATATTATACAGAACTACATATATATTAGATGTAACTAACCTAATTAAGTAATTAAGTATCTTTTTTATTGACTTTCTAATTTTTTTTTAGTATTATAAGTTGCATGTGGTGTTTACCTTTAAGTAATTGTTACACTATTTACAAGAACACATAAATATAGTATATGCTTTTATAATTACTAGTGTAAATAATTGATGGTAAACCTCAATTAAATAAATAAATAAAAAAAATAATACATAAATAAATATATAATAGTACTTAAATTCATTCAAATTTTATTTGTATTCATAATATTTGATTTTAGAAGCTTTTTACATTTTTGTATACTAAAAAAATGTATAATGCTTTCGATACTTGCACAATAAAGAAATATTTATATATTCCATACAAAAGCTTATAACCAGAGCTTATAAGTTATACGAATTCTCGTTGGGTAAAAGGGTTGAGCCGCAGGTTACTTTGTTATTAACAAAGTTTGTCAGTTCCAACGGCTTATCCTTTTGGTCCCTCTCGCTAAGTGACCCGACTATTGTTCGAACAGTTGTAGTAGAAGTAGATTTTTAAAGAGTTATTATGAAGTCTGGTCTAATTTTAACTTTCATATTTTTCAATACAAGTAACAACAACAATTGCTAAGCTTATGTACAATTTTTTCTTTTTTTGACGATGTCTTTAGACTTTTTACGATAATCTAAGATAAGAAGTGTAATGAAAATTAACCCAAATCAGATTTACACAAAACACATGAATTGATATAGAATAGGTTTCTATAAAAAACCATAACTTAAACTTATTCTTTAGTATATAGATATAATTAACAATCCAAGTGTTTTTAATGATATCTCGACAAAAATTTGCCAAACTCATGATAGTTAGTTCAGTTTTGAATTTTCTTACTACTTTAATAAATATAAACTTATAGCTCAAAAAATGATGATAACAAACTTAGAATTAATTGATTTTAGAATGACTTACGCTAAAATTGTCTTAAGTACAGTGTGTGCTATATATTTATATTATGCATGTTTTTATAGTAGTATATGCATCGTGTATCAACTATATAGCTTACTACAAAACTAGATAGAGCAAGAGTAAATAACTTTTAACTAAAGACTATTTCCTACAAACTATAATAAAGACAAACATTGTAATTTTCAACAATAATATATAAAATTCCTCACGAAGTTTCACACAGTGAGGTATCAACCTACATACGATGGTTCAGGACTTAATAAAATGAAATTACGCCCGCCCTCGGCTTAGGAAGCAATCAACTCCATTTCGCCCGTAAAATGGAGACTTTCATATACTGTGCGATTAATTTTTATCGTGCAGGTGTTCGATATTATTGGATATTATATTATGTATATAATGTATGTCAAAGTTAAAGATTCTCGCTGACGTTATGTTTGGTTTAGTTAGTTATAAATAAGATACATTAGACTGCATGTATGAATGTATGGGCACTGGGAGGTAGGTTCACTTGCACCCCTTGCCAAGACTCCTTCATGGAAAATACATAAATCTATAGAAAAAAGGATGATCATGATTGCTAAAAAGCATTCAAAACGTCGGAAAAATTAATAATCTTAATAAATCCGCGAAAAAACCGAAAAGATAGTTTTATTTAAAATATAGGGAAAACTTTCTTGAAGAAAACTTATGAGTTTGTGTGTGTGTGTGTGTGTGCATGTGTGTTTATGCGTTTGTATGAGATATAGCGAGAGAGATAGAAAGATATATAGTGACAGAGATGTGATAGCTTCTTCACCGACAAAGATTACCATATAGTCAAAATGTATATAATAAACAGAGAATTGTTCCCATCAGTAGGATGTTAAAGAGGTTAAGAGCTAGGGTTAGGCTTTTAAAGTCTATTTGAGTAACGAAATCCTCGCCTTCCCTCTCAAACAGGTAGCCACTACGCCAAGCGGTTGTCTAAAACAATTTAATTTCACTAATTCGAAGTTTGCCAACTTAGTTCATGGGGTGGCGACATCAAAAGCGGCCGAGATGGGACGGGTCTGAACAATTAATTTGGAAAGCCGCCTGGAATTTTAATAATGTCGCTTAGACATCGAGGATAGAGCAATAACTACACTATTGTACACGTGTGAAACACTTAACTTGTCATCTCTTAAAACGTAAAGGTCGAAAAGTCCCTGTTATAATTATAAATTATATTTTGGACACGTTCGGACAGTAATCTTAAATAGTAGTAGTAGTCTTAAAATGCTTTCTACTTTTGAGTATTTGGTTCAAATTCCGAATCAAAAAATGCTTACGTATTATAATACTAGCATTTCCCGCGGCTTCACATGCGTTCTAAAAACTGGAAACCAAATTCTTTCTGGCTCGCGCGGTATGATAGCTCTCAGAACTAACGTTCCTTCCCGTCTTGGTAACATTTTTTATTGATGCTCCGCTCCTATTAGTCGTAGCGTAGTAAACCAGTAGTTTCTTAGATAAGCGCTAACTAACAAACTCTTCAGCTTTATAATATTGGTATAGATATGCGTTTTCTCAATATTATGTATTTCTAATATTAGTGAGCAATGTTTGGGATGTGAAGTTATTAATTTCTCAGTATTTGTTCTTTTCTCTCCTTATTTAATGTCATCATCGTCATCATCTGCCCTTTTTAAACGTCCCACTGCTGGGCACGGGCCTCCCTCAGTACGAGGTGGACTAGGCCATAGTCCACCGTGCTGGCCTAGTGCGTGTTGGCGAACTTCACATGCCTTTCGAAAACTTGTTAGGTTTTCTCACGATGTTTTCCTTCACCGTAAGACAAGTGGTAATCATGATATAAATAATTCGCACATGAGATCAGAGGTGCGAGACCCGGATTTGAACCCGCATCACTCGGTTATCCAAGCGACCGCGTTACCGCTGGGCTACCACTGTCTCAATCTTATTTAATGTATTTTCTTATAAGTTTAATAGTTATAATAAATAGAACAGACAATACCCACAACTATATTATATGAATACTCTAATACAAACAGAACCTGCATAGCAATCAGTCAGTATCACTTTGTCGCTTCGAAAGTTCCATCGTTAACACTTCAATAGTTTACGTTTAGAACTAAAAGTTTAGACTTCAAAGTTTCAGCTAGTATTGCCGTCTATTGCTCTCTATTGTAGATAATTTGAGTTACGGCAACTTAAAACTGTAGTGTGAATATGTGAGCAACGAACTCAAACGTTTAGGTTTAATGCTAACTTTACTACAATAGACGCGTAAGCTCCTTTTGATACATTATGTTTAGGTAACTTAGAAGTTGTACAAGTATGCGAACTTAGCGATATGCTTAGTAGTACTTATAACAAATTGTATGTATTTTTATAAAATTTGACTGAATTTTGTTTTATAGTCACTAAAAATATTCATTCAGTAAAACGCATCGGACTTTTCACCTCGTATTCGCTTCGCTTCGAGTTTGTCCCTAGTGAAACACAGAAGACCAAACCTGTCAAGATCCGGAAATTAACTTATGTTCTATTTCAAACTGTAATCTATCTCTAAGCTCATCCAGGTCCATTCAGCCTGTCTGGCGTGATTGACACACAAACATCCATTCCTCCAACCAAACTTTCACATTTATAATTAAAGCTATGGATAAGAATTATTGGACATGCAAAAACTATGTTTCTTTTCAGTTATATTTAAGTTAATATGATCAAAATTATGAATATTTTCAAATACTTTGATTATTAATATACGTAAATATATTTTTATATTGTTGTATAAATATATAGTGCCAACCAACTTTAATATTAGAAAAGAATATTTTTTTATATAAGTATCAGCGCATATATTATGTACAAGTTAACACCACAAATAAAAGTAAATGACGTAACATACATTTCAAACACACGCTATTTCATTTAATTAATACAAAACTCACCCAAACTAAAATTCCACTCGAGTCGCTTATAAAGAGAGTTTCATTCGTGATCGTGTAACAAAAAGATAGTGAAAAAGTTTGCCTTTAATCTGTTTCATCGCAAACTCTGTTGGATTACATTTCGCTACTACAATTATGTTTTATAGGCATTTAACGTGAATTTACTCAGAACCTAATAATAAAAAAATACACCTTGCAGTATATTTTACATCTAACTAGCCTTTCCCGCGACTACGCTTGCGTTCTAAAGTCTGAAAATCAAAAGAAATATTTTTCTCCCGTTATTGCAACATTTTTCATTGATGCTCAGCTCCTATTGGACATAGCGTAATGTAATATAGATTCTAGCGTAATGTAATATAGATCCTTTCCCGATAAACGGACTATCCAACACTAAAATATTTTTCAATTTGGACTAGTAATTCCTGAGATTAGCGAGTTCAAACAAACAAACAAACTCTTCAGCTTTATAATATTAGTATAGATAGGTACATCTTTTTCACAAAGACAGCTTACAAGCTGATGATAATATTAATTTATCAACCCAAAACTGTAACAACATTACTTGTACGATATTAGCTTGTAGCAAAAACTTATAGTAACTTGAGCCCAACTAGCCTGAAATAATAACAACTAAGTTTTTTTGGCACAATTTTATTACATAAGAAATAACAATATAAACGTATTCTTGTCAGTGAACGGAAACCTTGTTCTGCATTCTGTTATGACTTGTTTTCTATGTATGTATGTATGTATGTATATATGTATGTGTCATGTGTATGTGTGAGTGTGCGTGTATGTGTGAGTGTGCGTGTATGTATGTATGTCTGTCTGTCTTGATTTTGGTATTCTTCAGTTTGTGACTTAAATATAAAAAAGTTAATTCACGAAGTTCATTTTTTATGTCCCTAGCGGAACTCGAACCCGCGAACACAGCAAGTAGGGTACAAACTAAACATTTTGTCGCAAGAAAATACAAAAAAACAACCAATTTTTGCATAATATGTGATTTAAAATAATAATTATTAAGCAAAATACAGACATACAGATTTCACAAGTTTATTATATAGTTACTCTATAGTATAGAGTTTATACCAATAACGTAACGTAATTGCTTAAGAGCTTTTGAGCGTTTCCTTCCAATTCGGGCGTCAGTCGATGTGTGAAATTGTTGTTATCGTGTAATTTTACCAAATAGTGTACTGTCTCATACAGCGATGTAACCGCCTGTGTCATTATAATTACTTACTTCACTGACTAGCATAGTGTCTCAGCCTCGGTTTACTCGGGTTTACGTGCATTTTTACGGTTAGTATTATAAAGAACTAGTGACTCGCCCTCGCTTCGCTCGGGCTCTTCCCTGGATTTAGCACAGGCAAAGCCGCGGGATCCGCTAGTTATGCATATAAACCTTCCTTTTAAATCACTCTATCTATTAAAAAAACCGCATCAAATTCCGTTGCGTAGTTTTAAAGATTTAAGCATACATAGGGATATAGTATAATATAGTAGTGATTAGTGGAACCCGCGGTTTCGCTCGCACTGAATCTAGGGATGAACCCGAGCGAAGGGTGAGTCGCTTGTTTAAGATAAACATTTCCATCATACATAATATGTGTAACTCTAGCGGTTTTGGCAGCGCACGCTAGAATATCTCGCAGATGGTAGATTTTTAACTACTTACTTGATACTTATCGTCATATTTTGGACAATACACAATATTTTTATAAATTGTAGCCTATGTGTTATTATGATGTATAAGCTATATTATTGTAAAGTTTTATTAAAATCTATGAAGTAGTTTAGAAGACTACTCTTTTGTGACGTTAATAATATGGAATAAATATAGGTACTTATAATAATTACTTTAAGAGCATAAAGAAAATTTAAGTTTCTTGGTCATTTTACTAATTTATTTCAGATTTTTTTGTGTGAGAGTGGTTAATAGAAATGTTGTATTTCTAGGTACTTTAGTGAAAAATTGTCTTTGTTTCAGTACTCTCATCATATAGTCAGCTCATCTTCCTGATGGAGCCTCCCCCGCGGTTGTCCTTCTCCAACAGTACGGGCGCGAGCGTGTCCTGCGCGGCGCACGGCGGGCCCGCGCCTACCATCACGTGGCTGACTGAAGATGGAGTACCAGTTTCTAATGTTCCTGGCCTTCGGTAAGTTTATTTCATTAATAAATAGCATAGTATATATATAGGTTTGTAGTGACCCTACTTTCTTGCGCCATCGGTCGCGGGTTCGAGTCCCGCTGGGGGCATTCATTTGATGATACTCGAATATTTGTACTCCAGTCATGGGTTTATATTTATAATATGTATGTATTTAAACTTATATATGTAGTATATCAACTATCATGTATCCGTAACACAAGCTTTCTTCGTAGCTTACCACGGTACTAGATGGCGCTGTGTGTATTAATATTGTCCCAACATATTTATTTATTTATTTATTATGATTAATACTTTTCACTTTATATTTTGTTCTTGTGGAACGGCATCGTTCGTTAAATTGGTAAAAAAATACCACCACTTTTGCCACGCTACATTTGTTTCTTCGGACCAGTCTCAAAATGTAAGTGTAAGTGAAATTTGCAAAAGTAGCGGTTTTTCCAAATATATTACGTAAATAAGCTCCGGTATGTGCATTAAGTAGAAAAAGTTGTCCCTTCTGCATACTTCCTTTATATTAATAACGCGAAGGCCATCTAGGGGTTCCCTAGTTTATAACATTAATAAGATGAGTACAATGGCCAGAGCTGATGATATCCATAAAAGTATAATATTTCTGGCTTGGTATATCATCCAGGAGAATGTACATAAAATATTATGTTTTTATTAGATTATTATAATAATATTCGAGTAAAAAATAACTTATTCTAAAAAATATATGAACTAATCTGTGGATTTAAACAATAGTTACAAAGCCATTAGTATATAATATGTTTAAAGCGTAACTAAGCTTTCAAGTTGAATTTAGAAACTGTTAAATATCTTCCATCTAAAGAATCTGCGAACTAAACGTTAAGCACTCAGTTCTAGTTATCTCGAACATCTTAGAGTAATCCTTCACACGTTACGTGATTAATCTTGCCTAATGTGCTACTAATACTACTAATCGCATTCTAAAAGTTGGTAAGCGTTTAGTACCTACCTACCTCTTGACAATTTAGAAACCGTTCTAGTTATAAATGAATGTAAATAGTCTATTATAGTCTCGATATGTTATAGTAAGGTGAGATGAAAACATCATGTTCGGTGGATATCCTCCTATATATCCTGGTGGATAGCATGTGCGGTTGTAGGTTCGGAGATCCTGGGTTCGAATCTCGGGTAGAAACAAGTTAAAAGAATTGAGAAATTCGCCTGAACCCTTTGGGATGTTGTCGGTAATTCCGTGTCGCTGAGTTATCGGTCTTGCACATGGTCTCTCACTAATTAAGATTAAATTTTCAGTTTTTTAATGTAAACTATGTTTCAATGGACCTGGTATTTAAATATAAAAGAAGCAATATTTCAAATGGTCTTTTTGTTATTAATTAGATGCTACCAAAAACTTCTTACGTTTTTTGCAAATTTATCTAGAGAAAATAGCCTGTTATCCTGTTGCAAAGAAAGATATACATTTTATGTACATACTTATTTGTATATACATAATCAGAAAATATACAATGTAAAAAGGACTATACGAAATAAAGTACATAATAGTTTCGTTTAAGATGGAATTTGTAAAAATCATAAAATTCCTCCAAAAAGTAATTCAGTAGTTATTTATTTACGGTTATTTTGCCTTTTAGTTTGGTTTAACCAAACAATATACAAATATTAAATTCTTTATTTACATGTTATAATTCGAGTATGTACTGTAGAAGCTAGACGCACTTATCTGTGAAAAGTGGCTATAATAGCGACTAAAATCTCCATCATCATCAGCCCTTTTTAACGTCCCACTGCTGGGCACGGGCCTCCCTGAGTGCGAGGGGGATCAGGCCATAGTCCACCGCGCTGACCTAGTGCGTGTTGACGGACTTCACATGTCTTACGAAAACTTCCTAGGTTTTCTCAGACAAAAATATCAGATGTGCGAGATCCGGATTTAAACCCGCATCACTCGGTTATTGAACGGTTAAGCCAGCGCGTTACCACTTGGCTACAACTGTCTAGCGACTAATATAATTAGTACATACTATAATGTAATATATAAAATAAATATGTGGTGCTTCTACAGATCCTTGTTCCCAAGATATACCCTAATCCCGTCGTCACAGCTAAGATTAATGCGTGTCACGGCCGAGTGGGTTTTGTTTTCTTTTGCCCTCCGAATGAATGATGCGTTCCTCTCTTATGGGAGTTGATTATTGTTTCTTACTTTTGCAGACTGTAATTTACCATTTATTTTTTTAGGACACAAATCAACAGTTGATTAATGGGAATAAGTTTAGCTTTTTTGCTATTCCCAGGTGGAAATAAAAAAATCCTAGTACGGCTGACTTTACTAAATTACTTCGCACTTGTTCTAACTGGATAATATATAAATAATGTATGATTGACCAACATAATTGCGTACAAATAACATCAAAGAAGCAAATTTTCCAGCTCGTTAATCTGCCTCAGTGGATTAGCGCTCTTTGATTTACATGCTAATGGCGCTTTGTTGGATGTAGACAGACTTTTATATAAATGGTTAATTACTATACAATCTAAAACAACCATTAAATTCATATATTTTCGTTATCAATCGCAACTGGAGAATTTAGTACCTACACCATTTTTGAAGTCAGTTCAATCTTTCGAACGACAAACGATCAAACGCACATTGACTTATAACATAGCAAAGTTTTGAATAATAAAGACTTCTAGGACGTCCAATTATTAATAATAACCCATACATTACGTGCATAAATGTAATGAATAATCACTCTATCTAAAAATAATCTATTCATAATTTGCCTAGAAGTGCCAGTCACAACAACAACACTTTACAAATGAATTCCTATTTATAATATTAATTTAATTACATCCAAAATATCTTGAACGGCTGAACCCAAGTCACTTCGGGAACAAGGGCCGGTAAATTCTTCGCCTCATTAATCTGGTCCTTCGCGCCGGATTAACGCTCTTTGATTTAGATGCTAATGGCTTTCTGACATCAACAATCGCAATTTTCTAAAGTTAGATCGTTAAAATATTTGTTACGAAAATATTCTAAGTGTAAGTTTGAGAAAATACGTGTAATTTCAATTTAAATAACACGGATGCAATTCAAAAGTAAAGTTCAATAAATTTATTATTGAAGTTCTCTCTCGCCCTTACACTATAGTAGATAACGTCAAAAATAAACCAAACACACAAACGTAATGTCATGTGACAGAAATAGGCATGAACATTATAATAGTCATTACTTCATCGGGGTTAAAACGTCATTATACAAAATACAAATGTATTATATAGGTCTTAAGCGCGTCGGCGTCACCGCAACCTTGTGCAACGTCCGATCCAATAATTGCGTACACGCTTCGATGCTCACCAATTTTCACTATACTGACTGTGTAACCCTGCTCTATTCACTACAATATTATTTAGTATATATACATTATTATAGGTTTAAAGATTTACGTCAGTAAATAATGGTGTTTTCAGATTCTGAGGAAAATTTTCTTTAATTATGATGTT
Organism: Boloria selene; assembly: GCA_905231865.2. Taxonomy (NCBI): domain Eukaryota; kingdom Metazoa; phylum Arthropoda; class Insecta; order Lepidoptera; family Nymphalidae; genus Boloria; species Boloria selene. The sequence goes on from HG993132.1 coordinate 351,252, forward strand.
TTAGATAAAATTTATAACGAATTAAAATTAAAATATAAAAATAGAGCCACAATAAAACTTTGGAAAATACATTGCACATCGCCCACACCCAAATTGGGCCACCACCATGTGCGTTGCTTAGTTACGCGTAGCGTCTTGCTAGTCCCCTACTACGACAAGGATAGGATACGTATTCATATACTAAACTATCAAGCTTAAATAATTTATCTCAAAACTCTACATTTTATAGAATTACTAAAAAGAGAGCATTTTTTATTATTTGTATTCAACAACTCTTGAACACAATGTAAATAAATTTTGTAGTGCTTTTCTATCGTAGCACTGCGAGCCTGCAGTGAGGAGTCGAGTGCCTAATTAAGGATCAATATCGACAATATTAATTATATATCAACTACGTATCAAGCGGGCATTGCCTCTGACTAGTATTTGTATGAATCATCTCGTAAAAATGAACGGAAGCTGATAATTAACATTACTAACCAATCAAATCAAATTATACTTACTTTAGAGCATGTTCAAATTGATAGTCTTTAATTATTTATTGATATACGTATTTAAAAGGCAAACTTTATTTAAATAAATTTATGAATACAAGTATTGCTAATATACTCGTAATATTATAGGATGTAAGTCTGTGAGGAAGCTAACACCGATTTGAAAAGAAGTTTCGGGCAAGTATTCAGTCCTTTCCTCAACAGTACCCTGCCTCTAGATATTATATATATATAAATACACATGATTGAAGTACCACATTCGCGCTTATCACACAAATTAATGCTACCAACGAGAATTGAACACACACAGCCTGTAGAGTCGCTACAAATTGGATATAACGTGCTGTATTCATAATTTATAACACATATTACAAATAAATAAACAATTTTTAGATCAGGGAGTCCCAGGATATAAGGGAGATTTTTTTTTCGCTAAATCAAATACGCATTTCTAGATGATTTTGATTTATTTAAAAACACAAATTCTGCTGTTCTGACCTATTCTGTTTTCGTGGTTCATCTCATGTAACATGTTATGTTACAAAAACTCTTATATAATATGGAAATCAGAACAAAAATCACATTAGTATGCGAATGATTTGCAGCGTGACTGACAAACCGTTTTATTGGATCGTAAAATCAAGTCGTAAATGTAATTACCAGTCAGTAAGGGTACATCTAAATATATTGGCATATACTAAGAAAGTCTTTGTTTAGTATTTGCTCATAGTGCTATCACTGAAAATCGAAAATATATATTTTTTTATATAAATAGGTAAATTATATTTTTCAAATATGTATGTTTATAAAAAGAGAGTATACTTCAGCAGTTTCAGCATGAAGTGCAGACTCACCCTCTCTTTATTCTGTTGCATCTCCTGAAACGAATATTCGATTGGTTTAAGAGAAAATGGAGAATACAATTTATAATAAATATTCCTTTATCTATATAGATGTTAAATACATTATATTTACCAATAACTGTGAACCAATTTTCATAATTTAAAAATAATTCCGCTTCTAAGCTTGCGCTAATTACTTTTAGAGTAATTTTGATATCGGTGTTTGATGTCCCGAAAAAGCAATTATTTTGGTTCCAAACACAGTTAAGTAATTAATCAAATGCTATTTCAACCGTATTTTCATTTTACTAGGAATATCATAATCTATTGTCAACTTTCAGTCTGCCATTAAATATTTTTTACATTACTACGAGTAGCTTAGGCAGTGGTAGCCCAGTGGTAAAGGGATCGCTTGGGAAATCGAGTGAAGCGAATTCAAATTCTGAGTATCATAATTTTCAACATGGTCACCACTTCTCTCAAGGTGAAGGAAACCAACGTGGCGAAACCTACAAGCTGAAAAAGACATGTGTAGTTCCCTAACGTGCACTAGGCCAGTGTGGTGGACTATGGCCTGATCCCCCTCGCTGATGGAAGACTTGAGTTCAGCAATGGGACGTTAAAAATGGCTGAATACAACGTAGTTAATATCTTACCCATATATACATATCTAAGTATCAGATAAATATTGTAATACAATATTGTTACCAAATATTTTTTTGAAAAGAGCAACTGTTGAGTTTCTCGCCGGTTCTTCTCAGCAGAACAGCTTTCCGAGCCGGTGGTAGCTTACTCACAGACTTACAGACTGACATTTAATTTTATTAATGTAATAATTACGATTCAAAAGAGCTTGTAAAAGTCTATTTGAATAAAGAATATTTTGATTTGATGTGATTTGATCACAATATGATGTGTTATATATACTTTTGTATGTGTGTAGCTATTTTTCAGTAATCTGTATACTTAAGAACGAAGCTATTTAAAAAAGTTAGTTAACTTTCTTAATCACAAGTCATTTGAGATTTTAACTTGACATTTTAAAAAGCTCCAAGTATAAAATAAAACGTTTTTAAGATGCAAACTCGAACTCCCTTAAGACTTTGTCGTTCAACTTCTATGACAGCTCGGGACTGGTGACAACACTGTTTAAAATAACATTATAATTGAAATTACTTGTTATAAAATGATCGAGTTATTTTGAAGCTTTTTGGAGAATTTGATAACTTGTTTGTATATACAAGATAACGTCTGGAAATTTATATCGTGTAATAATAATACACGAAAGAGAAACCCTAAGTGAAGTAACTTTCCATGGTAAAATCTTAACTTTTCTCATTAGAAGCAATGGTAACTTGATATTGTTTGATGTACCGAGCGCCGCTGAAGTGCACGGCGAGGTAGAACGAACAACACAGTAGGACTAGGTACTAACAAATAGTATAACGGATATTATCATTATAAATGATAACCAAAACTCCAAATAAATCCGCGACAAAATTCGAAAAGATAGGTTCATTTATAATGTCAAATATTCGCGTAAACCTAAGAAAGCGATATAATCATGTTGTGATTTTTTATATAATCTATAAATAAAAAAATCTATCTCTATAACGATATCTATAATATATACCGATATGATGTCGGTGAATTTTGCTGTTTTGATTTCTAATACACGTTAATCTTGGAAACGACAGTTCTATTTAAAACGTTTATTAATTTAATATACCTACAGATTTCCATAAATTTAACAAAAATGTAAATTACATATTGGAGATAACTAAGATAACGTAGTCTACATTTGATCCTCACCCTACTTACTAGACGAATGAAATCGCGAATCAGAACTATACTATAATAAACTCAAGTCAAAAGACCAACAAAGTCAAGTTAAACTTACGTCTATAATATACGGTTAAATGCATAAGTAATGAATCTAACGTAACAAGCGGTTACATAATGAAGACAAACGAGCTTCAGCTATTATTTTGTGTTAGCTTTTGGAATTTCAAGTAAAAATTAAGTTAAGAATAGTTCAGCTTTATAACTTAAATTGAATAAATAAATGATAAATAAAATAAAAATATGTTGGGTCATTATTACACACAGCGACATCTAGTTCCGTGGTAAGCTACGAAGGAAGCTTGTGTTACGGATACCAGATAGTTGATATACTACATATATAAGTTTAAATACATACATATTATAAATATAAACACCCATGACTGGAGTACAAGCATCTGAGTTTAACAAATGAATGCCCCCAGCGGGACTCGAACCCGCAACCGCTGGCGCAAGAAAGTAGGGTCTCTAAAAACTGCACCAAACGTGTCGTCAAAATAAGAAGGATTAAAAAAGAAGTTGCTAAGTATTTTTTCTTTAATTTACTTTAAAGTACAAAGTTATCTTTCATTAATTGGATTGTTCGTACTCATATATGTATTTTTCACCTGTTTGTAAAATGTAAACTTAATAAAAAAAGAGGTAAAAAAGTACCTACTAGGACAGTTCAACAGTATAATACTAGTATATGTAGATAAATTAAATTAAATATGTTAAGAAATTATTACGACAACACCATCTAGTTCCGTGGTAAGCTACGAGGCTTGTGTTACGGATACCAGATAGCTGATATAATACATATATAACTTTAAAAAAATATATGAATACCCATGACTGGAGTACAAACATTCGTGCACAACAAATGAATACACGCAGCGGGACTCGAACCCGCGACCGCTGGCGCAGAAACCAACTGAGCCAAACGTGTCGTCGATATATATCAATCCATTTAATCACTATCCAATTCTGATCTCATTAAAACTCACGTTATATAAATTAGGATCGCGATGACTTAATATTATGATATACATATAACCGATCCCCGACATTTTCCCGGATCACAGCGGCCGTGCTTGTCACTGATAACCGAATGTGATTGACGAGGCTTACTGCGTTATGAGCCTTCAAACGTGGCAAAAACTTTACCGTAAATAAAACGTTGACTGGTCATATATTTTTTACTAGATAATATATCTACTCGCCCTTTAATGTCATCAATTTCAATATAACATGTCAGTTAGCTCAATTTTTTTGGACATGTCGAAAGATATCTTAGTAGTTTAGTTGAGGAAAAAGTCGTTTAATTCATTTTAGGATATGTGTGTAAAATATCTTGTGTATAATTCAGAATTCTTACTAACTTACGCCAAAACTACTGAACCGTTTTGAATGTTTGGTCCACATATATTCTAGAGCCTGAGAATCGAAATAGGCTTCTTATCAAAGCGAAAAAGAGCTGTAAGGGGTTGAAATGGGTATGAAAGTTTGTATGGAAATTACGTAAGCTAGAAGCTTGAAACTTATTTCTTAGGCTTTTGATTAATAAATAAGATATTGAAAGTTTTATATCTAGGGAGAACCCGAGGAAAGCAAGAGTTAGATATTAGTATAAATAATTTCTATTCTATTCTTTTCATGATTAAGGTCAGTTTTTATTAAAAAAAATAATCATTCATGTCATATTACAACTTCGAACTAAATACTAAGATTATTAAACAAATAAAATATTTTTCTCATACAATGTCATCCCACAGCAGATTTCCATCCACCTGTTACAAAACTATAGCGTGTATAAATCATCCCAGCAGGCACTTTAATTCCGTCCCTATATAGTGAGGCTTAGTGAGACGTTTTAGTAGGGTAGGCTATTAATTTAGGTCTTCTTTCTCGGCGTTATCTTTTCTGACGACTCATGGCTAACCTAATTTGTATTAAAGACATATTTTTACTGCAAAACTTAGTGGATTACTACTTAATTGTTTATATGAACTTAATTATTATTTTTATGAATAAAAAATAAATTATTTTATTCGTAATAATATCTTATTGGTGTTTGAAATATTATACTATTATAATAAATAGACAATTTTTAGTCCGTGTATTTCATAAAACAGCAACGTATTGATGTGGTAGTTTGAATAAATATTGTACTTTCAGAACGATTAAAAGTTATTAAGCAAAAGGTACACATACTGTATTTTGGACCTTAACTGCGTTAAGGGAGTATGCAGCAATATACATAAAATTTATACATAAGCTTCCATTTTGTAAAATGTAAATTTCACCGTCGATTTATTACGGAGATATGACACAGAGGTATGTCCATTGCACTATAAAGCCCGTGTCCATTACGAAACGTTATTACAGTAACGAAGACAAAGTGCGCCTGGCACCGGGTATTAAGTGTGGGGCGAGTTATAAGAAACTTCTATTTAGATTTATAATATATTTTTATGTCAAAAAGTCTGAGTGGTTGAGAACCGTTTGGAATGGTGTAGCATTCTTATGAATAAACTGAGTAGTTATTTTAGACACTAGACTCTTAAAGCCAGACTGTTCAAACATTAGTTTTAGATTCGGGTCTGCGTCAAGCCAAAGGTCTTTTAACGAGCTTTTATAAATATTTTTATGATTTTTTATTTTTGGTTTGAGAATTAAGGCTTTTATCAATAAATTTAAATCTTCTTAAGTTTCACAATGTCTCAATCAATGCTCAAGCCAATCAATACACGAAAATACTCAAACTCTCTTTTCGTTCACACGTTTATTTACAAATAATAATTATTATTCTTAATTTTTATGATTTTTGAAAGAAAAACGCTAACTGCCTCAGCTTGATGCATGAATAAAACAGCGATAATATACATAATTTATCAATCATTTATCTCTGACACCGTGATTCATGACGTTATCGCTTAAAAGAATGTAGTGTCCTGTGGTTTGCTACACTATGTGAATATTAACTAGACTAGTTTTTGTCTATAGTTTTGCGTATATCAATAAGTTATGGGTTTAAAAGTGAATATTATTTTCTTAGAAGCGAGCTGTTTTTTTTTCATTCCAGTCATAAACAAACAAACTAAAACACAGGTAGGCAAGATTTCAGTCTTTTCAGATTTCTTCATAATATTTTTGATGACGTATTAGCAAGTGATAATTATCTTAACTACAAGATTCACATATTAAAAGCTCGAAGATGACCCCCTTCATATGGTCCAATAAAATAAATAAATATGTACGTTGGCATAAACTTGTGGGCTTATCACAATAGGCAAAGTGCCAAGCGCTACGACCTCTGTACAAAGTCCGCTACTTCTATCGACTATTATTTTCTTAAATAATTTTAAAGTGATATTTTATTATAATATTAAAAGGGCTATGATTATTAAAAATGACTAACGTCAAGTTGGATTCGTATATATGGTGTTAAATTTTATAAATTTCAATCCACTTAATAATTTAGTATGCAAAAAATTGAGGTTTTAAAGAAAAAGAAACTATGCACATACATAATATGTTACAAAACATAATAAATTTAACGGGATAAAGCTCTACAAGAGATATGTAAAACAATGATATAATTTCTATCTGTCAGTTTGTTTCCTTGACAAGGCGAAGCTTACTCTATTATTAAGTGACTTTTGATATATTAAATCAGTCATGACTCATGAGTTGGTTGAGTCTACTATTTAAAATAGTACTAAAGAAACAAAAAATGTTTTTGTTTTTATTTTTCTAATGACTATTTCGTAAATGTTGCTTGCAATTGATAAACTAACAAACTACTAAACGCATTTTAAAAATATAGTTACATATAAAAAGCAACTCTATCAGAACGTAACGAAAGTCGAGATTTTTTTTAGTAGAGATTTTTTTAAAATTGAATTTCAATTTAAAAAAAATCTCTACTAAAAATGCCAGAGATACGAGGCTTGTGTTACGGATACTATGATATTAATAGTGAAGTAAATATATTAGCATGTATAGTGGATAGCATGTACTGGTTGGCTGTTCAAATAACGGTTCTGGATTCGAAGCTAAGTACAGTTTTTGAAAAATAACCCAAAGATACGCTGCAGAGCAAGTAATTTCGTTTTGTGACTTATCTCTAAACGCTCAATATCATGATTTCAAGCAAAATGATCGTGTATAGACGAAAACTGTCATATACGTAAAACGGATATATTCCATTAGGTTTAGTATTAGGCCACATACCTATCATTAGTTGACGAATATTGATATTCAACTTAATCTTGTGAAAAAATACAGGCGAAACTCATACTAGTATTATTTAAACGTTGTCTTATTTTCATGCCTTTACTAAAATGCATAGAGTATGGAAAGGAGAAATAAAAACATGCTCTATGGCATGAAGAATGAAGAAATATATTTAAGTTTTATATCTCACTAGTGGCTCACCTTTGCTTCCCTCGGGCGTGTCCCACCAGGTACATTTTAGATAGATATGGATAATAACCCTTGCGAGTGTGTTTTAGGAGAAAGACTTATGCATGTTTTCTTTCACGCCTTATTAAAGACTTACACTTTTCTAGTAAGTTTTTGATGTTTGTTAAGATTAAGCCGGTGTAAGCAATGTGAATTGTTAAGTTTTAAAATTTTAGTATTCTGAAGTAAAAGGTGTCCTAAATGCTGATCTGAGTATGAAATCACCACTAAAAAAAGTCAACGAAATCGGCCTAGTACTCTTTGCGAGAAACGCAATACACAAGCTGATATACAGACTAACATACGGTCAAACAGAAAAAATATATAAATATTGATTTGGGCTCTATTTCTGTGCACAATTCGTAATAAATTTTTAAAAAATATTTCTTGTACAAATTCCGCTTACCTATGTAGGTAACTATTTTATAGTATATTCATTTGGCATTGTACGAAATTCAATTAAACAATAAGCTATTGTAAGACTTTACTTTAGTTCTTCTTTATTTTTAATATGCTTTTGAGAAACATGGATCCATACAGACAAAATAAAAAAGAATAAATCGGTAGTTTGATTCATAGCATATTATAGCTTTAGCTTTCAAAATTTTAAATGTATGATTCATAGATTTTAATTTTAAACTATGAAATATTCAAATAGGTCATTGTATATTCGAAGAATGCGCGAAAACTTTCGTTATTCCATCCCGATGATCTATCGTCCCGCGCGGCCTCCGCCGTCTTCCTACAAACTATCCATCATACAGACATTTAATGCCAGTACAAGTAATATGAGAGTTTAAAAGAATAAAGGTAGTTTAAAATACGTATATAAGCACAGGCTCTCGATCTATTAGAGTATCTAAGAAAATCGTGTATTTTTATTTAAAACATTATTGCCACTTGTCTTACGGTTAAGGAAAACATCGTGTGGAAACCTGCATGTCTGAGAGAACATTATAGCAGGTTTTAGACACGTGAAATCCGCCAACACACACTAGGCCAGCGTAGTGGACTATCCCTTCGTATTGAGGGAGGCCCATGCTCAGCAGTGGGACGTCAAAAATGGCTGAATAAATATTAGATTCAATGGTTGGTGACATAATCTATGCTCAACTGACACGCTTTGAAGTCATTAACATGAATTGAATTGAATAGATTCAATGGCACTTTAAAATTAAAGATGTTATCATTAGTTGATATAATACCTTATCTTATAATCCCGCTGTACATTAAAAGGCATACCGACATCAAAATTTTGAAATTAATTTTCGCTATCAGGGAAATTTCTAAGGTGGATTTCCTAAAACCGATAAGATTTTTCCTTGAGTTTTATTTAAAAACGTTGATATGTTTCATAATAATTGAATTCAAGCTTTATATTTTTTAAGGCAGCTAATTATAGATTTTTTAACGACTACGACATGTTTGGCTCAGCTTGTGGTTCTACTTACTGTGTCAGCGATCGCGGGTTCCAATCTTGCGTTAATCACTTATGTAATGATCACGCATTTTTCAACTATAGCCACGGACTTACCATGGAACTAGATGGTGTTGTGTGTTAATATCGCAACGTATTTTCATTTATTTATTTATTTTTGGTTATATACGAAACAGACAAAAGCAGTTGATCAAATAAGTTAGCTTTGAACGAACTCTGACAATCACGTCCCTATTTACCGTTCTTGTGTAAACTCTAAAATATCTAAAACGGTCTGTCTCACAGACCGTTTTAGACCAACATCGAAACATTTTGACAAACCATTGCTTTTCTATTATAAAATTCGAGCGTCTGAAAACCTATGTTTTAGATACAATATCGTCGTCATCAATATCGTATACTCCTCTCTTGAACGTCTATTTATTTTGGTATAGGTAGTTTCCTTGTTTTCTTGGTGATTGATATTTTTTATTTCATATTTTTCGGAATACGAAGTGTCAGTAAAATTAATAGTAATTATAGGAAAATTAATTACTTTTATATTATATACGAAATTCCGTGTATCAATCAGTATCCTTTATACTTTTTATATTATTCAGCCCTTTTCTAAAGTTCTACTGCTAGGCATGTGGTTCCCATCAATTTGAGGTAGATAAGACCATAATCAACCACGCTGGCTAACTACAGTATAAATCACATTACATGTCTTTTAAAAACTCGAAAAGTTCTCTCAGACATGCAGATTTTTATTTTATCATTATACGTTTCATGTAAGTCTCTTACAAAAAAAAATAGTTACCTACAGTTAAAATAAAGAAATTAAGTTTTATTGTATTGAGAGTCCCAAAGATAACTTCAATTTTTTCGATTTTAACTTCATTTTGACTATAAATATAATTCAACTACTAATAAACAAGAGTTTTTGCTCCTTGTACCATTTTTATTTATTTACCACCATTGCTCACGTACACTTTTCCTTTTACAGTTTTCTATTTCCTGCACCTTTGAATTCCTTGAAAGAGATCCCCTTTAGTGATAGTCATTTTCTTAACAATATATACCTACATAGAATTTTTATCGTGTTACTTTTTAACTATTTTTAGTCTTGAGTATACAATACATTGTATTTATTATTATTAACTTTAATGTAAATAGTTATCAGTAAATAGCTAGCCTAGTGGTGATACGCTCGCTTGGGAAACCGAGGGAAGCGGGTTCAAATCTGGGTCTAAATCATTATAATCTAATCGAATCATTTTGAATATGGTTACTATTTGTTTCTGATGAATTTGTGGTTATATACTTACGGTATTGGGAAACATCGTAAGAAAACCTGCATTTTTCCTAGAGATAAAATCGCAAGTCTTTGAAAGTTATATGAAGTCTGTTAACTCGCATATGGCCAGCGTTTTGAACTATGGTCTGATCCTCCTCATATTGAAAGGCTTGTCATAACAGTGGGAAGTTAAAAGGGTTGCATAAAATAATAATCACATAAATCTATGCTGCCCTACCTGGACTCGAACCCGCAAACGCCGGCACCTAGGCTCACTACTATCTATGAAATTCACCAAACCATTGTCAAGTTCGCTTTATAAATACAAAAAAATTAACCATAGCCAGATAATTTAAAATTAACTAAGAATTTTCTGCGTTCTAAGCATTCTTGAAGCATAAATTCTTTTTTAAAATATTCTCTTTTAAAACAATACATAACTTCGACCTCATTACAATTTTATTGTAAGAATAAATGTATAACAAAACAATATTCTTCGCAACTTATTCATTAATATTAAACTATATAGTAACAAAAGAACTCCACACGCGGATAACTCGTGGATAAAACACAGTATTAAATAAAATGATCCAGATATTAAAATAATAACTCTCATTAACTCATGGGTATGTGAATGAGAAAGCAAGTTAGAATCGATTTAAGTAATTAAGTCAACTGCTGACGAAGGATTGAATAGAAGTTAGAAAGTTTTGCGATTAACAAATTTTGCTTATTACTTTAAAAGCTAAGGGTATTGTGTATGCTATCCCTTAGAAAATAGTAATTTGAAGAAAATTATTTGGTCGTTTTCATATACCAAGCCCTTTTGACGTCCCATAGCTGGGCCTAGGACACACCTAATGTTGGGATTAAGGTATAGGTGGTTAAATATGTTAAACTCATATGTTTTCAGAGACCTAGCAATTTCATTTCCTTCTAGCGCAGTCGGCTAATTATGTTAAAAATAAGATAAACTTATTGGCGTTTTAATATCAAATTCTCTTTGCAGTTTTATTTTATTTTTTCTTTCGAAAGCTTTACATTGTACACTTTTTGCCTAACTTACTAAACTTTTCCTTTAAACCCACACATAATAAGAACATCGCTAAATGATTAACACATTTATCTACGATTTTTATTCTTTTTTTCCATTAAGATCTTGATAACTATGCTTTTTCTGCATCACACATTTAAAGAGGTCAAACATTAAAAGTAGCCAGAAAAACTTTGTCAATTTTTCGACTTAATCAGTATGAATTTCATATTAAAGCTTACAGCGAGTAGAAAGTTTGTGCAAACACAGCCGCAGTCGGTGCGCTAGCATTTCTATTTTTCAGTAACACTTCCGACGTTTATTACTCACCTCGGTCAGGATTAACTTTTAACTGTTTTAACTTATATTTGACCTATATCTATCACCTACTTTATATTTTTTATATGGATTAAATATAAACGGCACGTTTGGGTTCAGTTTGCACTCTACTAAATGTGCAAGCGCGAGCGGTAGCTGGTTCAAATCCCACTGTTTTCATTTGTGTGATAAGCATGAATATGAATTAAATATGTCTTTTAAATAAGATCATTAATAATACTACTAATATTACACGACAAAGTCAAATAAAAATAATTTCATATGGACAAAAAGATAGACAAGAAAAAATAAAGAATTCCTTCTTTAATATCTATACTATAATATTATAAAGAAGTAAAGTTTGTTTATTTGTTAAATTGTAAGGGGTAATCTCGGGATCTACTGAACCGAATTTAAAAATTCTTTTACCAATAGAAAGCCACATTATTGCTGAGTGTCATAGGTTATATAAAAAACCGAAAAATAAAAATTCTTTTACGTGGTAGTCCGTTTTGCAAAGTGAATCGGAGAAAAAACGGTCGAATGAAAGCGTTTCTTACGAACGCTTCCTTAACTATGAAAGATATATTTTTGAGTTCTAGAGAAAAGATGTGGAGCTTGAAAATGCCTACAAAAAAGTCAACGACAGCATATGTCTAACTTTTATATTTAAGTTACAAAAAGTAGTTTTTTCAATATTAGTATAGATTATGCCCAATGAAGTGGGCACGGGTCAGCTAGTATAAGAATAAAGAGAAACGTCAGTATCAATTTATATGTTACAAAATTAAAAAAAAACTGTTCCTAATTCTAGCTAACAATTTTAAGTGACAAAATTAGGTTTTGCGATTATATTTTTTTAGTATATCTATTTTATTGCCCAGAAATAGGTTTTTATGTAAATCGCTTTTTACAATAAATGTAACTTATCCACATAATCCTTAAGAAGAATAGTTCAGAGAATAGTTAAAAATATTAAAATTAAAATTAATATGGAAAAGCCATATTATTAACCCCTCGAGCGTCGGCCTCCGTTTTACGAAAAGGCTCGAAGCGTCGGCGTAATTTCAAGGACGTTTGATAGATAGGGTAGACCTTCGAAAAAACGTTTAATTCGTTGATATGTATATATTAAAACGGTATAAATTATACCTTCCCGGCTTCGTTATGAGTTTATCTAACTATTTATATAATTTAATAAGCAAATAAAACTGACCTTATCTCGCAGTGATGTATTATATATTTTTTTTCATAATTTTTACTCACATAGCCTAGACACTTTATCACAATATACAGAATTCACACACATATTCACCAAAATAACCCTTTATTACGGTAAAACTGAAGTGTAAGCATTGATAAGACAACTCATTCTACTTTGAAACACAATAACTTCACCATAAAACCACTTGAAATAAACACCTACATCTAGTAATGGCGACAGCCGGCGGGCGGACAATCGCCGAATTTCACTATTTGAAACATGATGACAATAACAATACGCATTAATACCAACAGGTATTAGTCAATTTATGTCCATAGATAAGTATTTTAGCAAATTATATGTATTTTGTGCGATATACAAGGATACATCACATAAACATTACGAAATACGGTCATCAAGGTCAAAATTAGTGCACTTCAAAAGTTTTGTTACTTTTTCATTAAAATATTTATGATATTTCAAAAAAATATCAGGCAATACAAAATCTACACTTATTTCTCAGTAATTCTGTATAAAATTTATTATAAGATTACTTAACGTTTTCGTGTTATATTAATTTTTATCACACACAAAATTCACGAGGTCGACAGTAATGGCGTCGCGCGTCACTGAATCACAGATGCACTTTGTTTTTGTTTCCTTTTGTTTTAATACAGAGTCGTTACGTTTCAAATGTTACTAAGATCGGTCTATTGTGAATCCCTTAGTATTATATGGCCGCCAGATGTCGTTGTTAGTGTAATGAAACGTAAAAAATCAACGACCAATAGCAACCGGTAAATTATGATGCTTACGCGGAGCCGTCGACGCCTCGAGCCTTTTCGCTTATGATCTTACGGGGTATCGTGGAACGCTCGAGGGGTTAAGATAATATATAATTATATAAGATGCAGATTTTTTCAAAGCAATTTTTTATTATATTCTTTGAACATTGTAGACATGACATTTCTAAGCCTAATATGCAATCATCATCACAAAGATAAATTAGTTAGATACAATTTAATATAAGCGTTGAACATCAAATGACAAAGCTCGCAGGAAATGTGGGAATTTCAGCAGAATTAATCCCTTTGGGCTAAAAGTTAAATTACAGGCACTGCACTGTGTTAGCGCCATCGATGTGGGCAAGTTAGACGTGTTTCGTATATTTTCTCAATCTCTGTTTAAACTATCCTTCGTACAAATTGAACTTTTATTTCAGGGATTCTGTTATTTACTTCATCATTAAATTATTTTTCAAAAATTTTTTTAAGTATATTACCAAATACTCGTAATTTAAGTATTATTTAATTATAAAAATTATTAACACCTCTTTCCGATATTTCCGATAAGTGACAATTGTTATGTTTTCGGAAAGCACTCCATATTTTATATTTAATATAGAAATATTTTACTGAATAATAGATGTTAATGTCCTTAATTAACAAAATTACTAGACTTAGAGGGCAAAAATTTTTACAACCTTACGACGACTTACATAGTGTAGATAAAAGCGTATAATAATATTATATGATTTATTTAACTTCTCCTAAGGGCTAAAAAAATACGAGTAAGTGAGATACTATACCTACATGAAAAACAATATTATTTAAAAATCAACAATAAAACTGAAAAATATCAAAAACTCAGTCAGTATTAAAAAAAATCATTGCTTTCGCTTTCCAAATACAGTTATGAAATAAATATGAGGAAGAAGTAAAGTCACGAATACGTAAAAACAACGAGAACAAATATTTGTTTTGTACAAGGATAGAGACAAAATTAGCACTTTATCTTCGAAGGCACGTACGCGTTCACCTTAGTGAGGTACTTGCCTCCCACTCGGCATTTTTATACGAGGCACATAAAGATACATCATATTTTGTCCTCAAAACGCTCAAATTTATTATACATATTTTTTATATATCAACAACCAGGTATGCTATATACAGTCATTATATTAACCTATTTACGCTTCCTGTTCCATGAATTCTATATTAATAATAACCACTTGACACTGCACTGACAGACACTCGAAAAAAAGGACTAAAGACTGCTTTTTGGAAAATCATACAGAAATTGTCACTATTAAATACATACAGAGGCCATATCTATAAATAAAATATAAATAAAATGCCTGGAAAGGCATTATGTGAAACCCACTAGATTGTTTTTGCTACCAGGTTATCCGTGTCAACATATAATATACTTCTTTTGTAGGAAAATATCTAATGTGTAAGACAACTATATTAGCTGTCAAAACTTATGTAGAGACGAAACTAACTGGGTCGAGGGTAAATCGCTTGTTTTTTATAAAAAAAATATATTTATTTCGAGGATTTGTTTTGTTTTTGTTTTCAAACAATTCTATTTTTTTATAACAGTCACAGAAACTAAAGTTATGACAAAATATTAATAATTTTCTTTCTTTATATAATTTTCTGATATAAATCCAGATGAAAAAGCCTAACTTGTACAAGAGATGTTATAATATAATTGTAAGGAATTCTAACAAAATCAATTCTCTTGTTTATGTACGGAACACTTGCTTTACCTTGTTGCGTACATCCATCAAAGTTAGTCTCAAAGCTAGCGGAACAACGTACCTGACGTCTGTGTACTTTTGCAGTCTATTTACTTGGTCCTTTGTGCCTGACAAGCTGCTCTCGGGAGGGCTCACATCATGTGGGCATCGATAAAGTCGGCTGTTTATCGAAACATCAACATAAACTCAAAGGGATAAAATATCGCCAAAAAAGTTGTGTTGGATTATCGTGTAGAGATTTCTGTATGTAATCGGATTTTTAGGAGATTAATATTTTGTTTTACAATTTTTCGGTTATTTATAAATCAATATTTAGACTTCTCAAATGTTTTGGACAGTTCAATTTTCAATAAAAATTTAGTAATTTAAAAGTATAAAAATATAACACATAAAATAGAAGAGCATGTAGACCTTTTCCTACATATATTGTATTAAAATGCCTTACTTAAAAATATGTATTTTTTGGTTTTTTAATTTATTAATGATTAAATTGAATACTGTCTTCCGTGCGAAATAACTATAAAGTATAGTCATACTATCTTCCTTTCTGTAACTAAAGCTCATCAATCATAGAAAGCCAGGTAAAGGTGTTTTTATGAAAATAATTTAATACCGAAATATCATACCTACCTCGTGTTTTATTTTTGTCTTTTAGGAATGCTTATTTGTATATTTATACCTGAAGCTTTGGAATCTATCCATCGTGAAGAACAATTTAAAGAAAATTATCATTTAAACGACTTCTGCAATAACTTCGCCATAGCATGGACAATAAAAAAAGAAAATGTAAATATTCCGCTTTAATATCGCTGCTAACTTTATGAACTCCGATCAAAAATGTATAGGAAAGATATCCCACGGCCTTTGAATATTAAACGCTGTCGTGACAAAACTCCAATTTTATAAAATTGAATGTTACAGTGAAACGGCGATAAGTAGATTGTGCCGCCGTTTTAATCTTATAGGAACGGCAAAGGATGGCAATAAAAGTTGCTTAACAGCTTTCCGGGACTGGGCAAAGGTCGCGCTAACAAAGACTAGGGACAATTTATTCGGTTCCCCATTCTATACGTATACATTTATTATATGATATCCGGAAAACATAAGGGTTTTAACATATCAAATTTTTTTCTGATCTAAATATTATTTTAAAGAAAGAAAAAGTGATGATAACTTTTACAACGAACGTCTATTGTAACTAACAAATCTTTTAAGAAGTTCAAAAGTATTTCAATCAGACCAGAACAATTTAATTTTTCCAAACTTAACCAGTTTCACTTTTAGACTCATTCAAGTAAATTACTAACATGATGCATAATGTTTTTAAATTAGTTTAACTTTTTCTATTAGTACACTCACAATATATAATTATAATAAAGTAACTAAACCTACATAAAACCACGAATATTCAAAAGACCTTCTTTCACAATTCTCCATGTAAATAAAACACATTATTAGGAAGATTACAAACAAAATGCTTAAAACGTCTAAGCGTATTTAACTTTCCACGACCCAATCTCGGATAAAACGACGTAATAGAAAATAAAATTGTCTATTAGATTCGCAGACTACCTTCAGTACGACGTACATTTATTAACTCACTCCATTAAGCTGGCTCTTTGTTCGTTGGAAAAATCTTGTTTTCATTTAAAAGTGGTGCGTGAGATACAATTTTAAATATTCCCGGCGATTACGAGGGGGTTAATTGACAGTTAGACTCCGGGGGTTTCTTCAGAAAATTGCCAGTTGGACAAAGGTAGGTTATATATTTTTATGGTCCTTCGAGCCTGATTCGGTTTGGAAATTGTTTTTTTCTCGCCAACAGGTGCGGCCGCTAGAGTTTTTTCGTAATTGAATTTGTGGTTGCTATTTAGATGGAATTTTTATGAAAAATTATCGGTTGAATCGAATATTTTCTTATCTTTTAATGTTTAATCTTCAAGATATAATTTTATTTAGTGAAAATTTAAAAAGATAGGAATTGCTTTTAAATGAAATGAGATTTTTTATTTGAAATATATTTGATTTTATAAATAAATCTTAAATAATAATAAATTACTTTGCATTGGTCAAGTATATTTTTATGATAACTGGTATTGGTAAGCAGTTTTTTTAAAGTCTTATGGCTTGCCACGTACTTCCTTTTAATAAGAAGGGGATGATAATATAATCCGCCGAGCACCAAGTTGGTGGGTTGGCGATTTCAAATTATATCTTTCCATGAAGTTTCCTCACGATGACAAAAATAGTTTGCACTCGAAAATATCGGAGGTGCAAGACATCTCAACATTGAAACTTCAACCTACTTCTTGTTGGTTAAAGGAAAAATGTTGCTATTGCTGGACTACCACCGTCTCACATCGTATTAAGAAATTTTATGAATGTCCTTTATTCATACCCTGTTTGTAGTAACACAGTATGTAAAATCCGTTTATTGGGGCGAGGGTAAACTTAATGTGTATCGCAATTTACATGATTATGCCAACATGTTTGCTCTAGTGTTCAGGACAGGCCGTAAAACCAACGTCCTTATATACTGCAATAACCGTTCCACGACCCCATCGGGCCTTGTTGTATGCCAGAATTCTTAGGAAATAGCGAGTATCAAAAAATTGGCGAGTTACTTTCATTTTCCTACGGTCGTCATCTTTAGATAGGCGAAGCCTACGTTTTAGTCCAGATCACAACGTATTCGTACCTGTACACTGACTTTTTCCAAACTGGAAAACACACTCATACAGAAACAAACATTCATATTTTTGATAAAAGCTCGTGAAATCAAAACCGATAGGTGAAGCCATGTGTCTGTCGAAATAGTTCAAGTATATATTATTTATGTTAAATAAATACGACAATAGTAGTCCGAGATTCAAAGTAGGATCGGCCTTCAACCATATACTTACTACAAAACTGTTAAGAAATTAAAGATATTTCATGGTCATAATGACTCTGCGGGTAAAAGTTATAGCAAATTAATTTTTACACATATATGATTTCCTCTGAAAATTACTTTATGAAGTATGACCAAAAGTCAATCTATTACTACAATTAAAATATAATACGAGTATGTATAGTTTTATTAATTTATTTCTTACAATTAATAGTTGTTCCGGAAAATATATGATTACTGTGGGTTTATTTTTGTTATCACCATTATAGTAACTGTCGAAATGTACCTAGAAACAATCCGAGTGAAGTGTAGTGAGTTGCTAGTTTAATTTTAAAGTGTTAAAAATAGTATAGGCATACCCATTCAATATCCGCTATGAAGCAACTTCTACATAATATGTCTCAACAAAAATTGATATAAACATAACTTTCAAAATTAACTAAGTATTAGAGAGTGAGAGGGCTTCGTAAAATTCTTCGGGCAAACGTAATTTAATTTCGCCAATACGCTTTTAACTTGCCCTAAACAAATATTGGGCGATGCCTGAAACTATGCTAGTTTGAATTTCAACCCTTGTTGACCCGAACTACTTGCTGAATTGATATATAGCTTTGATGAATTTAGTTTTTGTAAGGGTTTGTTAATGTTGTTATCGAAATATATATTTCTTTTGTTTTAGATTACGAAACACTTTACTGTTTGATTTTGAAATATTTGAATATAATTTAAGTGCTTCACTAAGATAACTGCTATCTATATTTATCAAAAATATTCAAATAGTAAATATTATAAACAATATGGAAGAAATTAATCGATTCATTAATAACCTTAAGAACAACCAGAACTTATAGTAACTTTAAATGAATGAAATATTCCAGTGTTAACTTTAACAATGATAATTTCAATATGTTTAACAAGATTAGTTTACACAATGAAAATATTATAGTGAATGGAATATAAGTGTACTATGTCTATTTTTAATTTTTAAAGATATTGTTCTATGAGACGACTATTCAACAAGACGGGTTGAAGTTTAGTTGCAGGACTAACGTCTATTGATATTATGTTCACAGTGAATTTGTGACATTATTAACTTCCTGGATACGTAACCTTACTAAAAATTCATTAACCTAAAAGCCCAAATATACTACTAGGCTACTGGGCTAATACTGGGCTCAATTCACGATTCGAACGCAGAAATTGCGAAACTGCTGCGAAAAAATTTTTATTGGTATTTACAGGTTTGGTAGGCAAGTAGGTATACACGACGAAATATAACGGTTATATTAAAAAAACTTGAGCAAGCTTTTCATGCTGAAAAATCAGACGAAGCAGAATACAGTAGCTAGTAGTTTAATATGGTCCTGAAACATTGCAGACAGCAAACACTTAGGCTGTATCGAGACACAATTACAGCTTTCATTACCATACGAGTACGAGAGTGTGTTTGTGCAAGGCGGCACCTCCGCAGTCGGCACGTACTGTGAGAATATATTAAGGGCAAGTTACATCTTATTAGGCAAAATAATTAATTGCCTATATTATTTTAAATACAGCTTTTTTACCAATAGTTCATTACAAAAGCTACATAATAAGCTTTCACGTTTTATTGAAAAAGTTTATTGAAAGCATTTTTATAAGAGACTTATTTTAATACTTTACTTTTTTGTACGTAGGATAATATTGTCAAAGAAATTTGTATGGAAATGTTTGAACTTAAAGGAACCATTGTTTACTCGTAGATCATTATCGTTGTTAGTTTCTCTGTTGGTGTAGACGTTCATTGACTGGACTTTACATTCCTGAGAAAACTTAAAGCTTCTAAGTCAACACAATTACAAGACATATCATATTTTATGCGATTATAAACAAATATATAAATAAATATTTTTCCTGCTACAGAACCTTTGATGTGAGAGTCAGACTTTTTTTTATATACTATAATGTTTTTCAGTATATACATACATATATAGAACAAATATAAAACGGTTGAGGAGTTTTCGTAATTTTTTTAGGAAATGCGTGGGATTAAGATAAATTAACTTGCATACAGAAAAGCAATAATGTGTATAAAACTATTGTTTCTCTTTTACTCAGCAGAACTGCTCTCCGAACCGAACCAATCACGTACAAGAACCAAAACCTTAAATCAACTGAATGTCTATCTTAGAATTTATTTCATCTCATTATAATTATTTTTAGTGCAGACCACATAATACTATAGTTATTAGAATCGTAACTTAATAAAGATAACAATTATAACAATTAACGACAGTATAATTATTATTGTGATGCGATATAGTTCACATTGCCATCGATGCCGCCATAGAAATAGCCCATACTAATACACATAGTTCTGGGAATAGTTTCGGAATATTGTTGACCTTTGCTACCAGTTTAATTAAATGTTTTAGGTTAAGGCTCGTTCTCTAACAAATATACATATGTGTAAGTCTGTATGCAGCTATGGGATAAAGGAATATTGTAGTATATTTTACTTGCGTGCTTTGGATAAAAGGTTTGTTATTTTTATGAGGTTTTCTATATTAATAATAAACTTTTGTACATTAACCCTTAGTTTTATGGTAAGCTACGAGGCTTGCGTTATGGATACCTTGTTGATCACTATACATATACAACTTAATTAAATTGTAAATTAAACCCATGATTAGAGTTCAATCATTTACAAGGAATACAAAATTTAAAAAAAATTCTGTGCCTGTCTTTCTGCCAGTCTGTTTGTTTGTCGAAACAGCTGGCCTGGTTTTTGCCGGACTTTGCACTGGTTGTTGTTGAAGGAGTAACTTTCATTTAAGAAAACGAATTTAGGTTTCACTCAACAAAATTAAAACGTTAGAGTTGCTAGTATATAATTATTTTTAAGAACTTACCCTTAACACAAAACCAGATAGCAAGTAGGTGCATCATTAAGACATGCAAGGGTCAGTAATCAAGTCATATTTTCTCGAAGTTGTTTTTAATTGCTTGCTTATTGCTATGTTATAATAAAGTATGTTAGTTCTTTTGATTTACGACAGCAGTATAAGTTTCTTCAATGTGTTTACAATTTTTTTTCAACATAATTTTAAATAAAATAAGTAAGAAATATTGTTCAGTAAGGTAAAGTAATAATTTATTTAATTTCCAAAAATAGTAAATTGTATCAAACTTCGAGTACATAAAAGAATTGTTTCTACGTAGGTACATTATTGTACGTCTATCTTGTCAGCAATGTAAATTGCTTTATATAAAAAAAAATCACGATATTATACAGAAAATATATTTTTATTTTTTTATGGAAAAATCAAACGCCATTAATCTTTCAGTTTTTCGAATTCCTTTACAGCTTAGTATTCAAAGTGGTTGAATTGAATAAGAATAAAATTATTTTTTCTCTCATTCATTAATTATAAATTGCTGTCGTGATATCTCACACCATCTCTTCTCTATTGAACGTTGTGATTTATCATCAAAAATGTGAAAGGAACTGGTATAGAAAAGCATATTGTTACGAGGAAGATGGTCTCAATGGTAATGTAACTTTCTTTTAAACAGCAAATGGTAGCGAGCATTACCTGTGAATAAATTATACTTGTTCCAACTGCCCTACAAGGAATAATAACGCTAGTAATATATTTCGAGTGTACATTTGTCATAGATATGACAAATCTAGCGTTTTTCTGTACTTAATCTAAGGCTAAATGCCAAATACGTAATACATTTAACAAACTAAAAAAACCGACTGCGTAAACAGCGCAGTAACGATGAAAACAAGATGATTTCACTACTAATAAAAGGATAACAAAAACATAGGATCAGACATAATATTGTGTACAAATGCATGTACATAGTGCATACAAATTAAACACATCAAAAAACTCTATTGAGCTTCACTGGGTAAAAAGACAACAAAGTTATAAACATCTATAAGTGACTTACATTCTAGAACTTAGTTATTGTTATGTTTTTTTTAATAATGTATTGTATGTTATGTTGTTGGTGTTTTAATAAGCAAATAAAAAAAATCTTGCATTTTAGGCAATAAGGGTAAACTAAACAATCCGCCTTTAATACGAGAAGGATCTGATCATAGTCGACCATTCTGATCAAATACAAGTTGATGGACCTTAGGTGTCTGTTGAAAACTTACCAAATTCTCTCAAGTTGTGGTCATGCATGTTGCTTTACGATCATCATCATCATCATCATTAGCCCTTTTTATCATCCCACTGCTGAGCACAGGCCTCCCTCAGTACGAAGGGAATCAGGCCATAGTCCACCGCGCTGGCCTAGTGCGTGTTGGCGGACTTCACATGCCTTTCGAAAACTTGTTAGGTTTTCTCAGACATGCAGGTTTCCTCATGATGTTTTCCTTCACCGTAAGAAAAGTGGTAATCATGATATAAATGATGCGCACTTGGGGTGCGAGACCTGGATTTGAACCCGCTTCACTAGGTTATCCAAGAGAGTAAGTTACCAATGGGATAGCGCTGTAATATATTTCTTGTTACAGGGAGGCGTTACCTAATGGCACGCTATGGTTGGGGTCTTTCTCAGCAGCACAATATCGAAGCGACGTCCACGCGGCCGTGTACAGATGTCGAGCCTCCGGTACTGTGGGCACCGTGCTGTCCAGAGATATGCGTCTGGAAGCTGGTAAGATTATTATAGTCTGTTTTTATATTAATTACACGAAATAGATAAATGTAAGAAGTGAAAATAAAATAGAAAGTTGTACAAAGTGAACATTCAATGTTCTAAAAAGTGAAAAAAGTAAATTGTTTTGTTTTGATTTTCGTTTTCTTTGATTCTGCTAAATGAATGGAAATTAAACTTAATTGTATTTTTAATTTGGGCCGATGCACATCTGTATTGTACTGTATTCTATTTCTCTGTATCACATTCATATTGTGTTAAATTTATTATTTATTATATAATTACATTTACAAAACATTATTTTTACATAAAAAAATATATGCCATCATTCCATTACATGAGAAAATTTCGACTTTTTCGTATTTAAGATGCTCGATTTAAGATATTAATTGTTGTAAGTAAAGTATGTGTGTGTAAGTTAAATACCTTCTGATAGACCACAACGATGGCCAAATGTCTTTAGAAACGTATTCAATTTCTCTCAGATAGCAGGTTTTTTCACACGTTTCTTCACAGTTAGGCAAGTGGTAATATTAGTGAGATTTGGGATTGTCCATGCAAGCATAAGCTACCATTGCTTTAAATACCACTGTAATAGCCATATAAATACTCTATAATCTTTTCCATCATCTATAACAGTAGTTGGGATACTAGTGTGTTAGCCAAATCCGATTCCAATTTGCATACATACGAGTAACTTGATTAGGAACAATTGACACCAATTTGGCAAGCACTGCAGAATAAATCACATATGGGATCAGAAGATATAGAAGTTATTTAAACAAATAATATATTATAAAAATATATTATTAAAAACACAATTATTTTATAAATGGAAATATCAAATATTGTACAGGAAATATAACCTTTGTGAGGTTTACTTAGATTAAGACATGATAATATTAGATTAAATTAGATTTTAAGCATTTCCGAAAAAACTCTGAATAAAAATGGAGATGAAAAATAAATATTAGTTCAAAATCAAATATAGCAAAAAAATGTTGCTCTCCTTGTCATCGTTAAAAAGTCGTGGCTGTGTTGGAAGGTTGTATCTTTTGATTTTTTTTTCAAATTGGTCATTTCAATGTCGTTCTTTTTGTCCCCAAACCATAACTAGTTAAACCCTAGATAAAGCTACCTCTAATACTTTGTTCTTTATATTATAATCAATTGTTCTAACGGATTTAGTTAGTGTAAAAAACGTTGACGAATTTATCCTCAGAAGTGAGAAAATTCCAGTTTGCAATTACCTAAGAGAATTGAATAAATATTCGCTACTCAATGCTTCGTCAAACATTTACAAAACGCCAACGTGACGTGACCCTGTCAGTTTTTCAACATTAACTTCAACCTTGTATTTATCTAAATAAAGTTAAGAATTCAATGATAGCATCGGGACTGAATTGTCCATAGAGAAAAATAGAATTGTATTCCTTTGACGCCGAATTAATATAATTTATTCGGCAGTTTCCTTCGACAAAAGATATTTTCGTGACTTCTGCTTCTCGCACTTCAATTTGATCTTTTCAGGGGATCGTTAAACAGTTGCTTAGTATTCAAAGATTTATATTATTTAATTATCTCTTAACTCGCTAGGCATGATTGGATTTTGTTTTGTTTTCCATTACAAAGGGGGCCATTTAATTTGAAATGGCTGTGTTAATTTGGAATGGATCATATTTAGTGAAGTGCTTATTAAAATTACAAATCTACTTCATTGTGTATATAATATTATATCATAAGCTCACTGTATTAAGGCTTATTTCGGTCTTCCTGAACTCCTCCCCAGTGCTACCCGAATGCAGTTTTGGTCATTGGTTTATTTTTAAAATACTAATTAAAGCCAGGATAAACTTAAATTTATATGAATCAAATTATGATTAAAAACTTAAAGTTACCTATAAATAAATATCCTACATGTAAAATTAATCCTAGACATTCCAAAAATATTCTTATAAACGCTTTTAAATTTTAAATTATTACATTTAAATTAAAATACAATGTTGTAAGTCCACGAGGGCACTTAGCTTAGATCTCTCTATCGCTCTTGTTAAGAATAAAAATCTTATATGTATATTACTGACAAATATCAGTATAAGATTACAGTATCTTGTCATTCTATAGTAGTACGGTCAATAATGTTTACCTAGTGACCTTTTTTTTTCAGATATTATTAACAAGTGGAAGGTAGTTAGAAGTGATTTGATTCCCATTGATTTTTGAAAAAGCATGTAAAGAAAACGGTCCTGTGGTTGATTTCATCTGATGTTGAATAATCTCCAACGCCTATGAGAACTGAGCGTTTCGCTTTAACATTGGCAGAGGGACTTGTTATTATGTTGGTCACTTCGAATCAGTCAGTCAAACAATTATCCATTTAATTTTATATAGATACTACAAATTCTTGTTTAAATTATTTAAAAAAATACATTAATTTAGACTTATCGCGTACATATAAAACCACTGGTAATGAAACCTCTTGAGGCGCGATCGGTCCAACTCACATCGCGATCCTTTCCGATAATACTCATCAACGCAACCGCAGGAAGAATTAGACCATCACATTTAGGAAATAAGTGTCGAAATTGCGTGAAGATTCCAACCACTTGACCTCCGTATTGGCGTAAGTCAGGATCGCTCGGGCTAGAATGCAAATACGAATCTTTATAGAAAGCCTCGAGTGCCATAAATCCCTGAGATTGAGCTCCCAATATCCTTTGTAAGAGAGGTCCGCTAATGGAATCAACTCAGAATCTAAGAAATCATATCTTGAACCGATGGATTTCCTTCTTGCGAGTAAATGACAATTCGCTATAATTACCGAGAAGAGTTTATTTTTTTTGTAAATAGGTTTTTTTCTTATATAGCTTCAAGTATTTATATATTAAAGTAATGTATAAATAAAGTTTTAAATGATTCTATGAAGGAGTTATGGGGTAGCTACCCCTTACTTGACTCCATGAAAGTTGTTTGCACGATACTAAAACCTAAGTTAAACAAAAATGCTTTATATATGCTTGAACCTTCTGATCTCAGAACAACTGAGCTGTTGCTTGGAATTCTAAATGTGTTTATAAATTCAATATCCCTTGTTACGCTTGTATATCACTACATAATATAAAATCGCCTCGCTGTCTGTCTGTCCCTATGTATGGTTAGAAATTAAGCAACGGTTTTTGATACGGTTTTTTAATAGATAGAGTGATTCAAGAGGAAGTTTTATATGTATAATACACTAGCGAACCCACAGTTTCACTCGCGTTAGATAGTTAATAACACTTCAAAAACACTTTTAACGATATACGTATACGTGTTATTTAAGTTACGGATAGAATATATACTTGTAACAACTTCAACAACCCACCATCAAATACAACAAAATCTCTACAAAATATCAATACCACTTACATCGGATAAGATCAAATATTTGGTGGCTACACATCGTACAATTCTATAGGCTTTGGCAGCGTTCGCAACTTACGCTTGAAGGCCCTTCGCCGCCTTTTAGCCCTCGACCGAAACAATGGAGAGTCAAGATCTTTTCCCTTTTTGCGTAATCCACCGAAAAATTATCAATAGCTGCCCTGGATTTTGTTTCGATATCGGATTTAGCTTTCATATTTCAAATTGATTTTTATATTTGTTTCGACAATTTGAATACTTGTTTATTTTCATCGAAGATATATTTTGCTGTTCGTTGTTTGAGCAAATTTTTCAATCAAATTGAGTTTGATAATATTATAATGTAAACATACAGGAAAAATAAAACTGAAAAGTTCGACGAAATTTTATTCTTATTTACATACACAAATAGTAAATAAAAAACAGACTTACAAAGTATATGTACTCTAAAGTATACTTATACAAGTAATATTCGTGGAATAGTCGCAATGATGTTTGCTACATTTCCCAGTTCGCTACGTCGATTTTTAAGATAAAAACTGACCTGACTGAGTAAATAAAAATATTGTAAAATATACGAGTATATAGTACAAGCGACATGCCCCGGCTTCACTCGCGTGTTTACGCGGATTACTAAGGTACGCGGATTTTCTTCACAATATGATGTGAATTAATTAAATAATAGTAGCCATAATTCTCCGTTTGAACAGAAGCAGAACTGAGACAGACATTTTTTTTGTGTTTATCATACCTACTGCATATGCAATTTTCTCATAATATTCTTTATATAGTATACACTGAACTAAATAACAACCAACTAACATTAAAATAAACTAATTCAAAATGCACCCTACTTTCATAACAAGGAGACTTGAAATTGGCTGAATCAAATGGGAATACAAAAAGGCATTTTTAGCTATTATATATCAGCAATTTAAAATTACAATGAGTGCTTAACATGTAGAGATGAAGTGTCGGATGCTGATCGGAACAATGACACGTAGCGAGGACATTCCGAGTGAAGAGGCTCGAGGAGGCACGCTCCTGAGGACGGGTAATGCAGGATATTAAAAAATAATTTACGTTTTAATCACAATACAGAATACTAAAATGCCACCAAAATACCTTTTAATTTTAAATTAAATTTTACTTGTACTTTAAATTATTGGACTTTGCGTGGAGATATTGTCGTAACAACCATATGGCTGATTGACGTTATGACCTTAGCTTCTCCCGAGATCTAGCTGCTGTAAACCTTTTGAAACTAAAAATTTAAATAAATCCGCGAATAAATCCGGAAATAGGTACCTATAGCGGATTCGAGTCCTGGGCATCGTTAATATTTTTATGTGAATCATTCCTGATTACTACTCATCTTACGGTGAAGAGAAACAACCTGCACGTCTGTCCAACAGTGGGATGTTAAAAAGCTATATACAAAAAGACTAACATATTCCTACTTTATAATTGAAAAATAAATATTTTATATTAAGTAGGTATAACCTACGAGCATAAATGTTTGATTTAAAATTTTCAATTATATTTAGGTCAAACCCATTCAATAATTTGATGCTATCTACCGACCCTATCTCAGTCAGATCAGTTATTGATTTTTATAATTTCAATCTCTTTTATAAGTATGTAAATTATTTATTTTAAATGTTTATTTCAGTTTATAGATATTTTAGTTTTATATTAAATCAAATGATATTATTGTACGCAGCCTTTTTTTCTTAAACGTCCCCACTGCGAAGATTGACCTCCTCAAGATCAAACCACCAAGTGCTCTTTGGAAAACTTGCTAGTTTCTCTCAGACATGAGGGTGTCCTCAAGATAATTTCCCTAATCGTAAGACAAGTGGTTATTATGTTGGATTTTATTCTCGCCACTAGTGGTGCGAGTGGATTTGAATTCGCATCACTGGGTTTCTGGGCGCATTATTAATAAGAAAATAAATTTGATTCATGATACCTTATAATAGAAATACAACTCAGCTTCCCAAATGTTGAGACTCTAAAGGAAACAAGATAAAATAAATCTGTAAAATTATTAAAATTTTAAGAAGATATTTTATTACGTAGGTATATTGTTAATGAAAAAAAAATGAGTTAAGTTATTTTATTGAAATTCCATTTGTATTATTTTCTTTAATTCACTTTGCGTATTAAATCCATTCATTCGAACAGAAAACACGTTTTTAATTTAGAACGATTTATAAGACAAACAAAACAAAATTGGGCCTCGAGAATATAAAGAGATAAATTGGGGAAGGCGACGATGCCGTCATTCACAGGAAATAAATCGATTTTCTTTAGAATAAATGAACTCTGACTGATTTCGGAGATACTTGAGATGTTTGAAATGTTTATTAATTGAAAATACATTTTCATATTTAGTGTTTGTTTTACATAAATTCTGTACAAGTTTTGGTGTAAAAAAATTTTAATATGTATAAAATTATTGATTGGTACTTTTGTTTTAATACGTCATATTATTATTGTTTAAAGACGTATTGTACTTATATTAATTTGTAAAGTAAGCTTTGCTTTAATTGGTATCATCAATCAACATCGATAATGTTTTATATAGTATCTACGGTACCTTAATGAAAACTTATGTTGTTTTTATTAATTCTATATGTTTTTATTTTTACATTACTATTTCTTACGCTTTGTCTATTCTTCTCTTACTTCGATGGGACCTAACTGAAAGTGTAAATTTGTAAACGAAAAAATAATTTTCAAAATCAGTAAAAAACAATCTAGTACTGAGTTAACAGTAAAACTTATAGAATTTAATTTTCACTTCATTGACTCACGTACAGTTATTAGTGCTATGTAAAAATTGTCATTACCAACGTTTAAATTTTCATATCATTAATATAAATGAATGAATAATGAAAATAAAAAAAAAGTTAAAATATCCTGTTCCTTAAGCAAATAAATCTCACTAAAGCGGATTTACATTGAAACAACTGCACTGTGCAAAGTAAATGCCCGTTTGAGCGTTTTAATTAGAAAGTAGTTCAAACAAAACGGTATAAGCCGATGCAATAAGCCGGATGCATCTCACAGAATTTTGTGGGTCTTAATCCTGTCAATGTAGGATATTCCCATCGGTGACATGGGAAATCAGTGGACCGGTTATTATTCATGGCCGGCGGGTTTTCATTATAACGTATCCCGAGAGATATGCTACGGTATCGACTCAGAAATCGCTATTCATTTTTATTTTGGTATTGACACTTCATGTATTGTTAAAGTCTTTGCACTTTTTTATCGTAAAAAGGGGGCAAACGAGCAGGAGGCTCACCTGATGGGAAGTGAATACTTCCGCCCATGGACATCTGCAAGCCAGGCTTACAGATGCGTTGCCGGCCTTTCAGGAAAGGGAGAGAGGGAGGAGGGAGGAGGGACGAGGGAGGAGGGAGGAGGGAGGAGGGAAGAGGGAGGGGGGAACGAATACGGAAAATGAAGGGAAGAGGGAGGAGGAAAAGAGAGTGGGCCTCCTGGACTTTAATGTTGTAAATGGAGCTTAAAGCTCACATAGTTATTTTGCTGATAATTTCAGTTTCACATTTGGATAACAATTGATGGTTCAATTTCAAATTAGTGTTAAGTTACAGATATTCGATGTTTCGAAATAATAAGGTAGTGAATAGTATGTTTTAATCTTGGTATGAAATAAGAGTATACACACACATAATATAGTAGTTTACTCACAGACTTACAGACTGACTTTTAATTTTGATAATGTAAAAATGACGATTCAAAAGAGCTTGTAAAAGTCTATTTGAATAAAGAATATTTTGATTTGATTTGATTTGATTATAATTTATAGGATACAGCTCAACTAAAAATATAAAAAAGAGCAATAATAAACTATAATTCACTCTGGAATATTTAGTAAATTCAATGTAGAAAAATATCTTGTTGTATGTATATTATGTGTATAAAATTCTAAAATTGTTTAGAAATAACAGTTAATGATTAATAAGTTAAATAAATTAGGTACATCAAGAGGTATATCTAAAATAATATATCGGTAAATCTAGCGTTAAATATAAAAAAAATACTTATTGGAATCATGACGTTTGTCGATTAAATACACAGAGAAACCTTTTCTTTAGAAAAAGCATCTCCACGATGAACGTGTTGAGAGTCAAAATGAACGTTATACAATGTAGCCAGCATTTTCAAAATATTATTGTAGTGGGTACCTTCGTGACCTTTTGATATAAAACATATTCTAGTAGAATATATTTTATATCAAAAGGTACACCCAGTAGGTAAAACCTTTATCGTAATTTTGTAACTTATAATATTTTTAATATTTGAGACATCAAAATCTCTAAAGATCCTACTATATACAGCTTTCTAAAGAGACTTCTCTTCAGATACAATATTTAATTTCTTTTCAAAACGTCAGGATCAAAAACAAAAAAAAATGCTCAATTTTCGATTTGAAAAATAATTTTACCATATTAAAAAAAATATATAAACTGTTTCCTACATCTATTGTTGGTGCGTTAACATGAGAGTGCACTAATCCGCGCACGAACAGCTGATCCCCGTCACTCTGTAACCCAATTCCAGACCAGTAATTAATTATACCGCAAGTGTCAAGCCGTGACGGGCGGTGAATGTCATGGAGACTAGAGAATGATATAATAGTTTCACAGTATACGTACATATATAATATTAGTATGTTACGATATATTCTAGAACATTTCCACTTATTACTAGAGTTTGTGTTGCCAATTAAAATCAATAAAAAATAAAGTTTTTAAGCCCTTATAAACACTTCTTGACTCACATTCATACTTAGCTTGGCCTGGTCTTTCCCACAAGAACCGTAAATTATTTCGGGTTAAAAAGGAAACCTATGTGCTATACTAAATTTAAAATTTCATCCAAATTCACTTTGCGTTCTAGCTTGATTGAATAAATCATCAATCGAAATTTCAGCATTTATAATTTTAATATGTAAAAAAAATATTTGTTATTATTAACACTAAGGTTCTAGTAATATTGCCAAAGTACTTTATAACTAAACTAGCGACTCGCCCTCGCTTCGCTCGGGCTCTTCCCTAGATTTAGCACAGGCAAGGCCGCGGGATCCACTAGTTATGCATATAAACCTTCCTCTTGAATCACTCTATCTATTAAAAAAACCGCATCAAAATCCATTGCGTAGTTTTAAAGATTTAAGCATACATAGGGATATAGGGACAGAGAAAGCAACTTTCTTTTATACTATGTAGCGACTTGGCCCGACTCGAACCTAGTACCTCCGCGGTAGACACTAGCTACTAGACGAATTAACAATACTACGACTAAATATACAATTTTTAACCGACTTCCGCAAGTCCAAGTGCAAGTAAGCTGCTTATATTATTAAGTTTTATTTTGTTCAGGGCTTGGCGACTTCAAACCTATCAATAGGTAGCACATTACAAATAATAGTAATTTATTAATATTAAAGGTATTAGGTTTGCATAAGAGGTGTATTAAATTAAATCTTTATTAAGTTATTTTAAACTTTTTAGTTTTTGAAGTCTGTTTTTTTTCTCTTTTAGTAATGGATGTCCCATGGGAATTGAGAGTTCAGCCAACGCATGGGGTATCAGGTGGATCTGCTCTAATGACTTGTGCACCTTCAGCGCCTGTCCGAAACCACATCACTGTGACGAGATGGTTCAAAGATGGAGTAGTTCTGGCACCCATGTCAGCTGATGCAGGTAAATGACATGATTCTAAACTTCACGTTTGTCTTGTTTATGTTCCATCTTCAAGATTATAAGTCGCTACTGTTTGCGTAATAAAAGAAATTGCAGTCGGGTGCGCCTTACTTGTGCCACTGTGATACACTACAGTGGTTTTTCACACGGGTTTAAACATTTATATAAATACTAGCCTTTCCCGCGGCTTCGCGCGCGTTCTAAAGGCTGGAAACCAAATAATTCTCGTTTTTGCAACATTTTTCATTGATGCTTCGATCCGATATAGCCTATAGCCTCGATAAACGGACTATCTAACACAAAAAGAATAACAAACAAACTCTTCAGCTTTATAATATTAGTATATATATATAATACCAGTTAAAAAAAACATCAACAAAACAAACAATCACTTAGTAAACACATTGCGAGACAATATAATAATTTTTTTAACTTAAATTACATTCTATAAAACGTATTACTTGTTATGGATTCTAGGCCATAAGAAGTTTATTTGAGTCGCCCATATCAGACTATTACGTATTGTCAACGCCTAGAAATATTATACTCATAGGTTAACTCAATATAATGTATTGGTCAATTTGATTGAGAGTTATTTTGGTCTGAATTTACCCTATAGTGTACCTATTTATCTTGGAAGACGTCAAACACAGTATATACTTTTATTGCTTCAATATTATGTAAATATATTTAAGACAGACTTCTGAAAGAAATAGTTAGATACACACTTTGAGTGTACGTTTGTTGATATATTTTATGTGATTTATATTTTATGAATTGTATTTCCAACAGCGAAATTTAATGTTACTCGAACATAATTTCAAAGAAAATTAAGTTTTTGAATAAGTTTCGAGTTCAATTAGTTTCAATTTAACAAAAGTGAACATTTTCATATATTTTTTGCGTTTTACTTTCCATGTTATGGAATCTGTGACTTTTGATAGCTTATGCCAAATAAATACTACAGCGTTAGCAGAACTAAAAACTATATCTATCAAGTCCAAACCACCGACAGCTGTGTTTGAACCTTTTAAATTGGACAATGATTAACAGTTATGTCCCTGCAATAAATTTCAAACTTAAACACCGGTTTCAATATTATGCCATAGTCTGGAAAGTTGCCAGTTATAAAATCCAAATTAATTTCTCCCCGGGGCCGATTATTGCCTTTTCGAGGGTGAAAATTAAGAATTTTTCCTACAAAGCGCGTGGCTGTGACAGAAACAAGAGGTACTTTATGAGACCTAATACTTTAGATTAGATGGGAATTCGATTAGCGTTTCAGTTTCAAATGATGTGAAAGCTGTTTCCAATCACGTCATTTGTTATCCAAGTCGACTGTAAATTATAAATTTGTCTGAGAAATATTACAATTTGTATTGATAATAATTAATGATATAAGCGATAAAGTGTATCTTACATTAATTAAATCGTAAGTTAGATAATAAGTAACTCACAATATTCAAAAAGTCTTTGTGGACGATCCATAACGAATAAAATACTCGTAGCACTTTATTCCAGGCTCATGATAATCAGTAATGATTACACAGACATCACAGAAATAAATGCCCCAAGCGGGACTCGAACCCGCGACCAGCAGTATGTTACAAACTGAGCCAAACGTATCCTCATAGTTAGTATAGTTTGTTTATCTTTGCTCTAGGCTTAGATTAGACCGCAACATGGGACCCGGATTATTGATGCTTGGATGATTTCCCTTATAATACAGTCCACTATCCGGCTTAAGGCTATATGTAAATGTGAATATGAATCTTTTGAGACCATAGTATATAATATCTATAGATTACATAGATTTCGACGAGTCGGAGACACAACAAAAGCGTTGTTTTTCATATTTTACCCTTCCTTCTTCTATGTACTTTAAATAAGTAGGTACATCTGAAATTAAATACACATAATAGAGTTCAAAGAGTTATACATTCTACATAATTCAATCTCTTTTTCTCGCATCATCAATCTCTCAATCCAGGCTACGAAATTCCTCAGACATTTGACTGGAACTAAATTTTATTTGTTACAAAAATTGTTATAATATGTATAATATATTTATTATACCTGGTCATATAAATTATATTTTATTTAATTATAAATTCTACATAATATGCATATTTCTAACGTAAATAAGCAAAGAGCTTGTCAGAATCGTGTTAAATGAAATTTGTTTGATTTCCACCATACTAGGAATTGGAACAGAGGATCAAAGTAAATGTAAATAAGAAAAAGAGTTGAGTTAACTCGATTTACAAACTTAAGAGACTTAACATCGTCAGGAATTAAAAGTGCTAATGCAAGTTTAATGTTCATTATAGCTCTATGAGATCTGGAAACCGGCGCCTTGTTTTATTTTATTTCAAAGTTTGGGATAGATTTATTTGGATGATATATTTTTTCTTTTTTCAAATTTACAACTCAAAATATCCTTATATAAGAAAATCTACTGACCGAAAATACTCTCTCTACTTTAATATTGTAAACTCAAAAGAACAAAACTATAAACCGTCACACATAAATCTAACAATTAATAAATACTCGCAATTCTTAAACTTGTAATAGTTTCAGTTATCTATTGATCCATTGATATCCATTACGATAAAAAGTAAAGTCAACTTGACAGCTCGGTTACAGATTATCAAATATAAAAATAATAAGTTTATCCTAATAATATTATATATTCTAATTATATTCAATTTTTGTCATTTTTTACAAAAACTATAAGCTATGATGCCATTACGCCCCATCTAGGGTACTAATCGCCGCAACGAGCTGGCAGATCCGAACGTTTATGCAGATTACCCTTGTACAGCGTAATTTTTGGCAAAGGCTTCAAAGTTGGAATGTTTGCTTCATAGGATTAAAACAAGCCTGAACGTGCTGATGAATTAATATCTAACTATATACATTGGTTTAAGGGAATTATACTCCGAGCTATTATGTTCTATTGCATAGTAAATTCTATTGTTATAGATTTTGATTTTAAGTCATTTTCTGATTTGGGCTAAAAGATTGATTGTTTCTTTTTTATGAAATAATGATCTTAGTAGCAGTTTGCAAGCTTGTAACACATCTGCTGTTTGACGAATAAAGATCAAATTAGTTCACATTAGCCTTATCTAATACTCGTATTAGGTCTAGTGTTATTGTCGTACTCGTAGATCGCCAAGAATTTCGGTAACTATAGCCTTTACAATGGGTAGAGGTATGTAATAATTAGTAATAAAGTATTTTTAGCAATCAGAAGTGAAATTTTAATAAAAAAAAAACTAAGCAGAATTAATATTACAAAATGGCTCACGTATACCGAGCAACCTGAACTGCGTCCGCACCGAGCACTGACAAAGCAACAAAATGTTCGTGCACCGCCCAGTATCGTGCCTTTTATAGATTTACTCGGTATAAAGTATCGCCAGAGTGGGGGTATAACTTATACGGCCTCTCCTGACAGTAGGTCGTCCTCGATCCTGGAGTGGGTCCTACCGATCCTAATCTAGAAGTGGCATTGATACTCCAGCCTCCAACTGTACCACCCGTGAGCGGTGGCGACTTGACTTTGTTTCTAGCGTCACATGAGGCGGCAAGGTTGGTTCTTCGTAACCAGCGTGGTCGTATTCGCTTGGTGACGATGTCGAAGTTGACGCTTGAGCGAGCTCCCAGGGATAGTCTGCTTCTGTAATAAGGGTTTTTCCATCGGGGGTATTAAAACGCCTACGATATTTTTTCTTTTCTAAATATCTGACTAGCGAGTCGAACGCTACAGGTTGAAGGGTGACTTTAGCAAGTGTCACGAGGTCAACGGCTTGATATTAATTACCAACGATACACACAACTGATGAAATAACGCCAATACGACTTAACACAGCGCCAACGCTCCAATGACTTAACAACGTTTCGTTAACACTAGAACGTTAGACGCATGTGCTAACGCATTCGTTAGTAAACGGCGGCTTGACAGATTGTCAACGCCTGTGTTCGGCTAGCGAGACTGCTCACTACGAACGGACTATACAGCGACTTGACAGTACTTCAACGCCTGTGTTCGGCTAGCGAGACTGCTCACTACGAACGGACTATACAGCGACTTGACAGTACTTCAACGCCTGTGTTCGGCTAGCGAGACTGCTCGCTACGAACAGACTATACAGCGACTTGACAGTACTTCAACGCCTGTGTTCGGCTAGCGAGACTACTCACTACGAACGGACTATACAGCGACTTGACAGTACTTCAACGCCTGTGTTCGGCTAGCGAGACTGCTCACTACGAACGGACTATACAGCGACTTGACAGTACTTCAACGCCTGTGTTCGGCTAGCGAGACTGCTCACTACGAACGGACTATACAGCGACTTGACAGTACTTCAACGCCTGTGTTCGGCTAGCGAGACTGCTCGCTACGAACAGACTATACAGCGACTTGACAGTACTTCAACGCCTGTGTTCGGCTAGCGAGACTGCTCACTACGAACGGACTATACAGCGACTTGACAGTACTTCAACGCCTGTGTTCTGCTAGCGAGACTGCTCGCTACGAACGAATAATACTCACGGTCAAAAAATGCAGCACACGCCTCTGGACTCCACTCGCCGCGCCAAGGCACCATATGCTGTGCAGCAGCTTGCGTTGACTTCCCGTAGTCCCCACTGACCAGTACCCAGCAAGACTTCAGCCTTTCGTGGGCTCGGCCTCACCTGACCTTCATTAATTATTCTTCCAAGATATTCTACTTCAGTGACTGTCCTTAACTGTGATACGGTAAGACCGTGATCTCTTTCTACGATGGTCGCGTGAGCGTTCTTTACGGGAACGGGAAGCGTCTCGAATACGCGAGCCATTTCGACGATGCCGAGAACGTCCACGTGACGAACTTCGCGGTATTGTTTAGCACTAAGTTATCACACCGAGTAACCGAGTATAAAAAAAGAACACAAAATGCAAAGTGCGTAAAGAGAGAAAAAAATAAATGAAGAGGGTAGTTCGTGAATCACTTGTTTTTCGTTGCCTGTGAGCTTAAAGTTCTTTATCCCACTTCTGATTTTAGCAATCAGAAGTGAAATTTTAATAAAAAAAAAAACTAAGCAGAATTAATATTACAAAACGGCTCACGTATACCGAGCAACCTATATAGTATTGTTTCTGCATCCTTCTTAATAAATTTTATCTTCATTATAACAATTTTATAATAATAACTTATCCACTAAATACTTTGTTACCATATAATCATGACACAGACAGTAGTCATACATAAGTAAAATTATTTATCTTTTTTTTCGTTTTTCGGTCTATCTTAAAATAAATTTACTGTAATTTATAAAATATAATTTAGTGTGCACAGATTTAAACTTTTAAACGTGAAGTGTTGGGTTAAAAATATAATGTTCTTTATGCGTACTTCAACGAATAAAATTTTATTAAAAAATCATTTTCCATTAAAATATGTATAAAAAACAAGTGGAGTGAAACATGAAAAATCTTCTGTGCATCACAACTTTGTAAATTGTACAAAGTAATTTTGAGAAGAGAAGAGTGTCTCTTCGACTCATTGTATATTACTATAGTTGGAGGGGTCTACAGAGGCTTAAGTACTTGTGAAATGTATGACCTAACCTACATAGTTTCGCTAATTGCAACGTACTGTTAATATAATGACAAATTTCGTTTGTGATTTAAATGTAAGCGATCGCAGGTTCATATATTATGCCTATTAAACGTTTTTTCTAGTCATAGAGTGTATGACCAAGATGCTTGTTATGAGAAAGTATACTTTAAGTCAGTATGCATCACTGACGCCTCGATGACCCCTCGATGACCTTGATGTGCATATTTATACTGAATAGCACTGAATAACTCAGTAACTATACTAATCCAAATCGAACCTAGGACCTCACGATGCAGTCAAATATCCTGTCTGTCAGATCAATAAGGCAGTAAAAAGAACTGACCTCAGAAGAGTACATAACCTATCCACAAACATTAGCTATCACAATGTAGACCAATATGACCAGCTTTACTCCGAGACACCGGAAATAACATGACGGCGTGTTAATTATAAAATGTATCGAAAGTTCATACCATAAATAAATTTCATTTTAAATAAATAGGAATGTATCAGATTTTATCGATGCGACAAGCATTATTAAGTAAAAAATAAATAATGAATTGTTAGGATATTTAACCACCAGATAGATAGACAGATTACACAAAATCATACTTTTAAATACACACTTTTATAAAAGTAACCCGATTACTGGAGTACAAACATCGTGCTTATCACACAAACAAATGCCCGCAGTGGGACTCGAACCCGCAACTGCTGGTTCTGTAATAAACTTTATGATAAATAATAGCTATTATTCGCATACACTTTACTTTTAGTTTATACTTCTACTAATTTTTCTTAACCCCTCGAGCGTTTCACGATACACCGTAAGATCATAAGAGAAAAGGCTCGAGGCGTCGACGGCTCCGCATATGCATCCTAATTTAAAAATAATTTAAAATTAAAAAAATATATATTACATCACTGCGAGATAAGGTCAGTTTTATTTGCTTATTAAATTATATAAATAGTTAGATAAACTCATAACGAAGCCGGGAAGGTATAATTTATACCATTTTAATATATACATATCAACGAATTCATCGTTTTTCCGAAGGTCTACCCTATCTATCAAACGTCCTTGAAATTACGCCGACGCTTCGAGCCTTTTCGTAAAACGGAGGCCGACGCTCTAGGGGTTAATTATTATAGGTTCGATTGATTTTTTAATTCTATGGTTTATATAAAAAGTTTAATCAAAATACTTTTCATCCAGTGAAATGGGTGAAAAGCGACCTTTCTTTGGGTATAAGACTATTAAGAGGCAAAGTGAGAGTCCGTATTAGAGCCGAAAGTCCCATATTTTTTTAATAACATTATTGAAACCATCAATCAATCTTTATCGCCGACAAAGTCGTGTATTGTAGCACAATTCCCTAAAATTAAGTTAGTGCTCAAAATGTATTATAGGATACCTAAATGTATTTTATAG
This sequence comes from Boloria selene, assembly GCA_905231865.2. Lineage (NCBI taxonomy): Eukaryota > Metazoa > Arthropoda > Insecta > Lepidoptera > Nymphalidae > Boloria > Boloria selene. The sequence continues at coordinate 390,426 of HG993132.1, forward strand.
CCGTCATAATACGAGCGAGCCAACAACTATAAATGTAAAAGTAATAAAATGCTACCATTCGAAATACATTTAAATGTAAGTATCGATAATGTATTACAGTAAACTAAGGAAAGTCTATCACTGTACTTTAAATTGAATCTGACTACTGGATTGGCTATACACAATATTAATTATTATAGTTTAAAAACTAAAAAATACGTTTTTTACATGTTGCTTTGTATTTGGCTCGTCAAAACGAAGCCAACCTTAGAGGGTTGAACTAGTAGCCATTGAAAAGTATTTCTACTTACCTGACTCTTAGATTGGTATAATTTTAAAAATACTGCATTAACATAAGTTTTGTTTGAAGTAAACTAAAATAGATTAAAATTAACTCTAAAAAAACGTGATAAAAATAGAAAAGTAGCATCGAATTCACAAAAAATAATCGCAGAACAGCTCTATCCCTTTGTAATTAAATAGAAAAGCAATTTACATTCTCGCCTTAATTTGTTTTCTTTAGAATAGACGTTCCTTCTTTTGTTAGGATTTGATTAGGATAATTAATATTTGATCTTATTTGTATGTACGAGTATGACAACGATGAAATCGATATTTTCATATATCACTTATACGTTTTATTAATGACGACACGTATGGCTCAGTTAGTAGTGACCCTACTTTCTGCGTCAGCGGTCGCAGGTTCGAGTCCCGCTGGGGGTATTCATTTGTTAAGCACAAATGTTTGTACTGTGTATTTAAAATGTATATACATAATATGTCTAGTATACTATCTGGTATTCGTAACACAAGCCTCGTAGTTTACCACGGAACTAGATGGCGCTGTTGTAATATTGTCACAATATTTATTTTTTTATACATAAATGTTGTCTGTGACGTGAAAGGTAAAATTATTTTGAAGAATTAAATAAATAAATTAATTAGTCGGGTTTGACCTTACGTCCGTTTTAATTTTTTTGGGCGTGACCTTAATTCTTTCTTTTAACTTAAAGTAGTTCTTAATTTACTTCTTTTTAGGATAGTAAAAGTCCTATCAAAGTCGCATCAGTAATTTCGGGGACTATTCTAACCTAAACAAATGGATAGACGGACAGATTTTTAAATAATATTTTCCTTATAAGTAAAATCCATGATATGCATTTAGTAAAAAGTTATTATTTTGACATTACAAGTAGACACTTCAAGCACGTAGAGCCACATTATTTTACGCATGCTCTTTTTCACATTACCCAATGCATTTTAATGACCTTTTTATAACTTTCGTTTACTTTTATATTATAATACTAACGACTCGCCCTCGCTTCGCTTGGGCTTTTTCCTAGATTTAGCACAGGCAAAGCCGCGGGATCCGCTAGTTATGCATATAAACCTTCCTCTTGAATCACTCTATCTATTAAAAAACCGCATCAAAATCCGTTGCGTAGTTTTAAAGATTTAAGCGTACAAAGGGATATAGGGACAGAGAAAGCGACTTTGTTTTATACTATGTAGTGATTATCCCATTCACTAATACTGGCTGATAAATCTGCTTATGATGTTATTAAATTTATTCTATGCGAGAGTCAAACCCATAGCTCAAGCACAAAATCAACATTCCAGACTAAAATCAGACAAAACAGTAAAAATACAGATCGCTAATTATCAAGTATTGGAAATTCAACAATGGATATGACAAAGGCGCGTCAACAGCTAACCTCATTATACTCTTCCGCGCCGTCGGCCCTTTGTTTGTGTTCATGGCTGGACGGCTGCGATCTAACAGTTTGTTATTACTAATTGTCTCTCTATTTACTTTCCTTGTGAGCCTTAAAAATATTTATTTTGTATTACCATATACTAAATACGGTAAAGTTGCTTGGAAGAAATATGTTTACTCCATCAACTTCCGCTTTGCCTGGGTAAATGAAGTTACTCGAAATAATTAAAATAGGATGTATGATATCACATACCTTAACAGGTGATTTAACATAAATATATACATAAATAAGAGATTAAATTAATAAGACTTTAGCAAAATTTAGAAACAATCTTTCTTTTGGTATAAATTATAAATTATGTTAATTATAAATAATAGAAAATTCCCTAAAATAATCCTTTAGTACAGAACTTAAATCAAAAAAGAGAAGATTTTTTGATTAATAAATACTTAATAAACTCTCATACAAAACCAAGTTATAACTAATTTAAATATACAATTTTAATCATTACTGCGAAAGCAAAAACATGTTAAATTAAATAAACACCAATTTAAAATACGAGTAAAAATAAAATAACAGGTAAATTTGAATTTTAATTTGAACACGCTGTATACATTCGGTTAGCAATCAATTAATTGGTATTGCACAAGAGATTTTTGTATATGATTGAAATAACACCATACTGTGATAGCGGGTTCGATTTTCTCAAGGTATGGCCAAATAATATTTGACCCATTTTAATTATGACAACTTTATTGTATAAGCATTAAATTATTGAGAAAAAATAGATTTACAACTGTATAGCCAATTGCTTCTGAGTCCAGTATTAAATTAATTGAGAGTAAATTAGATAAGGAACTGTATCCAGTTGCCTTCTGTATCTTTATGCCCAAAGAGTAGGGTATAAAGTTTAATTTTTAATTGCGATTGTATCTACAAAGTTTATTACAGTCTATAAACAAAACCATGTTTTCAAGGACTTACAAAATATGGGGAGACTTCACAGAACACAAAAGAGCTGTTATCAATGATCACGTGATAAGCGAGGGAGGGAGATAGAAATATTGTTAGATGAGCATGAAAGAGAGAGTGAAAAGGACAGAGCGACAAAGTTACCGCGCATTTAGAATTCATTGAAAAAGTCGAAGTTGAAAGTTATCTGATCGTAAAACGGTGACGGTCTCCGCCGCGGACCATCGGGCTGGAAACTTGTGGGGCATTTTAATGGGAATTACACGTTCAAGCTTCTTATAGAATACTTTATGACAGTTGGTTCATGGAAATTATAATTTATATTATAATAACTATTGTAAATGTTTAATCGAACAAAAAAGCAGTTTGTAGATATTTTAGCATTACTGTAAAACCTCTAAGTTTACCCGGTTACTATTTAATATAACATTATAGCTACATAGGAATGTACTGGGTGTACTGTAACATTCAAATGGGTCAGTACGGGAAGTCTGAAACTATAAGACAAGAAGATCTGTTCTTTGGTACCATGTCATCAATTTTAGTAATAAGAAAAACTGCATTTATGAATTTAGAATGAACTTGTACTCAGATCGGGAATCGAAACCGGAAATTTGGAAAAATAAAATGCATACTTTTAATAAACTCTAACTTATTATAGTAGATGTATGAAATAAATACAATTTTTTAATACAACCATCTGAAGCTACAAAATGCAATGTTACCTAAATGAGTTGAATGTTGTATTACAGAAAAACGTTAGCAATTTCGAATAGCTACGAAAATGAATTTAATTACGGTATACTTGTTAATTCTATAAGCAAAATCATTTTGGCTTCCAATTGCATGCGCAAACATTCGTAGCCTTAGTAGTGGAGACAACTACTATAAATTCGTAAGTGCACTCGATCGAGGTTGTCTCCTAATTTCAAAGTCATGAGTTTCGCCAGTCACAGAGCGCTTCGACCATTTGTCTTTCATTCTTGATGTGTTTAAAGTACTCCGTCTTTTCATCACTAAAGATGGATTATTTTTTGTATTTTTATACTTATTTTTTTCTTTTAGAAATTGCATATCATTAAAATTACAGTTTATGCTTCGGGAATATGGGACAGAATATGGAACAGAAAACAGAATATGGAAAACTACCCATTACTATACTTCTGGTTGTATTTTTAATGTGGGTTCAAAATAATAGTGGACAAAAATGGAGTGCAAAATAATTATTAACGTTCGCCATGATTGTGTTTGGCATTGATTAAGTGAATAATACATTGCTTAAACGTAAACGTTTAATTTTATTAAAAATAGCTTAATTATCTTTTGTCACATTTTGGGGTATACATTAAAATCCTAATCAATCAGTATAAAACAAAAAAAAATATTATGTTTTATTTTCTTCATTAACTAATGTTTTAACTATTCGGATTATTGTTTCACGATTTTAACCTATTACTTTCTCACACCACGCATGTAAATTCAAAAGTAATATACTCGTAAGTAACATTCATAATGGAGATATTATAGAGAAATATACAAGCTACCTTTAACCGAAGGACCTGCCATGCGAGCAAAGCCGTGAGAAAAACTAGTAAAATATTATAAAAATACACGTTTTGTATGAAAAAAAACTTTATTGGTGTTCAGGGGACCGGTACATGATAGGTGGAAGCCGTGGAGATATTCTGGTGATCCGAGAAGCTAGATCTGATGATGCCAGCTCCTACTCCTGTGAAGCACAGCACGCACTCACGGGAGAGAAAAGAAGAAGTCCACCGGCTATGATAGCTGTGTCACGTTAGTATACATCGTCATTTAAAACCTTATTAAAAAGCTGACTAGACGGACTTCGTTTTAACAAATCAAGTCTGTAGATTTTAGCCCGATTAGGAAACTAGCGTTTTAACCTTTTCTGGGCGATTTTCCAATTTTATTTATTTATTTGTATAGTAAAAATATATATACATATAAAATAGTAGATACATTATGTACAAAGGATGACTTATCTCCTTAATAGATCTCAACCAGAAAACTTTTCTCTTCATGAGAACCTTCCTCGGAATCAATAAATAATTGCAACGCAGTTATTTTCGAATTTCCCCTTTTTTAACGATTCATTTTTATTTATATGGTGTACACTGTCAAAAGTACTTGGTAGTACTCTATATTAACTAACTGATGGTTCAGTTAGTTATAACTATACTATATTGACATTAATGTTTTTTACAGATCCTTCTGGAAGTATGGCGCCAAGAATTTTGACAATATCAGATGACGAGACTGTACCCCAAGGAGGGGATATACGACTGGTTTGCTGTGCTATTGGCAGTCCACCGCCTACTTATAGGTGAGACATGTTTAAAGTACAATAAGAAGTTATTATGAAGTTATTACTATATTAAACCTCAAAATTCCACAAAACTGAAAATTACTGGGTGTTACTTATATTAATGTAGTAAATTTCATTGTTTTAGTTGGTTTCGCCATGCGAATGGTCGCCTGAGCCCAGTATCCAATAGCATCAGAATATCTGTATCAGAACAAGTACTGATCATCAGGCGTGCGCAGATATCTGACAGTGGAGTATGGACATGTCGGGCTCACAATCAATATGGAGAGCAGCGACGGGATGCAAGACTTAGAGTTAGGTCAAGATTAGTAGTCAGCGTGCATCCTCAACTACAGGTGAGAGAAAACTAGATATTACAGATTAACTGAAAAGAAAAGTATATTATGTGCGTAAGGACTACCTGGTAACGCGCTTGCTTGGGGTTCGATTGAAGCGGGTTCAGTCACGAGTCTTGCACTTTATTTAGGTTTATTTTGATGTCCGAATCGTTATAAGCTTAAATCTTAAGGAAGTTCTAATAATAGAAAAATGATACTAAAAAAAGTTCTAATTATAGATAAAAAATTGATAAAAAACAATAAGGACATCATAATAAGGATTTTGTGCCAAAGATGAGTTCAATTTTTTTTTTCTTGAAAGGTACAATAATTACTTACAAGTAAGAAGAACACCTATCAATGAAAAGATAAAAACATATTATATGCGAGTGTAAGAAAATCAAAAAACATTACCCTCTTTCTGAATAATCGGTTTTATATTTGCTCTCCGCGGAGCAACTTATTCAGTACTTATCATCCCCAGTTTTATCAAATCTTTTATACTAAAATGCGATCAGTAGGTACTTTAGAAAATAGGATTGCTACATTAAATATTTACTTCATTACAGCCTCCTTGTTTTGGACTGTATACTGTAAGGCCTCCAGCGATTTCCCCGAGGAAAAGCTTCGCCACTGTCGCCGAACGTGTTTACAATTCCTTATTTTCACTAATTTATAAAGGATTGTTTGATCTTAAAATTGTATTTACGATAGCATGAGTCTAATAATTATTTTCTTAGATGTGTTCTCTATTTTATTCTGGGATTTCCCAACATAATTATTTATAATTTCAAAACAAAAGGAATTTAAAGATCTAAGTTTTTACGAACTGTAAATTATGACGTCCATTATAAACCAAAGTTGTAGGTTACTAGTATAACAACAAATTTTCATATAGATAAGATATCATATAGATAAGAGCAGGCTTGAATGAGATTTTCAAGTGATGTGAGAGATGCAGCTAATAAAATTATATATTATGTACAATTGTATTCAAGTCATAATATCATGACTATTCTTTATAAACTAGCTACTACGAACTAGCCGAATATTATTTGGTTAAACAACAAACGAACATATTTTAAGTTATATAAAGGAAATGTCATATACACTTATTCTGTAAAATTCTAAATAAAACATTTTAAAATTTCGGTCAATAAATAGAAAAGCTCTTATTTACCTTTTTCTAAGTCATTAGATAGAGTAAAAGTTTGAAATATACCTATAACACTTTTGAATGATATTTGGATTTTAAACGTTAAGAAACAAAAGTTACGAAGACATAACTCAGTTACGTCTTTTGGATCCCTTGTGACATAAGTACCTTTTAATTAATAAACTGTTAACTTAAAATTTTCAAAACAAACAAATCTTGTCCTTAGAGGGTTAAATCATTATATTTAACTGATTCGGAAGTACGATTGTAAGTTTTCAGAAAAAGAAACAAAGAAACGTTCTTTTACAATTCTTTTCATAGAAATAGTAACACGATTTACAAACACCCGATTTCTCACATTCTCGCAAACGTCGTGTCAGTACGACGCGACAGGGCGAGATGGCAAATTGAAAAATACTCGTAAGAATTCAGATCAGATCAGCCGATAGCATTACGTTTGTCGAATATCGACGAGATGTCAAATAACTTAGATCAACTGTCGAATAATAATCCACGTTAGTTGAAAGTTGGAAAGTTTGTACACCTGCCTTCCAGCGCAATGTTCGTGGGTTTGATTCCTATAAAGAGCTAAAGGTTTGGTAATCTATATCCAGGAAAACTTTCCTGTCCAGGTTACATAAATATCGTATATAATATGTGTATTGTATATTATTATATATTGTAATAACCAGTATAAAACATGAACAAGAAAAAAGTTATCCAGAAGTCAATCAATGAAATATTGCTTACTAGCGGCCCGCTCCGGCTTCGCACGGGTATAAAATATATAGCCTACTGTTATAATACATATAAGCCTTCCTCTTCAATCACTCTATCTATTAAAAAAACCGCATCAAAATCCGTTGCGTTGTTTTAAAGATTTAAGCATACATAGGGATAATAGGGACAGAGAAAGCGACTTTATTTTATACTATGTAGTGAAGCCACATTGATCTTAGAACGAAACCTACAGGTGAACGAAATTATATAAGAAAATAAATTAAAATATCAATTAAAACTTATTTTCACTAAAGCGTTTATCAAAATGTTAGCTATTTGTAAGTAAACCTACTCAAAAGTTACTTAATGGTCGGCACTTTAACTCAAATGGTATTTTAATGTGTTTAAACGAATTTTGATAACTCGGGCGTTGCGTCAGTCGAGCCAGGTGTAATTGATTCCTTTACGTTTCAAACTAAATAATACTATCGTAATATTTGGAGCTACTGGAAAAAAAATGGAGAGGTAATAACCCTCTGATGAAGCGCTAGCCTGGCAAATCTAGTGAAGTGGGTTTAAACCCCACCACCAATGTGGGTTGGCGGATTTCACATGTATATCCCAAAACTTTCTTGGTACTCTAAGACCTGCAGTATTTCGAAGTTTTTTGAATTTTCTATATTTACGCCCATGTAAAAAGGCTGGCAGAGTGTCGAGAAATCAGTTGAATTCCGAATTTTAGGAAAGACTACGAAGACATACGATTAAGTGAGAAAGTGAAGAAGAGTTGGGTTAAGTTGTAGTAAAGTAAAATGATGTATAATAATGTAATAAAGTGCTCAGAGACTAAAATTAGCCAGTGTTATGTACAAGTTGCACGTGTTACATAGAAGAAATAAAAATCTGTAGACACTATTAATTTACAATTCCGAACCTATACATCCATATAATCTCTCTATGCAGTAACAAAACTTGTTCATTTCGATGTAGTAACCCAACTTAATGCTACATAATTAAAATGTATGAGCTAATCTTCATAAAACACTCTTTTTTCGTATAATTCGTTTCGAGACCTGTTCTCTGAGACAACGTAAATTGTTCCGAATTATTCATGAGAGATCTTGTATTGACTTGTAACGCGAACGAGAGTAATGGATATTTTTTCGACATCACTGAATTTTAGGGATTCCAAAATAAATGAGGTCCTTTGTTCTGAGGTTATTCTTACAACATGAAAGTTGTTTTTATTAGGTGAAATAAATTTGAAGGCACTGTAGCCCAGTGGTGACGTACACGTTTGGGAAACCAATTAAAGCGGGTTAAAATCTCGCATCTTCGGGTCTCGCATTTGTGATATTTTCATGTGCGAATCATTTCTAACATCTCGTACGGTGTGACATGATGTACGGACGACGGCGATCGAAAACATTATGAGGAAACCTGAATGTCTGAGAGAACCTAATAAGCAAGTTTTCGAACAACTACGCTCAAAACAAAATTGTCGTCGTAAATTTCTTATTAGTTCCTATCAATTCTTCATTGTTCAATTATTAAATCCTTGTTATTAATTAATTCATAATTAATTCAGATTCATAACATTGGATAACTTAAAAATAAGGAAATTAAGTGGATATTTTACGTATGATTATACGTAGATCTTGATTAATATTAAAAAGGCAGAGATTCTTTGTTTATTTGAACTACTAATAGCTAATATCAATGTTTTTTGAGAACTCAGAACACTTCTGAGACGCTAATTAAATATCTTAATTTTTTGTATATCAATAAGACTACTATCATCAATCGTTTACTAAATTTAAATTTTTCAATTCAATTCAATTCTCTTGTTAATGGCTTCGAAGCGTGACAGTTGAGCACAGATTATTTCGCCAGTATCACGTAGAATGGAAAACACACGAAGGAGATTCATCGGTAACATAGAGTCAATAAGTTTATTAATTATGATAGTATAAGGGAAGTAAATCCTTATTAAACCTACATTTTTTTAAAGCCTTAACAATTTCTCAACAGGTGGCAAACTCAGGTAGCTCAGTGACATTCAACTGCTCAGTGGAGGGCGGGGAGGCGCGAGTGCGGTGGCTACACGACGGCGTGCCGGTGGGCGGCGGCGAACGAGTGCTACGCGTGCACGGTGTAGTGCGTGCACACCGTGGCATGTACCAGTGCTTTGCTGAGAGGGACTTGGATAGCGCTCAAGCAGCTGGAGAACTGAGGCTTGGGGGTAAGTATATTTAATAATAGTTCGTCTTAATTCTTCTTTTCGTAATACTTTCTTAGGTTTACGCAAATATTTGACATTGTAAATGAAACTATCTTTCTGGATTATGACGCGGATTTATTTTGATTTTTGGTTCCCGACATTTCGAAAGCAGAAAAGAACTCTGCCGTCACCATGATTGCTGTAAAGCAAGAGTTATGGGACTCGGTTGCTGTAAAGCAATCATGCTCATGGGAGAGTTCTTTTCTTAGCAGAACTGCCTTCTTAAACGGTAATAGTGAAAATAAATAAAAAAAAGCAAATTATGTTTGTATACTACTAATACCTTCTTTAAATTCCTTTAATTATTTCTGTCAATTTCGCATTTAGGTCTAAGATTCTAAAAATTTATAGTTGAAACGATCACTACGGTCAATATTACTGAGATAAGTCATGGGCGTGAAAGATTAAAATGTGCGCTTTATTAATCCTTTAATTTCTTTAAAATTCTGGTTGGACATGGTATAATTCACTATGACATGAAATAAGATGTAGGATGGACGGTTTTCTCGTGCTCAATTCTTGATGTGCTTCAGGCGCTGTGCTAAAATACCGCCAACTCACCAGTGTTGAAAAATGCCAAGTAAATCGGAGAATTATGGTATTTTAGTTCTACCCGGACCTGTAATCTTAAACTAGTAGTATAAACCTGTATAGAAGACACAGCTTTCATTATTTCATTAGTATATTCAATTAAGCAAAATTTCTGAATTTACCAGATGAATACAAATTAAATCTTATATAAATTACAAATCTTTAGTTTAGTTAAAAAAGTATGAGATTTTAATCAACTTACTTACCTAAAATTACATTTTTAAACAATGCTGTTATGAACGCTATATTTTTTTTTTTTTTTTTTTATTTATAAAAGTACACAAACAACATAAATATTAATACATTCATGAACATTAATTATTAAAAACAAGAAACAGTCAAATATGTAAGTCTTAAAAAGTGTACATAGCATTCACTTGTCATAATCAAAGGTATACATTCAGATCAATAATTCCATAAGATAAGTATAATTAATTAATAAATACAATTTAAATAATCAGCATTAGTCAACAGTCGTCTAGGTAGTTTATGGTTGTCAAAAAGATTAAAAAGTATAGTCAAATTAATAATCAAATATCACTTATTATTTAAACGGTAATGTACATTTACATGTCCAAAAAATACAAGTTAATAAAATAGTAGTAATGTCAAAATTAAATATAAGTACAGAACATGTCATAATTAAAATTAACCATTAAATCACATTGAATAGAATATTTATAATATAACACTAATCTTGAATCCTAAAATAATTAAATAATTTTCTTTTAAATATTGGAAAGGAATTGTAAAAGATATCTATGTCCGGAATTGATTTAAGAAGATTATTATATTTGTTACAAATGCGTAGTAAGGGGGCTTGATTGCCAACCTGAGTTCTCACACGAGGAGTTTCAAACAATTTGTAAATGCGCGATGTTCTAGGGTTTCTAGATGGGACTGATAACAATATTCTTTCAAGCAGCTCTGATTGTTTTATTTTATTGTTGAGAATGTTGAAAAAAAAGCTTAGCTCAAGAATTTCGCGCCTGTTACGGAGAGAGATCATATTAAACTTAATCAGTCGCTCGTTGTACAATCGTCTGTGTGAAAAGTTAGGCTCGTGAAATGAAAGGTATTTAGTAAAAGCACGCTGGATACCTTCGATTCGTTGGGAGTGTACGTTATACAGGGGATTCCAAATGACACTAGCATACTCGAGAGAGCTGCGAACCAGGGCATTGTAAAGGACTATTTTGGATCGTCTGGAAAATCCGTGTGCATTTCGCCTGAGAAATCCTAAGTTTTGAGCGGCCGTAGTAACCATTCTATCAATGTGTGCTACGAAAGTTAACCGATTGTCTATAGTGACTCCTAAGTCTCTGATTTCAAATACTTCATGTATTGGTGAGTTTCCTATTGAGTAACCAGAGACAAGCGGCTTTTTTTTTCGGGTGAATTTTATGTAAAAACATTTACTTACATTTAGAGTCATATGATTGAGATAACACCATTCATTGATATTATTCAGATCGTGTTGAATAAATTCTACGTCTCTTTGATTTTTTACTGTTTTATATATTTTAAGATCATCGGCAAATAGCGAACATTTACAATGTTTTATGGTTTTGGTAATATCGTTAATAAAAATAAGGAATAAGATAGGTCCAAGATGTGAGGCACTCCACTTTTGGCTATATATACCTCCGATTCGAAACCGGCAGCGTTAACAGTAAGTGGTCTTTTTGTTAGATAAGATTTAATCCAATTAACCAAGTATACATTTAGGCCATATTGACGAAGTTTTCTCAGGAGTATGGGATGACTTACTTTATCAAACGCGCTGCTAAAATCTGTGTATATAGCATCAATTTCATCACCCTTATCCACCGCTAATGCAAGATCCGATGTAAAAATAGTTAAGTTAGTCTGCACTGATAGCCCATTTCTAAAGCCATGTTGAGAGTTGGTAAGTAAGTTCTCAAAATGTTTACTTAGTGTAGAACACACAAGGCTCTCAAAAAGCTTAGAGAAACACGATAAAATTGATATTGGCCTATAGTTTTTAATGTCCGCACGATCGCCTTTCTTATGAATTGGTACAATTCGAGCCTTTTTCCATTCCTCTGGGAAAACACCGTTGTTTAAAGAATAGTTAAATATTAAAGTCAATGGAAAAGCTAAGGCAGAGCCGCATCTTTTAATAAATAGGGGGGGAAGACCGTCAGGACCAGCACCTTTTTGAATATTCAAGGATTTTATTTTTCTTAGAACGTCAATTTCTCGAAATTCTAATTTCGAAATCGACAAAAGATTTGCATCGGTATTCAGATCATCATTGATGCTGTTTCTTTGGTTTGTTTTGTCCAAATAAACGGAGGAAAAATGATGAGCAAAAAGGTTGGCAATTTCTTTTCCAGAATTGGTTTTGACATTGTCTAGCGACATAGATGCAGGTAACAGTGATTTTGTATCTCTTTTTTTCTTATGGTAGTTCCAAAACGAGTTTGGGTTCCTAACAATATTACTTTCGAGATTTTTTTTATAGTTAGTATAAGATACGTCAAATAGTTTATGGCATCGGTTACGTAAAATTTGAAATTCGAGTTTATCTCTAGGATTACCGTATTTACGATATCTAACGCGCAGTCTCTCTTTATCTCTAAGCAAATTAATAAGATTTCTATTAAACCAGGCAGGGTATTTCGTATTAGTTGGTTTACGCTTAGGTACTAATCGCTCTATTATTTTATACAAATTACTGTACAATAACTCAACCATAGCGTTCACATCACTACTTTCAAAAAAATTTCGATCCCAGTTGACATTGTTTAGTTCATTAATAATTTCAATATAATTAGCTTTAGTGAAATTGTAAGTTGAGCAAGTTTTTGGTCGCAAATATGAAAAATATGGGAACGAGACAGTTATTAATAAATTAGGATGATACAAATCCAGTTTACTCAGTAGGTCAAGAGGCTTAGATACTATCGTTTTATCTATATTACTTATTACTAGATCTAAAAGTTTGTTATCACAATTTTTAATTCTATTATATTGATGCATGCTGTTAATCGACAAAAAATCAATTAATGAGAACCCTAGCGCATTATTATAGTTTGATGGATTCATAAAAGTGCAGTTTTTTTCTATGTTCCATTCAATAAAACCCATGTTGAAATCTCCGATCACTATTATATCCTCAATTTGGTTTGTAACATAATCTACTTTATCGAAAAACCGTGTGACATTTTCTACGTTTACGGGAGGAGGAAGATAAACAATACAGAGACCAATTTTTTTAACACATTCATTGATAGCAAGGTCTAGTGTTATCCACATATTTTCACCCTCAGTTTCCCAATCACTAACACGGCAGGAAGAAATGCCTCGTGATACCGCAACTAATATACCACCTCCGTCTTTCTTTGAGTTTTCAGAACAAAAACGATCCTTTCTGTATACAATATAGCGTGAATCGAACAACTCACTGCTAGAAATTGTTGAGTTCAACCAAGTTTCTGTGAAAGCTATAATTTTATAATCAGAGGTTAAAACGTTCTTCAGGACATTGTTCGTTTTTGTTCTCAAACCTCTAACATTTTGATAATATATATCTAACATTTTATTTACTGAAAATCCATAGCATTCACATAGACCTGATAACTTTAGTTAATAAGCTTAAGGCTTTCTTCATTTCTAATTAACTTAGCCTGACTAAATTCGTCCTTACGTACAAATATTTTGCCGTTTCTTATCCAAGTAAAACGATAGTTCATTTCTTTGGCTTTAATCCTTGTGGCAGCGTGAAGTGACTTATTAGCAGGTGTTAAGTGTTCTGAGACGTAGATGGGCTTACAAGTCCCGCCAATCCCAAGATGATGAGAGTTAAGTTTTTCTTTTGGATTATTTTTGTTAAACTGCGTAATAGCTGCGAGCATTGCATCACGGTGTCGTGCACTTCTCAGTTTAACGACTACTGCACGTGGTTTCTCATTATTCTTTTTTAACTGAGCCACTCTCGTAGCATGATGTATTTCATCTTCTGTCAAAGGATAATTGACAGTACGCCCTAATTGGACAGTTAAGTTTGTTAGATTTTCTGCTCTGTTTTCGGGAATCCCATTTATTTCAATATTATTCTCTCTCATGTGTATTTCGACACTGTTTAACCTGGACGAAAGATCTTTGACAGTGAATTTGAGATGTTCATTTTCACTTTTCAATTGATCAACTAAAACTGACTTTTCTTCTAGTTTAACCTTCATTTCTTCATACTGAGCATTCATAAAATTTATTAAATCGCAAAAACCAGTAATCTGATCGGTAATAGTTTTAAGATGTGCTGAGACTAGTTTTTGTATTGTTGAGGCTAACTCTTGTTGGATAATATCGCGGAGCTTACGTTCTGTAAGGTCTACATTTTCAACCGTGTGCTGAGAAGTGGAACATTCAGGAGATTTACAAGGTCTTTTGCGTTTTGAGACATAAGATACATTCGGCGTGTTGACAACAGATATATCGCAATCTTCTAAAGTTGTGGCAGATATAATTGGTGTGTTTGTATTACCTGTTTTCGGCTGCTTATTCAAACACTCAGGACACATCCACTTGTTCTTTTGATGTAAGTCCATTAATTGAAATCGTTTTAGAGATATGTTGCTACATTCAATATCGTATTTCGACTTACAATTAGTACAAGTAAGAAATTCTTTTTTTGGTATTATATTTTTGCATCCAGCGCATAGACTATTTGTTGTAGTCGACATTTTTTAATAAACAATTTTATAAAACTAAAAACGAAATATTAAATGTAAACACGGATTCGAACTTGGATTCCAACGAATGCAATACAATCCACTCTCTCGACGATCGGGCCAAGAGACAGTTAGCTTATGTGTTGAATTTAATGTTCCATATGTACTTAGATATTTTTAATTTTACTAACAGTAGGTAGATGGATATTGAACTTTAACTGATCTCCCGCATTTGACACACGGCACACATTATTTTTCTTTAAGCAATAAAGTTATATTATAACAATATCTTTACGATTGATTACAATGACAGCGCTAATTTCGTTCACATAATATACACTATTCACAGTAATTATTGAGTGAGAATTTATACTTATAAAATTTTAAAACTGTCTTTGTCACTTAAAAGTCTTTTCAGTAATTGTTAGTTGTAGCTATCCACAAATAGTAATACTTAAAAGTCAAAGTCATAAAAACTTTCAAGAACCATATTTAACACACATATATATACTTTTGACTATGAAATTAAATAGAAATTTGCTGAGCTACTTTAAACTCGGCAAACGTCACCTGTCAACTGCTAATCAGCATCATATATTAAATCAGAATGACCATCTGGTACAGCGATAAATACTCGTAGGTAGATCATCTTCTTCGTTAAACGAATATAGTGGTGTCTTAGCTATATTTTTATTAAAATTTTTGTATATATTAGTCATTTTTTCTTATTACTTATAAGAATATAATATTATAAAGATAATAATATATTTTGTTATGTTCATGTTACATACATACACTACAATTATTATATTCTTATAGAAATACTACGTACTACGTCTACGATTTAAAACTTCTATTTCATATTACGCTCATTGAATTTCACTGAAAACTTAAACAATTACTGATACTAGTTGATTTTTGTCTGTAACAATATTTAGTTGGATTAAAATCGATTGTAATTTAATTTTAACTCATGAATAGAAAACAAAAGTAAAACTGAACTGAACTGAAAGATTCTACGAATTCCTCAAAGATCTTTTTTTATCTGAAAAAGAAAAGAATTTTCTTAGAATAAGAATGGTACAAGTTTCATAACACGAAATTAAGTAAAGGTGGTTGGAAACAAAAACGCTGGCTACTACTTAATATGCTTAAGGTATTATATCCATTTTTCTTAAAAAATCACAAATCCTGGAAAATGCAAAAAGTTTTGGATGTAAGGTGCTGTTCGTTGATCTTAATTGGTTTTTCTTATAACAGAGATTATCTTAAAGTTATAAATAGTTCAGAAATTTCACTACAAAAAGCTCGCAAATAATCTCTTTATATAAAATTTTATTAAATATTCTTATGAACTTAAAGGCTTGGTACTTAGTTTGGATGCAAAAATGATTAGAGTTTATCAGACTAAATAGCCTCTGTATTAGTTAAAATATATAAAAACAATGCCTATCATTTTATTGATTAATTTACTTATTTGACGACTCGTTTGGCTCAGTTGGTAGTGACCCTACTTTCTGCGCCAGCGGTCGCGGGTTCGTGACCCGCTGGGGGCATTCATTTGTTAAGTACGAATGTTTATTATCCAGTCATGGATGTTAACATTTATATTATGTATGTATTTAATGTCATAAAGTGTACTATCTGATATCCGTAACACAAGCCTCGTAGTTTACCACGGAACTAGATGGCCCTGTTGTAATAATGTCCCAACATTTTTTTTATTTATATTTATTTATATATTAAGCTTTTGAATAGAGCTTATTAAGCACATATTTAGATATTAATGTAAACGTTTATGATGCTCTTCGGGGAACTTCTAACTTTAACTTCATCTTTCAGAATACCTTAGTGAGTTAGACAAGCTTTGCATAGCTTAAGAAACTTACGCAGATACTTGTAGTTAGGTTTCATGCCCTACCATACATTAATAGGTAGTTAGGGTATCTTCTATCACCTAAATCTTGAATCTAAAATCAAGCAAGCTAAGAAAATTCAAATCTTTTTAGTCCATCTATAATACCTTTAACTATTAAGTAACAGTTAGTGTAAACTATGAATACTCTAAAGTATAATTCAGGCACTTAATTAGCAAACTGGATGTTATTAGGCTAAAATATATTCAGCAGGTCTCGTATAAATTATGGTAATATTCATACCCTAGGTAGCTGGAGACGTATGGGAGTCACAATAATTTGGAACTTTCATGTAGTTTAATATGAAATAGAGCTAAGAGGAAATTTATATACATTTTCATACAAAGTCGAATGCCTTAAGTATGTTTAATAGAGTACAGTAGCACGATGCGTAACGAAGGTCAATCTTCTTTATAAACAAAGAAGGGTATTTTAATATTAACTAGCAATTCACCCTCGCCTTGGTTCTTTGCTAGATTTAGCGCGAGCGAAGTCGCGAGTTCCACTAGTTATATACTAAAACCTTCCTGGAACACCACTCTATCCATTGGTAAAAACAGCATGAAAATCGGTGCAGTAGTTTATGAGTTTATCGCGAACAGACAGACAGACGCGGTGGATGACTTTGTTTTATAATATGTTGTTTCAAGAAAGAATACATAACATAATATTAAGTAGCTCTATTTCTGAACGTACTGTGTTCAGAAAGACAAATCTACAATTAGATAGCTAACATCAATTCTATATTCAATGAAATAATTAGAAAATCTATAAAAGAACAAAACAAAAATCTAAATTTCTTTTGAATTTGCATTTAAATTAACTAAGCATAAAATTCAGTGCATATAAAGGTGACCCAATTCTATAAATCTGTAAATTGCGACAGTACCATTGTTTCGCTTAGTATATATCCATAGTAACTATAGGACTCGGTTGTCCAGATTGCTTTATTGATTAAAGCATCACTGGACAAGCCATGCGTCACTGACACGAAGCGAATTTTCATTGGAAATTTATATTACGTCAATCATTTCACTGGCACCGTTGAGATTCTGGGGCAATTTATGTAACAGTTTAATTTGAGTGGGTTATTATAGAGAAGTATTCATTTGTTTACTTCATAAATAACGAGCAATGTTAGTTTGAATTTATGTCAATTCGTTTAATATTTAGTAAATAGAATGTATGGATATAGCGAGTTAAATGGCTTTTGATGCTAATGTTTTATTTTCCTCGCCAGTCAAGTGGCTGGCGTGTAGATTATGAGGAAAAGATCCGATTTGGTCCATAAAAATTAATAGGTTTCTCTCGATGCTTGGTGTAACCATTAATCTGCTTCATACAAGATTCGTGAAAAGACATTAAGCGTCTACTGCTTTTTAATTGCATTGAACTCATTAACGTTAGCAACGATTAATTCTTATAGTTCAATATTGAAAATTTTAACCACCTGCACTTTTAAAAAAACAAAAGCTTATAAGTAAATGTGCTTGTTACTTCTTAACTCTGTAAACACTTGAAATTGAGATATAACCTATTTTGACTTAAAACGTAGCCAACAAACTAAGCATATTTTATGTAGTAAATACCTACTGTGATTCTAAGAGCTTTTTTTTGATTTTTAACTTTTTAATTTTCTTAAAACTTATATTCAAATTAATGCTTAATATTTTTAAACTTTTATATACAATAAAGGAAATTACAAGTAAACTTAACTGTATATACAATACACTTAATTATTACTATACAAGCTTTTAAGTTGTGGACTTTATATTATTTTGTTATGTAACACGTGTGCAGAAGATCTGTGCCAATATATCTCCGTAGTGCACACATGCGCCGCACGCGATCAGCGGCGACATTCGTCAGCACAATCGAAATATTCCACAGAGTTATATGGGCCATTTACAACAAGTCGAGAACTATTCTGGTCACACAACCTTCGATATTTTCCTATGTACTAAAAATAATATAGCCATAATATAACTAATGCTGTACCCTTGCTCTACTCAATTGCATCCTGATTTGCTTTTTTTATTACAATATTTTATACAAATAGCGTCAATTTTTCTTTTTTTTATTTACAGAAAAAGTTTTTTGGCTTGACAACACGTTTGGCTCAAAATGCTTACTTGATGTGTCAGAGGCCGCGGGTTTGAGTCCCGCTGGGGCATACTTTAGTGTGACAAACACGAATGTTTGTTCTCCAGTCATGGAGTTTATACTTATAATACATATGTGTATGGTATCAACTATCTGGTACATAATATAACACAAGCCTCGTTGCTTATCTTGAAACTAGATGATGCTCTGTGTTAATGTTCACAAAGTAGCTAATTATGATAAAAGTCTAATAAATAAATAAATATGTTGGGATATTATTAAACACAGCGCCATCTAGTTCCGTGATAAGCTACGAAGGAAGCTTGTGTTACAGATACTAGATAGTTGATATAAATATAAATACCCATAACTAGAGTACAAGCATCCGAGTTTAACAAATAAATGCCTCAGCGGGACTCGAAACCGTGACCGCTGGCGCAAGAAAGTAGGGTCACTACTGCGCCAAACGTGTCGTCAATATCGATAGTATATATCACTCTGGTTGGTTATTACGTATACTATTTTTGCGTAAATTATTTTTAAATACAAAATTATCGCTTTTAAAGTTAGTTTAGCTCAAATCATTGTAATAATCGCATAAACAAAGCACGTGGTGTAAGGCAGTAAGAGACCCAGCGGGCGGCCATCCAAGGGGTAAACTATTTGTAGCAAACTTTATTCTATTATTTTCACTGCAGATCGTATACGAGTTTGAAACTGCACTATTTTTTATTACAAAACTTGTTTCTCGAAGATAGTTTTCAATAACATTACGTTTTGTTTTTTGTGAAATTTAGCTAATGGTTTTTATTAATTAACCCGGCGTCATTGAGGTTGGGTCAGGATGACCCAGTGCGTTTAAGAATGCGTATATTTTTTTGAATATGCCCGCGACGTGTCCCTTTTTCTCAGTAGCTAGAAACAATGCTTTGATCTAAACGTTTCCGAAAAGAAATCAGTCCTGCAGTGACTGCGCTAGGAGATAAGCCCGTGCATTTGTTAAACGGGTAAATTTGACCCATGCTCACAGTTAACGTAACAATTTTGGACCTTTTTGTATGATTTTTTTTTGCTTAATTTTGTTTTTTGGTGTATATTTAAGTTTTTTCTTATGATTTTGATATTATTATTTTTCCCTTACTTCAAAGTAGTTTACTTTGATGACAAAATTTCTCGGGAAAAAAGGGAAAAAATTGACTTGACACTGATCAGAGTATTATTGGATAAATTAATATTTGAAGTGACAAATTCCTCCTGAATTCACTGAGTTAGAACGCGGAACGTCTTACACTCGTAAGTTTATTCAAAAAATCGCCAGAATTTGAATCCCTTGTCTCAAAAAATGCATAGGAGAATCAGGGAGTTTACTGATGATTGAACTGGTGATGATGATACAGATGATTGGTGAAATCATCTAAAGAGCCTCCTACTAAAAGACCCAATGCCTGCAAAAGGTGCCAAGTATAACATGCAAAAAAGAATCATCATATATAACTGATGAGACTATATTTTAGAGTAATAAGGTGATGAAACTCGAAGGCATCTCAATTTTGCTGAGTTTTTGAGGATTGAAGTAAAAATTTAAATATTATAAATAAATGTTCTGCGATTCAATATTTTTTTTCTTTTATTTCTAAAATCAAATTGTAAGTTTACACTATACTGACAAAGATAACGAATATATTCAATAAAACATGAAAATTTCATACATTAAATATACGGGTCATATTGACCCACCTCAACATCCATGTAACAATTTCGCACCACAATGACGCCGGGTTAAGAGAAGCTTAGCAGCTATTAAATACATGCTTTTTAGAAACTTTCATAATTTTAATAATTATAATAAAATGCCTAATGTTATTCCTTAAAACATTAGCTTTCTGCCAATCATACCAGCCGTTTCGGAGATAATCCGAACCAAACAGATAGACAGACAAAAGTATTAAACATGGCAATTGCTTATAAGTACCGTATATTATCCCATATACATTTAGTAACAAGCTGTTATTTTGACTTTACAAACAGACTTCAGTTTTATAATTTTTATAGGAGACTCTTAAAGAATTTATTACATGCAATTAAGAATATAATAGGCTTTACCTTATTTACCCGCAATTAAAAGCACATAGAGCTGAAGTCGTTTAATAATTTCCTTCTAACTCTAATAGATAGCGTGTCAACGTCCGGTTTCATAATAAAGTGCTCACGACCGTTGCTGTTATTTACTACCTCATAATTCCTCTGTCAAGTTCATTTACTCGCCGCTGCAAATGCTTTGAATTATAGCGCCGATTGCGAAACTATTTGCTTTGTTCACTATGTATGTATTTCTTGTTGCTTTACCGACTTCTGAAATGGAAGAGGATGAGAGTTTTTTTGTGTATGTTTGTTTGTATATTACAAGATTATGTGGCTTATGTCTTGTTAACTAATTTTCATGATTAACTTTTTACGATATAAAAGTGATGTATTATTTATGATGAAATTTGATATTTGTTATGAAATATTCTAAAAATAATAAAAACTTAACGAATCTTTTCATTACAATGTACTGTATATATTTTAATGGTTAGTTTAAGTAACAAAAGTACTGAAAATGAATAATTATAGAACAAAATTATTCAATACAACATATGTAAGGCATAACGCCACATAGATTACACGCATTACACAGATCATGTCAATCAAATATGAAAAATCTCAATCACTACTTAGCACAAGATTCGAACTCAATACCTCTAGATCTACAAAGGAACTAACAACTAGATCAAAGAGTCAAAAATAAACCTTTATAACGAATATTACAGGATTTAGTAATTAAAATATAGTATCTTCTAATATTATGAGCCTACATAAGAGTGATGGACGATCCCCACACATCGTTCGGTTCTTTGTTTACTTACATTCGAAGCGTTGATTGGTTTCCGCTTTGACACTCTTGATTTATAGCCTCGTTTGGACACATTTTACTTGTATAGATGAGGGCAAGTATGAAAAAATTGAAAATTTATGAAAATTGATGACCGTACAGTTTTTAAAAATGCATTTTTGCCTATTCAAATTCATGTATTTTATGATGGGTATGTATTAAATATAGTTGTTCCTGCTATTTAAAACCTACTATCTAATGGTATGGTAACTAAATTGCATAAAAGTTGTTAATATAATGTCATTTTCAATTCATATATATTTATAGGCAGTGAAAGCCTAGTAGTAACGCGTTCGCTTCAGAAACCGAGTGAAGCAGGTTTGTTGTCGTTTGAAACATTTTCATGACTGAATTATTTTCATTATTATCTTACGATGAAGGAAAAAATGGTGAAAAAACCTGTATGTCTGAATGACCCTAAGA
The DNA here is from genome assembly GCA_905231865.2 of Boloria selene. NCBI lineage: Eukaryota > Metazoa > Arthropoda > Insecta > Lepidoptera > Nymphalidae > Boloria > Boloria selene. Next base: position 412,581 of record HG993132.1, read on the forward strand.
AGTTTTCATGTTAAGTCCGGCAATTCGCACTGCGCCAGGGTAGTGCACTAAGGCCTTATCCCCGCCGTATATAAGACCCGTCCCCAGCTGTTGGACATTAAAAAGGTCTGAACACAATATATGTTTATATATAAAAAGAAAGTCGGGTTAATTACGCCATTAATAACTCAAGAGCAGCTGCACCAAGTTTTCTAATCTTTGATTTGTTGGATTTGCCTCCGCCCCGAATAACGGAATTATTAAAATTCACGAAAAAAAGAAATCTCTTGGCTTACGATAACTTATAATTATTAACATAATATGTATATTTAAAACGTACCTAGGAACACATAGAGCGAAGCGAAAGTTAGTCGTTTGTTTATAATTATAATGTTTTTATAACATATTCTTATATAACAAATTTTCTCTTCTTTATATAGATAAATAGTCCTTATTTACTGCCGCCTTTATTATGAAAAAAAAACAAAAAAAATATATCGTTAATGTAATATGCAACCAGTACAAAAATTATATCATTACGTTCATCAAATCTTACTTCCGTAGAGCTTTACACACTTATGAAATGCCTTGTTTGTTCGATCCCGCGTCGGGCCAAGTCTAATTATGGGGCTTTTCGGTAAAGAAGTTGTCAGTATCAGCCCTGAGTTGTTGAGTTAGCGGTGTTTCACTTTCACCTTTCCACCTTTGAGACATCACTCTCCAGTCGAGGTTAATTATCATCCCACTGAGTTTTGGCAGTAAAAGAAATATAAAGATTTAAATAGCTTTCTTTTCGCAAGTGTTAGTGGATTTATATCAAGAGAAACTTCTTCACTACATAGTATAAAACAAAGTCGCCTTTTCTGTCCCTATATCCCTATATCCCTATGTGCGCTTAAATCTTTAAAACTACGCAACGGATTTTGATGCGGTTTTTTTTAATAGATAGAGTGACTCAAGAGGAAGGTTTATATGCATAACTAGCAGATCCCGCGGCTTTACCTGTGCTAAATCTAGGGAAGAGCCCGAGCGAAGCGAGGGCGAGTCGCTAGTAGTGACTAAAATGATGTCTATTCATATTATAACAAAATTTTAACTTAGTCGAACGCATAATGCAATGCGTCTTTGGAAAATCTAATTGAAATAGTCATTATAAGCGATACAAAGGCCGAATCTATAGCTTATTGAAATTTTGACTCTCTGTCGGTCTGTCTGAAAAAGAAATGAATACAGATTCCAATTTGTATTTTTGTTATATTATGTATTTATTTATTTATTATAAATAACATAACGATAATAACTGCATTAGTATAAAACTGTGTCGCAGTCATTAACGCCCACCTCGCAAGCGTCATGTATGACAACAAAATTACACAAAATAAAGTAAAGTAAGAAAATATAACAAAAATCTAAGTATTATCTATAACAACTATATAATGAAATATGATGACATCGAATATACATATGAGTGTGCCATGTGTGTTTGTGTGTGTGTGTGTGTGTGTGTGTGTGTGTGTGTGTGTGTGTGTGTGTGTGTGTGTGTGTGTGTGTGTGTGTGTGTTTATGTGTTTGTGAGTGTGTGAATATTTGATTATGAATGGGTGTGAGTAGGTCTACTGTTTGGTCATAATTTAAACCGATGAGCCAACTGATTAGTTTAAATTAACAGTTACGTGAAGAAAGAGAATAAATATTTAATTCTTTATTAATTTTATTCTAATTTACAAATAATTTAAATTCACAATGTATTCTTATTTATTTATTAAATTAAATTTCGCAAAGCCATTCATAAATCAACCCTAAATATTGCAGACACGGCCCCAGAGCTACACTACACGTTCATCGAGCAGGCGCTACACCCGGGCCCGGCGCTAGCACTGCACTGCTCCGCCTCAGGCTCGCCCGCGCCTCGCTTCACGTGGCTTCTCGATATGCAGCCGGTGGAGGAACACAACACAGCACAAAGGTGAATATAATATCTTCAAATCGATATTTATATAGCTATGTATGACGTGCGCGAAAGTTGCTAAATTACTAAATAATACGATAAAAAAAAAAATTAGTCCCGCTGAGTTTCTTTCGCCAGTTCTTCTCAGGTCAGAGGTTTCTTCTTTCCGAACTGGTGGTAGGCTCATGACGTTCAGTAAGAAATTGTAACAATTTTTATGCTGAATAAAATATTTTGATTTGATTTGATTTGATTTGACTACAAAGTATTCAAAGTTATTCATTTATACTATTTGCTTTAAAAAGTGGAAATAAAATAAACATAGTTATGCTATGTTATTCTATGATCTGAAATCTGATAATCGATTTTCATAAAAACTGTATACAAAGTTTGTATAAACCTCTTTCCCCAAAAAATACCTTTATAATATTATAGAATATGTAGAAAGTTTTGATCTTTTTAGCATATATAAATCACGCAATTTTGGACCTATCTGTGTACTTAACTCAATGTAACCACCATTGTGGGTTGGTTCTGGTTTGCATAACTATGTCCAAATGTAAAACTGGTACTCGTACTTATAAAATAAAGGATATTAAAGGTAAAATAAAATCTACAATATTAAAGATCCCAATATATAAAAAAATATGTTATTTGTAGGGGGAATGTAGCTCTATCGTCTTGACTATTACTCTACGTGGACTAAACAATATAATGTACACGATATGTAAAATAATTATTAAGTAAGAATATATTTGTTTTTCGTATATAACGTATTTTTAAGAAAATTAGTGGTAGGAATAATAATAAAAAATATTACAATACTGTTACAATAATTTATTTTTGCACGGTTAACGATTTAACGTAAACGTGCTTTACCTAAAATTTATGTTTTTAGGAGTATATCCCAGTTTATGAGTCCCAACGGCGACGTGGTGAGCTACCTCAACATAACTTCGGTGCGGCCGGAGGACGGAGGGCGCTACACTTGCCGCGCTCACAATACGAGAGGCGCCGTCGAGCATTCTACTAGACTTAACGTTTACGGTAACTATACTTTTACCTTATAGTGAAGGGAGATAATGCTTACATTATAGTTATATAAGTTTTCAAAGGTCCACGAGGTAGGTAAAGGGGGTGCCCTCTTAAAAACTAAAGCGTTGTATAAGTTATAAGATTTAATTGCTTATGAAATTTCTTTTATCAACATTATAACTGTAACACTTAGTACTAGCTAAAGACGGTAACTCACATTGAGTTAGTCAGTATCCATCATCATTATCATATTCATCATCAATACCCACAATTTACAAAGGTAACTTTGATCCCATTTTTGTAAATTGTGGGTAGGCACTGTCTGTAACAAGTATATAACCCCCTGAGACGTCTAATACCTTAGTCTCTCCCATGACCATGATTGCTGTAAAGCATTCGAAACGTCGGGAACCAAAAATCATAATAAATCCACGACAAAATCCCAAAGATAGTTTCATTTATAATGTTAAAATTCGCGTAAACCTAAGAAGGTATTATTAGTTAGTCAGTTTTAATATAAAGCATACTAGCGGCCCGCTCCGGCTTCGCACGGGTATACAATATATAGCCTACTGTTATTATACATATAAACCTTCCTCTTCAATCACTCTATCTATTAAAAAACCGCATCAAAATCCGTTACATAGTTTTAAAGATTTAAGCATATATAGGGACAAAGAAATCGACTTTGTTTTATACTATCTAGTGATGTCCGCAGGTCCGCCGTCCATCCGCAACATCGGTCCGGTGCGCGTGGTGGCGGGCGTCAACACCACTATCTACTGCCCCTACTCCGGATTTCCAATCAGGTTGATGGAGGTGCATTTGTTTAGTAAGACTATAAGTTTCGTTTGTTTTTATTTTCAAATCGTTTAGTTTACATTTATTATAATTTGAAGCATGTGATAGAAATGTGAATTTTGCGTTTTGATGAAAGCTAACTTAAAACTTAGATTTTTCTGTTCCAAATTTCGTTATACAAACCTTTTTTAGTTTCTTTTATTACATTGTAAGATTAATTGTTAGAAATATCAATCAAATATGTAATATAATATGTAATATTCCGTCAAACATTATGATTTCCACTTATTTTTTTAAATTACTTCATGATAACTCTATAATATCAATTTCTCATTTTAAACAATATTTATATCTGTATTTGTACCTCCCATAATATAAGTACTATAAAGTTTTACTATTTTGGTTTCATATTTAGCCGACTCTTTTTAGCAAATTACTACAGTTGTCTCTGTTAACTGTAGTATAACTTAAGTTACTATACATACTGTAGTATATCAATTTATTAAATTATAGTTCTATAATATCAATAATGTCATCTGTCAGCCTTGGACTCGATTGAAAGGCGTGCGCTGAGGCTTATTGGTGACCCTACCCTGGTAAAAGCCAACTTACAAATCCTCGATCACCGACGTAGGGTTGCCAGCCTTTGTGTATTCTATAGGTTGCATTTCGGAGAGTGAGCGCAGGAATTACACGAATTAATTCCCCCATCCCCTTTCCATCATCGGACGACTCGACGAACGGCTGGTCTCTATTCTTATGTCGTGGACATTCCATCCGTCCGGACGAAGCGTTTCGCTTCGTCATTTATTATACGTGCGGCTAAGGATTGGAACAACCTGCCTGCGTCAGTGTTTTCGTCCGATTACAATATGGGTGTCTTTAAGGCAAGAGTGAATAAGTGGCTACTGAATTAGTGCGACTTACCATCTCCGACTGCGTTACCACTTACCGTCAGGTGGAACATAGTCAAGCACTTATTCAGAATAAAATAAGAAAAGTTTTAAAAAATTAGCCTTAGATTTTGAGTCCAAGCACAACTTGCAGTGACATCCGGTGGCAGCGCGGCGGCGCGGCGTTGGGCGCGGCGGGGGCGGGCGCGGGGGCGGTCGCGGGCGCGGGGGCGGGGGCGGCGCGCGCGGGGGCGGGCGGCGGCGGCGCGCTGCTGCTGTGGCCGGCCGAGCCCGCCGACGCCGGACTGTACTCCTGCCGCGTGACCGCGCCGACCGGGCAGTACGCGCAGAAGGACGTACAGATTTTTGTTAGAAGTAAGCTGATATATAATATAATAAATTATTATGTACAAAAAACCTGAAAAATTATCGTCCCGACACCACACTGTTCAATGCGAAATGGAAAGACCAAACGAAAATAACTGGCTTTCTATGAGAGAGAGAGAGAGAGACAGAGAAACACACGCACGCCGCACGGCTTTCAACTATAGGAAAAAGTGTTGTTTCAAAATTTTTGTCCTTATTCCGTCTAGCCCCCTTTCGTAACGCGCGATAAGGAACTTCGTTCCAAAATATAAATATGTTAGGACATTCTTACAACAGCGCCATCCAGTTTCGTGGTAAACTACGATACTTGTGTTAGGATACTAGATAGTTGGTATACCTACTACATATAAAATTTTTATTATAAATAAATACCCATGACTGGAGAACAAACATTCATGCTTAACAAATGAATGCCCCCAGCGGGACTCGAACCCGCGACTGTTGGCGCAGAAAGCAGGGTCATTACCAACCGAGTCAAACGAGTCGTCGAAAAAGTTCAAAGAATATAATTAAACAACAAACAAGCATGAAATACAGTAACATAGTAGTGAAAAGCTTTAAAGAAGCTTTGTAAAGTTCTAATATATATTATAAATAGAAAAACACAATGTAATTACAAGGACAGAAATAAAAAGAAAAAATGTTACAAACTATACTATAATAGTAAGCATACGAGAAATAATATATTGAAGTAAGGTATATAGAAATATTAAGAATCTACCCATGTTTAGGAAATAGATTTAATGCTTTTTCGTTAGTAATAAATATAAGATTTTAAAATACGATTTTAACTTTTTTAGATCCACCAAGAATAGCAGGCTTCTCATTTCCGGCTGATTTAGTAGAAGGCAGTTCCATACAAGTGCTGTGCGGCATCACGTCTGGAGACAAGCCGGTGTATTTCTCATGGCTCAAAGACGGGCAACATATTCCTTCAAATTTACAGGTATTTTAGAAAAATATTTTCATTATACTTTCTTAGGTTTACGCGAAACCCCAAAACCCAAAACCAAAAATCATAATAAATTCACGACAAAATCCGAAAAGATAGTTTCATTTATAATATTTTCATTATTTTATTGTAACTTCAAAGAAAAACTACTTTTAGATATTTTTTAATAAAAAAACGCTCTAATTTTAAAAACGACTAATTTAATAGGTTTATAAGGTCCTAATTTTTATCTCACAGGTACAAGAAAAATCTCTAGATGAGTTCAGCTTTCTAATATTCTCTCACGTGACGTCGAAGCACAGCGGCGACTACACTTGCGTCGCCAGTAATAGCGCGGCTGAGGTGAACCACACCGCGCGACTTGCTGTTAAAGGTACTTTAATGAAAGTAAAGAAATAAATTTTCAATTATTTATTATGTAGATAGATTTCAACTATAAAAATACCCGTAAAACTGAAGTGTTTAATTATAATATTGTTGGAAATGAATAGAAAGGGATAGTAGCAAGTTGCGTCGTGTCTATAAAATGAAGTGTCAAACCGATGACAGGACCTTTTGATTGTCAAACGTCGGAGCGTTCACACGTCTCAGCTGTGTCGTATAATTTGTTCAAATTTTTCGTGTATTCTAATTATTAAATATTTTGCTGGTTACGTTAAAATTGTGCTTAATCATTTTTTTTATGTAAACCACTGCAGTTTCCTAAAAATATTAAAATATTAACTTTTTACTAAATGCATATATAATATGTATTACAGATAAAAATCACTCATTTCTTTAAATGTTTGTCTGTCCGTCTGTTTCTTCCATTCATCTTTGAAACGTATGAACCGATTTTGACAAGATATTCACTAGAAGATAGCAAATGATATGCGTTGAAACTTAGGCTACTTTGATTATTTCTGAAGCAAAAAATATTTAGCATTAGAGAAAATTAAGTAGAAATTAAGGCAATATTATCAATTTTATTTATTTTGGTCTTAGTTGCTCCCTCATGGGTGTATGAGCCGCAGGACGTGTCAGCTCTGCTGGGGACTCAGATCATCGTACATTGCGCTACCAAAGGGTATCCTGAGCCGAAAATCTCATGGTTAAAAGCACAAGGTATCGGATCAATACGTAATTATTGATTATATATTTATAATGTGTATATAGTAGGTATAAAAAATTATATATGGTATGTCTACCACCACCACATATGTGTGGTATCCGTAACATGAGCCTCGTAGTTTACCAAGGAACTAGATGGCGCTGTGTGTAATAACGTAATAATTACTTTTTACTTATAATTACATTATTTTCGACAAAATCACGATCATGGTATTTGAATGAACTTCAATAAATTGTCACTGACTCCTGCAATACACTTTTTACTAGCGCAGGGGCTCAGGGGTTTCAATAGAATGCACTGGTAAAATATGTTAATAAATACCAAACATTTATAAACATTATAATATAATATAATAATATTTTTGAAGTTATACTTCTTTAGGCGCATTATGAAAAATTGATGAGAGTGAAATTTTACGATGCGCGCGCAGCAGACAGCGAGACACAACATTCTCACGGGAGAAGTTAGCTAACAGTCAACAGTTTAGAGGACTTGCAACTATATTCACGATATTTACTTTCAACAATGACATGGGTGTCATTTTCGAGGTTTCTCGGGGTGCTAATTGTGAAAATGAGGTCCATTTTGAAATCTAAGATGGCGGACATCCGGTTTTTTTTCAACAATGACATGGGTGACATTTTAGAGATTTCTCGGGGTGCTGATTACGAAAATGAGGTCCATTTTCAAATCCAAGATGGCGGACATCCGGTTTTTTTCAACTATGACATGGGTGTCATTTTCGACATTTCTCGGGGTGCTGATTACGACAATGAGGTCCATTTTCAAATCAAATTATTTAATGACGTCAAAGAAGTAAAACTTCTAACGCGTGTACATAAGTACACACACACACACTTTTTTTTTTCTATATAACATTGTTCCTCTTATACCGATTCTTAACTTATACACATATTATACGTATCTCACAATAGGACCGAGTCCGACAGACTTCCGTCCTCTCAACCGCTTGGAGTCGCCGGCGGCGGTGCTTCACAACGGCTCGCTGTCGGCGGCGGCGGCGCGCGCTCTCGAGGGCCGCTACATGTGCCGCGCAGACAACGGTGTGGGGCGGGGACTGTCCAAGATCATCACTATTTCTGTCAATGGTTGGTATATTGATTTTAATATAATGGAAAAGGTGTTCGTGGGTTAACCCCTAGAGCGTCGGCCTCCGTTTTACGAAAAGGCTCGAAGCGTCGGCGTAATTTCAAGGACGTTTGATAGATAGGGTAGACCTTCGGAAAAACGATGAATTCGTTGATATGTATATATTAAAATGGTATAAATTATACCTTCCCGGCTTCGTTATGAGTTTATCTAACTATTTATATAATTTAATAAGCAAATAAAACTGAACTTATCTCGCAGTGATGTAATATATATTTTTTTATTTTTAAATTATTTTTAAATTAGGATGCATATGCGGATCCGTCGACGCCTCGAGCCTTTTCTCTTATGATCTTACGGTGTATCGTGAAACGCTCGAGAGGTTAAGCCTTAACTAAACATTCGCAATTTTAAATTAGATTCAAATAAAGTTTGGTAGCTTATACTATAATGGAGTATATGGAGAGCGCATGCGGGGGCAACCGCGCTTACTAAACATATGCTAAATCAAACATACGCTGAAAAGTAGCTCGAGTCAACGTTGACGTCTTGTCCATTTTTCGAGAGTCAGTCATCACATGGTTGTCACTTCGATACTCAATCACAGCTGGCGAAGCTTACCTCTCCCCCGCCGTAAATGAGTGACTTTGAGCTAAGACAAAAACATGCCGATGCTTTCTCCATTGGTTTAATGCTCCATGACTATCACTATATAGTATAAAACAAAGTCCCTTTCTCTAAAATAACATCCATTAAATAGTGGAGAAATACTGTTACTTTTGAAAATTTAACGCGTGCGAGCCACGAGCAGTAATGAATAAATCAGAACTACTGGATCGATTTTAATCATTTTTTCAGTGAATGACATAGATATATAATACCCGTGCAAATCCAGAGCGGGCTGCTAGTATACTATATTTTAAAATTACTATTATAATATTCCTTCATACATATAACACATAGAACCAGCACATTTCGAGTTCTCATCACGCAACACGTCGGTGCGGCGCACGGCGGGCGCGGCGCTGTCCTGCGCGGCGCGCGGCGACCCGCCCATACAGCTGCACTGGACCCACAACACACAACGCCTCGACCTCTCTACGTACAGGTTACATTCTCTCTTAATATTTAAAAAAATGTGTGTGTGTGTACAAAGTACACATGTCAGAAGTAAAACTTCTTTGGCAAACTAATATTTAAATCTCGTTTATATTTATACTAAATAACCCCGTCTAAGCTCGTTGAGAGGGAGATGGCGCGAAGTTCACATCAACGAGTTAGACAGAGTTAGATACGTCACTGGCTCGCGGTGGACGAGATCTAACTAAGGCTAACTCTTCCCCTTCTCTGAGTGCCTGGTACTATGGACTTATTTTTTCGTTTCATCGAGTTTGAAATCACAACGATTCTAAAGAAGTTTCACTTCAAATACTGATTTATTATTAAATTCTATAAATTCTATTTACCATTTATATCTTTAAGGCATCTGTTCTATAGTATATCTAATCAAATATGTCATCATTATTATCATCATTATCTTATTGAAGATACTTTTGGCTTCTTTTGTATTGACACTATTTGTTGTGCAATGAATCGGCAATTGCCATTGAACGGATGGCTATAGCTTTCTTGCCATTACTTCTCGAGTATTAATTATATTATTTATAGTGACCCTACTTTCTTGCGCCAACGGTCGCGGGTTCGAGTCCCGCTGGTGTATTCATTTGTTAAACTCGGATGTTTGTACTCCAGTCATGGGTGTTAATATCTATAATATGTATGTATTTAAACTTATATAATATGTAGTAAATCAACTTTATGGTATCCGTAACACAAGCTTCGTAGCTTACCACGGAACTGGATGGCGCTGTGTGTAATAATGTCTCAATTTGAAAACTTTTGTGTAGAATATCAGTATCAGAAAAACGATCAGAGAACGGAGCGAGCTCTACTCTGAACATCGCGCACGCACAGCGCCGAGACTCCGGCGTGTACCGCTGTCGCGCCGAGAACGCGTATGGACGAGACGAACTTCTTATATATCTTGCTGTACAGGGTAATATATACTTTAGTTGTTATAATTATTATTAGACAAGACAGTGGTAGCCCAGTGGTAACGCGCACGCTTGGATACCCGAGTGATGCGGGTTCAAATCCGGGTCTCGCACCTTTGATATTTTCATGTGCGAATCATTTATATCATGATTACCACTTGTATTATGGTGACGGTAAACATCGTGAGGAAACCTTTATGTCTGAGAAAACCTAGCAAGTTTTCGAAAGGCATGTGAAGTCTGCCAATACGCACTAGGCCAGCGCGGTGGACTATGGCCTGATCCCCCTCGTAATGATGGAGGTCCTTGCCCAGCAGTGGGACGTTAAAAGGGGCTGATGATAATGATGATGAATTATTATTATGTTAACTGGTGTTTGGTGTAATAGATTTTATTAGACATATATACGTATACCTTTATTGAGTGTATTTTCATGAAGTTTTTGTATAAGAAATATTAATTTGTATCAATTAAACATTAATGAGATAAAAAAATACGGTGTCCATTTACGAGCATTGCATGATTACAATAGCTAGTATATTGAACTTGTATTATATATAATAGTTATTAACTTTCTATATTTTTGACGGCATGCGTGGTTCAGTTTGTAGTGACCCTACCTGCTGCGCGAGCGGTCGCGGGTTCGAGTCCCGCTGGGGGCATACATTTGTTGAGCACGAATGTTTGTCCAGTCATGGGTGTTTATATTTATATTATGTATGTATTTAAACTTATATATGTGTAGTATATCAACCATCTAGTATCCATAACACAAGGCTCGTACCTTACCGTGGAACTAGATAGTGCTGTGTGTAAATGTCCCAACATATTTGTTTACATCAGAATTCCCCGAGGCACCTCGAGGCCTGACCGTAGTGCGGCGGGAGGGTCGCGCGGCGCACATCGCGTGGCGGCGCGGGTACGACGGCAACGCGCGGCTGCGAGCCTACCGCCTGCAGTACCGCGTGGTGGGAGACGCGAGACGCGCCGCGGACTGGACCGACGCTCCCACTAGGGATCTGTCGCCTGATTTACTTATTCAAAGGTAAATCTTTGTGTTAATAATTAGAATATTTATGTGTACGTGTATGTTTGTTACTTTAACGGTTTGAACGGACTTTAGCCCACGGATAGATGACCTGATAAACACGCATCACTACATAGTATAAAACAAAGTCGCTTTCTCTGTCCCTATATTATCCCTATGTACGCTTAAATCTTTAAAACTACGCAACGGATTTTGATGCGGTTTTTTTAATAGGTAGAGTGATTCAAAAGGAAGGTTTATATGCATAACTAGCGGAACCCGCGGCTATGCCTGTGCTAAATCTAGGGAAGAGCCCTAGGGAAGCGAGGGCGAGTCGCTAGTAAATAATAAAATGCAAATTGATTTTTTCAAATTTGACTGGCATTTTGCGAGGTAAATGCCTTCAAATCAAACATTTTTTCAACATTATTGTAGGTTACATAACAATTAAACACCGTGCTATATATAAAATATATCTTACTCTTTAAAAATTGATTGTTTTCTATTGTATACGACTGTTTTTATCTAAAAAAAATCATAACTAGGCAAGTGCCTCCCGGTACGCGAGTAGAGAGTGCAACAGAAGAGGAGGTCGGCGAAGGCGACACGGTACTAGAGTACCGCGTGGACGGCCTGCGTCCCGCCACCGCGTACGCCGTCCGCCTCGCCGCCGTCAATGACATTGGCGACAGCGACTACTCTGAATCAGTCATAGTGCAGACGTTAGAAGAACGTGCGTATTACACTTGCCACTTATTTGTCTAATTTCCAGATATTTAAGCCTATTTAATAATACTTTCTAAGGTTTGTACGCGAATATTTGACATTATAAATGAAACTACAAAATACGCTACAAAATCCGAAAAGATAGTTTCATTTATAATATTTAAGCCCTGTTAAAAATGTTATAATAATCTATGAATTGATAGAAAAAAATAATTTTAACTATATTTTACAGTCTTAGGGTATGTTTTTTTATTAAAATCCTATATTAAATCTAAACACTGTAAAGTTACTATTGATGTATCTTTTTTGTCGTATATGAATATTCTTATTTATAAATATTCATATTATTATATAAATATTCTTTAGAAAAAATAATATTTCTTTTTTTAGCCCCTTCTGAGCCTCCTCGAAATGTTGAAGTGGAAGCAGACGCGCCAGGGGAGTTGTTAGTGAAGTGGCAGGTAACTGTTCTGTTATGCACATTTAAGAGTATAAGAACCAAATTATCTATCGCACGCTTAATTTGACAAACTTGATACATGCGAAAATTTTATTTCAACCGTATTAGATATTTTTGTTCGGGATTTTTCGTAAGCGATTTTTTAAATTTAAAGTCATATTTTCCAATTAGATAATATTTATACTTCAAAGTATTGTCGACTATCACTAACAAAAATAGGCTTTAACGTTAAATTGATTGAGCATCCATAAAAAATGAACACCCTCGTTCAGTTATTTCATACTTTTCATACGTTTAGTATTTAGAAATAGGTAAAATTCTTGCTTTATTCCAAAATATTATTTTTAATATAAATAATGCATTTTCCAGCCACCATCCCAGGAGTCATGGAACGGCGAGCTGCTAGGCTACGCGCTGTGGTGGCGTAGCGACAACGCGTCGCTGTCTCTCACAGTGCCGGGCTGGCGCGCGGCGGCGGCGCGCGTAGCGGCGCTACGACCGACCGCGCGCGTAGACCTGCGCCTACGCGCGTACAACGCGGCAGGTGCCGGGCCCGCCGCCACGCTACACGCTACCACGCTGGAAGATGGTGAGGATTTCTTAGCTATTGTTATAATAAACTATTATTTTCGGTGCATAGAATATTGTTTAGGTTATAAAAATGTAAGTTTCCACCAAGTTTCGTGAAGAACAATAATTTCTTCCTTTCATTTTTGTTATATTCTCTTGCTTTGTCAATGGCTTCGTCCTACTCTATTTTTTTTTGGTCTCAAAAATTATCTACACTGATCTAAAACTCTCCTCTCTTATAAATTAGAAATAGTTATGAAAATCGGTCTATTATAATGTGAAAGTCTGTATGTAAGTGTGTATGTATTATAGCTGTTAAAATGGCTGGACAGATTTTTTATACAATTTACATAATAAATACATAAACACAGACAACTGTCAGGTAACTAAAAAACTGCGAAACTGCGTGTGTACAAAGTACACATGTCAGAAGTATAACTTCTTTGGCAAACTAATTTTTAAATCTCGTTTATATTTATACTAAATAACCCCGTCTAAGCTCGTTGAGAGGGAGATGGCGTGAAGGTCACACCCACGAGTTAGACAGAGTTAGATATGTCACTGACTCGCGGTGGGCGAGATCTAACTAAGGCTAACTCTTCCCCGTCTCTGAGCGCCTGGTACTATGGACTTATTTTTTCGTTTCATCGAGCTTGAAATCACAACGATTCTAAAGAAGATTAAGTTACATTATATTTTAGGTTTTAAAGTGTTAAAACCTAAAATATAATGTAACTACTAACTACAGTACCGGAAGCCCCGCCGCAGCACGTGCGGTGCGAGGCGCTGTCGCCGCAGTCTCTGCGCGTGTGGTGGGAGCCGCCGCCGCCGGCCGCGCGCGGCGGACTGCTACTGGGGTACGAGGTTATGTACCAAGTGAGTATCTGATGTATCAGATTTATATTCGTGTCTAAGATTATTAAATTTTTATTTTGTACATGTGACTTAAGTCTATATAATAAGCTAACTGCTAAACACTTTTAAAAGACATAACACCTCGTCTTATATCCGAAGTTTCGAATGCTTTACAGCAATCATGGTCACGAGTGAGACCAACGTCGGGAACCAAAAATCATAATAAATCCGCGACAAAATCTTAAAAAAATACTTTCATTCATAATGACAGTTATTATTAAGTTAAATGTCCAGGAGGCGGAGTACCCGGGCGGCGCGTGGGAGCGGCGGCGCGCGGGCGGCGCGGAGGCGCAGCTGTCCGCTCTGCGCGCCGGCAACTACTCCGTGGCGGTCGCCGCGCGCTCCGCCGCCGGCCTCGGCCCGCCCGCTACCGTATACTGCGCTACCCTCGACGATGGTAAGATATATATATATATATATATAACAACATTTGTAATTATTATAGTGCACAAGTGTACACACAGATACAAGTGCACTCTTTATTTCTGTCAGTTAATTGATTATCGGGAAGTTAGGCGCATGAATTTTGCGCCCAATTTATTGAAATTCGGACTGTTACTTAAAATAATTTTACAAGAACTTACCTTGACCCCAAAGCGTCAGGTTTACCCATTTGAAGCTTTAAAAAATAAATTAGAGTGGAAGGAGAAAATAAAACTTACTTAACCTTGGCTACGTATAACTTGACTCTTTGCTAGGCGTTTGTGGATTACGAAAAATTGTATCTAGACCTGGGATGTGCTGCAGTTTCTCCAACTGTGACAAATGGACCACCGGTATATTCTAGTGTCTGTATGAAGATGCCACGATGTCAGTTCGACTTTAAACCAATCCAATTACATCCTTATTGAAACTTATACTGATAAATATAACTAATATACGTTAGTTCTATACTAAAGTAAAATAATTATTAATAATGACATATTTTACAGTTCCAGGTCCACCAGCCGATATTAAAGCAATACCCAACTCTGAAGAGTCCATTATAGTCAGTTGGCTCGCTCCCATACAAAAAAATGGCAAAATTAGGCATTATACAGTGTACAGTAGACCACAGAGGTTAGTATAAAAAATATATATTTAATAAGAACGCCGCGCTGCTCGAGCATGTTTGTTACAGCTTATCTTAAAAACCACTTTTTGATTGAAGAAGAGGAAGAAAAATTTTATCAGAAGATAGAAAACTATATTTATAAACATATGATACAAAAAAATCACTAATCATATTATGTATATTTAAGAAGCCATGCGAGAACATTCGTTAAATTATAATTTATTTAAACCAGGTAATTGTAAATGCTTAGATTTAGTACTTATTATTATATCTAGGTTTTGAGATAAACATTTTTTATTATTTCCTTTAGAACAGGCCAACATTCCCACGTAATGGTGCCACAGACGGATGAAGAGCAAATGTTAGAAATACGTGGTCTGCAAGAACACCAGCTGTACGACTTCTGGGTGACGGCGGCGACGGCGGCCGGGGAGGGGGAGATGAGCGCCATTGTCGCCACGAAACCGAATTCTAGGGGTAATCTTGAAATTTTTTTTTTTTTTTTTTTTATATACGTATTCCAAAATTTTTCCAAAACACTATCATCTGCTTTGTACTACAATTCTTTGCTTATTTAGCCACATTAGATTGCTTGCAAAAGTTTTTTTTAAATGTTAAGAATTATTTAGACAGTGGTTGCCCAGCGGTAACGCGTCGCTCGGATAACCGAGTGATGCGGGTTCAAATCCGGGTCTCGCACCTCTGATATTTTCATGTGCGAATCATTTCTATCATGATTACCACTTGTCTTACGGTGAAGGAAAACATCGTGAGGAAACCTGCATGTCTGAGAAAACCTAGCAAGTTTTCGAAAGACATGTGAAGTCCGCCAACACGCACTAGGCCAGCGCGGTGGACTATGGCCTGATCCCCCTCGTACTGAGGGAGGCCCGTGCCCAGCAGTGGGACGTTAAAAAGGGCTGATGATGATGATGATGAAGAATTATTTATAATACAAACAATCATTCTTGTCACACAAATGCCTAGCCCAGCAGGCGTAAGGTTACTACTTGGGTCAAACGTATCGTCAATAATTATTTTATTTGAATTTCTTTTTCTTCTGATTTGGCGGGCTCAAGGAAGCCTGCTCCTTGCGAAAAGCTTAGGAGGCACAAAAAGTAGATCCCTTAACAGGTTCCTCATAATTTATTTATTTTAACGTACCAGCCGAAATCCGTCTATAGGAAAAACCCATCAGAGATGATAAAAAAACGTTCATTAAAATAATGAATTAAGTAACCAGCAGCGAGAGGTTCGAAAAAAAGAACTTTACTTAAAATTAATTTAATTAAATTATAATTTTACAATTAAACTTATGACTACTTAAGACTATCTTCACGATCGAAGCTATATCTAATTATGATCATGGTACGGACTTGGTTATTAAGGCATCTTCGGCTGACGCAATGTTGCATCAGCTTTACCCTAGATTTGGTTATTTCTCAATTGCTGACTGGCAGCAACCTCAGCGATCTTCATATACTAGATCTACGTAAATAATGTCTAAATGAATTGTGAACAGCTCCAGCAAAGATCTGGTCGTTCCCCCGCGCGGTGTCGGCGGCGGCGGGCGGGGGGGCGGCGCTGGCGTGCGGCGCGGGGGGGAGGCCGGCGCCGGCGCGGGGGTGGGCGCGCCGCCTGCCGCCGCCGCCCGCCGCCGACCCGCGCCTGCGCATGGAGGGACACCGGCTCGTCATACCTAGTGAGTTACATCAGTTTTTTTATGGTACAAAAGGGGTAAACAGGCAGGAGGCTCACCTGATGGGAAGTTATCACCTCCGCCCATGGACATCTGCAACACTGCAGGGCTGGCAGATGCGGAGGGAGGAGGGAGGTAGGAGGGAAGGAAGATGGAGGTAGGAGGGAGGGAAGAGGGAGATAGAAGGGATGGGGAGTGGGCCTCCCGGACTCTCACTTACCGGACGAACCGCGACAGCATCGCTGCCACTTCACGTCGGTCTTCTGTGAGAGAATGGTACTGATGATACGGGGCGTGCCGGCCCATTCGGCTGCTAGCCCAAGGTAAGAAGCTTGGCACTACCACTATAAAAAAATATAATTGAACTTTAACAGAAAATTATAATCAGATTTATTCCTTCACGGGATTTTAAAGTTACGAAATATTTGAATTCCTTCGCTTGTATTCGTCTCTGCGACGGTAAAACTTGAGGAGTAAGTTTCGTATATATATAAACATTCATCGCTTTATTTTACTTGTAAGCTGTTAACAAGTTGTCAAAGGTCCAGCGGCTTGAATTTAAAAAGTTTTTTTGTTATTCATTCAAGGATTCCCTCTCGCTTGATAAATACCGAACTATTCCAGGGGTAGAGGCAAGTATGTTGGACAACTACACGTGCGTAGTGTTTTTTTTGTTATTAATTCAAAGATATTATGTTTCTCTCCCCCCTTGATATTCCAGAGCTAGAGACAAGCATGTCGGACAACTACACGTGCGTGGTGCGCAACCCGTGGGGGGAGGAGCGCGGCGTGTGGGAGCTGCGCGCGGCGGCGCCCCCCCCGCGCCCGCGCCTGCGCCTCGCCGCCGCCGCGCCCGCCGCGCTCGCGCTGGCCTGGGACGCTAGCGATGCTCATAGTACGTTTTAACGACTTTTTGGCGCAGTATTGACCCTACTTTCTTGCGTCAGCAGTCGCGGTTTCGAGTCCCGCTAGAGGCATTTGTTAAACTCGTATGTTTCTACTCCAGTCTAGTTGTTAATATTTATAATATGTATGTATTTAAACTTATATATGTAGTATATCAACTATCTAGTATCCGTAACACAAGCTTCCTTCTTGACTTACAGCGGAACTAGATGGCGTGATGTGTGTAATAATGTCCCAACATTTTTTTTTATATTTAAAATCTTCCAACAAAAAAAGTGCGTGTGTACAAAGTACACAATATGTCAGATGTAAAACTTCTTTGGCAAACTAATTTTTAAATCTCGTTTATATTTATATTAAATATCCCCGTCTAAGCTCGTTGAGAGAGAGAGATGGCGCGAAGGTCACACCCACGAGTTAGATAGAATTAGAAATGTCACTGACTCGCGGTGGGCGAGATCTAACTAAGGCTAACTCTTCCCCGTCTCTGAGTGCCTGGTACTTGTACTGGTACTCGTATACATTTATACTAATTAAGCTTTAGATTTCCGAGACTTAGTGGGAGTGAAAAGGAGAGATTTATTCAATTTTAATTTTGTGATAAAAATAATAAGAGTATCGAAATTAATACAAATGCCCTTTCTCGCTCTTTCTCAATGGCTCTCAATCGCTCTCTCCCTCTTCTCAAAAGCGTTTCATATCCGTTTCATGTCGCGTTTTATTCGTAAGAATTTTACCCTCATGCACGCAAAGAAGCTTAACTTCAAAACATATTCCAGGCTTCACCCTGGAGTACGCGCTGGGTGCGGGCGGGGGTGCGGGCGGGGGTGCGGGCGGGGGTGCGGGCGGGTGGTCGCCGCAGCTGGCGAGGCTGCCGGGCGCGGCGCGCGCGTGGTCGCTGCGGCGGCTGCGGTGCGGCGCCGCCTACCGCCTGCGCCTCGTCGCGCACAACGCGGCCGGCGCCTCGCCGCCCAGCGACCTGCTAACTGCCTCTACCAGTGGCGGATGTGAGACTAATTGTTTTTTTGCATGCTGTCAGATGTAGTTTCAACGTCTGTCAATAGATGGCGTTACTTGTACATTGTATTAATTCTGAATCACGCTGGCAAGAATTTTTATTTGTAAACATAAGTTAAAATTTCACCTTGTACTAGTTGTCTTTAATACAGTGTTCTTCTTTTTCATATATTTTACTTTACTAAGAAAATTATTAAACAAAACTATTTTTTTCATGAAACTATCTTTCACGGGAGAGTCTCTCTCGTTACCATGATTCTTGTAAAGCATTCGAAACGTCGGGTACTACAAATCATAATAAATCCGCGACAAAATCCGAAAAGATAGTTTCATATATAATGTCAAATATTCGCGTAAACCTAAGAAAATATTAAGAAATCACTTTCAGATAATCATTACAAGAATGTAGATAAAATTCAAAAAATTAAAGTTCACATAGACAAAATGTTAATTTTTGTATATAACTTGTCTAAATTATGATATATTTATTACAGTATCCAAACCAGCGGCAGAAAAGCATCTTATATCAAGTAACAGCACGTGCGTTCGTCTGAACTTACTCACATGGGATAGCAATAGTTGTCCTCTAATACATTTCGTGGTTTCCATCAAGGGTTTCGAAGAGACCGTGTGGAGATCAGAAACAGTGTTGTTGGACATTCATCCAACCACCATGTGCGATCTGACTCCCGCCACGTGGTACCATTTGAAAGTGGTGGCGTTGAGTACCGCTGGTAGTACCACTGCTACTTACTACTTTTCTACGTTGACTGAAGATGGAGGTAAGATATTTATTAATAAAATTAATATATTTATTTAAGAAATAGTTTTTCTTTATAATATCCATTTCTTATAATAAAATTCAGACGATATATCACAGTTAGTAGTTAAAAAATTGCACCCTTTAATCACCTTAATATTCACAGTCAATATAACCTTAATTAAAAAAGATAGTTCTCGATGATTAAGATCATGAAATTTTATGAAAAAATGAACTTATAAATAAGTATATATTATTATCATCAGCCCTTATTAACGTGCCACTGCTGGGCACGGGCCTCCCTCAGTACGAGGAGGATCAGGCCATATGATTTGGTAGTTAGGAGTAAAGCATAATATAACCCCTAGAGCGTATCTCCGCGCCGGCGCAGTTCCCGGCGGGGGGCGAGGAGGCGGGCGCGGGGGGCAGCGGGGGGGCGGCGCTACCGGCGGGGGGCGCCGCCGCGCTGCTCGCACTACTGCTACTCGCCGGGATAGCTTATAAAAGGAGGTGTGTTTGTTAATAATAATAATAATTTGCAAATTGTCAAGCACTCCTCATTAGTATTTTAACGTTATACTGCTTAGACCAGGGTCGATAATTTTTGAAACCAAAAAATAATAGTAGGATGACACATTGAAAAAGGAAGAGAATATTATAAAAATGAAAGGAAAAATAATTTACGGGCGATCTGAGGTCGGGAAGGAGAAGGGGTGAGTTTTTAAGGGTAAAAACGGTTTTTGTCGATTTCCGGCAAAACTAAAAGTCCTACAGAAAAAAGTTAAATGGCAAAGTAGGTAATAAAACGATCTAAAACCTAAGATCTATCTCTTTTATAATATTCTCCTCCTTTTCCAATCGGTTTTACCTACTATTATTTTTTCACTTTTTATTATTTTTAAGGCTTCTACCCTGGTCTATGCTGGGCATATTCCTCCATCGCACGGAAAAGTGCAAGGAGGAATCAAACCATAACAAGGAAACAAACCATTGTCTAACATGCTGGCCAAGTCAGTGGACGTCATATACATACTGTTCAGAAAACTGATTATGTCTGTGTAGTGTTTCCATAAATAATAATAATAATAACAACTTGTAAATATTATATTTTGTTGAAATACAATATGTAGTATAATAATGTTAATATGTAATGTTCCTAAAACATTTCGTTTTAGTACAAGAACATCGTGCTTTAGAAAAGGGTACGAGCAGAGCGGAGTTTCTGAAGAGGACAAATCGATAGAAAAACGTGACAATAGAAGGAATTGTCAGCAAGTGTACACTTCCTCGCCAATAAAACATCCAATTAAGAAAGAACAACAAGGTATAATTATAATATTGTGTATATTATAAATATTTTATGTATAATAAACGTTAATTAATTAACGAGATTACCCACTCCGTGCACATATTTACCATATTGGTCAGACGTTGTATTTTTAATTATTAAAAATAGAGTGTCTAGATGTGGAAAGAATAATATTTTCATGTAAAATTGTTACACAAAAGTATTTTGTATATAAGACCATTAAACCTACCATAGGACGATGCTTATGGATCAATCAGGCCGATATGAACAGATATGACTGTAAAAAGTTTAAGACTTTGGTTCCGGTCACCTTCCATTGAAATATTTTACCTTTTTAATGGGCAAGTCAAATTCGACAGGTTGTACTGAGTGTGGGATTGTAGTGGATACATATCATATTTTGATGGAGTGTGTTCGGAATGAGGCAAGCAGAAGATGGTTATTTGAAAAATTCAATAAAATAAAATGTACTATGTTGGTATTTGGAACAGCATTTTCTTGCTGCCTTGCTTCACCTCTATCGAGTCAAGCAAGGATGCTGTATAAAATTGTACAATTTAATGAAGTAGAATAGATAAGATATGTTTTGTAGTTCCTATAAGAGTGGCATGGTCTCTATGATCAAACCCTTTAAAAATAAAGAATAAAAAAGAAAAAAGAGATTACCCATATTGAGATACTGTTGACTAGGTAGGTACTAGGTACTTATTTAAATTATTTTTCTCACAGAAATGTACGAGATAAGTCCATACGCAACGTTCAGCATGTCCGGCGGGTCGACGGGCGCGGGGGTCGCGGGGGGTGGTGGCGGTGCGGGGGGTGCGGGGGTCGCGGGGGGCGAGGCGGGCGGCAACACTCTGCGCACGTTCGGCCGCGCCGAGCCCGCGCCGCTCGCCGCCGCGCCGCCGCGCGCGCACTCGCACCGCTCCCCCGCGCACACAGGTTGGTACTGGCTATCTTATATAATACTAGCATTTCCCGCGGCTTCGCATGCGTTCTAAAGACCGGAAGCCAAATTCTTTCTGAGTCGCACGGTATGGTACCTCGTAGAACTAACGCCCACACTTCCCGTTTTGGCAACATTTTTCTTTGATGATCCGCTTCTATTGGTCGTGGTGTGATGTATCATGTAATATAGCCTATAGTTTTCCTCGATAAACGGATTATGCAACACAAAAAGATTTTTTTCAATTTGGACCAGTAGATACTGAGATTAGCGCGTTCAACCAAACAAACAAACAAAGAAACAAACTCTTCAGCTTTTTATTTATTTTTGTTATTATTATATATACACAGTGGTTTAAATCAAGTCTTTGGCATTTCCATGTGCTGTGACGGGTGTGAGAGATTTGGATAACGGAAACAGGCTATTTTCCGTAAGTCGTGAGAAGTCTGCCAAATCGCGCTTGACTCAAGATGAGTGAACAATGTAGTCTTTCGTGAAGAAGTGTTATTTTGGGAAGCCAATGACTGGATATGTCAAAATAGCTCAATTATTATTATGTTACAAAAATAGTTAATCAGATAAAAGTAACCAACAAAATGATTATTTGATATTCTATGGACTATTTAATATTAACAGTATATACAATACACATATATCTATTCAGAGTTTCTGTTTAAATTTCTAGATTCTTAGATTATAAATTAATATTATCTACAGACGAGTACACGCTGTCGCGCGCGATGACGCTGATGGTGCGTCGCGCAGAGTCGGACTCGGACTCGAGCGGGTCGCCGTGCGCCGAGTGCAGCTCTGCCGCATACCGCATGCCGCTTGCGCCTGCCAAGGGTAAAACCTAAATATATAAAATCTAATATAGTGCATTAGTCGTGTTAAAACTAAAAGTAATATTTCAAATGATTATATTTTATGTTGATTGGGCATGTGTCAGTTGTTAACGCTGCGACAGGATGGTCTTCCAATTACACGTTATTACAAATTAAATAATATGTATTCGCCTACTCTTATTATAATCAGCATCACAGCAAATATTACCAGCAATACTTTCAGTAGTTGTATATTATAAAATATATAGTGTCCGAAGTAATGAATCGAAATGTGTCACTCACCGATTAAACAGAACTTATGAAACCTTATCCCACCCATTTTACAGCGCCCTCAGGTAGTCAATACAACTCCCAATATAGTAAATTGATGATAGAATAAAAATAGTCAATACCAGTCCATATTCATTATCTATTAAATATATAAAAGTAACACAATAAAAGACAAAATATAAATTAAAAAAAGCAAGCAATGAATACCTATAGCTTATTCACTATCCTTTCCACAGCGGAAGAAGTATTCCGAGCAGTGACGGACTCGAGCGCGGAGTCGTGCGGCGGCGCGGCGCGGGACAAGGCGCGGCGCCGGCCGCGGAGACACCACGCGCCCGCCACCAACAGGTGGAATAATTTAATTTAATTTTTGTTTAACCGCAACTGCTGGCACTAAATTAGTTATTAGTTTTTATATTCTTCTTCTTAGGGTGCCACTTCTCTACGAAGGTTGGCGACCATCATGGCTATCTTTATCTTTGAAGCTGCAGCATGGAAGAGAGACCGAGTGCTAAGTTTAAACCATTCACGAAGGTTCTTCAGCCAGGATGTCCTTCTTCTGCCAGGTCGGCGTTTTCCCTCGATTTTCCCCTGAATTACAAGCTGAAGAATACGATATTTGTGTCCTCTCATTATGTGTCCAAAATACTGCAGCTTCCTCTCCTTCACAATCCTCATTATCTGCAACTTCTTATTCATCCGACGCAGAACCTCAACATTTGTTATTCTCATAGTCCAGGATATTCGGAGCATACGTCTGTATACCCACATCTCAAATGCTTCGAGTTTTGAACATAATGTCGAGGTTAAGGTCCAACTTTCAACCCCATAAAGTAGCACACTGAATATATAACATCGCACCATTCTCATGCGGAGTTTGAGGCCAAAACGTTTACAGCACAAAAACTTTTTTAACCTCATAAAGGCACTACGGGCTTGTTCTATACGGACTCGAACTTCCTGTTCATTACTCTATTGCTCATTTATGTAGCTTCCTAGATATTTAAATTGGTTTACGCGTTCTATTGTGTTATTCTCCAAAAATAGATTTTCGTTTATCACTGGGGTCTTGGATACCACCATAAAATTAGTCTTTTTCGTATTTATTTTTAGTCCGTATTTGTTGCTCGCCACATTTACACGATCTAGCAACTTTTGAAGACCTACAATATCCTCCGCAATAAGAATTGTGTCATCAGCATAGCGAATATTGTTTACTACTTCCCCGTTTATCACTATACCTTCATCGGCTCCATGGAGGGATTCGGCCATGATTCTCTCGGAATATACATTAAATAATACGGGCGATAAAATACACCCCTGTCGCACGCCACGCTTAATATTAGTTTCTTTGGATAGTTGGTCTTCCACCTTAACCATTGCTTTTTGAGCCCAGTATAGATTAGTAATCACTCTAAGGTCATGTTTGTCGATACCAATATGTTCTAGAATCTCAATTAGCTGTTCATGACGTACTCTGTCAAACGCCTTTTCGTAATGAATAAAGCATAAGTACACTTTTTTATTCATGTCAAGACATCTCTGAACTAGAACGTTTAGGCAGTACAGAGAAGAAGTGCATCTCTGGTACCTAAGCCAAGTTTTTATATTAGTAAATCTTAATTTCTTAAATTTATAATTTTAATTACTAAATTAATTAATTATTATTTAAATAATTAAAATACATACTTTATTGTACACCTCAGAAGTAAGAATATATTTTTGAAGTGAAACTTCTTTAGAATCGTTGTGATTTCAAACTCGATGAAACGAAAAAATAACTCCATAGTACCAGGCGCTCAGAGACGGGGAAGAGTTAGCCTTAGTTAGATCTCGCCCACCGCGAGTCAGTGACATTTCTAACTCTGTCTAACTCGTGGGTGTGACCTTCGCGCCATCTCCCTCTCTCGACGAGCTTAGACGGGATTATTTATAGTATAAATATAAACGAGATTTAAAAATTAGTTTGCCAAAGAAGTTTTACATCTGACATGTGTACTTTGTACACACGCACTTTTTTTATTTTTATTAGGTTCACAAATTAAATGATACATTACAAAAAAGCATGTGTGTAAACAATTTAAAAGACGTAAAATGTTCATTCTTAGTACAGTGAACACAGCATACAGTTTTGACATGTTCAATATAAGAAAATACAATTAATAAATAGACAATGCACGACCTTTTCGCTTGTGTTGGTAGAGACAAGATAAATATTTATTTAAAAACTATGGAAGTTTCTTTTTTTAATTATTTAACATTAAAATCCAATAAATAGTAGTAATATAGTACTTCGAGTAGTATAGCACTGTGTCTGTGATATAACCGATAACCACGCCATCTGTGCGATCTTTCTTAAATCAAGTACAGTGTACGAGTACTATGCTATTTAAATACAAGTATTAGCCCTTACCGATAGATGACTCTATTTAAGAACATATACAACCCGAAGAAAAATATATAAAAAAATATATAAAAAAGAAGTATATAGTATATAAATACATATCAAATATAGATTGGTAATTTTTGCCGTACTACAATGTGCTGAACTAATTAGTAATTACATAGCTACTTTATTTTAAATAACTTGCGTTAGATTTTATGTAGTATCTTAAGTGAATAAAAAATAGGTGAATAAGTTAATTTGAGTCAGTTTTCCATTTCCAGATACCAACAGCGTCAAGAGCAAGAGCGAAGGGACTTCACGATACACGTATGAATACGTCGACAATAAGACTGCTCCAACACTTAGCGAACTAACTGAATTGTTACCTAGCACTAGTTAGCGATTAGGTTAAGAATTTGACTCTCCGGGTGACACCAGCGTGGCTTGTACTTCCTGTAGAACAATAATACTATATGAGTATCTAAAATGGATGCACGTGTTATATCTTAATTCTTCATTTATCAGACCCATTTATATATTTTGAAAGTCTAAATCCGCCCCTGAATACTGAAAAAGTGCTACTGAAATTTTAATGTTATTTCTTCTACCGTGCTACTTTGTCTATCCTAAAATGTAAAAATAAAACCTAAAATAATATAAAATGGGTTTCAAAATAATACTAAAAAGTAAAAATAAGTGATTGGTAGTTTTCTTTTGTAATACTTACTATAGATAACTAATTAGGTAGATACTTTCAGAGTCGGTGCAATCCGATAATTAGTTTAAGATATTATACATCAATTTGCGTCATAATTTGGGTTGTATCGGATACCAATCACTTTACTTTTTTAGTGTTTTTTTTAAGTCAAATTTTATATTTTTCATATTTTTTATTGTTAATTGTATTATATCTTTAATAAAAATTAAATTAGCATATCTGTACACTCATAGAATTGTTTGTCGGGAAGCGCAACCCGCGCGGTGCCGACTGCCCTCGACGCGTTTTGTATTTACTCGAATTACTCGCGGCCTATTCGGAAATTATTAGGAACATATTTTCATTATTGAAAACAAACCAAAAGAAACAAAACAAAATTATTGAAAATTTTAAAATAATGTATTTTTTTGATAAGTAACTTTGTTATTTATGTACGATACTGACTAGAAGATATATAGAGTAAGGTAGAGCGTTGGAGAGCTAGTACAAGAGTATTTGTAGATATTTTCTATTGTTTTAAGGTTTTAATAATAATAATCAAATTGTAATTTACTATTTATTTATGTGTAAAACAAAAACAAACGACATTCAAGAGCTTTTAGACCAATATTAAAAAAAAAATAAAGTTATTCTTTTACCTATTTTTTTTTTCTTTTACTTTCTCCTCCTCCTTCTGTATGTCTAATTTATGTATATTTATCAATTATAATGTAATTTTTATTATGAATAAAAATTACTTGTTAAAATCTTATTCATAAATATATATGAATCGGGTAAAACAATAAAGTAGAACTAAGCATTTAAAAGTATGTTTTAATATTTTATCTATAGATATGTTTAAATAATTAATTTACATTGAAATTATATCCGAAAAATATGTTTTTGTATAATTTGTATTATTAATTATTTGTTGTTAATTTAAAACTTGTCAAAATTATTACGCCATCTATGTTATTGTAAGGAAACGTTTCAAATTATAAACTTGAAAGCTGGCTCCATCTGCTGGTAAGCCTTAGATAACGAAGATTATAACGAAAATATAACAGCTAAACTTTCTTCAGTTCACAAAAACATTTTTTTGAGATACTTATAGTGGATGTCTTTTTGTGTAAATGGTAATGATTGTTTTCTAAATTCATTGATTCAATGATAATTTTAGAAAGAAGTAGTTAGAAGCGCGTAAAGATAATTTGCCGATATACCTTAATATTGAACTGAACTTAGAAAGCAATATAACGCTATTAATAAGTTCTACATTGCAGGTTTTTTAAATGTTTATATCGTGTTTACAATTATTTAGAATAAACATAAGTAATGCCAAATAAATGTTGTGTAAAGATCGTCACTGCCTCTATTTCAATAAGTTATTATTTCTGTAAATAAAGAACTGGGAATTATGATTAATAAAATGTCAAACTTGTTCTATTGTTTTATTTTTCTACTGACTTCAATAGAAAGAGATACATTTATGAGTAACTAGGTACTCCCTGCCAAAGTGTGTACTACAAAATAATAGACTTTCATATAAAATTGCGCCTCCTTAATTCGGCTCTGTCGCAAAATCCATTCTAAACGGACCTCTACTAACTATAAACTACCTCCTCATCTTTCATCCCTATACGTCAAGCAGTTTTCGATATTTCTTGATTAGTGAGTGAGTGACTCTTTCGCTTTTATATTAAGATTTATATCATATTTTAAAGACATATATTTAAAGTAAAACTACCTTACTACCTTTACTGTGTAAGAATGGATGTTGGTTGGTCCATCATTCCAGAACCCTTATAAGGTTATGTACCTTTAAAGTGTGTATAAGTAAGCAAAAAAGATACTTCTTATCCTAGAAAAAAATACAGTTGTAAGTCAGATGTGTTTTCGATTTTTACTAGGGACGAAATCAAAGGGAAGCGAGGGTTAGTCGCTAGAACTATTTGGTATAAAATAGAAGTCAAGCGATCATTAGAAATGAGATTTTTGGTATTACGATGAACAGACGACACATTTTTTTTAGTTTTAAATGTTTTTTTAAATGTATCTGTATAAGATAATTCACTATAACCTATCTGATATATGAACGCTGTACTAAGGTTTCCCATATTATAGACTAGAACCGTTTCAAATCAATATTTTAATATATATTTCACATGTAAAGGTCGTATTATATTACATTTTCAAGCTAAAATACCTTTCTACAATATCAAGTGTACCTAAAAGGGTCTTACCTTCCCTCATTGACCACATAATTGAATCGAGTTACCATTTACTCGACAGTTAGAAACGGTATGATTGAGATATTATAATGTGAAGATGAATATACGTATTTATATTTTTATATATCTTTGAATAATAATAATTTACCACTATTTTCATATATAATACATTAAATATATGCTTTACAATATTATATACAAGAAGAACATGGATGTGACGTCCAATTTTATCAATTAAATAGGCGAGATATTACGAGTATAGTGTACAAGTAAGTTAATATTAGAATTCCAATAATATTATTTTACCGGACCCGGGATTCGAACCCAGGATGTGAGGTACTGAGCACCCCTGGACCGAAGAGGCGTTTAAATCGGAGAACAGTACTAATTGGACGACCGCGGTCTTTTAATCCAATTTCCCGGAGAGACTGACAGGATGAGTTTACTGGTAGACTTGCTTTCATCTATGTTTTAAAGTAGATTTTACATTGACCCATTAATAGTTAAGTGAAATAGTATCTTCTTTCTTCTTCTATCGCATTGCTTATCTAGAAATTAATCGATTTCTTCCTATATCTCTTCTTCTACTAAACTTATTTAAAACAACGTCTTATATAAAAGGAAATAACAACAATGAAAGTTAATAGGAACTTCCTTAGAATTACGCGATTTGTCTATTGATTACTTCCTTTCTGGTTTTAATTAGTTAATTTTGATTTACAAAATTTTCAAAATATGTCCGCCACAAATACGAAAATATAAATCTTTATTTAAACAACTATAAATAAATAAAATTTGTAACTATTATTTTATAGCCAACTTATTATATTTATATTAAATAATTAAAATATGATATAGGTGTAGTGTATAATTATTTATTAAGATGGGTTTATAGTGAAAATTTATCTAGTCTATAAATGCTAGTACATTTACCCGATTTGAAAGGAAAAGCCACTGTTGCTAACAAACAGATATCATATAAAATAAATAAAATAATAATAGAAGTTAAAAATGTAGTATAAATAATAAATATACATTGCTTATATCATAACTCAATCCTGATGGATGTCATAAAGAATAAATTGAAGTTTTAATACTTGATGCACACGTCTGTACGTAAACATGTTTGTCGAGGAATGAATTTCTCTGACGTGTTTTTTTCACTATGCTTAGACTTTATACATTTTTCAAAGGTAAAATATTCTTGTAATATTTAAAGAAAAAGTTATCTTTATTATTATACTACCGACGAACTCTCGCTTCGCTTGGATTTGTAGGGGCTTCCTGCCAAATTTAAAGTTTGTAGCACAAAAAATGAAGGACTTTCATAAAGCCTCCTTAATCCTGCCCTGTCCAAAAATCCGTTGTTAACGGACTTATACTAATTATAAGCTACCTCCCTGTCTTTTATCTTCATATGTCTAGCGATTTCGATATTTCGTAGTGAGTATATAACTACTACCAATATTATTTAAATAATTAACATGATATAAATATTTTATTAAATCAAATTAAATCAAAATATTTTATTCAGCATAAAAATTGATACAATTTCTTACTGAACGTCATGAGTCTACCACCAGTTCGGAAAAAAGAAGCCTCTGAAGCCTGAGAAGAACTGGCGAAAAAGCCTCAGTGCGACCAATTTTTTTTTTATCTCAATCTCCCTCTCTCTTTTCTCAAATTAAATTACACATTAAAAACAGATATAATAGGTACTTAATATGCTGTTTACAACATTTTAATAAAGCTACTCGAGGAGTTATGTTAATTGATTCGAACTGTGATTATTATTATTTCATCATAATATAAATAATTTTAGAAAATACCTGTTCCCAAAACGATAAACAAAATTAAATTTTAAATAAATATAGCGTAAAATAAAAGCTCTCACGCAGTGAGTATCCGGTGTGACTGGCCTGCGCACTAATTGGACGACCGCAGTTTAAATCAACTCTATCAGACATTATCTATATAATATATAAAGCTGTCTGTCCTGACCGATTTATCATCACCCGGGAAAAGCTACTGGATCTAGGGGGATGAAATATATAATAACTTATGCCGTTGATCTAGAGGCTGACTGTGGTAAGTACGACTACAGATTGGAAGGTTGTGGGTTCAAGTCTTGAGTCAGGTCAAAATACTTACTGGTTTTATTTCAAATAGTTGACTTATACTTACAACGGCGTGCGATGTACTAAAGTAGTGTTTATCGTATGCCCAATACGAATTTAGTAAAATGCTGAATTAATATTATAAAGAGAAACTATTTTTTATATTTTTAAGTATAGAAATCCTTACGAGTGAGCCCAGTGCTTATAACTAGTCTTAATAAAAAAGATTAGGGCCCACATTTTAAATTTAATGTGCCAACAATAACTAAGTAAAAGATAATTTGTTGTGAAATAATTTATTCTTTCATGTTATATGTAAAAATTTCATTTAAGACAAAATTATTCGTAATTGCCTCTCGGAAAACAAGTTAGGGAAAGAGATTGTTCTTTTAAACTAAATTATATACTTAGCTAATGGCCTCTATATGAATTTCAAAGTTAAAAATACAGTGAAATACTCGCACTCAACTACTTTCAAATTACTGAGTTTCCATCAAAGACTATAAGAATGTACACATTTATAAATCAAAGTATGTCATACATTTATTTAAAGAACACTTCGCGTTCTTAGTTTGTCTTAAAAGCACTTTGGAATTCTGTACGATGGGAGTAAAAATTTATTTTCATAAATAGTAATTCACTTCTTACTAATATTATAAATGTGAAAGTTTGTGGGGGTGTATGGATGTTACTCAAAAACGTCAGAACAACTGAATTGATGTGGATGAAATCGGCATAGAAATAATATAAAAAAGGCTACTTTTTATCCATAAAGGTTACTTTTTATCATAAAAAAGATAATAATATTTTTTATAATAAAAAATCCCTGTAGAAAAGAAATTATTATGACAATTTTTTAATTTCATTTAAAAAATTGTCATACTACTAGAAAGTAGGTTTACAATTTTTGTTTTAGTTTAGCCAGCGTTAGCCATGTAGAGCATTTGGAACGACTCAATAAAATCAGTTATTGAGTTTTTCCGTAGAGATGAAGGATTTGCCTGTAGTAAGAATTCTAAGTATAAACCCGGATTTATCGCTGCACAAAATTTACTTTAATTATTTTTAACAAAATGTGCGTGGGACATCGATTACGCAATTTTTCTCTAGTAGTAAAATAGCGCAATCGATGTACGTCAGTATTTAAATTTTAGCTGATTTGTCTATACAGAACCCATTTCGTTTAAAAAGGTTTTCACTTACTTCATATCTTGTTTTCATAGAACGTGCATAGAGGAAAAATACTTGGTCTTTTAATATCTCAGTCAACACGCTAATGAGATAGTTTTGTAAAAGCACTCGTATGAGGGCTCGTATTATTTTCGAGATCCGCACAAAAAGTATCTAGATGAGAACTTTATTCACTTTGTGAAATTAAAATATAATTTTCTTTCAGTCGGTATAGAATAATGTTTTATAATAACTTCTTTACGCGAATGTTGCTTTCTGTCGGCGGGTTTGTAGGGTTCGTATGTGAAAATTCATATTCAGTTACAAGTATGAAAAATATAGTGTAAGATTAATTTTTAACGATAAGAGGAAATTACGAGTTAAATAATCTAGTAAAAGGATCAGCCGTTACATTCTCCTTTTAAAAATCATTTTAAAAAATCTAACTTAGCTAACTTAATTATATATTTCGCTTACATAAGTGATAAGTATGCATTAAAACATAATTAACTTTGACTAGACTTATTGTAACTAATTACACACACTAATTGCAAGATATGAATATTCAACATTCAATGTATTGCAATTCTACAATACTAAGGACTCACTCTCGCTCCACTCGAATTCATTTCGATGTTGTAATAGTGAATATAGGTTTCTTAGAGATGACAAATTATCCCGTAGTAAAAAGTATCTTATATGTTTTACCTATCAACCTACCAAACTGTGTCAAAATCGGTCCAGTGTGTTAAAATTTCAATATAATATGTTGGGACATTTTTACAACAGCGCCATCTATTTCCGTGGTAAGCTACGAGGCTTGTATTACGGATATCAGATAGTTGATATACTACACATATAAATTTTAAATACATACATAATATAAATAAATTCTAAATACTATTCTTCTACTAGACTTCTGTATGTCAATACTATAACGGTTATTGTAATAATAATGTTTTCCGACCGATTCCGGCCACGGCGGCTCATTGAAACTGGCCAACTGTGCAAGAGTGCATTCTCTGTTCCTATCACTCTCATACTCCGATGGGACGACTGTTCGACACGACCAGCGAGAGCTAAGGCGCAGGACCGACGTCTTTACGTGCTCTCCGAGGCACGGGGGTGACTCACAGCCAACTTCCCAACTCCATGCTGTTAATGAGGCTTACTAAACAGAAAGACTCAATAATTAAACTTGGCCCAACCCGGGACTCGAACCCAGGACCTCTCGATGTATGATCGTACATGCTAACCACTACACTACCGACTATAGTAATGAGTTTTTTCAAAAAAATTTTAGCGTACCGGTGCGACTCAAATAGAATTTTATTATGTCTTGTTTCTTTTGCAAATAATATGGATTTGCGTTGATCCATTACTGGAAAAAAAGGATAAAGTAACAAAACCACTTTCGCTTTTATCTGAGAAGTAAGCCGACATACTTCAAAGGAGATACACAATTCGGAGATGATTTTGAATATACGTAACGCGATAGTATCGATTCAAATCCAAAGCAAATATACTGTATACAAATAGAGTTTTACAAGTAATTATGAATATTTGTTTTTTGCCAAATGAAGTTCCTAAGAATATATTTTAAACTAGTGATTGGCTCTAGCTCTTATCAGGTTTGTATAACGATTGCTTGAGATTTTTCAGAAAGCAGTATATACCAAACTTAAGCAAATTCTGCGAGTACTTTTCTCGTGATGTGATCACAGACAGAAAGATAGACAGACAAAAAATCAAAAAACTGCAAAATAATGACTATTGCGATACGATTTTTTAGACAATTTGCATTCGACTAAGTTAGAATTTTAATATGAGTAGATGTTTCCTTTTTTCATAATATAATTTTTATTTCAATAGAAATGGATGACAACATCGTCGTTTTATCAACGTCATATTACTTGTATCTATCACAACCATAATGGCTGGCCAAATGCCAAACTGTACTCAGACTAAATGGTTATGAACTAAGTTTCTCAACCTATTCCAAATAACAAATATTTCGTGAACATCACTTACATAAAATCGTGTTCCAGGATTTATAACTTCCTTCATCGCGACTCAGTTTCTGTGTTTATTTCAAGTCGCCTACTAAAAGTGCCTCGTAAACATCGAATGATGGTCACAGCCTGTAAAACATTTCGATCTGCGAGGTCAGACGACCCCTACCTCGTGTACGTATTGGATTTATTATTATAATTTTATGTAAATCATTATACGCGTACGTAATTGCAATAAATTATTTTTTTTTTTTTATGGTAAAAAGGGAGCAAACGGGCAGGAGGCTCACCTGATGGGAAGTGATCACCTCCGCCCATGGACATCTGTAAGTCAGGCTTGCAGATGCGTTGCCGGCCTTTCAGGAAAGGGAGGGATGGAGGAGGGAGGGAAGTGGGAGGAAGGGAAGTGGGAGGAAGGGGGGAACGAAGGCGGAGGATGAAGGAAAAAGGGAGGGGGGAAGGAGAGTGGGCCTCCCGGACTCTCCTCACCGGACGAAACGCGACAGCATAGCTGCCACTTCACGCCGGTCTTCTGTGAGAGAGTGGTACTAATGAACTATACGGGGCGTGCCGGCCTGTTTGGATGCTACCCGAAGGTAACAAGCATGGCACTACCACTTTATAAAGCATTTATGCAACGAGCATTATTGCAACAATTGATAATTTATTATAGAAGGTAACAACATTTGAGTAAAATGAAGATATAAGTAAAAATAATTTAAGATGATTGATTATAAGAGTCAATAACGGTGACCTGCCTTTGAATATGTAAAATGTACATTGTACAATTAATATAAAAATATGTACGCGTACATGTGCCCTGGACACAAGTAAAATCTACATTTCCTCCTTTTTCCAGTCTAAGAATCCCATGTGACGACACTTACATGACTGGTGAAAGTTAAGAAGGTACAAACGACTTTGTATCGTAGCTAGGAATTGTAACCTAAAAGTCATTAACAGAGAAACTCAATCCTTCAAAACTAAAGTAACTGTAACTAACTACTGAGTATTTAGCTAAAAAGTCACGAACTCAGGACATCCGAATCATGCGGTACATTTATTTCTTTATTTATTTATTTATTTGGATTACCAAGAAAAAATACAATAATTTTAATGATAATAAGTTACATAATAAATTATAAGTATAATTGTATTTCTTTTTATAGGTAATCACAGCATGTATTATTATTTAATATACATAACAAAAATCTATACTAACGCAAGCATCAAACCCGCAGTCGTATGTTATCTTATGAGTAATTCTTAACCAGATTTTTTACTTTTAAGTATATATCGAGAACCCGTAGTATTTGAAAAGCTATAAGTCACGACCTCGTCGAAGTGCCGCGTTTCAGCGGACATCGAATGATGGCATTATGCAATGGGGTCGACGTAATAAGCCCTACATGGACATGGATAACATCAATTTCATAGAAAGTATGTACTCGTATATGCCATAGAAAATATTATTAGTTCTAGTATGAAAAAAATACTTTCTTACGTTTACGCGAATATTTGACATTATAAATGAAACTACCTTATCGGATTTTGTCGTGGATTTATTATGATTTTTGGTTCCCGGTGTTTCGAATGCTTTACAGCAATCATGGTCACGGGGGAGACTCGCATAGAACACTCAAAGATATTAACTTTGCTTCATTCTCGTTACTTTTACCTGATTCCGGAAGAAAAACTGTTTTTTGAATGTAATATGTAATTTTTATTATTATTATTATTTGATGATACATTTGGCTTAGTTTATAGTGACCCAACTTACTGTGCCAGCGGTCGCGGGTTCGAGTTCCGCTGGAAGCAATTTTGTACTTTAGTCATGGGGATATAATGATATCTATGTATTTAAAGTTATATATGTAGTGTATCTGGTTCATCATATAAGTCTCGTAGCTAACCATGGAACTAGTAGTGTAATAAAATAAATATTAAAATATAGAAGTCTATAGTTATGAGCATTGTCCGATTGCTACGACTTATTTTCAAAATGAGGAGGTTCTAGGTGATATTGAACAATAGCAATCATTAAGCCTTGTCAGAAGTCTTTGGTTGTCGGATCTGCTTTGACATCAAAGGTCATATTTGATAATAAGAAATTAATACATACTCTCGATAATAACCTGTTTTTATATTATCTATTAATGTATTCTGTTTTGCAATAATGATTAAATCTTTAATATAATATTACGTTGTTATAGCATTCAACATTATTTATTAAAATAATGTTTTATTGTATTTACTCATTTTAAACGCTCCCACTGCTGAGAGCAAGCTAAATACGAGAGACTTTAGGCTATAATCCACCATTCTGGTTGTCGATTGCTAGATTTTGCCAGATATGCAGATTTTTTTTAAATGGAGATATTTCCTCTCATAGTAATATTGAATATTATACAGACATGAGAATAACATAATTTTTTCCCGCATCCCAGGATTTGAATCTACTTCACTCGGTTTCTGAAGCAAGCCCGTAACCACTGCGCTACAACTGTCTTTATATTATTACATTAAAAATAAATGCCTTCAAGCAAAACTTCTGCAGTTCAGTAGAATTTTCTATTGTTCATTGTATCGTTCAGATATAATGCGTTATTATACTTTCGTGCCTGAGCATTTATTTGGAAGATTTCAACTTATATCGAGAAAACTATTGTTGTGGTCAAACTAGATGAAAGTAGAACGGCTCATTATGCTCTGAATAGCCAACATTTGATATGCATTGTGCATTAATAGTCTGTAGTATTCCTTTACTCCACTTAGACATTAAAGCGAATCGCATCTTAGGAAATTCTTATTTCGCTTCGCAAATACCTGAATTTATCTACTAAACAAATTCGTTATTTATATTTATTTAAAGGCTAATACTTATCCTTGGTACAAACATTTTTGTTATACTTCTGTTTTATTCGGTTACGAATATTTTTAATTTATTGGTTTATTATATTTCCCGAATACTAAACTTAACTATTTAGAAATTACACTGTTTGTTATTAATATTAAAAACTCAAGTCATGTTAAGTTAAGTCAAGTGATTAAAAGTTACACTCTGGCATACTTTAACAATAACAGTAAGTGCTGCTACGAATAAACGTCCAACAATAATAAGGGTCGAAAATTGCTTGAGTAAGTAAACACTTAACTTTTGCTTTTCACCAAGTTACGATGACACCCAAATACGCTTAAGTTCTTCTGATTATAATATATGCACATATTGCAACGTACAAAGTGATAACAGAGTATATCCAGCTACCGGATATGCGGTCATCCGGTCTTGCAGCTCGCCGGATATCCTGTATCAGTCCAACAACTATGCGTATCATCACTACTTCAAAATATTAATCTCATTTAAGGTCAAATAAGATCAAAACTCAGTGTACCTAAGTAACTCACATGGTTTATAAATATTATAACTAAGCAGTAATAGATCAACGAACGTGGCCATTAAATACTACAAATGCTACGTTGCTACGGAAATCGTAGCGCATATAGCAACAGATCTCGATATGCTTTGTAACGACATAATATGTATAAATAAAGATTAAAATGTTATATTTATTATATTAATATTATGTATTTAATTACTCTTAATAATATATAAGAGTTATTATATACATAATATATAATATTCATAAAGTATCTTGACAATAACTTAGTCATATAGTTATAGTCACTCTATTAAAATTGTTAATGCAAAAAAAAAGAATTATCTTTTAATCAAGAAATTTTAAAATCACATTAATAAATGGTTTCCAGTTCAAGACTATGTCAAAGTATATTTAAAAGTTCGAACTTCAGTTAAAAGTAGTCTACAGGGCGGCGTTAAACGGTCGCCTATATTTCACCGCTACTACGAATTGACGTTATTTGGAGCGTATCTAGGATTATTATGAGACCTTACACATAATAGCGAGAGAGATATACCTATATATGTATATATTTTTTTAATATGTTGGGACAGTATTACATACAGCGCCATCTAGTTCCGTGGTAAGCTACGAAGTTTGTGTTACAGGTACCAAATAGTTGTTATATTACATATATAAATTTAAATTCATACATATTATAAATATAAACACTGGACTGGACTGGAGTACAAATATCCAAGTTTAACAAAGGAATGCCCCCAGCGGGACTCAAACCCGCGACCGCTGGCGCAAAAATGTAGAGTGACTACAAACTATGCCAAACGTGTCGTCAATATATATATTATTACACTAACGACTCACCCTCACTTCGCTTAGGTTTGGTTTTTGGAGTTCTAGTAAGGTTCCTTAATTAAAAAAATATGTCTATGTTACCCGTGGATAGTGTTGCTTCCCAGCAGTGAAAGAATTTTGGAAATCGGTTCAGTAGTTTCGAAGCCTATTCAATGCAAACAAACAATCATATCATTCCTCTTTATAATATTATTATTAAGTATGATGATTTAAATATTTCTTGTGCATGAAGTAATATTACAAATCGTAACCATTAATAATATCATAAATATTCTCCTATCCTTTTAAAATGACAGATTGAAATGTTACATCAGACATTATTTGAGAACTATCTTTTAACTCAAGTCAAATCAATTTAATCAAAATATTTTATTCAGCATAAAAGTTATTACAATTTCTTACTGAACGTCATGAGTCTACTAACAGTTCGGAAAGAAGAAACCTCTGATCTGAGAAGAAGAAGTGAAAACAGGTGAACTGAGATGAACAATGCGTTCATTGAAGCATTACATTCTTCTAAAAAAGGTGGTTAATTTTGTTTATTATACATACATTTGTAATATCAGACTTTACATCTCAGCCGTATTCAGGTACATTTAATTGTAAGCATACGTTATTTTGATTCCCTCCACGCCACGCCGCAAGTGTCCTTACAACTTCTAACTTCAAAAGCCCGCCGTATTTCTTGACAAAAATATCTATAGCTAACCTTTTAAAATACGGGAGCTTATTTCAATATAATAAGAATGATTATCGCTTGTAATAATTTTGTAAAGGATAAATTTATTTTGGTTTTTTGTACGCATGCGTTATGGTTAGGTCGGCCATTTTCAGGGAAACTCATACAAGGACATGCCTTCTTTATATGTACAGGTATTTTCACGCACACAAGGATAGCTTGTATCAAATTCTTAGGAACGTTGTGGCTTTTGTTTGTGTGTGTCTCGTGTTTACAGTATTTTTTGATTAGTGGTAGTGGGATGCTGCGTAAGGCCGCCTTCATATTGTTGATGAAGCATACTTTATTTGTTTAGGTTTTGTTTGAATATTAAATTTATTGCGATAACTAGGGGTAGAACTTTTAATAGGAAGATACTTTACTATTTATTATTATATGTAAATAAGTCAGTCTGTCTCATTAATTCTATTCATGTATAAATTTTTAAATTAAATATGAAATTAGATTGTTTGTTTATGGGGACTATTTTTTATCTATAATACCTTAAGCATGCATTTTATCAGTTTCACAAATGGATATTCCAAAAATAAGGTAAATATTTGATTAGGTCACCAGGACCAATTTTCAGTTATTTTATCTTTTTAGTGCTTATAAATAGCTTTTTAATTAAAAAAATAGTTTTTACTTTTATATAGTCTCTGAAAGGTTTTTTAAATTTTATGTAGCAAGTCACTTATTACAAATTTTAATTCTTAAGTATTTCTTTAAATAAGAATTAAACTCCTTGACCTTTATATTATGTGATAACATTTTTAATCTTATCTGCGCAATAATTGTAGCAAATTATTTGTCCAAATTAGTGTTAAT
Source organism: Boloria selene (assembly GCA_905231865.2). Taxonomy (NCBI): domain Eukaryota; kingdom Metazoa; phylum Arthropoda; class Insecta; order Lepidoptera; family Nymphalidae; genus Boloria; species Boloria selene. Next base: position 451,746 of record HG993132.1, read on the forward strand.
TAATTCACATACAATTTAGTGAATGAGCCTTTATCTTTGACCTGACCTGTTTGAGAGCACAGATTTCAGTCAGCCTCGCGCCGTAGCCGCGACATCACGCGTCCGTGACTCCTGCCAGTACAAAAAATATACATAAAAAAATAAGATTTTCCTAACGTTCGAGTGAAATAAGTGGATGTTAAGTATGTAAATACAGTGGAAAGCGTTTTTCATCCAGTTGTAAAGGATTTTTTCGGTAAGAATGTTAAACAGCTGATCGTTTATCATCAAAACAAATACTTTTTAAGTTTGATTTTGTTATGTAAAGCTTTTTAGAGCTTTTTTTAACTATTATAAAAAATATTAGCGTGAATAACTAGAGTTGCTTATTCGACTTTTCAGATTTAGACCAATCATTTACAACAATAGTAATCGTTCTGATATAGAAAGCACAGATTCTTTTATCATATATTTTTTGTAATATTATTATATTAAATGTATAGTTATTCGAATAACTAGAAGTTTATAAAAACAAACAACAGAGAATTGTGATATTCTTGTTAAATTAAAACTAACATGGCAGCAAATGCTTTGCATACATATAAAGTATGTATGGAAATTTCTCATCCGGTATAATAGGTACTAATTAACTGAATGCACTGTAGTTGTACTAATGTCTCTAACGTATACGAGACTAGCAGTACGAGCCGGCTTTCCCGGCTTGCTTTTTTCATCTTTATTTTATTTTTCTTTAGGGATTGAACTAAAAAATTGAAAATTGATTTAATAATTTTTAATTTAAGACACGTTTGCCTCAGTTACAAACTACCGTAGCCGTACTTGCTGTGCCAGTAGTTACGGCATCAACTATCTGATATCCAAAAGACAAGCCTCGTAGCTAACCAAAGAATTGTCCCAACTTATTTTTTTTAATTTAAATGAATGTTAAGCTTACCAGGTTTGGGTCTAAGCGTAGATAAATTAGTTATGCAATGTACTGTAGTTATACTAATGTCTCTAACGTATAGGAGACTAGCGTTCTGAGCCTGATTTCCCGGCTTTCTTTTTCCAACATAATTTTATTTTTCTTTAGGGATTGAATTTAAAAACTGAAATTTTATTTAATCCTTTTTAATTTAAGACTTGTTTGGCTCAGTTTATAGTAGGCGTATTTGCTGTACCAGTAGTCACAGTTCCTATTCCCCGCTTTGGTGACATCAACTATCGGATATCTAAAAGAAAAGCCTCGAAGCTAACCATAGAACAATTATTTTTTATTTTAATGAATGTCATTATAGAAATAGGCTAGCAAACTTTTGAGCTTTTTAAGTTTACCAGGTTTGGGTATAAGCGTAGATAAATTAGTTAGAGCAACAATTTTATATGTAACAGATGCGACATGGTCTATTTTTCATTGTTATTCGTGTAAAATGTAAAGGGAAATGTATCACCCTCATACATATTTTAAAACTGCATACATTTACATACTATGTATTATGGAACTTTACTTCTAAGGCGTTACCTACGTATATTTTTTAACGCTCGATAAAAACGAGAATTGCTATAACTTTGAAACCTGGTTTTGTCACTAGATTAATGAAAAGTTTTTTTTAATTAAGAGTCAGTTGTATGAGTCGTTATTTTTATTATAACAGATTACCTACATTTATTACAAATTTTGTCGTTTTCATTGAACAAAATCCCCTTAAAATAAAAGGTATAATCAATCCATTTTTAAGTACCATCACAAGTGCTATTGACTGTCAAAATTTTCTCTAACTTCCCATAAGGCACTCTATGTAACAGAGTGCCATTATTCGGAAAATACTATCGTTGGTTAATTAGCAGGTCCACTTTCAACCCTTGGTATAATCCTTATTGAAATTTTCGTTCCCTTGTTTTACTCTTCCTCTCACCGGAGAGCTGTCGAGCTTAGTTACTAAAAGCTCGCGCAATGCGACGTCAGCAGTGGAAGCTTTATATTTAATGGAAATATATTAACTTTATTAATGTTTTAAGTGGTTTTATCCTTTTTTAAATTTGTAAAGTATTGCTTTTGTTTAGATAAATTGTTTTTATTTGAGTATATTTTTAAAGTAAAGAGTATAGATATGAATTTATAGCCAGAGTCATGGACAATGGTCTAATCCCCCTCATATTGAAGGGAGGCTCTGCCTAGTAGTGGGACTTAAAAATATTGAATACAAATAAGTATAATAGTTTAATTAGTCTGTGTGTCGACATAACTGAAAATATTTAAATTACTATAAAAATATTGTTTAATCAAAAAAGTGTGTGTGTACAAAGTACACATATCAGAAGTAAAACTTGAATTTAAATTAAGGCGAACTCTTCCCCGTCTCTGAGCGCCTGGTACTATGGACTTATTTTTTCGTCTCATTGATTTTGAAATCACAACGATTCTAAAGAAGTTTCACTTCAAAAAAATCCTCTGCATATTTTTTAACATACATACAATAGTTACTATGTGTAACTCAAATGCCTAGACATTTAGGGAAGATTGTGTGGAATATTAAATTAGTACAATTAATAAATACAAATATATGTACCTCAAACAAAAATAGAACCAGCAAACCTTGTCATTAAAACAAAAGCACGTACCACCTAGAGCTTTTGATACTCTATCTCTTAACAAAAAGCTTGCCTAAAAGCGTGATTGACAGGGACGTTAACGACCAGCCTAAGTCTTATAACGTGACACTTATTTCCCCCAAATTGCTTACGCAGCATGACCGAAAGTGAGACATTATAGGGACTCTATAAAATAAAAAGCTCTTATATTAAAATTTAATTAGCAATGTTTTGTTTTACTGTATCTTGGGAGTCTGTGTTTGAATCCCTCGAATTTTCTTTTTTCAAGACATTTTAATAACCTTTCAAAGTTAGAACATCGCACTTTCAAGTCTAAGCCCGATATTTTATCGTGGGCATAGAATTATTGTTTTACAGAATTTTAAGAAAGAAAGTAATAGAGAAGTCGACGATCATATTTTACACTATAATATTTTCTGTCTATTTCCATGATTTACTAAAGTAGATGAAATCGGACAAGAGGACTTGCGATATAAGGAGGATAATAATATTACAAAAAATATTAGACTGTATAAATGTTTAAATTGATCTATGAAAGGGCAAAACTCTAACATGTTCGTTTTAAGTTATTGAATAAATTGAATATTGTATGAAAAAATGTAAAACTTCGTTGTTCTTCGTACTTCTTAATACAGTTTATATGATAAGATTTAACAAAAACGGATAAATTGCAAGTTTTATTTATCTAAGATTTCTACATAACAAACTTTCTACGTATCTCAATGAATCTAGTCAAGAGGAATTCGAAGTTGTATACAACTTTACTTAATATTACATATGTATATACCTTGACTGTGCAAGAACTTGAGCAAGAAATAAGTGAAAGTACATTAATTTTTAAAGGCAGTGGTAGCCCAGGAAAGTGGTATACCGAGTGATGCGGGTTCAAATCCGGGTCTCGCACCTCTGATATTACATGCGAATCATATCTATCATGATTACCACTTGTCTTACGGTGAAGGGAAACATCGTGAGGAAACCTGCATGTCTGAGAGAAACATAGCAAGTTTTCGAAAGACCTGTGAAGTCCGCTAACACGCACTAGGCCAGCGCGGTGGACTATGGCCAGATTCCCCTCGTACTGAGGGACGCCCGTGCCCAGGAGTGCTACGTTAAAAAGGGCTGAAGTATTACATAAATTATATCTACATATGATACTTACAATCATATTTTTTCTATAATGTTTGTTTTAAAACTTGCATATTTTCTACTTGCTTTCAAAACTAAGGTACTGAACTTGAGTATATTATATTTTATATTATACCACTAAGAAATAGCCAGAGAGAGTTCTTATTTATATATAATAGTGATAGATTTATAACAATGATATTCCAAGTTAAACTCAATTAGATGTAAAACGCCTACATATATCATTTCCTCCCGTAACTTAACTTGTCAGAGCCGTCAAAAAACACGAAGCGTGAAAAAGGCGATGCTATCTCACATAATGCCGCTCTATCTGATCGAGCACGGAAAATAACAAAGCGTTATATAAAACAAAGCTTAAAGCTCCTCCACACTGTCAAGTTGCGGCGTAATTTTAATTTAAAAGTCACAGAAAACTTTATTTCTGTTTTGAAATAGACTTCAAACCTATCAATAGGTAGCACATACAAGTAATAGTAATTTATTAATATTTAAGATATTAGGTCTGCATAAGAGGTGTAAATCTTTATTAAGTTATTTTAAACATTTTAGTTTCTGCAGTCGGTTTTTTTAAACGTAGTTTATTTATTTTATATAAGAATTGGATGCTCGTAGCTTGTCTACTCGAAATATTGATTGATTGCACATATAAAGCTTACTATCCATACATATTATAAATATAAATACCCATCCCACTGGAGAACAAACATTCCTACTTAACTCTCAAATGAATGTCCCCAGTGGGACTCGAACCAATGACCACTAGCATGGTACTGGTAAGTAGGGTTACTGCAAATTGAGCTATACGCGACGTCAAAATAAATATGATCAAAAACTGTTACATTTAGTAGAAAACTATGATTGACGTATAAAAGTTAATAATAATAAAAAAATACATTTTATGATTGTAATATTCTTAAAAAAAACGTATATGTACTTGTAAGTATTAACGAGTTCTTATATAAAAGATAACGTTGATTAGATAATTTGCGCAAAAAGAGACGCTTTAATATTAAGTACAAAGTTATTTATACACGAATTAGGATTATTTAATGATTTCTAGATTTCAAAGCCAAATATGGTGCTTTTATACTACTAAATATACAAAATAATTTTTTAACTCAGGATGGTGGTAATCATGTTGAAAATATTTCACACGTAAGAATACCTTTGAGATCTGAAATTTAAATCTATTTTACTTAGTTTCCCGAGCCAATGCCTAACCACTGGGCTAATATAATTCCTTTATAATATTAAAGACAAAAAGCTGTTGCTTATATATACAAAAAAAGAAAAAGATTACAAGAGGTAAAATATCTAGAAATGGTAATAAAATTTTGGCTGTATGATTTCAGTTTATGAAATCATTTGATTGATGAAGTAGAAATTCTTACTGTATAATAAATGAGATGTTAGGATTACTGTCTTATTATGTACCTACTATAAATTTTGGTATTTATCTTATTAAATAAACATATTATAATAGTCTCTTTTTTTTACGTAAATGTTTTTTACAAGTTTTCGAAAGACATGTGAAGTCCACCTACACGCACTAGGCCAGCGCGGTGGACTACCTGATCCCCCTCGTACTGAGGGAGGCCCGTGCTCAGTAGTGGGACGTTATAAAGGGCTGAAGAAGACGCAGAAATGGTACTAAATTATAACTACGATTTTACTATTATATTATAATGAAGCTAATTTATATTAATTTACAAAACTGTAAAGTTTGTTTATTTAGAATGCGTTAAAATCTGAATGTATTTGTTTGATTAAAAAAAACTATATTAACGTTTCATAGCCTACTAGCAACTCACTCTCGCTCCACTTGGAAACGCCCTTATGCAAGTTTTAATAGTTAGTATAGAATTCTAGGAGATGAAATACTTTCGCGGAGATAAAAAACAACCTAAATATATATATATTGACACGGATAACCAGCTATCGTTATACTAAATTACATCAAAATATGTCTAGTGAGTTGCGCGTATTGTGGTCTCAGACACACAGACAAGAACATCAAAGACTGATTCGGCCTCTGTATATAATAATGATAATTTCAATAAGATTTCCAAAAATATTAATAAATAAACAGATTCGACGAAGAATTTTAATATATCTATAGATATTTTAACCACCGACGCAAAAAGGGAAAGGTGTTATAAGTTTAACATCAGCTGTCTGTCTTTGGTATCGTAGCTCCCAAACGGATGAACCGATTTTCGTTTAGTTTTTTTTGTGTCATAGATAATTTTAATTAAGGAAGTTTATTACGAGCTACAAGAGGATTATAGTTCTAGAAAATTATAGTAAGACAGAATAGTTGTATTTTTTAAGAAAGTTTTTAATAATGTTATTTTTGTTAGAATGGAGCGAAATAATAGACACTGTTGTTTATACTTACTTTGTTTGTTTTTCTTCTGCGCGATATCAACTTCCTGACATTGTATTTATTTGTTTAGCTTTGTTTTTCTTCAAAATGTTCGTAATGGCATCCTTGAGTTAAGAATGGTATAAGTTTTATGGGAGTTTACATTTAAATTACTCATTAAGTTTTAATAAAAACTTTTATCTAATTATATATACATTGTTATTTTTGTATATAAATGATCTATTTATTTAAAGATGTTTTTTCTTCCTTACGTTTACGCGAATATTTGACATTATAAATGAAACAAAATCTTTTTGGATTTTGACTTTACAGCAATCATGGTCACGGGAGAGTTGCTATTACTGATTACTGTCTACAGTCTAGATATTTCTAGAAGCGTTATGTTTCCCATGGACAAAAAGGAAGCAAAAATTCAGACTTGTACAATCTTTAGATTTGTCTAGTTCAGATGATTCTATATAATTTTGAAGAATGAGAAGTTTTAAGGTGTACAAAGCTATAGACATTAATAGTTATATACTGTTCTTTTTTATTTCGATTCCCGACGTATCCAATGAATTTTTGCCATGGTATTTACTCGTAGATGTTTTTGTCAGTAACTAGATTCCATAGATACTGGGTTGAAAACACATTAATTACGTTAAGCTTAGATTTTATTTAAAGTAATAAAAATACTTTATTTACATACATTTAAAATTTTTATTAAAAGCCTAACGACATTATAAAAAGTATAATCCAAGAAAATGACTTATGAGTAAAAAAATCATAAAAAAACACATAAACCCGCAAGCAAAAGCTAGTGGCCTATAAATTGATAACAGTAAGCTAATGGAAGGCTCTAATTAGATTTATCAAAGCTTTCATGAATAGCTCCTCTTTATAGCCTCGTTAAAGCGATGCATAATTGATATCCAAGGTACGAGTACGGAATACCTTCCTAAATATTCAAAAGAATTTGTAATATTCTAAAGTCAAATGACATAATAAGTGAATACTAATTCAAAAATGTAAAATTTAAGCTTTTGAAGCTTGCTTTAATTGTTGTCTTAGTTTTAATTTTATATGTATGTATGTATCGCCAGTTCTTCTCAGGTCAGAGGTTTCTTCTTTCCGAACTGGTGGTAGACTCATGACGTTCAGTAAGAAATTGTAACAATTTTTATGCTGAATAAAATGTTTTCATTTGATTTGATTTGTAATTCCTTTCTAATAGATAAAACTCTCGTATCACTTTGTTATCAAACTCCTTTGAAACGGCTTGACCGATTTTGTTTAGTTTTTTTGTACATTTGGTAGTTCTAAATATAAGTCGTAAGCTATTTTTTATTTTCCTAGGTGATAAGGGTGGCTCTCTTCAGATTTTCTCCCTAAATTTTCGTCCCTCTACTACTAATTCCTATTTTTAATAGTGATTAGAACGTGAGTGGAACCGTAAAAATTGCTTGTTGTTATAATAATAATTAGTGTAAATATGTTTGACAATAGGAAGTAGGTGCGGATGATAACTTATTATTGCATTTTATGATTGATACCTTATGATGCATGAGTCTTTTTATTATAAAAAATATTATTTAAGTCACTTCGAATTTTGAACCTTCACAAAAACAACGTAGATTTTACGTAACATAAAATAATAATGTATTGCGAAATTTTCACACAATATATAGATAAAATTGGTGATGGTTATTTGAGCTTTATCGTACAGAATATAACCGTAAAAGTTAATTGTGACGATATTCAGTATAATTAATTTATAGATACAATTATTTATTTCATTCATGAATATATATATATATATAGTTGAAGTTGGGAAATCGAATAATGTGGTTTGAAATCCTGGATAACGCACCTTTATTATTACATAATGAAGGATGATCCAGGGAGGTATGTTAAGTAGAAGCTGAAAACATTTACTATTAAAAGTTACCAAATTATGTAGAATATATAACTTTCTGACCATATTATAAAATAATTATCAAGCAATATAAATTATTAAGAAAAATATAATCCTATATTTTAAACATATTGATTTTTTCTTAAAAAGCTTTTCCTAAGAAAAATATCCTGTGGGCAACTATGCAATACTATAGTCAAAATACGCAATGTCAACATAACAATGATAACAAGCTTTCAGTTTAGCTTTTATAATAATACTTCAACGAAATATTATTGACACACAAAAACAACAAATAGAGGAACCGTGACGAAGCTAAATGCCGAGTTTCAAATTTCAATATTTACATTGCGCAGGATTGAACTCATGACCTATTTAGAATAGAGTACGATTAATTAATTTCAATTTCTCTTAACATTTTCCGTGTAAACTAGAATATTCAAAGAGGGAATTAGTGAAGGCCCGACGCCATCCTGCCTTAATGTGTCAGCTTGAATGAACTGAACTGGCATATTTAGACTGATATAAATAACTAGCGACTTGCCCTCGCTCCGCTTGGTTTTTTCTCTAGGCATGTTTTAACTGGTAGTATAATAATATAAATTTTATATTTTCCTGTAATTAAAAGTAATCTATATGGATGCCCAAATTCAGCTATCATTATACGTTTTATTATAAAATATAAAAAAAATGAACCTAACAATTAAAATACCTATAAAAAAGTCCTTAAATTCCGAAAACTACAGATTCGGTTTTAATTTTATAGCTATTGCGAGTTTTTTTTCTTATCTTTTTTTCTTATTATTACGATCTAAACAAATAATTTTATTTCATTACAATGGTTTAAGTATAGAAACCAAAAATATATTGTTATATTACTATTCAGCATAAAAATCAAAAATTATACATAGATGTGGAATCGCAAAAATGGATATATACTCTTGAAAAACATAACCTTCCTTCTAGCGCAGTCGAGTAAAAATGCTATCGAAGTATTTCACTATACATATATTATCTATACTAATATTATAAAGCTGAAGAGTTTGTTTCTTTGTTTGGTTGAATACGCAAATCTCAGGAACTACTGGTCGGAATCGAAAAAATATTTTTTTGTTAGATATTCCGTTTATCGAGGAAGGCTTTAGGTTAAATTTCATCACACTACGACCAAGCGGATCAAATATTGCAAAACCGGGAGAAAACTATTTCTTTTCATTTTCAGCCTTTAGAACGCAAGCGGAGCTGCGGGAAAGGCTAGTACTTTATAAGATATGGTCTCGTGAATAATATCAAATAATAGTTAGTAATTTCATATTAAATGTAACAGCAGCGAGGGACTACAAACGTTACCCAAAAGTCAAAGTACAAAGAAAACCGTAGACGAAACTCGGCTCGCTGCGACAAAGACGCATATCGCTGTAATTTACATCATCCCACTCATATAAATTCACGAGTCGTAAAAGCAGAGGGAAAATTAAGAGATCCAAAGTTTTCCGCCATTTATCAACATTTAAGTTGTCGAGTATTTTACGTCAGTTTTTATTATTTGTATGTTATTATATAGAAGTTTGAAAGTTTATTTATTGAACTAGTTGTACCTGCGACTTCGCTTTAGTGGATGCCGGAAAAACTAAAATGTGTCACTTGACAACACGTTTGGCGCAGTTTGTAGTGATCCTACTTTCTTGCGCCAGCGGTCGCGGGTTCGAGTCCCGCTGGGGCATTCATTTGTTAAACTCAGATGTTTGTACTCGAGTCATGGGTGTTTATATTTATAATATTATGTAGTATATCAACTTTATGGTATCCGTAACACAAGCTTCCTTCGCAGCTTACCACGGAACTAGATGGCACTATGTGTAGTAATGTCCCAACACATTTACTTTCTCCTTCATTTAATTCAATTTGGCTATGGGAGTTATGGGAGTCGTTAGAAAAATGCTTTTCTATAAATAAACGATAATGTGACAAATTGACAACTTTTAAGTCTAAAAACCTGGCGACGTTCATTTAATAAATATTACGTATAATGTACTAGCAGCTGCAGCTGCAGATCAGGGATCTGGGTTCAATTTCTAAGTCGAAACAAGTAAAATTATTGAATTTTTATCTGTCATAGTATTCTAGCATTTCAAAGAACATAATATAAATCCGTTGGACCTTTACTTGATCTGTCACTAGTAGAGTCGAATTATAGCTTCTATGGTTAAACCGCTGTAATTAAACCGTAAGTTATAATACATAAACCATAGTTTAAGAAAGAAAAGATATAAGTAGTAAAGATATTATCAACTTAATCATTTAACTTACAGATTCCGTTTAAATTTTAACAGTTTTCTATATTTTATGAAAGTGTTAACTTTAAAAAATAATAGACCGCAAAACTAATGGAATACTTTTTCAATAGTCGATTGCTTTTTAAACAAAATTGACATTTAAAAAATATATATTCATTTCAATTGGAATGAATAAACTCACAGCTAGTGAAACTACGAAATTAAATTAAAGCTCTAACAAAACTAAAATTGATAAATGTAGCCGGCAGCCAACGAGAAAAATATGGACCTTAAATTTATTGTATATACATATAATATTAAATAATTACTACTAATTAAGAAGAAAATAAACTTATTACTAACAAAATCTAATCTACTAAAATGCAAGTAGTCTGTTTTTTCTTCACTATTACTTATGTAGTTGTTCAATACCTACCAATCTTTCCCGTAACTAGTTATTTTGGTAAAAACTTCATTAAAAATAAAAAAAGGGAGCTTTGAAGCTTTCGAAGTGTTGATAAATAAAAAGTAAATATTAATACTGGCCTTTTCAAGGAAAAGTACAAAAGATATTTATTATATGCGTTAACTGACTTATAAAAATAACACACATAGAAGTCCTTATATTATCTTGTATATCAAATATTTCTGTAAGAAAGAGCGACGTATTGTATTATTGAATTATGAACAGGTCCAATACGTTAGGATTCAATTGAAATTGATATATATACGGTGGCAAATTCAGATAGGCTCGTTAGGGGTTCTCGAAGATGACAAACAGAGGTTGCCCATGCATAAATGTATATTGATATGGGAATATGGGCTTCATTTATAAACGTACATATATATATGTACATGTTAAATAAGATGGCTTTCTCATATTTAAATACTATAATTTAATTAACTTTATGCCTATACTAATTGTACAATGTTTCCTTAAAAGCAAGCGACAAAACGTATATATTTATGTATCATCATCATCATCATCAGCCCTTTTTTAACGTCCCACTGCTAGGCACTGGCCTCCCTCAGTACGAGGGGGATCAGGCCATAGTTCACCGTGCTGGACTAGTGCGAGTTGGCGGACTTCACATGCCTTTCGAAAACTTGTTAGGTTTTCTCAGATATGCAGGTTTCCTCACGATGTTTTCCTTCACCGTATTATTTATTTATATATGTTTATGTATATATTATCTATATCTTAGACAAATGAAGACCCACGGCTTTACTGGTCTTTTTAGAGTGTCTGCTAAGAAACACTAACTTCTCCACTAGGAATAGATAATTCATTGATCTTGCATAGATCTACATAGATAAAATATGATGATCTACATAGTATAAAGTCGCCTCGCTGTCTGTCTGTCCCTATACATGCTTAGATCTTTAAAACTACGCAACGGATTTTGATGCGGTTTTTTTCAATAGATAGATTAATTCAATAGGAAACTTTGTATGTATAATATAATAGCGGAACTCACGGCTTCGCTCGCGCTAAATCCTTGCGTGTGCCTTATAAATTAAGCTCATGTTTAGGCTCCATAAAGCAAATTAATTTTAATATAACATTTTTGTAGAATAGGGTTTAAAAGAATATTAATTACTTTAAAGAATATGAAATTTACCAATATCTTGACCTTTAACTAGATTTTAGGCTTTAAAAGAACTGCTATTGGTCGTAACAAATATAATTCTTTGGCCAAATCTGAAATGACTGACTAAATTGGGCCGCTGCTATACAATGTGAAGTTTTATTATTTTTTCACAAAAGCTTCACATTTACGTAATCTAATTTAAGTGGTTTAAGAATTTCCAGTTTATTTACGAACACTCGCAAGTTACTTGTTTACGGAAGCGACGCAAACTTTTGTGGAGAATTATAAAAGTTACAAAGTGAGATAAGGACTCCTTTCATATTTTATAAAAGGTAGATTGGACAATTTATGTGCTTCAGTCTTAATAAATCTTTAAACCGGTCGTATTTTATGCTTTATAACGAATTTGTATGCGATTATGACGAAGGTAATTTTGGTATTTTCTCTCCACTAACTCATATTTAATGATTTCTAATTAATTATCCCTCGAGATGTGTTTTGCTCTTGTACTACTATACTGTGTTATATTCAAAGATTTATTCGTTATTATGTATCATAATAGTTCTCATGATTATCTATGCATGTAAGAATTTAAGATTTTTTAATTTCTAATTTTTTTCGATATTTTATTTCCAACACTGTTTCTTATTTACAGACGTTTTACTTTACTTTACATTATTATTCCTATAACTCGAAAACGGCATAAGATTTGTATCAACATTTATATTTAAGTAGATCACATTTTGCTTCTTAAGTTTGTATTCATAAGTGACTTTTTCTAAAGAAAGTGCCTTCAATTTTAAATATCTTTTGTTTTCATTAAGACGCCAAGAAAAGCTTGTAAGTTGTAAAGCTGCTATTAAATTATGTTAGGAATACTAGTCCTTGTGTCACACAGTTCAACTAGCACGGAAAGCAATGTATTATTCAATTTTGCTACCTAACACTATGAGCTAGAGTTCATTTTGCAATGAACTAGTCTAATCGAGTTGGATCGTAGTATTTTTTCCAATAGAGATATGTAAATAGTTTGTATGTCATAGAGAATAAGTCATTTTATTCAGTTACGTGAACACTTTCCCATGGAATCTTGGGAAATATTTTTTATTGCTCGAGTTTACCCTTTAAAATATGTAGATATTTATATGTGAGCTAGGGTACCTACCTATAATAATGTACCAAAAGATGCATATTGATTAATACTTTTTTAGGTTTACGCGAATATTTCACATTATAAATGAAAGTATCTTTTCGGATTTTGTAGCAGATTTATTTTGAATGATCCCGACCACCAAAATGGTAACCAAAATTCAAAATAAATCCGCGACAAAATCCGAAAAGATAGTTTCATTTATAATGCGTAATATTGATTTTTAAAAAGAGTAACTGTTGAGTTTCTTACTTAAACTTTTCAGCAATAAACAACTTTTAAGATAGTGATAGCTTCTTTAAGTACCGTTTTTAAGAAGTATATTTAAATAATAAAGTAAATTAATTGACCTTTCAAACGTACCTAAATAGAAATCATTTAAGAAAGGTAATTTTCATTGCATTTCATATCCCTACTTTTTGAAGTCGGCTAAAAATTGTATTTTATTTTCTTTTCAGATCAAATCAAGCCGATAATGTAACCGTACACGCAACAATCAAAATGCGCTCCTGGGTGTCCGCTCTCATCATACTCTTCGCCATGGGTAAGTTACTATAATTAGTTAATTATGTATTATTTATAGTACATGGGACAACTACTTTGACAAGTCAAGCTAGATATTCGAAGATCTTAGGTTCGAGTCTCATACAGGGCTTAGTATAGTCATTGGTCTTTTGTCAAGTAAATCTCAGTAATAACCTAATGTACCTCGGAGAGTGCAGGTTACGTTTGACTTGCGTCTAATCTCATACCGGTCTTGTCGAATAATTGTCATCCAGACGGAGTGCACTTGTGTTTACGCCCATGTTCATGCACCATAATATTATGTCCAGTTGGCTCAGTGAAAATGGCCACCGAGGCCAACGAGGACTTCTCTGGCTAAATAGCCAGAGAAGTCCTCTTTCACCGCATTTTCTTCTCAAAATATGTGTTTAATTAGAGTTTATTCATAGTTTTTAACGACATGTAAAGTCTAGCGCGATATAATGAACCTACTAAATTAACTACTTAGGCCTAATGAATACCAAATTAAATGCTTAGGAATTCATTATACTTAAAGATGAAATGGCATCAGAAGCCGGGGGCAAAAGCTTATCCTATATAAAGAAGGGATCGTGTTCAAAAATGTGAATTGAATTGAAAAACAAATACTTCGAAGCTTCAATAGTAGATCATTTCACATAATATATTTTCCTTTATTGAAATAACCGATAAAAAACGCTAACACTCTCGTACTGGTCCGTGAAAGGGGCTTACCGTCTCACATCTCTTTGTTTCCCCACGCGTTCACGACATTCCAAAACATTTCTTTAATTCAAAAGATAAAACCATAGCCTATTTAGAGATATCAGCTATGTTATCCACCTTGTGTTATTGCTTGTCAAGTAATGAAAATTATATATATTTAGAATTCTTTTTTGTAAGAAAATACTGAAAAATTCAATTGAAAACGTATTATATTTTATACTAGCTTTACCCACGGCTTCGCCCGCGTTCATTTTTTTAATTGCTAATCAACCTCATTGAGTTGATCTGTAGGATGCCTGAAAGTTTCTTCAAAATTACTCTAGCTATTTCAGAACCCATTGTTAATACAAACAATTTTTTAATAAGAAGTATCCTATGTTACTTCTAATAACTCCAAGAATATGTGTACAAAGTTTCATGTTTCACGATGATCGGCTGAGCAGTTTTCGCGTGAAAGCGTAACAAACAAACTTACATTCACAATTATAATATTAGTAGGGATTATTTACTAAGATTTCTTAAAATAATACGAAGTTTTACTCTACAAAATATAATTAGGTTAAACTGTACCACTACGAGTGTCTATTAAAGAATATTGAATTTGAGAGCTGAAACCCATCGTTATATTATTCGAATGGTGGTTTTATACATAGACGTACATTGTACATAATATCTATGTAAATTTTTATATAGACGAGGTCTCTATAGTTTTTTATATATAGGAAAATTTTCTTCTAAATTTTTTTCTACTTTACCATTTCTTTTAAATATGAAATAAGTAACTCCCAACATACAAACTTTTTTAATCTTATAAAGCCAGTCAGTAAGAGTCAATTTTCGAGAGAACATAAATGCAATTAACAGCATTATTTAATTAGCACAATGTGTTAAATCTTCGAATTTAAATTTATCAGACAAGTGGATTTAAATTAAAACAAGAACTTAGTAAGCCACTGTACTCCTTGTTACCGTCCCTTTCGGACCTTTCTTATAAGTTCGAGATAGTACACCAAGTGCAAGCGGGCTTCACGCTATAGAAAACTTACTAGGTTCTAGAAAGGATTTTTCTCTTTAGTTTTCCCCCATTTTTTTTGAAAGTACTCGCCAAACAATTATTTATATAAAAAGTAACCCCTATTAAGCTAGCTGCTCATACTATAGTAATTTAATAAAAGAACTGATTTAAATTTATTTTGAAAATAATCAAAGAAAACTATGATAAAGCTCTTTATAGGTTGTGTAAATAGAATATAAGCGTCTAAGCTTTTACATCATAATCTGTTCTAAGTAACGACGAACTGAGCTTTCTGTAGCTAGCAACAGATTAAGTCGTACGAGTTTTACTGTGATTTCATTTATTTTTTGCTTTTTGTACTAACTGTAAGAGTTTTAAATAAATGAAACTCGAACTTATTATATAATATATTCATCAAAGCTTATAACATGTAATTATATTTACGTATATAATAATAATGAATACTGACTGATTTTATGATACCATATTCCGATGGAATAGTATACTAAATATAAAGACTCAATTACTAAACTTGGACTCGAACCCGAACTATAATAACAACATAATATATGTTTAACGCCCACAAAAAATACTCAAGAATCTGGTATTAAATAAAAAATATACATATTTTATATTTTAGTCTTAAAAATTATATATTTATTCAACTAATACTAACTAAAATATAATTTTCCTATTTTTTTAAAGAAAATTTAATATAATATATATGTCAAAATCGAGAATAAAAATACGCTTAGAAAAATCGATTGACTCTACTGTGACAAAAATCAGTACGAACTTTAATATCTGCTCTGTGATAACTTTTCGATTTTCATCACAACAAACAAAATTATTCTCAATCAAATTATAAATTGTATTTTAAATTAAAAAAGAGACAGGTGTTTTACAAAAATTTTTCAACATAAACCTGTTTTCCTTTGTGCTTCAATATATTTTTATTAATTTTAGTACCTCTGATAATATTTTTTAATAAAATATTACCTTTCACGGCCGTCCAATACGATCTTTATGTCAACACAGTAAAGCCTAGTAGGTAATATTACTGAACATGTCCAGTCAGTCTCGTATGGGAACGGCGGGTGACTTCAATTTACATTTTAATTGGTGCCAGAACGAATGAAACACCGTGACAAAAAATATTTGTATAAATAAATTTACAAAAACAAAAGGCAATTCGGTACAATCACATGAAAGGAATTACTTAACTGAGCTAATTTTTTATCCAATGACGTTATTTAATATCGCTTTTGATGTTAATGTTTGTTGATTGATGGTGCGAGTTTAATCCGTTTTGAGGAAAAAATTAGAGGTGCAGATGTTTTTCCCTACTTGATTATTGCAAATGCATGCTTTTGCATTAAAATAATAACATAAACATTCATCTACAAATCAGTCGGCTTATATGTCTAGCAGTGCAGTGATAGTCCAGTAGTAACGCTTTTGCTCGAGTCACCAGGTAAAGCGTATTCAAATTGCAGGCCTCAGCACCTGTGGTATTTTCATATGCGAATCATTTCTAACAAGATTGCACTTGTCTTACGGAAAAAAACGTCGTGAGGAAACCTACATGTGTGAGAACTAAACAAGGTTTCGAACCCGCACTTGGTCAGAGACAGTACTGGAAGAAGGCTATTGAGTGGAATATTAAAAAGCTACCTATTGTCATTCTAGGGCTTTAAAAGACTTAAATAAATTTAGGAAAAGTGGGCGAGCAGTCCCGTGGGCAAAGCTTTGATAATTTAAAGTATTTCTTTTGAAGTAAAAATATTGATATTTGATTGTTGAACTAAACAAAAGTAATGAAAGGTTAATTTAAAACAATTATGGATAAACAGGAACAATTTGAACGCGATGTATTGTTGCGAGGCAGAGCGCCACTTCGACAATGGAATTCTAAACGAGGGTCTGAAATTCGCCTTCGCTTTGTTTTCCAGACTACGCAATTTCTAGGCTATTTTGTTGGAAATTTTGTTTGTTTGTTCTTTAGTCTGAACAACCTTTGTATGGAAATGGATATTTCATAATTAATGAAATACTAGCGACCTTGTCTTCTGCTAAGTGCAAATTAATGATAATTATACGAGTACCTACATGCATTATAAGTGAAACTAATTTTTCGGATTTTGTCGTGGATTTATTTGTATTTTTGGTTCCCGACATTTCAAATGTTTTACAGCAATCATGGTCACGGGAGAGACTCTGAAAAGATAGTTTCATTTATAATGTCAAATATTCGCGTAAACCTAAGTATGTGCTCTGCTAAGTATAAAATGATACTTAAACCAAAGTACATACCCATACATTGTACATACGTTACATATTAATTATACGTTACTTATATATTTTTTTTTACATTGAGAAAAATTAAAATTTTGTAGCGACCATATTATGTATTTAAAATAATGCTATTCCCGAATCAAACTACTATGAAGTCAATTTTAACTAGATTGTGACGTAGAAGTGACAACTTCTGGCATAGTAGAAGAATAAGTCTAAATGTACTATTAAAGCTTAATTGAGATCTTATAAGTTCCGGTCAAAATCAAAACTTTAGAGCTTTCAACAACGTTGCTGTGCCAAATGTAAAAATTTGGCGTCGTACCAGAAACATTCTTATAAATGCAATAAATATTATTAGGTTCATATCTGGTATTTATTACGTCGCAAAAGATTCAAGAGTTACAGCTTTTTTTGTCTAAGCTATAATGGACTTATATATTTTAACGAGCTTTTTCCATTAGCTTAAACTTTAACTTGACAACT
Organism: Boloria selene; assembly: GCA_905231865.2. Taxonomy (NCBI): domain Eukaryota; kingdom Metazoa; phylum Arthropoda; class Insecta; order Lepidoptera; family Nymphalidae; genus Boloria; species Boloria selene. The sequence goes on from HG993132.1 coordinate 469,829, forward strand.
TGTTTTAATTGTGCTAATAATATAGATTATAAACAGAGATAACATTTTGAACGTCAGGTTTCATTTCTCACAACCGAAATATACGTATATTTTCCGCAGTAAAAAGTAACCTACACATTGACTCGGATTCCTGTCATTATAGCTAATTCTGTGGATGTAGTCAAATACAGACTGACAAAAAATCTAAAAAAATGTCCATTCTAAAAACTCTGTATCGATAATAATTTGTATTTTAGACAAATTCCACTCAGAATTTTGACCGACTTCAAAAAAGGAAGAGGTTATATCATATATTATGTTCCACTATATATATTTTTTTTTATGTATGTTCACCGATTTCTTCGCCAACTGTGGGCCGATTTCAAAGCAAAGTAATCTTAATAGATACTTATTTAATGAATGTATCAATTTGTAAATGTAATGTGTAATGTGTAATCAATGTACTCGTTCGAAAGTTCATTGCAAAGGCAGGATAAACTGTCTTTCTTGGCTGGCATCGATTCCAACAATAACTAATTAATTAAAGTTATTATTTATTTTTTTTAGTTTCGGTTTGTAGCGATTAAAAGTCGGTTTTATTTTTGTTAAAAAATAATTTATAATACAGTTATAGATCCTAATTTTGTCGAGTCAAATCGTCACATTTAATTTTAAGTATCCTAAATGACAGTATCCATCTGTGTTTAGTAGAAATATTTTCACTAACCAAAATAATAAAAGACAAAGTTGCTTCTCATCTAGTTTATATGCTAATGCTCTTTTATATACTTTTGCAGGATTTTCTATCTTATTTCTTTTTATTAAGATTGGCATTTGTTTGGCAAAATAAGAAAGGCGTAAAGCTATGCTGTTTCCTTATGAATTTATATTAAGGATATTTTCTTTGTGAGTGTAAAATATAAAATTAATTAGGAGGTTAATAGAGGGTTAAAAATAACTTATAGCGATATCTACCTAACTAATTTTGCTACAATTCTTCATACAATAGTCTATTAAACTTTAATATTTCGGACTAATATCACTATTTGTTATATGATGGTCGCAATCACAAATGGTGTGCCTTACAATGAGTACAACCTTGTGTCCACAGTAAATTATTTGTAGGCGGATAATTCGTGAATTGTGTTAGAAGTGAATGTTTAAGTTCCGTACCTAGTTAGTTTATCTAGTTATTGAATTAAAGATTAATCTTAATTTATCGAAGAATTAACTGACTGTATTTGAGAAATACAGTTTTTAACCAATTTTGCTTCACTATCGCTTCACTTGGTTTTGTCCCTAGTAAGTTATAATAGCTAGTATGGATATCCTAAGAGAGCAGTTTTTTGGATGAAACGAACCTATGTGCTATTCCACCTTACAATCTACTTTTGAGCAAAATTTCATTCATACCCGTTCAGTTGTTCTGTCGTAATTTAGTAACAAACATCCATCCACCCAAACTTTCACATTAGTAATATTTATGGGATAAATTAAGTACATTAAGTCATTCCCTTGGCAATAGCGTACAAAAAGTTCTAGAAACAAGTTCGTTTTAACGATGTTTTATGTACAAAAACTTTTTGAAAAGTCAAAATTTTCATATTTTATAAGCTACAGTCAGGATATTATAGTGTAACAATAGGGCATACACTCGTAAGCAAACTGCAACACTTATTCAGCAAAACAAAAGCCTTATATCAAACACGTCCATATATTTGCGGATGAACTACCAGGTTACAACATTATGAGGAAACAAAAGTCAGGAAACTCGGCGACGGATGCTGTGAATAGGGTTGCTCTTGCCTCTTTTGCACTTACATTCATTAACAGGCGACATCTGTGTACTAATAAATTAAATAAATATATCCTGTCTCTAAATAATTGTTAAGTTTGCATTTATTCACAACGTGAAAATGTTCATATTATGTATTTTTTTGTATCACTACATAGTATAAAACAAAGTCGCTTTCTCTGTCCCTATGTCCCTATGTCCCTATGTATGCTTAAATCTTTAAAACTACGCAACGGATTTTGATGCGGTTTTTTTTAATAGATAGAGTGATTCAAGAGGAAGGTTTATATGCATAACAAGCGGATCCCGCGGCTATGCTAAATCTAGGGAAGAGCCCGAGCGAAGCGAGGGCGAGTCGCTAGTTAAATAATAAAAGTAATGGAAAAGGTGCTCAAAGGTATATTAAACATCATAAGCTATTTGTATTTCAATTGAATTTTTAATATTAATTCAATAGTAAATTTACATTTTACCTTAAAAGAAGCAAAAAAAAAATTTATATACATGCCTATGTATAAAATCAAAAATGTATTAAATAAAACCATTTTTTTTATTTAAAACGACGCATATTTTTTAATAGAGACACATGTATATTTAAACGAATAGTAAACATTTCTTAAAGCTCAGACATTTTCACGCTGTTAAAAGTATCTTATATTATGTTGAGGATCACTACCTATATTATAGTCATTCCACATCAAATCAATTCAATGCATAGATTACTTAGACTATAGACTTAGAAATTTTTATATGTATACATACATAAAATCTAAACAAATGATTAATTTAAAAGATTTTAAAAAAACTGTCTATTCAGTGTAATTCTGTATCTAAATAGGATACGTAACGTAATTTAGAAAACGTCCGCACAGCCCTGACCGCAGCGTCCATAGCTCTCCCGTTAACTGTTGCTATTGAAACAATGGCTGTGGCACGTATTTCACGTTTTATATACTACGTTTATAACGTAAAACAACATTTTCGTTTGTGTGTGACCCATTTTTAAAATTGCTTATATTATACATAATATCAAGTGGATATGTAATAATAGTAACACACCGCCACTCCGCTCGGTTTTGATCTTTTTTATAAAATTTTAACGAATAGTATAGGTTTCTAAAATACGGTACTATGTTGTAGACATGGAAATCCAGCTATCATTATATAATAATTTTACCAAAATTTGTTTAATATTTTTCATGTGACGCGTTCCCAGACAAACGAACAAGTAGACAAAAAATCTAAAAAAACATTTAGTTTTTGTTTTTTCTTTTCTTCAATAATATTTTCTACAAATTACATTACAGCTGCAACTCAGTAAGAATTTTAATATACTTATGTATAGATTCTCCATTCATGAGTTACTTTTATAAGCACTCATCTAAAAAAGCATATAAAGCCGTTAGTTAATGTCATGTCTATGCTAATTATATTACAATACTAGGAAGTCCCCTAACTTCGGGTCGGTGACCCTCAAACCTCGAACTATATACGTAACTAGACAAATCTAAGTCTAATGAACTCTCAAATTAAACTCATAGGTCAAGAAAAGGACTAACATTCATTCAAGCCTCACTATTTATTATTCCCAGATTTTGCGCAGAAACTTACAAAACAAATCACTACGATTTTAATTTTTAAATAGTTACGAGTTAATTACTCGTACATCTATATGGTAAAATTGATTTAAACTCTGAATTCAATTTTAAACTATATAACAAAGCCAAATTCGAACCCAGAACCTATGGCAGAAATACTATTCAATGAGCATTACGATTTCAGAGACATTTACGTTTAAGAATTCTTGGGTTTATCCCCGTTATTTCATTTTGTTCTTATCCCTTTTATCCATGACAAGGTTAAGTAAAGGGCAACTCAATTGAAAACGTTATCTCAAAAAAACTATAGAGAGGCCTTATTACTTATGATACTTGCATATGAGCTATATAGTATTAAAAATAGCTATTATTAAAATAAATAAATATTTGAATTTAAAACTTTCTGTTTTTGTCTACTTTAAATTGTAACGGTTCAATAGATTAAAGTGCGTAAACAAATTTTTACTAATTTATTGATGTTTATTTATAATATAAAAAGTATAAAAAATTTATTTAAATAATATATAAAAGCACAAGATCACTGACTTACTCACTCATCAATAAACATCAACAACCAATTGATGTATAAAGTTGTTATAAATAACATCTTAAGATGCTGAAGCATGAAGGTAGTTTATAGTTAGTAGACGTCCGCTAAGAACGGATTTTGCGACAGGGCCGGATTAAGGAGGTCTACCTAAGGTGTTTCGCAGATTTGAAGTCCTTAATTTTGTGCTTGTTTAGAGATCAAATTATTGTTCTATATTGTAATACTCTTATCGCTAAAAAAACTAATCCTAACCATCTTTACAATTTATCAGTTCAAACAAGCCCGCAGTCAAACTGTAAAGCAATTCATTCAACGAAACAAAATAGATGTCTCCAACCCTTTATTTATAACGCTATAAAAATGAAAAAATATAAAGTTGACTATAATTTTTTGTATCTCGTGAGAAGTTTGAAATAATATCATAAGCGAGTCAGCACTCCGGGGACTGGCCGCAATCTTGAATAACTTATTGTACTTTGAAAAACTTCTACTGCCCATTCGGACTTTACGACACGACTTGGCAATGCAAGCGATGTAATTTGCCAGATTATTCTAGTTCTAATTCATTCTTTTAAATAAATATATAGTTTATTATATTAGGGTGGAGTTTATAGAGCAAGTGCCAAATAGAGTTCTTTTAAAATAAAACTATCTTTTCGGATGTTGTTCTGACGTTTCGTATCGACAAGAAAGAACGTTTGAGATATTTAAAAACTTTGTATCTTTCATTATAATGCTTGCTTAAATCAATGTTACATGTAATAATGTTTGAATGCATTTCAAAAATATGGGAAACATAAATCAAATTAAATCATCAAAGAAATCCAACGGTTTAGTTTTAAATGTCAAGTAGTCGTGCAAATATAAGAAAGTTTTTTAATATTTTTTATTGCACTATAAAAACACATACAGTAAGTTAAAAACAATTTGTGATTATTTTATAAAAGTATAGCCGATCTTAATCTTTATAAATAGCTTCTATTATTACTAGTATTATAAATGTGGAAGTTTGTTGCTCAATCACGCCAAAACGGATGTTCATCGATATATGGATGAAAGGTGCAAAGAGATCATAGTCTGGAACAGCAAGCTACTTTGAATCCCGGAATGGACGGTTTCCAAGGGTAGAATAGTTTTTTTCTTTCTTTTGTATTTGGTAAGTCGAATGGTAAGTAAGCCAAAACTCATGCTTACACAAAAATATCCAAATTAAACGCCTCCTCTTTCAAAAAAAAGGTTAATCAATCTATGAATTTATCTATGTAGTATTATTTAAATAACATGTTTTGTATTAAACTTTACACGTACAATACAAAAAGGTTAATAATCCATAGGAGTGTTGAGAATCGCTTATTAAGACTCTCGTAGAGATCTCGTAGAACTTCTTTCTCCCCGATTGCACCGTAACTGCTCTTTCTACCTATACTTGTATTGCAATTACAAAGTTTGTCGATAAAACTTCGATGCTATACTGTCCACAGCGTTAAAAACCTCTAGTTTCCGATTATTATATTTGTGCAGAAAATAAAATAATCTGAAAAATAAATTTCCAGAGACTGAAGACAAAAAAAATTATAAGTACTGGAAATAATATGTTTTTAAAAGCGTTTACTTCATCTTGGTAATAAATATAGACAGGTTATTTAAATATTATCTTACACTATCTGCTGAATTATAAACTATGTTACTTTTATAGTTTGCTTATACTTTGAAATTAAAGCACGTGTTCAGCATTACATATGTTTCATTATTTTAAGTTAGTAACAGTTACTTATGATGGTCCTCACACTTTCTATGATACTTTTGTATTCGAATTTTTTATATACCTTTTTTGACAATTGTTATTTCTCTCTTACATACGAAATTTACAATTAACTGCTCTTGCTTCAGATGTGCCATTTTTTTCCATTGTAATGACTTGAGACACTCCCCACTATACCACAACAATAAAACTACTAATAACGGTTGAATTTCGACTATTGGATGAACTCTATTTTATATAATAACCAAAAATAATAACAAGTAAATATATACGAGTATAATCAATCAATACTTATAACTAACATTAACAAACATTTCTATCGCATTTGAAACAATTTCCATGTAACATCAATTTTTTTTTTTGAAGAATCCAGGGCTAATGCATACTATGAATATTGCATCGTTCCCAAAATAGGATCGGCTCGATATACCTGCAGCCGACCTAGATATTCTGGGAAAGTTATGTATATGGGAGTATTGGATTATTTGGCTTTACTACAATGCCTAGTATTTATTATGGCATATGAAAAATAATGGCATCTGTTAGCATAGTTCAGAGTGAGGATCGAGTGTAAATGACAAAATTGTGTCAGTTAATGTTCTCCTACACAGCAGATAGCTTACTTATTCTTTTATACTCCGTATTTCGGAAAGTAAAGATGAACATTATGCGTCATGAGTTCGATTTCCAAATGAAAAACTGCTTAGAAATAAAATAATTGATCGGTTAGAGAAATACCCCTATCTTTTCCACTGTTTTTTGTTAGACTCGATTACATATAGACTAGATAATATTCTTACACCAAAACACTGTTAACAAATCACTGTGTAAATAGGAATATGTGTGAATACGAATCCGAGAAATGTGAGGGTAAGTTAGAAAATCTATAAATTTATACTATTACTAATGTTTTCTTATGAAAACATTAAAAGAAAAATTAATCATGTTTTCACATAATATTATGTACTTTAAAACAATAAAATATTACGTAGGTATATACATAATATTGCTTATTATTATTTTATATACTTAGGAAGTTACAAATCATAATCAATATCCATAAGTTACAGTTAAGCTAAAAACTCGTTAAACAAAGATACACTTACAAGCATACTTTCATCATCATCATCATCATCAACTCTTTTTAACGATCCACTGTTAGGCACGCCTCCCTCAGTACGAGGGGGATCAGGCCATAGTCCACCGCTCTGGCTTAGTGTGTGTTGGCGGACTTCACCTGTCTTACGACAACTTGCTAGGTTTTCTCAAACATGCAAGTTTCCTCACGATGTTTTCCTTCACCGTAAAACAAGTGGTAATCATGATAGAAATGAATCGCACATGAAAATATCAGAGCGAGACACAGTTTTGAACCCGCATCACTCGGTTCTCCAAGCGATCACGTAACCGCTGGCATACTTTACATACCCATAATATAGATTATAATCCAACATAATAATAATAATAGAAGATGATTACACAAGTCTTAAAACAGCCACTGTTACTACAGTTGGCGGCAAATCAGCGGATTTGGCAAATGTTTGTAATGCAAATGATATCCGCCGCAACATTAAAGCTTTCGTCGTTAATTCGCCAATTTCGCTCTACTTGTTAGATATATACGACTCGAATAATAAATGGTTAGAGTAGTACCAGTCGTATTAACTGTGTGGCTCGTTGGTTAAGTGACTAAGAATCAAGGTTTAAATATAAAGGTAATGGGTTTGAGTGCTGAGTCAGATCTAATAATGATGAGGATGATGTCATCTAAACGATTTCGGCTATGTCAGCCCATCTCATTGAGACTAGCCAACTATGAGATAATGTAGTGTAGAAGTATACGCGTAGATACAAGTAAACTCTATTGCTATCAATACTATCAAAGTCCAATCGGGTGATAATTATACAAGATTTATGTGAGCTTCGAGGGACGTGAGTGAAACACCGCCAACTTTCCAACTCTTGTTACTGGGACTTTTTTAACAAAATGACCTAATAGCTAAACCTAGCTCATACCAGGAGTCGAACCCAGCACCTTAGCTTATAAGCTTCTCCGTAAGAAAATTATGATTAGTTTTTATTGTTATTAGTACTATTTGACCATACTGGGCTACTACTGTCTTTTACTAAGGAAGGTGCTACTTCTTAGGGTACGTACTAGGTAGGTTTATTGACTATCTATCTACCAAGAGGTAGATAAATACTCCTAAAAATTACACTGGTATGTTACTACTAAACAAATAATAGGCTATATAATATATAATTTACAGTATCATGCATAGAATACAACTAAATAAACATTGTAATCTAGTCCTTATTAAGATATAAGGTTACCAGAAATGGCAGAAATCAGTGCAAGCGTTTGAAATGCAAATAGCACATTACATCCTCTGTGAAGTGGCATTCGTTAATACGAGATTCTCTACTCGGAACTTAGCCTATTTGGTGAGACTAGTTAATCGTTAATCGATATGTTGAACTACATATTAACTACCTATGGTTTTGTTTGGTTAAATATTGATATAATTTGTGAATAGTATAGTAGTAGTGTAAGTAGTAAGTGATATAATAGGCACGGCATGCTTTGCATTCGAACAAGCGATAATTCGGAGCAAATATACGTAACATTAGTAACCTATATTAAAAAAAAACGTTTTATTTCGTAAGTTTCTATGGAATATAACGTGTTTCTAAAAATGTTTTATTGATAGCTCGTGAATAACAAAGAAAGAAAAAAATGGTTTGACAAAGAGGGAAGAAAATGGTAATGCTATGTCTATGCCTATTTATTTAGGAATAGAAAAAAAAACAAAATTAAAAACTCTATTTATTTAAAAAGCTACTCTTAGAAAGCTTCCACATTAAGTTAGGTGTTTTCGGTCAGACCTATTTTAGTTACGATACTTTCTGTAATTAAATAAAATTATTTTTTTAATAGGAGGCGAAGGTCAGGAGCACGGCCCAGTCTTTTTAATGGAGCCACCATCACGGCTGGTCTTCTCCAACAGTACAGGAGCCAGGGTGTCTTGTGCAGCTCATGGGTTCCCAACTCCTCAACTGGCATGGCAGCTGCCTGATGGGACCCAGCTGGATGATGTACCTGGTTTAAGGTAAGTCATATGGTTTATCATATACATATACACATAAAAATTTTTCACATGAGCAAATTATATATTATGCAGGATGAAATGTCTTACAGATATGATAAACAAGAATTTGGGTTTCTAATGACTAAAGTAGTGTAGTTAAAAAATATTACGTTGTAGCCTTAATAAACGTAAACCTAAAATTATAAAAGAAGTAGAGCTAGGGTATATGACTGAAGATCACTTTGTACTGTGGCGAAGTAAAAGTTAAGTAATAGGTCTAGAGCTCTTACTCATGTTTGTGTCAACCGAAAGATACCTTGGTAAAAATGGTTCATGCAAAGTTTTCGCCGCATTTCTATCCTTAATTATCCTATACCGAGTGCTTCCGGCTAAAAAATAATACAAATTATTTTTCATAAATACTATAAAAATATTATTATACTACAAAGCTTTTCATATATTTGAAAGCTTGTGGATCTTAAAGCGTAGTAAACAAAGCGAATAAGCGTGCTTTCTTTTATACTCTCGACAAACTTTAACATATTCTTCTTATTTCAATTTACCCATTCACGCTTTCGCCTACTGTTTTATAAAAATATTATGAAACATATAAAGTTCCTCTCGTACGTTTTATAAAGTAAAAGTGTTGTCATCAACATAGGTTTTTACAAGAATATAATATGTATATTCGAGATCACAATGGCCCAAAACAGCGAGCGCAATAAGTGAAATTATTGATGATTTTATGAATCGTATTATAACATAAACAATTTAATAACTTTAACCGTAACAGCATTAATTTAAAATCGCGCTTATTAAAGTAAGAGCGATTCGCAAAGAAGAACTATTATTACTCTAACCGTGAAACTTTCTATTCACCGGCACTTAAAAAATTATAAACAAGCTTTTGGAATGTAAATATAACAATTTTAATGATCCCCCTTAAATTTAAAGTCCATTTTTTATCTATATACCATCAAGAAGATTTCTTAAAATTTGACTCATAGAGAAAATAACATATTATTTACTAAATAAATGATGGAAATATCAAAAAATACGAAGAGGATATTAATTAATGAAGAGTTCGATTATATGCACTAACCGTATTTTTTACTCCATTATGGTTTTTTTGACTTATCTACCATTTACCAATTTTTTAAAGTAACAACATTAACATGCTTTTTCCGTAGAATTAGGGTCGCTGCACACTATAGTGCTGCTCACAGTTGGATCTCGGTCTGGTAAAGTCATGTTCACATTATACAGTCTCCCTCAGTTCACCACCGAAATTGGACCATGAACGGACTGAACGGCACTAATAATGTGCAACTGAGTGACACATAGTCCGGTTGAAAATCAGAAAAAAATAGAAAAAATATGATACTTTCGGATGGTTACCATTTGTTTCGAACTGCTCAAGTTTAATTTACTTTATAAAACAAAATACTATTCAATCAAACAAAACATCAACAATTTCAATACCTATTCTAAGTAAGAAAACAAGAGCTTTCTATACACAAGAATGAAATTGACCCAATTAACGAATTTATACAAATAATAAAACTTTAACTTAGTCAAAATAGTGATTATTATACTCGTAGATACAGAAGCCAAATCTATAGTATAAAGTATATTTGTCTGTTTGTCTGTGACCGATATGACTTATCCTATATCTATAGGATACTTTTTACAGTGGAAAGTTATTGCGTCTCTAAGAAATTTATACGTTTAACCTAAATTTAGAAGCTAGGGAAAATCATCACTACATAGTATAAAACAAAGTCGCTTTCTCTGTCCCTATATCACTATGTATGCTTAAATCTTTAAAACTACGCAACGGATTTGATGCGGTTTTTTTCAATAGATAGACTGATTCAAGAGGAAGGCTTATATGCATAACTAGCGGATCTCGCGGCTTTGCCTGTGCTAAATCTAGGGAAGAGCCCGAGCGAAGCGAGGGCGAGTCGCTGGTTACTTATAAAATAATAAAAATTGTATCTGCATCTCTCATACCTTTCGCACCTTCCGTTACATATTTATTTATCGTTTATGTACAGTAATTTAAATTTATTTATTCAATATTCATATATTATATAGTATATATTTAATAATAATGTTATATTCATGGGATTTTCACATTTCACTCAAACGTTATGAAGTTATGAAAAAAATCCCATTGCGCCGCTACTTATTCTTCGCGGCAGCACTAAATCACACTTTTTCCTAGCGCTCCTTTCATATAACAGGTAGTGGTTTTGCATAGTGAATGAAATATTATATACCTACAAATATTACAGTAGATCAAGGTCTTTAGGTTCACAAGTATTATGCTAAGACGAAAAAAAAACTAAACATGAATCAAATCAATATTGTTTTAAAACGCTCGTTGACAACCAGCTATTATTATAATAAATTTTATTAAAATTAGTCCAGGCAATAATTCTTAAAGCTACATATTTCGTCTCGTAACTGTATAATAATTACTATTACAAAAAGATATTTCCAAAAATATTGAATGTACAGATCTAACCTATAATTATAATTTTATTATATGTATACATATACTAGGCTTGCCACATGGCCGAGAAATCCGGGATTGTCCCGGAATGTTGCGTCTTGTCCCGTGTCCAGTAATTAGACCATATTGTCCCGAATTTGTAACAAAATAAACTAACGACGAATAACACGTCACACGACTAAAACCTTTGAAAATAAAAAACACCAAGATATTTTTAGTATGATCTCGACCCGACACCGTTGTCCTAGAATATTTAATATAGTATTTGATAAGTTTCTATCTGGCAACCCTAACCTATACATGTTATGCACATCCATTCAATTTCACGTTTCACGTACCACCTGCGTCGTCTTCCCTAAACAAAGACGTCCTCAATTTCGTCTCTACCAAAACGATATATCCTTACAGATGTATAAAAAAAGTAAAGTCAACTCTGTAGATTAAGCAATATTGAAATTCTTTTTGAAATAAACCCTATATAGAGTGTGTAAAATAGGTTTTTATAAGTATCTATTGCTTACTACTGTTTGTTTGTGTGACTGTTAGTTCTCGTTTCTCAGAAAAATGAAAAACTTATATCGCTAAAGGAGGAATTTGTATGAGAAAATTCATGAATTTCGTGACGCTGTTGTATCAATTTTGATATTACATAGTACTTAATGTTCAAGTCATGATTAGACTGTTTTTTTCTAAAGTATTCCCGCGGAAAATGAAAAGATCTACGATACAACGATCGTTCTTTCCTTATATTATAAGGATGTTTCAATGTTTTCAAAAAAAAAAAAATATTCTTGTATGTATAAAGTATTTCGTGAATCTTGCAAACGGCTCCTAAGATTTGGATCTAATTTTGCATTTAGGTAAGTTCCTCAAATCGGTATTTTACTGAAAATAACGCAATAAATTGATAATAATATCAGCTATGTTACATTACACATGAGTAAATATTCGAATTTAGTTTGTTATGTATGTAATATGTAAAGACTCTCCCTACATTTAGCGAGTCACATTTTTCTCGGAACGCCGTACATCACCTGAGACAATAAGTGTCCCGTAAAACTTGAAAAAAACGAGGTCGCGTGTTCTGCAAAACGGAATGTGTTGTTATATACGTATAATTATAACTATATACAATTGAAAGTCCATCTGAACTTATGTTTACTTTCACTTCAAATGTCATAGTATTTGGGAAAAATATTTTTACAATCTAAAAAAGGTCTAAATAAGTTAAACTTGTGTGAGGCTACTTTTTTCTAAACTGATAGTAGATTCATGATATTCACTATTCAGTAAAAATTGTAGTAGGTTATTGCTAAACAAAATTTAAATTTGAATTATTTCGAGCATAATTCTTGCGTTAGTTAATTGAAATTGTGATTAACAAGAATAATTAGTGAATACTTAATAATATTTCAAAGTAATTAATGTCTTTTTCCAAGTGAATTTGTTAAAATAATTTTATATAAAATAAAGCACTCCCGGCCTCGCGTTGCTATGGCACACTTAACAATATTAATTTTCTTAAATTTTGGGGTTAAACTCATAGGTGAGATAGCCGTTTTTCAAAAATATCCTGTATTTAAAGTTGATCATAATTGAAATCACACATTTTACTTAGTCTAAGTCATTTTCCTGCACAAAGCCCATTTAACAAACGCCTAGTATACTAATTTATTATTTTCTAACAATAAACCAGTGCATTATGAAGTCTACTTGTAACGTTCCAGTAGGACCCTACCAATATACAAAGCTAAAAATTATAAAACTAACAATTAAAGTAAAACATGATTATTTATTATATTAAATGAAACTATCTTTTCGGATTTTGTCGCGGATTTATTATGATTTTTGTTCCCATGACCATGATTGCTGTAAAGCATTCGAAACGTCGGGAATAAAAAAATCATAATAAATCCGCGACAAAATCCGAAAAGATAGTTTCATTTATAATGTCAAATATTCGCGTAAACCTAAGAAAGTATTATAATTATTTATCTTTCAAATACAACATTTTCCTGGAAAAGTCACAAGGTTAATCGGAACTCGTACCGGAAGCACATAAAGACGGATATCGGTATAATAGCACAAATGACACGCACTTCGAGCGATGTCAAACGTCGAACACTCACGTTTCCGATCCGGACAGTTTCCTTACTTCGTTTTATTAGAATTTCTTTCCTTTTGCTTAAATGTTGTTCTCTTAAAGAACTAAGCTGAATTATAATATATGAATTGATTCTCAAGTATGTAGAGCGTGTTCTATTCTTGTTTAAAGTTATTTTCTACAACATTAAATATATTCCTTTGTATATTTACTTATATACTTACACATATTTATTTATTGGTCTTTATATTAAGATAATAATATTTGAAATTATTTAACCAATTTAAAAACCTTTTAATGGAGCATTATTATTTAGTAAAAGTTTAATATAACTAAGTTTTTTCTTATTAAGAATCACGTTACTGAGAATAAGAAAGAAAATTAAAAGAAAACGCGCAAATTACCAAGCACTTAACTTTTATTTCTATTAAAACAGTCGTAATGTTTGTTGTTAAAATTAAATAATTTCTGTATATTATAAAAGGTAGACTGGTTTTAAAATAACTTTGGAGTTTAAGATTCGAATATTGTATCTTTATGGGATTCCTTTATATATAAAACACACATTGGAATGTGCTTGAATCCTTGTTAAAGTCGGTTAAATACGTAAGAATAAACTATGTATTTTAAACAAAAGCATTAGTACTAAAAAGTTTATAAAGATTCTTAAGAAATAAGATTAGGGCTGTATTAAGAAATAGATTTGCAAATCTTGTAAAATTTTGTACGACGTTTTCAATTTAAGCCTGAGCCGAAAACGTGATCTCTGAATCTGAGATCAAATATAAGCTGATGAAAAAGGCTTTTACTTATAAGATTATTGACATCCAAGACGTCTTACTGCTTCACTAAGTAAGTGTAGTGACTTTGCTTTAGTTCTAACTTTATTTTAACTTAACTTCTATTATATTTTAACTGTTGAATCTGAAGGACTGTGACAGTTTATTTTGCATTTTTGTGTACTATCTAGTATCTGCGAGTATACAATAAACTTCGCCCGACCTGGGACTCAAACTTAAGACTTGCACTAAACTGATCTGCAGCCGTACATACTAGCCACTATACCACCGAGACAGCTTAGCAATAACGGTGTTCTATCCAAAAAACTAGTTTTATACTTAACGCTCTATTAAGAGATACATCTAAATAATGTACTAGAGAATTAAAGGTCATCAAAAGGGGATTTGTAATATGTTTTGTACCAAGTAATAAGATTATTATATTATTTAATAATTCAAAAATTAATTAAAAGTGTACTATAAAACACTCAAGCAAAGCGTGGGGAAGTCACTAGTATATTAAAAGCTCAGCTACAACCTGCACGGGACTGACGTTAAAACTTCAGCAGTCGTGAAATTAGTTTTGAAATATTTAACAAAAAGTCTTAATTGAAATGGAGAAACAAACTTTGGTATACACTTATTTTAATTTAACTTTCAATTATTACTTCGTACTTACTTTTAAGTGAAGCGTTTATTAAATCAAATAGCATCTACTTCCGTTTTCTAATTTGGTATAACTTTAATTGTACGTAATAAGTTGTTTTAAGGTACGATACGTTGTGAATTAATATTACATAGATGGAAAAAATAGAAAAAAATCACCGTTGAATAGTTTTGTTTAAATTATGATCTTATCATCATTTAGCTAATTATATATTTAAGGATACTATTACTTTTTAAACACATCTGCTATTTTAATCTATCTTTTTCCCAGACATCCATCCATTCGTTTACAAACGTCTATAATAATATTATTAGTAATATCATAAAAATTATTCGAAATTCATTATACCCTAGAGTAGGGAGTGAAGGATAGAGATTTTTAGAGTATGAGTATATACGTATGTGTTGGATAACCGAGTGATGCGGGCTCAAATCCGGGTCTCGCACCTCTGATATTTTCATGTGCGAATCATTTATATCATGATTACCACTTGTCTTACGGTGAAGGAAAACATCGTGAGGAAACCTGCATGTCTGAGAAAACCTAACAAGTTTTCAAAAGGCATGTGAAGTCCGCCAACTCGCACTAGGCCAGCGCGGTGGACTATGGCCTGATCCCCCTCGTACTGAGGGAGGCCCGTGCCCAGCAGTGGGACGTTAAAAAGGGCTGATGATTATGTTTTTATGTATAACTTGGATAATCTTACCTAATATCCTAATAATAATGGCTGTATCCGAGAATTAAACTGTGAACAACAATACCAGTCATTTATTCGTTATTTCTCTATATATGAAGTCAACAAGCCCTAGGTCTATGGAGGATAGTATTTGTTTTGAATAATAGAACGAAAACCCTAGGGAAATACTTGCTCGATCGTGATCTAGAGTGGCCTATAACCGTCTACATGTCACAAATTTGTACCAAACGATGCACAGTGGTGCGGCATTGTGGAAATGTACTGATACTAAGTCATAAATTGTGTATATCGTCGCTGTAGAATGGAAACCTCGTATGTCTAGAAATCCAAACTTTACAGGAAACGAAAAAAATGGTTCATTTTGTCAATGTTTTTCAAACAAGAGGTTTTCGTTTTACTTCAAATATGGCCTTCGCCTTAATATAAAATACGTAATTTTTATTTCATTTTTACAAAATAAAAATTCATTTTTGACATACGATGTTTTATAACTTGTCTAAAGTTTTAATTTTTTAAGTTTAATGCTATAGCTACTGCTATTTGTAATTTAATAATCATAAAATTTTCTTTATTAGATAAAAGTTATGCGAGTATTTTACGATCATTTAATATGTAGGTATCTGAGCTTATAATATTTTATCCATTGTATCACTAGTGATTAAACCCCAGCTTTGCTTCAAGTTCGTCCTTAGTGAATAAGAAAAACAAACCTATTCTTGAGAAATCGTTCATTTTTTGGGTTAAAATGTAACCTATGTGTTACTAGCTTAAGAGAGATCAGTAAAGAAGTTGCGTAGTAAAACAACTCATACACACATACAGTAGTAGTAGATATTTCATTTTATAAATATTTTGTTTAATAGCAAAGCTTTATTGAAGCTTCTCTATCATTTTCATTTTGTATTGTTATTGTCATGTGCTTACAAATACTTACTAAGTATTTATTTTCCAATACTTCAGTCATCGTCACAAAGGAGTCAAGTCATGAATTTAACATATCCAGATATTGTAAGAAAAGTTATCGCTCGAACATAAAGTTTAAAAATACGCCATCTGAAGCAGTGATCCGCGGCGGTATGAAATATTTATCAGATACTTGAAATAGTTCTTTGAGTTGATAATCTTTAATAAAATGTTAATTTCCATGTTTAGAATTTTCGATGCATTTTGATGGGCCATGTATGAGACTTAATTACAATATGTATGAAATATGTATGAAAGATTCTGATTTTATCATATTATTGATTGACTTTGAATCCCTTTAACCGACTGAAATATTTGTATACTTTGGATACATTATACTATGTTATGTTATAGGCAGAAGTAGCCCAGTGGTAACATACTTGCTTGAATAACCAAGTGCTGCGAGTTCAAATCCGGGTCTCGTACCTCTGATATTTTCATATGCGAATAATTTCTATCATGATCACCACTTGTCTTACGGTGAAGGAAAACATCGTGAGGAAACCTGCATGTCTGAGACAACCTAGCAAGTTTTCGAAAGACATGTGAAGTCCGACAACACGCACTAGGCCAGCGCGGTGGACTATGGCCTGATCCCCTTCGAACTAAGGGAGGCCCGTGCCCAGTTAAAAAGGGCTGAAGACATACTATGTTATATGTCATTTTTAACAATTTTTACCTGTTATAAGCACTCGTAAAATCCTTTCCAAATACGTACATGAAAATTATTTAAAAGCTCTAAAGCTTTTCCATTTAATCTTTACTCCCAACAGTGCCGGTAGAGTAAAAATCGATTAGCCTGTTACAGAATTGTTCCCGTTTGTCCGACCCAGGTGTAGGCAATTACCAGGTACACTGAGAAATTAGACTACGAAAATAAAGAGGTTTTCTGAATGTGTTAACGGAGGTTAAGCTAATTTAAGTAATGAGTGTATTTACTAAGTAAATAAATATGTTTTTCTCTCTATTCTTACAACAGCGCCATCCAGTTCCGTTGTAAGCTATGATGCTTGTGTTACGGACACCTTTGATATACTACATATATAACTTCTAAATAAATACATATTATTATGAATATAAACACCCATGACTGGATACAAACATTCGTGCTCAACAAATGAATTCCCCCAGCGGGACTCGAACCCGCGACCGCTGTCGCAGAAAGTACTGTCACTACCAACTGAGCCAAACGAGTCGTGAAATTTACTGTTTATCTTCTTGGAAATTCCCTAACAAATTAGATATTTGAGCTCAACTCTGAAAACGTATATGCATAGTTATGTAAAGGTAGGTATTATATTAGTTATTAAAATGGAAAATTTATTAGACTGAAGAATTTTCATTTTCAATTTAATGCTACTACTACCAATTCGCCTTTGCATTACTCGGGCTCATCCCTAGATTTAGCGCGACTTATACATATAAACCTTCTTCTTGAATCACTCTATTTATTAAAAAAACTCATGAAAATTCGTTGCGTAGTTTTACACATCTAAGCATACATAGGGACAGACAGATAGAGGGAAGCGACTTTGTTTTATACTATATGAAGATTCTATTTCATTTTCCCTTACAGATTGTTGGCAGATTGTGGATTGTTAAAGAATTTAAAGAATAGATGAAAGTTTATATACATACACAATTACACATATTAGCCATTTTGAATTTACATTTTTTGACAAGAAAATATGAATAGTAGTAGTATAGAACATAATAATACTATCTTAGTTTTTTCGTCATTTGGATCTACTATGTCTTGTAAAGCGTTCCCTATATTTTATTTATGCAGACTATAGATTATGTAATCCCAAGCTACGACCCTTAGGAGCGGACCAATTATACATAAATAAACTAATTACTTAGCAAAAGTTAGTTACTTATAAAGCTCTAAAACAAATAGTACTTTGCAAAGTTTGACTTTTAGGGTATAATAATATTATAGCCTAAAACAAAATCAACATCATATAACAATGTTTTTTAATGTACAGTTTACTTAATTTTACACAGAAAAATATTTTTATTGTTAAGAACTAATCCAATAAAAACTTATAACTTATGTTATCGGTTTATCTTTTATCCTTCTAGAGAAGATTTTAAGTTAAAATCTCCATTTATAAAAATCATAGATATTGAGGTGAAGCTGGTTTATCACTATGCATGTAACTTCTCCTAAATTTCTGAGCTTATAGACAAAATTTTGTGTATTTGAGTAGGTCCTGAGATGGTTTATATATACATCTAGTCGACGTAATAGAACACTATATACGACGTAATAGAACAATATTATGTGAGGACTATGGTAGGTAAGTAATTATACTTCAAATAAGTTTTTTCATTCAAAAAAATAGACTAGAACTAACTAAAGTATATTAAGTGCAATTTAATTAATTGACGGCAATTGTGGCTAAACTCCTTAAAATTGAAGTTTCTCGCTAAGTATTTCTAGAAAATCACGAGTGAAGCCGTGAATATACACAAGTGTGATATGTAAACAAGTAAATATAATTAATCTAGATTTATCTTATTAACGAAATGTAGGGAATGATATTTATACATACTCTCTTGAGGTGTATATTCGTTTCGTACAATAAGCAAGCCTGAAATTACAGTCAACGGGGCTGAAGCAGTAAATCAAATCTTAATAAGGTTTTGGTGTCCCCTTTCTACGTTAATTAGAAATTTAATATGCATTCAAATATTTTCGCAATAAAGCGAACGTATTATAATTAAGCATTAGCTCGATTATCTTCTTCGTTTTCTCGCATTAAATGCGGTTAACAACGCAATAACGTTCCAGATTTTAGTTGTTGGGTCTTAGCTTTAACGTTTTATAATAATTTTACTGTTGTGAAATATTAGATTTTGTCTTTTTTGTTCATTTAATTATATTAGACGCATGTATTTTGTATATACTTTTTTATTTATTTGTTTACTTTTTGAGGGAAACACAGTACAATCAATACTTTACAATATAAAACACATAAATGTAGTCCAATAACTAATCAAGTTTCCACTGATAATTAACACATAAAAGCAAGCTACCATAACAAATTATGTAATGGTAGAGGAGACCATGGTAGATCGACCTTCACCGATCTGATAACCAGATGAGACATATTTTTTATCGAATATAATTTATAAACAAATATGCCTATAATTACTTGCCTATCTGAAAGTGCTCATGCAAGTGTCGATCTTCCACCGGCTCTTAGACCATAAAATTTAGTATATAAATATAGAGAAAAATATTTAAAACTAGGTACTGAATGATAAGTTCACTATTTGTACCATTAAATCATTAAGCACTGTTATAGGTATAATGGAATACTGCCAATTACAAATTAATATTATAAATAAATATTCTTCTTATAAATATTATACTTAATGTGAAAAATATCTAATTTACAATATTTTAAGTTGTTTGTTTATATTAATCTTCTACAAGTCTCTCTTCTTCTCCTATTACTGAAGGTTGGCGTTCATTTTCTTTATCTCTTCTTTGTTCAGGCTTAGTAGATGTTTCAACCCTCTTTATCCAGATCCATATCAGGATGTTATAGAATCAAAACATCTTCCTTATGTAATAAAGTATATACATATGTATAAAGGTGTGTACATTATGACAATTATTGTATATTATCAGTCCATATACCATAAATATTTATTAACATCGAAATGGCCTCTTTATTGATATGTACCTATATCAATAATTTTGAGGAATGATGATTGTTAATAGCAAGCGTAAAATTTTACCTTACTGGTGGAATAATGTTATTTACATACTTCTATTTATATAATATCTGATATTTTCATGTGCCAATTATTTTCAACTAGCGACCCTAGATTTAGCACAGGCAAAGCCGCGGGATCCGCTAGTTATGCATATAAACCTTCCTCTTGAATCACTCTATCTATTAAAAAAAACCGCATCAAAATGCGTTGCGTAGTTTTAAAGATTTAAGCATACGTAGGGATATAGGGACAGAGAAAGTGACTTTGTTTTATACTATGTAGTGACGTGATTGATGAATACAATTTGTATGTTAAGGTAATGATGTAATTGGATATCGTTATGCACCACAGCCGGTCCTTTTCGTATTGATAGGAGACATGTGCTAAGTAGTATCACGTTAAAAATAGCTAAATATAGCGAATACGTCTCCAAATAAAGAGATTTTCAGAGTAACAAACAGAAAACACCAAAAACGAATTTTATTTTCTTAAAAATTAAATATTATTTTAACATTAATTTCTTTCAACTTCAATCTTAAATTTTTCACACGTTTTTTATACTTTGTAATAACAGTTTGCAAAATTTCCCCTTTTAATAGTTATGGAAGCTATTTTTCCCAATGTACTTTGGTCATTTAACCCCACATAGCTGAAAGAATCGTTTAACGGTGCTCCCGAGAGTCTTTAAAATGTTCAGAATTGAAGATGTCTTCAGTATCTTGGGTTTTGGATGCTGAATTGTCATTAAAATACAGCTTCTTATTTCACTTTTTCGTCACTTCGAGGGAAGTTTTATTCGCTCTAGGGTTTTCTTATACTATAATGTTTTAATTAGTTTATTTTCGGCAATAAAGCCAATAAAAATCTCCCAACTCTGGGTGAATACTGAGAATTTCTTAATAGAAAGACTACAGTCGTAACTTAACTTAACCTGGGAGTCGAACTCAGGACCTCTGGATGTGCAACAGTATAGTTAACTAAAATTTGGTGTGTGTTAGCTTAGGAAAATTCACTTTTATGGTTGAAAAATAACATTTTAAGAGAACAACTTATGAGCACGTTATGAACTCAAGTTAACAAGAAAATTGTACTGAATTGATTTAGAAGTCAGTGAACAATATTACTTTAAAAAGTTATAACAAGCAAGTGTGACAATTATTATTAATGGTACTACGAATATAGACTTATAAACGACTTGCTGTATGATATAATTTACGCGTACGACCATGCGTGATGCAACTACGAGTATCTTGAAAATGCATCGTATATTTTACGACATTCTCTAGAAGCTAGAGCTCAAGAGGCAACAAGCAATTATTAAAATATATGCCATATATATGATGTCAGAATTTCGTTTGTATTTTACTCAAACGTTTTCTTAATAAAAGTGAAAAGTAAAAAGAAATAGGTATGTCAATCCAAGCAATATTGAGACAGTTGTAGCCCAGTGGTAATGTAAGCACCTGTGATGTGATATGTGCGTGTTTGAGAGAATTTAGCAAGTTTTTAGAAGACATAATAGTCTTAAGAGAGGCTGGTACCTAACAGTTGTACCTTAAAAGAGCTATATAAAATCAATTCAATGCTAGAAATACTTAGACTATCATCAACAATTGAATCCTTTATTTGTTTTTTGATTACTAATGGTAGCATATTAATAATTAAGGTAAAGGCACCTAACTCCGAGGGGTTCTAAAAATGGCACCATATTCCGAGGTATTTAAACAAACAGTGATTTCAAGTTATTTACAAGTTCTTTTTGTGTGTAAGATACCATATTGAATTCATAATTTATCTGTTCGTGTTTATATGAGTAAAAGAGTGTGTTAATGTGTGTACATTTTAAAATAATGCGTAAATTTTGCGCTAGCAGCTGACTTGAACGCACGCTCCATACATTTTGGACCTTACGCACGTAAGTACTATGTTTTACTAAATAGTGTTTTAGATGATATTTTAATGCTATATGAGTACATGTTTAGATTAAAATAGTAGAAGAGTTATATTTTTTATTTAAAACACTTAACATTTGTGTATTTTTCTTAACAATTTAAGAGTAAATAAAGTTTAAAAATACCACGGCATTAGGTGCCAAATATTTTAGTTGGTTCCTAATGCCGATGTATACCACGGAATTGCGATTTCATAGACGTTTTCTTTTCTTTAAATTTTGATGGTAATTTTATAATTACAAAATTTACTGTTTTGGTTTTGATTAATTAAATGGCCAATAAATATAAAAATCTATTTCCGATGTATGTTTTGGCGTCAAACTCACTAATTATACATGATCAAAGTTTATCTATTTAGGTACTTTATTAATTTATTATATGGAAAGACTAATAACATTAAACTGTAATATTAAGGTATTTGATATATTTCTGTTTGTGTTCTATGTATTTTTTCGAAGATATTGCAATTATAGATTCATTTACTTATAAAATATTGAAAAATCTCTTGGTTTTTAATAATCGGAGTTAAAAAATGTGATATGGTATTATAAAACGTTATTCCGATGTATGTAAGTCGGAATAAGGTTCTATGAGCACCTAATCTCGTGGTATTGACACAAGTAAAATACAGTGTGTTAATTATTATTAAAAAGTTCAGAAGAGTTTCCAGAAAATAATATATAACAGTTAACAATCTCATTTATTGCTCTCTCAAATGTTTGTATTATAGTTCTTAGTACTCGAATCGCTGCCTATTTAACAAATTAAAAATCAATTATCATGACACATTGAACAACATGAAAAACTGCCTGTTACATTATCTTATGCAGCTTTTATAGAAATTCATAAGGTATGGGCTCATAGTATTTTAAATATTGATATTTTTATTTTTTTTGTTGTAGGATAATGAAGCCAAAAGAACACACGGAAGAAGATCTCCGAAATGCTATTACAGCAATCAATGAGTGTAGTAGTGTATCTATTTGTAATATAATGAAGAAAACAAAAAATACTTTTAACGAATTAATTATATATATAGTTACTAGTTACTCCTATGTTTTTTACATTTTTACTTAGAATAATATTATTAATCTAAATAAATTACATGTTGTGGTGTCATTTTACCATAAAAGACTGAAGACTGATTTAAAGACCAGAATAAATAAATAGACTTGATTTTTGAACACCATGTATTATTCTCCCCACCTCCATTTCTTTGTATTTTGAACACTCGGAATTAGGAACCAAATACATCGGAATTAGGATTTTTACATCGCAATTAGGTGCTCTCGACTTCTTCTCATTTTTAAATAATTAAAGATAATATAAATTTTTCTATTGCTAAACTGTAAGTGTATTTCAAGAGTTAGATAAATAATACTTCTGATAAAAATAGCGAATTCTGCAGAAAGATATAGTAAATGCTTAATATTTAAAGTTCTTTCTAGTTTAGGTGAAAATACCGCGGAATTAGGTGCCTTTACCTTAGTCCATTTTTGTACTAAACTTCATCAAAATCCGCGTAGCCTTTTTAGCTTAAAAAGAAAAACACATGTTTCATACTATGTACTAGTAGTTAAAATCTAGCATATAAGGTTTATACAGACATACATTAGTATGGATGGTAAGGTTTGAGAGGATGCTTAAATAGAATTATGAGTTGTCAGCTCGCAACAAAATGACTCTCGACGGAAAATTTTATTTCGCTTTGTTCAGAATGTAAATTATACGAAGTAGATGGTAAAAAAGTTAAAAGTTATTTTTGTAATTATCATTCATTAACTTAGTTGGTGATGCAAAAATATACATAATATTATGCTGCTGGCTGCCTTTGTTTGTTTTTTGCGTTGAGTGTTTGTCACTTCTTTGTATTTAGCCCTTTTAACGTCCCAATTCTGGGAGTGGGCCTCATTTTAATAGGATGGGGGTCAGCCCATAGTCCATCACGCAGGCCTAGTGTGTGTTGGCAGACTTTACATGTCTTTCGAAAACTAGTTAGGTTGGTTCTCTCAGACATATAAGTGTTTCACCGTAAGTCAAGTGGTAAGAGATCAAGACCCGGATTTGAACCAGCAACACTCCGTTATCCAAGCGTACGCGTTATCAATGAACTACCATTGTTACATGACTTCTTTATATTGTAACTACTGATTGAATTTGAGGTAAAACTGGACTTTAAATAAGAATTAATGGTAGAATATCTTGGATGAACTCAGTTTTCCTTTATATTAAGAAAATTATATGTAAAAATATCATATTATACAGCGCCACTTTCGGCAAATTTTTATTTACAATAGATATATACAAGAACAAGTGGTAAGCAGATGCTTTACTCCGTTTAATAACGATCCGATTTTTTGGACGAAAATCGCGCCAGCTCTACTACGACGTGATAAGACAAGGTGTTACGAATATATGAATGTACTTTGTAGAAGTTTTAATCCATTGGCGAAGAGTTTCTACTGGTTTTAGGTTTGAAATCTGTAAACTAAATTCCATTTAGAGCTCAAACCAATATTTAAACGAACTGTCGACGATGTTCATATTATACTAACAAAGTTACAGTGCCATTTAAGTTAATGTGCCTTGATATAGTACTAGCATAACAAAATATTGCATACACAGCATAATATATATTTACATAGTAGAATTTTTGCGGTGTTTAATGTTTCATATAATATT
Organism: Boloria selene; assembly: GCA_905231865.2. NCBI lineage: Eukaryota > Metazoa > Arthropoda > Insecta > Lepidoptera > Nymphalidae > Boloria > Boloria selene. The sequence continues at coordinate 494,696 of HG993132.1, forward strand.
TCTGTTTATGCATTCAAGTTTAATCTAGGTTTGTATATATTTGGAAGTAAGTATCTAAGAGACTAAAAATGTATATAGTGTTATGTAGTATATGTAGCTGATAAAATGTAAATAGATATGATTATAAATAGATAGAGTTTACGTTATATACATTCATTTATAGAAATAAGTTAATATGACAAATTATTGATTTCCCATACAAATGACATGTTCCTTTTCACCCCCTAAAGAGATAATTTTCGGGATAAAACTACCGATTTTCCTATCCTGGGCTTCAGATTAAAGTTTAAGCTCTTCCATTAAAAACGAATATTCAGATTTATTATATAGATAAAGGCAGGTTCAAAATATTTTATTTTAGAGTAAATATTTTAATTGGTAACTTAAGCCTAATATCATAAGCGAAATTGGGATATGCTTTTAATATGGAAATTTTAGGTATCCCTTTCAAGCATATAAATGAAATAGGGTAATGTTAGTATTAAGGAATATGAGATATAAATTATACAGAATCTTAATTCATTTCCTTTCACTTGCAAATTTTAATATAACGGTATGACCCATCATTTAATATGATCTTCTTAATCACTTAATTTTTAGCAAAGTGCTTTAAATGAAACTATTTTTTTTTCATATTTTTTTGTTTCCGACATTTTATACGATTTACAGTCTGTCAGTCTTGGTGTCAATGTATATATTTTTATTGGTTTATTGACATAACTAGCGACTCACCCTCGCTTCACTCGGGCTCGTTACATCGTTCATGTAGCGCGAGTAAAGCCGGGGGTTCCGCTAGTTTTACATATAAACCTTCCTCTTAAAATCACTCTATCTATTAAGAAAAAATGCATCAAGATCCGTTGCGTAGTTTTAAAGATTTAATCATACATATGGACAGACAGACAGCAAGAAGCGACTTTGTTTTATACCGTACTAGCGACTCGCCCTCGCTTCGCTCGGTCTCTTCCCTAGATTTAGCACAGGCAAAGCCGCGGGATCGCCTAGTTATGCATATAAACCTTCCTCTTGAACCACTCTATCTATTGGACAAACCCGCTTCAAAATCCGTTGCGTAGTTTTAAAGATTTAAGCGCACATAGGGATATAGGGACTGAAAAGGCGACTTTGTTTTATACTATGTAGTGATAGTGATAATATATTGTTAAATATTCATGAAAACTTATGTTAGTATTATGTCATTTATATGTACATAATATACTCGTTTATTTGGGCTTGAAAAAAGATCCATTCGCATTTATATATTAGTAGGTAGTAATAACAGCTTTTAGTTTAAGTTTTGAATGATGTTTTTTTTTTTTTTTTTATGGTAAAAAGGGGGCAAACGGGCAGGAGGCTCACCTGATGGGAAGTGATCACCTCCGCCCATGGACATCTGCAAGCCAGGCTTGCAGATGCGTTGCCGGCCTTTCAGGAAAGGGAGGGATGGAGGAGGGAGGGAAGTGAGAGGGAGGGGGGAACGAAGGCGGAGGACGATGGGAAGAGGGAGGGGGGAAGGAGAGTGGGCCTCCCGGACTCTCACTCACCGGTCGAAACGCGACTGCATAGCTGCCACTTCACGCCGGTCTTCTGTGAGAGAGTGGTACTAATGAACTATACGGGGCGTGCCGGCCCATTCGGTTGCTACCCGAAGGTAACAAGCATGGCACTACCACTTTGAAAAGTTTATTTAGAAAACTGCTTTATTTATCGAAGGTGCCGATCACTTTACTATATAAATATTTTACGCGCTCGTTAACTTCGATCGAGCAGTTTATTCAAGGTAAGGTATTATATCGCGTACAATAACTTACAGCAGCAGTTAAGCTTTCAGAGCTTACTAGAATGGCCTCTGAATTATGACCTCTATTGTGTAAGCAATAAGTGTTATTTATGGGGTGAAGGTAATTTGGTGCAGAATATTTTGGATACACCAACTCAGTGGTGAAATAAGATGAATCTATTGAATTGTACTACAGATTTGATTCAAATATATACAGATTTGATTCAAATAAAAAGTAAAACGTAAGATTTAGACGAAATACCTTACCTTTGCTTCATTATAAAAAAATCCCTTTAAGTTTCAATAAAATTCATTCCAAGATAAAAATATTTTATACTAAAAAAACTCTTGAATCACCCTCTTGAGACGTATTGAGATACAATATATCAACCGGAAACAAATGTTTCGAAAAGTTATTTTTGTTTTGTCATCTTTCTTAACTTAAAACACTATGATTAATGAATAAGACGTATCGATTATAAGTTCGATTCTTACCCAAAATTATTCCTATACAATAGCAGACATTCACATGATTCTAGTAAAAACGCCATAAAAAGGAGGTGTTAATAAAAATGATTTCTTCTATGATGTACTGAACCCTAAAACTAATAAAGATAGCACTTTAAAAACAAACTCATGTAATAAATATTAATAATTTGTATACTAAAAGCATAATTAAACCTCCAGCAGACAGAAATTGTATATTACAAAGTTTACACCGAAGTAGAGCTTTCAAATACATCATTAAGCAACAAACATTAACTTTCTAAGACTTGAACTTTTGATTTAATTATATGTATATCAGACAGTTGATAGCTTGTATTATTATTACAAATAAGAAAATAGCTCTGCTTTCTACTTCTTTTTTTACTATAATTTGTGTGTAAATGTTTAGCATATGCATTGGAACATAATTAGGTAGTTTTTTTTAATTACCTAAATAAATGAATATACCTTAATAAATAAATAAAATAAATACATATCTTTTGGCCACGGAACCCCAAAAATACACAGACGAGGCCCAAGAAACTAAAGCACGGGTTGATTGGTGAGGTTTCGGTTTTAGTTTACTATCAATATTTTTATTGAAGTTAAAAATAAAAATACTTATTTTATCATTACTAAAAATGAATTTTAGTTTTATTGACTTGTAAATTCAATATTTCCGAGTATTTTTAATATTCTATAAGATATCCATATTAGTTCAGAAATTATTTTAATTTGAAGAAATGAAGTCTTATAACTGCTATAAGTATTAAGTTGTCCTTACTTATTTTTGTATCTGGATACATTTAGCTGGTCTTAGACCATATTCAGTGAGTTCAAGCACTAGGTAAATTTTATTCAAGTCATCGAATTATATATTACATCTTATAGGACCGCCATGAGTCAGAGGAATCTGCTATGCACATTCTCTGCTCGTGCTGACCACCCATGGGCAGCATAGGGCAGCATAGGGCAGCATATCATGCAACCGGAAGAGATACAGAAGCTCTCCGCTCAGAAAATCTGGAAGTTCCTAGAAGCAACAGGACTAAGCGGAGAACTCTAAATTCACCTTAAGGGAGTTACAATGGACCAACACTGGTCGAAGTAGCAAGGGCCGACCTCGGCACCAATCTCAAATATAAATAAATCACTACATAGTAGACAAAGTCGCTTTCTCTGTCCCTATATCCCTTTGTACGCTTAAATCTTTAAAAATACGCAAAGGATTTTGATGCGGTTTTTTTTAATAGATAGAGTGATTTAAGAGGAAGGTTTATATTCTTAACTAACGGATCCCGGGGCTGTGCCTGTGCTAAAATCTAGGAAAAAGCCCAAGCGAAGCGAGGGCGAGTCGCTAGTAAATAAATAAATAGGAGGTCTAACGCTTGACATCTCCAAGAAGATTAATTTACAAGTTCTTCTAAAATGTTACCATGTTAATTATAATATCTCAATCAAATGTTAAAGCGTTTATTCGTACATATAATAATTTGAAAGATTAGTGATGATCCTTTATTAATCGACTTTGAAGTTCCTAATTTTTTTTGTCTTCGTTACACTTTTCACTATTCATTCGTTCATTGAGCACTACTTTACATTTTAACGTCCAATTTAGATCTACCAATATTCTTATCGTTACTAAAATATGGCTGTAAGATGTTATATTATATTCTACAAAATTCCCTTCCCGTTTTAATGTCATACTTCTGGGGCAAGAACTTTCAAACCTTGTTATTTTATTTCAATAATGTAATCTTCACAATGATTTCGATTATCGTAAACCGAATGGTTATGATTGAATGAATGGGCATCATATTAAAGCGCGAGGTCCAAGATTCGATTTCCTTTAGAAATTAACGCTTTATTACAGAAATACATAAAAATATAATCTTTAATCTTTGATTGCTTTTTCGAAAGGTAAACTTTTAATGAAAGATACTTATTGATATATAAAATATTATATTATTTCCTTAACGATCATTCAATTAATATGATGAACGACACTAGTGATAGATCATTTCAGTCACTGCCAAGATCAAATTGAACTCACGTACAATACCAATTGGGACAAAACTTAAATTAGTTTCAGTGTGCGTGGAGGGTTAACTATGAAAATAATCACATTTACTAGCATTTCCCGCAGCTCCGTTCGCTTTCTAAAGACCGGAAACAAAATAGATGTCACATACCGTGTGATGTTTTATACCCGGTTTGTAATGATTAGGTGAGATTTCTCAGAAATGAGATATTTTCCCGCAATTAAAAGTATCCTATGTATTGAACCGGGTAACCAGCTATAAACAAACAAAATTTTATCCAAATCCGTCCAGTGGTTTTCTCGTAATGCGATAACAGACAGATGGACAGACAACATTTCTAAAAACAATAGATTTGGCCTCTATATCGATAATAATGTCTATTTCAATTAGATTTTCCAAAAATATTTAATGTACAAATTTAACTCAGTTACAATTTTATTATATTATGTATAGATTAGACCTACTTTATATGACTTGGGATCATTGCTTTAAAAATATTTAAACGTATACTTTTATACTATACTAGCATTTCCTGCAGCTTTGCACGCGTTCTAGTGACCAGAAGCCAAATTCTTTCTGAGTCGCGCGGTATGGTACCTCGCAGAACTAACGCCCGCCCTTCCCTTTTTTGCAACATTTTTCATTGATAATCCGCTCCTATTGGTCGTAGCGTGATGTAATATATTTTTTTAAATCGAACCAGTAGTTCCTGAGATTAGCGCGTTCAACCAAACAAACAAAGAAACTTTTCAGCTTACAATATTAGTATAGATATAAAAGTATTCTACGTCGAAAATGTACATTAAATATGTTTTGAAAATCTTATTGTAATAGTTATTATTTTTAATACTCCGCGTCAAGAAAAAACACTAAATAGATTTTGACGAAATTTGCTGTTTTCACAAATGGATAGATTGGTTCTCGAAGAAGGTTTTAGAATATCACTAGCGCAACTCGCGGCTTTCCTTGCGCTAAATGTAGGGTCGAACCCGAGCGAAGCGAGGTTGAGTCGCTAGTTTAAAATAAAAAGATTCATGTGAAAATTTGTCTATAAACAGAAGACAAATCGGATTTGAGTCGAAACATGTTATTTTCTCTTACAGGATATAACCCCTATGGCTTTTTGTATATTTCCGGCCTTCTCATTCACTGAAGGTCTTTACTTTGATATTTTATGAGAGGATAATATTCCCGTAGTCGGGTTTATTTAACCTAACAACATAAGCAATAAAATGTTGTCATGATGTTTAATAAAAATTTGTAATAATTTAATGCGGAATAAATTATTTTTAATTTGTATTGAACGTAATTATACAAATAACATATCTTTTGTGAATAACTTGCCATATTTGTATAAAGCAAGATTCTTATAGTACTCGTATGTGCCATTATGTGCTGAGCACCTTTAAAACGTTTACAAATACACTAGTGACTCACTCTGGCTGCGCTCGTGATAGTCCATATTTTTTATTTTTATATTTTTGGCTTTATATTTTTTAAATGATACGTTAATGAGCGGATCTAAAATGAAATATTAATTTTTTTTTCTCATAAGTTGCGTATAATAAATATTTAATATGTATTTAGTAAAACCCTGTGACACTTTAATCAAATCAAAAAAGTTATAAGTAATTTGTATACCTAGAAATGAATATTTATTGGTTACTAAACTCCCAGTACCACGATAGCCATTTTGTGTATTGTTTTTGATTCTTCCTTTAAGAAGTAAAATTAAGTTGAAAACAGTGAACTTAAAAGGTATTTTAACACTTGTTACCGAAATAGAAGCTACAGTGACGTGGCACGCGATCGACATACTGTCGATAACATCGACATAAACGAGTGTTTATGTCAGATATAAAATGGAGTAGAATTATTAAAATACAATAGATATTTTCTGTATTTATACTTATTATAAGCCCAGTGGTTACACGCTCGCTTGGATAACCAAGTGATGCGGGTTCAAATCCGGGTCTCGCACCTCTGATATTTTCAATCATTTCTATCATGATCAGCACTTTTCTTAAGCTGACGGAAGACATCGTGAGGAAACCTGCATGTTTGAGAAATCCTAGCAAGTTTTCGATAGACATGTGAAGTCCGCCACCACGCATTAGGCCAGCGCAGTGGCCTATGGTCTGATCCCCCTCGTACTGAGGGAAGCCCGTGCCCAGCAGTGGGACGTTAAAAAGGGCTGAAGACTGAATAAGCTAACGACTCACCCTCACTCCGTTCGAGTTCATCATTACGTACGTTAGTATAACTTTCTCAGAGATGAGATTTTCCTGAAGTATCCTGTGATGATTGATGATGATTATCATTGTTTTTTCATAATGTGGTCATAGACAGACATATAAAATAATAAAAACTGTAGACTTGGGTCCGATAATAATATTAACTATTTCAATAAGATTTTCTAAAAAATATTTAATCTTCAGTTTCGAGTCACATATTTTTATATAGATACAAGTAAAAGCAAAAAAAAAATTGAAATACTGTTTTCTTAGATTTTTACGAATATTTTGGATTGTAAATCAAACAAATTTTCAGGAGAGACTCTCTTGTGACCCTGTTTCTGTAAAGCTTTCGAAAGTTCTGCAACAAAAATAAATATACCTGCTAATTTCCGGAACAGTAAGAATGATTTTCAGAAAAGTTTATTTAAAACAAGGAATGTTGAAATTGTTTTCTTCAAATTAATTCAATTTATTATTCAAATTTTAAATTATACATTGAAAGTATAGTACGCTTTTAAATGAAAATTATCCAAATCGTTTCACAAATGAAGGCTTTCTAATATAACAAACATACAAACAAACTTTTTTTGAAGTCGGTTGAAAAACAGCCAGGAATACTTAAGTTGCTTATAACCCATAATATTAAAGAAAATAAACATAATAATAATTAAAATGAAAACAGAAAACTTTAAACAAGCTCATTCATTTTAAAAGTGCACACTTACAATGGAGAAAACATTTTTTCCTTTTCATAGAAAATAGAAATAGTATTATCTGAGTCACGCATAAGTAAAATCTATATTGTAGCATTCATTCATTTGAGAAATGAAATTTTCTATGAAGAGTTTGTTATTATAAATGAAACTATCTTTTCGGATTTTGTCGCGGATTTATTATGATTTTTGGTTCCCGACGTTTCGAATGTTGAACCAAAAATCATAATAAATCCGCGGCAAAATCCGAAAAGATAGTTTCATTTATAATGTCAAGTATTCGCGTAAACCTAAGAAAGTATTAAGGGTTTGTGACTCTAAAATTAACATAGGATAATTTTCTTTTAGAAATCACCCCCTAAAGGGGATTAAAAAATTATAATAAATCATTTCTCAAGTAAGGGTTAGAACTCATCATATCGGCTACTTATACAAAGTCTATGCCAATCGTTAAAATGTAAGCACCTAGTACTTCAATATTTATAACAAAGGTAAAGTTCTTTAATTAATTAAATGCTGGGACGACGCATTCACATAACTGTGTGTTAGTCCCTTAACAGGGTAACTTCTTAACTAAGTAAAAATCCAGCGTGAGTCGAGTCAGCTCTTCATTCCCGACCGCCAGCGTTATGCTTCAAAACTTTTTAATACCCGCTTTAGATTTAATGTGAAAAATATTTCTTATATTCTGAAAGTTGTAGTTGACATTTCTACGGGTAAGTTCTTGAACGACTTGCTAGGTTAAATGATTAAGTTTAAGTTGGGAGTAGTTTTAACTTAAGATTATGCGTGCTTAAACTTAGGTTTTGATACAAATATTTTAACAATTTTGAAATGGAATGGAAAAGGACTAGCGGATTTTGACGCGGATTTATTTTGATTTTTGGATCAAAATAAATCCACGGCAAAATCCGAAATTTTAATATATAATTTTTAATTTATAATATGTGGTAATATTACGCGCATAGCATCACCAAATACGAGTAGATTGTTTAAAGACAGACTGTTTAAATTGCAAGCAAAATTAAATATTTGTCGAGTAAACATAGGAGAAGCCACGTGTCAAAGTTAGTTGATATACCGGAGAGTTACAGCTAAGCTCTCGTAAACTTCCGTCATACTTCGCTAAGATAAGATTAAGTTGTGTTTGAGGACTACCTGACGTTAAATCCATTTATATTAGTTAGTAACTTACAATATTGGTTGAGGTGGCACCTTATTATACATGAATGTGTTATTATAACGATAATAATGCTTAAAATTTATAAATCATTTGTGAAGTCTTATAATATTATAATATGTATCACTACATAGTATAAAACAAAGTCGCTTTCTCTGTCCCTATATCCCTATGTATGCTTAAATCTTTCAAACTACGCAACGGATTTTGATGCGGTTTTTTTAATAGATAGAGTGATTCAAGAGGAAGGTTTATATGCATAACTAGCAGATCCCGCGGCTTTGCCTGTGCTAAATCCAGGGAAGAGCCCGAGCGAAGCGAGGGCGAGTCGCTAGTATTATAATATAATCTATGAGATTTTAGCAAAAGCGAAGGTCTTAAAGGTAACAATTTAGAAATATGTAAACGAAAGCTACGCTTAGGATTGTTTATTTTTTTATTCTTTGACTTGCAGATTATGACAATATGAAATAAAGATTATGTTTTGGAGTTTTAAAATTCTTATAACATAAATTCCTTTTATGTTGGGACATTACATATTATAAAAATTAACGCGCTTGATTGGAGTTAAAAATACGCTTATACAAAAATTTGTGCCGCCACCGGGACCCGAACTCACGACCACTGGCATAACAATTAGTGACTAACTGAGACGAGCGTGCTGTCAAACTTTTACTTACTTTCCGTTGGTCATAAAATTTTGGGTATAAAGTAATTTTTCTCTTTTTCCTTATGTTTAAATCAAAATTTAAACTTTTTGGACACGTCTTTGTTGAAAATATTTGAATAAAGTCCAATCTAAAATGTAAATTCAATACAACACAAATAATTTTAGTGATATGATTTTGAAATCGTCGATTGAATATGCGAATTATTTCTTTTTTATTACTTTCTAAGGACCAGAAACCAAATTCTTACTGAGTCGCGTGGTATAATACTTTGTAGAATTTTTTATTGATGCTCCGCTCCTATTGGTCGTAGCGTGATGTAATATAGCCTTTAGCCTTCCTCAATAAACGGACTATCCAACACAAAAAGAATTTTTCAATTCGGACCAGTAGTTTTCGAGACTAGCGCGTTCAACCAAACAAACAAACTCTTCAGCTTTAAAATATTAGTATAGATTTAAAGTTACTCCTATATTTTGAAGGAATTTTTATTTACGAATACAACTGATTTGTACTTGCGACTATGCTTGCTTGGCGAGGTTTAGATTAAGGTTAGTTAGTTAGTATATGCTCTTCCAAATGCAATGCAATTTGCATATTTCATCATAATCTATTCAGCAGTCAAATTAAGCTTTAATTTTGGCAGCATTAAAGTTGTAGAATATAATTAATATTTCTTACAAATTTCCTTCATTCTCTTTCGCAAAGTCTTCTATAGCAGTATTGAACGCTTCAAACTCTAAACACATTATATTTATAAATCGACCCATTTGCGACGAATTTTTTAAACAATCTTATATCACTAATTAGTAGGGATTGTCTCAATGATAAAAGAAGTTAAACTAGGCGAATACACCAGTCGTGGCTGGCTCTTATAATGCCTTAATACAAAAGCTATAAAATATCGAACTCGTGATTGATACCATATTACTCGGAATCAGATACTATTTAAAAAAACGTACCTCTTAGAAAAGTGCTTATTGTGTGCTTTACCAAATTATTTTCTCTTAATAATGCTTTTCTGAGTCAAGAATGCAATCTTTAATGCTAAGATTCTATTGTTAGAGAAAGTAAGTGGAACTGAGTTGACTATTCTTTCAGATTTCTCGTTATTTTAAGTCTTTTGTGTTGTCAAAACGTATTATAAAAGTAATAATTATGATATTATAATTTTACTTCTTTAATTTTCTCGTTCTGAGAGCTTTAGCGCGACTAAAGCCGCGAATTCTGCTAGTTGAAATAAATAAAATTTCGAAAGTAGTCTAAGTTACTCCTCATAACATGAACTATCTGCGAGTGAAAGTCCTGCCAAAATCGGTCCAGCTGTTTCAAAGATTAGCCGGAACAAAGAGAAAGACGGACAGATACACAAAATATTTTAAAAATTGATGTATTGATGTTAGTACCGTATAAACTATTAAATGCATTTAATAAAAAGCTGTTAATTTAAAATTAAAAACAGACACTTCAATTTTATTTATATGTATAGACTAGTGACTCTACTTGCTCCGCTCGGTAAAAGTGATGTTTCCGGCACTTAAAATCAGCTATCCAAATTTCATCAAAACTATCGTGTATTGGTTTTCTCATGATGAGTTCCTACATAGACCGACAGACAGCAAAAATTCTAAAAATTAAAGATTCTGTGTCTCTATAGATAAATGACTTCTTAAATAAGATTTTCCAAGTAAAAAATTTAGTGTTAAGGCTCGATAATTTAAAATTATTTAAGTAGAAAATATACATTAGTTCTGTGACTAGGGTAATTTTTTTGTAATTTTAAATCTTGTATCGATTTTTATGAATGAAGTTTACTTTAGTAGTATTTATATTTTGAGCACGTATCAAAGAAGAAGTCTCGTCGTCAAAGAGATTGAAATGTTTTAATTATTAATTAAATAATTACTTAAAGAACAAAAAAGAAGTAAAAAAGTTTAAATTTAACTAATTAACGAGTATTAGGTACTTTTAAAAAACCCAATCAGGCAACCAATTTTTAATTAAAGTACCGTATTAAGCGCGTTTTTAACTTATCTATTGCAAACAAACATACATACACACATTTTTTAACAAAAAATACTATTTTTATTTTTATTTTTCTATGTATAATCTTTAGAGTTTAATATGCTTGAAACAGCTAGGACTGAAATTTAGCGAATATAATATCTTTTGGATACATTAAATCTATATATCTATATATCTATATATATATATATATATATATATATATATATCTATATATATATAATGAAAATGGTCTTCGTTTGAGGCTCAATCACGCCTAAACCACTGATCGTATCGACATGAAACTACCACCATTCGATGCGAAATTTTTCCTAGATGGTTTATGGCTATCTATTTTTTGAATTCCAACATTCCTTCATTTTTTTATTGCTGTTTTACTTTTATGAACATTTATCCCGCTAATAAAAACAAAAGATAAGCATTATCTCTTGATTCTTTTGTTTTCATGGATTTCAACAGAGTATATTAAACGGATTATGGTTTTTTACATTCAGCTAAGAATCTACTCACGGTAGTGGAGAACGGCTGGACCAATTAGGCTTTTTTTTATAGTCAGAATTGTCAGGAGAAAGTTTTGTATGTAAGAAAATTTTAAAAAAGTCAGATATAAAGTTAAAAATTTCGATGATAATCGAAGAATTCCCATCTATATAGTCACTCACTACGAAATCTCGGGAACCATAAGACTTAGAAACGTGAAACTTGGTAGGAATATTACTTTTGCTATGTAGAGGTCAGCTATGAATAGATTTTAAGAAATCCATCCCCCAAAGGGGATTGCGGGGGCGTTTAAAAAGAACAATTCCTGTTTTTAAACTATAGCTCCTATAGACTTCAAATTTGGTAGGGATCTTCTGTAAGAGGTGTAGAAATAGGCTATGAACGAATTTTACGATAGCTCACCCCGCAGGGGGTTGCGGGGGTGGGTATTAACAATTAATATTTTTAATTTTCCAGCTAAAGCTCCTACAAGCTCCAAATTTTGTAGGAATTTTCTATAAGCGAAATATAGCTTCTAAAAATTCTAAATATGGTAGGAATCTTTTATTATTCACATAAAGATCATCTCAAAATGGATTTCAATATAGTCTACTTCCGACAGGAATTGCGGGGGTGGGTGTTAAGATCTAAAATTTTAATTTCCAACCTGTAACTTCTACAGACTCCAAATTTGGTGGGGATCTTCGTGTATGTAGGGATATTTGTGTATTTCCTTACAACAATCGTCTTTTTGGCAGCGGAGAAAAAGTCATTGAGAGGTTTCCAAAACTTAACTTTACATGTAGCTATCCAATCAACGGACTAAGAATTTTACATTCATTTTACTTTTGCAGACTACATATCCGACGAATTCTTTTATTGCGTGATCGCGGAAATGTACCAGATTATAATGAATGCATTTTCTAAGCACTTGAGATGTGGAAAAGAAATTTAGTTACTTATTCCAATAGAATTCATAAAAAACATGAACAATTAATTTTCTATAAAAAATTGATGTCACAGAGAAAATTTTAGTTAACAGAAAATTCGTCGTACTTGAACCTAGACAAATTTCAACTTCACATATGAGACTTGCAATGACTTTAACTTAAACGATTTTAACGACTTTAACTTTAACTTAAATGATTGCACATTGAAAGTTACAATGAATATTAGTGAGAAAAATCACCTGGATGGAAGATACAGGCTAAATCGATGGAATTTGGAATTTGTGTAAGTCTAAACAATATCGATGCTTATAGTTCTATCCGCGGGGCCTATTTATGTTCATACAAAAATAAAAAAAGGAGAATAATAAAAATATGGAAAAAAAAATAAAAATGAAACATAAAATGTAATTTATTTCCTTTTTCAATTCGCCCAGCGAAGCGGGCGGGAAACGGCTAGTATATATATATCTATATATATAATGAAAATGGTGTTCGTTTGAGGCTCAATCACGCCTAAACCACTGATCGTATCGACATGAAACTACCACCATTCGATGCGAAATTTTTTCTAGATGGTTTATGGCTATTTATTTTTCGAATTCTAACGTTCCTTCATTTTTTTATTGCTGTTTTACTTTTATGAACATTTATCCCGCTAATAAAAACAAAAGACAAGCGTTTTCTCTTGATTCTTTTGTTTTCATGGATTTCAACGGAGTTTACTAAACGGATAATGTTCTTTTACATTCAGCTAAGAATCTACTTACAAACTTCCACGCATCCACCCACCAACTCCCACGCACCCCTGCACACCCACTCTCATTTTTTGATAAAAATAAAATGCCGTATCTATGATCGAGTATCACTTGAGAACGGCTGGACCGATTGGGTTAATTTTTTTTTGTTGTCTTCAGAATTGTCAGGAGAATGTTTATATGTAAGAAAATTTTAAAAAAGTCTGCTAAAACGTTAAAAATTTCGATGATAATCGAAGTAGTCCAATTTCTATAGTTACTCATCACGAAATCTCGGGAACTATAGGACTTAGAAATGTGAAACTTGGTAGGAATATTACTTTCGTTATGTAGATGTCAACTAAAAACGGATTTTAAGAAATTCATCCCCCTAAGGGGATTGCGGGGGCGTTAACAATGAACAATTCCCGTTTTTAAACTATAGCTACTATAAATTCCAAATTTGGTAGGAATCTTCTGTAGGAGATGTAGAAATAGTCTATGAACGAATTTTACGGTAGCTCACCCCACAGGGGGTTGCGGGGGTGGTTTAACAATGAAAATTTTTATTTTTTAAGCCGTAGCTCCTACAGACTCCAAATTTAGCTAGAGTCGTCTATATGTGATGCAGAAATGATTTAAGAGCGGATTTTACAACAACCCACCGCCGAAAAAGATTGCGGTAGTGGGTGTTAAAATGTGAAATTTCTATTTCCAAACTGTAACCTCTATAGACTTTAAATTTGGTAGTAATCTTTTATTTGTCATGCAGAAATCATCTCAAATAGGATTTTACGAAATTCTATTTCCAATAGGGATTGCGGGGGTGGGTGTGAGAATGTTAAATTTATGTTTCCAAACTGTAACTTCTACAGACTCCAAATGATTATTTTTTTACTGTTTAAATAGAAAAGGTTAAAGTCAATTGTTTTTTTTTATTTAATTAATTTCATTTGTTTTTATATAACCTAATTAATTTTATGATAAAACGTCAGTTCATAAGCGGTTGAGAAGTGAAATAAAAATGTCAGACAGGGAAAGTATTGAAAGTTTATGTTTGTGTGCTGACTATGTGTTTGGTTCTAAAAACTGGTCTCATGAAATAAAAGCTCAAACTTTAGGTAAGTAATGATTTGTAAAATATATTGATATATAATTAAATTGTAAATTACAAATTTTTATTAATAATTCGACATTAACTATCAAAAGAATCAAGAAAGTCTTATATTGGATGTTTCACAACAGTCCGAATCACTTTAAGTGACAGACGATTCCATGAAGGGATTGGTTGCTTTGAAGTATACGATAATATAAGTAAATTTTCCTTTGCAGAGATTAGAGAGGTGAATGTGCATAAAAAATAAAATAATAATAATAATAATAATTTATTATATCAATAAATTTTATTTTAAGTGAATTTGACTCTTTGAAAAATATTTTAAATTTCAGAAAAAAAAATAAAAATTAACAAAAAAAGCAAAAAAAAAATATAAATAAAAAAAAATTAACAAAAAAAGCAAACAAAAATATAAATAAAAAATAAAATAAAAATTAACAAAAAAAGGAAAAAAAAATATGAATAAAAAAAAATGAATAAAATTTAATTTATATCCTTTGAAAATTCGCCCAGCGAAGCGGGCGGGGACGGCTAGTTTTAACTACATAAGTTTTACCACTCTAATAATTTTCGACCCCCGTTCCAAATACCACCGTTCAGTAGTTTTAGTTAATTAACGACCCGTAAAATAAGTTTTCTATAGGTTTAATATGTTATCTTTAAGTTTAGTTGAGAGGTTATTGTGATAAGTGTGCTTCGGACTGATAGTTACTATGAATTTCTCTCAAATCTTTTCCAAAAGAGAAGATTTCTCTGCTGTGATATGGTTGCTATAAAGCATTTGGGAAGCAATAATCAAAATAAAACGACTAAGGAACGACAAAAGAAGAACGACAAGAGACAGATATACAGACAAGACACGCCGACAAAAATGGCTGGGGGCATTCTTTTGTTAAACTCGAATGTTTGTGCTCTAGTCATGGGTGTTTATATTTATAAAATCAACAATCTGGAATCCGTAACACAAGCTTCGTAGCTTACCACGGAACTAGATGGCGCTGTGTGTAATCATGTCCCAACATATTTTTTTGTTTATTTATTTTGTATTGAAAATAACTCATAGCTTTAGACCCCTTTCTTGTATTTTACTAGGTTGGTTAGGTTAGAATAGAACATATCAATGAGCAACGAGAAGCTGTAGACAACTAAACAGCACGCGAGGTGCGTTTTTTCGGATACCATTTCACAATTTGACGGGTTTACTTTGTTACATTATAATCTAACGGTATTTACAATTTTGCGGTGAAATATTTTAGCGAATAAATTGTTCATATGTTTGTTACATAATTTGCTTGACAAGGTGGGGCATGCTTTATTTAATAAAATTGATGTTTTTAATGAAATTAATAAACCTTAGTAAAGCGAAGGCGGGTCGCTAGTTAAATAACTATGAGTTAGTGCGATAAAATAAAAAAGCTTCTGCAGAAAGTTCTTTATATAACGGTTCTTGCAATTGGATTTAATGTTAATTACTTTATCTCAACAAGAAACGTGCGCTTTAAAAATAAGCATTAAGGCTATGAATTATTTATTTTAGTATGTTTTTATATAGAACTATTTGGCGACACGTTTAGTTAGGTAAGGTTAGGTCGCGGGTTTGAGGGGTGGCTGGAAAAATTCATTCAAATCAAATCAAATCAAAATATTTTATTCAGCATAAAAATTGTTAAAATTTCTTACTGAACGTCATGAGTCTACCACCAGTTCGAAAAGAAGAAACCTATGACCTAAGAAGAACTGGCGAAAGAAACTCAGCGGGACTATTTCTTTTTCTCTCTCTCTCTCTCTCTTTCAAATTAAATTATAATTAATTAATTATTAATTTCGTGTGATGAACACGAATACTTGTACTCCAGTCATGGGTGGTTATATCTATACATATTAAATTATTAATTCTAACTGAGGTTTACAGATTCGAATTTGTGCATTTAATATTCAGTAAATGATAGAATAGTCATATAGTCTCTCTCGTGACGATGATATCTGTAAAGCATTCAAAACATCGGGAACCAGAAATCAAAATAAATCCGCGACAAAATCCGAAAAGATAATACTTTCTTAGGTTTACGCGAATATTTGACATTAAAAATGAAACTATCTTTTCGGATTTTGTCACGGATTTATTATGATTTTTTTTAAATTATAATAAATCCGCGATCAAATCTGAAAAGATAGTATCATTTATAATCCGAAAAGACAGTTTAAAGTTATATTTTCATTTATAAGTAATTATTATCGATATAAAGGCCGCATTTCATCGAATGTCTGCCTGCCAATTTGTCTGTATGTCTGTGACCGCCTCATGAATGATGGAATGTTGAATGCTGAAAATATACAATAACTGTAAATAACAATGGGTTACTAAAATACTTAGTACTTTATACTAACACATATTTTAGCAATTTTTATCATTGAATTACATCCATGAAGCGAATACTAATACAATTTATTAGCACATGACATTTTAAATGGAAGTGTTAATAAAAGCACACAATACACGTAAGGCTGGTTAGATCCCGCGCGGTATAACTGTCTCAGATGTAATCTCATTACGTCCTCAACGTCAGCCGTCGCTTTAATTTTCAATTTTAATATTTCATGTCGCGCCCTCTTTGCCTCCTTTCATATTTTATGGCGTCGTGTGTTATTTTCATATACTTGAATATTTTTTACATTATCTTTTGTATATGCATGGTATTGAAATGTAAGTGTTTTACTTGGTATAGTGCTAGTTAGCATCTTATATAAATGTTAGTCATATGATCTAAGCCTTAGAAAGTTCTGAAAGTGGTAGTGCCATGCTTGTTACCTTCGGGTAGCAACCGAATGGGCCGGCACGCCCCGTATAGTTCATTAGTACCACTCTCTCACAGAAGACCGGCGTGAAGTGGCAGCTATGCTGTCGCGTTTCGTCCGGTGAGTGAGAGTCCGGGAGGCCCACTCTCCTTCTCCCCTCCCTCTTCCCTTCATCCTCCGCCTTTGTTAACCCCTCCCTCCCACTTCCCTCCCTCCTCCATCCTTCCCTTTCCTGAAAGGCCGGCAACGCATCTGCAAGCCTGGCTTGCAGATGTCCATGGGCGGAGGTGATCACTTCCCATCAGGTGAACCTCCTGCCCGTTTGCCCCCTTTTTACCATAAAAAAAAAAGTTTGGAGATCATAATATGTATATTATAATAAAATCCTGATTCGTAAGAAAATTGCAAAAGATAAAACAAATTTCAAAAAGAAACAAGAGATAGATTTTTCTTTAAATGACAGATTGCACATCTCTAGAGAGTAGTTATATTTTTATATTGTGAAAAAAGACAAACAACAAAACGTCAACGGTACACTTACACACACAAACTTTGTTTTCTTGAAATTTACTTCTATACTCTTTTCTATTTCTTTTATCGAAGCTTAGACAAGATGTCAGTCCGCAGAAGTTAAATAATACAATACGTTTATTTAATAAAAGAATTGTATTGATATCTAAAATATATGGTAATGATACGAGTGTCAAATTCTCATCAAATCAAAAAAAAAATAAAGTTTCCATTTTCCAACGGTAGAAAGTCAAAGCCCGCAGAGAAAAGCTGTCGATAAAAAGAGAACATAATGAGCTCTAAACTAATTAAAATATGAATAATAAATTACCAAGCTCACAATTATCCTTAATTTCCTCAGAGGTTTCAGTTTATGCAATTTATTACTCAGAAACTATACCATCAATTTAAAATCTAAGCTTTCTCTGATAGCTAACATTAGATATTACAAATTTATTCTATTCTCGCAAAAGTATGAAAATTTACCCTTTTGAATTACTAATGAATAGGATTACAGGTAATTTTGTTTATCTAAATTTCATCTAGATTAAAACAGAGGAACTCATTTCTGTGGGTCAGTCATAGTTGTTGAGGGTATGTTCTAGATATCATTACACGTTATAACTACACAATATGCGACATACATAAATGACATGAAATTGAATTTAATTTACATGTAGTATCTACAGTTAGTTAAAAAGTTTAACAAAAGTTTAAGTTTGTAAAAACCCTAGTTTTTTAAAATTATATGATGTCTTCCCGACCGATTCCGGCCACGGCGGCCAATCTCATTAAGACTAGCCATCTGCGCGGGAGATATTATAGTGCACAAGTATGCGCAGGCACAAGTGCACTCTCTATTCCTCCTCACTTTTCTATTCCGATGGGACGACTGCTCGACACAACCAGTGAGAGTTAAGGCGCAGGAACGAATGAAGCGAAACAGACAGACTCAAAATCATTAACAAAGTCCCGACCAGGGACTCGAACCCAAGACCTCTCGATGTGCGACCTGTACATACTAGCCACTACACTAACAGACAGTTACTTCTATACTAATTTCGACAACTTAAATTTTTACTTAAACAAGTATATTTGTACAACACATTAACGTTTTATTACAAATGACACTATAAAGGCGAAAAAACCATGGATGTAAGGGACACTTACAGAGCCATAAAACCAACTCGTGAGGTACACCATGTACAATCTTTTGCACTCAGCTATTATACTCTCCCAGCCATTAGTCCCATGACTGTAATTATTAAGTAAACAGATTTGCGTTAAGTTAAACATATTTAAAACCAAAAATTCTTCATTTTTGATTTAGCCGCGGTTATATTTTTGTGTTTCCGACAATTCGAATGCTAATATACCGTTTATCATGAAATTGTTATGACGAAGATTTCTAAAAAGAGATTTATTTTTCTATTACAACACATATGAATACTTGTCCCTAGTTCTTTTTTTATATTATATTGGATTATCCTATTGAAGAAAAAAAATGTTCTTAAGAGACAAAATGACTAGCGAAATCTACTAACGACTCAGTCTGACTTCGCTTGGATTCGTTCCTTATGTACATTTTAAAGGTATACAGTATAGATTTTTCAGAGAAGTTTTGAAGACATTTTCACGCAGTAAAAAGTATTGTTTGTTATTATATTCGTTCTTGACCTGTAAATATTGATTTATTTCATTTAGTAACAAAAAATAAAAAAACGTGTACCTACTTTAACAATTTTCAAAGATAAAATTTTAAAATAACCGTATAATATAATACTACATTGGGCATAACTTTTAAAAGTCTTGTGGGAATAGGATTTTCTCTGATTGCATGAGAACAAGGAAAGCTTTAAACTTCTAACTCGGTTAAAGAAAAACTTTCGAAATTGCTTTTCAAATTGTTATGAGTATGAGTTTCAAAGTTTCGTGGACGTGTGAATTTTAAGTGGGAGTACGCAGATTCTTTTCTGACAGTGTGTATACTTTAGGGTATACTCGGAGCGCACAACCTTTATAAATGAAATACTGACAATCTTAAGGTAGGTATATCTTAAGGTAATCTTAAGTATTTATTGTAACTTACATGGTAGGTGCGCGAGTGGACCTTATAGCAGGCAGAGCCGGCAAAGAAGAATTAAAAGAGAGAGAGCCACACGTAGGTCATCTCACAGCCCCGCAAGGGGCGTGGGGAAACGGTATCAGGGCATTGCCCTCTGACCGTAGTCTCGATCGCCGCCCATGAATATGGGCGCGTCATTAGGGGAGTCCTAACAAGGACTCGTTGCGGAGTTTCGACAGGGGAGTGCCTTGTGCGTCGCGGGCGGTCAGCCCAGCCGGGTGAGACCCTCAGTTACCCTGAGGGAGGCCTAGCTAAGCGACCAGCGACCGCGGCGGCGGCTCCTCACCCTGTCGGTTGATCCAGGAAGTCCCGCGGGTACGCCCACTTGTCCGGTGGGCGGGCGTGCAGAGGGGCTATGCCCCTGATGTGATCGAGAGATGAGGCGTCTGCGGTTCCGAATGCGCCCGCCGCGAGGCGGCGCACGAAATCGTCGATGCCCTCGATACGTAAATCGCGCTGAATTGTAGCGTTCTTTACGTACCGAGGGGCCTTGGTTATTCTGCGCAGGGCGATGGCTTGCACCGTGTGTAGTCTCTTCCGCTGGCTTGCCGAGAGCAGGGAGATCCAAGCGGGGGCTGCGTACGTTAGCCGGGAGCGTATGTATGTTTTATAAATCCCGACCTTCGTACGCAGCGGCAGCTTTGACGATGTAATAGGACGCAGCAAGTTGAGCGCCACTCTTGCGGCGTTAGTGACCTGGGTCACTTGCGGAATCATCGTGAGTTTTCGGTCTATGGTGACCCCCAGATACTTCGCCGTAGGGACCCAGGGGATGTCGATTTCGTTGAGGCGGAGCGGCTGCGGCAGCGTCAGATGGTACCCCATGCTGATGGCCTGGGATTTGGCGGCGTTTATGGTGAGTCTCCACTTGGTCAGCCATTCGGGCAAGGCGTTCAGGAC
This sequence comes from Boloria selene, assembly GCA_905231865.2. Lineage (NCBI taxonomy): Eukaryota > Metazoa > Arthropoda > Insecta > Lepidoptera > Nymphalidae > Boloria > Boloria selene. The sequence continues at coordinate 515,439 of HG993132.1, forward strand.
CCGCTGCATCTTTACAGCGGCGTGGGATGGGTTGAGAGACGTGGTGATGTACGCCACGTCGTCTGCAAAGAGTGCTAGCGAGGCCTCAGGTCTTGTAGGGATGTCGTCTGTGTAGATGGAGTACAGAGTCGGGGAGAGCACGCTGCCCTGCGGGACGCCCGCCGCAATGGGTCGCACGCTGGAATGAGCATCGTCGATCCGTACATAAAAGCTCCTATGCCGAAGGAAGGAGGCCACCACTCTCACGATCCTTCTCGGTATGTGCACGGTGTTCATTTTGTGAATAAGGCCCTCGTGCCATACGCGGTCGAACGCCTTATCGACGTCCAGAAACACCGCTACGGCGCTCTCCTTTTTATTCGCAGCTGCTGACAGATGGTGTAGGACGCGGGCCACCTGAAGCGTGGTAGAGTGGCCGCGTCTGAAGCCGAACTGTTCTGGCCTGGGGGTGAAGTGCTTCACGATGTGGCTGAGGAGCAGTCTCTCGAAGAGCTTGGAGATCGACGAAAGCAACGTGATAGGCCTGTAGCTAGCCGGCAGTAAAATGTTCTTCCCTTGTTTGGGGAGGAGAATCACTTCCCCTCTCTTCCACGGTGTAGGAAAGAAACCCGTGCGCAGGATGGCGGTGAACAAGCGGGCGAGGGCAGCCACGGTCTGGCGCGGGAGGTGGCGCAGCGCCCCGTTGGATACCCCGTCCGGTCCTGGGGCTTTCTTCGGTTTCAGAATCTTCACAGCCTTTGCAACTTGGCCTGGGGAGAAGTGGATGTTGTCTTCGCCGTCGTGGAGAGGCGTGCTGAGAGTGCTAGAGACTGAGGCCTCAACCACTCTCAGCGTGTGCTCATCGGGAGGGAGGCCTGGGGTGAACTGGTTGGCCAGGTGGTCTGCGAAGATTTCGGCTCTGTCTGTCGCCCTGTACCTCGGAGAGCCGTCGGGATGTAGCAGCGGTCTGACTGGAGGTCTACTGCCTGTGAGTTGGCGGCAGAGCCGGTGGAGAGATGAGACGTCCTCACTCGCCTCATCGAGTCTCCTCTCCCAGCTATCCGCAGCCTCTGACTCAAGCTGCTTCCTCACCTCCTCTATAAGGGCGTTCAAATTGGTCTTGTTGGTCGGGTCCCTGGTCTGCTGCCAAAGACGTCTAGTCCTCCTCTTCTTCTCGATCAGGGTCTGAAGCTGACGTGAAGGTGGGGGGAGGCGTCTCGAGAGAGAGCCCTCGTCTTACATTCGCTTATATAGGCAAAATCTAACCACAGATAACATAATAGTGAGAAAACCAGATAATAAATTACATTTAGCTACAGATAACACTTAAACTTTATAGATAATAAATTATACAAAATACAGATAATATAAAATAATTACTAAAGGCTTTCTAAGGCCTTAACACAGTGACAAATAAAAGTTTTTAATATTTTATTGCCTTTGAAGATAAAAATCGTTAAACATCAAACATTTTAAAGCACAATATCGCTATTGTATGTAAACATGAAATAGAATATTCTTTTTAAAAATTAAACGAGCGCGTTCTTACACATAAGCAAAGACTGCTTTGGATTTACTTTATTACAAAGTAACGAAAAATATTTGAAAAGCATTATAAGGAACATCTTATTGTTACTTAAAGAATAAAATTTTTCGTATCATAGTGAGTTGCTTATATAGGTATGTTTCTTTCTAAATAGCGTCTAATATTATTACTTAAATTTTGGAAAATTATATCTTTCTTGTCTCAGTTAATAATTATTTTAACTTATAGATAAGATAGTTTCTGAACTTAAGGCATATAAAAAAATTTTTCTGACAGAAAATTCTGATGTTTGCTGGAAGGGACTCTACCAGAATTCTGACTTGTCTGATATCCGCTTCTGATAAGTCCCGGATGCCGTCGATTAGACGTCAGATTTTTTCTAATCACAACGTCGCATAGAGAGTTTTCTATATAATTACTAATAGTCGTAAACGTCAACGTACACGTATACAACTTCCAAGCAAAGTCGTTTGAAAAACTTGTACTACACATAGTTTGTTCATCAATCTACAATATTTAGAAAAAATAATAAAATAAATTTGTAGTAGCAAGACATATTCACTTGTATAAAACTAAAAGAGTGTAACAAAAATTCTATTTACGCCACTTTTTCAATGTCCACCTTTTTTTATTTGAAAGGTTGTCAACCACTGTACTGAATCGGTTCCATACAAAAGAAATTGCTCGAGCCTAATCCGATTACGTTTTCAATTGGCCGCCAGATAAATGTTCTGGTCGCAAATTGTTTAGTACACGTGCCCAAGAAACCTTTGTTAAATGATACCAGCAGTTACAACTATGGATATTTTTATTTTTTAGGGTTCCGTATATCGATAACCGTAAGATTTTACCTTGTATAGTACCTGGCAATATTTTTTTATATAAAATAAAAGTTAACTATGATTTTCACTAATTCATTACAACACATTATAAATGAAACTCTCTTTTCGGATTTTGTCGCGGATTTATTTTTATTTTTGGTTCCACACGTTTCGAAAGCTTTACAGCAATCCAATTCTCGAACATCGAACTGTGAATTCCGAACTGTGATAATTCGGAACTGAGGATAAGTCTATCTGTCCTCTTTCTATCGAACTGAGGGTAACAGTAATAAACATACACAAAATAACTGTAGTACTTCTTTGTTTGTTATTTAAAATATTGACTCCATAGATGCCTTTAGCCTCTGCCGAGATATTGAAAGTTATATATTAAGAAAGCACCACTTTTTGTAAATTTTAGTAACATAATACAAACATACAAAAACAACTAAACTAGATTCAATTAGATTCTAAATGCTGTCATTATGGTGTTATTATATAAACACCATAATGACAGCATTTAGAAAATTTAATATCAAAATGAGGAAAATAATTTAAATATTTTTAACTTTCGAATACACTCCTTATTTTATTTCTATACGAGTATATAGATAGATTAATAAGGCATTTTGTTTATAAAACTAAAATGTTACAAGAGAACTTAGCTGTTGTATTTTTCAAGTGGTAGTTCAAAGCAACTAACACAGCAAACCGCACGTGTTCGAATAAAATATACATTTCCCCCGACGCTACTCAAGCTCCGCCTGTCAAATACGTCCAGGCATTGTACGGTTAATATCTTGTTTTATAACTCCCCTACTATTGTATACTATCGATAGCTATTTACTATAGTACTTAGGACGGAAATTATTTTCTATTATAGTAACGTTTTAGAGCGAATATAAAATATAATAGGAATATAATATTACATTTATTTATTTCATATGAATTTTTATAAGAAAAGTCAGGTGTGACTTTATGTGGTACAAAAATTGCTTTGTTGTGAAGTAATGAAAACTTTTTTATCTTTACTTTTTTTAACTTTATTACTCTCTCTCTCTTTCTCTCTTTCTCTCTTACTCTTGTTTTTCTTTCATTCTTCCTAAAATGATTCGATTCTAGGTCATCGAGTCATTTATTTAGGCTTCATTCTTCATCGAGTGATTCTGTTCTAGGTCATCCATTATTTCATTTGAACTTGCTTCCGATCAAAGTTGACTACAGTCATCTAAGACCACAGTTTACATCACTCCTTTGGACCTGACCTAAAATTATATGTTTCATAACACTTAATAATTTATTCACATTGGTAATAGTAAAAAAAAATTATTGTTACCATTTCCACTCAGAAAAATTCACTAATCATATTAACTACGTTACGTAAATTTAAAAACCCATAGTACAGGCATTTCCGCCCCCGGCATTCATTATGCCAGACCAATTATACGATCTAGTGTTCTTTACGATCGTTTGAATGAGACTGGTTTAGTTTGTAGGTAATTGTCAATATTGTTTTTGTAAAGCCGAGGCTCGGAGACGGCAGCTGCAATTCTATTTACTTTATTCAATGGCCAATTTATAAAGTATGGAAAAACTGCATACAGATAAATAATATTGAAGCGTCTGTCTGTAATTTCGAATAAACAACTTTTTACTTTCTTAGGTTTTCGCCAATATTATTGTAATTTCTATGAAACTATCTTTTCTGAGTCTCACCCGTGACCATTGCTGTAAAGAATTCGAAAGGTCGGGAACTAAAAATCTAAATAAATCCGCGACAAAGTCTAAAAATAAAGTACATTTACTAAATGTATAAGAAAGGTCTTACAGTATATTTAATAAAAACACATTACGAAAAACATGATTTTTATTATGTTTCTGTCTATGTGTATGTCTATTACTAAGCTGTCGTTCAGCAAAACGACTGGACTATTTATGATAGGACTTTAATTAGCTATCAACTTATGTTATAAACTTAGGATATTTGTATTTCAGGGAAAGAAGTTTATTAAGAAAAATTTTCGTTCAAAAACATATAACCTCCTCCTTTTTTGAAGTCGGTTAATAAATTGACGTAGATACGTTAAAGGAGACATGGCTTTAAAGATTAAAGAAACAGAAATAAGCTTTATTATTTAATTTAAAATTATATATTGAAAATATATTATAATAAGTAATTTATAATCTTACGAGAGATAATCTCATTGAGTCGCCATGTGCGAGATGTAAGGTCGAGTCCTTTCACTTTTAATGGGATAATTCGATACGAACGTTGATGAAATTATTAATTCTGATAAAAAATATATTTTTATCTTTAAATAAGCTTCCAACTTTTAAAAAAAGTTAATAATAATTTTTAGTGTATAATTTTGTTTTAATAAACATTGTTTTCCTTTATTACGTATCAATATATTGAGACAGTGGTAGCCCAACGGTAACGCGCTCGCTTGGATAACCGAGTGATGCGGGTCCAAATCCGAGTCTCGCACCTCTGATATTTTCATGTTACAAAATTATTCAGTACTTTTCATAATTGGCGTGCGACATACATAATATGTACCAGTATGTGCCTATATGCACGCCAATTTTGAGGCACCAAGACAGATCGCTTGATAATCTATTCAATATACATTTAAATTAATGTACATTACATACTATGTGTGATTTTTTGAAACCTTACAATTACATATACATATTTAGAGATTTAGTCAAGTGGGAGCGCTATTATCACATAAATTATCACCTATAAATAAAATTAAAAACAGGCTCTAAAAATTTAAGTTGAAACCAAAAGAAAAACAGTGCGAAAAAAGCTCTAAAGTTCAATTTCAATGAGCTTTAAATTTTTAATATAAGAGCACTTAATTGATATAGACTTACACGCACACGATGGTGCTTGCAGTAAACGTGATTCGAGAGGTCTGGCTCGAGTACGATATGCTTCAAACTTTAATATTACATTTTAATGGGATTATCAAAGGCTTTTGATCTATAATATACTCATATTGGCTCCCTTTTTATGCCTTTAGGTCATAAAATGGCGCTTTTAGTCTAGATTGAAGTATTACTAGATAATGTAATTTGGTTTTATGTCCACATAAATCGTCTGTATGTAGCCTCCTTCGCCTGGTTGATTTTAATGTGAATTAATTAGTTAACTGAGTAAGTGTTTGTTTAATCAGAAAATTATGTCTTATAAAATTGAAAATACATTTTTTTATAAAAACTTTATGAGTTTTCTGATTTATTTTCTTTAGTTAGTTAGTTTAGTTAAAAAACCATGAAATTATTCATTTATCAACTTGAAATAATTTTGCTAACTATGTAATTTGGCATTTCAGTTTTTATTAGATGGATATACGAGTATTTGTATATTACACTGTAGAAACATATAAATAAAAAAAAATGATTTTAAAACTTGCTGAAAAGTACAAAAAGACATTATTTGTACTTTTTAGTATATTAGATGACATGAGTTTTCTAATTTCCTCTAAATAGTAATCCCCTAAATAGTTCTGTAATCACCAAAGGACCCTTATTATTTCGCCATGTCCGTCCGTCTCTTCACAACTCTTAGTACTAGAAAGATAAAAGTTTGAGTGAAGTGTCCACCTCCCCTTCCAACAAAAAATACACTTTCTGATTCAAATTGCCTACGAATCCCTACATTTCACGTATCCCGACACACACTTGCTCTATTTTTCATTGAGCATTGGAACAAAATATAATTTTCTCAAAATATTCAGCAAAAGTCTCTTTATAACTGGAATCTACTACCTCTAATAGAAAACGTTATATGAGCTACCGCTGCGCAAGATGCTCTTACTATATTAATATTCAAAGTGATCACTAAACCAGGTATATGGTTCACAATTTGTTCCTTCACCGAGGTCGCTTAATTTCGCCGCAGAATTAGATTAACATGCTTCTAAGGTAACGTCTCCTTGCGAAATACATATATACTTAGATATCTACTGTACCTTGTTATGTAATATACATACGTATATAAACTAGTAACTGAGCCTCACTTTGCTTGGGTACAGATATAGGAATCTTTTGAATTTATTTATAATATTATTTCGACGACACGTTTGGCATAGTTTGTAGTGGCATACTTTCTTGCGCCAGCGGTCGCGGGTTCGAGTCCCGCTGGGGGCATTCATTTGTTAAACTCGGATGCTCAATTCATGGTATTTTATATTTATAATATGTATGTATTTAAACGTATATATGTAGTATATCAACTATCTGGTATCCGTAACACAAGATTCCTTCGTAGCTTATCACGGAACTAGATTGCGATGTGTGTAAGAATGTCAACATATTTTTTTTATTTTATTATAACAGGAATAATACTTATAAGGATTTGCAAATAGTTTAAGAATTTATCAAGATTTATTAAAACTGTATGACGTTTGTATTACTTACACTATACAAGAATTCTGAAAAAAGAATGAAAAAGGACCGACTGTATTCAGGTATACAGTCATTTTTAATCCATAAAAAAGTAAAAATAAACACTATGTACTACGAAATATTTATGTTCACAGACAGACGACTTGTGTAACACCAAAACTAGAGTACACTTCGTTCACAGCAATAATTGGTTGTTACTACGGAATAGTAAACTAAAGCACGTCTAAATAAGGTCTGATTTAGAATACTCGTTAATTTCAAGCGTACGATGGCTTATCCTCGAAGTTAATTAGAGAAATGGCAAAAGAGAGCATGTTTATGCGAAATAAAATAATTTTGCTTACATAGGATTTTAAAACATTCATACCTATTTTATAACGTGGTACTGGTTGTGGAAAAGACTATTGGTACCTATTAAATCAAATCAAAATATTCTTTATTCAAATAGACTTTTACAAGTTCTTTTGAATCGTCATTTTTACATTATTAAAATTAAATGTCAGTCTGTAAGTCTGTGAGTAAACTACCACCGGCTCGAAAAGCTGTTGAGAAGAATCGGCGAGAAACTCAACAGTTGCTCTATTCAAAAAAATATTTTGTAACAATATTGTATTACAATATTTATATATTTATCCTACGTGAGACACAACCAGACATTAATCCCACACATTTACATCTACTAAGTATTCCGTAATGGTGTAATAAACCTTATTCAAAAACGTATTTTTTATTTTGGATTTAAATTGCCTCAAAGGCAAGTTCAATATGGACTGTGGAATTTTATTATACATGCGTACACCTTGCCCCATAAACGATCTATTTACTTTTTGTAGGCGAAAACTGGGTATTACAAGTTTATCCTTATTTTTAAAAAACATAATTCTAGAATACAACAGTGTTTTAAGAAATTACTTCTATTCTAGGTCGAATTGCTGAATCGGCAAAAATACCAACAATATCAGGTTACAGGTTAAAATTGTCAATTTTGGGACACTTCCAAATGTCACGTTGTAGCATTTTTTAAATACGATGGACGAGAATATGGAATAGCCGAAATAAAATTTTACTCGTTCGTAAATCCACTACTTAGTTAGCATATTTTCAACATCTTTTAATATATTTCTGCTGAACACTTGATTTTTTGGCAGTTTGAGTTTATACATAAACATTTTTTTATATAATATAACCTATATAAAATAATAAGGAACTTCGTTCCAAAAACACATTACTTACTATAATATTATGTCAAAACGATACCACATCTAAAATATCGGCTTACAAAGCTTTCCATCTTATGCTACGAGAAATAAAAATAAACGTTATCCTGTACGTTAGCTGTGACACGGTCCAGTCGGCGTGCGGATAAATGACACGTCACCGCGGGATTTATGACTCGCGTTGGATACTTCGCTTCTGATAACCTGACCTCTATATTCAAGTATTTTATAAAGAAATACCGCTTTTTAGGAGATAAATCTTCATACATACTTCTTCGAGTAGGTATAGCAAGTTAGCTGTTATAGAAATAATCGCACCATAGAATGCTATGGCATTCATTACATATAACCATTTTTGGCGATGGCGGCCAATATAGTTGAGACTGGCCAACTGCGCAGGAGTTATTATAGTGCACGAGTGTGCGCGCAGACGCAAGTGCACTCTCTATTCCTATTCTCATACTCCTGTGAAACGACTACTTGACACGACCAGTGAGAGCTAAGGTGCAAGACCGACGGCTTTACGTGCTCCCTGAGGCACGGGAAACGTATTGTTTATGTTTGAAAAATAAACCGAAATTAGGTTTATAATAGGTATGTTTTCTTGAGAAAGATGTATGTTCGTCTTATTACGGTGTGGGGGCTCATTAGCGTTAGGCAATTCAGTTGGACGTAAAGCCCACACGCTGGGAGGTGGCCTACTTCGTTTGCGGTGTACCTGTGGTGCTGGTACGTTAATTTATATAACACTAGCTTTACCCGCGGTTTCGCCCGCGTTCATTTTTCTAAATGCTAATCAACCTCATTGGCTTTATCTGTAGGATGCCTGAAAGTTTCTTCAAAATTACTCTAGCTATTTCAGAACCCATTGTTATTAGAAACAATTTTTTAATTTTTCGTAAAAAATATATTTTTTTAATAAAAGTGTAACAAACAAACTTACATTCACATTTATAATATTAGTAGGGATTTGCTTAATATCTTTTAAAGAAATAACGCTTTTCTGAAATATGTGTTCCTTATAGATTTATCTTCTTATCGAGAAAAGTGAACGAAAATAATATTCTCAAGTTTTTGATGTGTGTGTTACAACGTTCAATATGAAATATGCCGTACTTAGTTACAAAAACAAACATGAGTTGAGGTTAAGCTAGCAATGATTTACATAAAGGGTATCTAAATCTAAAGGTCTATCTAAAATTATATTAGATAGTAGTAGAATGGAAGCATATAAATTAGAAACATACTAACGACTATACTCGCTTTGTTCGGGTTCGTAAATAACTAAGGAGTAAGCTAAAAAACTTGTTTTATAGATGCCAGATACATTAAAAAATATCTATCTTTAAATACATATTATAATAATTAACACACATGAATGGATTACAAATATTCAAGCTCTTCACACGAAAAAACCCACTACCGCTTGCACATAAAGCATTAAGTACTATTACTGAGCTAAACTTGTCGTTAAAATATATTTCCCAAACATTTCCCGTGGCTTCACACGCGCTTTAAGGACCGGAATCCAAGTTATTTTTGGTTCGCGCGTTATGATACTTCGCAGAACTAACGCTTGCTCTTCCCGTTTTTGCAACATTTTTATTAATGTTCCGCTTATATTAGTCGTAGCGTGATGTAATATAGCCTTTCTCGATAGACGGACTATCCAACACAAAAATAATTTTTCAATTCAGACCAGTAGTTCCTAAGATTAGCGCGTTCAATCAAACAAACAAACTCTTCAGCTTTATAATATTAGTATAGATTATTAGTTTCTATTTAAAAAAATTGCCAAAAACAGTAGCATAACGCAAAGCCGTAATAAGCGAGACAATATTTCAATCAAAATTTAATCTTGTTTTCGAGTAATTATATATTGGTTTTCATGAAAAAAGTCGAGAAAGGTAGGAAAAATATTTACCATGTCATAAATCCTTTGTCGAAGCGCCCTATATCCAGGTTACAGGAGCGAACTGATGTCATTTTGGTTATGAAAAAATTAATCACAAACGTCAACGTCGCGTTGTTTGGTAAAAAAGCTCCAGGCTTATAACGTCGAGTCGTTTATGCGTATATTTTCATGGAATCAAAAAAAAATTCACAGCTTTTGTTATATTATGATGTATATTAAAAATATGTACTAAAAAACTTCAAATCTATATTATTATAAAGCTGAAGAGTTTGTTTGTTTGTTTGTTTGTTTGCACACGCTAATCTCAGGAACTACTGGTCCGAATTGAAAAAATATTTTTGTGATAAATAGCCCGTTTTTTGTGGAAGGCTATAGTCTATATTACATCACGTTATAACCAATGGAAGCGGAGCATGAATGTAAAGTATTGCAAAAACGGGAAGGGCGGGCGTTAAGTTCTGCGAGGTACCATACCGCGCGACTCAGAAAGAATTTGGTTTCCCGTCTTTAGAAGGCGTGCGAAGCTGCGGCAAATGCTAGTAAGTTATAATTTCTCTGAATCTATTAGTGTAAAACTTCTTTATCGATTCAATAAGGAGGATAAAATCCGTACAATGTCAAAAAAGATATACATCATTTCTAAATTCCAATAATTATAATATAATGAGTATAAGAGGAAAATATCTAAATAAAATTACTTTATATATAAAGAGATATGAAAGTATGAAAGCAGTGAAGTGGTTTAAAAGCCCGGATCATCCACGTCAAATATTTTCATATGTGAATCATTTCCAACATTATTTCAACCGATGAAGAGCATCATGATAGGTAGCATACTTAGGGAACTAGTACTAAGACATGCATAATGCATATGTCTGAGGGAAGTAATTAACGGAAGACATGTGCATTCCGTTAACCCATTAGGCACTTAGTCAGTATATTGGACTATGACCTAATCCCTCTTGTAATGAAGACAAGCCCACCCCCAGCAGCTAGACTTTATAAAACACTAAATACAATAAAATACAAGAAAAGTCTAACTACTATCACATTTTTTAAATGATAATACTAAAGCTTGTCAACATCTACTAAGTGAAGAACGAACCAACCAACCAAAGCCTTTGAATATATGTATACGTAAATGTCAAACAAAAAATATAGTGTTATATTTTTCATTAATTCAAGCTACAGCTTAAGTATACGTTAGCTACTAATGTTGCCTTAGGATTTACTTAATCTACCGTAGACGCGTCGCGTTAGCATTCTGTACTAGTACATCCTTTGATTCTCCATTTACATAATTCAGAGACTTTGAGAGCTGCAAATTATATGTACTAGGATCGTAGCTGTTATTTAACTAGCTGACCTAACATACCCCTTACATTTCTACATAATATACCCATAATCTTTGAACCTATATTGGCGTTATATAACCACGTTTGGCGCAGTTTGTAGTGACCCTACTTTCTTGCGCCAGCGGTCGCGGGTTCGAGTCCCGCTGCGAGCATTCATTTGTTAAACTCGGATGATTGTACTCTAGTCATGGGTGTAAATATTTATAATATGTATGTATTTAAACTTATATATGTAGTATATCAACTATCTGGTATCCGTAACACAAGCCTCGTAGCTTACCACGGAACTAGATGGCGCTGTTTGTAATGATGTCCCAATAAATTTATCTAATTTAAAAAATTATATTGTTATCATGATTATGTAACTTAATCTATACATACAATGACATACATAATATAACAAAATTGTAAGTTAGTCGAATCTGTACATTAAATATATTTTTTTATTAATATCGTCATTATTATCGATATAGAAACCGAATATATAGAATTTAGAATAGAATAGAAGTTTGCCTGTAACCGCATCAAGAGAAAATCAATGGGCAGATTTTGACGCTACTTTTAATTGTTGATAATATTTAATTATACTTGTTGTTATAATGATTAACTAACAATATCGTAAAAAATTTAGTAGAACTTAGTTATTTCGGATTTTGAGACACCAAAAACTTAAGTTTGTCTCTTGACAAATTCTTAAGTAACGCATTTAAAAGTTCGGGAACTAAAACTCAAAATTAAATGGCGTTGTGTAGAAAAAGAATTTCTTGTGGTAAGTAAAAAACATCCTATGAAACCTCATTATACCTTAACTTTCAAGTTATAAGCATAATTAAACTTTGATAACTATTATGTAGTGTCACTATAAAGTGAAGGAATAAAGATGGAAAATAGAAGGTATTTTGTGAGAAATTGTACACTTTCTAGCAAGTCATTCGAGTTGAGAGCGTCGTTTCGAAATTTCTAATTTAGATAATGCACATATATTTACATCTCCAAGCGACAGTTTGTCAAGAAGTCGGCTCCAATTCGAAGTCGAGTAAGAACTAGGAACACATTGAAAATGTGGTTATATAATTGTATTACCGTATACGTCAAAATTCAACTGTATTCGTTCAAGTTTATAAAAGAGAGTGAACATCTAATGTCGCTCTAATAAGCGGTTTTTTTTTCATTCTTTTCGTTTTTTGATTATTTTTACTTTACTGTCGTAGTTTAATTTTACTTTTTCATCATTTTAATTAATAATAATAAAGAATTCTAAATAACTATATACAAACCTGTATACTAATTGCGGTACATACATAAGAGAATATATCCAAAAGCTATTCACGCATCCATTCTTATAATAATAAATGGAAAATTCTCCATAGATAAAATAACTTTGTTATTGAAAATGAATAAAAGTATAAAATCCGATTATATTATTCACCTGTTCGTTCCCACAGAGCTTAAAGCTCCGGATATTTGGATGTTTTATAAGAAAACATTGGAAAAATTAAGAGAAATGAAAGCTTATTGAATGATAATATAACTTGAGGCTTTTTAGTATACATATTGATAATTAAAAAATGTTTGGTTAAACTGTGGATTTACGATTCATTTAATCATATTGTATTTCTTTACACAATATTTGTTATTTATTATGAAATAAATAAATATATAGCTTATATCGTACAATTAGTTCCTTTCCGTATAAGCGGATCGTAGCGAGTGTTAAAAGCTTATATGTAATTGTAATTCCATTATTTATATGTAGTAATCACCTAGTGGTTGAAATTCAATCACAATATATATAATATACTTTAATAAAAACTAATGACGACTGTTTGGCGTAGTCGCGGGTTCGAGTCCCGCTGGTGGACTCATTTTTTAAACTCGAATGTTTCTACTCCAGTCATGGGTGTTCATATTTATAATATGTATGTATTTGAACTAATTTATGTAGTATATAAACTATCTGGTACCCGTAACACAAGATTACTTCGTAACTTACAATGTTTCTATCAAATGACTACAACAATATGTAATAAGAACTTCTATACCAAACTTTTATAAACACTAATGCTCGTTTAAAGAAAATAGATGTACAGAAGGAAACAAAGTTTTGTTGTTATCTATTTATGTACAGATAAATAATAATATGTTAGGACATTCTTACAACAGTGCCATCTAATTCCGTAGTGGGCTACGATGCTTGTGTTACGGATACCAGAATGATATATGAAGCTACTCGTAGCTTAATAAAGATTTTACCTGCTATCAGAACAAACTAAATCAATCTCTCTGGACCCTGCGGGTTGGAAGCTTACAGGAGGTTGAATGTATAATTGACAGATTTCAAGGATCGATAATTGACTAAAGGGTTGAGAAGATGTTGTTTATGAATAGTCGTAGCCGTATGGTAAAGATTTATTCGTGAATAATTTCGTCATGTCAGTTTGGTTGTTCGTATTTTACCGCCATTTACTAGGAAACTATTAAAATTCAATTTATTAAAAATATTTTATTTAGCACATTTTTTTAATTAAAAGTCATAAGTTTAATACTAGTTCAGAAAGAAATAACCTTAGAAAAACAGGCGAAAGAAATTCAGCGTGACTGATATTACTTTCTCGTTTTTATAAGTTAAGTTATAACGTAATATATTTATACACCTATATTTTATAAACCTTAAGAACATTTCTTTTTCATTTTTCGAATACACTCCATAAAAAAGATTACTTTTCTAATCGAGTCACAGGCAATACAAGTTTACGTACGCTCTTAGTATTATTGCTATGTCACACTTCTTAGAAAAGTTTAAAAGGCTTTCGTTCACATACTGAGCAACAACCAATTTTACTATTTAAAACTTATCTTCTAATGACTCTCTAGAACCTAAACTGCAAAAATATATGTTTTTAATACAAAAATAGTATTATTAGCTGCCGCATTTCTATATAATAAAAAACCGGAAGACATAATGTGTTTCCGAATAATAATAATAATAATAATAATAATAATATACTTTATTGTACACCACAAAAGAAACATAGAAATACATACAAAATACAAAGAAGAGATGCACATCAGGCGGCCTTATCGCTGTAAGCGATCTCTTCCAGGCAACCTTGAGGTGGAGGAGTAAGTTTACATGATAAAGGTAGGCGGTGTACACTCTTAGATACGAAACATATATACCTGTATAAATAAATACACACATACATACATACATAACTAAATACATACATACATACATACATACATACATACATACATACATACATACATACATACATACATATATTCATTCATACATACATACATACATACATACATAAAAACAAAAGAACATATAAATGTCAATCACAAAATATATTATTAGTTGTACGTAATATACACTATACTTACTGTAATAAAGAACATAAAAAGTATACTCATGTAAATAAGAAAAATGTCTACTTCTCGAAATGCTGACAGAATATAGGTATTGTAAGGGCACTCCGAGGTGCTCGTCGAGACGCTTCCTAATGACGCAGAGCCCTTTGAGCATTAGCCTGTGAAAATTGAAGGGACGGACGTGTGGTACAAGTTGAAGAGAATTTTGGAATTTTTGTCATTTATTTTGATAAGCAAAGTTGTATAATATTTTATTTTCGTTTGAAATGAAGAAATATTTAACTTCTCCTTTACTCAATTTTCTTTCTACAAATAAACATCCCTCGCTTTTAAACAGCCTAATAATATTAATACTGTAGTATTTAATGAATAAATTTCCCACGGGATACCCTTGACTTATACAAATAAAAAATAGCTTTCATAACTTTTCTTCTTTAACAAAACGACACTTTTTTCATCTCTGCTTTTTTTACTCCTACTCCTTTAATCTTTTTTTAGCTTACAATTAACTTGACCGTTTATGTGCAAAAGGTTTTTAGAAACTTGACTATGATCAATACTATTTATTAACTAGTATACTACAATTTACTACTATTACTACAACTAAACTTAAATCGTTTTCCACTTTTTTACATATTATAATATTAAAACTTATCAATATCTACAAAGCAAAAAAACATAAAAAATTGGTGACAAATAGAAAAATATAGGAAACTGTTTTGTCTTCACTTATTTATATATAGAGGAGATACTCATTAGTAACAAATTTGTTACTAAGTATCAACCACCCAAACTTATATTACTCATACATCAGACATCTCATGTTTTCAATAATCGAACGTAATAACAGTCTGATATAAGAAATTATCTTCACCATTCTGTATTTTATCAATTAACTTGAGGCAATGAAGATAATATAAATAAACTTCTACATTATAACATTAGTAATAAAATAAGATTTTGATTTTTTTTCATTTAGCCTTTTTTTTTCATTTTTGTCTTTCAAGTAGAAGAGAAACCCCTCTTGGATCTGTGGAAAAATCAAAGGATAGAGCTGGTTATATCGAATATTTTGATACTTACTCAATTATCGAAACCATAATATGAACATTTATTATAGAGTACTTCCCGTTGATCTAGAATCAAGATTAATAGTTACACAGGAAAAAAACTTTTGCTGTTATAACGATTTTAAAATTTCTTGTTTCCGATGTTGTATAATATTATGTAAACAACAAATTGTTGTAAATTCTAACCTACGCTAGAGCAACGTTTCACTAGCTGCAATAAAAATATTACTTTTGCCGTTCAAACAATGTGAATATGCAGGGTGCAAATTTAACTATATTTCTTTATGCTTGTACTTCCCATGTTTATAGTTGATATAAAGTTTGTATGTAACAAAATCGTCATTTTCGTGCCCGAAGCAAAGTGAATGGGGTAAATTTTAAACAAATTCCGAATATTTTTCAGCAATTATTGTCATGGGAGATCCTGGGACTCCAAGACTGTCTCTCCCGTGATCGTGATTAATATTAAACATCCGACATTTCTAATCTAAACAAGATATACAAGGGCTATAATTTTTGCCTATCTGTCGCGACTACATCACTAGAAAATCGCTGGGACATAAAAACAGGGACCAACCCAAGCGAAGAAATGGTAATTCGTTAGTTAATAATACAAGCTTGTAAAACAGGCACATACGGTTGTACCCAAGCGTAGCGAGGGTAAGTCAAAAATTATTTTTATATCAATATTTACGAGAAATCATAATATAGTAACCAGTGCGCCTTAATCAAAGCGCTCCCCTATTTATTTCTCTTCATATAAAAATGTTTATAACTCTATACTCCCTGAACGTGCCCAAGAGCTTTATCTTTCCTCACCATCCGACATGATTGAGTTCCAACGTGATGCCATTTTGATCAAATCTTTTCCACGATTATTCTCTTAAAGGCTACCTTTGAAGTGGAACGAATCTGAAGAAAACATTACTTATATTGATTCAATGTTTATTTACTTCCGATATTAATAGATCTTCAGTAAAGTTAGTAGAATTCATTACAGGCAAATGTGTTTGTCTTTGTTGTATTATTTACTCGCAGTTATTTTTTTATTTGAGCTTCTCGAACTAATTATTAAATAATATGTCAATTAAGTAATCTAAATTCTATATAATAATAATCACATTTGACCATTAGCTGATAATCTAGACAAAGTTTCACTTTTTACTTGAATCCTACTTAAATTTTATTATATACAACGTTTCAATAAAATAGAATACCTACATAGCACGATTTTGATTACAAAGTAGGTACAAATGAAAGCTTATTAGACATTGAAATATAGGTAGGTAATAGTCGGTAAAATGAAACAAATGAATTTTAAATGTAATGAATCATATATAAATAATAAAGAAAATATTTAATTTTATAAAACTGCAAAATTTTAGATTTCTTCCCATAGTAAGAAGTACCCTGAAAAGTACGTGATGCTTTTCTCATAAATTCAATGTTAAGTCCAATTTATTCTTTATACATATTTCTTTGATTTTTATACCTTATTACCAAGCTTAAAAGCATGTTTAGCATATACTATTGAAAAGCTTTTAAAATGTCGTTATAACTTTTTAAAAGCTTTGTTTCCTAAATAATGAAGTTGTCTTTCTTATATAAAAATTCTCATTTGTTATTATAATAACAGTTAAACGTTTTAATTTGAGACTTTTTTGAGAATTTTAGAAAATACTTATGTTCAGTGAGCATGTATTATATATCTCGGTGGTGTAGTCTCTAGTATGTACGGTCATACATTGAGAGGTCTTAGGTTCGAGTCAGTCAGTGGTAGCCCAGTGGTTACGCGCTTGCTTGGAAAACCGACTGATGCGATTAAAAAAATCGCGCTTTCACTCCTCTGATATTTATATATTATGCAAATGTCATCATCTTCACTACATAGTATAAAACAAGTTCGCTTTCTCTGTCCCTATATCCCTTTGTACGCTTAAATCTTTAAAACTACGCATTCGTACGATTTCATACGATTCTAATGCAGTTTTTTTAATAGATAGAGTGATTCAAGAGGAAGGTTTATATGCATAACTAGTGGATCCCGCGGCTTTGCCTGTGCTAAATCTAGGAAAAAGCCCAAGCGAAGCGAGGACGAGTCGCTAGTTAAATATAAAATCGAAATACGATGTAAAATGTGCGCGTCACTTAAAAATACTGGACCTGGAAATTTTTTTTAGAAAAATAATCAATAAAGTTTCTCGGGAAATTGGAAAATTCAAGAAAAACTGAAAATGCTTTTCCCTTAGGTATAACCTTTTGTATGAATAAATTTATTTACATTTGGACAAGACTAACTGAAAAAGTAATAAAAAGTCTCGCATAAAGTTTAACTCCTATTAAAATATAAGCTTTCACATATTAACGTTTTCTAATGAATTTTTACATTACACAAATATAATCAAGCTTCCAAATTAATACTTTCTTTGATTTACACGAGTAGTTTTTAAGCAAATTAACACCAATTAAGGTCACGGCAGAAAGACGTTTTAGACGTCTTGAAAGTCTATAATATAGTTATTAAAGTCAGACTCCCACATAATTATACAATAATTTGTAATGAATTTTCTATTAAATCAGTGAGTGAGTGGTATTTTGCTTTATGCATAGATTTAACGTACAACTTTTTTTGCAAAGTCGGTGTGAAATGACCAATTTATAATAAATTACATTATAACAGTTGAAAGACAATTTTACAAAGTCCTTTGGTCGGGTATTACGTGCCCAGTTTTAATGAGTAAATGTAGGAATTTATGTTGAAAGTTAAGACTAGCTTATGAGGGCTCTTCCTTTTGTTTGAAGCGTGCATAGGTGTCGTAGGTGCAATGTTACGTAAAGAAGTGTATAGAGTAGAGATATGTGTATAAAAAACAAAAATTTAATTTTATATATACATAAATCAATTGCTGTTCGTTTGAATAATTGCTTGCTTGCTTTTTTTTTATTTTACAAACTTAACGTCATGAAAAAAACTGATGAAAATCTATTCGTCACACAAAAATAAAATTTAATTACTAATATTATTTTCTATACATAATATAATCATGCTGTATTATATTATGCATAAGGAGAAAAAGTGTCAATAAATTAAATAATTATTTCGAAAGCTTTATACATAACAGTTTTATTAAAATATGTTCTATTTTTGAAGTCATTTTTATAACAATTTTAAGTCAGTAGTTTTTAATACTAAAACAAAAAAATAAACAAACTTTTACAGTCTCTGTTTCGTAGAAAGACCCAAAGTCTAACTTCATGTTAAATATTTCCATACTTCATGTATTTTTTTGTTTTTTTATACATGTAAAGCAAGAAATATTTTGTTATAATAATAAATATTAAATTAAAATATATGGAAATGATCTGTAGAAAAACAACAGTTTAAATGGGAGCTTTCTACCTTAAGCTTTAATATACCTTTTTTATGCTTTTCATTGTAGCAGGAATTTCATGTTTCACATTGTTACTTACGTTTGTTTGTAAGTATATTGTTTTAACAGAATACATATTATGTAATGAAGATATATTATTATTATATACAATTTGAAAAAGATATCAAGCAAATACGTATATATTATAGCTAATACAATTAGATAAGAATATGATGTATTTGTCTGCCTCGTGAGTCTAGTCGCAAGGCTGCAGATCCCGAGGTCCTGGGTTCAAATCTTAGGTTAGTTTTTATGCTTAGCTGACAAAAAAAAGCTTGTGTCTGAGTTAAATGTAGAGATATTCTCAGTAACAGCCTGGAATTGAGAAGTTGGTAGTGTTCTCTATTGTTATCACTCTCATATTCCAATGGGACGACTGCTCGACACGAACAGTGAGAGCTTAAGGCACAGGACCGACAGCTTTACGTGCTCTCCGAGGCACGGGGGTGATACGCTACCAACTTCCCAATTCCGGGCGGTTACAGGGGCTTACTAAACGGAAAGACTTAATAAATAAACTTGGCCCGAACCGGGACTCGAACCCGGGACCTCTCGATATATGACCGTACATGCTAGCCACTACACCACAGAGTAATATTAATATAACAGGTAATACAAATGTGACAGAGAAAAAACATATTAGACTTTCCTAAGCTATTACTTTAGTAAATGTTCTGTTTAGCACTCACCTTCAGATAAGCTTTTATTGGAAAAATGGTGGTGAAAAGGTTATAAATATAAAATAGTATGTGGTTTAATCTCTTTTATGTCTATAAAAGTCCTCGCATGTATAGCTTTACCTCAAAAAAAGTGAGGAAGCTCTAAGATAAAAAAACTCTACATGTAGAGATTTAAAAATTATACAAAATTTACTGGAATATTTAATTTTATTTGATTATAAAATTTTCATACATTATTCTTTTGAGATAAACGGTTTTATATTAACATATTTTTATATAAATATACTACTTTGTAAACAATGCTTAAATTTCCAAAGGAGCCCTTCGGGAAATCGGCTTTGATGAAAAGGTTGTCTGCTTAAAAGAAAATTAAAACTTTATAAAGAAATAATGACAAATTGTAAAGGAGCCCAAGCGTATTTAGATGACGGTGACTGTCCACAAAACCGTAGCATAATGCTATTGATATTGGATACTGCTGAGTAATTCAATCTATAAAGCATTCAAATTCACTCTATCTAGTACACCTGTTTGTACTTGCATACTCCAACATCGGACAGCTCTGACTGCAAAGTGTAACATTCTAAAGGAATATGTAATGCGAATTGCAAAGGCCAGCCAGTCTGAAGACTACTAGGATTTAGATTTCACCTCTGTTTTTGCATTTACCTTTTCAAAAGTTGATTATTCTAACATAATATAGGTGCTTTCTATCAACAAAAGGTATATATTTTGGTTTAATGTTATATAAAACAGCTTTATCCTTCAAAAGTATAATATACAAGATTTATATAACTAATACGACGTAATACATCGACGACAACTAACTTCGAGAATATTAATTCGTGGAATCGGAAAAATTTCGCACTGTTGTACTTTTAATAATGTTTTTATAAATATATTATACTAGCAGTACCCGCGGCTCCGCCCGCGTAATTTTTTTAAGCGCAACTAAAATTCTCCAAAATTACACCAGCTATTTCAGAACCCATCGTTAATATACTCCTGAGTGCGCGGCTACCTATTTCATATATAACACGGCCCTCTCTCACTTTTGGTACCCCTTCCTCTCCCCATTGCCTGCTGTTCTGTGCTTAACTTTTCGTTGTTTCGTTTCGTTGTTCGAGTGTCCGATTAGTATTATCCTTTAAGTTATCTGCTAACTATAAACTAACTGCCTGCCAAATTTAAAACTTTTAGCACACAAATGAAGGAATTTTGTTAAAACTTATGAGAGCCCTTACACCACCATAATCCGGCCCTGTCCAAAAAAAGTAAACTTTTACTGACAATTACTTCCTACCGAATTGAAAATTCGTAGTACAAAAGATGAAGGACTTTCATATAAACTTGCTATAGCCCTAAGACTTCCTCGATTCGGCCCTGTCGCAAAATTCTTCTTTTTTCTTCTTTGCGGATGTCTACTAAAAATTAACTACCTCCCTGCCGATTTTAAAGCTTGTAGCACAAAAATTGAAGGAATCTGTGAAAGCCCTTAGACCACCTTAATCCCATCCTGTTCAAAACCTATTCTTAGCCGTCTTCTACTAACAATAACCACCTCTCTACCAAATTTAATGTCTAGCACAAATGATGAAAGAATTACATACAAACTTGCGACAGTCTTTAGACTTCAATCCGGCGCATAATTCGTTATTTGCGGATGTTAACTATTTATTAACTGCTTCCCTGCTAAATTTAAGGTTTGTGGCATAAAAAATTAGAGACTTTCATAGAAACTAATGATAGCCCTTAAACCACCTAAATCCGGCCCTGTCGTAAAAGTCATTCTTAGCGGCCGTCTACTAACTTTTATCTCCCTCCCTGCCATATTTAAAGTCTGTAGCACAAAAACTGAAGAACTTTCATACAAATTTGTAAGAGCCCTTACACCACCTAAATCCGGCCCTGTCGCAAAAGTCGTTCTAAATGGACATCTACTAACTTTAAACTACCTTCCGGCCAAATTTAATGTTTGTAGCACAAAAAATGAAGAAATAAAAAAAAAACTTGCTAGAGCCCTTAGACCTCCTTAATGCGGCCCTGCCGCAAAATTCGATATTAGCGGACGTTAACTAACAATTATCTACCTCCCTGTCAAATTTAAAGTTTGTAGCACAAAAGATAAAGGAATTTCATACAAACTTGCGAGAGCCCTTAGACCACCTTAATCCGACCCTATCGCAAAATCCGTTCTTAGGGCACCTATACTGTTTATAAAGTGCCTCCCTGCCAATTTTCATCTTCATATGTCAAGCGGTTTTCGAGATTTCGTGATGAGTGAGTGTTTTTCGCATTTATATATATAGATTACAAAAATATTTTAAAAAGAAGCTTTTACATCATAACAAATGTGAAGTCTAATAAATCAAAGAGTTTAATTTAATTTAAAATCTATGCCATTTTATTTTTGAGAATACATAGAAGCAGTTTTATATATTTAGTCTAATGTAAAAATCGAAAAACAAAAATAATTTTTGCGTTCATTATTAAAAATCTTCAATCTGGAACGTGTAAAAATTGTATTTTTTTTAATGAAAGTAAATGAAGATATTTTAATCATTTTATGCAAAATGTCTAAAGTAGTTTAACCCCAATATTAAAAGTTAAACTCTTTAACTAAGGAACGTGAAACAAAGGTTTAATTAATATTTTTCTATCGCTAATTGGTTTGTTTTAATCTTTCTCGTCGTTGTCATTCGCGAGATGAAAAATTAATAAGATTATAAATTTTTGAGTTTTTATAGAAAAAATCATTTATATCATGATTACCACTTGTCTTACGGTGAAGGAAAACATCGTGAGGAAACCTGCATGTCTGAGAAAACCCAACAAGTTTTCGAAAGGCATGTGAAGTCCGCCAACTCGCACTAGGCCAGCGCGGTGGACTATGGCCTGATCCCCCTCGTACTGAGGGAGGCCCGTGCCCAGCAGTGGGACGTTAAAAAGGACTGATGATGATGATGATAGAAAAAAAATGTAACCATCGTAGTATTTTTGTAATAAGGCAATATTTTACTATCTCTTAATACGATGGCACAGAATTTTTGATAGAATATCTAAAAACTTATTAAAGAACATCGAAAATTCTTATATAATATGAATCATCATCCGTACCTTGAAAACGAATTTCTAGGTATACTACAATAAGATGATAGTTGTTATAAAAATATTTGCTATTACCCATCAAAGGAACGCAATAAGTCTTACAAAGTAGATCAGTACGAGTATGATTTTTGTGGAAAAAGATTCGATCACAATATAATATCTTATCTATATGACGTCGCTGTGCTGTAAGCAATACAGTATTCCCAAAGGAAATTTACCAGTAAGCCTGTAACGAAATATTTTGGCCTAAAGATTTTCATAAGTATTTGACGTACATGTGACTGAGTTCTTTATGTCTAATTGCGAGTTCTTTCTCAAATTTTGCTTGAACTTAAATAAATGAATGAATCCGTGAAAACAACAAATTATTTGATTTGCTGAATTTTTGAAGTGAAACTTCTTTAGAATCATTGTGATTTCAAACTCGATGAAACGAAAAAATAAGTCCATAGTTCCAGGCGCTCAGAGACGGGGAAGAGTTAGCCATAATTTAAATTCAAGTTTTATTTCTGACATGTGTACTTTGTACACACGCACTTGTTTTTTTAATATAGTAGCATTTCCCGCGGCTCAGCCCGCGTTTTAAAGACTGGTACTAAAATATATTTACAAACCGTGTGATGTTTTATAGCCGGTTTGTAACGGATAGTTTTCTCAGAAATTAGATATTTTCCCGCAGTAAAAAGTATCCTACGTATTGACCCGGGTAACCATACAAAATTTCATCCAAATCCGTACAGTGGTTTTCTTGTGACGCGTCACAGTCAGTCACAGACATACAGACAGACAAAAAAAATCTAAAAACAATAGATTTATCCTCTATATCGATAATAATGTCTATTTCAATTATATTTTCCAAAAAATATATTTAATGGACACATTTGATTCCTTTAACATTTTATTATATGTATAGATAAATACATTGACAGCGAGTTTTTGTGGAATTATAAAAAGTAAAAAGCTTCTTTTTAATTATTTTGCAGCAAAAAGCTTATTTAAATAGATACTTGCATATTTTCTTTATGGACTCTTTAAGAACGTTTATGGTATGGCTATTTAAGTCGTCATCTAAGCACGAGTAATAGAAAATTTCGTCAAACAAGCTTTACTAAGAGCAGACGAAAAAATATTATGGTTATTTCCTCATGCCTAGTTAAAAAACAAAAAATAAAGACTTTCTGAGATAAAGTTAAATTATTATTTTACTTCGGAACATGTTGTGTGAAGGTAGAACTTAAACAGTTTGTAAACTGAATTTTTCAACAGTTCTCTTTTGTGCTTAAAATTTATCACGTACTTTCGTGATGTTGTTAGAAACATTGTAAAAACATCTGCATGCCTGATTTTTTCTTTCTTTATTAGATTTTTGTATTTTATTCCTATCTAGATTTTGAGTAAGAAATCGAAATCAAATTTGACGACACGTTTGGCTCAGTTGGTAGTGACTCTGCTTTCTGCGCCAGCGGTCGCTGGTTCGAGTCCCGCTGAGGGCATTTCATTTGTTGAGCATGAATGTTTGTACTTCAGTCATGGTTGTTTATATTTATAATATGTATGTATTTAAAATTTATATATGTGTAGTACCTATATCAATTATCTGGTATCCGTAACACAAGCCTCGTAGCTTACCACGGAACTAGATGACGCTGTTGTAATAATGTCCCAACAAAAAAAAATCATTTCGTTATACTTACAAACAATGTTGAAAAAAGTTTAAAAACTCTAAGCGGGTAATCCTATAATGAATATATCGTAACGATGTGTACATAATAATATGTATATTTAATAGATGTATGTTATATTTATTATTACTAATAATTAATAGATTGTTATAGTATAGGATCATCACTATCAAGTAAGCTACGAGCTTTGTGCTATGGATATTGATACACTGCGCATAACATATACTTAACTAAACTTAACTAAATACATCGATATTATAAATAAAATCACACAAGTGAATGCCCCTTGCGGAACTCTAACCCGCTACTGCCGACTGACTGACTGAAACAAACTGAGTCAAAAGTGCCTTTCCTATTATTTTATATTATTATAACACTTATATACATTATATTATTTTAACACTTTCATTCTAAGTAATTACTTTAGATTTCTATTTCTCAATAATTATTGAAATTAACAACTTGGCAATAAGATATATAATTGAGAAAAATAGAAATTTTTTGAACCCTGACTAAAACTCACTAGTATATTAACCTAAAAACAAAAATATTTCAGGGCAGGTCGTTACAATTTCATTCAGAATTAAAACTGTAAGTAAATACGTATATTTTAAAATATAAAAAAAACTTTTCGCGTAGCAGTTTCGTAAATGTGCGCTAATTAACGAGACCGGAGCGAGTTAAAGGATTTCGAAACGTCATGTAAAAAAATTACAAAATACAGAGAAATGCCCTCGAAACGTTGTTTGTACGAACGTAAAGGATTTTAACGAGCAAAACTAGAGGCGAACAGATTTTAGATATAATTATATTTATTTAGAAACCTAATTTTGTAGGTTTAGAAATTTTTACATGATATTAAATTTTGAAAAAAAATATATTAATTTCATGAAATGTGTGTCTTTATAATATACCACAACTTGTACAACGTTTTACTGTATGCGATGTAACATAAAATTTTCTTTCACTAAATGTAACTTTGGCGGTTTTAATAAAATCGATTATTTTTTTTATTTCTTGTAGACTTAAGTAAAATAAAAATTCATACGAGTCTAAAAAACTTTTGGTATATTATGAAACTTACCAAAATAGTTGTTCGTGTTTCACGTAAAATTGATTTTGATTAAATACTGAGTATTGGCAACTTATTAGTTATTACTCTGCTCAACCTTTTATTGCAGGACAGTTTTTCATTCCCACATGCAAACTGGTTATATCGAGTTGTTCTTTAAAATACATATGCGTAGCTAAACCTGGTTTAAACGCTCGTCAAACCTGAAGAGATACATTTTTTTATGTACTAGAAAATTAAAAGTTTCAATAAGGCTAACAGAATATCTAAAATGGCGTCATTCTTTCTGCTAAAGTACATTCTTGATAACAGTTATGCATATCTATTTAAAACCTACCTAAGCAAGCAACCGAGCGTAGCCAGGTTAAATCAATAGCATTATAAATGAGCTACGTAATATACTAGAGGGTAAAAGTAAAAGCTTAAGTTCCTCTCAATAAGCACAATTTCTTTAACAAAGAAATTCCAAATCTTAATAGAGTCTCGTAATTATTGTATGAGTCTTTACAACATTCTCTGGAGACTTGTGTTTGAATTCACGAGCCAAATTTATTTCCCACAAATTGTTTTATAAAGCAATTGTTATAAAAAGCTTATTTTACCCAAAAAATAAAAGAAATAGTAGAAAACTATAATAGAGATCTTATTAATGTGTAGCTGTAAGAATTACATATCTTTTGAAAAACTTTGGCTTGGCTTTTGAGAGAAAATTTTGCCGTAAAGTGAAATTACCATTTTATAATATTCGAAAGTATACGTGATTTCCCTTAAAGACAGTGCAGATTGAAACTGATTATAATATTGACTACGTTTCACTAACATTTGTTAGTACGGTCATCACTTCAAATATTATCTCAAAATCTGTACATCCCTTTACCTGAGGGGAATATGGGCAAAAAAGAACATACTAGCTTATTATAAATTATTCTTCTTCTTCTCAGTCGTTCACTCTTTACAGAGTGGTCGTGGTCATAGCCTATCCTATTATAAATTATATTTAGTATAAAACACCGTAAATATATATTTTAGAGTAAACAAATTAAAAATATTTGCTTCACACGAGAAAAGAACCTGCTACCAAATAAGCAAACCACAAAGATTTGGAGCAAAATCCTAATAATTACATCACATTCCGCTCAAGATTAATTCAAAATCAATTTCAATCAGAAAAATTTCACTTTAATATTCTTCATTTCCTTTGACTGTCTGTCGTGATCGTTTTATGTAAATTGCTTCCTCAATCGCGCTCGATGTTCCTGATGATAAGCACTCGATTGATATACAATTGTTTTTGCTTGAATTATAGAGTTTCCCATATTATTAAAGGCTCTAAGACATAAACACGTACTTAAATAGTTTATTAATTATATTTTGATATAATATAATATTAATATCTACTCATATTATAATACAATTTTAACTTAATCTAATCTTGCCATTAAATATTTTTAATCTGATTGAAGTATTCAATATTATTGACATAAAGACCATCTATACCTTGTAGATTTTTTCTTTGTTTGCTGTGACCGTATCACAAAAAAACCACAGGACTGATTTTAATGAAATTTAGTATGATGGTAGCTGGTTATCAAGATCAAGTTAAGAGACACATTTTACTACTGTAAAATATCTAATATCTAAGTTTACACTAATCCTTTTAACGTACCTAGTTAGTCCGTTGTATTAGTTTGTTTACTATAAATAATTACTAGTGACTCGCCCTCGCTTTGCTCGTGCTCTTCCCTAGATTTAGCACAGGCAAAACCGCGGGGTCTGCTAGTTATGCATATAAACCTTCCTCTTGAATCACTCTATCTATTAAAAAACCGCATCAAAATCTGTTGAGTAGTTTTGAAGATTTAAGCATACATAGGGATATAGGGACAGAGGAAGCGACTTTGTTTTATACTATGTAGTGATACATTAATTTCTTTGCTAAATTGTATCTCTACTTCTGTTCATTGTTTTAATTTCCAGCCTGTATGTATAGCTGCAGTACTGAAAGTCCTAGGTTCGAGTTCACACACACATAATATATAAATTATACAAAAGCATAGCTCTAAAACCTGTGTCCTACAAAAAGGCGAACTTCACACAACAGCTACAAAGGTACATCCTTAGCTGCGTCAATTCAGCTCAAATATGCACCGGCTTAAAATATTCTCCAGTGTTCGGGATCTGAGCGCCAATTACGAGATCCCGAGGGTCTTTTTGCTTCAATATGCACTGCCTTAATTTTAGCTTTCCTTTTTTTAGTCTCGCAGGAAATGAAACGCAAAGAGGCTATGTTTGGGATCGCTAGTTTTTTACCTGATTATGGTTAACAATATGCTATGTTTAATCTAATTAAAACATATTTGTATGATATGATTAATTAGATTTTATAATAGTTATTATGTATGATACTCGTATATGTAATTTGCACAAAAAAGTCTTATCTAGATGCACTAAGTTCAATCTAAATAAGCCCAGACATTTTTGTGTGAAGGAATAATAATAATTTATTTATTCATATTATAATGTCCTTGAACCTCATGTTATTAACTCATACAATATAAATGTATTTTTTTTAAATGACAAAAGAAAACACACTGATATAATTTAGGTAAGCAAGAATATGTATTGATTTTAATAATCCTTCTCATATTATAAATGCGAAAGTTTGTATGTTTGTGAATGGATGGATGGATGGATGTTTGTTACTCTTCAATAAAAAACTACTGAATGGATTTTAATGATTTAACTTTACAATAATATAGCTTATACATCAATGGTAAGCTACGACGGAAATTTGTGTTACGGATACCAGATAGTTGATATACTACATATTATATAAGATTAAATGTCTAAATACATATATATTATAAATATAAACACCAATGAATGGAGTACAAACATTCGAGTTTAACAAATGAATTTAACAAAGGAAAGCCCCCAGCGCGACTCGAATCCGCGACCGCTGGCGCAAGAAAGTAGGGTCACTACAAACTGCGCCAAAATCGTTAACATACTCATACTATGCTAGTTATATCCCTTGCTAGGTGAATTGCTTGCTTGTTCTTTGAAATTCGTATTTTAGTTATTACTTACGCATTTTTTTATTTCTATAATTATTTATCTGTCTTTAATTTTATACGCGTTTTTTATTTTGTTGTAAATATTCTATATCCCCTATATCAAAAGAAAATAGGTTATAATCATCGAAAAAGCATAAGCTAATAAAGAAATATCAGAATTTGTAATAACTTAGCTTATGCAGAATCATATAAAAGCCCTTGGATCCAGTTTATGGCCGTATAAAAATAATACTGACTAACTTTTGTGTGCACCGTTTTATGCCTTTGGTAATATATTTGAAATAAAAATATCCGATGTGGAGAACTGCGATGAAATTCGAACTTCACTAAACCAAATAACGTACATAAATTTTGAATTGATATTGTAATACTAGTGATCTACCCTTGCTTCACTTACACTCCTTCACACATCCATAGCTATTCTCTGGTACTTTCAAAATATATATCTAACAATAACTAAGTAATTAAAATTATTTTTTTTTCTTTTTAGTTTCGATTTGTAGCGTTTTGAAGTCGGTTTTCATTTTTGTTAAAAAATAATTTATTTTATATTTTTTTTTGTGGAAATTATTATGTTTAAATAAAATATTGGAAGGCTAACTAAACTACCTACTGCTCCAATAAGTCAGCAAAGTTTTGAAATGAACGACAATAGTCAATCGAGATTTGTCCACGTCTATTTTTCCACGTAACTCGTAGACGTTAATAAGATTTACCTTCTATTATCAATCCACCTGATATCCTGAAGGAATACGACTATCAGTTCATAAGTACGTATAATATTAAAAGAATTTTCTTTCAACTCCTAACCGTTGAGGATATATACCTTACATCATCACAAATTCTTGAACAGCTTTAGAAAATATATGAAAAAGGTAATCAGTGCCGATAAAATTTAAGGGTTGCCCTCGATTTCTCTAGGATCCCATCATCAGATGCTGACTTGGTGCCAATGAGAACATCTTGAATGTATACCCTACCGAACGAAAAAGAAATTTTTAAAATCGGCCCCCAATTCACGGAGAAATCGGTGAAAACACATAAAAAACAACTGTTGAGGAGTTTTACCTTCCATCATCAGCTCATCCACATGAGATGATGATTTTCATACGTAAAAGCTTTATCGGGTTTAGAAAATATATCAAAAACATAATAGGTGCCTGTAAATTTTGAGAGTTGCCTTCGATTTCCCTGGGATCCCATCATCAGATCCTGACTTGGTGACAATGGGACCACCTCGGAACTATACCCTACCAATCAAAATAAAAATTTTTGAAATCGGCCCACAGACGGCGGAGTAATCGGTGAACATACATAAAAAAAAAAAATACATACAACGGAACATATAACCTCCTCCTTTTTTGAAGTCGGTTAAAAATAATTACTTAATATTAACATATAATATTGAGAACATTATTCACTCACTGAAAACTTTGCAGATGCAAAAGAGTTTCTATTAGTGATACTCACATAGGATAAGAACATACCTAATTATTGAATTGATGCTATTGATTGATTAATTTCTAAACAGAATTGCGTTTCGACTCGGAGGTAGATTCCTCACAAACTTACATACTGACGTTTAATTTAGTTAAAATGTATGAGAAAATCTATTTCAATAAAGTATGTTATTATGGTACGCGTATCATCATCATCATCAGCCGTTTTTTAACGTCTTACTGCTGGGCACGGGCCTTTCTCAGTACGAGGGGGATCAAGCCTTAGTCCACTGCGCTGGCCTAGTGCGTGTTGGCGGACTTCACATGTCTTTAGAAAAATTTGATAAGTTTTTCTAAAACACGACGGTTTCCTCACGATGTTTTCCTTCGCCTACATGCCGCTTTTCTTTTATCAATTATTTTTTTCTTGATTATAATATTGCTTTTCTTTACAGGCAAGTGCTCGACAACGGCACGCTAGTGTTCCTCCCGTTTGCTTCAATGCAGTACCGCCAGGACATCCACAGTACTGTGTACAGATGTCGAGCCCACAACACCCACGGCGCTATCGTGTCGAGAGACATGCGGACGCAGGCTGGTAAGTAATAGAAATAAATCTTAATTTTTATTATGATGATTTTTATATTTGGTCTCTCTCTCGCGGTCATGATTGCTGTTAAGCTTTCTTTTAATTATTAAATATTTTTCTATATAACGTAAATTTTGTTATATAATATGTATGATATATATTATATTTCATTATAAAATCTTCATTATCGTTCAAAACTTTCGGCGTAATTAATTATTATTCAACGAATATTTTTATCGTAAGAGATCCATTCCTTAATTCCGTAGGAAATACACAAAATATGAACTATCAAATGATTAATTTAAGCTGGGATTATGTCATCACATCTGTGTGATAGCATACATTTTTGGTAGGGCAATGTATTTTTAAATAAAATTAATTATTAATAGTTAGTTCAATTGCTATTATCATATTTTACGCTATCTCATACATTATTGAAACATTATATAAATAACATGTGGAACTACATTGGAAAATAATAATACGCTTGGTTAAATTTTCCATTCGGCACTTCCGCATGCAAAACTTGCCTCAATACAAATATTCCACAGTCAATAACTTCTGAAGTTTCGAAGTTTAGTTCATTTTGTTGAATAGAAAAGCTCTATTCGTAGTCGATTAGTGGAGGTAAGACTCAAAACTTTAAAACTCAAACTTTATACTGGTATTATTAATTTAATTAATAAATAATCTTGAAATGGCATCGCTAAGTGTTTTTTTTTTTGGTTTGAATTTATTAAATAAAGTTAACACTTCTACCTAAGGGAATATGTTACATTAGGGTTAAAATTGTTATTTTCTAGTTCCATTATTTTTCAAGCAGGGATATAACCACACTATTGGACTAGTACATAATAATATTAATATATGAATGTGAAAGATTTATATATTATTACTAGTAATTCCCGCGGCTCCGCCTGCGTTTTAATCAAAAAGATTTGGAAGAGTTCGATAACAAACATTTTGACATGACATTTTTTTATATAACATGAAGACTTTAGTTACATTTTAGTTCACAGATAGTAAGACAAGTTTCTGATGGATTATTCTTTTTCATTTACTAAGTATATTTTAATATTTTCATAAAAAAGATCCTTAATCGCCAAACAATTAGATCCTTTTCAAGTAATTAAGAAGTCTATATAACTTTTAATGAAAAATTATAGATGCTTTCTTTTTCTTGAATTCAGCACCGTTCAATCACGAATATTATTCACTACTTACTACCCATAATATCTTCCATCATCATTTCCGTACAATGCTACTCGTGACATAGACCTCTGCTAGTGAACATCACTGAGCCCTTGTGATGACATCTTGACGTTCTACGTATTCGAACGCTGCCAACCTTTAGCTAGACTTTACCTATGTATTCTTAACCAGACTACTCTATCAATCATTAGCACTGCAACAAATATAATCGTCACATTGCCACTTCAGATTATTTTTCCTCGTCTACACCGTTGATATAGGTTCTCTATTATATCCACTCATTTTAGACCATCATCTTCAAAGATCAAATCTGAACGTGCTTCTTTAGTTCTTCGCTTATAATAAAGTGCAGTCTAATAGGGTTTGATTTAGAAGATTTTTAAGCAAATGTACATCAACATTCCCCACTAATATTGAACGAACTTAAAGTTCAACTTGATCACTGGCCAAGTTTTCGGTTCCCGGTTACGGTCTGTCACTCGCAATCATGAGATACGTGATTGCAATACCAAAATTCGCATAGTTTAGGATAATCGACTGTACAGAACTAAACTATTGCTATGTCGCATCATACAGTTTAAATAGACTATGTAAAAGTGATTCTCTTAATATTTGAATAAAACAAAGCACTTTTAGCACTTTATTTATATTGTTCTTGTAATTTTTAGCTCTTTTCAGTTATAATTTTTAATTTCCCATAAGAGATGCATTTCGAAACATGAAGTTAATTTTGGGCATGAACAACTTTATACATAGTAATATAAAAAAAATACATTTTTGAACAATAAAGATGAATTTAGTACCGAAAATTCCGAATACCCTAAAATTAGTAATACAGTAATTTAATCCCTGAATTTCGGTTATTAGATTCTGGAAAGTCAAAAATAAGCTGTCTCATAGTTCCAGTTAGTGTGATTTTAGAAAGTTCAAAATAAGCTTTTAATCTTGTAGTAATGAGGATAAGCTTTTGGAATGAAAACCAAATATCGAACTAGCACTATCGTTTGAAGTGAAGTGAAACGTACGTAAATTACAAGTCAATTGGTAGTCAAGCCCCGGCGTAGTGGTCTGTCGCCTGCAATCATGCAAGACGTGCATCGAATAGCCGTGCACTGTTTCTAACTGACTTCAAAACGATGGGATTGTCAAGTCGAATGTTTTTGCCAATTATAAACCGATTCTTAAAATATTATATTTAAACCACGTCGTGTAATGTTACATGGTTGGCAATATTAAAAAAAATATATAACCTGCTTTTAAATGAATTTGAAAGTTGTCCATATAGATTCTAGTTGAACAGTAACTACAGGAATAAAGTCATAATTTTATTTTACAAAGAGTATTAGCTTTGGAATTACTAAAATATAACATGATGTAGGTTTTTGAAATGGACATGTAGGATTTGAATATTATAGAAGGAGCAACGTCAAAACTAAAAGCTAATCGAATTTGACGACACGTTTGGCTTAGTTGGTGGTGACCCTACTCTCTGAGCCAGCGGTCGCGGGTTCGAGTTCCACTTGGGACATTCATTTGTTGAGCACGAATATTTGTACTTCAGTCATGAGTGTTTATATTTAAAATAAGTATGTATTTAAAATTTATATATGTGTAGTGTATCTACTTTCTGGTATCCGTAACACAAGCCTCGTTGCTTACCATGGAACTGGATGGCGCTGTTGTAATAATGTCCCAACTTTATTTATTTATGTATTTATCTATAATATGTAATCTCAAAAATCACAATATGATATCGTAAATAAAAAAAATCTTTTTTAATAACTTTGCAACTGAATTTACTTGAATTTTCTCCTTTTTATCTACCTCGCTTCGTTAAGTCACGCTGCATGTGTCGAGTTAACAAGCGTCTCCTTGCTACGTGTATTCTTCCAAGCAATCTTCACATCTATGTATTAGACTTAAGTCCTCTTTTGCTTTGCATTCTATATGCTATTTTTTATTTCATCTGAACTTTAAAAGGGGTGAGTGACATTCGATTCACAGCCTTTTAAATGCTTGCTACGTTAGTGTTAATGAATGACAAATATTCTTTTGATTTCTATAAGTGGTCGTGTGCTTTCAGTGAATGAAAATGGCGGCGGATGAATGAAATTTAAAATTATAATGTTCACTATTCTTATTAAAGATGGCCTGTTACATATTTATATAGGTAACGATTCGACCTCGCATCGCTCGGGCTTGTCCCTAGATTTATCGCGAGCGAAACCGCGGGTTCCGCTAGTTATGCATATAAACCTTCCTATTGAATTACTCAGACAGACAGCGGGAAGCGACTTTGTTTTATACTGTGTAGTGATCATGGTACCAATTAAAGGTTATATAAAATGAAGATTTTATTTTGTCAGTCTTTCTTCTTCTTCTTTTCGATCCACTTCTAATCTATCTAAATCTTTCTATCCTAACGGGGATGCATAGAAAAAAAAATTCCAAATAAAGTTATTTTATTAATAGAATCAAGTATTATTATAATAATAAGCTTTTCTCTGTATTGAATACATTTGTTATTTTGAGTATAAACTATACTCTAAGCTTATTAGAGCTTATGTGTCAGAAGTGAAACTAGCACATTATTACGAGGATAATATGGTGCAAATCCCGACTACACTGCACTTTTAATTTTATTTTGTATCATAATATATTCTCACTGAACATTATTTTTGATTTTATTTTCCTAATTACGATGAGTGACGACGTTTGCTGTAAAGCATTATAAACGTTATGAACCAATACTCAAAATGAATTTGCGAAAAGTCCGAAAAGTTTTTTTTCTAGTAAAAACCAAGAAAGATTTTAATACCATTTAAAAACTTTGTTTGTACTTAGAAGTGATTTTTTTTAAATATGAGACAAGTTTTATTCGTGAAGAAACACACAAAAAAATTCTTTTTTTTGAAGTCGATCAAAAAAAGTTTACAAGCTGAAGAGCAATATATTCTACTTTTTATTATCTAAAGTATAATAAGTAGGTACATCAAGTTCCTGAATCTAGGTACAGAAATATGAATTTTAATTCGTATTATATGATTAAAACTGCATGCTAATAAAATTATACGACAGCTATGTTTATCTCGGTGCTTGAAACTAGATTTGAATTTCAAAATTCAGTGTAAACTGGATATAATGGAGGAGACTTGCATTCATATATGTTGTTAAACAAAATGATGTTCACTTTTAGTTACTTCACTACATAGTATAAAACAAAGTCGCCTTTTCTGTCCCTATATCCCTATATCCCTATGTGCGCTTAAATCTTTAAAACTACGCAACGGATTTTGATGCGGTTTTTTTAATAGATAGAGTGATTCAAGAGGAAGGTTTATATGCATAACTAGCAGATCCCGCGGCTTTACCTGTGCTAAATCTAGGGAAGAGCCCGAGCGAAGCGAGGGCGAGTCGCTAGTTATAAATAAAACGTAAAAGTAAACCTTTTGCTTCGTTATGAATTTTTATATATTGAAATTAATCTAGATCTTAGGATTTATATGGAAAATGGCTAATTCAAAGAAATACGTAAATGAAATTATTTAATGTACATCCTTACAATATTATATATACAGGTAATTATAATTTAAGCGCTTGTTTATAATATTAAAGCAGCCATTTTTAACTAATAGCATATACATATAGTATTAAATATCGTTATTAAAAATACTTCTACAACTGTCCGTCTGTTTTTTCGAAATCGAGGGAATCTAGGAGTAGTCGCTAGTATGGGATAATAACAGTATGGGGACCAATACCCATAAACTTTTATGGTGATATTAACACCCGCGTGTAAAACTCAATGTAAGCACCCTCTACCATCCAGTCAAAGAAAATGTACAAATAAAAGGGCGTGTGTACAAAGTACACATGTCAGAAGTAAAACTTGAATTTAAAATAAGGCTAACTCTTCCCCGTCTCTGAGCGCCTGGTACTATGGACTTATTTTTTTGTTTCATCGAGTTTGAAATCACAACGATTCTAGAAGTTTCACTTCAAAAATGTCTAATCAGTCCCTTGTGGGTATCTATATGTTACTGCAAACCATTACCTATCTGCGTACTAAATTTCATCAAAATCCGTTCAACCGTTTCATTAAAAAGAAACGAAAGTCGACCCATATACTAGCATTTCCCGTGGCTTCGCATGCATTCAAAGACCGGAAACAAAATTCTCTCTAAGTCGCACAGTATGGTACCTCGCCATACTAACGCCCGCCCTTCCCGTTTTGTGCAACTTTTTCATTGATGCTCCGCTCCTACTGGTTGTAGCATGATGAAATATAGGCTATAGCTTTCCTCGATAAACGGACTATCCAACACAAAAAGAATTTTTGAATTCGGACCAGTAGTTTCTGAGATTA
Organism: Boloria selene; assembly: GCA_905231865.2. Lineage (NCBI taxonomy): Eukaryota > Metazoa > Arthropoda > Insecta > Lepidoptera > Nymphalidae > Boloria > Boloria selene. Next base: position 551,792 of record HG993132.1, read on the forward strand.
GCGCGTTCAAACAAACAAACAAGCAAGCAAACAAACAAACAAACAAACAAACAAACAAACAAACAAACAAACAAGCAAACAAACTCTTCAGCTTTATAATATTAGTATAGATATGCATTTAGGGTTTACCCAAGGGTTTACCCTTGCACTTATTAGTTTAACTCAAAATATATAGTAGAATGAAGCTAACACAATACAAGTGCTGTAATATAACGATTTAGAAAGAGCTGTAACTTTAAAAACTGTTTGGCTTCTATTGAATCAGAACTTTGAGGGATCTCAGAAAATATAAAAGCGTTCAATTTATCTTTGATCCCGTTACTTTATATTGTTGCCCCGACGTATGTTTGGCACTAAGTCTATATAAAATATATTATTGATTTTATGCATCTGAAGAGAATATTGTGTTTTGTTATTACTACATATCATAGTATAAAACAAAGTCGCTTTCTCTGTCTCTATATCCCTATGTACGCTTAAATCTTTAAAACTACGCAACGGATTTTGATGCGGTTTTTTTTAATAGATACAGTGATTCAAGAGGAAGGTTTATATGCATAACTAGCGGATCCCGCGGCTTTGCTTGTGCTAAATCTATATAAATAAAAATGAATGTTGCTAAGTGCAAAACTCGAAAATGGCTCGACCACCTTGGCTAATTCTTTTTGTATGTTACTTAAAGTCCACGAAAGGTTTTAATACCTAATAAAAAATAAAAATAAAAACCTGAGCGAAGCCAGGGTGATTCGCTTGTATTATGATGAAAACCACTTTGTTGCTAAAAACAAAAGAAGACGGGTCTGTCTCTTAGCTATTATACTCAACCAATCTACGCAATAAATGATACATCATGTATAGTAATAATATTACTGAGTAAATTTGAGTTTGGTCAGTAGCAGATAGCAGAATATAAGATTATATTGAACTAGCTACTCACCCTTACTTCGCTCAAGTACATCCCTAGATTCAGCGCGAGCGAAGCCGTGGATTCCGATAGTTATATACTAAAACTTTCCTCGAAAACCACTCTATCCATTAAAGAAAACAGCATGAAAGTCTGTGCAGTAGTTTTTGAGTTTATCGCAAACAGACAGACATATGCGGTGGAGGACTTTATTTTATAATATGGTGTATGATTTAGGTTGAATTTTGGCGTAAGCGATCCTGCTACGACGAGGGAGGTTTTGTTGGGTCTTAGTGGGTAGTACTATTTTCTATCAGATGAGCCCCACATGACCCATATTAATAGTAATAACATAATTGGAGAAAAAGCAAAAAAAGAAATTGGTAAACAAATATATCACACTACTATTTTATTGTCTTTGCTAATTTTTATGTAGTTATTTTATTTGTATATTGGAAAATGTAGTCATCATTTAAATAAAGTTATTTTTTATAATATAAGCATAATAAACTACTCAATCAAGCGACAAATTTTATCATAATACGCACAGTATTCGATTTATACACGAATATTCCCTATTGTTGACTTTAATAATTGATTTCAGGAGCGAAAATTATGCAAGTGAATATGTTTAATTTGTGAAATTACCAGCGTGACACGTAGTGTAGTGCTTTCAGTAAGTTACACGATTTACAAATATACAATTATATATTTTTAAGTGGTAGTGCCATGCTCATTACCTTCGGGTAGCAGCCGAATGGGCCGGCACGCCCCGTATAGTTCATTAGTACCACTCTCTCACAGAAGACCGGCGTGAAGTAGCAGCTATGCTGTCGCGTTTCGTCCGGTGAGTGAGAGTCCGGGAGGCCCACTATCCTTCCCCCCTCCCTCTTCCCTTCATCCTCCGCCTTCGATCCCCCCTCCCTCCCACTTCCCTCCCTCCTCCATCCCTCCCTTTCCTGAAAGGCCGGCAACGCATCTGCAAGCCTGGGATGTCCATGGGCGGAGGTGATCACTTCCCATCAGGTGAGCCTCCTGCCCGTTTGCCCCCTTTTTACCATAAAAAAAAAATATATATATAATACTAGTGACTCACCCTCGGTTCGCTCGGGTTCGTCTCTAGGTACCCCCGTTACTATAGATTTTTACAAACTTAGAATATAATACTTTCTTAGGTTTACGCGAATGTTTGACATTATAAATGAAACTATCTTTTCGGATTTTGTCGCGGATTTATTATGATTTTTGGTTCCCGACGTTTCGAATGCTTTACAGCAATCATGGTCACGGGAGAGACTAAGGTATTAGACGTCTCAGGGGGTTATATACTTGTTACAGACAGTGCCTACCCACAATTACAAATATTCAAAATGATAGAATATAAAATTATACATTTCAATTCTACACTTTTAAGATTTTCAAAATTTTAAATTCACAATTATTAATTATTACATTTATCAATTATTATTATTATCAATTATTATTATTATAAATATTTATCAATTATTATTATTAACAATTATCAATTATTATTATTATTAATTACATTGTTACATTGTAAACACATTATTTTGAAAAAAGCAAGAGCTGAGTTTCTTGCCGGTTCTTCTCAGTATCAGTTGCATTCCGAACCGGTAGTAGCTTCAGACTGACAACAATTTAACTCTATAGTCTCAAATCCCTATAATAACTTCAGACAGACATACCAACTGACATACTAAATGACATTAACTCTTTTTTTATAGTTTAAAAGTTATAATTCAAAAGAACTTAAAGAAGTCTATGTGGATTGAGCATAGTTAGATTTGTTTAATATTATATTATCAAATTTAAAAATGATTTAGTTTGCAGTGGTGTTGCTTAATATTTAACTTAAAATTATCAAAACTCAAGTTGTTTTAAACTATTAATCTTTAATTTATAATATATGAAAGTTAATATTGCTTTAATAATTTATATTTTAATATAACACATTATACATATTTTAATAATAGCAACACTACTTAATATTATTTTAACAAATAACTTTAGAAAATTGTAATAATTATAATTATAGTAGCTAAAAATAAGTTAATAATATTGCCATATTTATAATATAATTTAAAATTTTGAAAATCTTAAAAGTGTAGAATTGAAATGTATAATTTTATATTCTATCATTTTGAATATTTGTAATTGTGGGTAGGCACTGTCTGTAACAAGTATATAACCCCCTGAGACGTCTAATACCTTAGTCTCTCCCGTGACCATGATTGCTGTAAAGCATTCGAAACGTCGGGAACCAAAAATCATAATAAATCCGCGACAAAATCCGAAAAGATAGTTTCATTTATAACTTAGAATATTTTTAATTATTATTATTTAAACCTTCCGTGGGCCTTAAGGAACATACAAAAAAAATATTAGCCGTATTGATCGAGCCATTCTCGAGTTATGCGCTTACCAACATTCATTTTTATTTATATAGACAAGTAAAACGTGTACCTAGTTTATTTTGATAGTTGTAAGAGCTGAAGAACAGATTTTCTTTTAGAACTGTTTATACAGACATTCAAGCCAGTCACAAAAATGAATGTCCCAAACGGGACTCGAACCTGCGAATACTAACACAGTAAGTATGACCACTACCAACTGTGGCAAATATATCAATATCACTAATAAGAAACAAATAATTTTTCAATTGCTTCCAAATCTAATTTTAAACTGCTACAATGTACTAGTAGCTTTGTAGAACAAACTTTTATGTGTAAGCTTTCATATACAATATACCTACTCGAAACACCACATAGGGTGTGTCAATAGGTCACATCCCACACAATGGCCCGGACACAGCTTTATGACGTCAAAGCTCACAGGCGAAATTCGATTTGCTCAGGCTAGCCTTTGATTCAGGTCGAGTAATTTTGATTTTGTTACATATAGGTTTAAATAAACTAGTAGAATTTTATTTGTTACATACAAATATAGTATAATATACTATATCCATCTTATATAAACTTTCTAAAAAATAATAATAACCTAAAGCTTAAAATATTGATGACACGTTTGGCGCAGTTAGTAGTGACTCTACTTTCTTGCGCCAGCGGTCGCGGGATCGAGCCCCGCTGGGGGCATATATTTGTTAAACTCGGATGTTTATACTCCAGTCATGGGTGTTTATATTTATAATATGTATGTATTTAAGCTTATATATGTAGTTATATGTGTCAGCCATCTGGTATTCGTAACACAAGCTTCCATCATAGCTTACCACTAGATTATGCTGTGTGTAATGTCTCAACATATTTATTTATTTATACTTGTACAGTAATAATTAAGTGTATATTTGCTTTGTATATATAGTTAAGTTTACTTGTAATTTCCTTTATTGTAAATAAAAGTCTTTATTTATTATTAATTATGGACTAATTCAACATTGATATTGGAACAGATCGTCAGTAAACATTAAATGCTTTGTTAAGATTTTTTTCTACAATACTTCAATTTTGAAAAATTGTACTTATAATACGTGTACTCTCATACTACAAACAAGTTCTCTTTTACGGTACGGAAAGTGGTAATCATGTTGAAAATGTTTTGCACACGAATATTAATGGTATAAGATATAATATTTGAACCCGCTAACTTTGTTTTCAAGCGAGTTCAAGCATCACAGCTGTCTGTACTATTGCACTGTATTGATTAGTGTAAAATGTGATATGAGACATACAATCGATAGTTAAACAATAGGTAATCGATATTGCTATGACCCAATTATATTTAACTGTGGTTTTCAACTAAAAGTTCGAAATTTTATTAAAAATCGATTTAAATATATAAAAATCGGGTTAAAATCGATTAAAGTTCTGTGTAAAAACTTTTAAATCGAGCTTTTTAATGTAACTGTTAATGTAGACTTCGTTCTTCACTGCATTTTATGTGTATGTCCCTCAAAATCACTCGTTACGATTCCAAACATAAAACGTTTTTTTTTTAGTTTTATTAGTTTGCTTATAGATCGATTTTTATAAGATCTTCAAAAATCATTGTCGTATATCAGCCAATTCACACAAAACTTTAGTAAAATAAAAGTTTTAAGTTCTTGTCTTCACTTCGACTTCAATCACTTCGTCAATTAGTAAAAACCGCATGTAAGTTCAGTAGTTTTTGAGTAAATCACGAACAGTTATACAAACAGACAGACAGTGAAGTATACAACTTTCCGCTATTCACGTTACCAAAATTATGAGGAATAAGTGAAAATTGTATAATTGAAATAGTAATTACAATGATAGAGCTTTCGTTAATAAGGTTGTTTTCTAGTTGGAACTTTCAATTAGAATTTGCACGAAATGAGTTCATATTTTCACCCCGTTAATTGTTTTCTTTGTTTTCAAATCACGAATTTTCCGAATGCCTCGAACTTTGTATACTTTTAATTGAATTTACTATCTTAACTTGTGTAAAATACATTGTCAGTAGGTTTAGACAAGATGATCGAATTCGGGTGTTATTATAAGTATGTATTTAAAGTTATATAGTACATATTATGTGTGTATAAACTGGCTGGTATCCGTAACACAAGCCTCGAAGCTAACCATGGAACTAAATGGAACCTTATGTTAATGTACCAACATACAATATATCTATTTATTTATGAATTAATGACTCATTTTCACTCCACTCGGCTTCGTCTCTAGATTCCTACTGTATTGGGATAGATTTCTTGGAAATTAGAAATTTTCCTGCAGTAAGAAGTATCGTATATGAAAATAGAATATATCGTATATTACCTTTCAGAATAGTATAGTTTTCTTATAATAATAGAATATTTGGACTCAGTCCAGTTGTTAAGGATTCTCTTCATACAAAAAGATAACTTAACTACCTCTTTATCACTACATAGTATAAAACAAAGTCGCTTTCTCTGTCCCTATATCCCTTTGTATGCTTAAATCTTTAAAACTACCCAACGGATTTTGATGCGGTTTTTTTATAGATAGAGTGATTCAAGACGAAGGTTTATATGCATAACTTGCGGAACCCGCGGCTTTGCTTGTGCAAAATCTAGGAAAGAGCCCGAGTGAAGCGAGGGCGAGTCGCTAGTAGTACATAAAACTGATTTTTTTAGTTTAAAACTTTGATTTTTAACATAATAATTAGATGCGATGAAGCCAGAAGGAGAAAAGATTCTAGGCTTACATTATACCACTTATCATTTTTAAGTTATATCAAACTATTTATTTATCTTACGAAAATTAAAGTAAACTTTAAATAACGTCAATTTACTACAGTCATAGTAATCTATTTTATTGATTGAAAACAGAAATCCAAAGCACAGTACGAAACAAAATAAACTTGGTCGTTTAAGTCGTAATCGAATACACTGAAAATTTAGTGGATCTTCTAAAATGTGCTTTAGGAACATAGCTGGTAATGTATACTGAGTTTTAGAATGGCTATTTAACTGGTTAGCGGTGGAAATTTATCGGTCGCCAGAGCGCTGTTTATATCGCTTCGTAAGCCTTTATGGCATTGGATTATTGTTGGTACAGCGAGGGAACTAAACTCAGTCCCTCTTACTTAGTTTTGAACTTTTGCAAATTTATAGTATCATATCTTATATTAGGTACATAATCCAGCTTAAATCATTATCGTATAACAAGTTATTGAAGTTTGTATATACAAACAGATAGTAAGACATAATAAAATTGTATTTTTATTATAAGTACAGTTTGTACTTAAACATGTATTTAAAAACTGTTTTTTTTTATATGACTCGCAAACGCAACATTCTTTATTTTTAAGCACAAAAGGCTATTTGTTTGTATTTGTGTGTTTTTGTGTTATAGACCGTTCATTATAACAAGTCCTTTCGTTGCTATGTTGGTTGCCTTGTTAACAGTACTTGTTTCTTTCTCGCAAAAAGCACGCACCTTTACCACAATCTCTCTTCCACTGCTTTTTAATACTTTTGGCATGATTTTGCAAAAAACACAGTATATTTCGGAATAAAAACTACTCACTGCCTATCGTAACTAAACATAGATAGTTATGTTGTTGTTCTTGCAGTCAGTGCTACCAACTTGACCGAAACGGACAAGTTATGATGAACGATCTATACTCTTGGATTTATACAAAAATATGAAATTTACATGCATGAGGAACATAGGCTCTTAGGTCCTAGAAACTAAGTGAAGCAAGACTAAGTTTACAATTTTATAAATAAAATATGACACTTATATGAGTTATGTAAAAAATATAACGCCTCTTTTACTTACTTTACCTATTATATAAATAACTCGAATAAAGCTAATCGATATGATCCGCATTACAAACTACTGTAGTCCCAAAACAAATGTACACAAACCAGCGATGTACGTGAATCAGATCGTATTCATTGTTTGCAAAACTTTTGTTTATTACAGTGGTAGTTGCGTTTAATTTGAAACTCTCTCGATGTTATAGGAACAAAGGACGCATTGTATGCGCTGTGGAAAGTTGAGGACTTTAAACGATATAGGTAGTTTGATAGTTTTAATCTGGTTTAACGAGTCTATTGTACTCGAGTAAAAATAAATAAATAAATATGTTGGGACCGTGCTAAGCTACGAGCTTGTGCTACGGATATCAGATAGTTGATATACTACATATATAAGTTTAAATACATACATATTATTATAAATATAAACACCCATGACTAGAGTACAAACATCCGAGCTTAACAAATGCCCCAAGCGGGACTCGAACCCGCGACCGCTGGCGCAAAAAGAATGGTCACTACCAACTGATTAAATGTAAGACTCAGCACGAATATTTATACCTTGGCAAATAGTATAGTTACAAATTTTGGTGTTCCACTATTTCACGAAATATGATAAACAAGTCAGTCAAAGTAGTATAAGGTTAAGGCATTTAATTTTATCCTAATTCTTGCATTTCGGATATATCCAATAAAAAGTTATTGAAATTGGACTACACTGAAAAATGTTACGCATGGCCAAAAATAAGATTTTTTTTATTATTTTATTCTGAATTAGTGCTTGACTACGTTCCATCTGATGGTAAGTCGCACTAATTCAATAGCCACCTATTCACTTTATTCAATTCAATAGGTGAATTCAATCATTCCCTATTTTCTACACTTAGACATAGATTTATATTCATTTACAAATTGCAATTATTCGGTTTGAAACAAAAAATATATTCAAATCTGTTCATAATATTATATGACGTAGTTCTGAGGAAGAAAAGAACAAGCAAATTGAACAATACAACCGAATTGAGAATGTTCTCCTTTTTGAAATAGGTTGAAACAAGTTAAAATAAAGTAACACATATTATTTAAAATAATTTTAAAATAACTAAAACTCAAGTCTTAACATAAAATAGAGCTTTTAACTGAAAACCAAAAATATTACACAATATAAGCAATCTTAATATAGACATGTTTCCATACATCAGCTCTTAGTCTATAACATTATGAATTATTTTGGGGAGTGAGTGATGAATTTCTCACATTTTTCACTTGGATAATATTTCACTCAAACTTAGAATAACATTCGTTGATCTTTTATATCCTTATATGGGTATATTTCCGGTTGTCATAAACATGAGACAGTAAAATATGTTGACGGATCTGACAAGGGTGAATTTAGCTTAAGAAGGGTTCTGTGGAGGAAAGTTACTCTTTTGATAAGGGACTGACTGTTTATGGTTTGAAAAGTTCGTATTTTAACATGTTTATACTTTGCATGAATAAGTAATTAGATGGTTAAAAATAGTACTTTGGGCATACATATTTTATCGAGTCAAGTTTCATTATTCGATGATAGAAGATATCAAAAACGATAGTCTTTTTTGGCAACTAGTAAAAACTGTACATTATTAAGTTAAAAAATAGTCAATAAACTTTGATTAGTAGTTAAATAGAAAAATCTATCTTCACAAATTTTTTTAATAGTAATTTTGTATTCATATTAATTTATTTCATGCATTTCGGGAGCGACTTTAAAGATTTAGATCGAAATGTGTACTTTGCTAATAATAAGTCACTTTAGCTCTTTCCTTCAGATGCTCTTGTTTTTAAAGAATTATCTGTAAAATATAAAATCTAAAAGGGATATAATAATATTAAATTCATTTTTTTACTTAAATACATTTAATGATGCAAACACATTATAAAACAAGCATTACATAAAAATAACAGACAGGCAACTCAACAGTGTCAATTATATAATATCAATTAATCTGTAGTAGAAATAATCTGTAGTGATAAATTAAATTAATAAATAAGTAATCTGCAAATAACAATTTACAAGTTATAATTACCTGTCATGTCTCTGTTCTGAACAATTTTAAAATTAACTTATTAATGAGAATAACATATTCGACTCTATATAACTATCTATACGGATAAAAGCATAATTGTTAGTTATTTCCTAGGCTTTACAGTATCTACATGTACTCTACATAACGTATATTGAACTATTTTTTTAAACAGAACGACATAACTTGCTACAAATTTTGTTTAGCATACTTGAATATTGTTATTTCTAAATAAGGACTCGGACCTTAAAGATCTTGATCGACCAATTATAGTAAAACTAAACCACACAAACAAACATGTTATTTCTACCTTTATTACACGTAATTTACCCACAAAACATTCTTCGTGGGCCATTAACCCATGACACAAGTATCATGGGTTCATTCCTAGTGAAAAACAAAGACAGATATACATAGGAATCGTATATTTTCAGGGATAAAAAGTAACCTATGTGTTATCCCCAGGCTATAATCCATTTTTGTGGTAAATTTCGTTTATATCCGTTCTAGCGTGAAAGAACAACAAACATCTATACATCCATCCTCACAATCTTACACATTTATAATATTAGTATAGCGACAGATCACAATGCTATACCAATATTGATATGGCTGAGATTAAAAATATAATGTCATAGCTAAAATGTGACAAAAAATGACTTGCCAGTTTGAAAATACCACTCTAATAAATTAATATTTCCGGGAAAAGCATACAAAATAATATTGGTACTTAGTTGAGAGTGTATAGCGTCTTTACATCGAAATGGCTCGTGTAAGCTATGCTTAAGAAATAAGAATAGTAATTAACAGAGATCTTAGTTGTGACAATCTACGACAATATTATTATGATGTAAACCGAATATTTACATACTAACTTTTGAAAGTTCCTGATATTTCAGTACTGTTATAAGCACCATGCAATGTAAAGGCTTAAATCTACGACTAGTATTATACAAATATTAAACTTCATTTAGTAGGAAAGAAACAGGAATTGTCTTTAATAAAATAATTTAAAAAGTTCGATGGCTGTTGTTTGTATACACACAGGTATTATGTCGAGTAATTCGAGTGTGAAGACGAGATTTAAATCAATTAATAACGAATCAAAAAGAAAGACAAAGCGAAAAAGTGAAAGTGGAGTGAAATGATAATGCAAGTATATAAGTGTTGGAAATAAGTGATGATTGATAGAATTAATGGAGATAACATTCTTCGAAATTTTTTTTTACAAATAATAATTATAATTTCAATCGAAATATCGAAAAAATGTAATTTCATACACTTTCATTCCTGGTAATACTAACTATTTATTTATTTATGTACTTCATAATAATACACAGTTGTATATTTTGAAATATGTTTGATAATGAAAATATATAAATTACAACTAAAATTAAAAGCTTTCAAGAGAGCAAGGGCTATTAAGCTTTCTGTGACAACGAGAAATGTTTATCCCAAAGTAAAAATAAATCTAAAATCTTGTACTATTGCTATTACTTACACACTTACTATTACTACACACACTACTTACAATTCTTCTTCGTCTTTCAGACGAGGTTACTTGAGGTCACAAGTTTGGGTTTCAAAAAGAATTTTAGTAGTTTGTATTAAAGTATGTAATTACACATAGTATGTGTGTGCGTGCTTGTATGTGTATGTGTGTGTACATATGTGTTGACTAACTGCCTCGGTGGTGTAGTGGCTAGCATGTACAGTCGCTCACCGGGAGGTCCTGAGTTCGAGTCCCGGGTCGGGCCAAGTTTAGTTATTGAGTCTCAGTAACAGCCCGTAGTTGGGAAGTTGGCGGTGTTTCACCCCCGTGCCTCGGAAAGCACGTAAAGCCAGCCTGTCCTGTGCCTTAACTCTCACTGGTCGTGTCAAGCAGTTGTCCCAACGGAATATGTGAGTGATAAGAAATAGAGAGTACACTTGTGTCTGCGCGTACACATGTACTCTATAATATCTCCCGAGCAGATGACAAGTCTCAATGAGATTGGCCGCCGTGGCCGTAATTGGTTGGGAGGGGACATCACTATCATGTGTTGAAAAATAATGTCTCTAGAACACTAGTCTATTATAGACAAGATAAAGTATTCAGGACTGCCATTTATGTATTAGGGTATCTAGAGCTATCTTCTTTAAAATACATGAAGCGAACTTTATCCACTATCTAAATTACAAGGCGTGTGCTGATTACTAATATTATAGCTAAAGTTTTTATCTTTACCAAATCGGTTCAAATAAGTTATATAATGTAAGTATTATGTACATACATACATAATTAAGGAATGTATGAGTTCCATATTTTTCTAGGCAGTAGATAGTCTTAATTTAAATTAATTTTCCTATAAGTACACATTGAATACTATAAACTTTTGTAAAAGATATCTCTTAAAATATGAATCTTTCTTCCTACATAATTTATTTACATTATAATTTGTGACTTTTATTATAGTAAGTAATATAGAAATATATTACATTTGTAAATCTAGGCGATATATTTTCTTAGATTTAGACAAAAATAAATATAAAATAAAACTATACTTTTGAATTTTATAGTGTTTTTTTTTTATATTTTAGCTATCCGATTTTCAAATTCTAAAGCATTATATGGTTGCAGATTATATGGTTCCAGAAGAGGCTAAGGTCGAAAAATGTTTTTGCTAAAGATCTACGTAACTTTCCTTATCACAAACAAAATACATGGTAAAAATAAACTACAACTAATATTTTGCCACTGCCACAATATAAAGCGTTCGTCGTATATTTTTAGAATCACCATTAATAAGTGTTTTCATGTCACTCATAACATAAATTATTATGCAAATGTCTAGAAATATCCAAATTCAAGCGACATTTCTAAGCGTACTCAAGCTCTACGAGTTCTCTTACGAGTATATATATAAGAAAGCCACCAGTCTGGCCATTCCCATATAAAGGTGTAAGAGCCGTCGAGTTTCCTGTGACGGCGGCAAATACTTCCGTTCATAGAGATAAGATCTTAAAAGCAGCAATGTCCCCTTTTCACCCGTAAATTATGGATCTAGAGCTAAATGCTAGAGTTTTGTCGGTCTAAAATTTTCGTTTTAGTTTTTTTTTTCAGATTTTAGACGTTTTATTGCACTTTTTCTTAAATAATACCTTGTTGTAAGAAAACTTTATGTAGTGAAATAGAAATATAGAGAAATATTAGTACTGCTTAAAGTAGCAGTGAGAATTGATAATTATTATTTTTAGTTTTTAGCTATATTTTATCGTTTTCTACTGTAAATCTTAAGATGACTACAAAAGTAAAGAACAGCCTGTATATACAACAACTCACTATAATAATAAGTAAGGCCAAATACTTCTACCTAGTTTGCAACATCTTTATATATATCGCAACATGCTTTTTTGATTGTCGTTTGACAAGATGACTCCATGCCACCTGATGTTAAGCAACTCGGGGTCATTCATTCGCGACTAAAACGAAAACCTAAAAACCTAAACCTAAAAACTAGCAACAAAAAACTTTTTTTTTTTAATTTTTTCTATCTGTCTGTATAACTGTTTGTTCCGGTTAATCTCTGGAACGGATGTCCGATTTTGATGGGAGATAGCTAAATTATAAGGCGTAACTTACTTTTTTACTGACTTCAAAAAACGAGGAGGTAGACATTTTATTCATTTTAACTAGTGGAACCCGTTGCTTTGCTGACGCTGAACCCGAGCTTTTGCTTTTTAGTACCTCTTTGTCATGCTCTTACATAGAATGTTATACTTGTATGTGACATTAGAAGCACTCTGGTCACTTTACTGATGTCAAGGTTTTTGCACTGACCCATTTCATTTACAACACAACACTTAGCTCTAATTTATTCTATTCTTTACTATTATTTTCTTCAAACAACTAGTTTTCTACTACATTATAATTAAATTGTTACTTGTTAAATGATATATTAGAATACGTTCATTTTAGGAATTTACACTTGTTTCAAAGTTCTTCGTATTTAATAATATTTATATATAGTACATAATTACAGAAGGTCTCAAAATGGATATTTTTATCGACTTAGTTCACAAATATTAATAAAACTGGAATACCATATATTTGATTGCCAATATCATTAATTATACCTTCCTAGACAATTCCTCCATTGTGAAAAGCATAGGAAAAGCTCTACAGTAATTTTTGATATGGACCCAAAATATAATCTGGGGAAGCACTTTCATTTCAAGACTAAATAAAGCTCGTCAAAAATACTTAAACCAGCTAAAACATCTTTTATCTTCGGGCTTTTAAATTTGACACTTACCTCATAAGCTAAGGTAAGAAACTAAACGTTGCTTTTAAAAATAATTGGTTTATCACAACAAATGACAGTGGTAGCCCAGTGGTTACGCTCTCGCTTTAGTGAACCGAGAAGTGATCTTAAATTCGGGTCTCGCACTTCTAATATTTTCATGTGCGAGACATTTCTAACATGTTTATGCCCTTGTCTTATGGTAAAAAAATGGTGTGGAAACCTCCCGAAAAGGAAAGTTCTGGAAAGATAATATGTGAATTCCGCCAACCTGCTCTTAGTCAGCGTGGTTGATTATAGCCTGATTCTTCTCGTATTGAAGCACATGCCCAGCTGTGGGACGTGGAAAAGTGCTGAATGCTATTTATACAACTATAGCAAAGAACGTAGACAAAATCACAGGCTCTAGTTAGTATTTTATATTTTATGAATGCTCAAGCGGGAATATAAATTATAACGATGTATGGGAGAAATTTATCAGGTGTCAAGCGTCACGGCGGCGCGCTTCGTCATCAATCAAGGAGACAGCTATTTTCGAAACCGGAATTAATGAGGTCCCGTTTTTATAAGCTATATATCACTGAGATTATACCCGCGCTGATTATTTTTAAAGTTAAAAAAATTTAAACGAACTGCTTTTGTAGTTTTTTTAAAAAAAATATTGTTAGAATATAGTACCTAGGTTTTGAAGTGTAGCGGTAAGCGTATATATTACAGGTCATTAATTATATTCTTCTTAATCGAATAAGAAACTAAGTTGCAATTTTTTGACAATCAATGAAATTATATTAAATATCATCTAATACATTAACTATTTAACTGTAAAAAAAAACTTTCAGAATCCACTTATGCATGTATGTACATAATATTTATATACATAATGATATAGGTATATAAGCAGTGTTACACAAATATTGGGATATATTTTCTCCTTTGTTAATTCATATAATTAATTAGATTAAACCAATATGCGTTCAATCAACGGATCGCTTTGTAGAATAAAATATTATTTGGCTGTAAATTATTTATTTCAATAATATGTATTGTCCGAAATTTCGGAACCAAGTTTAAATAGATGATGTTTACATGGGACTTTCCAAATATTATTACAAAACGCTTAGTTCTTGAAATAAGGGTTCTATTACTCGTCGAGATAATAAATATAAGTTTTCTCATTGTTTTCATTATTAAAATTATTTTAGAACTAATTATTATAACTAAACAAAATCCATGTTATTAATTTCGATCAACATACTGTATCGTAAGTATATACGTATCTAACTTATTCTATTGTGCTATTCTCTGAAAAGGCTGGACCGATTATGTTGACTTGCACTGGTAGGTAGCCGATGTTACAAGAAGTAATCTAGGCTATTTATTTCAGAAAAATAATTAGATTTCCGTAGAAAAACTTACCTAGGAACTAACCTAGATAAATCTAGAATGAACTGCTAGTCGTCAATAAAAAATCCTGCTTACATACGGGCGAAACTACAAGTCCTTACAATTAATTAATGATTGAACAAATTTTTCGACTAAAACTTTTCTATTAAAACCTCCCCGTGTCTATCGCTTTGGCGTAATTTGACTAATTTGGATTTCTGTCGAAATTCGCTCATTTGATTAATGCGATAAGCATAGGTAAAGTGAAATTTACTTTAATACCGAAAAATAAGGTTCAAATTGGAACGAAAAATGGAAGTACGCTTTATCAAAAAGATTCTGGGATAAAAAGTTTAGAGCTTTTATACACTTAACTGAATATTATGACGATTTTAATTCGTTATAACTAAGAGATTCCAATTAGGTTATTTTTTCACAATTTATATATTTCTAAACGTATCAGCGCGTAATTTTCACAATAAAGTGAATATAAGATGTTTCAGAAATCTAAGTAATTTAATGAGCTTTCGAACTTATTATTGACGGCTTTTAAATTAATGTAAAAAATATTTTACTAATATATATTTTATATATAGTTATACTGCCTCGGTGGTGTAGTGGCTATCATGTACGGTCATATATCGAGAGGTCCTGGGTTCGAATCCCAGGTCGGGCCAAGTTTAATTATTTTACTACTTTCTGTTCAGTAAGCCTCAGTAATAGCCCGGAGTTGGGAAGTTGGCAGTGAGTCACCCCCGTGCCTCGGAGAGCACGTAAAGCCGTCGGTCCTACGCCGCCGCTCTCACTGATCGTGTCGAGTGTCGTCCCACTGGAGTATGAGAGTGATAGAGAGTGCACTTGTGTCTGCGCGTACACTTGTGCACTATAATATCTCCTGCACAGTTGGCCAGTCTCAATGAGATTGGCCGCCATGGCCTGAATCGGTCGGAGAACATTATTATTATAGTTATACTATACGTTTTACGATATTTAAATATATAGGTACTATACAGAAGTAGAAAATTTAGATAATATTTGTTTACATTATTACAATACAAAATATTCGCTCTCAACTTACAAATGAATTAAATCGGGATTAGAACACGCGACCGCTGGCACCTCAAGAAGAGTCACTCATCGTTCCGCTATGGAACTTTTATAGAAATGCCTAAGCAGCCCGCTCGCTACTAACGTATTATAAATACCAATAAATGAATAGAAAAACTAGCAGCTGTGTATTTATAAATCACGTGGTATCTCGGGACCGCATCCATTAGTCCATAGTGCGGTGCCGCAAATAATTTAACCTAGACAGCTAGGTACATTAGACACGGTATTTAAACGAGCAAAAGACTTATGTTTGCTAGTTTTTCAAATAGCAATATGGTTGGATGAAATTTTGGGAGACAGTCGCACGAAATTGTGGTATATTTTGAATGAAGTTACGTTTTGCATGTCATAAGGATTTATTTTAGATCATCAAATGTTGCTCTACGCTTTATATAATTATAAGTACACAAACAATCGTGCTTATCATACAAATGCATATCTTCTGGCTCAAAAAGTGTAGTAACCATACAAACAGCCAAATGAATCGTCCTAGGATAGTAATTTGTTATCGCTTTCTAAAAACAAAATTAAAGACCAGTCCCATGTCACCAGTGGGACTCAAACCCGCGACCTTTAGCTCAACCATGACCATACAAACAGCCAAACGTGTCGTCAAAACATAGCAATTTGCTACCACTAGCTTAAAATAAATGGGAAAGAACAGTCATGTAATGTATTGGAGACGACCAAAAGCAAGGACTTGAAATTAGGTTTTACTACGTTGTTCTTGATGGACTCGTAAAACTAATGGTGTGAACTTAACCTGTGTTAAAACAGACTGAAAAAATACCAAAAGATGTATGTAAACGCTAGAACGATGAGTTTTATGTTTGTGATACTTACATATTTGCATCAGGGCTAAGGATAGTCGTATTTATATACGTAATAAAGTAAATAAATTAATCTATGTGGGAGAGCTCACTGGTCGTTAGACTGACATAGTTGTTATATATTTACTAATATACGATTTATTTTTACATTTATATATTACTTATTAGCACTGGCATGGTGGCGACAAACACTCCTCGTCACAGTTCAATATAAACTCCAAGCCTGGCAAAGACTAGTCGGCATGGCGATAACAGGTTGCATGAGAACAACACCTACTGCGGCCCTCGAAGCAATGTTGAACATACTACCACTGCACCTGTTCATCCAACAGGAAGCTGCCTCTACTGCAGTCAGGTTAGACAACCTAAATCTACTGCGCAAAACAAGCGCGCCACATACAAAAATATTATCGGATTTAACCAAAGATATTCCTTTCATGTCAGCACCAAATGATGGTATAGGAATAAGATATATCTTCGACAAAAAATACAAAATACAGCTCGAAGAAGACCAACATATGGACATCCACAACGAGGAACTAAAAATCTTCACGGATGGTTCCAAAACCAAAACAGGAACAGGATGTGGAATCTTCTCTGACGACTTACACATCAGGACCTCACTACCTCTAGGAATCTATAACACAGTCTTTCAAGCAGAGTGCCTAGGCATCATGGAAGCAGCAAGAACAATCGCGGAAAAGAACATAAGACAATCAAGAATCCGCATCATAACAGACAGTAAATTAGTACTACAGGCATTGAGTAGCAACCACACCTCATCAGGTATGATCTATGAGTGCTACAACTCCCTGACGCTGGTAAGTGATATAAATGAAGTCACCCTGCAATGGACCAGAAGTCACAACAACACATACGGTAATGATGAAGCCGATGAGCTAGCAAGAAGGGGGTCGAATATGATACCAACTGGGCCCGAACCCATCATACCGATACCGTCTTGCTGGCTCAAAGGTCAAATGAACGCTCGAAAAAGCAACATCAAAACATATGGTCTGAACTCAAGGACTGTAAACAGGCGAAGGAATCGTTACCCATTATTGACGACAAACTATCAAATCGCCTGTTAAACCTTGACAGACCACAACTTAGGAAAATAACCGCGGCCCTCACCGGTCACGGACCTTTTAATAAACACCTATTCAACTTAGGCTTTACTGACAGTCCCCTTTGCAGAGCCTGCATGGAGACAGAGGAAACGGCTGCACATGTCATTCTT
Source organism: Boloria selene (assembly GCA_905231865.2). Classification (NCBI taxonomy): domain Eukaryota; kingdom Metazoa; phylum Arthropoda; class Insecta; order Lepidoptera; family Nymphalidae; genus Boloria; species Boloria selene. The sequence goes on from HG993132.1 coordinate 569,849, forward strand.
CACTGTACAGGTGTAGCGGAATACCAGGCACAACATCTTGGCACCCCTAGGACACTCCCGGAAGTCTTCAGTAAGGTGAAGAGCCTGCTAAGATTCCTAGAGGACCTGGGATGGCAAGAATAACGTAGACAATTCCCACAAACGCAAAATAGGCGCTAGTCGTCGAGTTGCGGACAACAGCCCGTCTTAACCATAACCATAACCATACTTATTAGCAAGATAACTGAATATTTACATAAAATCCAACGAGTGAACAGTAAATACTGTAACAAACTATAAATAAAAATACAAATTAGACAGTGGTACTGCAGCGGTAACGCGCTCGCTTGGCTAACCGAGTGATGCGGGTTCAAATCCGGGTCTCGCACCTCTGATATTTTCATGTGCGAATCATTTACAGTGAAACCTGGTTAAGTGAGACATCAAGGGACCTGCAATGTCGTTTCACTTCAGGTATAAATAAATATCTGTCTCATTTACAGAGGGTTCCGTTGATAGAGATTATTGACAGGTTATTGTAGTGATAATGGTGCTATCAAACAAAACAATGTTATCTCAGTTGCAGAGGTTTATGCACATAAAATTTACTCCCTGTCTCAGTTATAGAAGTAATTATGATGATTAATCGAAAGAACAAATCCCAGATATAGAGGCTTAGCTCGTCCCACTAACAGGGGTAATTCAGAGCCAAAGTGTTGGGACCTCAGTATGAGTTCCAGTTATGGAGGTTTCTCACTTATCCAGGTCCCACTTAACCAAGTTTCACTGTATATCATGATTTTCACTTGTCTTACGGTGAAGGAAGACATCGTGAGGAAAAGTACATGTCTGAGAAAACCTAGCAAGTTTTCGAGAGACACGTGAAGTTCGCCAACATGCACTAGGCCAGCGCGGTCGACTATGGCCCCCTCGTACTGAGCAAGGCCCGTGCCCAGCAGATGGACGTTAAAAAGGGCTGAAGTATGAAGTATATTACTAATACATATGTACATAAAAACCAGCGAGTTTACAGTAAGCACTGTAACAAACTCAGAACTTTCAGCCAACTAATTTTTAATTATGCATAGGCAATAGCTTGTATACTAAAATCGAAACTGACGATTGGTCCCTTGATTAGGGCATTATGGTGATCTAGATTAGGAGATGAGTTTACATGAACCAATTTGTAATACTGCCTGAAATATATATATTGTAGTTATATTTTAAATAGGAACGTAAAGGTATGGAGATTTTGAAATGTTGTGGAATTATTTCTAAGGCTGTATTAAAAATGTATTAGTAAATACCGTAATTTGTGAAATTAGACCAATCTTTTTTTTTTAATTACTAAAGCTAAATAAATAAATCGGTTGACAAACAAAGGACATTAAAGTATTTTGTATATTTATAAATAAAATATTATAAATAAAATATATTAATAAGTATTACAATCCAATTTAATTTTTTAAATGTAAATTCCTGAAAAAAATGGGTAAAACAAACAACAGATTTATAAAACTAAGTTAGGTTTTATTATAAATTATTAAATATAATAAAAATTTGAAATAATTCACATATTAAGGTCGTACATATTTTAGAATATCATAAATTCCTCTTACACACTAAGCACATTTATCAGAACAGAAATACATAAAAATGCTATCAGCTTCACATACTCTTTTATGTTAGCCATGACTTCTGAAGCCACATTTCCAACCTCAATATGAACTCATACAAGCCTTTTGAATTTTCCACTTCCCTCCACCAAAGGATATATATCACCGTGATTTGAAGCAAACAAGTTTATTCTACGAACATAATACTTATCACTTTTATGATAGTTATTTACTTGATAGCTTCTGCGTAGATATTGTACGGGAATGACTCCATATATAATAGATGAGAATCTATATGCTATAAAGTATTAAATAACGGCTGACCCAGTTTGGGCAAAAATGGTTAAAAATAATATTTTTTTTTTTATTATATATGGGCTTACTCTTGACCTTTACCTTAGCTCCAGGCATAGATAAGGTCTACGATGGATCGAGTTTGCCCAGGAGAAGCCTGTTAACACGCACCTTAAAAAGTTTCAGGTCATACGCACTCGGAAAAACAGACGCAGGCAGGGCATTCCACTTCTTGGCTGTGCGCATTATAAAAGACGATGAGAAGCGCTTAGTGCGAATGGTCGGAATGTCAACCAAGAAAGGATGGTATCCTGCAGTACGTCTGGTGTTCCGATGGAAGAATGGCGATGGCGGTATGAGACCATGGAGTTCGTGGGCACACTCCCCGAAGTACAGTCTATAGAAAACCGACAAACAAGCAACTTGGCGACGGTGTGCTAAGCTGTGAAGCTTAGTTTTCACCAGCTTTTCGTCGCCGATTAACCTTTTGGCTCTGCGTTCCACCGAGTCAAGTGCAGCAAGTTGGTATTTTGCTGAACCATCCCAAAGGTGACTGCAATACTCCATGCATGATCGGACTTGAGCTTTGTATAAGGTGAGGAGCTGTCCAGGCGTGAAGTATCGCTTAACCTTGTTAAGGATACCTAGTTTTTTGGCCGCAGTCTGTGCCTTAGACTCGATGTTATCGCCAAAGTTAAGATTTGCACTCAACCTTATGCCGAGGAGCTCCAGATTGTCGGAAACCTCTACAGGTGTACCACGGAAAGTAGGAGTCAGGCTGAATGGACTCCTTTTTGTGGAGAACAGACATGCTTGCGTTTTGGCGGCGTTGAAAGCAACCAGATTGTTGTCGCCCCATTGGGAGACAAGACTTAAAGTCGCATTTATACGCTCCACCATGGCCTCACTCAGAGAATGTGTTGTTACCCCTCCGTCTCTTGTGCCGGACACATAGCTCTCTGTGACTGTGCAGTCATCTGCATATGAAACAAAACCTGGTGAAAGTAGGTCATTGATGTGAAGCAGGAAAAGAGTCGCAGAAAGAACGGACCCCTGTGGAACTCCGGCATCAACTTTCATAAGATCAGAAGACCAGCCGTCAACGACGACTCTGATCGATCGTTCGGTTAGGAAGTCAGATACCCAGTCACAGAAGTCGGAGGGGATGCCGTAGGTAGGAAGCTTGCTCAGCAGACTTGCGTGCCAAACCCTATCAAATGCCTTCGAGATATCGAGTGAGACTGCTAGAGCTTCACCACGATTTTCGATGGCCTCACCCCAGCAGTGCGTGACATACACGAGAAGGTCTCCAGTAGATCGTCCCCGGCGGAAGCCGTATTGATGGTCACTAAGGAGATCATTAGCTTCAAGGTATGACAGCAGCTTACTGTTAAGCACCCTTTCCATAACTTTACAGAGTATGGAGGTGATGGCGATTGGTCGATAGTTACAGGGATCGGCACGACTACCCTTCTTATGTATTGGCTGCACATTGGCAAGCTTCCAAGAATTGGGCACTATGCTAGTTTGCAGAGAGAGGCGATACAAGCGAGTCAGTACAGGAGACAACTCAGGCGCGCAATGCTTTAGGACCCTTGAGGGTATACCGTTAGGTCCACTGGCCTTATTCACCTCTCAACGAGACCTTAAACCCCACCCCCCCTGTGGCACTGAAGGGACGAGGACCCCCCGTAAAGAGAATCCCCATCCCAACGTGCCCCATCCCCAAGGCCGCCGGCTACGACAAGTCGCAGCCAGCGCCGCCCGTCGGCCGTTAGAGCCAGCGTCTAGACGTGAATTGCTTGCAAACAGAGTTGCAAGTATATTTGCTTTCTCTGCCGCGAAGTGGGCCAGTGATCCATCTGGTTTTTGCAAGGGAGGTAGAGAGGGACGGCAGAAATTGGATTCAATAGCCTTGGACAGGGACCAGAATTGTTTACTACCAGGAGGGTAGGAAGCAAGCCTGGCTCCTGTACGACTGACATGTTCAAAACGTGCCCTACGGAGAACCCTATTGCAAAACTTTGTAGCAGAGTTATAGGCTCTCTTCTTCGCACGAACCCTCCGAGCCCTGACTTTGCGATCGCGAGCCAGAACCCAGGACCGGTAAGCGGACTCTTTTCGCGCCTCAGCACGAGCACATTTCGCATTAAACCAGGGCCTGGCTTTGTGGCCAAGCGGAATGTCAGAGAACGGAATGAAGTACTCCATTCCCTGTCGTATCACATCAACAACCGCATCAGCAGAGCACGAGGGGTCGATCAAAGAAAAGCACGCTTGCCTCCACGGGTAAGATGCAAAAAAGTGCCGCATCTCATCCCAGTCCGCTGCCTCGTATCGCCATACTCTCCTTGTACCCACGGGGCTGTCAACGGGAGGAGAGAAGATCAATACGGACTTCACCAGATTGTGATCGGATGACCCCAGCGGGGATGATACCGATATTGAGTATCTATCTGGGTCTGTTGTCAGCAGCAGGTCCAAGCAATTTCGTACATGTCCGTCCACATCCGGTTCCCGCGTCGCAACTTGGACCAGTTGAGTGAGATCTAGCGATAAAGCGAATTTGCGCGCCTCTCTCCCAGCATGGTCAGTGTATTTGTAGGGGAACAACCACTCTTTGTGGTGGGCATTAAAGTCCCCAAGAAATACCAGCTGCGCCTTCGGGTACCGTTGTTGGGCTTTATCAGCCATCTCTGACAGGTGTTCAAAGAGCCTGGTCGTCTCCAGGTCTCCGCTGTGTGATCGATAGACACAGGCATAAAGGATAGACTCAAAGCCGGTGTCCAATAGAACCCACACAGTCGAGAATCCTGAAACCTCAAAGCAACGGAGACGCTGACAGCAGATATCGTCGCGGACGTACACACAGACCCCAGCATGCGGTTTAAACTTGTGTTCCAGCGTGTATCCTGGGTAGTTGAGGTACGCCACATCAGACGGTGCCGCTATCTGCGTCTCCGTTAAGAAGAAAAGGTGCGGCTTCTTGGTCTCGAGGTGGTGGTGGACCGGGTCGAGATTAGAGTGCAACCCTCTGATGTTTGTGAGGTGCACTTTCAGTGGGAGGAAGTGCCGCCGTTGTTTTAACTTTTTCTTCATTTTAACTTTGGTCATTGTAGATTTGGGTGTTGGTGGGGAAACAGTTAGGAAATCGAGGCACCGCTTAATAAACCTACAAAAACTCCAGAGCTTAGCCAACTGAAGGGAAACTCATTTGGAGACTGCGGGGACGCCCGAGCCCCCCCGAAAATGGCCACCGGGTCCTCCCATCCAGTCGCCAACTGGCACGGTGGAGCACTTCGGGATTTTTCGCGAGTTGGCGGGGCAGCCTTTGGCACGTGGCTGGCGCGCTACTTGGGCCCCCATCTACCTGCGGTCGGTCAACGGCAAGACCGTGCCTCGGATCCCGCTACCCTCTAGAATGAGTTTCCCGGTATAGCTTTACCCTGAAGCCTAGACTAGTCATAAGCAGCGCAACTGATACCCTTCTATTCCCCCAAAGGCACTGGTACTCCCGCTCGCAGACGGAACGCAGCAAGCTACTTGGCGTCTGATTCCGACGGGAGGGTGGTAGCTTCCAGGCGGCCCCTTGCGGGACCTACCACCGCATAAGATAGTGGGAAGGCATAGCCCTCAACCACCAAATAGTCATGGGTTACTCGGCTTTTACGAGACGCTATCCCAGCGGCGGAGGAGAAATGTATTCTAAGCCCGTCTCCTCACGGGGAAAAATAAATAAATAAATATAAATATGTTATGACATTATTACACACAGCGCCATCCAGTTCCTTGGTAAGCTACGATGGAAGCTTGTGTTACGGATACCAGATAGTTGATATACTTCAAATATATATTTAAATACATACATGTTATTATAAATAATACCCATGACTGGACTAAAACACCCGAGTTTAAGAAATGAATGCCCCCAGCGGGACTCGAACCTGCGACCGCTGGCGCAAAAAAGTAGGGTCACTACGAACTGTGCCAAACATGTCGTCAATATTATAATATTGTTACCATATAACATATCAGTTGAACTATCTGTAATGTCTGTTACAGTAACCCACTTAGGTATTATTTTTACTCCTCTAACATTAAATAAATAAATAGAAAAGATTATAATATATTTTTATACCATTCTGAATTAGTGCTTGACTACTATTGGTAACGCAGTGGGAGATTGTAAGTTGCACTAATTTAGTAGCCACCTATTCATTCTTGCCTTGAAGATACCCATATTGTAATCGGACGAAAACACTAACGCAGGCAGGTTGTTCCAATCCTTAGCCGCACGTACAATAAATGACGAAGCGAATCGCTTCGTCCGGACGGATGGAATGTCCACGACATAAGGATGGAGACCAGCCGTTCGTCGAGTCGTCTGATGATGGAAAGGGGATGGGAGAATTAATTCGTGTAATTCCTGCGCACACTCTCCGAAATGCAACCTATAGAATACACAAAGGCTGGCAACCTTGCAACCAATATTTCTTAGAAATAATATATCTTCCCGTATTTAATTACTAGTTATTTTGTAGTGCACCGAATAGTGAATATAAATCATTCTCAAATACACTCGAACACACACAAAACATTTCATCAAAATCGGTCGAGCCGTTCAGTGACATACACACGTACAGTAGAATTATATATATAAAGATGCATGTCTGGGAAAATAGTTAGCTAAAATTTAAACTATCTAAATTAAGTTATGCACTATAATTATTATTCTAACGGAGTACATGCCCTGCATACCTAATAATACTTAGATTTATAATACCGTTATATTACTGTATTACCCTGGGTAAGTCGTAATCGTGTGCCGGGTCGTTACGTAGGAGTAAGGCGTCGTTATATTGCGTTCGTTACTAGGGAGGCTCGCTAATAGCGTAAACGATATCTTTATTATCGAAATATTGCTAACGATATAAGTTGTTATGCTAAGCTTCGGTTTTAGTTAAGTAAATAAGCATTCGCTTATGTATCTCTTTTATGAAATATAAATACTATTGTTTTTATGAATGTAATAGCCACTAACAGTGAGTAGTAGCCCAGAGGTAACGCGCTCGCTTGGATAACGAAGTGATGCGGGTTTAAATTCGGGTCTCGCTTCTATCGTGATTACCACTTGTCTTACGTTGAAGGAAAACATAGTGATGAAACCTGCATGTCTGAGAAAACCTAGCAAGTTTTCGAAAGACGCCAACACGCACTAGGCCAGCGCGGTGGACTATGGCCTGATCCACATCATACTGAGGGAGGCACGTGCCCAGCAGTGGTATGTTAAAAAGGGCTGATGATAATGATGATGAATAGCCTTACATCATTTAGGGTCGTATCGTGGTTTTAGGTGACCGCATCATGAAAAAACCACTGGAAAGATTTCTATGCGTTTAGGTATGATAATAGCTTATTAATAGCGTTAACATAAAGGATAGATACTTTTTACTGCAAGAAAATATAACCTCTGGGAACACTATACTAACCATTAAAACTCGAGCGGTAAGTCACTAGTATTTTGCAGCTTTCAGTATAAAAATTGATAAAGGACGCTGTTTAAGTTGTTCATCTTAAAATTTAATGAACGGATACTTCAAATTATTTCAGTAACCATTCATAAACTTTTATCAAAGAAATGCTGGTAATGTTTTGAAAGGTAAACATGATTTAAACATTATATAGAAAGTAAATTTAAATTAAACTCAAGTTATAACAAACTACCAAACAGTTTGCTTTGTATATGCTGACGTCCTTTTAAAGATAATTTAACTGATAGCTTACAGTATACTATATCGTATACTACCGAATTATTACTTCCCTTGGGTTCGTTTTCAGGTCAAGTTATATTTTATTATTACTATAGTCACCTATAGTTTAGTTTAGGTCATAAACTATATGTACTAATTTTCATCCAAATCAGTTCTCACAACAGTTCATTCATTGAAATTATGTAATTGTAGCTTATGGATTTTAATATAATATTACTATGTAAACACGAAATTAAAAAAAAAATGTTTCAAAAGAGACTCAAATCTAGAGTGAATAAAGCTAAGCACTGTAGTTGTTCCTCAGAGATGGCAATCAAAATTTAAGAATTGAAGGTAACAACATAATTATAATATAACGTCAAGTTGTATTTAAACAAATTATTTAATTTCAAACATTAGAATTGTCTAAAATTTATCTCTTAAATTAATAGGTTTGCGAAAGCGTTTCAAAGCTCAAAACATTTCTTAGGAAGACATTTCCAACGATTTAAATTTTAAATATTAATTAGAATGTCAATCAATTCTTTAATATTTTTTTAGATTTGCTCGAATATTTAACATTTTAAATAAAACTCTTTTGGTTTTTATGCGAAATTGTTTTGATTTTTGGTTTCTTTTCCGATGTATCTAATGTTTTAGAGACTACTATGGGTATCAACAATAACTACCTATCGAAGGCATTAAGCACAACAAGTCACCAAATTACAATGTTTGTTATATTTTATTTTAAACCCTTTCTCTTAATTTCAATGGGTTTTATAACTCAAATTAGTTTCTATATTCATTTGTTGAACTAATAGAATTTCGACCTCATAAACTTCGTCTTTCAAAATAAACACTTCCACGTACTGTTAGGGGCAGGTGTAATTTTGCTGAAAATGATTCTCACATAGGAATAAAAGGCTACACCCGGGGCTTGAACCCCGCTGCTACATTTATATTTATATTATTAGGTAGTAAGAACGTGACATCAATACTAGATTTTACTAATGTAGCTCTTACTTAGAAAATGAGGACTACAATTCTTTACCACTATTAGTTATAAATATATTGGGACAATATTACACACAGCGCCATCCAGTTTTTTTTTATGGTAAAAAGGGGGCAAACGGGCAGGAGGCTCACCTGATGGGAAGTGATCACCTCCGCCCATGGACATCTGCAAGCTAGGCTTGCAGATGCGTTGCCGGCCTTTCAGGAAAGGGAGGGAGGGAGGAGGGAGGGGAGAACGAAGATGTGACATACATACTAAATTTTACTAATGCAGCTCTTACTTAGAAAATGAGGACTACAATTCTTTACCACTATTAGCTATAACCGCTATATTAGGCGAATTTTAAATAGTCTTATTATTATTCTGCTTTGCCTCCAACACATAAATATGATCAACTGACTGACTATCTAATCATTTAGAACGAGGAAGCAACACGATAAGTTGCATTGATACAACTTTAACAAGACTAGTGAATCACCTTTGCTCCGCTCGGGTTCCGTTCTAGGTACGTTTAATGATTAGTATGGATACATTTTTTTTATTATTAATTAATATTTATTTACAATAAAGGAAACTACAAGTAAACTAGTTAAGTTTATATGTACAAAGCAAATACACACTTAATTATTACTGTATAAGGCGTATTCGTATGGATTACTTAGAATTTAGACTTTCTGCAATAAAGAGTATTCCGTGTATTGACCCGGATATAACAAGATATAATATCTTACCAAATTTCATCAAAATCTGCCGTGATTTTGTGATGCATTTCCAGATAGATAGATAAACATAAAAATATTTTATTTTATGTATCGATAAGTATAAATTACAAAAGTTTTTCTAAGAAGATTTCTATATTTTGAAACTTTTGTATAATATTTTGAAACAGGATTATTTTCATGATTTGATCTTATTGACATGTTTTATTAGCATCACTAATAAATTGTGATTAATCTTGGTTGGTTTTATAATGCATAATATTTCTGCTGTCAAGTTAATTGAAAGCAGGAAAAGAGAAAATATCTCCGTATTTAAGTTAATTTGATTCATTTTGTCCAATTTGATTTCATTGACTTTATATAAACAAACTGCTAAAAACCCGGTTTTTTCGATTTTTAATTGTAGGTTTAGTTACCTATACTTGCTATGTCAGCGGTCGCTGGTTCGAGTTCTGCTTAAGGCATTCGTTTGTTGAGCATGAATGTCTGTATTCCAGTATTTATATTTATAGCATGTATCTATTTAAATTCATACATGTGTAGTGTATCAACTACCTGGTATCCGTAACACAAGCCTCGTAGCTTACCACGGAACTAGATGGTGCTGTGTGTAATAATATCTCAACATATTTACTTCTTACCTAACATAAATATACCGTAGCCTATTTAGCCTATAGTGTAGGTCATATTTATTTTCAAAATTATTTCTAGACATTTATTTAAGACTAACCTTGAGATATACGAGTACCAAAGAACATGAAAATCTGGTAACAGCTGGTAAAGTATTCCTTATAACATATTATTTTAGAAAAATAAGACTGTATGAAGTAGCTTTACCTTTTTCAATTCAATCGATACAAGTTACCAATAGAGTTCTGTTAAGACGTTGTACTAAATTTAGTTGGCTTAAAGTCTTAGAGCATAATATATGTACGTGTCTGTGAATACGAAGCTTGAATATAGCAAACTTCTATTTATTATAAATTTTTCATTACAATTTCCAACGTTTTTGACAAATTCATACAATATTTTCACATGTACTCGTACACACACACTAAACTACAATGAGAGCATACGTATTCTTGCCTAAACTAATAAATAACTTAAAATATTTAATTACAAAAATATTCTTCCTAATTTTTTATTTTAATTTAAACAATATATTCCCTAATTAAATATAAAGATAATCGGAAAAAGGTAAAGCTTTCCTCAACCCTAAAATTGCCTGAAATATTCAAAACGCCTTCGAGTTGAAGTTTAATTGAATAGAGAGGTCGAGATAGGATTCACAGAAACAAGATCCGAGGTGAGGTCATTTGAGTTATTCATAAAACTTGGAATTAATTTTACAATTTACAGCTTTTTGAAAGTTCTAAAAAGATTATGAAAAGCTTTTGCGTGTATACCTATAATAAATAACAAGCAAGCCGCCCTGGATTTGACTATAGATATATTGATAAGAAGTATGTTCTTGAATTTAACTTTAAATCAATCGATTTACGCGAATATTTGACATTATAAACGAAACTATCTTTTCGGATTTTGTCGCGGATTTATTATGATTTGTTGGTAGGCACTGTCTATAACAAGTTTATAACCCTCTGAGACATCTACCTTAGTCTCATGAATGCTATAAAGCATTCGAAACGTCGGGAACCAAAAATCATAATAAATCTGCGACAAAATCCGAAAAGATAGTTTCATTTACGAATTGAAAAGCATTAAATATTACGTAATTTTTTGGTACCAAACATTTAAATATTTCAAAAGTTTGAAGCTAAACTGTAATTTCATTTTTATATCAAATAATAATTAAAGTTAAAAATTTTTAATTTTTGAAAAGCAGCATGTAGCTTAAGGACTAATTGTTAGATAAGCTTTCAAACGAGAGATTTTCTACTGATTATGAGTTTTTGTAGATTTTTTTAAGTAAGTATTGACTGTAATATCTATATAATAACTATCTAGTACTAAAGGCTAATCTTTTCCGAATTAAAAACATCTAGGATTATTATATAAGATTTTAATACGGTAGATATAATTTTTAATTAATTTTAAATTTGATTAAATTTACCATTAAATTCCTTTCAGGATATTTTATTTTAATAAATTAGACATTAAGAAGAAAACACTTTCGTTGACAAAAATTAATGGCAAAAGTCCTGACCGCCCATCGAAAATGTATGTACATATATAGCTGAAGCCCTTGAAAGGGTCGTTTTGTTTGGCTCATGAATTTAAGAGGATAATATATTTTCCTTTCAAAAGGTTAGAGCTTATACTTAAAGAAATCTTTTTAATATTATAATTGGTGTATTGGGTTTTTATAATAATTTGGTAAGGCCGGATATATGGGCAGTCTAAGGAATTATAACAATTTAGAAATATTGAAAATAACAGTAAATATTGTATAGGTAAAGCATTTATATATATAAAAACTCTATTTTCTCCACTAGGGCTTTAAAAGCTCAACATACTCGTAGCATATTTACGAAAATGATTGCAATATTTATGATTTCTTAATAGTTGTCATATTGATATTATATTAAATGACACAATTAAAAATAGTTAATAATAATGTGAATATCACGCAAATCTGTTAAAGACTGAATAGATTTTAATAGAGCTTTTTGAGTAAATGGAAAAGCTAAATAATGAGAAAGGCAGACTCTTGTTAACCTCAAAAGCTTTTCTGCGGTAAAGAAGAATTTCTAAGATTTTCTAGAATTGGTTATTATGAGAACTGAAGTACTCGTAAACTGCTGTAAAATGAAAAATAATAATATGTAATAAAAAAATCTGGTTTTTTTAGTCTAAATTTAGACTATCTGAATCTGGTTTTCCTTCCGCATAGACAAATTTTATATGAACATTACACTATCTCTTAGTTGGTTCCTATCAAATAAGCTTTTTAACATAATATCGATATCCGTAAAAGTTGATTACCGCTCAGGGCTATTTATTGACGTAATGTGATCTTGTTAAGAGATTACACTCGACTCCTCTGGCTTGCCTCATTGTGTTTATGGGCTTCCATTACAGATTACAGTAAATAGTGCTACCTAACACATATCTTTCGATTCTTGCATTACTAGTAACTAAGTAAAATACTTTATTTTGGCAAAATGTTGATGAATATTTGGTTTGGTTTGACATATTATAGTTACCTTAATTTGCAAGTCAATGAGTGCACTTCTCACTAAAATCATTAATATATCAAGAACACACTCGGAAAACATTAAAAATTGAGATGATTAAACCTATTCAATTTATTCCGAATAATAATATTGAATAGTCCAGCATGGTGGACTATGGCTCGATCTCCCTCGTATAGAAGGCTAGCAGTGGGACGTTAAAAGAACTGAATACAACACTATTGAATTATTTAAATTTTGGCAGACTAAAAAATTTACTTACTAAAAAAACTACTTAGACGAGGAAGCCAACTTGCGAATTCAGTTATTAATATCTAAAAACATTTATAACTGACTAAAGTAGAAAAGATCTCTTTTAGTTATGTTATTTTAATCCAAAACAATCGTATCTAAAAATTATTCTAACAGTTCTAAAAGTAATCTTTACCATTGTTCCCTCTATAGTCCTGTATAATTATTTTTTCTTTGTCAGCCCTTATTTTCCCTTCCCCGTATTTCCGAGGAAGTTATTCAAATGCAAAGTAAAAAAATATTTTTTATGTAAATCCAGATTTGTTATAATGGTCGGGTGTTGCAGACTAAACTGATTTACCGTTTCCGATCCGTAATTATTTTGTTCGACGTAAATTGCTTAATTGTATGTGTGAATGTGAACATTTTTGAAATATTTCTTTTTTACTTTTGAGTGTGAAAGCGAAATTAAAGTGTCAGAAAATATAATTCAATGAATTTATATCCCTTTATTTAATGACAATGACAGCTTAGTGTGTAATGACCGTACTTGTTGTGCTAGCATTCGCGGGTTCGACTTCTACTGGGGGCAATCTTTTGTGTGATAACTACGAATATACATATACATACTCCAGACATGGGTGTTTATATTTACAATATGTATTTATTTAAATTATATATGTTTTCGCTTACAATTTTGTCATTTACGCTTACAATTTTGTCATTTTAATTTTTAATATTTTTAATCACTCTTAGTTTGATTATCTATGAAAATTGAAAAATAAAGCGCAAAATTTTGGCTAGTTACTTCTACTTGTATCTAATTCTACGTGTTTACTGTGTAAAGATAAATACGATCTACGTTTTCTATGGCTTTGTTTAAAACTTAATTAACATTAAATTTTACTGTTGTATTTTTTAAATCTGAAATAGAATAAAATAATAAAAATGGCAATAAATTCAAAATATTTTATTCAGCATAAAATTATTACAATTTTTACTGAACGTCATGAATCTACTACCAGTTCGGAAAAAAGAAGTCTCTGACCTGAGAAGAACTGGCGAAAAGTAATTTATAAGTAACTAGCATTTCCCGCAGCTTCGCACACGTTCTAAAGACCGGAAACCAAATTGTTTCTGAGTCACGCGGTAGGGTACCTCGCAGAACTAACGCCCGCCCTTCCTGTTTTTGCAACATTTTACATTGATGCTCCGCTCTTATTGGTCGTAGCGTGATTAAATATAGCCTATAGCCTTCCTCGATAAACGGACTAACCAACACAAAAAGATTTTTTTAATTCGGACCAGTAGTTCCTGAGATTAGCGCGTTCAACCAAACAAACAAACAAACAAACAAACTCTTCTGCTTTATAAAATTAGTATAGATATACCTATTAAACATATTATACTTAACATTTGTTCTCAGTTGTATGGCAAGACTGGCAAGTTCATGTAACATCGACCCCATCAGAGGTTGGCAGCCCAGCGCTACTCACGTGTGCAGTCCCAGCTGCGGTGAGAGAGCACGCATCCGTCGCGGCCTGGTATAGAGACGACGCTGTTATATCCGCTAGCGATCACTTTTGTAAGTACTTTAGTAATTTTGTAATGTATATAAATCCTTCTTCCTGAAAGGCGGCAACGCATTTGCAAGCCCTGCGGTGTTGCAGATGTCCATGGGTGGAGGTGATCACTTTCCATCAGGTGAGCCTCTACCCGCTTGCCCCCTTTGTCCTATAAAAAAAATATATGTATGTAAGTGTGTATGTATGTATATTCAGCCCTTTGAAATCCTTCCCGTTGATGGATACTTGTAAATAAGAGGGGGTCAATGAGTTCGTAATCCACATTTTATCATAAGAGAAGTAAAATTAAAGAAAATGATTCGGATTTGTAGATAAAATGCTTGATTCAGTTTTAAAAGTGAAGGCATTACCACTAGTCTTTTGATCTTCTTAATGACTATATTAATGTACAAAAAATTGGTTTGATGCCAATTTTTTGCTAATTCGATTGTTACTTTTACTTTATAAAATTTTCCTCTTAATTCAAATTATTTTTTCACGAGACTTCTTAATTCAATATTAGGTATAGACTAAAGATAATTTCTCATCATTATTTTCTTTGTGTTTCTGTCTTGAAATATTCACAAAGTTGCTAATTTAAAGAGAAGGAAAAATATATAACAAAAAAGTATTCACGATTAAATTTTTAATTGTAAAAGAAGCACATTACTTATACCATATTATAACAATATCTTTATATATAATTGCATATGTAATAATTATAGACGATACGTATAAGAAAAACGAATATACTTTTTCCTGTCTTTGCGTCTACTAACCTCTGGAATGGCTGGACAGATTTTGACGGGACTTCCACTGGTAGAAAGCTGATTTTATAAACTCAAGCTTATTTTAGTTTAGAAAAATAATTAGGGTTTCACTCAAAGAAAACTACTTAACTTAAGGATTACTAACATAAATCGTCATCATCCACAGGAATTCTACTTAGTTACTAGTACTATGTAAAAAATTGATAGATATTATGTGGTAGATAACAGTATTCACTGTAATCTGTAATGGTGTAGTAGAGTGTAATCTCTCAACAAGATCACATTACGTCAATAAATAACCCTGAGCGGAATCAACTTTAACGGATATCGATATTATGTTAAAAAGCTTATTTTATAAGAATAAACTTAGATGTAGTTTTACCTAGTAATTGTTTTTAAAAAATAACAATATTAATAAGACAACACGTTTGGCGCAGTTTGCAGTGACGTTTTACGTGAGCGGTCGCGGGTTTGAGTCTCGCGGGGGGCATTCCTTTGTTAAGCTCAGATGTTTCTACTCTACTTATATTTATAACATGTATGTATTTAAAACTTATATCAACTGTCTGGTATCCGTAACACAAGCTTCCGTCGTAGCTTACCCCGGTACTAGATGGCGCTGTGTGTTATAATGTCCCAACATACTTATTTATTTAAACTAATAATGTCATATGGTTTCAGCTGGTCCAACCTTATTAGTGGATGAAGGTTGGAAGTTGATCGTTCGGGCAGTTCGTGTAGATGACTCCCGAGCACAATACTCTTGCTCCGTCCTGGACTCACTAACTGGAGAACGTCGGAAAAGCTCTCCTATCAGTATTGATGTCGCACGTAAGTTATTATATCCAACTATATCATTAATTTAAAAGTAACTATGTCTATCAGTCTGTTATTTTCACGGTTTAACCACTGCACGGATTTTGATTTTTGGGTATAATATACCTAAAGGCAGTGGTAGCCCGTCGGTAACGCGCACGCTTGTATAACCAAGTGATGCGGGTTCAAATGCGGGTCTTGCACCAATGATATCATGTGCGAATCATTTCTATCATGATTACCACTTGTCTTACGGTGAAGGAAAACATCGTGAGGAAACCTGCATGTCTAAGAGAAACCTAGCAAGTTTTAAAAAGACATGTGAAGTCCGCCAACTCGCACTAGGCCAGCGCGGTGGACTATGGCCTGATCCCCCTCGTACTGAGGGAGGCCCGTGCCCAACAGTGGGACGTTAAAAAGGGCTGAAGTATAATATACCTATGTTATGGTTAAGCCAAATGCTTCCTTTCATCTTAACTACCACTAAAGGCAAGAACTTGAGACTGGGCATGTACCGGTTCTTGCTAACCTAATACACTATTAGATTGATAATTGATAAATGCTTAAATTACCACTTGCAAGGTAATAGTGAGCACGCGCGGCTTACTTGCTAGCGATAGGCGAACTGACTTGATTTATATGAATTAAATAAAAAAATGCAAGCGCGTGTCGTGAAAAATGATGAGTTGCAATATGTTGCAATATGTACGGTTGCACCGTACAAGGCAACTGTGCACGAAATATCAAAGTCAAAAGTGCACAAGTGCACGTAGACACAATCGAACTTATTATGGCTTTAATCTCAATTCAAATATAATATTAAGACGAAGAAAGAAGAGTTGAATTATATCATGGTATAATATAGATTAGAGTATATAAATATAAACTACACGAGATTAGTCTCAAACTAAAGCTAGTTTAAAGCAAAGAAAAAATATATACACGGTCCTTATAAGGTACACTCGGACGACTATTAAAAATGCAACAGTCAGCAAGCAGTACCTTTACAGTAAAACGGGTGGACGGATTTGTAGGTGGTACCTGAGACTAATGAAAAATACAGAGGGAGTCCGATAAAACAAAATTTCCAAGGTGAAAATTAGAGTGTGTTTTGCTACTATTCTTGATTATGACATATAAATCAATGACTTTCTTTACAAAATAAGGGTTTTTTTATAATATAATATAGTGCATTACGAAAATATTATAGAAATAATCATTATTATCAAAGTGGAAGCTTAATCTAGTTTTTAATAGT
The DNA here is from genome assembly GCA_905231865.2 of Boloria selene. NCBI lineage: Eukaryota > Metazoa > Arthropoda > Insecta > Lepidoptera > Nymphalidae > Boloria > Boloria selene. The sequence goes on from HG993132.1 coordinate 587,017, forward strand.
TTTAAGATTATTTTTTATTTATCTGTCTGTCACTATGTCACGAACAAAACCACTGGAGAGATTTTGATGAAATTTGATGTGGTGATAGCTCGTAGCACTGAGAAATGTTTACTAACCGTTGAAACGTAGTAGTGGTAGTCATACTAACATATTCTCTGTCCCTAAAAAGGAGGTAGCAAAATATTAACTTCTTTTATTAAATGATCTATTATCTTGTTTTTAAATATGATGATAGTTTGGATTTACGTTTAGTTCTAGAACACTAAATCATTCCTTAGTTTGAGGTAGGTACACATATAGCCTAGTTAACATACTTAGGTATACACCTGGCCTAAAGAAGCAATTAGTTTATATGTATTTATGTATATGTATTGATGTAGGTACATACGTATTTATGTGGGATTGTTAAATTGATTCAAGCGGGATTATGACTGTAAATCTTTATTAATCTTAACAAACACGTCTTTCTATTTTCATCGTCAATCCCATCCTTTCACTTGATATCTAACTGCATTCTCTATAATTCAAAAGCAAAATAGGTTGACTATGTTTAGAATAAAAATAAAGTAAATAATTAATAATCATATTCCCACATTAATTTATTTGAATATACATAATATTATATTATACCATACATTTTTCTTATTTAGTACAATAATCGATAACAACACACCACGAGATGAATTTTAATTTTAATATCAAAAGTTCGCTCTAAAATAATCTAAATTAACAATTCAATGAAATTAAAAATTCGATTTATGGCGATTTTTGAAATTAAAAAAACATAAAAAAATTTTGTGCTGTCTTTTGGGCTCCTTAAACATCAAAAACCTACATTTACACGAGACTCAAAAAAAAAAGTGCGTGTGTACAAAGTACACATGTCAGAAGTAAAACTTCTTTGGCAAACTAATTTTAAATATCGTTTATATTTTATACTAAATAACCCCGTCTAAGCTCGTTGATAGAGGGAGATGACGCGAAGGTCACACCCACGAGTTAGACAGAGTTAGAAATGTCACTGACTCGCGGTGTGCGAGATCTAACTAAGGCTAACTCTTCCCCGTCTTTGAGTGCCTGGTACTATGGATTTATTTTTTTGTTTCATCGAGTTTGAAATCACAATGATTCTAAATTCTAACATATGTTACCATCAGCTATGAGTGCATCTGCGTCTCCCCGCGCGGTGCTGCCCGGCACGTGGGAGGCAAGCGCGCGGCGCGGTGGAGACGTCATGCTGCCTTGTCTAGTTCACGCTAACCCTCTTCCTACTATCACGTAAGTTGCTTGATTTAATACTTTCTTAGGTTTACGCGAATATTTGACATTATAAATGAAACTATGTTTCCGGATTTTGTCGCGGATTTATTATGATTTTTAGTTCCAGACGTTTCGAATGCTTTACAGCAATCATGGTCACAGGAGAGACTAAATCCGAAAAGATAGTTTCAATTATAATAGCTTGATTATTTTTTATTAAATCCTAATTATTATGCAATTTTACCAGATTTTTTAAAAGAAAACCGCCATAGTAATTACGGCAAGGTTGGGAGGCTAGCTTAAAGGACATTATGCTTCTTTTACTGATGTATGAAAAACAGGACTTATACACTCACATATCTAATTTTATTAAAAATATTGTAAATTCAAAGTTCAAAACCGCAGACGTTGTATACATATTTATCTGCGTATATACATTTGATACGCTAAGCTGTACTACTTTTTGCGTTACAGAAGAAAGTTCAAAGGGCCCTAGGGCAATATTGCTACCCTTAATGCATCGGTATAACCGTTATATACTGCTCTAACAGCCTGAAGGCACTATTAACCTTAACTTGTTTGTGAACTAATGTAGCTGGGATTTGGGAATCTTTAATAAAATAATGTATTCTATTAATAACAACGCAAAAGGTGGTGTTGTAATTTTAACGAATCTGTGTGTCTGTGTGTGGCTTCTTTGCACAGATGAACCGATTTTAATTTAGTTTTATTTGTTTTAATCGAGTGTTATTAGCTAAAAATCAAGAGAATCCGTTTAGCCGTTAGTGGTTCTTTTCTAGACGGTAAAAGTATATGCGCAACTTCCATAGATATTATAGTTCTGACACCTAACATGTTGTTGTGTTTGAAGTTTATAGAAACTTAAAACTTTTTATAGTCTGTGGTTTCGCACGTTTAACTTGTAATGAAACATCTTTAAACCAGCTTATAAATTGTGTATGAAACACGATATCTTTATCAGTGAATCACTTTTATTGAGTATTTCTTTTAATACTTATATGAAGCTTAGGATAGTTCACGATTTCGATTTCAAAAGATATAATGAAGTAAGAAATTTTATAGTTTATGTAGCTTTAGTATCACTATCTTTAGATTAATGTGTAGAACATTTACTGTAACTAAATATTACATTACAACGTGTCTTTATGTTATTAACCAAATATCTTTAAAACAAAAAAAATATTTTATGTAAGTAGTAATAAAAATAAAAATAAACTAAAGAATTAAATTGAAAATAATTTTTAGAAATACTTTCAACACTACTTCGAACAAGTTAAAATGAAGAATTTTTATACCATACACCAGTTTATGAGGTTCCTCGAACGGCGGCATTTACAACAATATTTCACTCGTAAATCCCCACCGGATATTTCTTGCATAATATATCCATCGCTATATCCGTTACACGGATATTTCTCATCCGGCCGTCAACGATTTGAAAACAGGAACGGACAAATTGTGCTTCACTCTAATACATACCCGGATACGAAAATATAGCTATAAGAATAATTACCATATGAATAACAAGACGATTTCCATGGTTTTACTAGTATTTTAAAATACAATTTGTTTTTTCAGATATGAAATTCTATATAATAATTAAAGAAAATTATAGAAAATTTTTAAAAACAACTAAGACTGTTCGTTTCATTTTGGAAAATCTGTTTGAAATAGTCATTATCGATAAAGGTTAAATGATTGAGGTCAAATCTTTAGTTCAGATCTGAATTTCTGTCTGTCTGTATGTCTGTGAACTCATAACTAGAAAACCTATCATCAGATTTTTTAAATTTGTTATTCGAATCAACATATAGATGAAAACTAAAAAACATATCTAATAGTTGTTGTAGTGGCTTACGTTCCACTGTGGAAATATAACTCATTTCTGAAAAATACAAACTTACCGTTAAGACCAATCTAAGTTCTAACTCGAGCGGAGCGGGAGTGAGTCGTTAGTTTAATATAAATGTATATATTTTATTATTAATATTTATTTAATACTGACCAGTTGTAGAGTTTATTACGTCATTAGATTCAAAACGGAGTTGGTACTAAGAGAATTTTCAAATTTCTCAAACGTCAAGATATTTTTTTATATTCTTTTTATAACCAACCTTATGACAGGTAATTTCCGCTAACTAAATGCTCAAACTTCCGGGAGTAGAAAGTACCTAAATTTTTATTTTGAAACATTTCAGGATATTTTTAGTCACTGTGCTTTAAATATCCTTTAACTGCAGAAGGTAGACGGTCAAACTTATTAGTGGCTATGTACACGTGTCATTACGGAGAAAACCCTAACATTAATAATACAAGGTTAAAACTTTATATATGTTATCTCCATGACAAACGAGAGTATAATGTGAGTACTAAAGTAGTATTCAGTCCATTTCAACATCCCACTGCTTGGGACTGGCCTCCCTCAATTCAAGTGCAGGTTCGCGAACTCCAAAAACATTCAAAAACTTACTAAGTTTTCTTACACTTGTTGGTTTCTTTAAGATCTTTAAAAGGACTATTAATTTAAAACAAAATCAACTTATATTTAAAGGTCGATAATAATTTAATAATCTGGAATAGTCACTATTAACGATACAGAGGCTGAATCTATGGTTTATAGAATGTTTGTCTTTCTTTCTGTCTATCTATGTGTGACCGCATTGCAAGAAAACCACTGGACAAAGATGAATTTTTGTATAATAATAAATAGACGACTATCCGCTATCTATACAGGATTATTTAGTTGAAAATATATACAATGGAACATAATATAACCTCCTCCTTTTTTAAAAGTCGGTTAAAAATTACATAATCTCTGAAAATCTAAACTAACCAGTAACTAAAGTAAACCTAAAATGGTTCTACGCTACGCGTATAACTCGAGCAGACCGAGAGTGAACCACTAGTTAATAAATAACATGTCAGTAATAGTAAATAAAAAACATATAAATTATACCTTTAGAACTTAGGTGTACAAAGGCTATCTAAAACGAAAACACGACATAATATCTAGTTTTTGTTGCGCGGTCATTAACCTTAAGCTATCCCACGCTAATGGAAACAAAAAGTTATTAATGAAACGTTATAGTTACGAGTAGGTACTTAAGACATAGTATATAGTCTATCCTATCAATTCATAATTAATTATTTAGTATTAATCTATACTAATATTATAAAGCTGAAGAGTTTGTTTGTTTGTATGGTTGAACACTAATCTCAGGAAGTAGGTACTGGTTCGATTTAAAAAAAAATTTTTGGGTTGGATAGTCTGTTTATTGAGGAAGGCTATAGGTTTATAACACGCTACGACCAATAGGAGCGGAGCATCAATGAAAAATGTTGCAAAACGAAACCTACATTATCACTGAGTAACATAGGCTATTACTAACGGAACCTGCGGCTTCGCTCGTGCCGAACCCGAGCGAAGCGAGCGATATTTGAAGCTAAACTTATGAATCTATTGCTACGCTTAACTGCTTTGTTTTTCTAGTGAATGGCGTGTGGTAATATGTAAATTTACATTATAAGTTCAAAGTTCAAACTAATATTATAAATGTGAATGTTTGTTTGTGACGGAGTTACGGCTTGTGTGGAAATGATTTTCAACTATTATTTTCGAGGCATGGTTCTTGTTGTATTGGGCTGAGAAACTATGCCGTACGCGTAATGCAGTTTGGACAGCTTTATTTAGTTATACCTATTATTTAATACCCGTTTGGCGCAGTTTGTACTGACCCTACTCTCTTACGCCAGCGCGCGGGTTCGAGTCCCGCTGGGGGCAATCATTAGTTAAACTCGTTTGTACTCCAGTTATGGGTGTTTATATTAATAATATGTATGTAATTAAAACGTATATATGTGGTATATCAACTATCTGGTACTCGTAACACCTTCGTAGCTTACCACGGTGTTAGATGGCGCTGTGTGTAATAATATTCCAACATATTTATTTAATATTTTGATCCCTTGACTATGCATTATTTTCATTTTACTACTTTTTAATTGAATGTTTGATTTACAAAACTATTATATCTTTATAATCTATGAAATAAATGAGAGATAAAGAAGAATAAGACTCGGCACAAAAATCTGCTTTCTCCGTGCGGCGTGACATTCGTAATAGTTTTTTTTTTTTAATGGTAAAAAGGGGTAAACGGGCAGGAGGCTCACCTGATGGGAAGTGATCACCTCCGCCCATGGACATCTGCAAGCCAGGCTTGCAGATGCGTTGCCGGCCTTTCAGGAATGGGAGGGATGGAGGGGTGAGGGAAGTGGGAGGGAGGGGGGAACGAAGGCGGAGGATGAAGGGAAGAGGGAGGGGGGAAGGAGAGTGGGCCTCCCGGACTCTCACTCACCGGACGAAACGCGACAGCATAGCTGCCACTTCACGCCGGTCTTCTGTGAGAGAGTGGTACTAATGAACTATACGGGGCGTGCCGGCCCATTCGGTTGCTACCCGAAGGTAACAAGCATGGCACTACCACTTCTCAATGGCACTACCAATTCGCAATTCACATAGGTTTTACTATTTTTATTCATTTTGTGAAAAGTATTATTTTCTAAAACAAACCTTTGTAATGTATTAGTTAATAATAAAATAATATAAAAATGAGAAAGGTAATTTGAAAAATTTAGCATCCACAAGTTCTAAGACAGTTGTCTTATGACGTCCCATAAGGGCGATGAGGGTTTCGTTAAATATTTAGTCAGTAAGAATTCCAGACCCCTGTGCTGGACAAAGATCCCATTAAAAGCCCCATTGCTGATTCTCTTTACGAAATTCTAAGAGTATTTAGTAAACATCTACGTACCTACCAATCAGAATACATCAGAAAATATAGATTTCAGAAATGAGATATTATCTCGGCTCTTTCTACTATCATATTATAATAATAAATAATAATAGTTTGTTATATATTATGTACTAACTATTTTACGTATAATCTAGCCTTTCTTTAGTTCTAAAGGCTGGAAACCAAATACCTCACATTTTTGCAACATTTTTCATTGATGCTCCGCTCCTATTGGTCGTAGCGCGATGTAATAGGTATAGCCTATAATAGCCTTCCTCGATAAACGGACTATCCAACACAAAAACAACTTTTCAATTCGGACCGGACGTTGCTGAAATTAGCGCCTTCAACCAAACAAACAAACTTTTCAGCTTTATAATATTAGTATAGATAAAAAAATACAAATCGTTTTAGAACCTTTTCTTCTTCTGTCTCTCAACTGATTTACTTAATTTGTTAAACTGACGAGCTTTTTTGCGTTAGCAATAAAAAAGTCTTTATGGTCTAAGAGTTAGTTAAAAATTGTATAGTTCTCTTAACAGCTTATTGCTAAAAAATCTATTATATAGAAATTACTAGCATCTGGCAAAGGAAAATTTTCAACTCAAAACTCAGTGCGATCGAGACGAGAAGTCTTCAGGTGAAAGCAAATTAGGACGAGGTAATGAGAGCAGGTTTCTGCCGCAATGAGTCGCCTGGCAATTACTTTAGGGCTGAGTTACGACACAGGGGTATTATGAGTACTGTTTTATTTCTTTGGCCTTAATTGTTTACCATTCGTAAGATACTTAGTAATTTAATAATATATACATAATATTAAAATATTAAGTATGATAACCAATGATTGACTTACAATCTATACTAATGTTATAAAGCAGAAGAGTATGTTTTTTTGTTTGTTTGTTTGGTTGAACGTGCTAATCTCAGGAACTACTGATCCGAATTGAAAAATTATTTTAGTCTTGGATAGTCCGTTTATCGAGGAAGGCTATAGGCTGTATTATATTACGCTACGACCAATAGGAGCGGAGCATCAATGAAAATTTTGCAAGAACGGGAAGGGCGGGCGTTAGTTCTGCGAGTTACCGTACCGCGTGACTCAGAAAGAATTTGGTTTCCGGTCTTTAGAACGCATGCGAAGCCGCAGGAAATGCTAGTATTATATATTATAGTTTAGATTTGATTTGATTTGACATGTACTAATATTACATTTTTACGCTTAAGAAGCCGATTAGATAATGATGTTATAGATTACGGATGTTAAAGTTTAGTCATCTATAAAACAATTTAATTAGAATTTATTACTGTTCTGGTACGTTATTTCAAACATTTTTCATTTACCAAGTTTTAGAATGTTCCATTCTCCATGGAAGTTTAAATTGATACTGTTACTAACGAGGTATAAATGGTCTATAAAAATAATTTATCTGATGTAATAAGGCCTCGTATATCATATTTTTTTTTATTCTCGAATGCTATATTGTAAGGTATGTAGTATAATGTGAACGGAGAACCCTCGTTGCGCGCTGATTTACACTTGACTGAGTTGTTCTACGAACTTTGACTTATATACCTCATTTCTTTATTACACCCTAATATTGCTACTTGTATTTACAATTTTGTGAAAAGTAAAGCAAGAACTTTTTATAGAAATTCGTAAATAGAATTTAATGGTAGTAAATAAAATATTAATCAAATTTCAAGTTTGATGTCACGTTTGGCTGAGTTTGTTGTGAACCTTCTTGCTATGCCAAAGGTCGCGGATTCGAGTCCCACATGTATAAAAGGACCGGTCGGATGATGAAAAGCTATAGTATACTCGTATATACTTGTGTTTATTCAGTAACCTATAACTGTAAAATTATTTTATATTTACTATATTTTCTGATAACTTTTTTTCAATGCATATCAAATGCATAATTATTTTTCTATTAAATCTTAGAAGGCCATTTACTTTTCTTATACCTACTGGTAAAAATTTTACTCTAACAAAATAATTAAAAATAAGTGTAGCATAGTTGCGTTGCGTGAATCATAATAGTATAATTATGAACTAAAGAAATATTCCGGAATCACGAAAGACATGTTTAGTTTTTTTATATACCGTGTAAAGTATGTATATATTATTATTTGTGTATATACAGTAATTTCATTTAGTAATGTGTAATATTGTACATGAAAATAGTAATGTAAAAATAAATGAAATTTTAACAAAAATTAGTTTTCAAATTGTAAAACAAGTACCTTCATGGTTAGATGTAATTGATTTCTCCCTTTATATTGGCATAATTCCTATACATATTTATTGCAAAAATGAAACTACGCATACGCATCTAATATATATTTTATATATTAAAATGTTAAACATTTTTGAAGTGAAACTTCTTTAGAATCGTTGTGATTTCAAACTCGATGAAACGAAAAAATAAGTCCATAGTACCAGGCGCTCAGAGACGGGGAAGAGTTAGCCTTAATTTAAATTCAAGTTTTACTTCTGACATGTGTACTTTGTACACACGCACTTTTTTTTATTTATTTGTGACGTTTATCGTGCTCCTGGCTTCCATAGCTTCAAGTCCAGTTCATACACCGATACAGTTCCCTTGTTCTCCGGGATTTATAAAAATTGACGGTGAATGTGTGCCAATTTGAATTAAATAATACTTTATTAGGTTAACGCCAATATTTGACATTATAAGAGAGACCTGTCTCTCCCGTGACCATGATTGCTGTAAAGCATTTGAAACACCGGGAACCAAAAAATCAAAATAAATCCGCGACAAAATCCGAAAACGTACATTGAATTAAATAGTTAATTTAATTATTTTCTAGTATGTTTTATTTTCCTTAATCTACATTCTTTGAAACTTTTTAAATAGATCTTGTTATGATATACAAATTTTAAATGGTTATTGTTATTAATATATTGTTTAAATGCTTAGGCGGTCCTGCGACGACCCATTAAGATAGAGGAAGGTTTTAGTGAGTAGTATTGGCTTATTTCAAGCCGATGAGTCCCACGTGGATTCTAGTTACCTAAGTTAACATAGGTCAGAAAACATATCCATTCAACGGGCTTTCAACTTGTCGTGATTAGCTCAATAGCGTCCGACAATCTGGCCGGGCATGAAGCCAAGAAATGCGAGAAAAGTCTAGTCGTGTATCGCGCTGGTTGCCCCAGGTTCTTCTTCACATAACCACCTACAGGTGGTATGCGTGAGTTCAACCAAACAAACAAACTCTTCAGCCTTATAATATTACTAGTATCGTCTATATAGATGTGTATCAATTATCTGGTATCCATATCCGTCCTAGTGCTGTGACTTCTGGTTTTTAGTTATGGATTTATATAAAAAAAATTTTCTTTAATAGCTATGTATTATGTTTATTTTTCTTTAAAGTAACAAAAGCATAGAAAAAACTACTTTACAATATACTTACATATTTCTTGTAGGAGATGAATTGATTCGTACATACAGATTGGTCAATCGTCAGTTTTCAAATGATAAAAAGATATAAATTTGTTATTATATTCGTAACTTAGAAAATTTCAAAGGAAATTGTATATCATAATGAAATAATTTGAATTATGGTAGAGATTTTTAACATAGAAGCAAATAAATGAATATATTTTGTAAGTGTATTGAAACCTACAAATTACGTTTAATAATTTTGAATGGAGCTCGTTTTACATATTATACGGGACATGTTATTTTGTACATTAATGAGCGTTTCAACATGCCTGTAAAGCTAATAAGCTTTATTCATAGTGAAATCTTGAAAGTCATTTTTTTCGTTCTAATTATTATAATATCGTTTTACTCTCTCTCCCTCTTTCTCCATCTTTCTATCTTTCTCGCTTTCTCTCTCTCTCTCTTGCTCTCTCTCTCTTGCTCTCTCTCTCTTTTTCTCTCTCGCTCTAGCCCTAATGCCCTTCATCTTAGTAAGTGGCGTCAATAAACATTATTAAATACACCACTATTAAATATACAAGTAATTTACCCTCGCTTCTAGGTTAGTTTCTGGGTACATTATGACGTTCAACATGGAAAAGACCTATAGCCCTATAGTATTCTTTTATTTTTAAATTGGATTGGCAGACATTAGGGCGTTCAAACAAACAATCTAACTAAACCTCTTTATAATATTAGTATAGATTTTATTTCCATTAATATTGAATTTGTCATTGATAACATGCAGCTATCGTAGTACTATGTAGCTAGTAAAGTTAATTTTTGGCTTTATCTGGAATGTTTAGTTATTCAATCTAATATCAGCTTTAAAATCGATTTCCTCTTTGGAACTATAAATAATTTCAATATTCGATTGTATGATAAGAGTTTATATCAAAATAAAGTAAATAATCAATCATGGTTACGGGAGACCCTAAAGGGACCCACTAGACACGTAACAAATCCAAAAGTTTTAGACAAGTTTGATGTTTTCTTTAACGACTCACTCTCGTACGCACTTTTAAACGATTAGTTTATATTTCTCAAAGATAACTAACTATCATCGTACCAAATTCAATCAAAAACTGTTCAGTTATTGTTATGATGTGACATATAAAGCGATGTACCCAATAGTGTTAATTAAATTTTAGTAATTGTTAATTTCACATACGAGTATAAGTGAATTGTAATATTCTTCTTGAGAAATAACTGATCTTAAACCTGACAGATTCGATCTATGTATACATAATAATAACTATTATCATATATCATACTAATAACATTTTCTAAACAATATTATTTTAGCAGATTCGACTCAGTAACAATTATTTTATTATATTTATAAATTTCAAATTACATACGTTTGCAACATAATGCTACGAAATAACTACTTCTAGTTAGTAAAAATAAAATTTCCTAAGTCTGATTTGACGTTCTTGCATGACCGCATAAAATTAAAACTAATAAAAGAGGTTTAAAAGCTGATAAAAGGGTTTTTAACTGATATATTTAATTGAATCATAATCTTTTAAAATAATCTAAGTATACAATTATCATTTTTTACTATTTCTTTTGTATGATTAAGATCGTATCACTCCTAACGTACAACGTTTTATTTTTACTCATAAACTGTCTTAAGGCGACTTTACATGAAAGAAAATTATTGCTGCATCTCCACACTTCTTAGTTCACATTTTTGTGAATTTTTGTTCTATATTGTTCTATATTTTGATAACCTACTTGATCGATAAATATACAAATAATCAGAATACACAAAATGGCGCCCCAGGATCTGCCATTTTGTCTTTAAATTAATATATTGCGTATCCTATTACATAAAAACGAATATAACGATGCGTGAATCTTCAAAATCAACCCACGTGCTTAATGTAAAACCAATAAACAACAACCATACATTCTTATATATGCTGATATAAGTATAACTATAATAACCACTACGTTGAGCAGTTTGGGGGACCGTGGACATGACGTAGACTGTCTACTCTTCCCCCCGACGTACGTTCAACTTGTCGTGGCCGTCGGCAATCCCAGCTGTCCAAAGGCTATGGCTGTAAGCTATCCTTTTGTTGGGCTTACTAGGTACTAAAATTTCTAGCACTACACCTGTTACCTTTAGATGGTATGCGTAAATGCATTTAAAACAATAATAAATACTGTCTATTCAAACTTATTCGTGCCTGTTTAAAGCCAAGACTAACGTGTGTAGCCACCTTTATTAAAGAACTGTGCGTGAGCAACTTTTATGCACTACATAAAAAAGTTATGGGATATTTGTTTCTTTATTATGCAATTATAGAATTACTACCAATATTTAACAGTTTGTTTATCTTTTACTTAGGTTGAACAAACAACAAATTATTACGATCATTAAATTATTTTATTCATATTAAAAAAATAAGACATTAATACATAGCACCATCTAGTTCCATGATAAGCCACGAGGCTTGTTTTATGGATTCCAGATAGTTGATACACTACACATTTTATATAATTTTCAAAACAGAAATCTAATAAATATAAACACCCGTGGCTGAAATACAAACATTCGTGTTCATCACAAATAATTGCCACCATCGGGACTCGAAGCCGCTACCGCTAGCACAGCAAGTATTTATATTTGTGCATCTGTTCATTCCAGCTAATCTCTGAAGTGACGACTGTTCGAGTTCCGTTAAAATTAAAACATACTGAGGACAGACACGATCTAAGCGAGGTTGAGTCGCTAGTATTGAATATTTTAAATGTATGCCCAAAACTAAACCTGTGACATCAAAATGATATAATATTTACTATACTATAATAGAAAAGTTTGAGAATCTTTAGTAAATTGGTAGTGAATTATAATATCTTACATATATGTACATTTTCATTAATTAACTTTGAAAGAAACCTCGAGGGACCGTCGTTTGGAATATTATTAAGCATAATGTCCCTCAAATTGTGGAAAAAGTCATAAGGTCAATGGATGTTGGCCTTATTTAATGATAATGGTATTTCTATCAATTTTCAAATGCGGCTCTATTCTTATATTGAAGGACGGTACAATCCTAATCCTATACTAATAGAATGACAATGCGAAGAGGATCGAGCCTATTAATACTCCTGCAAGATGGATAATTGAAGATCAAACGAACTTACCAAGTGAAGTTCGATCACAATTATGTAAGCAGCTTCATTCGACGCGATTTTGATTTACATATTGTAGATGTATTTCCAACTATCAGCCTAGCACGGAATTTTAAAGCCTTTGCCTGTCTTTTTTTTTTTTTTATAAATGGCAACACTTACTTTTGACACCCCACTTTCTAGTCCCCACCTACCCATACTTCATCTATGCAATATTTCGCGCGGCTCCTCATTTAGTTTAAAGATTATTTACTTATTACTTTTATATTTACTGTTTTTAATTGTAAAACTAGGGTGGGTAAATACAAAATAATTTATTAGTCTTTATAATTAAATATTATGTTAAAGTCATTTCTGAAGGTAGAAGTGGAATTATGTTAATAAAAAAGGCTGTATGGACTATAGTCCTTTGCCTTTCCCTATTGGGGATAAATTTAAAAAACAACAATATGTTAATAAAATATATTACATAGGGTGGGTTTATATAAATCGCGTCGAATGAAGCTGCTTACATAATTGTGATCGAACTTCACTTGGTAAGTTCGTTTGATCTTCAATTATGTTGCGCAGCTTCATTCTTTGCGATTTTGATTTACATATTGTAGGATGTTCAGAGACAAAAACAGGAAATATAAAATGTTACTATGTATGTAATATAAAAGCAGGTAAGTATTAAGACGCATGTAAGTATGAACACAAGTTTTGTTATCTATATATGTATATTATATAGTACATATATTCAGTTTTATACGTTTAATACTTATTAATTCTTAACATTTTCACAGGCAAGTACTGAATGTGCAAAATTGTCATCAACAATATCTTTATTATAAAATCTGCAAAAAGTTACGGAATGTTAATTCCACTAGCACTCTTTCTAATTAAATTAATATTAACACCAAGTTTTTTGGCTGTGGAAGTAGCTGCGTGACGCGTACTATGTGCAGTAAAAATCGAAGTGTTTATACCATTCTTACCGAGCGTATTCTGTTTTTTAAAACAATAATAAATAAGTAATCATTTTTAGTGCCACGTAAGGATCTAGTTTTATGTAATCTAACGAACACTTAGCTGGGCATATACTTTGATTTTTAACTATAGATTGAAGTGAATATTTAAGAATAGATTGAAGTGAATACGTTTTTATAAGGTCAGGAATTTTATTGTTATATGCAAGTCTTATACCTTCATATTAGAAATCTTTATCAAGGCGAGAATCTGTACGCTATATGCGGTGACCAACAAAGGTAGAACTTTTTTCGAGAGAATTTCCAGATTGAGACGTTCATGTGGTCACTGTGCTGACAAATAGCTAAGAACAATACTAGGGTCCCACGTAATACTATATTTAGATTGAGAAGGTCTCGTTCTGAAAACACCGTTCATATATATATATTTTTTTTTTTATTATTATTACATCATTTTTAAGAATATTAGGAAATAATAGAGATGAGGCATATTTGTGTGAATTTATTTTTCCCTACTTAAGGTCTTTGTGAAAGCATTTACTCATATGATCTAATATAATAGGAATAGACATATAGGAGTAATCGTAATTTTTATTCTTACAATACACTAACCAATGGAGCTAAATGTTATGGAGCTGTCATACTGTTTTTAAGTATTCCCTGAATGTGAATTCATTAGAATATCAACGGTTCTAGATGTAAGATCCATTTTTAAATATTTATTTCTGACAACTTCGCGGCTACTAAGCACAAGGTTTGATGAAGGCTGTGTGATGTTTTGAAAGGAGAAATTAATAATATAAGGCTTGGCTTAAAATATGTTCACAACGTGAGCAAATCTATTTTTCAAATAAGGGGAGCCAGGGTTGTGTAGGCTAGTGTGGAACAACACCTTCTGCTCTATGCGATATAATTTTTAGCAAATCTATTAATCTTAAAATAAGGGAGGAAAGGTATAAATATATGGATATAATTTTGCAGGACACAGTAAAAGCATCAATAGCTAATGCATCTGCGTCCAATATATTTTTTACATTTTGCATTACACCGACTTGCAATTATTATAAATCAATAACGCATTTTATAAAATTTAACACAATTTTTCGAAATGCATAGTCTGCAATTTCTCATTCTGTGTCCTGAATCTTTTTACGTATTATACTTGTATAAATATATGATGCAAAGATAGGTATATAGTTTATGCGACTCACTACTTCCATCTGTCTTTACTTACTCGTATTTGACCGAGATGTGGATATTGCACACGAGGAGTGAGCAATCCGATCCGATCATGAAGTAGCGGTTGTATTATAAATGCTTAAAAAGATTTCTATGCCAAATATATTTTTTGTGAAAACTTTTAATGTAAAAAAGAGCAGTTTAAATTTTATAACTAATTAAAGTGTAGACGACTTTTCTCCAATTTCCAAAATCCGTAAACTTTTCTATTAGTACAATTACTACTCAATCCAGTAACAGATGCATTAGAAAAATCTCTAAGTGATAATAATTGTTAAATCTAAAAAGTCACTAAGACTTTTCTATATTAGCTAACCACCAATGTGTTTAAATCTGGTCTTAAATTAGAATGTACATCAATTATTTTATCACAAGAAAAATCTTTATGTAAACACGAATATTTATGGTATTCAAACTGTTTTGTGTGTAGCCAGGAGTATTCTACTGCAGGACTCACAAAATTACGTAATTTACATTTCTTCAATTTTACAAAATTTAATAGCATTTCTTTTTTACATTTTTTATCTAATATCTTCGGATAGTTGCAGAAACATATTTTTTGAGTCGTAAACAAAACCTAAAAATTTACATTGTTGTTTAGGGGTTAAGAAACTTTTATCAGTATTAATTATTATAAAACTTGTGACATCAAAAAATATTATTCTGACACTCTTGAAAAGTATCTTTAAAAACATGAAAGATCTATATATTTCTATAGATAAATTACTTATAAAATATTATATATTTACTACGAATGTATTCTAAGACAGGATTTAGAAAGTTTGTGAATACGTATGTTACAGTGTATAAGTCAAATGGTAAACAGGTGAATTCGAAAAGACTATCGTTATACTTAAAACGAAAAATTAAAACTTATACGAGTACGTAACTACTTTCGTACTATACTTAAAACTTTGATGTAGTACGATAATCGTGCCATTTTGAAATATTTTTTATAATATTTATTTAATCTTTTTATGTATAAAATTAATCTTTCGTCACGATTAGGCTTAAGAACCAGAAAAAATTCGTGATAAAAATTCAAAATTTTCATGGCTACATTTACATATTATGGCACAAATTTTTTATAATTTTGCAATTGATTTCTCATAATCATAAATATGATTCAATTACGAAGTATATTGAAGGACAATTTATTTGTGTTTGTAAAGAAAGAAAAGGAATTCTATATATATATAAATCCAAGACAATACTATGGGATCACTTAGTGATCTTGTTCCAATTGGATATAAAGAACATTAATCGGCCTGCGTACTGTACCTCGTTTATTTGCGAGTCGGTCTGTGTACCGGCGGAGGAGGCCGGCGTGCTGAGGGCGGTGGTGGCGGAGGCGGCCGCTGTACCCAGTGGCAATATATACATAGATTATTCTCACTGTTAAAAATATTATTGTTGTTAAAATAAGTTCTAGATAGTTGCTTTTGAGTTACTTTTAACACTGCACAGATTTTGGTAATGTGAGTGGTATTAATAGATAGAATTACAAACTTTTTAGTCAGGTAATTGTCTCACCGTGATGCATATCACATAAAATTTTACATACTTACACCACTGAATGGTTTTAGAAATTTTAAATTGGTCAAATACTTCATCAAAATTTGACGAAAAGATAATTAGAATAGTAAGACCAATTAGCGAATGGTTTTGGTCTGTTCGATAAAGATATATAAATATAAGATAATTTTAACTCTTTTTATAAATTGCTCCAATAGAGTAACTTTTACTTCGAGATTTAAAACAGGCGGTACGAGTAACTCGTAATTACTAGGAACTAAATATTCTTTAGCCATTAGGTCCTTTTGTTCTTTATTTAATCCTTCCACAGTATCTTCATCCATCTGGAAGCTATGTCCTTGTCCGTGGTGTCTGATTCAGGTGCATTTCTAAGTATTTCTAAAATACCCTCACCTAGCTTATCTTCAACTTTTTCCATTGGTAGTTGAGTCTGTAGTGATAAAGTGAAA
The DNA here is from genome assembly GCA_905231865.2 of Boloria selene. Classification (NCBI taxonomy): domain Eukaryota; kingdom Metazoa; phylum Arthropoda; class Insecta; order Lepidoptera; family Nymphalidae; genus Boloria; species Boloria selene. The sequence goes on from HG993132.1 coordinate 603,882, forward strand.
ACCATCCCGTTGTTCAGAGTCCGTTGTCTCCTCTGTTCGGGGCGAATAGGATGCCTCACATGTTGTGAACACTCATGTCGTGTTGTCGTCTTGTCGAATCTAGTATTCGCATGGACCAGTGAACTTTTATCACATCTTACTAAAATGATCTCCAGATCGTTAAATATGGCAAGCATAATGGTAAAAACGCATCAGCTCTCTTATATGATGGTAAAAACGCATCAAATTAATCGTGATGGAATTTTCATCACATCTTACTAAAACGATCTCCAGATCGTTAAATATGGCAAGCATAATGGTAAAAACGCATCAGCTCCCTTATATGATGGTAAAAACGCATCAAATTAATCGTGATGGAATTTTCATCACATCTTACTAAAACGATCTCCAGATCGTCAAATATGGCAAGCATAATGGTAAAAACGCATCAGCTCCCTTATATGATGGTAAAAACGCATCAAATTAATCGTGATGGTGAAAACGCATCACTTTTGTGAATAAATTGTAGTATATTAAATTTTAAAGGTTATTTTACGGCAAAAATTAACAATATAATTTCAATAATAAGTATTTAAAAATAAAATTATAAAATAAATGTTTAAATTGATTGCTATTTCTGAATTCACATCTACCGTCCATTTTAGAGAAAAAATACTTACTCTGAATATCTTCATCGGATGAACTTAGTAAATACAATGCTTTGCAGTTTATTTTCTTGTCTCTTTTCAAATAGTTTCTTCACTTTGTGATTATTAAAAAACTTAATTTTATCGTGAGATAGTTTTGACGTGCGTAGGCTTCAGCACGGAAAAACATAATGAGGAGCCGCGCGAAATATTGCATAGATGAAGTATGGGTAGGTGGGGACTAGAAAGTGGGGTGTCAAAAGTAAGTGTTGCCATTTATAAAAAAAAAAAAAAGACAGGCAAAGGCTTTAAAATTCCGTGCTAGGCTGATAGTTGGAAATACATCTACAATATGTAAATCAAAATCGCAAAGAATGAAGCTGCGCAACATAATGGTAGACTAAAATATTATAATAATTTTATATTAATATATATTGCACATAGAGTGCTTTCATGTAGGCAATTTATAAATTCAATGTATTTTTATAAGTGTTTAACGGCGACGATAATTCAACTTATAACTAAAGTGTAATCTTACTTATCCATAAAAAATAAATATAATAACATTACTGAGATTTTTCAGTAATATAATTAAAAAATAATTGATAACAATAATTGCTTTCGTTAAAATCAGTACTTGCCAGAATTATAGAGTTGTAATAAGCTTTGTTTCAATTATTTTATTTTATTACTATCTTACCCCTAATTTTTCTTTTAGACCGGACTCTTCAAATGGTAATCGCATTATCTTACTAATGTTACTAAACTCGGAGCCATAAATGTTTTTTGCGAGTTGCTAGTTAAAATTATAACGACATCTTCCCAGAGTTTTTATAAGTAAGACTCTTTAATAATATGAAGCTTATTTTATTATTACAAATCGCAATTTTTCAATTGCTCTCAAACTGAAGTGCTTCATAACATTACTGTATTTCTTCTTTGAAACGCTATTTCTTCAACGTTTGAGAACCAATTTTCATAATTAGTTTTATTGAGAAGACTACACTTAGAGAGAACAATTTCCATTTTCATTGTTTGAAAAAAAATTTAACAAGGCGTAACATGCCAGTCTGTTATTTATTTGACTAACCCATCCCCCTGCTCCTACCCATTAATATACAACACCATCTAACTCTATGGTAAGCTACAAAGCTTATGTTATGGACACCAGATAGTTGATACACTACATATATATATATATATAACTTTAAATACATACATATTGTTAATAATAAATATTTGTACTCACAAATAAACGCCCCTAGTGGGGCTCGAACCGGCGATCGCTTAATCAGTAACTGCGTTAAACGTGTCGTAAATCTGTACTCAACTGGCATGTCTTGAAGTCATTAACTAGAAAATTGAATAAAACTTTAATAATTTGATAACTTTTCAAGTAAGATATATTTACATATACTTCAAACTTCCCCAATTATACGATGATTAAATAAAGTAAACGGTACTGAACATGATCCGTAGTAATTGTACCTGGGTAGTGCAAATAGTATCGAGTGTCCTGTAGATTAAACAATGTCGCCAATTAGTCCGTGTAAGTGAGTAAACATAATAAGTACTGTGGTTACAATATGTATGTATGATGTATACATTAACAAGTGTACAACCATTATTATTATTTTTATAGGTAAAACTTTAAATAAATATAAATATATGTTTTTCACATCGTAAGCTACGAAACTTGTGTTATGGACCAGATAATATCATTAAAAATTCAAAAAAGGATAACGTGTGGTGTCGTGGGACACCGGATAGGAACGAAGTTCCTTATTATAAAAATATTAATTTTAAGTTCTATTAGCGGTATAAAGAAAATAATTATTCTGGTATACATTTTTTATATATTTTATCGATAAAAATAAAAATCTAAACATACAAAATCACTACATAGTATATATAAAACAAAGTCGCTTTCTCTGTCCCTATATCCCTTTGTACGCTTAAATCTTTAAAATTACGCAACGGATTTTGATGTGGATTTTTTTATATAATATTTATTGCCATTTTTAAATAATATAAATATAATTGAAAGAAAGAAAATATCTTATATCACTAGCACTAGCACGACACGATTGGCTCAGTTGGTAGTGACCACTTTCTGCGCCAGCGGTCGCGGGATCGAGTCCCGCTAGGGCATTCATATATTGAGCACCAATATTTGTACTCCAGGCATGGGTGTTTATATTTATAATATGTATGTATTTGTGAATTATTTTACTAGTTCTAATAGAAAACCAACATATAACATATACCATATATAGAGTGCAATATAGAATAAATCAAACGCTACGGAGAGCTCTCTGTTTGCTCGACGAGATATTGACACTGTTACTGAAACATCAGTTTTCCATTAACCATGAAGCTTTATCAACTATAAGACGAAGTTCTGAGAAATGTCCGATGACTAGTTTTACTTAATTTAATCCAGAGAGTGCTTTTCAAAGCTCTTGTTTGTTTGTGAAGTTCAAATTATTTATTTAACTAAAGATTTACAAAAATATCTCTAATGGATCTGCTAATTAATGTTATTTGCTACAAAATAATTTAAAATGAATTCGTAATTAAAGTCTTAAAAGCTGTATCTAATTATTCTTCAAATGATAAAATGTATTTATTAAATGGTCGAATCGACTAAGTCATCACAATATTGATGTCAGAGATTAAATTTTGTTTAAGGTGTGTCCCAGCCAGTGGGCGTTCTAAGTTTAATAATAATAATCAGCCTTATAATTAAGACAGTGGTAGCCCAGTGGTAACGCGCTCGGCTGGATAACCGAGTGATGCGGGTTCAAATCCGGGTTTTGCACCTCTGATATTTTCATGTGCGAATCATTTCTATCGTGATTACTACTTGTCTTATGGTGAAGGAAAACATCGTGAAGAAACCTGCATGTCTGAGAAAACCTAGCAAGTTTTCGAAAGACACGTGAAGTCTGCCAACTCGCACTTGATCAGCGCGGTGGACTATGTCCTGATCCCCCTCGTACTGAGGGAGGCCCGTACCCAGCAGTGGGACGTTAAAAAGGGCTGATGATGATGATGATGAATCAGCCTTTTTGATGGCCCACTGTTGGGCATTGGCTTCCATTAAATATGTCCAGTCTTTAGAATACTGTGCTATACCTCGCGGATATTTTTAGAACTTCTTTCCTTTAGCATTTTGGTTTCTTTACAAAATTTTATTATATTATAACAGCAAAATATATTAATAGTGAAATATGTAATAAATAAGTAATATGAATATTTCTGAAGTGCGGTGATTCTTAATTTTTAATATTATCATATTATTGGACTGCCACTGCTACTCGTAGTTGAACTTTAATTTTTTACTTAAACTCTTCAATTCTGTGGGTGCAACATTTTAACAAAATATTTGTTTGACTGTAGAACATAAAAATCAAATTATTTCCACTGAAAGTATTGCAAATACTTGAATCAATATTGAAAATATCTACGCCAATGCATCGAGTGGACCATCAGTTTTGAGACCGCAAACTAAAATGGTACTAAAAATATTTTTGTTTATTTATTAAACCATCTGTATAATTAGTTTATATATTGATTTTAAATATCAATGATGCTGCTTTACTGCAATTTTTCTTCTGTGGTTGAAAATTCTCCAAAATTACTTCAGCTTTAATATACGCCTGAGCCGCGCGGCTACCTGTTTCATATATTATGTGCGGCGTGCACTACTCCTCCTTTCCTGTTATTGTAGTTTTAGTAGTGATCCTTATTTCTTGCAAATAAAATAACCTATATTAATCAGTGATAATGTAGCATTCAAATGGTGAAAGAATTTTTTAAATCAGTCCAGTACTTTTTGAGCCAATTCGTTACAAACATACTTACATACAAATCTTTCCTCTTTATAATATTTGTATAGATATATGTGCCTCGGAGAGCACGTAAAGCCGTTGATCTTGCACCTTAGTTTTCACTGGTCGTGTCGAACAGTCGTCCCACCGGAGTATGAGAGTTATAGGAACAGAGAGTGCACTTGTGTCTGCGCGTACACTTGTGCACTATAATATCTCCTGCGTAGTTGGCCTGTCTCAATGAGATCGGCCTAGATGACTGGAATCGGTCGGATATATAGGTTCTCCCTATATATAACTAGATAGAAGAATAATACTTGCAATTATTCATTTTTTTCCAGTCCCACTGCTGAATATGATCTTCTATTTATATGAAGGAGATTATTTTTTAGTCTATACGCTAACTAAATGTTAGTTGGCAGATTAAAATATTTTATTCACATATTCATAAACAATTGATGACAGTGTATGTATTTTAACATGGACTTTAAACAGCGATTTTTAATGAAATTATCAGGCAATTTTCCAATTTAAATTAAGCAAGCTGGTACTTTGATGTTTGGCAGCAATTAATTAATCTAAACAATTAATATTACAGTATTATAATCCGTGCTCATTATAAAGGCAGCATGTTTGTTTTTCCTTTATATAAAAATATCTTTTAAGTTTAAATTTTTTTTTCAGCCGTTATTGTCCCACTGCTGGGCAAAGGCAAAAGAAAAAAGGCTCTTTTCTTTCCACTCTGTCCTCTTTTTCGCGATGTGTTGCCAGTCTTTTCTATGAGCATCTAGATCGTCTGTCCACCTGCTTCTCGGTCTACCGCGATGTCTTTTTGCGTTTTGAGGCATCCAAAACGTAATGGATTTAGTCCATATTTCGTCAAATATTTTATTTGATTTTAATATTATTGTAACATAATATAAGAAAAACGTTCACGTAGATTTTTATGCCTTATTTTTAAGCATTTAGCGACTCAACAAGTTATATATGAGGATATTTTCTCTATGCCAAATTACATCCAACAGCTATGAGCTGTTACAAGTAATAACAGATGCATGCAAGAACATACAGACGTACTCATAATCTTAAGTTTTAATACTATATTGAAAATTTTCAGTGATATTTTCTGACAATTCTATCATCAATCAAATAATAATAAAAGAATTTATGTATATCTCGTATCTAACCACGTGTGAAACTCACGTTACATATCGCAAGCTTAGACCCCTCGGGCCGAGTAATGGATGGCATCGACGCCTCGAGGACTGATGCGCCCTGGTATTCTATAAAACCACTCATTTTTCATGTACGATCATATTTAGAATACATTTATTTGGAAAATGTATGTAAGCTTCTCGTTCCTTATGGTTTTTGTTGATGGGATTATTTTTCATAGAATGGTTTGCAACGTTATTAAAAATATCATGTGAGTGCGAGTCGCATGATACTTTACTTATTATTGAAGTAACTTTCGTAGCAATCAAATATATCATTCAAAACTTTAATCACTACATATTATAAAACAAAGTCCTTCGCCGCGTCTGTCTGTCTGTCTTTTTGTTAGCGATTAACTCACCGATTTTCATGCTGTTTTCACCAGTGAATAGAGGGGTTCTCGAGAAAGGTTTTAGTATAAACCTTGTCAAGTTCTTGTATACATTTACTAGTGGAACCCGCGGCTTCGCTTGCGGCAAATGTAGGACCCCCTTTAATAAATAAAAATGTATAAAAAGTTATACGTATCCCTATAGTTGCCGAATCACTACATAGTATAAAACAAAGTCGCTTTCTCTGTCCCTATATCTCTATGTATGCTTAAATCTTTAAAACTACGCAACGGATTTTGATGCGGTTTTTTTTAATAGATAGAGTGATTCAAGAGGAAGGTTTATATGCATAACTAGCACATCCCGCGGCTTTGCCTGTGCTAAATCTAAGGAAGAGCTCGAGCGAAGCGAGTGCGAGTCGCTAGTACATATGAAGTTATATAATATATGAAGTTTCGACTGCCTATACTAGACGCATCTGCGTGCTCAGCACAAGAAAAATGTTTTTCTATTCGATTCTGATTACATCGAGCAACTCGTTGATATATAAGTATGTGCGCAAACACAAGAGCATAATTCGGTGGAACCGCAACTTTACTGTATCGTAGAGATTAAGCGCAGAACTGAAAGCTTAACGCGCTTTCAACTCCTATTTATTTAGAAAAAGTCATTCAGTGATATTATTTTGTAAAGTATACAAAAACATACAAGTAAATTCCGCTTAAATAACTCAAAAATACTACGAACAAGAAGTAAAAACTTGCTTTATCTCAAGTATCATCAATCACTAAAAGTAAGGCACGTATCACGGCGGTTATGTGCTGACCAAGTTCCCTGGGGCTGGAGAAAACTTTGTGGGATAGATTCGATGAGTGCCGCCTTATATATTAACATAAGCGAACCCTGGCCCCGCTCGGTTCATCCCTAGGAAAGAGTTAACGGTTAGTGAAGATTTCTTAAAGATGAGATATTTTCGCGCAATATAAAGTATCCTTGACCTAGAATATAATCAATTATTGACATATAGAGTTTTATGAAAATCAGTTCAGTCCACAACACAGACACAAATTCTATGGATTCGGCTTTCCGGCTATATAAAATTTATTTTCCATAAAAATACTTTTAATATGTTCATAATACTAATAAAACGTATTCAAAACCACGCATCTTACTGCAGTTAATGCTAAATGTGCCTTACACCAGTTTATTACACCTTATCACTTACTTATTTTATCAAGTAATACCCCACAAATGGTTAACGTTATTTTTATTTTCAATTTGCCTTTTAAACAAGGTAAAGCTCTTTATCAAAAGGGTCAAAACTTTGAACGGAATTATGAATTTTCTTGATGAAAATACAACATCTCTTAATGAAAGCTCGAGTTTATGCAGTTTTATGTAAAAGAAGCTCGTTCATGTGGCTGTTTCAGTTTTTTTACGTGGCTGGCGTATAAATTAAAATATAGAAAAAGCTACCTCCATAGAACTTCATGTATAATTTTTTATTTAGATTTAACGCGAGCGAAGCCGCGGGTTTCGCTAATTATACATATAAACCTAAAAAAAAACGCATCAAAATCCGTTGCGTAGTTTTAACGATCTCAGCCTATGGACAGACAGACAGCGGGAAGCGACTTTGTTTTATACTATTTAGTGAATAAAATATACTACGTATGTTTGTTACTCCTTCCTATTGAAACAGCTAGATAGATTGGATGAAGAAAACATATCAAACTACCTTGGGTTATATAAATAATAAATATGAAAATGTAGCGTAGTCTTTATATTATGTCTAATATTTAATTACAAATGTTTATTTAATTTATTTAATTCGTATTTCAAAATATATTACCAGTATTTAGATACAGATATTTTCTGAAACTCCTTCACTATATATCGATTTTGGTATCAAAAACAAAGGTGTGCCTCATTTTATATTAAGGGCGACCTCTGTCAATGCCTAAAACCTTTATCATTTATTCGGAACGTTTATCATTCTAACCCTGTCCCCGTTATATTTGCCCGACGCAAATACCGTCGCTATGAATTTAGCTGAGTTGTACTAACGCTGATGGTTCTATTGCCCTCAATTTCATTTGAAAATTCCGAAGATATAGTTTAGTTCGGGTGAAGCCGCGGGTTCCGTTAGTATATTTTTTATAAATGATAGCCTATGTGATGTTCTGATGTGTAAGCTACATATATTATTGTAAAGTTTCATTAAAATCCATTTAGTAGTTATTACGTGAAAGAGTAACAAACATCCATCCATCCATCCATCCATACTTACAAACTTTTGCGTTTATTTATTAAAATTACCGGCTCTGACTACCTTCAGATATTTTCCTAGTAAAAAACAAAAACAAATGTAATCCATTAATACAGTACTTTTTATTCCAGATTGTAATCTATTTCTTTGCTAAATTCCATCCAAATCCGTTCAGTCTTTTTGGCGTAATTGAGTTACAAACCCATGATCCATCCAATCCCTCGCATTAACGTGTATGTAGTAAGATTTCAAATATTAAAATTTTAAGACTATTTTAGAAAAAGCTTTCCTGTTATTGGTATTTGTATAATAATTGTATACGGCTGATTAAATGTAAGCTCGGTGCGTGGCAAATTGAGACGTAGGTTGCGGTTGCTTGGCGATGTCACGTGCTTCATTACGGACTAACATAAAACAGTAGTTGAGTGTATTATAATTACTATGTAATTTATATCTCCATTATTTATATAAAACACCGTATTCTGTTTATTTATTATGTATTAAAGACCGCATCATATTCTTTCATTCATAATATAGTAATTAGTACATGTACATATTATATCGCTTTAAATATTATGTAAATAAAAAAGTCCAATGGTAATGCGCTGGTTTGAAAACCTAAGTGGAAGTCTGAGGGAAACTAGCAAGGTTTACAAAGACATTTTACTCTACTACTTATCTGCTTGCAAGTGGTTCGGGTCCTTCTGGGGACATTTATTTGTCTAATGAGCACTTATGGGTGTACTTCAGTCATAGGTGTTTATTTTTATATATTTTCAATGTGTGTATATTTAAAAATATATGTGTAGTATCTAACTATCTGATATCTGTAACACAAGCCTTGTAACTTACCATGGAACTATATGGTGCTGATGTGTCAACATTGTTTTATATATATTTTTACTATGTTTTATTTATTATCTATTTCCCTATACTAATATTGTGTTATACATACATAGCTTTGCTTTGCTTTGGCTAATTCACGTTTAAAATGCAAGATATATTTTACATATTTCACTTCTTTTTACAAAATTTCAATATAAAATTGTTGCTACGATGAATTAATTATTACCAGCATTAAAATTTTCTTTATAATAACTACAATGCGATTAAGTCCAAGCCTTTGTGCTCGCACGTCGCACCTCATTCGTTCTCGGAAAAATTTGTATTTCAAGCATAAAATAATATAATAAAGCTATTTTTATTCACACGAAATTATGATAATGATAATTTTACTATTTTATTTTTTTTACTTCAAGCTAAGAGTTTGTAAACTGCCTTGCCAACTTAGTCTTATATTTCTGTCCATCTTTAAGAATTCTTTTTAATAGACAATTTAATTAATATAAATGCGTATTTTATCACATGGCAGATATAGTGTACATAATATTATGTATACACGAATATAAGGTATTTCTTGGCATATTAACTTGGCATCATCATCAGTGCAGATAGATCAATACGAATATCAAGGCGCAAAATACTTAACCTCTTCACGGTGGATTTTTAACATCAACTACTAAGTTACGTAATTTTTCTTTTGAAAAAACTCAGTGACTTATTTGCTACGAGTAGATAGATACTGTTTAATATATTTAAAACAGTGTTTAGTACAAATCAAAATTTAACGACACTTTTGGCACAGTTTGTAGTAACCCTAATTTCTTGCGCCAACGGTCGCGGGTTCGAGTCCCGCTGGGTGTTAGTCATGGGTGTTTATATTTATAATATGTGTGTATTTAAACTTATATATTATGTAGTATAACTATCTGGTATCTGGTAACATAAGCTTCGTAGCTTGCCACGGAACTAGATGGCGCTGTGTGTAAAATAATGTCCTAACATATTATTTTATTATTTAAAACTTTTTTATCCTACAGATGGTATCGAGAGACTTCTGGTGGTGTTCTACGGGAGGTACGTGAAGGCGAAGGCGGTGGCCGCTACAGTTTATCATCAGACTCGCTGTCCATCCGACGAGCTGAGCTCTCAGATGATGGCAGATGGGCCTGTAGAGCTGCTAACGCACATGGTCATATAACACTACGGCTACATTTGTCTCTACGCGCCCATCTTACTGTACACGCCCAACCGCACACACAGGTAAGTTACTTAAAATATCTGATGAAACAGAGAGTTTATGTGAACATTTTTAATAAACAGAGTTTATTCAACATTTTTTAACGTCCTCACGGACCTCCCTTCAACAAGAGAGGGATCAGACCATAGTCCACCGCGCTGGCCTAGTGCGTGTTGGCGGACTTCACATGTCTTTCGAAAACTTGCTAGGTTTTCTCAGGCATGCAGATTTTCACACGATGTTTTCCTTCACCGAAGACAAGTGGTAATCGTAAATATTAAATATAATGCCTTATTGAAGGATATGAATAGATTTTAATGTTTATATTTTAACATAATTATGGATTTTCCAAAACGATCAAACAAGAGAAACTTTCATGCTTTTGTAGAAGGTACCTGCTACTAACTTTATTATAGTAGAAGCATAATTCCTTTTTTAAAAGTTGACAATAGCATTCACGCCTACCACTTATGTAAAGGACATGACTGACTTAGTTTTTAGTGACCCAACTTGTTTGCCTATTGCGGTTGCGAATTCGAATAACATTGCAGGCATTCATTTATATAGTAAGCACGAATGTTAGCTCTTCAGTCATATATTTTTTAAATATGTATATAGCTCAAGTTACATGTGTGTAGGGTATCAACCATGTGGTATCCATAAAACAAACCCAACATATTTATTTGATTACCTATAATATTATCTTAAAAAATCAGCCAGATCAATTCCTGGCATTAGCTATACAAAGACTGTAATAATCAGAACCGATAATTCTTACTTTCTAATAATATAAAAATAATTTTGAATTCGAATAATAAAAACAAAAACGTTAAGAAAATACAGGAACTACTACTATTATTGCAGTTTAATAGCTATAACAACTGAAAAGGCTTAAAAGGTCTAAAATCCAATTCCGAAAATTTAATCAAAAGTTTTCATCGTTCTGGCTCTGCATAAAAATATCCACAATTTCAACTCATACTGCCAATTTAGTTCAGAAACTTTCGCACTGTGGCCTGATTAATAAGCGAGGTAGTAAAAACTAACAAAACACTCTAATTATTCAAAATAAATTACAAAAAGAGCTTATGTTAGCATAATTTCAATAACAATAATATATAGCAAGAGCTTAAGCACTAATTTACTGGCAAATTTTAATATTTTTCTTGCAAACAACCTTTTTATTCTAAGCTGGCGACTGGCCCTCGCTCAGCTAGGGTTCATTTTAACGTATATGTTGGGACATTATTACATACAGCGCCATCTAGTTCCGTGGTAAGCTACGAAGGAAGCTTGCGTTACGGATACCAGATAGTTGATATACTACACATATAAATTTGAAATAATCTCCTAACATAGATTTATTTTTATTTTACCTAGTAAAATATACAAAATAAAGACTCCAATATCTTTTATTATACGTATAGATCAAACAGAAAACGGGGCTAAAAGGTCGTTTAATTATTCCAAATAAATAATGAAGCAAACCTGTTATTTGCCTCTCCATTTAACCGTGCGGTGTTTGCGGCTGTGATTTTAACGTCAACTCCATCTGAATTCGAGTGACACAATTTTAATTGCCGTCCATCAGTTTAATTTTATTTAAATACACAAACATTTAAAAAAAGTTCTTTGATTTAGTAAAAAATATTCAATTTTAAGTAAAGTGAATGTTTAAAAATACTAACTTTAAAAGAAATTAACATCCATTGTCTTATTTTAACAAAAATATATTTTAAAGACATGTGAAAAGTATTTGTATACATAATATTTATTTTGGGAATTTTCTTTCAGTTTTCAAGTCATTTAAATAGAGGAAGTCATTTACTATTCTATATCGCAAACTGAAAAAAACATAATAATTTGGATTAACGATTTAAAACAAGAAGAAACTAAATTATGGTACTTATTTTTCGATATTCTCAACAACTAAAAATCATTATCCATTGTTTCTTTTAAAGAATAGGTTTTGTTTAATAATAGACGGTTTGTGGAAAATGAAATTACTTTTAAATGTTTTTAAAACAACGGTTTAGTTAAAAATTTGATGTTATTATGTATTATTCCACGAAATCTCATGAACGAAAACATATTTTGAAAAGATTTTGTTTTATACTATGTACCTACTTAGTATATTTTGATTGAAAGATATTATAATTAAATACAAACATACGCATAAAATTTTATATTTTATAAATGAGAAAGGAAACCTGTTTCAAATATCTTCTACGAATACATGTACTAAAAAGATCCTTTATGACAGTATAATGTTGGAAAAGTTATACAAAACACGTCGAATTGGTCACTTAAGAAACTTTAAATAAAAATGACAACAGTCTACGTACTTCCTTATCCGAAATGTAAAGGTTCAACAAAAGTAGGTTACTCGCTCAACAAAATAAACTCGCCGAAGGAAGCCGGGGCTGATTGTTTAAGATCGGTCTCCGAATTTTTAGTGACCCTTGGAAGGAATTGAGAATAACATTACTTTGGACACCACTTTTGCAAGCACAGGGTTTCAGTGATTGGGAGATTGGACCTTTGGGATTATTGGGGCAAACTTGTGTAAATGTTATATTTTTGAGTATATCAACTCGCCCACGCTCCGCTTGAACTCGTCCCTAGATAAAGCGCGAAAATAAAAGTAAATGTAAACATAAACTTGACTAATTATATTCTAAAACTTTTCTGGAGAACCACTCTATCCATTTGTGAAAACAGCATGAAAATTGGTACAGTAGTTTTTGAGTTTATCGCGAACAAACAGACTGACAGACGCGGCGGAGGACTTTGTTTTATACGAGTATGATATGATTCTAACAAATGTATTATATTAACATACTGCGTTTTACTGCACTCATAGTATACTGTCTATTAGATTTTTTTTGTATGTTTGTATATGTATGAAGTGGTAAAATTAATTGCAAAATATTAAAATTTTCCCTACGTCAAGATATTATTGATAATATTTACACTTTCTATTACACGGTCTTACAAACTTTAAATTTATTAGACTAAAAACATACGTGAAACCGTAATTCGCAACTAGTCTAACAAGTCTGGAGCATCTACTTGATGCTACTCGTCACGTCCACACTTCCTATTTGAACTACAGATCAATAGGAGCAGGTGAATATTGCGTCGTCTATTTTCATTTGTCGTCAACAAAATATAATAAAAAATACTATATTTTTCTTTGTAAAATTCTATTATAATAATTTTTCATCATTTTTTTATAATTCTTAAGGTAATTATATATTAACTGATTAGATTTACATACCACTGTATCACAACGTATTGCTTTAGTTTAATGTAAAATAATACAAAAATATTTAAGTATTAAGATTTTAATACCACAAAGTCGTTCTTGGATCTAAATAATACGCCTGAAACTATCAAAGAAAATGACAGTTTTTTGTAAACTCACTGGAAAACACATAGAACATTATGTATATAAAAACAATAGTAGTGATGATAATACATTAACAAGTCATTTTTAATAACTGAAGGCGAAGATAAATGTACCAGAATTTTTAAATTCTCTTTTGGTAATCGAATTTTATAGCATTATTATCGATGAAATGTACAACCATTATAGCCGATAATGGTATATTAATGCAAATATCGCGGCTTAATGTGAAGCACGTAACGGTTCCAGCGCCTACAATAAAATATTGGTATACTCGTATATTAGAGTTTTGGTTGATGACTGTATTGCTGACTAACTCGCTAGTGTCTGCCTGTCCGACTGTTCGCGAACATGTAAAACCACCACCAATAGAAAGAATGGTTCTCGAGGAAGGTTTAAGTATATTATAATAATTTGTCAAGTATTTTAATTTGTTTTGTATACATTGGTTAAATTGTCGGAAAAAAATAAGCCGTCTGGGAGTTTCAACGAAAACGCTTCCTGGACCCTTTGTGATATAACAAAATGATGTATGGTAAAATTGTAAATATCGTCTAATTTACAACTGCCAATTCAGATTTTAATTACATGCATGTTAAATTATTTATAGACGCACAAGCAAAAGTGCGTTTTTAAATTCTTTCAATAAAATATTCCTCAGATATCGAGCGTAAAAACTCATGTCTCAATCTCTCAAATACTAGTTTATACGACTTTACTTCAGCTTTTGAATTATTACCGATCGTTAATAACCTTAAAATTATCTGACTTGGTTTTAGATCTTTCATTATATTATCCTTAAAAACGAAGTTTCGTTGATGGCTTCTTTGCTAAATGTCTACGATTAAATTGAACAATTTCAGATGCGGTTACTTTACTGATATACTCAAGTTGTATCTTTTCGAATCTCGCTTAACCATACATTAAAGTACGAGTATATATTTAGTATTTCTTATTATCTTTATTTTTATATATCATGACTCAGTAGCAGTACTTAGTCACGGTTAATTTTGTACAATTAATGGCTGTTTTTTTGGTTGTAAAATGCTCTGACGCATACCACCAGGTGGTTGTGTTGGACTCACCAGCTTAAAATAAGCCAGTACTACCTACTACAAGGTGTCTCAAAAGAAAGTTCACATTTAAATCTTTTTTTAAAAGAAAAGTCTTAGCTTTATTGAAAAAATGTTTATTTTATATCGAAGTACACTGTTTGGGAATTTATTTTTTAAAAATAACATCGTCCAAATGTAAACCGTTGCGCTCTCGGCATTCATTTAGTCGGGCACTAAAATTGCCTATGACAGCTCGGCAAGTAGTCTCCGTGATGGCTGCCATTTCATGACGGATATTTTCTTTTAATTGTGCCAGGAAAGTCGGTTTATTAGCGTAAACTTTTTATTTGACATAACCCCACAGGAAAAAATCCATAGGCGTTAAATCGGGACTCCGTGGAGGCCAATTTATGTCACCTCGCCTGGAGATTAATTTGTTCGGAAAAATTTCTCGAACTCGAGGCAGAGATCTGTTGGACGTGTGTGAAGTTGCTCCATCCTGCTGGAACCATGTTCTTTGGTTGTAACCAGGAAATTTTTGCAGTTGGGGTACGAAAAACTCGTCTAACATCTCCACATAACGCTCTGAATTCACTGTGAGTGTGCGTCCCCTTCCATCTTCAAAAAAGTAAGGTCCGATAATTCCTCGTGCCGACATCGCTGCCCATACGGTGACTTTGGGTGAATGTAGCGGTTTCTGATGTTTTTGTTTTGGGTTGGTTGCACTCCAGTAACGACAATTTTGCTTGTTTACATGCCCATTCAGGTGAAAATGGGCTTCATCGGAAAACAAGATGTTGGTGAACGTTGGAAAGCGCTCAATCATCTGATTTACAAAGGCAAGCCTCTGACCAGCATCTTGAGGCTTCAGTTCTTGCACTAACTGAATTTTGTACGGGTGCAGCTTTAAATCTTTGTGTAAAATGCGGCATAATGAAGATCTGTGCACATTTAAAGCAACAGCACGCTTCCGAATCGAGAGGTTTGGATCATCTCGAATAGACTGAGTAACACTGTCCACGTTTTCGGCTGTTCTTGATGTTCTTGGCCGCCCAGATTTTGGTTTCTCCAGAGTTGACCCAGTCTCTTCAAACTTCTCAACCCATTTTGCAATGAGTCGAGTGCTAGGCGTATCATTTAAGTGACGAATATGTCGAATACTGCAGAATTTTCTACGCGCTACAGTCGCCGAATTACCGTTTTTGTAAAACTCACGTACGCACAACGCACGGTCCGCACCAGAGAAACGCTCCATAGCGACTAAATTCCCAAGAGCCAGACTACCGACTGACATACCCCCCGCGCCCCTCAGAATAGTTGCTTTCGCGTAATAAGATAAGCAAATGTGAACTTACTTTTGAGACACCCGGTATAACCCAACGGACATCACCCGTCTTGATGGGGTATGGCAGGATAACTTGCGCATGCAACTAAGACGCCCCGACGGCCCGACTGGCCTGCTAAGGCAGACCACACAACCAAGAGGACAGTCCACTCTGCTATCCAGAGAAGTACCAGGAGTAACCTACATGACACACCACCCTCCGAAGTGGGGGTGCCATATCAGAACTTTGGTTCATCACTGAATTATTGGTCAACTCTCAATACGAAATGTCTAAATGTTAATCATGTAAGTAGTTTGATTCGGTTGACATACCAACAATACTGTAATATGGTGAAGTTTATATTTGTTATCGTATATTACAGTAAATTAAATTTTTATCACAGATTATTTTCTCTATAATATTCATGTGATCCAATGTCATAATATGTCCAACAACGTAGTACGGAAAATCATGAATCATTCAGACAGTTAAGACAAGATCTATAATATCATATAATAAGAATAGATATAATATGATATCTTATATGAAGATAAACAAATATATTTATTGAACTGTCACCTTTGGTATGTATCTCTTTATAGCAAAAAGCTTTATAGCTAGTTCATTAAAAAAATTTAAAGTAGGTTAAAGGAACAGGTTCTAAACGAAAAATTTACACGTCGTACTCAATATTCAGTTTATTTCTTTGTCAATAAATTGATATATCATATTTGTTATTAATTATTTCTTCTATCGTTATATCTGTTATCTTGTTGATTGCGGCGATTTTGTCGGACCGGAGGATCCTGCACGTAGTCGTATCCGTAAGTGTCTTGTTGATTGCGGCGATTTTGACGTACTGGCGGATCTTGCATGAAGTCATATCTAAAAGTGTCTTGTTGATTGCGGCGATTTTGTCGGACAGCTGGATCCTGCACGTAGTCATATCTGTAAGTTTCTCGTTGATCGCGGCGATTTTGACGGACAGGCGGATCCTGCACGTAGTCATATCTATAAGTGTCTTGTTGATTGCGGCGGTTTTGACGTACTGGCGGATCTTGCATGAAGTCATATCTAAAAGTGTCTTGTTGATTGCGGCGATTTTGTCGGACAGCTGGATCCTGCACGTAGTCATATCTGTACGTTTCTCGTTGATCGCGGCGATTTTGACGGACAGGCGGATCCTGCATGTAGTCATATCTATAAGTTTCTCGTTGATTGTGGTGTTTATGTTGGTGTCGCTGATCCTGTGCATAGTTATATCTGTTAGCTTCTTGTCGATCGCGGCGATTATTTTGTTGCATAGATTCTTCCTGCGCGCAGATGCCGCTCAGCACTGCCAGGATCGTCGCAAATACTAACATCAACGTGGTCGAATACATTTTTAAGTTAGTAAGTAGCAACTTCAGTGCTGAACTGGTTGGTATTTACAATATCTTATTGAAACTACTAACGATATTTATACTGTTAGCATAATGATCCATTTATAAATTTCATTTCATGGTTACTATGTATTTTGAAAATAAATGTAATCTTGATACGCATTTGTAGTGATTTGAATCGGCTATATTCTTATTTTGTTTAACTATTTTTTATCCGACTTTGGCGAAACCTTAAGGATCGTGACGTTTCTGATCTGTTTGTATATACTTAACGTCTCAGCCAATTTCAATGATATTTATTTTATTTATATATTATTTATTCATAAATAAGTTTATTCGCATTCCTTAAGAACTTATTAAAAGGTTTCATACAAAATCTTGACCAAATATACATGAACTTTATCTCGTTAAGTGCAATAAAATATGTTTTCTGGAATATAAATGTTCTAAATTATCGCACGCACCCGAAATTCTATAATCATAAAAATATTATGTCAAAAACTCTAGTGTTTGAATATTCAAATTTCATGCATTGGAGCGCTCGTAGAGTCATTGTTCCTATCCCACTATGAGAGTAAAACAAATGGACTCTCTATTTCTTTGTTGCTAGTATGCAATCGTAGATAGTAATCTACGCTTACACTTGTGCACTTGTGCACTTACCTATACATCAATCAGGCTAGTTTAACTGACGATGACCGGCGTGACTGATTTTATTATTAAGACGAATATATTAGAACATATCGAATAAAATAGAAAAAATGTTAACTAGCCTTTTTGTTTTGAAGTCGGTAAAAGTTACGTACATATTATTATTCTTATCAAAATTTTAAATGCGTAAAATGTGGTATTAGCATCATATGACTTTAAATGCGAAACATTTTGCGAACACAATTTTGATTATTTCATTTCAATTGAACATAATATTTTTCAGTTGTGAAGAGTAATTGCATGGTCAATTATATAACTGTTTCAACTACTCTTCAAAATATATTCGACCAAGTTGATGTAGTATTCGCAACAATCCTGCCAGCGCTGGGAATCTACGCGCAGGTCCTCTTGACTAACAAAATAATCACCGCAATCGACGAGAAAATAAGACATATAAAAATAGAATCGAATGACACAGAGACAGAAATCAGAATCCATTATGTGTTATCAATCATAAATGTAATATACCAATTTATTAAAAATAAAATGAACTGAATATTATTACTTATACATTTTTCCTTTAACCTCCTTGAAGAGTAGTTTTGACAAAGTAGCTGTAATGCTTTTTGCAGTAAAATTATATACATTAAAGACATTACAGGAAAAATCTTTGTTATCTTCACTTATAAAACATGTGAGGATCAAATCTTAGTTACAAGTATAAAACGATTCATGGGTTTTTGTATCAAGTTGTAGGACATATTATGACTTGTATGGGAAAATTAAAAAAAATATGGAACTGTAAAAAATATATTTAAAACAGGCACTGATTACTTATATTTATATTTAGCTCCACTCGATAAGTTTTAAAACAAAAAAATTAGACCTAAAATATTTATAATTAGTTTTTGTAACTTTGATATACCCAGTGTCTTAACTGTGAGACAGGTAAGACGAATCTTACGACACATCTCAACGTACGAAATTCATCAAGCCAGGTGTAGGTTAGGCTACAGAGAGAGAGAGAAAAAAAAATTATACATACATAAACTCGAAAAACATAATCCTCTTTTTAGCGCAATCGGGTAAATATCTGTTTAATGAAGTAAAATTTAAGTAAAGTTTGCATAAGTTCGAGTATACGTGATAATTGAATTTATGCAAAAGCTAAGGGAAATGAGGATTCATTGGTCATTTGTTAACTGATGAGGAGAAGGAAATCGAGGTACTTTTTTTCATAATAGATGAATTGTGCTAACTCTAATAGAGTGTCCAATATCTTAGTACGGAAAATCATAAATTAACAGTTCAAAGTTTAGCTTAGTATAAAAGTCATGGACACTTCTGATAAAGGCGCTTATACGCCTAAGTTATTATTACACATAAGTTATTTTGCCTACATGTTTTACGAGATAAATAGCTTGCTACTATTAAATGTAGACGACGTCACGTAAACGTTTTGGCTTACTCTGAACAAGTACTGCTGAGTCTCTGAAATCTTTTTTCCTTTTAACAAAGGTCTCACGACAATATCTATCCGATGATAATAGCATCAGAAATAATTCGACGTTTTTAAATGAATTGTAGTAAAGTTATCTGTATAGATTTAGCAGAAGTTTACGATTTTCTCCCTCATCAGCTGATATTGAATTATTTTATGTTTACTATCATTCTTTGTAGTATAATATATTACATTAATTAAAACTGTATATTTAAAGTGCCTCGATTGTGTAGAGGTTGGCTGGACATGGAGGTCCCAATCCCAAGTAGAACCAAGTTCAGCTATTGGTTATTACTGTTAATAACTTCGTAGTAACAGACTCATGTTGCAAAGTTGTTGGTGAAGCCTTCCGCGCCTCGCAGAGCCCGCAAAGTTGTCGGTCCTGCGTATTGTGTGCATATTTTCTCATCAATATCTCCTGCACATCTTGGTAGTGTCAGTTAGATTTGCTTCAATGGCTAAATATTTTAAGGTGGGTATTATTATTAAAAAAATGGAGGTATTCAATTTTTAACAATATCAGAAAATTACAATAGTGTAAGAAAAATGAGGTACCCTTTTCGTTAAAGTGAGAAAAAGTTATGATCCTAGTTGTATTTCCCTATCAAAATTTAAAATGCATAAAGTTATGGTATTAGCATTAAATGACTTAAAATGCGAAACGATTTGAAAAACAATTTTTTATTATTTTACATTTATATTGAACATAATATTTCTCAATTGTGAAAAGTAATTTTTATGGTCCATTATATAACTGGTATAAATAACGTGAAAGATGTAAACAAAATTTATTAAGCGCAACCAGCCTAACACCAAACTCTAAAATGTATTCGATCAAGTTGATGTTAGTATTCGCGGCGATCCTGGCAGTTCTGGGCGGCATCTACGCGCAGGATGTGAACCGAGAAAATAACCGCCGCGATCAACGAGACGACTATAGATACGACTTCGTCCAAGATCCTCCTGTCAGACAAAACCGCCGCAATCAACAAGATAACAGATATAACGATAGAAGAAATGATTAATCACAAATATGATATACCAAATTATTAACAAAGAAATAAAATGAGTATTACTAATTTTTATTTTTCGTTAAATACCTGTTCCTTTAATTTTGATTTAATGAACAAGTTGTAATGCTATTTGCTATAAACTGATAAATATCAAAGGTTAGACAGTTTTAAAAATATTTTCTTCTTTTCGCTTTTATCATCGTACTAGCGACCCACCATTGCTGTGCTCGGGTTTGTCCCTAGATTAAGCGCGAGTGAATCCGCGGGTTCCACTCGTTATACATATAAACCTTCCTCTTGAAGCACTCTATCTATGAAAAATCCGTTGCGTAGTTTTAAACATCTAAGCATACATATGGACAGACAGACAGCGGGAAGCGACTTTGTTTTATACTATGTAGTCATATAAAAAATACACGTGAGGATCAAGTTTTAATTTAAGTCCTAACTAACGAAATGATTTATGAGTTTTCGTATTCACAGTACAAGTCATTGGAAATATCATGACATTGAATCACACCAATATTGTATGGGAAATGATCTTTAGCATTAAAATTTACCATAAAACTTGATTACAAATATTTAAAAAAATCCGTGCTAAGGTAATAAATCTTTTAATGACTAATTTAGGCAGTGTAAAATATTTTAGCTATTTTTTAAATTTGTTACATAAAATTATATAAATTAATGAAGTAAAAGCTTTGCATACTAATATTCTCCCATAAAAATATTTATACACCCATAAACTAATAACATGGTTAATATCAATAATTCAGTCATCAATCAAAATTCTGATAAGGCATACATTATATTATTGTAGGCGCTGGAACCGTTACGTGTGTCTAACCCGCATTAAGTGCTAATATTTGTATTAATAATAATATACTATTATCATATCAGTAATAAAAAATGATGTTTTTGATATTATGAGTATATTTAAATTTTCAACCTCTGACACTAAACAGGAAAATATGTAAAAGTGGAAAACCATAGGATCTCACACTGTATACTTTTTATGTAATTGTACATAAATAAAACTTGGTGAGATAAACTGAATATTATTCAAATTAAGTAATATGCAACCATTCAACATTTATAACATTTCGTAAATCTAGTTAAAGCGTAACAAATACCATAGATGTGAATACTTCTGATAAAGGTGCTAGTACGCCTGTAGGTACTTAGTCTATGTTGACGACTCGTTTGGCTCAGTTGGTAGTGCCCTGCTTCCTGCGCCTGCGGTCGCGGGTTCGAGTCCCGCTGGGATATTCATTTGTTAAGCACGAATGTTTGTTTTCCAGTCATGGGTGTTTATATTTATAATAATATGTATGTATTTAAAAGTTATACATGTAGTATATCAACTATCTGGTAACACGTAACACAAGCATCGTAGCTTACCACGGAACTGGATGGCGCTGTTGTAAGAATGTCCTAACATTATTTATTTGTTTATGTTATTAAAATCTCAATTAATATGAATAACTTGCAACTTTTAGATGTTTTTGATTTTTAGACAACACGCGTCGTATTAAAAATGTCTCAAGACAAACTGTATTATACAACAATAGCATCAATAATTTAACGTTGCATTATTTCAAATTAATTATGAGACTTACTTCACCCAAAAGCATAAGTATTTTTGTAATATTCTATTTGTTAAAAAAATACACTTTTAAATGGCACCTACTCAAGGAACTAGCGACAGACATTCAGGTCTCTTGACTTCATCTTGACGTACGCCGGAAGGCTCAATAAGCGCAAGAATGTCAATGACGACAAGACAAGCCTTTTTGATTATGTCGTTAAGGAATCTACGATCATTAATTAATTTACAATGAAAGGTCTATCTAAGCTTCCACAGCAAAAGAGTACAAAAGTTTAAAAAAATTGCTATTTTAGGTACTATTCATTATCACTTAAAGTTAAAACAGTAAGAAACCTATGTTATGGTAAAAAATAAGAAGAAACACATTATTTGATAATATTTTTATTATATTTGCCTGGTTTAGTTTGCACAGAGGAAAATAATTATATTCATATCATTTCATTGTCAATAATTTGTTAAATCATGTTTGTAACTTGATACGAAAACTCATAAATCATTTCGTCAGTAACTAGAACTTAATCTGTAATTTTATATACGGAGATAAAAGATAGATATTCTTAAACTGTCTAACCTTTGATATTTATCAGTTTATAGCAAATAGCATTACAACTTGTTCATTAAAGAAAGTTAAAGGAACAGGTATTTAACGAAAAATAAAAATTAGTAATACTCATTTTATTTCTTTGTTAATAATTTGGTATATCATATTTGTGATTAATCATTTCTTCTATCGTTATATCTGTTATCTTGTTGATTGCGGCGGTTTTGTCTGACAGGAGGATCTTGGAAGAAGTCGTATCTATAGTCGTCTCGTTGATCGCGGCGATTATTTTCTTGGTTCACATCCTGCGCGTAGATGCCGCCCAGCACTGCCAGGATCGCCGCGAATACTAACATCAACTTGGTGGCGTACATTTTTAAGTTAGTAAGTTGCAACTTCACTGCTGAACTGGTTGGACTTTATAATATCCTATTGAAACTGCTAACGTTATTTATACTGTTAGCGTAATGACCTATAATAAAATATCATTTTCACGGCTGACGAAATCTTGTCAAAATAAATGTAACTTTGATTTGTTTTCATACAATGATATACATTAGTAGTACTCGAATTGGAACCGTCCATGTTCTATATCGCTTAACAAGTTTTTTAACCCGACTGCGACTCAAAGGCCTCCTGGCACCAGGTGCCTGTCTACTTAGATTTTTCTTTTAACTCAAGTATCATAGGGTATATAGATATCATGAAAAATAAAAATCTTAATGGTAGATCTAAGGTGTCTTGAAAAAAAAGTCCTTCAAATTAACCGATAGGGGTATTAAAATACACATGTTATTTAATATCTACGTGATTACAAATACTTCTAGCGACTTTCACTTCCTTCACTTAAGTTCATCTCTAGTAAAAAACAAAAATTATCCCTGAACCAAACATTTTTCAGATTTTTCTTGAACAGACAAGAAACGTCTTATGAAAATCTTTATGTCAAAATGCATCCACTCAACTGTTCTGGTATCATTGAATAATGGGAGTGCATAAAAATAACATGGACTTTCATACAATATCATAAATAAACATAACATAAACATTGTGTGTAAGTTTCTTACTTTCTTCTTCTAACAAAATATTAGGTTAACTACTTCAAACAAAAAATAATTAAGAAAACATACGTTAGATATCTTGATACTGTATAATTATGGTTATCATAACATGGTAACGGTTCAACTTTACTTCATATTTTTAACAAATAATACTATCAATTACTTAATTTTGAAATATATTTTTTATTTACGTATTGCGAAACTGTAAAAATAATGCATATAAATATGTTAGTAGGTACTATCAACACAATATTTAGCTCAATGCTCTAGTCAAAATCATTTCATACAAAATATAAAAATCATAACATCCAACTAAAATAAAATTTATTCTGCATAAAACCAAAAAGTTTTTTTGGTTTTTTTAAATAAAACTAGCCGTAGTTGAATTATAAACATTTAAAATAGGTTAAACGATTTAAAACTCACTTTAAATGCGTATCATTACCATTAAAATAATATCAAACCAAATCTAGATTACGTTTATTCTTACAAGATTTATTGAACCGTGAAAATGAAATTTTACTATAGGTCAATATGTTAACAGTATAAATAACGTTATCAGACTCCATAGAATATACTAAAGTGTCTCCAGTTCAACAGTGACTTTACAACTAACTAAACTAAAAATGTATTCGATCAAGTTGATGTTAGTATTCGCGGCGATCCTAGCAGTTCTGGGCGGCATCTACGCGCAGGATGTAAACCGAGAAACTAACCGCCGCGATCAACGAGACGACTATAGATACGACTTAGTCCAAGATCCTCCTGTCAGACAAAACCGCCGCAATCAACAAGATAACAGATATAACGATAGAAGAAATGATTAAAAATAGTGAAAGATACTATTATTAAGCACAAATATGATATAACAAATATTAATGATGAAATAAACTTTTATACGAATTATTTTGTGTTAGACCAAATTAAAAACAGGCAAATATACTAAAATGGTATGAAACAATTGAGTTTTATTTATTTATTATCAGACATTTTAATGACTCTCATAAAGTTAGTTAATTAAAGGCAGTGGTAGCGTGCACTATTAGGAAAGTGTTGCGGTGGGTTCAAGTCCCGGGTAACGCATTACTGATATTTTCATGTCCGAATCATTTCTAACATGATAACCACTTGTCTTACAGTGAAGGAAAATATCCTGAAGAAAACATGCATGTCTCAGGAAACCTAGCAAGTTTTTAAAGAGTTGTAGATTATTATAGCCTGTGTCCAGCAGTGGGACGATAAAAAGGTTGAATAAATATCATTACTAGTTACCTAGTTCTTTTTTTATCACACTGAAAAAAGAGCTTTTTGAAAATGTTGTTTTTCTAAAATATTAAGTCAATTAAGCAAGAAATAAAGTTAAGCGCTAAACAACATAGTATGTATGGTATATCAAGTAAGTAACTTCCGGCAGCCGATTGCCACGAAGCTTGGAAACGCGCAAGAGGTGCCCACTCCGATGCCCGGTGTGACATGAGGGTTGCTCCTAGTACTTATCTGGATAGCAGAGTGGACTGTAGTTTTAGTTAGTAGTTTTAATGAGTAGTACTGGCTTATTTTAAGCTGGTGAGTCCCACATAATCACCTATTTTCCAACGTTAAAAGAAAATCCCAGTGATATTACAGTGTCAAAATCCTTTTGGATTTTATTATAATAGTGTAGTTAAATGCATAATGTAACATTCTTTAAGAGTAAATAGTTGTGGCAAAAGAGCAGGCTGTAGGCTGTTCGTATTATATAAGTAAAGAATTTTTTTGTATACATAATTGTAGATCATATAAGTTAAAACATAATCTATACTAATATTATAAAGTTGAAGAGTTTGCTTGTTTGTTTGGTTGAACGCGCTAATCTCTAAACCACTGGTCCAAATTGAAAAAATCTTTTTGTGTTGGATAGTCTGTTTATCGAGGAAGGCTATAGGTTAAATTACATCACGCTACGACTAATGGGAGCGAAGCATCAAACAAAAATGTTGCAAAGACGGGAAGGGCGAGTGTTAGTTCTGCGAGGTATCATACCGCGCGACTCAGAAAGAATTTGGTTTCCGGTCTTTAGAACGCGAGCAAAGCCGCGGGAAATGCTAATAATTTTATAACAAAAAACTTTTTGGTGAATAATGTGATAATATTATTTCAGTATAAATAACCATCATGACGAATGTAATTCTCGAGAAATATGTGAATTTCGCCAATCCATGCTTACGAGTACCATATCTGATTCCGATAAAATTGAGTTGAATTATTGTATAATATTATTTGCTTTTACATAACATTATTGACTTTAGAAAACATTATCGTTAATAGAAATGTTATTCATATAAGTCATGCCATAATTTGCCTATTGAAAGTGATTTTATGCTTTTTTGTATTATGTTTTATATTATGTACGCAATTCCGATCATATTTATCTAGATTTAGTTCTGCTGTACTTAAATATTTTTTATGATCTAATTAAGGATCTATAATTACGTTACGATAACCTTAATGTGTCCACCGTCATCTTAAATTCCGAGAAAAACGAAGTCAGTCATTCAAATCAAATCAAATCAAAATATTTTATTCAGCATAAAGATTGTTACAATTTCTTACTGAACGTCATTGTACTATTCGTTAATTAAAAGTAAAAAAAAGTCTATTACCGTAAAACGAGAAACTGGATAGATTTTGATTAAATTTGTTATGATTAGTGATAGTTATTCGTACCAATATATAGGATACGGGGAAATAATATAGATTAGCTAAAAAATAGTGCTTGAAAAAAATAGGTTGTATAAAATTGTCGACTACTGAAAATTAAGGTTAATAACCTTTAACGAGTTGAAAATTCAAACAGAAAAGCAAAAACAAACACAAAAACTTAGTTAACAAAGGACTTATTCCTGAAAGTAATCTGTTCCAGTCAACCTGTGGATGTGGGAGAAGGTGTCAACGAGCGATATAGTGCTAGAAATAATTATACAAAAGTTAAAAATAATTACATATAATACATACAAATATTACGCTACATATTTACAAGGTTTTTCAATGAAATAATAACAACAAAAAGCACAAAAACTAGACTAAGAACGACAGTCACCTGACACATTAAATTATTTGGCTAACCCTGTAACCTGTGTCCAGGCAGACAGTTAGTTTGCTTATTTAGGCACAGTGCCATCTTCTTTGTTCTCTCTATTCGGACCTGAATACGTAAAAAATGTGCTTAACAAATAATGTTTGTAGAGCTACGATAGGAATTTATGAAAAACTAGCGACTCGCCCTCGCTTCGCTTGGGCTTTTCCTAGATTTAGCACAGGCAAAGCCGCGGGATCCGCTAGTTATGCATATAAACCTTCCTCTTGAATCACTCTATCTATTAAAAAAACCGCATCAAAATCCGTTGCGTCGTTTTAAAGATTTAAGCATACAAAGGGATATAGGGACAGAGAAAGCGACTTTGTTTTATAATATGTAGTGATAACTAAAATGTTATGAAATACCCTATACCCTATGGCGCAGGTGGTAGTTACCCCGTTTCTGCGCTAGCCGTCGCGGGTTCGAGTCCCGCTGGGGGCATTCATTTGTTGAGCACGAATGTTTGTACTCCAGGCATGGGTGTTTATATTTATAATATATGTAATTAAAAATGTATATATGTGTAGTATATCAACTATTTGATATCCGTGACACAAGCCTCGTAGCTTATCACGGAACTAAAATGGTGCTGTTGTCACAAATAAAAAAAAGTTATAACGAGAAACGTTTATTTGTTTTCCGTCAATTTTTTTCCAATATTTTCAAAGATGCAGACAGTAAAATTATACTCTTTCTTGTAAGTAGTGAATAATATAAAGTACATTTTGTATTTAGTAAAAAGCTGTTATATAAATGTTGCAAACAGACATTTCAATTTTATTTATCTGTATAATTATGATTTAAAAGTTTAGATTTTTTAAAGAATGTCTATTTAAATTACTATTTAAGCTACCAGAAAGACAGTGTTTAGATAAATGTCTGACTATAATTGGGAAGATAACATTAATGCGTTAATAATTACTGTTAATTAGCATGCTAACCAAAAATTACTTTACGAGTGTTAATAATTGAACAGAACGAAACAGAGCTAAAAGCTTTCTGTAATTCAACTAGCTACTCACCTTTGCTACGTTCGGGTCTTCATAGATACATTTTTACGTTTAGTATAGACTTGTATTCAATTGATGACCCAAATAACAAGCTATCATCTTACCAAATTTTATCAAAATCTCTCCATTGCTTTTCTCGTAATACTATAGATACGAACAAATGGATGAATAGTATACAGAAGAATAAATTTTATAATTACATTCGGATAATAATGAATATTTCAATAAGATTTTCAAAAAACTACTTCATGTACTGATTCTTACTTAAATGTTTTATTACTTCTAAATTCCATATCACCCACTCGTCTAAAATTAATCATTTTTGGACATTTCCTAGGGTACGTACATATTTCTTTCAAGACAGTGGTAGCCCAGCGGTAACGATCGCGGTCGCTTGGATAACCGAGTGATGCGGGTTCAAATCCGGGTCTCGCACCTCTGATATCTTCATGTGCGAATCATTTATATTATAATTACCACTTATATTACGGTAAAGGAAAACATCGTGAGGAAACCTGCATGTCTGAGAAAACCTAGCAAGTTTTCGAAGGACATGTGAAATCCGCCAACACGCACTAGGCCAGTGCGGTGGACTATGGCCTGATCCCCCTCGTACTGAGGCAGGCACGTGCCCAGCAGTGAGACGTTAATAAAGGGCTGATGATGTTGATATTTCTTTCACAGGTAGTGAACAGTGGTGGCACAGCTGTTATAAACTGCACCTGGGCTGGTTGGCCTACTCCTAGACTGGAGTGGCTCCACAATGGCATACCAGTGTCAGGGGTGACCGGTGGCAGACATCGCGTGCAAAGCAACGGGGAACAACTAGTTATAACGTCTGTACACCGATCAGATAAGGGAGTCTACCAATGTATCGCAAGGAACGAGCGAGATTCTGCTCAGGCTAGCGCAGAGATTAGGCTTGGAGGTTAGAGGTTATTTTACTATTTTGCATATTCTTGAAGTTTAACGAATATATCTACATCGCCTCTACTGGTGACAGGAGAGCTGGGTCATTTTTCGCCTAAAGAATCGGCATGGCCATTCAGCGGGGGAATGCGGCCAGCATTCTTGCCACTATTCCACGCGGACACGACTTGTGCAGTAATAATTATGTATATTATTAGTTGATGATATTTTTTTGTAAATCGTTGTTTTTTGCGAAAAACTAATAAATTAACATTAAAGTTACTATGCAAACGAATATCCATAATGTTATATAGAACTATTTGTATATGAAATTCTCATATTATAAGCATAATAAATATTTATCTCATATTGGAAATTATAAAAAAAAATACGCAAGATACTTAAAATAAATTAGTTGAGAGTTAAAACACAATCAAGTATGTCTCTAGTACACTGATGTTGAAAATACATATTATATAATTTAAATTGTTCCAAGCCGTTGTAATCACTCAAGTATGAACATTAACGTATGTATTACTTTCATGTTATTTGTTGTGGATCTGAAGATTACAAAATAGCTGAAAATAAAATTACCACTTTTTTATTTATAGTTTTTTTACCTTTTTTTTATATATATACAAAGTTAAATTCATTTTAATGGTTCCTTTAGATACCGTACCGGAGCTTCAATATACGTTTATCGAGCAAGTCCTTCGTCCAGGACAAGTAGTCACGCTGAAGTGTTCGTCCGTCGGCTCCCCTCCCCCGCACTTCACGTGGCTGCTCGATGGACAGCCTGTCAATACCATGGCTAGGCATAGGTGAGAGAAAAAATATGTCTTTACCAAAGGTTTATATTATTTTAAGTCAATATAATAAGTCTCTAAGAATATTCATTTTTATTATAATTTCTTCCTCTTTTCGACAAAGATTAATTAATAGAAAACACTCGCTGTTCCTTAGAGGTTATTTTCGTCTTACGTCAACAGCTTAAAAATGCACTAATTAAGTACTAACATCTTTATTTATCTTATTGTTAATTACTGTTATGATATCCTGAGAATTATTAAAGACAGACTATTTTATAGTGACTTTGTTCATTCAGTTCTATGGCTTGCGTATTTGGAGTCTGATCTCTAGTATCTAGCGTTTTAGCTTTAAAAGGTACACCTACTTATTATTATTATCCGTATATTGTTTTTTTTTTACAAATTAACCTTTTAAAGCCTTAAATACGCCCATTAAATTATTACTTTTTCCAATATCGTACTTCATTCACGTTTTGTGAAAATTTCTACACTTTTAGTTCCATAGTTATAGTAAACCTGTAATTATGTGATTAAACCAATAGATAACGTAAATAATACTCCAATCCTCGTTCCGGAATCAATCGCAGCTAAATATAAAATAGAATACCTAATTATTAGATTATATCATATTATTTTTAATAATATAAATATTAAATACATTTACCGACAAAAGTTTTACATTATTCAGTTCTAGTTTTGAGTTATAATTCAGAACGTGTCGAGAACACTGTAAATGCCGCGGGTGCTCTGGACATGGCCGAGACGTTTGTTTTATATGAAAATGAAATTCAATTTTAAAAGTAATTTACTTATTTGTTGTAGAATAATAATAAACTCCCTGTGGTTAAATAAATAATAATACTGTCCTTTTAACGTCTTCTTTCTGGGTATGGGCTTTTTCTTATGGCTAGGGTGGAAATATGGACTAGCCAGCAAGCGATGGTGGCAGATTTTTGATGTATTTCGATT
This sequence comes from Boloria selene, assembly GCA_905231865.2. Taxonomy (NCBI): domain Eukaryota; kingdom Metazoa; phylum Arthropoda; class Insecta; order Lepidoptera; family Nymphalidae; genus Boloria; species Boloria selene. Next base: position 634,599 of record HG993132.1, read on the forward strand.
ACTAGTAATATTCTTTCACCAGTTCTTCTATAATATCTTGAATTTTAAATTTTAATTATCTTAGACATTCCGATGTTTATGTTTTTACTCACATTGTCTTAGTATGTAATAATTGATCGAAACTGACAGATTTTACAAATTGTTTACTCTAATTTTAAAATAAGTACCGTATATACTTACATCTTACATATCACTTCACAAGTATAAAGCTCTTATTTTGTACCAACAGGCTTTTATTTGAATTACTAATAAATTTTCATCTGTATACATTTCCTTATAAAAAATTAATAAACCTAATCAAAATTGCAAGTTATCAAAGAATTTCTTTTCAGATACAGCATAGAACAGTTCGCAACTAAGAATAACGAAGTCGTAAGCTACTTAAATATAAGTGCGGTCCGGTCAGAGGACGGGGGACTTTACACGTGTAAGGCGGCCAACTCCCTAGGAGTCATCGAACATACTTCCCGACTTAATATATATGGTAAGTAGTAGAGAAATATAACAGAAACAGAGAAAGCCTTAGTAAGGATTTCTAATAAAAAAACCGACTTCCAAAAAAATTCCTAAAAAAAGAATTAAATGCACTTAAAAGGAAAAAAAATATTGCGTATTGTTCTACAACTTAATAATCAACTTACTTTTTTATTCTATTTAGAGTTCTCCTAAGTATAATGAAATGAAATTACAATTATTGTTATTTTGAGAGTTGGTGTCAGTTGAAAGTTCTGAGGTAACAAACTTAAAAAAAATACAGACGAATTGAAAAACTCCTCCTTTTTGAAGTCGGTTAAAAATAACAACAATTGAAAAAAAATACTTTAAAACCTTTAACCTACACACATTATGCTATCATTCATATAAATTAGATGAGTAGTTTAAGCGTTATAGATGTACAAAGGGAAATCCAAACATCTACATATACATTATAATAAAATTTAATAGTCATTATTGTCAATACAAAGGCCGAAATTATTTTTTTTAAACCACTGGATAGATTTCGATGAAGTTTGTTATGAAGATAGTTCAGGTTAACAGTATAATATTAAAAAATATCTTATTCCTAAAAATTTTCAAAATATTAAATACTCGTATACTAATTATTCGATTGAGTTAGAATTTATTATATGTATAGTTACATAGCCTAAAACATAACTAATTCCTTTAACTTTATAACCGTGTCTGTAGTCAGTTACGAAGAGTGACAGCACTTTATTAGGCATATCAAAGTTATAGACAGACACCATGACTGTATAATATGGCGTGAGATTAATTTAAATTGAAACATCTCTTGTACACCAAATTCTGGAATCTGCTCTCTCTTGTGTTACAAAAAAAAGGAGCTTTTTTAAATACTAGCGGAACCCGCAGCTTCGCTAAATCTAGAGTCGAACCCGAGCGAAGCAAGGGTGAGTCGCTAGTTATCCTATTAAATCACTCTATCTATTAAAAAAACCGCATCAAAATCCGTTGCGTAGTTTTAAAGATCTACATCTAAGCATACATAGGGACAGACAGACAGCGGGAAGCGACTTTATACTATGTAGTGATGTTTTTATTTTATGATGAAAGCTAATAACATTTTACATATGAATACACAATCGTTAATAATATGGTCGTCATTTGAGCTTTCGCTTATTAAATTACACAAGCTCTAATTGAACAGTATAAAAGCTTTGAGGTTCGTCTTTGAATTGCGAAAAAACTCCGAATTTATGCGAAAATAAACATGTATTTGTTGTTTCAATGTATTGAAAAAAAATTACGTTTATGTTCCTTACTGACATGTCTTGTGCCCTGATTCTCGCTCTGCTTGGATGAGATTTTTTCAGGAAATTGTAAATTTGGTAACTTACAAGTTATTAATTTTTAAATATTTCTGGACACTGAGATGTCTTTTATGCGCTATAAACTTCAGCTAAGCCATTTCAAAAATTACAAATAGAAAGACATTTAGAAAAACATTATAAAGGATTTAAGTACTGGTATCATATAAATAAATCTTTAATATCCATACTTACTTGAGAAAAAATAAATAATAAGTGCAGCTGCTATTAAAACATTACGTATATTTATGTACTGTCCTTATAACTAAATGATTTTGTCTCTTTCTAAACTCTCTCTCTCTCACTCACTAACTCTCATTTTAAATTTTGCCAATAGATTCGATATTCGAGACATCTCTTAGACGAAACAATAAATTAACACATCATAATACACTGTTATTTTTTGCAGGACCGCCGTACGTTCGATCGATCGGGCCAATTAGAGCTGTGGCCGGCAGAGAATTGATACTCTATTGCCCCTATTCCGGCTATCCTATCAGGTAAAATAGAAAAATAATAAAAGCGTTAATAAAAGTAGGTACACTAAATTATAATAAAATGCTATATTTTCGTATTGCCTTCGTATATCATAGGTAAGTTTTGACTACACGTTTGGTTTAGCTTGTAGTGTAGTAGTACTCTACTTGCTGCGTGAGCGGTCGCAGGTTCGAGTCCTGCTAGGGGCATTCTTTTCTGTGATTACTTTCTACTCCAATCATGGGTGTTTATATTTATAATATTGTGTATGCATTTAGGTACTTTACCATGGAACTAGATGGTGCTGTGTCCTAATGTCTCAACGTATTTTTTTTGTTTCGTGTTTACTCCCGGTAAATAAATAAAAATCTCTGGAGGAGGCCTTCACCCGAGGAGGGGTCCAGGTGGCATTTTTATCGGACTAGCAATTACCCACTACTATTATAAACAAATGTACATGCCAATGGAATAATAAAGGCATTTTTATTTTTTATTTTTTTATTTTTTTATTTTTATTTTTATTTTTATTTTATTTATTTATTTTATTTAATAAATAAAAAATCATAATTAAGCTTTGATATCAAATACTGGCAAAAAAACCTACCATATTTACAAATTATTAAATATACCTTATACTTATGTTTGTACAAATTAATTGTGTGTCTTGGAAAATGTTATTTGTAAAGATATCTCGATACAATTATTAGAAGCATAGCTAGCAAATAAATATACTGTGCAGTTGTAAAGCGACACGCTTTTGGTTTTGACGTTGTTAAATTGCAGTGAAATGTACGACTGCAGCTTGTACAGTACCTACTGCTGTATTATAAAAGCTAAACGACTTAATAAAATAGAAACGTAATCTATTTACAAACTTATCCCGCCTTATTTCTTAAACAACAAGCGACTTCTCAGTAGGAAATTGCTTATATGTGTGTGGTCATTATAATAATAATAATAAATTCATTTATTTCAAGTATCATTGACTCATTGATTTGTTAGTATACATAGAAAAATGCTTATTCTAATATTAGTAAAACAATATATTATGGTTAACATTTATAGGATTGACTGTGTATCTGACTCACTAAGGGGTTCCCGTGAGAAAAACTCATTGCCTAAGTACTAAATTTTACCAAAAAAACCTATCCGCAGCATGAATAAAATTTACATCGACAAACACACATGCAATACCATAGCTTTCGTATATAATTTCAGCTCGAAGCAATGCAAATTTTAATCTATATACATAAAAGGACTGAACCAGGCTGATTCCTCAGTGTACCAAGCTGATTTTGCAGATCCAAGATTTTGTAGCTTATTTGTATTATAACATATTTATTTGTCCAGTTGAAATAGCTATACATAATTATATTAATACTCTCATAAGCATAAAACTCTCCGTTAGCTGCTACTTTAAAAAAATAGCATAAAAACAAGAAACGATGCCAAAAAATAGTCGTAAAAACTAAAATGGTTCTTAGTAACTAACTTTAGCCGTAAGAAGTTCATTTAAGAGATAACCTTCAAGTAATAAATAAGTCGCAAACTCGACTGCTTTATAGCATTATCCGTCAGTCAACTTTGTAGTCGCTGTCTGTAGACATTTTGACGCGGCTTCAATAAACGATAAAAGATTTAACAAGAACTAATTTATTCGATATCGCTTCAAACTCGCCAAAGTAATTACGGTATTACGCCTTATCGCTAGAGTCGGGTCGTTCCAATACATTCGGATAACTCGGAATTATGATAAAAATATTATAATATCCTTTTCTCAGATTTATGGTTGAAGTGCTCTTAGACTCTACAATTTATGGATGAGATGTAATTTTCTTAAAATAATTAATAGTTCTATAAAAATCACAAAAGTAAAAAAAACACTTTATGCCTATGTCCATGTCTCTGTTTGAAAATTTTACGTTTATTTTACAGAAAAGCTTAACTAATAAAAAGACCTCAAATCCTATATAAAATGCCAAATGGTATGGTTTTTTAAAGTTGCCCAAAGATGTATAACTACACGCAAACTTAAGTACTCATCAACTCATCCAAAACAATAGAATATTTTCCCTTTTGACTTAAAATGAAGAAACTTGGCATGAAGATTCTTTGCAAGTAAATTAAAATTTAACTAAGTTTGGAGTACACAATTATCAGAGTATGAAATTGCTCGAAATTGTCCGCTCGTTTTTGACGTCTATATTCATACTTTATCTTTCACAAGGTTTAGGCAATTTATTATGATTCTTATAATATTTAACATATCATATTACAGATTAACTTCAATTAGCAACCAAGTTAGCTCTGAAAATAAACCTGGTTATTTAAAAATATTTTCAATAGCTAATTTCTTAATTTTACTTTAAAGGACATCAAAATATCTAATGAATGTTAAAGAACTGCTGTGAAGTGTGTATAATACTATTTTGTTTTAAGATTGTCTCATTAAATTTTTAAACTGACCAGCTCTGTCCGGTGGGAGCGGGATGGCAACCAGCTGGAATGGGAAGGTGCATCAGGAAGCACAGGAGCAGGATCGGGCACGAGTACTGGCGTAGGAGTCAGTGGTGCATTGCGGTTGGCAAGAGTGGAGGCGGGTAGCGCGGGGGCGTACACTTGCAGCGCTGTCGGTCCTCATGGAGAGATAGCGCGGAGGGAGCTGCAGCTCATAGTTAGCAGTAAGTTGATTCGAATTGGTGCCTAAGTACGTTTAGTACGGATATCCTTCGGAAACCGTACATAGTTATAAAAAGTAATCTATTTAAGTATATATCTAGACTATAATCTATATCTGTATCAAAATTCATCTAGATTAGCTCATTCGTTTTGGCGTGATCGAGTAACAAACGTTCATCAATCCAAACTTTCACTTAAAGAAATAAATTAATAATTTATTAGCTTTAAGAAAGACCTATAATAATCAACAACAAATAGAACACGTAAAGTTGAGATTATAGTTAAAATATTTTTATCCAGATCCACCAGAAATTGAGCCATTCTCATTCTCCGCTAACCTTCAAGAAGGCAAACGAGCGCAAGTCAGTTGCAGCGTGGCTTCAGGAGATATGCCAGTACGGTTTGCTTGGCTTAAAGACGGTGTGCCCATACCTGCCGACCTACAGGTAAGAGATATACCACTTAAATAAAATAACGTATTATAGTTATGTAAAAATACAAAAATATTAGACGGTAAACTCTAGTTTGAAATACCAATATTGGAAAGGACGTGACATTTAAGAAAGAATAAGTTAAATACAACAAAATAAACTCAGAATCTTAAGATAAGTTTTACATCTTCTTTGTTCGAAGCAAAACTTTCTGAAATCCATTAGAATAGCATTAAATATATAATGCAACCATGGAATATGTTTGAATGAACTTGACGAGACTGAAAAAACGCTAATTGGTAGGTGGAAGAGCGAGGGGCAGATTTTTTCAGCAATCTCGTATTCAAGGAGGTATCCGCCCGACACAGCGGCTCCTACACCTGTGTCGCGTCAAACAACGCCGCCAAAGTTAACTATACAGCAGAACTCGTGGTTAAAGGTAACAGGCCGATAGCAGTTAGCACGCTTGCTCCGAGCACCCACGGCACTTGCACCTACCTCGTCATCTCGCACGCTTTGCACTGTCTTGGGACACCACGTATTATAATCTAACAGAAATGTATATAATATTCAATATTGACTTAATTTTAATGGATTTTATAATGACTTGTGAAATAACGTTAACTTTGATCTGCTTCATTTCAAATGTTCTCCGTTTTTTGTTTTGCGTCGATGGATTACAGATGGCTAACAGGAGAGGGTAATTTTCTTACAAATTTTATATTATCGGTTTAATTAAAAAAAAATACGATTAATAAAGTATATATTACTTAGTATTGTCAATGGGTAGCACGATAAAATATCTGAAGTATATAATAGAATAATCTAGAAAGCAATGAAATTGTTAGAAATAATTATTTTCCATGTTTGTTATTTGAATTTTAGATAAAAGCAGCTTGATCTCGTAAGTATGGTAAGGTTTATCAACTTTCGTGTATTTTTCGAAACTACGCACAGTTTGTAGTATTGTTGACATTGGATGAGTACATGTGAAAGAATTAAATAGCACGCAATGTTTTAATTAATTTCAATGTAATAATCTAAGGGAGATAACAATTAAATATTAAATTATTAGAACATGTTAAATCAAAGAACTGACTTAACGTTTTATCACATTAAGAACTCTGTATATTTTAATATTAAAATTACGATACTTATACGATTTATAAAAGTAAAAATTAAGTTTTAAACTCTTAAACTATAGACATAGAATTCAGTATATCTTTATATATTTCATAATAAATTACTTATACTTAAGAACAATAAGTAAAATATTTAAATAATCAAGTCTCCAATTCGCGAAATTTAATACCTGTGACCTCTCGCATGCTGCAGTTTCACCAAAATGGATAAGGGAGCCTACAGACGTGGCAGTACTGGCCGGCGAGCCCGTAGCGCTACACTGCCACACCACGGGCTCGCCCGCGCCGCATACCACGTGGCTGAAACAACGTGGTTAGTCCATCTATATCTATCTATATCTACAAATATTTGTTTTCTTATAAAAAATAACTGGAGGAGGCCTTCACTAGGTGGCATTTATATCGGACTAAAAACTACCCACTACTACTACAAACAAATGTTCATGCCAATGGAATAATAAAGATTTTTTTTTTATTTATTATTTATTATAATAAATATTAGCTCGGATTCATCCATAGGTGCGTTTTAACGAGCACAGAGTAAAATATATCCTGTATATTATTTACAATAATTAGCTTCATACCCAATTTCATCAAAATCGGTCCAGTTTTATTTCTGGTGGGTTCTCATACAGATAAACAAATAAACATTCTAAAAACAACAGATTCGGCGTCTTTATCGATGATAATAAGACTAATCATCAATAAGATCTTCTAAAAATAAATTAATCACACTCTATTTAAGTAGAATTTTATGATGTATGCGTTGATTTACGGTTTTTAATTTGCTTAAATAGGACTAATCATCAAATAAATCTTCTAAAAACTAATTAATCAGACTCTATTCAGTTAGAATTATATTATATGCGTAGATTTACGGTTTGTATTTTGAGATTTTTTTTGAAATCATGTCTGTAATTGTTTTCAGCTGGATCAGCATCAGATTTCGTACCTTTGGTAAATTTAGGAGGCAGATTTCAATTTCTACCAAACGGCACACTGTCTATTGAAGCCGCGTTGCCCTACGATGAGGGCTACTACATGTGTAAAGCTGAAAACGGTGTCGGAAGTCCTCTTTCTAAGACTATTTTTGTAGCAATTAATGGTGAGTTGTTGTTTCTTGCTTTATTGTGTGTATTGTATAATGAATTAATTACTCTTTTGTTTATTTTTTTTTCTTTTAATTCAATACGAAGCAAGGCTCAGTGTGGACTCAAGGGTAAACTATATAATATAATTCAAAACTATTATTTAACGTGTCTTTTATGTTCATCATCAGTATTGAATACCTAACATCACTTACCATTGCATCGCTTCGCTCTGATATAGTCTTAACTCTTAAGAGTTAAGTGTCTGTATAATCTACATTTGTAAATAAAATTTAATTAAAATCCATAATAACCAGATTTATTTAATATGTTAACCTCTTACATTACGCTCTTCAAGACTTAACTTAAAACTATGCAAACAAGACATATAGCAGGTACATGAATATTTTTTTCTACGTGGCACTGGCGAAATAATCTGTGCTTCAACTGGCACGCTTTGAAGCCATTAAAAAGAGAATTGAACTGAATATTTCATATAACATTACAGAGCCAGCACGTTTTGAAGTAACATCTCACAACGTGTCGGCGCGTCGAGACGCGGGCGCCACGCTGGCGTGCGAGGCGCGAGGAGATTCACCGCTACGTCTGACGTGGACCAGGGATGGCGTTCCGCTAGATCTGTCTACTTATAGGTTAGCTTGTCGAATATTGTTTACTTTCTGCGCCAGCGGTCGCGGGTTCGAGTCCCGCTGGGGGCATTCATTTGTTGAGCACGAATGTTTGTTCTCCAGTCATGGGTGTTAATATTAATATTATATATGTATTTAAAATTTATATGTGTAGTATATCAACTATCTGGTATCCGTAATACAAGCCTCGTAGCTTACCACGGAACAAGATGGCGCTGTTGTAAAAATGTCCCAACATATTTAAATTTAGTTTAAATTCTATATTCCTATAGATTGAGTTAGTTGTTACAAACTTAAATATTTATAAAAAACGCTGAATACTGTCCGGTATTGGTTCTTAGAACAGCCAATCGCACCACGTTTCATAAGTGTGCTGATAATGCATATCAATAACGTATTTATTTTACACATATTCTCTAATTTAAATTTTCTATATTATTTACTTGTTCGAGAATTTCTTAAGTGTTTACTAATCGTCAAACGAATGCAGAAAGTGTTTCAAAGATTCATCGTGTGTACAGGCCCTATTGCTGCTAAATTACCGATTATAGAAGTCTTTAGAAGTTTCAGACTTTTTGTCCGTCTTTCTTATTAAATATTACTCTTACAAGTTCCTAAAATTGTGTTATATGTTATTAGGTTAAGTATATCTGAAGCAAAGACTGACAGTGGGCTGCGCTCGCAACTGTACATCAGCCGCAGCGAGCGCCGCGACTCCGGCGTGTACAAGTGTCAAGCTGTCAACGCGTACGGACACAGCGACCATTATATATATTTATCCGTCCAAGGTAATGTGGTAAAACACAGTGTTGGGTTTATGACATTTATATTTTTACCCGATTACATATTTTTATTAATTTAACCATTATGTTCTTAGTTCCCAAAACGAGTACTCAATTTGGATAATTAAGAGATAATTGCCATAAATTCAAATGTCATACATTAAAATCGGGTTTTTCGGCTAAAAAATAGTTACTATGGCTTAATATTTCAGAATAAATCTTCATAATACTATTGCTGCTACAAAAACATTTTAGGCAGATTAAAAAAATAGGCTTCATTTCTAGAAAACAAATCTAATGCCCCTAACATAATACTAATGCCTCTACTAATTAACAAAAATGAAAACCGACTTCAAAACGCTACAAATCGAAACTAAAAAGAAAAAAAAATAATTTTAATTACTTAGTTATTGTTGGAGTCGGTGCCAGCCAAGGAGATTGTATTAGGATTATTTTGCTTTGGCTGGCACCGACTCCAACAATAACTAAGTAATTAAAATTATTTTTTTTTCTTTTTAGTTTCGATTTGTAGCGTTTTGAAGTCGGTTTTCATTTTTGTTAAAAAATAATTTATTTTAAATTTTTTTGGTGGAAATAATTATGTTTAAATAAAATATTGGAAGGCTAACTAAACTACTGCTCCAATAAGTCAGCGAAGTTTTGAAATGAACGACAATAGTCAATCGAGATTTGTCCACGTCTATTTTTCCACGTAACTCGTAGACGTTAATAAGATTTACCTTCTATTATCAATCCACCTAATATCCTGAAGGAATACGACTATCAGTTCATAAGTACGTATAATATTAAAAGAATTTTCTTTCAACTCCTAACCGTTGAGGATATATACCTTACATCATCACAAATTCTTGAACAGCTTTAGAAAATATATGAAAAAGGTAATCAGTGCCGATAAAATTTAAGGGTTGCCCTCGATTTCTCTAGGATCCCATCATCAGATGCTGACTTGGTGACAATGAGAACAATCTTGAATGTATACCCTACCGAACAAAAAAGAAATTTTTAAAATCGGCCCACAATTCACGGAGAAATCGGTGAAAACACATAAAAAACAACTGTTGAGGAATTTTACCTTCCATCATCAGCTCATCCACATGAGATGATGATTTTCATACGTAAAAGCTTTATCGGGTTTAGAAAATATATCAAAAACATAATAGGTGCCTGTAAATTTTGAGAGTTGCCTTCGATTTCCCTGGGATCCCATCATCAGATCCTGACTTGGTGACAATGGGACCACCTCGGAACTATACCCTACCAATCAAAACAAAAATTTTTGAAATCGGCCCACAGACGGCGGAGCAATCGGTGAACATACATAAAAAAAAAAAAAAAATACATACAACGGAACATATAACCTCCTCCTTTTTTGAATTTTTTTTGAAGTCGGTTAAAAATATAAAAATTGGCAAAATTTTCAGAAAAACCGGAAACCCCCCAATCGTTATCCGTCACGGAGATCCAGTCGCGGGCGGTGCGGCTGTCGTGGAGCGTGCGCTTCGACGGGAACTCCCCGCTGCTGGGCTTCGCGCTACAGCACGCGCTACTCGCGGCGCAGGGCGCGATACACGCCACGCGCTGGGACGCGGCTGACACCATGAATGTTTCCCTTCATGGGGCTCATTCTCATTCCCATGTTACGTAAGTTTGTTTTGAAGTTATACTTATTTTGACGCGTTAGGGAAAAATGATGAGAGTAATTTTTTACGATGCGCGCGCACACCGGCACGAAAATCTGACAGTATGAAGTTAGCTAGTCAACAGTTTAGAGGACTTGCAAATATATTTATTTTTGATAATATTTAAATATAATAAAACTTTCAATATATTAAATACTCTTTTTTCTATTATTAGTGTTGCTTTTTAAACGGTTTTATTTAGCTCACCCCGTTTGTTTTATTTATTATTTATTATTTATTCTTGGGTCAAATCTAGTAATTCAAATTTCACCCTCTTCCTGCCAACCGATTAATCTGAAATTTTGTATACACTTTGGATTTTGGTGACAATACAATTATGTTTATTAATTATCATTATAAATTCAAGATGGCGGCCGCTACAAAATGGCGGATAATTTATGTTTTATTAATCCCATCAATATGGGTATCAAATGAAAGGGCTCAACAAGCAGAATACAATATACTATAAAAAATTGAAATCCAAGATGGCGGCCGCTACAAAATGGCGGATAGCGTAGGTTTTTTAGCACTAAATGAATTAAACAGAATGCGAAATAAAAACTAAAAACTAGAAAATAAAAATAGGTAAAAAAACTTTTTAAGGGCTCAACAAACAGAATACAATATGCTATAAAAAAATTGAAATCCAAGATGGCGGCCGCTACAAAATGGCGGATAACGTAGGTTTTTTAGCACTAAATGAATTAAACAGAATGCGAAATAAAAACTAAAAACTAGAAAATAAAAATAGGTAAAAAAACTTTTTAACTTAAACATTACATTTATCTTAAACATTGCAATGTATGTTTAACATAAAACCGTTTAACTTAAAAAGTTTTTTTACCTATTTTTATTCTACCAACGTAGGATGACGCGAAGATAAAATTTTTAGAAAGATTTTTATCTAGTTATGCCAAAGAAGTATAACTTCTTACGTGCGTACATAAGTACACACACACATTTTTTTATATTTTGCTGAGTTTCTTTCGCTAGTTCTTCTCAGGTCAAAGATTTCTTCTTTCCGAACTGGCAGTAGTACTCATGACGTTCAGTAAGAAATTGTTAAAATTTTTATACTGAATAAAATTAATTTTCATTTTGATTTGATTTGATAAAAAGCGGCTTACTTTAGCTTTTCTCGGGTGAATATTCGCATTCTCAGTGAATTTGAATGAATATAGTAGGTACATAGATCAGAGTCACAGTCAGCCGTTTCAGTGAGCTTAGTAGTTTTACGGGCTAAAAGGTTTTTTATACTTTAAATTTCTACACCGGAAATATAACTACTGAAAACTAAAGTAAAGTAATAGTATATTATTCCTTCATGATACAATTTAGGGCATTATTTTGCCTCCAATAAATTTAAAAGCTTTAGCTGGTGTTAAAAATACAGTAATAGGACATTTTAATTAATCATATGTGTTGTATTTTTTTCCATATGTATTCCATTTATAACAATATTTGTACTTCTTTCAGGCTAACTAAGAAAGGTGATATTCACTACGAAGCGTTACTAAGTAACTTGCGTCCTCATACGGCGTACATGATCCGTCTGGCGGCGATCAACCAAATAGATACTAGCGATTTCACTGAGCCTGTAGTTGTCAAAACTCAAGAAGAAGGTAAGATTATTATTTAAGTAAAGATCTGTTTTATCTATAAAAATGCACACAAGCCTTTATTTTTAATGTTGCGAAGTGCACTTAAGCATAGCATCTGTATAAATGGTATCCTTAGTTGTGTGGCTCCCAGTCTAGAAAAGCCAGTAATACCCAAAATCCAAAAGAATCTACCCCTCTTAGTATGGCGTCCCATGATCACTAACGCACTCAACTACGATACTATGCAGCAGGTCTACCAAAGCAGACCACAGAATCTATACCACGTGTACACAGGTCTTTTTTATCGTTGGGAAAAGCATTTGCACAGAAGGGCCGGTATTACCCATTAAACCCAACGTCCCTTCCACCGTCTTAATGGGATCGCTTGCACATACTACCACAGCGCCACGGCGGCTGGTCTGCCCAGGCGGTCCACCATTCCGATGGGGCTATTCCAAAGTCCACTCTGATAACCAGAGAAAGCGTGTACACAAGCCTCATCCAACATCTATAGTATATAGTTTTGACGACACGTTTGGCTCAGTTGGCAGTGACCCTACTTTCTGCGCCAGCGGTCGCGGGTTCGAGTCTCGCTGAGGGCATTCATTTGTTGAGCACGAATGTTTGTTCTCCAGTCATGAGTGTTAATATTGATATTATGTATGTATTTAAAATTTATATGTGTAGTATATCAACTATCTGGTATCCGTAATACAAGCCTCGTAGCTTACCACGGAACTAGATGGCGCTGTTATAAAACTGTCCCATCATTACTATTACTCTCCATATCGATGGGTTACCTTTACCTTATTGGCCGTGTAAGTTTCTTTTGTACACGTTACCGCCTCCCACGTAGCAAGGTGTTCAGCTAGGACATAAGGTGGGATTGGGATTATTATTATTATTATTATATAGTAAAATATATAACAGTCAAAATTTATTATCCACAGCGCCGTCTGAAGCGCCGAGCAGCGTGTCGGTGTCAGCGGGCGCGGCGGGCGAGCTGACGGTGTCGTGGCGGCCGCCGCCGCGCGACGCCTGGCACGGCGAGCTGCTCGGATACTCCGTGACCTGCGCCGAGCTCGGCCCCGACTCGAACCCGCTGCCTAATACTACGAGGTAACGATTATATAATTGATTATTGGTTTTAACGAAAACACTAAGGAAGACTAGGGTTAATACTTTCTTAGGTTTACGCGAATACTTGACATTATAAATGAAACTATCTTTTCGGATTTTGTCGCGGATTTATTATGATTTTTGGTTCCCGACGTTTCGAATGCTTTACAGCAATCATGGTCTCTCCCGTGCCCATGTTGCTGTAAAGCATTCGAAACGTCGGGAACCAAAAATCATAATAAATCCACGAGAAAATCCGAAAAGATAGTTTCATTTATAAGACTAGGGTTACTAAGAGCCGAGCTCGGCCCCGACGCCGCGCTGCTGCCTAACGCTTAGAGGTAACGATTATACAATCGCTCACAATTTTAACGGAAACATTAACCATTGCCGAAGATAAGGGTTCTCAAGAATCACGGAATAGGTAAAAAATCTATTCTGTACCAAGGATATCAATTCGATGATGAACACTTTCAAACTTAAAACACTGTATCGTGCGACCTCGTGGCAAGTTACTTTTAACCATAGCTAGTTATTTTTTAATATATACTGGCAAGTTACTTTTTTGCTAACATTGTGAAAAGTAAAGTTTATATTTGAAAACGAATTAGGGTTCCACTTAAAACATTAATACCTATAAGCGAAGCGATGACCAGACGCTAGTTGCAATAAAAAGAAAAAAGTCAACATTTGATTTGAGGGCATTCATTTGTCGAGCACAAATGTTTGTTCTCCAGTCATGGATGTAAATATTTATAATATGTATGTATTTATTTATATGTTTAGTATATCAACTATTTGGTATCCGTAATACAAGCCTCGTAGCTTACCATAGAAATAGATGGCGCTGTTGTGAAAAATGACCCAATAACACATAATAACACATATTATAGAAACATTCACTTTTAATTCCAGAACTCTAACAGTGAATGGATGGTCTGCAACAGAGCTCACTTTGTCGGCGTTGAAGAAGTTCACGCGTTATGAAGTTCGCGTCCGCGCCTTTAACGGTGTAGCGGCCGGTCCGCCCTCGCCCGCCGTCACCGCCACTACTTTAGAAGGAGGTATACAAGCTTATTATCACATATATTATAATAAATAATCAATTCTTGAATATAATATATTTATTTATTTTATGTACACGGAATGGCCTCCTACAATTTGAATCAATGTTTAGATAAGGTTTTTTTAATTTTATATTTGGAAAACGTCGAGTGGAGCTCGGTCTTCCGGGTACTTTATACGGTTCATTAAATAGAAGTTAAATCTATAATCTAGAAATAGAAATACGGTGCCATCTACCGGATATCTGTGCAACTTAGAGCCCAAACCGCCATCTATTAGGATTTTATAGAATTAACGATAAATACACACTAAAGTCGTATAATAAACATTAAATTTGCAATAACAAAAACCGAGGTCAATATTTGAGATAAAAACTACCTTATCTCTCAAGTTGGACCAAATTACACATGTTTACAAAATTTGATAAAAATTGGTTCAGTAGTTTTGGAGTTTATCGCGAACATACATCGTGACACGAAATTTTAAAATATATAGATGTGATTTATAATCTTTCACAATCCAAACAGAATGAGAAATCTGTTAATAAATATATGTGTACTCTCCATTATAATCTTTCACAATCTAAAGAGCATGAGAAAGTTAATAAACATAATATTATGTCTACTCTCCAGTGCCGGAAGCGGCGCCGACGCGCGTGTCGTGCGCCGCGCTGTCTTCGTCCAGCGTGAAGGTGTCGTGGGCTCCGCCGCCGCCGGCGCAACGCGCGGGGCTCATACAGGGATACAAACTTATATACGCGCCTATATCCACCGATCATGGTAAATCTTCAGTATAGCTGCCACAGACAAGTCGCTTCTTCCAACGAATATTATCGTATTAGCCCATAACTTCGTCATGAAGACATTCTTGTACGTCTTGTAATTTTTTTCACAATTTTTCCTGTAGTAATTTTATTTGAAAAATAAGGTTATGTAGGTTACTATTCAATTATATCTAAAAAATAATAGCTGTATCGTTTGCTATAGTTTATTGAGGCTTTGTTCACACATAATGTACGATTGCTATGTTATTAATTACCGCGAGCTGCGAATAATTTGTATTGCTCTCTTTAACTAAAGAAAGTTTTTTACACGAATAATATCGTAATGTGTTTTGCAAAAAAAAATTCGTCTAACGTTTCCAGTAAAAAAAGTTTTCTTTAATTATTAAATAACAAGAAGATATAACATAAATAAGTTTACTTAAAACAATTCTATGAAAAATTAGCTTTCATTTGATGTAGAAATCATCCTCTTAGGCTAGACAATATTTAACATATTAGTAAAAAACACTATTTTGTTTCTCCTGTAAAATTTAAATTTATCGATAAAGATATTATTCGGTGGGGGGAGCGAAGTATTAAAATTAATACTTTCTTAAGTTTACGCGAATATTTGACAATTTAAATGAAACTATCTTTTCGTTATTATGATTTTTGATCCCGACGTTTCGAATGCTTTACAGCAATCATGGTCACGGGAGAGACTTTATAAAGTATTAGTATTAGTCACACATTTTGCTAAACACTTTGGATGACATTGCTAGCAATTATAGAGTAGGTCAGAGCTTCAACTTTTACGTCGTAGGTACTTGTATGAACAGAGGACTTTTCGTGAAAGAAATTATAAAAAAATATTATTATCTTTATTATACTCAAATCAAATGAAACTAGAGATTATTTACTGAATCACTGAATCAGTACTTTTTACATTATTGTAATATAGAATTTAAAGCCACTATGTAAGTCTATGAGGAAACTACCACCGGCTTGGAAGATAGCTCTGTACTCTTATTTAATTATATACTAAAATTATTACTAAAACCTTCAAACCTAAAGAAATTATATTCTTAAACTTTCCTCGATAACCACTCTATCTATTGGTAAAGACAGCATGAAAATCGGTGCAGTAGTTTTTGAGTTTATCACGAACAGACAGACAGATTTGTCTTATAATATGTGTTGACAGTTGTAGGTTGTAGTGTTGTAGAGACAGTGGTAGCCCAGCAGTAACGCGGTCGCTCGGATATCCGAGTAATGCGGGTTCAAATCCGGTTCTCGCACCTATGATATTTTCGTGTGCGAAACATTTATATCATGATTACCACTTGTCTTACGGTGAAAGAAAACATTGTGAGGAAACCAGGATGACTGAGAAAACCTAATAAGTATTCGAAATACATGTGAAGTCCACCATCTCGCACTAGGCCGGCGCGGTGGACTAAGGCCTGATCCCCTCGTATTGAGGGAGGTCCGTGCCCAGCAGTGGGACGTTAATAAGGGCTGATGATGATGATGATGTGTTGATAACAGCAGAAGGCGCGGAGCTGAAGCGCGTGTCGGCGACGGAGACGTACCTGCACGCGCTGCACAAGTACTGCAACTACTCGCTGCAGGTGGCCGCCTACACCGCGGCCGGCGACGGCAAGCGCAGCGCGCCCGTCTACTGCATGACTGAGGAGGACGGTAAGGCAGAGCTTTTACTTATTTTATTAGCCACGTCTAAAGTTTTAGTGTGTAGCTACTAACTAAATAAAGAGAAATCTTCTTCGTGGTGAGAGGGGCAGAGAGAGAGAGAGAGAGATACTCACATTAGTCCTTTAGTATAGTTATATATTATCGAAGAAGTTTTCGTTTTCGAAAAGTATTAGTTAAACCTATAGCGCGCCCGTCTACAACATGATCGAGGAGGACGGTGGGGAGTTCGTTTTCGAATAGTATTTTTCAATATTTTTATTGTTAATAAAATTTGGCAATTGATTGGTTTAAAGTTATTTTCAACTAAGTACTTACATAACACATCGATAGGTGATAGGACACCTTATTTCAACTTAATACTGTTATAAGTTTGTACAACATTCTAAATTAAAACTTTTAAATTTGCTGCAGTACCCTCAGCCCCGGAGAAAATCAAAGCATTGCCATTTTCAAGCGACTCGGTACTCGTGAGCTGGCTGCCTCCAGTACATCCAAATGGGATCATATCTCACTACACTGTCTACTACAGAGAAGCTGGGCGGTGAGTTAATCTAATTTATATGCGGTAGGTACTACTCGTTATTCTAGACTATACTGTCTCAAATATATTTATTATAAATCATATAGCAGTCTGAAATATATTTATTATACGCCTCCTAAAGTTTTCATTTTTATAAGATTCATAATTATAGAAAATTGATCAAATTGTTTTTGTACTATTATTTTACTTATTCCAGGCAATGTTTTTTCATAAGGTAAAGGTACCTCAACGGTTTTGATTGATTTTTTAATTATTTGTCAATGGGATAAAAGATAAAAGGTATCCTATACAAGTTATTCTATATTATTTATTCATTTATTATTTCAATATGAGATACTTGAGTAAAATCTTTAGTTGAATTGTTTTCGGGACAGGTTAGGTAAGCACTCGAGCTTCACGGTGTCAGCTGATAAGAGCCCAGAATCCGAATTAATGTTTCAAGTCAGGAATCTGATGGAGAATCAACTGTATGAGTTCTGGGTGTCAGCCACCACCGGGTCGGGGGAAGGGGAGTCTACTCTAGTGGTGGGGCAAGGACCAAGTTCTAGAAGTACGTATTTTAATACTTTTTGACGTCTTTCGATCTTTTAAATAACATTGTAATTGCAAAATAGGAAATCCTACAGATGAAACGCGTGAAATGAAATTATAAATTTAGCATAATATTTGGCATTTCTGATATTTTCTTGTACGAATTATTTACCACTTGTACTAACATGATTACTACTTGTTTTATGGCGAAGAAAAATATCGTGTGAATCCTGCATGTCTGAGAGAACCTAGCAAGTTTTCTAATGATTTACATTACAGTTTGACAAGTCGCATTTGAACAGCAGGAGGACTAAGGCCTGAACCTACTTGTATTGGGAAGACAGTGTCCAGCAGAGGGTCATTAGAAAGGGCTGAATACAACCATTCCATTTTTGAACTATTAATTAAAATGCAATTCATTAACTAAACCTATTAATTACCTATATGTTTAATATAATATTAGTATATTTAAACATATAGATTAATATACTTTTTATCTCCTCATTTAAATCGCGCCCTTCTAGCTTATACTATTTCCTACACCTTTAAGGTTACCTAGAACTAGAAGAGATCGCTCTTTTAGCGATAAGGCTAATATATCTCTTTTTTCTGGGTGTACAGTAAAGAATATTATTATTGTGTTTATTTTATCAAGTTTGATATCTCAAGCTGTGCCTGGTAATTTAATCCAGCACGGGCGTGAACCAAGTGTTGAATCAGTTCTGGGTGGCTTGATGAAATGTTTCATCGCTATCTGAGGAAAGTTGCAAAAATTTTCTAATTGTTCTGCAAGTGCTTAAAATAGCGGCTTTCTGAAGAGTTAAATATGTAAATTTAGGCAAAGAAAGAAAGTTTAGAGAGTTAAATAAATGTTTCGGAACAACGCCTGTTGTTGACACTATTATGGGGACTATTGTAACATTAGTCATTTTCCAGACTCTCCTAATTTCCTCTTGTAGCTCTGTGTATTTCCTTATTTTTTCAGCGATTGTTGCTTATAATTTATTAGTGTTAGGTACAGCTATATCTATTATATATGTGTGTTTATTATTCTTATCTACAAAGATTCTCTATTATATCTATTATATCAGGTCTATTATTATAAATTGAGTGAACTGTTAAAATATATTATAACTAGCGACTTGCCCTCGCTTCGCTCGGGCTCTTCCCTAAATTTAGCACAGGCAAAGCCGCGTGATCCGCTTGTTATGCATATAAACCTTCCTCTTGAATCACTCCATCTATTAAAAAAACCGCATCAAAATCCGTTGCGTAGTTTTAAAGATTTAAGCATACATAGGGATATAGGGACAGAGAAAGCGACATTGTTTTATACTATGTAGTGATTCCACTGTATATTATGGAAGCAAGTAAATACCTTGTGACTGTGTCAGTCCCAGCGCGTATCGCGTCGTTCGGCGGCAGCGTGCGCGCGGCGGCGGGGCGCGGCGTGCTGCTGGCGTGCAGCGCGGTGGGCGCGCCGGCGCCGCGCACGCGGTGGACGCATGCTCGCGCGCCCGTCACGCACCACCGGTACTACCAGGTCACCAGGACCGGACATCTGCATATACGAGGTACGGCTTAGGTTATCATTTGATACTTATTAAATAGTGATGCTTGGAACTTCTCTGGCAGTTAGTATCTGAAGTAAGGATATTTGCCAAAGAACTAAAGCCACTAAGCTAATGTTGGTACATTATACCAGGACTGGATATTTGCATATACGGGGTACGGTTTAGATTATCA
This sequence comes from Boloria selene, assembly GCA_905231865.2. Classification (NCBI taxonomy): domain Eukaryota; kingdom Metazoa; phylum Arthropoda; class Insecta; order Lepidoptera; family Nymphalidae; genus Boloria; species Boloria selene. Next base: position 654,453 of record HG993132.1, read on the forward strand.
TTCGATACTTACTAAATAGCTTGGAGCTTTTCTGGCAGACCAAAACCGAAATGAGGACAATCGACAGAGGACAAAATGATCGGACATTTGCATATACGGGGTACGGTTAAAGTTATCATTTGATACTTATTAAATAGCTTTGAGCTTTTCTGGCAGATAGAATCCGAAATGATGTAATTCGCCAGAGGAATAAAGCCACCGATATCGCACGTAGAATTTGCATACTGAAGCAGAAGTGGACTGGTCACTTCTCTAGACGTATTGATGGCCAAAGGAGCGTGTTAGAGTGGGGACCACGCTTAGACAAACATAATGTAGGACGCCCTGCGGCAAGGTGGACAGACGATTTGAAAAAGGTGGCAGGTACGGGATGGATGCGGGCTCCCCAAGATCGGGATGGTTGGCGTTCTATGGGGGAAGCTTTCATCTAGTAGCGGACGGCAATAAGCTGAAACAATAGGGTACTTTCGGCGGTGAAAAATAAATTATGAAATTTGAGATTATGTAGAAATATACTTAAATATTTTGATTTTTGAGTCATAAAAGCTCATTATTGATTTATTATATTAAAATTAAAAGTCGTAATTTTTAACCTGTATATCACGTCAGGCAACCAGCCACAGACCACTGTCAGCATAGAGCATATTGCTAGTTGCTACTTTTATTAGTCATCTATGGTTGCTACATATTATTATAAACTTTTATTTCTCCTGAGTAAGTGCTCTGTGGGAATATACGCTATGGGTACTACATACAAGACTGTTGTTTATTACCAGTATTACGTCACCAAATGGCTGACAGCGTTTTTGCGGGAATAAAAAATGTTTAAAATTAAATTTAATTTTATGGCAAAAAACGTGTTTATTAATATATTTTATTGTGGCTTTTTATTAGGAAAATCAACGTTTTAAAGTACTTTTTCCAACATAGTAGAATACCCTATTATGAAGAAAACAAGATGTCAAACCCTTAAAGAGTTTTTAATATTAAAATTTTCGTATATAAGTTTGAATATGATTTTTTACACTTAATTTTTCTTCTTTAATAATATGTAGCCTGTATTTTTTTTTTCAAATCAAATCAAATCAAAATATTTTATTCAGCATAAAAATTGTTACAATTTCTTACTGAACGTCATGTCTACCACCAGTTCGGAAAAAAAAACCTCTAACCTGAGGAGAACCGGCGAAAGAAACTCAGCGGGACTAATACTTTTTTTATCCTAATCTCACTCTTTTTTAAATTAAATTGTAAATTACCAATAATTCTATACGTTGAAATAGCCTAGCGGCGATCACATCGTTCCCAAGGCCTTTCACAGCAGTCTCTCCCGTGACCATGATTGCTGTAAAGCATTCGAAACCAAACCAAAAATCATGATAAATCCTCGACAAAATCCGAATAGATTTTTATTTATAACTATTTTGCTTATTTACAGAAGTGAACGAGCAATCGTCAGGCAACTTCACGTGCACGGCCACGAACAGCATGGGGGAGGACTCGGTGGTCTACGAGGTGCGCGCACAGCGGCCGCCGCGCGCGCCCCCCCTCGCACTGCAGTACACCACCGCTACTAGCATCAAGCTGCATTGGGAGACGCTGGACGAGGATCAACCGGTTTTAGGTGACTTAATATAATATAGATATTGGCAGCTTATTGAAACCGAATCCCAACATTCCAAGAACAATTTTTCAGTCAGATTTTGATAATATTTACGATAGATTAGATTACAAAATTAATTAAGGTCCCAACAATTGTAATCATTTATCCTGATTTCTTCGTTTCGTGCAAGATGTATCAAAGAAGGTTGCAGCGAAAAAAGATTTATACCATTTCGGATTTTGATGGAAAATTTCTCGTGAAATCCTAGTTTGTAGTTCACTATAAAATACAGGGTTCGTTAAATTTACAAGTTCAACTAATTAATGTATATTATGATTATCTACAGGCTACTTACTGCACTACAAACAAGCATCTGAATCGGAATGGCTCAGCGTAGAACTTTCCCCCGAGCAGACTTCGTACACGATGGACATGCTCAAATGTGGCACCACTTACAACGCCAAGATCCAAGCTCAGAACAAAATTTCCTTGGGACCACCCAGCGAAGTCCTTACCGCTACCACGAGAGGAGGCCGTAAGTATATTATCAGAAAAAAAATAAACATTTTCAGTGTTAAAAAATCGTTATTTATTTACTTGTGCTCGAAGATCTAGAGTGAAATTCGCACTTGGAAAATTATTTGCCTCTGTGACAAAGTTATGACTTTGCTTTACAGAGCTTAAAAATTTAATAAAAATATACTTTTAATATATACCTACAGACTCAACTGTAATAAAAAAATAACATCCCATTACTAGCACAAGCTACCTCTCTGTGGTAGGAATCAAGTTACAGTAAACCATGGCGGTGAAACTATGCATGGCTTTTAAAGAACATTTAGGTGATCTTAAATGTGTAGCCTTTTGTTACCTTATGATATTTACCTTCTTCGTATTAAGGTCACATTAAAATCTTCTAGATGCGGTGATATAATTGAGCTAATTCCATAACTGCGGGCATTGCTATTTCGCTTTCACTTTTCAGACTTCAGATATATTTTTGTAAACAGCTTATAATACTTTGATGTTTTCCTTTTGATCACTTGAAGGTCCAAAAGCACCCAAGCCAGAAGAACACATTCATACAAACGCCACCGCCATCAAGATTAACTTGTACGCGTGGCGAGACGGAGGCTGCCCCATACTGGGCTTCCGCATCGCCTACCGACGTGCGGGAGACGACCATTGGATACAGGTTTTTATCGTAATTTGTGTTTGTATATTTTTTATATTATAAAAGAATAATGTTTAACTGCAATTAAAGTATTTAAATGTCCGATTAAATTTGCGTACCTTTGCATAAAAAATTCTTATTATTTTTGTAATAATAAAAAACGCTTCAGCTATTTGCGCTGTTTCTTTAACCAGATCTATTCAGGGCGTAAGAGCCATTTGGTTTTGAACCGATAGAAAAACTCTACATTTCACGAATAAATTGACTGAATTCTTTTACTTAATAGATTTATATTTAAGACTAGCCTATCCCGCGGTTCCGCTCGCGTTGTAAAGGCTGAAAATCAAAATAAATATTTTTCCCCGTTTTTCAGAACATTTTTCATTGATGCTCCGCTCGTATTGGTCGTAGCCTTCCTCGATAAATGGACTATCCAACACAAAAAGAATTTTTCTATTCGGACCAGTAGTTGCTGAGATTAGCCGCCAGGCTATTTCAACATATAGAATTTTTGTTAATTTACAATTTAATTTTAAAAAAAAGAGTGAGATTAAGATAAAAAGAAATATTAGTCCCGCTGAGTTTCTTTCGCCAGTTCTTCTCAGGTCAGAGGTTTCTTTTATCCGAACTGGTGGTAGACTCATGACGTTCAGTAAGAAATTGTAACAATTGCTGAATAAAATATTTTGATTTGATTTAGCGCGTTCAAACAAACAAACACACTCTTCAGCTTTATAATATTAGTATAGATTGTATAATACTGTGGCAGACCGGGTCGGGTCTGAGCGCGGCGCGGCACACGGTGGGCGCGCTGGCGCCGGGCGCGTGGTACGAGCTCGCGGTGGAGGCGTGGAGCGACGCCGGCGTCGAGCGCGTCACCTTGCTCGCTGACACACATACTTTGGCCGGAGGTACTATTATTTATTTTGGGCTAAGCTATTTTTACATGCTTTTTATTAGCTTCACCTGTATGTTTGTATGTTTGTTTGTAACTGACTTCTTTGGGCGCGATTTTGACCCACTTTAAACGGCCAGATTTCGTTCAAACTTTGTAGATTTATTGAGGACCGATGACAATACACTAATTTGATAAAATTATTCCATTTTTCAATTTGCAAAATATGATTTTTGCTAGAAAAAGTAGAAAATAAATAATAGTTTATTTCCTTTTAATTTTTCTTCTTATCGGAATTCCTCACGCAGCTATTCTAAAATAATTATTTCCTTAGTCCTAACTCCTATGTTCGCTATTTACGCGATAAGATTTATTGGAACGAAGTTCCTTATCGCGCGTTGCGAAAGGGGGCTAGACGGAAAAAATTAAGACCAAAAGTTGTAACGACACTTTTGAAGTGAAACTTCTTTAGAATCGTTGTGATTTCAAACTCGATAAAACTAAAAAATAAGTCCATAGTACCAGGTACTCAGAGACAAGGAAGAGTTAGCCTTAGTTAGATCTCGCCCACCGCGAGTCAGTGACATTTCTAACTCTGTCTAACTCGTGGGTGTGACCTTCGCGCCATCTCCCTCTCTCAACGAGCTTAGACGGGGTTATTTAGTATAAATATAAACGAGATTTAAAAATTAGTTCGCTAAAGAAGTTTTACTTCTGACATGTGTACTTTTTACACACGCACTTTTTTTACGTATACTCGCAGGGCGCATCCCGCCTCTGCGCGCGGCGCCGGCGGCGGGGGGTGCGCGGGCGGGGGGGCGCGCGGCGCTGGTGTGGGGCGCGGCCAGCGCGCTGGGGGGCGTGGCCGCGCTCGCCGCGCTGCTGTGTCTACTGCACGCCAAGCGGAAGTGAGTGTCCATCAGTAATTCAGTTTCACTTATTATTTTATTATTATCATGCATCTGGATAGACGACTTACCTAGCAAAAGCATATCTGGAAGAAAAGGAAGACCCTAGACTCAAAGTTGAGAAGCATGTACTGATTGATTGGTAAAAGGTCCCAATTAAACAATGAAAGCAAAATGGCAATATATAAGACCATATTGAAACCAGTTTTGACATATGGTATTGAACTATGGGGAACAGCAAGTAATAGTAACATAGAGCAAGTAATAGTATCCTAGAAAGGTTTCAGACCAAAGCCATTAGATCCATGTTTAACATCCCAAAATGTATACATAATAAATACATTCTGCAAGATCTGAAGCTCAATACAGTGAAACAAGAAATTGCTACCCATAGTCAAAACTATCAGAAAAAATTATTTGAACAAGTCAACTCCCTGGCTGCCTGGATTTGGTGGGATCTGGAAGTACTATATACACAAGATTGAGGAGGAACAGTATTCCGACTTTAATAAACCGATTCCCAATAGACTAAGCGAGAGTAGTCTATGGACAATACCTCACTTTGTATGAATTTATTGTGTATGTATGTATAAAATCTAACCCGTAATCACTAATATCGCAGTGTCAATAGCATCACTGATATTTGCGCTTCTATTTATTCAAAACAAAATTTGTCTTTCAGATTTTTCTGCTTTTCAAATGATCATTATCTACGTGATAATAGAAAACTAAGTGAGAGTAACGAGGCTGAAAGGGAGAAACTTCGAGAAGGACACAAATTATATTCGTCATCGTCCATAAACAACGAGAAATCTAATGATGATTCATCAGGTAATACAATAAGAAAATACTTATTATTTATATAAAATATTTTATTTAGTTGTTTTATTTAAAAAACGAAAACGCCTTAAGACTGCCAACCCCCACTTAGCCTTGGACTATGGCTTGATTCACTTGATATTGAAGGGAGATCCGTGCAAAAATTTTTAAGAGGTCGCTCTGAATTTTTTAAAATTTCAAAAATCGTCGAAATTCGGATTTTTAATTTTATTTAATTGTTACTTTAGATTTTTTGGAGCAAACTTTTGATATTAAAATTAAAATTCGTGATGTAAGTATTGTTATCGATTATTGTACAAAATAAAAAAAAATGTATGGAATTTTAAATTGAATATTAAAAGGTCGCTTGAAAAATTCTAAAGTAATGCACGAATAAAAAATAATTATGAGTGACCTTTCAAACTTTATATTTTGAAATGAAACTCAGAAACTCATGTTTTTTGGTCTATAAAATTATACCGTAATGAAAAATAAAATAAAAAAATCGAAATATGACGATTTTTGAAATTTTAAATAATTCTTAGCGACCTCTTAAAATTTTGTTTTGAGCTGTCCTTTGGAGAGGGCTCCTTAAACATCAAACTTTTTTTTTCACAGGAGATTAAAAAAATGCGCCATCCTAGTTTCTTTGCGCCATCCTAGTATATAGTATAGTAGTAAATAGATTCAACATGAGTATATTATCCACAGCGGAGCTATACGAGATCAGTCCGTACGCGACGTTCGGCGTGGGCGCGGCGGCGCACTCGCTGCAGTTCCGCACGCTGGCGCGCCGCGAGGACGACGCCGCGCCGCCGCACCGCCGCCGCCGCCGCGCGTGCGACCACTACCGATATGGTGACACTTGCTAATTGTCTTTTAAGATTATTAAAGTATTATATATTATGCAGTAGCGAGTAACAGTAGTGAGGCTCGTGGCAAATTCTTCGAAAGGGCTCTTCTCTCTGGCATCCCAGTACCGATATGGTGAGACTTGCAAATTATCTTTTAAGATTATTAAAGTACTAGCTGACCCGTGCCCACTTCGTTGGGCATAATGTTAATAATCCTTTTTTAGTACAGAGTGTTTAAATAATTTAAATTATTTTATTAATATTAAAAATTAAAAATTAAATTATCTATACTAATATTAAAAAAACTACTTTTTGTCACTTAAATATAAAAGTTAGACATATGCTGTCCTTGACTTTTTTGTAGGCATTTTTAAGTTCCACATCTTGCCTCTAGAACTCAAAAATATATCTTTCACAGTTAAGGCAGCGTTCGTAAGAAACGCTTTCATTCGACCGTTTTTTCTCCGATTCACTTTGCAAAACGGACTACCACGTAAAAATTTTTTTTTAATTTTTCGGTTTTTTATATAACCTATGACACTCAGCAATAATGTGGCTTTCTATTGGTGAAAGAATTTTTAAAATCGGTTCAGTAGATCCCGAGATTACCCCTTACAATTTAACAAATAAACAAACTTTACTTCTTTATAATATTAGTATATATTATAAATGCAGTAGCGTAACTACATTATCTGAGGCTCCTGGCAAATTCATAGAAAGGGGCTCTCTAGTTTCCCAGAAAAAAATATAATTTTTAAGTACTTTGGTACAAAATTTAGCTCATTTCTGGGTTTCTACTTGGTTCGTGGCCCCCTTGGGTCGGGGGCCCGAGGCATTTTGCCACCTCTGCCACCCTATAGTTACGTCACTGTATATAATATGTAGATACTATAAGAAAAACTATCGTAATATATTTAAGTTACCTACTTACTTTACGTTACTTTCTAGGGAGAGTGTATATTTTGTAACATAAAAGGTTGTAAGGGTCTATGCACATTGCACATTATAATTCGCGTCATGTAAAAAGAACGCTGGCTGTCAAGTTGCGCAGAGGCGATTTCTCGGCCAATTTGGTGGTAAGACGCGGGGCGCGGGACGTCAAGGCACGCGCCGCATGCTTTCCGACTCGCTATTGGTTTGTCAGTTTAAAATACCATCGCGCACACAAAAGTTATTAATTACGAAATGATTTTATATAAAAAATTGTGCAAAAATATTTTTGACGTATATTGTTTTATAAAGAGAGAGTCTGATAATAATGCAGTTAATAATTTAAAAAATATATATTAAACGAATTAATTCAATTTTTTGTAAGTATATTAAACATTCTACACTGAATCAAACATATTTTATTAATGAATAGAATTCTATTTAATGACATTCTATTTAATATTTTTTTCAATGTACCTACCAATAATCAATATACATCGTGAGCGAAAGCCTAGTTCAAAAATAAAAGAATAGGCTTAGGAATTTAGTATGCGAATGTACCGATGCGCAAACACACCCCCCACCACTTTCTTCCAGCGTTCTTTTTAAGTGACGCGAACTGTACGTCGTTTAAACTTAACGACTAACGACAACGCACATATTATTATCACTACATAATATAAAACAAAGTCGCTTTCTCTGTCCCTATATCCCTATGTATGCTTAAATCTTTAAAACTACGCAACGGATTTTGATGCGGTTTTTTTTAATAGATAGAGTGATTCAAGAGGAAGTTTTATATGCATAACTAGCACATCCCGCGGCTTTGCCTGTGCTAAATCTAGGGAAGAGCCCGAGCGAAGCGAGGGCGAGTCGCTAGTTATGAATAAATGTAAATTGTACCTTATCAATAGAAATCGGAAAGAAGAGTTCCTTCTTTGAACATAAGTTAAACTTGCATTGTGTTATGACCAGGGTTGCCAGATAGAAACTTACCAAATCCGGGACAATTCTAGGACAACAGTCTCGGGTCGAGATCATAGTAAAATTATCTTGTTTTTTTTTTTTATTTTTTTTTTTATTTTCAAAGGTTTTAGCCGTGTGACGTGTTATTCGTTGTTAGTTTATTTTGTTACAAAACTAATAGGTTTTCGGAATCCGGGACAATATGGTCTAATCACTGGACACGGGACAAGACGCAAAATTCAGGGACAATCCCGGATTTCCCGGCCATCTGGCAAGCCTAGTTGTGACAGTGTCTTTTAAGAACTTTTAGGCATTGATAAACACTACCGTAGATCATTAATATGTACAGTTCTCGAGGCGTAAGCTCAGCTTTGCACTTGTGTGAGTGATATCTAAAAGCCAATAGCAGCGCATCAAAAACCAGTTTAAACAGGTTTAAACCAACTCGCAACGCTACGCCTTCGGTCGTGCCTATCCGTACACTGCACTCACACAAATGCAAAGCTGAGCTTATGCCTCGAAAACTGTAGTTGTTGAATAGCATGAAAATAAAACCATTACTAACATTTCAGACGAGTCCAGCCTGTCAAAGTGTTCCACGGTAGAGGCGCGGCACCGCCTGCGTGCGGCGCCGGCCCCGCTCTCCGCGCCCGCCCCCGCCCCCGCGCTCGCGCACGCCGCGGCGCACTGGCGCGAGCGCTCCGACTCAGACGACTACAGCGACAGTGCAGCCAACACTACCACTAAAGGTTTCATTTATGCCAGTATTGTATCAGGTCAAGGAAAAAATTCAATAATTGAAATAAAACTAATGGTTGACTACAGCGACAGTGCAGCCAACACTACCACTAAAGGTTTTATTCATACCAGTATTTTTGTCAAAGCAAATATTAAATAATTGAAATAAAACTAGTGTTTTTGTTGTTTCGAATGCTGCTGTCCTTCCCGTAAACATGGTTGTTGTATAGTTTCACATATTTTAATATAATATACTTTTAATGTCTTACTGTTTACGGCAGGTTCGGGCGGGTCGGGCGGCGGCAGTGCATACGGCAGCGGACGCCGCACCGCCAGCAGGTAGACCAGGTACCTCCCCCCACGCCACACCCGCCTACACCCGCACTCACCTGCACACACCCGCACATACCTGCACACACCCGCACCCACCTGCACCCACCCGCACCCACCTGCACACACCCGCACCTACCTGCACACACCCGCACCCACCTGCACACACCCGCACCCACCTGCACACACCCGCACCTTCCTGCACACACCCGCACCCACCTGCACACACCCGCACCCACCTGCACACACCCGCACCTACCTGCATACACCCGCACCCACCTGCACACACCCGCACCTACCTGCACACACCCGCACCCACCTGCACACACCCGCACCTACCTGCACACACCCGCACCCACCCGCACCCACCTGCACACACCCGCACCCACCTGCACACACCCCCACACACCTGTACACACCCGCACCCACCTGTACACACCCGTACACACCCGCACACACCCGCACACACCCGCACACACCCGCACCCTCGACACCCAATGTATGCTTAAACCTTACTTTACGTGTAGTGCTTCGCAACTTTAATCCATGGTTAAGTAGATGATGACTTTTGACACTTCGTCCTTTGTTTATTTTATGTCAATGTTAATAGAAAAAACAAAAAAAACGTTATTATTATTTATTTAGATTACCTTTTTTTATTTATCTCTTTGAGAAGTTAGCAACGCATGTTTGATACCTATTCATATTACCTACTATTGCTTTAATAAATTAACTATTATATCAGTATCAGCATTAGTACGTATTCTAAATTATAATTGTACACACTTAAACCCTTTGATTATATACAAGCTTAAACCCATAAAATAATCGCCAAATTAAATAAAAACAATAACTAGGTACATAAATTATTTAGTTTTCGATAAGTTTTTAGTAAGGAAAAAATGTCTGTTTTAGTTTACTTATCGCATGTTCGCATAGCATGTTTAGTCTTAGATTTTGCCCTCCACGCACATTTTGACAACTCACCCTAGTAAGTACAATATTAAATTGCTTTTCCTAACTAAATGCCTATAATAGTACTCTAGCAGGGTAATAGCATATTAAAGGATTATAATATTAATAATTTTGTAATTAAATCTACATAATATAAGTATCCCCTTCGGTTTTGCCCATGTACTTTTTAATTTAGACCGTAACATGTTTATCAGGTACGCTTTACTTAGGCTTACGCGGTAATTGAAAAACTTCTATCCATAGTCAAAATTCTAACCAAATTTCTGATTCTTTTGAGTTTTGATGCTCCCATTGCGACCTTAGAATCATTAAAGCGTAGTTTTTGAATTATTTTTGAATAATCTTCAATATTTTATACAATTTAGATCCTGGTTCAAAATTATTTGCAAGTAGTTTTTTATTGAATTTTAATTAATTATCAATTGATTTTAAAGACTTTATTTTTATTAAATTAAGATTATTTGTTAATATTTTGTTTGGTTTATGAATATTTTTTAATCTATGAATCTTTTATTTACAGTGGAGGTCAAAATGGGAGCGACGGGCTCTCCGGGTGTTTCGCGCCAGTGCCTCCCGATATATCATCGTTAATAGATAAGTAAGTCAAATTAATTTAGATTTTGTTTTATATAAAAATACACGTTACCTCTCTCTTATTAACTACTTTTAAAGTGTTAAAAAGGGCGGTGATATGACGATTTCTGGCATGATAATAAACGTTTATATTTTAGAGATAAAAGTTACCTATATTAAGTACTCAAATTATTATTACCGGTTAACCCTAGCTGTGCTGGGGTTCCTCCCTAGTACCGTTTTGTATAATATTATTATTCTAGAGAAATTATTCATTTCCCACACAAATTTTTATCCCGTTTTTTATCCCAAAAACTTTCCTTCTGTGGGTCAAGCTATATTTATACCAAATGTCATCTAAATCGATTCATCAGTTCAAAAAAAACATTTTTTCTTCTCCATGATAGTAGTATAGATATACCCGTAGATTAGTAGGTGTGAATTGTAAATTTTAATTTTTTTCATTTTTCCAGATACCAGCAAAGAAAAGAACAAGAACGTCGGGAATGCACGATCCACGTCTAACATTCCAAGGTCCACAGTAGATTTTATATTTAGTACGCTAAAAAATTTTGATGAATGACGAAGCCGTTCACTTCACCTGTACTAGATAGGGTTTTGATGATAAGCTTTTTGCGTAAAAAAAAACATTAAATTTTGAAAAATGTTTACTATGCCAATTGTGTTTCAGCGCTGAATTATCTAATTAGCGTTCTTTAGACTCGTATTTTTTTTGGAATCAAGTTTTATAAACTACGCTTTTTAATGTTTAGCATAAAATAAATAAAAATGTTTATTCTTAAGTTTACTTTTTACACACAAATTGATTTCAATTTATGATAACTACAGCTGTCAGTTAATTTAATTTTGTTAGGAAATGTACTTAGCAAGGCTTAAAAGAGGCGATTGATTTACAAGACATAAAGAGTCACTCCAAGCGTTATTTTAATAGCTGTGACCAAAAAGCTATTTACTAATAAAATAATGTCTTTTTCTCAAAATCGCTCGTCTCTTAACTTTGTGATTTTGTCGTTGACAGGACCCCATAGCTAAGTGTTAATATTTGTTATATAGAGAATATTTACTTATATAATGTGATTTGTTTAAAAACTGTTCAAGACAGTCAGGTTCTAATACAAATAATTCATTGTAAATATTAGTTTTAAGTAGACTGTGTTTTCTGAAGATGATCGCGTCATTAAATGGCACTAATGTACTGCTAAATAAAGAAAGTATTATTAATGAACGTCATGATATACAAGATGTCTTAATAAGGTACAGGATTGTGAATAGTACGCCATTAATTTCAAATTTTAGAAATGAATAGCGCCTAATTTAGTCCTCTTATACCTAGCATGTAGGTACCTACCTAGGTACTTCATACAAATTGATTGTTATTTAAATATTTGCTTATTAATAAGAAAAAAATTAATAAATTATGTTTAATATGCTAATATTGTGGAGATTATAAATTGTAAGCATTTTGTACTCTGCGGACATATTTTTGTTCGGAGTGTCTATAGTGCTCACTCATTATGCCCAGTTTACGAAAAAATGGAATTGTTCATTAACAGTGAATGTAGAATTGTATGAAATATTTTGTGTGTATATCTAATATTTAAAATAAATGAAGTTTTTAAATTTACTTATCACGCTTACGCTAGCTATTGGGCGACTCAAAGAACTTTTTTTTACATGTTCAATTTACTTCATTTTTAAATTTGGTTAAGTACATCTAAAAATAAATAGTCTTTGTTCTCTCGCACTTAATTATGAAACTCTTTACTGCCTTTTAGGTGTGCGTGACAAAAGGTTATAAATAAAATTTAAATTTAAAATTTCACTGCTTGTGAATTGTTTCTTCCATTCTTTGTTTCAATTTTAAAAACTCAAGGACTAAGTTGAAATATAAAATTATTTATGCACACAATAAATAAATTAGTTGTAATTATTACTAAGAATAATAGAATAATATTATTACGTCACTCGGCTAATCTCTATTTTTAAACTGTAAAATCATAAAAAGGCGCGAAAAAAAAATTCTGCGTCAACATTTATTTATTCGAAATTTGACTTTGCAGTTCTAAGTTGTCTACTGTAATTGTTATATGTATTATCTTGTCATAAAATATAATTTTTGATAAATTATTTCAATTTGGTTTGTAATCATTGTTCTAATTAGTTTGATTAAAAATTTTATAATTAAAATAATAATGGTCTTACTGCGCTTAGTTAATTAGCCGAATGACGGGTTTAGGTAAGTAAGAGTAAATTAAAACGGCTGTTCCAAACCGCAAAAGATACATATCATTATAATAGACTGCTAATTTAAGCGATTCGTAATTCTTTTACTGTATTGTTGATAGTTGATTAGCTTTTAATTATACACTATTGTATAAAAATCTTTCTATATACATGTTGTGTAATAAAGTTATTAATTTAATACTAGAACGAGGGATGGAAATAAAATTGTGTGTCGTAAGTTTTATTTTTTATTTTAATATCCACCCACATGATTAACATGAATTGAGTACCTAATAATTATACATTTAAAGGAAGCAGAAGAAAATCTGTAAAATGAAGAGGCTATCTAGTTCATGCAAAGGCGCTATGAATACCAAATATGTTATGAATACCAGATAATTAATACACTACACATAATATTATATTAACTTTAAATACATACTAAAAATATAAACACCCATAATTGGAAAACAAGATACATTCGCCTTTATCACAGAAACTAGCGACTTACCCTCGCTTCGCTCGAGTTCATTCGTTCGTTCGTTCTAGATTAAGCGCGTGCGAAGCCGCGGGATCCGCTAGTTGTAAACTTAAACTTTCATCAAGAACCATTCTATCCTCTGCAGTAGTTTTTGAGTTTTTCACAAACAGACATACAAACAGACAAACATACGCGGCGGAGATATTTGTTTTATAATAATATGTAGTGATTATGATTTATGTCCCACGAACCTACGACTGCTTGCAGTCTACAACTTGTCGTTTACTGCGTCACTACAGCTAAACATTTTGTCTATTAATTATTTAAAAAAAGTAAAGTAAACCAACACGTAATCAAGTAAATAAATACCCAAACATATAAAAGAAAAACGAAATTAATTCTATACAATTTTATTATTGTATAATTTGTATGATTGTGGACAGTTCTAACACACACACACACAGTTATCTGTGGCATAAGCTCAGCTTTGCATTTGTTGAGTGACAGCTAAAAGCCAATAGCCGCGCATCAAAAACCAGTTAAAACGGGTTTAAACCAATCACGCAACGCACACGCAATCATGTATCCGTATCGTCGTGCCTATGCGTACACTGAACTCACACAAATGCAAAGCTGACCTTATGCCTCGAGAACTGTACCTACCTCTAAGGTATGCAGTAATTGTAGCATTGAAAATTTATGTCCATAGATTTTTACTTCGTATATAATATACTGTAATTATAATCCTATTATAATACAATCATATACGATATAGTAGTTATTTCATTAAATATTGAAGCAATCAATATGATGTTCAGTGAAAAATTTAATTATTGAAAAAAAGACAAAAATGGTCATATTATGAATAATTATTTACAGTAAAAACCATAATAATTTTATAAGTACGTGAACTTTGTTCAGTATTGCAAACATTTTGGACGGAACCCTGAATCCTAAGAATAATAATATCAAAGTTCTGTGCAGATGCAGTCCACTCCAGTCAAAATTGGTCCAGGTGTTTCAGGAATTAGCAGACAGACAGATACAAATTATTATAAGTAGTTTTAAATAAGAATGTTTTTTTATGCTTTTGTTTTATTATCATTTAGGCATTTGACAAAAATACAAGACAATGTGTATTTTGTCTTGTATTTTTGTCAAATGCCAAGAAGTAACAATGTCATTCTTAAAAAATCAGTGTAATGAATATTTTCAATGTTTCCATCCAACCATTCAAGACTTTACTCAGGTGAACTGTCTAAGTTTGTAAATAAAAGACATATCAAAAAATATATTAAAAGATATAAAATGAATCAGAGTCACTTGTCAGTCGACAGTCATAAGCCGGATTCGTGTGTGCTGAGCTTTATATATTACAAAATATTGTCCACTGGCAACATTTATCTGTAGTACATTTTCTACTAGAGATGCGCAAAATAGATCACTAAACTGAAAAGATAGATACATATCTTTTGAATACAAAGATATATATCACTCTTTTAGCTCATTTAGCTCAGTCAGCTCAGTAAAAAACAGAGTATATTTATATTAATAATTTCGTCAAGGGGTACTGTAGACTCGATCGAAACCTTACCTGGATAATAAAACATAAAAAAATAAAGATTTCGAGTCGACAACATATATCCGCAAAATTCGGATTGTCGAGTATTTTGATTTTTGTTTAATTCTAATCTATAATCTCTCAAAAAGAATGTAACCACTCTAGCGAAACGTCAATGACAACAAAAGACACAGACAACAAAAAATACAACAAAAGTGTATAAAATAAAATATATAGTATAAATAAAATATATAAAATAAATTAAATAAAATATAATATATTTACTACATAAAAAAAGAATACTTAATTACTAAAATACTGTTAAAAAAGAGTAATATAATAATGTGTTCTAAACTCTTAAATCATAATTCCGTACTTTCACTTATCAAATGATGCGTAATGATTTCTCATAGATGGCGTTAATAATATTTTTATTATTTAATTTTAGCAAGTGTTAATTGTATTTTGCTATAATATTTTATATCTATAATATGCTAGCGGTTTAACGCGAGCGTAGCCGCGGGTTCCGCTAGTAATAATCATAATTCCGTACCTACACTTTTCAAATGATGCGTAACGATTTCTCGTAGATGGCGTTATTAATATTTATATTATTTAATTTTAGTAAGTGTTAAATTGTGTTTTACTGTAATATTTTATATCTATAATATACTAGCGATTTAGCGCGAGTGAATCCGCGGGTTCCACTAGTATATATAAAAATATCGTATCACAGTGTTTGTTATCGAACTCCTCTGAAACGGCTGGACCGATTTTTATGATTTTTTGTGTACGTTTGGTAAGTCTGAGGCTGCTTTTTATTCCGCTAGGTGATAAGGGTGGCACTCTCCAGGTTTTTTATTTTTGGGCCAAATTCTTTTTTTATGATTTGGCATCATAAATATTTTATAATAATATCAACCAAAATTGATTTTAAGTCTCAATGTGTCTTATTGACCAATGAAACTTTATAATTAAATACAAAGAGAGTTGATCGAACAAACATCGCAGTGACGCAGTGAGCTATAGATAAATACAAAGAGAATGTAAAGGAATTGATAAATATTTATGATATGTAGTGAGTTATAGATTAAAGTACTCTTTGGTGAGCTATAAGTTGTTGGTTATACTCATCAATCATCATCATGGATATAAACGGTATACTGAGCTAAATGAATGAGCTAGTGATATATTCGGTACTAGTATGAGTGAGTGATACATTATGTCAGTATTACTGATATAGTTCTTTTATATCATTCACTCAGGAGCTACACAACTCTATTTTCTACTGCTGTGAGGACTAAATGTCTTTCAATATTTAATTTTAACTGAATATTAAAACAATAAAACGTTTATGATCATTGTTATATTTAACAAAGATATCTATAAGAATCTACAATATAATACTTACGTATTCAACAAGAGCCATTGTTAGAAATAGTAGATTATAGTAATTCATGTATTGTTTTGGTTCCATTCAAGTATATTGATTTATTGTAAGCCAGTGACCTGTTTTTCAAATTTGTTATGTGAATCTCGTAAATAATTAATAGCAAGAGGTCAGTGGACGAGTAATTAGTGATGGTGTTCTGTAATAATCTAAATCAGTTAAGAAATTAAGTCAAATAATGAACTCTAGTTATGAAATGTACTGTGTTAATTATTAGATAAAATCAGTTATTTCATATTCGTAATGGTTTATTATCCACAATGATGACACCGATCGAGGAGAAGAGAGATGAAAAGGTATGTCGTATTTATAAATTAAATATATTATAAATTTAATATGATATAAATAGACATTAATTTCCCTGCATTTAATTATTTACTAATTGGTCTAGAGTCTAGACATATACTTAATTATTTATGCGCCTGGGACCTTTCTGTTTCAAGAGAAGTCTTCAAATATTAATTATAAAACAAAAGTATTTTTCTGTACCCCCTGCTGAGTTTTAATAAATTAGTTTCTGTCTGTATCTATTTTAAGGGAATGCTTTAGTTAACGGGCACGCGATTTTGGTGTTTTGCGGTAGTGGGGGGGAAGGGGGGAGGGATACCCTACCCGATGGTATCACTCCCAGGGTGAGGAAACCAGTAGTTTTTTTTTAAAGAATTTTTTAATTTCATGTTTTTGTATGCGCATAACGGAACGTTTCTCCAAGTAAAAATGGTTTGGTAAGTAAAATGGAACGTAACTAAGAGTGAAAAACCATTATAAGTTTGAAAATAAATAACACACAAAATAAATTTCAAATCAATACAAATAAAATTGAAATCACAATTAAAAATATTAAAGTCGCCTATGGTTGTGGTCATGTTCTAACCTAAGCTAACCAATCTGGCCTAGTAATGCTTATGGTACTCGACTAGCTAACCTAGTGTTTAGCTTAAAGTCGCTTATGTTTGTAATCATGTTCTAACCTAACCTAACCAATCTGGCCTAGTAATGCTTACGGTACTCGACTAACTAACCTAGTGTTTAAAAGTAAGTTTGGGAATTAAATTAAAACAAAGTGGTATGTAAAAATTATTTATTTTTTTTATATGGGTCATACACATATTTTATTACTTTTATTTATTCTATAAATGGGTCTCTTTTATTTTTTTCTATAGATTTTATCCACATAAATACTATTATTACATCTGCAATATTTTCCGGGTGGTTATAATTACCAAGTTTACATAAGCGACTTTAATATTTTTAATTGTATAAATATTTGTATTGTAATTTCAATTTTATTTGTATTGATTTGAAATTTATTTTGTGTGTTATTAATTTTCAAACTTATAATGGTTTTTCACTCTTAGTTACGTTCCATTTTACTTACCAAACCATTTTTACTTGGAGAAACGTTCCGTTATGCGCATACAAAAACATGAAATTAAAAAATTCATTAAAAAAAAACTACTGGTTTCCTCACCCTGGGAGTGATACCATCGGGTAGGGTATCCCTCCCCCCTTCCCCCCCACTACCGCAAAACACCAAAATCGCGTGCCCGTTAACTAAAGCCAACCCTATTTTAATACTGCCATTTAAATACATTGAACTTTTATTAAAAACAAATTATATTTTATGATTTATTATATTGTTTTTATTATACATTAGTAAAGCATATGTTATATTTTGACCTTTTTTTATAGAGATAAATATAAGCTGTTTATAAACCCGTACAATAATTGATTTTAACTTGAGTGTTACTCCAAGCCTAAGTGCTAAAATGATTCTTTAATATTTTTAGATAAAACCAGTTAGTCTATTAATTATTAAATTATCTAAATTAAATAGGTACCTAAAATATAAATGTTTTAATCATTCATAAACACTTCTTCCTTTACACTTGCTTAACCAGTCTTGAAACCAAGTAGGTACCTCCACATCTGCAACCACACTCATGTTAACTATAAGACCAAATATTACCATTTGCTACCATTTCTTACTTGTATCCTGCTGTTTCTTTGATCTATTAATATTAGTATTAGATTCTTATATTCACTTCTGATTATTAATATTTTTAATCCATTAAATCATTAAAATACATACATCCTCCGACCTACTTTTTGCTGTTGTAGCTTTCTTCCCAGTGATTGATAAAAATATAATTATTTATATAAAATTTATTTTAAGTAATGCATTCTAAATAACACTATAATGGATATGTCAGTATTTACCTAATAAAGATAAGTGGTGTCTTTGAATTTTTTATCTAATGCAAGTACATGAAGAGCTAATGTTCTCATTAGTTATCTTTTTATCTAGGACAGTTAGGGGCTTATGTCATCTTCATCTAAGACAATTAGTTACATAACTGTAATAATGTTTTGTCAACCACAATAAAACTTTATACTTAATTGGTTTAACTATAATTTTGAAATAATTAAAAAAGGTTTAGTATGTGTAGTAGCTTATATAGTAACTGATAATAAATAAATATTAATAAAATAAATATGATTTGTTAATTTTAATTAATTAAAGTAATGCATTTATCCCACTTTTTTTAATATCTCACTGCTGAGCACAGGCCTCTCTTCAATATGAGAGTAATCAGACCATACTCCACCAAGAGCAGGTTGCCTCTCTATGCTTTCCATTACTGTAAATTATTTGCACATGAAAATATCAGACATGCAAACCCCATGATTTTAAACCACTTCATACATCCCATGTGCATTACCACTACCTGTTCTTTCTTGTTCTGTAATAAAGTCTTGAATAACAATCACTTAACTGTAAATTTTGTAAACTTTTTCATAAAACTTTTAAAGCATTGTTTTATTAAAAGTAAAATAATAATTGATATAAATCCTTTTTTTATGCATTCGTTTGAGAAAATAGTATTTTGCCCATCACAATAATATGGTTTAAGAGAGCTCTTTGGTTTTTCGTACTATGAATATTTAAAGTTAAATGGTTAAACTTAGTATTATAAGGTAGTTAGTAGTATAAGGTAGTATGTAAGTAGTACATAAGTATACATTTTACAAAGTAGGTTGACTATGTTGATACCTTATTTTTTGTATAGACTTTATTTTATAACTTAGTCTGTGTGCCTAATATGTATATCTTTCGCCAGTTCTTTTCAGAGTCTCAGGATTGTTCTTTCCAAACTGGTAGTAGACTCATGACAATCAGTAAAAATTGTAATAAATTATTACTGAATAAAATACTTAATTTGAATTAAATAACAATGCTAAGTATATGATAATGTTAATATGTACATATTTTAGATTCTCTACCCGTGAAAGCTTCTTCAAAAGTTTATCAAGAACTCTTTATTTCGTCTGATAAGAAATAGCTTAAATCACTACATAATATTATAAAACAGTCCCCCATCTCGTCTATCTGTCTGTTCGCGAAAAACTCAAAAACTAATGCACCGATTTTCATGCTGTTTTCAAAAATGGTTAGAGTGGTTCTGGAATTTGGTTTTAGTATATAATTTGTCGAATTTTTGTATACATTTACTTGCGGAACTCGCGGCTTACGCTAAGTTGCTAGTTTTCTATAAAAACTTATCAAAATTGAGTCAGCTGTCCAGTAAATAAAAGGTAGAATCACAGTTAGTATTTAAAACCTTAGAATTTTTATATTGTGCGAAAGTGTACACATTATTAACACTTGATGATAGTTCCAACACTTTCAACCACAATAGTGAATAATACTTTCCTTACTGTCTGTATAGACAGTCTACATTTCATTTATTAGAAACTAGCTTTGTAAGTAGATATTATTGACACCTGTTGTCGCCGCCATTCATTTTGCTCTGCTATTGTTTACGGTCGGGTTGGTTATTGAAATAACAGTTTATTATGCGGTCATGTCTAATGGTATATTCTTTATTCTACGGTTTATGTTTCGTTCTGCTTAAAAAATATAAAATTAATTCAAAAAAAGCGACAAATTAATATCTTATCTAATACATACTAGCATTTTCAGCGGCTTCGCCCCGTGTTTAGACGGCGAAAACCAAAATTTGAATACCACAAAAAAAAGTTAAAAAAGGGAGTCAACCTTAAATGATAGATATATTCTGTCAGGGCTTCTTTTGGAACTTTAAAAGAGAAAAAACATCCATCACACATAATTTTTGTGTATGCAACAGAAGCTCTGAAAAGAAATAATTTTTCCTGTTTTTCATCGATGCTTCACTCCTATTGGTCGTAGCGTGATGTTATAAGACTATCCAACATTTAAACCACTACTTCTGGAGATTAACCAAACAAACGAAACAGCTTTATGAAGTAAAGAATAGTAACGTGTCTAAAACACAATTCCACCTATTGATTCATATAATTTTCTAGCCATATTTTATAATGTCACCACTTTCCAGATCCGCACAGGCATGGTGCAGGTGTCGGACGGCAAGTCGCGGCCGCGGCCCGCGCGCCTCGTGCTCACGATGGAGGCGGTGACAGTGCAGCGTGAGGTCATAGTGCCCGCACAACCGCCTAGGGACAAAAATGTGCCACACACTAGGGTGAGTTGTCACCTTGAAGTACTTACTTAATATTGCTATAAGCTTATGGACTCTAGGTTATCTGTGGACACAATTATGACCGTTTACGCGTTAAGGATTAACAAACGTATGTAAATACAAATTCAAACTAACTATACAAATATATGGCGTCGCTGTAGAAAGATAATTAACCTCGTATCTCCTCGTCTCTCTGGACAGAGATCCAAACTTTACAGGAAACGAAAAAAATGGTTCATTTCGTCATTTTTTTTAATGAAGAGGTTAACGTTTTACCCAAACATTAATTTTTAATAGCACTAGTAGTCATGTATTGCGTTTACGATTTCGCCGTATTATAAAATACGTGGTTTACATTTGAATTTTATAAAAAAATATAGGGTAAGTTTGCCTTTTCGCGTCCATCGCCCAATTCGCGACCGTTTTACGGATCTCCCTTTGAAAACTCTCAAAATTAAGTATACTAACACACCAATAAGTCAAAAAGTCATTACCGCCAATACCTCAATGTATAAGAGGCACGCAGACATAGACAAAAGTTCCGTGAGTCCAACCAATCCTGTGTAGAAAAAATAGTTAGTGACGGCTGTTCAACAAGAGAGCACGGATGCGCAGGATTTTGAGAGAAAAATAGTGGGCAGCGGTGCGTTTGAAGGTAAGTCTTTTATTGTTATATATGTATTTTGAATATATAGCTGTTTCTAGACGTTGATAATGATAAAAGGAATTATATTAATTATGAATTTGCTTATTTTTTTTATAGTTAATAGTTAAAATAAGGTGGACGCGAATTACTACACCGAATTTATAAAACTTGCACTTTGCGTCCACAATGGACGCAAGCTATACCTACACGGAATAATAACAAAAGCAAATCGCGTCCATTTTTTAAATTAATTCCTTACTTACTTTAATTGATTTGTATTTTTGAATATAAAGATTATTGTGGTACATTTTTGATTATGACTACAAGTTTAATAACATATTCGAAAAAATTTTACTTTGAAAGAAATTACTCATTTCATTCATACTTTAAAAGAAATGAGTAATTTCTTTAATTCTTATTTTTTTCTGTTTAAGATGAGTTCTTCAGAGATAAGAAAGAAGAAGAAAAAAGAACATACACAGAAGAAGATTTAAGGAAACTGTTGAATGAAATTCGAGAGACGAAGAAATCGGTAAGACAAATATGCAAAGAATATGCTATTCCCAAGACCACAATACTAGACAAAATCAGTGGGCTTAGACCAGATGGAGTAAAAAAACCGGACCCAGAATTCAGATCAAGAACGAAAAGCAGGCAGCAATACAAAAAAGAAAGTTAGAACGAATAGAAAAACAAAAACAGAAAAATACTTTTAAACACTCTCAAACGGTTCGTAAAACTGCTCCGAAACGAAAAAAGGAAATACATCCTCTTCAAGAAGTGACAAAAAAAACTGTAGATGTGGAAATTGAGAAAGAAAATTTACCAGCAGTGGAACGAGTGAAATGTCCTGAATGTGTCGATATACTAATTTCAGACGTAGAAGACGACGATGATAAAAACATTGGCTGTGACAAGTGTATTAGATGGTATCATCTGAAATGCACGCGATTAGTAGGATTAAGTTATTTAGAGGCCAAAGATAAATCTTTTGAATGTGACTTGTGGCATTAATTAAAATTCTAGGGCTATAATAATCATACATTGTCTTATAGGTAATTATTAAGAGTTAACATTTTTTTAGTAGTAAGATTAGACCAAATTATTGTATTGTTTTTTATTTTCAATTTAGCCAAAAACTTATTATTAATCAAGGCTGATCTTTAGCTTACTTACATTCCTTCGAAATTATATTGATATTAATTATTATTGTTGAATTTGAAAGGTGCAATTAATATTTACTTACTTTCTACATAGGTACCTAATTTGTTTTTTTAAGTTCTGTCAATGTTTAGAAGAATAGGTGTTTTTATTTTCTTTAAAGTGATTTATTAATGTTTATATGTTGATTTTTAAGTAACTGTAATTATTTAATAAATTAATTATTAAAATCCAATCTCTCTATAAAATATCATCCCTTAATTCCTTTTCTAAGCTGGTGGACGCTAAGTGGTCCAGCGGGTGGACGCAAATTGGATTTTATGGGCGCGAAGTGGGTAAATCGCCTAATTCTAAAGTTTGTCTTTTTTAAAAAAAAAACAAAAGATGTTTCGAACAAAACTGAAAGTTACCTTAAAATAGACTATTATAATGAACACATTACATAAATTTTTCATTGAAATTAGTGCTGGGACATTTTAATTTTCTCCTCTAAACTTGCCAACTGCACTAATTGGACGCGAACAGGCGAAATGACCCTATGCATTTTTGACATATCTAGGTACCTACGAGGTATTCATTCTACAGCGACGATAGGTAGGTACATTACATTTATATCAGATTTCAATCTTAAGTGTATTGATAATAATTGTCTCAAATAGGTAGTATGAGGTTAAAGTTTTTTGGTCATATTTAAATTCTCTTCTTCTCTCTCTCCATTCGGTTGTATTTTAAGAAATACTTTTTTACGCGAGTATTTGACATTATAAATTATGGGCAGGCACTGTGCCTTATATATCTCTTGAGACGTCAAATACCTTAATCTCTCCCGTGACCATGATTGCTGTAAAGCATTCGAAGAGTTGGGAACCAAAAATTAAAACAAATCCACCAAAAAATCAGATTTTTTCATATCGAATTAGAATCTTTAAGTTACTGAATCGTATGGTAAATAAAGAACTTGTTACAGGAACGTATGGTTCAAATAACTCGCCAGAAGGTGGGTGGATTGGGGCTAAGCATAAAGGGTGGAGCAGAACACAAGCTGCCAATACTGATATCCAAAATATATAAGGATCAGGCCGCCGACCAGACGGGACAGCTTTTTGTTGGGGATGCCGTTATCAAAGGTATTTAACTTTTGTTTATTTAATTTGAAGATTGCTGTAATATTTCGATACGAACGTGATTTTCAGGAATAGGGAAGGTTGATACTGACTAGTTAGTACGTAACGTTATATTAACCATTATTATTTACATAAATATCCATAAGTAGGTACTAGGGTATGTACCACAGGATAGATTCTGTGTAGATGTTTGAATTGTTGAAGCAATTTAAATCTAAAATTAAAAATACGCTACTGAATAAGGCTTATTACACCATCACGGAATACCTAGTAGATGTAAATGTGTGGGATTAGTGACTGGTTGTGTCTCACGTAGGATAAATAGATAAATTGTAATACCATATTGTTACCAAATATTTGAAAAGAGCAACTGTTGAGTTTCTCGCCGGTTCTTCTCAGCAGAACAGCTTTCCGAGCCGGTGGTAGCTTACTCACAGACTTACAGACTGACATTTAATTTTATTAATGTAAAAATGACGATTCAAAAGAGCTTGTAAAAGTCTATTTGAATAAAGAATATTTTGATTTGATTTGATTTGATTTGTAGATCGTGATAATATTAGCACCTTTCTTGAAAATAATGTTAGTTTTGTAAGCCGTAATCAGATTTTAATTAGGAATTTAACATAAATTATATTATATGTGCTGTAGAAATAGTAAAATTTAGATATACCAAACTATAGTACGTTTTAATAGTTCAGCTTTTACATACGTACATAATTTACAGTGATATATTATCCTTAAGTCTTCAGCCTGAAGCTGTAAGCGTTTCAATTAAGTTCGCAATCACCAGACAATCGCAATTTCTTCCTATGAAACCGCATGGCATTAAGAGCTCAAGCTATAAGTTTCTGTGCGTATTGTTACGAATGAAATGTAACTTTGGTACATACTTTAGTCAGACACTTAAAAAAGAAATATAGGAATAATGCTTTCTTAGGTTTACTTGATTTCAAATAAATCCAAATAAATCCGCGACAAAATCCGAAAAGATATAGTGAACCGGGGCTATTGTAGCTCCGGGGCTATTGTATCTAATCACTTTATCTTCTTTCACAAGTCGGTTAAAGGAGTAACGACACTACTAGTTGATAGAGAAACTAATGCTTAAAAGAGTGGATCATAGATTGTAGTTGTATCGCGTCTACTTTTTTACTGATGGCGCATTATTTTTGATCGACTATTTTTCATTGAGAGCGCTGAATACCTACTGTTGTGTTTTAGTGGATAAAATTTTAATGTGAGCCTTATATAACAAACTTTATGGAAATTACAAAGATAAAGAATAATTGCTTGTTAATTGATAATTAATTTCTTTCACTGCCGTAGTTATCTAGAGTTATTTATGAAGATACAATAGCCCCACGAAAATTTTTACAGAAGTCTCTTGTATCTTCAATGAAAGATACAATAGCCCCGTAGATTTTAGTATGGAAATAAAAGTATTAGTGACGCCAACGTATTTTTTCTATCGATAAAGTAAAAAATACTGAATTTGCGAGTAAATGACTGTAAAAGTTTATAATTTACACTATTATATATTAACATAATTTTTTATAACTACAATTTACTTTTAGATTGTGCTTACCATCGTATAATTTAATAAAAATATATACCTAAAACTGTCCCAACATTTATATTTATTTATTTAAATCGCTTAACAGTTGACGGAGCTATCGATGAACATACATAAAAAAATATATTATACAGCTGTGGAACATATAATGTCTTCGAGTTTTAATCAAAACTAGCGGACCCGCGGTTTCGCTCGTGCTAAAAGTACAAAAACTATTTTTGTTTTAATGGTAACTTATAAGGTACCAACGATTGATTCCCCATTTAGTTTAGTTTAATTCTTCTACTTTTAACCAATTACAGTGTAGTTTAGTTATTGAGTCTTTCTGGTTAGTAAGTCTCAGTAATCGCCCAGAGTTGGGAAGATGGCGATGTGTCACCCCCGAGCCTCGGAGAGCAGTCAGTCAGCGTCAGTCCTGCGCCTTAGCTCTCACTAGTCGTGTCGAACAGTCGTCTCACCGGAGTATGAAAGTGATAAGAATAGAAAATGCATTTGTGTCTGCGCGTACACTTGCACTGTAATATTTCCTGCACAGTTGAGCAAACTCAATGAGATTGGACGCCGTGGCCGGAATCAGTCAGAGAATAATATTCCTGAGATAATAAAATGTTTTGTATTATCTTTGTAGTCCATGGTATCGGCTCAGCTCATTTTGTATGAACGCGCACATTGATTAGCACGATGTTGCACAGTTTTGCTGTATACATTAAGAGTTAGCAAAATAAACTGGATTTGAAATGTCACCATTTTTATTATTATTAGATAGAATGCGCTTAACGACAATCAATGCTAGGAAGCACTGATGAGGTCTAGGTTGGAGCACGTTTGCCTTGAAGATTCCTATTCCCTCTTGCCTTGAAGTGGCAGAAAAGACGGATGTAGGAAGGGTGTTTCACAATTTAGCAGTTTGTATCAGAAACATTGAACTAAAACGTTTCGTGAGTTGGTTGGATTTCAACCACGAAAGCTCTACTCTCATGTAACTATAACTCAAGCACTCACTACTGTCTAATCGGGTTCTTTTTGAGGTGAATAAACACGCCTGTTTTGGTGGTATTAAACTTAACTAAATTGGCATAATTCTAGTCGGACACCTCAAGTCAACGCGATTCACCAAAACCTCTCTTTGCTCAAGGATCTTAGTAGCACTGGTTCTAGAACTAGATAAGTATCTATCCGCAACAGCGCTGTCATCAGCGCATCCAAAGATACCGGGTTTCTGAAGATCGTTGTTGAGTAGCAGGAAGAGTGATGCGGGAATAACGTATAAGCAGCCGTCATCGACCCGAAATGATCTCTCTCTCAGAAAATCAGACATCCAGCTACAAAACCCAGTGGTTATTTCATATGCCGGAAGCTTAATGATAAAAATGCCATGCTAGACATCAAGCCATGCCATGCAAGACAGGTCAAAAGCCTTCGAAATATCGAGAGAAACGGCGAGTACCTCACCGTCTTTTCGATGGCTTCATTCCAAGCGTATATGATATACACTAGAGTACATATAAATTGAATTCAAGTGCCTGTTTCTAATAATAACCGTGTGGCACCGGCAGCGTAGAATGTTGCCCTCCTTCCTACATCATGGGTGTCATAAGAGGTGATTAATTAAGGAAACTGGGGAACCATTTACCAGCTTATTAGGTTACCCGTAGTAGGGCGTAGGTTAGGGCTTGCGGAGATTGGCACCGACGGGATCCTCTAGGGGCCCGCCACTGGTGGTGTATGTCGCATGAAATGAACGTCTCAAATGAACGAGAATGTCACTGCAGGAACCTGACGGACTGGCTACCGAGCCGCAACGTACTGTGAGTTCCTGCTGCTTGAGCCAACTATAACTGTTACGGAACCAAACCTGGTAGAACAGGTTCGGTATATTCAGCGTTTAAAATACAGCGCTCGAACTATTATGACGTAAGGCTGTTTCCGAGGTGAAAAATCCAACCAAAGAACAAATCGTGCCTCCAACTGTTCCTACTGAGGAGTACCTGGTTACCATCTTCCACAATTTGCCTGTTGAGGAAAGCACCCAGGAAACAGTCGCCCTTGATTTAGAGTGGATGAGAAGGATTCTAGAAGAAGCGATTTCAGAGATTCGGAGCACTCCGCGGCTCTCTCACCTCAAATTGAATGTAGTGACGTGGGATGTCATTGAGGCCATTAACTAAATGCTGCCTCAATACCTAGAGAGCACTGGCCTGGATGATACGGCGTATCTCTCGGCTCTTTGGTATGGCTTAAGCCAAAAACGGATTTGTCGGAGCCAAGATCCCGGGCTCAGGAAGCAATGCTGCTGTGGTGGATAGAACACTGTATTAACCATGCCAGATGTCTCATTGGCAGACTTTAAAGCTTCTGGTCGAGCAATACCAGACCAACGTGTGGTCACCTTGTCGTGGTGGGGTCTTAGTAGCATCTGGCAGCCAGCTAGACGCAAAGCCAAAAAACGTTGGGACGTTGCAGTTGCTTGCGCAAGCGATCCTGCGACGGCCCATTAAGACGGGTGAGAGCTTTAAACCAGTGAGTCCCACATGCAAAAAAAAGTTCGGATCCTGATTGTTTGCATCACTACTGGCTTAAGGGCTTTTCGATTTTACCATGCGACCTTTGCTCGACAATTCCAGGAAGCTCTCGAGCAGAGGACGCTCACGTTCCTTTTCACTACTGGGATCACTCACCTAGCTCCAAAGTCGGATGCCCGGATGCCTCTGATCTAGCTAAGTACCGCTCCATTACGTGTCTTACGACCATCTTTGAGACGATAAGATCCGTCATGAGCCTCAAGATATCCCGTCATGTAGACGAAAATAACATCATTCTGGGGTAGCCATTACACTAAGCAGATTCTTCCCATCGATTCCGTTGCGAAGCAATTGGTCAAACGCAACCGCCGGAACTTCTCTGCTGACTGGTTCGACTATAAGAAGGCGTTAGACTCGGTGTCCCATTCAATATTCTTGAGGGTCCTTGAGGTGTACAAAGTTGATGGTATAGTTTGAGACTTCCTCGAGGAATTTGGTTTTGCCCGTCTCTAAACCAAGCTCAGTTTATTGCTGGTTTTCAATTTCGGAGAGGAGGGACAAGAGAGCTTTACCTTCTGTATATTTATAACCTCAAACTGCTGGCACCCAACGCCACTCACCTGCAGAAATTACTGAAGATCACCACTGAATTTAGTAATTCTATCAGGATGGGGCTTGAGCTAGACAAGTGTGCATGTGATGAGGGAGCAGGTTAATCATTCGGCTGAGATAAATGTCGACCGTATAAACCGAATAAGGACCCTTTCTGAACCTGAATCGTACCGGTATCTGGGTATGTCGCAATCAATAGGGGTGAATGAGATGAAAATGAAACAGTCTGTTAGCGAAGCCTTTTTTGGTCATTTGGCAAAAATTTGTAAAAGCTTTTTGTCGGGTGCTAATAAAGTCCGAGCCTATAGCGGCTTATACCCATTCTCATGTGCACTTTCGGCGTGCTTAAATAGACTTAAACTGAATTTGAAACCCTGGATAGAAGAGTCTGCACGACTTTGACTCTTTAACGCATGTGGTGCACCTAAAATTGTATGTAATAAGGTTGTATATGCGGTGGTTGAAGTGTTTTGAGCGTCAAAACCATGCATAATCGGGATATAGTAAACGTTAGTTACATACTTCGAGACAAAGAAAGAGTCGTGCAATGGACGTAGAATATGATAAAGGACTCACTCCCCTATTCTTAGCCAAAAACAAGTGGCCGGCCCCGGTCGTACTTAGCACCTCTGACCGTGAGATCGTGTGGAAGGAGAAGGAGTTGCACGTACGCTTATTTAAAGCTCTTAATGAGCCACACGTACATAAAAAGCGTCCGTGTAATGGCTGTACTTCGGTGACCTCTTTGGTAAAACCAAGGGTTTTGTCTGTACAATACAGGATCAGGCAGTTAAGACGCAAAAATACCGAAAGTATTAAATAAAGTATTATGAAGGACGTCTATCGAGTTTGTCGCCATCCGATCACTCAAGCATGTGCTTTCGGAATATTCAGCGCTCACTAGCACTGAGTATCTGCACGGGCACAATCAAGCAGCCAAAATCCTTCACCACGAGCTTGCCTCGTAACACAGTCTCCTGGATGAGAGGCTGCCGAACAAAACAAGCGTAACGTCTGGCTCTATTGCAACCGGTCCATCACAGCTCGACGGATCGTTAGTAGAGAAACAAACTGGCCAAGGGTAAGATGCAAAGAAATGCTGCAACTCGTCCCAATCCGCTGACTTGCCATCTGAATCGCCACTACCCGCCTCTTTTTTTACTGAGGAGTCTGGAGTCAGAGGATAAGCAGATTTTACGATACAGTTGTCTGAGGTTCCCAAGGGAAAAGAAACTGAGACTGAGAAAATATCAGGATCAGTTATATGCAGAAGGTTCAAGTAATTTGCTTTTTTGATGTTCGGTTTTCCGACCTAACTGTGAGATAGTGATAGTGCGAAAAACGCCTCTATGGGTAGAAACAGCTACTGCTGTGGTGGGCATGAAGCCTCCCAGAAATACCATTTGAACGGTTGGATATCGATGTTGAACGATGTCAGCTTTTTCGTTTAGGTAATTGAACAACTGAGTTGTCTTCCGATCACCGCTATGTGACTGTTCGACACCTAACAAAACCAGTATCGACCAAGCACCACAAAACCGAGAAGAAAGTACAGAGACGTTGGTAGCAGATGTTATTACGAGCGTACAAACCGGACTCGCTTCGAGGTTCCGCGGGGTTTAAAATTTTTCTCAAGTGAATACCCCGGGTACATCCTGGGCTGGCAGGGCTCTTAATTTGCGTCTCCTTGAGAAAGAGTATATATGTCTTAGCGATCTCAAGGTAGTAGTGGACCGCATAGAGATAAGAGTATAATGCTCGAATTTTAGAGAAGCACACTGAAAAGGAGAGAATAAGCAGTCGCTGCTTAAAATCATTTCTCTTTTGGCTTTTGATGAGTCAGAGCTGCATTCTTGATAACATGACCCTAATTGGAGCAGTGTTAATGGTAGATTTAACTGAAGACCACACTTACGCCAGAACCCTCCTGGATATCACCATCGGGTCTTCTCTCAGGTCACCAACCGGCACGATGAAAGTCATCCCAGAATTGTTCACCAAAGGTTGTGGTGCAGCTTTTCTCCAAATTAAGCCACCAAAACTCAGGTCAGAACCTGTCATTGAAATGCAGCACAACTGTACAGAATCATTTTCCCGCGTATAAATCAGCTAGCGAACATCGCACCGGAACTCAAGCCAACCCTTGATGCGACGAACCATGCTACAGGATGATTTGGCAGTTCGTCTTTGCTCGCTGGGTAGTGTTAGCCATGGCCAAATTCTACCACCTATTATAATGTTGTTCAATTAGCATTACCCAGGGGTCACGTGAAGGGTAGTGAGAATAAGAAACCGATTCCGATATGACCTAATAATATAACTTTAAGGAATACACGCGTTAAGTCCCGTTATACGATATATGATATAGTTATGAAACGCGAAAGCTTAAAAAGTTATATTGCAAACGGAGTTGCCGGAGTTAGCATCTAAAGTTCGTCAGCTAGAGTGTTTGCGTCGGAAGAAAGTGCGTCTTGAAAAATCGTTGACATTTTTTAAAAAGTGTCGCGATTGGAACTTGCTACCTACATGTGTTCGTATAAAACCACGTAGTGATATAGCGGATTCTGAACATATTCTAGGCAATACGAGTGTCCGCCTGCTACGCCAATTGATTCGAAATAGCCACAAGGATTTAAATGATATACAGTGTAAATTATACGCGTTACACTTGGATTGCAGTGTTGTTATGTTGGATGGTGATTTTGAGTTGTGTGACCGCCTTACCTACCTACAAGCTCAGAGATTATTTGATTTGTCTAGTAGCAAACACAACCGAAAATTTGAAAAGCTACTTTCACGTAAGTCAACTTTAGAACATACTGACCGTAAAGCTAACACGGTGATTAACATCTCGAACAGAACTCTTGATGAATCCACTTTATCAGTACTGGAAAAAGGTTTGAATTACGCACCAACACCTAAGCGGGTTCCTTATGAAAATATCATTTGTAATGTCGAGGAGGCCATTATACGTAATAAAATGCCACAGTGTGATGCGGATGCATTAAGACAGGATATTGCAGTCATTTTGCGCCGCTCTAAGTTACCTAAAAGTAACATTACTCTTGAAAAACACGCAGCCCTTGGCAAACTACGCGAAAACAAAGATATCCTGGTTCTCAAGGCCGACAAAGGTAACGCCACAGTAGTGATGAATACGATAGATTATGATATTAAAATTCGGAACCTACTCGCCGACACGAATACTTATAAGCCAATCAGCTACAACCCAACTGCCCGAGTGACGTCATACACGCTCTCTAGTACAACAACATAAGGAGCTTTTTACGGACGACGAGTACAATTGGCTGCAAAGCCCTAAAATATCGCAGCCTCCAAAACTTAAGGGAAGTCCAAAAGTTCATAAGAAAGACGTGCCATTGCGACCAATAGTGAGTCAGATTGATTCTCCAACGTACCACTTGGCGAAACATATTAATAAAATCTTGCAGCTATTAATTGGAAACACGTCATCTTATGTAAAAGATTCTCGACATTTTATCAGCATCATAGAAGCTCCAGCTAGAATCTGATGAGATTATGGTGAGTTTTAACGTGGAATCGTTATTCACCAATGTTCCGCTGAAAGAGTGCCTTGAAGTAATCAAAAACAAATTATATTTCAAGGGCATATCAGATCGGTACGTTGCTCTACTTCAACACTGCTTAGAAGGTAACTTTTTTCTTTACCAGGGTCAATACTATCTTCAGATTGATGAAGTAGCTATGGGTAGCCCAATAGCACCTTCCTTAGCCAACATCTGGATGGAACATTTTGAAGAAAAAGCTTTGAAAACAGGGCCTTTCAATATCCGACTATGGAAGCGATACGTTTACGACGTTTTGTTTAATTAAAGGGAATAAGAAGGAAATAGAGCAATACCTCGACCATCTTGACTCCATTCACAGTAAAATACGATTTACATATGAAATGGAGAGCGATCGTTCGCTGGCATTTCTGGATGTGAACTTGCTTGTGCGAGAAGATGGCTCTCTAGGGCACACTGTATATCGCAAACCGACACACACGGATAGATACCTTAATGCCTCCTCACATCATCACTCACGTCATTTACAAGCGGTAGTAACGACTCTGACTGGTCGAGCCCATGATCTGTGTGACCCTGAACATTTGGATGCGGAGCTTGCGCATGTTCAGGAGGTACTTAAGAGGAATGGGTACAAAGTAGGTAGAAGGAATCTAGGTCACCGTGATACACGTACGAAACATCCAGAGGTTAACCGCCAACCTGCGTACTTGCCTTATATCAAAGGAATAACGGACAAGGTTGGATTACTACTAAAAAATTACTCCATTAAGACTGTATACGTTCCGTTTTCCAAGCATGAAAAACTTTTGCGCACGCCGAAGGATGTTATCCCGTACCAAACACCGGGTATATACAAAATTAATTGCAGCTGTGGTAGTTCGTATATTGGCCAAGCCAAGAGAACCATAGCGGAGAGGGTCAAAGAACATATCACAGTTGTAAAGAATAACCAGACAAAGAAATCAGCGATCTGCTCAACTCAAATACCAATCACTGGATTGAGCTCCACCAGCCGAAGGTTTTGCCCACCGATCGAAGATACTACCGAACAATCGTTCGCGAGGATATCGAAATAAAAAAACATCCAAACTTCAATCGTGAAGATGGATACAGGCTCTCGTCTGCGTGGAATCCGGTAATAGAAAAATTTAGATATCGCGATTTCCCGTCCGACACACCCATGGATAATATTAGCACCGTGTGTAGTGGCCATAACAAATTATTAAAATTAAATGAGGGTACCAGCAACACACTCCTCTAATCGTGGCAGGCGATGCCATCCCCCGCCAGTCTCCCCATGACCACGGCTGGTGCAACCCGAGCAAAACGTCGGGAATAAGGTATCTTCTACCTTTAAGTAATACACGCGTTAAGTCCCGTTATACGATATATGATATGACCTAATAATGTCGTGTAAGAATGCACTGTACTATAGTACAATACACAAAATTTCGTTCAAATGGATTCAGTCCTTTTTGCGTGAAATGCGCCGATAGATTTGCTAGTTGTACTGCTTTTTGTACGTACTGATAAAAATAGGTATTGAGTTACACTAACTTGGAAGAAAGATATTTAATATTGTTGACTTTCCTTCAATAATTATGTTTTGACGTATCTTTTAAGATTTAACCACCGCTAGCTTTTCAAGGACTAGTTAATCAACAATATTTTGTTTTCCTATGAAAATAGAACATTTTTCTGTAATAAAAAGTATCTTTAGTAATCACCCCCACATACGTTATTACTACACAAAATTTGGTTAAAATCGGTCCAGTACGTTATAAATTGTAATAATATTTATTTAATATTCATTCATTGTTTTTAAAATATTTAATGTACAGATTTTTAAAGTTACTGTTTTATTATATGATATATTGTATAGATATTATCGACAATCGATATAACATACTTATCAGGCATAATCCCAACACTTCATTTTTAAAAATAGCTACAATAGCCCCTCTTTTACGAAAAACAGTATTTTTAAGTAGGAACTAGCCTTCCTACATTGATACAATGCCCAAATTATTTTCTTAAATGCCCTTGTTTATCATATTCAGGGAGTCCGAGCATCATATCTCGTCAAGTTTAGGAGTAAAAAGTAATAGTTACATTTGCCCCCGATACGGGGTAAATGTAGCTAAAATTTGTTCTTGAAATTAAAATCAATATTAATAAGAATATACTGGGTATTTTCTAATACAATTAATTCAAAATAAGTCTTAAGTATCTGATCGTTTAAGATATTTAAACATATTTTCCGTAAATTATTCAGTAGCTGAAATACAGCTTCTCAAACCTACCTCGGGCGGAGAAAATTCACTTTTTAGATACAATAGCCCCGGTTCACCTTAGTTTAAATTTATAATGTTTTGTCACTAAGCTTTAGTTAATGCTTGTATTTTTTTTGTTTTTGTTAAGTCTAACATGTAATTCTTTTCTATTTTTTTCGTAGTAACAGTCAAATTCACCGCTCGATATGACTTGTGTATCGGTGGAAACTTTTTTGGTCTATGTACCATTTATATTAATTATTCTATAAATATTTGTAACCGCTGTTTGTTTCCAAAAAAATAAAATAAAATTGGTCAAAGTACCTATCTTAATCAAGTAAGCTTGTAAGGTTTATGTTAACGTATAGATTTCTCAGAGATGACATATTTTTCCTCATTAAAAAGTATCCTAGATAATCGTCATACATAATTTCATAAAATCGGTCTAGTGGTATTCTCGCGATAAGTTCCCAAATAGACAGGCGGAAATTGTATAAACTATAGATTTCGATTCGGACTCTGACCGATTTTCTTAAAAAAATATTTGATGTAGTACCTACAGATGCGATTTAGTTAGAATTTTATTATATGTATAGACTAGCGACTTAGCCATGCTTTCTTCGTCGGTTTTAATTTTTATTAAAAAGTACCCTAACCTACTCCTCATAGCATAAACTTTCTACTAGTGAAATGTTCATTAAATTACGTCCAGCCGTTTCAGTGATTTGTTGGAATCAATAGACACACAAAATGCTAAAAACTTTAATATTCTTGTAAGTACCGTATATAATTCCATAGTAGGTAAGACGTTTTTTAGGATTAACTATTATTTATCTCATATACCAAATGATTTTAAAAAAAATTGTTTAGAAAAGTATGAAATGTAGGTACCTAGGTATGAATGAATAAACATTGTTCAAAAGAATGCAAAAATTAGTCTTTTAGCATTTTCTTTGTTAACTACGCCACTAAGTGCAGCAAGTGACTGACAGTCAATTGAGCATAATTACGCTTAAAATAGTGGCCCCTAATAATATTCATAACAGCTTTGCTAAAGGGATTAATTATTCATCACCCAGTTGTTAAATAATTTACGAAACTAACTACGGTTACAGGTTACTCAGTTACTCTACAGGTTATTCCGATTTTTCTTTCTTTCTTCACAGTAAGACAAGTGGTAATCATATTGGAAATGATTCGCGAGCTTAGAGGTGTGATTAGTGATACAAAAGAATACACTGAATTTCTATCAAGAGAAAAAAGCACGCTTAGAAGCTTTTGCACGCTTCTGAAGTTCCTAAACTCGCACTTAGCCAGTGTGGTGGAAGAGCGGGTTTCCTTATTGATAGGGAGTTCGTTTCCAGAAGATGTTTAGAAAAGCCCATGTTTCGTTGGGATTTAGTGCGTAGTACAAAGTACTGGCTTAACCGATGAGTCCTAAATAACTACTTATTTATTTGTAGATGATCTACCAAAATACATTTACTAACGTCAAAAAATGGGTATTTTCTCTGTAGTAACTCTATATACGG
Source organism: Boloria selene (assembly GCA_905231865.2). Classification (NCBI taxonomy): domain Eukaryota; kingdom Metazoa; phylum Arthropoda; class Insecta; order Lepidoptera; family Nymphalidae; genus Boloria; species Boloria selene. Next base: position 690,474 of record HG993132.1, read on the forward strand.
AGAAAATGTGATCAAAATCTGTCCAGCGTTCAAATCCGGGTCTCGCACCTCTGATATTTTCATGTGCGAATCATTTCTATCATGATTACCACTTGTCTTACGGTGAAGGAAAACATCGTGATGAAACCTGTAAGTCTGAGAAAACCTAGCAAGTTTTCGAATGATATGTGAAGTCCGCCAACACGCACTAGTCTAGCGCAGGACTATGGTCTGATCCCCCTCGTACTGAGGGAGGCCCGTGTCCAGCAGTGGGGCGTTAAAAAAGGCTGATGATTCATATTATGTAGTGATCTATGTCTCAGGAAATTTACTATATAAGTAGACTAAAAATATATCGATACAATTAATATGTTGCATTCCTAATAAGGTGACATACGACTTATAATCGAATGTAAACGCTAAAGCCCTACATGGCCCTATTTACTCACTAGTTGCATAAAATATACCGTAAATATCATTAAGTAGCTTAACTTCAAAACATGGCAAATATGATTAAATGGAGCGAATTAAATGTATTGAATGACCGGAAACTGCACTTGTAGGGTTCTGTCCTATATAGGTTTAGCTTTAGTCTTTAGATGATATAAATTACATGATCTAGAAAAAGTTTAATGACCTAACTCATTAAGGTATACTAATGAATAATATATACAAGAGTGTCATAGAACTGAACTTGATGGCTCGCAATACTTTGTATTTTAAAATAGGTTTTAAGGCAGAATTCCAATTTTAATAGAATATTCATTATAATTATTACGTGACAAGAAATGTTAATAAATAAAAGTAAAAGTCTACAAAATCGGATCTTTGGTAGAATATAGTCTGGAATTGCAAATAGGCTCGCTTCGCTCGGGTTCGTCTCTAGTCCCACTTTAAAATAAATTAATTTTCTACATCCTCCTTTTTTGGAGTCGCTTAGAAAGTAGCCTAAGTTACCCCTTGTAATATTATTACTACTACTGAATTAGTGCGACTTACCATCTCCGACTGCGTTACCACTTACCATCAGGTGGAACGCAGTCAAGCACTAATCCAGAATAAAATAAAATAAAATATTATTGTAAGTCCCGTCAAAACCGGTCTAGTCGTTTACGAGATTACCCGGAACAAACAGCCAGACAAAATTAATTTTTTTAATGTATTTAGTGAGAACTGTTAATTTCAAATTAAAAAAAGACACTCCAATTTTATTTATATGTATAGATGTAGGTATAAAAAATATGGACCCATTAAATATGTAGAATATGCACTAAACCGATTATACAAAATGTCTGCTAGATAGATGTATGCAAAATTATAACATTTTAGTATGAAAGTACTTTGACCTGCTGCGATTTTTTAGATCGTTTGCGCGTATATTTCTTTTGATCTTCACCGCTTTGTAGTGCGATGGAAATGAGATGTCAACTGGTTGACGAGATCTGAGCATTTAGCTTAAAATGTTCGTTCTATGTGCTTCTTTACAAAGGGAAATGCATAGAATATGATTTAACAAAGCAGGTTTTGCGAAAGTATATTATTATGTTGTATATATGCAAATATATTAATTCGTTACTTTTGTACTCTCACGGCTGAACAAATTGCTGAATTGATTGAAATGGAAATAGGTTATGCTCTGGTATAAAATTTACGCTTCGCACGCGTTCTAAAGACCGGAAACAACATTCTTTCTGAGTCGCGCGGTATGTTACCTCGCAGGATTAACGCCGCACTTTCCGTTTTTGCAACATTTTTCATTAAGGGGATTACCTCGCTCAAATTCCAAAAACACTATAAGTTTAAAGAAGATTGTAGATGAATCCTCTCGTACGATTACCATATAAAAAATATATGATTTACTTAAGGTTATCACAAATACATGCTATTGTTTTAAATTTAAATAAACTCTCCCAAATTTGGAAAAATAATATATTAAATAGGGCCTTTTTCAACGTAAACTGTACTTTTTCTCTGTAACGGCTAATTAGTTTGGCGTGAATTTTGTACCAAAAAATATGTAATGACGTATTTCACAATTTCTATTGTTTTTTTTTATTTTTTTATTCTGATATTCTTAAATAATAAATAAAAACCCGAAACTTAACAAGTACCCCCGCTACGGCCTGTGGCACGTACTCGGGATGCGATACAGCAGTGTCTCGATGACTCTTGTGACGAGTGGACTACACGCGCGTTATTTTTTCCAATTAATACCTAAAACTTCTCGTTTTGAATGATTTTTGAATTAAACCATATATTAAATAATACAAATATAAATATTTCGTAAAACAAAAACAGAATTTAAGTTTGTAAGTATATGTAAAATGGTTTGTAATTTCGTTTTGTTTTTTGAACCTATCATAGAGTAAGCCAGAATATAATATGCCTAAATATGCCTAATGCTTAAATATAAGAATAACTAAGGCATTTTTTTTAATATTTTGTTCACACTCTATAGACAGTTATTGTTTATTGCTCATATAAAAATATACCAATACCTACATCCTAATGATATTACAAATAAAGAATAGGTGCGTTTAAAGAAGGTAAGCCATTTGTAAATGTTGAAAGCTAGGTCAACCTAACTATTTCCGTTACTGAGAACCGTTTACCTACTTACCTACCTGGTCATCAGCAGACCTTCACCATATAACATTTAGTAAAATGAAAGCTATGTCAGCAGGCATAGTGCATTGTGTAGTTTAATATAAATAATATAGATTATGATGTAGGCACTATACTCGTACAAGACTACAAAAACTAGAGGAAAGGAACAAAATGAGATTTCTCAGAGATCGAATCAAATAGGCAAAAAATGATGACAAGGCGACACATCTGTGTTCTTGCTTAATCTTCACTTCGTTTCGTTGTAGTATGGTCGTCGGTCGGTAGATGGCGTTAAAATAACAAATACTAGTACAGATATCAAATCCTCAAGGTCATCGGGCGAGGTAGGCGCCTTAATGCTCCGCTCCTAGTGGCCGTAGCGTGATGTTATATAGCCTATAGCCTTCCTCGATAAATGGACTATCCAACACAAAAAGAATTTTTCAAATGGAACCAGTAATTCCTGAGATTAGTGCGTTCAACCAAACAAACTCTTCAGCTTTATAATATTAGTATAGATATATTTTTTCCTAAAAAGCAAACTGAATTACTCATCATAAAATGGACTGTCTACTAGTGCAATTTCAGTCAAAATCAGTCATGGCGTTTTAGATTAGCGGAAAAATAATGACATATTGTGCATATAGTAAAAACTAAAAAGCTGTTATGTTGATGTTACAAACGGACACTTCGATTTTATTTATCTCTATAGATAAATGTTTTTATTAATATTTTCATATCTAATTATTCTTTCTAATTATTGTGAATTAAATTTGTGGGAAGATACTGTCTGTAACAATAAAATAATGAATAACTGTAACAATAATAAACTGAAAACTTTTCTCCCGTGGCTATGATTGCTGTAAAGCTTTCGAAACTACAGGAACCCAGTAGCCAAATAATTCCAAAAAGAGTTTTCTTTGAAACAGTTTTAATTTCAAACTAAATTTCATTCAAACGTAATGGCTCTATATATAAAAAAACAAAGTTCGCATATAGGATAAGTTAGCATTTCCCGCGGCTTCGCACGCGTTCTAAGGACTGGAAACCAAATTCTTTGACTGTCGCACGGTATGGTACCTCGCAGAACTAACGCCCGCCATTCCTGTTTTTGTAACATTTTTCATTGATGCTCCGCTCCGATTGGTCGTGATGTAATATAGCCTATAACCTTCCTCGATAAACGGACTATCCAAAATAATAATAATTTTTCAATTCGGACCAGTAGTTCCTGAGATCAGCAACCAAAACAGAACAAACAAAAACAAACTCTTCAGCTTTGTAATATTAGTATAGATAGGTAGTTTTAGACTATAGAAAACCGCAACAAAGTGGAGTCGTGGGCTCAAACTTATTTATTAATGTGAGGCTTCCATTCTGACCCAAATATCTATTTAATTACTTTCACATTAAAATTACAGTGCGCTTAAAAGCTTTTACACATTACGATGAAAGGATTGTTATCATTAAAAGACTATGGAAAATGGATGTTGAAAAGGTATTTCGAATCTCTTTAAATAAATGAAACGCATTATTTTTTTTGGATAAGTGCGTATGCTTTTACTCATACATATTTTCAAGAAACTTAAAAAGGTGGAGATTTAAATTGTTTTTTACTTCAGAACTCGGTCATTTATTTATGTTTCTTATGTTTGTCTATATTTAATACTTTCTTAGGTTTACGCGAATATTTGACATTTGACATTATAAATAAAACTATCTTTTCTGATTTTGACACGGATTTATTTTGATTTTTGATTCCAACGTTTCGAATACTATACAGCAATCATGGTCACGGGAGAGACAAACAGTTTTCTAGTCTCTACACTTACATATTTATTAAAAAGACGCAATTTTATACGTTTTCCGAAAAGACTTCCCAGGTACTATGAATCTATATCTATATTACTATATAATATTATAAAGCTGAAGTGTTATTTTGTTTGGCTGAAAACGCTAACATCAGGAACTACTGGTTCGAATTGACAATTGTTGTACTATTTATCGAAGAAGGCTATACCTATAATAGGCTACATAACATTACAGATTGTATAATAATAAGTAATATCTAAGAATATGGAGAAGGCAGACGGAGTCGCAGGAAATGCTAGTTTTATGTACGAAAACTTTCATTTTCAGTCAATGGAGAGTACATAACAGCGTGCAAGCATGACGATGCTGTCAACATTCTTCGAAATGCAGGGGATATAGTTGTGTTGACGGTGAAACATTACCGCGCCGCCACACCCTTCTTACAGAAACAAGGTAAATGTTACCCTATTTAATTAATTATTATCTTTTATGACTTTTAGCCGAGCCATTTGGACATGGTTTACTTCGCATTCATCTATGTATTTAGTTTTATTTGAATTGGCTTTTCAATCTTTTCTTGACATTTAATATGAAATGTTAGCTTTGGTGCGTTGTGAAGGTCGCAGACCCAGAGCTCCTGAGTGCTTGTTGGCTATGCCGAAAATCCGCCGCGAGAACATCGTTGATGTTGTTCTTTTATATTTTCAGACCCGATTGATTCGTTTGGTCAAATCAAGCATATGCAGGCCGCACACGCTTGATTTGATAACCCACTTTATACTATAATAAAACGGTTTTTCATATATTTTTTGTACGTTACGTTTCCTTTGCATAAAAGATCTTCCTTTAACAAAGCGAATATAAAAAAATAGCTGTAGTAATCCAGTTAATCTTGTGTTTTTATTTATATATGTACATATAAAGTTTAGTGTGAACTAGCCACCGTTGTTGCAGCGGACGGCGCGTCGGACACGGACAGCAGCGCGGGCGACGACCACCCCTCGCTCCACGCCAAGGTGGACGCCAACTGCAATGAGCACGACGCCGGCTGGCAGGTGACCAGACACTTACATAGTACAGTTCTTGAGGCATAAGCTCAGCTGTGCATTTGTGTGAGTGATAGCTAAAAGCCAATAGCTGCGCATCAAAAACCAGTTAAAACGGGTTTAAACCAATCTCGCAACGTCTATCCGTATCGTCGTGCCTATGCGTACACTGCATTCACACAAATGCAAAGCTAAGCTTATGCCTCGAGAACTGTACTTGTCTTCAGCTCTCTTTGACTTCCCACTGCTGGGCATGGGCCTCCCTCAGTACGAAGGGGATCAGGCTATAGTCCACCGCGCTGGCCTAGTGCGAGTTGGCGAACTTCACATGTCTTTCGAAAACTTGCGAGATTTTCTTAGACATGCAGGTTTCCTCACGATGTTTTTCTTCTCCGTAAGTAGAGTGGTAATCATGATAGAAATGATTCTCACATGAAAATATCAGAGGTGCGAGACCCGGATTTGAATTCGCATCACTCGGTTATTCAAGCGAGCGTTACCGCTCATACATACATATAAAATTTATTAAATACTTTGGAGAAACACTGACTGTTTTAAAATTATAGTAACATTACCGTACCGTATATATAAATATAAGATATTTTAAAGATATATTAAGAAAGCTTTTTATTTACATCAAGATTTATATTTTTTTTTGTTTTTGAATATAAGTTATCATTTAAATTTAGCTTAATGTATGTAACTAACTGCATAGTATGTACGTCACCTATAATGTTGTGCATACCTTTAAGTTAGAGATCGGTATAGAGTCAATAAGTTTATTTAAATTATGATAGTATAAGGGAAGTAAATTATTGTTTTAATTATTATGTTTGTGTATATTTCTCTAGTTGATAAGCCTTATAAAATAAAATAAATACCGTAACCGTAAATCTAAGAAAGTGATTGTCTTATGGAGACATGCTTTTGGTTAGCCTCCCAGTGGGAATAGAGTGCCCAGCAGTGGGACTAATATTTGAATGCAAGCGTGGGTGTTGTTGTAGAGCGCGTGGGGCTCGGAGGGCAGCCGGCCCGGCAGCGCCGGCTCGCGCCCGCCCTCGCGCGCCTCCGACCGCGCCTCCGACCGCGAGTGGGTCGACGTCGTCTCCGGTACGCTCATCTTATATATATAAAAATCTTGTGTCACGATGTATGTTGCCAATAAACTCCAAAACTACTGAACCGATTTCAATCAAATTTCACATGTAATCGTATTTTGGTCTAACTTACTAGATAGGATAGTTATCATCACAATTATTCGCTTATGTCGTGAATGTAAACGAATAAAATGTATCAATTAATTGTTTCTTAAGCAGGTGTTTATTTACTGTTTAGTTTAATGAAGTTCTCATAGATGGCGGTGTACGTTGATTCATCGATAAAATTATTCAATATTGTTTGACATCTAGGTTGCAAATACACCTAATAGATGGCGCTGTGTTCTGTTTCTTAGAGTATAAAAATTCTATTACTTTATTTCACGTAATATTTATTTATGTTTACAACAATATGAATTTTTCAATTGAGTACTCCAGTTTTAATTTCAATTTAGCTAATTCGATTTTACCGGAAGGGTTTTATTTCCTCAGTTGCGATTAGAGAAATAAAATATGGCGGTACCGAAGTTCGCCGGGTCAGCTAGTGTCTTTATAATTATACATATAATACCCAAAAAATAAGGATAAGCTCATTATTTTTATATTTGATAATCTGTGACTGAGCTGTCAAGTTGATGTTACTTTGACTTCGTAATGGCAAGAACACGATGTACGATTCGTTGGATCACTGGATAACTGAAACTAAATACAAGTTTAAGAATTATTTATTAATTGTTAAATTTATGTGTGATAGTTTTTAGTATTGTTCTTTTATGCTTACAATACTATATACGTACGTTATAACGGTAATACATTTCCGGCCGTAAAAAGTAATCTATTAATTCACCCGGATAACCAGTTATCTTCATACCAAATTTCAATATCAATAAATTTTCTCTTTGTACTTACTGTTAGTTTTTCAACTTTTTGAAATATTTTTTTCATACACAAAAAGACTCCTGATTCTCTATGGTATATTATAAGAAACAAATTAATATTTTATGATAATAAGCACATCTATGTGAGTAATGTCTATGATACTTTACATAGATAACATAAAAAGATAATAGTCATTTCTTACCTACATTGTGTTTAATAACACCTTTCAATTACATTTTTGATATTAACTTTTTTTTATTAATTAATTTAAATTGAATATAATAAATTCATCAATTGTCAATCAAAAGGCATTGTTGATACTATAAACAATATTTATTTTTATTTTCAGTACCTTTAATGATGGCATATGTCACGCGCTACGTGTTCGGGACGGACAAACTCAGGCCCGGCGCGTTTGAAGTAAGTGGAAACTAAATTTCTTAATATTGAATTAGCAAATAACCATCATTGGGTCGAGGTTCTTTCTTAGATACGTTATAACGGGAAAATAGGATATCCAGTAATTACGAAAGGAAAAAGAAACCATGTGCTGTTCCATAAACCTTTGTTAAACAAATGGATCCGTTCAAAATTGTAAGTAGTAAGTCTCAATTTACACGGAGTCGAGTGTTAGCCGAGAGTAATGCGCTCGCTTGAATAACCGAGTGATGCGCGTTCAAATCCGGGTCTCACACCTCTGATATTTTCATGTGCGATTCATTTCTATCAATATTACCACTTGTCTTACGGTGAAAGAAAACATCGTGAGGAAACCTGCATGTCTGAGAGAAACCTTGCAAGTTTTCGTAAGACATGCTCAGTCCACCAACACGCAGTAGGCCAGCGCGGTGGACTAGCGGTATAGCCTGATCCCCCTCGTACTGAGCGAGGCCCGTGCCCAGCAGTGGGACGTTAAAAAAGGGCTGATGATGATGTCACGGTTCACAATGTTTCGACAGTTTATACTCATTTATAATCTCAGTCTACACTATAACGGAATACTTAGTAGATGTAAATGTGTGGGATTAATGTCTGGTTGTGTCTCACGTAGGATAAATAGATAAATATTGTAATACAATATTGTTACCAAATAGTTTTTTGAAAAAAGCAACTGTTGAGTTTCTCTTAGGTTCTTCTCAGCAGAACAGCTTTCCGAGCCGTGTTAGTTTACTCACAGACTTACAGACTGACATTTAATTTTGATAATGTAAAAATGACGATTCAAAAGAGCTTGTTATAGTCTATTTGAATAAGGAATATTTTGATTTGATTTGATGGTGTTTACAATTTGACGGTGCTTACAATTTGACGGTATTTACAATGTGGCGGTATTTATAATCTGACGGTATTTACAATTTGACGGTATTTACAATTTTACGGTATTTACAATCTGACGGTGCGTAGGTGCGTGGAGCGCGACCGCACGTGACGTCGGGCGTGATCCACGTGGAGGAGCCGGCCGCGCTCTCGCACTGGCTCAAGAGCATCGCCGACAACATCGCCGGACTTACCAACTTGCAGGTGCTTTTTTATCTGTTGCTAAGAAGATATGCGTATCGAATGTGTTATTTATTATTAATAATAATTATTAAAGAACAAGTTCATTTTAAAGATAATCACATATAATATTTAGATTTATGAACAAATCAAATATATCAATAAAAAATATATTTTTCTTTTCGAAGAAATTGGCTTTTGGGATAATGATTACTATAAATATTCAAAATATCGAGAACCAAAAATCATTAATAATAATTATTATAAATGAAAGTATCTTTTCGGATTTTTGTCGCGGATTTATTTTAATTCTCTCTCCCAGTCTCTCCCGTGACTATGATTGCTGTAAAGCATTCGAAACATCGGCAACCAAAATCCGAAAAGATAGTTTAATTAATAATGTCAAATATTTGCGTAAACCTAAGAAAGTATTAAATAATTATAATTATCCCAAAAAGTCAGATTTCATCAAAACGATTCCAGATGATATGATTCAATACAGTAATATATTATTTATAAGTAATATTTATATTATGTATTAAAAAAATATATATTGTGTATTATATCAACTATCTGGTATCCGTAACACAAGCCTAGCATAGCTTACCACGAAACTAGATAGCGCAGTGTGTAATAATGTCCCAACAAATTCATTTATTTTAATAAATTTTTTTTCTAAGTGACTTTCTTTCGTGATCATTACGCGACCATGATTACTATAAATAAGTGTTTAAAAGTATTCAAAAAGTCGAAAACCAATTATTGTAATAATTATTCCGAAAATACAGTTTTCTTCAAAACAGTTCCACATGATATGATTCAATACAGTAAATGGTCCGTATGCAGATGAAGCTGCTGAACCGGCACCTGCCGGGCGGCGAGCGCATCGCGCACATGGGGTGGGTGGCGGAGGGCGAGGCGGCGGGCGCGGCGCACGTCTACCGCCCGCGCTTCCTCGTGCTCAAGGGCACCGACGTCATGCTCTTCGACGTGCCGCCTGTCAGTACACCCCCACTACTCCCCCACCGCTCCACCACCATTCCACCAACACCTCCACCACTCCACCACCACTCTCCCACCACTCCCCCACTCACGCACGCACACAGTAATATTTATTAAAAAATATTTCAAAATACAATTTATTACTTACAGATGTGTAGTTTCTCTTGAGTTTTAAAAGCCTTCTATTTTTTTATATTGGGAAATGCATTTACACACATCATCTGTATACATACATGAGACTGATTGGCTTAAAGAAACCTATATTATACACTTATAATACAATCCATGTAAGCTAAAAACTTCAGTAGTGATTTGAATAGTGTAATTTATAAGATTTATAAGTACTAATTTAGTATGTTATGATATTTTTATATTTAATACTTAACAATTAAAAAAAACAATAAGTTGATAATGAACTTTATTACCTAAAAATATGTCTAACTAGAAATGTGTATTCAGACAAACAGCACGGAGCTGGCCAAATGCCCGGAAACGCTAAAGGTGTACCAGACGATGTTTCGCACGGTGAAAGAGAGCGAGACAGTCGACTGGCGGCAGCACTGCTTCCTCGTGCAGAGTTCTGCCGCGCTCGGCGCCGCCGCCGCGCCCCCGCGGTACTTCAGTGCGGATACTCGCCACGCGCTGCTGAGACTGGAGGCCGCCTGGACGGCGAGTGTTGTTGACTCTGTTGTGCGGCTTGGGGTGAGTTTGTTAATATGTACCGACACACGCTTACCAACACGCTACGTAACGGACCACCACGCATACCGACACTAACCGACACATGAATGTCGACACTAACCGACACACGCATGCAGACACTAACCGACACACGCATGCCGACACTGATCGATACACACAGGCCTACAGTCCTAGCGCCTTAAGCTCAGCTTTGATTTGTGTGTGTGCAATGTATGGATAGGTACGGTTGAAGGCGTATCGCGTTGCGAGCTTGGTTTAAACCCGTTTTTACTAGTTTTTATGCGCGGCTATTCGCTTTTAGCTATCACTCACACAAATGCCAAGCTGATCTTACGTCTCGAGAATTGTACACGTACCGACACTGAACTACACACGCACACCGACACTGATCTACACTGAACTAAATACGCACACCGACACTGATCGACACGCAGGCAGGCACACATACTAAAACTATCGGCACACAACAATACTGTGTTTTTCCGTGGGGATAAGAGATCCTTTTTGAAGTTATACTTCTTTAGGCGCGTTATGAAAAATTGATGAGAGTGAAAGGGGTAGCCCAATTTTGGGCCTTGTATTACACGAACGATATATGTATTAAAAAATCCGATTTTTTTTTCGTTGTATCTATTAAAATCTTAGCTTTATTTGCTTTGGCCAAGTTAAGAAAAAATCATTTTTCGATATTGCTTAAAACTCCTATAAACGGACATTATATTTTGAAAAATGTCAATGTCTATATTAATAAATGCAGACTATATAGAATTATTCTTAAAACATAATTATCAATTTATTTACGAATTTATTGCTTATCGTTTAGAGTACATTTTTGTATAATTTAAGCAGAATTATTTATTTACTTTGACACTCGGGATGTCTCGGTTTAAATCGTTAAGGTTTGTGTTTTCACATAGAGTATATAAAATCCTAGAATTTACTTACATAAAATATTTAAATCTATATAATAATATATTTTATTTATAGTTAGCGTTTCTGTTTTTTCTTATAATTTACATAGATTTAATACAGGTAATTAGTAATAAATATCAACCTAAGTATAGAAACTTCTTTAATATTCTATAACATTTTATATATATATAATAATATAACGCTTTTAAAGAAATAAATTCCCTTGTACGAATTTCATATATGTTTTTAGTAATGCGATGTAATAAATAAAGCACGCCACATCTAAGTTATTCATAGGTCTACTGTAAATAATGACATTTTGGCAGGATCTAGTCATTTATAGTTCCGATCTCTCCCGATAATAATTATCGAGAAATTAGAATTGCCGAGTGTCAAAGTTAAAATATATTGTCATTTGTCAAAATATAATGTAAAATATAACCTAAAAATTGCACATCTAACACTCAATTTAAGTAACTTAACTTTTAAATAACCTAAGCCGAAGCTTAGGCGCTTGAAAATTGGGCTATAAAATAATATTCGATTTTTTAAATTTGATAGCAAATTTTTAGCCCTGTAACACAGGGCCCGAAGTTCTATGGAAATTGGTTTTCTCCTTTACGATGCGCGCGCAGCAGACAGCGAGACACAAAATTCTCACGGGAGAAGTTAGCTAACAGTCAACAGTTTAGAGGACTTGCAACTATGTTCACGATATTTATTTTAAACAATGACATGGGTGTCATTTTCAAGGTTTCTCGGGGTGCTGATTACGAAAATGAGGTCCATTCTTAAATCCAAGATGGCAGACATCCGGTTTTTTTAAACAATTACATGGGTGTCATTTTCGAGGTTTCTCGGGGTGCTAATTGCAAAAATGAGTATGTATTATTTAATGATGCCAAAGAAGTATAACTTTGAACGCGTGTATATATAAGTACACACACACATTTTTTTACCATAAATATTTTAATTATTTACCTGAGCAATAAGTTATCACTACATTAAATTTTGTTAAAATCTTAAAATCCGTTCAAAAAAAATTTCATCACATCTTAAAATATATAATGATAAATATACAGCTGTAGTTACACAGCATTATGTATAATGTTGCCTGTCCGCAGAAAAAGACGTTCACGGTGGTGCACGGTGGGCGGGCGGCCACGCTCACGCTGGACTGGGCGGCGGGCTTCTCGCTCAGTGAGGGCACGCCCGGCGCGCCGCCCGCGTGGGCATACAGGTCAGTTTGTAGGGGTGTGCGAATAATTCAACTTACGAATTAATCGCTCCGAATCGCATATCAATATTCGATTCGAAACTCGATTCGAATAGTTCGAAAATTCGAATTATTCGAAAGTTCCCGAATAATTCTAAAAATTTCGAATAATTCGAATATTTTCGAATAATTCGATTTTTTTCCGAAACATTCGTAAACTATCATGTTATTATTAGCGAATTTTCGAGTATTTTGAATTCAGGGTTTCTTATTTTCAATATTCAAATATAAATTTAACAGTCAATATACATTTTGGCTCATACGTTTGGCTCAGTGGGTAGTGACTCTGCTTTCTGCGCCTGCGGTCGCGGGTTCGAGTCCCGCTGGGGGCATACATTTGTTGAGCACGAATGTTTGTACTCCAGTCATGGGTGTTTATATTTATATGTATATATGTATGTATTTAAACTTATATATGTGTAGTATATCAACCATCTAGTGCTGTGTGTAAATGTCCCAACATAAAGAAAGATAAAGATTTTATTCAAACCATGAAATATAGTTACACAAATAGAACCATTAGTTTAGTGATTTTTTTTTAATTTTATATTATTCGTAACTACAATATTTTGGTACACGATTTAAAGGAATTTAAATGAAAACAATTGAAAATCCAGTGATATTTCATTAATTCGCGAATAAGAAATTTTTTTTTTGCTTAATTAAACTAAACGATTTTTTATCTGTAACCATATTTTTACCTCTAATACATTATTTTTATTTCTAGGTTTTCACAATTAAGAGGTTCGAGCGATGATGGGAAGTCAAAATTGAAATTACATTTCCAAGACAGTGAAACTAAAGTTATTGAAACCAAGGTAGTATTTTATTTTAACTATCTTATTAGCTTCAGTTATCAGTCAATATTAACTTACTTATTGGGATTTGCATGATTTTATAACATATAGTCGGCTACCAGAAGGTGAATAATAGAAGCTTTAGTTCCTATTCCTTCAAGATTTTAATAAATCTTGGTGAACTACCATACTACTACTACTACAGTTAGCCTAAAACGTTCTTTTATATATTTTATATTAATATATTTTGATCATCATTAAATATAAATGAATTATAAATAAGACTATATTTACGGTTTTCGCGAGTTTATATAAACTTTTGGTTCCTGACATTCTGATCATGGTTTCAAAGGGATAAGCCGATGGGATGCGGCTTATATAGAGTGTAGAGGAGATATTCTTATGTATTCTATATGTACGTGGCAGGAGCTGGAGTGCCAGATCCTGCAGAGCCTGCTGTTCTGCATGCACGCCTTCCTCACGGCGAAGGTGGCGGCCGTCGACCCCGCCTTCCTCGCATCCATACACCACGCCACCTGACTTCTCTTCTCTCAAGCCTACAATAAATCCACCTGTATACTGGAATGATGGAACTCTTCCCTCAAGCCTACAAAAATCCATCCTGTATACTGGAATAGTGGAACTCTTCCCTCAAGCCAACAAAAAATCCACCCTGTATGGTGGAATTACTTTTATTTTCAAGTAGGTGCCTTTGAGTTAAAACAGTTTTCATGTAGTGAAATCGAAATTGGTGTGCTAATGATGCTGGATAGAAATTTTTTTTAATTACATTTTGATCGTTATTGGGTTGTTGGAACAAATGAACAGTAAATAGAAGAGTAATGTCTTAAATGACTTTACGAATACGCTTATTTTTCTTTAAAAGGTTACCAAAAGCAGTTGAAACAAACCAACTAAAAGTAGTATATTATTATATCTGACTAGTTGATTAAGTATCATATGAATAGAATCTCTCGAATAAACACTATCTTACAAAAAAAACATACATACAATCGAACATAGAAATTTCACCTTTTTGAAACTCGGTTTAATAAAGATATGTTTCTTTTGATTGTAACTTGAAAATATCTTTAATATTTAAGGCACTTTTCTTCAATATCTTGTTAATTTATTCCAGCCTGTATAAAGGATATAATATAAATATAACAATAATATGTAGTAAAAAATTTTTTTTTGGCTGATTTCATGAAAATCAGCAATAATTTGTTAGTTGGGGCTAAGTATGGAACGATGCTAATAATTAAAAAGATTTAAGAACAAATATATGTATTGTATTGTTATATATACTTCTATTTAAGTTGATTTTATCGAATTGATGTAATTTATGAACAATTTTAAATTTCGACTGTAATACCTGTTGGTAGAGGCTATTTTTGTTTGTACTCGAATTTTGTATGTAACATTTGATGTAAATGATTTTAAAGTATTATTAATAATATACTCGTTTAGTTTTAAATAGTTTTAACTATAGATTATTTATGATTAAGTTAGAACATTGTCTAATTAAATCGTATATATTTTTTAATATATGATTTATTAAGGCTATTCGGAATTTTCGTTTTAAAAAAAACATGAAATTAAAGTAAGGCCTAAAAATTGACAAAACAGCGAATATTATAAGACTAATTCTTATGAATCTCCATTTTCTTCCAATTATTGTATTCTAATTTGTAATATAATATGCACTTTCTCTTCTACTTCTATCTTTCTAACCTATCAAATAGCTAGCAAATTTTGATAAAGTTTCAAATATATGAACAATATATTGTAATTTTTTTTGCAAAATAATTATGATGATTTTTTTTATATTTGGGGCTTTTAATGAAATAAAAAATCAATTAAAGTAAAATTATTTAGTTTCATAACAATGTTCAGAGGACTTATTGCCTATTTGCTTACTTATTATTATATTTTTACACTTTCATAAAGAATATATCAGTTTAAAATATTTTTTGGACTGTTGTTCTTATAGCAATCAAATTGGTCATTTTTACTATAAAAAAAGTTATTTTTTTATTTATTAGTATAAGTCCTCAGTGAAACCTCTCATTGAAATTATTCCACACCACTTATGGTCTAAGAGCCGGTGGAAGATCGACCTTCACCGACCTGATAACCAGATGAGACATATTTATTATTAAATATAATTTATAAACAAATATGCCTATAATTACTTGCCTATCTGAAAGTGCTCATGGCTATTTTTAATTAAATTAACTTTAATTGATTTTTTTTTCATCACTTTCATTCTTTAGATAACCAAATGAATTTTATTTCACTGTTAGTTTTTAACACACAGAATATGCCTCAGTAGGCTTCCTACTCATTTTTGTGTATAGCTACCTGGCAAGCCGATGTAAACAGGTAAGTCAATATAGGTGACTCCATCGTTCTGCTAACTTATCGAAAGTTATATCAAATTTTAGATTATTTTATTACAAAATCAGCCATATAGACTTGCCTGCAAAAAATCATACTTAAAGCACTGTTGCCCAGCTAAAAATAGCCATGAGCACTTTCAGATAGGCAAGTAATTATAGGCATATTTGTTTATAAATTATATTCGATAAAAAATATGTCTCATCTGGTTATCAGATCGGTGAAGGTCGATCTTCCACGGTCTCCTCTACTATTAAAATATACATGGTGGTGGTGTTATTTCTTAAAGAAAAATATAGTTTACTGACAAACCAAAGATTTTCAAATGCAAAAAATAATTAATATTAAACAAAATTAATCAAAATATAAATTATTATATATATTTAGATATCTCGCCTAATTTTACCTTTGTTACATAGAGGCTGTATTTTGACTGATTTAACATAAGGAGGCTTGCTTTAAAATAGGGTTTTGAATTTATTTGTATAATAAAATAATTTCGTCTCACGTCAGTCATCTTGTTGCGTTTTTTACTATATAGCATGCGAGGATTGGCATTACGAGAATACAGTTTTGTGCCATTTTATAATTATAAAATTATCAAATTTCTTACTATGGATAATGAAATATTACTATAAACTAGTTGACTTTATAAAATGTTTTTTTTATATATAGTTAAAATTAAAAATATATTATGTTACTATCTAATAGGTCACACTTAAGACAAAAGATTCAAACTTCGAGTGTATTAAAAAGCTGATCAGCTTTCTTATCTTTCCATGGTTATCTTTTCCAAGTAACGATAAAGTTTGTTAAGCTTTGACTTACAATAGGAAAGTCATTTTTTTAATTTCCCAATTTTCCGAACAACTTTTCCATTTTTTTAAGTCTAGCTAAAAGTTCTTACAGATTAGAAATACTGATTCAAAATGGTCACTATAACTATATTATATTTACTTATATACACAATGATTTCCTTGCAGGCATTTATATTTCTTAGATTTCTTCATTAAATATTTAAAACAAAATAATGAATTTAGATTTATAGGGAAAACTAATTTTCAAATAAGTTTTGAAAAAAGAAGCCACAAAGTTTTAATTAATCGAACATACTAAGAATAATACTCTCTTAGATATTTTTCAGCCTGTATCAGTATTTTACAGCCAAATAGATTATTTTAATAGAAAATAACCTTGAAAGTACGTAGAGAACTTTTGCGCTTTTATCATATCATTAAAGTAAGGTAAAGTATATATTTAAAATCTTAACATCGTTTAACTAAAAAAACTGATAACTGAAAATATTATAGAAGGGAAACTTGAATTTTCCATATTATAATATTGTATAATTTATTTGTATTTATATTAATTATGTATGTATGTGCAATAGTAGCGTGCGTGCTTGGGATACCGAGTGAAGCGGGTTCAACTCCCGGGCCTCGCACCTGTAGTATGAGAATGTGAATCTATTCCAAGGTTATTTTTGATCTCTCTGTGAAGAAAACGTCACGAGAAAATCTAAATATCAGATTGAACCTAGCCTGTTTTCAAAAGGCATGTTTGGACTATGGCCTATTCCCCTCGTATTGACGGGAAGTCTGTGCCATCAGTGGGACGTTAAAAATTGATGAATATAAAGTAGAAGTAGTGTTTTAAAATATATCTGAATAAAATCACAATTTATTTATATTTAAACAATAGTTACAATTAATGTAAGAAAGTTAACGAATATATCATTAGACTACTATAAAAATATTTTAAAATTAAATACAAGAAACTTAATTTTAATATGAATGTTACGTCATCAGTTTTATTAGTTAAGCGATAATATTTATAATATTTCAAGGAAAAATCTGAATTTACTTTGTTAAATAAAATTTATATTCTATAATTATATTTAATCTGCCTGATGCAAAATGGCTAGTCTTTTTATAAACAAAATACTATAGATATAGTTGTCTTTGAATTATTGTAACTGCTTTGGTCTATTTAATTGGGTGTAAGAGGAAATGTAGAAAACTTTAAAAAAGTACTGGTGAGAGGAAAAATGGCGGATAAAAGCCGTTTATAGAAAAATAAACTTTTTCACACAAAGTATTTGATTTTTATGTGTGCTTTATTTTGGTAGCATTAAGTTTTTCTTGAATGATTCAACAATTTAGTCCAAATAATATTATCTTTGGAATGTCCTATTAAAGTTCAGTGATAGCAGTACATATACTTATTTTTGTTTAATACAATTAATACTTTATTTTTAAAATTAATTTTTTTACCGTTTTCTCTTTTACCCATTTGAATGGCTTAGAGGTATTCTTGTGACTACGATTACATGAAGTTGAAAAGGTTTAATGCGAAAATTAGTTATCAATACTGTAGTCTGATCCCCCTGATATTGAAGGAAGTCCCATATGTGGGACATTACAAAAGTATACAATGATAGTATGGTTTAAAGGTAATGATTATAATAATGATTGATATAATAGTAATGCTTTATAGAAAACATTATTAAAAAAACATTTGCATGAGAAAAGATTCTTAACTTATGAAACATTTTAATTAAATGTTTTATCTATAGAATCTTGCTGAATTAGATCATCATCCATATTTCAATCTTTTTCATGGATGAGGCAAGAATAGTATTGAATCAAATCGTCGATATTCTTATAATCGAAGTCACAAACTTATTAGATAGTATTTTATTTATAATTATATTTCAAAATCTACGGTGCAAAATTATTTTATAGATCTATCTTAAAATTGTAGTTTTAAATGTTGTTATTTTTAATTTTAATTTATTAGATTATATTAAATGTGAGCGATTATGAAGGAATGTATTGATAATAAAAACTGCTTTAATATTATACAATTATTATGAAATTTCCATAATAAACATCAGAATCATCATACTTCATAATCATAATCAAATAGTCATTCTCGTTCATGATCGCCACTATTGGAGGCGTAATTTTTCCATGTTTTTACTGGAAATAAATATTTAGAATATTGTAGAACAAAAACAAAAGAATTATGAATATATTATAATATAATATATCTGAAGGGGAGAAAAAAAACAATATTTTCGTTTTTTTTATCTTCATTAATAATGTAGTTTACTTTTAATAATTATATAAAATATTATTTTGATTGCTTAGAATTTAAAGTAATGGTTAGATTTTTTCCAAACAAATTAGTTACCTCAAACGTAATAAGATTCGTCCCCGTCATAGACACTAGCATAACACGATATATAATTAATAGATCTCCAATATTTCATTGATTTTTAAATTCTACATCTCTAAACTTGGCCTTATTAAAAACAACGAAGGCGTAGTTAAAATTGTGTTTAGTCAGTCAGTTAGTTAACAGTAATTTAAAAACTCTACATGGACTGACAGTTCTTAATTTATTAATAAGGTCAAAAGTCAGTGTGAATATCATAAATTTTCAATAGTTTCCGTATGAAATACTCTTCTCTTATCTATATCTAGCTTAGTGGTGTAGGTCATAGACGATTTGTAGTTTTTCATAATTCACAAAAGATCCTTATGCACTGCCAATAATATAATCAATGCATATCAGTAAATTTACATTTTGGAGCTGTTGTATCTTAATATAATTTGATTTTCTGATGTCTCTTGTATTTAACTATTTTAATCTTTTTTTTCTAACATTTCCCTCTGCACTTAAAATGTATGGAATAAAAATTCAAAGTATCGAGTGTTTATTTTCCGAGAAATGCTTTTGTTCATAATATTAATTATTATTGAACTTTGTCAAGCTTTTTTATACGAACGGTATTCGCTTTTACATGATAGCTTATTGTAAATTGTTCCCGGTTCAGAAAGTTTTAAGCGGAAAGTTATCTTAAACTCTGGTTGTCGTACATTTTTATATGTGATTTTATCTTCAACACGTATAACGCTTGTTAATATGATAAAAAACATTTCTAAAAAGATTTAAAAGTTCATAAGAATTAGCCTTCTTATGAACTTTTAAATCTTTCTCTAAATCTAATTTAAATCGTTAATTAAATCGTCTATGATCTAAATCCGTATCTGTCTTTGCATTTATTATACTTAAGCATAAAAAAAGTTCTACCAAATTTGTATCTTACGTGATGTGAGTAGAATAGCTGAGTTTGCGACATTCAGTGCCCGATTCCGTTAAAATGCCGAAATAACTCTTATATAAAGAATCCATTTGTAAAGTAAATCATTTAATCCCTAGTAGTTTTGGTGTCTAATAGGCTGGCAATCTTGAGATTTGTATAAGTCTCTATATATTATACGGATTTGTACAAAGGTAGGTCATTATTAAATAATCTTGGTACTTTGAACGGTAAATCCGATATGAATAGCTATGAAGTTGTGTAAAGTGACAATATTATCTCACTTAGTATATTTGAGCTGTATTCAGTATTAATCAATGTAAGCGACGATCGATGTACATTAGTGTAGAGTACGTAATGTTAAATGTCAATTTGTTCCCAATTAGTCAATGTTACAATGTTAAATCAATTAACGATGCTAGTTAAAAATACTGGTAAAAATAAGATACTGCGCGATCTTCTCGTATTTCAACCACCATGTATTGAAATCAAAGTAAAAGACTAATTTTTATTCAGATAAATTACACTTTATTACGGAAAGATATAGTATACAGTCAGCAAATGGCTTCGGACCTAAAAAAAATGAGATAAGTTTTACTTTATTTTTAAAAGTAACTGAATAATATTAAGTTTAAACAGAATATTCCTCGCTTGAATATCGTCCTTTATTTGTAAGGTCGCGTAGTAAATTCCGTGAAGCAAAACTAAACGATTTATATATTGTGGCCTTTAACGGAATTTAGGGCCAACGTGTTAGTCAATTTAGATAATACTCAAGACTGAAACTAGAAAGTGAATTGTTTTTAACTTAACGACAATTTATTTACTCATTTGTTTGTATTGAACCATTTGATATTATAGTCTCAGTTTTACAGTTCGTACTTAATCTGAAAATAACAAAAATCCGCTATTTCCGCCTTCCGATAACATTCGCCAGAATCAATTTCAAAAATCATAACTTTCTATAATATAATAGAATATTCTCAATTTTCTCATAGTCAATTATAAATGCTGCATTGGCTTGTACAAACTATCATACGTAATCTTAAGAATTACTGTCAGAATCTTTTCTTCCTAGAATTATCTTAAATTATGTTTTTTTCATTTTTCAGAATGAATTTGGAAATTGATGTATGTAATTGATTGATAATATCACGTGCTGCGTTAAATAAAAAAGTAATATCTTCCGAGTTGTTTGCGAATTAGTCCTTGGAAAATGTCTCTACATGTCCTCTCTATTATGAACTTTATAAAGACAAAAAATTTAAAAAATCCCCATTAACCTGCTAACGACTAAACGGATTTTCTTAATTTATAACTAAAAACTCCCATTAAATTGCCTTTCTTTCAAAAAAATATTAAAATCGACTTAGTCTTTTGGGAGTATGAGGGGTTAAAAAGGGACCACTGTAGTAGTTATTTCAATATAACCATCAACTTAAATCCTTTTTAAATTTTGTTTTCTCTTAAATATTAAAATATAGTATTTCTATCAAAATAGATACATCAGTTTTCAAATGTTGGTATTAAGTTATTTTTTTTGTAATGTGTGAAAGTGAACTTGTAAAGCAAAATTGTACTCCTCTATTTGCTAGTGGTTAACGCCTAGTTATGACTTGTTGATTATGTAAAATGTATCCATTAGTAAAATTTTAATCTGAGTAACGTGTTTTATTTTATCTTTAGTGATTGGAATCACCAAATATTATTTAAAAAAAAAACTTTCCATATGTTCTAATGTCTAATAGAATGCCTTAAAAGTGTCAAAACTTAAAACTACTAAATATATGTCTCTTAAGATTATTTTGGTGGAAAGGTATTACGATTATGTAGAATACTTTTCCCGTACTAGTTAGTAATAGCTAAGGGTAAATTTAATGAAATAAAATAAATTTAATAATATAAAAACAAAAAAAAATCAAAGTTTTGTGAGTGTGTCAAGTTGACACTTTCTTATATGGAGATAATTGTATTAACAAATAAAAATATTTAAAATCACTAGCTCCTTGGGATTTGATATTATCTTATGTATAATACTTAAGTTAATTTAATTCAGACACTGGAAGTTGCTTTATAAGTATCTATGTTCTACAAGGTAACTTAATTTTTGCAAATCGAAATAATGTATTGGGAACCCTATTTTGAAAGAGAGTTTGATACATTCACTATTACTATGTTAGGATATAGACTTAAAATATTATTAAACTTGTGTTGTTTTGTGTGTTATGTGGCGTGCACTCCTCCTCTTCTGTTATTGTAGTCTTAGTAGGGATCCTTATTTTTTTTCTTGCAATTAAAATAGCCTATATTAATCAGTGATAATGTAGCATTCAAATGTAGAAAGAATTTCTAAATCGGTCCAGTACTTTTTGAGTTAATTCGTTACAAACATACAAACCTTTCCTCCTTATAATATTAGTATAGAATAAGGACGGGTGTAAAGAAATAAAACACCACCAATTATATTGTTATATTTAATTCAAGCTTGTGGAACGAAGTGGAGCTACACAATCTATGAAGCGAGCGGCGGCTAACATCAATACATTAACACTATGCACTCAAATAAACGCTAAGACTGAAACACTCACAGTACAAAAATATATTTTAGATATAAATCATAGTAAGTATTCCACTTTGTCACGCATTAGAAATATCATCGAAAATTAAAAATATACGATGTTATAGTTATAGTTGTTGCTATTTGTTAGAAAAAATTACAGTTGGATTTTCATTACTACGCAATATTTATGGACCATATTGATTTATCACAAAAAGCGTAATATTGCTTACGTGGAACTAACCCATTTTTTATTTTTTTTTGTGTTTTTATGATATGCATATTAATTTACATCGAATAACAATATACTAAAGAACCAAAATCAAGTAAAATAATAATATTAAGTCGCATTTTCAGATAATAATTTGAATTATTTGATAATTTTATTTACTAGGTACTTAAAAAATAAATTAGTTACGTGACAAAGTGTAAAATTTTAAAATTTTAATGAAATGTAAATATATTTGTTTGAATAAACTACAGAAGTAATAGAATATTTAGATATTTTAGTCTGATATGTTACGTAAAATTTGAAAATTTCATATCTAATTTAGAAGAAAAGTGGCATAATTCAGTTATTTTTTAAAATTTCGTTGATATTTTTTTGGCACGATGGCGTTCATTAAATTTATTATATTTATGTTTCTAAGTAGTTTTGTTACAAAAAGATATGAATTTGAATTATGTCACTTTTCTTTCAATTAACCATCTATTACCCATATATGCATTATATAATACACTTGGCTAATATCACCATATCGAGTTTTTATAAGTTATAGTTGCTAGTCAATGATTTTTTTATATCTAGTGGTTTAAATAGGGCTTTATCATAAAAAAAATCAAATCATCATAACTGCAGAAAGATTAAAATTTCAGTTATTCATGTGAAAAAAATATTATCGATAGGTGCTATTACCTAAGTGCTTGTAAAATATACAAATAGCTCGTTTCTAAATAAATTTAAATGCATTTCTTTTAATATAATTATAATAAAATTTAGGTAACATATTATATGAAACCATAAGGTCAATAGCAAACAGCCAGGTTATATTTATTCGAATACAAACGATATTACACAAAAGTGTAGAACATAGAATCTGGTTACACGAAGTTTTTAGGGATAGTTCAACCGCCATCATCTTCGCAGTTTTATATTGTAAATTTTATATTTATATACAATATACATATATCAAGAGCAAATCGATTATTTGTTAAGTTTTTTGAATAGAAAATCGATTCACGCAGAACTATCATATAATGGAGAGTTGTGACGGCGGTTATAAA
Organism: Boloria selene; assembly: GCA_905231865.2. Classification (NCBI taxonomy): domain Eukaryota; kingdom Metazoa; phylum Arthropoda; class Insecta; order Lepidoptera; family Nymphalidae; genus Boloria; species Boloria selene. The sequence continues at coordinate 714,429 of HG993132.1, forward strand.
ACACTACAACATTCAACATCGATACATAAATATTAAATTTGTGAACAGAATAAATAGATTTCATACTTTGTGCGTCTTTATTACAGGCTACGTTACAGTAAAGTTAGAGCCGAAGTAGTAAAAGCGATAGTACTATTTATACATATTATAATATATATTTTGCATTTTTTTAATAATTATAATTTCGCTAGACATAAGCTTTGCTCAACGAGGTAGATATATCTAAAACGTTACTTTTTGTTTCAATTTAAACGCTATATTTTATAACTGTTTCCACTACTTCGGCTTCTATCGATTAATGCTATTCAACATGTTCCTCTCAAGCCTTAAGACGAAAAAATACAAATATTTCAAATCTAAATAAAGGAAGATATATTATTATTATATTATATTTATTGTCATTATTATTGTTCTGTCACTTTATTGTCTATGGTATATTGACACCAGCCTTTTAAAGGAAAAAATATAATTTTTTTTAATTATAAAATCTTTTTTTTATATTTTGAATTTATGCTTATAATTTTAATGTATTTTTATGTACATATGAGAGATTACATAAAGTGACATCTAATAATGAAACATCGAGTTGCAAACTGCAGCGATGGCGACGGCAAGCTACGAGGACGTAACACTAAACACATAACACAACCTTTATAATATGATTTCATCGTATTATCATCAACTCTAAATAAATTGTGGATCGATGAATATAGTACTTCATAGAATATATATTTTATAAAAAATATTCCAATTTCTTTACCATATTATGTAAATTAGAGCTTCTTTATTTATTTCACCGTTAAACAATCTGTTTAAAAATCTCTGTCGTAGCTATATAGCCTTAAAACAAAAAATGACTGTTTAAGTGTAAACATACTATTTCTATAATTTGATGACTTTGAAAGTTGCTTAATAATATTAGTAACCTAATAAATAATTTATTATTTCATTGATATATAAAAATAGTATTTAATAAATTTATATAGGTCGATAGTTTTTTTTATAAATAAAAAACGTCATATTAAATAAAATAAATACTATTATATATTTTTTAATTTTTTTTCTGTATTGTATCGATTAAAAGATAGGTACTTTTAAAAATATTTAACAGCTTAGGAATTAAACAGTGATTTTGTTGTACAAAAAACAAAAATTTATTTAGTTTATTTATGTTTAACTGCATTATTCATAGCTTCGTAGCCATTTCGTAGCTCATGTCATCTAATTTTTTTATATTTTTAATGTAATATATATTTTTCAAATATTTATAATAAATAATTTTTATATTATTGTCTATTTATATATTGTCAAGATTAATTCATAAGAAATCCGATGTAATAATGTAAGTAGATGTATGTAGAGATCACGTAGCCTTTCGAGCTCTGAAGCCAACACACAAGTTTTGCTGGTATAATAAATATAAACTCCGATATCATGATATAAGATTTACGGTTTTCATCAAAACTTGATTTATCTTATTTTCAGTTATCCCCATCGATCCACATTCACTACTTCACTACAATCTGTAACGAAATAAAAATCTTAACGTCTCCAAGTGTTTAAGAATTTTATATAAAACTTTTATTCTAAGTAACTTGCCATATAAATTTAGTTTTAGTATCGAGCCTCCGACTCTGGGGTGAACACATTACATACTACAGTACCGAGATCAACAGCAACTATCTACACGTTATTCTACGTACAATGTCGTATATTTAGGTATATTACAATACTACCAAGTATAAACATTAGAGCCGAACATTTCTCATGTTCCGTATAAAGCCAAATACCAATGCATTTCGTGTTATTTATAAAATTTATATAACTTATATTTATAACACCACTGTATCTAAAACAAAGCGACTAACAATATCTTAGATGAAGAAGATACAATGAAAAATACGCAGAAATCTTCCAGGATTAAAAAGAAAGAAGTTTATTTCAAATCAAGTTATTAAAATAAATATAATAAATTAATATAAACTTAATTTATATGTAAAAAATACTAAAGCTGATCTAGTGCTTAGATCTACCTAAGCCTATATCTAGCTTACGAAAACAGTAATATTATAAATTAAAAAAAATAATTTACTATAATTATTCAATAGTAATTTAAGTTGTTTTACTAAAGTCTAACATATTAACGACTAGAAAAGATCACTGAAGTAAATTTTCTAAAAGAAATAATACATTTTATCTCTACATTTATAATCTCTAAAGTTGTCACTCTACAATGCAGATTTTTAATCAACCAGATGTTAGTCAATTTTTCTATTTAAGTTTTAAGAGAGCTTTTAAACTTCTTATTCGAAACTTTTTGATTAAATAAAATCAAAATAATTTATTTAGCATAAAAATTGTTACAATTTCGAATTTCGTTCGGAAAGAAGAACCTTTGAACTGAGAAGAACTGGCGAAAGAAACTCAGCGGGACTAATAGAATCTATGTCTAACCTACATAAGGGATTATATCAGTTTATAAATTTATATGGATTTTTTATGTCATTTGTTATGCCATGTAGAAACTAATGAACGTATCGGTATGGAAACTTATGGGAAAGCAATCAATACGAAAGCATAGATATGTTTTAGGCAAAAGGTTTTTTAATTCTATTCCTTAATATTATTTTTATTAACATTTCACTCTTTTTAATTTATGTTTATTTAACCTAATATTAGATTTGTATGTAGAAACCTAAATAGACATTGAGTTCTGTGAAGACCTAAAGAAACATTTACGTACGCCGGCATAGCGGGTGGGTGACGGTTTATATTGTATATAGTCATATATAAGTATTTATATAATATATAATATTATTTTAACGTCTACTTTTTAATTTCAGTCCAGTGGTAGCCCAGCGGTAACGCGCTCGCTTGTATAACCGATGATGCGGGTTCAAATCCGGGTTTCGCACCTCTGATATCATGTGCGAATCATTTCTATCATGATTACCACTTGTCTTACGGTGAAGGAAAACATCGTGAGGAAACCTGCATGTCTAAGAGATACCTAGCAAGTTTTCAATAGTTCCAGCAGTGGGACGTAAAAAGGGCTGAAGTATATAAGTATGAGTTAACGGTAGTTTTAGTCTAGTTTAGGATATAAATAATTGCTCATTCAAGTCGATTGAAAATCTGCAGTGTAGAGTCACACTTACTCTTCGTATAATTAGTGTGTTACATTAAATGCTATATTATATATTTAATGCTAATAGAAAGCTCGAGTAAAGAAGGGGACTCATCAGAAGTCAACAACCTTTTTGGTACGATTACCAACACAGTTTTTATCAAAAGGCGAACTCCTTGTCAGTATTTAACACTTCATATTATGTTTCTTAAAATTTCCATCGTTAAAGTGTAACAATTTTAATATTTACATGTGAATAGTTCTTTTGAATAAAATATATATTTACTGAAACTAGTGGCGGACCATAAAATTGAGGGAAATTAATATGAATAGCCTGTTTCATGATGCCATTGATGAATAGCTATAATACATAGAAAAAAAAGTAAGTACGATTATAAATTTAATAAAAAAGCAAGTGATATCGGTTGGCGAACACAGTAGACTCAACCGTTTTAATGGTTACTATGCAATCAATAGACGATACAAAAATAGGTATAATGAGTTTTATATCGCTTGCTTGTGAACAGATTGATTGTCCATATAAACTTTTTCCCCACTATCATCCCTTTAAGGGGTTATTTCTGAAATAAAGGCTTTTATATGTGTCATTCCCTTGTCTGATACTGTCTTCGTACCCATCTTAATTGGTTAACAGAATTTTTAATGTATCTATTACAAAGAAACAAAAAAAATTCTTCACAATAGATGTAGGTATTTATAAAATTTAATAATTTGAATTAGAAATATTTTTAGACTACTAAATATCCTAAGATTACTTAGTGCTTTTGAAAAAACTGTATTGCCATTCATACTTAAATATATAATAAGTATCTTTATATTATAATACACGAATCTAGATAGCAACTTTGAGCATAGTTTTCTATTTCTCTATACTTAGTTTGAAACATTTACACAGTTATTACCTACCAGATACAAATCATTACCTATTGAATATATAAAATATACAATAAAGAGGACACACGCCATAGTTTCATTTTATTAAGGATAACGAGATAAAGTTCGTTCACAAAGAACAAAAGTCGTTTATATATTAAACATACATCTACTTATAGTCGATCTACTTACTGACTATTAAAGCTGTTTCTAATTTCCACATAGGCTGTGTTTATTGTCTTAGAACATCTAATTTACGTTTTAACTTAAGAAACATTATATATACGTACCTAGTCTATAAAACTGATATCAAAAGGTGTTATAGCGTTTGAAGAACAGCTATTTATTTGTAAAATACTTTCGTTACATATTATTGTCGAAAGGAAGAGCGCTCTCATCTGGATGAAAATGTTACTAGCCAACTGTATTGGCCTTCTCATATACTTAGTTTTAAAAGTTCAGGCGAGAGCCTTTCCAATGGAAATCTTAATATATTCTATAAAAGCACTTCTCACTAAAGCTACAACATCAAACATCAAACGAATACACATCGAACTATCACCTAGGAAAGGAAAGATAATAAACCGAGAGGCATCATATAAAAAGTCCTATAGATTACGCTAAAGCTTAGTGACCCTACTCGTAAGCAAAACTCTGTATACGTAACACTATGACGTCATAGATCCCGAGAAAAAGTATCGAGAAACGTGAAATAAACGTACACAGGTATAAAAACGTTCGACGTCGGGACACGCCCCGCTCCGCTTTACTTTCCATAGTATCACAGCATCCAATAATTTACTCCACACGCCATAAGAGCGACATGTAAAAATATTCAGCCATTTTAATACCGTATATATAAGTCATAAGTCATTTTATTGTCGTATTCTATTATAAATTTTCTTTAAATCTATAAGTATTTATTGTCACGTATTTTCTTTTATTATCCAGACGCGTCACTGCGATGTAGACATAACCACTCGTAGTAATTGACATTATAAAAGTTTTCATTATTAGTAAACCGACTTCAATTTTAAAATATGTGTAAAAATCTCTTAAAATTCTTAGTTACCGTAAAATAATCCAAAGCTGCTTATATTCTGATTTGTTTACTTTTGCTATAGTAAGATCTGTATATTGTTAACCTAAAAATAAATAAATATTTGTTTTCTGTAGTCTGTTAAACAAATATCTATAAGATCTATCATTTAGGCCCGACTTGAATTTTAAATTGTACCTATATGTGAAAGGAAATGATTAACATAAATAAAGAAAAGTGGTGGCCTATACATCGTTGCCAGTGTTGCGTTGTGGCGAAACCACTAAGTAGTAGCTTTGTTCTCAGTCTTCAGAGCGAGCATAATCATCGTTATATGTCGCAATTTGATGTAAAATCCAAGGAACATATCGTGGGACGTAAGCATATACACCCGGGAGCCGAGGGTGAGCGCATTTTATGCCCCATGACACAATCCCGCCGACGTACCATCGTTGAGGGTCATCTGGGTCTTTACATAGTAGTGGACCGCCCGAGTCACCCTGTAATAAATGAAAAAACAATAAAATGAATGTGTCAACCGCATTCACATTTTACAACGGCTTTTGCAATCCACCAGTGAAGATTAAGTTTGGCGCCCAAACAGGGTCAAGAAGAGTTACATTTTTTGGCGCCCAAACAGAGCCAAGAAGAGATATTTTTTTCGATGATATTGTTATATATTATTAATTATAAGTTTAAATGTATCATTAATAAAGTAAATATAAAAAAAATTAAAGTACCTACTCGTATGTTAAACAAAAATAACAAATAAAATAAATCTATTTGTGTTACAATATCCAATACTCTATCAATCCTATGCGTATACATAGAAACTATAAAAAAACCAACAAGAATTGAAAGAATGGCTTGCTTTTCAAATAACAACGGCTATATTAAAAGTATTCTATTGACACAGCGGTTTCTATCTGATATCGAACATTGGAAATACCTATTCTTAAAAACATTTTATTATTTCTTATATTTCTTTGGAAGCTTATATGAGTTGCTAACAAATGCGGTCGTTTCGATATAGAACATAAGTAGTAATATACTTGAAGTTAAAGATAGTCTACAATGTGCCGAGACACGAGTGAATACAATAGATATTAGTGGCGAGGAAAAGAAATCAAAAGATTTCTCGTGCAGTATTAATCTCCGACTGCAACGTTCCAGGCGTACTCTTATTCAATACAAAACCAATTGCAATGTCCTTCAGCTAATACAAACATACATATAATAAAAATTCTAACTCATTCTTTGGCTCTGTATATTAAATATGTTTTGGAAAATTTCATTGATGTTTTTATAATTTTTTGCTGTCTGTCATTATTGGAACACATCACGATTGAAAATAATGATACTCGTGGTACGTAGTCATAGTAATATGAGTCAACTAAGTATATAGGATACATCTCCACTTGATAGTTTCGTAAGCCGTGGTCTGAACTTCGCAGGAGGTGCCCTTACGAAACTACACCCCTTGAGCTTCATGCTCTATTTTTAGGCAGGACCTTCTGTCCGCCTCCCCGCCCGGTGATGCTGTCAAGGCCAGTAGGGCCAACAGCACTCGACACTCAGAAAAAAATATATAGGATACTTTTCACTGCTGGAAAATATCTGATCTCTGACATACTCTATTAATCTCTATCTATACCAATCGTTATAAAGTACATAGAGATGAACCCAGAGCAAAGTCACATTGAGCCGCTAGTTTACATTAGCGTATTAAGTATAGTAGAACTCAAATTATATTTATGAACCTTAGAAAAAATCTGAAAATGAAGGTAACAATTGGAATGCGTCCAGTCATTTCTATTCATAGATTTTAAATAGAATTAAGAAATGCTCAATTACGTAAAGTGGCCACTCTTACTAGACTTTTTTACTGTTCTTTATTTCTTTCGCTTAATGTCTCTTAGTAGGTATCATCTACAAAAGTTGATTAACGGAATTCTAGCTTTTCACACGGATGTTCAGAATATAATAAGCTACTATAATATAAGGACCGTTTACAATATTATGTTAAGAATATAAATAATAATCGTGTACATGTTACTACAGCTTTTTCCTAAGAACACTCACGATCTGTACCTCAGAGATGCTTCGTTAGTTTCATAAGATAGATTTTGATATGATGTTGAGTACAATCAACGTTCATAAACTCCCGTTAAAAAGTTAGGTGCCCTTTTCACCGTTGAAATTATGGAGATATGGAAACCCCTAATCGAGCTCCAGAACAGCATAAGACTATAAATTAGCTCAGACTTAATTAACTTAATTTAATTTTCATTTTCAATATCGGTGTGACGTTAAAAAAGGTTAACAATTGATTTAGACGAAACCATTTGCATTTATATTTGTATTCCCTTGGTTTGTATTTAAATGAATAAAATTTGAAATGAGCTAAAATGACCGACTATGTCGAAGATCAGCTACAAAATAACATATTATTTATTGTTTTACACGATGCGTCTAAGCTTTTCTCTTCTTACGGGTAGGTTATAGGGATATAAGGAATATTTGATTGGTTGAACTAATTATCATGGGACTTAACAGGTTTTTACAAAACGTTTGGAGTTACTGATGAATGTTAGATAATTACAAAATCGTACAATCACAAACACTCTCAAGAATAATTTCATTCGAAAGCATGTATATGTTTCTATGTTCGACATTACCTGACATGCATCCTTTCCGCCTTCAGGGTAGCCCGCGCAGATCATGCCTTCAGTCACGTTGAGGTCACGGTGTTCTAGCCACTGGTTGCATAGGTCTCTGTTCAGCACCGGCACTTCTACTTCATTCACTGCTGGCTCGTATTCTGACACTACAGGAAATTATTCATAAAATTAAAAAGTCAAGTGCGAGTTAGAAAAGCGTGAAGAATGTAAATATTTTGGGAAATTAAAGGACTATTGTGTGATATATTATAAGTCGAAGTCGCGGCTTGGGTTTTGGGAGTAGATATTGCACACTATTGACTTTACGGACTAAAAATAACAAATAAATAAGCAAGGCAAGAAAAATAGATACAAATTTTACGCTATGATTCCTATAACACCAAGCATAAAAATACGAGGTGCCAGGAAACACGTCGCACGAATGCATTTCCTTTGCGAGTCGACTCGAATGTAGAAATGCTGGAGGCAATCATTCGTGCGCGTAAATCTAACTTACATTAGTATAATTTTAGATATAGAAAAAAGACGTTACGTGATTATCTTTGTGTATTATGCTTTACAGTTGGTTTGTATTCGACAAAGGTTTTTGAATAGAATATAACAACTTTATACGTCATTTATAAAACTACTTTGCTTCAGTTAAGCGAATAAAGCTATATTTTAACAAGTTTTTTTATTATGTTCTCCGACCGATTCCAGCCATGGCGGCCAATCTCATTGAGACTGGCCAACTGCGCAGGAGATATTATAGTGCACAAGTGTATGCGCAGACACAAGTGCACTCTCTATTCCTATCACTCTCATACTCCGGTGGGACGACTACTCGACACGACCAGTGAGAGCTAAGGCGCAGGACCGACGGCTTTACGTGCTCTCCGAGGCACGGGGGTGACTCACCGCCAACTTCCCAACTCCGGGCTATTACTGAGGCTTACTATTACTTAACAAGTATAAAATAAGAGTTATTTTGAAATAAACATACTGTCTTTGTCATCCCGTTTCCCCCATCCGATGACTGTGCAGAGTGTGCCAGGAGCCAGGGCACGCTGCGCCGGCGGCAAGCACACTGGCGATAGCTGTTCGTGGTACCGCACTCGGACTGCCAGCTAGTAATATAATATATGTATTATTAGGCAATCGAACTAACCATCGCACACATATTAAGTAATCTTCGTAACGCTTTAGCTTATAGTTTATCAGTGTACTCGTATTCAACCCTTTGTTGAAATATATAGCTGGGTTTCCTCTCGATACTACAAGGGGATCAGGCCAGTTTTATAAAAAAAATGAGGTTTTTTTAGGAATGCATGTTTCTTTAGAAGTTCTTGACCATAAGACAAGTGGTAATCATATTGGAAAGAAATCGCACCTTAAAATACTAAAGGTATGAGACATAGGCGCTTAACCTAATTCAATCCAGTTCACTCTCTAATACAAATACTTTACATTATGATAGTAGGCAAACCGATAGTTATAATCTAAGAGTCAGAAAAAACAGACAGACAAAAATCCTAAACCCCATGAGCTATATCATACTCCTTACATTTTCGTAGAAGCTTATTTAAATCGAAATCAATATGCAATTTTCACTGCGTTATAATTTTCTGGGAGGTTATCATAAATGTCATTTTGTTTAAAGAACATCGTTACAAGACGAGACACGTAGGGCGTGGTGTCACACTGTCAGCGTTACACTGACAAATGACTTGCAATTAATTAATTATTTTAAAATCCATCCGTTTCCCTTATTTCTGCCGTCATTTAAAATAGAATAAAAAAATATAAAATTAAGAGGTAAATGCTCGAAAGATACTTATTTAATTAGGTCTAAGTAAAATGCATCGGTTTTAACCGTTTTTCAACTTAATCGCTATTTTTATAAATATGGATTAGATACAGTTTTACGGTAATATAGCCTTGGAGAACGAGTGGTTTTCGCGTGTAGCTTTCTAAGACATACGGACCGACAAAAATTTTGAATACGCATTCCCATTACAAGTATCTTTGATAACTTACTGGGAAGTCTCAGCATAAATAATTGTTACTACAAGTTCATGAAAGATGAAATATACTTACTTATTATTATTATTTATTACCTGGAACAAGGCGATGTCGTTGTCGTGAGCAACGCCGACATTGTAGAGTGGATGTGCCACTACGCGTCGTACTTTCACTTTCTGGCCGTAGTATGCGTGCGAGCGTCGTCGAGTGATACCCAGCTGGATTGTCCACCCATTCACATCGGAATGACTGGCAAAGATATTAATATATATAATAAGTTTTCAAGAATTAGATTTTGACGATTGAACTAGATTTAAATATGTGCTGTAATACTAGTCTAGTATGTATACAATCGCTCCGCAAATAATGCCTACAGGTAAGTCTAGGAAAATTAGTGCACGAGAAAAGCTTAATAAGATGGGTTATTTTTTTTAATAAACACAATGGCAAATACGTGTTAATAATGGACAGGCCTACATTTGATATGGGTTAAGCTAGTATTATAAAGTGTCTATTGCTTTTGCCGCGCGACTTTTGGCATACATATTATAACTGAAAAATATGGTACAGTACTTATAAATATCTTAGTATACGAAATTTTAATAAAGCTTGAATTAACATTGTTTTACATATTTTTGCCTTAGGCTGAGAATATTTTCATACACAAACATACATACACATCTTATACAAAATAACCTATTTGATTTAGTTTGTGCGCATTATAATTACCTAACAAGTAAAGTTAAAGAATAGAAAACTTAACTCACTTGCCAACACAATGCGAAGCTGTGAGCACCCACTGGTCAGCGACCAGGACCCCAGCGCAGTAGAAAACCTCCTCAGGCCCGCCCAGGATCGCGGCCAAGAACGGCCAGTCCCCTGGAGACGCCTCCACCCCACCTACTATGCGCTTTCTTGCTCCACCAACTCGTCGCTTTCCGCATTCTATGGAGGAAAAACACCATGAAAAAACTGACAAAAGTATATCAGAAAACTTATAGACACTTTAAGCCATAGATAAGTTTCCTATTAAGAGGACTTAAACGACAAACAACAACAAAAACAAATTAAAACTAGATAAAGGTTTGAATTGTCACTAAGAATTAGACAGCGGTCGGATTATTACGTTGGGTGCTGATAAATCAGCACTTTATGAGGGTGGAAATTAAAATCATCAAGTAATAATTTCTTTGTTCATCGTACCTTGACGGCTAGCGGTTTCTAAATGGAATTTTAAGCAAAAACCTTTTCGGGATAGGGTAAACAAATATTCCGTGGTGTAAAATACACGCGGTAGCGATTTTTCTGTATTTTTGATAATAAAATTCACATACATTTTAGTTTTTTAGAATCTAAAGTAAGATTGCAAAATTAAATACTTTCTTTTAAATTAATATAAGACAGAATGACTTATAATAGTTGCCACCACAAATGGCTTTATTAATTTTTTACTCCTTATGCAATTTCCAATAAAAACCACTTTTAGCTAGTTAAATTTTAGATAAGACCAATATATAAAAGTATATAATATGTTAAAATTATGACGTAATTTCAACTTTTTCCTTAAAAAAGTAGCTTATTTTTCATCTAACGTGCACACACAAATTTTTTTAAAGCTACATTCAATTTAATTATATATTCTATAACGGTACAATGAAACTATGTTTTAAATTTCAATAAACAACCATACACAAACATATATTAGGTATACAGTCTATCACATTTATAATAATAGTAGGATTGGTTATAATAAATCTTTCGTCGCATTTTATTACTTGTACCACACCGCTGGCACCTGACGACCGCCATTACAGAAATATAATTAAAGTTTTTGCAATCCCAGCGTTTAAAGAATTAAGAAAAACAGATAACGTCGAGGAAAGTCAGCGTAAATCAAGCTACAGGTGGTCCGCGGCTTTGCCTTGAGAATAACTTATTACAACTATAGTAATAACTAAAAGAAGCATTTAATAAAGATAAGAAACAGTCTCTCTATATAAAATTACAAGTCTAGTTGCTATTTCACTGATTTTTAGTTTACTTTTTGCGTTTTATCGCACTGAGAATCTAGTGGGAGCAGGAGTTCGAATCCAACACTTATTTTTCGTTCGGTTTGGGTAATCGTTACTTATTATATATTTATAGAGTGTACTAGTTACCCACCCTTGCTCTGCTTGGTTTCGTTACCTATGTACCTTTGGAATCGTTAGGATTATATGATATTTACCCGCAGTAAAAAGTATCAACGTTGACCCGGATAACCTGCTATCGTCATACGTTAGAAATATTTCTTTATATAATCATTCTTTAGACAGACGGACAAAACTTCTAAAAACTACAGATTCAATCTCTGTAACGATATTAATGACTGTTTCCATAAGATTTTCTATATTTTTTTTAATTAATAGATCCTAGTGGTCGAAATAAAAGTGTAATTATTATTGAAAATTAAAATAAAACATATTATGTACATGTATACAATTTACTTATTATATTTATATATAGTTATTTGACGACACGTTTGGCGCAGTTCGTAGTGACCCTACTTGCTGCACCAGCGGTCGCGGGTTCGAGTCCCGCTGGGGGCATTCATTTGTTAAACACGAATGTTTGTACTCCAGTCATGGGTGTTTATATTTATAATATGTATGTATTTAAACTTATATATGTAGTATATCAACTATCTGGTATATGTAACACAAGCCTGTAGATTACCACGGAACTAGATGGCGCTGTGTGTAATAATGTCATCATATTTATTATTACTTATACATATAAAAAACAACTGTTTTCTTTTTCGATAACAATAGTCCGTCAACAGTCAAAAAACAAAAAGTAAATCGTTTGACAAATAGAGCAGAAAGGGGTATTGACCCGTTTTGTCTTTGCCTATTCATACATGATAGTGTAAAGATAGGAGTTTACTGTATCTATTATGTAAACAAGACAGTAATACTAAGTAAGTGTCATCCATTCCCATTATTCGCCCTGGATTGCTTAAAGTGTAATGACGATTAACCGCACTCAGGTGGTCAACCGACGCATTAATTATTCGGAATAATTAGACCGGATTCCATATAATAGACAATGCATGCTTATAACTGCGTTTGCGATTTAAAAATATTGACGTAGTAGGATTTTAAATATGATTTCTTAAATGATACCAAAATAAACAAAATAATAACATATTAAATCGTAAAATAATGACATTTTATATAAAAATTGGCATAGAACAAGATTTACAATAATTCTGGCTTATGACAGCTGCTACTAATTAAAGTAAAATCCATCTTACCTAATGTAAGAGAACTAATTATAGTATGTGTAAAAAATATTTATACTGGGACTATAACACACAGTACTATCTATTTTCATGCTAAGCTCCGAGGTTGGTGTCATGTAGTATACATGGATAAATGGATCCAATTGATGTGACTGACTTTTAATAGGCCAATTATATTTTGTCTGAGCTTCACCTAAAAAGACTTACCACAATTAACTTTTAAAGTGAATAAAATGCCACCTATTCTTCACGTTCACATCAAAAAGCAAATAAAAGAAGTAACAAATCAGTATTATTGACGACACGTTTGGCTTAGTTGGTAGTGACCCTACTTTCTGCACCAGCGGTCGCGGCTTCGAGGCCCGCTGGGGGAATTTATTTGGTAACCGCGTATGTTTGTACTCCAGTCATGGGTGATTTTTTATATATAATATGTATGTATTTAAACTTATATATGTAGTATATCAACTATCTGGTATCCGTAACACAAGCCTCGTAGCTTACCACGGAACTAGACGGCGCTGTTGTAATTGTCTCAACATATTTATTAAGTAGAATTATATTCTACTAATGCTAAAAGACTTGTGCTAGCAGTATTTTTTAAAAATCTCCACATAACATATGCTTCACATTTTTCCTTAATCTTTTTCAACGTAGCTCAAAGCTTTGTAGAAGGTTCTAATCCGCTTGATGTATCCAGGGCTTCGGGATGCATTCAACTATGCGGGAATATAAGATAACAATGGTCTGGTTTTAGGTGGACAGTGAAGTATAGTAGGGAGGACGCTGACATTACATTTTTGTTAAGCCCTGCCACGTGTTTTATACGATACGATGCGATTTACGATTTTTTATTAAAAGTTAATACTTAACGTTAAAAAAAGTATAATACTTTCTTAGGTTTACGCGAATATTTGACAGTATAAATGAGGACCAGGTAAAAAAGGACCAAAAATCCAAATAAATCCGCGGCAAAATCCGAAAAGATAGTTTCAGTTAATATTATGTTAATACAAGTACCGAAATAGATTTTGACTTTTTAACCCATTACTTTTTTGACTCTACGTAGAAATCCTGGATACTCTTGGTGTGCAGTAGACCTTAGCAAAATAATATAACTTTCTAACAATACCTTAATCCCAACCAATTGTCCGTTACTGAAGCTTATCGTATGTACAGGTGATAGTATGTTATAGTATATATTATAGTTTTTATGCCAGAGTTTTTATAAGCACGTGTAAACTTTATTATATTTATTGTCTGTCTTACACTATAACGGAATACTTAGTAGATGTAAATGTGTAGGATTAATGTCTGGTTGTGTCTCACGTAGGATAAATAGATAAATATTGTAATGCAATATTGTTATCAAATATTTTTTTGAGTTTCTCGCCGGTTCTTCTCAGCAGAACAGTTTTTCGAGCCGGTGGTAGTTTTCTCACAGACTTACAGACTAACAAGTAATTTTAATAATGTAAAAATGACGATTCAAAAGAGTTTGTAAAAGTGTATTTGAATAAAGAATATTTTGATTTGATTTGTCATACTGTGACGAGTAGACTTTTACATATACTACAGAGAATTCACTGAATCAATTGAGTAGATGACAATTTTAAACAGAAGAATAAATAATTATCTTCTGAAGCCTGGGCTGAGAATTTCGTGAAAAATAATAATATAATATGGGTAATAATAGTAATACTAGTCGATACACCACAATTTAAACAATGAGGCAATTTCAATCTGTCTCTGGATATTCACCTAAAAACTCCAAGGCTCAACTTTGAAACAAATCAATCAAGTGAAATCTTGTCGTCGCAAACATTGAAAATAGAAAACGTCGCGATCATAATTCACAAAACGAAATTATACTCGAAACAAGTTTAAGAAATTAAATTATGAACTTTCAGCTTGAAATATAAATTAAGAAGACCTTTAAATTACTTTGGACAAATCAAAATTGTTTAGATTTATCTTCATTGTTATCGTTTCATTTGATCAGATTAAAATAAAGCGAGATTTTTTTTGAGAAATACAACGTCTACTATAAAAGTTCGAATAAAGCAGATTTTAAACAAAACTTTTATTTATAAACGAATACGAACGAAGTTTACACACGTTTTAACTGTTACTTTAAATTTTTCGAAGATGACATAAGAATTATAATAATAAAGCCTTTATTTTTTTCTACTACCTTTTAGTATTTACAAACATAAAAAAAGATATTATTAAAACAAAGTTAAAGCAGCTGTTTTTTTACATGTGTGATATAATAATAACATTTCTTTATTGTTCATATAATAATGATCTTAATTTCGTTTATTTAATAAATAATAAAAAAAATAAAGGCATAAGAGTTATATTACCTTCAAATTTTTTATCAAAATCTCTCCAGTGCTTTTCTCGTGATGCGATTATAAACAGACATACAACAATTCTTAAAACTATTGATTTGATAATAATGACTATTTTAATTTCAATACGATTTTCCAATACATATTTGTACAGATTCGATTGATTTGGGCTAATTAGATAAGTTAGTGGTATCATTCACAAAAATAATAATATAATTAAATCAATATTAAATATGTTGGGACATTATTACACACAGGCGCCATCAAGTTCCGTGGTAAGCCACGAAGGAAGCTTGTGTTAAGGATACCAGATAGTCGATATACTACAAACATACTAACTCGTATTATAAATATTAACACCCATGACTGGAGTACAAACATCCGAGTTTAACAAATGAATGCCCCTTAGCGGGACTCGAACCCGCGACCTCTGGCGCAAGAAAGTACGGTCACTACCAACTGCGCCAAACGTGACGTCGTCGTCAAATATTATGAAACTAAAACTGTAAAAGTAGGTGGCGAGAAATAAAATATCGTGAATACTAAGTAAGTCGATGGTAACGACTCGCAACGTATTCGGCTAGTAATTTATGCCCTGTCATCAGCTAACCCTCGCGAGAATTTAATAAAATTATATATTAATCACTCAAATAGTGGACATTACTTTGGCGTGAACTTTGCAGGAAATTGTAAGATTGACGCCAAGTTGTTGAGAAGCATTGTGCCGTAACATTTCATAGCTAAGGGTTTAGAAAAGTATTCATCTTATAATACTATCTTATCAACAAAAAAAAAATACATACAACGGAACATATAACCTCCTCCTTTTTTGAAGTCGGTTAATAAATGAATAAAATCGGTTGAAATAGTAAGTATTCTTGAAAATTGACACAATCTTAGATTTCTTTATTTTACCTAATTACTATTACTATAAAACTCTAATAATAATATAAAATCTGTTGGTATGGAACTTACGTATTGTAAAGGTGAAGAGCTTATCGAATTTTATAACCAGATTTTTGTAGAAAGAAGTGTAGCCATCCATTAAGAAACTACTCAAGCAAAGGCATGGACTGTTTATATACAGTTTAAAGATATCTACATTCCACGATTTTGCGCTAACTTTTAATCCTTTCCAAGTCGTTTAAAATATATAAGCTACGAGTATAAGTAATTAAATTGCTATTTGCAGGATGACGCGCCAGAATTATAGGTAAAAATTAACCGCTTTAAAGCAAAATCTCGAGAACTGCTCGTTGAGACCTGTTAACAACTTTTTTAATGGAAACAATAATTAACAAGTTGTTGGTCGCGAAATTTAGAGTTTTATTAGAATCTACTAAGTATTTAACTCGCTTTCGAAGTATAAAATTAAGTAAAGTTCAAAATTGAAAGAGAAATTTATGTTTTCTTTAGTTTATTTAACCAAGTTTATAATTTATATAAAAATTACAAGATATGTTTATTATTATATAATATAATGATAATAAAATCCTCTAAAGTCTTTTAGTTTACGCAAGTTTGAAGTGAAGAGAACCCGCGTTCAAATCCTAAATGTAACTTGCCTATGATCCTCATGCGAGTACATCATTTTCGACATGGACATTCAACTTTAGAGAATGATTAACAAACGTGGACTACCTGTCAATATTATTTTGTATATATAAGTATATGAAAAATAATATATATGTCTGTATTATTATATTTTTCATTGCAGGAGACTGCAAGAAAAAGCGAGAATCATCCTAAAAACTCTTATTTTTATCACTTATTGGTAATAAATAATAATTTTCCCTTTTTGGTTTTTAAATCATTGGTTTTTAAATCATAAATCAATTACAGTGAATGGTTTTTTTTGCTAATGAAATCTGTGCGTCTTATACAATATAATTTATAAACTATATCCCTTTTCAACCATTCTGTATAGTGTCTATGTCATTATTTATGTGTGTAATTCATAAATCTAATTCTTACTACCCTTTGACAGAAACCCTTGAATAAAGCGTTCTAATTAGACATTCCACTCAAACTTTTAGTATCCCTTAAATTTCGGAAAGATCATAACGTTACGTTACTTCATCCGATATGAAACCTTGTCACAAAGTAATAGATTAGATTTTTGTGTAACACTCCAATTTCCATTACCTGTAATGGTAGCTATAAGATTGTATTCTTTCACATCGGTCATACAACTCGTATATTTGACGATCGAATAAAAATAATATCGCAAACTTCTTATTAACGTTATTTATCAGAGCGTACCTCTTTAATGAATGTTATTTCTTTAATATGAAAAATATTGTTAGATATAACATATTATATTTTATTTTTGCTTGACAGGAAAAGAGGATGTATCCATGATAATTATTACTTTCTTAGGTTTACGCGAATATTTGACATTATAAATGAAACTATCATTTCGGATATTGTTGCGTATTTATTATGATTTTTGGTTCTGGACGTTTTGAATGCTCTATACCAATCATGGTCACGGGTTTTTACTTTCTTGCGCCAGCGGTCGCGGGTTCGAGTCCCGCAGAGGGCATCCATTTGTTAAACTCGGATGTTTGTACTCCAGTCATGGTTTTTTATATTTATAATATCCCGCATATTAAGGTAATAAAAATATGTATATGTATGTATTTGAACTTTTATATGTATGTAGTATATAAAAAAAAATCTTAGATATTATTTTGGCTTTGTAGAAATATAAAATAATAAACGGATTCATACTATTAAGTTGAATACTTAGAGTATTTTTAAAAACTACCGGCACAAGTCTAGCGTCCTCAAAGACTCAGGTCTGGGTGAGAGATTACTTGGTCGTATTTTTCTTGCGTCGTCAACCGACAAACTAATGTAAAAGGTCAGATTATGGAGCGGAGACTGGAATGGTTTTTCTGCAAAGTCGTGTGAATTTCAAGGTTGAAGATTTTAAGTGCTTTAGGACGTAACGTAAGGTATATAAACCTACATGAAGCTTCAGAATATAAATATGAATATATAGCCTATTACACTACGCAACATTCTTATTAGAATAGTCTTAAAGTGTAATTAGACAAGCCAGCTATTACACCGACTAAAATACCTCATGCAAACTCATTTGCAAGACGTACATAGCCGGTTACGTTTGTCGACAGTTGCGGTGTCATGGGAAGACACACGGACAGCCTAACTGGCTTACTCCTATTACACCACGCTAAATCTTAGTAAGACTGTCTTGATACTGTGTAGTGTAATAAGCTCTCAAATAGCACCGCATTATTATTCAAATCAAATCGAATCAAAATAATTTATTCAGCCTAAAAAATATTACAATTCCTTACTGAACGTCATGATTCAACTACCAGTTCGGAAAGAAGAAACCTCTGACCTGAGAAGAACTGGCGAAATAAACTCAGCGGGACTAATATTATTTTTTTATTTTAATCTCTTTCTTTTTTCAAATTAAATTGCAAAGTAACAATAATTCTATATGCTGAAATAGCCTGGCGGCAATCACGTACTACTCAAGACGTACTGTCTTCTAAAACTTGCCTTATCCGACTTTTCTATTTAAATAACAAAAATACTTATACGTTATTGATGTCAGACATTATTTTCCTCAATATCTGTGTAAAAGTCATTATTACGACTCTGGAGATACAAATAAATTTTTCCTCAATCTTATATCTATTAAACACTCTTGATTTTTAACCAAAAATAAGTTTTAAAGTACCTCGACCTTTTTGTAAGTGTTAATTATTATTAGTATAGAATAATTTTATTTATAACATAAAAACGTTCTTTTCTTTTTGTTTCTTCTTTTTGATTCATGAACTCGGGAGTGACTAAGGAAGTCTACACATCTCAAAAGCAAATCCTGTACTTGTACAATTATATGTAGTTGTTAAAAACGTTATCGCTCTAAAATAATTCGGTGAGCTTTCATTAAAATAAAAAATATGAAATATCAAGTACATATCAGTAAATATAACAAAGCTCTCGTTAGATTAAATAACTAAAGCAATATAAAATATAATTAAAATTTCGTAATTGTAATATTACGACATTAATAAAAAGCTAATTTATTAGGTCTCTTTAGCTTATAATTCTACAATATAATAATTTATTACCGTCTAATTAATTTCATTAACCGTGAGATCTTAAAAATGATCAAAATAATATTCATTTATTAATTTCTTAATAAACTTAATGAATAACGGATCTTATTAGATTTTTTATATTTCTTGTCGAAACGTTGCCAACTTTTGTCATAATTCAAATCACAGTTGAAGGGAACTTGCGTAATATATTACGATTGAAATATCAAGTTACTATTAATTTTAGCCGAAATATTGTTTATGTAGTAGTTTACAAGTACTTTTTGCCGTTATTCAGGCTTCATTGGAAAATCGAAATTGAGATGCAGAATTCATTTATGCTTACAGTTAAGAAGAAGAGAATACCAAATACCTGATGGTATTTTAAACAAACAATAAACCTTAAAAACTCGCGTTTTGTAGAGAAACTCTTATTGATAGATATGAGAAGTTAAAAACATATTTCATATTGATATAGTGTAAAAGGAGTTTGATATAAAATAACCGCGAAAATTCAACATTTTTTCATATACGAGTACATGTTGTACCTATCATCTTTAATGAACAGAATATGTTTGTTATTGTTAATATTCTAACAAATAATATAAGTAATTAAGCCATGCAATAGTTGTATTGATACAACAGAAAGCTTTAAAAGCTCAGACAGACGAAAAAATAACAGAAGGTATTAGGTCCGAAACGTTGATTGCCTAAAAAATGCAAGTAATCAATCTTCTTTATTTATTTTCTTATAACATACAGTCGTAATTAAAATAATATCATTCTACATCACGAGTCACCACATATTATTATAAAACAAATATCCTCCGGCGCATCTGTCTGTCTGTTCGCGATAAACTCATAAACTACTGCACCGATTTTCATACTGTTTTCACCAATGGATAGAGTGGTTATCGAGGAAGATTTTGGTATATAATTTGTCAAGTTTTTGTACACATTTAGTAGCGGAACCCGTGGCTTTGCTCGCACTTAATCTAGCAAGCTAAGTTATATAATATGGTTCACATCGTAAATGGGAAAACAATATGCCCGACTCACTCATCTTTATAAGGTTAGCTAATACGATTTAATTAATTCCGGGTCCCAAAGAAATTAATTCAACAATGATGGAATGACTTACCAACAAATGAACAAAATGTACTGCTTAATTTTGCACATACCTATTATACTTTTGTTTAATATAAATTTGAGAGGATTTTATAAAGATTATTTTTATTTTTAACCGACTTCAAAAAAGGAGGAGGTTATAATATGTTCCGTTGTATGTTTTTTTTTTATGTATGTTCACCGATTTCTCCGCCGTCTGTGGGCCGATTTCAAAAATTTTTCTTTTGTTCGGTAGGGTATAGTTCCGAGGTGGTCCCATTGTCACCAAGTCAGGATCTGATGATGGGATCCCAGGGAAATCGAAGGCAACTCTCAAAATTTACAGGCACCTATTATGTTTTTGATATATTTTCTAAAACCGATAAAGCTTTTAAGTATGAAAATCATCATCTCATGTAGATGAGCTGATGATGGAAGGTAAAATTCCTCGACAGTAGTTTTTATGTGTTTTCACCGATTTCTCCGTGAATTGTGGGCCGATTTTAAAAATTTCTCTTTTGTTCGGTACCCTACCAATACATTCAAGATGTTCTCATTGTCACCAAGTCAGCATCTGATGATGGGATCCTAGAGTAATCGAGGGCAACCCTTAAATTTTATCGGCACTGATTACCTTTTTCAAGCTGTTCAAGAATTTGTGATGATGTAAGGTATATCTCCTCAACGGTTAGGAGTTGAAAGAAAATTCTTTTAATATTATACGTACTTATGAACTGATAGTCGTATTCCTTCAGGATATTAGGTGGATTGATAATAGAAGGTAAATCTTATTAACGTCTACGAGTTACGTGGAAAA
The DNA here is from genome assembly GCA_905231865.2 of Boloria selene. Lineage (NCBI taxonomy): Eukaryota > Metazoa > Arthropoda > Insecta > Lepidoptera > Nymphalidae > Boloria > Boloria selene. The sequence continues at coordinate 735,814 of HG993132.1, forward strand.
ATAGACGTGGACAAATCTCGATTCACTATTGTCGTTCATTTCAAAACTTCGCTGACTTATTGGAGCAGTAGTTTAGTTAGCCCTCCAATATTATATTTAAACATAATATCTAATTTCCACAAAAAAATTAAAAATAAATTATTTTTTAACAAAAATGAAAACCGACTTCAAAACATTACAAATCGAAACTAAAAAGAAAAAATAATAATTTTAATTACTTAGTTATGGTTGGAGTCGGTGCCAGCCAAAGCAAAATAATCTTTATACAATTTAATTAGAGTTAAAATTGACATAAATAGAAAAAAAACTATGGAAAATTTCGTAAAACTTGGAAATATCGATTATACTATACAAAGTGTGACGGCTCCTTTGGCTTAGTTTTTAGTGACCCTACTTTCTGAGCCAGCAGTCGCGGGTTCTAGTCCCGCGGGGGGCATTCATTTTATGTTTGGACTCTAGTCATGGGTGTTTATAGTTATATTATATACGTGTAGTTTATCAACTATCTGGTATCCGTACACAAGCCTCGTAGCTTACCACGGAACTACATGGCGCTGTGTTAATGTGTCAATATAACTATTTATTTATTTAAAGTGTCTTAGAATATTAAAAGCAAAAGTTTAAATTCAAAAATGTAAAAATTATATTTCATCAACATTTTCCTTTTATATTTCGTAGCTAACAATTTTAAATAAACATAATATGCTGCTTATCTTGCTTATATAATATTCCAACAAATAATAGAAGTAATTAAAGGCCGGGTCCGATCCCTACAAGGAAAACTTTTTGAGATCTTTTTCTTTACTCTTTCGTATAAGTTAATTAAAAATTTGGTAATATCATGAGAGTAGATAATATAAATGGTATCTGTTGGCCTTAAATTCGATTTCCGCGTCGGGCCTTTTTTGTTAATGGGTTGTTTTGCTATGAAATTCATAGAGGCAATTCGGAGTAGTCATTGATCCTGTGACCCTTTACTAATAAGGTAAATAGAACTAACGTGCCAGTGGACTTTTTAATCATACCTCCCATACAATTCTTACTCTAGACTAAGTGAATAAAGTATAAAAATGCATTGATAAAATTTATTGAATAAGTGATATTCCTATTCTACAGCTAAGACTTCAGAGATAAAATATTAAAAGATATTGTAATTATTATTTTCACAATAAAATTACGATGGTTGTTTAACCATGGTAATTTTATTTATCTGTGTAAATGTATAGTTTTAACTATTAAATCGTTTAAAAAAAACAATTAGGCCTAAAGCCATGCAATAGCAATACCATTAATTGATTTTACATTTTTACTCTATATTAATATTGTAATATAGCGAAAAAAGTTGAATAAGCAAATAAATTAAATTTGACGGCCGCACAGCGCGCTCGTTTTGGATATAAACCTTTATAGTCCCAAACATTTATTAGATTTATATCGTCTGATATTTTCATTTCGAAGATACTTAGAAGTCAACAGCTTTCTGGTGTAAAGGCTTACTAAATGTCACGGGTTCAAGTCCTGCTCAGGACAAATATTTGATTTCGGTAAATTATTTCTAACGATTCAATATCAAATTAGATACGGATTTCAAAATGTTTAAAAATTAAACAAGTTTATAGAAAATACATACAGGAACTGTACATTTTTCGGGAAAAAGTATCCTATGTGTTATTCACTATATCTCTGCGTCAAATTTTAATCAGACTCGTTTAGCCGTTCGGTCGTAATTGACTAACAAACATCCGTCCAAACTTTACAATACAATAATTTATATGGTACTAGTATTTCCCGTGGCTTCGCACGCGCTCTAAGGAACGGAAACTAAATTATTTCTGAGTTGCGCGGTATAGTACCTCGCAGAATTTACGCCCACCCGTTTTTACGACATTTTTCATTGATGCTCCGCTCCTATTGGTCGTAGCGTGATATAATATAGCTTTCCTCGATAAACGGACTAACCAACACAAAAAGAATTATTCAACTCAGACCAGAAGTTTCTGAGATTAGCGCGTTAAACCAAACAAACAAATCTATCCATCCGTTTTAGCTTCAAGAACTTACAAAATACCCATACTGTTGACTTATCTTATCGTTTTGAATATTAGAATAAACTTTATTTTTTATAATAACATTATATTTTTTATAAAAGTATTTATTATAATGCCACCTAGCACAGATATAAAAAATATATCGTGGGGTTGACAACTGTCAAAAACTTTTAACTACTTCTTAAAGTACGTCGGCGCAGTGTGAAGAGAAAAGTGGAAAATCACTAGACAGGTGTCTTTTATTCATGAAATGTCGAACGTGGCGTGTTCTTAACTCCCTAAAAGTAAATCCCTGAGAAAATTTAAATAACATGTAGTATATTAGAAGACCGACTGAGTTGTTTCGAAGATAAACTGGATAATATGTGCTTAGTAAAATAAATCTTGTATTGATACAAGCGACATATTACCTTCTTTCTTCTAGAAGCGTAACATTAATTAATGATATTCTAGGTCAGAATCTATCTGTATGCTAAATTTAATTAAAATTTGTTCAACAGTTTCAGTGAGAACGAGTAACAAACAAAAATACATGCAAACTTTCACATAGTTAAGTACATATCTACGAATCAAAAGTGATTTTAGATTTTTTATTAAAAGTTTATTTCATCATCATCCCTTTTTAACGTCCCACTGCTGGGCAGGGGCCTCCCTCAGTACGAGTTGGCGGACGCCATAGTCCACCGCGCTGGCCTAATGCGAGTTGGCGGACTTCACATATCTTTCGAAAACTTGTTAGGTTTTCTCAGACATGCAAGTTTCCTCACGATGTTTTCCTTCACCGTAAGACAAGTGGTAATCATGATAGAAATGATTCGCATATGAAAATATCAGAGGTGCGAGACCCGGATTTGAACCCGCATCACTCGGTTATCCAAGCGACGCGTTACCGCTGGGCTACCACTGTCATTTAAAATGCTGCACTGTCATTTAAAATCTAATCAAATTTTCTAATATCATAATATTTCTGATTACGATCAAACCACAGAATGCTAAACGTAAATATACTGTTAAGTGTATATGTAGTACAAACCAAGTCGGCTCGGTATGGCAGCAACAATGCGAGATGCATTCCTCTGAGTGGCTAACCGATAGCTATGAAGGGCAACGAGGCATATACTGATGTTAGAGGAAACAATAACGGTCATTATGTGGTAAACAGCCACTGGCTTAGTGATGTATACAATAGAAATAGATCTATATACGAGTATATAAAAACACATAGCTATTCGTGATTCTCGCTAAAATTGAGAAAAAATTGGACCGATTTGATTTTTTAAAATCTTTTGTTCAGGTTGTGAGGGGTTTAAGCACGATGCTACAGCAAAAATAGCTTATGCCACTTATCAAAACTCTGTACTCGCCAGTGAAAGTCGTATTAAAATCGGTAAAGCCTTCCAGGCAGAAGAAGAAAAATAAAGACAGTCAAAAAAGGTAAATATTTATCTGAAATCACACGAATGTAAGTTTACAAGTACTTAGTACACATTTATTCTACACAGAATGTTCAGAATATCAAAGTTGCTTTACAAAATTTATTATAGTATAACTAAGGTATTTAAGTGAAATTAGGAATAACCTTCAACATTTTATAGCATATTTACATTCCCTACACTTTTCTCTTTAATTAAAAATCCTTTTCTCTCATCTCCATACTTTACAAACATACGAGTACAGTTCGCGTCACGTAAAAAGAACGCTGGAAGAAAGTGGTGGGGGGTGTGTTTGCGCATGGGTACATTCGCATACTAAATTACTAAGCCTATTCTTTTATTTATGAACTAGCCTTTCGCTCGCGACGTATATTGGTTATTGGCAGGTACATTGAAAAATATATTAGATAGAATGTCATTAAATAGAATTATATTAATTAAAAAAATATGTTTGATTCAGTGTAGAATGTTTAATTTACTTACAAAAAATATAATTAATTAATTTAACATATTTTTTAAAATTATTAATTGCATTATTATAAAACTCTCTCTTTATAAAATAATATTGGTCAAAAATATTTTTTCTCTATTTTTTTATATAAAACCATTTCGTAATTAATAACTTTTGTGTGCGCGATAGTATTTTGAACTGACAAACCAATAGCGAGCCGGAAAACATGCGGCGCGTGCCTCTCCCCCCGCGCCCCGCGTCTTACCACCAAATTGGCCGATAAATCGCCTCTGCGCAACATGACAGCCAGCGTTCTTTTTACATGACACGAATTATACGTATATTTGTCTAAAATAACATGGCAGGTCAATGACCTGTGGGTTTTTTTAATAAAATCTGAGAGTACGGAATGTTTGCAAATTATATAAGCTCTGTATAAACGTAGTTTTATTTCAAATTGTGCACATTGTTGTCGTTTTATTGCGGTCGGAAAAATGTTGGATTTGGTAGAAGTGGCCCGCTTTGATGAAGAAAATACTTCGTGTTATGGCGATTGTAAAAATTAGTTAGTAGGTTTTATGTAATCTATTCTTATACTAATAAAGCTAAAGAGTTTGGTTGATTGTTTGGTTGAATTCGGACTAGTAGTTCCTGAGATTAGCGCGTTCAACCAAACAAACTTGGGATTAATTAATCCCAAAAATAGTCCCAGCGGGACTCGAACCCGCGACCGCTGGCGCAAGAAAGTAGGGTCACTACAAACTGCGTCAAACGTGTCGTCGACTGTACATAAAAAGCAGAAACTACGATATTGTTCAAGTTAATCCAATACACATGGAACAGCTTAATCGCGCTCACGGCAATTGCTCGACAAGCAGGCCAATTAAAATGGGTTCGTCAATCAATTAGCCGCTATTAGCATTATGTTGATGTGTCGATCATGTTGTAGTGTAGATACAAATATGTATACGTTTTATTTGGAAATATTTATTTATTTACTAGCATTTCCCGCGGCTTCGCACGTGTTCTAAAGACCGGAAACGTTCCCGTTTTTGCAACATTTTTCATTGATGCTCTGCTCTTATCGGTCGTAGCTTGATGTATTATAGCCTATAGCCTTCCTCGATAAACAGGCTATCCAACACAATTTTTTTTTTCAATTCAAAACAGTAGTTCCTGAGATTAGCGCGTTCAACCAAACAAACAAACAAACTCTTCAGCTTTTTAATATTAGTATAAATATAGATAAGAAGATCAACTTAATAACTTCACGAAGATGGTGTTTTAGTACTAATATGATGGAATAAATTTGGGTGTATACTATGCGTATAAGTTTATAGGTACAGTGACTTTACATTTTCAGCTGGCCGATGATAAAGAGAATGCACTGTAACGAAGTAATATAAAAATTTCATAGGCCAGAAATTACGTAATTGTTAGGTAGTTTTTTCTTTTATTTTTACCCGACTGTGGCAACCAAAGGTAGGTTATGCGTTTGAATTGTTTGTCTGTATGTCCATACAATTTTCGCTCAAAAGTATTAAGTAAATAACTAAGTACTACTCCAAAATGTCTGACTTCCTAAAACTAAAAACTATAAAAAAATACAAAATAAAAAATCCTACTACGTTAAATTCGAACATACAAGATAAGAAGAATTAGTTAAAGAACTTAGTGAAAAATAAAAAATAATTATAGGCCATACACGCAGTAGGAACCTTATATATACTTGCCTCTATAAAACATGTGGAAAATTGAAAACAATTTATCATAAAAGCTCGTAAAAGCTAAGCCCCAGTGCAACAGTGCGGTGGCTTAATCTACGTTATTAGCGCTCCATTCGACCGCAACCGATGCGGCTTTCTGGTACCGTCTAGTCTCCCTCATTACGCCTAGTACATAATATGTATACAATATATCTCATGTTTAATCGAAAGGTCAGTATGGAATGAATACGGATTTAGTCTATGTATTATAATCACTACATAGTATAAAGTAAAGTCGCCTCGCGGTCTGTTTGTCCCTTTGTATGCTTAGATCTGTAAAACTACGCAACGGATTTTGATGCGGTTTTTTTAATAGATAGAGTGATTCAAAGGAAGGTTTATACCAAAGAATGCATAACTAGAGGAACCCGCGGCTACGCTTGCGCTAAATTTTGGGACGAACCCGAGCAAAGCGAGGGTGAGTCACTAGTATAATATAATGCTACTAGCAATTCCCGCGGTTCCGCCCGCATTTACTATTAAAAAATAGGGATTGGGGAAAACCAAATAGACATAAAAGAAATTCATAACAATGGGTCAAGCCGTTTTGGAGGAGTTCGATAACAAACACGAGATTTTAATTAATTTTTTTTTATTAAAAAATTCTTCAACATATGGACTAGTTAAAATTACTTTAGTACCTTATACGGCAAATAGATTTTGCTAAGTTACTGTTATAATATACCTACGTAGGGATAAAAAACTCTCAGAATGCTTTATTCTCTAAAAACTTACGGAAGCTCTTATGGAACAAAAGGCTAGCTTCTCTTTTCTACGATGCTTCTAGCTTAGAAAAAGACTATCATTAATTTTATTTCAAGAATTAGCGGGTTCGAATACTTTTTTACCCAGGGTGCAAAAAATATCGCAAAAACTTTGGCGTATAGTAAGTGTGGCATCGTAGGTCTTATATAATTTAAACTATTGTGTATGTAGTATACGTATAAACGTAAAAGTAATTTAACTACGGTTGTTCTTAGTTATATTTCATGAAAATCCAGCTATTCATTTACGATATCTTTCTGAAACAATGTGAGGAACTTCTTGAGCTGATAATAATTAATTAATATTGAACTATCCTCTTATTAATTATTATTATAATCTTCTAATTCCACGTGGCCTTAGGAACGTGTTTGTAAAGGTCGATGATCTTTATTGTTAGTTGATTTTCCTGCTCCTTGAAGATTTAAGTTCATCTCGTGTCAACGAGTTTAGGTTTACTTATCATCGTGTTGATAAGTCGTTATCAATTGATGTAAACGTATCAAGGAATTCATACATTTTCATTGAAATTTTAGTATGTAAAAACATGTATATAAAATTATTAATTATTTTTTTTAATATACGTAATATTAAATAACATAAGGCTACATCATTTTTCTTATTAACTTGTAAATTGGGTTTGTACTTTTATAAATAAAGATTATTATTGTATTATTGATAGCCGTTTTTAAATAGTGTTTGGTAAAAATAAGGCAACTTAAATCTAAATCTTATTAAACTATTATAATAAGTCTGTAGGTGTCATTTAAATAAGCACAAAATAAATATGTTGGGACATGTTGGGACATTATTAGAACAGCGCCATCTAGTTTCGTGGTAAGCTACGAGACTTGTGTTATGGATACCGGATGGTTGATATACTACACTTATAATTTTTTAAATACATAGATCTTATAAATATTAACACCCATGACTGGAGTACAAACATTCTTGCTCATGAAATGAATGCCCCCAGCGGGACTCGAACACGCAACCGCTGGCGCAGAAAGTAAGGTCACCAATTTAGCCAAAAGCACAAAATAAAGTAGCTATTAAGAGTTTTTTTTTATATAAGATACAGATTAAAAATATTTCTTAGTAGATTTTTAAACGCGTCGTCCGTGACCGCGATGGCTTAGTCGAGCGTCGCTAATGGCGATACGAGATTAAGCCACCACTGCATGTAATTGTACTATGGAAACCACTTTAAAAGCTAAAGGATATTGAATCCATCCTAGATTCATAGAAAGTTACATAAAAATAATGATAAATATAAAAATTTAAGGCGGTGGCAGCTCAGTGATGACGCTCGCTAGGGTAACTGAGTGATGCGGGTTCATATCCGGGTCTCGCACCTGTGATATTTTCATATACGAATAATTTCTAACATGATTACCACTTGTCTTACGGTGTAGGAAAACATCATGAGAAAATCTGCATGTCTGAGAGAACCCAGTAAGTTTTCGAAAGACATGTGAAATCCGTCATCCCGCACATGGCCAGAATGGTGGTCTATAGCATGAACCCCATCGTATTAAAGGGATGCCTGTGCCCAGCAGGCCTTTAAAAGCGTTGAATATAAACTTTAATAAAAATCTAAAATATATTATTATGTCAGTAATTTCAAGAAAACCTAGCAAGCTTACGACATAGTGGGAACCAAAAATCAAAATCGATCCGCGACAAAATCCGAAAAGACACTTTTATTTTAATGTCAAATTTCGCGTAAATCTAAGTACGTATTTAATAATTGTTCTTTCTTGTAGAACCGCTATTGATCGATTTTGCGTAGTATTTATGGGTCTTCACGCAACATAAATTTAGGGTAGTCTACATCATCTTGGTTAGACGTTGGTGTATAGATAAAATTTAATAGCTCAATAAAATATAATATCTGTATTCTATACTCATCTCTAAAAATAAAGCGCTGTCTTACAAAACTTGTTTGAACGCGCTAGTTTTATTAGTATCTACTAGTACTTATTCATAAAAAAACGAGAGCAAAGGCGCAGGAAAAGTATAAAGCGCGAAAACATAATTTAAGAAATAACGTAACAGAGTATTATTTCCCCTTTTTACTCCAGTAGAATAATGAAATACATAAATAAGTATGCAAATAAGCAATTCTAGAGAGCGCCATGACTTATTCATGATCGTCCTTTGCGGGGACCTTCTTTGAAGGTTTCTTTCTACGAATTATAAAGACTAATGTTTTAAACTCTTCACATTTGATTTGAAATAAAAATAATTAAATATACCCTATAATTGATAAGTCTAAAAAAGTTCGTAGGCTATTTTTTAATCCCCTAGGTTATTAGGGTGGCTCTCTCCTGATTTTTTTATTTTTAGATCAAATTTTTTTGAAATTAGAACGCGGGCGGAGCCACCGCAATTTCTAGTCTAGTTATAAAGTAGAGTATTACTTGCTTTGACTATTGAATAAAAAAAATAGACCATTATATATTTTATTAAACAATAATTTATAGATTTTGTACCATCTAGATCTTAAGATACCTTCACCTGTCGTGTCACTATTTTAGTACCATTAGAAGTATGATATATTTCATTGCCAATCACATACAGAAACAAAAAGGTAGGGTTCCGTTAGTAAATGTATATAAAAACTTAACAAATCATAAATTAAAACCTTTCTCGAGAACCACTCTAACCATTGGTGAAAACAACATGATAATCGGTGCAGTAGTAGTAACAGACAGACAGACCGACGCAGTGAAGGACTTTGTTTTATAATATACTAGCGATTCGCCCTCGCTTCGCTTGGGCTCTTCCCTAGATTTAGTACAGGCAAAGCCGCGGTATCCGCTAGTTATACATACAAACCTTCCTCTTGAATTACTCTATCTATTAAAAAACCGCATCAAAATCCGGACAGAGAAAGCGACTTTGTTTTATACTATGTAGTGATGATAGTGATGTAGTGATTTTTCACTTACCATAGTCATTACAGACGAGATGAACCTTCGTGGTGTCGCGTCTGCAATCCTTGAGTTCCCGGAGGAGACCTCCCTCGCTCCTTTGGAAGGCTCGGTAGGACTGAGCCACGCCGTGCACTGGCTTGATATGCTGTATCTCCGGCGAGGGTAATGCCGCGGCGAGGATGGGCGGTAGAGTCCGCGGTAAGGATATCACGTGACCTCTCCCTGCGCGGGCGCCGGCCTCGCTGACTACCGCGCTGCTGTTCACCCATCTAGGATAAGAAGTGAATATTTTAGTTGATATTTCATAAAAAATATTTTAATGTAACAGGATATTGAACGTTTTAAAACTCATCTACCTCTACTGCAGCGTGGTATAAACATTTCTTTTTCTTTCGTTTCTTCTTTCCGAACTGGTGGTAGACTCATGACGTTCAGTAAGAAATTATAACAATTTTTATGCTGAATAAAATATTTTGATTTTGATTTAAAGAATTTTTATGATTTTTTGTTTTTCATATGCTCCTTCCTGTTATGGTCTTCCTATATAAATTACATGAAGTCGATATTACTTTTCAGTTTAAAATGAATAATTGCCTTCAGCCCTTTTTAAAGTCTACTGCTGGCACAAGCCTGCCTCAGTACGAGGGGGATCAGGCCATAGACCACCGCGCTGGCCTAGTGCGTGTTGGCGGACTTCACATATCTATTGAAAACTTGCTAGGTTTTTTTAGACATGCAGGTTTCCTCACGATGTTTTTCTTTGCCGTAAGACAAGCGGTAGTCATGATAGAAATGATTCGCACATGAAGATAATAGAAGTGCGAGACCCGGATTTGAACCCGCATCACTCGGTTATACAAGCGAGTGCGTTACCACTGCGCTACCACAGTATAAATATTATCATGAAAACGATAATATTACTGCACCAAATCAAAACTAAAGATGGTCTTAGAGATATAAATACTAATATACTAACGAGTATCCAAGCATTGAACAGAGCTTTGTTGCGGTAGAGTCGTCCAAAGTAGTGATGCAAGCTGGGAACCACGACTGATTGGCAGCGCGATACACTTGCAGCTCTCCGCGGCCAACGTCACCGTTGGCTTCGCTTAGTCGTACTGTCAGGAAATACGAAGTTCAAAGTTTTGGAAACTTCTAACTAATCTTATAATTATATATTATTTTTAATAAAAGGAATTTGGACGACACGTTTGGCTCAGTTTGTAGCACTATCTTCGCTAGTGATTGCAGGTTTGAGTCCCGCTGGGTGCATTCATTTGTTAAACGCGAATGTTTGTACTCAAGATATGGAAGTTATTATTATATATGTGTAGTGTATCAACTGTCTGGCGTCCGTAACACAAGCCTCGTAGCTTACCACGGAACTAGATGGCGCTGTATGTTATAATGCCCCAACAAATTGATATAATTAAAACAATCGCGTTTCGCATAGAACTGATGTTTATGGCAGGCTTGAAAAAGAATACATGGTGTTTCATAAAGGATTAAATCAAGGAGAATCTATCACTTACAGCAGTTTCGTTCATCCTGTCCCCACGGACAGTCAATCTTGCCGTCACATAAGTGAGCTTGGGAGATGCATCGTTGGTTCCCACAATGAACGTCCCCACTTCGTTTGCAAACGCGACAGTTGAGTTCGTCTGAACGGTCTGCGCAGTCCACGTGGCCGTCGCATCTCCAGTCGTGTGGTATGCAACGGTTCATGTCACATTGGAAGCCAGTTGGGCACACTATTGGGAATAATGATAATTGGTAATAAAAACACTAATTTCAAGGGTTAAAAACCATTGAAATTAGGGTTTTACTTTAAATTAAGGGTGGTTTTCTCGAATTATTTCATAAACTAGTGCTTTGGATTTCATAATATAACAATCAATACTTAAAACTGATAAGAGACACATGATTCATAGATCCTATTTCCTTTCAAGGCACGGAAGTATTACCGCTTTACTCTGCTCTACCACAGAACACATATACCACTGTGCTCTACTTACAATTTTTTGATAAAACCAAGCTACAGGATTATCATTAGTCAGTGAATAATTTATATCAATTAGTATTATCAACTAGCATTTCCCGCGGCTTCGCACGCCTTCTAAGGACCGGAAATCAGATTCTTTGTGAGTCGCAAGGTATGGTATCTCGCAGAACTAACGCCCGCCTTTCCCGTTCAAAGAAAACTATTGTTTTTATTATAGTCCACGCATTTTTTTAAATATTTTTTTATAGTTTTAAAACCTTCCGTGGACATTAAGAAACATACGAAAAAAAATTAGCCGAATTGGTCCAGCCGTTCTTGAGTTATGCGCTTACCAACATTCATTTTTATTTATATAGATTAATTAACTACTAAGCATTCACCGGAAAGTATTAATAAAACAAATTTTTAAAGAAACTCTACTCAAACTTACTTGGTTTGGCAGCTCTGAAGCGTGCCTCTTTCACTTCACGGTTCCCGAGACAGACGTCCGTGTCGGTGGATTCGGGAAAAATTTCACATTGTAAGTATTCCGGCATCGAAAGCCCGAATACCTCGAGGAAGAATCCGCAACGTCGCATTGTTTCTATGACATATTTATAATTTAACACAGAAATTCGATAACCAGAAATGTTATCTTTTAATTATATTTTGTCTCTAATTAATTAATTAATTATAATGTTTTTTGGTTTATTTAATTTTTATACAATTTACATATGTTTTGCATAAAAAAATCATTTTAAACACTTTTACTATGAATAGGCTATAGTTTTCTAAATGAAATCTTAAAAGTTATATAGTTTCATTAAATCTTAAATATTAAATTACATAATTAGTGTATGCGAATATAAAAACACTAAGTGGTACGTATATTTTAAATAATAACAATGGTTTACAAATAAAACAAGAAGTTCTGCTATTATTCACTTTTCCCATTGGCCATTATGTTTCCGTTTCCGTTAAACAGGTTTCTTCCTCGAAGCAAAAGTTTAAAATCGACTTAAGAAAAGCTTCGACAATATCTCAAAAGTCGAACGATAAGTTTTACAATCTCGAACACCCATTAAACTTTTCAATGCTATTTTTATTCAAATGTTAAAACAGCTCGCATGAAACTTTTTTTAATAGTCCTCGTAGCTTTTACGGAAAAATGCTTATGTAAGCATAAGCAAGTGAGTAAGAATAATTAAAATATTTATCGAAGTTAACTAATAAATGGTTATTTTTTATTATAACTTCATAACTTCTTACATAAATATTTAAAGAAGTATTTTAATATACTTCTTCATTATAATCCTCTTCAGTTGTCGAATAAAAAATATTATAACTATAAAATTATTGTTTAAAAAATACAACTTATTTTATGTTAAAATTTGTTTAACTACACTATGGAAAAGAGTATCATAAAAATCATCATTAAAATTATTATATACTAGTAATACGCGCGGCTTCGCCCGCGTTCATTTTTTAATCGCTACTGAAACTCATTCGATCACTGGCTGCGTTGAAAATTCTCCAAAATTACTCCAGCTTTAATATACTCCTGAGCAACGCGGTTTTTTTCTTGCATTTAAAATAGCCTATATTAATCAGTGATAATGTAGCATTCAAATGGTGAAATAATTTTTAAAATCAGTCCAGTACTTTTTGAACCAAATCGTTACAAACATACTTACATACAAACCTTTCTTATTTATAATATTAGTATAGACTTACCCTGGCACAGACTTCTGCAGGGTCTCACCATGTGGCCCAGTGGACCACACTTGGGTACAAATAATGAGCATAGGAACAGAGCTGTCAACTCGTAGCAGCGAACGTCTACAACAGCGTCGTAGATTTCTAAGTCCTGTTGGCAACATTTATGACATTTAAATATTATTTAGTACTACTATATGGAAGGCAGTGGCAGCCCATCATAACGTCCTGGTTTTGGAGAGCCATATAAAAGTAGGCTCAAACCCGGGACTCCGAACTACGATATTTTCATGTGCAAGTGACTAACACGTAGACACTTTGCTTTTAATTACCTTACTGTGAATGAAAATGTCGATAATAATTCTCGCAGGTCGTGTGAAATCCACCAACATGCACAGTGTGGTAGATAATGGACTGTTCCTCATGTTGAAGAAAATCCCGTGTTCAATGATATCGAATGGAAACAAGCCCGAATGAATGGGTTCGAGTCCAGGCAACACAGCACTATGGTTTTTATATGGAAATCATTTGAAAAATATCAACTCAACCTCCTCACTACACACGATGAATATGTCATTAAAAAAATTATATATACTATGCTTAACGACCGCTTAAGAAATAATGTTTCGCAAACACACATTAGGACATTATTTTCTACTATCTATAGCGGATTGTGATAAAAAGTTACGAGCGGAACGATACGACAACATTATATGAAAATATTTTTCGATTTCCGTCATTTTGATCAATACATACAATACAAGAAATGGCGCAGTTTGTAGTGACCCTACTTTCTTGCGCCAGCGGTCGCGGGTTCGAGTCCCGCTGGCGCATTTATTTGTTAAACTCGGATGTTTGTACTCCAGTCATGGATGTTTTATAATATGTATGTATTTAAATTTATATATGTAGTTTATCAACTATCTGGTAACCGTAACACAAGCTTCGTAGCTTACCACGGAACTAGATGGCGCTGTGTGTAATAATGTCCCAACATATTTATTTATTTAATTATAAATATTCATTTCTAACTCTTCGAATTAATTGGAACACAACCTACTGGTAGCTTCGTACGTGATGTAATATAGCCATGTCTTACGCGTAATATATCACAGAACGGGAAATTAATTTACGTAATGAGGCAAGAAACGGATTGTGTTAACGGGATGGTAGCAGGTTAACGATTGCTCTCTTCATCTGTTCATATCAAATATTATGAAATAAATTCATAGTATTTCATTTATAATATACGTAGTAGACTCGTGAAGTTCGGTATGTAAGATTAATAATTTATTACTGAATAAAATATTCTATTTAGATATATTTAAATACTAGTGTATTGAAAAGTTTCATTATAGATGAAGCTCTACAGGAAAAATATTTGTTCCACATGTAGATAGTGAATAATAAATAAATATATATGTTGGGACATTATAACACACAGCGCCATCTAGTTCCGCGGGAAGCTACGAAGGAAGCTTGTGTTACGGATACCAGATAGTTGATATACTACATATATAAGTTTTTAAATACATACATATTATAAATATAAACACCCATGACTAGAGTACAATCATTCGAGTTTTAAGAAATGAATCCGGGATTCGAACCCGCGACCGCTGGCGCAAGAAAGTAGGGTCACTACAAACTGCGTCAAACGTCAAAGTGAACTTTTATAGTATTAAAAATCAGACCTGGTCCTGCCACGGACCTTGATTGATCGCAAAAATTAAAAAGAATGTGTATAGCTATAATTCAGGTGACATTTATTCAAAAAATATGATCACAATCGGACAAGCCACTAATTAGGAGTATATCAAACATACTAATATTGTAATCTTACATTAATATTATTACCACTATCACAATTAAATAATTTTAATAAAATTTTAAATTTTTTAAAAAAGAATAATAATTTTATTACAAGGTACTTAAGATGTTATAATATAGTAAATAAAATAACGTAATATATTTTTATATAGAATTAAATTTAGATTCTCTTTCTACCCTGCAAAACTTTAATTATCATGTCTGCCACACTGCAAAGTCGCTATTTCAACCTGTCTAGTTAGTCGCTTAGATCTCTCAATCTTTCACTCAGCAATAAATTGCGTTTCACTTTTTTATCACTTAAAAATCCTTCTCGAAGATTTATATAATTATTACTAGCACTTCCCGCGGGTCCGCACCCGTTTTAAAGACCTTAAACCAAATTCTTTCTGAGTCGCGCGGTAAGAACTAACGCCCACCCTTCCCGTTTTTGCAACATTTTTCATTGATGCTCCGCTCATTATTGGTCGTAGCGTGATGTAATATAGATTCACCTACCCACTAAACCTTCCTCGATAAACAGACTATCCAACACAAATAGAATTTTTCAAATTAAACCAGTAGTTCCTGAGATTAGCGCGTTCAACCAAACAAACAGACAAACAAACTCTTCTGCTTTATAATATTAGTGTAGATTTTTTAACATTATTAAATAAGTAAACACATTAAAATACAGCTCCGTCTAGTTCCATGGTAAGCTACGAGGCTTGTGTTATGAATACCATATAGTTGACACACTACCCATATATAACTTAATATATATACAAATTATAAATACAAATACCCGTGACTGGAGTACAAGCATCCGTACTCACCTCACAAATAAACACCTACGGGACTCAAACCAGCGAACACTGGCACACCAAGTAAGGTCACTACTAAGCCAAACGTGTTATCATATAATAGAAAAAAGCAGTTACAACTTATTCTAGGGCGGAATTGCTATAATATTGAATTAAAATAAAACACAATACTAAAATAATTAATCAAACAGTAAACGTCCTATAGAGAACAATCGTCGTCTCCGACTTCATTAAGCAAATTAATTTTCTATGACATGAGTACAAATAAGCCTTTGTTACTGCGAACGTTAGCATCAAGATGCGATCTTCTTTGTGTCCCGACACTGATGTATATACCTTGGTACCTTAATTATCGCAATATTGAAAACTTACACACCATTAGCTACGAATCGTAGAGCT
This sequence comes from Boloria selene, assembly GCA_905231865.2. Lineage (NCBI taxonomy): Eukaryota > Metazoa > Arthropoda > Insecta > Lepidoptera > Nymphalidae > Boloria > Boloria selene. The sequence continues at coordinate 751,942 of HG993132.1, forward strand.
TTTTATAAGCTTTCCGATTGATATAACGCTCATAGTTTAAATGATTTTATTCAGACCTTTTACGTGACGCTGTGTACGTGATGAAAATTTATTTTCGTGTTGCTATGGGGTATATAAAAATAATAATATTTCTTATTATTTTGTTAGTATAAGATTTCACACACAAACGAATTACGTATTCCATTTAGAGATACAATGCCTATAATAAATAGTGTAACAAACAGCAATGAAAACATTAATGTTTTATTTATTTATGTAATATTAGGTTTAATATAAACAATTATTATAAAATTTTATCAAAATCTCTCTACAAAAACTACTCATCTGATACTTAGTATTACTCGATACTCATTATATTATGAAGATTTTCATAAAAGCACTCGATTTATTTGGAAGAATCCTTGACCTTCAAGACTACTTTAGTATCAGGAATATTTTATAGTATTAATTAGTATTATATTTAAAATAATAGTTAATCATTTTATTAATTATATTATTGCTAAATTAGTTAGTTCACCCATATGGTTAGGTACTGTTTCGTATTAGTGTTTACAAAATTGGAGCTTATATTGAACAATCGATATACCTAAGCTAAAGGATATCCTATGTATATTTTTTTACTTTAATTATGTGTATACAGAACAATTTCTTGAATCTTCTTTGAAGTTTTACAATTTAGTTATTTGTTAAAAATCTTACCAGTATTCAGATAGACAAAGATAAAGAAGATATGGCACATATTAAGGTAGCCTAGAAAGTTTTCGATAGTGATTATCAAGTCCTCGGAAGTGAAAACTCGCACTTAGCCAGCGCAGCGGCGTGAATTAGTGAACTAGTTATTAATTATAAATTAATTGCTACTGAATTAGTGCGACTTACCAACTTCGACTGCGTTACCACTTACGATCAGATGGAACGTAGTCAAGCACTAATTCAGAATAAAATAAAAAAAGACATTATAAATGAAACTATCTTTTCGGATTTTGTCGCGGATTTATTATGATTTTTGGTTCCCGACGTTTCGAATGCTTTACAGCAATCATGGTCACGGGAGAGACTGGTCTCAGTCAAACATTCGCGTAAACCTAAGAAAGTATTATAAAAAAAGACATAAAAATATACTCAATACAATACATAAAACCATAAAAATATCTTATTCATTATTAAATTAAGTTATAATACAGATAAATTGATAGAAAATGCAGCGTCTCCGACAAATCAATTAGGGCGTACTCAACGGATATAATCCCACAACGCGATGTGAGGTCACGATCGCCGTCTAACGACGCCATTAAATGTAATTGTTTTTAGGTTCATTAGTTGTTTTGTATAAAATTATATGTAAATTTATTATAATTTAAAGTAAAATTTTAATGAACTTACACGTATGAATATTGATGTAATTAAACCTTAATCCAGACCTTTACCGACTTTATAAAAGAAAATATTTAATTTAGATGACACGTTTGGCTCAGATTGAGTTGATTAAACTTGTTCTGTCAGTGGTCGTAGGTTTGGGTTCCGCTGGGGTAGTGTGATGAGCATGAATCTTTCTACTGCAGTCATAGGTGAATAAATTTATAATCTGATGTATGTAAGGTTATAAATGTGCACTGTACAGTGTATCAACTATCAGGTATCCAAAACACAAGCTTTGTATTTCACCACGTAGCTAAATAGTGATGTGTGTTATTGTCCCAACATGTTTATTTTACTTAATAATTTTGAATTAACGCAAATATTTGACAATTCAAATAAAGCTATCTTTCTTTTTGCGATTTTTTTAAATTTATTTTGATTTTGGTTTCCGACATTTCGAATGCTTTAAACGTTTAAAGCAATCATGATTTCGGGAAAGTCAGGCTCTAGACGTCTCAGAGTTATCATTATATTTTATTTTACTTTATGTTTAGGTACCTACTGTGTATTTATGAAAATGATATATGAAAATATATGTTTACGTAATAATAATGTGATAGTGATAATAAATTACCATGACATGTCTTTCGCGTTTTGACAATTCATCAATATGTAACGTTCAACGTGAAATATTTTATAATATTTATCATTTAAATACACTCATGTGTGACTAGTGAAAAAAATAAAAATACAGACGTTTTTTGTGATTTTTAATGGTTTTCTATTTTTGGGCTTAGAATCCTTTCAATTCCGGACTAAAACGTATAATATATCTATCTTTAAACCAAAAGTTCGATTACAACCGGTTCAGCAGTTCTTTATTTGTACGTATAGATTACGACTTGCCCTGGAATCACTTAAGAGCATGAGGAAGTTTCCTAGTATTTTTACTGCACACATACAAACTATCTAAAATGCAATTTATTTAAGCTTGTAAACGCGGTGAACGTGAAAACACCGAAACGTGTCTCATGAATCTCCCCTAGCATTAACACCTGCTCCATTTCACTATATTCATATACCAAATAGTGCTCTTTACAGAATATCACAAGTGAGAAAATATTACTCATTAATATGAAGTTTAGACAAAATTTTAATTTAAGATATTTGCAATATAGTACGTCTAATATTAAAAAAAAACACTTTCCATCCCATAAACAAACATATGAAATACTAGCCATTCCCGCGGCTCCGCTCGCGTTCTAATCAAAAGAAATATTTTTCTCCCGTTTTTGCAACATTTTTCATTGACGCTCCGCTCCTATTGGTCGTAGCGTGTTGTAATATAGCCTAAAGCCTTCCTCAATAAACTGACTATCCAACACAAAAAGAATTTTTCAATTCGAACAGCTTTATAATTTTAGTATAGATTAATAAGAATAAAGTTTGAAAATAACTTGATATATTCCTCTTTTCTTTAGTTTATCGATATACAGAGACGTAATAAAAATTCCAGAGTTACTAATAATTGAAATATTAAATACCTAGTGACCCACTAACGTCCCGAGAAGCCTTTCGCAATAACGGTACTAAAAGGGTTCTAAGAGATGAAATTCTTCAATTTAATTTAAAATATCATTACACAGAAAGGTTATTTTCGCAAATTATTTATATAAATTATATTATCCATATTATTAAAATTAGTGAAAACAGTATCGAAATCTGTAGAGTTTCTAAAATTTATTTATTTACTTTAAAAGATTCTTACCTGCTGGGCATCCCTTTGTCCAAAGTGTCCAATATAGTTTGGAAACACAGTAAAGTTATATGAGATGCGATGTTGCTGACAGAAGGTGACAATAACTGGTAAACACACGCCTGGTGCTGGATTCCTGGCGCCGGGAGGCTCAGTTGGAACTGGCCATGTTACGACCGCTGATCGATTGACCACTTGTGACACGTACTGAGAACAAAAATCAATTTAAACTCCTTAGACTGTTACAGGTTCTCTTTCAGAAAACCTTCTCTATATATGAAAATTTTTAAATTTTACATCAACATTATCCTGCCTTTTATGTATAAACATCACACGACATCCGCGACAAAATCCGAAAAGATAGTTTCATTTATAATGTTTAAAACCTTTTTAAATCATGGTCACGGGAGAGACTGCTGTAAAGCATTCGAAACGCCGGGAACCAAAAATCATAATAAATCCGTGACAAAATCAGAAAAGATAGTTTCATTTATGATGTCAAATATTCGCGTAAACCTAAGAAAGTATTAAGGTTTTAAACGTTAATTCGGAGTTTACAGCGAATCAACATGGACTTACCAACACAGATGTACAGTATAAGATAAGAGTATTAAAAAGCATAATAATTGAGATTCTAAAAATTTAAATTTAGTATTTGGCGCAAATAGATTTGATTGTTTGACAAAAATTCTATCAATATTACAAAAGTTCCGTATTTCTGAAATAGTTTGCCTAATTTTTAATACTTAATCGCTCCTCACATCAATTTTATAATTGAGGAATAATTCAAATCAGTTTTTACGTTTTTGAGTTGAAGCAAGACTTACAGACGGCAATACATAATAATATAAGCTTCAAATAATAGGTAAAGCTTCAATAATATATAATAATATAAGCTTCAAATAATACATAATAATATAAGCTTCAAATCTCATAGAAAGAGGATTAATTGATGTTATTAGCAGCAGAAGCAGCTACACAAATCTAGTTAGTCACAAACGGATTCCTTAGACAGAGTCGTTAACGATCCAAACAAAGATATGGAATGAATGGCGCAATTCCCACCGCATTGTCTAACGGGTATTGATAGTACTAACTTTAGTGCATAGAATTGCACGGATTATTGAATTCCGAATAGTAAGGATAACTTTGCTATGTGCCTATACTCAATAATATGGCGTCTTAAACGGTAATTTATGTACAAAGGAATATATTCTTAAATATGTAGAGAGTAGACTCACTAGACTCACTAGAATAATCGAGTGATGCAGATTCAAATCCGGGCTTAGAACCTCAGATATTTTCATTTCTAACATGATTACCACTTGTCTTACAGTGAAGAAACATCTTGAGGAAACCTGCACTCTGAGAGAACCTAGCAAGCTTTCGAAAAACATGTGCAGTCTTTCATGTATATATTTATAATAGTAATATAAGGATAAATCTGTTTAATGTTGATAGTATCTACTAGTTCTTTATCTTGTGATACAATTTCTAAAAAGTTCTGATGAAGAAAGTGAATGATTTTTTTTATTATATCTATCTAGCATTTTAAATAGACCGAAACATTTTAAATAGTGTTTTACCAATTTATCTATTACACAAAAGAAAAACGGTTAAAAGTAGAACGGTTAAATAAATAGTACTTCATAAATATTGACGAGTTACGTTATAATAATATTAGGCTTAAAATTAACTTTTTACTAACATTCCTCGGATGAGATTACCTCCAAAAATGTCTGTCACGCAATAATGAAATGAATGTCACCTTTGTCCTCTAAAATGTATAGAAAATGTATATTTTATGGTCATTTTGAAATAACTTGTTTAAAATACATTAAATTAACACATTTTTTTATCGGCACTAAAAATAGGATAAATTATAATATGCATATACTACGAGTAAAATCTAGTACAATATCTCCAGATATATCTCTCCCCCTCTCTCATTTAGTCCTTTAAAATGAGCTTTGAAATTCCTAGCCAAGCCCTAAGGGATTAAGACATAGAGATCAAGAAATGGGGATTTTTGTCTAGATGGATTTCTAAATCTTTCAACCCATATAAATCCCGTGACCATGATTGCTGTAAAGTATTCGTAACCAAAAATCAAAATAAATCCGCGAGAAAATCGGAAAAGATAGTTTTATTTATAATGACAAATATTCGCGTAAACCTAAGAAAGAATTATGTAAGTCGTGATGCTCCATATGACTAGTAATAATTTTGCAAGTGATTAGCAAGTAAAAATGTTGCTTCCTAAAATCTTAGACACATGTTTTAAAATTTTCATCCTACTGATAAACTTGACAAATTGTAAGGATGAATGAGTTGAGAGAGAGAGAGAGAGAGAGAGAGATTGGTTGCTATGTGAAGCAAAACTATGTTCTAAACGGTTTTGCATCAGACTACGAAACTACATCATCATCATTTATAAATCTCAAAATAATATTTTTTCATTATATAATCAAATAAAAATCTATGAAACATAATCAACAAGTAAAATAACAAAGTTCTTTTAACTTTATTATATACTAGCTGTACCCGCGGCTTCGCCCGCGTTTTTTTAATCGCTACTAATCTTTATTCGATCACTCGCAATCGGATGATCTTTAGATTGCCTGAAAATTCTCGAAAATTACTCCAGCTATTTCAGAACCCATCGTTAATATACTTCTGAGCGGCGCGGCTACCTCTCCCGCTCTTGGTTCCCCGTCCCTCTCCACATTTCCCGCTGTGCTGCGCATTATTTTATTATTATTATTAATAAATTCGTAATATCCTTTGAATGAAGTGTCCGATTTGTAGTATCGTAAAAGTTATCTACTAATTCAGTGCAAAATTTGAAACTTGTAGCACAAAAAATTAAGGTATCTCGAAAAACTTATGAAGCCTTTACACCATCTTAATCCAGCCCTATAGAAAAAAAACGTTTTTAGCGTACTTGTACCAACAATTAACCACCTTCATACCAAATATAAAGATCGTAGCACAAAAGATGAAGACTTTCATACAAACTTGCTATGGCCCTAAGACCTCAGTGTCACTATCACAAAATATCAACAAAAAAAGAGCACACTACTTGGAATGTCACTCACAAAGATAGAAGGATGCACTCATAGAATATCGTAACCATGATCGTAACACAATATCGTCAATCGTAATACTTTTTTCCGTGTTCTGATTTTTTTATTTATTTTTTTGGAGTTTACCTTTAAGCCATAAATCTCCGTGTTCTGAAGTGCGACAGAATGATTGACATATTAGTTGGTTGTCAAATCTAATGTCAAATATTATAGTTGTGTTCAGAAACTTAATTTGTGACAAAACTTAAGATTTGTCAAACTTAAAAAAATAATCTGATACAGTTACAACTGAAGTTAGCTAAAATAAAGTTTCGCGAAGCCGACCAAATTAATTGGAAATCAGTACTACTAATAGTTTATTACATTTTTTGTCGCGTTCGCGATTCACTTTTGTTTATTTTCGGAACGCGACATTAGATCCTCCAAAGCGCACGCGAAGACTATTTTCATAGATATGATTGAATTTGAACTTTATGCAGCGGTAATAAATTGCAAATCTTTGACGTTAGGAACACGCCTTAATTGGTTAGACAACAGTGAGTGATTATAATTTAATATGAACTTTATTGAATAGCAATAAAGTTCAAATTGACTCTAGAAAACGTTTGTATGGGAAATAGAAAAGGGCTGTTTTTAGGGTTTTCCCGGAAATTATTAGATTTTTTCTCGCCTTTTAAACCTTCCCTAGACCTCCACGAACATTTCAAGACTAAGATAAGATAAATCCGTTCAGCCGTTCTCGAGTTTTAGTGAGACTAACGAACAGCAATTCATTTTTATATATATAGATGAATAAAAAAACTAACAAAGGCAATAAAACAATTGTCGAGCTTTTGTTATGATGAACTAACCACAAAAATACAGAAAGAGTCGCCCTAATTTCCACCTTCAAAACATTCGTCAAAGCCGTTGAGAATAACAGACCATTAGTAGCTTTCCTTTGTGAAACTTTTCCAAACAAACGAAAACAGGTAAAACATTTAAATTACTAACAACAAATTGAATCAGTGAGCTTTAAACGTGAACACTTTTTAAGTTCTTAAATGAAAGCTCAGTCCAAATGAGTTAGATTTGTCAAAGAGATTTTTTCACCGTGACCTCACTCAATTTAATATTTTAAGGAATTTCTTAATGCTTCTCAAATAATAATTTACGTTTTTGGTATAAATTAAAGAAATAAAAAGTTGTAGTTTTTTATGTATTTTCGAAAGAACAATATGCGCAGTTTCATAAATGTATGTATGTGTTCAGCCCTCTTTAACGCATTTTTCTTTTTCATCTTTATGTAATAAATATAAAAAATATAAAAAAAATAAAAATATACAAAAGAAATAACTAATTAATTGCTCCGAATTTCAATTTAATAAGTACGACATTTTCTCGTAACAGTTTTAAGAATGTGTATACGAGTACATAATATAAGCCTGAGTAATATTTTTGTCAAAAACACGCATTTTATTAAATGTAATAAACAGAAAAAAATCGAATGAGAAAGATCGATCATCTTCAGAATTCGACTATCTTCCACTATTTTCTAACTTAAACTTTATTTAATTTATTAAAGTTAATAACATTGTATTGTGATATGGATTTCATATACTTTACAAAGTTTAAAACTTCATTTCAGATAAATGACAATTATAAATTTAAATAACAATAAAAATGTTAATTTAACTTATATTATAATCAAGGTAGATGGAGTTTATATATTAGACATATTGACCGGTGCATATTGTAAAATTGTTATGGGACATACAAACATCCCTAAATATTGTTACACAACTTACAAAAGCTATATCTACACGGAACGCTTTTACAGACGTCGCAGCTCAAAGTAGCGAGTTTTCTTTCATAGGCGACACTCCGAAATAATTGTTTCAACGGCTTTGTACGGCTCAAATTAAAAAGTTATTGTTCTCCATAGCTGTAGAAAATACGTGGAACAAGAATGACGAGCGGACTTTTAAACGTTACTTCTACGGCTTCTATTTTTTACCTATGTTTTTGTACCATTGTACATTGTCGTTATGACGGCTTCAAAACAACATTTTACTTGTTTTGTTTAGAGAATAATGAATAAAGAAACGTTTATAAGCCAATTATATAAATGTTAAAAAAATAAATGTGAACTCGTAATAAATTTGAAATTTTGTTAATACGTAAATACATTATAAGGGATCTTTTGTAAGAAAATAAATTTTCAAAGTTGTTTTAATACCCTTATGCTGTTCGAAATGTAAATTGATAATATAATTATAATTAACCGCCGCTCCGTAAGTGTTCTTTCCAAGGGACGTTATAACGTATATATATCTCAGAGATTAGATGTTTTTCATAGTAAAAAGTATCTTAGGTATATGTTGACTCAGAATTAGCTATCATAACAACAAAATATGGCGTCTAAATCTATTCAGTGGTTTTCTCGTGATGCGTTAACAGATCAAATCAAATCAAAACAAATAAAAATATTTTATTCAGCATAAAAATTATTACAATTTCTTACTGAACGGTATGTCTACCACCAGTTCGGAAAGGAGAAACCTCTGACCTGAGAAGAACTGATGAGAGAAACTTAGCGAGACTAATATTATTTTTTTATCTTGATCTCTTAAATTTTTCCAAGATAAACAAAAGTAATCAAATAAAAATACTCTAAAAACTATAAAATTGACCGCTATTTCAACAAGATGTTCCAAAAAATATTTATTAGTTAATATGTATCTAGCTATTTGTACGAAAGTATGCTCCAGCAAAATCATAATACTACTTAATTCCTATTGTTCGAAGTAATGGAGATTGAACAAAAGGGTTATTATAGCAAGACTTATAAAACAAATAATTTTTCCTCCAAATTTTCCAAAATATCGAAAAACGCTTTGTTTCTTATAGGTTTTGAGGTACTTGTATAATAAGTAATAGACCGTGATTCTGTCTCCATCAAATCGAGCTTTTGTTAATAAATGGTGTAAGGAATTTTAATTAAATTTTATTCAAATATACTTATTACAAGCATTTTTGAATCGTTAATTTCATTTAAAGAAAAATTGTTAGAAATATCAAAAGAGCTTGAGCAATATTTTCAACTTGACGTAAAAAACATTCTTAAAATTTCATGTACTCTACAAATCTTAAAATTTTAACTAAGATTTGTATATCGAATATTGTATGGAAAATTAATTGAGAAAGACCTTCTAGCAGAAGAAAGCTTGATAGATTTTGCTGAAATTTGGTATGATCATTGCTGGTTGTCCAGACAACATATAGCAGGAAAATATCTGATTTTCGGGAAACCTGTACTAACATTGAAGCAATTATCTAAAATTAAAAATACGTTATTAAATAAGGCTTATTTATTTTATTTATTTATTTATAAATCCTTTATTACACCAAAAATAATATAAAGATACAGTAGGTAAATATACTTCTTATAAGGAGAGCAATAACTGGTATAAGGGCGGCCTTATCACTAAAAGTGATTTCTTCCAGGCAACCTAGTCGGTAAAGAAGCCTGTGGGGTTGCACGGACAGGGGTTGGTGTATTGAGGAAGAAAAGAAAAATACATTATACATACAATACGCTAAATATACATATTATAATATAAATACTATACATATATAATATAAATATATACGTATATATTCTACAATATACTTACATAGAGATAACATAAATATACCTACATAAGCTTATAGCGATAAATAGTAGGTTTTAAGACGACGTTTGAAGACTTCTACTGACTCCGATTGACGAATTTCATGTGGTAGGGCATTCCATAAAATAGCGGCTTTGACAGTATAGGAGTCACCATAGGTTTGAGTGTGGCTGACTGGTAGGACTAATTTATTGTTGAATTTTGAACGAAGGTTTAAGGAATGAACAGTAGCAAGAAATTTGAACCTAGTTTTAAGGTAAGAAGGAGTGTGAGGCTGAAAAAGGATAGTATAAAGAAGTGTGAGAATATGTAGATTACGACGTTGTCTAATGGTGAGCCATTTAAGCTGCATTCTATATTGGGATATGTGGTCGTATTTCCTCAAACCAAAGACGTACCTGATTGCCATGTTTTGTAAGCGTTCCAGTTTATTGAGGTGTATCTGTGACAGATCAGGATAGCACACATCTGCATAGTCTAGTAGGGGAAGGAGAAGGGATTGAGCTAGGGATAATTTGGTCTTAGTTGGTAGAAATTTTTTCCATCTCCTCAACCGACCAAGGACGGCGAAGAACTTCCTGCTTACCTCAGAAATTTGGGGTACCCAAGATAAGGTACTATCCATAATAAGGCCCAAGTTTCTGACGGAGCTACAGAATTGAAGTCGAGTTCCATCGAATATAATAGGAGGAAGAGACGACAAGCTAACCTTGGATATTTGTTGACGAGAGCCAAAAAGGGATACCTGTGATTTATTCGCATTAACAGATAACCCAAACGATTTACTCCACGAACTTACAGTGTTAAGATTTGAATTGAGTTTGACTATGGCATTGTGAAGATCATCTATAGAAGTAGTTACGTAAATCTGCAAGTCATCAGCATAAAGGTGAAAGGGTAAAGAAAGAAGCTCAGTTATGGAGTTAATGAAGATAGAAAAAAGGAGGGGAGACAGGACACCACCTTGAGGGACACCCGCTTTAAGGTCACAGAACGTTGTGTACTTGTCCTCAATACGTATGCATTGCTTGCGACCATAGAGATAGGAACGAAACCAGGCAATAGCATCTAACGAAATATTCATTGACTGTAATATAGCAAGGAGAATGTCAAAGTCGACAGTATTAAAGGCATTTGAGAAGTCTAATAAAGTAACGATGCTAACCTGATGATTATCAATTCCTTTTCTTATGTCATCGCAGATTTTAATAAGAGCAGTGGTTGTGCTATGTCCGGCTCGAAATCCAGATTGGAAAGGGTTGAGCAAATTATACCTAGAAAGGTGTAAAGAGAGTTGGCTGTGAACTATACGTTCGAGAACCTTGGAGAGAAAAGGAAGAATTGAAATAGGTCTATAGTGACAGAATAAAGAAGGATTCGAAATTTTTGGAATAGGAATAACATAGGCAGAACGCCAGCAGTTAGGAAATGTATTAGAGGAGAGAGAATGGTTTAATATATGGCAGAGAACTGTAAGGATGTGCTCGAGTGCGAGGAGAACCATCTTTCGACTTACTCCATCACTCCCGATGGCATCAGATTTAACGGCCATTATATGCGTCTTAATATCCTTAGAAGAAATAGGCGAGAATTTAAAAGTGTGCGAGCTTTAATTGAACGATCCATTAAGGGTACTGTTGCAAAATGTCTATTTAAGGCTTCTACGTCGAAACTGCTGGAAATAAAAGAGGATTTACGTTCATTGCCGATATCCATTGCTTCCAAGAATTTCCAGACTCTAGCAGAATCCTTATTTTCTACTGAAGCATGAACATATTCGCGCTGTGCATCTCGACAGAGTCTGTTACATTTATTTCGTAACTGTTTGTACTTACGCAAATTATCATCAGATGGACTAATTTTATATTTTGATTTAGCTCTATTGCGTTTGATCATAATCAATTTAATTTCATTTGTCAACCAAGGAGCCGGGAGATGCTTGATTTTAATCGGCCTTAGTGGAGCATGGACATCGAACAAATCCGTAAGCATGGAGTTAAACAAGGTTAATTTCTCATCCGTAGACGAGGCATTTAAAACTGAATTCCAGTCAATTAAACTAAGGTCATGCATGAATCTATCATTATGGAAGTTCTTAAAGCTGCGACGCATAACCACAGTGGGCCTGGCTTTGGGCGGACGCATTTTATAGTATAAATATACCAAGTCATGGTAGGATAACGCATCAGCCGAGATTTGTCCATGTACATTAATTAATTCACGAGAAGAGACGATTATCAGATCCAGCAGCGAAGGAGTACAGTTAGGAAAAAAATGTGTTGCACTATTTTGATTGACGATATTAAGATTGGCACCATTTATTATGTTGACCAAGCGCTTTGCTCGAGAATCATCCTTGTTCAAACATGTATTGAAGTCCCCCATGAGTATAGTATGATCCGCATCTGGGATAAATCTCTCTAATAAGACCTCAAAATCATCGAAGTAATCAATACGCACTGAGGGACTATAAAAAACTCCTAACAATAGTTTTGAGCGGCCGAACAGGACTTCGATTAAAATATGTTCAGCTGATTCAGTGTACTGAGTGGGAGATTTACTTAAGATGTTAAAAGGGATATGTGATCGGAGGTAAATGGCTACCCCCCCACCACCCTTACCAGTTCTATCGTTTCTTATCAAGTGACTTATTACACCATCACGGAGTACTTAGTAGGTGTAAATGTGTGGGATTAATGTCTGGTTGTGTCTCACGTAGGATAAATACATAATTATTGTAATGCAATATTGTTACCAAATATTTTTTTGAACTGTTGAGTTTCTCGCCGGTTCTTCTCAGCAGAACAGCTTTCCGAGCCGGTGGTAAAATAACTCACAGGCTTACAGACTGACATTTAATTTTAATAATGTATAATAAGAGCTTGCAAAAGCCTATTTGAATTAAGAATTCGACGACTCGTTTGGCTCAGTTGGTAGTGACCCTGCCTTCTGCGCCAGCGGTCGCGGGTTCGAGTCCCGCTGGGGGCATTCATTTGTTGAGCACGAATGTTTGTTCTCCAGTCATGGGTGTTAATATTTATATTAATATTTATATTATGTATGTATTTAAAAGCTTATATATGTAGTATATCAACTATCTGGTATCTGTAATACAAGCCTCGTAGCTTACCACGGAACTAGATGGCGCTGTTGTAAAAATTGTCCCAACATATTTATTATTATTAATATTTTGATTTCATTGGAACATTTAAAGCGAAGGTAAGGTATTAATAATATTTGTTGGGAAATTATCACACAGCACCGTCTAATTCCATAGTAAGCTACGTTGCTTGCGTTTCAGGCTTCTAGTAATTTCATATTTACTCTCACAGTTAACTTTGATACAGTTTAGCTTAGGAAAACTAAGAAGTTTATCTCACCTGTACAGCGGGATTAGCCCTGAAGTAGGCGAACAACGCGCCTGTGATAGCTAGCAAGGCCACTGCGTTTAACGCTAGCTGTAGTAGGCGGAACTTATGTGCAGAACTGTCAGCAGTCGTGCCTCGCATATCTCGTAACATCTGGGAAATATGATCTTGTTAAAAATTGCTTAAACTATAATAAATATTATATATGTAGATTTTACATAACACTACTTTTGTTAACTTATGTTAATTCAATTTGTTTGTTTGTTTCGAATGGTTTTTAATCGGTCATAATGAAATGTATGAATTGACGACGAGGTATAGAATGGAGAAAATTAATTTTAATAAATATAACAATTGTGTACGTAACTTAAATACTTTTTATTATAAAAAAAATAATTTTTTGATGAAATAATATGTAATGCACTCATAATTTCATAATAATTAAATGGTAGTGTAAAATATTAAAAGACTTTGACTACAATTGTGCTCTACATCAACAGTGGTTAAAATTCCTAATCCTAAAAATATATACGAAGCATATATTTAGCTTAATTTTGAAATCACTAAAATACAGGATCACTTTATATTCCTAAAAATTTTCCATTTTTATAAAACAAAAGTCTTTCATCGTATCTGTCTGTACGCGAGGAACTCAAAAACCGTTCAGCAGATTTTCATACGATTCGATAAATGGACGGAGTTTAGACTTAGAATGCTTTTGTGTAATTTTACTGAAATATGACAATGTCAATTGAAGGTGTCAGAAAAATCATGCCGACGGGAGCTTTACTGGTGCGCCGCATCAGTAGTGATGTATAAAACAATGTATTGTTCTTTCTTAATTTTTCACTACATAGTAAAAAAACAAAGTAATATAAAACATAGTAAAATAAAACAAAGTCGCTTTCTCTGTCCCTATATCCCTATGTATGCTTAAATCCTTAAAACTACGCAACAGATTTTGATGCGTTTTTTTAATAGATAGAGTGATTCAAGAGGAAGGTTTATATGTATAACTACGGAACCTGCGGCTTTGCCTGTGCTAAGTATAGGGAAGAGCCCGAGCGAAGCGAGGGCGAGTCGCTAGTTTTTTTATATATTGTTTTTCTCGGATTGGTCATGGGACCATGATTGCTGTAAAGCATTCGAAAAGTCGGGAACCAAAAATAATAATAAATCCGCGACAAAATCTAAAAAGATATTTTCATTTATAACGTCAAGAGTATTCGCGTAAATCTAAGAAAGTATTATATTGTTCTTCGATAAAAATCTAGAAAATTGTAACTCAATGAACACGTATCCAAGGACGCACTTAAACGAGGAGTAAGTCACTATTTATATTATTCTTACAAACATTCAGAAACCTTAAAAAATTCGTTTTTGTGTTTGTTTTGTCGTTGTTTCAAGTACTACCTTTATACATTCTTATTTATTTATTTATAATTTTAAACACAAATCCAAACACGAACAGTGCAACAAAAACCATGTTTGATTTTACCGTACACTGTGGAGACATACATAAGAAGATGGTGTAGATATTTCTATTTAACCTGGAAATTGCATTTAATTTAATAAACTCTGATTTTATTTTCAATTTAACTTCCGGATTTAAATGAAAGCTTTATTTTCATTCAGAACTCAACTGCAGGATTTGATCTCCGCTTTATATAAGCGTAAAGAGCTTAACGTTTTATTCGAATTTAATAAGCTTATTCGTACTGAATGCGTACTTTTATTATACATTAAAAAATTGCTTTTCATCCATCTTTTTTTTAAAATAGTGACACCACCATTTTTATTTAAATTAAACCCTAAGATCACACATATAGTGAAAAAGAAAATGTATGTTGTTTTAAGAAACCCGTACGGAATACAAAATCCATTGAGTTTACATTTCATCCGAGTACACATTATGTTACGTATAGCTGTAAACGGTTTCTCCTGCATAATGATTTTCAGAACAATGAAGACTCTCTTGTAGTATATTCGTGTCTTAAAATTTTCTTTAGGTTTTGAGGTATAACTAACTTTTCAAATATTCTAAAATAATTCTTCTACATCGTTCTATTTAAATGGATCTCACGATATTTATATGGTGAGTGGGTTGTGTTCGCTGGATGTAGGTGAGAATACTAGTTTAACTGTTTTAGAAACTTTCCGTTAGATTTTAGAGGGTATTACTGGCTTTTTAAGCTCTGGAACATTTATTTGTAATATATCTTACTAGCTTTTCCTACGGCGCGGCTCACGTTCTAAAGGCTGAAAATCAAAAGAAATGTTTTCTCCCGTTTTTGCAACATTTTTCATTGATGCTCCGCTCCTATTTGTGGTAGCATAATGTAATATAGCCTATAGCCTTTCTCGATAAATGGACTATCCAACACAAAAAGAATTTTTCAATTCAGACCAGTAGTTCCAGAGATTAGCGCGATGAACCAAACAAACAAACAAACAAACAAACTCTTCAACTTTATAATATTAAGTATAGATAACCATTTCATTAGATTTCAAAGCGTTCAAAAAGGCAAAAAAATCACCTGGCAATCTTTAATAATAATAGCTTCAAAATTTAAATACGCCAAAACTAACATGAATTTTAAATTTGTATTTAAACATTACTTTTTATCTTACTTAGTTACCATTTTTTATTCATTTTATTGAAAGATCTAACACGATACGATGCGACACTTGAGTAAATCAGAAACACCTTTCACTAAAACTGTGTGTGAAAATCTGCTTGCATCCGCTCGATCGAACGATTCGATACTTCACTTCGAATTAAGTCCATTTAGTTCGGACACTAGTGACTGGTTACTAAATTTGAGCAATCTCAGCTCTATTTTGTTCGATTTTACCTTCACTAAAGTGATAGAAATTTATCGTTTTCGTTGTATTGTTTAATATGTTGGGACTTTATTACACACAACGCTACCTAGTTCCGTGGTAAGCTACGAAGGAAGCTTGTCTTACGGATACCAGATAGTTGATACACTACATATATAAGTTTAAATACATACATATTATTAATATAAACACCCATTACTGGAGTACAAACATCCGAGTTTAACAAATGTATGTCCCCTGCGGGACTCGAACTCACGACCGCTGGCGCAGAAAGTAGGGTCACTACCAACTGAGCCAAACGTGTCGTCAAATTTGATATAAAGGTGGTATGAAGGACGGGATGAAAGTTTCCATAAGGGATGTGGAGTTAGGTCAATTCTCAATTAAGGGATGTTAATTTATATATTATAGTCTAAACTCCATAGTTTTGTACCCAGAGATGAACCCGTGTATATAGCGCGTTTAGTTAATTCCTAGAAAAATCACTAATAAAAGATAACTAAGTAACTTCACGTCTTTAGAACATGTACATAAATAAAAAAATGCCTTTAAGTATTTTAATATAATGTACAGAGTCATTTAGACCAAAACCTTTTTTTCATTGTCCTCTAAAAGTAATTAAAAAATACTTAACTGATGATAAATCAAACATTTTTAAAGCTTTAGTAGAAGCATATAAAATCACAAGAGCTAATCGCAATTTCCACTTAACTATGCCTATTAAATTCAATTTTGGATGCAAATCGCTGGAGAGCTGAGAGCTAAACTTAATTTTAGATATGTATTCTAACAGATGCCTTGTTTTCATTGTGTGGGGTAACATGTTCACGTTTCAACAAGCCATTCTGTGGCAATTTTAGTTTAACGAATTTAGTCTATTATTTGGTTCTTAACAATCGTTATACATAAGAATATATAAAACTCGTTTTAATTTATACATAGATTATTATTGTAGATTTATGTTGTCTTTATTTCAATTTTAACTAAAATTCCTTGTATAACAAACCTACACACAAAAACCTTTGAATCTTTTAACCTTTTTATTTGAATCGTCAAAAGCAGCTGGGCTTTGAGCATGCTATAAGCGTGTTTGCTGAAACTTTGTGAGACGGTGTGTAAGTGCTTAGTGAGAGAGAAGGAAATAAACCAACATTGATATAAAAATTTCGAATCGCTCTTTTGAGTTATCTTTCTATTATATTCGGTCTACTTTGTTTTTGAAATCTAATCCAATTTATAATGGTATCTTCAATATTTCATAAAATGCAAACAATAGAGCCATGTCATGTCGCCTCGAAGAACTACAAGTTTGCCAATTAGTGTCTTTCCTAAACATTTTGATATTGATAGCGTAATTTATTTCCGACTTGAACGAAAAATGTGTAAACTAAACAAATAAAATATCTAATTTACTGTATATTTTCTTAAACATTGTTATAAATTATACTAATTACAGAGTTTTTAAAGTTATATATTGGTTTTTACGTTCAAAAGTGGGCCTATAGTCTTAGAAATTAAAAAGAATTTTGATTTTTACTAATATACTTTAACTTTAATATGACACCTTCTAGAGTTTTTTTTGTCATAGAAACTATTTTAATTATGTTTTTACATGGCTTACTTATTACTTAGCCGTTTGAATATACCAAAAGAAATTACTAGAAAACTATAGATCTTGAAAAAGCTACAGTAAAGGTCCGCGATAGATATATTGTATATGTACCAGATAACTTCTAAGTTATGATAATAACTTTTCATCCATATAAAACCTACCCAGTGACGCTCCCAAAGTAATTCACTAGTTCTTTATTAATAATATTATATAACTAAATATTTACCAGAAAGAAATAACATGGGATATATCAATAACATATTTTCAAAATAATATATTTAATGTCTATGATTGACCCTTTTATAATATTATACAGATGTATAGATAAGTAACAAGTATTGGGTTTGTAAGCAACATTGATTTTATAGAGAAAAGGTCGAGTCTGAACAGTCACGTATTTTGACGTCCACTCTTTGTAAGTAACTCTCGTGTAAAAAATGAAATATTTCTTCAACAATGGTAGAAAATATTAATGTAAATTCTTTCATAGAGCTTCTTGGTATTACAACCGACTTCAAAAAAGGAGGAGTTTTTAATTTTTTTTGTATTTTTTTACGTTTGTTACCACAGAACTTTCGACTGGGTGAACGGATTTTGATGTTTCTTTTTTATTTGAAAGCTGGTGCTTCCCGTATGGTCCCATTTCAATTTCGGTCAGATCTGACAATAGCATCCATGAGAAAACCATATAAGTCTAAAATTTCTAACGATATTTTTAATTATGTTTACAAATTGATAGATTAATCGAATACGTATCTAATTAAGGTTATTTTGCTTTGGCTAACACCGATTTCAAAATTAACTAAGTAATAAAAAGTATAATTTTTACTTATTAATTTAGGTTTGTATAGTTTTGTTGTTTAAACTTGATGTTTCTAGAAAAACTTTCTATAATTAATTATTTTTAATTATCCATAGTCCTTCTAATGTTATTAAACGCGAAAATTTTGTGAGAGTGGATAAATTTTGACGATTTTACGTTTAAGTCGAATCGATTTTGAAGGATCATTGCAGCAATATAAAGCAATATATAAAGATTATGTAATTATCAATTATTAACATGTTATTATCAGCTTTTATTAGTTTTTGATAGATATTTTTAATGGTTCAATACAAATTATTTAGTCAGAACTAACATTAACGTTATAATTGTACCGGTGAATGTTAGGTTTTGACAAGGAGTGAAAATTTTGTGTTTATTTTAAGTATGTTTTCATATTAAACATTTTTCAAAAAATATAAAATAAAATTAGAAACTCAATTTTATTTAAGAAACCTCATAAGAATCTTAAAAATAATCAAAATTAAGCCCAAATTAGGGGGGAAAAATAACGAACACCAGAAATTATATGCGTTCTACTATTTTATTGTATTAATTAAAATAATATATTACTTGTAAAGTATTTAATTAACTTCAGGGCATCTAGATCTCGAATTTTAAACGTTAAGCATCTTTAAAATATTTCAACGCCCATTAAACTGTCGTAAAAGTTCCATTTTCCGCTGTATCAGCCAGATATCGTCAAGAAGCTTTTGTAGACTAAGTGAACGGTCTTTAGTGACTATATTTCTATACAAATAAATTGAAACGTCATTGTCACTGTGTAATTAATATTAATGCTATTTTTAATTATGATAAACTAGTTTTTGTTCTTGAAATAGCTATCTTTCGTATTGGTTATAGACTTCTAATTAGGGATAACAATAATTCTTTTGAGGTTTGTTTAAAGATGTGATCGCCTTCAGGCTACTTCAATATCGAATGGTCGAAATTGAAAATTTGAGAAAAACATATATAAATTTATTACAAAAAGTTATGGAAATTAAATGAAGTTTCGACAGATTTTATTGACAGCCCTATAACTCAGTGACTAGCAGCTATCAATAAAAGTTCTTTCATTTATCCCCTAGGCTAAAAGAGGGTTTTGTGTGGTTGACATAATTTGTGGATCTATGTGTCTACGTCTATGGTATCGTAGCGCATAAACGATTAAACCGATTTTAATTTAGTTTGTTTTGTTTAAAAGAGTGACTTAATAGAGATGATGTATTAGCTAAGAATAATAAATGAAGAAAATCAGAATCAGAAAGAATAACCAGGCTATCAGCTCTTTTCTAGACAATAAAAGGATGTAAGCCACTTCCACATAACTATATTATCATTTTCCTATTTTATATTTTTTTATTGTACTTTTGTAATTTATTGAACTAGTTATCAATCATTGCTACGATTATTATTTTCATAAAAAGTTATATGAGTATTATATTACTAGTGACTCACCCTCCCTTCCCGCGCGTTCTTCCCTAGGTTAAGCATGAGCGAAACCAGGTGCCGCTAAGAAGAATAAATAATCATCTTCTCCGTTTTTGAAGTGGGTTAAAAAGTAGCCTTAGTTGTGTCTTATAACGTTAGCTATCTGCGAGTGAAAGTCTCGTAAAAATTGGTCCAGACGTTTCAGAGATTATTATTTTTAATTTTTGAAAATTTTAAAAAATGCTAGTATCTTATATACTTTCATAGGTTGTTAGTGAAAAGCTGTTAATTTAAAATTAAAATCAGACACTCTAATTTTATTTATATGTATAGATGAATAATGTATCAACTATTAATGTTACATAGTAAAACCAAATAGTAACTTCGATTATCTTCACAAGATTTCAGTATAGAGCCGTATTTATTTTTATACACCTTTTTATCGCCTTATTGTATAGTATTTGAACATAATACAAGAAAAATAAAGAGAAGAAGGTAAAAATATAATATCAAAAGACTACATCAATTGAAGCCACATTTTCAATTTGCTTCTGTTTGGAATCACGGCTCGCGATCAAATTAAGTGCAATTTACAGGAAGAGCTTTCAAGTGTTAAATAAAACGTTTTAGTATCAAGTTATAAGAGATAGCGTATTAAATATATTATTTTTTTAAATGTACGTAGTAATGAATTATATCAGAGGCAATTTTTTTGGTTTATTATTTCACCTAATCTAACAAGATTAAGAAATCAAGAGCAAACGGGTTCGCAAAAAAAAATCAAAAAGAAAGACATTCATATATATATTGTTAAGAACAGCGGTAGCCCAGTGGTAAAAGAAAACCGAATAAAGGGGGTTCAAATCCCGGGTCTCGTGTGGTATTTCCATGGGAACTATTTCGACAGCAATTGGCCTAGACAGTACTATGGCCTAATCCTCTAGGTTTTGAAGGTTGCCTTTGCCCAGTAGTTAAGCTTTTAAAAGGTCTGAATACATATTATTGTCTCGTAAATGATTTATCACTTCATTTTCTTCGATCAATGACCATATAGAAAACTCTTTTAAGGAACTAATACGTCTTTTTAAAATATGTAAACAACATTAAGGCTTTTTTCCTTGTACCACTCCAAACACGATTAGTGCCACGTGCTGTTAAATCGCACTATATTTTAATTGCCGCCACATTGCGTGTGCGAGTTTTACTATTTACGCTACATTCTAGCACTTAGCTGTGGAAATTCCGCCCAATATATGTTATTCTCCTATTAATAAACAACGTTATACCTGATTTAATGTGACTGTTTTAACTAAATATAAAAAAACGAAAGGTCTCTGTTTCATCACGAAATATCAAAAACCGCTTGACGTTTCAATATGAAAATGGGCAGGGACTTTATAGTTAGTAAACGTTCTCTAAGCACAGATTTTGCGGCATGGCCGAATTAAGGAGGTCTATGGGCTCTAACAATATTTTCGATTTTTTTCTACACACTCTCAATTTGGGCACGGACCCAAGTGAATCGAGTGTGAGTCGCAAGTATTATACATAAATTATAACTTATAAAACATCACAGTATCTAAATTTAGATTCAAAATACATTTATCCCTTTTATTTGCATGCCAAAGGCAGTACATGTATATTATAATCTCCCCAAACTTTCACTGAGAAGATAAAGCTCTAATTCAATTAAACTTAGTAACAAGTTCTGTGGCACAATTAATTTAATACTAAGTATTGTCGCGAAGTGTCAAATCTATATAAATAGGCTCAGACTAAACTGTTTAGTAACTTGTTTTTTATTTAGTAGCTATTGACGAGCTTTTATCAATATAAAAATTGTAATAACATAGTAAATTATATTTTCCACAAATATCTAATAATGAATGATTAACGGAATTTCTACCTATGAAAAATAAAATACTTAAGTCAAGTCGGGACAGCATACTAGTATAAGCATCTTCTACTCATAATATTACAATGTAATGCAAATGTCTCAACAGAATTTCTATACATTATACAGTATCTAGCGCACGTGTAACGAATACTCTGCATGTAACAGATAGAAATGGAGTTAAAATTTTGTTACAAATTCTAATTTTTACACAACTTTGTTGAGTGAAATTCAGATATAATTTATGAATGCTTTCCGCTACTCGAGTTAAAGAGCGCGTATTTTGTATTTAACCGTCATAACCAGGTTATAGTGAAGTACCAAAAAACAGCCGTCTTTATTTAGTTTAAAATAACTATAAAACTTTTTAGTTTTTATTATCTCTTTTATATTATTGTACTTAAAGTAGTTCCAAACTCAAAGGCTCTCCATAGATTTCTGCTCATGTACAAAAATATGTCTAAAAGAATTCGCTTGAAGAAAAAAATGTTAAAAAACATCTTCGAAAAAATTTAATTAACGTTCTAATAGACATAATTAATTGGAGAGGTCCCTATCAACATTTTTGTGAAAAATTTATACCATACCGTTGAAGACTAATAATCAAAAAATATCTTTATTAAATAGACAGTGGTAGCCCAGTGGAAACGCACTCGCTTGGATAACCAAGTGATGCGGGTTTAAATCCGAGTCACGCATCTGTGATATTTTCTGAGAGAACATATCAAGTTTTCGAAACATGCAGTGTGGTGAACTATGGCCTGATCCCCCTTATATAGAAGGGAGGCCCATGCCCAGCTGTGGGACGTTAAAAAGGGCTAAATACATTTTTATTAAATGCTAATTTTATGACTTACCCTGTGATGTAATGACATGTTGCTGCCGTTTTGAAATCTCACGATCGTTTGTAGCGACGCTGGTGTCGACATGCTCTTCGTTATTGAAGAGTTTCCAGTTTCTTTCTCTTGTTGCTCCTTTAGTAATAGTCCTCGAGCTATTTTTGCATTTAGGCTCTTGTTTACGTTTTGATGAGGAAGCAAGGGTGCTTCCATTGTCTTCGTCGTATACGATGGAGAGGATGTCTGACTGAATGAATCTGAAGAAACATTAGAGTCCTGTCTTACGCTGATATTAGATCCTGCACTTGGCGATCTCTTTACTTGATTATTTTGAGGTAAAGGTGCAGGAGTAAATGGGGTATCTGGTATTTTTTGGGGCGGACGTCTTGGGACGGGTGGTTGAGGGTTTCTATTGCAATCTAATTTTGGAAGCGTTGGGTTTTTTGGGGGTGGGCCTTCATCAGACCGCTTATTTCCATTTGGGTCTATTACAGGATTCGGTGTAGTAGTTATTGGCCGAGGGGGTGTTGGCGGTGGAACTCTTCGAGGAGGTTGTGGTGAAGAACGCCGAGGAGGTGCTGGTGGTGGAACAGGCAATGGTGCAACCACTGGAGCGGTCCGCTGTGGCACCGGTGGTGGCTGTGGCGGTTGTTGTATTTGTGGGGGTGGTAACTGTTTAAAAAAGAAAATCGATTAAAGATAACAACTCGATGTATTAGTCAAGTCAATATTTTTTATATTTGGTACGTTAAATACAAAAAAGCTATCTGAAATATATTAAATTTCTAACAAAATTTAATAAAACGATGCGTGATGAAAATTGAAAATTAAACAAACATGAGGCTATAGATTGCCTCCTCGAGACTAAGGTAAGTAAACATTGTTGAGCCAACAATTGGGCCTATTCTTTAATAATTACATCGGTGAAGGCTCTCGTCGATCCATCAAACTTTCGCGGTAAATGAAAGTATTTTATGCTTATAACGAGCTACAAGAATACACAAAGAAAGTTAAGGGTACTTTGCTTCTGATATCTCAACAGAATATAAATATGGGCATTGTTATACAAAAACCTCGAAAATTTGAATTTCCTACACAAGTATGCCTTTATAAATTTTACCCTTAGATATAATTTCAAAAATATTTTATTGTATTTACACAATAGAGATTACTTACAATAATAATTTATAACAAACAAAATCATATAATGATTATTGGCTTTCAACCCTTTTTGTTATTTCAAACGATATGTTTACTTTTTAAGGTTGCAATCGCGAAAAAATTTTTGATGGACAAATTATATTTAATACTTTCATAGGTTTACGCGAATATTTGACATTTTAAATGAAACTATCTTTTCGGATTTTGTCGCGGATTTATTTTGTTTTTTGGTTCCCGACGTTACAAATGCTTTACAACTATCATGGTCACAATAAATCCGCGACAAAATCCGAAAGGATACTTTGCATTTAAAATTATATTTACATATAACTATAAATACAAAAGCAAAGAGACACTAGTTTATTTAAAAAAATATTTTAATACCTTAGTAACTGGCCTGGGCGGAGCAAATCTCGACGGAGGGCAATAAGGTAGCGCGTCTGAAGGGCAATATACGAAGCCAGTGGGTTTCGGTTGAGTTGTTGCACACGCGGCGGTAGAGTGCCGGCGTGGAGTGCCCGGACTTGGGCGTAGAAGTTCCATTAGTTTTTCTCCAGGAGTCACTGCTAGGCTGCCGGTACGCCCGTAACTGTGCGACAAAATGATAAATTTAAATTTTATATAAATCTTCCTTTATATTAATTTCTAATACATAAAATCTCGTATCACAGTGCTTGGTATCGAACTCCTCCAAAACGGCTCGAATGATTATTAAATTTTTATATACGACACGCAGATAATTTTTGTATAAGTAAACGACATGTTTGGCGCAGTCTGTAGTGACCCTGCTTTCTTGCGCCAGCGGTCGCGGGTTCGAATCCCGGTGGGTGCATTTATTTGTTAAACTTGGATCTTTGTACTCCAGTCATGGGTGTTAATATTTATAATATGTATGTATTTAAACTTATATGTATGTATGTGTAGTATATTAACTAATGTAGTACTAAGTAATAATGTCCCAACATATTTAAATTTGGTAGGTCTAAAATTAGGTCGAAGGTTATTTTTATCCTCGTAGGTGATAAAGGTGGCCCTCTCCAGATATTTTCTTTTATTTTAATGCATTTTTTTTATTTCTTATGATTTGGCATCAAAAATACTTATACTCCTTCATCTTTCTACCACTAATCTCTATTTCTTTAACAGCGATTAAAACGCGGGCAGAGCCGCGTTAATTACTAGTATTTACAATATATCTTTATTTTATATGTATTATTTAGTAATCACATGATGGAACTTTTTAAATTTTCTTTTTAAATAATGTCGGTTTTATTACGTTTAAAATCAAGGTTAATTTTTGTCATTTTTGCTACTACAGTCAGTAACCTTATAAATCGATTTCATAAAAGTCCTCAAAAAGACTTGGCTTGGTGATCTTATAATTTTTCTTTTCCAGCAATAATTAATTACTTTACATAGAAATGAAATATATTAGTATGGATATTGGAAACCCGCTTATCATTTCTAAGGTTTCTCACCCAAAGTTAATTGATGGAGGACACACGAAACCTTATTGACTTAGTTAATTATTTACTTACTTGTGATAAAAATAAAATTAACTGAGGCCATGTAAGCTACCTTTTTTGGGAAATTTTAGCAATTTGAGAATATCTCAGTAAATATACTAGACTTATGACATAATATATGCATAACTATGATGCATATGCTTTAGCTAAACCCTTGTGTTCAGTAATTAGTTCTCATCATCAGCCCTTTTTAAAGTCCCACTGCTGGGCACGGGCCTCCCTCAGTACGAAGGGGATCAGGCCATAGTCCGTCGCGCTGGCGTGGTGCGTGTTGGCGGACTTCACATGGCTCTCGTAAACTTGCTAGGTTTTCTCAGACATGAAAGTTTCCTCACGATGTTTTCCTTCACCGTAAGACAAGTAGTAATCATGATAATCAAATCAATTTGCTTTCATAATCAAAGTTCAATTTACAGATATTGAATGCTGTTATTCTTTAACATCTAAATTTGCACTTCTCTATGGATTGTAAATGATGGTAGGCCAGAAGCTGGGTTCAACAGTTCCAAATGTATGTACCTCATCGGACACCCATTCTCAGAGGAGGTCTAGAATAACTTAAGTTTTTACAGCGGCTTTTTGATTCTTACTGCTTAGTAAGCTACTTTCATAAGTAGTAAGATAAAGATCAATGCCACAAATACTGTAATAAATAACATTTTACAAACATTTCATAAATAATCAAATAAAATCAAGACAGAAATTAAGATATATAATTAAATATATAATTAAATTAACATATAATATAAATTAAGATATATAATTATAGTTATAAAAGTAATATATAGATGGGCTTATTTCTATACATACTTTTACTGATGTAAAAGAGAACCCGTGGAGCTGCCTGTAAAACTTATCAAGACTTTACTTTTTGTAAAGCATTCTCTGTAAGACAATTTAAGCTACTACGTATTTACAAGACAGCTACAGTGCGTGACAGGCTTTTAGCATATGAAAAATTTAGTAAGAAGTAGTGTTACAACACTGCATGATGATAAGTTTGAGACGTTAATGAAATACGTTAAAAAATATTTATTTATTTAATTATGTTATTACATTCTATATAAAACTACCATAATGCATACCCGTTCGAGAGCAAACACAACTTGTTAATTAGTTTTATAATTTATGATTGATTGAAAATAATAGTAATATTTATTAAAAAATAGTTATTAAAATTCTAGATTAAACATTAGATTAGAGATGTATTCACATTAAATAAAAATAAAATAAAATATGTACGGTAAAAATACCTAGTTATCAAACGTTTTAAAAAAAATCATTTAAAACATAAATAAATAGAAAGTAATAGATATTTTCAATTTGCCTGAGTTTATGAATTCTCTTACTAAATTGCAAAACGGCTACTTTAATAATATTTACTCAAAAGCCTTCTATTCAATCTTCTATAGAAAATTATATGGGCTTATTTAATCGGTTTTCAATAGTAGTATAACTGTTAGTAAAAGCTCCTCACACTGCAGATTTTTAATTGTAATTATAAATTCGACAGAAGTATAGCCGATAGTGTTATATTATGGTGTCATAGTATGGTTAAAAAGTATGGTAATAGTGTTATAATATGGTGACTCACACTCCGTCTGCTAGAGTTTATTGTTTAGTTAGCTTTAAAAAAAATTCTATGAATTATATGTTTACCCGAATCACCAGCTATGTAAATACCGAATTTCATGAAAATCAGTCGAGTGGTTTTCTCGAGAAACGGTCAGAGACCGACAGATATACAAACGGCAGATAAAAATTGTAAAAACTGTAGATTCGATCTCATTAAGATTTTCCACAAATTTTCCTTATTTAATAAACAATATTCCACTCAGTATTTTATTATATGGGGGTGATGAGAGATGTATGTGCAGATGATAGGGCAACAAATGATCACACCACATTCAATGTTCACTATACAGTTTATTTAGCGAAACGAGTTACAGTCAGAAGGCACGGAAGAAATTCACAGAAGACACAGGTAGGCACTAGCAGTTAGGTATAGATACAGATTATAAGAGCGAAGTATGAAAGTTGAAGTACTACAGTAAAAGCAAAATGATTTCGATAGCGTGGAGCTGATACAGAGCGACATGCGTTCAAAGCTAGTAGCGGTATGCTACAATTATATGTAGAGATTTATTTATATTTTTTTATGTACGATAACAATTTATTAAAAATATGTTTGAGGCTTTAGATAAAATATCTCAAGCACTTGGAAACAAATCGTTACCACAATTTTATATAACTTTGTAATTTTCACATTTTTGTGTTGAACAATAAATTAATATTGATTAAGAGAGGATGATACCCCTCATGAAAGGAAAGAGGTTTCGAAGCTACTTAATTAATGTCTTGTAAAGATTCAGTAACGATACTTAAGGATGATCTATTCATATTATCGTAACTTTAAAAATAAGGGTTTTACTTATTATATATAAATTATTACTATATATATTATTTAAAAGTCCCCCCTCACTACCCCTATGTAATAAACTTAATTCAAATAATAAAGCGCTACTAAAAAAACAACTTTTGGGTTTTTGAAGTGAAACTTCTTTAGAAACGTTGTGATTTCAAACTCGATGAAACGAAAAAATAAGTCCATAGTACCAGGCGCTCAGAGACGGGGAAGAGTTAGCCTTAATTTAAATTTAAGTTTTACTTCTGACATGTGTACTTTGTACACACGCACTTTTTTATTATTATAATATTGCCATATTTGATTATAAAACTTATTAAAAAATATTTTAATATTGCAAATTAATATTAACAAACGTTGTAAGATGTTTTAGTGCCATTGTGAATTTTTAACCAAACCAAACCGAACCAAAATCAAAATAAACGTGAAAGAAAGTAAAGTATACTTTATTTAATATAAATAATATCTAATTAGCATACTTTAATTACTTACTAGTTAGTAGTTACTAGGCCTTCAGCAATATAGTGAAATTCTTAAGTGCTTATCAAGTCTTAAGTTTCATAGCGTGCCTTGCTTGATCGCGGAACAAATTAACTGGTGTTTTGTGAGATGCATCAAATTCAAATAAGTTTTTAATCATTTGTTTTTTTTAACCAAACTCTTTATTATAATATATATTTTTATCGACTGGCTATTCATTTCAACATAAAGAAGTAATTTAGATGTAAATATTCCAAACATTCCCATATATCCCACATATCAAATTGATTGGTTTTAAGATTTTTTCCGGCAATTCGGGAACAAAGAATAAAAATATAGACGCGACAAAAACTTAAAATAAATTTATATACCTAACGTGAAAATATCATGTTAGTCCAAAAATTTACACAGATTGCGAACAGTCAATTGTATGATGGGATATAGGGCATTATATAAACCAACTTTAAACAAAATATGTTATGTTATGGTATACATACGTTTGTTTTTTTAATTAATTAAGGATGTCTGTCTATCCGTCTGTTCGCAATATACTCAAAACTACTGCACCGATTTTTAAGTTGTTTTCACCAATGGATAGAGTAGTTCTCGAGGAAGGTTTTAGTATATAATTTGTCAAGTTTTGTATACATTTACTAGAGGAATCCGCGGCTTCGCTCGCACTAATCCTAGGGACGAGCGCGAGCGGAGCGAGGGTGAATCGCTAGTATTATATATTATTATTATTCTCTATTTATATATAACCACATTACGCGGTACGGAACGGACGTGTTGCAAGTCAATCGAATTAAAAATAAATAATAAGTGTGTGACTCTGAGTGTTTTGAGCCCAAAAATGGGCACTAAATGTGACGGCTGCCATGCCGTAATATGTGATGATCTCAGGATGCAGTGTTCGGAGAAAAATTGTGGTAAATCTTACCATCTTGCGTGTCTTGGATTGGGGAAGGAAAAGCTGGAGGCTACCACAGGGGAAAGTGGAAGTAAATGGCTATGCCCAGAGTGCACGAGCATTATCCCTAAAGGTGGTAATTTGAACACGCCAGTACGAGGACCCAAGCAAGCGAATAAGGAACCAGTTACACCTAGCTACGTCAATATCAAGCGAGGTGGCGGCGGCGGTCCGACTACCGTTGATTCTATAGTAGTAGAAAATGAGATACTAAAAGAGTTAAGAGCGTTGCGATATGATTTTAATTGTCGACTAGATAGACAAGCAAAGGAGTACGACCTACTTCAAAAGAGATTTATTGTTACGGAAAACGAATTACAAAAAGTACAAAAGATTTTGGAGGTAGTTCAAGAAAAAGTAAATAAAATAGATCTTTTAGAGGATAATATTAAAATATTAGAAAAGAAAAAGGAAGAACTAGAATCAATTTGTAATGTGGAGAAAAGTCAGCAGTCAGCAGTCCAGCAGCCGGAAAAGTCAGTTTTAACGTTTGCAAATGTTGCAAAGAAACAAACTCAAAAGAAGGCAGCGGATAATAAAAGTGTGGCCATGAAACCCACGGAGCCGTTTGTGCACAAACAATGTATTGTGATAGATTCACAAAATGATCTAACGGATATTACTATTCAAAAAGAAAATAAAATGGAAACTAGTAATTGGACGGTGGTAAACAAGAAAAAGAGATATCCCAACGATGAGGTAAAAAAAGGAGAAAGTACGAATTCAATTGAAATTAAGGGATCAGAGAGAAAAAGGTACCTGCATGTTTGGCGGTTAGACACAGAAACCACAATTGAAAGCCTACAAAAGTATGTTAAAAATATTTGTGGGAATGAAGTGCCCATAAAGATTGACCAAATAAAACATAAGACTCAAAGAGACTATTCTTCATTTATTATAGCACTCCCTGAAAGTAAATATAACGTATTATGCCAACCAGAACACTGGCCTATAAATATTGAATTTTGCGAGTGGGTGTGGTTTCGTCGAAACAACCGTGAGCAACAAAGTGACAAAAAATAGTAAGAATATACAAATTTACTATCAAAACGTGAGAGGACTTAGAACGAAGACAAGCGATTTCTATTTGGCTATTGCTTCATCTGATTCTGATTTATTCATCATTACGGAAACAGGTTGTAATGAGTCGATTTACGACGGTGAGCTGGTCCCACCAGGTCATAGTATTATTCGGTGTGACCGAACAGATGGACGCAAACAAGGCGGCGCGTTTTTAGTGGCCACACCGCGTTTCGAACTGAGACGAATTACGATACCTGACAATGTAAACATTGACAATCATATATTCGAAATAGTTTGCGCTACTGTCTACCTTCGAAACCGGTTTTTGTTTTTGTTGTGCGCTGTTTATATACCGCCTAATAGTAGTGAATGTGAATATATGGTAATGTTTAGAATAATTGAGCAACTATGTAACAGTTACGACCAGGTTTTAGTGTTAGGAGATTTCAATATGTACTCTTGTCCACTTAGTGTAAATCAATATTTTGAATATTTTATGACTTATTGTGGGTTCACTCAGAGTAACAATATTTACAATTGTAATGATAGATGTCTAGATCTAGTATTGAGCACGGTTGAGGAGCGGGGAGATGGTGTGCGCGTGAGCGGGGCGACCCAGCCGTTGGTGCCGGTCGACGTACAACATCCACCGCTCGATGTAACTGTTTGCTTGCGATCGGTTACTCACACTGACACTATCGCGCATCCAAGGTCAAACACATTTTCAAACATCACCAAAATACCTCCGCAATGGCATTTTAAAAAAGCTAACTTTCCTTTGTTGTACCATTTAATTGAGACCACAGACTGGTCTTCCATATATGAATTAAATTTAGAAATGAGTTTAGATTACTTCTACGAGTCTATTAATAAAATATTAGAACAATGTGTTCCAAAAAAAATTCAATGTTATAGTAGGTCTAAATACGTGTATCCTGAGTGGTATACCGCCGATGTTATCCGATTAATACAACAAAAAGCTACTCTTCATAAAGTATACAAGAAAAGTAGATCAGGTTTAGATTACGAGGTTTTTTCACAATTTAGGGCTAAGGTCAAACAAAGCATAAGAGAAGCGTATACGCACCATCAGCATATCGTTCAAAGTAATTTACAGGAAAACCCTATATCTTTCTGGAGGTATATAAACTCCAAAAAAAGCAATAGAAGTCCTCGGAAAATGTATAAAGACGGTGAACTTCTGACGAATGAACAATCAGTACATGAGTTAGCCAATTACTTCTATTCGGTGTACAGTCCGTGTAAGGCTAAATTAGATGTAAATTCAGCGATACAGGTGGCTGGCAGTGAGAACGCGGCAGCACGCGTACACCTTAGCGCGTTACAGCTCAGTGAGGTACAGCACGCCCTTAAACAACTTAAGCCAAAGAAATCGACAGGACCAGATGGTATACCACCGTATATATTTAGAGACTGCCGATCTGTTCTAGCTAAGCCTCTGCTTCATATATATAACCAATCCCTGAGAGCAGCAGTATTTCCGGAAAGATGGAAGACGACTAGGGTAGTACCAGTACCGAAAGCTGGTGCCAAAGGAAACCTGGATGGTAATAGACCTATCGCAGTCCTGTCGACTCCAGCAAAAATATTTGAGTCAGCTATACAGAAGAGCGTATATCATCAAATGGGTATACAATTATCGGATTCACAACACGGGTTTCGGCCGAATAGAAGTACAAGCAGTAATCTTCTTGCGTATATGGCGGACGTGTTACCGACGGTGGACGCGGGCGGGCAGGTCGACGCAGTCTATTTCGACTTCAAAAAAGCGTTTGACCTTGTAGATAATGATATCCTACTCAGAAAGCTAGCAGGCATTGGTTTTACACCACACTTACTCAACTTCTTTGCTAGCTACATGACTGACAGACAGCAATATGTAGAATATGCAGGATACCGATCAGACATATATTTCACGAGGTCTGGAGTAAGCCAGGGTAGTAATTTAGGTCCTTTGGAGTTCATAATAATGATTAATGATCTCCCCAAAATGGTCCAAGAAGCAAAATGCCTATTATTTGCAGATGATTTTAAATTATACCTACCTATAGTATGTAAGGAGGATTGCACGAGGCTACAAAGTGATATAGATAGGGTGACTAGGTGGAGCAAGGAAAACAACTTGCAGTTTAACACCTCAAAATGTGTCACAATTACATTCTCTCGTAGCCACAACCCTATTGTACATAATTATATGATAGAAGACTGTGTACCCATGACTAGGGTCAAGGAAGTTCGTGATTTAGGAGTGGGTATGAATACAGGATTAACTTTTCGTGAACACATCATTAAATGTTGTAAAAAAGCTTACAAAAGTTTGGGTTTCATACTACGCACAGTTAATGATTTCACAAATATTTACGCAATTACTGCATTATATAATACACTGGTTAGGAGCCAACTGGAATACAATGCGATGATTTGGTCGCCGCACGAAAACAAGTACACTCTTATGATGGAGCGAGTACAAAATAAATTTTTAAGATACCTGTACATGCGACTGTATGGAGTGTATCCACTCTATCCATTAATGTATCCAACATTGTTCATTTTAGGTATGGTAGGTTACAATGAAATCAGGGTTAGAAGGGAATTTACTCTTGCACGCTATTTGTACACAGTTCTAATAGGCAGAGTACATAACACAGACGTGCTGGATCAGTTGGCACTCCGAGTCCCTGACCGGTACGTATATCGCAGACGCCGGCCGCAGCTGCTGGCGGTACCGCGCGCGAGGACTAACTTGCTGCAGCACGCGCCGCTCACGCGCGCACTCAGAACACTAAACATAGTCCAAGATAAAATTGACATATTTTGTTGTACTCTGAGTGAATTCACGAAGGTCACATTATATGAAATAAGTTATAGTTAAATCTAGGTTTTTTATGTAATTTTTTTATTTTTTATTTTTATAATCTGTTGTTAGTAGGTAATAATTTTTGTTAGTATTTTATTTAGGTAGGAAATGTTTTTACCACTATTATATATTTACTTCTATTATATTCTTATTGTTGATTTTAGGAAATAATTTTTGTTAAATCTTAGGATAAGTTACTCTATCGCATTAGGAAACTGTAAAGATAGATGTAAGAGAGAATAAATAAATAAATTTATTTAATGGTACTTTGGTCCAATTCCCTTTCTATGGATAATAAAGGCATAATAAGGCCTACTCCCAGCAGTGAAAGTACAAATAGGGCAGACAATATGCAATAAATTTATTAAATCTATATTACTTATATAATGTTAATATCATACACTTTATTTTAACGCTAAAACTTGTTACACGTACTAGTATTATCTCCTTCCCAGGTGCGCTGAGAGATGAAAATCTACGTGAAATATGCCAACATTGTATAGTGTTCGCTATGGGTAGAAAAACTTTATATTGAATTTGTTTTATAAAGTACATTTATAAAAAACTCTTTCTAATCATACTAGAATATTCTATTTTAACATTATATTAAACGTTTTTTTATTTATCGCATAATATAAAAATTACATTAGTCTGTTTATATAAAAACTAAACTAAAACTAAAACAAGAGGGAAAAAAAGTCAAAATAAGTAGCTATATCTATTTCACAAATATTCAGTTCTTTTTAAAGTCCCACTGCTGGTCACGAACCTCCTTTCAATATGAGGTAATCAGGCCGTAACCCACCACGCTGACAAATGCGGGTTGGCGGACTTCACATGTCTTTTGAGAACTTGCTAAGTTCTCTCAGACATGCAGGTTTCCTCGCGATGTTTTCCTTCACCGTAATCATATTAGAAATGATTCGCACGTGAAAATATTAGACGTGTAAGCGAGCGCGTTAACATCTACTACTCTTGATAAATATACGTACATATACGATTTTAGGAGGATCTGATTTTAATTTATTTAAGTTTTTAAAAAAGAATAGAGAAAAATTATAGAAAAATCTATAATTTAATACTCTGTGTTTGTATGAGAGAAATCAAGAATAAAAGAAATATACAAAGTAAATTAAAAATAATACAATATGCAACGCGATACGATCAGGTCTGGCATAATGAAAATGCGAAGCACCACAATCATACTAATGTCGATCCGATGGGTCGATGCGGACTCCATTAGTGGTTAGGGTTGACAACCCCAACTAGTATTTGACCGATTTGAAAAGAAAGAGAGTTACTAATTTAACATTTTTTATTGAAAACTGTAATCGGTATATAAAAAAATAATAATATTAATATTAGTTTTTACAAATTATAGAATTTATAAGCTCCAAAGTGAAATACTAAAAAAGAATATTGTTTTCTATGGCTTTATTTTATCAAATCATCAGATATAGTGTATCAGATTTTACTGATAAATAATTACCAATGTATTAGTATAAATTATAATCTAATACACATATTCGTTTCTAAAATTCCGATGGTAATACGCAGTTTGTGATAAGGTTTCTTTAAGTTCATAGGCATGAATATTGAACACCCTCTTATAACTAAGTAGTGAATCTAGAAGGATAAAAAGGTACAATTTGTTTCCATATCACCTTCACGTCTACGTTTTTTCATAAACAAAAATACGTAGAAAATTGTGTTTTGACAGCCCTAATCCGTCCATTAAACTCCGACGAACTTGGGTACTTTCGTTTTATTAAAGGACAAGGTGTTGTCAGTCGCTTGTCTCGACTTATTTGAATGTTACTCGTTCTAAGCGTATAAGTTAACTTTATGTATATTATAGTAATATAACATACTAGCTATTTACATCCACTTGGCTTATGTGCATTCAACTTAATTTTATTATGAAACTACCTTTTCGGATTTTGTCGCGTATTTATTAGGATTTTTGGTTCCCGACGCTTTGAATGCTTTACAGCATTCATGGTCACGGGAGAGACTAAGGTATTAGACGTCTCAGGGTCTTAAAAATTTTCAAGATGGCATTAAAGTACCTTAAATTTATACATTTTAATTCTAAACATTTAAAAAAAATTGAATTATATTATAAATATGGCAATATTATTAACTTATTTTTAGCTAGGTACTATAATTTATAATTATTAAAAAAAATATATTTGTTAAATTAATATTATGTAGGTGATTGATTGCTGTAAAGCATTCGGGAACCAAAAATAAATCCGCGAATCCGAAAAGGTAGTTTCATTTATAATGTCAAATATTCGCGTAAACCTAAGAAAGTATTAATTTTATTACAAGTTTGTCTTATTATCCGGCAAGCTAGCCGGACGCGAAGCCAATGAGGTGGCCAACTTCGGTGGGCGGTGTGCCATGCGGGTTGCTCCTGGTACTTCTCTGATAGTAGAGTGGTCTGTGGATCAACCCCTTGGCTGTGTGGTCTGCGAGGACAGACCTGCCGTTTGGGCATCATGTTTGAATGCGTCTGGGATCCTGCAACGCCGCGTTATGACTGGGGAGTTTTGGTTGGTTTTTAGTGGTTAGTACTGGATTTTTTATCTGATAAGTTCTCTCGAACGCCTGATATCCCTACTAATATTATAAATGTGAATGTAAGTTTGTTTGTTACGCTTTCACGCGAAAAATACTCAACCGATCATCATGACACTTTGTACACATATTTTTGGAGGTATTAGAAGTAACATAGGATACTTTTTATAAAAAAAATATTTTTTAAGAAAAATTAAAAAATTGTTTGTAAACAATGGGTTCTGAAATAACTAGAGTTTTGAAGAAACTTTCAGGCATCTTACAGATCAAGCTCATTGGTTGATTAGCAATTAAAAAAATGAACGCTGGCGAATCCGCGGGTATAGAGCTAGTTTTAAATAAAATTATTTTTGGAATTATCTTGATTTTAGTCCCCTTTGAATGCTTTACAGCATGATCATCAATTTTAAGTTAATTTATTTACGAATTTGTCAAATAAAAACCTTATAAAAATTGTACTAGCGTATTTCATTCCCAATATGAAGTTGTCTCCATCAATCTACGTCATGAACAGCATTTTGTTGACACACCACACAAGAGATCGGTGACTGATCGTGAGATTCTCTAATCGTACGATTTCAGTCTGATTTATTTTACTATTTATTATCACATAATATTGTATTACCTTGTAATGTCATTTGAAGTAAAAATTATAGATTTTTTTTAGTTTGTTGTTAGAAAGTTTAATGGAAATGATGTAATCGAAATATTGTAATGGAAATCTATTGTTGTCAATTTATACATAAACAGGTAATCGATGTGCGACTTCACACGTAAAGTACGGAACACATTCTAAATAAACTTTATGTAACTTTTTTTAAATAGACTTTGTGAGAACTTATTACTCGTGTCAATATTTAGGATACATTTTACTACAGGAAAATCTTTTATTCTCACCAAAAAACACAATGGTTCTATAGAATCGTATTTAGGAGAGAGGGTTGGAAGTTAAAATGGGAAATGAATCGCTGGTACATTATAAGTAATAGAATAAAACTGTTGGGAACCGGTCGTGGCTTCCATCCGGCTCGAAGGACCAATGATAGAGTCCTTCGGACGTTAAAATAAAAGTGGACTGTAATAATGTATTGGTTTAATGCCGTAAACGTAATAAAAAGAAGCGCCCGTTTGCGGTGGACGTCGTGAGAGCGAGTCTCGGCTGCGCTGCCTCCATGCCGGTCGACGCGGTGCGCTCATCCCCTCTCTCGGCCAGGAAGCCAGGACCGGTTCCCAACAAAACCAAAGAGTTTTTGTAGCTGAAGTGCAAGCAAGGCCGCGCGTTCAGCTAGTACTATAATAAATGTATTTTTTTAACTCACCGTCCCCGGACGGAGTCATCGTCTTGCTCGGCGTCGGGCTGCAAGTGCATACCGCTCTGCGCCCACGTCACTGTCAGCCAGTCTAGAACAAGGAAAAATATCGATACATACAAACATTCTTATAAAATACTCGATACAAAGTATAACTCGAATCCAGTGAGAGATGCTAACTCTTACAGGTACAGGGTCCAATTTTCGCCATTTTGGCAAAATTGGCTAGATCCGGGACTCAAACCCATGCCTCCAGATTTACAGTTATGCATATATCATATAATAATAATAATGTTCTCCGACCGATTCCGGCCATGGCAGCCAATCTCATTGAGACTGCGCAGGAGATATTATAGTGCACAAGTGTATGCGCAGACACAAGTGCACACTCTATTCACTGCCACCGCCGTGCACTCACCGCAAACTTTTTACTATTACTGAGGCTTACTAAACAGAAAGACTCGATAATTATACTTGGCCCGACCTGGGACTCGAACCCAGGACCTCTAGATGTATGACCGTACATGCTAGCCACTACACCACCGAGGCAGCATATCATATATTATATAGATAATGTAAAATATACACAAATCATCCATGAAAAGAACCGAGCGTTGTGTGGAAAATATATAATATGTAATTATAATAATAATAATAATAATAAAACTTCGTGTTACTTGACTAACCAAATTAATTTTCTCCAAAACATATTCAGTTAATCTCACGCTACAATAACATGCAAAATAATATTAAACGGCAAACTCCTCAAAGTGTTTCAAAATAATAAATTAATTTTACACCTGAAGCGGTCTGTTCGGGAAATTAAAAAGTTAAATCGTTAAAACTTTCATATAGCGATATATTATTATCTCAATTCGCACGACCCCGAGCTTTTTCGCTATAACTCGAAGCTTTTAGGTGTTTTCTAAAATATTTTGCTCTAATAAATTTAATCTATGCTAATATGATTAATTATTCCACCTGTCTTTTCTTTATTTGTCTGTGTGTTTTATGGAATTTATGAGTATTATATTATTCATATAAATGAAACAGGTTCTTTCAGACTACTTATATTGAAAAAAAATATTGAACAGAAAATATTTAAAAAAAATCTATCATTTTGAAAACAACGTGTGTTGTTGTTGAAATTGTTTTACGTATGCTTGTGTGTTAAAATATAAGTTTTAAGCTTATAATATATAATTAATTATATATATTACGATATACAATAATAATACAATAAAATATATTTTTATGAAGAATAATGATACAATTAGGCCAAAAACATATTAATCAAAGTGTATAGTAAGAAATGAGCTTAGCTATTCGTCTCTCTATTTATTACTTCTTATAAATAGGAACTAATTTATTAAATGATTTATATTTTCGTAAACATTATAATTGTTTAAAAGAAAGCAAGTGTAAATAAAATATTGCTCCAGGTGAGGCTTGAACTCACAACCCCGGCATGTCT
Organism: Boloria selene; assembly: GCA_905231865.2. Classification (NCBI taxonomy): domain Eukaryota; kingdom Metazoa; phylum Arthropoda; class Insecta; order Lepidoptera; family Nymphalidae; genus Boloria; species Boloria selene. The sequence goes on from HG993132.1 coordinate 790,437, forward strand.
AACACGAACACTGTCTTATAAGTACCGTGCGCTAACCAATTGCGCCACTGGAGCTTAGCTTCCGTGTTCGAAAATAATCTTTTAAAACGCTAATACTTTTTTAGGTTTACGCGAATATTTGACATTATAAATGAAACTACCTTTTCGGATTTTGTCGCGGATTTATTATGATTTTTGGTTCCCGACGTTTTACAGCAATCAAATAAATCCGCGACAAATTCCGAAAAGGTAAGTTTCATTTATACTTTTAAAGCGCTTATATTATACTAGTATTTCCCGCGGCTTCGCACGCGTTCTATAGACCGGAAACCAAATTCTTATTGAGTCGCGCAGTATGATACTCATACTTCCCAGAACTAACACCCGCCCTTCCCGTTTTTGCAACATTTTTTATTGATGTTCCGCTCCTATTGGTCGTAGCGTGATGTAATATAGCCTTTCTTTAGCCTTCCTAGTTCCTCGATAAAAGGACTATCCAACACAATTTTTTTTTTAATTCAGTGCAGGAGTTCCTGAGATTAGCGCGTTCAACTAAACAAACAAACAAATTCTTCAGCTTTATAATATTAGTATAGATGCGACAACAGACAGACAATCCTATTCATACAAAAGTTCCTTTTCAAGGCTCTGTTTTAATATTGTATATTTTACGTAATATTTTCTTAAAATAATTTGAAACTTTATTCCTATAACAGATTTCTTGACAGATAACTAAAAAGTACAGTATATAAAGCCGTTTTTTTTGGTCAACCTCGCACTCAATTTCCGATCCAAATTTTTTTTTTTTTAGGTTAAGGGTCACCGACTGACCATAAAAACACAAAATGCTGACAGATCCAGATGGAGTTTCGATCACAATCTTGAAGAAAATTTTTTGGCCTATATCTCAGAAACTATGCACTTTAGAGCAAAAGTTATTGCAACCATTATTGTAGAATTATAAATGAAACTATCTTTTCGGATTTGGTCGCGGATTTATTATGATTTTTGGTTCCCGACGTTTCGAATGCTTTACAGCAATCATGGTCACGGGAGAGACTCTCCCAAAAATCATAATAAATCCGCGACAAAATCTGAAAAGATAGTTTCATTTATAATGTCAAACATTCGCGTAAGCCTAAGAAAGTATCAATATTGTAGAAATTAAAATTTCGCATCTTTTATTTCCTATAAACTTTTATGTAAAACTTACCGTTTACAATTTATTGAACATGCCTTTTATTGATAAATCCAATATTTTGAGAGTTGTCTACTGAGACAGAAAAACCGGTTCATTAAATGGGCGACGACAAAAAATAAATACGATTTTCCATAAATTAAATATAAATTCAAAAAATTTATAACCGACTACATAAAAAGAGGTTTCAAAAAGATAAAAAATGAAAATAATTCAAATAGAAATTCAGAAATGAATAAGCACAAAATTGTCTTCGTAGAACCGTGGCTATGTAATGGTTTTTTATGTAATCTGTGGTAATGGTAAGTATAGCAGACATTTAGAGCGAGCGAGACTGTATCGCTAGTTATTTATATAACGATCTACTTATACAAATAATTTGTAAATAAAAGGTTTACAAATAAAAGATATTTTCATATCCCTTTAAATAAGACGTAAAAGATCAAGATGGAATTTACTTTAGTTCCAACCTTTAATATGTACAAATCTTAATACCGCCAAAAATCGTTACACTGGGAGGCTTATTGTGCGTATTTTGTATATGTTTTAATAGAACATTATTGGGTAATAGTAAATAAAAAGTATAATAAAAATCCAATAGGAAATATGAGAATAAGAAGCTAAGCATGCCCACGATTTTGTTAGTGGATTTCTAAATAATATTAAATAAAAAAGGTGAATAATCTATGTATTAACTACACAAGAAGGGAATGATTGTTTTTTTAAAGGCACTCTTTAAAAATGTTTTTACTGGTGTGATATAATAAATACACTCGTAAAGAATAAAAATGTCAAAAAATTCAATAACTATACCTTGTCTGACCCGGAACTCAAACATAACAAGAAAATTACAAGAATTCATTGGTCACTCATATAAAAAAAATTGATTAATTATTATGTAAGAGTGTTAACCGTGCAAAAACTTCAATCTATACATATAAATAAAATTGGAGTGTCTGTTTTTTGTGTTTAATTACAAATTAACAGCTTTTCACTAAATGCATATAAAAGCATACACGATACTAACAACAAAATAAAAATAACTAATTCATAAATAAATAAAACAAGTTTACGGTAACAGTGTTTTGTGCTTGCTCTGATGTTTTAAATAGTTTAAGCAGTCAAAAACGTGTAATTTCGTGACAATATTGTGTTCTTATACTCATTGGATAATGAACCGTGTAAACAGCAATAAAACTTGATGAAAAATACAGTGATTTGACTTTTATAGCGTAAAAACTTAAATGATATATAACTGTGGACTTGTGAAAAACGGTGGGCGTACAATATTTATTGAGCGATTACCTACATCTACAATAATAGTTGAACTCTAATTTGAAAGTAGTATTTAACTATTTCGCTCAACTCGTTAAGTCTTGTTGTGGACAAACGGCGCAGTTGTAAGATACGCATCTCCCTACATCCGAGTTCAAATCTCAGTGCTATATATATTTTTTATTTTTTTTATTTCTTAAATATATATCTTTTTTTTATATTTAAAATGGTTCTCTGTTCATCGTGTACTGCAAGTATTTTGGTAACGCAGAAGCGTATTAAATGCACATCTGCAAATTGTTCCAATCAATATCACCAGGAATGTATAAAGACTAATGAGACTACTATATCACGTGCCAAGTGGACATGACCTACATGCAATAAGTATTCCTCAAAAGAAGAAGATGACAGCACACCTACGAAAAAAAAATCCCCAGCTCCCGCGAATACCGTGTACCCATCTGTTTCTACTCCGAATATAATTTCTTTCCAAGACATGATTCTTGAAGAAATACGTAGTTTGAGAAGTGAAATAAATAAAAAATTTGCTGAGCAACAATTATGTTTGAATAAATTTGATTTGTCTCTGCTTTCTCTTCAGAAGGATATCAAAGAACTTGGCTCTAAATTCTCCGAAATGCGTACAGAACTGGATGAAGTTATTAAGTCTCTAAATTTTTTATCGGAGGTCCACGATGAGCAAATCAAAATCAATGCCGAGAACACTAAGATGATCTCCCAACTCACAGCTGAAAATAATTCTTTAAAAACTCAATTAAACGATATTTCTAACCATCTCGCTGAAATAGAGCAAAGGTCACGAGAATCCAATATTGAACTTCAATGCGTACCTGAGCATAAAAATGAAAATTTAATAACCATCATACAACAATTAGCCAGCACTGTGTCGTACCAGTTATCCGATAAAGATGTGTTAAGCTGTCACAGGGTTGCAAAATTTAATTCTAATAGCAAAAGACCTCGCAGCATTATAGTTAAAATGTTAAGCCCTAGAGTTCGCGATAATTTCCTAGCGGCTATTAAGTTATATAACTTCAAAAACAAAGATTCAAAGCTTAATTCCTCACATCTTGGATTTGCTACTGGCCAGCCGATTTATGCAATGGAACACTTATCTCCTGCAAATAAGCAATTACATGCAGCTACTAGAATAATTGCGAAAGAAAAAAAATATGAATTTTTATGGATACGAGGAGGTAAAATTTTTGTACGGAAAAATAGTAAGTCAGAGGCTAAATTGATTAAGGACAAAAACTCTTTAGAAACGTTGTAATGGTAGTTATTTTCATTATTAAATGTATGTTAATGGAGCAAAAATACATAGTTAAAATTCAGTTTAAATGTGTATTATCAGAACGTTAGAGGTTTACGCACGAAGTTAGATAATTTTTATGTCTCTGTATTGGCTAATAATTATGATTTTATAATTTTAACAGAAACTTGGCTAAACGATACGGTGTTTGATCATGAAATCATTGATCAAAGATACAATGTATTTAGACGAGATAGATCTTCTTGTTTATCTTCATCTCACAAAAAAGACGGGGGTGGCGTTATGATTGCCGCTTTAAAAAAGTTTGAAATTATTCGAAAACTTCAATGGGAATCTTCATGTGAAGACCTATGGATTAGCTTGTCATTAGGTAAAAATAATATAGTTAATATATGTGTAGCTTACTTGCCACCACCGTTAGATGGATGCTATGTTGACACATTTCTCCAAAATCTTTCGCGTGTATTAACGAATGTTAATAGGAAATCATCTACAATCTTAATTGGTGATTTTAATTTAAGTGATCTATTGTGGGAGTATAATGAAAGTCGACGATTTTTGTCCCCTTCAATATCAGATAGCTACATGGTAAATAACTTTTTAGACAATATATCTTTTAATAACCTTTATCAATGTAATTATGTTCTTAATGGAAATGGTAAAATTCTAGATTTGGTTTTTTCTACTGATCCTCTTCGTATAACTATTAACCAAGTTACAAGACCTATTATACCGTCAGAAATTCATCACCCTCCTTTAGAAATTTATTATCAAACGGCATCATATAGCACTTTAAAATACAATAAAATACTATCATATAACTTTGCAAAATGTGATTATGAATCTGTAAACTTTGCTCTAGAATCGATCGATTGGTCTGTTCTCTGGGACGGATGTTTGGATATTGATGAAATGATTCAAATATTTTATTCAACTTTAACACCGATTATAGATAAGTTTACCCCTCTTAGAAAGCCCATTAATGAAAAATTCCCTACCTGGTTTTCGTTATCACTCATCAAAACTCTTAAAGAAAAAGCGAAGTATCATAAAAAATATAAAATTTACGGAAATGAAATGGACAATTTAAGTTATTTAATCTTAAAAGAACGATGTGACCTATTAATAAAAGAATGTTACACTAATTTCAAGAGTAGGGTTCCTGACCAATTACGGCGAAACCCGCAATATTTTTGGAAGTTTTTTAAAGATCGAAGGAGTAATTGTACTTCAATACCTAATGAAATGACGCTGGGCAATGAAAAAGCAATAGGAGGGCAAGAAATATGCAATCTTTTCTCTAAACATTTCCAAAGTATATATTCTCTAGGCCAAGCAAACTCTACACCTATTCAAACATCTAAAGATACACAAAATCATTTATCTTTTGGAACATTAGTTATAGATGAAAATGATGTTCTTAAACACCTCCAATCTTTAAATATAAATAAATCTCCAGGCCCTGATAGTTTGCCTTCTTCATTTTTAAAGAACTGTGCATTTAATTTGTATAAGCCGTTATGTAAAATTTATAATAAATCATTAGAAATTGGAATATTTCCGTCTGAATGGAAAAAGGCTTATCTGTCACCTATTCATAAGGGTGGAGATGTGAGTGATGTCGCTGTTTATCGTCCTATTTCATTACTGTCAAATTGTGGAAAAATATTAGAATCGATTGTTAATAAAAATATATTGAACCATGTACGTCGGTACCTAAATTGTAACCAACATGGATTTTTACCCGGTAAGTCTACAGCATCTAATCTAGTTTCTTATGTATCAGATATTGCAGAAGGTTTAGATAAACAGAAAGAAGTCCATTCTATATATACGGATTTCAAAAAAAGCATTTGACCTAGTGAATCATAATTTATTATTAAAGAAGATTGAAAACATGGGTATCCACGGCAGTTTATTAAGATGGATTGAGTCATACTTAAAGAATCGCTCTCAGTTAGTAAATATTCGTGGATTTAAATCTGAAATGTGCGAAGTAAAATCTGGAGTTCCCCAAGGGTCACATCTGGGCCCATTGCTATTTTTGATATTTATTAATGATTTATGCAATACTATTAAATCAAATTTCAAATTTTTCGCCGATGATTTGAAAGTTTACCGAGTTATCAATGATGAATCTGATAAGCAACTTTTACAAACAGACATAAACTTTATTGTTGATTGGTGTAATTTAAATCAAATGTATCTCAATCCTTCTAAATGTTTCTTTTTAAAATTCTCGCGAAAAATTAATTCAGAATTAGTAACATATTATATTGATAATTTACCTATCCAAGAAGTTACAAGTATGCGAGACCTTGGTGTTATATTCGATAGCTCGTTGAGTTTTAGGAAACATTATGATAATATAATAAAGAAAGCTTCAAAATTATCTGGTTTTATTAACAGGCAACTGAAATTATTTAAGGAACCAAATGTCACTATTCTTATATTCAATACATTAGTGCGTAGCTTACTAGAATACTGTAGTACAGTATGGAGCCCGTGTTATCAAGTTTATATAAATAGATTAGAATGTGTCCAAAAAAGATTTTTATATCACGTTTCTTATACAAATAACAAGTGCCATGAATTAAATTCTTACATACAAAGATTAAATTATTACAAAGTATCATCGCTGTCTACACGTAGGAAAACACTTGATATAATGTTTTTATACAAGCTAATTCATGGGTCTATTGATTCACCTGATCTGTTGCAACGACTAAACTTTTGTATATCACGTAGTAGTCGTTTACAAAATCGTAAGACATTCTATCTTCCAAACGCGAGAACTAACGTAATGAGACACTCGCCTTTATTCCGCATGTGCTCAGTGTACAACGATATTCGCTTTCAATTAGATATATTTAATGAAACTTCTATAGCCTCTCTACGTAAGAAATTAAAGCAAATTGTTTAGTTTAGTATTGTTGTTAATTAATTGTATGTTACATGTTGTTGTTATTACATAAAATCCGCTCTTCTCATTGTTACCGTAGGTTTAATTTCCTTTTTTGTAAAATATTATTTGCATGCTGTGTCTGCATCTAGAAAAATGCAATCTAGTGTATTAGTTTTATAAGCATAACTACTTTGTACATGTATTTAGATTGTCATTTGTTTTGTAGACCTATAAACAATAAAAAAAAAAAAAAAAAAAAAAAACTAGACTAGACTACTTTTTAACCGACTTCAAAAAAGGAGGAGGTAGAAATTTTATTCGGGTTCGCTGATGCTAAACCTAGGAACGAACCCTATTCTATGAGAAAAAGAGACCCTTTGTACATTGTGGCAAAAAAAACAAATAATAAATAAATATGTTGGGACATTATTACATCAGCGCCATCTAGTTTCGTGGTTAGCTACAAAGCTTTTGTTACGGATACCAGATAGTTGATACACTACACATATATACTTTTTAAATACATACATACATATTATAAATATAAACACCCATGATTGGAGTACAAACATTCGTGCTGAACAAATAAATGCCCCTAGCCGAACGTGTCGTCAAAATTGAAAAAAAAATGGGTATTCTTTAAAAAAGAAAATGCCTAAATCTTAAAAGTCAACAAAAAACTACGCAAGTTTTAAAAATCAATTGATTAAAAATTATTGATTAGAATCAATGCAATAATAAAGCAAATGAAACGTAACACTATATGGTATTCAATAAATAACCCTTTTGAGGTAGAAGTAGATTTAGTTGCTATTCAATATTCAGCTAGCGATCTGAAGTTCAAGTAAGATACGAAAGGGAAAGGGTTAGTTTGGTTATTTACAATCTTTTTGCGTATTCACGTCATATATAATGAAATTATGCAAAACTCACAGGCATATGTCATTTGACGAGGGTCGAAGGGTGTCCCCATCCGAGCAATTCTGATATCAGTTTTATTAATAACCTAATTTGCCAACTACTTTGTTATGGCGGAGAGTTTTTGTATCGTCCACAGGTTGGATTGAATTAAATTACAGTTGCTTCTAGATTATGAATAACGATAGACGATTAAGTATGATAAATTATTTCCCTGCCCTCTTTTTATTCTAGTACGATGAATAGTACGCTTAGTGGATCAGTATTTTTTTTTTCTTTATACTACCAATTAACGTGCAAAAAAAAGGTAAAAATTGTACAAAAAAAGCACAAATGTAGCTATTTATTCATATTGATATTTATTTACTTAAGGAAAATATACACTGCATAAATGTTTACCAGTAGATTTATATGGGATCATCCATAAAACTTTCAAGAACAACACTACACGTAAGATTCATATTAAAAAACTTTTTTGTAATAGGACAGGTAGTGCAGAGCAGCTTTTTAATGTCGTCAAAATGAAATAAAAATATTAATAGTACACTTCTACTGGTTAAATATTAAAATTTTATTAGGCCATTAACAGAGGTATCTAACTATCGAATACTTTATGATGATGACCCAACCCTGGATTCGAATCCGGAATCTTCATATTATGCACAACTGTACATGCTAACCATTACACGTCTACACGACACGTTTGGAGCAGTTTGTAGTGATTCTTTCTTGCGCCAGCGGTCGCGGGTTCGAGTCCCGCTGGAGGCATTCATTTGTTAAACTCGTATGTTTGTACTCCAGGCATGGGTGTTTATATTTATAATATGTATGTATTTAAATTTATATATGTAGTTTATCAACTATCTGGTATCCGTAACTAAAGCTTCGTAGCTCACCACGAAACTAGATAGCGCTGTTGTAATAATGTCCCAACATATTTATCTATATTTATTTATTACACCACAGAGGTAGTCGAGCCAATAGTGTATTGTGATAATGTATAAATAAGTAATTATAGTAGCATAATAATAGATCTCATCAAATTTATACAAAACAGTAATTTAAAAAGATTCGTAATAGAATAACGTATACAATTCTTAGAAGGCTACAAAAATAGAGTGCTCGACTATTCCAGATTGTATATATCTTGCCTGCGTTCAAAAATAATTTGCTTACAAGAATTTATAATGAAAGTAATTTATAACGTATTTATAATGAAAGCCTACATAATACTACCAAGAACTTGTCTGACATTCAAAACTCTTTTTAGTTTTTGTACCTAGTAATTTTTCTAGGAAAAAACGCTGTAATTTTTATAGGAATTTTATTCAGAATGATTTTTTTTTCAAACAGTTGTTTAATGTTCAGAAATCAGTAAAGTGAGCGTCAGTCGCCGCACCAGCGGTGGAGCTAAAGGAGGCAGCATGAAGAAGTCATTGGAAAAAAATCTGCTTACTCAGTGCAATATGTAAACTTATCTATACATATAAATAAAATTGAAGTGTCATTTTTAATTACAAATTAACAGCTTCTTACTAAACATATGAAAGTATATACGATACTAGCAACAAAAACCAATTTTTTTAAATTTTTGTCTGTCTGTCTGTTTCTTCCGGGTAATCTCTGAAACGGCTGACCGATTTTGACGGGACTTTCACTTGCACATTGCTAATTATAATGTTATAAGGCGTAACTTAGGCTTTTTATACGAATTCAGAAAAAGAAGGAGGTAGAAAATTGATTTTTTTAACTATCGAAACCCGTAGTTTCGCTGACGCTAAATCAAGGGACGAACCCGAGTCAGTCGCTAGTACTTACTAATATTATAAAGAGGAAAGATTTGTATATTTTTTTATGTAACGAATAAACTCAAAAACTACTGGACCTATTTCAAAAATCCTTCTGCCATTACAAAACTAGTGAAAACCGCAGACTCCCACGCGTTAGATAGTCGTAATATATTTTCATACTATATTTGCTGCTTTCTCAGAGCTGTTCAACTCCACATTAGAAATAATAATATTTTTTGTTAAAGCTCTATATAAGTAAAGGTCAGTATCAATGTCCAAAATATACTGATATGAGATACTGAATTACAGTCATATTGATTTCTGAAAATGAAATAGTTGTATCATACTTTGTATTTACGGTATATACTCGTAACATAGATCTTATCAGTATCACACATATCGAGATTGAGTGAAAGTGGAGAGAACATGAGTGAGAGAACCAACTAAAATTATGGTAGTCGAAAAATAGTTCCAGAATTTTTTTAAAATCTGGTAACCGATAATATCGGTGTCGTAGACAGTTGGCATTAGATAACCTAGTAATGCGAGTTGAAATCTGGATCTCGTACCTCTGATATTTTTGTGTGCGAATCATTTCTACTTGATTATTGCTTGTACGGGGAAGGAAAATATCGTGAGGAAACCTGCATGTCTGAGAGAACCTAGCAAGTTTTCGACAAACAGACTTATGTATGATAGACAGAGTAGTTCGCCAACAGTTTGTCCAGTATGATGGACTGTATTAAACCTCCTCATATTGAAGGAAGACCTGTGCCCAGAAGGACGTTTAAAAGGCCTGAATAAATAATATCATCCACGTCCCCGTTGACCACGTCCTCATTCGCCGTGATCAATTGTATGGCAGTCGCGCCGGTCGCGGTCGTGTGTTATTTGAAATCCGATTGAATTGGTGGTAGAACCCTTGATTGTTTTTGTGCCTAAGCTATAACTATAGCTGAAAATCTGAGTGGAACGGCGTAACTCACGAACAGACTTTTGCTTTTTGGTTACGGATCCCTAAAATATTCAAAATCTGTCCCATCAGTGGTAACAGTCATACTCAATTACATCTATTATTTCAACACAACGGATATTGGAAAGTAAAATACCTTTTAAAATTGAAATTCAAAAGCGGCCCGCACCACCGCACTATATCCTGCCCTGCTAACGTCCTTTATCTATGACTTCCCATCCTATACAATTGATGGCTCCATTTCGGATTCAAACGTTTTGTGATAGCATATTGAATGGTAATAGTGAAATATGGTTGAGATATCCCCATCTTTTCGAATTCTAGTACAGATATATTGTAAAAATACAATTCCGAGAAGATTGGTGAAGCGTAGTGGTCATGTGGCTACTTTGCAGAAAAACAATATTCGCGGGTTCGATTTTAGAGCTAAATAAATAATATTTCTATTTACAACATTAATAACGGTTTCAACACTATATAAGACTGTATTAATAATATCGTTATCCTTTTAGTGAATTGTTTTCCTTTTTCGACATTATTTCAGATTACATACTCCAACTAGACCCTGTGCGTTCTTCTATAACATTTATTATTTTGCTAGAATAACTCCTACATTCTATATATGAATTAGAATATTCAGAGAAATATTGTTTTATGTATTGATATTAAAAGTATTCATTTGCACTAATGAAAAAAGACAACTAATAATAAAAACAAATATGTTGGGTCATTAACACACAACAACGCCTAATTCTATGGTAAGCTACAAGGCTTGTGTTACGGATACCAGATAGTTGTTACACTAATATTTAACTTAATATAATGCCCTCAGCGGGACTCGAACCCCCCACAAGGAGCCTGCCACTACAAATATAGCCAAAAATGTTGTCATTAGTTAAAATAACGAACCAACTAACATTAATATTTTAATGTTGACTATACTCGTATTTATCGTACATATTAGTGAATAGTGAATGTATTACATTACTGTAGCCAGCTGAAAGCTTCCATCACGATAGGCGTAGGTCGAGCGTAATGACTATTGAAGACCAATTTAATTAGACAGCCGTGCGTAATTTAGTTCGTACAATTCAATACTATTTGGACGATAAATCTATTCGATAGGGCGTTGGGAACGAATGTCGAATACATGTAATGAAAGAATTTCAACTAATACAACCTTTATCAACAAAATGGTTGCTATTACTAATATTATACATACGAAAGTAACTCTATCTATCTTTCTGTTACGCACGCTTTGACCACTACAGCTATTGCTACGAAAATTTTGATAAATTTTGATATATAAATAGATGAGACTTTTGAGAAGGAACTTTTTGTCCCAAAAAATAATTTGACGGGGACATAATTGCAATAGTTCGCATCCAGCAGTTAAACGATTCACATTGTGACTGTTTGATATTTAAGTAATACCCTTTTGAAAGACTGAATTTGTACTATCTAGAAATAAATTTATACAAACTCAATTTAATGTAAAATTCACATTACATAATTACCAAACTCTACTTTTTAACTCTCAACGTAAAAAGAGAGATATTATAAGTTTATCGTATCTGTATGTCCGTCTTTGGAATTGCGGAAACCTATTCTAAATTGGTCTCAAAAGATGATTTGTGAGATCGTGAGTGTGCTTAGCTTTAAATCAATTAATTCCGTTCAGACGGTCATCAGCTCTTTACTAGACGGTAAAAAAAATAAGAAACTTCCACAAAAGTGACCACCGAAACTTAGGATTTATTTTTGTTGCTAGTTACATTATAACAATATGGTATCCTTAGCATGACACTGCTGTCTCATGTGATTTCTGCAAGATATTTATCACTATGCCAATGCTTAGGATCATGGAAATGGCGAAATATTTTTATCTTAAACAATATTTTCAGAACCAAGCTTATCTTTTAATATAATACATCGTTTATCTTTTTCAGCGACTTCAAAGCAAATACACAATTTACGTGTATGTTTTTCTGGTAAAAGGATATTTACTTCGCAATTTATGACAAATGTTATGTTATTATTATAGTGAAAAGCACATTAAAAATAATAATTCTTAGAATTGTGAAGAAAGTGAATCTTGATTTGTAATTTTTTCATTTTTTTTGAATAAAGGGCAAATATAATATCCAATTTGTATAGAGGTTTCAGTAATTTAAGAATAAATTGATTTCGATCTCTTTTATGTCAGTACTTATATCTTACTGTCTGGAAGACATAACCGGTTAGAGATTATTTTGCATTTTTGTTCTGTTTAAACCAAGAGAATGTCACACCAACATCCCAACTATAGTTCGATTACTTGACACTCAATAACGATTTTTGGCTCGAACCAGGACTCGAACTCGAACCCTTGCCTTACTTATAAGTACTACATAAAGTCATATTATTATCCCGAGACTAACTTTCTATTGTGATATATTATTTATTATAATAAATTAGATAAACCCTGAAGCATGTTTGATTTTGTAATCTCATGATCTCAGCTGCCGCCTTTTCCATATGTTGGACTTTGTCCAAATTACTTGTATTCTTGCTTGCCGGAAGCTATAAGATACGAAATAAATTTTAAATTTACGTTTATAAAATAATTATAGTTTTACTTTTAAGTATATTTTCTTAATACCTTCCTTTACTCCTTCTTTACCCTTCTTCTACCTTTTTATTCCTCTTTTAATTATGTCGATGTTGCTATTTTCATGACAATAAACCGTTGAAAATTTTATATACTTTTAATAGAATTTCCAGATAAATACTTTCTGTTCTGTTCAAACATTTTAAAATTCCAAATTTGTCGTTTAGTTCTTTTGAAAAATCTTATTGAAATAGCCATTATTATCTAAAAAGGACATAGTTAATTTCAGAGATTTTGGGCCTTGTTTATTAAAGGAAAAAAGTGTATAATAAATAAATAATAAATAAATAAATAAATATGTTGGGACATTATTACACACACGCCATCTAGTTCCGCGGTAAGCTACGAAGGAAGCTTGTATTACGGATACCAGATAGTTCATATACTACATGTATAAGTTTTAAATACATACATATTTTAAATATAAACACCCATGACTGGAGTACAAACATCCGAGTTTTAACAAATGAATGCCTCCAGCGGGACTCGAACCCGCGACCGCTGGCGCAAGAAAGTAGGGTTACTACAAACTGCGCCAACGTGTCGCATTTTCATGATATCACTGGGCTACTATTACTATACCTACTAGCGATGATTAAAACTATTACGACAAGCGACTTTCAAGGGCTTTCATAAAAAATAAAAATACATATAAAATGTTACTAATGAGTAAAATTGTAAAAAGTTTACAATACATTTTTTTACATTTTTGTTTAACATCAAAGATGAACTATTTAATTAAAAATAGATAGTAAAAGGAATTTCAACAAGAGTTTAGTGTTCCCTCCTTTCCACCTGAACATTATGTGAAGTACTCGCTGTTTAAACTTTAAAATATTTTCAGTTTTACACAAGAGCTTACGGTATATTGGATTTTATGTATCTGAACAAATTCCCCAGACATATTTTAAATTTTAATAGACTCAAAAACTGCTTAACCTTTGACCGATTATGCAAATGGTGTTTACATTTTTTTAATTTTACTACCACAGATGATTGTATTTACTAAGGGGAAGTGGGAACCCCGGAAGAAAATTGTAAGCAAAAATAGTGAATATATCTAAAAAAAATGAAGTGAAAGGTCATTCGCTTACCCTTCAAGAAATATTGAAAACCGCTTGACGTATAATGATAAAAGGCAGGGAGGTAGTTCATAGTTACAAGACGTCCGTTTAAAACGAGTTTTGCGACAGGACCGAATTAAGGAGGTCTAAGGGCTCTCGCAAGTTTGGATGAAAGTCCTTCATTTTTTGTGCTACTACTCTTGTAGGATAGAAAATGACCATCTGATAAAGTTTGTCATTAAAAGATAATATAATTTATCATTTAACAATAACAGTAGATTCACATTGAGTTGAACATACAAAACCACCTATAAAATCTAATTATTCTAATTCATTTAGCAAGTTATTCGAAACCGATACTAATGAGGGGATATTGTGAGAGTAATGTTAATAATAATAGAAAAGCTGTATGTTCCTAAATGGCACATCAAACGGGTTGTTTTATATACTGACTAGCGACTCGCCCTCGCTTCGCTTGGGCTTTTTCCTAGATTTAGCACAGGCAAAGCCGCGGGATCCGCTAGTTATACATATATCAAAATCCGTTGCGTAGTTTTAAAGATTTAAGCATACAAAGGGATATAGGGACGGAGAAACCGACTTTATTTTATACTACTCGTATGTAGTGATGTAGTGATTTAATGACTAGCATAAGCTGGAGAACGCGAGGTCCTAGGTTCTTTTTTTTTCTCTTTATTTAAAGAGCTTAGTCTAATTTGACTATGTCGCTCTGTAAGTTAAACAAAAATTATTTTCTTAAATCTATATATATTTTTGCTAATTTATACAATAATTTAGCATTATCACTAGTAGGGAATGATAAGAAGGAAGAACAAGAAGTAATATATAATTTAAGGTCCTAGATTCGATTTCGTAGTTAAATAATTCAACAAAAGCATTCTTATTTTATTAGATAGTTTTTTACTGGGACATACAGACAGACAGATAGATATAATTATTGCCTTTTAATATAGAATAGTAAAAATATGTATCTATATATATACAACATAAAAAATTGTTTAACGTTACAATAAAAACCCAATATTATGTATTTTTAATAAGTATTTTTCTAAAACAGCAATATTGCCTTACCATATAGCAGAGGAGACGTGGAAGATCGACCTTCACCGATCTGATAACCAGATGAGACATATTTTTTATCGAATATAATTTATAAACAAATATGCCTATAATTACTTGCCTATCTGAAAGTGCTCATTGCTATTTTTAGCTAGGCAACAGTGCTTTAAGTATGATTTTTTGCAGGCAATTCTATATGACTGATTTTGTAATAAAATGATCTAAAATTTGATATAACTTTCGATAAGTTAGCAGAACGATGGAGTCACCTATATTGACTTACCTGTTCACATCGGCTTGCCAGGTAGCTATACACAAAAATGAGTAGGAAGCCTACTGAGGAATATTCTGTGTGTTAAAAACTAACAGTGAAATAAAATTCATTTGGTTATCAAAAGAATGAAAGTGATGAAAAAAAAATCGATTAAAGTTAATTTAATTAAAAATAGCCATGAGCACTTTCAGATAGGCAAGTAATTATAGGCATATTTGTTTATAAATTATATTTGATAAAAAATATGTCTCATCTGGTTATCAGATCGGTGAAGGTCGATCTTCCACCGGCTCTTAGACCAATACGAATTAAGATACACTTCAAACAACAAAAAGTAATGTACTAAATACGCTAGAATCATAGCACACCAAATTTATCAAGCTAATATCTCACTATGCAGTGACATAGAGACAGGCAGAATTTAAAAAACTAAAGATTCATATTATTTATATTTTATTTTATGTATAAGAAGAAAAATTGTTTTGTAACGGACCCTACATCAAGGCATTCCATGATTAGTATTTTTTTTAAAGACAGTATTAATAGTCGTGGAATATATCGAAGCCAGGTGGAGCTCGAGATACTTCATTAAATTTTACGCATATGCAAGCTATGGGAATTTACTCACTAAGGTGCGTTCAAGCGTATGTAAAATGTTTTTCAAGAGGAATTTCAATAACAAGAATATTTACTTGGTAACGATTTTTAATATATATTTTTCAGGGTCTCAATCTTTCTTCATACGAAATCCTTACTTCCTTATCCTTATTAATATTATAAATACGAAAGTAACTCTGTCGGTCTATATGTTTCTCAATCACGCCTAAACTACTGAACCGATTTTGAAATTTGGTCTAGAGCTAGTTCATTAGAAATACCTAGGCTTTTAATTCTGAGTTTCAATCGCCAGTTCTTCTAAGGTCAGAGGTTTCTTCTTTCCGAACTGGTAGTAGACTCATGACGTTCAGTAAGAAATTGTAACAATTTTTATGCGGAATAAAATATTTTGATTTGATTTGATTTGAAAAAATAGATATAAATAAGACTTTCAAAGTTTATAAAATATTAACCCTAAAGGGGGTACCTAGAAACGAACCGGCTGAGCTTATTTATTTTTATTTTCGCTAGTTCTCTACATAATATCATAATAATCTAAATGGGTTCAGCGGAGTTACACACATAAAGCAGTCTGTGAGTAAATAGTATTATAGTGGCTGTGATAGTAACTTTTTCAATCTATAACACATTAATAGATTTCTTTAAAATAGATCTTTAAAAATAAAGATTCTATTTAAAAACTGGCGGAACCTTTTTTACCCTTGAGTTGATTGAATTCGGATAATCCTTTCTTACAGGTAGGTTCGTTACTTCTTACGAGTTAGTAGCATTTATACTGTTGTAATTTCTTGACTAAACAAATTAGTGAGCAGTATTTGGCATTTTATATGGCGAAAGTCGCTTGTGAATGCTCGCTTATATATTCAACTTATATTCCTATATGGAACATTTTGATGATTACTAATTATGTTATGGTGAAGGGAAAGGTTGTGAAGAAACCTGCATTTCGAGGAGAACCTAATTGATTTTCATAAGCCATTTGAAGCCACTTGGCGATTAGGTTGAATATATTATATGTATATAAACATAAGCTTTAACGTATTTATGGATTCTATCATATTCAAAACTTTATACCAGTACTAAAAACTTTCATACGAAAAAAGAACATCGAGAAGTTATGTTCTTTTTCAATATGAAACTCGTTTATCTCTTACGATTCTGTTAATACGATGTTCGTTTGAATTTTAAAAATTCAATTTTGGCTGAAAATTCTCTTGTGATTGAATTTTCATTTGAGTGAGTTTCCCATCGCCTTTTAACATATTGAGGAAGGGTTGCTGAGATGGGGACGGGTTCCTAATGCTCAAGATACGTTATAAATCAAGTATTGATTAACTTCTATAGATGTAAGAGTAATGTTAATTTCATTAACAACTAAAGATTCATTTAGTAGATTTTTTTTGGAATTAATTTTGTAGTATTAATTTTATTTATTTTTATTATTCATTAAACATTTATTTTTCTTAATATCATATAAAGAATAGAGGTTTTCAAATATTTTATAAGCACTCTTAAAATTAAAATATTTTCCCTTGAGATAGAAATATGATATGATGATGTAAAATTTTTACTAAATGTCCTCAGTTTTAGGTTAAGGCTTTCTTTTAAATTCTTTACTTAGAAATGTATGTTTTCGAATGCTTTTAATAATTTTTGATTTTCATTAGTATTAGTACTACAATTTTGATACACAGACTGCACTACAATAATATTCACTATGACTCACAGCGCCATCTAGTTTCGTGGGAAGCTTCGAGGCTTATGTTATGGATACCAGATAGTTGATACACTACACAATACACATATATAACTTAAAATACAGAACAATTCAAACTATGGTGTTTTACAAAGCTACCAGTGGGACTCGAATCCGCGACCGCTAGCACAGCAAGCAGGGTCACTACAACCTGCTGAAAAAAGCTTGTTCTAAAAGAACCATTCTGTTAAGCATTAACTTTCTTGTCATTTTAACGTAAACACGTATACTTGAGAAATGAAGTATCTCGAGAAATTATTTCTACATTATATAATGTCAGGCCTATCTCGTAATATAATGGAGACAAAGTAAAATGAACTTTGACACAATGTAACTGGGTTTAATTTTGTGTAGTCTTTCCATCTCTTCACCGATGCCTTCCATCGAACTTGACCTACTTGTCCAAAGAATGTACGAAGAAATTTTAGCTAAAATCTGATCTTTAGTCATTTGTCTCAAGAGTTGTCGTATACCAAAAAATTATAATAATATTATGAATGAAAATGTAATATGAGTTATATTTAGATTGATCTTATTTATATTGTATCGTTGTATTGTTAGTAATAAATATAACCTTTCCTATAATACTTTCTTAGGTTTACGCGAATATTTGACATTATAAATGAAACTATCTTTTCGAATTTTGTCGTGGATTATAATTTTATGTAGTAAGTAACACTCTTTTTACTAAATTCATACGAAATTATATAATATGATACTTATAATTTTCTTTAATAGTTAATGTTTGTTCTGCCTATTCTTTTAGTGGTTTTTTATGGAACGGACTAATTTTCACCGGAATTTCACTGTTAGATAGATGATGTTATAAGGAGTAACTTATACTACTTTTATAGTAGAAAAATAATTAGGTTTCAGCCCAAAAAATAAACCGAGAATAAGGTACTAATAATAAGTAAATGTTAAATTAAAAAAAGAATTAAAGGTGCACTAGTAAATAAACAAGCGTCTTAACAATTTAGACTTATATTAATAAAGTGAAAATATGGACTTAGGCCATTTAATAGCGCTATTCAATTATATTTAAGCCTTATCATGTTTCGATGCCACAAATTATTGTTGTCGTCTGGAGCGACATCGCCGGAACTACCGCCCTTATAGAATTTAAGAAAAATGGTTGACACAATTTCAATTTTCCCTTTAAGTCCAAATTGAGAAATAGAAGCTTTTAGAACATAACTAGGATATGATTATAAAACATCAGTCATAATAAAACATATTCTTCACAAACATATTGCCCGAAGCCGTAGTATTCAGTTGTTAATGTTAAATAAATACTAATACTATTAAGAGGTAAAGTTTGTAAGTTTGTTTGTAATGAATGAAAATCTTAAACTAAATATCTGCTGAACTATTTTAGATAAAATTTGAAACAAAAATAGATTATTACCCTGGAAAAGGTTAAGGATAATTTTTATTCCGGAAAACATCCTTAAGGGAATGAAAGTTTGTAAAGTGAAGTAGTTAAGCTGTAATAGAATTTAAAGGATTACTTTTTTTAGTTGTTCGCATGTTACGTTGGGCGGGTGGAGTCACTCTTAGAGATAAAGTTCGTAACGAATATGTAAGGGGGAGTTTCAAAGTAACGCCTATGACTGAGAAAATTACAGAGGCCAGGCTAAGGTGGTACGGACATGTTATGCGCAGACCCGATGACCATATCGTGAAAAAGTGCCTTTCCATAGCTACAAAAAGAAGAGGGCGAGGTAGGCCGCAAACTACCTGGATGACAAATGTCCGAAAGGACATGCAAAAGCTAGGCCTTAGAGATGACGATGCTTACCAACGAAGTGAATGGCGCCGAATGATTAAGAAAGCCGACCCCGCGTAACGGGAAAAGGCGAGGGCAAAGAAGAAGACTTTTTTTAGTAAATATTGAATTGAAAATATATTTTGTAATAATATTTATCATTTTTTGATTACCTTATCATATTATGTAAAAGTGGTAGGAATGAAAGTAAAATATCGCTACCCGTACTCTCCACTCAACATCGGGCACGCGTCCAAAGAATTTTCATGTAAACGTGAACGTTTGAAACCCTCAGAATAAGATCCCAAGTGAACAGACTTGCTTTACACAATCATAGAGGAAACTTTAGCGGCAATATCATTTTTAGTGTTCTATAACAAAAAATATAGTTTAAGCCATAATTCTAACTTTAGTCAACTCATCGGAAAATTGGTAAAACTCGTTAAAAATTTTAGGGACTAATTCGAAGAATTTTATGCCAAAAAATCCTCAGAGGGACGAAAAGGGTATTTGACATATTTTTGGAAATTTTTGTTTATCTTATAATAATATGGCAAAGCAATTTAGTAAAATAATGAAAAAATATATAAAGATTTGTAAGTGGTAGTGCCATGCTTTAGCAGCCGAATGGGCCGGCACGCCCCGTATAGTTCATTAGTACCACTCTCTCACAGAAGACCGGCGTGAAGTGGCAGCTATGCTGTCGCGTTTCGTCCGGTGAGTGAGAGTCCGGGAAGCCCACTCTCCTTCCCCCCTCCCTCTTCCCTTCATCCTCCGCCATCGTTCCCCCCTCCCTCCCACTCACCTCCCTCCTCCCTCCCTCCTTTCTCCCTCCTCCATCCCTCCCTTTCCTGAAAGACCGGCAACGCATCTGCAAGCCCTGGCTTGCAGATGTCCATGGGCGGAGGTGATCACTTCCCATCAGGTGAGCCTCCTGCCCGTTTGCCCACTTTTTGCCATAAAAAAAAAAGATAATTTTCAGTATGAGGTCCAACTTTATTGCTGAAACGTAACTTTTACATGTTCTTACACTATTACGATACAATCAACTGACAAAACCATCTAATTTTTCTTATATACATGTTAGAACAAATAAATTATTTAGAGACGTTTTAAAGTTATATAGGTGTAGTGTATCAACTATCTGGTATCCCTAAGACAAGTCTCGTAAATTATCATGGAACTATATAGTGCTGTCTCTTAGTGTCTGAACAAAGTTATTTTATTTTATTATCTACCATAAAGAGGATCTGATCATGTGACAAAAGTCATTTTATCATCGTAATATAAGTAGAATCGTGGGAGCTTAGTAGTAAGCAATACGTTAAGGAAAATCTTATAACCGCCCATTGTATTATTTAAGCTTCTAACAAGCCATTAGCTTCTTACAATGTATTTGTATGAACAGTTACCGCTTGGGATTTACTCAAACACATATAATATGTATTACATACTTGACGCTTCATGGGAAATCATAATGCGTTGAGTTTAATACAAGATAAGCTAAATGGATTTAAAATTGAATTAGCGCTGGCATTCGACAGTTGCTTTTGGTGAACGAGGTACCGGTAGTAAAGCTTTTGAACGTGAATTAGTAAGATATCCACTATATGTTAGTAATCTAACGATTGTATGGATATGACACATGAAAGCGTTTGATTTTCCGTTTGAAATATACTATCCCCATATCTTTTAATTAGTTATTAGTGTAATACTGTCTAAGGTTTACCCGAATATTTGACATTATAAATGAAACTAGGGAGAGACTCTCCCGTGACCATAATTGCTGTAAAGCCTTCGAAACGTCGGGAACCAAAAATCATAATAAATCCAGGACAAAATCCAAAAAGATAGTTTCATTCATAGTTATTAGCGATTTTAATTATAGAAAGTCAGTTTATCTTTATTTACTTACAGGTGTAAAGAATTTAAAATTCATAGTGATAGAAAATTAGTGATCCCCATCCAAAATAAACAGTCAATCTTTTAGATATTCCAGCTGTTTTAGTATTTAGGATTTTTTATACTGAAATCTTTAAACACCTCTGACGCACCCCAAAAAGAATCATTCAAATCGATCAAGCCATCCTTGCGTTTTAGCGAGACTCATGAACGGCTATTTATATACTCGAATATACCTATATAGATTACAAACAGAGAAAATTCGTTTGTATATTTGTAAGTTTGTTTGTAATAGATAAACTTAAAATCTGCTGAACCGATTTAGATGGAATTTGGTGTTTAGATAGAGAGTAATAGTACATACATGTAAATTTAAAAATTAATTCTCTATTGATATATAACAAAAACAAGATTTCAAAGTTATCCTTCAGTATAAAAGAAAATTGAATATTTATTCTGTGACTTCTAAAAGCGTAGAGACATACTCGTAAATGAAATAAAATCTTGCCAACAACTCCTAACTAGCTTGCTACGGTAACATTTTAAAACTCATAAAACATAAAAGCTTTGAAGGGAAACTTTCCTAAGTAAACCTAAGTATAGGATAGTCGAAGTCGCAACAAACTTACCGTCGACAGCCCGCCTCTAATTACTCATGTTTGCAACTTAAACATCCATGTTTGATATACTTGCGGATAGAATGATTCACAATATCAAGTTTTCTAAGATACATATAGTTCTGTGGCTTATTGGCAGCTCTTGTTTGCCTTAGATATTGAAATCAAAGTGATTTAGTCATAAAATCTATATACATATA
The DNA here is from genome assembly GCA_905231865.2 of Boloria selene. Lineage (NCBI taxonomy): Eukaryota > Metazoa > Arthropoda > Insecta > Lepidoptera > Nymphalidae > Boloria > Boloria selene. The sequence continues at coordinate 812,698 of HG993132.1, forward strand.
TTTCTCGGTGGTGTAGTGGTTAGCATGTACGGTCACACATCCAGAGGTCCTGGGTTTGAGTCCCGGGTCAGGCCAAACTAAGTTATTGAGTCTTTCTATTTAGTAAATCTCGGTTGGCAAGTTGGCGGTGTGTCACCCCCGTGCCTCAGAGAGAAAGACCGACGGCTTTACGTCGGTCCTACGCCTTAACCCTCCCCAGAGTGATAGGAACAGAAAGTGAACTTGTGTCTATGCGTACAATTTGTGCTATAATATCTCCTGCGCAGGCTAATCTAAATGAAATTGGCTGCCATGGCTGGAATTGATCGGAGAACATTAAACATATTATTATATATAAAAATTAATTGCTTTTCATTAGTCTGACTAAAACACAATGGTTAGATAGATTTTTCTTTTTTTGGTTTGAAAGGAGTGGGTCAAAAGTGTTTTAAATGTAGATAATTAAGTAAAAAATGAACTACAACTAATTCGAAAAGATCAAAACTTTTTATTTTATATAGGAATCCCTACCCGTACAAACATACCTAAAGACGAACACGGACGAAGCGAGGGTGAGTAGCGACTCACCATCCAGACTAGCGAGTCTATATAAATCTAGACAATACAGCTCAGTGCCTTTTTTTGTCTGACTATCAACCGATTCTCAAATTATTATTTTTCACTTAGTACCTTGATTTTTAATTGACGAGCCTTAAAGTTAGCGAACATTTATAAGCAGTTTTATAAGTATAATATACTTATATCTGTGGCCCTAGTGAAGAGGGGTACAAGTCCGATTTTGTCGAAAATTAGTTAAATATACCAAATTGATCAGAAAGAAATGCTCTATCATTTGGTGTAAACGGATCTAAGCTATCTCTAAAAACAAAGAAAATATTTGGTGCATATGGGTTTAACTAATACAAACAAAACTACATAATTCGGATTCAAGTACTTTCGTATTGTTTTAAACTGAAAAATAAAAAAATAAAATTGTGTTTTTTAATCTAAATTAACATAAACTACCTACGTTTTTATCAAATTGGTGTTTACCAATACAACAACAGATTGTCCTTATTAAATGGCTTAGTGAGTAATGATATTACTAGACATCAATTTGTTTTCACCAAAATAAATGTCAAAAATCAAGTATAACTCTTTTGAGATCAGTATTCACATTATGCTATTGTGAAATTAATAAATTTAATATAATACAATTCTAGTTGTATTTTACGAGTAGCTTTCATTTTACGTGAGAAACGATATAACTCGTCGCTGCCGCGGAGTGGTGCGGGTGAGTGGGGAGCGCATAGCGCCCGCGTCCCGTCAGTCGCTCGCGCATCCTACTGAGCAGAACCTGTGCGAGTAAGTTAGATCGTTTTACACATATTTTTTGTAATTTATGTCGTGGTGAATGTATACTTTAACAGGTTGAAGTCTAATTGTACCTTTTTACACCTAATAATAATACGTTACAAGAATGTATTAAGGAACGTAACTATTTGGAAATCTCTACATAGTAGGTATAAATCTTTAAAAATACGCAACGGATTTTGATGTATTTTTAATAGATAGAGTGATTCATGAAGTAGGTTAAATACATAGTTTTTGTACATTTTTATTTAAGTTAGTTATTTTCTTTTTAGGATGGCTGGTAGAGGTAGAATTAACCGAATGATAGATCTTGTTCATCGAGAACTGGAAATGGTTAATGACGTGGATTGCTTAATTGAAGAACCTGTACCTACTTGTTTTCTGTTTACCGAGAATCAATCTCCAAAGCCAGGATTTTCGAAGGATAACTCTCCAAAGCCAGGATGTTCTACGGATTATGCCCCAATATTTGAATGTTTAAAAAACGTTTCACCAATCAGTTCAAAATTATGTTCTCCTATGCCTGGATGTTCCCAAAATTTTACCCCAAGGCCGAACCCCGACAAAGATGACAATATATTATTATTTACTGATTCCGACGAAACATATCTCATATGTCTTGATATTGTTTCTCTATTAGTTGATAAGCTGCCATGCCCTGATCTCGATTCTGGTGAAAGTAGTGATGACTACATACCAAATACACCCGATACAAGTGACTCGGATTGTTCAATACGGAATAGGCGTGCAAAAGGAAGACGCAATGTTATTATTCCTCAGTCAGACTCAGACGAGAGCGAGATACGTCATTTTGGGATAGAGAAGGTGTTATACAGGGTCGAAAACGTAAACCTAGGAAAAGTACAAAAGAAAGAAGAGAAGATAGAGAAAATAGAAAAAAGAAAAGAAATCTTGGAAAAAGTTACCAGACAAAAAACGGAAAACCTGTTAAAGAAAGGAACATGAAAAGTTTGGAAACTTGTAGGATGAAATGTGCTGAAAGAATTCCTGAAGCGTTAAGAAAAAAAATCTTTGATCGTTATTGGAGTTTAGGTGACTATGATAGGCGTGTACTGTTCATAAGTAACCTTATAACGTTAAAAGAAAAAGCAACACAAAAAATGGCGCCTACAATCAAAAATAGGAATTATTCCAACGAGTTTTTCCTGAAGTTGGATTTAGAGTGTCATCGCATTTGTAAGGGTTGTTTTTTAAAAACATTCGAAGAAACGCCCAAGTTTGTCCAAACTGTGACAGATAAATTAAAACTAAGCGGTGGTTTGATTATAAATAAATCGTCAAGAGGGAAAAAATCCAGTGTCTTTAAAATTGATGACGAAAGGCTAGAAGATGTTAAAGCTCAAATTTTGTCATTCCCTCTTTACGAAAGTCATTATGGGCGATCGAAGACAAATAAAAAGTTTTTGCCACCCCATTTAACTATTAAGGACATGTACAAGGCTTACTGTGAGATGCATGAAAATCCAGTATCAATCACCATCTACTCATGGGTTTTCAGAGCCCAAAATCTATCTTTTAAGGCGCCTTATGTTGATACGTGTGTGAAATGCGATACTTTAGGTACGAAAATAAAATATAGTGAAGGTGCGGAGAGAGAAGAAAATGAAAAGCTTTTGATAGAGCACCAACGTAGAGCAGAATCTATTTATGATCAAAAATCTCAAGATCGGGCGCTTTCAATTACAAAAAAGGATACAGTAGTCTTATCATTTGACTTACAGCAATGCTTGCCAACACCATACCTTAAATCTGGTGCTGCATTTTACAAACGTCCATTATGGACTTATAATTTGACTTTGAGGGACTGTACCTCTAATAAGGTATATTGTTTTATGTGGCATGAAGGAATTGGTTGTAGAGGGGCAAATCAAGTAGCTTCCTGTTTGTTTTATTACATAATGAACTGCATACCTGATGAGATAAAGCATCTTGTATTTTATTCTGACTCCTGTTCTGGCCAAAATAAAAATATTCACGTTGTTTGCATGTTCCTGTTAGCTGTGCGTAATAATACAAATTTGGAAACCATAACGCATAATTTTTTAGTACCAGGCCATACTCACATGGATTGTGACGTGGATCATGCGTTAATTGAAAAGGCCAAGAAAAAAACTCAAATGGACATTCATCATCCGCGGGATTGGTATCAACTTGTCCGAACATGTAGTAAAAAGAAACCATTTACTGTTGTAGAAATGCATTCTGAATTATTTCTAGATTTTGCGAGTTATCTTAAAGGGCCACTGCAACAAAAGAAAATTGATGAAAATAAGAAGAAGTTTTACTTATCTGAGTGTGCAGCTTTTAAGTATAAAAAAGGAGAATTTCCTCAATATCATTACAAAATGCATGGCGAAGATGAATGGAACACAGTGAATTTGCAAAGAAAACGTGGAAAGTCACCGCTCCCAAGTGTTTTTGAAACCGAATGTATACCCAAATTATACGATGGGCCGATTGCAATTTCTAATGAGAAAAAACAAGACTTGCTTAGTCTTCTCCCACTTATAAACCCCAGTGTCAGATCTTTTTATACTAATTTAATAAGTAATGATAACAAAGATCAGCATCCTCTTCTAAATGATGACAGCGAAGATGAGATTTTCTAAATTTTTTAGTTTCTTAGTATGTTTTTTTTAACTGTTCCTATAATTTCAAACATTGCAAAAGATCCTTTGATTAGGATCCTTTACTAAAAGAAGAGATTTATACATTTTCAGGATTTTTTTTTTTCATCTCAATTTGTGATTTTTCTGCAGATTAAGATGTGAGTTTCTCTTATTTTTTTTTGGTATTATTCAAATACGCAAGAAATTAAAAAAAATATAATTTTGTATTCCGCTTGTTTTATTTTCATTAAAATATGGGTTTAAGTAGCACAAAATAGTTCATATAAGTCTACATGTACCACACGCCACGTATAAAATCTTTGTGAAAAAGACGACAAGATATTTTTTTCATAATTTTCAATTTTTTTTAAAGTTGACTTAAAGTACACAGCTAAACACTATTTTCTTATAAAATGAGCTATTAAATATTTCATTTAATTACTTGGTTATCATAAAATTCATTCAAATGCGTATTCCTTTTCACATAAGCGAATTCTCAATTTACTTATGTGTGAAGGGGTATAAGTTATTTTATACCCTCGAGGAATTTATTTTGTGGAGGGTATAAGTCATTATCTTAAAAACTATTAACTTTACATAAAAAATAACTCAATAATAATAAAGAACATACTCTGTTTACCTATAAAAAACATCACATGTATTACTTTTGCTGGCGGTGTAAATGTCGCACGAGGACAAACACGCAATTCGAGCGCGCCGTGTGTTTTTTGCCTCTCCTGTAAAGTTGTAGTTTTAGACTTAAATCCCTTTTCACTAGGGCCACAGATATATACTTAGATAAATTTTGTCGTTACTAATATTATAAATTCGAAAGTAACTCGGTCTGTCTGTCGTGCTTTCACGACAAAACAACTGAACCGAATTAGATGAAATTTTATACACAGATAGTCTAGAGCCTGAGAAAGGACATAGGTTACTTATCAAGGCGAAAAAGAACTGATTAGATGTAAATAAATAAGACGTTCAAAGTTTGTAAAAAAACATCCTAAAAGGGGTACCTAGGAACGAAGCTAGCGTTTAATAATTAGATGATAATATATACAATTTTAGAATATAGTTCATACATTTAAAATAGAAACGCTAAAATTAATGAACTAAATACGGCATCAAACGCGAGCTGTATAAAGTTTAATGTGTTTTCCAGGGAACGTTAGAGTTCTGGCAGTACAAATCATTTGCCCTCTGTTAGACAGATGTACGCGTGCAACTGAAATGAAATTGCTTCCCTATAATACCTAGCTTTATACTATTACAGTAACGATATAGATTGTGAATTCACTGTAGATTGAAATTTAATTAGTTGCTTTTTACACAAACGTTACAAATCTTATATACAAAAATCTCATGTGTTTGTTTATATCGAACTCCTTCTAGAGGGCTTGACAGATTTTTATGCTTTTTTTCATACATTTGGTAGATCTGAGAATAGGTCGTAGACTATTTTTATTCCACTAGGCGATAAGAGTGGCCCTCTCCAGATTATTTAGTTTCAGACCATTTTTTATGATTTGGAATCAAAAACTAAGATTTTTGTTAGACATATTTTTTTATAATTTGGCATCAAAAATACTTATTACCCTAAATAATAACGCGAGCGGAGCCGCGGAAATTGCTAGTATCCTAGCTAATTGCTAGTATAATACTACATATGGTCAGCTCTTTTTACCGTCTTACTGCAGGACAAAGGCTTTCCTTTTATTGTGCGGGGATTAGGTCACGGTCCACGACTCTGACCAACTGCGGCTTGGCGGACTTCACGTGTCTTACGAAAACTTAATAGATTCTCTCAGATATGCAGATTTTTACGATGTTTTCCTTCATCATAAGATCAATTATAATTCATTCGTTTGGAACAAAATTTATACAAATGATATACAGAAGCTTTCCTTGCTTTTATCTAATAATTTATCTATTAGTTATATATGTTAAATTATCTATTAGTGAAAACTTGACTTAATTATTTTAAAATTTACGTTAAAAAGTTACAAGAAAGAAAAAAGTGCTTTATTATTCTTCGTTTCAAAGTTAGTAAGCTACTAATTGCCCTAGAATAAACCGATAAGAATAAGCTCCTTATCAGTATAATGCAGTTCTCTTGAAAGCTCAATAAATTAAGGAACTGGCTTAAATATTCTGAGCTATTTGTTCACTGGACGAATACTAGTTCATCTAGTGGTTGAAATTCAAATCAAATCAATTCAAATCAAAATATTTCATAAAGCATAAAAATTGTTACAACTTCTTACTGAACCTCATGAGTCTACAACTAGTTCGGAAAGAAGAAACCTCTGAGGTTTCCTCCTACCTCCTGAGGAGAACTGGCGAAAGAAACTCATCCCGCTAATATTATTTTTTATCTCTCTGTTTCAAATTTAATTGCAAATTAACAATAATTGTATATGTATATTGTTATAGCCTGGCGATCATATCATTCCCAAGGCGTAGTGTCTTCTAAAAAATCGTTAATCGAATAATAATAGCCTTTAGGAGACAAACGTTCCTTCACATTTTTTTTTTAATTTGACAATAGAAGCTTTTTGAACGTTTTCTGGTATCCTGTTGTATAAGCGTATACATTGTCCAGAAAAAGAATTGCTGACTCTACGTAAGCGCGTCAAAGGCATTACAACTTTATGTTTGCTCCTAGTATCAATGCTATGTACGTCGCAATTCCTGGGAAATCCGCCTAAATATTTCTCTTTTTATTGATAATACAAAAGGTTGTCAAGAAATCGATTAACAAACAGAGAAGAAAATGTACCGAATTGATTCGTATTTGCCTATTTATGATCGATTGGCTCGGGTTGGTCCGTTAGAAGTTTCAAGTTTATTTAACGAAACCCGAGTAGGGTTTCGTTAAATAGTTCTTTTGCTTAAATAATAGTAGCTTAACTAATTCCTTATACCATCAGCTATCTTCCAGTCAATTTATAATCAAAATTTGTCCAGCAGTTTAGAACATTAAGCGGAATAAATAGACAGTGACATAAAAACAAATATATTTTTTTTAATGGAAGGCCAATGCATATTAAGTAAAAAATTGTTATTTTGACATCATAAACTAACACATAATTTTGTATCACTAACTGCCAGTTTCTATAACCTATCTACCGATAGACCGGTCTTTCATACTATTTTGACACATTAAAAGTTACAACCTGTCAAAATCGTATGAAAGTATCTACCGGTCTATCGGTAGATAGGTTATAGAAACTGGCAGTAAAGCTTATGTAGGTATTAATTATTTCAAGTAGGTAAAAGTTATTATTTCACATATTTTATTTTGACTGCTAGACTAACATACATATCTTTGATATTAATATTTATGAAGAAATAAAATTATTCCCTCTATTTACAGGAAAACATGAATATCCTGAATCCATGAATATCCATGAATTCCTATAGAAATGGTTAATCTAAAAAGATATATGATCACAACAACAAAAATATATCCATATAAATAATAATAAATTGGCTTATACAAATATTTGTGTTTTCAAAATAATTTGGTAAGTTTAAGGAACTTTTGCAAACAAAATAATATTGATTTTACGAAACCATTAATTAGAAACAATTACATTTTTTTCATGCTTTTAAAGTTTAAGTGGTTTCTGGGAATAATATAAGCTTTTTTGATAAACTTCAATTGAAATCTAGACTGAATCTAGAAAAAATAATCTGAACTCTAGAAAATTCGACAAAACAAACAGGTACATTTCTCGAGGCGTAAGCTCAGCTATGAACTTGTGTGAGTGATAGCAAAAAGCCAATAGCCGCGCTTTCAGAAACTAGTATAAACGGGTTTTAACGCACTATGCGAAGCCGAACAAGCAGAGCGGAGCTTAAGGCGCGAGGACTGTTATGTAGGAAAATTAATAAGGATTTCTGAAAACAAACAAAAAAATACAACCAATTGCAAAACCTACGTCTTGAAGTCGGTTGAAAATAAAGCAAGCATACACAAGAACAGAGAAACCTCAGAACCTCAGAACAGCGAAACTCCTATATTACGAACGAAAAATTGAGTTTTATTATACATGAGTTAACTCATAAGTTATTACGAAATTTAATACGAGATAAAATATTGACACAACTGAAATATAAAATCAACTTATTCGCTTTCAAGCTTTTACCGAAAATACAATAATGAACATAACTCCATTATGAGTTGCTGGTTCGCATCCGATTCGATTACTGATGGATCTGATGCTTATCGGATCGTGGAAAACTAAAATGTTGAAGTATTTATAGAAAATGTATGTATCGCTGATTAAATTACTTTTGTCGCAATAAATTTTACGTTGAGCTTTTTTTGTTTTAATACTGGGAGTCTCGGGTTCGATATATATATATTATGTGTCTAACATTCAGACAAACAAAATTTCTTTTTTTCTTGTGATGGATTCGGCAAGTAAAAGGAAAATTAATAGTTTTCAGAATGTTAAATTGTTCGTTACACTTCAATCGAAATTTACGAAAAAATCATTTTCCCTTGTAACTTGTATTAAAATCAATTCACCAGGCATTTTATCGATTCTAATAACATTTACCAAATACAAATAACTTAATCTTTATTTCCAAATTATAAATAAAAACTAGAATTCTAGCTGCAAGCTATTAAATATATTGTAAAAGGATGATCCGATATCGACAAGTATTCAACCTAAAATATTCTTTCAAAGCACACACCAACCCTTTATCTTAATTACACAGAATGCCTTCGGGAAACTGTGTGCGAAAATGAACTTTAAATACTTTCACAATAGGGAATAACGTTATCGCAGTCACAGAATCTGTTGTATTATTTATTTTAATTAACTTGGAATGAATTCAACTCCTACTGGTCTATGTTTGCACCTTTTGTAAAAATTTCGTTTTTCGTATACACGAGTAGGTTCAATATAGTAACGCTGTTGGTTTATATGTAGATTATTTTAGCGAAAATTGTGTTGGAGATCAGTTTTGTACGATACTTTTTTATGCTTTTGGCAGCGGCTGATGAATGAAGATAAACAAAAAGGCTGTTTCCGTCTTCTATATAGTTTATAATACTATAATAAACAGGTAAAAATAACATTTTTTACAGTCGGTACCTCAAAAATCGGGTAAAAATTTCAAAATGGATTCTGAAACTCTTGCATTAATAGAAAGATGAAGAAGAAGAAGAAGAAGAGAATAATATCACTGTTACATGGACGAAATGTGTGATGACACAGGAATGAAAATGTTGTAAAGATTGTAATAAGTCTTAGTAACATTCTCATTTTTAATAAAGCTTAGATTTAGATTAATTTGTATTGTGGTGACGGGTTATAAAACATAAAACAAAGTCGCTTCCTTTTAGTCTCTATGTATGCTTAGATCTTTAAAACGACGCGACGGATTTTCATGCGGTTTTTTTTAATAGATAGAGTGATTCAAGAGCAAGGTTTATATGTACAGTTCTCGAGGCATAAGGTCAGCTTTGCATTTGTGTGAGTGCAGTGTACGTATAGGCACAACGATACGGATAGACGTTGCGTGATTGGTTTAAACCCGTTTTAACTGGTTTTTGATGCGCGGCTATTGGCTTTTAGCTATCACTCACACAAATGCAAAGCTGAGCTTATGCCTGGAGAACTATTTCGTATATATATAAAATAACAATTAGAACGAAATCCTTATATTTTTTAAAATTTTTATATTTCTCTATTTATTTAGGTACTTTAATGGAATATTGCACTGACATCTTAACAACAATGAAAACACAAAGACAAAGGGTTTACCTCCTTACTCTGGAATTTCCTATTATCAAATATGTCGGAAGGATTTTCCATATATTGCTTTTTCACTTTCAATTTATCACATTGATCCTTGTTTTGATCAATGGTATTTGATATCACATTATACACGTTACATATTTGAAACTCATGCAGGAACGTGAAAGGTGGCTTTATTATGATTTAACTTTGAAACGCGACTTTACTCGCGGTATTTATTTTCACACCTATCGATTGTGTCATATGAAAAAAAGCCTGTACAATAAAATATTATAAAACAAACAATTGAAGAAACAGATTCTTGAGCTTTTTAATTTTCAAGATATTATGATGGTAGTTTCGCAAAGTTTTAGAAATTAATTATAAATATTGAAATAATCGCTTAAAGCTATGTACATTGTGAAAACTGCTTAAGAAATTATACTATTATTAAGAATTAAGTACGGTATTCCCAAATCATACCATTAATAAAATCGGTCCCATATTTCCATCCCCTTTAAACTAACTTAGAATTACTCGCATACTTTTCTTACATATTAACAAGAGTGGAATTCTCTTAACAAGCCATTAAACAAAAACATGCTTTACACTAATAGCTTTAAAGTTGAAATTGAAAAGAATACGTTATGAAATAGTGATTATTCGTAGTTAAATGTAAATTCTATGGCAGTGTAAATAAAGTTGATATTTGCACGTACCTTTGAAGGAGGCCATCTTCGTAGCCCGCTGTTCTCATTTATCAAGATGTGTCAGCCTCTAATTATACGGTGAACATCGTAAGACGTTTGCGTTACCTGCAAAGAATTATTGAACTTAATTTGGCACTCTGAGTAAGGTTATGAAATATACAATGGTCGGAACATAAATAATTATTAGCTTTATATCTTGTTTAAATTTGAAAACTGGAAACCGATAACTTAATTTGTAAGTCGGCTAACTTTGTTTCAGTAAATTTTTCAAAGTCATAATATTTCTTAATATTTTTTTAATATGTTGGGACATTATTACTCATAGCGAATATAATTGGATTTATAGAATGGCCCTAAAATATGTTAGTTGTAAGTTGTTTCGCGTCTCTTTTACTTTTCGAGGCTTTTGACGACTCGTTTGGCGCAGTTTGTAGTGACCCTACTTTCTTGCGACAGCGGTCGCGGGTTCGAGCCCCGCTGGGATCATTCAATTATCCAGACATGGGTGCTTATTATTATAATATGTATGTATTTAAAAGTATATAATAATGTAGTATATCAACTATCTGCTATCCGTTACACAAGCTTCCTTCGTGGCTTACCACGGAACTAGATGGTGCTGTGTGTGTGTAATAATGTCCCAACATATTATTTTTTTACTCTTAATTAACTATTTATGCTACGTACACTAAAAGCTGTAGAGATTTTTTTCAAAGGTTTCTCATAAAGAAAATTGATGTTGAAAACTTTTTTCTTTACCTTCGAGTTTGCCAACATAAAAAAATAAGTTAGGTATGTAAAATTTAATAAGCTTTGGAATAATAATCAGATCAATATACGAGTACATGAAGAAATGTACACCATTACGAAGAAAAATATTTATAGTAATCTTATAAATGCGAAATGAACTCTGTCTGTCTGTGACCTTTTATGCTTAGTCCGCTGAATCGATTGAAATTTGGTATAGAGATAACTTTAGACTTGGAAAGTAGTTAAGAGTAAGAAATTGTATTGTCAATTAATGATTACTAATTATATACTTTCCGCAATAAATTGTGTAATTTTTACATTTTTGACGAATTAAATTTATTCGAAGACTAGTCTCTCCCCGGCTCCGCTGGCGTTCTAAATGCTGAAAATAAAAATAAAAAAAAATTCTCCTTTATGCAATAGGTATTTTTCATTAATGCTTAGCTCCTATTGGTCGTAGCGTGATATACTATAGCCTATAGCCTTCTTCGATAAATGGACTATCCAACAAAAAAAATTCAATTTGGACCAATAGTTTAGAGCCAACCTGAGATTAGCGCGTTCAACCAACAAACAAACTCTTCAGCGTTATAATATTATTGTATAGATAAATTCATTTTTTTAAAATATTTCTTAACAATGTGTACTGTAGTCTATCCATTCCGTACTTATTATTAAAACGTACCCGCTTAATAGTGAAGCGCAACTCACTACTAAAAACAAAACTTCTGGTGGTATTTAATAAAAAAATAATATTTAATGCAAACCTTGTCCTGAAGTTATGAACAGAAAAAAATCAACTAAATAGGTCGAGTCGTTCTCAAGTCTCCGTCATACATGTAGCATTTGATTATATATGTAAATTATCGTATTAAGCGAGGAGTGAATTGTGCGATATGGGCGGTAAAAAATTAATGAGGTTAATATTAAAAGGAAACTGAAAATTTTTATGCTTTTAATTTTTTTTTCGCTATAAATGTTCCAAAAATCAAAATTTAGGGGTAAATTTCACTTTCTGTATTAGGGAACGGTAAAAATTTAAACTCATTTCGAATCACACTTACAGGTAAGTAAACAAATATGTACTTTCCAGTACGAATTCAAAGTCCAAAAATTAATCAACCAATGCTTAAACAACTATAAGGAAAAAACTCCAATAAAGCTGTTTGCGAAATCAATTCAAAGTTAATTTAGATTTAGTTGAAATAAAAGCGAATGTTTTAAGAGAAAACAGTATCAGAATATCACAAAGGCTTCAAGGGAGAGGGTACCGATTTTTGTTATGTTAACATTTATAAATAACTATGGAGCTAACCCTCGCTCTGATCGATTTTGTACCTAGAGACTCGTTTTAACGGTTAATGTAGACTTCTCATTTGCGAGATAATTTTTCCCGCAGTATAAAGTTTCCTATATATTGGCTCGTCAGTTTCATCATACCAAATTTGATTTAATCTATACTAATATTATAAAGCTGAAGAGTTTATTGTTTGTTTGGTTAAATTCACTAGTATTAGTTAACCATTCATCGAGGAAGGCTATAGGCTATATTACATCAAAAATGTTGCAAAAACGGGAAGGACGGGCATTAGTTCTGCGAGGTACGCGCGACTCAGAAAGAATTTGGTTTCCAGTATTTAGAGCACGTGCGAAGCCGCGGAAAATGCTAGTTGTTTATATATTTACCCAACTGCGCCAGTAGGAGGGTTATGTTTTTCAAGAGTATGCATAATTGTTTGGCACGCTCTGTGGCCTATACGGCTCGATGGATTTTAGCTTGAGAGGTGCCGTCAGATTCGTATTTATTGTGAGAGTGACACTAGGTATATCGAAATTTAAAAAAAACTGAATGGCGGATTATTGGCACCAAATTCAAATGTTTGGCATGTTCTGCAGCCTGAATGGCTCAATGGATTTTTGCATCAAAGATGTCGAAAGATTCCTTTTAATTGTGAAAGTGACACCGGATATAAATTTTGAATCAGAACACAACATTATTTTAGGGTTTTTTTTTCAAAATGACACAATATTGCAGTCGGTTTTTTTAATTTTTAATTACACTGACTTGTGTAGTTGCTTACTTAGGAATGGTAGTTTTTAATTTTCATTAAAGTACACCTGACTAAAAAACTTTACCTATAGCAACCTCTAAGACATTGCAACAAAGCGAACGAGTCCTAATACAGAAGTTTAGTTAGTAACTATTAGAGATATTGCAAAATAATATTGGCCTAAATATCTTCTTCAGACCAAATTGATGTTATCTGATTCGGGTTTTAGACATTTACTTTCATGTTGAATTTCCCGGATTTTCTTAGCAGAACTGCTTTCCGAGCGATTGCTATCTCATGGACTAACTATACTGACTCTTTCAATTATTAATTCAAAAGTTAGTTAGTAAGTTAAATTGATTCAAAAGTGAAAAGATTCAAAAGTGCTTATAATAAATTTATTATAATAATGTTTATTTCATTTTATTTCGTATGAATAATATTAATACTATTATTAATAGCCAAGTTTTTATTATAACCTCATAATTATATTAATTTGTTATAAGTAAGTTTTAACAGCCCTCGTAGCAGCTAAAATAGCACTTGACTCTAAAACGTAAACACTCGATGTTTGGTATACAATAGCACATACCCTTAATACATTTTGTTTGTAACTCGTAACTTTTAACCCATTTATTTATTAGCGAAGTTCACCCTCGCATCACTTGGGTTCATCCCTTCGTGCGTTTTAATGGTTAATATGGATTAGAAACTATAAACTATTATGTATATTAGCATCCCTTACGTGAGGAATGATCTAGTACACAAAACTATCCACCCCCTACCCCTTTAAGAATTAATAATTTACGGAATAAAAACAATCCTTTAACGTTCCCAGAGACTCGAGCCTCGAACCTTTTATCTTATTCGGTTCAGTTTATTTATCCATTACACACAAACGTACATGTTTTCCTCTTTTTAGTAGTATAATAGATTACTGTATTCAGTATAATATTGTATGACTAGGAATAGGTTTTATACAGTGCTATTTTGGCCATTAGTTAAACGTAAGACAAGTGGTTGTCAAGTTGGAAATGATTCGCACATGAAAATATCAGAGGTGCGAGACTGTACATGTAATTCAATTGGGAGTTTAATGATAAAATAAGCTTATTTACGAAAATAAATTATAATGATGATTATGATGGATTATGTTATTATAGGTTTACCTCATTTTTAATAGGGGCTTATGACTAAACTTTCCTTGACAAATCAGTCCAACCATTTTTAAGCTTTTAGTCAAATATTAGTATTACTATTTCCAATGCAAAATCCAAATAAAGCTTCAAAATTATGTAACGATCCATTAAGAACGTTCTAAAGAAAGATTCCCCTCCTTTGAAGCAGTTGGGTCTTTTATATTTTCATCAATTCATTATAGTAAAAACAACCTTCATTATCTTTATAAGCTATTTTTATTCACCCACAGTCCCCATATAAAAGTCTTAAAAATTGTAAAATATCATTGTGTAGTCTCATCTCACTTTTCTTTAAGCTTGTTTTTGATGCTTTCAACGGGAACGCGTCTACTATAATGAACCCTTTTGTGAAGGGTAAACATTTTTTCTCGAGCAAGCTTCGGATAAGCATTTTTATCCAGCGATTACAACATTTTTGGGAAGAACTGACTAAATGCAGACTGCGTATTTGGTTACTGTATAATATTTGTTTAAAAACTTATGCATTTTATCTACATTTGAAATTGTATATGAAAGTAACCGAATATTACTCTAATTTACTGATAAATTCTTATTTAAATGTAATTATCATTATTTTAAAATTAAAATTTTTAATTGAACCAACGAATATGAGCAATCGATCTTATATAATAATATAATATGTAAGCTTTAATTACAACATACTTCAGGTAGCGAATGTTAAAATCTAATAAAGTTAAAAATGTAAGTATTCAGAAATTAATAGCCAAATACTATCTCATTTAAAGGAGTTCATTAAAATTTTTCAGATTGCTGCCAGAGAATTAAATTCATTTAACTGTAAATGCATAAGCAATATTTCCTTCACACCAAGAAGTACCGTTTTACTCTTGTATTTCATTGCAAAGTAGAAATCCACCATATATTTCGTCCACATTTTATAAAATATGTATACTAAATGTATATAATAAATGTAACACTTTGTATATTTGTTTGGAAGATTTTAATATTATAAGCATAATTGTCGAATTAATAAACTCTTTTTTGAAGTCAGTTAAACTTAAAATATTTATAATAAAATTCAAGCTTAGTCCAATCAGTACAGTAAAAGCTATTTTATCAATACCAATCTTTTAGTTATTGGACTTTTTGATTTTCTGCCTTTTTTTAATGGTATTATTATAGCTTTAGGTTATCCGAAACCAAAGTAGGATTCTTTTACTGCGGGAAAATGTCTTACGTGTCTAACGTATATACATATGACAAACTCCTTAAAGGGAACCAGGGTAAGTCGCTAGTATGTACATAAAAAGGGTTCATCAAAATAAGTTAACAAAAAGCTCTTTACACTACCTATAGGAATTTTCGAATAATCTTATTTATTGTTCGTTAACGCTATGGAGAAGCTATATTTACTCAGAATATGAGACTTTCATTTAATATGTGTAAGTAATAACCTCACATTTCACATATTAAAAGAATTCTTATCCAAATTTTTGAACTTATTGGATGAAAGATATTTAATTTTGTGGAATAACAGGCGAAATATTTTAATACTTTTGGTATATAATTAAAAAATATTTAAAACTATCACATATATAAAATGTGGGTCACTAAGCAAACATAAGTTTCAAATGAGCCCTACACTAATTTGTAGGCTACATTTTATTGCCAGGCACTTATATTGACGATACGTTTGGCGCAGTTTGTAGCCTTATTTTCTTGCGCCAGCGGTCGCGGGCTCGAGTCCCATACAAATATTTATTACAACCTATCTATTAAATATAAGTGAGTAATGTAAGTAATATGAATACGGGTATGAAAGTATGGTTGTGAATTAGACTGTGTCTTTCTCGACTTTCATCCAAAACAGTTTATATAATCGATGACTTGCTTACTTATGATTAGAGCCCCGCTTTTAAGAAGATATTTTATATCCGTATTAATCCTATCATATTATCACATCGAATAATTCATAATGGAGTATTTACGTTTGTCACATTCTACATCGAATTCATCGCCACATATTTAGGTTTAGGATTTGTTAATATTTGTGAAGTATTTTATTAAGGACTAGCTGTGCCCGCAACTTCGTTCGCGTGGATGTCGGAACTTAATTAGTATTTTTTAGTGCGAAGCGCTTATCTTCTTATCTATCGAACAATACTGCACGCAGTTGATCTCTAGTTATAGTCCCGTCTAAGTTCGAATACTCGTAGATGGCACTGTTTTAATATTTTACTTCGGAAACACTATTTTTTTTTTATTAATTTACATTTTTTATAAGTGGTGAACTGATTACGATGAAACAAAAACCTTAATGTTAATTCAATTTACGCACATATTGTTGTGTATAAAAGTTACGTGAAGTTGTGAGACCAAATGCACATAACCCTAATTTTACTTCTGGAATTTCTCTACTTCTTCACTTTAAACTCAAATATCTTTTGATAGACTGAACCGATTGCAATGAAACAAAAACTAAATGTTACTTCAAGTTACGTTCAATCGTTGTGTATAAAAGTTATCTACATTGCTTTCGTACATTTTACGTGATGCCCGGATAAATAAACAGACAAACCGACAAACAGACAAACAGACAAAAATTCTAAAAATGCTGGAAATGGGTTCTATTGGTTATCCTTTAACACCCTGGCTATTTTTTTTGTAATTTTTTTTGATGTACAAAAACGACTTTTCTACAGTTTTATTATATGTATAGATAGGATATTTATATTATGCCACAAAATCTTAAAATTAAAAATGTTAAGGTTCTACTTGTTATTGCAAGACAAACTATCGTGGCGTTTTGAGTTACAAAGACAACCATTTTTCTTGCAGAGACACCTTTTTAACATAAATCCGTTCTTGCGTACGCAGCGCATTATTCCATTTTGAGCATTAGCTCATTCTAGTTTTAACAAAGGCATTTAGTAAAAACTAGTTCTAACTAGGGAAAACGCGTTCTATCTAAAATCGGGTTTTAACTGTTACATATATAACACATATATTAAAAATGACTATTTTTATTTACAGACACTTATAAACACTTTTGAGAAGTTGAATGAGAAAACGGTAGAGATCCTCTTTAACCTTCTTAAAGTTAAGATTTTTCATTGTACATACGACAGATGACCAAATGGACAAGGAGATGTAAAAAAATATAAATATTTAAAATATTAAGTTTAAAGTGCACAATAATTTTAATTTTATTTTATTTTCTCCTGCATAATATGCAGGCTTTAAAAATACTTTTTAAAAATTGGTATATATATTAAATATCTAACGGAAAAAGCTCAGGCCACCATGAAATTTTAACAGCTGACAAACTTTGGTTTCCTATTTGTTACACTGCAGTGCGGCGAGGCTAAATATCCGTCTATTTAAATGAAAGCAGATTCTATTTCCGGTTCGCGCTTTTCACAAGAGCGATATTTTGTTGGTGACGCAGGCAGTTGCTGTTACAAAAATTGAAATGAAATGATATTAATTTAGAATTCTTACATTATAAATAATCTGTACAGATCAATATAATTGAAATTTCTATTTGTAATGTCAAACAGCTTTTTATTGTACTAACAGCTTTGTATTGTAGTGAAACAGTTCTTAACCACATATTCTTTATGTATAAAATTCCCATATCACATTGTTGGTCCTTCAAAACTACTTATCCGATTCTGCGTTAAAATTATCCTTATTTTGCGTCAGGTTACCATGAACCAATACAAAGCTTAAGGACATGCTTAATTTATTTAAGCAATCATTATTTATTTCAATAATTGTTTTTGAAAAAAAATTTTGGGATTATAGACATTTTTTTGGTTCTTGTGTATTTTATCGCGTAAAACTCGGCTCAGTTATATTTTTCATTCTTAATGGTTTTGTCTTAGTATTTTTTCGGTTTTTTGTCGTATTATTTTATAGCATTACTAATTTTAACTAAAAAAATATTATATTAACGATCGTCTCATATTTTTATAATGCACAACACTTGTTCTTCGTCTTACTAATGTAACTTAAAATCAATAAATATAAAAGAAATACGAAAGTAGTAAAAATGAAGTAGTTAATTGTAGATGCAAATCAACGGAAAATAGACTCGAATCTATAACAGATGCCAGACAGTATGAACATGTGGTAATAAAATTATAATAAAGTTTAAAATGTTACTAGAAACTACTGTGTAAAAGACATTCAGTTAATATTGTTTAAGATTTTGCAATAAAAATTTCGAATTTCACTACCTAGCTACGCCGTAGCTATGAGTGCTACGAACACCTCTTATACACTCATGAATACTATTGAATTGTACGAGTATAGCAATTACATATTTAAATTTTTACGCACAAAATGTCTAATATAAATATAAAATATATTATTATAATAGTATTTGATATTTAACGTCGCTTCAAATATACAATTTTTAACTTATACAAGAATGTTATTTCTTGGAATATTCATTCAGTAGAAAGATGAAGTGTGAAATAAGCTTTTTAGTTTTTACTCATGAACGAATACGTTTTTACTATTTCTTTTTAGCAAATAAAATTAAACGTTTCTTTTAAATATTTTCTAACAAATATTTAAGTTAATTATGTGAAAATATGTAAGAAGAATTCGTTTCTTACTTAATTTAAAAGAACTTTTCAATAAAACATAAAGTTTAAAAATTTCAAGTATAGGTGTTAATAGACGTACTCTCTTAACAAGAGCGAATCAAAAGTCAAGAGCCTTTCAAAAAATGTTATTTTTAAAGTGGAATACTACTAAAATTGACAACTTTTTTCTTGCGTTTGTTTTGCTGTTTTGGCCTTTCGTAAAATTAAGCAGCCATTTATTGAAGTTGATTTACTAAGAAGTATATTTTATTTAAGTATCGTACTTGATAGCATTCAGAGAAAGGACGTACAAATTGGAAGGCGATAAATCAGTTTTACGAGCGGGTAACAATGGCAGGTGTAGCGGCCGACAAATGTTTGTTTGGGACACTCGTTAATATTATTTATTGATTTTGTTTCAATATAATGCGAGTCTATCGAATTCTAGCATTTTTTCCATTTTTTATAAGACCAGCATTTCCCGCGGCTCCACCCGCGTTCTAAAGACCGGAGACCGAATTCTTTTATTTCAAATACCGTGTGATGTTATAGCTGGTTTGTAACGATTAGTTGAGTTTTCTCAGAAACTTTATAATTTCCAGAAGTAAAAAGTACCCTATATCCTGACCCATATAACTAGCTATCATATCACTAAATTTAATTTATATCTGTCTAGTGATTTTCACGTGACGCAGTCACAGACACACAGTCAAAATTCTCAAAACTATAAATTCGGTCTCTGTATCGATAATAATGGCTATTTTAATAAGATTTTACAAAAAATAATCGATGTACAGATTCGACGAGTTATAATATTATCATATGTGTGTATGAGGAAATTAAGACGAAAAGTTGCACGTAAAACTTCAACATAATTTTAATCATAACTTTAATTTTGTCCGTGAAATACAAGAGATATAAATGATAGAAGATACATATAATATGTTATATATACTATATATAAAATAATTATATCGGATTGGTACATATATCATAACATGCTTCTTTCTGAACATAAAACAAAAGCTTAAGTAAAATACTGTTCATCTCATAAGCATGTTGAATTATCCTTGCCCTGCAAGATCCAAACGACCTTTACGATCCCTAAAGATAAAATACGTCTTTACATTTAAAGCGACGTTAGGTCCAAGATGACTGTTTTGTTTGTATTAAAATAAGAAAAAAGAGCTTTTGATTTACTTCTTACTTTAAGGCTATGAGTATATCAGAATTTTTTCTGTTGCCTTTTCTATCCCTTCAGAGTAAAGAGACAATGTACCTGGAATGTTTTATATTAATTTTGTTTTTATTATTAAACTATTACTTCAAATTAATTCTAAAATAGTGCCAACGTTTCGCTTAGGTATATTCATAGCCCCTTGTGTGGTCTGCTTCGACAGACCTGCCGTTTGGGCTTCGTGGTTGAATGCGTAAGCGACAAGATGCCCCATTAAGACTGGAGAGCATTCATTAGTTGAGTGTTTAGAACTAGCCTTACTGTCATCGAGCCCTACATAATAACCTGTGACGTACAGGAGGTATGCATTACCCATTTCATAGGACCCCCGATGTGTTCTCCCTAACGTGGTGAGGGTGTAATACTTCCTTAACCAGTAGAACACCAGTCTTTTGTTGAAACACACTAAGAAATAGATTACCTATTTCGGTAGCCGCTTGTCTTGCTCCTAGTACTATTCCGACAAAAAAGATAAATATCTACTTAGTTCAAGTTTAACAACTAACCTAACCTAACCTAGTTGATGTTCCAAATATTTTGTTTGCTCAAATTAAATCTTGCCTCGTAAATATTATTTAACTTGATAAAAGTTTACGAATAAAATTATTATTATTATTTATTTTAAATGTACCAAAAAATATTTTATAGGTACTTTGGGTCTTATTACATTTAAGCATTGTTCTCGAACAACTTGAAATACTTTATTTGAGTGTAGGATTTTTTGAAGTATTTTAAGAAAACAAGTTTTCCAAGCTAAAATAAATAATTTGCGTAAGATATTAATATCATCAAGATAGAAACGATAATTTATCATGATAAAAAAATACTAGAGTTTTGGACACAGCGCTTTCCGCTCCTTATGTATGCTTAGATCTTTAAAACTACGCAACGGTTTTAGATGCGATTTTTCATAGACAGAGTGATTCAAGAGGAAGTTTTTAGTACATAATTTGTCAAGTTTATCTAGCAGAACTCGCGATTTCGCTCGCGCTAAATCATCGATCAAGTTAAACATATTTAACTAGTTCCACAATCTTAAGTACCGTTACCTTACTGATTATGGTTGATAGAAAAAGGATTTTTCTTAATAAATACTGATAAAATTGATAAGTTTACACTTTTTATCCTTACAGGATAGCAATTATATAAGAAAAGCAGATGCCGTGAACTCGTGGCAAATTGCGATTTCTGCTCGAACAACTTTTATTACTTTTTCTATCTGAAAGTTGGTGACGGAGCAGTTAGTTTAAGACAATTATTAATGCGCGCTCTACTGATTTAAATTGATTGGATTTTATTAACTACGGTTATGATATTAGCAGTATGACTTTGTTTAATTGTAAATTAATATTAATAATATGTGGGAGATTAATCCACAGAGCCATCTAATTACATGGTAAGGTATGAGGCTTTTGTTACGGATACCAGATAGTTGATACACTACACATACTCACGTGAAACTTATAATACATATTTTATACATATCATAAATATAAACACCTATGACTGGAGTACAAATAAACATTGTAAACGTGTTCATCATACAAATATAATATGTACCCAGTAGGACTCAAACCCGCAATCGCTGCCCCAGCAAATAATCTATATACTGAGCTAAAGTGTCATTAATTGTAAGTAATATTACAATGGAGATCTGAAAATAAATTGATTTTTAAGGTATTTTGCTATTTTTTGAAAGTCTGATCGAATTCTTAAACCATCTCAATTGTGTATTTCACTTATTATAGGATATATGTGATATATAATAGTCTCTACTCCTTTTACTCTGTTAATTTGATATTACTGGTTGGGGATAAGGCTCAAGATTGACAGCTTTACAGGCTCTACAAATTACGGGGGTGTAACACCATCAAAATCCCAAAAAAACTCTGAGAATATTGAGGATTTCCTGACAATTCATTACTATAAAAAGTATACTTAGAGTTAACTAAGTTAAAAAAAAGGTTGGACTCGAAACGAAATGTAATAAGAAAATTATAAACAAATTATTCAGTGTATAAATACACAGTTAAACTACTGCTTTACTTATTACTTTACTTTCTGTTACAAAGCACTTCATTTTTTGAAATACATTTCGAAAATAGTAGTTTGTATAAAATACTTTGTGCACTAAATATATAAAAAAAAATTACGTTACTTAACTTTTGTAAGGGCTAGAAATCTCATTAAGAGTAAAGGGGACAAGACATTTACAAAATAACTGACTTCTGTGACCTTTAACCTCAGATAACTTGTGATGCGGACATGTGAGACTTTTGAGCTGATATACGACCTGCCGTCCATTCCAAGACTTAAGCCTTATTTGACTTGATGATGTTAGAAGCTTTTAATAAGAATTAAACTATCATAATACTTTGTAACGCGAATGTTATAACGCGATTGAAATCTATAATTACATTTGACGACATGTTTGGCTCAGTTGGTAGTGAGCCTACTTTCTGCGCTAGCGGTCGCGGGTTCGAGTCCCGCTGATTGCATTCATTTGTTGAGCACGAATGTTTGTACTCCAGTCATGGGTGTTTATATTTATGATATGTATGTATTTAAATTTATATATGTGTAGCATATCAAGTATTTAGTATCCGTAACACAAGCCTCGTACCTTACCACGGAAAAAGATGGTGCTGTGGTAATAATGTCCTAACATATTTATTTATTTTGTTTATAGATAATTTTTTAACAACACAAAATTTTTACAAACAGCTTCTCAATAAAGTCATATGAAAGGATATACAGTACATAAGAAAAAAGCCAAAGTCAGCCTTGCTATTTATTCCGGTATGAAACGGCTGCACTGATTTTAATATAACTTTTACTAGCATTTATCTAATTTAAAATGTTAGACAACTTTTACTCTAAAAAAGAATTAGAATTCCGCTCAAAAAATTGAAACGAACCAAAGATCAAACAAGAACGAAGCGATAGTGAGTCATTAGTTGTAAAAAACTCTTTTCAGATGTTTAGGGTTTAGGTTTTTGTAAGATAAGAACTTAACTGTTAACATTCGAAAAATTTACTGTATAATATTATCATTTTCTCCCGGACGGGGCAGTGGTTGCCATTTGCAAAGGTAAGGTATTTAATTTATCCTCCAGATGCTATGAACTTGACCTATTTAAAGGGCTGGCGCTTCCCTCGCTCGTCTGTTAGCGGGAAACGAGTAAGAAATTGTATGCTATACCTACTTTGTACTTAACAATGTGTACACACTACACACCCTTTTGTTATATTTTCACATAGAAATTCCACTATATTCATGTTTATTGATAGCACTATAAAACTTGTCAATAGTTCCTTTCTCTATCTCTCTCACTCTCTCTCTCTCTCTCTTTCTATTTCTCTCTCTTTCTCTCTTTCTCTCTTCATAGCATTATCTTATTTCAATTGGGGTTGGTTCTATCAAACAGAAGAGCTGCGGAACTTATTATTATATATTGAAACTTAAGCTTATATATTGAAACTTAAGCTTGATATTATAATATAAAAAAAAATTGTATAAGAAAACTGTAAGGCTTTTATTTTATGTTATTAAAATACGTGTCATATTTATTTATGTTTTCCTGTTGCCGGGGATTACCCGATCGATAGCAGGTGCGAGGAAAATTCCCATCTCAGAGTATCAACTTATTCGTTTTGACATCTACAACGGTTTTAAGTTCCGTAGACAAAAAGCGTAAATGGAACCCTGGTCTCCGATGTACATTTAACAGCCACACAATTTATGATGTAAAAAGAGAGTTGAAAAATATTTGAGTTGACACTAGCGTAGGGCATAATCTCTTTTTAGGCATGGAAAATGGTTTTATTTACTGCGTTACATTTAAAGGAAAGTGGATTATTACGAAACTCAAATAAAAGTTATAAGACATTGTTTTTGTAAGTTACCGAATTATAAATATCAGTTTGCTTGAATGAAAGTCTAATTTAATTTCACATCTTAAGGACTGTTCAACGAAAATACATACTTTTTATGATTCTATAATGTAAAAGAATAACTTTTATAAATTCAACATGTTCATCTGTCTGTATTGATCTTTAAATAAATGTGTATCAAAGCCAGTTTTTTGTTTAAGCCAATGGCATTCAGCTCTTTTTAACGTCCCACAGCTGGGCATGGGCCTCCCTCAGTACGAGGGGAATAGGAGAGGGTGCGTGTTAGCGGACTTCACATGTCTTTCAAAAATTTTGAAGGTTCTCTTAGACATGCAGGTTACCTGACGATATTTTTTTTCACCGTAAGATAATAATGTTAGAAATGATTCACAAATGACAATATGCTTTCAAGCCAATACTTGTATATTAATAAAATTCTCAAGCAAATCCTATGTTTCCTACTGGTCTAAGAGCCGGTGGAAGATCGACCTTCACCGACCTGATAACCAGATGAGACATATTTTTTATTAAATATAATTTATAAACAAATATGCTTATAATTACTTGCCTATCTGAAAGTGCTCATGGCTATTTTTAATTAAATTAAATTTAATCGATTTTTTTTCATCACTTTCATTCTTTTGATAACCAAATGAATTTTATTTCACTGTTAGTTTTTAACACACAGAATATGCCTCAGTAGGCTTGCCTACTCATTTTTGTGTATAGCTACCAAAGCCGATGTAAACAGGTAAGTCAATATAGGTGACTCCATCGTTCTGCTAACTTATCGAAAGTTATATCAAATTTTAGATTATTTTATTACAAAATCAGTCATATAGACTTGCCTGCAAAAAATCATACTTAAAGCACTGTTGCCCAGCTAAAAATAGCCATGAGCGCTTTCAGATAGGTAAGTAATTACAGGCATATTTGTTTATAAATTATATTCGATAAAAAATATGTCTCATCTGGTTATCAGATCGGTGAAGGTCGATCTTCCACGGTCTCCTCTACTATACCGATTTAAATACAATTTTCAACTTAGCTGATGCTATACGAAGCAACTTAGTTAACTTTTATTAGAAAAAATAGAGTTCCGCACTAAACATGTTAAAATGCACATAGAGATGGATGGAGTCGTTAGTCAACAATATAAACACTCTGAATGAATTGTCAGCCTTTAAGAAATCAAAGAGGTATCTTGAAGAGTATATAGCTGTCAGGTAAAACCTCTGAAGGAAGATAACGCCAGAACTTATACATAGGGCACGGTCGCTTATGAACACGAGGTACACATAATCTCATTAAGTACGTAATCTTTCTGAAACAGATGAAAGGACGGACACGACAATTCCATTACTACTGTTACTAATAAACTTTGACCCCCATATAATGAAATTCGATGTTTTCACAAATGTTTATGATGTTTAACAAAAGAAAGCACCCGAGCGAAGTAAAATAAATAACTAGTATATGACAGAAGTCTAAATACACTTTTTTATTCCTGAGTTAAAGCAAGGCCTACAAATAATCTCTTGCAAAAATTTTACATGTTATTCTCTCTCATTCTTTCTCTATTTCTCCCTCTGTCTCTCTCACACACGATGTCTATTTCAAATAGAGATCGAGAAGCCTATTCTGTTCTAGACAGGAAAAATGCATAGCTTGTTAGTAACATAATACGAGTTTGCCTCCCATCCGTTTCACCGAGAACAAAGGTAGGTTATAAAATAATTTAATTTTGTTACTCGAAGTGAGTCAGTCAGGGATTTCATTTTGCAATGGCTGAGGAATTTCACTACTTTGGAAAAATGTGGATAAATTATACTTCTCATAATTTTAAATGGAATGTCGAATTAAATTTATGGTATTTAGTACTAAAGAGTAATATTTTAATTGGAATGATATAAAGTATTTACTAATTGTGAAATTTTATAATATTAAATGAGAATTTTTCGTTAAATATTTTCTGTATCTCAAAACAGCTAAAAATTTTTGATCAAATTTTGTATTTAAATAAACTTTTACTTTATAAAGAATAAAAAGTTTTAAGTAATTCGTTTCAAAACCTATTTCTTTTTATCTTCTTTTATACTGATAAAATATGAAATACTTGCATTATCACCAATGGATAAACTACTAAACGTGCGAGTGAAGCTTCCTTACTTAAGTATTCGATATTGCGTATAGAAACATTATTAAAATAGAGTATTTGGTATGATAAGACAGTGGTAGCCCAGCGGTAACACGTCGCTTGGATAACCGAGTGATGCGGGTTCAAATCCGGGTCTCGCACCTCTGATATTTTCATGTGCGAATCATTTATAATATCATGATTACCACTTGTCCTACGGTGAAGGAAAACATCGTGAGGAAACCTGCATGTCTGAGAAAACCTAACAAGTTTTCGAAAGGCATGTGAAGTCCGCCAACTCGCACTAGGCCAGCGCGGTGGACTATGGCCTGATACTCCTCGTACTGAGGGAGGCCCGTGCCCAGCAGTGGGACGTTAAAAAGGGCTGATGATGATGATTTGGTATGATAAGATTATATATATCAAGCTGTAAACTCGTTGACTAAACAGGAAATTCGGTAACTCTATATCTGATGCAAATAAAATACATTACTTAGATAGTTTCGGCAGTGAATACATCTAAGAACACATGCACAGCTTATTGTTTATCTTTTTGAAGATATTGTTTGAGACAAAGACAAGTTATTCTAATTACTTTTATTAAATTGGAGTTGTAACCGCAGTTAAGCTAATAAAATAAAAGAAATCGTTATTGAAATTTAAAGATCGAAAACACAATAACAATAACAATAATAGTGTGCTAATACATGACACTAATGTATTAGCCATAGTATCGCTATATAACTAAGATTATATAACTAAGACGAAGATAATTTTGTTATTATTAATAAATTACT
Source organism: Boloria selene (assembly GCA_905231865.2). NCBI lineage: Eukaryota > Metazoa > Arthropoda > Insecta > Lepidoptera > Nymphalidae > Boloria > Boloria selene. The sequence goes on from HG993132.1 coordinate 839,771, forward strand.
TATATATAACTCAAATGCTTGGTTAAGATACAACTAGAAGAAATAAGAAAGTAAGACCTTACTATGTACCTATAAATAATATGGGTGAACCTATTTAAAATATGTTTTAGCCCTTTATACTGCCTTTTAACTGCGCTGCTGGGCACGAGTCTCCCATCAATGCCACGGGTCATAGTCCAAAATTTCACCGAATAGGTTAACTAGCTCAAGGGCTAGTTATTACTACTTCAGGAGATGAGGAGGTACTGTACGTATGTGACGCGATATCTCTAACAACTGTTGAGCCGCTTTCCATGATACTTTTTTGATTAATAAGTAACGTTTAGATGCATTATCATATATTTAAATTTCATCGGTACATGTTAATAAATGATTGATTTTTCCCACAAAGTGCCAAATTAAAAATAAATCTGCGACAAAATCCAAATAATAGTTTCATTTATATTGTTAAATATTTATTAAAGTAATTATTATAATGTAAAGTCTACAAAAGTCTGAAAATTATACGATTTTAAAAGCTTTTAGATTAGCTTTATTATAACCCAAACATCAGACGAACGAAACTTCAATTCATTGTAAAAAATATTCAGTTTGGATTTCACAATATTCGACTAAGACTAGTTGAATATAAATAGAATGTAGTATTGTTGAATTCCATTAACCTGTTGCCAATTTGAAAATTGCTTTGATTAAATCTTATGTCTGTCAGTGACAGCTCTTCTCAAATAATAATTTAACGTTTTCGTTTAATATCATCAGATATAAAGCATTATAGCACATATTCAAAATCATTTATTTTATAATAATGATTATTCTTTTAAATTTTAATGATTGTGGATTTAAATGCAATGATTTTGATTATGATATTGATGATTATTATTAATGATAATGAAGTTTGCATCAATAATAATTTTTCTTTATCGAATCTACTTAAATGTGTACAATTTTTATATTGTTTTATAATTTACGTTTATCCTTCAAAAATTTATAAATCTATCCTACTTATTAAAATATTATATTATCTTGAACGTAAAAAAATCAAAATATTTAGAACACATACTAATTTAAAATAAAAAGTAAAGAAAAATAGATAGCATAGAATTATTTTACCAAATAAATAGCAAGTGTACCAAGAAAACTAAATAAAAAGCAATACGTAGTTCTCTCACGGTTGTTCCTAAATAAACACGAACATCAAACATTTCTACGGAAAGATTAGAAATCTAAGAGCATGTAATACAAAATTATACGCTTTTTCTAAACATATTCTGTTTATAGTTTTTTTAAATAGCACATATTATGTATTTATTTTAAAGGAAAATATAAGAACTCTAAAAAATCACGACTATATTTACACCGTCTTTACGCTCGTAGCCGCGTAGCAAATTCGTAGCAATTAAAATCAAAACTTCTTATTTCACTTATTCTCCTAAAAAATGAATTTAACTCGAAATAAAAACATCTTTGAGTACCAATCCAAAACTCTCACTCAAAAAAAATCGCCAAAATTTAAATTTATAGCAAAAAATCACTAAAATTAAATACTTTTTAACTGAAAACTTTAATCATTTTATAAGTAAAACTTACTTGATACGTGTTTCGTAGACACAAGGTGGTAGCGGGCGCGGCGGGCGCGGGGCCCGGCCGCAATGGCAGACGTCCGGTAGCTCGCGCGTAGGCGGCCGTCTGACGCACCCCCCTGCCGCACTCAGGCAGCAACCACTGAATATCGCTACGCTTTCGCTTTCAATAGAACCTTCTAGACTAAGCTATATATCTTATGGCATTTTAAATAAGTACCGATACTCAAACTTGCTGTCTTTAGTGCGGACTGTACTATATTGAGTAAATTGTTTAGTTGTAGATGAAATACTCACTTTGTGTTAAACACTTTTAACGAATTTTAACTTTGAAATAAATCTAGGATAAATTTTTAGGAGAATGTTATTGAATATATGTAATTTAAGAAATTATTATTATTTTCATAAAGCACATTAACTGTATTCCTTTATAATATGACGTTTATACACTATTGTTTTTTATTACAATTGAATCTAATCATCTTTCACCATTTAAATATCTTGTCGGATTTTTCCACGTGGTTATTTAGATTCTTGGTTCTCGACGTTCACAATGCTTCACCTCGCGGAAGCGACTGTCGATTTATAAGACTCAGAGACATTATATAGCTATGACAGACGGTAGCTACCCACAAAATTAATGTTCCACTATATGACGTAAAGAGAAAAGGCTGAAAACAAGTTTACTTATACCTTTTCAAAGGCACTTTTGTTACCATTGTTTTTTTATTTAAAATAAAAGCATTGTTTAACCAGATTTCTTACAACTCAGTGTATTATCCCTTCATTTATTATACAAAAAGACTATTCAGAGTAATTTGTTATGTAACATACAAAACCCTTAATTATGTTTATACGTAAAGTATATTTTTATGATTTAATGTGCCTTGCACTTAAAAAAGAATAAATATTTGTCAATGACCTGAAAGCGAAAACTATGCACGGACTGTGGAAAAGTCCTAAAACAGCTCGCGCCTTTCATCGAGCACGTAGAAGCGCCATACGACTTTCCACACCAATGGAGAACCTGCGATTTTGTTGTACACTGATCACGAGCGTAACAAATAATTTAAATTTTTCCTAACATAAACGTTAATGTATTGAAAAATTGCTTTTCGATCAATTTTTTTAAATTTATTTTTACGAAATGTTCTTTCCTAATTATGTTGCGACGGTTGTAAATGAGCGATATCTCTTCACATTTAATGCTTTTTTGTGGACGTTATCTTAGGATGCGAAATTGAATTCAGTTTTAGGTGTAATTAAAATGCTAGTATAATTATAACGAAGACAATAGGCACGGTAGTTACTTATCTGATTATAATAATTATTGTGGAGATATAGGTTCAATTTTCATGCAAGTAAATCGGTTAATCAAGCAGTGACTACTCAGCGGGTTTCAAATTAAAATCAATGCTTAAAATTCGTCAGGGTGTAAAACACAAAAAGACGAGTTAACATTTTAATAGTAAACATTTAAGGACTCTAATATTTTTTTCCTTACTCGCGATCAAATGTGATGTAGTTGTATGTATAAGAAATAATAGCTACACTCGTGACAGCGGTCTGCTTCTATCAAAAACCTTTCTTTTCAATGTGCCTGACATTGAAAATAAATAATATTTATGGTATAAGTTACATAATGTATATTGTAGAGTACGAATCGCAACCAATCGATCCACAGCTGTGCCGCTATTTCCCCGACTTCCTCTCGCCGACCTCTCGTTTTGTTGACCGAATTTAACACAGAATTTTGGTTCTTACAGCTTTCTCATTTTCTTTGAGCTCCAATTCACGAGATATATTGTTTTAAATAAATATACGAGTATTATGTGTTATGTGAATATTTAATAATGCTATTCGCGATAATTTATCATACATACGGTGTTAGAAGTAAAATTTAAATATGATTAAAAAGTACTCGTTTATAATATTACATTTTGTTATTTTATGTTAAGATATCTCACAAAACAAAAGCATATGTCCACTTTTGGCACACTTCAAGAGCATTTCGTAAGATACCCTATCACCATCTTTAACTTGACTTGACTCTAATAACCCATACCTTATCAATATTTTTAAGTAATTTTCCTACAAAAGTTTCATCATAAAAGGTTGAATCATTTTTTACATATATGTACATGTTTATATCGATATAATTATATAATTTATACATGTATATTGTATAACAAGTTTTCTACACGAGTAGTCAGGTTTATCTCTCGCGCTTCAGCGACGTGTGCGTCTAAACGACGCGGGTGATAACAGGTATTGCAGAAAGCGCGGTTATTTCGGTTTCTCGTATTTAAAGTACACTGTTTTGTAATACCTATTTCAGTAATAGGCCCTAATTTTGTAATGTTACGACGATGTTGTCATGCCTAGTTAGTGTGTGAGATAATACGTGAGGAAATTAATTAAACTTAATTGTAATTGATATTTCTTTATATTTTCTCGAAAATTTTACGTTTTATACTTAAAAATAACTAATCTTAAAGGGCAGTAGCCATAGCCATAATAACCATTTTTCTTAAGCTAAAGGAGAATATTGAAAGAAAATCTGCATTCATATGCAGGCATAGAACAGCTACGTAGACTCTATTTTTATTTATCCTCTTCTTGAATACATATAAATTAGTTTTTGGAATTCTTACTTTTTGTTTTGATCGAACTCTGACTTGAACTCAGTCTGTCAAAAATTACGGAATTTAAATTAATATAGCACCTAAAAATGTTTGAAAAATTGATGAAATATTAAATATAAATAAGTCTATAGGTTTTTGGTTGTCTTATTTTAATATTTTGTTTCCGGCGTACGACAGTTCGAATGCTTTACAGCAGACAAGGTCACGGGACAAATAAAGATCTTACAGGACGACTTAAAGGTCATAAAGATAATTCCTGCTCACAAAATTACAGTGATTTCAAAAATGTTAAATATTTGAGTAAATCTAAGTAATTGTGATGGAGTATTATTATAGTACTTAATTGTGTTTAAAAATGTATTTTATATCTAAGACTATATAATTTACTTACTTAGCTTGTTACTCACTATCGTTTTTCTCGAGTTCGTCCCCTGGTATGTTTTTTTTTGTCTTTTTATTTTTGACTTTTTTATCTATTTGGAATATAATAGTTCATTTCAAAGTATTAGTTAGCAAATTAAATTACATCTTGAAAGCAGACATCAGCCAGATTTACATTTAATATTCAATTAGTGTAAGTTTTCATTAATTCTATTCGAATAATTTACGAGCTATGTGTTATGATTTGAGTTGATGAAATTTTTTACAAATATCAGACTAATCTTTAAAGAAGAGTGTTTACTTTATACATAAAGGAATACAATGTTATTAAACTATAATATATTGAAGATTTTATGCTATTGTTATAAGCTTTTTTACTCCATCATATTGAACCTCTTGTAATACATTTCTTTTTACTTAATAGTTATTTTTATTAAGGAAAATGTTTTCTTACATTTATTTATAATTGTATAAGAATATCTCATATATATTTTTAATACAGAAGGTTCCAGGAATTTATCAGTTCAATAGTGCCTTTAATTTTTACATAGAATTTCTGTGGAATAAATAATTTTCTCTAAGACTAATACACAGCCACATATGATTGCTCGGATATGAACGATATTATGTAGTACTAGCTGACCCGTGCCCCCTTCGTTGGGCATAATGTTAATAATCCTTTTTTAGTACAGAGTGTTTAAATAATTTAAATTACTATTTTATTTATATTAAAAATTAAATTATCTATACCAATATTAAAAAAAACTACTTTTTGAACTCAAAAATATATCTTTCAGCGTTCGTAAGAAACGCTTTCATTCGACCGTTTTTTCTCCGATTCACTTTGCAAAACGGACTACCACGTAAAAGTCTTTTTATTTTTCGGTTTTTTATATAACCAATGACACTCAGCAATAATGTGGCATTCTATTGGTGAAAGAATTTTTAAAATCGGTTCAGTAGATCCCGAGATTACCCCTTACAATTTAACAAATAAACAAACCTTACTTCTTTGTAATATTATATTATATAAGTAATAAGTAATAAATATAGATTATAATATATACGTCATGTTGAATAGAATAAATGTTATATTTCTAAACGAATAGTCTAGAATCTAGATTATAGCAAACGCTGAAGGATAAAATTATAAATTTTGTGTAGAATTTTCTAAACCTGTAATATAATAATTGTGCTTTATATTTTAAAATAATTTTAGGGTTCCGCACCTCATAAGTAAAAAACGGAACCCTTATAAGATCACTTCATCTGTTTGGCTTTATTTCTGTCTGTCCGTCATTCTGACGGTTTGTATGTTTGTCTAACTGTATGTCTGTCAAGACCCTTTATTTTTTATTTTCCGTGTAGTACAATAGATACAAAAATAATTTTAGTACCACCGCGTTTCTTGCCCCAGTTCTTTGCAGGTCTGAATCTTCCTTGCGTACTGATGAAAAATTACCACCTTCAGTAAAAAAAATAATAATATAATGCTGAATGAAATATTTAGAATTATGGTTTTATGAATTTTAGAAAATTATATTTGATCAATATTAATAATTAATAATTAATAATTATTTAAGGGCCTCGTGAATACGAATCACATTTTACTAGTAGCCGTTGAAAAATTCCATATTCACCTCCTAACTCCATCATCAGATTGATGTTACGTAATTATTTGATTATTTTGTTTCTTTTTATTAACGAAATAAAATAAAAAAAATGTTTAAATTATCAAATAAATACGTCGTTTTTTTCAGAAACAACCGATAAAATAGTTTGTATCCAGCTCTTTGTTAACGTTACTTTACTAATCACTAGTCTCTGTTCAACGTGAGGAAGATCAGGTTATTAGTCTTCCACATTAGCTTAGTAAAGGTTGGCGGTCCTTCACATATCTTTCGAGAAATTACTAAGCTCTCTTATTAGCAGCATCAGAAGTGCAGGTACATTTACCATGATTTCTACAAATTCAAATTCAAAATATTTTATTCAGCATAAAATTATTACAATTATATACTGAACGTCATCTACTTCCAGTTCGGAAAGAAGAAACCTCTGACCTGAGAAGAACTGGCGATAGAAACTCACTCAAATATTAGTAATATTATAGTTGTACTAATATTATATTAGTATAGTCTTGATCTGTTTTTTTTTTCAAATTAATTTAAAATGTATAGGCACTAATATTATAAACGCAAAAGTTTGTAAGTATGGATGGATGGATGTTTGTTACTCTTTCACGTAAAAACTAATGAATGGATTTTAATGAAACTTTACAAATATCACATTGACTACAATTTATGAAGATGTTGTGTGAATTGACCAAAATATAACGATAAGTGTCAAGTAAGTAGTAAAAAATCTACCATCTGCGAGCTATTCTGGCGTGCGCTGCCAAAACCGCAAAAGTTACACATATGTAATGTATCATGGAAATGTTTTTCTTAAAAACAAGTGATTCACCCCCACTTCGCTCGGGTTCGTCTCTAGATATAGCGCGAGCGAAGCCGTGAAATCCACTAGTTAACAATAATTCTATCACCTATATAGAATCACCTCATTTCCAAGGCGTACTGTCTTCTACAATCAAGTTAGATGTCGATCTCCAATCCAAGTTTCAATACCTTATAACAAAGTAAATCAAGGTAATAAAATATTAAATTTCAAGCATAAACATATTTAGTAAACAACTTATTGTAACAGACATGACAACAGAGCCCGTCACAACAAGCCCCGCCTCTACTACGCTCGTAGCGTTGCTACGGCGTAGTACGAGCACGCCCACGCAACGGTATTACCGGCGCGGGTGACGACGGCAACAGTATGTTGACCCGTGACTTTATTATATCGATTAAAGATTATTTTTGAGATGGTTCTTACAATTTTATTTATTTTTAAGTATGTATTAATACAAAATACATTACTTATAGCAATTTTATTACTTAGGCTCTAGTATAACAGGCTTCAAAACAAGTTACAGAATGCTTTTGTTAATCTAAGTAATTATTTTTAAAAATAGTTCTTTATTTTTTATTGGGATTTAGCGAGTGTCGTTGGTAGTGACGAGAGAACACAAATAAAAAATCTTAATGTCGTCACTTGGTAAAATAGTATATTGAAAAAGTCAACACTCGCGTAAAAATAGTTCAGAAGGAGAAGTTTACAGAGATACACAGTAAAATACACGTTACAGGTACAAACACAATAAGTCCACATATAAAAACTAGCGAAAACGATTAAAATATATAAAGCAAGTAATTAGCATCAGCTGGTAAGGCGTCGACTGTCGTATGTTAGAAAATATCACAAGCTGCCGGTAGGAGACAAAAACATTCCGATCCGCCGTATACTACGGGTATCGCGCGGCTATGCTTGTGAATTAAATTTATATGAATAAATATTATATGATAAAATATAAATAATTATATAATCGTATTGTATGTATGTAGTTGTGTGTATATATAATATTAATGCGTAAATTAGATATTAAATAAATTATAAATATTATAGGATGTGAAGTGTAATAAATAAATATGATAAACTACATATATTAATTGTATAAGTCACCTACATCACTCCCCCCCAGAGACCGTCCTACGGGCGATAATAGTCTGGGAAGTGTACATGTCTCCCGGAACGAGTCATAAACTTGGTAGGTGTGTAATCGGGGTGTGTGTCTGGAGGTGGAGAATGACATGGTTGAGTTATTGGGTTTGAGTCGGACAATAAGTAGGCTGGCTTAAGGCGGTCTATTGATACTGTCACGGCTTTTCCTTTCATATCGATTTTAAAATATTTGGCATCTCTCGTCAGGACTTTATGTGGACCAGTGTACGCAGCTTGTAGTGAGCCCCGTAGCGCGTCTTCCCTTAGGAATACGTGGCTACAGGATTCTAAATTTTTGAAAATAAATGTCTTCTGCTTTGATTGATGATGCTGCGTTGGGACTGGTCGAAGTTTTTTAACGAAAGCCCTTTTCGCGCTGAGAAGTCGGTTATGTCGGTGGTGTAACTAGCGACATCATGCCCAAAGAACTCTCCGGGTAGCCTAAGTGGCTCACCATATACCAGCTCTGCGGATGAGGCTTGTAGATCTTCTTTAAATGCGCTTCTTATGCCGAGGAGCACTAATGGAAGTGATTCCGTCCAGTGTTGATCACCGTGGCACACGATGGCAGCTTTTAGTTGCCTGTGAAAACGCTCCACTAAGCCATTGCACTGCGGGTGATAAGCGGTTGTCCTACGATATTGGAATCCAATGGATTTTGACAATTGTTGAAACAGGGCTGACTCAAATTGTCGGCCTCTGTCTGTAACAATGTCTGAAGGACAACCAAATCGCGACACCCAGCATGACACAAATGCTTTGGCGACTGTTACAGCGGTGATATCGGTGATGGCGACAGCTTCCGGCCATCGCGTAAAGCGATCGACGGCTGTCAAACAATACCGATATCCGTCTGAAAATGGTAATGGGCCGATCAGGTCTATGTGTACCTGTTTGAATCGCGCCGAAGGTAAATCGTGCGTACCTAAAGGTGAGGCAACGTGTCTCGTTACCTTCGAACGCTGGCAAGACAAACACGCCTTAGCCCATTCACGGCAATTTTTGCGCATTAGTGGCCAAACAAAACGTTGTGCTACTAGCTTAGCGGTAGCGTTAGAGCCAGGGTGGCTGAGTGAGTGCAAGGAGTCGAATACTTGCCGGCGAAGACTAGCTGGGACGTAAGGTCTGGGAGTCGGCGTACTGACGTCGCAGTACATTTCCGTACGACTACCAGGAAGCGTTAATTTCTTTAAATGTAAAGATGTTTCACCTCTCAATATGTTTGCGAGGTCAGCGTCTGTAGTCTGGGACTTGGCGAGTTCCTTCAGGTCGACAGGTTTCTGCAATTCGTCGACCCGGGATAGTGTATCGGCAACAATGTTGTCTTTACCAGATATATGACGTATATCTGTCGTGAATTGCGAGATGAAGTCCAAGTGCCTATACTGACGTGGCGAGCAGTTACTCTTCCTTTCATGAAATGCGTAACATAAGGGCTTATGATCAGTATAGACAGTAAAATGGCTGGCCTCTAGCATATGGCGAAAATAACGAATGCTTTCGTATATTGCAAGGAGCTTCCGATCGTAAGGTGAATATTTTACCTGTGATGGGCTCAACTTGCGTGAGAAAAATGCTAGAGGCTGCCATGCTCCATCTTGATATTGCTGAAGGACTCCACCTATCGCCGTGTCAGAGGCGTCAGTGACAAGTCCCAACTTAGCAATAGGGTTAGGATGTGCTAGAAGTGCAGCATCGCATAGACTTTTCTTGCACTTCTCGAATGCCTGCAATGAATTTCCCTTTATGTCGACGGGGTGTGAGGCTTTTACCGAACTGGTCAGTAAGGCATTGAGTGGAGCCTGGATCTGAGCGGCTTGAGGTATAAAGCGTCTGTAAAAGTTTATCATCCCTAAGAATCGGCGAAGTTCTCTTACCGTTTTTGGAACTGAAAAATCTAATATGGCCTTGACTTTAGTATCTAATGGCTTGGTACCATTCTTTGATATGTGATACCCCAGGAATGTTACCTCGGGTTCACCAAAGACACATTTAGCCATGTTGACTAGAACACCATATTCTTTCATACGGGTGAAAAGTTGACGTAAATGCTCTTCATGTTGTTCTTGTGTTTTGGAGTACACTAAAAAGTCGTCTAAATATGGATAGCAGAAGTCAAGTCCACGGGTCATTTCGTCGACGAACCGTTGGAAAGTCTGACCAGCATTTCTCAACCCAAACGTCATAAAGGGAAATTCGTACAGACCGAAAGGAGTCGTTATTGCTGTCTTCGGTATGTCCTCCTCAGCGACGGGTATTTGGTTATAAGCCTTGACTAGATCAATAACGGAAAAGTACTTACAGCCAAATAAGTTGTGTGAGAAGTCCTGTATGTGACGTATGGGATATTGGTCAGGTATAGTTCTAGCGTTTAGGAGTCTGTAATCTCCGCAAGGACGCCAGCCATTGTCTTTTTTGGATGCGAGGTGTAGGGGTGATGACCATGGGCTGTCAGAAGGACGCGCCGTGCCATTTGCTAACATGGCTTCGAACTCTTGTCTAGCAATATTAAGTTTGTCGGGAGCTAGTCTCCTCGGTGTGCAAGATACTGGTGGGCCTGGTGTAGTGCGTATATGATGTTTAGTGTGGTGTTGTACGAGTCCCGGTGTACCGGCGGGTCGGGTTATTTCTGGAAATTCAGCTAGAATATTGTGATACTTACTATTGCCGCCAGTTGATACCTTGACACTCGTAATTAGACAATCAGTGCTTACAATACTAGCAACTGCACTTATATTTGTTAGACTATCTATTAATTTGTGGTTACTGACATCCACAATAAGTTTATAATGAGACAAAAAATCTACACCTATTATTGCTTTGGTTACGTCGGCGATAACAAAACGCCATGGGAAATTACGACGTAAACCAATGTTTAAAGTTAAATTTATATAACCATATGTATCTATTGTTGAACCGTTTGCAGCACTGAGTTGAAATTGCGTCTTATGACGTGTTTCACGAATAGCACTAATTGGATATACACATATGTCACTGCCAGTGTCAATGAGAAACTGTGTGTTTCTGCTGCGGTCGGTGACGAAGAGTCGACTCGAAGGTGACAGGCGTTCGTCAGCCGCCATAAGCGACTGCCTGTGGAGTTTACCCGCCTGCGTGAAGTCGCAAGGCTGAGTACACTTGCTGGCGTGTGCACCAAATTTGGTGTGATACCAACAAGTATGGTGGTTGCGATGTGTAGGACCGGATCTGCTTCCATGTCGTGATAAACGGCGGCGTTTTCTACGCCTGCCGTGCACAGAAGGACAGCATGCCTTGCTCTGCGTTTGCTGCTCCAGCTCCGATGTAAGGTTGTATATCATCTTCTTCAGCTCTGCTATTTCCACAGAGGGGTGAGGGAGATGTGCAGGAAGTGATGACGTGGAGGCGATGTGAGGAAGAGGCGTCAGCCCCTGAATGCGGTCCGCCAGGTCCGCTGACTGCTCCAGTGATAGGGTCGGCTGTGATGCCAATAGTGCTTGCGTGGTTTGCGAAAGGCGACTGCTCCATATCGATTTGATATATTCTTCTGGCATAGAAGATCCAGCTAGGTCTTTTAAATGCCTTAAGAAGTGAGAAGGTTTCCTGTCGCCGAGTTCCTCATGAGACAAGAGTTGCATCACTTTTTGCTCATGCGAGTCTGAGAGACGCTTTATTAATATCGTTTTTATGGTTTCATATTTGTACTGTGCGGGAGGGTTGATTAATATGTCTCTTACGGCTTTTGCGTATTGCATACTAAGATTATTTATAACATTACTGTATTTTATATGGTCGTCAGTGATGTCGTTAATATAAAACTGACCTTCTAAAAGTGCAAACCATAACTCCGGCTCTTCTGGTGTAAATGGTTGAATTTTTATTTCTATGTCGGTAGATATGCATACCCTTTGTTCTCGGCGCGAGGTAACGTGGCCGCCGTAATGTAAACCGGCCGCTTTTTCCGAATCACTATAATCAATCATTTTCACAGGTGAAGAATGTCCGTGCTCAATTAGGGGTCACCAGTTTAGCGAGTGTTCGTTGGTAGTGACGAGAGAACACAAATAAAAAATCTTAATGTCGTCACTTGGTAAAATAGTATATTGAAAAAGTCAACACTCGCGTAAAAATAGTTCAGAAGGAGAAGTTTACAGAGATACACAGTAAAATACACGTTACAGGTACAAACACAATAAGTCCACATATAAAAACTAGCGAAAACGATTAAAATATATAAAGCAAGTAATTAGCATCAGCTGGTAAGGCGTCGACTGTCGTATGTTAGAAAATATCACAAGCTGCCGGTAGGAGACAAAAACATTCCGATCCGCCGTATACTACGGGTATCGCGCGGCTATGCTTGTGAATTAAATTTATATGAATAAATATTATATGATAAAATATAAATAATTATATAATCGTATTGTATGTATGTAGTTGTGTGTATATATAATATTAATGCGTAAATTAGATATTAAATAAATTATAAATATTATAGGATGTGAAGTGTAATAAATAAATATGATAAACTACATATATTAATTGTATAAGTCACCTACAGGGACATTGTTTCACACAGCGCCATCTACTTATGTAGTAAGTTACAAGGCTTGAGTTACGGATACCAGATAGTTTATACACTACACATACATAACTTTTAATATATAATTTTTTTAAATATTGATATCCATGATTTGAGTACAAACATTCGTACTCAACAAATGAATGCCCCCAGCGGGATTCGAACCCGCGACCGCTTGCACAGCAAGGTCACAGCAAACTATACCAAACGTATCCCCAAATAATAATGTTACATATTATATTTTACGCAAAAAAGGAACTATTTTGATATAGTATTAAATTGTTTTGTTGAAAAACCTTCGATTTTTCTTGTAATCCACAGCGACGGGGTCCATTAAGATGGGCCGCGGATAGCATCTAATGGATTGAGTATAAGGCTTACGCTCCATTACTGTACTATTAGACCATTATAGTTCGAAAACTCTCGTATATTGTAGAATAGGTACGTTTTAGTAATTTATTCGGATGATTTTTATTTAATTATACGTATTTTGTTGTTCTCAGTTCGATTCCTGCTTAAGTTTGCACTAACTCCTATGAGTATTTATATTGTATAATAGACTGGCTAATCACCCTGGCTTCGCTTGCTTCGTTTAAAATATATATTTGCTATATCAATTCACAATTATCAAAATTCGTATTGACATCAACCAAAAATTTCGAACCGTCTGATGTAGAGTTAAACATTTGCTACTAAACTAGCCTTACCCAAGCTTTGTAAACCCCAATACATTAGGCCGGCATATTGCACACTTCAAAGAGTGTAGTGAAGCAATCGAGAAAGTTACACAACAATCTGATAGTAGTGGTGTCAATAAAGAAGTTTCTTCAGCCAAAGCTTCTGTGTTAAATTATTTTTAAAGAAGATAATAAAATCCAAAAATTAGTTAGTAAGTAAAGTAGAAAATATTTAATACTTTCTTAGGTTTACGCGAATATTTGACATTATAAATGAAACTATCTATTCGGATTTTGTCGCGGATTTATTTCGATTTTTGGTTCCCGACGTTTCGAATGCTTTACAGCAATCAGGGTCACCAAAAATTCAAATGAATCCGCGATTAAATCCGAAAAGATAGTTTCATTTATAATATAAAATATTTGTTTATTAATATAGTTGTTTTATATTAATTTAGTTATTTCACTAAGCTGTATATCGCAATTTAGATTAAAATTTCTTGTATTGAGCAAGTTAAACCGTTTTGCTTAATTTTTTCAGTATAAGAATGATTTATTGCGAAAACTGTCCTAAAACGAAAAATAACAAGGTAATATAAATTCACAAAAGAATTGACCTTTTTTGCTGGCTTTCAAGACTAAGGCTTTTTGTGAGTAAATAATATTATTTACTAGTCGACTTCGATTACGACGGCCTATCTTACTGACCGACTGAAGCTTCAGATACTATAGCCAACGTATATGTTTGCAAAGATAAGTTCGTATATACTGGCACATCCCTTATCTATAGATAAATACAATTAAAGTCTCTATACTGTCAAATTATCAGCTTCTTATTAAAGACACACTAAAGTATAGAAGATAAGTATAATTAACTTTATTACAATAAAGGATATTACAAGTAAACTTAACTATATGTACAAAGCAAATATACAGTTAAATATTACTGTACAAGTCGTGTCCGCGTGGAATAGCAAGAATGCTGGCCGCATTCCCCCGCTGAATGGCAATGCCGATTTTTTGGACGAAAAATGAGCCAGCTCTCCTGTATAATTAAAAAATATTTTAATATGTTGTATGCGTTAGTTCTTTCCTCCTTGTCTTCAAAACGGCTAAACCGATTTTGACGGCACTTTCACTTACACGTAGTTGATATTGTAAGATGAAATTGAGAATTTTTAGAACAAGTAAATGCTTCCTAGCGTAAAAATTAAGACCCATGAAATTGGAACTATAACCAAGAAGCTCGTAGGTCATACATAAAATAATACTATGCGTCCCGAAGTTCGTATAAATAAGCCATGTAATTCTACTGGAGGCAACACGGTTTTAAGGTCTAGAATGGTGGTCGGGAATGAAGTTATTATCTTTGATATTATTTTTTATTATATTTTACTAGATACCTTTTAAAGAAATAGTAAGATATTTCTCGGCTATTTTCTAAGTAAAAGTAAAACGCAAGGAATACTCCTACCGTCATACAGTTTAACTAGTATGGAGGGTAGTGTTTTATCCAATTTTGCTACATTAGCCGTAGTATTAAAGTTCATTTTGCATTGTATAATATATAGTTTGCTACATGTACCCTATTAAATAATGTTACATTAATATTTTAAGTAATATAAGGTGTTTATGTAGAAATATATAAATAAATAAATACTATAATATGCATAATACATATAAATTTTTAAAGTATTATACATATAAATTTCTGTCGTAAAAACCTCTGCCTCTTAATAAAAACTGATCAAAACGACGACTTTGTTTTATACTATTTACAGATGTCAAAAAAAAGTATACATAATCCGGAAGTGGGCGTTAATGGCTACGACACAGTTTGTAACTACTGTAGCCATTATCGTACATAATTTGCTCACTGTAAAAATGATTCCAATAACGATTTATTATTTACTTATGTTAATTCTTAGAAACAAATATAATTTTCGCTAATAATACACGAGTTTGCGAACAGAAACGTGCGGTCTAACTGAATGCTTACCGCAGCATACAAGCACACAGTAGTTAGTTTCCTTGAATATTAGCTTAGTTACAGTATAATTATGAGTAGAGCACATTTTCTTACATTTCGCAGGCGATTTTATATTGCTAATATAAAACGGTTAAATGTAATGAATGCAATATACTTTTAAAGGTCATTACTAGTATTTGTACTCCATTTATCCTAGTATTCTAGATTTATTATATCCTCTACTAAAATAATAATATGGGAGACGTTATTTATTCGGCTGATCTTCTAAAGTGACGTAAAAAATCTTTTCGTAATAATTTCATGGGTGTTGTAGACGAAATGTGGAAAATAAGAGCCTAACGTAGAAAATGGCTTAGAATGCCAAAATTTTCATAAATTTTGGGAGTGTTAATTTAAAAATTTTAACGGTTTGTCAGCCGCCATTTTGATTTTATGGTCGATCAATATTTTCCAAGCTAAGGATGAAAACTGGCGAAATGTAGTTAAAAAATGATTGTGCCATTAATATAAGAACTTAACTAATGTATGATCAAATATACAACAAGAATGAGAGGGTACAAATTTCAATATAAAAAATCTTTAAACGAAAGTCCCATTTATGCATTTCTTTAGTTTATCTAAGTTAAAATTATCCGCAAAGATTATAAATTATAACATTATTAAGATTTTCCAAAGTAAATAACCATTTACTAATGAATTTGTCATGAAGCAGAGTTTTCGTACTAAAAAGTTCTTTGATTAAGTGCTGCATTTCAGAAATTTCCTGATAGTTACGCTTCGTCGCGAATGCGAACTTAAAACTACAAAGTTTGAAAAATAACTACACTTACAACTTCTGCTGAGAAGCAAAGATTTATTTTTGTTAAATGAATGATAATTGATATGATAAATATAATACTGATTTTGGTTATTGAAAGTTTGATGACACGTTTGGCGCAGTTTGTAGTGACCCTACTTTCTTGCGCCAGCGGTCGCGGGTTCGAGTCCCGCATGCGTTTGTTAAATTCAGATGCTTTTACTCTAGTCATGGGTGTTTATATTTATAAAATGTATGTATTTAAACTTATATGTAGTATATCAACTATCTGCTATCTGTAACACAAGCTTCGTAGCTTACCACGGAACTGGATGGCGCTGTGTGTAATAATGTCCTAAGATATTCATTTAAATATAACACTGATTTGAAATTGAAAGTTTTAGAAATTTTGTTTTAGCCCCATACGCTCCACATAATTGGTACATAAAAGGCAGCAAACGCTTAGATTTGATTTATTTCATAGTTGAATAATGAATAGTTAGGTAACATCCAATTAAAAATATATTATACACATACATACGCCTATGAGTCTTAAATATTATGAGCTTTTTAATGTTACTAGTGACTTCTCTGCTTCGGGGCACCACGAGAAATGATATTTTCTATTCACATTCACAGTACATCCAACGTTATCCAGAGTCGATAAAATCGCAACAAGTTTCTATAGGATCAATACACCTAGTTTTCTGTACGATCATTTGCTTTTACAAAAATAATATACAGCGTATGCACTACCGATAAGAGCCAGTAAGACATCTATTTTGAAATAACTATAGCCAAGTCCATTGTAAAAAAAATTTTATAGCTATTCTATAGAAAGAAAGTAACAATTGTAGTCTCTTAGATAGGAAAAACGCTGAGAGGTTTTTTTAACTATAATCTTGAACGAAGCAAAGTGCCGCCAGTATGCTAGTTAAAATTTAATCATTTTCATTATTAAATTCATATTGCAATTTCGCAAAACCGTCACAAGCGTTATAATATCGACATTACGAATTATTCAGCAAAATTGTTTATACGTTCTTAATTACTCCACTAATTAACTCAATAAAAAAGCTGCCTCTTGGATTGTGCCGTTGATTATACTTTCCTTTATGTTGAGAAGCCAGATGTTTCTTAATTTTTATTATACAGAGGTATAAAACATGGTAATTGCTATGACTTATTATATTTTAATTAAAATACATATTGCATTTTTTTCAGTATCAATACTCTTATTTTTAATCGGTTATTTTCATACAAATTGTTTAAACAATTGTAATATTTCTAAAGTCTACAATAATAATATTTTATTAAAACCTTCGCTTTTCATTTCCACTAAAAGAACAAAATAATGCCTATTTCGATCCGAAAATCGGGGCTAGTCTCTTAATACCATTTCCTGCCAGGTGCTATGTGCCCTCGCATTCGAACACTGAATCCGGATTCAACGCGAAATCAATGAAAACGGTTACATTTTGCTCCAACTAGCAGCCATTTTAACTATTATTGATACTATAAACTTAAAAAACTGTATTATTTTGTTATAAAGCGTAATATGATGTTTTTAGAAAGGTCTGGTAATAATTTTTTCAGATTGAAAAAAATCTTAGTTTTTTAAATTGAGATGTTTTAAATAGCGGAGTGTATTCTTTATATTCTGGAAAAACCATAGGAATATGGTGAATTAGAGACTCCCTTTATTCTATTTAAATAATTATCACAGAAGAAATAGATTTTAAAGACACTTTGCAGGTTTTATACAAGATATTGTGTTTACAGAAGCAATAAAACCTATAATTCATGATTCAGTTTAAATAAGCTCATATGCTCTCACATTAAATTGAACTGGACATAAAAATCCTAAACACAAGTGCATACAATCGCAACCAAATCCAATCAAAAAATTTTACTTCTATTTACAAACAACAATGCAAATGAATCTCCAATCCTGTAGCTGTAAAAAGCACAAAACAGGTTTATTTTTTGTCTCCTACAAAAGATGGCTTATATGGCAAATTGAAAAATTTCTAGAATACGCGCTCACAGTTCTTTCATACCGTTGATTTTATATACAAATTGGTTCGAAATTTGTTGCGAAACCTATTTTATTTTTAACCATTGTCTTTTGAAAGCTTAATTTACAGGCACTGGACTATTATTATCACTGCCTCGGTGGTGTAATTGCTATAATGTACGGTCATACATCGAGAGGTCCTGGGTTCGAGTCTCGGGTCCGGCCAAGTTTAATTATTGAGTCTTTCTGTTTAGTAAATCTCAGTAACAGCCCAGAATTGGGAAGTTGGCGGTGAGTTACCCCCGTACCTCGGAGAGCACGTAAAGCTGTCATCCCTGCGCCTTACTCGTAGCTCTTCGTAGTCGTGTCGTGTCAAGCACTCGTCCCACAGGAGTATGAGAGTGATAGGAACAAAGGGTGCACTTGTGTTTGCGCGTACACTATAATATCTCCTGCGCAGTTGGCCAGTATCAATGAGATAGGCCGCCATGGCCGGAATCAGTCGGAGAACATTATTATTACCAAAGTTCATATCATTATTTCAAATAAAATCTTCACATCTCTGGCTTTTAGCTTTAGACTTAATTACTGATCTAAAAATTCGTAAATATATAAAAACTAACTGTATCTTATATACCTATATACCATAACAGAATTCCCCAAAAAAGTACTGAATAAAATGTATAATGTGCTCATTCTTTTAAAAGTACTTATTAATTATTTATTTAATCTATTAACAGATGATTAATAAAGATGTTATTATATCAACATAATCGATAATATAAAAGTTGAAGCGTTTATACTAACCAAAGAAATAATTAAATTTCAATTATTTCTGACCCAAACAATAAAAACACTCTAAATGTAATTTCAAGAACATGTCCAAGAGAAGAGAAATTAAAAGTTATTTAGTACAAATGTTTGCCTTAGTTCAAAACTTTGTGAAATATGTGCAACGCTTTCAGTGTAAGTATATTTCAAGCGCTAATGGAATTTTGATGCTGATCATGTTTGATTTTTTCAAAAATATTGAAGATTTCATACATTAAATGAACGGAGATAAACATAAGCCATTATAACTTTTCAGCCTACAGTCTACTAAATAAACTTCAAATAGTAGTTTATTTTATGCATATATAAAGTATAAAACTATCTTGTATTTCAACATCCTACTGCTGACACGAACCTTTCCTATAATATATGGGAGAGCAGCCCATAGTCCATAGCACTGGTTAAAAACTTGCTAAATTCTCTCAGATATGCAGGTTTCAGGACGTTTCCATTTACGATTAAACTAGCGGTAATCGTGTTGAAAATGAAAAAACATGATATTTATTAAAACAATTTTTCTTTTTATCACCATCTTTTTAGCAGGAAATAATTAGACCAAAAGCGAATCTGTAGCCTTCAGTTAGTAACTACTGCACCACAGTGAACGAAACGAAAGTTATATTGGAGTTGTTTAATAGTCTGGATAATGTTTTAATCGTTTTCCCATAGTGCAGCGTCCACTGCCTGTAAGCTCAGTTCTGAAACTGATTTATAGAACTTGCTTAATTTGCCTTCGTATTGTTTTCATTTGTGGTTTTGTAATAAATGCATAATTTTAAACCTATTTATTTAATTAATCAAAACTAATTGATTTATTTTTACGGTACCTTAGTCAACAAAGAACCCTGTCTGTATGTCAGCAGGTTAGCTCATAAACTCTTAGTACTAGAAAGCTTCAATTTGACATGAATATAAAAATGTAAATACTGTTCGTATAGGTTTTAAAAAGCTGGGGTTTAGATAAAAATAAAATAAATGACCAAGCAGCAGGCAGTCTCACGGTTTATTCCAATAAGAAGAAAGTACAGAATTAATTTTAAATCACCGTCATATGACAACATATACGATGCCTGAAGAAAATATAAGGCAATACGGTGGTATATTATTATGTAGCTTAAATAACTTATGTAAATAAAATAGTTAAGCAAAAAGATACTTGAACAGATACTAGCAACTTAAATAAAATGATAAAATAAAATCCCCTCTACAAGTAGTGGAAGTGTAGTTTTTTTCTTGTTTATCATGGTATAGGGTGAGGGGAGTTGATTGATAGGTCTATCAATTTTTGGTCTTTGAAAATAATTTTTCGATTAAGAGATCCGTTTGTGAAATATTAATTTTTAAGATGCTTATTTTTTACAGTCAATGGGACAGTTGACTGTAAAAAAATAAGCATTCGCAAGCTAGCAAAAAAATAATCACGATTCCAGTCTGGTAAAATATATTTATATCGGCCCTGAACTCATATCTAAAAGACTGGTTTCAAAATCATGTTTTATTAACGTACATTATACTAAAAAGAATACAGTTTTTTATAATGTAATATTATTTTCTTCTTAATCAAAGAATTTATTTATATTAATTAATTTAGTTATTTTAGCATTCCTCTTAAATTCCACTTACCTCGAAATTATTTTTAAAGTAGAGGTCTAATGGGATCAATAAAAGTGCGAAGTCACTAGCATATAAAAATTAAAACTTCTGGTACTACAGTACAAATGCTGAACGGTTAGACACTGAGCTCAAACTATTTACGATGCACGCGACTCGTAAAAACTTTTGTACGGGAAGTTGGAATTTACTACACGTTGAGTCGTAGCAGTATAAAGCAATGTTGGGTGCAGTGTTTTTTATTTAAAAGAGATTTAAAGAAAATGGTTACGTGTATATTTAAATTAAATCCTCTTTCTTTCTCTCTGTCTCTTTCTCTCTCTCGCTCTCTCTCTCTCTATCTCTCTCTCTAGTGCGTACGTCCGCTGTTATATCTCCTATGCACCTATCTTGTCTTAGATGTCACATATATAAAATATAGTTCATCAGCAACCATTTATTAAAAATTCGAAATGACGTTACTATGCCAAGGGAAATATGAGAAAATTAATAAATCGAATTTATAACAAAATACCAATTTCCCAGCTTCGAAGCTGGCGTCGATTAAAATCTGACCATTTCAAGCTTAACTCGTAAAAAAGCGGCTTTACTCGAATCTCACTGAACTTATAGGCTTAATGAGAAAATTAATAAAAAAATTATATATTTTATTTTTTTAATATTCTTTTTACAACATATAATTTGAAATATACCAAAGAAAATGACGCATTTCACTTATATACGGATTAATCAGGGACTAGTGGTACAGCGCTCGCTGGGGACACCGAGAAAAGCAACTTCTACTCCCGGGTCTTCGAAATTTTTACTTACGAATCATTTTCAACATGATTATAAGCACTTATCTTACTGTGAAGGAAAATATTTGAGGAAACGTGGTTGGTTTGTTTCAAACCAAGTTTTTGAAAGACGTGTGAAGTCCGAAACCAACCCGCACTAAGCCAGCGAGGTGGACATGGCCTGATCTCCATCGCATTGAAAAAGGCCCCTGCCCAGCAGTGGAACGTTAATAAGGGCTGAATAAAAAATATAATATTATAAAAAATGCCGTTTTATAATATGTATTTATCAGAACATACTTGTATTAAAAAGAATTTGAAAACAGTAGCAACCCTATTATACCCGACAAAAACATAAAATGAAAAATAATTATCCGCGCATCTTAAGTTTTCTTCCATCGAACCTTGCTTCTGAGTATTCTCGTTGTTTTTAAACCTTGTTAAATTCCCAACGAGCGAGCTCTATTACAAGTAATTTTAAATGAAAAACAAGGTAAAATACTTATAAAAATAAAGTCAAGTAGTAGCTATTGATTCATTTTATGTAAAAAAACGACGTACGAAAATATCGTAACGCGCAATTTGTACTTGGAATTATAAATGAAAGTGTCTTTTCAGATTTTGAATGGATTTAAATGGAATTTGGTTCCCAATATTTCGAATATTAGTCAATATTAGTCACGGGAGAGACTAAGGTATTTGACGTCTCAGGGTCGATAAAATCCGAAAAGATAGTTTTAATTACAATGTAAAATATTTGTGTAAACCTAAGAAAGTATGATTTTACTTGCAATGTTTAAAGAAGACATTTTCTTACTAAAGAAATCATTGCGGCAAAATTAAGAACTAAGCTTCAATATTAGTATAATACATACTTATTGGCTATTAAGTAGAGGAGTAGATTCCAGATTAAGTAGAGAGTAATCCCTATATAAAGCCATCTATGTAAACAGTTCGCATTTCCGAAGAGACAAAGTAAACTCCATCACGCTCGATCCGACAACTGCTTCCAACTGCATTATCGCAAACTCACAACTATTGTCCCTCTCCATATTTGTACAAATTCGTTTTGATTGAGTAAAATGGACATTTTAATATATATTTCACGAGAAACATAGTAGTATTTTTGTTTGTCCGTCTGTCTGGAAACACATTACTAATGGCCGATCCATTATATAATGGGAGATCCATATACATATAATGGGAGAAAACTAAAGTGCACAATATATCCTGGTCTTATTATTTTATAGGATACTATACTACTACTATACTACTACTATACTTTTACTGCGATAAAATATTATGCCAATATAGTTATCCTGAAATCAATTACTTTTTCACAGATATTTTATATGTACATAGAAATAGATCGTCACTACGATACAATGCGTAAACTTAGAATATATATATAATAAATATAAAGTAAAAGGCTAACGCAGTGAGGTTATCTTACTTCCTATAACCTTTCTTCGTAATAACTACAAACATAATTCAGAAAAAAGTCGTTTCTTTTCAGTCATTATTCTCCCATATAACTCATTAAAATAATGAATATAATGCTTTCGTAACCCATTTTTCGATAAAAAAGAACAATCTATAAAGACAAGAAGCGCAAAAACTTTCTTACTTTTAAGGAATTAAAAACGTTTTGGATCATCTTCGTGGTACCTACGAGAATGTAAATGGCATTAACAAAAACGATTATAACTCAAAACAAGAGTCGAGACCAGGACCGTTCATATAAGCCAAGAACAAGATAAGCCACGAGGCTTGTGTTATGGACACCGGATAGTTTATAATTATAGGTAATTCAATATTGGCTATCTACACACAAATAAATTCCCCTAGCGAGGCTCGAATCGACTACTGGCACAGCTAGTAGGATCACAAAATAAACCAAAAGCGTTGAAACATTCATTTGGAAAAATTCGTAGATTAATAGCATCCCTTTTTCTTTCTTTCTCTCTGCCCAAAAGTTGCCTGGAAGAGATTACCATCTAAGCAGTAAGGTCACCTATTATAATATATCTGCTTCAATTTTGTTTATTTATAAATAAAATACAGTAAAACAAAAAAAATTAAACAAAGAGCGGTAATTGCAATGCTTTTCAGGCATAGTTGCAGGATTACATGGCTCACCGGTTCTGAAGAATTCCCTAAGCAGTTTTCATTATTCACTATCTTATCGTCTGCGTACATTGACGACTGTTAAGAAGAATTTAAGATATTAGGATTTAGAAATAGTAATTCTCAAATAACAAGGATTTAAAGACTAACCTAGATATTAGCAACAAGATCCTATAAATACAATTATTGCGTATTCAAGATTATTCTCATCTATTTTTTGTCTGATGTGCTTTTTGCTTTTTATTAAATTTAAAATGTATTACTCAAAAGACAAAAAAATAATTCGGCACCATTGAACTTCGAAAAAATGGTTATTCCAAAGGTAGGTTTTAAGTAATTCTTTAGATTAGATATGTCACTGTAGTCTAGTTGTTGGCATGTACGGTTATATTTCCGTAGATTCTGGAATTAAATCCCGGTTCTTTACCGAAGCCATTCAAATCAAATCAAAATATTTTATTCACCATAAAAATTGTTACAATTTCTTACCGAACGTTATGAGTCTACCACCAGTTCGGAAAGAAGAAAGCTCTGACCTTAAGGAAGACATCATCACTATATAAGAGTAAAGCAATGTCAGGTTAAAAAAAATATCATTAACCTTAGACACACGGTTAACATCAAGCAGTCTGTAAAACAAAACAATAGGTTTACAAATTGTGTAATGACCTCAAAGGATTAGAAAAATCCTTTGAGGTCTTAAGTTTTGCTTCAGGTAGAACAAGTATATATATTTGTCATTCTGAGAATTCTAAGATGAACAAAGTATTTCATACAATTCATGTTCCTACGTCATCACTACATAGTATAAAACAAAGTCGCTTTCTCTGTCCCTATATCCCTATGTACGCTTAAATCTTTAAAACTACGCAACGGATTTCGATGTGGTTTTTTTAATAGATAGAGTGATTCAAGAGGAAGGTTTATATGTATAACTAGCGCATCCCGCGGCTTTGCCTGTGCTAAATCTAGGGAAGAACCCGAGCGAAGCGAGGGCGAGTCGCTAGTAATAGCATAAGTCGTGCTTGTAATACCCTGTTAGAGGTATAGCGTGATGCTATTTATTATATTGTATGTAGCACAGTAGTAAAATATTCCATTATTATAACATTTTTAATTTTATAAGCTTATCTTAACTTATATCACTACGTATATACAATGTACATATATATAAATGAAATGGTGTGTATGTATAGAAATCCTCGTATTAGTAGGATTGAGATAAAAAATTATTAACTAAAGTTTTTATTTAGTTATGTATTGTATTTGGATAGCCCAGCGGTAACGCGCTCGCTTCGATAACCGAGTGATGCGGGTTCAAATCCGGGTCTCGCACCTCTGATACTTTCAAGTGCGAATCATTTCTATTATGATAACCACTTGTCTTACGGTGAAGGAAAGCATCGTGAGGAAACCTGCATGTCTGAGAAAACCTACCAATTTTTCGAAAGATATGTGAAGTCCGCCAACACGCACTAGGCCAGCGCGGTGGACTATGGACTGATCCCCCTCGTATTGAGGGAGGCCCGTGCCTAGCAGTGGGACGTTAAAAAGGGCTGATCATAATTGTATTTGTAGTTTTAAATGCAATAAAAGCGAAATTAATGTTAGATACGAATTTCTTATAAAATGGCTAAAAATTTTACAAGTCTTGTATAACATCTTTATTCATATCGTACTTTCTTAAAACACCTTTGTTTGAAAACGATTGTAAGCAAAATCGGGACACACAAACGAAAGCCCGTATCGAGTTCATTAGAGAGTTTAAACGGCCGCTTAAAGCATGCGCTGAGATTCAAAACAGCTTTCTGACATAAATTTTCATTTACAATATTAAAACAAAACAGAATTGATTTTTTTCTATTTTGTCTATTTTCATATAAGAAAAGATCTAAATGATTGTAGATATTATAGAAATAGCTTTGTAACTTCCGCTGGCTCTTCAGGAGGTCTCAAAGGTTTCAAAAACTGACAAGGCGTACGCAGATTCCTTTATGTTTCAGTTGTCTTCGTGTAAGAATAGATACATACCATCAGGAAAGGTAATTTTAACCGCTTTTTTGTGTAAAAAAAATGTAAGCCCTCGTCCAGTTATTTCTACTTTTAGTTTCTGGAAATAGTTATTTTGAATAGTATAGTGAATAATAATGGCATCAAATTAATTCTGAAACTTACTACTTAATTAGTCGTATATCATTAGACTACTTTTAAGAAATAAAAAATAGCCTACGATCAATTCTCAGACCTACCAAATATACAAAAAAAACAAACAAAGAGGGTTCGATAACAAACACTGTAACAAGAGATTTTTATATATTACGTCTTGTAAATCTAAATAAGTTATATAAAATCCCTTTTAAAATGTAAACGGAATATAAATTCATAACGAGTGCTGGACAAAAGAAATCGCTTATCTGAAGTGATCCGTCGCAATAAGGTAAAGGCACCTAATTCCGCGGTATTTTCACCTAAACTAGAAAGAACTTTATATATTAAGCATTTACTATATCTTTCTGCAGAATTCGCTATTTTTATCAGAAGTATTATTTATCTAACTCTTGAAATACACTTACAGTTTAGCAATAGAAAATTTTATATTATCTTTAATTAATTAAAAATGTGAAGAAGTCGAGAGCACCTAATTGCGATGTAAAAATCCTAATTCCGATGTATTTGGTTCCTAATTCCGAGTGTTCAAAATACAAAGAAATGGAGGTGGGGAGAATAATACATAGTGTTCAAAAATCAAGTCTATTTATTTACTGTGGTCTTTAAATCAGTCTTCAGTCTTTTATGGTAAAATGACACCACAACATGTAATTTATTTAGATTAATAATATTATTCTAAGTAAAAATGTAAAAAACATAGGAGTAACTAGTAACTATATATAATTAATTCGTTAACAGTATTTTTTGTTTTCTTCATAATATTACAAATAGATACACTACTACCCTCATTGATTGCATTTCGGTCTTCGATCGATCTTCTTCCGTGTGTTCTTTTGGCTTCATTATCCTACAACAAAAAAAATAATAATATCAATATTTAAAATACTATGAGCCCATACCTTATGAATTTCTATAAAAGCTGCGTAAGATAATGTAACAGGCAGTTTTTCAATGTGTCATGATAATTGATTTTTAATTTGTTAAATAGGCAGCGATTCGAGTACTTAGAACTGTAATACAAACATTTGAGAGAGCAATAAATGAGATTGTTAACTGTTGAATATTGTTTTCTGGAAACTCTTCTGAACTTTTTAATAATTAACACACTGTATTTTACTTGTGTCAATACCACGAAATTAGGTGCTCATAGAACCTTATTCCGACTTACATACATCGGAATAGCGTTTTATAATACCATATCAAATTTTTTAACTCCGATTATTAAAAACCAAGAGATTTTTCAATATTTTATAAATAAATGAATATTTAATTGCAATATCTTCGAAAAAATACATAGAACACAAACAGAAATATATCAAATACATTAATAATACAGTTTAATGTTATTAGTCTTTCCATATAATAAATTAATAAAGTACCTAAATAGATAATCTTTGATCATGTATAATTAGCGAGTTTGACGCCAAAACATACATCGGAAATAGATTTTTATATTCATTGGCCATTTAATTAATCAAAACCAAAACAGTAAATTTTGAAATTATAAAATTACCATCAAAATTTAAAGAAAGGAAACGTCTATAAAATCGCAATTCCGTGGTATACATCGGCATTAGGAACCAACTAAAATATTTGGCACCTAATGCCGTGGTATTTTTAAACTTTATTTACTCTTAAATTGTTAAGAAAAATACACAAATATTACGTGTTTTAAATAAAAAATATAACTCTTCTACTATTTTAATCTAAACATGTACTCATATAGCATTAAATTATCATCTAAAACACTATTTAGTAAAACATAGTACTTACGTGCGTAAGGTCCAAAATGTATGGAGCGTGCGTTCAAGTCAGCTGCTTGCGCAAAATTTACGCATTATTTTAAAATGTACACACATTAACACACTCTTTTACTCATATAAACACGAACAGATAAATTATGAATTCAATATGGTATCTTACACACAAAAAGAACTTGTAGATTACTTGAAATCACTGTTTGTTTAAATACCTCGGAATATGGTGCCATTTTTAGAACCCCTCGGAGTTAGGTGCCTTTACCTTAATTCAAAGTGAATATTTTAATGTACAAACAGTCCATTAGAGCGGCTCAACGTCACGGTAACGTGAATTATGCTGTGACACGCTTGAAAATATGTCTTCGTTTGTACAAAAAATTCTTTTTATTATAAAACTAGCCACTTCATCTCGCTTCAATTTTTTGTAGTAATTAAAAAATTATATATTTAAACTACTAGAACGCCAGGGGCGAATCAATATACGCTTTCGCCTTTCTTCACTTCGCTTCCAGGGGCGAATCCGTATATACTTTCGCTTCGCTCTCGCTTTAATTTTTTGAAGTAATTTACAACAAATATAATTATATTACACATTATATTAACTACTAGAATACTACTATTTCATACTTTTTCTGTAAAGATAGTTAGCATTGTATAATGTACTTTATTCAAATTTTTAAATAGTTTTCATCGACCTCCACGTGCCACTGACTAGTAAACACGAACGGCCCCAAATAAAAGGCGTGCCTTCACGGAAATAGAAAAGCCAAACAGACAGTTCAATTGTTGATTACACAATGATTCAATTGAATAAAATGTGTAGCAAGATAGACACAGATTTATGTGAAAAGTGATAGGTTTGATATTAGTAGTGTTAGTAAACAGTGTGTTAAACATTCGTTCGTAGATAATAGGGAATTTTATCTATGCTTTTTGAAATATGCAATCGTAGTGATAAAAATAATATGTCTAAGCACTGGTAAGAAAAAAATGTTATAGAAGAGCTAACATGAATTAATGGGTTTTCTACCAACCATATACCTCAGTTTTCAGTTTTCCTAGAGCGTTCTTTTCAAGTTGCGTTCTTTTTAAAAAGAAGAATATTTTAGGATATCTGCATGGTTCTCCAAGTAGATCGGGATCTTAGACTATCAGTATTGTATGAAAATATATATAAACCATGGAAACAAAATTACTTATAATAAATTTCAATAGTTAATTAATACTTAGACTTGGTAAATCATTTAATTATGTATATTGATCTAACAAATTGAGCGTTATCCAATCCAATTTGTCAGAAACTTAGAAATGAAGCTTTTGAATATATTATATTTGCACACAACTTCACCTTTAAATCTACGGGTGAAAGTCTATACTTGCTTGATTGATTGATATTTAAATTTGTTCAGCGTGTTTACTTTGAAAAGTTCCTGTGATAGCGGGTGTTACAAATATTTGATTTCATTTGAGGAATATTGGTTGAGGTATTGGGAAGGACCTATTAGTTTCACAAGTTTAACGAATTCGTGGCTAGTTTTGTAGTATGTAGATAGTATATTATTGTAAAATTGAAAAAGCAAACATTACTTTGTAACAATTTCCTATAACGTATTCCTAGCGTATTTTTAATAACTTGTCTTTATAATCAATTCGTTTACAAGTTATATCAGTTTAAAATAATCTTGTATTATATTTTTATAATAATAATTGTTTTTTCAGCTCTCCAATTATCTTCATACCTCGTTTCAGCGTTTAAAAAGACAAAAAACATGTACATTTACATTTATAAAATTTAAATAACGATGGCTTTCCATTTGCAATATTAGTATACATTACTGCTACGCATACGTTCCATAAAATACATAATTATATCATATGATACAGTAAAAGATCTATAATAAAATCATGTATACTTAAATACATGCCTATAAAAAGAAGTTTCTGTCAAAATAACTAAAAATACTAAATAAGTGAAAATAAGCTTTTAACTAAGTGCATATGAAAATATATTTGTTTTGTATGTCTTTTTTTATACGGCTTATCTCTAAAACGGCTGATTTTGACAAGACTTTCAATTTTCAGGTAGTTAACAGTAGATAACAGTTGTAAAGTCCGCCAACCCGTACTTGCCGTTGAAGTCCGCTAACGCGCAGACCCGTGCCCAGCAGTGGGAACGCTAAAAAGGGCTGAATATACCTACAAAGCGAAGGGAGTGTCTCGTATTAAATATACACTCTGATAGATTAAACTATTTGCAAAATATAATATCAACTCAAATAAAACTTTTTTGCATTATACGTGAATATGTGGAGGGGAATAAGTTATTAAATCTACAGCAAAACGTAGCATTGCAAGTCGTTAAAACTTTCTGTTTTGTAAAAGGTTGTGTTATTCATATTTTAATATTAGGAGGATTACTCTTAAAAAGCATTACAAGATTTAATTGTAAACGCATTAATTTATAACAATATTAATTCATAACAATATTGGTAAATATATTTTTCATAAAATGTAAAATGATATTCAATAGTTCTTAACTTATCAGCCCTGCAACGCCCCATTATGATTGAGTTTGTTGAATTTTAGTGGGTAGCTAATACTGGTTTTTTGGCCGGTGAGTCCCTATAGGTACCTATGTGGTATTAGGTTTTTGATCATTTTGAACTCTTCAATTTTATTCAAATTTTGACTGCTGTTTTACTCAAATCTCCTATACTTTAAAGCAAACTTAACATAAATATTCGAAAACGTATAGATAATGTCATTAAGTTTCGCTTCGGTTTACTTAAAAAATAAATATGGCACACTAAAAAGCTCAAAGTTATGAATACAATTTGTTTCAATGTAATTTAATACTTTTTTCCATTTATCAGCAAATAGATTTAAATTCAAGAGACAGCGTTCCTCAATGCTTTCTTCAAGGCCGGTAACAGGAAGCCGTTACAAATTGCTCGTTGAGACTAAGTTATGAGCTTTTCTATATATTATTAATAATAAATTCACTAAAATATGCGAATAAATAACGTTATTTTTTAAAAAAATATTACTTCGAGTATTAGTTATTATGAAAGATACAAATTTTTATCTATTAGCTTACATTTACGAAATATTTTACATTATAAAGAAAATATATCCTTTCCTTTTCCCCCGGATTTATTTTGTTTTTCGTTCCCGATGTTTAAAATAACTCTTTCTTCTCCCCTGATCATAATTGCTTTAAAAAAATCTTTTTAATTACGATAAGTCCAGGTTTAAAAAGTATTAAATTCGCTTATTTCGTATAACTAAACTTTTAATGTGTTACCAAGAGATAATAATGTCACGATAATCTATTTTTTAACCATTTAGTAAGAACGCTTCCTCCTATAAATTTAACCAAAAGAGTGGAAAATTTCTATACCCTTGACCTGTCCCGAGCATTACGGGAATCGCAATGAAATCCAGAATTGAACTGAAGACGTGTTACATTACTGCATACTAATAATATATTATTGTGAAACGAGTTGAGTTAGATAGCCTATTTATTGTATACTAGCCTTTCCCGCGGCTTCACTCGCGTTCTAAAAGCTGAAAATCAAAAGAGATATTTTTCTCCCGTTTTTGCAACATTTCTTATTGATGCTCCGCTCCTATTGATCGTAGCGTGATGTAATGTAGCCTATAGCCAGCCTCGATAAACGGACTATCCAACACAAAATAATTTTTCAATTCGGACCAGTAGTTCCTGAGATTAGCGCGTTCAACCAAATAAACAAACAAACAAACAAACAAACTCTTCAGCTATATAATATTAGTATAGATTAAAACGTGAAAACGTTTGATAAAAAAGAATAATTTTAATATTCTTTGACATATGTAATACAATGAATAAATATATCGGGACTTTAACACATAGCACCATCTAGTTCAATGGTTAGTTACGAGCATGTATTGCGAATACCAAAGAGTTGAGAAACATTCGTACTCTTTACACAAACAATGTCCCAGTGGGACTCAAACTTGCGACCGTTGGCACAACAAATGCCAGCCAAATCACGCCAAGCGTGTCGAAATAATTTTTGTCATTCTTAGTGTCTTTTTAGTGGCTCAAAATATATAAGGTAAGATATTATTTATTCTCAATTTCAGCATAATTTAATCATTAAAAAATTAAAAAATATACCATTACTAAACTTTATCTATTATAGTTATTCAAGCAAAAAATAAAGATTATCTACAAAATATGAAGCTGCCTCTCAAATACTCGTCAGCGCTAATGGCGGCATCTATCAAATAAGCCCTAACAAAGTGGCGTAATAGGCTACATCACATGTCATTATGTTAATATTTTGATGAAAATTGATAGTTTATGTTCTGTCGTTAGATTTTATTGATTCAATACATTTATTATTTACTAGTTAGGTAATTTCCCTTTGGAGATATTACATAATATATTAAAATATTAAATAATAAGTTTATACAACATAAAATAAGCCTAATTTTTTACTACAATAACATACAGTAAATAACTACAGTAACACTAAGTACTCTTAATATCATCAGTTTTCTGCCAGAGAAAGTTCATGGTCAAGAAACATGATGCACTAAGGCTTTACCCCCTCGTCTAGTAATAATGAATTTTGAAGTATTAATATATATTAAGTTAACATTAAGCCACTTAAACTGCACATTATTTAAAATTATTTATATAAAACAGTGCCCTCTTTCTGACTTAATCGGGTAACAATACCTATGATACATCTATAGATATAGAATATAATACCTTTGAAATCAATCAAATCTTCTTATGCTAGTGCAAGTGGAATTATGGATGGTCGAGTTATTACAGCGAGTAATAACATCAAATTGCTCGCTTTGATAGTTAAGCTTTCAAACGTGAAAACGCGCTTCAATTAAAATAATAAGGTATTGCACATATTTGTAGTGTAATGGCGTAATTTTTAGCAAAGAAATGTGTTTATTTAAAAAGAAATGTGATATTTCTTCTTTAGAACCTATTATTATAGTGACCCTACTTGCTGGGCCAGCAATTGCGGGTTCGAGTCCTGTTGGTTTATTTGTCAAGCACGCATGTTTTTACTCAAGTCATAGGTATAGCTTAGGTTAGATTAGTTATCCCAAACTTACTAAAACTATGAAACTACAAAGTCTATTGAAATCGCATCTTTTTTATATAAACAGAGTCTACCTATTGCTTCATAACTCATATTTACTTTTATTACCTATTTAATAACAACTTAATAGAAGAAAATAAGTAAGAACTATATATTAAATACCATAAGTCAATGCCCTTAACCCTTGTCCTTTTACTCTGTTATCACAAGTCTTATCTATCGATGGCAAATCGATGTCTGAAGACATAGTTTACCCGCTGGAGGCGTACACCCGCATATTGCCGAAGACTCATTAGCCTCGGACGTGATCAAAGCCGACCGTACTCAGTCGAGAAGTGTGTTCTGAGTCAATAAATAGCTTTTGATTCTGTTTTTTTTTTGTTTAATTTCTTTTTCCAAGTAAAAGTTCTCTAGTGTGTGGATTTTTGGGCTTGTTCTTCTATCACTTGACGGGTGTAACGCGAGTCCTTAGAGAAGAGAGGGAAGAGAAAGAGAAAGAGAGAGAGAGAGTATTTTTAGTGGAGTTATATATTAGGATAGAATTGGATAATGTACATAATATATAATATATATTTATACGTATAAATATATATATTTAATATACTAACACATAAATAGAGTCCGTGGAATATTAGTATTCATTTTAAATGGTTTAAAAAAGTTAATTAATTAATAATTTCATTTCATTTTATACATTAATTCAAATCCAATATGATTGCTTATCCTTCTTTAATATTTTATTTTTTAGAATAAAAGTACATAACTAGCACACACAATTTTATTAAAATAACAAAGATATTCAATCAATACAGACAAGTAAAATTAAAGTGCATACTTCCAACATCAACATAATAGCTTTCTACTGAATATATATTCTCGTATAATAAACCGCACTTACAAGACTGAACACGATTTTTAACATTTTCGTTTGTCTATCTGTATGTTCTTGTTAATCCTTAAAATAGCTGGATATATTTTGACGAGAATTTCGCTGGCAATCAATCACTTTCTGAATTAAAAGTAGCCTAAGCTACGTTTTTATAACATCAGGGAGAGTTGTTTTCAAGACACCTAAGGGCGAATCAGAGCGAAGCAAGGGTGAATCACTAGTAAAAAATAATACTTCATACTATATTGAAAATAATAAATTCTATTATAATTATCAATAAACATACTATAATGAGCTTAACTGGTAGCTTACTAATTAAACATTTAAGCCTATTACTAATTGCCACATCAATTCGAATTATTGTATGAGAAATATGTATGCTTTGTTATTATCGAGTTGACACGATGATAGAGCAAGGAGGTGGATAGTTTTTAACGATTCCTAAAAACCTGCTAGTAAAACTTTTGAATTTGATCTCATTTGATGCACTATAACTTATCTAGAAATTACAGTCGTCTTTCCATATTTTGTTTTTTTTTATAAAAGGCAAATTTTAAGTACTTCATTTTCAAAGTAGGTTAAAAAGAATAGTTTTAAAGCTTCTGATAGGAAGATACTAGTATGAAAGCGCTTCACCATTATCAGTCATCCTGTTATATTATATTCTACGTGATCGAGCACGTTCGCCTTGGAAACTGAGTGAGGCTAGTGCTATCCCTGGGTCCCGATATTCTGAGACTACTATCTCTATATTCTATATAAACCAATTTTCCAAATAGAATATGATAGCCTATAGCGAGCGATACGATGATTTATTTCTTTTATTTACTTTGTTATACCAGTAATATTATAGTACATTAGCGTTACCGCGACTGTATCTTTTTAGTCAGCTTGTAGTCGGTTTTTTAAATATTTTTTAGACATTTGATTTATATTTATGGGCCTTTCATACAAACTTGCGAGTGTCCTTAGACCTTCTTAATACGGCCCTGTCTCAAAATTCTTAGCGGGTGTACTAAATATAAACTACCTCCCTGCCAAGTATTAACTTTCTTGATGAGTGAGTGGCCTTTCGCTTTTGTTAATCTATAGATTGTTTTAGTAACAATTTAATTTTTGCATAAAATACCTATAACGTTTTGTAAGTTGTTGGCTATGACTAGGCTTACTGAATTATAAAGGTATGTACGTTGTACATATATATTATTAAACGCTACGGTCGCGATGTACAAACCACTGTAATATTAAAAATTATAAAGATTTGCTTTAACCAAATCTAAACGCGCCAAGAGCCAGGTGTAGTTAGCTGAGTTCACAATCTCAGCACAAACGCCGGCAGTAAAACCTTAAACCGAAATAATGCTCTGCTAACATAAACGTAAAATAACAACTGGGAGATGAAGCGTCTTGCCCTTACTTACATAGATTTTTTATTTATTTATAAGAGTTTTTGGAAATATAAAATAAAATTCAAAGATTAAATAGTTACAGAAACTCTTTATAATGACATTGACTAACTGCTATTAGGGCATAGACGCATTATCTTCTTCTTTCTCTTTCTAATATATAAAAATCTCATGTCCCAGTGTTTGTTATCGAAATCCTTCGACACGACTTGACCGATTATTATGAATTAGTGTATATAGTAGATCTAAGAATAGGTCGTAGGTGATAAAGGCCCTCTCCAGATTATTTTTAGACTAAGTTAATTTTATTTCTTTTGTTATGATTTGGCATCAATAATACTTATAATCCTAATTTTTCATCCTTCTTCCACTAATCCATATTATTTTAATAGTGATTAGAACGCAGGTGGAACCGCGGCAATTGCTAGTGTTTTATAAACGAGCTGACAAATTAATTGGTAGTAATAATTAATAAGTCAATGAAACTATTAAGAAAAGTATGGTATCCAAATACCATGTGTTCGGACAGTTACTTGTTATTATGTAGTTACTTGGAAGAGCTCTCTTCACTTCCTCTTTTTTCTCTTCTGTATTTTTATATATTTTATTTAATATTATATGTATTTCTCATATATTATGTTTGCTGTTAAACACATACTTGTATACATTCTTCTCTCCAACAAAAACATGCGTCGAAACTCAAATATCATTAAAGAAATTCTCATACAAACAGGCACTAAAAGCATCGGACCTTTTCCATTTAGTTTAAAAGGTCCACAAAAGAAAAGAAATATTAGCAGATCGACTAAATATTTTGACTCCCATGAAATTCTAAGTAGCTTCACCAGAATTTTACTACAAAATCTTCTATACATAAAAAAAACGTGGCTAACACTCAAAAACGACTGGACCGATTTGGAAATTTGGAAAAAAAACTATTTTTTTTTGCTTCATTGGAAGTATACGGGGTAGTTTAAGTATATGGAAAACCCAAAAAAAACGAAAAGGTTAATACTATTTATTTTTCTGGGAATTATTTACCATTAAAACGTGCGCCCAATGAAGCTAGGATGAGTTATGATGTAAAAATTCAGTCTGTAATTCTAATAATAATGTTCCACAGTTTTATCATGGTAGGGGAGCCAACCAAAGACTTTCCACTCTCGAAGACAAATAGCGGGCACTTTTATTTTCTTATGCAAATGGAAATGGTCGAGCTCGGTTAATATTGTTGGACTGGTAGGCTTCGCGTTCCGCAGATACCAGGCGTTATTTGACAGCGGTGTTATATTAAAGATTTAGTTTTCTATTTACTTATAATTTTACCGTCTCAGACGACTTGAATTGACTTTCTTCCCAAGTGAAAAACTAATAAGAATATTTTTGAAATCGTATTAAAATATATGTAAATGTATATCATATAATCTAGAACGTTCAGTACTTTTAATATGTGTATTTTTTTGTTGTATCACAAAAATGGTTTCTGGTAGTAACTAACTACATTTTTATCGAAATTAAAACAGCCTTTAGCTTAGTAGCGAGTGAAGCTAGAGTAATTCGCAAGTCAATATGTAGAAAGATTAAATCACAAAAGCATGAGAGTCTAAAACTTTAATTGAACATAAATTTTACTACGTTAAGTATTTTCTAATATAAAGAAAGGTGAAAGAGAGTTAAGGCTAGCGTTATTAATATGTCTACCAAATTGATGGCGGGCACGGTGGCCCCTAGCATCCATTGTTGTAACTTGTTACTTTTAAATAAAACATTCGTTATTTGTCGTATAAAATAAATGGCTATCTATCGATAGTAGTATGTAAGAAAGCAATTTAGAATATTCTTATATACATGACTAGCCTTTCCCGCGGTTCCGCTCGCGTTCTAAAGGCTGAATAAATAAAGAAATATTTTTCTCCCGCTTTAGAATTTATCAATTCGGACCAGTATTTGCTGAGATTACCGAATTCAACCAAACCAACAAACAAAAAACAAACAAACAAACAAACAAACAAACTCTCCAGCTTTTTAATATTAGTATAGATTATATTATGTGGTAAGCTAGAAGGTCCTTTTCACTACGGCCATATTACTAGGTTTAATAACCTGATTAAAAAAAACTTATACATATCTCGACCTATCTTAAAGACGCATTATTAAAAACTAAGAAGAGAGAATGAAAATCTTTAGATTTCTTATTCATACGAATACTTCTCTTTGTAATCTCAGCTTATGGCACCTTGCCTAGTGAAGGAGATATCATAATACTGCATATTTTATTTTCGTCGTTTCGTTTATACGTATAATATATACGTTTTAATGATTAGTATAGACTGGGCTGTAGATATAATGTTGGGAGATTCTTACAACAGGGATGGCCCTGTAGTTTCGTGGTAAGCTACGATGCTTGTGTTACGGATACCAGATATTGATACTACATATATAACTATTAAATACATACAAGTACAGATATTCTTGCTCAACAAATAAATGCCCCCAGCGGGAATCGAACCCGCGACCGCTGGCGCAGAAAGTAGGGTCACTACCAACTGAGCCAAATGAGTCATCAAAAATTATTTATTTTAATATTTTTCTTGAATTATTGATGAAAGCTGTATTAAAATCAACGGGGCATACGGAAATACAGCGGGAAGCGACTTTTTTTCGTACTATGTAGAGATATAATTTTAAGGAGGTTAACAATTTAGCTACACGCAAAATTAATAATGAAAGGTAATTGACCCTACAATAATAATTAATATATTTGTATTCTAAAGCTTAAGGTACAAGTACATTATTATCTATACAAATGGGTGTATCAAGAGTTAGGGGGTGCGACGTGACATGAATGACACTGAAACGCCACTCTTGTATACTGTAACTTATTATAATACGAATATATGGAATATGTTAAATTGTAAGGGTGAATTAATGTATATGGCAATATTTTCAATATATTTCAAACAAGAAAATTTGGTAAAATCTTGGAATTTGGACAGTTTTTTAATTGAATCTAATATGGTATTAGATCTGCGTAAATATTACTTTAACCGCTTGCTTCTTTGGCTATTCAGATGCATAATAAAACTATTAATTTGTGTATTTTTCATTATTCTACAAAAAAAATACACGAGCGAAGCAAGTCTGACCTACTAGTTTAATATAAAATGCATTGTTTTATTAATAGATATCATACACTCTTCATATTTTTTCCTCCACTCACAAATACTAAGTTTTGCACTCATCGTTAAAGAATGAAATTCCTAAGTAGTAAAAGAGAGAAGAAATTAGATATAACTTTAAATATTTCACCAGCTGGGAAAGCAATTTGTGGTCTAATAAAATCAAGATGTTAGAAGACTTCACGAGCTGGGGGTGTATCACTAGTGGTGATAGTTAGAGATCTCCTACAATGTTTAACGATGTTACCAACGAATCGATTGTCTTGTAAGTTGGAGCGCAGTACAGTGAACAGAAAAAATCTTTTCATAAATAAATATCATGTTCCTCCTATCAAAGGATAACTATGATTTTCTTTTATTGCTTTTGTACTTATAACAACTCAGGAGAATATCCAAATAGCATCTTCAATGTATTGTTATAAATGTTAATATTACATTAGTTGAAGGATATGTCACTTGCTTAATGGCTAATATGTACTCCAATTAAAGTTCACTTTTTTATTTATTTGTTAGAATATCCAACAAAAGGTACATTTAATTGTTATTTCATTTACAAAGATAGAGAGAAAAACTGTTTTAAGTAAGAAAAACATTAACAATATTGTTGTATAAGAGTCGACTAGTATCAAAGGTGGCAATGTGACTTTAAGACAAATGTTGGTAAATTCAAAAAAACTGATTGTTTGGTTTGTATCTCGTTTGTAGTTACAAAACTCATTTAAATAAGATCTTAGGTAAATAGCAGGATGAATTAATGCTATATTACCCTAATAATCATTCTATATCAGTTTTAAATACTATTTCAATTTTGAAGATTTCCGGCTTTGATGCTATTTTTTTAAGAATGCCGTATTTGAAATGGAGTAAGGCACAGATAACCGTTTTTGATACTATAGATGTTATTCCAGAATTAGGGTTGTCATACAAGCATGGAACGACTCTTTATTTTTTGGCATAGTATATTGTAATTAAAAAATAATGCATTTGGCAGTTACAAAAAATCTTTATAATTAACTTATGAACTAAAAAATTAAGTAACTCTAAAAAGTTTTTTGAGTTTTTTAAACTAAATTTAAAATTATATGCGCATGTCATGTCATGAGCCATTGTTAAAGTAGCACATTTTAGTGCTTTCGAATTATGACTGCACACTCTATCGAGTAATGATTTCGCCGAGTTTCTAAAATAAAAAAAAATAATACTACAATATTATACCCTTTTACATGACAAAAATTGACAACCCTACGGGTAAACTTACTTCAATACCTTATCCCTGTTTCTTGTCCAATTTTCTGGATTCCTCTTGCGTTTCCGTGTAAAACTATTTATTACTAAAGGGGGGTGGCTTTCCATAATACTACTTCCACTGCTTTATATTAGTTTAAGTCACAAAAACACGTAGAAAACATTAAAAATCACAGAACGAAATGTTCCTGCGGCCGTTACGGAACGCAAATGAACTCTCGCTTCTGATTGGTTGACAGCGTAAGATTGCCGGGTTTGATTTCAAAATTTTACAGATTGCCGGCTTTGATGCTGATGTCAGTTTTTGACCTGTTTTTACTATGGTTTATTCCAAGTTCTGAACCGTATACTCCAAGGGAAACGTTTTTAATCAAATCAATCTGAGTCGCCATATCATTAACTACTTTTTGTCAAAATGCTCAGATTGCCGCCTTTGATACTAGTCGACTCATAATTAAGTTGAAAAAAATCGTTCTAAACAAAACATCCTGTAGAATTCAAGGTTATTACAAAAAATACTTAAAATATATAAAGATATTTACTATGTAGTTATGCATTATGCATAAATAAACCAATAATTTCATGTTATAAAAAAAAATCATGTTATTTATTCCATATTTAATATTATTATTTTAAATAAATATTAAATAAGTTTTGAACTCGGAAATTAAAAGTGACCCAGTAGAAGAATACAAAACTTTTTTTCTGAGTGTTTTGCGCTGACGTTACTTCGTACTAAGAAGCGTCTGTCGTAATATAGTGATCGCTTACATCGTAGAAACTCTGATATACTCATTTTGTGCACTCTACGTAATTATTACGTTCCTGTCTAAATTTATTAATATTATCTCGAAATAAGTGATATACAAAAACACTATTGCAGAAAATTATAAATGTTTTAAATTAAAAAAAAACATATTAATAACGTATGGTACGAATGTTGCAATGCTCTCTCAAATCTCAATTTTGATACCGTATTTTGAAAAATCCATATATTTTTGGAAAATCTTATAGAAATAGTTAATATTATCAATACAGACGCCAAAGAATAATTTTTCAATTTTTTGTCTTTCTTTGACCGCATCAAGAAAAAGCCACTGATCAAATTTTAATGAAATTTGGTATAATGATAGCTGGTTATAAATGATAAACATATAAGATTCTTGAATTAACTTAGCACCTATACAATCTATACTAACCGATAAAACTGAGTGCTGCGAGGGTATGTCACTAGTAAATGAAACTACCTTCGGGTAGCAACCGAATGGGCCGGCACGCCCCGTATAGTTCATTAGTACCACTCTCTCACAGAAGACCGGCGTGAAGTGGCAGCTATTCTGTCGCGTTTCGTCCGGTGAGTGAGAGTCCGGGAGGCCCACTCTCCTTACCCCCACCCTCTTCCCTTCATCCTCCGCCTTCGTTACCCCCTCCCTCCCACTTCCCTCCCTCCTCCATCCCTCCCTTTCCTGAAAGGCCGGCAAAGCAGATGTCCATGGGCGGAGGTGATCACTTCCCATCAGGTGAGCCTCCTGCTCGTTTGCCCCCTTTTTACCATAAAAAAAAAAACATACACTCCCTTTTTGAAGTTTCATAAATGTTAATATCGTTTCAATGTAGAGTATGTAGAGCTCAGGAAATATACGCTAGCCGCAATGTTTGAAATTTCATCTCGACGGACTAAGTAGCTGAGCTCACAGTGTGGGAGATATTAATTTTTAAACGGCAAAGTATTTTAAAGCTTTAACAAGATATTAAAGAGATATTAGCAAAGTGTTCTTAAGATAAGTTTTTAGTATTAGAGTTTAACAAATTTTGTTAAGGTATCTTTTTAAAAAATGTTATGTTAAAAATGTGGGGAAAAAATTTTGGCTAACATGTTATTTACCAAAAACAAAACATCAGACTTGAAGATTGAATCTAGACCCTTTAATCCGCGACCATCAACTCTAACCATTGAACCAAAGATAACAATAATACTCGATAATACACAAAGAACGTTAGTTTATCCCATAGGATACATGTGTAGATTTAACCACGACCGTTACATTGTATTTTATGGTTTACCACAAAGCAAAATAGCAGGCACAATACGTTGTAGTGACCTAATATACCGAGTAGGAGAGCTAGGATTTATGTACGTACAAATTAAAATCTAAAACGCAATTTTAATAATCTATGCTAATATTATTCATCAACAGCCCTTTTTAATGTCCCACTGCTGGGCACGGGCCTCCCTCAGTACGAGGGGATCAGGTCTTAGTCCACCGCGCTGGCCTAGTGCGCGTTGGCGGACTTCACATGTCTTTCGAAAACTTTCCAGGTTTTCTCAGACATGCAGGTTTCCTCACGATGTTTTCCCTTCATCGTAAGACAAGTGGTAATCACGATAAAAATGATTCGCACATGAAAATATCAGAGGTGCGAGACCCGGATTTGAACCCGCATCACTCAGTTCCAATCGAGCGTGTTACCGCTGGGCTACCACTGTCTCTCACTCTGTCTCTGTCTAATATAGTATTACCGTTATAACGATAAAAATTTATGCTAAGGCAAGCTTAGTTATAAAATTAAAATATATATTAAGCAATAATTGCTTATCACAAGCTTTTGTTTAAATTACAATGTTTTCTTGGATCAAATTTGGCAATTAAATTTAAGACTATATTCAACCGTTTGATTTGACATTATATTTACTCTTCATTACAATGTATAGTTATCTAAGTGATATCTTAATCCAATATGGCGGACTCCCAAATGGACTAAATTAATTGTACATCTCCATGACAGGAATATCAAATTGGTTTGCTGAGAAGTAAAAATGATTTTAACAAATAAGTACAACAAAAATTCAAAAAAAGAAAAAAGCCCATTCATTACTTATTTCTTATTCTCTAATTTTTATATCGCTTTTACGCAGTCAGGTTTTTTATTTTTTATTAAAAAAATATTACAATGTGAAACAGCTTTTATGTATTTATAAAGTCAAATATAAACGTAACACATCTGTGGGCATTGGCAGTGGTAGCACAGTGGTGACGTGCTCGCTTGTATAACCAAGTGATTCGGGTTCGATTCCGGGTCTCGCACCTGTGATTCTTTTATGTAAATCATTTCTAACATTATTACCACTTGTCTTACGGTGAAGGAAAACATTGTGAAGAAACCTGCATGTCTAAAAAGAATCTAGCAAGTTTTTGAAAGATGAACGCCCCTGGTCAGAGTAGTGGACTATAGACTGATCCCCTTGTACCGAAGAGAGGCTTGTGACTAATTTATTTTTTTATTAAAAAAATATTGCAATGTGAAACAGCTTTTAAATATAAAGTCAAATAAATACGTAACACATCTGTGGGCATTGATTAGTTTTGTCTAAATTATGGCCACCCTCTCATAGCGCGTGTAGAGCAGGAATGTTCCGTGGCCTTCCAATACAATATGTTCAATACACACGGAACAAACTGCTACTATGTTGTATCAATCTCTCATTCTATTTATCTATTAATAATATTAAATTACTTAAAAAAATATGTTAATAAATTTATCTTAATTAAATAATACATTACAGGACAGTCATGTATAAATAAATATATATATATAAGAGTATATATATACCTAATTGTTCGCCCCAATCTAACATATATAAACTCAGAGGAAACTGACAACAACGTCCCTTCCGAAACTGTTATCTATGAAGAGAATTTAAGTTAATTTTACTTAACAATCTCTTTTCAATCAATCAAATTCAAAATTCAAATCAATTGTGGTACAAAAATGTC
Source organism: Boloria selene (assembly GCA_905231865.2). Taxonomy (NCBI): domain Eukaryota; kingdom Metazoa; phylum Arthropoda; class Insecta; order Lepidoptera; family Nymphalidae; genus Boloria; species Boloria selene. Next base: position 882,910 of record HG993132.1, read on the forward strand.
AAGTTGAATTATTTCACTTATACGTAAATAATGTTTGAGGGACGTATTGTAAGACATGCGGTTACAAGGGAAAGCATATGGTAATTTAGGCCTACGTGGTTACTATATTAGCATAACACTGAAGTTCGAGATTGAATCATTAGATGTGGGGCCCTTCATTTATTACGTAAGACAATTTAGGGGGGAAGGGGGTCGACCATGTCTTATGTTTTCTTACCAGGGGGTGACTCCTCTCGATAGTTCTTACGTAAGTTCAAAAAAATGCGCGAAGTTAAAATAATACTTTGAAAAACGCGGGCAACCGAGCGAAAGGTACTGTACTTTTAAAATTACAAATTAACATTTCAAAGAATCGTTTCTTTAAAAAATAAACATGGAAATGAACCAAACGTGTATTATTTTTTCTTCTAGACTCTTACATAATAAATATTAAGCAGGGGGGAGGGGGTCGGCCTATTCTTATTTTTCTTATAATAGGGGGGAGGAGGGTCAAAAACTAGCGAAAGTAGTCTTACGTAATAAATGAATGGATCCTGTAGAAGACGGGAATACTATTCTTGATTTCGCCATACTAAATTACACCAGAGGTCATTTCATATTATTTATAGTTTGTTCCTATTAGCACCTTAAATGTTATTATTTTAGTTTGTTTTGATTATTATGATTAAATTTTATAAGAACTTTTTTTTGGCTTGATATCTTAATAAAATAAACTACGATTTAAAAAACCAACTTCAAAAAAAACTTTAAAATAAATTAATAAAGTATTAATTTAATACACCTCTTATGCAAACCTAATATTAATAAATAACTATTATTTGTATGTGCGACCTATTGATTGGTTTGAAGTCGATGAAAAGCCAAATGTAATATATTCATATATATGTTACTGTAAAAGCCCGAATATTGGTAAAACTTAGGTTCTACCAGTAAATCTTAAGGTTTACCAACACGAGTCGGTAAATGTAAGAATATGTAAAAAAGAAACGATTTGATCGGACTTTTACCATTATAATTTAGTACATGCTAGGTTTTACCAGTAACGGTTGGTAAATGTTGGTTTTGGAAATAAAACAATGCATACTTCTTAATTCTTTGCCACGATTTCGTCCATTAATTCATAAAATCTATGGTTTACACTCATTTTCATTAAAAATTACTTCCAGACACTAAAAACGCAAACATAAAACAATTCAAACTCGCTTTTTGTTTATAAATTACTTTTAGACTTAGAAAACACAAACAGGAATTGAATTAAAGTTTTAACGTGTCAAACGATTGACTTACGGCCAGTTTCTATAACCTTTCTACCGATAGACCGGTAGTTACTTTCATACTATTTTGACACATTAAAAGTTACAACCTGTCAAAATCGTATGAAAGTATCTACCGGTCTATCGGTAGATAGGTTATAGAAACTGGCCGTAAGGCGAGCGTAGACGGTAGAGGGAGATGGAACGAGTAGCGAAGGGCTGCAGAATGCCACGAGTACAAGGCCATACGCCGAACACGTATTGTTTATCTCAACATTTACCGTGTCATTGAGGTAAATCTTAAGATTTACTATGTGAATAGTGGTAAAAGTCCGAAATAAACGTTGATCATAGAACGGTTCGGACTTTTACCATTAAGGGGTGGTACATCTTAGGATTTACTTGAAAATCTTAGGATTTACCGTCGTTCGGGCTTTTACAGTAACATATATACGAATAATATAGGTTTAATATAGCTATAGTTCTTTAGGTTTATGTACGCAGGTTGATCGTTAGTATAGATATTTCATTACAGCAAGTAAGCTGTTTATAATATTAAGTTTTACTTTGTTTAGGGCCTCCTCCTTTTGGAAGTCGGTTAAAAATACTTACATATGCAGGTATAAGAAATAGAGAAGTCTATCGGAAACTATAAATGTGATATAGTATTGGCGCTACGAAGTTCGTAGCTGCTTTAAAAGCTTAAAAATATGACATTTCGAAAGTAAAGTACCATATAAAATTTAGGATATAAAATGAAAATTGATATGACAACTCAATCATGCGTTTCCTAAAACTAAAATTAACATATTTCAGTACCAACATATTTTTCTAAAACAGTTTTTGTAATATTTCCTTGCCTTTGTTATTAAGTAGAAGATTGATAAGCAAAGGTTGCGGAAACTTTGTATAGTAACAACTTAAATATATGTATATTTTATATACATTTTAAACTCACATAATTCATAAACAATTTATTGCAAATATAAAGAAATTAGTGACATTAACACAACACCATCTACTTTCGTGGTAAGCTACGAGGCTTGTGTTACGAATACCAGATAGTCGATACACTACACAAATATAACTTTAAATACATACATATTATTAGTACAATATTATATTTGTTTCAGATTTTATATAAATACGTATACTAGCAAAAAGCTTAGCTCGCGTAGTTTTTCTAACGAGTAATAATTTTTAAGACAGTTTTTAATGGTTTTAGAATTATACGTTTTTTAGCAGATAACATATCTAGATATGAAGTTATATTACTATGTTCAAGCACAAATTTATAGGCTTGTTAGTTTTTCAGTAAAGTGTACCACAAAATGCTCAAGTTGTGGGATAATGTTAGGGCTCGCTTCGCTTGCCCTAATAAAACTTTTTGATTATCTTTCAGATGTGTCATCACATTCATATCTATAAATATTTATTAGGTATATTATACAAGTAAACCTCATTATAAAACCAAATAAACTGAAAAAATGTTTTATAATTAACATCCATTGGTTCGCTTTCTAAGCTTGTCAATTTAAAAAATGAATTCGCGAAATTATAGGATTAATGATGAAAACATTTTCAATAAATTGATTCAATCTACTCTAAAGATTTTCAATTATTTTTCTTCGTGGACTTTCATTAGCTTAATGTTTAAACGAATCTAGAGGTGAACGAATCTTTCTTTCAGACAGATAGACTACTGGTATAATCTATACAGATAAATAAAATAGAAGTGTCCGTTTGTAACATTAATATAACAACGTTTTACTTTATGTAATTATAATATTATGTCGTAGATATAAAAAAACTCAATATATATATATTTTTGACTGTCCTTCGGTTTTTTGTTTCTATCAATCTCTGAAGTAGTTAGAACATACGTAGAGATTACTCGAGCGACGCGAGGGTGAGTTTCTAGTATATCTACATCTTTACAAGTCTTTGCACATTTTCAAATATACGAGAACCTATTCAATATAAAATTGCTTTTTACTTAAGTGGTAGACAAAATAACTTGAAAAGAAGTTTTTTGGCTTTAGAAGCAATCACTTTCTTGAAATTTCAATAAATCATGAAATAAATATTGTTATTGTAATAAAACTACATATATTAGCTAATACTTGCTATTTTTAATGCAGCCTAGAGCCCTTTAAGAGATAACCCCCCCTAGAAAATATTGCATAGTAATATAGTTTAATAAAAAAACACCATAAAAATAAGGCCATAAAAGGCTGGAATCACGGTTCGCCCCTATTGTATCTGTCTATCTGAAAACGCAATACGCGAAAACCATTGAAGGAATTCTGATGAATTATCGTATAATAAAGTATAGCTGTGTCCGGGTCAATATTTAAGATGCGTTTTACTGTGAGGATCATATCTCTTGTCTGAGGAAAAATAAAAAAATTGTTTAGTTTCAAACCACGTTGAATCAAACACATTTATAAATTACGAAATACAAAATTACAAATTAAGAATTTAGCCTTTAAAATTTAAACACGAGCGGAGCAGCGATCAATACCAATATGTTATAGCGCTACAAATATCTAATCGAAAACCAATATCACCTGCCACAAAAGAAACAAAATGCGGTGCAAAAACATTTAAAATCAATTATATTTGGTAATGTTTACACGATTCAATTAACCAAATGACCTAGAAACACAAAAAATTCAGAATGATTTACCCGCAGCTATCTCTCGTCCCTACACGTGGGCGCATCAGCGGTGACGCGCCGTGATCAATCACCATCGTCCCGATAATTACTCCATCCCTCTTATATTACCTTCGCTCATGGAAATATTTTAATGGCACCCAAGAGAAATTGATATATTGGTTTGCATAATAATATACTGTTTACAAATTATCTGTACATATAAATAAAGTGAAGTGTCTGTTTTTAATTTCAAATTAAAAGCTTTTCACTAAATGCATATGAAAGTATATACGGTTTTAACATCAAAAAATTATCATAAGTTTCGATAATATCCATAACTAAAAAGTTACTTTAAAAGATTTTTAAATAAACATTTAAAGTCTTAAACATGATGTGAGAGTGCACTGTATACATTTAAGTCCAATCAGTGCAAATCAAATACTACTTCTAATAACTACTTATTATCTATAGAAACTCTAGCTATTTATTTGGTTTGTTCGTTTCTTAATCATTCAGGTAAAAAAACCTACATTATTATGAACCTCCTAGAATACAGGTTTCTAACATCCTCAGTATTTTCAAAATGCAATATTTATAAGTATAATATTGCAAGTTTAATCTACTTTTATAGGACACGTGAGCTCATCGAGAGCTAGAGGTGCCATGATAGATCGCTGGCTGTCCCGATAATTATGCGATAACCTTAGCTCCTAGAAAATATTTGTTATATTTTTAAAAGAATGGATTTTGATTTATGAATCGCGTTGTCCTGCGCTTCAACCATGGTAATTCTGTATATATAAATAGCGCTTTACCATCGCTTTCCTTGGCCTTTTATTATTCAACATATGAACTACTATACCTACTTATAATAATAATGTTGTCCGACCGATTCCGGCCATGGCGGCTAATCTCATCGAGACTAGCCGGAAATAGTGCAGCGCGTTTGTGCGCAGACACATGTGCACTCTCTATTCCTATCACTCTCATTCTCCGCTGAGACGACTGTTCGACACGACCAGTGAGAGATAAGGCGCAGGACCGACAGCTTTACGTGCTCTCCGAGGCACGGGGGTGACTCACCGCCAACTTCCCAACTCCGGGCTGGTATTGAGACTTAATAAATAGAAAGACTCAATAATGAAACTTGGCCCGACCCGGGATTCGAACCCAGGACCTCTCGATGTATCGTACACCACTACACCACCGAGGCAGTATACCTATACTATTACTATATGACTCTCGCTCCCGTCATGTTCTTCCTTAGATAAGTTTTAACTATTTTTAATATACTTTTCAAGATAAGAACATGCATATTGCATAGACATTTTCCTGAGCTTTATTTTTATTTTCTTTCGATACTTAAATCTGCATCTCAAAGTAAAAAAGTTCCAATAAAATTAGCCTGATATCTATAATTACGACATGAAATCCTTGTATAGTTTTATTAGTAGATGCTGTCTATGACAAATCATATCCTTTGAAACGTCTAAAAATCAGGATCAAAAATTAAAATACCATAGATTACCTAAGTGTCAAATCTATTAAAGTGACGCAAACTAATATTATTGAAATTTAATGGCGATAAGACGGAAAATCTTCATTTAATGATTTATTTTTACTCTGTCATAAACATCTATTATTATGATCTATTTTCTGTTTTTTACAAGTACAGCCGCTGAACTTATTTTTCACTAGCGTGAACGAAACCACGAGTTTCGCTGCTTATAAATATAGCCTATGTTACACAGTGATAATGAAGGTTTCTAATGGCCAAAGAATTTTTGAAATGCGTCCAATAGTTTTTGAGTTTATTCGTTACATACAAAAATACAAATCTATCATCTTTATAATATTATAGTATAGATGTAAGAAAAAATATTTTTAGTTGTTAATCGCATCCCCTAAGAAAAGCTTTTTCTACGCTTAAATATCTTTTATCTTATCAAATGTTTTAATATTCTCGTACATTTCTTTTATATTTCGACTCATCTTGAGGAAAAATATTAGGAAAATATATAAATTATTAATTACAGAACCGGAAAATATAGCTTGCTTTGTTTACAATAACTTTTCAAATATAACAAACAATATATTAATAAATATGTACTTCTAAGAACTTCAGCTTTCAAAGTTATTATTATTTGTTTTATAAAGTATCTTAGTTTGAGTCAAACTTAGAAACTTCTCTCTATCAGAAACTTCTGTTAAAGCGGGTATTAATAACAGCGATAGTGATATTAAAGTAGTTTAGTCCAGTAATTTTTAATGTATATAAATGTTTAAAATTTATCACAACAAATAGACAAGTGTAAGACTAAATATCGTAATAAAAAAAATGAAAATAATGGTGTCTTATGAAAATAAAGCTGTTTTTATTGTATTATATTATATAATCTATAAAATTAACATTTTATTAATAATTCATTATAAGTATTTTGCTAATCAATAAATAAATTAATTATAAGATAAACCTTTATTTTTTCAACCATTCCACAAAAGATTATGATAAGAATTTCAATTTTTCGCTTTCTCTTAAAAATTAATAATAAGCTAATTGCTGTTAGCGGATCCAAATAATTAAAGCCATGAACTATTAATACAGAGTCCTCAAAAAGTCATAAATTTATTTAACTGTCCTAACGCTACGCAGACGTTAAATATATCTTACTATTATCCGTCGTACGTTACCGTATGTTATTGTTAATTAAGATACTTTACTATTGTTAAGTTAACTACTAGTCAACTATCTACGAGTATACCTATATGTAATAATCGATATGTATGTATGTTTCCTATCCTATGGAATCCAAAAAGGGGTGCGAGAGAGAATGTTAGATTCTGGTGAAACTTTCAGGTATCTTTGATCAAGGTTTGAAAACGGACAACTCCGTGTGTTAAAATAGAACGCGAAAATTTAAAAAATCTACTACCAAGTAGGTAGGGTTTTATTTATTACAATTTGTTCAAATATTTTATCAAAGTGCCGTATTAAGTCATAATAACTGAAACGACTGGACTGCGCGAACGGGAAAACTGCGTTTTTAATTTTTACGAGGGTAGAATCTTAGATTTAAATTATTTAGTCTATATTACCCTGGCTATTTTTACGAATCTATTGACACCTCATTCATTAAAATCGGTTCAGTAGTTTAGGCGCTACGACGGAACATACTCGTACATACATAGGTACATACATACATACATAAACTGCCAAGATCATTACCCTTCTTTTGGCTTCGCCGTAATCGAGTAAAAATAGATAATGTTAGATAAACTCTAGTCATATGTGTATGTAGAATGTACACATTATGCAAGTATGAAGAGACCGTATACCGTCTAAATATGCTATTTCACACCGCCCGCCCTGCTTAATAACCATGTTATTGCCTAAGTTTCTATAAGAAATATTACACCGCCGTTTTATGTGTTTATGCCCGTTAAAATAACATTTTATGGTGTTTTTACGATGTATGGAAGTTGATTAGTTCTATTTTTTTTATTTTGTGTATATTAAAGATTTTCATATTTTCCTTTGTTAACTTATTTCCTTCGTTTTACTTTTACGCAGCTGGATTTTTTACATTTTTGAATATTTTTCGTGTTTGTGATATTTTAACTTCAGAAATAACTTAGCTCTAACTTAGCTAGATTTATTCCCCAATAACTCTACCCCCAAATAATACAATTCCCCAACTACTCTGTTCAATGTACAAAGATGCCTTAAAATCATTTAAATAAAGAATTCCTCTTCTAAGTTACTTGTCTGTCATTTGATAACTTTTAATCATATTCGCGATGCGAGCTTATTCATAACTAGCCTTTCCCGCGGCTTCACTCGCGATCTAAAGGCTGGAAACCAAATACCTCGCAGAGCTAACCGGCGCCCCTCCCCCTTGCGACCGCCTGTCTTAATCCTTATTTTGTTGCGGAGTTATGTTAAAACTATGATATCTCGTAAGATATATAATATCGTTGCAATCAAATTAGTAAAGATTGGATCATAATATGTTTATTATTATTTATTTATTATATTCTTTATTGCACTATAAAATACTGCTACTATAAAAATAATGTTTATTGCCTAATAAGTTAATATATTTTACTAATGTTAATTATTTTCAGGGTTCCTTTCTTTGAGAATAAAATATCTTTTTTATACACGGTAATTTAATATGCAAGCAACTTATTTGTTGTAAAAAATAATATTTATTAAAATTATTATGAATCATTTTAAGTAATTATAAATACTTATTAATTATACTTTTGACCATGCTTTTCTTTTTAGGGTTCGAAGATGAAATTGATTCTTCAGTGAAAATCTTGTATGGTATCAAACAACTTCCCTAGGCTACCTATACTAGTTTATGCGTGGAGCAGTGGACAGCGCTTCGTTCCCCGCACCGACCCTTATATTTTTATTGACCGGTCGGTACTTGTACCGCGAACGTTCACCCTTGAACCAACGAGTTACAATTAACTTAGCTCTCTAGACGTTTAGGTTTTTCTTTAAAACTCTAGAAGCTAGCTTTATTTTCCACAACTTAGAATTTAATTGAACTAACTTATTATCTCTTTGCTCATAGTTTACAGATATTGATTATAACACAGAAAACTAAATATGTACTAAACAAATCATTTCTATTATGATGACTACTTTTCTTACGGTGAAGGAAAACATCGTGAGGAAACCTGAATGTCTGAGTAAACCTATCAAGTTTTCGAAAGACATGTGAAGTCCGCCAACCCGCACTAGTCCAGCTTGGTGGACTATGACCTGATCCCCCTCGTACTGAGGGAGGCCCGTGCCCAGCAGTGGGACGTTAAAAAGGGCTAAAGACAAAGACAAATAGGTAAGCTTGGCTTAATATATAAATAAAATTAGTATATCTCTGAAGTTTTGCTTGCTGTAAAGCATTCAATACGTCGGAAACCAAAACTCAAAATATATCCGCGACATAACCCGAAAAGACAGTTGAGTTTTAGATTTTTTTTATTTCAATTAGATTTTATGTTATCTTCTAATAAAGTAATTTAAAATTAATACCCCTCAAAGGTACATTTTCTTTGAAACGATAAAATCGCGATATCAGAGATCATTTTCACGGAGCAATTTGAATAAATATAGGATCAAAGTGAAGCCTCTCATGGGAATTGATTAGAAATTTGATTTTTCCCTCTCATGTAACATTAATGCTTGTTATATTTTATATATTCACATTAATTTTTTTTTTTTAATTGTACAAACAGCTTTTGATATAAAAGCGAAATTAATCAAAAAGATCTTATTAGTTACAGGGAACCGTTGTGAAAATTATTTTTAAACTTTGCGAGTAAAGCTGCGTGCAAATATTTGTATCCAATACTTTAACATAAAAAATCTTTATTAAAATAATATAGGTACTAAAATCTAGATCCATACATATTTTTCCTTCAATATCAACGTTTTCAACGTTGTGACGAAGCGATTCCAACGGTCTTTCATTTCAACCAAACTATGATAGATAAAAATCTATAGAGACTGTTCGCCTTAAACTAAGATCTAGAGACCTTAGTAGAGACAAATCAATGTAATTTTACTAACTGCTTCCTACAGCTTTACTCGCATATATATTCTTGAAGGAAAAACGAAGAGGTAACATCATCATGAATCATCACGAATTAGAAATTAAAAACTTTCTAAAACGTTAGTCGTTAGGTGTATTATAATATCAATTTTGAAATTTTGATGAAAATTTGATTACTTACTATTATTTTGAATAATATCTTTTTAATTCATCTTTTCTGAATTCGTACTATAATAATAATTAATAATAAGTTTACTGAATGAAGTTAGTCAGCTATAAAGTTAGCCAACTAACTACTGGCTAACTTCATGTAGAAATGCGAAAGTTTGTGAGTACGTGATTGTATTTATTAATTGTTGACGTTTATATTCAAAAGGAGATACCTAGCATGTTAAAGTAAGTTTCTACTTCTAACTACTGTACTACTAACTTTCAAAAACTAACAAAACATCAGCTGATTTATTTATTTATATTTAAGTAACACAATATAAATCTGTAGGGAGATCGATATAATAAATCTTCATAATTCGGTAACTTCTATTAAAATCGCATCAGAGTAACAGCACAAGTAATTTATAATTACTAGCTAGTTCTAGTATAAGAATAATAATTAATTCGTTTGAACAAATTATTAATTATACAAAAGTCTAGGTTAAACTACTAGCAGCGTACAACTAGTGTGCCGTGCCAAGCCAGAGCCTAGACTGCCTTAGCCACGGTTGCTCCGGTCCTTTTATACCGGTCAGAATTATTCGAGTAGTGGGGTAAGCGAATGACGTGCTAGCGCACCGTCACTTCGCTAGGTTGACAGCTTGTCAATCTGACATCCAACGGAAACGCCGTCACGGCCAGACTGACATTCGACCGTCCTCGGGCGATTTATCTGAAACAAGTTGAGTTAACCGCGCAATCCGTTCGCTCATCCTGACTTAATGATTATTATCAGCTTAACACTAAGATCGTTTTGATGACATGGACTAACCGGCTAATTGAACCGCTTCAGTCAACCTCATCAGGTATGACTAGGACTTCACTTCAGTTAGACTATTCTACCCAAAATTTGACTATGACACCATACTTCACATTTTGAAACATCTAGACAAGTCAATCCCAACCAAGATGTGGCCCGGACGACACCTTTCGTCTTTGCAAACAGCCAGACAAGCCAATCTTAGTCGAGACGCGACTCGGACGACACATTTCGTCTCAATCACAGCGAGACAAGCCAATCCTTGGCCGGATATGACCCGGACGACACGTTTCGTCTCTATCACAGGGAGACAAGCCAATCCTTGGCCGGATATGACCCGGACGACACGTTTCGTCTCTATCACAGCAAGACAAGCCAATCCTTAGCCGGATATGACCCGGACGACACATTTCGTCTCACATACAACTAGCGATCATTCAGGACAAGTCAGCCCTCCGAAAGGACCTGACTCGGACGACAATTTTCGTCGAATGATGCTAAATACATCACAGTGACAAGCTGACCCACTGCATGGGTGTGGCTCGGACGACAAATTTCGTCTACTCTCACTTATAACTAGCAATCATCCAGGACAAGTCAGCCCTCCGAAAGGACCTGACTTGGACGACAATTTTCGTCAAATGATGCCAAGTACATCACAGTGACAAGCTGACCCACTGCATGGGTGCGGCTTGGACGAAAAATTTCGTCTATCCTCTGGGACAAAGACGTGTGCCCACCACCTAATCACTATGGATTAGTTAGGACGACACTCTTCGCCCAGGATCAACCATTTAGCAACAATTTCAAACCATTCAAATCATTCACCACATACGTCTCGTATTAAATACCTAGCAGTAAGTACAGGAAGTAAGCAGTATAGGCGAGTCGCTAGTAGTGAATTGCCTTGTTCCGAATGTATTTCAACTTCGTGAATGACGTCCCATGTTTCGGGGTCTGAATGTGCACTCATAGTGTCTGATCTTGCTGTCATAGTACGCGAGTCTGCGGAAGCAGTATCTGAGCATACGGTCGAGGTGTCGAGACGGTCTAATGACTCGTTCTCGTTATTAAGGCCCAATGTAATTTCCGTAATCCGACGCCGTCTCGGCCTTATCCTCATTCAAAAGCCACGAACTTCAAGCAATCCGTCATGTCCCTGGGGCACCGCGCGCAAATTCTCGTGGGAGTATTTGAAAATTCGATTGAAACCACCTGCCATGCTTTTAGACTCGTAACGATCATTATTTAAAACTTCTGTAATCACGAAAGGACCCCTAAATCTCCTATCCAAATTAGTTCCATTGCACTCGACGTTTTCAATGACCACATAATCATCTTTAGAAAACGGCTTTACTTTTGCGCGACCGCGGTCAAATCCAATGGTTTCAGATCCAGCAGCTTTCTGAACATTCAACGAGGCAGCGTCCCTAGTCGAATCCAAGAAAAGATCCAAGCGAACTACATTATTTCTATCGGTACTGTTTATTTTGGACATACCCAAAGAATCCGAACGAATCCCGAACACAAACTCTGACGGTGAACACCCAGCAACGGTGGACCTGGCACTCTCCAGGGTAAGTTGAATGCCACCCAGCTCATCACGCCATGCTTTGTTAGGGTCATTCTCCACTATAGTTAAAATGCTCTTGAGAGTACGCATCACTCGCTCGACCCGACCATTGGCTCAACTGGAACCCGCCGCGAACCAGTACTCCTTCTGGTCGCTTTTCCCGCTCAGCCTTCCCGTAAAGTCGATATGAACCGTGCACCAAGGCACAGAAATCCTTGGAATCGAGTGAAGCCGAACAACTTGAGCTCCAGATGGATCCTTGGATGCCTTACAGATGATGCACGAGTCCAGATGCTCAAGATAAGAGATCGTGGAACTACCGGTAGCCAAGAAATCGTCTAATTCCGAACAACCTGTCGGTAGAGGATGCCACCAACTGATGAACATGAATGAACTGAAAATGAACTGATTTTCTAACATCATAAGTTCCAGCTACGGTCTCTGGAAAACCATTGTTATGGTACTTTGCGATAAGGTCTTGGATTTCGGTGTCTCGTGTCTGTTCAACCGATAGCCAGCCGTGCTGGAGTTTGATAAAATGAACAGGCTTCATTTGTGCCTTTCCAGGCTCTGTGGTATCGACAGCATCTGGACTCGGCAAGGGGTTTTGAGACAGAAAGTCAGCGTGCTCCATCCCACTGCCTTCGCGACACACGACATCGTAATCGAAAGCCTGCAAATACGCCCACCATCGAGAAACGCGAGGAGCCAAGTCCCTCCTAGACTTCGATGCTTTCAATGAATTGCGGTCCGTAACAACCACAAAACTCCCGCCATACAGATAATGCTGGAAGTGCTCTACCGCACCTACTAAGTGCGGTCCCGCATCTGTCGTCCGGCGGCCATGTATTCTATTACGTGGGGAAGGCTGTTCCTCTTTGGTAAGAGGATCTCTCCATAACCTCTGGAGCTAGCGTCTGTATGCAGCTCTACAGGGAGGTTTGGGTCAAATATGGTCAGTACTGATATCACAAATCCAGTCACTACATCCTCAGGCATCGCAATCCTCGGAATTCGTTCAATCACGCTCCGTAGTGCAGATTTGGAAGCTGTTTCCCCAGCACCGATTTGGTGTTGCAAGGTGTCGTCAAAGTAATCCTGCAGCAACCTGGGCCCTGTAAATTTCGCCATAAGAGATTGCTTGACCACGTTCCAGGTCATTTCGGTTAGATAATGATCCGTGAGCAATGCAGGATGCATCTCGTCCTTTCAAGGCACTAGTAAAGGCCACGAGCAAGTCCACTCCATCTAGATTTCTCTGAAGAACGACAGCCTCAGTTATATTGCACCAAGCCCCAACGTCAGGCTCCGCGTCATCTGGATTAAAAAAATTACAATTCTGTAGAAAGACTAGTGGTCGCAGTTGGTATTTGCTGAGCTGCGAGAACTCGAGATACCAACGCCTCCACACCGCTGAGCAGCCCTTTGGCGTCCGTTTTCGTCCGTTGGTCTCCAGCCTGGGCCCCATCGTATATCCCTCCGAGCTTGCATCAGTATGCAGGCCGATTGGGGCCAAAATCATGACGTCATAAACGCATACAACAACATATTCACGAACTAGATTCTCAGCGCGCCCACGATAACTTTTGGCACTCGGGCGATGACGCGGGACTGAGCCAGGGTGCCCGCGACCAACGTGGCCTGCTGAATGGAGCATACTAGCATGACCCAGTCAGCAGGCCGCAGACCGGCGGCCGCACGCGTCGCGCGACGCCGCCCGGCCGCGACTGGCCGCGACTGGCCGCGACTGGCCGCGCGCCTGCCGCCGCTCCACGCGAGCTGCGACCAGACACGCGCTTCTTAGGATAAGTATTAGCTTAAGTGACGAAAACTGCTATGACGTCATAACGTGCTGGCCATAGTTGAAGTCTAAAGTGCTGAGCTCGGCGCTTTCTTTTCTTTTAGTTGTAATATAAGAAAATGGAGTATTGTATGTAGCTTACCATTGTTAATATTGACGCCTCATTTATTTATGCTGTGAAACCATACACCCGTTATAAGACTTTTCCGTTACTTTTATAAATAAGTGTTATTTTAGGATTAATTGATATAGCTTTGCGATAATAAGTTAAGATTCATTATGAGCATGTTTTTTGTTTTTGTTTAGTTCTTTCCTACAGTCACAAGTCCAGGTGAAGCGAGCGAAACCTATAGTTAATAAGTTCCATATATTGTTTCTCTTACAAGTACTAGTTGGTTAGACCGTGCCTTTCGTTAGTGCTTACGTATACCTCAAGTCTTTAATTTTTCATACGTTTAAGGTTTTAGTTTAAGGGCTTAGTTTTTAATTTTATTACATATTTTCTTACTTAAAAAAAAAAAAAAAAAAAAAAAAAAAAAAAAAAAAAAAAAAAATTTAGTTTTTAGTTAGAATTTAGTTAATAGCATTTTGAGTGAGACTCACTGTCCTAACACAACTATTATTTTATTAATTGGGAGAAGGGGTACTGTAAACAAACATTCAATGGAAAATATTTTAAATAAACTGGAACAATTAAATATAAATAAAATTTTATTGTTTACACTACCTTATTTAGCTAAATTGCCACAGGAAAATAGGTTAAGATATGACATAAATAATTCAATGCACACATTAAGTACTTGTAAGTACTTAAATTTAAATATTAAAAAAAGTAACAAAATTGATGTTATTGACATAAATAATTTATGGAAAAATAATAATTATATGTTGACATATAGTAGGCTGAGCCTACCATATTATTTTAAACGACAGATAGCATCTGTGCTATCTTATTATATACAAACTGACATAGCCAATAATCTGGTTGCTTTGACATCTGCTCCTATTGAGCAAAATTGTATTATGACATCTTGTGATGTGGAATCCGTTCCAAATAAGAATTTAAATTAATTATTAAGACAACAGAGGATACCTCTAGCATATTAAAAAGTAATGACACCAAATCATATAAATGTCATAATAATTTAGTGAAAAATGCCCACATTTGTAAAAAATTAAATAGTGTAAACCTGGTGCACCAAAATATACAGGGCATGTTAGGCAAGGATCTTGAACTGGAGTTATTTATGAATGGCGAAAATATTCATATTTTATGTTTAACAGAACACTGGCTTTGCATTTCCCAGTCCATATTTAACTTCAGCGGTCACCAGGTAGCTAGTATGTTCAACAGAGAAAAAGCTATACGCGGTGGCTCTTTAATAATTATAAATAAACTTTTTAAGTATAAAGAACGTAAAGACATTGTGAGCCTCTCTGTTGAGCAAACTATTGAACTAGCCTGCGTAGAGCTTGAGCACTTCATTGTTGTATGCGTATACAGACCTCCTAGTGGGTTATATGAGTACTTTGAGAAAGTATTGGAAGAAGTTTTGTTAAAATTAAATATTTCTAAAAAGGGTATTATTATATGTGGGGATTTTAATATTAATTTATTAGAAAATTGTAATACAAGTCTCAGATTTAAATCTATGCTTCTATCATATAACCTACATAACTTATTTACTGAACCAACTAGGATCACTGCTACCAGTGCTACATGTATAGATAACATATTTACAAACTGTAAACCAAATTCTAAAGCTATTATTAATAAGTTAAGCTCAGACCATTGTGGCCAGTTTGCTTCTTTTTCTTTTTCTTTAAATGCCAACAAAAATAATTTAAAAAAGTCTTTTATACCTATAAGTACTACACGTATGGAGAAGTTCAGAGGTAATATTGTGGCAAAACTTCCCTATTTATCCTACACTAATGACCCCAACTTCTTATATAACTCCTTATTTAAATTAGTAAAAACTGAGTTTTCTACAATATTTGCTCCTAAAACAGTCAATTCAGGGGGTCTCTTGACATTCGGTGAATGGGCAACTCCTGCCATATACAAGATCAGGCAAAGGCTATACGAATTGTACAGTGAAAGAGCTTATAATCATAATGTATCGTTTGCTTCTCTTGTAAGTGCCTACTCAAAATTGTTTAGAAGAGTATGTTCCATGGCAAAATCATTATATATTAAAGATAAAATAAAAAATGCTAATGATAAAATCAAAATGACATGGAACATAATTGCCTGTGAAAGTGGAAAAGTCGCAGATCGCAGCTTCGATTTTAAGTTAAATATTAATGATAATTTTATTACCTCAGACCGAGAAGTTGCATCTGAGTTTGAAAAATTTTTCACTAACATTCCACTTTCAACAACGCAATCACTAAATTCGTCTCCCGACATTGCCGAACTTTTGTTAAAGAAAAACGTCAAAGAATGTAATGTTATATTTAAATTTAAACAAGTAAACCCCAAAGATATAATGGTAGCTTTCAGAAGCCTGGACGTCAAGAAAACAGCTGATCTATGGGGTATATCTGTAAAAGTTATTAGCTCGGTAATAGATGTTGTTGCACCTTACCTAGCTACTATATTTAATGGCTGTATAAAACATGGTGTGTTCCCTGATCTAATGAAACACAGTAAAGTCATCCCTATTTTTAAATCAGGTAGTACCCTAGACCCTAATAATTTTAGACCTATTTCGGTACTCCCAACATTTAGTAAAATTTTTGAAAAAATTATACTCGGGCAAATGTTATTGCATTTTAATGCACACAATCTACTTCATAAGAAACAGTTTGGTTTTACGAAAGGTCGCTCCACAGCAGATGCTAGTGTTGAGTTAGTTAAAAATATTTTTGAGGCTTGGGAGAGGTCACAGGATGCTCTTGGGATATTCTGTGACTTATCCAAGGCCTTCGATTGTGTGCATCATGAGACATTGATCAGGAAACTACATCACTATGGAATTAGAAATAAGGCACTCAGCCTCCTGAATTCCTATTTGAGTAATAGAATTCAGAGGGTTGATGTAAATGGTAAGAGATCTCCTGGGGCTCCGTTAGATATGGGTGTTCCACAAGGCTCTATTCTTGGTCCATTTCTCTTCCTAATTTACATAAATGATTTGCCATTCTTTGTACAGGACAAACATGAGATAGTATTGTTTGCAGATGACACTTCACTTATTTTTAAGGTGAAACGTAATTTACTAATGTACGACGATGTAAACGATGCTCTCTCAAAGGTTGTCTATTGGTTTGATTCGAATAATTTATTATTAAATAACCAAAAAACTAAATTAATTAAATTTACAACACCTAATGTTAAACTTGTTGATAATGGTGTAGTATTGGGAGGGGAAATGTTAAAACCAATAACATCAACTAAATTCCTAGGCATTATCATAGATTCGAAATTGCAGTGGAATCTCCATATTGAGGGGCTAGCAAAAAGGCTCAGCTCTGCAGCGTTCGCGGTAAAAAAAATTAGACTTATTACAGACGTAGATACAGCTCGTATAGTATATTTTAGTTATTTTCATAGTGTTATGTCCTATGGAATCTTATTATGGGGAAATGCTTCTACTGTTAATACTATTTTTG
This sequence comes from Boloria selene, assembly GCA_905231865.2. NCBI lineage: Eukaryota > Metazoa > Arthropoda > Insecta > Lepidoptera > Nymphalidae > Boloria > Boloria selene. The sequence goes on from HG993132.1 coordinate 900,351, forward strand.
TCCTGCAGAAAAGAGCTATTCGTGCTATTTATAGTTTAGGCCCTAGAATATCATTAAGAGAAAAGTTTAAAGAAATTAAAATATTGACTGTTGCTTCTCAATACGTGTACGAAAATGTTATGTATGTTCATAAAAATATACACGAATTTCCCAAGAATTGCGACATGCATAGCATTAATACTAGGAGCAAACATAAACTTGTAATGCCTGTAACTCGCTTACGCCGAGTTAGTAATTCTTTTTATGGACTATGTATACGCCTATACAACAGGATCCCAGAAAACGTTCAAAAAGCTTCTATTGCCAAATTTAAAAAAATTGTGAAGGAACGTTTGTGTACTAAGGGTTATTATACGATTAACGATTTTTTAGAAGACAGTACGCCTTGGGAATGATGTGATCGCCGCCAGGCTATTTCAACATATAGAATTATTGTAAATATGCAATTTAATTTAAAAAAAAAAAAGAATGAGATTAAGATTAAAAAAAACATTAGTCCCGCTGAGTTTCTTTCGCCAGTTCTTCTCAGGTCAGAGGTTTCTTCTTTCCGAACTGGTGGTAGACTCATGACGTTCAGTAAGAAATTGTAACAATTTTTATGCTGAATAAAATATTTTGATTTGATTTGATTTGATTTGATAACCCCTCTGAAATACTGTGATAGCGTTTCGCAATCCAAAGGGCATAGTAAGGTATTCATATTGACCATCTGGAGCTATGAAGGGCCGTACGATCAATAGAATCTCTATGGGAATCAAATGAAATCCACTTGCACAATCGAGCCTAGAGAAATACTTGACCCCGTGTAATCGGGACATCAGGTGAGTTAACAGAGGGAGTGGGTACTTATCAGGAATTGCACTCTCATCAAGCTCTCGCGGTTGGGCACCAGTAGGAGTATCCACTACACATAGATCGACTCGACGCCCAGACCGTTCCACATTTGCAGCAACATGTCGAGATCCCGACATTGCATCTAGCCTTATTGAAGATTTCCGCCTATAGATGTTTGACTTGCATTCCGATTGCCAGTGACCCATCCTTCCACAAGCAAAACACTTCAGTTTCAAAGCTTTTGATCGCCCTCCATCCGACCTGATATTCCCCACATAGGCGAGGCTTCTCGCTTTTGATACGGAAAAGCTTGTAAGTCCTTTTGTAGCCGTTGTCGACAAGTGATTTCAGCCATAAAAGCAAGGTGCTGCAATCGTGGATCACACAGGGATAGGTGTACCAAAACGGTACCTATTGCAATCTGTTCCATAGTGTAATTCCTCCATCGCCTCATTAAAGTGGTAAAAAGTCGACCAGCACACGCAGCCAGGAAATGACACTTGAGATAACCATGCCGATGCGGCACCCTTCAGAGCCCCGCCTATGGTCACCATGAGCCGTCCTCCCTGTGGCGGCTCATTCTTAAAGCAAAGATCCACTGTAGAGCATCACAACCTCGCGTCACACTCCTCTCTATCAGGATCATACCCCGGCAAGGCAAACTGTCGGTTTAACATAAGTGGGCGCAGTGCAGAAATCAAAGTCATCATAGCTTCGTTTTGCCTCTCGAATAACTGGTGCCATTCTTCGTCCATACCAGATGGCCCCTCAATCCTCCGGATCCCACTTCTGATGTAGGGAGATCGATATAATAAATCTTCATAATTCGGTAACTTCTATTAAAATCGCATCAGAGTAACAGCACAAGTAATTTATAATTACTAGCTAGTTCTAGTATAAGAATAATAATTAATTCGTTTGAACAAATTATTAATTATACAAAAGTCTAGGTTAAACTACTAGCAGCGTACAACTAGTGTGCCGTGCCAAGCCAGAGCCTAGACTGCCTTAGCCACGGTTGCTCCGGTCCTTTTATACCGGTCAGAATTATTCGAGTAGTGGGGTAAGCGAATGACGTGCTAGCGCACCGTCACTTCGCTAGGTTGACAGCTTGTCAATCTGACATCCAACGGAAACGCCGTCAAATCCAATACGTAACATGTTCAATTAAAGGAAACAAAAACAAACAAATTATAAACACCTTATTTAATATATTTATAATTTTATTAATTGTATTTAATGTTATATAGTGTATCAACTATCCGGGCTTACATAACACAGGCCTCGTAGCTTACCTTGGAACTAGATGGTGTGTGTGTTAATGTACCAACAAATGTGTTTACTACTAGCCTTTCCCGCGACTTCGCTCGCGTTCTAAAGGCTGAAAATTAAAAGAAATTTTTTAATCCCGTTTTTGCAACATTTTTCATTGATGCTCCGCTCCTATTTGTCGTAGCGTGATGTAATATATCCTATAGCCTTCCTCGATAAACGGAGTACCCCACACAAAAAGTATTTTTCAATTCAGACCGGCAGTTCCTGAGATTAGCGCGTTCAACCAAACAAACAAACCTTCAGCTGTATAATATTAGTCTAGATTATTATTTAGGAAACGGAAACTAAAAATAAAATACAACCAAAAATAAACAAAATCCGAAAATTTTCATTTTTAAACACTTTAATTTAAATAACTTTACACTTACTAATAAACCACAGCTCGATTGACCTAAGAGAGAAATTATTTGAAAAAACACAACTTTTCTCATTCCTGGAAAATCCTAGCTTCGGGTAAACGATGAGCAATGGCGGCGGGCTTCGGGTTTCCGATGACAATTTATAACACGCGCGGCCCCGAGGGTAGCAATCGTATATCTTGATATCCTTTACTTTCATCTATAAATCGAAATTCTACCTTATAAGTTACGGTTATAAAAAAATATTAACAAAACAAAAAATCTGTGTAAATTGCCAACTAAATAGATGAGAAACAAAAAATAGAATATTAGTACCTACCTACTTTTATAATAGGACTGTTGCTAAGTTTGGGCTTTGTCGCGGACCGCAGTGGTGATATTTAATATGCCTTTGGTTATATGGCAGTACTCGTAATAGGTGTTTTAATTTTAGTACACACAACTTCTTTTAATTTTTAGTTGTTTTCGTTTCAATAAGCTCAAATCTTTCTCCCTAGTTTTACCATTATACAAATCTTTACACTATTAAATTAAATATACAAACTGTGACTTTACCCATTGTCATTACCTGGCGCGATGCCATACACCCTGACGAACATTTCAACAAAAAAAGTTATAGTTATAATAATAAAGGCCTTCCTTTTTAAATGAATAGGCTACTCATTTAAAAATAAGCTCATATTAGTTAACAGTTTTGCTTTATGATGTACGATACTTTTATTTTGGAAAAATAATAATAAAGATATCTATTACGATCAGAAAATTCCTTAAATCTTTATGAAATAGCATCTTGTGTTCAGATGGAAGCCGCTTTATTGCCTCGAGACTGTTGAACGGAAACGTTCAACTCAACACTACAAAGTAGAATTTATTACTCCATTTTTCACGCTACGTTTGAATTTTAACTGGTAATTGAGAACAGTTATAGCGCTATTTTATTTCATAACTTTTCGCAGGTATTAACATAAATTACAATATATTTATAAACTAGCTCACCCCGACTTCGCTTAAAACCATAGTGAATAACAAAAATATTTCTATATCATGGGCACCATAACTTTCGGGACAAAAAATGCCTGAGTCTATGAACAATTTCATCCATATCTATTCAACCTTTCAATTACATCCATCTAAACATCCAAATTTACACATTTATAATATGAGTAAAGAAGTAAGGATAACGAATATTAATATTTATTATTTTGCTCGCATTAAAATGTCCTCTATGTTGATCCAAATAACCAGCCATCATCATACTCAAAGTTCATCAAAATCTTACCTTACCTGTGTTTCTCTCATGATACGGTCACAGATAGACAGAAAGACAGAAAGAAAAATAAAAAATACTATTTCAATGAGATTCTCTTTCTCTCTAAGACTCAGTTTGAACTTTATTATAACACTTACTTTAACGTCAGCGAAGTCACGGGTTCTGCTAGTTGGAATGAATAAAATCCTCCTCCTTTTTGAAGTCGATTAAAAAGTAGCCTAACTTAGTTCTGCGAGTGAAAGTCGCGTCAAAATCAGTCTAACCGTTTCAGAGATTTGCCGGAACAAACAGACAGACAAAATTTTTAAAAATTATTTTTTGTTGCTAGTATCGTATATACTTTCATATGCATTTATTGGAAAGCTGTTAATAATACTACACATAAAACAAAACTTTCATGATTATTAAAATAACTATAAACTTTTAAGCGTAGATGTCTATTATTTGACCGTTTCCTCATATTAATTACTGAACTCTCTATCAAACAAAACCACCAACCATAAGTAGTGCCTTAGGAAAGCTCACATTTAATATATTCTCCCTAAATTGACTTACAAGATGTAATACGAACTTATATGAACTTATGAAGCTTGGAAGCTCGATGCATGTCATTGGCCCAAATACGAGGGTCGCGTCGTAATTAGTATCGCAATTTCATGCATTTGAACACGTCTTAACTTGATTTATACATACTAATTAAACTTATTTATTTCTTAAATTTAAATGAAAATTCAGTCTTAGAATTACGGTTCATTTAGATCTTAAGTTTCCTTTCTGTTAGTGGTTATATCGATCTCTTTGAATCACAGTTTATCTTGAAAAGCAATTCAAGCTCGGTCTTAAGGACTTCTTAAGTGGTATAAAGATTAATATTATACCTATAATACCAACGATATCACCTTTCTTTACTCGAGTGTCCTTTTATTTTGAAGATTAAAGATAGTTTGGTAGTATAACTTTATAAAAAAGAAAATACCAAATTAGTATTAATATAACACCTAGAGAAGTTAGAAAGCCTAGGCCCCAATAGAACGCTACAGGAAATCTTCTAGGACACTGGCAGACTGCTTGACTATCGAAACGCCCTGGGGTAAACAGACTAACAGGTAGAGCACATCAAGTACAAGGGCATTCACTTCCTAAGTGCGGAAACCAACCGTGCAGTAAAAAAGGAAAATCAACACGATGACACGTTTGGCGCAGTTTGTAGTACTTTCTTGCGCAAGCGATCGCGGGTTCGAGTCCCGCTGGGGGCATTCATATGTTAAACGCGTATGTTTGTACTCAATCATGAAAGTTTTTATTACATATGTGTAGTATATCAACTCTCTGGCGTCCGTAACACTAGCCTCGTAGCTTACCACGGAACTAGATGGCGCTGTGTGTAATAATGTCCCAACATATTATACATATATACAGGATAAACACATAACCATCACTTGGTTTGGCCGCAGTCAGTTAGAAATTCATCCATCGCTACTGTATTTCAACTTTCAATAGTACTCTTACAAGCCAGCCCAGCTCTATTGCGATACGATTTCTGATTTCTCCCTGCTATGTAATGGTGAATTGTTTAGATCGTTACCCTGCCATTTTCCCATTTGTATTGTACACGCCACTTGCCACGGTCTGCTACTACGTATTGTGATTGCTATTTGTAATTAGAATTACTTCGTAGTATTAACCGGCAATTGAAAATCGAGCATAACTCATTTTTGACCCTTTTCTCATTGTTTATGTCTAAATAAATTAGTTATAGTAGATAATATATGCAATGTATCTATTTCTAATTCGAACTTGTAGATTTCTTTTAAATTTTCCAGCCTCATAGATATACAATTTGTAAAAGTTATTATAGAATGTAGGTACTTACTGGTATAGAAGTTTATTTAGATGAGCAAAACACAAAAGAAAGCCCACGAGCAAAAGCAAGTTATTAAATTTTAGCTTTCATTCTAACATTTATAATGTTACAAAATAATGTTGTTAATATTATAAGTCTTCTTTACTTAATTAACTTTATCCTTGTAAAAGATCATAAAGGATAAAAACTGGAAATTTTATGACATTTAATTAATTACAAAAATAAAGAGCTATATCTATACTAATGATATTATAAAGCTGAAGAGATTGTTTGTTTGTTTGATTGAACGTGCTAATCTCAGGAACTACTGGTAAGATAGATAGTCCATTTCTCGAGGAAGGTTATAGGCTATATTACCTACATACGCTACGACTAATAGGAGAGGAGCATCAATGAAAAATGTTACAAAAAAGGCGGGCGTTATTTCTGCGAGTAATTTGGTTTCCGGTCTTAATAACGAGTGCGAAACCGCGGAAAATGTTAGTCCTAAACAAGAAATTAGTCAAGTGTCAAATTAATAAACAAACATACATATTATAATATTAATGTATTAAAATTTAGGTAAAAAAACACTACTAATGTCTATTGCAAGTTCAATACGTAATTAGCTGATGGAAATCGAAATGAAACCATTCGTATTGCAATATTAATAGAGTGACACGGACGACATGCTCACGACCACTGTTTATTGCTCCCTCAATTAGCATCCCTCTTCATTTAAGAGTAAACATTAAAATTTTGAATAAACAGGTCTTTCATCATCATCATCATCAGCCCTTTTTAACGTCCCACTGCTGGGCACGGGCCTCCCTCAGTACGACGGATCAGGCCATAGTCCACCGCGCTGGCCTAGAGCGAGTTGGCGGACTTCACATGCCTTTCGAAAACTTGTTAGGTTTTCTCAGACATGCAGGTTTCCTCACGATGTTTTCCTTCACAGTAAGGCAAGTGGTAATCATGATAGAAATGATTCGCACATGAAAATAACAGAGGTGCGAGACCCGGATTTGAACCCGCATCACTCGGTTATCCAAGCGACGCGTTACCACTGGGCTACCACTGTCTTTAAACAGGTCTTTGTGTAATAATAATCCGATGGAAAAGATTTTTTAAGACCTACTTAGTTTTATTAAATAATAAATATATTAACCCTCCACGTTTTCGCTTTTTCTTTAAACTTTCTATTATAGTGACAACAGAGCAAAAATTGAGCGGATTTTTTACAGTATTTATAAAATTAGTATAAGTTAAATATAAAAAAAATAGGCGCTTAGTCGTCGAGTTGCGGAAAACAGCCCTTCTATACCATACCATACCTAATTAAATATAACTTTTAACAATGGTATTTTAAGTTTTTATGTAAAAATCATGAAATTTTTGTTTTAGGGACAATTCTGTTAGCCCTAAAGATCTTTTGTTTCACTTTGATGTGGAAATTAAAGATTTAGTAGTAAAAGGGATCTTAAATGTTGACCCGAGTAATAAATTATTTTACTTAATTTAATTAAAATCGACTTAGTATTACAGTTACAAGGGAAGTCGATGTTATTACATTACTATCTGGTGATGGATACCATATATATAACTTCACATTTGTACACATTATAAACATAAACAACGATGACTGGAGTACAAACATTCGTGTTTATCACATAAATAAATGCCCAATGTCCCAGCGGGACTAGAACCCGCGACCGCTAGCACAGCAAGTAGGACGACACGTTTGGCTCTATACTGAGCCAAATGTGTCGTCAACGTTAAGTAATAATACTTAAAATTTATCCACAGATGAAGTAGCAGGCAACAGTTAGTATTGTAATAAAATGATGTCCCTAATTACATATACATTCTCAACATATTTATCCAATAGCTTAAATAAGTCCGTACTAGGATCAAGCAACGTTTCTTTGACGTTCGATCCCTTTGAAGATACATTGATCCGCAAACAGCCTTGGGCCTTTCTAACAAACCAATTTCGCGTAATTTAAAAAAATATATAACGTATGTAAGTATTTTTGTCTTCTATAGGGATTAATTTTAGTTTTTTCTATATAAAACATTTTTTTTTCATTTATTCATAATTTAACTTGTGACTCATCTTCGCCTCGAATAGTCCCCTAGGTACGTGAATATAGCATTAGCAGCTACAGTTTCGTAAGAAGATGTTTTTAAGAGGAATATTTCTGTAATAAATTATTTTCATATATATTTTTTTAATTAACTCGACGCATAACTCCATGTCGGCATGATTTTTCCAACATGATTGTTGACGATGTTGTTGTATATTTGAATTTTAGCAAGTTAACACAAACCCTTAATGAATTATACACTTAAGCCTTCCTCGTGAATATTGGTGAAAACTACATAAAAATCTGTTCAGTAGTTATTGAATGTATCGCGAACAGACAGATAGACAAACGCGTCTATTTATAATATAAAGTGATTATACTATATTAATTATTTATATTAATTAAATATTAATTATTTATATTAATTAAATTAATTATATTAATTAAATATTATAAATATAAAAGTAATAAAATCTAATACAAAAGCCAATTTTCTTTATATAAATTGGCAGCTTATAAGACGACGAATGGACTTGTTATATGCGGTTAATAAGGAGGGAAACTTCACAAACTTAATAAATCGTTTGGTCCAATCTGTGACCATACAAGCTACTCAGTATAGAATCACTCACTTCCTCCTGAAGTCGGAAGAAATATAGTATATTATTACTGAAATATGAAAGATGATATTTTTTGGATTGCTAAGAAAGTATTATAAACATACTTATAAAAGTTATTTGATAAAAAGAAACTAATTCTTTATGTTTTATGCATTAATTCAGCCTTGTCGTTAACTTTTTCAATAACCAAAATCCCGGGATGCGAGCTCGTGACGCCCGGGATTAATGGTACGGTCATAGTGATGGCGGTGACGCAGAGCCGTTATAATTTAGTGTTATTTTTGTGTAATTTCAATATAATAATATAGAACATTTTGAAATCTGATTTTGTTTTTGAGTGAAATACCTTTTATTATAATATATTTTAGAAGACAGTACGCCTTGGGAATGATCTGATCGCCGCCAGGCTATTTCCACATATAGAATTGTAATTAATTTGCAATTTAATTTGAAAAAAGAGAGAGATTAAGAACCCGTTGAGTTTCTTTCGCCAGTTCTTCTCAGATCTTCTCCTTTCCGAACTGGTAGTAGCCTCGTTCAGTAAGAAATTGTAATAATTTTTATGTTGAATAAAAATTTTTGATTTGATTTGATATAAGGTTTTATAGCACTCAGTTGTAAGCGGGTAGCTTCTGTTCTTATACACAGTACCCAGTACAGTAGGCTGTTATAAGAGATATAGGTACTTTTAGAATTCCATCAGGAGTCACTGAGAAGTGAGAACTTAAAAAACTATACTTGCCTAATTAAATCTTAGTGTAGACCACTTACTACATAGAAGCGTAACGTTTGTTTTCACTTTGCTTTTTTAAGCAATCTTTTAAGTTGACGTCTGATTAAACTAAGAAACAATTTCATACAATTACGCAAATTATTTGGATATACGTTAATTGGTTTAGAAATTCGTCGACACTAACATCATACTGAGAGCTAATAAATAGGAGTTCGTTACTGAACGATTTATTCGTAACTCGAGGAGTCGTGACAGAATTTTCTCAGTCCTCGGCTCGAACCTTTATCGCAACTTTTTTCTAGTTATTGCTTATTTACTACACTTTATAAACTTACATAAGTTTTCGAACTTACGAACTAAACAGATATGTAGAATACGTTTTATACTTATTTGTAATTTATTTAGAGAAAAGCACAGTAAAAGCAAGGCCATTAAGCCTTACCGTACCGAGCTCGCTTGGATAACCGAGTGATGCGGGTTCAAATCTGGGTCTCGCACCTCTGATATTTTCATGTGCGATTCATTTCTGTCTTGGTTACCACTAATCTGAAGAAACCACAGAACACTAATACTCGAAGAAACCTACATGTCTGAGAGAACCTAAGAAGTTTTCAAAAGACTTGTGAATTCCGCACACTCGCAATAGGCCAGCGCGGTGGACTATGGCTTGATCCTCCTAGTACTATTAAGGGAGGCCCCTGCCCAGCAGTGGAACGTTAAAAAAGGCTGAATACAGTAAAAGCCTGTAACAAAAATAAGTTAATACCTACAAGTTATTATAATTTAGTTACTGTTTTCACTCTTCAATGTTGTTTATATAGTGCATAAGTACCTACCCAGTAAACAGGAGGCTCAATTCTTGCCGTTTTGTCCTCTCCATTTACACATTACACATTGCGTGGTCGTAAACATTAATTTTTTTTTTTTTTACAACGTGCAGTTGGGTACACTATACTAATACACTATTCGCAGATGGTGATATCGCATACTCAAACTAATGGCTCTCTACTAGTTTACTCTCTACATATCAATTAGTAATTATAAGGTAACGTACCTACACTGTACAGTATTATTTTTAAAGTTGGCATAAATGTATATACATAATAAACGAATAAATAAATATATTGGGACATTATTACAACAGCACCATCTAGTTCCTTGGTAAGCTACGAGGCTTGTGTTACGGATATTAGATAGTTGATACATTACACATATACATTTTAAATACATACGTTTTCTAAATACTTATAATGTGGGTAGGTCTTAATGCTCACTATAAATCGTAGTGGGTACGTGTAAAACGTAGTACCTACACGTTAGATGAATTTGGCGATAGACTCATAAAATGGCTATACATCATAATAAAAACATAATGTTTTCATTTTTATTGTGCACAGTGAATGTTGAGAGCGCTTAATTCATGAAATAGAAAAAACGGTGGAATTGCCAAGTAGGCGTGGTACGCTCGCCACTACTATGCGGTGTTACGCATACCTAATCTCAGATGCGTTTTGACAACGCGTCAAGTTGGTCGTATCACATCGAAATTTATTTTTCGTAAATATGCCGTATTGTTCCATTTTGGAGTGCAAAAATGATAGTAGGAGAAAAAACATTAAAAATGGAGGTGTTTCGTACCATCAGTGAATACGACAATATTTATTTCCAAATAAAATCTTAGTTTATTTCAGTTCACTAATAATTAATTAGAACGTCTAGTAAAGACAATCTTATGTAATTAAAATAAAGTTCATTTTGGATTGACTGTATTCAACATGGAATCGTTATGTCAATCTCGAAAGTTCTTTGCTTCTCGATTAGGGATGTAGAAGGGTTGAATGTAGATTATATCGTTAGATATCGATAAAAGAAAATCTTTTTTTAATTTTTAATATATCACATTACAAATACAAATTTAAGTTTTCTTTTCGCTTGTATGGCATCTTTACTACCTCTTAAAATATTACGTATTTGTTATTTCCTTATTGTAAATAAAAGTCAAATAGAACTTTAAAAAATTAGATATAATATAAAAATAATTAGGTATGCTGCATTGCATACATAATTATTATTATAACGTTCCTTTGTGTAACTTTTTCTTGTAATAACTCAATGAACATCAGTGGGACATTAATTAAAAATATTTTTAGTTTTCACAAAAACGCTGGTAGTATTTTTATTTTTAAATAATATCACGTCATTCCTCCAACAGTTTTACTGAACTTCTTATAAATCTTATTTCTTGAATGAATCATATAATTAAGGTATTTATCGATGTCGATAATGTAATTAAAAATCAATGTGTCACTACAATAGCGTGACCTTGGTCGAGTAGCGGTTGATTTCGACCTATACGCGCGACTGTCAACCTAACGGTACAAATAATTAAGTTTATAATTGCTGTCGCTGAGATTACCGCATTCTATTATCGAATAGCAAAATTACTTCATGTCAACGAATATGTTTGAGTTCAGATTACAAAACATCGTAAAAACTTTCTGCGCTTAAGTAAAATAATTCTTATCGATAGGATTTTAAGTTTATTTCCAGATTTATGATTTGTGACTTATGATAGTTATGACTAAAATTAAAACGACGAATCAAATTAATAATTTGTTTGTAGTGCATAATATGATTATCGGTTTATTTGTGTTAGTTTGGCGACACCGGTTCCGATATAAATTTTGTTGTATTTCACTTCCACTGTTTTTTCTATTTCGTGGCTTAATTTTTCTTTTACGACCACCGCCAACGGTTAGCAAAAAGGTTTCATATTTTATAATAATATATAGCCTTAGCAATGGTACTAAATTGGCTATAATTTAGTTCAGTTACACTAATTAATTACAATTAAGTGCGAACACTATTAAAATATAGGAGGGGGTTTAAGTTTATGTTACATTTTAAAACCAAAAAATTGGAAATTAATAAGTATTAGATAAATAGATATGTAATTAATTCATTCTTTATTCATTAATTTTATATTTTTATGGATATTATTTTCCATTAAAATTCTTTCCCATATAACGTAAAGGAGTTATTCGTAATGTTATTTATGGAAAATAATAAAAATGAATACTCAAAAAAGCAGCACTGCTTAAATAGTTGTAATATAGCGCATGTGTTCCACAAAATTGCAAAAATTTATAAAATATCAAGTAGGTAGGTATAATATACTTTTTTAACAAAAAGAAATTTAAATAAATGGGTGTTTATTATATGTAGTAATCATAACACATAATTATTAATAAATATTTATATATCAGTGAACCTACGTTTCCTTGCTAAAGATAGAAAATATAAACTTTATTTAAAAACGCTTTATAATATATGTAGGTATTATACAGCTGTGACCTCTCAGTGTGACTGCATTTTTTTATCAACCGACTTCAAAATGGCCTCCTCCTTTTTCCTACTCCTCAATTCGTCTGTATTTTTTTTCAAATTTATTAAGGTACTAGCTGCGCCCCGCGGTTTCACCCACGTAGTTGCCGTTCCCGTGGGATTACAGGGATAAAAAGTAGCCTATGTCCTTTCTGAAGGTCTTCTCTATCTGTGTACCAAATTTCATCGAATTCGGTTGAGCGGTTTAGGCGTGAAAGCGTAACAGACAGACAGACAGACAGACAGACAGACATTTATAATATTAGTTAGGAACTAGTGCATTTTTGATTTTTATATTATTGATCTCCTATAATAACAGAGTAAATAATGTTTTACTGAGATAACGTATTTATATTCATTTGTCCTAGTCCCATATGTAATGTTACTAAAATACAAAACTACTACAACTAATGCACCAGGTCTTTAAAAACTCATTAGGGAGAAAAAAGTAAGGCTTTATAACAAATGGGTCAGAGTGTAATAGGTACGAACTGTAATAAGTAGTACCTATAGCAGTGATTAATATTGAATTTTGCTATATTATATTTTGTAGGGATTTTAATATAATTGCAAGCTATTTCAAATTGTCAGTGTTAATAGAATAGCTACATTTATTACATTGATCATATATCGAACGTGTATGCAATATGACAATGTAAAAAATTTTTGTAAATTCATAACCTTATACATTTATAAAACTTAACAAAAATTAAAATACATAAAAGGTGTACAGAATTGTACAAATAGTAATTATTACTGTTTTAATTTTTTTTGTCGAATGATCCATTTTAAAAATTGTCCTTTCTGTCACTTGAAAATGTCAAAATCAATGTGACACTGACAGTATGTCAACAGAGGTCGAAGTTAAACGTTCTTTAGAAGAATTATTTATTTAAAAATAATTATAATCGTCACTCAAATATAATATAATAAACTTATGATAAGACGAAATAACAAGGCCACTTTTACGTATTCTTAGGTGATAGCGTAATTTATACACATGTGTATGTGCTTAGAAAAACTTAAATTCAATAAGTAATGTATTTAAAAAGATATTTATTGAGGTAAGTTATCGCTTTTATTTAAATTATTCAAATAAATAATGTTTAATTAGTAAAATTAGAAACTTTAAATTGATGACATTACTAAAAGGTTGCAAATGTTATCTAAAGGCTATAAATTTTAATAATGTAAATTTATACAATTTTTATTGCAGAAATGTGATAAAACAATGCAAAGTTAAATACTTTGCAGCTGTTATAACTCAAACTCATAGTTATAGTAAAAATGAATATACAAGAGATAGATGGAACAGCAAAAAGAATGCTACTATTGCTTTATTAGGCTCTGTCCTTATTGGATCTGCTGTTAAAGGTTGGTTAAATAATTAAATATATTGTTTATGACAGTATACCTTGTTGAATAAACATGATTGATGTACATATTTAATATTAATTCCTGCTGAGTGATCAAGAAAAAGAAGTCTTAACTATTGTAATATTTTTTAAAACAATGACTTTGACTAACTAACTTTGAATAACTTTTTGACTTTGAAAAAAAAAGTGTGCGGAAGTAAATAACTTTTTATATCTTAGTTAATTTGGCTAGACTTAATAAAAATGAAATGAAAAGTTTAGATTTATTACTATATAGATTTCCTGTAAAATTAAGATCACCTGTTATAGGAGTTTAAGAACCAAAGTTAACTTGAAGAATTTCAAATAAAGTCAACTAACAAAATTATTTTAAAAGGTATGGCAATAATTCTTTGATTCCTTAGCACAAATACGAAAAATCTGTATTATACAAAAATAATCATAATATTCAACATTTTTGTTGAGGGTAGATAAATATCAAATACAGGTGTATTTAATATATCTACACTCAACAAAAATTTACATACTACATGGTAACATAATTTTTTATCAACTTACACAAACAATTTTTATTTCTCAAGATAAGCAAAAGGCAAACAATGAAAAAGAAATTGTATTGGAGGCTGGAAAGAAGCGACCAGACCTACCAACCTACACAGCTGACGAAGTCAGTAAACATGATGACAAGTGAGTTGATAAGAACTATTATTAATATTTTTTTTTTTGCAATTTATTTAAGATAAAAAAACAGTTATATAATGTTTACTGAATGGATAAAAATATTATCAAATTATTTTTTAATGTTGTTCAATATTTGTATAATAAAGACAACTTCAGTTTTTATTTAAGTAAACTCTAAACTACTGATCCAATTTTGAAATGCTTTCAATAATATGACAATACTGTTAAAATTGAAAAGAAAAGTCAGTTGATTTACTTTACTGGCAGAATAATGTAATTTAGTTATAAATTATATACAGAATATATACATTATATTAAATATATACAGAATATTATAATCTAATATAATATAATTTAGTTTGAATTAAAGCTATACAATTTAAAACTAAAATATCCCAAGGGATGCACCTTAGTGGGTGTAATTTGCTAGTCTCATTATAAATTTTACTTTAATTTGGTAGGTGGTGAGTAGATGACAGAGATAGATAGATTGAAATATTATTATTTTTAATTTTTATAGAGATAGCTTCTGGGTCACATATAAGCATGGTGTATATGACGTGACGTCATTCCTCCCCTCCCATCCTGGCGGGGAACAGATATTAAATGCAGCTGGACTTAGTGTTGAGCCATTCTGGAATGTCTATGGAATGCATAAAACTGAAGAAGTGTACAAATTATTGGAGTCATATAGAATAGGTAGGCTTTTGTTTGTTTTAATAAATTGGTTGCTTATATTTATGTAGGATCGAAAAAATGCAAAGTTAAAGCATTCGACTTGAGAAAACAGTATCTATTTATTGTATTTTAAAAACTGTACATAAAAAAGTATTAAAAAAATCCCGACTGTGTATAACAAACTAAAAAGAATAATTTTGTTGGGGTATTAACACACAGCGCCAACTAGTTCCAAGTTCCAGATAGTTTATACACACATATAACTTTAGATATAGTTCGCGTCACGTAAAAAGTAAAACGCTGGAAGAAAGTGGTGGGGGGTGTGTTTGCGCATGGGTACATTCGCACACGAAAGTACTAGGCCAATTATTTTATCAAATTGATCGATAAATCTCCAACTTGACAGCCAGCGTTCTTTTTACATGACACGAACTAAATATTATTATAAATTTAAGTACCCGTGACTGGAGTACAAACAATCGTGCCTATTGTGCCTATTAGATAAATGAATGGCCTCAGCGAGGTTCTCCACTTCTCTTCTAGAGTCACTTTATTTTGTTAGTTATTGATATAGTTTTACTTTCTTAGGTTTAAGCGAATATTTGACATTGTAAAGTATTTGAAACGTCGGGAACCAAAAATCTGAATAAATTCGCGACACAATCCAAAAAGAGTTTCATTTATATTATAATATATTATATTGTAAACATAAAAGAACAATACTAAAAACTATTACACATAAATCGACAAATTCATAAATCATTCTTAAACTTATATTCTGGTTTACTCATACAATATTATAAAAAGTATCCATCGATTCAACGAATTGTATCTCGCGTTCGCGCCATTACCAAGTAAGAGTAAAGTCAATTTGACAGCTCGGTCACAGATTATCGAATATAAAAACAATGAGTTTATCCTTATTATATTTTAATTTCAGGCAATCTTCACGACGACGATGTGCTGGACCACAGCGATGACGAACTATGGGCAAAGGAGCCTTTTCGTGACAAGAGATTAATTATAAAAACCGCCAAACCCTTCAATGCTGAAACCCCACCTGAACGGCTAGTCGAAAATTTTTATACACCAAAGTAAGTTATAGACTATTTTTATTAGTAAAAAATTAAATATATAAATATTTTGGGACATTATTCCATTCAATGTCTTTTTGTCTGTCTGTCTGTTCGTTATAAACTTAAAAACACGTATGTATGTATTTATGTATTTATGTATGTTATGTGTATGTATGTATGTATGTATGCGTATGTATGTATATATGTATGTATGTACGTTTGTAATTTGCACTGCACCTTTTTCTTGATAACTATGTCCTTCTCACGCTCAAGGGTTTCTGGAAGAAATCTCTTAAAGAGATAAGTCACCCGTTGTACACAATGTCTCCGCTTCCTTTTTATATTTATGTATATTTCTTTTTCTTTTGTGTGGTACATAAATAAATAAATAAATAAATAAAATTACTGCACCAATTTCCAAGCTGTTTTCACTGATGCATAGAGTGGTTCTCGAGGAAGGTATATAACTAGCGGAACCCGCGGCTTCGCTCGCGCTAAATCTAGTGACGGACCCGAGCGAAGCGAGTGCGAGTCGCTAGGAGTATAGGAGTAAGATTATAGTCTACCCTCACGTTCCATCTATAGTCCTTGAACTGAATTTTGTACAAATGTGTATACACATACATTCATATTTATAATAGTAGTTTTATTACTCTATTTTGTCATTTTTGTGTCAAAAAAATACTTTTAGTGAACTATTCTTCGTCCGCCAACACATGCCAGTGCCGGACATTGACCCCACTACCCACAAACTGAAGGTGACGATAGTTGGTGACACCGACAAAGTGAAGGAGTTCTCCTTAGAAGACCTGAGCAAGTTTCCGACGGAGACGCTGGACGCTACTCTCATGTGTGCCGGGAATAGGCGCAGTGAAATGCATAAGGTTTGATTAAAAGTAAAACCTTTTTAGTACTAGTTTTTATCTGTGGTTACGATGTTGACCGTACGGATGTCCTGGGTTCAAGTTCCGTCTCGGGCCAAGTTTAGTTGTGTTCGAGATGTTTGTTATAATTATCATAAGTCTAGCCTGGTAGATTATGGCCTAATAATAAGGATTCGATCGCTAATAACGCCACACAGCGTCATCTAGTTCCGCTGTAAGCTACGAGGATTGTGTCACGAATACCAGATAGTTGATATACTACACATATTGTATAGCTTAACATATTATTTATTTATTCATTTATTCAGGTAAAAACAGTCGAAGAAAGAAGTTTAGACGATTACAAAAAATTAACGTCGGTGAGGCCGCGCGTATTGCTAGTTTTTCTTTTCATGGTAAAAAGGGGGCAAACGGGCAGGAGGCTCACCTGATGGGAAGTGATCACCCCCGCCTATGGACATCTGCAAGCCAGGCTTGCAGATGCGTTGCCGGCCTTTCAGGAAAGATAAGGAGGGAGGAGGGATAGGGAGTGGGCCTCCCGGACTCTCACTTACCGGACGAAACGCGACAGCATAGCTGCCACTTCACGCCGGTCTTCTGTGAGAGAGTGGTACTATACAGGGCGTGCCGGCCCATTCGGGCACTACCACTTTAAACTTTTAGTAAAGAATATTTTGATTTGATTGTAGCAGGTGAGGCCTGTGAAGGGTCTGAGCTGGACGGCGGGCGCCATCAGCACGGCGCGGTGGCGCGGCGTTGCGTTGCGAGACGTGTTGCTGCGCGCCGGCCTCGACCCGAGTCGTGGTGACATCGACTATCTGCATGTTATTGTGAGTTACGCTTGGTACACTTGGTAACTTGGTACACTAACTTGGTACACTTAGTAACATGGTATTCTTACTTGGTAACTTGGTACACTAACTTGGTACACTTAGTAACATGGTAAACTTACTTGGTAGAGCTACAATGGACCAACACTGGTCGACGTAGCAAGGGCCGACCTCGGCACCAATCCCAGTTATAAATAATACTTACTTGGTAACTTGGTACACTTATCATATATCGTATAACGGGACTTAACGCGTGTATTAGTTAAAGGTAGATAGATACCTTATTCTTGAGGTTTCGGCCGGGTTGCACCAGCCGTGGTCACGGAGAGACACTTAGTACCATGGTATACTTAGTAACGTGGTATACTTGGGAACTGGGTATATTTGGTAACTGGGTATATTTGGTAACTTGGTACACTTAGTAACATGGTATATTTGGTAACTCGGTATACTTTGGAACTCTACATTAAATATTTTTTGGAAAATCCTTTTCATACATTGATAATAATAGATGTAAATTTATAGTTTGGGTTATTTTTTTGTTTTTTTGTTGTTCATTTTTTTCTTTTGGGATTAACATAAAAAAACTGGACTGATTTTTTTCGTTTTTTCATTTATTTTTTAATTATTTTAATTTTATTGCTCTCTAAAATGGCTTTAAATTGTTGTTGACATGGCTCAAAATAGTCTTACCTGCAATTGGTAATGTATATTATAATCAAATACACTCGAACAGTTAACAGGCGCGGACATGGACGCGACAGGCGAATACTTCTCCACTTCGATCCCTCTCCGCGCGGCGCTAGACGTCAACTCGCGGGTGCTACTCGCCACGCACATGAACGACGAGCCACTACCCCGCGACCACGGCGCACCGCTGCGAGCCCTAGTGCCGGGTGCGCCAGCCGTGCGCAGCGTCAAGTGGCTACGTTAGTGTCATTATCTCGTCACTGAACACGTCATGTTATGTTACGTTACTTAACGCGTCACATTACTAAACACGTCACATCATATTACTGATCACGTCAAATCAAATTAAAATATTCTTTATTCAAAGAGACTTTTACAAGCTCTTTTAATCGTCATTTTTACATTATTAAAATGTCAGTCTGTGAGTAAACTACCACCGGCTCGGAAAGCTGTTCTGCTGAGAAGAACCGGCGAGAAACTCAACAGTTGCTCTTTTCAAAAAAATATTTGGTAACAATATTGTATTACAATTTATCTATTTATCCTACGTGAGACACAACCAAACCTTAATCCCACACACTTACATCTACTAAGCATTTCATGATGGTGTAATAAACCTTATTCAATAACGTACTTTTAATTTTAGATTTAAATTACTTTAAAGGCTAGTGACAACATTATCTCGTCACGTTACTTAAAGCGTCCCATTATGTTACGAATCTCGTCACGTTACTAAACACGTCACATTATGTTACGGATCACGTCACATTACTGAACACGTTACGTTATTGGATCTTATGTTACTGACAATACATCACATTAATTGTCATGTTACACTGTTTCATAATACTCCACGTTACTAACAATTCACGTCATCCTCTGTTATTATACTGAACACATCACGTCATTAATTATGACATTACTGTAAAATTAATCTTGTTGAAATTTCTGCCGAATTGAGAAAGTATTTTTTTAAGGCGGTTTAAATCTCCTTCAACAGAATCAATAACCGTATCACGCGAGGAGAGCTCATCGCACTGGCACCAACGGGACTACCGCTCGTTCAACGCGTCCGAGACGTGGGAGAGTGCGGACTTCCCCTCCGCGCCGCCCGTGTACAGTCTGCCCGTCACCGCCGCCATTTGTATGCCCGCGGATGGGGACAGTGTACGTGTGGACAGCGGATGCGTGGAAGTCAAAGGTGAGAGGACAGGATACATGGTCACAAGAACAGAACGGATAGGTTGTCTCATGTGTGGATTCTTATCGCGATGGGAGATATTGTGATGATTTTAAGTGTAAATTACAAAAATATGAAAAAAATGATAATAAAAACAGTAAAAGTGCTTCTAAAATTCTTCACTTTCTTCTTCACTTCAATGCATCTAGCATGTATGTGTGTACAGTATATACATAAATAAATGAATGAATAAGTGAATGATTATATAACTACAGGGTACGCGTATTCCGGCGGCGGCGCGCGAGTGCTGCGAGTGGACGTGAGTGTGGACCGCGGCCGCTCCTGGCGCTCGGCGATACTAACCAACGCGCCCACTCCCACTCCCACACTCACTCCCACGCCCACGCCCACCGTGCCGCACTACGCGTGGGCGCTGTGGCGTATAGCGCTTCCGGTGCCGCCGGACGCGACAGAGGTGAGGGATTGACGTTATATTAATACACGAACACTATATTTTAGTTGATCGTTATAGTTATTTAAACGTAGCGTCTGGAACAATCGTGGGAATGAAGCGCGAACGCGAAGCGAAGTTTGTTTGTTTGTTTGGTTGAACGCTCTAATCTCAGGAACGACTCAGAAAAAATATTTTTGTGTTTATCGAGGAAGGCTATAAGCTATATTATATCACGCTACGACCAATAGGAGCGGTGCATCAATAAAGAAATTTGCAGAAACGGGAGGAAAATATTTCTTTTGATTTTCAGCCTTTACAACGCGAGAGCAGCCACCTGAAAGGCTAGTTTTAAATAAAACGAATCTAAAGCACTCCAAAACTTGTCGACGTCAAATTCTTATAATATTGTTCGCAGGTGGAGATTTGGGTGAAGGCAACTGACAGTAACTTCAACACGCAGCCGGAAAAGTTCGACGATATTTGGAACATCCGAGGTATTCTCGGGAACGCGTATCACAAGATCAAAGTTGATATTATACGATAAGTGCAGCTTCGCAGGAAATGATGTCTACAGATAAATTCAAATGTTTATGTTGTGTAGTAGACACTGTAGTGAAATAATTATGTAATATTATTAGCAAAATATCAAAAGATCAAAAAAACTGGAATATATAGATAATAAGTATTGTAATAGAGAATTGAATAATTTAAAAAAAATTCCACTCCTCAAAAGGGGCCATTTATTTATTACGTAAGACAATTTAGGGGGGGAGGGGGGTCGAACATGTCTTATGTTTTCTTACAAGGGGGTGGGAGGGAGTCTCGATAGTTCTTACGTAAGATCAAAAAAATGTCCAAAGTTAAAATAATACTTTGAAAAAGCGCGGGCAACCGAGCGAAAGGTACTGTACCTTTAAAATTACAAATAAACATTTCAAAAAATTATTACTTTGAAGAATAAACATTAAAATAAACCAAACGCGTATTCATTTTTTCTTTTAGACTCTTACGTTACAAATATTAAACAGGGGGGGAGGAGGTCAGCCTATTCTTATTTTTTCTTATAACAGGGGAGGAGGGGGTCAAAAACTAGCGAAAATAGTCTTACGTAATAAATGAATGGCCCCAAAGGGAATACGTCTGTCTGTCAGGTGGTTAATCTCAGAAGCGCATGGAGGTACCAAGTTGAAATTAATATACTCAGTGTATAAAAAAATGAAACTTCTAAGTTAATACAATCATAAAATGGCCATGTATAATATATTATATACTCTCAAGTCTCAAGGGAGTTTAAGGGGAGTCTATAGAGGTATTTCCCGTTGGTCTAAAATCATGAAATTGGGCGGGATACAGTATGAATTATGTTTATACATTTTTTTCGCTAAAAGTTTATTTTACCTTAAGATTCATATAATGAAACAATTGTCTGTGGTAAATACTAGTTATATTTAGCTAAAATGAACTCGCCCATTGGGCAAAGGTTCTAAACCTTAAAAACTTTAATCCATAATAATATGTAATTAAATCAAATATATTTTTTTATCTTTATTTAATCTGTAAATCAAATTATTTGTTGCTTTACAAAAATATTTTATTTAATAAATCTATATTCGTAACAATTTTTGTTTTTTTTAGTAGTAACTTTAAATAAATGAAACTATCTTTTTGGATTTTGTCGCGGATTTATTATGATTTTTGGTTCCCGACGTTTCGAATGCTTTACAGCAATCATGGTCAAGGGAGAGACTGGTCTAAACCTAAGAAAGTATTAACTGTAAATAATTGAAGAACAAAATTTTAATTTATAAAGTTGTGGCACTCGATTTGGTATAACTTTTGGGATTTTATAAGACAAAAACAAAGAAAAATTAATTCAAATATAAACTACATAGCTCTTTTTTTAGTTTGTTTTTTGCCCAGACCCTTCATTTTCTTTTTGCCAAATTTTTGTTTTGCGAATTTATATTAACTTGTTCTCCAACTTTTTAGTTGTTAGTTCGACGAGAGCTCATCAACTTTGTTTATCAGACCGGTTCTCAACAAAGTATCTAATAAAAAGAATACTTTAAACTGAATGACTTTAAAACACGTTTTGTACATATACGAGTCCATTTAAGACAAATATTATATAAAAGGCGAATAATCGTAAACTTGTAATAGTGTTACATCTGGACCTATTAAATTAATTATACCTACTCCCATGAAGTCGTTCAACTAGATTTAATGATTAAACACGTCTCATTCAAATCTCTAAGTCTCAACTCTCAAGTTGTTTCATACTCAGTGTGCAAATAATCACTTGAAATACAGAACTCTCTTTCGGTAACAGTCGGGTGACAAAAACGTTATCTAACTTTAATTGTTTTAATTAAACTGAGAACAGTGACTCGCTATTATCTCATTTATTCTGCAATCCAAAGTCCATCATGATCGTGTTCAGACTGTTGCGAAGCGATAAAACAAGTTATAAGCAAATATTATCTACAACGAACCAATTTAAAATTCTTTCTAATAATAATTTGATACGAAATAATAGTGATTTTGTTAAGTTAAATATTCACGGGGAAGCTTTAAACTTTCCGTATGTATGGTTAAGGGATAACTGCCAGTGTGAACAGTGCTTCCATCAGTCAGCTAAAAGCCGGATAATAGATTGGAGCAAATTTAATCTAAACATTAAACCAAAACACGTAATTAAGGACGATAATTCCGTGCAAATAACCTGGGAAGATGGTCACATATCTAAGTATGGATTAAATTGGTTAAAATTTAGAAGTTTTTCATCAGAAAATCAAAGTATATATACGAAAACTTTGTATAAACCAACTAAAGTAACTTGGCATGGTAATGATTTTACTAAAATATTTAGTAAACATGAATATAAGGAAATTTTGGAATCCGATCAAGCACTTTACACTTGGTTGCAACAATTTTCAATCTATGGAGTTGCTTTAATACAAAATACACCAAACTCTGAAACAGCTGTAGACTGCATAGTTAAAAGAATTGGTTTCCCAAAAAGAACACATTATGGAAAACATTTTGTTGTACAAAATGTGCCAAACACAAGTAATGTAGCATATTTATCTAGTAATTTACAAATTCATACTGATTTACCCTATTATGAATATTGTCCTGGAGCAAATTTACTACATTGTCTCGTTCAAACAGAAAGTTCTGGCGGAGAGAACCTGTTGTCCGACTGTCATTACACTGCTGCTTATATAAAAGAACACTATCCAGATAAATACAAACTTTTAACAGAAGTGGAAGTTGAGTGGAGTGATATAGGTGTTGAAGATGGAAATGAATTTTACAAGCTGTACAGATCACCCGTCATATGTTTAGATAAACATGAGATAATAAGAATTAATTTTTCAATTCCTCAGCGTAGCACTAACTTTCCTGGTTCCATAGATATTGTAAGGCCTTGGTATGAAGCTCATGCTCTCTTCTTTGAATTAAATAAGAAGTTTTCAGCCAAGTTCAAAAGCAAAGCAGGAGATATTCTCGTGTTTGATAACATTAGACTTTTACATGGTAGGAATAGTTATGAAGACAAAAGTAATAATGTACGGAAATTGATTGGTGTTTATCTCGATTGGGATGAAATTTACTCAAGATTGAGATGCTTAAAAGTAAAATTAGATCCAGAAAATGGCATGTGAATATAGAAATATAAAAAATACAAAATTATCCTTAAAGCTGACTTCTGTTGTATTAAATACTTTAAAAACCAGTATGTTTATTTTATGTTAAATATTAGTATCAAATAAATTCATTCCACAAGAAATAATTATAACTGATTTATTACTTCAACATATGTATCTATATAACAATTTCTAACTAAAAATCTTCTCAAAGGCAATATTTTATTACATTCCTCAAACCTTTCCTCAACTTCTATTAAAGGAAAATCTTCAAGATCTGGATTTACAGTCATACTCACTGCTGTTGACTCATTTGTATGAATAAATATAGTGAAACTTCTATCATCTGGTAACTCATTAAATTTATGAATCACTGTGGGTAACTGTAAACAAAATGCGCGAATATTTTGTTCAGCTTGCACTAAATAAGCATCTACAGTTTCATCAAAAGTATTCACAGAATCAAAATCAAACACAAATTTTAAAAGCGGCTTGTATTCACTATCAGTTAACGCAAACTCTAGACGTTTTAACTGTCCACATTTTAAGTTCTCTGCTATAGTTTTTAAACACAAATCGATGTACTGATTTACTTCTGGATGTATAGATCGGTACACTACGATACTGTACTTTTTTCTTGTCTCAAATATGCTTTTTGGATAAACTGAAGCGTAGTAAAGAATACTGTGAAACGCTACGGCCAGGAATTCTATTGTTATATCAATAAAACAACTGTCCATTTTGTCTTCTGATAATATTAACTTTATAGTTAAAGATCTTAAAGAACATTAACTGTCTTGTTTAGATTTGTAGTTCCTCCTTGCAATAATTGTGTACAGCCATACCGTATTAATTGTAATAATAAATTTCATTAAATATTTAGTATTTACAAAATTTAATTCAATTTTTAAATTGAAAATTCCTAACCTTTTACTTTTAAACGTCAACTTCATTTATTGTTGTTGACTGTTGTTGTTGTTTTTTACAAGAGAATGTAAACCAGTATATAAGTGTATAATCTATGGTAAAACCTATAAATTTATCCCCAATAGGGAAAGGCAAAGGACTATAGTCCATACAGCCTAGTCTAAATTTCGTTTCAACTTCATTTAAATATTTGTAATTTGGCAATTGGCATATTATGTCAAACTCAAAAGTTAAAACCATAGATAACTAATAATAAATATAATATCCACCAGATAATAAATATAAATTCTGGGCTTGTTTTCAGATATCGATTATAATATTACAAACTTTTATTGTATCATCTTATTATTGAGGAGAAACGTGCGTTGAATTAATCGCAAATACAACTTTTCAAAAAATTCTAACAACTAAAGATAAAACCGTTTTTTTATTTGTATGCGGTATAAATAATATTATTTGTAGTTTTGTGAACTTTTGAAAGACAGCATAGTTTGGGATTGAAAGTAATTGAAATAATTAAAGCAATAAAACTACTTTCTGTCAGTAGTATCAGAGGAGAACAACAATTAACAATACAATTAATGTTTATTTATTTTTACTTATTCAACTATAGACTGTACATTAAATATTTTTATTGAAAAATCTCATTGAAATAATCATTATTAACGATATACAGGCCTATCTATCGTGTTTCGAATGTTTGTCTGTATGTCTGTGAACATATCATGAAAAAACAACTGGAAAGATTTTGATGTATGGTAGTTTGGGGCAACATCATAGCATATTATTTTCAAAATTTCTGTCTGTCTCTTTGTTTCGGCTAATCTCTGAAACGGCTTGACCGATTTTGAAGGGATTTTCATTTCCAAACTAAAGTTATTATGCGTTTACCTATGCTACTTTTTTTACCAACTTCAAAAAAGGAGGCTATATTTTAGAAATATCATTTATTTCTCTCAACAAGTCTCTCCTTAATAAAGATAAACAGCTGCAAAGTGCTAATATACCTTTTTACTTAATTAAGAATTGTTTGTTATAATATTATTCCACCTAAAATAAAATAGCCAATATTAATAATATAACAAAGGAATATAAGTAATAAAAGATGTAACTTTTCACTTAAAACATCTATATTTCATAACCATATTTTCTATAACGATTTCATTTCTTTAGACTTATTTATCTGGAAGAGCATCCAATCCCTGAAAAAGAGAGCATAATTGAAGCAAACTAAAAAGTTTTAACAATTGTATGGCAAAGAGAAAGTTCATACAAATTAGTCTTTATATACATAATAAAATAATAATAAATATGCAACCAATTGTGGTAAAAACTTGCAACATGCAAGTTAATTGTAGAGAGAGATGCGTTACATTTATACTTTCATTGGAGTTCTATTTATACTGTAAATATTATTATTCACTCACATTAACATTGTAAGGATTTCCTGTTAACCTCATATCTCTTTGGTATGACATACGGTCCCAACGGGAATGAAGACCACGCCTGAAATGCTATAATAAAAATATGAAAATTATTAGTTTTTATTTCAATAATGCTTCTTTAAAAAAAATATATTTTAATTTTTTTAATTTAAGTTCCGTAATACCCCAGAGTTGACAAGTTGGTAGTCTATCCCACAAATGCCTACTTATAGAGCATGGTAACCATGCTTCAGTTGTGCACAAGATGTCTCATTGGCTGTGTTAAGTTTACCCAATATTTCAAACCACCAACCTCACCAATGTTGCAAAGTAAAATGATTAGAGAATGCACTGGTGTTTGTATGCATAAACATTGTATATAAACTTTATGTAGTAAACTTTATGTAGTAAACTGTATGTAGTATTAGTGACCAACTTGGATAAAGTCAATCTGGGAGAAATTAACAAGGATCAAAAATATATATTATATATTAATGTTGTTTTAGATTACATCCACTTCCAAGTTATTTTAGAATATGATATTCTTGATAGTATAAATCATTTAAAATATAGTGCAATAGCAGCTATTTTACGTAAATAAACAAATGAGTTATGAATAGAAGTATTTTATATACGGTTTTTAATTATTTTCGTCTCAGTAGGTATTTACTTATACTGTTACCTAATAGTAATCCTTTGTAAAACTTACATTGCCTAAGGTCAGATTGTGAATATGATATAGACCCCAGCCTGGTAATCCGAGGCCAGCTGTAATAATCAAGAAACTCGGTATAATTTCATACCACATTTTGTTTAATTTAAATCAAATTCCTTGAAGATTTATAGAAAATTGAGCTGCTGAGCACAAGAATGACAGTGACAACTGAACTGACGTCTGACTGCTGACATTACTTTTCTCTATGCGTCTGACATCTGCAACTGCATCAGTATTGCCGCATAAAATAACACTACGTGACTTAAATCATAGGATTTAGGAAATAAAATAAATTACGATGCATTTTGAGTACTAATGTATGTAATGCATGTATAGTAAATTAAGTTTATTGGTTATTATTTTTGTTAATAATTTTAAAATCAGAGATAATAATAACTATAATTATGTACGTTCGTTTTAAATAGAACCAAAACTTTTATTTTATCTCTATTTTTTGTGAAATCTGTCATCTGTGACAGGATTCATACTTATTTTTGCAAATATCTGTGCACAAGGTATATGATCATCAAAAATGGCAGACGCTCCGATCGATTGTGATTTCCCTGTTTGGGGATTATTACCGAAAAAAGAGACAGGGGTAGTTTCTTTTTTAAATAAATATCCGAACTATGATGGCAGAAATACAGTTATTGCAATTTTTGATTCGGGCGTTGACCCGGCAGCGGTAGGACTTAAGGTATAAAATTGACTTGTCACGATTTGTTTAGTTGCAGTTTTTTATGTTTTTTTCGTGTATAAATAAAATTTTATAACTTAGGTGACTAGCACAGGAGAGACCAAGGTTATAGAAAGATTTGACTGCAGTGGCTGCGGAGATGTTGATACAAGTACGGTACGGAAGGTCGTCGATGGTTGTATTACCGGCAGCACAGGTCGAAAACTTAAAGTATGTTTTTTTTTATAATTATTAACTAAAAAGTGTCATTACAATTATGTGTATTTTAATTTAAAATTTCCTTAAATTTCATGTTTATCTTATGCTAAATTTGGCTGTGTCAGTCGAGGTCATTGACTTTTTTGTCACATAGCTACAGCTGTTCTTTGTCAATTTATTTTCATTGCATTAGCTGACATTTTATCTGTTGTAATGATTTTCAAGTTTTGTAAGACGATGATTTTTTAATCATATTATATATTCTATTTATATCTATTTATCACAATATACATTTATAATTATTTAAAGATTCCAGAGTCTTGGAAAAACCCAAGCGGAGAGTGGAGGGTTGGTGTCTTATATCCATTTAGTTTGTATCCCACTAAAGTTAAGGAAAGAATTCAAGAGCATAGAAAAGAGCACCTTTGGGATGTTGGCTATAAACCTGCTTTGGCTAAAGCTACGAAAAAATTACAAGAATTTGAAGATGAAATGGGTGAGATTTAAAGAGACATGAAGTAATATAATGTTTTTAATAAACATATTTTTATTGTGATTAAAGTTAATGTTTAAATAATTTTCTTGAGAAAAAGTTATAAATTGTAGAGTAATGAAGAAAATATACTATTTTTTAATGACACAATATGAATAAATTAAGTATAAATAATAAAATAAATTATACATACTTTCAATTGAGGTGTACATAATATACAGTTAGAATTATTCACATTACTATACATTAAGTTTAGGACAATTAAAATAATTAATAATCCCTTATTTCAGCTTCAAAAACAAATCTCAGTCAAGAAGAAAAGATGCAGAAAGAGGAATTAGAGGCTAGAGTGGAGATTTTAAAAGAGGCTGAAAAGAAATATAATGATGTTGGACCTACATATGACTGTGTTCTATTTCATGATGGCAGTGTTTGGAGGTAGTATAAAAAAAACTAACTTACTTAATACATTACTAGACAGTGCCTAACCACAATTTTTAAAATATATTAAAATGGCACAAAAGTACTTGGTAACATAAAAAATGTAATTTATTATTTCAGAGCATGTATTGACATATCTGAATCGGGAGATCTATCCAGTGGTCCCCTACTAGGAGAGTACAGTATCACCCATGAACATGCGCACCTCACTCCGATAGATGAAATGACGATCAGTATCAATGTGCATGATGAAGGAAACACATTGGAAGTAGTTGGAATGTGCTGTAAGTATCCTACTAGTTCTACTAATATTATAAATGTGAAGGTTTGTAAGTATGGATGTATGTTTGTTACATTTTCATGCAAAAACTACTGAATTCATTTTGATGAAACTATATAGCTTACACATCAGAATATCACATAGGCTATAATTTATAAAAATACTGTACTAGCGGAACCAGCGGCTTCATGCTAATGCCTTAATACTACTAGTGTATCGATGTTATGCTTTGTGGCATGCAATATTTTTATTAAATTATTTAGTTTAATAGTGTCATTTTTTGAAACATTAGAAAGTAATGTGTATGATAGAGACTTAAAAAATATCAAACTTAAGTTATTATGCCAAAGACATATTACCAGCAAGAAAAATACTTTATAAGTTTGTCTAAGTCATGGTTAATAAGTAGAATTCTTTGATCTGTGTTACAAACAAATAATACAGGGATGGACTAAGGCACTGAACACCTTTTAGTGTTAGTAATAGAGTGTCATTCAATATCAATTAATTAATATTTATGTAGTTCTAAGGAAAGTTTTTGTATTTGTTGTAGCATGATACATATGCAATAAATTAAAGGGACTATAATATGGATTCAATAATATTTGTTTATGTTATGTTTTTTTAGCTACCCATGGTACTCATGTAGCAGCCATAGCAGCAGGCTATTTCCCAGACGAGCCTGACAAAAATGGAGTTGCTCCCGGTGCTAAAATCATCTCTCTAACAATAGGGGACAGTCGACTTGGTTCTATGGAAACTGGTACAGCATTGGTGAGAGCTTGTATCAAGATTATGGAATTGTCCAAAAAGATGAAGATAGATGTAATTAATATGAGCTATGGGGAACATGCACATTGGTCGAATGCTGGGTGAGTAGTATGACCGACTTTGTAAAAGTTGTGTGTTAGGGTATTTCTTTTAACTGTTTTTTAGTTATAATAATTAAGGTTCGCGCGTACTAGGCGTAATTGAACTGCAGCGGAGCGACACAGCACTGCATTGCAAAATATTTTGTGTATGAAATAGTATCAGACATAGCGCACTACGCGGCTTTTCATTCATTACAATGAATAGGTTGTTCAAAATGTCTGTAAAAATGAATAAATTCCCTGTTTAATGCTGTCTTTAATTTCGCTAAAACTTCAAAATGGTGGCGACTGATATGAAACTAGTTTGGTATCGATGGCTCAGTTGGTAGTGACCCTACTTTCTGCGCCAGCGGCCGCGGGTTCGAGTCCCGCTGGGGGCATTTATTTGTTAATCACGAATGTTTGTATTCCAGTCATGGGTGTGTATATGTTATTTATAATATGTATATAATTAAAAGTTATAAATGTAGTATATCAACTATCTGGTATCCAGATTACAAGCCTAGTAGCTTACCACGGAACTGGATGGCGCTGTTGTAAGAATGTCCCAACGTATTATTATTATATTATTATATGTATTTGATTTTTAATTAATTAGTAAGTAAGAAAGTTAATTTACTGTCAAATATATAATGTATTAATGTCCGCAGGCGCGTGGGGTCGGTGATCAGCTCGGTGGTGAACCGCTACGGCGTGTCGTGGGTGGTGTCGGGCGGCAACCACGGGCCCGCGCTCGCCACCGTCGGCGCGCCTCCCGACATCGCACAGCCCATACTTATCGGTGAGTACACACACACACGCACACACGCACACTCATGCACACACACATACACATACACACACGCACACACATACACACACACACACACACACGCACACACACACACACACGCACGCACACACACGCACGCTCAGCTTGCAACTTGAACGCCACCACTCTGGCTTGAGCCCTCGATACCTTGCTATTAGACTCAGCTCAATATAAAGTTAACCAAACATGTGTTCGTATATAAACACAAATCTATATAGAAACTATGCTATCTCCTGATGATTGCTGTAAGAATTACAAATCAAAATAAAAAATTTCTAAAATGATATTAGCCTATGTTACTCCTTATAACCATTAGTTATTTGTGAGTGAAATTCCTGTCAAAATCAAAAGCAATGAACATGTTGTTTTGACGACCCGTTTGACGTAGTTTGTAGTGAACCTACTCTCTTACGCCAGCGGTCGCGGGTTCGAGTCCCGCTGGGGGCATTCATGTTTTAAACTCATATACTATATTAATAATATGTATGTATTAACTATATATGTAGTATATCAACTATCTGGCATCCGTAACACAAGCTTCCTTCGAAGCTAACCTCGGAACTAGATGGCGCTGTGTTTAATAATGTCCCAACATATTTTTGTTCCAGGCGTTGGCGCGTACGTATCAGCAGAGATGATGCGCGCGGCGTACGCTCTACGAGGGGGTGCGGGGGTAGCGGGGGGCGCGACAGAGGGCGCGTTCAGCTGGAGCTCCCGCGGGCCGTGCGCGGACGGCGCGCCGGGCGTGTCGCTGGTGGCGCCGGGCGGGGCGGTGGCCAGCGTGGCACGCTTCACGCTGCGACAGCTGCAGCTGATGAATGGCACGTCCATGGCTGCGCCGCATGTGGCTGGTGCTGTTGGTTAGTAGACACGCTTTTGTTCTATACTTGCGCCGCGGAACAGGAAGAAATTCGTACAATGACCCCTTTGCCTACTGACAGTAGTCACAAACATTTTTGTATTAACTGCGCGGCTTAAATTAAATATTTGAAGGCGATAAAAATAAATACTTTATAAATTATGGTTAGGGGTCGTCCATAAATCACGTGATGTTCTTAAGCAACTATGTAAACCCCCCCCCTCCCCATGATTATATGTGGTGAGGTTTCGAACGTTAGATTGGTACAATGCTTTTCAAGATGATGATAAGTGCACTTCCTAGTTCGGTCACGTTTAATGGTAGATTGTTGTAAAACTTTCTTCCAAGGATGTGATGATTATATACAATATAATTATATTTTATTGTTGAGATACAGAAAAAAAAGCAAAAAGAGACTAAATATAGGGTCCATTTAGGATCCTTCAGAATTCACATTACAAAGAATAGCGTGATGCTGCACAGACCATCAGCCACATTAATATTAATCAAATACATTTTATTACAGCGGTGCTAATATCTGGTCTAAAAGAAATGAACTTGCCGTACTCGCCGTACTCAATAAAGCGTGCGCTTGAGAACTCTGCAAGCTACTTAGACCACGTGGAACCGTGGGCGCAGGGCTGCGGACTGCTCAATATTGAAAAAGTAATTATATTTTATTTATTTATTTACTAGCGACTCGCGCTCGCTTCGCTCGGGCTTTTTCCTAGATTTAACACAGGCAAAGCCGCGTGATCCGCTAGTTATGCATATAAACCTTCCTCTTGAATCACTCTATCTATTAAAAAAACCGCATCAAAATCCGTTGCGTAGTTTTAAATTTAAGCATACATAGGGACAGGGACAGAGAAAGCGACTTTGTTTTATACTATGTAGTGATTTATTTATTTAACACCAGCAAGACATACACTAACAATAGAACAATATTATTTATATCAAGTGTTACAATTCAAGTGTTGCCTTAATTATAGGTGTTACACGCAATTCACAAAACATAGTCACACAGTATATGAAGTGAAAAAATTCTTACATAAAAATCATTGGAACAATAAAATTAATCAACATAACAATTTAAAAAGAACATGCATTCCTTTTTCGTGAGTAGGTATTATTGTAAGTAATCATATTTACTTAATTTAATTAATGTCTTCTTCTTTTTCTCGTGTTGATAGAAGATTTTGTGAGTGGACCTTAGATTGCCATCGTTGTGAAAGGATTGGCTCATCAGCATTGGTAGGTTGTTAATTGCCCAGAGTGCGCCAAACGTATAGGAATAAGGAAAACATATATATGTCATTCGGGGAGGCTTCATTATATAATTCTTTCTAATGGCTTCAAAGCGTGGTAGAGCACAGGTTACTTTGTATGTCAAGTACAATGGATAAGACAATGGATTGTCCTCAAAATCCTGTATAAAGCTATACTAATATTATAAAGCTGAAGAGTTTGTTTGTTTGGTTGAACTACTGGTCCGAATAGAAAAATTCTTTTTGCATTGGATAGTCCGTTTATCGAGGAAGGCTATAGGCTATATAACATCACGCTACGTCCAATAGGAGCGGAGCGTCAGTAAAACGGGAGAAATATATTTCTTATGATTTTCAGCTTTTAGAACGCGAGTGGAGCCGCGGGAAAGGCTAGTGTTGTATAATATTATATATTTTTTTAACTGCACACAGATGTACATATTATTCGATGGAACTAGAATTGGATCATTATCTTTAAAACTTCTTCATATTTCATTCAAAATTAATATGCAAAAGGCTAAAGTTTATTAAAACCTCTTTACAGGCATTTGACATCCTAACAAAGTACTACGACCAACCTGAGCGGGATGTAACATTTAACATCAAGTGTGGCAACAATAATGCTAAAGGCATATTCCTCCGGCCCCGGCTAGATGACCCTCCCAAAGATGTAGCTGTAACAATTGAACCACAGTTCCTCGAAGACCACATGGATGAAGAAAGTGAGTAAAGCCTAGTTTGCATGAACAATTTTCATTTTTTTCTTCTTTGTAATGAACATTTTGTACATATATACAATAAAATGACATTAGGTCGTCCCCTTTGGTAAGGAGTGGCGGCAGATCGGAAGCAATGGAAGGCATTGGAGGAGGCCTTTGCCGTAAGACACAACGAGCAAAGAGATATTTTGTAAAAATTTAAGTTATATTTAATTCAAAACTGTAAAAGTTCGGAAATAAAAGGCTTTATTATTACTATTAAATAGCGTTCCCTTGCAGACACGTCAGTGATCCCCAAGCAGCTGGCGTTCAGTATGCGTCTGGCACTGACCTGCGCCGCGCCGTGGCTGCAGGCGCCTGCGCATTTGCACTGTGCCAACTCGCCGCGCGCGCTCTCACTGCGACTGCGCACGCAGGACCTGCCGCCCGGACCGCACTTCGCATGGTAACACCCCGCACTACACTATTTCACACTATTCCGCACTACACTATCTCACACTACCCCGCACTATACTATACTATCTCACACTACCCCGCACTATACTATACTATCTCACACTACCTCGCACTGCACTGCCTCGCACGGCACTATCTCACATTACCCCGCACTACACTACGCTATCTCACACTACATTACACTATCTCAATCTACCCCGCACTACACTATCTCACACTACCCCGGACTACATTATCTATACTGATCTACACTACCTCACACTAACAGAGGCAGCGCAGGATCTGCCGCTCGGACTGCACTTCGCATGGTAACACTGCACTACCCCCCACTACATTAAATTGCCTAAAACTGCACTTTACAACTTCACACTATTGTACTCAACTCCCTCACATTATACTTCAATACTATACTGTACTACACGATAGTGTATTCTTTTCTGAAATAAAACACATTACACTATAATTACCATGTCACACCATAACTCATCTCGGATTTATTTAGATTTTTGCTTCCTAAGGTTACGAATGCTACATAGCAACCAAGTAATGAATGAGACTTAAATTTTCGAGGAACCAAAAATTAAAATAAATCCCTTAAAAAAATCGAAAAAATAATTTCATTTAAAATTTCACATTAAATTTTTCTCAACATGTCAATTCACTCATCTCTAAATCACCAAAATTTTAAGTAATTTTGCCAGAAACACAGAGTGTTTATACATAATTTAATTAACTAATTTAATTGGTGTATGTTAAGTTTTTTTTTATATGTAACTAAATACTGTTTGTCGTCCCAATAATAATAATAAATAAATAATATTACGTGTGTGTGTGTGCGTGCAGCGTGAAGGCGTACGACGTGTGTTGCGTGGAGAAGGGTCCGGTGTTCCGTATAGCGGTGACGGTGCTGCAGCCGGAAGTGCTGCGTGGTGGCCCGCACGCGCCACAGCTGGAGGAACGAGACGTGCACTTCCGGCCCGCGGACATCAAGCGCCATATTGTTATACGTGAGTACTACCCTGTTTAATATACGATTATTTAATACTTTCTTAGGTTTACGCGAATGTTTGACATTATAAATGAAACTATCTTTTCGGATTTTGTCGCGGATTTATTATGATTCACGGTCACGATTGATGTAAAGCATTCGAAACGTCGGAAACAAAAATTATAATAAATCCGCGACAAAATCCGAAAAGATAGTTGCATTTATAATACGATTATTTGTATTTCTCTTTGCGCGACGTGCACTGCCTTCCCGCGGACATCAAGCGGCATATTGTCATACGTGAGTCTCCTTGTTGAAGTGAAACTTCTTTAAAATCGTTGTGATTTGAAACTCGATGAAACGAAAAAATAAGTCCATAGTACCAGGCGCTCAGAGACGGGGAAGAGTTAGCCTTAGTTAGATCTCGCCGACCGTGAGTCAGTGACATTTCTAACTCTGTCTAACTCGTCGGTGTGAACTTCGCGCCATCTCCCTCTCTGAACGAGCTTAGACGGGGTTATTTAGTATAAATATAAACGAGATTTAAAAATTAGTTTGCCAAAGAAGTTTTACATCTGACATGTATACTTTGTACACACGCACTTTTTTTTTAATATACATTTGCTTCCCTTTGAAAAGCCATAAGTTTGATTGTCTTTCATGTATATTTTAAAGTAATAATATTCACAAGAGAATTGTTAAATTGTATGTTTTAAGGGCTGGTATCAAAAACTATTTCAATTTGGAGTTATGTAAATTAATATATAAAGCCACCACGAATATGAGGCTTGTTTTTTTCGCGTGTAACGTTTTGTGATTGAATTTATAATTAACTAGCAAACCCGGCCCGCTTCGCTGGGCGTAAGTTAAAATAAATTAAACGGTTTTATATATATTTTAATAAAATAAAAATACTATATATACTATATAAAATACTCCTTACTACGTTTTGGCCACGCGCTATCTATAATCTAGAAATAGAAATACGGCGCCATTTACCAGATACCAAACCACCATCTATTAGGATTTTATAGAACTAACCGATAAATACACACTAAATTCGTATAATAAACATTTAATTTGAAATATAATAATATTGCGACTATAAATTAAGATGTAAGGTATCCTATCTTTCAAGTTGGATCAAACTGCACACGGTGTGCAAATTTGATTAAAATCGGTTAAGTAGTTTAGGAGTCCATCGGGAACAAACAACGTGACACGTAATTTATATATATTAAAATATAAATTAGAATATAAATTAAGATGTAAGCTATCCTATCTTTCAAGTTGGATCAAACTGCACACGGTGTGTAATTTTGATTTAAATCGGTTAAGTAGTTAAGGAGTCCATCGCGAACAAACAAAGTGACACGTGAATGATATATATATATGAAGATAGATAATGAAAGCGCGTGTCGATAATGAAAAAAATGATGAGTTGCAATATGTACGGCTGCACCGTACAATGAGGGCTAACGCGTATGAATTTGCCGCTAGGGGCGCTTGTGTAGCGTGAGGTCTCCGAAATGTCAAATGTCACTGTTTGCCGGTTGGCTACGCCGTTTATTTCTATTAAGATTACTGTTACGAATATTTAGCAATACGTTACATTAAATATGGCAAATAGAAGTTGCGAATCGCTACTTACCACTGCTTTGAGACAGTTTTAGCTTTCGGAAACTTATGTTCGCTTTTTTTCCGAGCAAAACGGTACTGCGCTACACTTTAGCATGGACAATACGTTTACTCTACGGTTCTTTCGTATTAAATATGATTTAAATGTAAATTATTCTTTTGGCGCCCGTAAAAACTAACTTTAACAGCCGTACTTTAGGACCTCAATCTACAGTAGCGCCACCTTGTGAGCCAAAAAACGATAGTCCTCATTAGGCCACGTTCACACGGCGACCATTCGATTCGATTTTTTATGTGTGTGTGTGTGTGCAGCGCCTCTGGAGGCGACGTGGGGCGTGGTGCGCATGCGGCGGCGCGGCGGCGACTGCCACGCGCGCTTCCTCGTGCACGCCATGCAGCTGGCGCCGCGCCGCTCGTGCCGCGCGCACGACACGCACCGCCTGCTCGCCGTCGCGCCGCACGCGCCCGCCCTCGCGCCCTTCCGCCTGCTCGTGAGTGCACCACCCACACCCCACACTACCGTCACCCCACACTCTACACTCCCGTCACACCCCACACTACACCCTCCCGTCACACCCTACGCTCTCGTCACATTCCACACTACCGTCACACCACACTCCATACTCCCGTCACACTCTACGCTCTCGTCACATTCCACACTACCGTCACACACCACACTCCATACTCCCGTCACACCTTACGCTCTCGTCACATTCCACACTCCCGTCACTCCCATCACACCCCACATTCCACACTCCCGTCACACCCCACACTCCCGTCACATTCCACACTACCGTCACACCCCACACTCCACACTCCCGTCACATTCCACACTACCGTCACACCCCACACTCCACACTCCCGTCACACCCCACACTCCCGTCACACCTCACACTCCCGTCACATCCTAAATTACCGTTACACCCCACACTTCACACTCCCGTCACAATCCACACTCATTAAAGAATTTCTAATCTATTAAAATAACACGCGATGTTAGCAAAATAAACAGTCCGCAATTGACGTGCTTAATTAAAAGAATAAAGAATTGACATGAAAATAGTAAAAATTTTTAGTATCATTGATGTACCGGTTCTTGCTAACCTAATATACTATTAGATTGATAATTGATAAATGCTAAAATTACCACTTGATAAGTAATGGTGAGCACGCGCTGCTTACTTGCTAGCAATACGCGAACTGACTTGATTTTTATGAATAAAATAAAATAATGAAAGCGCGTGTCGTGAAAAATGATGGGTTGCAGTATATTGCAATATGTACGGTTGCACCGTACAATTGATATGTATTTATATATTAATATCCCACGACCAATCCAAACAGGGCGGAGTGACACTAGAGATAGTGGTAGCGAAGTACTGGGCGAACCTCGGCGACATCACCGTGGACTACACAGTGGAGTTCCACGGGCTGAAGCCGGACTTCGGGTCGCGGCTGACGCTGGGCGCGGCGGCGCTGGGCGCGGTGCAGCTGGCCGCGCTGCGCCCGCAGGACGTGCAGCCGGTCGCGCAGCTCAAGTACATCGAGCATGTGTACAGGTGAGGTTCATTTGTTTTTACACGCTTTTTATTAGCTTCACCTGTATGTTTGTATGTTTGTTTGTAACCGACTTCTTTGGGCGCGATTTTGACCCACTTTAAACGGCCAGATTTCGTTCAAACTTTGTAGATTTATTGAGGACCGATGACAATACACTAATTAGATAAAATTATTCCATTTTTAAATTTGCAAAATATGATTTTTGCTAGAAAAAGTAGAAAATAAATAATAGTTTAAAAAAACTAAAAAACAAAGCTTTTTAAGATATTATCGAAATGATAATGACACCATGCACCCCACGCTTTTTTTTAAATAAAATTTTATTTTCTATTTTTTTAGTTCGGTTTTCTATAAAAAGCGTGTTCTTTAGTTTTTTTAATTGAAGTGAAACTTCTTTAGAATCGTTGTGATTTCAAACTCGATGAAACGAAAAAATAAGTCCATAGTACCAGGCGCTCAGATACGGGGAAGAGTTAGCCTTAATTTAAATTCAAGTTTTACTTCTGACATGTATACTTTGTACACACGCACTTTTTTTTTGAAGTTATACTTCTTTAGGCGCGTTATGAAAAATTGATGAGCGTGAAATTTTACGATGCGCGCGCAGCAGACAGCGAGACACAACATTCTCACGGGAGAAGTTAGCTAACAGTCAACAGTTTAGAGGACTTGCAACTATATTCACGATATTTGTTTTCAACAATGACATGGGTGTCATTTTCGAGCTTTTCTGGGGTGCTGATTACGAAAATGACGTCCATTTTCAAATCCAAGATGGCGAACATCCGGTTTTTTTTTTAACAATTACATGGGTGTCATTTTCGAGGTTTCTCGGGGTGCTAATTGCGAAAATGAGTATGTATTATTTAATGACGCCAAAGAAGTATAACTTCTAACGCGTGTACATAAGTACACACATAATTTTTTTTAAGCTATTGCATATCTTTTATCGCGGGTTTTGAGCGCGGCGACCGAATCAAGAAATTCCATAACGAAAAAACCTAACACCCCCCACTTCGCTAAACATGTAGCTCGACCATGCGTTCGCTTAACGTGTTTCAGTGATAAAAATTCTTAAATAACCTACATGTATTGTAAGATTAAAAAAATATTTTAAACGATATTAACTTCTCATTTATTCAATAAGAGAGTTGCCAGTCCAATCGTCTTCTGCCTCAACTTTCTCTCTCTGTATTTTCACTCTTCTGTTTTTTCTTCTTCTTCAGCTTCTTCTGTTAGTACTTCTTCTTCGAATGTTTCTTTCTCTGCTGTATTTATGTATGGGTGGGTGTTGGTTACGTAAATTTAAAATATATATTTTATTTTATTAATATTCAATGTGATTTTTCTAATGGCGTTATTTATTTTGAAGACGTCTACTTTTGTTATTAAAAAATAAATAGTTAATTTTGAATATTGACATACAAAAAGTTTAGGTAAACAGCGTTTTCAAAAAGTATTCGTGATAACGGGTTCACTAATTTCGAAATTGTTTAAATTTATGAAAACATATAAAATAATTTAAAAAAATTTAATCAATATTAATAATCCTCCTCGTACTGAGGAAGCCCGTGCCCAGCAGTGGGACGTTAAAAAGGGCTGATAATGATTAATAACCCTAATATTATGTACTACTAAATATAACAACGCTGAATAGATTTGAAAAGCATTCTAAAATCCAACCTTATATATATCGTAGGCCGTCAGAGTCGAAGCTGGTACCGCTGACGTCACGAGACGTGCTGCCGCCCGCGCGACAGATCTACCAGCTGCTCAATACCTACACCTTCCACATACCCAAGGCTACTGAGGTATGTACACTGAATACCTTAAGTACTTTTGTCTGACTTTTAAAAAACTAAAGGCTCTATGGAGTCTACTTAACCAGGTTAATAAAAAATACTACAACTGCATTCATCTGGACTCATTTTAAGAAGAGTTATTGTATTCCTATAGAAGAACTAACTGGACTAGACTCTAAATTCTAAAAATCAAAATCAAAATATTTCATTCAACATAAAAATTATTACAATTTCTTACTGAACGTCATGAGTCTACCACCAGTTCGGAAATAAGAAACCTCTGACCCGAGAAGAAACTCCTGGCGAAAGAAAGTCAGCGGGACTAATATTTTATTTATCTTTTTTATCTCTCTTTTTCAAATTAAATTGCGAAATGACAATAATTGTATATGTTGAAATAGCCTGGCGGTGATCACATCATTCCCAAGGCGTACTGTCTTCTAAGAAATCATTAATCGAATAATAAATAGCCTTAAGTACACTTGAGGTTTTTGTGTCTTTTATGGCACTAATCGATATTTATATGTCAGGTATCGCCGATAGTGCCGATGCTGTGCGACATGCTGTACGAGTCGGAGTTCGAGTCCCAGATGTGGATGTTGTACAACAGCTGCAAGCAGCTCATCCACGTTGGGGACGCCTACCCCTCCAAGGTAAATATTCTTTTTATTTTTTTTTATATCTGGTATGATCTTATGCTACAGAATACATTTTTGTCTCGTGTTTTGTTTTTTATATTATATAATACTAGCTGTACCCGCAGCTTCGCCCGCGTTCATTTTTTTAATTGCTAATCAACCTCATTAGGTTGATCTGTAGGAAAAAAAAATTGTCTAAAAAATAAAAATAAAAATTTAGGGGTGGACTACCCTTAACATTTAGGGGGATGAAAAATAGAATTTGGCCGATTCTCAGACCTACTCAATATGCTCACAAAATTTCATAAGAATCAGTCAAGCCGTTTCGGAGGAGTATGGGAACGAAAATTGTGACACGAGAATTTTATATATAAGATATTTAAATTTTCATTAAAACTTAAAAATATATATCACCTAACTTCGTACATCTATACAAATAATAAAAATCTAACTAAGACAAATCCATACATTTAATATCGCATCATGACAAACCATATGATACATGATGAGATAACATAAATAGATTTTGATGAAATATTGTATGATGGTAACATATACGATACTTTTTACTGCCGAAAATATCGCAGAAATCTATACTATATATATAAAATTTAATAACCTATGAATTTGATTTCTGTCCTTTAGAACGCTGGTGGGCGGAGGAAATATTACTACTATGTAAAATGAATAAATTTTTAATATTCTCATCGCTCATCAAATTCCAGTACTCGGCTAAGGTGGAAAAAGGCGAGTACACACTGCGTCTATCCGTACGGCACGAGAGTCGCGCGCTGCTGGAGCGACTGGCCGAGCTGCCAGTCGCGCTGCAACAACGCCTAGCGCAGCCACTCACACTGGACGCCTACTGCTCGCAGTCACAGGTTGGTTGTTCACAATTCAATTCAATTGTTAATGGCTTCGAAGCGTGCCAGTTGCCAGTTGAGCATAGATTATTTCGGCAG
This sequence comes from Boloria selene, assembly GCA_905231865.2. NCBI lineage: Eukaryota > Metazoa > Arthropoda > Insecta > Lepidoptera > Nymphalidae > Boloria > Boloria selene. The sequence continues at coordinate 942,066 of HG993132.1, forward strand.
TGTCACGTAGAATGGAGAAGGAAGGAGATTGGTCGGTGACATAGAATCAATAACTTGGTTGTTCACTATCAAAATATTCTTTATTCAAATAGACTTTTACAAGCTCTTTTGAATCGTTATTTTTACATTATTAAAATTAAATGTCAGTCTGTAAGTCTGTGAGTAAGCTACCACCGGCTCAGAAAGCTGTTCTGCTGAGAAGAACCGGTGAGAACGGAGAAACTCATCACTGTATATTCGTACTTCAGGCGAAAGCACTTTGTTCTAATCTATATTAATATTATAAAGCTGAAAAGTTTGTTTGTTTGTTTGGTTAAACGCGCTAATCTCAGACGCTACTGGTCCGAATAGAAAAATTCTTCTTGTGTCATAGTCCGTTAATCGAGAAAGGCTATAGGCTTTATTACATCACGCTACGACCAATAGGAGTAGAGCATCAATGAAAAATGTTGCAAGAACTGGAAGGGCGAATTTTGTCATACTATAAATACAATGGCTATTGTTGTTTTATAGTTTTTAGTGTAGAGATACGTAGATACGTATAGTTCTTGAGGCATAAGCTCAGCTTTGCATTTGTGTGAGTGCAGTGTACGGATAGGACGACGATACGGATAGACGTTGCGAGATTGGTTTAAACCCGTTTTAACTGGTTTTTGATGCGCGGCTACTGACTTTTCGCTATCACTCACACAAATGCAAAGCTGAGCTTATGCCTCGAGAACTGTAGGACCTTTAAGAAGGACATAGGCTACTTTATATCGCGAAAAGGGGTGAAGTGAAAATATTAATGTCCTGTTTTTGCTAAAGAGTATGAGTTATATTATATGAATAATCTGGTATATTGTACTTAATGAAAATAGTGATTTTTTAATATAATAATAAAGATAAAGATCAAAGTTTAATTCTAGGTTTAAATTCTTGAAATCCACTCCAGTAAAAATAATATATAAATATTTAATCTAGTAATATGTGTATTTTTATCTGCAGGCACTAACTGGAGGTAAAAAGTTCACATCAGTGACGATGGCGAGCGGAGACCTGCTACCTCTGTACTTCACGCCCATACCTAGCGACAAGTTAGTTATTAGATTTTAATTTCATTTTAAAACTTGAATAGAAATTTCTAGCGAATCAACAATAGTGGCACGTAATTCACTGCATAATATTATATTCATTCAAAAGAACAATAATATTATAGTTTTTTCTTCATCTATAGGTACATATATATATAACTAGTAAATGAAATATAGTGGTAGTTTTATTTTTTTCATTTTTCTTAAATATAATTGTAAATTTTAATTGTTTTTATTACATTTATGCTAGAAACACGTTCATATTTTAACAATGGAGAAGTTTCTATTTTTTATTATCATTATTTCACGTCATGCAGTTTACCACGGAAGTAGATGGCGCTGTGTGTAAATATGTTCCAATTAATTCATTCCTATAATATATATTTATTACACTATATTCAGCGCGAGCGAAGCTTCAGGTTCTAATAGTGATTCAATTACTATTCTATCTACTGGTGGAAAAAGCATGAAAATTGGTGCAGTAGTTTTTGAGTTTATCGCGAACAGACAAAGAGATATTGTTTTATAATATAGATTTGTATATTTAATTTAGAGGTGGGCGCAACGGCTATGTATTGATAACGAGGAGTATAAGAGTATGCTATTTTTAAAACGCCTATTATTTTAAGGCTATAATATATTTATACCTTATAATATTTGTTGTGGTCATATTATATGTAATAAAAAAATGTTGTGTGTACTTATTTGTAAATAATACATACTCATTTTCGCAATCAGCACCCCGAGAAACCTCGAAAATGACACCCATGTAATTGTTGAAAATAAATATCGTGAACATAGTTGCAAGTCCTCTAAACTGTTGACTGTTAGCTAACTTCTCCCGTGAGAATGTTGTGTCTCGCTGTGCGCGCGCATCGTGAAATTTCACTCTCATCAATTTTACATAACGCGCCTAAAGAATTATAACTTCAAAAAAATCGTTCATATTATATTTATATGATGTGTCAGGATCAGCCGGTCGTCGCTAGCGGTGGGCGTGTCGCTGACGGGCACGGTGACGTTCGCGAAGGACGAGCTCGGCCACAAGGCGGACGCGTACGCCCTCACGCTGCAGCCGTGCGAGGCGCCGCGCCGCGCCGCGCCGCGACCAGCCGCGACGGCAGCGACGGCCGCGACATCGCGCGACGACTACGCGGACGCGGTCAAGGACTTCGCGAGTGTGTGGCTGCCGAAGCTTGGTTGGTTTATTTGTTCTCGTTCTCTCTCTCTCTCTCTCCTTTTCCCTCCACTCTCTTCCCCTCTTCCTCCACTCTCTCCTCCTCTATTTTCGTCTCTCTCTCCATCCCTCTCCCCCTCCCTTTCTCCATCTCTCTCGCCCTATCTCTCGAGTCTCGTGCTCTCTCTCTCACTCACTCACACATATGTACACACACTCACCCGCACACACACTCACCCGCACACACACTCACCCGCACACACACACACACACACACACTCACTCACACACAGACTCATCCACTAACTTTGGCGTGTTAATAATACAGTTCAGGATCACTCAAACAATAATAAAAAAACAATCATTACTTTTTTTTAATACAGAGGGTGAAAAGCTTGAACAAGTATATGAGGAAATATTAGAAAAGTTCCCGAACTACCTCGGCGCGCACGTCGCCTACCTGCACGCCATCGACCCGCCCACGGACCCCAAAAAGTAATATCTTCTTTATATCTTATCTTATATATATAAAAATCTTGTGTCACGATGTATGTTGCCAATAAACTCCAAAACTACTGAACCGATTTCAATCAAATTTCACATGTAATCGTATTTTGGTCTAACTTACTGGGTAGGATAGTTATCATCTCAATTATTCGCTTATGTCGTGAATGTAAACGAATAAAATGTATCAATTAATTGTTTATTTACTGTTTAGTTTTATGAAGTTCTCATAGATGGCGGTGTACGTTGTTTCATCGATAAAATTCTCAATATTGTTTGACATCTAGGTTACAAATACACCCAATAGATGGCGCTGTGTTCTGTTTCTTAGAATATAAAAATTCTATTACTTTATTTCACGTAATATTTATTTATGTTTACATAACAATATGAATTTTTCAATTGAGTACTCCAGTTTTATTTTCAATTTAGCTAATTCGATTTTACCGGAAGGGTTTTATTTCCTCAGTTGCGATTAGAGAAATAACAGTTGCGATTAGAGAAATAAAATATGGCGGTATGAAGTTCGCCGGGTCAGCTAGTATATATATAATTCTGTTGTACGTGTGTATGTCACTGAACGCCTCCTAAACGGATGGACCGATTTTCATGAAATGTTTTGTGTGTGTTCGAGTTTATTCGAAAATGGTTTAAATTCACAATTCGGTCTACTACAAACTTAAAAAGCTGCTAAAAATCGTCACGTGATTAATGGACGTCCCCTTTATAATTTTTTTATTACAAGGTAATTTCTAAGGAGTTAAATCTCTTTGCCGTGTTAAAATAAATATTTGTAGTGTGTTTAAAATACTTTTAGTTTGACTGAAATGGATACTCTATAATATAACCTAGAGTGTCAAATATGTTACTCTTAGTAACAAAATGCGGCAAACAAATTGGGGGTAGGCAGCTTATGTTATTTAAGTAATTTTTTTTACTTTAGCGCTATATTTTCAGGTTACCCAACGTCAACGAAGACCCTGACGTCACAACCGCGTGGTGCGAGCAACTCGTCGCCATATCCGAAAAGGTATATTAAATGAATAAAATAAAATAAATAGTAATTTATATTAAAGTAAAGTGAAGAAGAAGACCAGTTCAAATACGCACCTCTAACATTTTTAGGTGCGAATCATTTCTAACATGAATTACCACTTGCTTTTCGATGAAGGAAAATATCATGCGTTTTGTATGAAATGATCTAACAAGTTGAAAGCACCTAGCAAGTTTTCGAAAGTCGTGTGAAGTCCGGGACATTTCATATGAAACGGACAGGAAAAAAAGTGAGGTTAGGAAATTTGTTCATATGCGGGTTATTTATACCTCTAGTAGATATTAAAGTGTATGCGTAATATTTTTTTTCTACGGTGTTTTTTTTTAAAATTATGGGCTTTTCTAAAATAATCATAATCCAAATTTCGATGTTTTTAGTTTTTCGAATTGGTAAAATACAAACAACTATTAGGCTATAGACCACCACAATGATAGAAGAAATAGTTTTTTGAAATTAAAAATAAAATGATGTACGAAACCGGAAGTGTAAATGTCAAAACAATTTTTTGATGACTTCGACCATTTTTTTAAATTATTTACATTACCGATGGTGCCCCACAACATTTAAAAAATAGGTTCAACTTTATTTACCTTGTATATGTGTGGTAAAGTTATTAAAGTTCAAAAACTAAACCTAAAACATCGAAATTTGGATTATGATTATATTTCAAAAGCCCATAATTTTAAAAATAAACACCGTAGAAAAAAATATTACGCATACACTTTCATATCTACTAGAGGTTTAAATAACCCGCATATGAACAAATTTCCTAACCTCACTTTTTTCCTGTCCGCTTCATATGAAATGCCCCGGACTTCACCCCGCACTTTGCCAGCGTGGTGGACTATGGCCATGATTTAAGTAGTTCGTTTCGTTACAGGTTATAAAGCAAATTGATCAAGAAAAGCTGTTGGCGTATTTAGGCATGAAGAATGACACTCGCAGCGACGCGAGTAAAATAAAACAGTTAGTATTTTTTTATAGGTTCGAAGTTTATTGAGTACAAAGGAATCTATACTTCTATACTAATATTATAAAGCTGAAGAGTTTGTTAGTTTGTTTGTTTGTTTGGTTGAACGTTTTAATCTCAGAAACTACTGGTTCGAATTAAAAAAATATTTTTGTGTTGGATAGTCTGTTTATCGAGGAAGGCTATAGACTATATTACATCATGCTACGATCAAGAGGAGCGGAGCATCAAGGAAAAAAGTTGCAAAAGTGCGGTAGTTTGAGATAGAAGGAGTTTTATAAAGTTATGGTGTTTAGGTTTGATTATCTCTTACTATTAGTGGAGTAGCAAGTTAGTAGCGGTTTTTAATTTTTTTTTAATATCTTGCCACTACACGATGTGTACAGTAATATTTAAATGTACATTTGCTTTGTATTTATAGTTTAATTTATTTGTAATTTTATTTATTGTATATAAAGAATATTCTTACTAAAAGAAAGCATATTACATTAAAAGCGAAACTTTAATCATATTATGACATATTGACTGTGGATTAGCAACCGGTCCTATCTCAATTTTGACAACTTTACAGGACGAAGAAAAAACTTGTTTGAATCATTAATATAGCATCTAGTAAATTAAATAAAAATATGTGGTTTTTAAATATTTTTATTGCACATGTTATTAAAAAGAAGAGTAGCATTAAAAGCTTCCTTCTAATATAAAAATGAGATAGGACAATATAAGTAAACTTGGAACAAAAAATTGAGATAGGAGCGGTTGCCAGTTCGCAGTCGATATCCTCTGTGAGTATACACATAGTAACATGTGTGTGTGTGTGTGTGTGTGTGTGTGTTTGTGTGTGTGCGTGCAGGGAGACATTAAAACATATATAGACATATCCTACCTGTGAGTATACACATAGTAACACGTGTGTGCGTGTGTGTGTGTGAAGAGAGCGGGAGAAGCAGAAGGGCCACCTGGTGGAGGCGCTGTCGCGGCGCGGCGCGGCGCTGTGCCGGCTGCGCGCGCTCGCCCGCGGCGCGTCGCGCGACTCGCTCGCCGCCGCCGACGCCGCCAACGCCGCCGACCTGCTCAAGTTCACTGACTTCACAGACGCCAAGGTACACTGCACTACGCTACACTTACACTACACTTATGCTACCATTACACTTCACTTAGACTACACTTACACTACACTTATACTACACTTGCACTTAACTTACATTTCACTTATGCTTCACTTACACTCCACTTAGACTATAATTACACTACACTTGCACTTCATATACACTATACTTACGCTACACTTGCACTTCACATAGACTACACTTACACTACACTTGCACTTCACTTACATTACAATTACACTTCACTTGCACTTCACATAGACTACACTTACACTACACTTGCACTTCACTTACATTACAATTACACTTCACTTGCACTTCATTTACACCACATTACACTTACACTTCGCTTACACTATAGCTAGCTGCACTACGCTATTCCAAGAAACCTGCATATGGAAGGGAACCTACTAAGTTTTCAAAGAACATTTTAAATCCAATCATTGTGGTGGTCTGTAGCCGAATATAGTAGCCTACATAATAGCCTTGTATCAGCAGTGCTAGGTTTTACCATAAATCAGAAAAAAATAGTTAGTTAAATAAATGTCAATTTCTATTACATAATATTAATTAAAATTCTTATTTCTAGATATGAATAAGAAATAATAACATATTACTTATTTTTTGTTTACATTACAAAATTTTAATAAAAAATTTTAATTTTAAAGTTTCATATATAATTTATTCCCCATAGGCAATCCACTACGGCGTGTGGCACTGGTTCAGCCTGGAGCACTGGGGGAAGGCAATCAAGCTCCTCAACAAGATCCTAGAAGAGAGACCTGCGAAGGAGGTCGAAGACCGCCTCATACAAGCCTACAAACAACTCGGCTGGGACTTCCTAGCCGCATCCACGTTAGCCTCCCTCCCACTAAAATATCCAAGCACGTACAGACCGTTCTGATTTTGATTATATATTTAAAATTATGTATGTCGCAGGTAAATTGTAGAAATCGTGAAATCTATAGCTTTCTTTATTATATTCAATGAAATTAAATAAATGTATTTGTAAGCATGCAGTAAGATTTTAGTTTTAAAAATGGCGGATCAGTTTAATTATCCAATCAAAACTCACTGAGGTATGTTATGGTTAAAACGGACTGTTATGGTTATAACGGACTCGACGACTAGAGCTTATTTTGCGTACGCACTGAGATTTCCATCCACCTCCAAATATTGCTACTATTGATAATTTAACTAGGATGATTGCAATATCACTGAATGTGTTAGTGAATTGTAAAATACCTAAAATTTTCACACGATAATTTCACTAGTTATATTATAATTTAACGGTTTTCGCACTTTCCCTACGACATATTTATGTATAGTTATAATGTATGTTGTGACGTGAAGTTGCTATTTCGCATTAAATAGTTAAGTACATATATAATAATAATAATTTCTGATACATTTGTCTTATGATTTAAGTGTGGATATCACTTTCGATAGACCAATTCGTTTTGTCCAGTTAAGAGGTTTTTACTGATGCATTATTTTTTATTTTATATTAATTAACTGTACGATAAACAGAATGACTACTTTTTCTTATTTAGTTTATAATGAAATAAATTATAACTAGTATATATGATAATTATTGATACTTGAATAAATAAATAAATCTTCCTGTTTACTTCTTACAAACAGGGGCGGATCTATTTATAGGCTTTTTGGCCTCAATCCCTTAATACTTTGGGGGTCTTTTGATAAAAAGGAGAATATCCTGAATTTAAACGTCGTCCAACATGAAAAAGTCGTTAAAGGTTGGCCTAATTGCTATTATTTGAGTTGAGGCCCCCAACAAGTCTTCGAACAGATCCAAAATACACAGTTCGCCCCTGCTTACTAGAGAATTTATGAAAATCTTATTATTCTTATGTATGTAGTTTATAGATAATAACAGTTTTTTAAAATCATGCTTGCAGTTTTCTGTATAGTTCGAACGTTGAAACCAAAAATCAAATGTTGCTCATTTTTAATTTTTTTTTGTTGTATTTTAAACTAGCTAGGTTAGCGTGGCTTCGCCCACGCGGTTTCCGCTACTAGTAATATAAACCTTCCCTTTGAATCACTATCTTTTAAAAAAACCGCATCAAAATCCGTTGCGTAGTTTTAAAGATCTAAGCATACATAGGGACAGACAGACAGCGGGACGACTTTTTCTTATATCATGTAGTGAATAAATATTATATTAGTATAAAAATTTTGGACAATCGAATTGGTTTTTCTATCGTCGGTTTGCACCGTCAATTATCAAAGTACACACTGTTACACTTAATTATGACATGAATATTAATAATATGAAGTGTAGAAGAGTACCATCTGTTTAGGAAAAAGTGTCCACAAAAAAGCGCCACCATACCAAACGGGTTGATTTTAAAGATAGCACCAAAAGTTGGTTGTAGTATAGTATTAAACAAGCAGCTTCAGCTCGGCACACTTCACTCCACTTGCAAACTTTGACAATATGTTTGATTCAGTTTGTAGTAACCCTAATTGATGCGGCAGGTCGCGTGTTCGAATCCCGCTGGAGGCATTCATTTGTTGATCACGAATTTTTGTAATCCAGTCATGGGTGTTCATATTTATATTATGTATATTTAAAGTTATATATGTGTATTTTATCAACTATCTGGTATCCGTAACACCAGGTACCTGCTAGATTCATATCATACCCACTTGCTAAGCTAGCGCCATGTTAGTGGGTTTTTGAACTGTTATTTGCCGTTTACAAATGGATACTTTTTCAACTCTTCTCCCATATAAGATAGTACTCCTTACCCTCCATCTTTAATACGTAAATTCTGTATAAACCTTATGTTAAAGTTAGAAAAGCGTTGACTGAGAGTATTATAAGTTAAATGTCTTTATAATGCTTAGTTATTAGCTACATTAACCGCCGTTCTGCATACTATTGTCACTAGGATCCTTGACAAAGCAGACGAGAGATTAATAAATAAAATACGTAATAATATCTAGTAAGAAATATGTTCAATAATTTATTACAATTCAAATTGTTAGTAACTAAATGAAGTTATATAAAAACTTGACAAAAATCTGCCTAAAAAGCTTTCTAGAACCTTCTCGTCTCATGATAGAACTCAAATAACCTATTTGATTCAATAAGATAAATATTAAACCTATCTAGTTTAATCTATTTTAATCGACAATTGTGAGAATTATTTCTTGACCACTTTAAAGATTAGAGGTATTAATTTCGGTTTTGTTTTTATTTTATGTATGTGTATTTAATGTGTTACATGATATCTTCGTAAATTGTCAACAGCTTTTTTTTGTTCACATTTCTATTTAATTTTATACGTTGACGAATACATAGGGTGCTCAGAGCGTGCTCAAAGTTTAGAACAATATTCTTTTTTTTATTGTTTTTTTTTTTAATTTTTAGATTAATACATACTAAACTAATTGTCGAATTTTGATACTTGAAATTGTCTATGCCCATAATGTTTATTTATAAAAAGTTTTTTTTCTTTTGCATTTTTAAGGAATTTTTCGTTTTTTACCACATAATTAGATGTTTCAAGTATGAAAACTGAATTTTCTTAGCATTACAGTACTACATAGCGAGTGGATATAGATTAAATATATTGTTAAGTTTAGCCGACCGACTGTACGTTTATAGGAATGTTCTTAAACAAAAAAAAAAAAGAAATGTAAAAAAAAACATATGGAAAAAATGCAATTTGTATTATTATCTGTAGCACGCATGCACTATAAATTGCAAATTTTGAATTTAATAAATCAATCGACATTGTGACAAACAAAATGGTGGCAGAATAAATGGACTCTACTCTTATTAACTCTAAATAAAAATCATATTATAAATAATTGCCAATTAATGGAAAAAAACACGGATCAAAAACATAATAATATTGTAGTTCATAAACCAATATTAGTAGTTTCATTCGTTCGTTCAATATATTTATCCGTTCATTCTTTGATTTTGATGTCTTTTTATGTCAACATTATAAATGTCTTATTTTCTACTTCAATTAAATGAAAATACAGTATCAATTGATATAACAATCAAGCAAATTAAGATAAAAGGGCATTAGCATGTTTAAGAATAAGTTTTCTACCTAACTTCACATCTTTGATAGTACATATAAATATTTTTTGGTATTGTAGAAAATAGCCTTCAGAAATTATATTTTTTTATTTAAAATAATTTATGATTCATATATTTTTTTATTTCTAAAAGTTATTAATTGACTTATCAAATGAATTTAATTTTTTGTATGGTAAAATTAGATATATGGTACAGGGTTGATTTGTTTAGTAATGAATAGTCAAAGAGCTTGTATTAAAAAAGGCTATACAAATTACAAACATGTGACACTGGACAACTGATTTTAATAGATGCTAAAAATAAAATTTTCTTATTATAACAAAATAGAAATCAATACAAGTGGTGTTAATTTAGAAAAAAATTTTTAATATTGACGTATTAAAAGAGAATTACATTCATGACCACTTAATTTTTTAATGAATTCAAATTTAAAATTGTTTAAATAATAATTATAACAAAATAGAATCCAATATAAGTGCTGTTAATGTTGAATTTTTTAAATATTGACGATTTAAAAGAGAATTTCATTTACATTTAATGTGGTTGTAAGAATACCATATATTATGTAGGTATGATTTATAAATTAATAAAAAGGTAATTACTGACCCAGTGACTTTAAATGGCTTTTCTTTCTAATTGTAAAATTAAAAGTTATTGAAATATTAAAAATATGTACTAGATAGATCTTTTTAGTTTATAGTCTAAGAGCTTGCGTTAAAATAAAAGGCTATATACAAATCAAATGTCAAATTATAACTAAGCAACACTTATGAAAATGGCCTCTAGAAAGAGAGAAATAAAACACGCGGCCAATGCATTGAACCTAATTTTTATTCTGATTTAATTTATTAAGATAGATAATTTATTATAGTATAACCTTGTACTGTCAAAGGTGTAGTTTTAGATTTGAAAAAGTGTCGGTCGGTAGTCGAGCTTCGCTGTTGTACGCAAGCTTCGTGATCATGATTAGATGTTTTAAATGAATTGTTAATTAAGATGAATAAATTGTGACAATTTTGTTTGTTTTTTTTTATAGGAAACCCTTTTTAATTTGTATTTAGCTCTTTTAACGTCTTACTGCTGGGCATCAGGTATCTCTTCAATACGAGGGGGATAATAATAAATAAGTATGTTCATCGCATACATTTGAAATTATGCCCTTACTTGAACCCGCGACCGCTGGCACAGCAAATAAGGGGCCATTCATTTATTACGTAAGACAATTTAGGGGGGAGGGGGGGGTCGACAATGTCTTATGTTTTCTTACATGGGGGTGGGAGGGAGTCTCGATAGTTCTTACGTAAGATCAAAAAATGCGAAAGTCAAGAGAAAATGCGAAATCAAAAAAATGCCAAAGTCAAAATTATATTTTGAAAAAGCGCGGGCAGCCGGGCGAAAGGAACTGTACCTTTAAAATTACAAATAAACAGTTCAAAAAATTGTAACTTTGAAAAATAAACATTAAAATAAATCAAACGTGTATTAATTTTTTCTTTTAGACTCTTACGTAATAAATATTAAGCAGGGGGGAGGGGGTCGGCCTATTCTTACTTTTTCTTATAATAAAAAAGCGAAAATAGTCTTACGTAATAAATGAATGGCCTGTTGATTAATTATGATTAATTCAGTATTAAATCCTTTCAGCCTGAAGATCTGAAATTTGGTTTAGGTTACTTATACAATAGGTTAATTATTAAAGCAACTTTACTAAGGATTTACTACAAATATACCTACGTATTAGAAGAATCAATTAATGTGTTTATTTAGAACAAACCATTAGTCAAAGAGTCTTTGTTTAGTTCTACACTCCCAAATTACAAAATCATATTAGTCAGACTATTTATATATGAAATGTATTACCTACAGATAACCATTACTATGACTAAAGTGACGTTGCGGAATGCGGAGCAGGAAGGATTTCGTACAATAACCTATTTGCCTACTGACAGTAGTCACAAACATTTTTGTATCAAGTGCAGTTAATATGAAATATTTTAAGGACAACAAAATTAATTTACTAACTTATTAAATAAATTATTGTTATTATTTTTGATTTAAGTATATTTAAACAGTTAAAAAAATCAAGGCCAATCAAAAATTTACAATCTGTACACATTTATTCCTCTTATTTCTAACTCCTCTTTACATAGGAACTGGAACGAAGTCAGGGCATTTCATTAGTTTTAAATAAAATTACCTCACATTAACAATGTATTTGTAAGAGAAGGATCAAAACAGTGATTAACGAGTGCATCATTATGCAAGCTATTAAGACCTTAATCAGACCTACTCGAACTGCGTACGTTGTCCCAACACGGGTTGTAAGTGTGTTATACAATAAGGAACCAGTCAATGAAATTAAAATTGAAATAATTTAAATCATACAAGCATTGTAAATAGTTGTGAAAATAAATCTGTACTAGATTCCTATTTGTTACTTAGGAATTTTAAATAGAGATTGGAAAAGAGCGCAAAACATCGCATGGACGGTAGATTTATGTTTGAACTTGACGAATTGTATTCACAAAATAGCGTTTTTAATCGTAGTATAGTAGGTACGCGTATAGATTTAAATGGTTCTCTTCTGCATAAGCTTCACCAATTAGTGCTCGGAAAGCTCAATCCGTCACTTTCAAAGGGTTAATGTCAACATTAGTTTGATTTATTCAGTCCATGTCATTACTTTAGAAGATTTATAGTCTCAATTTTTTTTTTAATAACTTAGTAAATTTGATTATTATCGATATGATAGTATGTTCTGTTCCGGTTCAAGGTAGTCTCAGTAGCGTCCAATGTCAAGTATGGCAACACTATGGAACTAGGATATGGGCGAGCTTCTTGATTCTTGTGCGATATATAAGATTCGAACCTGGCTACAGGTAGAGATATAGACAACTATTGTTAACTGATTAAGATTAGTTGTGAGTAATAAAAGTATTAAGAGTACTAATGTGGTTTCACTCCAAAACATATAAATAAATATAAGTATTACATCCAACAAGCCGGCTGGGCCGGTTGCCAAGAAACGCACAAGAAGGGCCAACTTCGGTGGGCGGAGTGTCATGCGGATTGCTTCTTGTAGTTCTCTGGATAGCAGAGTGGACTGTGAAGCAAACACTTGGCTATGTGGTATGTCTTGGCAGACCTGCTAGGCCGTCGGGGCGTCTGGTTGTCATCATCCATCTTAATGGGGCGTCACAGGATCCCTTACGTATTCAAATACGTAAGGGATCCTGTGACGCCCCATTAAGATGGATGATGGGTGCTAATCATAATGAGTAGTACTGGCTTGCCGATGAGCCCCACACAACCACCTGTTTTCTACTACGTGGTATGCGTCAATATATTTCCCAAGGACCAACTAATTTTCATATATCGTACAACGGAACGTAACTTGGTCACGGGGAGACCACGGCTTGTGCATCCCCGAAACGTCGGGAATAAGTTATCTACCTTTAACTAATATACACGTTAAGTCCCGTTGTACGAAATATGATATACATAGTTATGAAGAAGTTTAAAAAGTTATACAACTAATTTTCAGTTAGGCCTTCTAAAATGTATATAGATAAATAATGCTACGTACTAAATTAAGATAACACTTGTTTAATTCTTAATAATTATTATTACCTAAACCAGCCACAGTATATAACCTATTCACGTTATTACCATACATGACTATTTTATAAATACGTAAACGGACTAATATTTTTCCACAAAATCCTACCTAGAATATTTATTTAAAGGTATTAAGTAGAATGAAGTACCTACATCTTCATATTTTATGAACGTACATTACTACTGAATTTTACTTTGCGTCAAAATTCACTAATATTTATCGTGCGAGTCTTGGAACTGCACATTGAAAATTTTATGATGAAAGAAAGAGAGAGATATATATTGCCTATAAGCCAGGAAGAGAAAAGTATAGGAAGAACATAGCCTTTATTTTTTTTACGAATTGGATGTGTTATTAATGAAAACAATGGCTCATCCTTTTTGTTGTGTGATTTGTTAAAACAAATGTAAGCAGAGATACAGCACATACTGTATGTGGAAATGTATATAACAAATGTTGGAACTTAAAATTACAATACTAGCTTTATTTATAAACTCGCCTTAACAAAACATTAAACATTATTTGAAAAATCTCATTCAAATAGTCATTATTTTTTGTCTGTCTATCTGTTTCACTACATTACGAGAAAACCATTCCGACGACTCGTTTGGCTTAGTTGGTAGTGACCCTACTTTCTGCGCCAGGGGTCGCGGGTTCAAGTCCCGCTAGGGGTATTCATTTGTTGAGCACGAATGTTTGTACTTCAGTCATGGGTGTTTATATTTATAATATGTATGTATTTAAAACTTATATATGTAGTATATCAACTATCTGGTATGCGTAACACAAGCATCGTAGCTTACCACGGAACTGGGTGGCGCTGTTGTAAGAATGTCCCAACATATTGGACAGGCTATCCGGGTCAATATATGGGATACTTTTTACTGAGGAAAAATATGGCGTCTCTGAGAAATCTATATTAACCGTTAAATATACTATCCGGGGACGAAACTGAATAGAGCGATGGTGAGTTTTTTTTTTATAGACAATAAGGGGCAAACGAGCAAATGATCCACCTGATGGTAAGTGGTTATCGTTGCCCATAGACACCTGCAACATAAGTGGAGTTGAGAGTGCGTTGCCGACCTTTGAGGAACCTACAGACACGACTCTTAAAGAACCCCATATTATAGCGCTCAGGGAAAACCTCGGGAGGAAGATCATTCCATATTTTGCACGTGCGAGGTAGAAAGGAGCGAGATGCACGTACATTTTTTGGATGCCAGGCATCTAATATGTGAGGATGACATCCTATCCGACGGCGAAGGGTGCGGTGATAGAAGCGCGACGGTGGCACCAGATCAAAAAGTTCATCAGAACACTCTCCATTATACAGACGATAGAATACACATAGGGAGCCCACATCTCTTCGCAGGCTTAAGGGTTCTAATTCGTCTGTTAATATGGGATCATCGACAATACGAATGGCTCGTCGTTGGATAGAGTCAAATGGAAGAAGCTGGTATTGAGGAGCGCCAGCCCAGAGATGAGAACAGTATTCCATGAGAGGGCGAACCTGTGCTTTATAAAGCAAGAGGCGATGCCTTGACGTGAAATACTGTTTAGCTCTGTTAAGCACTCCTATTTTTTTGGAAGCCAATTTAGCTTTTTCTTCCAGATGACGTCTAAACTGGACATCACTCGATATTTCGATTCCTAGGATCCCGATACTCTCACAGATGTTAAGAGAAGTGTTTTGAAACTTTGGCGCTAGAGTAAATGGGGCTTTTTTAGTGGTGAACGCACAAACCTGTGTCTTCGAGGGGTTAAACTGGACGAGATTTCGTCGACCCCAATCAGAAACCTGCTCCAGGGAAGTTTTTATTTCGGACACAAGTTGGTCTCTGTTCTCCTCAACCATAACTCGAGAGATTCCTGCTCGGCCCGTATAATAAGCATCGACTGTACTGTCATCTGCATAGCAACGAATATTGTCTGTGAGCAACATATCGTTGATATGCAGAATAAACAGTGTAGGCGATAGTACAGAACCTTGGGGTACGCCAGCATTAATCGGCACAGTGTTAGAGCATATACCGTCAATAACGACTTTTATGCTGCGACCAGATAGGAAGCTAGCGACCCATTGGCATAACCTCTCGCTAAGCCCGTAAGATGGTAGCTTCGACAGAAGCGCCTTGTGCCAAACCCGATCAAAAGCCTTTGCGATATCAAGACTAAGCGCTAACGCCTCTCCCTTACTCTCAATAGCAGCTGCCCAGCGGTGAGTCAGATATGCTAGAAGATCTCCAGTACTACGATTGTGTCGAAATCCGTATTGTCGATCGTTAATGAGCTGGTTCTCCTCCAGGTATGTAAGGAGCCTGGTGTTAATTACACGCTCCATTACCTTTGAGAGTACGGAGGTTATCGCAATGGGCCTATAATTGGATGGGTCTGTGCGGTCACCCTTCTTGGGAATAGGGTGTACAATGGCGACTTTCCACGAAGACGGGACTTGTCTAGAGGAGTAGGATAAAGTGAACAGGCGGGTTAAGACCGGTGTTAACTCTGGAGCACACGTCTTAAGCACAATAGCTGGAATACCGTCAGGCCCGCTGGACTTCTTGACGTCTAGGGATATAAGCACTCGACGCACTTCGCGTTGCGAAAAATATATTTCTGGCATGGTGTAATTGCACTGTGGAATGGTAGGTGGCGCTAATCCCCCGTCGTCAAGAGTTGAATTCGATGCAAAAAGAGAACACAGGAGATCTGCTTTCTCCTTTGCAGAATGTGCCAGCGTGCTATTGTAATATCACTCGTTCATTGTAATATCTGAGTGTTGCTTCTACTAAATAAGGATTTATTTTTACTAATAATACGTAATTGATTTGTATAAGATACAATTATGACAATTTAATAGCACCCTAAATAAAGACATTGACTAAATAAAAATTCGATAGCGAAATTAAAATGATGAGAACAAGGTGAAGAATACAATATTATGAAGTCGGAGAGATACATAGACGCAGTTAATTTAATACTCATGTCATCATCATCAGCCCTTATTAACGTCCCACTACTGGGCACGGGCCTCCCTCAGTACGAGGGGATCAGGCCATAGTCCACAGCGCTGGCCTAGTACGAATTGGCGGACTTCACATGTAAGACAAGTGGTAATCATGATATAAATGATTCGCACATGAAAATATCAGATGTGCGAGACCCGGATTTGAACCCGCATCACTCGGCTATCCAAGCGACCGCGTTACCGCTGGGCTACCACAATGTAAAAAAAATGTTTATACTATAATCAAATTCCTCCCAAATAATAACGTATACTGCAAATTATTTAGGTTTTCCAGCCCATCTATCAGGCTTTAGCTTAAAATGTTAGCACGTTCCGTAAAAATATACGCGTCAGCCTATGACTGTGATCCATTCGGTTGAAAAAGTGTAATGGGACAGTTTGATACTTTTAAACTTTACAAATAGTCCAACAAAATTTAAGCTCTAATAATGGCCGAAGTTCGTTTATTGTCTTCTTTTTCTTTTACACAGTAATGAATCATGAAATTGACGCTGAGGATTTCTATGTTACAGATATAAAATCTAATCTTTCTAATTCTAATATATATAAATCTCGTGTCATAGTGTTTATTATCGAACTCCTCCGAAACGGCTTGACTGAATTTTATGATTTTTTGTGTACATTTGGTAGGTCTAAGTTTATTTTTGACTAAATTTTATTTTTTTATGATTTGGCATCACAAAATACTTACTTCTAAAAAAAATCTTTCTATCACCTATATTTTAATATTGATAGAACGCGGACGGAGCCGCGGAATAGCTGGTATATTTATTGCAAGTTTTAAGTACTATAAATTTAGTAGGTATATTATTCTCGTATACGTCCAAGTTGTGACTTGCATAACAATGTAACTTTAGTAACATTTCAATCATACTGATTTTGTATGCAACTGAAATAACGTTACATCTAACGAAGCAGTTTCTTCGGTTTAAATGAAATTTTATTATACAAGTAAAACGTTAAGATGCTCTCGAAAAGTAATTAAATAACCTCATATTTTATTTTCTTCTCAGAAATGTGGCATACGGGATAATTTTATTAGAGTGATGCTGATTGGATTAATAAGACGCCGCAAGATGTCGTGTTTCTCATACTTGAGCTTTAATAACATTCTCGCTTGTACCATTTTGAAAGTTTTCATGTAGAATTCTGAAGAGCGTAAAATATTTGACAATACAAGTTATTTTAGTCAGGAACATCTTGGTTGCGTGAAAAGATAAAATAAAGAACACTTTTTATCAAAAATATTAAAATTCTTATCCTTATCCTTAGGAAACGTACAAAAATAATCAAAAATTAGTCCCTAATTTACGTACGTACGTTAATTACGTACGTATGTTTTAGTTGTTTAAATAATAAATATGATAAAATAAGATCCCGGTGGGAGCTTTTGCTTAATTAAAACTATACTGCCTATTATTAAAAATATCATTATAATTAGATAATATTATAATTAATTAATGGTCTCTCTTACTGCTTTAAATATCCCTTAAGAATATATTTGGACGCGTTTCTTAAGTCTTCTCCAATCGAGATAATACGGTATCAAAATTTGACTGGCAGCCATCTCATGAATTTTAAAAAGAATTTTCAACTACCTAATGATTGTTTCGTACGAAAACTGAATTTTATCTATACCTATTAATATTATAAAGCTGAAGAGTGTGTTTGTTTGTTTTGTTGGTCGTAGCGTGATGTAATATAGCCTATAGCCTTCCTCGATAAACGGACTATCTAACACAAAAAGAATTTTTCAATTTGGACCAGTAGTTCCTGAGATTAGCGCGTTCAACCAAACAAACAAACTCTTCAGCTTTATAATATTAGTATAGATAATTTTGAGGTTTATTTTCCGTGTACAATACAACATAGGCAATGTTTTAAAAAAATCTTTTACATATTTCGCCAATTTATCTACTTTATATAAGTAGCACCTATGTACCTACTAGCTCTCCTTCTGTACGACGTTAGTGACATTTACAGTGCTATGAACGCTATAATATAAGGTGAATGAACTATAAAGTAAGATAGACGACACCTCTATTATTAAATTTAAGCTTTATTCTGAATCTAAGATATGCGACTTGTTAAATGTAAGTACTAGTAATTTAGCCCACGACTATAGTTATTAGCATTTTGGGAAGGACAATGCCCAGCAATGATAATAATTATTTTAAGAAACTTAAGGTATATCAAATATCGCATATTATTAGATTTTACTTCTAATTATCCTTATTAGTAATCTGATAATGTTTACAGATGAGGCAAAAATATTATCGTAGAAACCTTTCAAAAGACAGTTTGCAACAACCAATTAATAGTACTCGAAGTAAAAGTTTATCAACTTTCCTATCTTCTTTTATTTTATTTAAGTTTCAGTAAGTTAAGCTTCGATTTCAATTTAATTAGCTCGGTTTCTTTCTATACAATTAGCAATTTTCAAACTAAAGTGTAGTTACAATTTAAAAGATATTTTATTTTATAAAAGCACTTTACAATTCACAGAGCACAAATTGAAATAATGATATTTCCTTGGAACTAACAGATTTTACACAAGATTGTTAGAACTTTGCTTATACTTAAATAAATAAGGTTGGGACATTATTACACACAGCTCCGTCTAGTTCCCTGGTAAGCTACGAAAGATGCTTGTGTTAGGGATACCAGATAGTTGATATACTACATAATATATAAGTTTAAATACATACATATTATAAATATCAACACCCATGACTAGAGTACAAACATTCGAGTTTTAAAAATAAATGCCCCCAGCGGGATTCGAACCCGCGACCGCGCTAGCGTATGAATGTAGGGTCACTACAAACTGCGCCAAACGTGTCGTCAAAAATATAAATATATATCGTGTTTGGGATATTTATCACTTATCAGAAACTTAAGGGACGACACGTTTGGCTCAGTTTGTAGTGACCCTACTTGCTGAAAGACCCCGGCTTTGTCAATTACTGTTTCGAATATTCATATCCATATAATTTTATTCAGATAAACATCCAATTATTTTACAATAGTGCAATCATCTAAGACAAGGACCGACATTTATTAGGGATTTCTACATTTGTTTATAATAAACTTATTATTTTCTAAACATTTTTTGATGATAATTTAATACTTTTGAACAATAGTAAATATGAATTGCCATATAAGCAAAATATGTTAATGGTGCACCTTTATTTCATCGATCTACTGAACCTAATAAAATATTTAAAGGGTCTACCCTCTTCCCGGAGTCGACAAAAACAATATTACAAAAGTTATTTATTATGCTTTGTTGTAATAAATACAAACTCGAGTTGATTTTAATATTAACAAGTTTCATCCTCGTTTTGCTCGAGATAGTCCTTAGATTTTTTAGTACAGATTTCTCAGAGTTGCGATATTTTCCTGCAGTAAAAAGTTTGTATTTGTAAACTGATTTTCTTGTGATGTGGTCACAGACAAACAGTCGGATAGACAGACAGATAAATAACACAAAAAAAACTATAGATTCGGTTTGTTATCGAACTCCTTGGAAACGGCTTGACCGATTGTTATGAATTTAAGCCCTTTTCATCCTTTTCCAACCATTCCATATTTTTAGTAACTGCTAGTATTTCAGTAAGATTCTACAAAAAATATTTAATGTATAGATTAAATGCATAGATTACAATACAAAAGTAATAATAATAATATTATAATACCTTTATACTTTGACAACACTATCGATGTCAACTAAATTTCGAAATGCAGCCACGAGTCCCCGAAGACCCGCTGCATTATCCGAAGCAATGTATTAAATGCTATTGACCTATTTACAGTGAATATCGAATTATCTCGATGGGTAAACTTCGCCCCAAGTTTGTTACTGGTTTGATGATCGATTGTGGTAAATTATACACGTATGTATTAACACACTTGTATGTACATGTGCATCATATGTGTTGGACGTTATTGTTTATAAAATACTAGCGACTCGCCCTCGCTTCGCTCGGGATCTTCCCTAGGCTTAGCACAGGCAAAGCCGCGGGATCTGCTAGTTATGCATGTAAACCTTCCTCTTGAATCACTCTATCTATTAAAAAACCGCATCCAAATCCTTTGCGTAGTTTTAAAGATTTAAGCGTACAAAGGGATATAGGGACAGAGAAAGCGACTTTGTTTTATAGTATGTAGTGATGTAATGTATAAGGAGGAGTAGACTGTATAAAATATTTTCATCGGTGTATTTTTAGTGTATTTGAAATTATTATTTTAATTTGTTCCGTAAAATAAATGGTTATATTCCGATATTATCTCGAAAAGCACGTACGTAAAGACGAGCAGAATTGCCTAGCATTAAACTAAGAACTTATAAACATAAAACACAGTATTCGGTAGTAAAGGGTACGTTTGTTGGTCTCAGGGATTACAAGGATTTGATTCTCAAACGACTGAAATGTTATATACGTTATATTGTTTAACTAGTGACTCGCCCTCGCTTCGCTCGGGCTCTTCCCTAGATTTAGCACAGGTAAAGCCGCGGGATCTGCTAGTTATGCATATAAACCTTCCTCTTGAATCACTCTATCTATTAAAAAAAACCGCATCAAAATCCGTTGCGTAGTTTTAAAGATTTAAGCGCACATAGGGATATAGGGATATAGGGACAGAAAAGGCGACTTTGTTTTATACTATGTAGTGATGATGATAGTGATGATACAAACTATATAGCAGGATTCCATAGTAATAAAAAAGTTACTTAAAATTATGTTAGCATTTTCATACTTACATTTACTTAAAGTATTATTGGAATGTTCAAAATTCTGAAAGATGCTATCGTTGCACTCGAGCCATGACGCCCGGAGTGTTTAAACTAGTTTTCTTCAAAAACATTTTAAGGAAATTTGTGGTTCGTAAGATCCACCTGCTGCCATTTGGACGGCGGGGAAATAAAATGTCCATTCAAAATGCATTCGGAAGTATGAATTCTTCATTTGATTGATGTTCAGTACGAATGTCTGGAGAAAATGCGAAATCTTCTTCTAAGGCGTAGGCTGCCGATTCGATTCTCGAGTCGAGTTGAAATTTTAAAAGGTGTACAATAATAATTTCTTAAATAAACGCGAATTAAAGCTATACTTAAAAAAATTCGTGGATTTAATGAACAATTTGAACTCAAAAGTCTTGTTCAACTATAAAATATTCGCAGTTTTGTTCGAAGATCTCCTGAAAGCTTTAGGTATTAGCGTCTGATCCTTCCTCTGGTCTCACTAAGCTTGTTAAAGAATTGAGTATGGTTGTAAGGTTTTTTTAACAATGTTCTTTAGTATAGTCCTTTGTATCAAAAGATTAAATAATATCGGGATAGCATGTTATACCGAGATTTACTAATGTATGACTTATATTAAATTATTTTGTAGTTTTTTCTACTTATTTATGGGTTGAAACTGTCTGTTATAACTATAATTTTGTTAATGTCGAAAATTTTAATCTCTACGAGTGTGTTAGGCGTGATCATATTGGAAAAAGCGAAATAAATCGGCATAACGTTATATTTAACAGTTGTCCGTTTTAAGTTTTTATAAGCAAAATTCTCGTTTTCTGACTCTCCTTAACATTAACTATCTCCTAGCGTAAGTCCCGTCAAAATCTATTTAGCTGTTTTAAAGATTAGCGGGAATAACAGACAGGTTGACAAAAATGTTAAAAATTGCGTCTTTTTATAAGTATCCTATAATATATACATTTAGTAAGAACTTTTTAAGTCGATGTTACAAACGGACACTTCAATTTTATTTATCTTTATATATACATATCAAATTTACGGGTAAATGTAAGAAACTATTATATAGAATCGTTAAAATATATTTTACTTACTTGTTTCCTCTAATTTATTAACGACAGTTTAATTTTTAAACAATAAGTCCGCAGTACGCTCAAAGTTTGAGAAAATATAACATAAAACTACCTTTCGGAGGATGAATGCATCGTGCAAGTAGTGGGACCATTGGGAGACTTAAATCTCAATTTATTTAGTGCTTAAATTTCTAGAAAAGGTCATATTAGGAGAGTCGTAATGTGGATTTTAATAAGGCTTTTATAATAAAACTTTATGGCCATCTGATATAGTGGTAGTGTTGGAGAATTTCTGAATAGCCTGTAGTCTGTAGGTTCTTGATTCTATAACGAAAATCATGTACGTGATAGATAAGGTAAGAAATATAATAAATCCCTACTAATTTTATAAATGTGAATGTAAGTTTGTTTGTTACGCTTTCACGCGAAAACTACTCAACCGATCATCATGAAACTTTGTACACATAGTCTTGGAGGTATTAAAAGTAACATAGGATACTTTTTATTAAAAAAAATAATATTTTTTTACAAAAAATTAAAAAAAAATGTTTGTATTAACAATGGGTTCTGAAATAGCTAGAGTAATTTTGAAGAAACAGATCAAATCAACCCAATGAGATTGATTAGCAATTAAAAAAATGAACGCGGGCGAAGCCGCGGGTAAAGCTAGTACATTATATTTTCTACCTTATCTATCAAGTATAATATTCATACTATTTTGGACTTTGGTAACATGTGTAATTTCCAAAAATATTTGGCGCAGTTTGTAGTGTTTGCTATGACAGCGGTCACGGGTTCGAGGCACGAATGTTTGTACCCTAGTCGTGGATGTTTAACGTATTTATGTGTAGTGCATCAACTATCTGGTATCCGTAACACAAGCCTCGTAACTTACCACGAAACTAGATAGCGCTTTTGTAATAAATTTCTACCATATTTTTTTTATTTAGGTAAGTCTTAGTGCTAACAATCTCTTCACGCACTACGGACTATTTTTTTACTTTTTCACTTAGTCAAGTTTTCCATTCAACTTTGGCATTTATAATTACAGTAGTTAGTAAAGAATTGTTTGTAAGAAGCCAATTAACTATTTTTAGACTCTGAGACTGAGAATCTTTTTACAAGCTTCTAAGTTATATTTAACTTGCACGTTAAAAATAAAAGCAGTTGTAGCCCAGAGCTTTTTTTCCAAATTGTTACACTTAAAAATAATATTTTTCATAACACAGGTTTATTTTTAGAGCATTGATTTATATAAGACCATCTTTTCACAAGCTTTTATTTAACTTTAGGTTTGTAAGTTGTAAAAGCAGTGGTAGGTGACTTTGTGAAATTGATTGGTCGATGTATTATTATTATTGTAATTTGTGAATGTTTGTTTCCCTAATAAATCACTACATAGTATAAAACAAAGTCGCTTTCTCTGTCCCTATATCCCTATGTATGCTTAAATCTTTAAAACTACGCAACGGATTTTGATGCGTTTTTTTTTAATAGATAGAGTGATTCAAGAAGAAGTTTTATATGCATAACTAGCGGAAACCGCGGCTTTGCCTGTGCTAAATCCCTAGGGAAGAGCCCAAGCTAAGAAGGGCGAGTCGCTAGTATAAAAAAAAAATAATTGGATTATAGACTAACAAATATATTTCCTTTTTTTATTTTTTGTCTGATCACGCTTCACCGGAGAATGGTGTTTATATAACGTTAATGTTATGTGCACACAAACTACAGCTTGGGGACATCAACTTGAAAATAGGGTATAAAATAACCAATGTTTAATATAAACTTCCGCTCCCAAACGCGTCTCAGGTGAGTCTTAAACATTTGTCTTTTCGCGACGATACGTTTTATATGTTACGTTTGGGTTCAACTTATCAATTTTATAGTTAAATATATTGTTTTACTTATTTTTAAATTGTCTAAAGACATATATATGATATAAAGTTCGTCAGTCCTCATTTAGTCATCCTGGAGGACCAAGACCTGATTCTCATATTGAAGGGAGAGGCTTGTGACTAGCCCGAGTTGTAAATTGCTCTGTGCCGGTAGCCTTCATATAGTCAATCATCGCGGTATTGTTTCAACTTGTGTCGTTACGTCGGTCATAATCTATACTAATATTATAAAGCTGAAAAGATTATTAATTGTTTGTTTGTTTGATCTAATATTTGAAACCTAAACCGAATTAATTTTTTTTTAGTTTTTGTAGTTAGTCCTGCGAGGTATTATACCGCGCGACTCAGAAAGAATTTTGTTTTCGTTCATTAGAGCGCGTGCGAAGCCGCGGAAAATGCTAGTTATGAATAATTTTATAATCGTTTTCATTGACGTTTACGACAAATCGATACAATATCAACTACTACTACTACTAACTAACTAACTTTGTCGAGCCTGGCCTGTATACCTTCACTTTTCACGTCTTTAATAAACTGTTTGTGTTAAATCTTCGTAATAAAATACCTTCCTTCCGTAGATATTCAAAAGTAAATGTTATTTCAAATAAATTATTATTCTAAGTTTACAATTTAATTTCGAACAGCAGAGATGTATTTCGATCACTAATTGCGGCTTAGGGCGTCTATCTCTCACCAGGAGTTACGTAATTGGTTTTGAGTTACGGTCACACTAAGTATAAAGGTAAACATTGCTATACTAGCTTTTGTGCCTGTCTTGATTTACTTTATTTAGTACTTGCCTATCTGTTAGAAAATACCTGCCTCCTTGTATGAGTATCATTAGAGCCTTAACTTCTTATTAGTATTAGTAAAGTAGGCACCTATATTAGAAAGAATTAAACAAAATGATCCACTGATCAGAAGGAGGAAGATCTCGAAGGTGTGTGCGAATTTTTGTCTGTGTGACTGTTACGGAATTACGATAACAACAACAAACTTGGTACAATGAGAACTGGTTATCCAGGTCAACATACAAGCCATTTTTCACTGCGGGAAAATATCTAATTTTTGAGAATTTATTCTAACCGCGCATTATTTTTTCTTTCTCTGTCTCTTTGTATGGAAGTGCAAGTTCGCGGCACTGCACGGTAAAGCCGCGTAGTGCGCTATGTCTAATACTCTTTTATACAAAGAATATTTTGCAGTGCAGTGCCGCGTTGCTCCGCTGCAGTGCAGTTACGCCTAGTGCGCGCGGACCTTAAGTGAAAATCAAAAATTCATCGTGTGAGAATTAAATCATTTACGACTAGACTCGCTATAACCTTTATTATGGTAATTAAATATGTTTTAAGATAATGCATTATGCGAACGTGTTTTGGTACATAACGTAACATGGTATTAATCTTTACCTAAATAAATAAGTAACTCATCATTTGATTTCGATGAATATCTTACGAGATATCATAGTTTTAGCATAACTCCGCAAAAAAAAATAGTGTAATAGCGGTCGTGAGGAGGGAGGGGAGCCGGTAGCTCAGCGAAGTATTTGGTTTCCAGCCTTTGGAACGCGAGCAAAGCCGCGGGAAAGGCTAGTGCTTAATATATTTACATATACGAAGAAATCCAGGCAATAATACTAAAGGTGAACATCAATTTCGCAACATAGGACCTATGGCATGTGCGGCGTGCATAGTGGAATGTAATGGTATCAAGAGAGCTCGCAGCATACTTCGAGAAGGACGTGACACTATTTGTGCTGTAATTTAGCTTTGGCAATTGATTTCTCATAGAAATGAAATACTGAACTAATTCGTAATAGAGGTTATAGGTTCACATTATGAAGACTTTCTTCGGTTTGTTTCTTTTATAGATATGGTATGATTTAGTTAACAAGAAGATAATTTAAATATGTAAAAAATTATATGGTGTATATCGTAGTAAAAGTTTGACGACATGTTTGGCATTGCCCCTACTTGCTGTGCCATGTCGCGGGTTCGACTCCCACTGACACATTTGTTAAATGTCCCAACATTTACTTACAATTGTTTTCCCATTAGTATTTAGCAAGTTTTATTGCTGTTTATATTGTATACATTTTCGTTTCGTGAACAAAATTAATAATAATATCAGCAATTCACAAGTTATAAATGATGAATGTGACATATTTGCATTTCACCTTGTGTGCTTTCCTTAATTAAGCGGTGAGACATTTGTGTAATCAGTAATTACAGATGATAGCAGTGAGGTTAGAGTCAACGTTCTAATTAATACAGTATAGTCTATAGTATTGTTTATTTATTCACTAGTCTAGAAGTTACTCTTACTTTGCTCTGCCTCTTTAATAGTTATTATTTACATACAGACAGCGCCACCTATTAGGAATTTTTATTGTGCATCATCTTGAGCCCTTTTTAACGTCGAAATGCTGGGCACGGGCCTCCCTCAGTATGAAGGGGTTCAGGCCATAGTCCATGTTGGCGGACTTCACATGTCTTTCGAAAACTAGCTAGGTTTTCTCAGACATGTAGGTGTCCTCACGATGTTTTCCTTCACCGTAAGTAATATCAAGTGGTAATAATGATAGAAATGATTCGCATATGAAAATATCAAAGGTGCGAGACCCGGATTTGAACCCGCATCACTCGGCGAACTATACTATATCCAAGCGAACGCGTTACCGCTGTGCTAACACTGTCATTTTTATTATTAACCTATGTCTTTTATTCAGCTCTCTAAAGTTTCGTAGCAGTTGTTATTGGCATGTTTTTTTAAGTACTGTTTTTGTTACAACAAGTAATGATACTAAAACTTCTTAGAAAAGACTTAGTAACAGTAAATTCACGTTTAAAGTGTTCATTTTATGAAAGCAGATCAAGCTGTTAGAAATCTCGCAATACAATTTATCTCGTGAGTAAAACTTCAATAAAGTAGGACTTCCTTTACCATTAACTGTTGGAATTGTGTAGTTTCTAGAGAGCAGTTTAATTGAAATCTGATACTTTTAAATGTATAAAGAAAAGTAGTGTCTTCTGATAAGTACATTGTACTTAAAACATAAATAAAATAACCAATTTAAACTAAAATAACTTCTTTTACTTCGGAATTGCTCTAAAATCAATTATTCTGTCCGGAGGAAAAGATATTTTTCTTGAAACTTGTATAAGATATACCTTATACTTATATATGTATCATTAACTCCTTGCCTATTTCCCAAATTACTTCGGGTCGCAGTACGTCCATACTGCTTAGTACTTACTGGTTTCGGCAAAAGTTTTACGACTGGCCTGCCCTGCCCTTTTTGGGAATGCTATTGTTCGCCCGCCATCAAGCAAGGAACCCTAGGTGCGATGTCCCTTTACGCTTTAGTAGTCTTCTACGACACCCACAGATTGCTATGGGGTAGCCATATATATTATATGCACATATATATGTTAGAGAATAATTGATAATAATTAGTTATGTTGCCATGTACGAAATTTCATACACGATTGAGGGTAGTTGGAAGACGGTACTTGACAATAGTGTTTGACACATGTCATCGTAAATGTTATAAAGCGTGAGTTAATAGCGCGAGTGGGGCTACTTTACTGTGGACACTCGACTGTGCCGCACGAAGTATATTGTGACAGTGTAATATTAAATCCATCGCCATCCCTAATATATAAAAATAATAAAATATTGAGTAAAAAAATACAAGAGAAACAAGCATAATTTTAGTAGTTTTAAAATGGTATGTATGATATACACTCTTCTATATAGTTTTCCTACTTAGAAGTATATCAATGATTCTGAATGCAATTCAGTTCAGTTCAGCATAAGTCAGTTAAAATAATTGTAATTTTTGTACTAATAAATGAAACACAAACCTAAATACTAACAATTCACGAAATAAACTAAATTTGACTGTTCCGTTTCTGGTGTAGTGATCCTCGCTTTGCTTCATGTCATTAAATAACACAATTAAGGATGACTGCGCTAAAGCCTGTTTTACGCTGCTGAGCTACATAGGTTTACCTCAGGTTTACTCACTAACTAAACATTAGTCACTTTACAAGCTTCAATTTGCATGTAAAGCCACTAGGAGTGTTTTAAATTTACTGTACGTAATGATCATTATGAAAATAAATATTTTTTTAATAGAGTTTAGATGATGTATTTCATCTAAAATGAAGAAGATAAAATGAAGAAAGTAATGATACTTCCATTTTCATCATTTCTTATGACATATAATACTTAAATGTATATTCAAAATATTAGTTTACATTAACGTATATAATTGTAGGGGCAAATGCGAGCGGAGTAAGGGTGAGACGGTAGTATATGGGGTCCCTTAGTCTGGACCATGTCATAGCTCCAATCAAATCCAATTGAAACGTCATCAGTCGTCAGACAAGGCTGCTTACCTTTCATAAGCATTGAGTAACTTACTCAGTAACAGTATTCTATTGTAAGAACATCGTAATTATTATTGTTTTTGGTATGTAGATGTTACATACATCTACATGAGAAGTACCTGAGCGAACTGCGGGCGTACATAATATTATCTTATATAACGTTAGCCTAGAAAGTGTTTATTTTTTAAAAACTATAATCACTTTATATTTTACCTTACATAATAGTTAAAACATATTTGTTCTACGATAATGCCTTTTGTAAGTATTACTCAAATTATCTGTAAGTAGAGTGTAAAGGTAAAACGTTTAATTCGAGTACTGCCTGGATCTTCGATAATTAAATCACAGGTTGGGTTGGCACTTGAATGGTAATTATTAAGGATAGCGATCTATGTCGAACCTCACTAAATGTAATAAACATTTATTTACTAGCCATATGACCCTTACTCCACTTACCATGATGAAGAACCATCAACCCTCATTAATATTCCTTTCCACCCTTCAATACGAGGGGGATCGGAACAAGGCCCACCTTGACCAAGTGCTGTTTGGCGGACTGCACATGTCTTTAGAAAACTTATAAACTCTCAGATAATCAGGCTTCCTAATGATGTTTCTCTTTCCTATATAACAAGTAGTAATTCAGGCACGAGAATTAGGATTTGAAGTCGCTTCAAAGCTCTGAAGCTTGTGTAAAATTAACAAAAGATGACAAGAAGAGCCTAAACAATAATATACCTTGTATTATAATTTTAAAAATCATCCCCCGCGTATTAAAGGAAGACTGGTGCCCATTAGTGGGACATTCAAAAGTGCTGAATACAGCATATTTAAAAAATAGAGCAGTTCGAATGTTTGTCGATTAACAAAATTGTTATCTTACTCAAGCAAACAAGGCTAGCCCAAACAATAGTCCATCCAATTATAGGATAGTGTTGTCCCTGTCCATGTGTCTATTAAATTACGTCTACGACTTTCAATACCTAGTAAGGTTCTTTCAGACATACACGTTCCTCCTTCTCCTTCCTCATCAAAGGAACGATATAATATATAAGTGTAAATCTATACTAATATTATCAAGCTGAAGAGTTTGTTTGTTTGTTTGGCTGGTTGGTTGGTTGAACGCGCTAATCTCTTAAACTGCTGGTCTGAATTGAAAAATTCTTTTGTGTTGGATAGTCCGTTTATCGAGGAAGGCTATAAGCTATATTATCGATGAAAAATGTTGCAAAAACTGGAGGTATTTGGTTTCCAGGAAAAGGTAAAGGCTAGTAATATATATAATAGGGTTCCTCATCAAAGGAACTATATAATATATAATAGGTATGTGTTCAGTATTTTTGGTATTCAGTGTGTACAAACAGACAGACACGGAAACTTCATGAATACTTAATTACCATCAACCACATTAATATTACTCTAATTTATTTGATAGCCGGAGACGTAGTCCTCAATATTATTCATGGTGTAGTGCGAATGAATTATTAATTTCCTGCCGACCTCTTATATTAGCGAGAATCTACATGTATGTAGAAGATAAACGATTCACTTAAAATATCATTAATAATTAATCAACCTAACCTGATTTCTACGTAATAAAGGCCTGATGAACCAAAGAAATGGTTTAAGACTGTATTTTTAATGGTATGTGGAAAGCCTGTAAAGGACAAAAATGCTGATTCAAAATATAACTTGACTAGCATCTCCTGCGGCTTCGCACGCGTTCTTAAGATCGGATACCAAATTCTATCTGAGTCGTGCGGTATAGTACCTCGCAGAACTAACGCTCTTCCTGTTTTCGCCACATTTTTTATTGATGCTATTAGTCGAAGCGTGATGTAATGTAGCCTATAGCCTTCCTCAATAAACAGACTGTCCAACATAAAAAGAATTTTTCAAATCGGGCCAGTAGTTCATGAGATAAGCGCGTTCAATAAAACAAACAAACTCTTCAGCTTTATAATGTTAGTATAGTTATAACTTATACTATTAACTTGCTTAAAAGGATGTCCTAAGAACGGATTAATGTATATGAAAAGGCTAAGGATCATCAATTTCAGAATATTTTAAGGGTAAATTCCATTTCTTCCGAACATTATTACGTAAGGCTTTGTTGAAAATACTATGAAGAGATACTCATGTAGATGAATTGTAACTTAAGGATCTACTTCAATTTCCATTAGATTGAGTAAAGCTATGTAAGTGTTCTCTACATATAAATTCGTCATACTGTAGAGTTTGATGACTTAATTAGTTTTACTCACTAAGTTAATTGTTACAGGTTCAATTTTCACACATTTTTCTGCTACATCCTAACGCCCGATCAACTTATAGTTCGGTGAGCTCTCCATCTGGTGATTTATATAAGATTTATAATGTTATGTATATAAGAAACAAAACGTGCTTAAAAAATTTTAGTAAAATTAAGTTTCACTCGAATGACACCGGTAACATTTCTAGCTTAAAAATACTTTACCAGTTTAGTTAAGACCAGTGATTGGTACAACAGTGTGTTTAGAGCCTAAATATTCAATCAAATCAAAATATTTTATTCAGCATAAAATTGTTACAATTTCTTACTGAACGTCATGTGTCTACCACCAGTTCGGAAAGAAGAAACCTCTGACCTGAGAAGAACTGGCGGAAGAAACTCAGCATAAAATTCATAAAACTGATAAAATAATTGTTACATATTACGTATTACGTAGGTTTGAACACTATTGCTTTGTAAACTGCCACAATGTGATCACAGAGAACAGATACGTCAAGTTACCTTTGACATCAAATTCCGATAGCTAGTTGACATAGTACAAGATGGCTACCGAAATCAATAATATTTAATTGGCTTCTATATAATAGTGATTCTATTACACCGTGTAGGCTTATTTTTGAAAACATTGTACGTGTCTTAATCTTTACATAGTAGTAAGATTAAAACAAAATCGCTTCGCACCTAGATCTTTTACACTACGCAATGATTTTCACTGCAGTTTTCACCAATAAACAGAGTGATACGAAAGGAAGCTTATATGTAAAATACGTGCATATGAAAGCGGACAAAGCCGAACAAGTATTATATTATTTCTGAGAAATTTATACTAATTGTTAAAACGAAGGGACGAACCCAAGCGAAGCGAGGGCGAGTCGCTAGTTAAATATATTTAATCTGTTCAGTTAAGGAACAGAACAGAGTACCACTTTCTTTTTAGAAGTTGGATCATAATACCCAAAATATAATTTAGATTAAACAAAATTTCTATTACTATAATACCTGTATAGAAAATTGTTAATCTATTATTATTAATATAATAAAGCTGAAGAGTTTGTTTGTTTGTTTTTTTGTTTGTTTGTGTGGTTGAATGCGCTAATTTCAGAAACTACTGATCGGAATTGAAAAATTCTTTTTGTGTCGGATTGTCCGTTTATTGAGGAAGGCTATAGGCTATATACGCTACGACCAATAGGAGCGGAGCATCAAAAACAGGAAGGATGGGCGTTAGTTCTGCAAGGTACCATACCGCGCGTTTCATAAAAAATTTGGTTTCCGGCCTTTAGAACGCGTGCAAAGCCGCGGGAAATGCTAGTATACTTATATTTAAAATTCTAAATAACCAGTAAAGTAAGTAAAATTAAGTAAATAACATAAAATTATCGTCAAATGTATCTCGTTTGTATAACAAGCGCAAATATATATTTCGCTGACTGTCAATTACCTAAAGATTTCCACGGTATAATGGAACCGGCCGTAAATTGGAATAGATTGCTCAATACGCCGCCGCCTCCATGAGATAATAATGCTTACGGCAATGATGATTGGAGTGTTCGCATATTGGATATATAGTGAAAACGTTAAAATTTTCTTAGGTTCTAGCGAATATTTGTAAATATTTAACTTTTAAGATTTTTTGGCGGATTTCTAGTTCCTGTTGCGACGCAATTGATCGTAATAGATATGTTTTTTTTTGTAGTTTTATAAATGTTTTTTAATATTTTGTGATGTAAAAGCTTTTAGATACAGGAGATGAAACAAAATTTTTGAAGAGAGGATCTAGCAATTTTTCGAAAGACATGTTAACTCGCTAATCCTGATGAACTTCGTGTTAAGGGGTGGCCCATCCCCAGAGTGGGATATTAAAAGGTCTAAGTACTTGTTATAACTTTCTTGTAAAAAAATCTAAATATGTACTAGCTATTTCGCTCTCAGATAGATATTTTAATTTTATTTACACGTGTCTACGTACGTATACATAGCAATTGCCTAAAGTTTTGACCAACATCTCCCTAAAGCTTCACAGGTACCTTAAAGTAGCAACAACAGTGCAGCGATTTTCAAACCACAAAAGCGCCAGCAAACCCTAATTTTGAATTACAAAGGCTTTACCTTCCAAATAGCAATCCTCGGCATCAAACGGTCGAGTCGTTTGTTCCCATATATGAGATACAGCGATTAGTATACGCATTGTAAACTTGCAACGGAAATGTAAGTATATAACGTTTGGTGCAGTTTGTAGTGAGCTTACTTTCTTGCGCCAGCGGTCGCGGGTTCGAGTCCCGCTGGGGGCATACATTTGTTAAACTCGGATGTTTGTACTTCAGTCATGGGCTTTTATTTATAATATGTATGTATTTAAACTTAAATATGTAGCATATCAAGTATCTGGGCCTCAAGTCTGCTATTTTACATGAATTGTCATTATAGAACAATGCAATTTTAATTAAATTACCATTAGGTAGTCAAAAATTTCGTAGTCTACTAAATTTACAATGGTCGATCAATGGTCTTGTCATTTTGACAATTTCGTCAATTGTAAAATCGTTCGTAAAATGTTTATTTAGGCTAAGTTCGATTATATGTTATCAATATATGTTTTAAAGGCTAAGCATTATGTAAAATGATCATACAAAGCCAAAAAGATAGATTAACAGACTACGCAATATGTTTGATCATTGACTTGTCATTACGTACGGGACTACAAATTATTTGCAAAGTGTCATTGAATTGTCAGTGATACACCATCGGAAGACCATTGAATTAGTAGACTACCAAAATTGCAAAAAGTAGCAATTACGATGTCATTGATAGACAATTGTAACACCATTGCAATAGCAGACTTGAGGCCCTGGTATCCGTAACACAAGCTTCGTAGCTTACCACGGGACTAGATGGCGCTGTGTGTAATAATGTCCCAACAACAACATATATAAAAAAATAGTAAATATGTTTTTTTTATGTATGAGGAGAAAAATGTAACAGTCAAAAAAATTATGATACACATATAAAAATTCTAACTAAGTCAAATCTCGGATTAAAAATGACATCAAGTATTACCTACTGGAAAGTCTTTTTGGCATTCTTTGTACCAAGAATTTTCCATTAATTCATATTTTGTACCAGATCTTACATAAACGCTGTGTTCAAAGAATTGCTTAAGTATGCAATGTATTGTATTTTAAATGTCTTCTAACCATCTTTTTGGAGTTCTTTATTTGATTTGACGAGAAAAACAGAAAAGTGGTGAAAATATCAAGTATTTGAGTAAATCTAAGAAAATATGTATTGTATTGTTTATTCTTGTCACAAATTGAGATATTTCATAGCGATATAGAATCCAAATCGTACCTTTACTTCAAATATCTCTCGTAAAATAAAATATATTGTTTAAATCTAAATTTTTTTTCTACTTACTACGGACGGACGAACGGTCAGATGGAGGGATGGATGGGTGGATGAATGGGTGGATAGGTGGTGGATAAATAGATACTCTTTATTAAATTAAAACAAAATAATAACATGCTAAGAATATATATACAGCAGGCGGTCTTATCGCTAAAAGCTATCTTTTGCAGGCAACCTTGAGAAGGAGGAGGAGCAAGTGTGTGAAAGAAATGGTAGGCAGTGAAATGATTAGTTATTATAAATGGACTAATATATAGTATATACGCAAACATGGGACACTATTATTAGGTATACACAGCGCCATCTAGTTCCGAGCTAAGCTACGAGGTTTGTGTTACGGTTACCAGATAGTTTCTACACTAAACTATTATATAACTTTAAATACATACATATTATTGAAATAAACACCTATGACTAGAGTATAAACATTCCTGTTCTACAAATGAGTGCCCCCAGCGGGACTCGAACTCGCGATTGCTGGCACAGCAAGTACAATACATCTATACTAATATTATAAAGCTGAAGAGTTCATTTGTTTGTTTGTTTGTTTGGATGAACGCGCTAATCTCAGAAACTACTGGTCCGAATTGAAAAATTCTTTTTTTGTTGGATAGTCCGTTTATCGAGGAAGGCTATATAACATCACGCTACGACCAATATGAGCGGAGCATCAATGAAAAATGTTGCAAAAACGGGAAGCGTTAGTTCTGCAAGGTATCATACCGCGCGGCTCAGAAAGAATTTGGTTTCCGGTCTTTAAAACGCGTGCAAAGCCGCGGGAAATGCTAGTTTAGGTATAAAGCTATACATTTTCTGTGTATAGATTTTATCGTATGTCAGTCATGAGCAATTATTGGTAACTCGATCATTTGCCAAATTGAAATCACATTGAATTTTGAATGGACTATAACGTTGTTACATACAAGCGTGCACTGTGCGAATTATTCATTAACTCGTTTTTACCCGCGACTCTGTAGCAGACATGCTCTTACTAAAATCTGAATTTACGTATACTATATGTTGGACATTAATATATGGTTGATATTTTGTTTCTATTATGTTTGTAATCCCAAGAATATATGTTATGTGACTCGAACATACTAAAATAACAATATTTATTGTAGAACTAGCAAACCAGGCCCGCTGGGCGTAAGTTACAGTTAGTTAAGGGGCTTTTTTATAATTTTCTAATGAAATATATTATATCTAATAATATAATATATAATATCTAATGAATTATATATAGCCTAAGTTATGTATTATAATATTAGGTATCTGCTAGTTAAACTCCCGTCAAAATTGGCTGAGCTGTTTCAGAGATTACCTGGACCAAACAGACAGACAGACAGATAGACAGAGGAACAAAAAATTTAAATTTGGTTTTTTGTTGCTAGTATCGTATATTTTCATATGCATTTACTAAAAAGCTGTTAATTTGAAATTAAAAACAGTCACTTCAATTTTATTTATAATATATTATTAAACTGATGTACTGATTTATACAAATATATAATTTGGCTTTTACTACAAATGTAAGTTGTACACATATGCTAATCAAATCAAAATATTGTATTCAGCATAAAAATTGTTACAATTTCTTACTGAACGTCATGAGTCTACCACCATTGATGATTAATGATTTACAATAATCGTATATCAAACAAATCTCATGTCGTTTACGTGTTGATATAAATTCATGGGGAATGAGTAATTTATTCATGAAATATCTGCCGTTCAAATCAGTTACATCGTGACAGCAAACTCGCAATATATTCCAACATAACATAAATTGCAATGGCTTATCGTAATCATTTTCCATATATTAGACGTTACTTTTAACACGTCTTCTATGTATATTTTAAACTTATATATGCGCAGGAATTACATGATTTAATTCCCCCATCCCCCTTTCATCATCGGACGACGCGACGAACGGCTGGTCTCCATCCTTATGTCGTGGACATCACACCTGTCCGGACGAAGCGTTTCGCTTCGTCATTTATTATACGTACGGCTAAGGATTGGAACAACCTGCCTGCATCAGTGTTTCCGTCCGATTACAATATGGGTGTCTTCAAGGCAAGAGTGAATAGGTGGCTACTGAATTAGTGCGACTTACCATCTACGACTACGTTACCACTTACCATCAGGTGGAACGTAGTCAAGCACTTATTCAGAATGAATAAAAAAAAAAAAAAAAAAACTCAATATTATTGCAATAATTAACCGTGCTTATATTTAATCATGGGGAATTCATATACGCATACCATCTATATACATATAGGCTGTTATGTGAGATTCAATGGCTAGAGAATCTAGTATTCCCACTCACGAACTAAATCACGACTTTCCTACGGCTGGTTTGCCATTAGACAAGTACCAGGTCCTTCTGGTACACCTCCTACGTAGGTAAATGAAAAGTGGTTATTTGCTTCACACCCGGCTGGATTGCCGGACGCCATGTCATCGGGGCATCATGGTCACGTCACGTAATGATCTCGCGCCGCCTCATTAAGACAGGGTAGGTTTTGCTGCGTAGTTATAGTGGGCAGTACTGGATTTTAGCTCCACATAACAACCTGTTATAAGTGTTAGTAATATAAAAAGGTATTAATATAAGTAAAAAAGTTATGAAACATTATATTAACAAGTAATTAAGTATGAGTTCTAAAATATTTCTATAATATTTCTCATAAAGCTCTCTTGCAACAACTTTTATCAAAAGTAAGGTCTGAAAAGGACTTCTTTCAGTTACACGGACCCGCCATGTCATGTCATACGATTCCATCATTAATAACCGTTACATTGACAAGTAAAATGCTTGCTCTAAGAACATCTATATATCAAAATATATTCTAGTCACTCGCCATCGCTTTGTTCAATGTTCAAGACTTTCGCTACAACTTGCGTGTATCTAAGTTTCTTTTTACCGACCTCCGTTCTTTTTATATTTTTTGTGCTTAATATGTTTACAATATATTCGTATACTAAACTAAAGACTTACCATCGTTCAGTTCAGGTCCGTCTCTACGAACGTTGGTGTAAATTCCTCGGATATGTGATGTTTTCCCGCAGTATAATAACATAAAGGGTATATGTTGAACCGGATAAGCTGTCTTCGTACCAAATTTTATCAAAATTAGTCCAGTACTTCTCTCATAATGCGGTGAAAAACAGACAAAATCAAACTATTTCAATAAGATTTTCCAAAAAAAATATTAACTTATGTACCGATGCAATTCCTGATTTGATGATATAATAGAAGTTAGCCGAATTTTTATAATCCTTTTTTTTAAAATATACATTCTAGTTATAAATTAGTTTAACTTGTAATTAAAGTGTGCGACTTGTAGTCGAAGTTAAAACCATAATCATTAATCATCATTGGAAAGTTAATGAAAAGTAATATGAATAGAAATTGACATAATACCTATATTAAACAACTGAACCAAAAAGAAGAAAATCGATGGAAAAATAGAGGAGAAAATGGTAAACTGTTTCGTCCTTGCCTATCTTTACATACTCAAATAATTTTTCTGTACGTGTACACAGCTCCAAAGCGGTCCAAAATTTTTTTTCTGATTGCCACGTAGCATTTATTTTATTATGGAAAACAAATATGCCAACAAAAAGTCAAAAATTCCGGCACGACGTCTAGTCCGCTAGGTTATTAATAGATCTATTCAACATCGTAAGAAAAAATGAAGAAGGGGATGATATAAGAAGTCGTGAGCGATGGCTATCCAGCATACTCATTTCAAGATAAGTGCGGCTTATCTTTTGTTGTAGATGATAAATCGACAGGATTGTCCCAGAAAGCCCTTGTACTGCTTATGGATGTTACACTACTTTCGCATGTAAATTAAGTATGTGGTATAATATTATTAGTCGGTTGCTTTCGGTTCGATTTATTGTTTAGCGTTAATAGTCACGCTCATCATACTAATATCTATTGATTACTAACTGCCTCAGTGGTGCAGTGGCTAGCATGTACGGCTACATATCTAGGATCCTGGGTTCGAGTTCCGGGTCGGGCCATGTTAACTTACTAGGGCGGTCTGTTAAGAATATCCGAATATCCAGAATGGATTTTTGAATGAAATTCGATTGAAAGAACCGAACGACTTAGGCTTTGGTTTCGGATTAAGTCATCATAGGTATTAACTAATATACTAGGCCTAACTATAGGCCTGGGATTGCTTCAGGCCGTGCTTTTATCTCTACATGTAAGTTTTTTTACATTAGTAATCAGTTTGTTCAAATACGACACATAAAAAGCCACAGAAAGAGGGTTGTTTAAAAAGAGCTTTTCAGTAACAGGTATAATATTATATCATTTTTATCTTTACCCGCCAGAGCAATATTCATTGACGCATTGAGTGGAATTCTTTGCGTCGCGATTTTGCCGTATTTTTATTATTTTTCAGACTTCGGATTATGTGTTCAAATAAAATATAATGAAATATTTCTACTTTTGTCTTTTATGAGAATATTTCTATATGTGTATTGTAATAAAAAATATTTTCGTGCTTGAAAATGTTATAACATTCCGCTACAACCTATATTTGGATCTTCTGGTTGGAAATTCTATTATACATGTTTACATAAATAAATAAATAGGTTGCGACATTATTACAACTGTTCTAGTTCTGTGGTAAGCTACGAGGCTTGTGTTACGGATACCAGATATTTTACATTTTAAATACATACATATTATAAATATAAAATCCCATGACTGGAGTACAAACATTCGTGCTCAAAAAATGAATGCCAGCGAGACTCGAACCCGCAACCGCTGGCGCAGAAAGTAGGGTCACTACCAACTGAGCCAAACGTGTCGTCATATCATAAAATTCAGAGTATAATCTTGATCCATGAAATTGTATAAAGCTTAGAGAAGGCAAATAGTAAAGAAAACATTTCCCATTATGCAGCTTTTCAGTTTCATATGAAATCAAGATTAAATTTCATCATGTCTGGAACAAATAGCGCGGTTTTGAATACAAATGCAGGCAATGTTTCGTGCAGTTTTAAAATTCAAACCGTGTTTCTACTTCTGAGTTCACTCGTTCAAGATATTTCAAATATTTGCAGTAAAGCCTAAAATATTATGGAAGTATATAATGCATTATGGTTATTATTGGCATAGTATACTGCCTCGGTGGTGTAGTGGCTAGCATTTACGGTCATACATCGAGAGGTCCTGGGTTCGAGTCCCAGGTCGGACCAAGTTTAATTATTGAGTCTTTCTGTTTAGTAAGCCTCAGTAATAGCCCGGAGTTGGGAAGTTGGCGGTGAGTCAACCCCGTGCCGAGGCAGAGCACGTAAAGCCGTCGGTCCTGCGCCTTAGCTCTCACTGGTCGTGTCGAGTAGTCGTCCCACCGGAGTATGAGAGTGATAGGAATAGAGAGTGAGTGCACTTGTGTCTGCGCATACACTTGTGCACTATAATATCTCCTGCGCAATTGGCCAGTCTCAATGAGATTGGCCGCCATGGCCGGAATCGGTCGGAGAACATTATTATTATTATTATTGGCATAGTTGTGTTGTGCCAGTGTGTTTCTTTATTGCAGTGTATCACGTGTTCGATTTTGGACGTTTCAACGTATATTAATATTTATTATTAAAGATAAATAAATATTAACAGAAAATAGAAAATTAGTTTTGTGTCTTTCTTTTAGTTGAGTATTTAAGAAAATAATGAATGGATCAACACTTAGCAAGAGGTTCCAGTTATACCTTCTTTTGACATCCGTGCAACAAACTTACACATTCGCGTAAGATCAATAATAGGTACATACTCGTATTAGTAGGATCCTTCTAACTGCATTCATCGTATAACGAATTCAGTATAAGGATCCTCTATAATATATATATCTAGGATCTAAAGCAAAATAAACAGACTAAAAACTTAGAAATTTCATCACAGAACTATGAATTGACAAAAAGTTTTCATTTTCATTTATTACAATTCAAAATGCGTGTCTATATTTAAAGGTTTTATTAAAAAACAAACACAAAAGGCAAATTTCATTTGAATCACCAATGTGTAGACCTAATTGGTCCATTAAAAGCCAGGGCCCATATGAAATAAAAAGAATTTCAAAAAGCAGATGAAGTCGTGGGCAATAGCTAGTGACGTACATGATAACATTGACCATCGACCCGTAAGCCCAAACAAACGATACTGTCAGTTTAAACCAATATCGATTTGGCCATTGCCAAAGATTGAATTACAGATATTACTTGTACAAATTGAGAGAAATTGGAAGGTCGTGTTTGGTTTAATATTGGCTATATATAAGGTTTCTATATCGAATGCTATGTTTTTTGATGCACCTCTTAACTGTATAGTATTCGATTGACAGACAAAAATTGTAAAAGCTATAGTTTCGACATGTGTATCACATAGTATAAAACAAAGTCGCTTCCCGCTGTCTGTCTGTTCAAAAGGTTTATATGTATAATACACTAGCGGAACCATCGGCTTCGCTTGCATTAAATCTAGAGACGAACCCCAGCAAAGCAAGGGTGAGACGCTAGTCGATAATAATAATGACTATTTCAATAAGATTATCCAAAAATATTTAATGTATAAAAGAGTGTGTATAAAAGAGTCCAATCTAATAGAGATATTATAATGAAAAGATCATAGGTGGTCAAAATAAATGAAAAATTCTCCATCTTATTGTAAAATATTGTAATAATAGAATAAAAATCTGTATAAATACAAGAGAATACGTAGATTATACAGTAATTTTTTAAGAAAGTTCTTTTTTGACAAGAAT
This sequence comes from Boloria selene, assembly GCA_905231865.2. Taxonomy (NCBI): domain Eukaryota; kingdom Metazoa; phylum Arthropoda; class Insecta; order Lepidoptera; family Nymphalidae; genus Boloria; species Boloria selene. The sequence continues at coordinate 983,279 of HG993132.1, forward strand.
TGCTCAATTTCAAGTTATTTTTAAAATGTACTATGTACAGTCGTAAGCAATGACATGTATACGTTGACAACTTTTCAAATATATGTAAACATCCTTCGTTGCAAAAGAAAGTATACAAGCTTTGTGTCAAAATAAAGTATCCGTAAGTTGTTTCATAATTAAGTATACATTTTTATCAATTCATAGTAAATAACATAAAACGAATATTATTGTATACACGTTTCGTGTTATAAGTATGTAGCCATTAGTCTAAGAACTAAGAATAAAACATTAAAGAATATTTTTGTATTTAACAAAGTTTTCTAATACGAATACTATGTCTCTTTCATTAAATACGTGAATTCTTTAAACTGGTCCATAGAAGTTTAATTTATTTTTATATGCTGAGTGATTGAATCAATTCGACGACCTGATTCTCCAGGATGCGCCTTGAATTCACTTCAGGCAGAGCTCTCCTAAACAGCTTTACCCAGGGTATATGAGATATCCTCTGCAGCCAACCGCACAGACAGGTTTTAAAGTATTGTAACACCATGATTCGCAAACTTAATAATTAGATAATTAACAGTAAAATATTTTTAAGATCTTTGGCTTATTGCATCGGAAAATGAAACAAAATTGAAAAAAAGAGAACACATAATACTAAGCTTTTAAAAATGTATTATTATGTATTTAAATTTAAATATTATAATGCATTTTTAAATCATACGTATAATACAAATATTATCGCGTAATAGAGTGTGCATATGTGTATGTGTAAGAGCACGTTTGTAACACATTCACAACATTGGATGACAGTTTTAAACTTTTGACAATTCGAAGACAAGATCAGTTTATTGAAAATTTTAATTTGTAATAAAGCATTACCGGAAAGGATTCGAAATTATTAGAATTACAACTGACAATTCTCTAATTGTTTAATTTGCGTTGTTATGGGAAACATACTGTTTCGTAAATTCGCCTTTGATATTGATAGTTATCATAGCTCAATCGGCGTGGCTAGTATGCGTTTCATATCTTTGCAGCGCGAGTTCAAATCCCGCGCGTGTGTGAGTTTTTTTTTTATTTTTGTTAATTTCATGAGTATATTTTAATTAATTTTTGTTTTCCACATTTGTGAATGTATAAGAGTATACAATAATACGTATAATTATAATAGAGCAGCGAGTTAAAAAATCTATACATAAATATTTTTAAAAACACTGACTGTAACGTATAGTGCATTGAACTGTTTGTTATATGTTATTGTTTAACACAAAAAGTACAAAATTTTAAAAATTGATGTTCTTTCTGTTTCTTGCTATGCATTTAGTCTTCTTCTTCTTGCCGAGTCGATGGCAATTGTTAAAGTGATAGAGCCCAATACTCGGCCACTATAATAATTGCATAAGCTCCTCTAAGTTGCAGGTAACAGGGCAAGGTGGTCATATTAGTAAGTGTAAGAGAGGAAGAGTACCACATCTGCACTCCAGGCCACCGTTCGCAAATCCCTACCTGGTCAAGTTTTCCTTGCTTCTGCTAACCTGAGTCCTAAGTCTGTTAAGAGACTTTCAGGTCTAACAAGGCAAACAAACTATGTCCAAAGGAAAGATTCTCGATATGCATACGGAATGAGAAGCTGTTAATTTATAAAACAGACACAATTTATCAATTTTATTTAAATATTTATATATAAATATCTATGTTTTTTTATTATCATACTATGATTAAATCATATTTTAGTAGAACAATTAAAAAATGCATCTTTTTTTAAAATGTAAGAAACTAGCATTTCCCGCGGCTCCACCCGCATTCTAAAGATCGGAAACTAAATACTTAGATATCGAGATTTTTAAAAATGAGATATTTTCCAGTAGTAAAAAGTATTTTATATCTTGACCCAAGTGACCAGCTATCATCATACTAAATTTCATCAAAATCCGTCCAGTGGTTTTCTCGTGATGCGGTCACAGATAGACAAAAATTCTAAAAACAATAGATTAGAATCTGTATGGATAGTAATGTCTATTTCAATTAGGTAGATTTTCCAAAAAAAATTTTAATGTACAGATTTGACTCAGTCATAATTTTATTATATGTTTATGTATAGATAGGTAATGAATTATTTGACTTTTCAAAATAGATTTTAAATTGATGTCTTTGTATCGACACGCAAAACGGCAACGTCGCTTACGTTGCCGTTCCGTCAAATAACATGTGGCATAATATATATTATTTTTATTATCTGCCAGTTACTTTATTAAGAAGTTTTATAATGAAACAGAAAAAATATATCAGCAACTATTATCGCTAATCGCCGTGCGCGTTCACACAAAAAGTATTGAACCGATTTTGTGTAGTGATAGATTACCTACTAAGGTCAATATTTAGGATGCCGTTTACTACAGGATAATCTTTTATTCTCACTGGATAATACAATTATAGCTGGTTCTATGAAGTGGTTCACATAAAAGAGTGGTGGAAATTTAAATGGGAAATGAATTGTTGGTATATTATAAGTAATAGCATCTATTAATATATAATATTGTTATAAAATATTAACTAAAATGTTAATGGAAGAGAAACAGTATATGTATTAGAAAACTTTGTTTCAAATACGAAAATATTATTTTATGCTTTTCGAAAACGAAACTGTGCACAAAATGTGCACAGACTATATGACTACATCCTTATAAATATTCGTTATAGTCGGCTAATATTCGTTTTATGTTATTTACTGTAAATTGATAAAAATGTATACTTAAATATGACGCAACTTACGGATACTTTATTTTGACACAAAGCTTGTATACTTTCTTTTGCAACGAAGGATGTTTACATATATTTGAAAAGTTGTAAACGTATACATGTCATTGCTTACGACTGTACATATAGTTAAACTTTAAAGTAATTAAAGCTCTAGAAGCAAGTAAGCTTTCAGAACAGTGAAGCTTACTCAAAAGTCGTTCGAAACAAATACCCAGAGCTCATTAATAGATGATTCCATATTAAACGAGAACCACTTTCAGTCTTGAAACATTTATTTATAAATTTTAATAATATGAGTTTTTATCTACAACTACATATCCACAATTTCGTTTGCAATGTTTATTAATAGAAACAAATAATATTAATGTTCTTCGAACGATTACGGCCATTGCGGTTAATCTTATTGAGACTAGCCAACTACAGAAGATATTATAGTGCACAAGTGTACGCGCAGGCACAAGTGCACTCTCTATTCCTATCAATCTCATACTCCATTTGGACGACTGCTCGACACGGCCAGTGCTTAACTCTCTTCTTCCCAACTCCGAGCTGTTACTGAAGTTTACTAAACAGAAAGACTCAATAATTAAATTTGGCCCCACGCGGGACTCGAACCCGGAACCTGTCGATGTATGACCGTACATTCTAGCAACTACACCACCAAGGCAGTCGGTAAACATAATATACTACTTAAGGTTTGTATATTAGTCTTTTAACTTCTTCAATGCATTGGCTATAAAATATCAAAAGAAGTTTTCTAACCGTAACTAAAAGTTTAAGAGATTATTGTGTTTAAACAAATATAAAACAAAATATGACTCTTCAAGTAATACAGTTAGTATTAAGCAATGATATTTTCTATTAAAGATCTTTGACCATAAAAAGGAAGTTTTAATGTACAACTTTAATTGCCCTTCGAACTAACTGGTAGATCTCTCCAACCGCAAGTTCGTCTTATTTACAACGAGTGCAATCAGCGCTCCGAGCGACCGTCGAGTGAAACGATAGCATGTGACTTCGAAATCCTAAATAGTATTGAATTTGGTAAAAGGTATAACCAATTACATTTATATCTATACTAATATTATAAAACTGAAGAGTTTGTTTGTTTGTTGTTTGGTTGAACGCACTAATATCAGGAACTACTGGTCCGAAGTGAAATAATCTTTTTGTACTGGATACTCCGTTTATCGAGTAATACTATAGGTTATCCTACATCACGCTACGCTACCAATAGGAGAGGAGCATCAATGAAAAATGTTGCAAAAAACGGGAGAAAAATATTTCATTTGATTTTCAGCCTTTAGAACGCAAGCGGAGCCGCGGGAAAGGCTAATATAATATAATGCATTATTTTACTACCTAGTTAATTATGCCTTAATAATTTGCAGGTTGGTTATATTTTGTAGGCCTAGTGGTAACGCATGATGGAAACCAAGTGACGCGAGTTCAAATCCCGGGTCTCACACCTCTATTTTTTATGTGTGAATCATTTCAACATGAATACTACTTACTTGTCTTACAATAGAAGATCCTCCTCGCATTGAATGAAAGACCATGCCTAGGCTTAGTATTGTGATGTTAAATAGGGACTGATTTTGCTTATATTTGTGCTTGTAGGTTTTCAGAATGTAATGGAAGCCTGAAAAAGAATGTAATTGAACCAAAAAAAAAAACAGTCAAAATTAACAAAAATGATAGTAGGATATTCTGAATACTGAATCTCGATTGCATAATATTTATTATTTTAAATCATTATTTGCTTTTATTTTTAGTTATATCACACTTTTTATTTATTTTTCGTTGGTAGTATAATATAAGCGGAGTATGGTATATAAGAATTTAAGATCATTATTGTACTAGTATATTTTATATATTATTTGAACTCGAAATTGAGTGGTATATATTTTAATAAGGGAAATAATATAAACAAACTCTGGTCATAGCAGGAATGTTACAGTAATTAATGAAGGCCTCCCACGAGGGCGCGGCGTCGCAAGATAAGCTTTAAGCTGTGTGAAATTAAAATTTTGTATCTCAAATATTCTGCAGACATAAAGCTCGTGGGGCTCTGAATTGCTGTCATTCTAAGAACTTATGAAAATAATAAAGCTAGAGGCAAAATTAAAAATGTTTAAAACTTTTTTTTCTATGGTAGGCGACACGTAAACTATGTGTGATATGACAGTTATTACCCTTCTATGTTATTAAGAGTATCAAAAATTCTAAAATATTCTATAATGTGTTTCGCAGCGCAGTTATTTTGTGTTATAAATATGTAGATGTTCCGTCAGAATTGGTTTAGTCAATTTTAGTAATAACTAGTTTATACGCGCGACTTCATCCGCGTTGCTTGAAATGTTAACAAAGTTAATATTTTAAAGCGCGCTACGCCGCTTGCCCCACTACTCCGCGAACTGAACACGCAGTGCATATACAAATCGTTGTTTCTTAAAACTTTAATAACTTTTTATTAAATGAAGATATCGCAATCATTATTTTTGATAAGGGCCAAGTGTCTAAGAATTAATTTAGAAAGTTTCATTGAAATCTATCCAGTAGTTTTTCCGTGATGCGCGCACAACTGCCGACCTCTATCATTTTATTTTTATAGGTGAAATGTATGTTGAATGAATGTATGTAACACAACTATCATAATACATATTTTCAGCCAAAAGATCCTTTTCGATAGTGTTCCCATGTTAGCTCCCATGCTCTTGTACCGAATTTCACCGAATCAATTTTCCAACTTCTAGTTAACATGACATAATATTATATATATATACTTATGACATAATATTATATAATATATATACTGTAATAATTACATACTGGCAACTCATCCTCGCTTCGTTCGAATTCGACTTTTTTTTACATTATGTCGGCAGCTTTTGCTTTTGATTTTTGCGGCGGGTTTTTTTGTGCCTTAGATTACATTATCACAACTTACGTCTCAAATTTTTGAATATAAAATATGAGTAATGTAGATTTTAATATGTGACAGAAATTTGAATTAGCAATTCTTGAATTCTACCAATAAACAAATTTTTTTTCGATTTATAATATTAGTTTAAAATAATATTTTTTATTGTATAGAACATTCTCGCTCTGAATTCTCAACTATTCTACTACTAGTCTAGTATATAAATAGTTACGTGTACATTGAATTTACACATAGTTAAAAGTTTTTAGCGGTGCTTCTTATATTTTATATACAACGATGAGCTGATTAAGAGCTTTATTGAAAATTGTCTACGAAAGTTCAATACTCAAAGTTACTTACAAGGTTATCGTTTTACCAAACCACGGAATATGTATTTTACACGTGGCGTATCTAAAATGTTGGATGGCTCATACAAATTAATGTAAAAAGGAAAATAGTGTGGCATTATTTATGTTATAGATAGGCATATTTTATAGAAATAAATATGTTTGTTGACTTGTTTGTTTTACCTTCCTTTATATAGGGAGGAAGGAATAGACTGATTAGATGTAATTTTTTACTATAGATTATTAGGTATAAGGGTGAAAGGTTTTTCACATATTATATTTGTTATGATCTGAAAGGCTTCTCGTTCATGCGTTTTATCGATTCTTTTTGAAGGTATAAAGGATACAAGCCATTAAAGCGATAGCCATTCGTTCACCTACTTTAAAATAGAAGGTATGTATAAGTGAACTCAAATATACTTACTGTATTGTAATGTGACATCAATCTTCTCGTAATGAATAAGTAAATAATAAACCTATAAAATAAGTTGGTTGAATAAATACAGTTAAAATTAAAGGTAGCGCAGCATATAATTGGGTCCAGTTAGCGTAAGCGGTTTTTAACGGATATAGGAAATGTAAAAATATTTTAATATATTTTTTTAAATATTAAAAACATATCGTCGCTGTAGAATGAATACCTCGTATGTCAAAAATGCATAATATATTTTTTTCTAAAAATCAAATGAAAACTACGTATTTTATATAACGGCGAAACCGTAAACCCAATACATAACTACTAGTGCCATATTTGGAGTAAAACGAAGACCTCTTGTTAGAAAAACATTGACAAAATGAACCATTTTTTTCGTTTCCTGTAAAGTTTGAATCTCTGGACATACGAGGTTATCTTTCTACAGCGACGATATGTATTTCAACTAAAAACTTACATAACATGTACTAAATTTTCACTAACATTTCGCTTTGGCAGTGAAACAAGTTCGGCGTCATGTAATTTAATTAGCATCTCGGTAGGATGTCTTAACACTTTCATCCATTTAGCATATTTAGGGACACGAATAAAGTATACTTCAACCATTTTAAGAATTAAATTCATTGAAACGACTTAGTTGAATAGACGTGGTCTGTTAGAATATAGTGAAATTAAAGTATTGTAACATGTTTAAAATATTGTTTTTCCTGCTTTTGGGTTGTTTGATGGTGACTGCTCTGGAAAATGAAGTGGAAGGTAGAGGGAAAAAGAAGAAAATCGCCTTATTCAGTAAGTTTTTGGGGGTTTTTAACATATATATTTAATGACATACTGGATTACATTTTATATCCATATTTTAGTTAGTTAACTACAGAAATCATTAAAAAAACTGCTAAAATATCACTACATAGTATAAAACAAAGTCGCTTTCTCTGTCCCTATATCCTTATGTATGCTTAAATCTTTAAAACTACGCAACGGATTTCGATGCGGTTTTTTTAATAGATAGAGTGATTCAAGAGGAAGGTTTATATGCATAACTAGCGGATCCCGCGGCTTTGCCTGTGCTAAATCTAGGGAAGAGCCTGAGCGAAGCGAGGGCGAGTCGCTAGTTCTCTATAAATATAAATAAAGGACATACCTATGTATTGACAAACCTATTGAATTAGAATTTTTATAATTTCAAATCGAACGTGTATTTATTTACTATGTACTTTAAAAACTAACGAAAAAATATAAAAAAACTTGTTTATCTTGTGACTACTGTACTGACTTGTCACTTTTTACTGTATATAATTTAAAATTAATTATCTGTATAGATATAGCAAAGTTTTATGAAAGATACAAATTTCCTTGCAAAACAAACATATCTGCCACTTAAATCATTTCCTCTGTCACAACGTAGAATCGAGTTGAGAAGAAACACTCGAATGAACCAATTAAGTAATGCAATGTTAGTGCATTTACATTCAAACTACATATTGCCCTTACTTTGTACGAAATTCGATGAGAAATTGAAAATTTATGTGATTAATTTGTCTGTGTAGAGAAATAAGGCAGTGTTAGCCCAAAGGTAATTTTTACTTATGAACCAAGTAATTCGGAGTCAAACCTGGTACCTTGTATCCTTGATATTCTTGCATGTCAATAATTTCTAATTGTTTATCACTTGTCTTAGGGGGCGTCCATAAATTACGTGAGATGTTTAAGGGGGGGGGGGGGGGTTGAGTTAAATGTCTTCTAATCTTACGTTGGAGAGTGGGGGGGTCTCGGCAAATATCACGCAATTTTTTTTCGGATTGAAACAAAAAAAAAAACTATTTTGGTCCATTTAATCCAGATTGTACATGCTTAAGATTTAATCTTAAGAGTAATCGTAATACGATTAAGATCATTCACTAATTCGTTCGAAAGACGACGTTATACATCTACTGACTGTCAAACCACCATATTTGTTTTATATCAAATAGCTCAATTTAAATATGTGAAGTTCGCCAGCTTGTACCAGGCCAGCGTGGTGGACTATGGCCTAATCTCCCTCATATTAAAACGAGGCTTTCTCCAGCTGTTGGACAGTACGAAGGGCTGATTACAAGAATTAATTTAATGTTCTCTTTTTCAGTATACATCGCGGATTTGGTACTGAAGAAGTTCTTCATTTTAAAGCTTATATACGCCTTCGTGTTTTGGGTGGTCCTTCATAAAGCCGGCTACTTATTAACTTGGTTCATCAGCTATCTCAAGGATCACAAGTCGAAGCATCATGAGCATTACGATCACCACGAGTACTATGTACCCCATCAACACTACGAATATGGACCCCCTGGACCGTACAGGAAAGAAAGCCATGGAATATACTAACACAGTCAATAACTTAGAACTTTAAACTTAATTTTCAATTCAATTATTTCCTTTAATGGCTTCCATAAGCGCCAGTTGGGCACAGTTGACTTCGCCAATGTCGCGTAGAATGGAGAATACACGTTATATATAAACTTAATTTTTCAACAAACTGTTATTTAAATGTATCTCAAACAACGTAAAACTTAAACTAGTCTATATAAGACACACACTGAATGAATTACAGAAAATTAATTTCTCAAATTTGTTTAGCATAATTTTAAAGTAGTATTAATATATTTAATGTGAAATCTCATTTGGCTGTTTGTATATACAGAAAATAATGTAATTTTTCAGCTACTATATGACACTGCCAATATTTGAATTTTAGTCAACAGCCATTTAATATGACTCACGTTGTATTTTATTGTAACTTATAAAGAAGCTTCCATAAAACTATCCATAAATTCGTCTTCATCATGAGTCATGACCTTCATTTAACATTTTTTTGGTTAAAATATAGTACGATGTATATACTACTAATTTATGTTGCTGAGAGATATAATTCATTAGGTTATTCAACTACATGTTACCTGTGTCCAAGATGTGCTCTATTTATGCGTCTAATCTCATCAAAATCTGTTAATCAGTTTCTGTGACTAACATCCAAACAAGTTTACAAACTTTAATATATTATGTAATATAAAACGGATTTTAATAGGTCTTTTAAAGATAAAGTTGGGCGTTAGATACACGAACCATTACGATACTGCACTGATATTCTGTAAGAACTTTTATGTAACTCGCAGACATATTCGACTAAATTCGCGAATATAGATCAAGTAGTACCAACTTTGTTCGAAAATTCGGAATATTGAATTCAAATGCTCATCCATTCTAATGTTAAAAATATGTAAGTAACTTTGTCTGTCACTCTTTCACCTTTTAACCATTAAACGGATTTAGATAAATTCGTAAGGATTTTTGACCACCATTACTACGAGACAGAAGTCGCAGGGAAAACGTAGTGTAAAATAACACAACATACTATTTGTTTATTTATTTCTAAAGTACACTAAAAATAATTAGTAATATGATAGGTGTTTGTAAAACACATTAATCCAAAGATACTATTTATTATCTAGATCTAAGGTTATTTATTTGTAAAATAATTATTAATTTGAAATAAATTATGTTAATTATACTACATATATTTTTTTACTTGCCTCTCTATTCGATCTTGACGTTCTTGTATATAGGTATTTAGTAGAACAGTTTTAGTTTTAATATTATTTAATAATACGGATCACGGACTATTATGAGTTATATATTATAGAGTTGAAAAATAACTTTACCTTAAACAGTCAGCAAAAGCTCATAAATATTTGATTAAATTTCTCACCTGTGCAAATTCGTAACCAAAAGTTATAGTTTATTAGCTTTGAAGTGCAAAACGGATATACCTTCATTTAAATATATTATGCAGTTGGAACATAATATTATTAGAACAGCACCATCTAGTTCCGTTGTAAGCTACGAGGCTTGCGTTACGGATAACAGATAGTCTATATATAAACACACATAGATAAATTTTAAATACATACATATTATAAATATAAGCACCCATGACTAGAGTACAAACATTCGTGCTCAACAAATGAATGTTCCCAGTTGGACTCGAACCCGGGACCGCTTACCAACTGTGCCGAATATGTTGTCAAAATAACTGCTAAATTTAAATGTAATAAAGTCAAATCTAACTGCTTCTTATCTCGAGTTGGTCCATAATTGCATATTAAATAGCGAGGATGGCCAGCGAGTACCATCTGCCGGTCACTATTTAGGATTTAATGTAACGATTCAGTCCAGATTAGGCTAGCTTATTTAGGTGTCTAGTTTAAGTCTAGACTGCCTTATTAGTTGTAAAACGATTAAAGTTTAGTGCTGGAATGTGCTTAAATTAATTGAATTTGTATTTATATGAATTTTTGTCATGATAGTTCGTGAATTTACTGAAAAAAATACTAAAATGAAGTTCGGAAGAACATAGAATACTTTTTTTTTAATTTTAACCCCGGAAATAATCCCTAAAGGAGTTGAAGGGATGAAATTTTAAATAAATATCTCTAAAACGCGCGTCTATGGACAAAAGAGCGGTTAATCCCTTTTATATTATACTAGACTTTCCCGCGACTCCACTCGCGTTTTAAAGGCTGAAAAACAAAAAGAAAAACAAATATTTTACTTTCGCTTCTGCAACATTTTTCATTGATGCTCCACTCCTATTTGTCGTAGCGTGATTTAATATAGCCTATAGCCTTCCTCAATAAATGGACTATCCAACACAAAAAGAATTTTTCAATTCAGAGTAGTTCCTGAGTTTACCGCGTTCAACCAAAAAAACAAACAAACAAACAAATTCTTTAGCTTTATTATATTAGTATAGATAATTAACAACTTTATACTCAATAAGTTTAATATATATACATAACATTAATATGCTAACTTACTCAGCCATGTTGTTGTATAATCTACATTATCTAAGGCTAAGACAAGTAGTGTAAGCTGAAGAGAATGACCGTTGGCAACATCTGCTGGTACTTAGTACTTAGAGCTTAGGCAATTTTGTCTAAGTTTGCTAAAGCTAGCAGTTATTATCAGCTAGTTTTAGATGGTGTTTATATTTGTGTTAGAAAGTTTTTGTTCTATGGGAATAGAAAACAGAAAAATAAGTAAACTACGTTTAAAAAACCGATTTCAAAAACTAAAAAGTTTAAAATAACTTAATAAAGATTTAATATAATACACCTCTTATGCAAACCCTTTAATATTAATGAATTGTTACTATTTGTACATATGTGCTACCTATTGATAGGTTTGAAGTCGGTGCCAAGCCCTAAACAAAATAAAATTTGATATTATAAACAGCTTACTTGCTGTAGTGTACTAATTCATCGTAAATAATTATATGTTCATAATTATTTTTAAAGTTATTGTTTAAAAAATACAAACTTTTAAACAATTGATTTTGAGATAAAGTCTGTTTTTACTACAGGAAAATTTTCATTCCCCCGGGAAAATAAAATAACTGGTGTATTCGAATTATCCTAAGAATGTACAGCTAATGCTGACAAAACCTAAAGAGATAGGTACTTCAAAACAATGCAATAGAAAATTGAAGGTTCTAAAAAGGCCTACAAAACAATCTGTAATAGTATACGTCTATTTCTTAAGGTACACTCGCAATAACTATTTTGTTCTATTTAAAATACACTTAGGTCTGTCTGAAATGCTGTCGCGTTTCGTCCGGTGAGTGAGAGTCCGGGAGGCCCACTCTCCTTCCCCCCTCCCTCTTCCTTTCATCCTCCGCCTTCGTTCCCCCATCCCTCCCATTCCCCTCCCTCCTCCCTTTCCTGAAAGGCCGGCAACGCATCTGCAAGCCAGGATGTCCATGGGCGGAGGTGATCACTTTCCATCAGGTGAGCCTCCTGCCCGTTTGCCCCCTTTTTACCATAAAAAAAAAAAGGTATGAATTTCAACAAGCGAGGGTTTTGACGACACGTTTAGCGAAGTTGTATGTTTGTACTCCAGTCATGGCTGTTTATATTTATAATATGTATGTATTTAAACTTATATATGTAGTATATCAACTATTTGGTATCCATAATACAAGCTTCCTTTGTAGCTTACCACAGAACTAGATGGAGCTGTGTGTAATAATTTATTTATAGGGTAAGTTACACTAAAATATAAATAAATAAATATGTTGGGACATTTACACACAGCACTATCTAGTTCCACGGTAAGGTACGAGCCTTGTGTTATGGATACTAGATGGTTGATATACTACACATATAGTCCGGGAGGTAGTGTCAAATTTTTACGGTGATTTTGGCATGGACTCTATGAACTTATTTTGATAGTTAGTACTTGTATGAGAACAAAAATAATTGTCAGCTGGCGCGACTCCGGGGCTTTTGGGCTAGAGAAAATATTAACGTAGATGAAAAAAAAATATTCTTGGACTATTTTGGCAAAGATGAAAAAGAATAAATAATTAGTTAATGAATTGTAGATCTTAAAAAAAAGTGTCAGCTGTATCATGTACGTGACAAAATATGTTAGCTGATCATGTAAACATGTTAAAAAATCAGAAAAACTTGTAGCATTTTGGCAAAGCTGGAAATTGTATATATTAAAGATTACAATTCAATAATCATAATAATTTATGTCAGCTGGAATTTTAACGAGGCACAACCTGTTAGCTTGACTTTCAAAGTTTGGTTATGAAGTATAATATCAGATCAGCTAACATATTTTGTCACGTACACGATACAGCTGACACTTTTTTTTAAGATCTACAATTCATTAACTAATTATTTATACTTTTTCATCTTTGCCAAAATAGTCCAAAAAATTTTTTTTACTATCAAGTTTCCTGGCATTTTCTCATCTTATGCCCCGGTTTTGGGCCAACTGACACCTCATTTATTAATAAGCGTTGGAACAGCTGACTATACAAAAAAACAAAAGTCATGCCAAAATGATCTGATATTATACTTCATAACCAAACTTTGAAAGTCAAGCTAACAGGTTGTGCCTCGTTAAAATTCCAGCTGACATAAATTATTATGATTATTGAATTATAATCTTTAATATATACAATTTTCAGCTTTGCCAAAATGCTACAAGTTTTTCTGATTTTTTAACATGTTTACATGATCAGCTAACATATTTTGTCACGTACATGATACAGCTGACACTTTTTTTTAAGATCTACAATTCATTAACTAATTATTTATAATTTTTCATCTTTGCCAAAATAGTCCAAAAAAAAACATTTTTTTATTGAAGTTTCTTGGCATTTTCTCATGTTATGCCCCGGTTTTGGACCAACTGATACCTCATTTATTAATAAGCGATGGAACAACTGACTATACAAAAAACCAAAAACCATGCCATAATGATCTGATATACCTAATAACCAAACTTTGAAAGTCAAGCTAACAGGTTGTGCCATGTTAAAATTCCAGCTGACATAAATTATTATGATTATTGAATTGTAATCTTTAATATATACAATTTCCAGCTTTGCCAAAATGCTACAAGTTTTTCTGATTTTTTAACATGTTTACATGATCAGCTAACATATTTTGTCACGTACATGATACAGCTGACACTTTTTTTTGAGATCTACAATTCATAAACTAATTATTTATACTTTTTTATCTTTGCCAAAATAGTCCAAGAACATTTTTTTACTATCAAGTTTCCTGGCATTTTCTCATCTTATGCCCCGGTTTTGGGCCAACTGACAATTTGTTTATTAATAAGCGTTGGAACAACTGACTATACAAAAAAACAAAAGCCATGCCAAAATGCTCCGGTCAAATTTGACACTACCTCCCAGACTAATATAAGTTTAAATACATACATATTATAAATATAAACATCCATGACTGGAGTACAAACATTCGTGCTCAACAAATGTTTGCCCCCAGCGGGACTCGAACCCGCGACCGCTGGCGCAGAAAGCAGGGTCACTACCCACTGAGCCAAACGTGTCGTCGTATAATTCCCTTGTTCGTGGGCAGTGAAGTTTAAAAGCGAATTTAGAGATTTTTAATAAAAAACCGTATATCTGATGAAATGTGAATCGTTAAAGCAAAACCGCAGACAAAGCGTAGCTGAAAGTAAATTGCTGCTCCTAAAAACATTTTCTATTCCCAAGAGAGCTTTTATTTATTTAGCGACGTGCAAACAGAGACGTGCAAGTAGATCCACTTTGCAGGTACTGAATTGTGGCTATTAAGTTTATCTAGTAGATTGTGTGAAATACGATCTTTTTATCTTTTACCAGCTTTGGCTCTCGAACGATGCTTTACAAAAATATTTTTTACTTAAATCTTTATAGAAATATTTTCTCCCAGGGTAAAAATGGTAAATGTGAAACGATTACTGTCAACTTTCAATATGTCGATATATTTGTCAATATGTCACAATTGTTTTCCGTTCTGAGGAGAAGTTTGGACAAAAAAACAAACTAACAAGTAAAGAAATAACCATACGAACTATGAATATACGAAAAAAAAGAAAGAATTCTAGTATGACATAATAAAAACTATTCTCTAAGCTTTTGATACAGAACAACTCAGGTACTGGGGTAACAAAGAAGATCTCGGGTAGTTTCTACCAAATTCCTTGTAGAAAAAAGCCCCAATTAATTAGTAAATCCTTCCCGAAGACTGCTTTCGATAGATAGGCAATTATTTTATTAATCGTACATTAGTTTCGTCTAAATGGTTAATTATATGAGCTTAATAGCGAAAGCTGTTGTTTTATATTTTAATTTATAAATTACATTTATTTATCGAGGTAAATATATTTCTTATGGTCGAAATTCAACCATTACATTTTTTATATAACACGAAAGTTTGTTAGTAGCTTCTCGTATATAAAGATAAATATCAAATTAAAATATTCTTTATACAAATAGACTTATAACATATGTATAAGCTCTTTAAATCATCATTTTTACATTACTAAAATTAAATATCAGTCTGTAAGTCTGTGAGTAAACTACCACCGGCTCGAAAAGCTGTTCTGCTGAGAAGAACGCGCTAGAAACTCGACAGTTACTCTTTTTAAAACCAATTTGGTAACAATATTGTATTACAATATTTATCTATTTATCCTACGTGAGACACAACCAGACATTAATCCCACACATTTATATGGATAAAATATAAATCCTGAACTGATTAAAATAAACTTATATGTATGAATATAAGGATCCTGGGACAGTTATAGGTATAGTACTACTTTAAAGTTACTCGTAGTTTAGTAATTTTGTTAAGTTTACCTAAAACTGAAATATATCTCTAGCATGGAAAACGGTTTCCAAGCTCATGACGTAGACTGTAACTACTCAGCACGTCCGCAATGCACATGTTACTCGATAGCATTAAACTTGTTTCATTTACTTTTTACTGATATGGGGTGGCAATGAAATGTAAAATTTTCTAGAAAATAATATTTTTTCAACAAAAATAATATATTTAAAAAAATCAGACAAATAAGTACGAATTTATGAAGTTTGTTATTTCTCCACACAATAATTCCTTCATCAAATAATTTGAAATTTAAATAGATGAATTTATTTTAATACTTTTAAATTGACAGATTTATCTTACATCATTATAATAAAATACAATTATCACATTTTGTATACCTATTACATTCTTTTAATATATAACATACATAACAAACATTGAAATAAGCCCAAAGATTACTTATTATAATAACCTTATGCTTAAGTAGAATATTTGCGAGAAACTTAATTTTTTTTCTAGAATAATAGTAGTAAGCTGATATTTTGACCTTACAAACAAACAGATTATTATTCATTAGTATTAATATCTTGCTAATCCACGGTAACAAGACAACCATGGTCATGGTCACCCTACAACACGGAACATATTGGTAATAACTCGAAGTTACTGCTTGCTTTATAACTTTGTAGCGACACTCAAAATCGCTTCATCGTGTTTATAGCACATTATAGTATTTTTAATCTGCACTCGTTCAGAACAGAGTAATGTACGAAAGGATGTTGCATCGTCTTTACGTCGCATCTACTCATTTTTAAAATCTAATACTTGTTGTACTTTACAGTAGAGAATTTTGTTTTTTATAGTTTTAGAGAGTAAAGACTAAGTATAAATTTCTCAAAGATGAAATATTTTCCCGTAGTATAAAGTACTCTGTGTCATAACAAGCTACCATGATACCAAACATCAAAACCTATCCAAAACTTTTCTCATGATGCGGTTACAGGACATACAAGTAGAGATAGACTTAAATTATAAAATTCAGAAAAAAAATCAGTTGGCTGGTACACTACATATAATAAAACAAAGTCCTCCGCCGTCCGTCTGTCTGTCTGTTCGCGTTAAACTCAAAAACTACTGCACCGACTTTCATGTTGTTTTCACCAATGGATAGAGTGGTTCTCGAGAAAGGTTTTAGTATATAACTAGCGGAACCCGCAGCTTCGCTTGCGCTAAATCCAGGGGCAAGCCCAACCGAAGCGAGGGTGAATCGCTTATTAACATATAAAAATCAATTATTCAGTACTTTATTAGAATTTTTAGTATAAAATTGTTAAAAGTTTAAAATTTCTAAAAAATTTTAAAGAGAGCTTTCAGTCGATTGGTCGTTTGGACATACGAGTACGTATCAGCACTGAGAAGACGTTTAACGGTGTAGTATAAAATTTAAGGTGCTACTATACCTCAGTTAATGTATAGAGCAAACTTCCCCAAGGATACCGGAGAATATTAAAGTAATATACTATAGCTGTAAGGTCAAATGTAAGCCAGCGGTTAACTTGGATATTTTTAAGTTAACTTAGTTATGCATTTACTAGTTTTCTACAGTGACTTTCCCTGTATGCAGTCCAAAATTTGCAAATTGAATGAATTGAAATATTAATTGTTTAATTTCAGTTAATCAAAAGTTTAAAAATATTAAAAAAAAACATAATTAATAAATGTTGGGACATTATTACAAACAGTGCCATCTAGTTTCGTAGTAAGCTACGAAGGAAGCTTGTGTTACGGATACCAGATAGTTGATATACTACATATATAAGTTTAAATACATAGATATATAAGTTTAAATTCATACATATTATAAATATAAACACCCATGACTGGAGTAAAAACATTCGAGTATAACAAATGAATGCCCCCAGCGCGACTCGAACCCGCGATGGCTGGCGCAAGAAAGTAGGGTCACTACAAACTGCTCCAAACACGTCAAATTAAATAGTCATTGACTTGACTTGACCCGCATGACTTTGTTTACTGAAACGAGAGTAAGCTACTTTTGAATGATAGAAATATGGATCGAAAATCCTGCAGACTGAACATCCATCCATAGTTTTTATTTTCCTTCATCACTTATCGCTCTTGTTGTGAATTGTGTCTTCCACACAGTACGTGCGCTGGCATATCTTGTCATATTTCAATGTTATGGTATTTCATGGAATTTAACGATATAATATTATAATATGTATTTAAACTTACATATGTAGTATATCAACTATCTGGTATCTGTAACACAAGCTTCGTAGCTTACCACGGAACTAGATGGCGCTGTGTGTAATCATTTCCCAACATATTTTATTAAAATAATCTGAATATGTAAAGTCTATGTTATTCAGTGGTAGCTTACTTTTAGGCTCTAAATCCATCTCAACACAAAATATTGTGTTTTACATATTATATTTGCACATTTTTCTCCTCAGTTTTGCGTTTAAGTAATAGGATGACGATCCAATATGACGGGATAAATGACTCTACTACTATCACTCTATTATTAGCAGTTTAGAAAGACGGATACGTCAAGAAAGGTATAATCATCACATGAGAAAATAAAGTTAGTTTGAAGTAACAGACATATACTTATTGTGACGGAAATGTTTCTAATATTTTACCCCTGCCGGAATATGAAGCTAAGACCTCATGATCTGCTGCTATATGCTAAGCACTGAGCGAACAGGAGACTTTCACTACGTATATTATGTCCAAATAATAATGATTTATATCTGTTTCCGCCCATAATTACTTCTATTATTATTTATGTAATACTTCTTCCTGCGTATGACATAGCGGTCACTTTCCCCCTGCTGTTTTTCTTAGAATAATAAATGATACAGCGTATACCTAATACCTACCATGTATATAAAATAACCCATCAGGTGTAGAGGAATAGTTTTAAAACTGTCTGTGCATATCACTCTGAGTATCATAGGTTTAATTCACGTGGTAGATTTTTAATGGAGGATCAACATATTTTTCTTTTACTTCTTCTTCGTCTTCTATATTGAATTTGTAAAATAAGGAATGTCTTATAATTATATATAAATTACAAATATCGTCATAAGAAATTGTTATAATCGGTAATGAATATATTATTATATGCTTAAACCAGCGATTCGCCCTGGCTCTGCTTGAATTCGTCCTTGGGAAGGTTTCAACGGTTAGAATAGATTTCAGACATGACATATTTTCCAGTAGTAAATAGTTGATTTGGATAACAGGCTATCATTATAACAAATTTTCTCAAAATCTGTCCAGTGGTTTTCTCATAATGCGTTACCAGACAGACCGACCATTAGACAAACAAAAAAAGGCTTTTTAATATGTCTTTTTTAGAAAAGATACCTCTATAAATTATACTTAAAACAAAACCTATCTAAATACAATTTAATCCAAATCGTTACAGACGTGTCGGAGATATATATAATAGTCATAAATGTACGAGATTTGTATGAAATTAATATTATAAAATACTAGCTGACCCGTGCCCACTTCGTTGGGCATAATGTTAATAATCCTTTTTTAGTACAGAGTGTTTAAATAATTTAAATTATTTTATTAATATTAAAAATTAAATTATCTATACTAATATTAAAAAAACTACTTTTTGTAACTTAAATATAATAGTTAGACATATGCTGTCGTTGACTATTTTATAGGCATTTTCAAGCTCCACATCTTTTCTCTAGAACTCAAAAATATATCTTTCATAGTTAAGGCAGCGTTCGTAAGAAACGCTTTCTTCATTCGACCGTTTTTTCTCCGATTCACTTTGCAAAACGGACTACCACGTAAAAGCCTTTTTATTTTTCGGTTTTTTATATAACCTATGACACACAGCAATAATATGGCTTTCTATTGGTGAAAGAATTTTTAAAATCGGTTCAGTAGATCCCGAGATTACCCCTTACAATTTAACAAACACACAAACTTTACTTCTTTATAATATTAGTATAGATATAGATAGTATAGAAGTATAGAAATAGAATAATTATCGTACAGTTCATAAATATTGAACGTATGTCAATCTTTAAATACAATAAGTAACAACGACCAAATTATATAATAATTCACAACAATTTACAATTAGGCTTAAAATCACAAAAATTCAGATGTAAAATCTGCATAGAAAAATAATATTTTAGGTTATTTTAATAAAGTAAAAGTTGTTGTCGACTTCATAATTATTGACGGCTTTGTACATTTACAAAATGAATGCAAAATTTGTCTCGTATCTCGGGTAACCATATGCGCGAAAAAATAAGATAGTTTCATTTAAAATACCAAACTGAGCGAATACTAGCGTCATTTTAAGAAATAAATCCGCGACAAAATCCGAAAAGATTTATAATGTCAAATATTCGCGTAAATCTAAGAATGTATTAGTAAATATTTATTAAAATTGTTACAATGTTTGAAATATTTGAAATTATGAAAAAAAATGTTATCAGTTTTGTATATAGTTAGGTAATTTACATACGTATGTATATATTTTCTTCAAATTTTCAATTGATCAATTATAGTCCATATTAATAAGTAAGTTTATTTTAAATCCATAAAAAAGCAAACGGATGGTTCACTACCTATGTCTTAATTTTGAGAACAATTAAAAGACTTTTCTGCTAAAATACGGCAACCCAGTTTTGAAATAAATCCGTCTACGTGTCAATTTACGTCTTTAATATTAAACGGGATGGAATATTTTTTGCTCAAACTTTTTAAAATATGCGAGACCTAAGCTTGTTAATTTACAGCCACTTTAGCAACGAGGTTTCACTGAATATTTCTTAATTTTCTCATTTCGTGGATGCCTTCCATCTGTATTTGATGCTTTGGGTATTTTCTTTTGAGTAACAGTATTTTGTAGGCTTTACTTTGAAACAATTAAGGGTTTAAGGCAGTAAAAATCGCGCTTTCTTTTAATAGAAATGTCACAACACGTCGAAACGTATCAAATGAGTTTAAACTCCAAACTTTTACTATTAAACTTGATAAATAATGTTAACGATATATACATATATACTAATTACTCTTGTCAGAACAGTTCGATATCAAATTATTAAATGACTAACCCTCGCTCCACTCGGGCTTGTCCCTGAATTGAGCGTAAGCAAAGCTTACGAAGATAAGATTACGTTAATAAATGTATACAAAAACTTGACTAAGTACATATAAAACTTTCCTCGAGAACTACTCTATTCATTGGTCAAAACAGCATGAAAATTGGTGCAGTACTTTTTGAGTTTATCGCGAACAGACAGACGCGGCGGAGGACTTTGTTTTATAATATATAGTGATGAAGATCGAATATTTACAATAATCTTTACGAAAACAGTAAGATGAAGATTAAAACCGACTCTACGAGTATCATCAGTTGGAACAAAAAGTACCTAGAACTTTCACCTACAAGTGAACTAATGGTAGAAGTAGATTACTAAATGTTAGTAGTGGAAGTTGGAAAATCACCAGTTCGTTACGTATGTTTTACGATTGTTAGTATTCGTAATAGAAAGAACCGGACTCTCTATTACTTACTTGATGAATTTTGTGGCGAATAAAGTTATTAAAACAAGGATAGTAGTAAAATTCTGCTAAAGTCATGATTTTTTTATTTGTTTGTCCTTGGCCTTATATTTAATTAAAACATTAAAATACTAAAAATAAGAAAAAAAATTAATAAGAAATGTGGCATAAATATATTATACATATTAAAAAGGGTTTCGTACATAATATACTCTTAACACATATAATCTCTGCTATATACTCGTATGATGCTTCTTTTCTGAAACTTTTCAGTTGTTACAAAAGTATAATTTCTTCTTTGTCTTCACATAAGAGATATTAAACATCAGAAAATTCCCAGGCTAGAAAATCTCACTCACTAAAAACTTTGAGATTAGAATGAGAAATAGTTATACAATGAAAATCAGATTCGGCCAAGTTATCTAACCTTAGTGCCAAGATTGATTTTCAATAACTTATGAAACTGACCAAGTTATTAAATCAGAATGTTAGGAAATGTAGGTTCCCTTTCATTAAAACACAACAAAAAAGGATAAAATAATATATATTATTGTACGCGGAACACTCAAATAAGACCTATACAAATTTACCTAAAAATATACATATTTTGCATTTTCCCTTTCAACTGTGCCATATATTTCAAATTTCCCCGTAACCAAAAACATTGTGATGTAAATAACTTTCGTCTGTAATGCGGAGAAATTTTTTAAAAGCGTTAAATTTGAATACGTAAATGGCCATGTATGGAACTCGAGGCAGTACAAAGAACTTTTAATCGCTTCGAAACAACAGAATTAGTTATACACTGTGAAAAGTCGATTTGTTTAAGAGCTGAAAACAAAGACGACTTTCCTTGTTCGACTACAAAATATGGGCGTTTGAGACATAAGTGTTATTTATTTAAGCGACCCTGTACTGTAGAGTTGTACTAGAAGCTAAATGGTCACTTTTTATCGGAAACTTAGCTTTAATAAGTAAAATTGTATTAAAAATGAAAGCCTTTATAGTTTTAATCCTATGTTTCGTGTGTTGTTATTGTTTAGAAAGCAATGATTTGTCGATATTGGAATCGAGGGCTAAAAAGAAGAAAAGTTCTATTAAATTACTCGGTAAGTAATTATTTACTTGCATTTTATTTTCATGGTGTTGTTAGAAAAACTATGGGACTCAACGTAAATTGCAAACAAAATCCATTTTGTGTGTATTTTTAAAATGCCAAATTATTTTTTAATAAAATAAAAATGGCCTAGGTTACTCCTTATAACGTTAGTTTTTTTTGCTAAAGTCCCGCTAAAATCTGTCCAGCCACTTCAGAAGTTAGCGGTAATAGAGAAACAAAAACATGTTAAAAAAGTAATTTTCTTTTAACCTACTCTATGTAATTGCATATGCATTTTGAAAAAAACTGTTATGTCGCTATTTCAAACGGACACTTCAATTTTATTTATCTGAATAGATAATAAACTGTTTAATTCTTATATTTTTAACCGTTTATTGAGTATTCCGGAAACGGCTTTAAAATTTGGGTAATTTTTTTATTTACATAATAATAATATGTATCTTAATGAGAAAAAAATCTCAATTCTTATCTTTACTAAAGACGCAGAACGAGGCCTAGTTGTCTAGGTATCGCCAAGACCACCACTACTGCCAATATTTTTATTTATTTATTTATTTAAGAATATAATATTTATTCTATCATTTAGAGAACATTTTTAGAATTGCTTTATTTTTATCAATGCTATGCCATTTTTACTAAACTTGGGATTCGAATCTTGGACAACATGAAGTTTTCTAGTATAAAAAGAAGTTTTTTATAGATAGAACTTGTGTTCATCAATATTTTCAATTTTCACATAGATCAGAGTTTTTACTGAAATATGCAATATAAAGTTAATGCATCGTAATATTTGTTGTATAGTTTACAGTTGGCTTTGTTTGAAGTTGAAAATTACATCGCAGTCGAACTTTGTTCAAGAGCAACTTTTTTGCAATAAAGGTTTTGGTAGACACAAAATAAATAAGATAGTTGTAAATTAATATTTTTAAGTTTAGAAATTGTGGATAAAGTAAGCGTATAAAACCATGTTATTTCAAATCAAATAAATTGAAACAAACTTAATTCAAATACGCTTTTACAAGCGTTATTGAAACGTATACTTAAATAAAACTATCTTTTCGATTTATTCGTGGATTCATTTTGATTTTTGTTTTTCGACGTTTCGAATGGTTTACAGCAGTCATGGTTTTTGCGCGATGCCAACGCAGAGAGACCCGAATTTCGATTCGACTCAGTCAGATTTTTTTAAGTATAATTATGTATACCGATTATATTCAAATTTAGGCAACTTAGTTAAAACTCATTAACTACCTTAGTTTGATTAATAAGCAAGACTACAAACTATTTAAAAGGTAAAAATAATTTTCTTATAAAACTTGGTATTTTCTAGGCATGATCCTGCTTTTCGTGTTATCGAAGGTGGCCATCTTTAAAGCGGCCTCCGTATTTCTTATGATGACGTTCTTCCAAAAACTTTTTACTATTGGTGGAATATTTCTTAAATATTTTATGAAAACGAAAAGGGAGAAACCTTCACCGACTTATGGTGCACCACAAAATTATGACACAGTTGGCTATAGCTATGGACCTTCAGAACACGAGAGTCTCCATCATGAGGGGTACCCTGGAGTAGATGGTGCCAGTTCTTTTGATTGGCTTTTGAATAAACATGTTAAATAATGTGTGGTTGTTTTATTTTGAGCTAGTAACTTAGTCTAGTTAAACTTAGGTATATATAGTCTTCACATACAAACAATGAACATACATACATACATACATACATACATACATACATACATACATACATACATACATACATACATACATACATACATACATACAAGTAAGTAAGTAAGCAACTCTTTATTGTACACCCGAAAACAGAAGAAAATAAACAGAAACACAGAAAATATAGGAAAAAGTACAAGAGGTGGCCTTATCGCTAAAAGAGCGATTTCTTCCAGGCAACCTTTAGGTGTAGGAAAATGATATACATAATATATTATATCTAAAATATTACTAGGTCTGATCAGGTTTGTAAATATGAGTAGTTTAAACATAAAGAAAATATTTTTTATGTGTTAGAATAAATTGTACTTTGATTTTTTTCTTCAGGCAAGAAATAATTCATTAACATAGGCTTAATTTGTGCCAAATCACAAATAAATTTATAATATTTTGTAATTTACAAATGAAAATTGAAAAAATTATTGCGAGAAACAATAAAAAAGATGTTAAAAATCTGGCATACCTTATTCCATTTTACTTTGATAAAATGACAATTTCATCTCAATCCTAGAAACTAATCTTGGTTACCGCAAAGCACTGCAACAGTGGGATTTGCATCAGCCGGCCATGTGCTTTACAGAAACGCTTCCCTTAATTGCAATCACCATAAGATCATAGTAGAGTAGCCATAATTTATATTTGTATCTCTACTATTATTATGGTATTTCATGTAAAAGCTTAGTTTTATTTTAAGATTTTCACTTTTATATGGAAATATTTTTCGATCTATAAGATATCGATAGTTAAGTGTTAACTTTTACTTTGCTCGGGTGCGTCCCCAGTTTATGCGGATTTTGTTAAGAATTTCACGGGTTTTAACTTTTTACGCAAAACCCTAATACTTTAAAAAAAATATAAGTAGCGAATAATCTTCCAGTGAAAGTCTCTTCAAAGTTGATCTAGCCGTTTCGGAGATTAGCTGAAATAAACCCACAGATAGATACAAATTTTATCTTTCTCTTACTTTCTTATACAATAAAAATTAAAAGTAAAAAAGCTTTATTTTAAAATAACAATCAATCACGTTAAATATTTTTTAGTATTGATAGACTACAGAGTATGGAAAGCTTTGTAAATATATTGGTACTGGCAACCAATACTGGCATCTACCCTTAGCGAATAAGCGAAGGCAATAAATTACCCGCGGCTTGGTTAAGTGGGAAATAACGGTAATTAAAAGAAAGATAAATGTTCTACGTGATGCACTTTTCTTCTGAACTTTCAATTACGAACAAAAAGGAAAAAATATTTTAAATTGAATAAGTTGCTCTTTTGTCGCTTTTTAGTCTATAAATGAAGAAAAATTTAAAGATTTAAGAATATTCTATCAAATTTTTTACAGATTTATTTTCATTGATATGGATCTTTTATAAGGAGGCATACATGTGGCGTAATATTTACTGTACAAGTCATATCAGAGGTATGTAATGTACGCAAGCTGCATTCTTCTACTAAATCGTGTGACGAAAAGCGGACCAACTCACATTCACTTATTTGCACTTCCAATATATTGACGACGACGTTTGGCACAGTTGGTAGTGACCCTGCTTTCTGCACCAGCGGTCGTGGGTTCGAGTCCCGCTGCGGGCATTCATTTGTTGAGCACGAATGTTTGTACTCCAGTCATGGGTGTTTATATTTATAATATGTATTTAAAATTTATACATGTGTAGTATATCAATTATCTGGTATCCGTAACACAAGCCTCGTAGCTTGCCACGGAGCTAGATGGCGCTGTTGTAATAATGCCCCAACATATTTATTTATTACTATTAGCGACTTACTCTTGTTCCACTCGAGTTCGTCCTTAAGGGTACTATTGATTGTATGACAGCAGTAGCTCAGTGGAAAACCGAGTGAAGTAGGTTCAAATCATGTTCTCACTCTCTCTTTCTATGTGCGAAACTTTTGCCTAGTCTTGCGGTGAAGGAAAACACCGTGAGGAAAACTGCATGTCTGAGAGAACCTATTTTTCTGTAAGGCAAACCAACTATTCGGCTAACGTGGTTGACTATGGCATGATTCCTCCTTCCTCCTTCCTATTGAAAGGAGGAAAAATAATATTGATTGTAATGGCTAATTTTAGTATTCACATAAACCTTGTTACACTACTAAGAAGAATTTAAAAAAGATAATAAATTGACCTTTTGAAGCTTACAGGATGAGCTTTACACGAGTCGAGTCCGCTGTTTCTAGATTCTTTTAAACGATTGTCTTCGCTTGAAATGTAATAAAGTTGTTCGTAAAGACATAAGCTGGGTTTAATCAGCCCCTTATACAGGTCATAGTCCTTTTTCCAAGTGCGGATTGGCGGACTTCACATTTCTTAGTAAGCTACAGAAGTAGGCTATTCAATCTGTTCACATATGTACGAAATGCTCTCTTGCTTATAAGATTTTGTCCGTCCTTATAATATAACATCCAAACAACGCAAAAGTATTTCTCTAATTCTTAATAACAAGTAATATTATGAATGACGTATTTATTACATGCTAGTCTTTCCCGCGGCTCCGCTCGCGTTCTAAAGGCTGAATACAAAAAGAATCATTTTTCTCCCGTTTTTTCAACATTTTTCGATGCTCCGCTCCCATTGGTCGTAGCGTGATGTATTATAGCCTATAGCCTTCCTCGATAAACGGACTATCCAACACAAAAAGAATTTTTCAATTTGAACCAGTAGTTATTGAGATTAGCGCTTTCTAACATTAGTATAGATTGTAAAAAATAATCAACAGCTATCGCTTGGCCTAGTAATATAATAATTTCGCTTCACGAGTTTTATAAGTGGTAGTGCCATGCTTGTTACCTTCGGGTAGCAACCGAATGGGCCGGCACGCCCCGTATAGTTCATTAGTACCACTCTCTCACAGAAGACCGGCGTGAAGTGGCAGCTATGCTGTCGCGTTTCGTCCGATGAGTGAGAGTCCGGGAGACCCACTCTCCTTCCCCCCTCCCTCTTCCCTTTATCCTCCGCCTTCGTTCTCCCCTCCCTCCCACTTCCCTCCCTCCTCCATCCCTCCCTTTCCTGAAAGGCCGGCAACGCATCTGCAAGCCTGGCTTGCAGATGTCCATGGGCGGAGGTGATCACTTCCCATCAGGTGAGCCTCCTGCCCGTTTGCCCCCTTTTTACCATAAAAAAAATATATATGGAATTACGAGTAAGTATTATAAAGCAAATTTCACTTTGAAATACAATGTTCCCAAAACTTTATTCGGTTCATCGTTGTGCAGTCGATAATTTAAGTACATACAATTATTATCATTTATGCTTTTAGCATTCCACGGTTGGTTGATTTGTTTTGCATTAAATATTAGTTTATTAGGAATTATATTTAACTAGTGTTTTTCTGCGGCTTCGTGTAGGTTACTTATGGTTTTTGTTCAGTTCAGTGCGTATTTTGAAAACATCTAGAAATCTAATTACTGAAAAACTGTTTTTTCAAGTGTACTTGCACTTGAAAATAGAATCTTTGGAAGAGGCTTTATAATCATTATACTCGTTGTGCATACATAAAATAATTTAAGTGAGTTAAATCTCTACATGAAATATTAGTACATAAATAATTTAAATTCCAATTCCATCTCACAATCTATAGCTTTTATAATTTTTGTTTGTCTGTATGTTTGTGACCTTATGGGAAAACCGATGGACATATTTGTTAATATTATTAAATAATGATAGCTAGTTATCCGATACTTATAAATGCGGGAATATATGTCGTTTCTGAGAAATCTACTAATTTTTATAACGTATCTAGAGACGAATTCGAGAGGATCGAAGGTGAACGTATCAGGAGTGGCATTAAAGTCTATATTCATTGAAGTTAATTCCTATTATATTATTTTTTTACAATATCAAACGAAAAACTGAATTCCATATTGCAAAACAAATTTATAACTTAAACAAAGGTTTTATATATTCATTAAAAATAAAAATAATATTGACCAGTACCAATTTATAACTTATACCTTTTTGTGACTGCAAAATAATAAATAATCCTAACAAACGCTAGTAATAAAAATAACGACGTATGTAAAATAATTTGAAAGCTAAGTATAAGAAATATTAAAATATACGAAAATGATTAAACTTTCATTTAATTATCGCGATTTGCATTAGTAGAGATTGAAACGCGTTTTTCATAAAATGGATTCAATTTCCGTTCCCAGCTGCAGATAATGCCGAACGTCCCGACCGATTGTACCTCTCTTCATTTATTTATGCTTCATTCATTTTATTTGGTATTGGATATTATATCTGAACACAATATATACAATATATACAATATGAAATTAAATTGCTTTGTAGGAACATATAAAATTAGTTATAAGTAAACTGTTGTTCAAAAATCACCGAAAAGCTCGCTTTGTAGCTCGCAGTTACACAGTAAAAATCACAAACTATTCATTTTATTTAGAACTTTCGACGACTCGTTTGGCTCAGTGGGTAGTGACCCTGCTTTCTGCGCCAGCGGTCGCGGGTTCAAGTCCCGCTGGGGGCATTCATTTGTTTAACTCGGATATTTGTACTCAGTCATGGGTGTCTATATGTATAATATGTATGGATTTAAACTTATATATGTAGTATATCAACTATCTGGTATCCGTAACCCAAGCTTCGTAGCTTACCACGGTACTGGATGGCGCTGTGTGTAATAATGTCCCAACATATTTAATTATTTATCTGTATTTATTATTTATTTCTTTATAACTAGCAAACCAGGGCCTGGTTTGCTAGGACTTCACTGAACTAACAGACAAACACTTCAACAATTGATTTTTTAAGTAAGTACTGTACATTCTTTCATATGCATTTAGTGAAAAGCTATTACTTAATTTGAAATTAAAAGCAGACACTCCAATTTTATTTATATGTATGTATACACTGGACAGATTAATGATTAAGACAAAAGCCAGTATAAGTCTCTCTATTCTAAAAAATAGACTGATGAGTATCAATTATATGTAAAATAATTCACTAATTTGCATATTCTTCGGTCAGACCTCCCGTTGGTAAAGTTACTTCTAACTAATGACATTTGAGCCTCTGAAACCTAATGGATTAATATATATCCGCAGCATAAATAAGTAGCCTTTAAAGGTTTTTGGTATGTTGATACTGAACTAAATTACTTATGTATATAAATTCCTTAGAGAAATAGTAAAAAAATGAGATTTCATTGGTTTCAAAATTTGATTATATATGAAGTAATAATGGCGTGACAAATTCATTAGATTTAAACTTCACTCTTAAATTTGTTAGATATATGTAATACTACCAGTCCCCGCGGCTTCGCCCGCGTTCATTTTTTTAATTGCTACTAAACTTCACTCGATCACTCGCTGGGTTGATCAATAGATTACCTGAATTATTTTTTGAAAATCTACTCCAGTTTCTTCAAAACCCATAGTAAATATACTAATAAATAATTTCATATATGTGCACGCCCCTCTCCCACACTCGGCTCCCCGTCCCTCGCCCCGCTGCCCGCTGTGCTGCGTTTTACTTTTCTGTTAGTATTTTGTTTTGATTGACATTTTTAAATTACCTTTTGAATGAAGTGTTCGAATAGTATTGTCCTAAAAGTTATCTGATAACTATAAGCTAACTGCCTGCCAAATTTAAAAGTTTTAGCACAAAAATGAAGGAATTTCGTAAAAACTTATGAGGGCCCTTACACCAACTTCATCCGGCCCTATCGAAAAACATTTTCGTGGACTTTTATTGACAATTAATTCGTATCAAATTTAAAGTTCGTAGCACAAAAGATGAAGGACTTTCATACAAACTTGCTGTAGACCTAAGACTTCCTCGATTCGGCCTTGTTGCAAAATTCATTCTTTGCTGATAACTAACTCCCTGCTAAATTTAAAGTTTCTTGTACAAAAAATGAAAGACTTTCATACAAATTAATGAGAGCTCTTTAACTCTACAATCCGGCCCTGTCGCAAAGTTCATTCTTTCTTCTACTAACTATTGACTACCTCCCTTCTAAATTTAATGTTTGTGGCATAAAAAATGTAAGACTTTCATTCAAACTAATGAGAGCCCTTAGACCACCTAAATCCGGACCTATTGCAAAATTCGTTCTTAGCGGATGTCTACTAACTATTAACTCCCTCCCTGCCAATTTTAAAGCATACAGCACAAAAACTGAAGAACTTTCATACAAACTTGCGAGAGCCGTAAGATCTCCTTAATTCGGCCCAGTCACAAAATTTGTCCTTTATAGACATCTACTAACTATTATCTAACTCACCGCCAAGTTTAAATTTTGTAGCACAAAAAATGAAGGACTTTCATACAAATTTGCGAGATCCTTTAGACGACCTCAATCCGGCCCAATCACAAAAACCGTTTTAAATGGTCATGTAATTACTTTAAACTACCTTCCTGCCAAATTTAAAGTTTCTAGCACAAAAAATGAAGAAATTGAAAAAAATCTTGCATGAGCCTTTAGACCTCCTTAATGCGGCCCTGTCGCAAAATTCGTTCATAGTGGACGTTTTCTAACAATTTACTACCTTCCTACCAAATTTACAGTTTGTAGCACAAAAGATAAAGGACTTTCATACAATCTTGCGAGAGCCCTTAGACCACCTTGAACCGGCCCAATCGCAAAAACCGTTCTTAGCGCACCTATACTATTTATAAAGTACCTCCCTGCCAATTTTCATCCTTATACGTCTAGCAGTTTTTGAGATTTCGTGATAAGTGAGTGTTTTTCGCATTTATATATTGATTTCTCGTAATCATTATTTTTGCCCGACTGCGGCGACGCCCAGCGGAGGGTTATGCGTTTGACCTAAATGAATGTATGAGTTCTGATCTAACACACTTATACTTCCTAGGAGATATAGTGGATCCCTTTACCTTCCTCTATTAAATAAACCTAGGAGATATAGTGGATCCCTTTACCTTCCTCTATTGAATAAAGCTTGAAAATAAGGTACGAGTAATATAAAAAAGTGAAATCGTCAAACCTTGTTTGATGTAAATTTGTTAAGCCGTGCATTTGACTGACGGGTTCCAATATCCCGGACGACCGATTTTGAACCCTGGACCGTGTTACGTCCACTTAGGATGATAAATTATAGTATTTTTTGAGCTCTGACAAATTTCCATGTACCGGCATGTATGATGGATGACGGGATTCCTAATGCGTTTACAGGTTCATAATTTATGACCTGAAAAATTAATTTGTAATCTCCATAAGGCCTTTTACAGTCTTATCCATACTTATAATAAATCGAATCTTTACATTTAATATTTTTATGGAAAATCTTGTTGAAATACGAGTATTCGTGGTTATCGATTCTGAGACTGAATCCACAGGTTTGGGAAAGTTTGTTTGTCTGTGACCGAAAAAATGAAAAAATTACTGCGCAGATTTTGATCAAATATGGTATAATGACAACTTTTTAATCGGATATACTTTATTGCGGGAAAATGTCTCATTTCTGAATAATCGTAAAAATATTTTATAAAAAAGTATGTTTTCTTTTTGCTTTGTCATATACACAAAATTCAAGTTGAATTTAGTACAGACCTTTATGTTTAGTTTTTTCCTTTTTACCCAATATTTCCTCTATCACATACCTTCATTTATCATAATAATAATAGATTGGCATCATCGAAAGTGTCGAAGATCAAATGGCATTAGTTCGGGTATGCCGCTTGTTTGCTCCAAACAGGAAAGTTGAGAGGTTTGCCCTACCCCACATTACAACAGATCAATCACGCTAAGATAGATGGAAAATATGTATCACTGATTTAAGAAATTCTGAAACGATCTGAGCCACAAATGTAAGTGATACATTGTTCGCTTACGTCGTGTCGCTTTGATTCCCATCCATGTCATTCCAAGACTTAGAAATCTAAAGGCTAAAATTTTTTCCTTCATTTGAACTGTACTAATAAATAAATATGTCAGTAAAATTAATTTCAACAAGGTTCCTTTTGTATATTATTTATTGGATAAAGTCAATAATAAAATCACATTGATTGAGCAAATGACATTTGTAAAGTGTTTCTAAAGGTAGAGTTGAAGTATAAAAAGTAAATAATAAAGTTCATAACTGATAATGATAAAGAACGGAGCTACGAATACTTGTATGTAATACTAATGCTATTCTTGTACATGACTAATTGAATGCATTTTGTAGACTTATTTGATTTATTTTTTTATATTGTTACCACTAAAGCTTGTCAATCATTAGCTACTAGGTACTTAAAAATCATTGGCAAAAATGAGAAAAATAAAATTTGGTCTTTACCTAATATATTAAAAAAAACTGATTTCAAATATTAAGCATAAGCTTCTCATCAGCTATTAAATGAAAACAAAAAAATGCAAAAGGCACTGAACTGTTTATATATAACAAGTATAGATTAAGTCCAAAAGCTTCGTCTCAGTAAAGCGCAGTAAGCACAGCAGAGAAAAGCTATTATGTATATACTATATCTAATGGAAGTGAATTCACATATACAACCTCTATACATCTGTATAACAATTAGTCAATTAAGTCCTTAAACTTAACTTGCAATACAATCTACGAAATTAAGAGTAGGAAATAAAATTTCTAGCATCATATCGATGTCTAATATCGAGACAAGTCGGCAATCATCATTAAATAATGGTTTACATTTACGACTAATATTAATACTAATATAGTGTTGCTTTGATTTTTATCGATATGTAGCAACTAAAAATGAAAGGTAGGTTTCAAATGTATGTTTCGAGTTTATTAATAGGGGATGAATTACTTACAGGGGGTGTATCTGCTTATTTACATTACACTAATTTTATTATATTAATAATAATATTACACACATAAATGTAAAAAATATTATTTTAAGACATTTGTTAGGAATATTTTTTCAAAAATTTTCACGGATCTTTTGAACAGGTAGTTAATTGATTAGTAATATAATTTGATTTCTTTAATATTTCTATATGTTTCTCATTATGGCACGGGAGTGAAAGTGCACATCTTGTCTTTTCTCTTTTTATTCCTCTATACTATGGTCTAGTTAATAGTTATTATAAAAAATGATGAATTAAATAAAAACAGAATTATTTTTAGTTGCCTAATTTCTTTCAGCCTACGTCACTTCAAGCCAAGTGGTAGCTTTCCCACAAAATATTGTACGATTAACGCGCATATTATACTTACATAGAGTTTAGAATAAAACGTTATTATATTCACTTTCAAAGTATATTCATCGATACAAAGTAATTGTGTTCCATCACTATTTTCGTATGATCCATAACGCGTTCCATTTTGATGGCTGATATAATGACGATGTCATTAATACCATTAATATCATAACACCTACACGCTTCTGCAGTACATATTGGAAAAATTAGGTCACTAGGAACTTATTGATTTATGATTTTTAGGGTTTTAATCAAGTCTGAGCACCTTCTTATCTATTTCTATTGCCATACAACTATGATTGTATTGTGGAACAGTTATAGATGTTATGGACGACAGGTACTTTCTACCAGGTGACATGTCTGTTCGTCTATAACTCAGTATCAAAAGAGAACATATATTTTATATTATATTATCTTTGCTAATTTCATAAAACCACTTTCTATTTGAATTACAATAAAATTTAAATAAATTGAATCACGTAAAAATTGAATCAATAGTACAGTATATACTGTTTATAAAACTAATTTTATAAATTCCAAAGATTGTATATATGTGTATGTGTATGTAACCTAGCTACCTAAACTATAAAAGCATATGTAACCTCTTAAAGAGTAGATTTAAAAGAATATCTTCTTATAGTTCAAAATAGAATAAATTTATTACATACCTACTATTTTTTACCTAAACATAACTAAAATATGTAGATTTCATAATAATATTTTCTTACTTTCTTTTTAAACAGATTGAATCACAAGTGAAAATTATACATAAATATTGCAGTATATGTTATGTATCTAGCATTCGGGAGAAAACATGACTAAGAAACACTTTCTATGTAATAATTATCACTTTGTTATCACTTACATTACAATATGAGACGAAACTTTAATTTAGGCATTGTAACGGGAACCTTTTCTGTGATAACTTGTTAGCAACTGCATATATTTTTAAATAATTTTGATAAAAAGTTTAACTTAGTTTAAAAAATACAAAGAAAAATAGTTAAAAAATAGGGTTATATTTTATGTTAATAGAGTCTTTTTAAACCACATAAAAATGAATAGAGCTCTTGCATTGTTACTTTTGTTAGTAATAGAAGTTAATGGCTTGAACGCAGAAGAAAGGGACGTGGTGGAAGCGAGGGGAAAAGGAAAAGGAAAATATGCTTTGTTAAGTGAGTATTATATTTTGTTTTTTTGGAATAAACATAAGTTCCTACTATATTCGAAAATGTGTTAGTTTCTTTTATATAGTAATTAGTTAAAACTAATATATATTTGACTAGCTTTATAATGTAGAATTAATTCACGATGGAATTTTTTTGTTGTTGGGACAATATTATACAGTACTATCTAGTTCCGTGGTAAGCTGCAAGGTTTAAACATTTATAACTTTAAATACATATATTATCAATATAAATACACTGATGCAGTACAAAATTCGTACACATCAAGTAAACGATCCCTGACAAAGCAAGTATGAGTAGGATCACTACGAAATGAGGCAAACGTCTCACGAGATGTTTTTTTTTATTATTTTTTTATTAATTCCATTCATTCTTATTTTTTGCTAAAAATAGCTTATGTTGGTGATAAACTTAAAAATAAAAACCTACAATTTATCCCAAATTATAAGAGCCATTTTCGATATACACGTATACATAATACATATATATTTATAATGTCTCGCGAATAAGTCTGCTTTTATCGAGAAATCCTTTAAAACTATAAAGAGTAAATAAAGGGTCTTTGTGATTTTCCCGTTACTTTGTTTAAAATACTACATTTTGTATGAAAGATAATAGTATTATGGGATTTGTGAAACAAAGATGTAATATCTGAGGATTATTCTGAGGTTTCTAAGCCCACGTACACAAAGATGTACCACATCTATATAAAAAAGGAAAAGATAAATCAGTTCAGTACAATTTATCCTCCGTTTATCTACAGTTTTTCTTTTTTTGTATTGTACGAGTAGTCAGTAGCTATTAATGAGTTCTCGTATTACAAAAATTGGATACTTTTATTGATAGGCAAATTTAATTCATATCAGTTTTCCTCAAATTTTCAATGATGTTAATCTATTATTATAGTCTGCTTAACGATACGTTATGTTGGTTCATTTTGTAGTGCCCTACTTGCTGTGCCAGCGGTAGCAGGTTCGAGTTCCGCTAGGGGCATTCACTTGTGTGTGTGATGGCTGATGATATTTATAATATGATTGTATTTAAAATTACATAAGTATAGTGTTACATAAGTATTAATTACCTGGTACCTAAACCATAAGGCGTAACTTAGGCTAACTTTTAACTGACTTTAAAAGTCACAAAAAAAGAGGGAGTACAAATTTTATTTATTTTAACTAGCGAAGCGAAGCAAGGGTGAGTCGCTAGTAGTAAATAAAATTATAATATAAATAAATATGTACGTATAAAATAAAAAAAAACAGATAAACCAGGAAACTGTGTATTAGTTTTTGAACAAAAATCGAAGTTATTCGCATACAAATTCTTTGAATTTTTGATTCAGCTATCATTTGCCTTTGAATCGTTCTTCGTAAATCAAGAACGAATGGTACGGAACTATTACGAATACAAAGGCCGGGAAAAATTGAAGCTCTTTGAAGGTGTACCTTAAAAAGTAAACTTTTGGCTTTGTTGAATTACGTATTTCGTATGCTCATCCGAATGTACGCTACGATTGTTTAACCCAATTCAAAATAGCAAAGAAAACGAATGAAATAACTTCGCCGACTCCATTTTTGTATTGTTTAGTTTTAAATAAAAGGTATCTTTAGAAAAAATGTATATAAATTAGTCTTGCTTCTTTGATTCCTTTATCGAAAGTCTATCTAATTTGGAATATTATATTTATGGGTTATTTTTTTTAACATGCGGCTTTAGTCCTAATATAGCTAAAGACTATATTATAAAAAAACAGTAGATACATCTTAATACGGTAGAAATTTTTTTTGTCAATTATTTCATAAATATTTTTTTGCATAATAAATAAGCATCTCTTACTTATTTGTAATTAAAATAAAAGTAAATATGCTTGATACAGTCACTATTATCGATACGATTTCCCAACATTAAAAAAGGATATTTTTTACTTAAAAAGGATATTTTTTACATTAAAAAAGGATATTTTTTACTAGAAATTATGTATATATCGATAGATATCGATATATACATAATTTCTAAGACTTCTATACTAATCGTTTAAGTGAACCTAGAGACTTGACTCTCTTGTGACTTTATATATATCAAATGAACGTTCGCATGTAAGGTTTTGAACTAAACTTAAAATATGATTTTGCATATTCTATAACATTACTTCACGTACAGAATCTAGTTCAAATTTAAGTCACACGAGTTTGTTTGAAAGTTCATGCAGCTGAAGCTTTCCAAAGTTCCCAAATCTAAATTAGCGCTAAATTAAGATAATACTTTACGAACTATGCATATTATGTATGCTATGCAATTTACTGTTTATTTTCTATTGCCCAAACAAACAGTCAGCCAAAAAGTTTTGTGCTCCATATAGATTTAGCTGGTAGATATTCAAATTCATTGTTTATAAATGTAAATAATATTATATACATTATACTGTATTATAGATATATTTGCTTTTTCTTCTCAATTGTATTAGTGAGATATGAAACGTACTCAGCCCTTTCCTTGAATAGTACCTAGACCCTTAAAAACATAAAATCTATGGAATATATTCCATAGATTTTGGAAAGGAATATTAAAAATGAAACCTCAATTTTGTTAATTGCAGCCCATCTCGCTGTAGTGGCAGCTGCAAAGATCGGGCTTATCAACATATTCCTTGGGATCGCTTTTGGCATATCTGCCATAAAAGCCATGGTAGTGATGGCGTGGGCGTTAGCTATATCTAAGTACGCACCGGAAATATTTCCAAGGCACGATGATGGCCATAACATAAATCCATCGAATCACTTCATGGATGCCTTGATCAATAGTTTCAGTCGTAACTGAATTTGGTATGTAACTTTTTAATGGAATTCATTTTTATTTGTATTCCCAAAATCTGCTTATATTCACTGTATTATTTATCATTGTACATATACTTTGGTAAAGATCCTAGAGATTGTAGAGAATTTTTGATAAGGTTGTAGCAACGAATTTCAAATACGTCGCCATAACTTACCTATGGACGACACGTTTGGCTCAGTTGGTAGTAATCCTACCTTCTGCGCCAGCGGTCGCGGGTTCGAGTCCCGCTGGGGGCATTCATTTGTTTATCACGAATGTTTGTTCTCCAGTCATGGGTGTTGAGATTTACATTATGTACCTATGTATTTAAAAAATTTTATGTGTAGTATATCAATTATCTGGTATCCGTAACACAAGCCTCGTAGCTTACCACAGAACTTGATGGCACTGTTGTAAAAATGTCCCAACATCTTTATCTTATTTTATCTTTGTTTTGGTTAACCGATAACTCAGTTTGCTAAATTTTTCGTTTAATAGCTAAATTGACGAGTTTGAGTAATATCCATACAAAATAAATGAATGAAAATGTTCGCGTAGTAGTATAAAATACAATTATGGTTAATATTAAATAACGACGACGTAATGCGTAATTGTTAATAAATTTACAACGAATAATGACTCGTTTTGTATTTATCAACATTTTCGAATTACAATTTACGTCATTGTTACTTAATATTTACCAAAATACGTAGTTTTAATAGCGTGATTATTCCATTTTTGTTTGGTGTCTCCAAAATTACTTAATTATTGTATTTCAATTGTGATAAAGTGTGATATTTAATTATAATCGAAATTATTAATCTTTGATTTACTAGAAGTTGATTTTGCTTCATGCTTCTGTTGTGGGTTGTGTTGTTCGAAAATCCTAAATACTTGACTTTTTGTTAGATTTTTCTTACGTTCTGCTATGTTATAACGATTCGAATATAACTATAATTAATGAACATAATGCTTAAAAAACTATCTAGTTAATTCAATCAACGGAAAAAGTAACAGTTTGGTATACATATTACACAGGTTTTTATTTTCTATACTTAAAAATTTACTGACTATTATTCTAATAGTTTTGAGCATTGAAATTCGTTTGTTACTGTCATTCTAAATTATATGCAACAAATTGCTAATGGGAAGATTCACCAATAAATTATTATTTATGTTGAATCATCCCATTATTGAAAAGGCGTGATTTAGTCTGTTACTAAATCACACCAAAATTGCTGAACGGATCTAGATGAAAGGCACAATGTAGATTAAATACTTTGGAATAGCACATGCACATGTACTAGTATTTTTCTCCCGGAAAATGTGCGTTCCCAAGCATGGATTTGTTTTAGACCGTACTTCTCTATAAATAATTATTTAATATTAGTTTTTATACTAGTATCAATCCTACTACCTAATATTTTAATTTTTTCTTGTCCACAGGTCATTTCTTCTACGTGGCAGCAACAAAAATCTTCGTCTTAAAAATAGTGTACGGTATCATCTTCTTTGCCATAATTACAAAAGCATGGCATTTGGTGCTTTGGCTGGTCCATTATTTGAAGGAAAAACAGCATCATCATGTTGAAATCGATCATCATCCATACAATGATTATGGGAGTTACGGAAGCTATGGAAGTTATACCCACGACGCATATAGCGCTTATGAAAAATCCGGTTTTGGGAATAAAAGAATATATGACGCTGATGGTTCTTATTCTGTTGGAAGACCGTAAATTGTTTAAGACTTTTTAAGAGAAAAAATATTTTTAGGTCATTATTAATTAACTTATAATTTTATACCAAATGAAACTGTAGCTAGTCAAAGTATTGAACTTTTTTCAAAAAGATAGCAATTTTAAAGTGTAATTCAAAGAACTTGTAATATGTATTACAAGTTTATTGTTTTTTTCTATTAAATACTTGGTAAATTATAAATACTGTAATAACATTAGAATGATGTACTCTCCTGTAATTTGTAGTACATAATAATTTAAATAGTTGTAAGGTATAAGTTAGATGTAAGTGAATATGTACAACTGTTGGAGATCCGAATAATTAAATAAATTTAGTTCTCATTTAGTCGTTCTCCAGTAATACATTTACTAACAAACAATTAAATTTTATAAACACAGATTATCTAACATTTTTATAAATATGTTCTTAAATATATTCCTAATATAAAACAATTTTTACCTTTTCAATTAATAAGATTCGTATCTTTGGTTTTATGGAATACAGTAAAGCTTCTGTTTTCAAAATAAAACCCGAAAGCTTTACCACTATTGAATGAACGCGCTATTTATGTACCAATAAAACTGGACTTTTTATTGAGTAGTTGCAGAAACTTAATGCGAGTCCAACAAATTTAGCTAGTTTATAGTATTTGTTGGTTTAGTGTAATTGAATGAGAAAAAATAAACATAAAATTACTGGTTATATGCCTAAAATTTCCTCCAAACTGGTTTCAGGATGACCAATCTCATTAAGACTAGCCATCTGCATTAGTATACGTACATATAGTATGCCGAGTGAACTCTCTATTGCTTTTACTCTCATACACTGGTGGCATGAATACCTATTTATAATATGATTATCGAGAGTATAAGGTGCGGGATCGACGTGCTCTCCGAGGCAAGGGGGAGACACGCCCCCAACTTATTTAAAGTGGTAGTGCCATGCTTGTTACCTTCGGGTACCAGCCGAATGGGCCGGCACGCCCCGTATAGTACCACTCTCTCACAGAAGACCGGCGTGAAGTGGCAGCTATGCTGTCGCGTTTCGTCCGGTAAGTGAGAATCCGGAAGGCCCACTCCCCTTACCTCCTCCCTCCCCCTCCCCCTCTTCCCTTCCTCCTTCATCTTCGCTCTCACCTCTCTCTTCCCTCCCTCCTCCCTCCCTCCCTTTCCTGAAAGGCCGGCAACGCATCTGCAAGCCTGACTTGTAGATGTCTATGGGCGGAGGTGATCACTTTCCATCAGGTGAGTCTCCTGCCCGTTTGCCCCCTTTTTACCATTAAAAAAAAATCCCAACTGCAGGCTGTTACTGAGGCTTATTTAACAAAATGACTGAATAACTAAACTTGGCAAAACCCAGAAATCGAACCCAGGGCCTCCGTATGTGCAGCCGTTCGTCCCGGCCACTTCACCAACGTTGGCATTTTAAGGCATATTATTTATACGAGTACATGTTTTTGTAAATATAACCGATTTCCTGAGACATTCTGGTAAACACAGTAATAATTTTAAATAAGAAAATATATTTCAGTCCCAACAAAATCATTTTGTTTGTGAAACTTTATCCAAACGTTAAATTGCAAGAAATATAATTACGTTATATAATAATATAACTTTGAATATACCATTTTCTGTAAGCACTTCCACTCAGTGGTCCAGAAGTAATATGGGAGCATTGTAATATTGCTGAAAAACGGTTATTTAATGGATAGAAAATAATATTTCTTACTAGTTTGAACTATGGTTTCGCTGATCATATCTTCATGGTAAGCCTTCAAAGCAAATGTAACTCTCTATCGTGTACGTAATATACATCCATGCGCCATTTCATAGAAAAAAAGTTTTTTTGTCTTTCCACACACACGTGGAAAGACAAAATAACTGATATATAGGATGCTTTTATATTTAAAATCTTCTAATCCATAATTATAAAGTGGTAACGCACTCTCTTGGATAACGGAGTGATGCAGGTTCAAATCCGGGTTTCGTACTACTGATACTTTTCATGTGAGAATCATTTCTATCATGATTAACACTTGTCTTCCAGTGAAGGAAAACATGGTGAGGGAACCTGGATGTCTGAAAGAACCTGGCAAGTTTTCGAAAGATATGTAAAGTCCGCCAGCGTGGTGGACTATGGCCTGATTCCCCTTGTATCGTATCATGAAGGAACATCCGTAAAGGTTGAATTCAAAACATAATTATGTAGTAATGAATTGTAGCATATAAAATGAAATTGAAATGGAATTGCTTTACTTAAATATACATATTGTACTCTCATTCATGATTA
Organism: Boloria selene; assembly: GCA_905231865.2. NCBI lineage: Eukaryota > Metazoa > Arthropoda > Insecta > Lepidoptera > Nymphalidae > Boloria > Boloria selene. The sequence goes on from HG993132.1 coordinate 1,024,516, forward strand.
AGTGACACGAATCGAAATTATAGGTCCCTGGGCGTTTAGAGTCGATCCGTCTTCCAAATGAATTACTGTATCGTCTTACAACGACCCGCGGGAATTTATCAGGGTTAAAGTGTATTTTGGTCTGATTAAACATTTACAATTAAAAATACGTTTGCCCCGAAATAATAAAGAATAAGGTAGTGACAGAACATTAGTGGCGATGCACCTTAGCAAATAGTGTAGCAAGTTCGAACCCTGGATACCGGTATCTCTGAGATATACACCTAATAATATATTTTCAATAAGATTACTACTTATTTACGATGCATGAAATGATCATAAGGAAACCTCTACGTCTGTTAGAACCTTTTTCTATAATATTTAGAGTACACCAAATCACATTTGGGCAGTGTTTTTGACTGATTTCCCTCAGGTTGAAGGGAGGTTCGTGACCAATAACGGGATGATATAGGTTATCATATTGTTATTACAACATAAATTCATAATCAGTGGCTGAGAAGGAGCGGTACGTATTGTATAAATGTGTGGGCAAAATCTTTATAAATTGTAGCTTATGTGTTATTTTGATGTATGAGCTATATTATTGTTAAGTTTCATTAAAATCCATTGAGTAGTTTTTACGTGAAAGAGTAACAAACATCCATCCATCCATCCATACTTACAAACTTTCGGGTTTATAATATGAGTGAAATTGCCAAATTAAGTGTAATTTTAGACCATCGTTAGTACTGAAGTACTTTGGTTAGCGTTTCAAAAATGTTACTTAAGAAACATGATGTTTACTCGAAATAGCCACTAAAAGTAAATACACATTTCCATAAACGAGCTGGTATAATGCTCTAACGTTAACATAAAAACTAACTTTATAAAGAGATCGTGATTACAGTGATGTTCGAGTAAAGGATAATTGCTACTTGTGTTCTTATATATGTAAACTTATAGTCCAGTCTTTTGGTAGTTTTGCTTGGAAAGTTTTCCGGGTAAGACGTACGTTGAAACTATTGATTTTACAAAAAAATTGTGAGAATAAAAATGCAGGAAATATCTCTAGTTTAGTTTACGACGTAAAATGTCGAATGTATTTACGAAATTATACTGTAATGTACGAGGTACCCACTTCTTACAGATTTATGGTCTTTTTACGCTTACAGTAAGGTGTAATGACAATTTGACAGCAGGCGCAGGACTAACAAACCGCAAACATCCTAGTTGCCACTATAACTATAACTTAACCGAAATACTCAATAACCTTTTTTTTATGGTACAAAGGGGGCAAACGGGCAGGAGGCTCACCTGATGGGAAGTGATTACCTCCGCCCATGAGCCCTGCAGTCTTACATATGCGTTGCCGGCCTTTCAGGAAAGATAGGGAGGGAGGAGGGAAGGAGGGTGGTAGGAAGAAGTGAAGAGGGTGGTAGGAGGGAGGGAGGAGGGATGGGGAGTGGGCCTCCCGGACTCTCACTTACCGGCCGAAACGCGACAGCCTAGCTGCCACTTCACGCCGGTCTTCTGTGAGAGAGTGGTACTATACGGGGCGTGCCGGCCCATTCGGCTGCTACCTGAAGGTAACAATCATGGCACTACCACTAGCAAACCTAAATTTGGCTCTACACGGGACTCGAACATAAGAACTCCAGAAATGCATTAATACTAGCCACTAGTCCACCGAGGCAGTTATTATATAGGAATACAAATATAAACACAAGGTTTCGATAAGAAGCAAAAGCAGTAATCTCAATAAGAACTTTATAACAAATTAAATATATTCGAAGTAGAAAACGAAACTAATTTTCAACTTCAGAAGGCTAATGAAATAAACTAAGGATAATTAAAAATGAAACTTCTAGAACCTAGATAAGAGATTAACTAGAAAATCTAAACTAAATTTGCTTAACTTTAAGTTAGCAATAGCTTTAGAAGAAAATCAAGGATGTGCAGGATGATGTTAGGTATAATAATATTCTCTGTTTTTCCTCAGGTAGGTACACTGTATTTTACTGTCACATTCATACTCTGATGGGACAAAAACTTGACACAACTATATGGTAAAAGCGCAGTACCGACGGCTTTACATATAACTGTACTCAATAAGTAAACATGGCCCGACTCAGGTACTTGAACCTAGGACTACCAGATGTACAGCCGTACATGCTAGCCACTTCATTAACCAAACAATCAATGATATTCGTACCAGATGACAAGCGTCGTTGTGTTTGTGCAAAGTAAAACTCAAATTCATTTCACTGCCATCAATCATAGTACATTGGGGAAGTAATCTTTGCTCAACTGGCACGCTTTGAAGCCATTTGAGAGAATTGTATGGAATTTATCATAATCCGGACCCATCATTTTCAATGTTTCAGTCAGACAAAATATAGGAGATAATTAATAAATAATGTATCTAGAACGAACTTTAATTGAAGTTGGCCTTTAAAATATATTTTTATGATATAAAATTTTTTAATAGTATATAGATATAAGATACTCCTCAAATTTAAATTAAATTTCGAGGAAAATTTAAAAAGGGTCTAATATATATATATATCTATTGATTCGTTTTACCAGCTATTATCATACCAAATTTCATCAAAGTGTGTGATGGAAGTGGGGTTATTGTGATGTGGTCAGACAGACAAACGTTCTAAAAAGTATAAATTTGGCCTCTGTATCCATAGTAATGACTAATATTAATAAGATTTTATAAAAAATATTTAATGTACAGATACGACTGTTAGATATTTTTAAATATATCGTTTAATTAATAATTTTCAAAAAGTGAATTTTATAAACTTTAACTCAGTCGGAGTAAGTTACTTAGTACATAACCAAGTTACTTAATGTGATCTAAGGAGTTATTAACTTACCGGGTCTAGAAACAAGATCTAAGGGAACTACGAGTATATATAACATAACAACTGAATATTATCCAGCTTATATCCAGACGTAAAAAAACATGTATCCACCCTTTCGTTTAATATAAACTAATCAAAATACTTAGGGATTTTGATCGAATTAGAAAAAGGGAAAGGGAAAGAAAGACAGTAAACATGACTCTTGTTTAGTACAAGAGGAAAGAACGAAACAACAACAATCTTTTTAGTAATTAAAAATCTGTCAAATTAACTCAGATGGCTTTTTGAAACATAAAAAAAATCTTTAAATTTGCTTAAGCTTTCTTGGCACTCTTGTAAATATTAAGAAAATAAATAAATTGGATATATGTGTTATTGCGAATGGGCAATATAGGTTTAAGTAAACAATGAAAATGGGACTTACCATGCTATTACCAAGTATGTATCCCGAAGGTATTTTAAAAATGATATAAATTTCATAAAAGCACAAAAGGCCATAATTCATGTAAAGTGCTTTTACCTGTGAAGTTAAAGTTAACGCAAATAAGTACTTTGCTTCTAGTGATGTAGAGAAATGAAAGAAAGTTTAATAAATAACATAATATTTATTTTACAAACAAACAACGACAATTTACACATTCACTTAAATATCATTCAGTCTTTTTTCTTAACTGTCTATCAAACTCACTGTTCATCTACGATTAACGACATATTATTATCTTCACCATTTTCACGTAACCACTTGGTAACATCATTGTTTTTCGCAGTTTTCGTCGTCGTTTTCAATTCTTTCTTTCTGATTTTGCCGACGTGCGTAGTGGCCTCTGTTTCGATTTGTTCGATCGGAGATTCGGATGAAGATTTAAAAATTTCTTCTTTAATTTCCAATTTTTCTTTAAATACCGATTTTTCTTTAATTTCCGATTTTTCTTGAATTTCCGATTTTTCGGTTGATGTACTATGTTGTTGGATTACAATTGGCACCACCCGTTCTGGCAGCGGTGGTGGCACTTCATGTTTAGGCGCAGAGATAATCAGAAAGCCTGTATGAGTGTATTCTGCCGTGACTTCTTCCTGCTTAGTTCCTGGTGGCAAAGAGAAACGCCGTACGAAATAATTTGACAACCTTACATCACCTTTTGTATTAATGTTCTTTTGTTCAACAGTGACGTATCCATCTTTAACTTTTACCGCCAGGCCTTGTGCAGGAAACTGTCCGGCATTTATTTGAACTATAAATTCCTTCGGATCCGGTATTATTTGAGGTTCGCTAAAACTTTCTTGCTCGTTAAAAATTAATGCTGATTTGAGGAGTTGTTGCCACGGCCATAAATAATGATAACCCAATGGAATTGATTGTGAAACATGGTGATCGATGGTCTTGAAGGGATAACCATATTCGTTTTTATGTGATCGCTCTACACATGCGACGAGATTCAAGAGAGCAAGTATTATCACGTGTTTGTACATTGTGTCGTTTGAATTTGTTCTATTGGCGGCTTCGCAATGTAACCGCTCTTATATAGCTTCAGTAATCGTTCTCGAACGCGAGGTATGTTTCATTGATGATAAGTGCGGGCAGGCGTCACCGACCGGTGGAAAGTGAAACTGTTGAGTCATACGCAAGTGGGTTACATTCGTGCGTTGAACTAGATAAATTAGTTTGTTGTGATTTTTTAGGTTTTGGATTTTTATAATAAATAAACGATTTTATCGCTGTTCAAAGTTTTTCTGAAAAAAATTGAAGTAAACTCTTACATTTTACATTATTAATTATTATTATTATTAAAATATTTTTACTTGATGTTTTTATCCTTAATTACACATTGTTAATTATATAGCAAAAATTGCATTGAATTACATTGCATTGAAAAAATATTTGAATTTGAATAGTAGAATATTATTATAATAGTTTTTTTAGGTTGTGGTTCATTATATTAAATATGTTAAAGAATACGTACCAAAGTTTGGTAACTCATGCGCCTGGATTGGTCTATAGCTACGCAGCTCACATGCGACAGCTGTTTTCGATGTGTGCGTGTACCGTTAGCAAAATCATTCTAATAATAATTGTAGGCCATTTGCACATTTTTTAAATTGCATTTACGTCCTTTTGTATATCTCTGGCAATTTATTAAATTCGATCGAAATAGTTAGTGATTATTTTATTGTTTTATAAATCTAAAGCTTGTCAGCTACTAAGCTTAAAAATATTAATATAACAAGTTTTATATGCGTTTAATATTTTTTACAATATCATTTTTCTCATTAAGTACTATACACTTTTATATGCATCTAGTGAAAAGCTGTTAGTTTGAAATTAGAAACAGACTTCACTTTTATTTAAGTATATGTACTGATGAGTAAGAAAGAATAAGTAAAGAAAGGAAGCAAAATAACAAATGGTAAGAATTGGTTACTTAATTTTGTTAAACACTTAACTTGTAAGCAAAGTAAAATGTTACTTATATTAATTTGTTTTGTATGTCAGTGTGTTAGTCAATTGTAAGGTTATAAGTAAAAACGGTACAATTATTCATTCAGTATGACAACGAGTGACCATAGAGCAATTGATTTTTATATATACAGACGTTTCTTTTTCAATATTTCACATTGTACAGTGTACACGGGAGTGAGTAGGCGTATTTTAGCAGTGCGATAAGGTCAATCATGACAGTCTGTCTGTCTTACTAATAGTATCAAATATTTTCTATTAGAAACATCAAGTGAACTCTGGGTATATTTATAGTCTGGATACATATACATGTAATATCGAATGCAATTCATGATCAATCAAATATGAATCAGCCCAATTAACAAATGGGTGACCGTTATAGTGATTTACTATACGGCATTTAATATTCAGTGTTCGATTGACAGATAGTTTTCCAAACAGTTGTGCAAACATGGGCCTTTACATATTAGTTAGGTCTACATTAGCTAAGCAAAATTCTAGACTTGCCATCAATTATTTTTTAAACAAAAAATAAAAACCGACATCAAAACTACTTATACAAACCTAAACTAAAAATTAAAAATATTATTTCTTTTACTTTTTTTAATTACTTACTTATTTTTTAAGTCGGTGCCAGCCATGAAGTTAGTGAGTCAGTCAGTGCTATCAGTTTTATCCTTTGTCATTAAATTTCGAACGGTATTTTGATTGTTTACAAATTCATAGATTAATCGAATATGTAGGTATCTATTAAGGTGATTTTGATTTGGCTGTTATTATTGTATGAGCATTTGAATTAAAACAAATACTTTATGCTAAGTTATTACAGACAGACACAATACGTCATGTACTTTCATTTTAACTTTTAAGTCTTTTATTTTTAGGATTTAAAAGAGCTTAGACTATTTCAAGATAATTTAAATAACAAATAGTACATTCCCTTGTACACTTTCGCATATTAATGGTAGTGGAAACCTTTGCAGCGTGAACTTAACGATTTTCTAAAGTTCTTCAAGGTTTCAGAAAATCTGAAATCTAACAATAACTTTAAAGAATGTCTAATTATTATAATAATACTATTCGACAACCTGAGCATTTCTATATTCATTATGGATTTATGCTTTTACATAGAAGCTTAACTTCATATCTAGATGTGTTATCTATCAAAAAAAAATATAATTTTATAACCATTAAAAAAATAAACATTAACAATTTTTGTTCATTCGATAGAATGTTATTGCACTACTAACGTCTTCTGTTATAAAACGCGAGCCCTCACAAAGCTCAGCTTTTTGCTAGTATTCATAAATATTTATATTATTTTAAAGTAAAAGTGTATAAGATATTAAAATTTTACTCATACTAACTTGTTTCGAGAATGTAACGTCACATAAAAAGAAAATGAAGCTGATTGTCTATTTCATATTTTTTGCTGACATTACTTTATTGCATTAGAACAAGAAGGTTCTAGTAAATAACATATGCTTTTGATATCCAATTAATTTTGAGCCCTATCACAACCTGTTAAAGTATAATTTAATTTCAACTATCACAGTAGCTAAGACCAACGGGTTTCTAGAAATTTATTAATGTTTCGAAACAAACCAGTGTACATTAAAGAAAGTTTCAAGGGAAAATTGTATTAACTGTTTGGTGATAAAGACGAAATTACTTCGTATGATTCATCGCTTTAGTCTAGAAAATTCTACGGAATGCCTGATGTAAACAAACATAACAGGTGGGGCTCATGGGGACCAGTGAGGAAGTTCGGTCGAGAGGGCAATTGAATAAGTTTTTAGTACTTTATTTACTTACTAGTTCGAGTGTCCTGACTTTGCTTAGTACTTGGTAACTTTTACAATATTCTGATACTATTGAAATGCCTTGATGTATTAGGAAGCTACTCATTTAGCGTTCGTCCGTGTAGGTCCTTTAGTATAAGTTTCTTACAAACTTTGTTTTTTTTAACATTAATAAAACCTTCCGTTTTGCCCTAAGCAACATTCATTTTTATTTATATAGATACGAGTATACTGGCACTGGCATAACAGGTAGGTTTTTTAAAAACTGAACCAAAAGTGTTGGCCCATAACATTATTGCTTTTTTATTTTTTAGTTCTCTATTTTTCTAGTGATATTAATATAAGAAAGTGAATTTAGCAAATAATTTTAAGAGTAATTTTATCCTGATTTTCTAATTTAACGATTGTATATAAAAATATTTTCTATTGTACGTGTTTTAATGTACTATTATTGTAGTCAATACGGAGGCCAAATCTATATAGTTTTGTCATGACTATATCACAGAAACCTACTATACAGATTTTGATGTAATTTGGAATGATGATAGCTGATTATCTGGGTCATAGGACACTTCTTACTTTGCAGGTAAATATCATTTTTGTGAAATTTATACTAAAGGTTAAAATGTATCAAGGGGCAGCCCCGAAAAAGCTTATTTATCGAAGCAAGATTAGTATTAGGCTACGTCCGCACAGACAGGCGGCTTGCTTAGCGCCTAGAGACTAGTGGATTGCGCTCTGGCAACATGGTGGGATACATAGTGGCCGCACTGCAGGAGGTTTGCGTGGTTGCTTGTAGGCGCGTTGACAAGATGTCACTTTCAAAAATAGCTTTCAAAATTATTTCTTGAATAAAATGCCTCGCGCCTAGTGTCAAAAAACCAACATGTTTGTTTACTTAGAAACACGCTTAGCAACTATCTAGGCGCTAAGCGCGCAGTGCGGCCGGTCGCGAACATTTTAGAACGTTCGTTTTAGTAAGCTACTAGCTAGGTGACTCGTTAGGCTCTAGGCGCTAAGCAAGCCGCCTGTCTGTGCGGACGTAGCCTTAGTACATTTGCTCTAGCAATAAAAAAAACTTAAAAGGTATGTGACAATGAAAGTCATTTATTTTGCTTACAGCCAAGTGTTTAAAATGACATCAGCTTTTATCAAAAACATTTAAATTGTTAAAGTTAAATTGCTTATATTATGGTAATGTTCACTTGATAAAGAAAATATTCCTACCTACGTATAGGCGGTAGTTATATATTAACATTTTTTAATAAGCCTTATATAACACTAGCTGTACCCGTGGCTTCGCCCGCGTTTATTTTTTTAATTGCTAATCAACCTCATTGGGTTGATCTGTAGGAAAAAAAATTGTCTAAAAAATAAAATAAAAAAATTTAGGGGTGGACTACCCTTAACATTTAGGGGGATGAAAAATAGATGTTGGCCGATTCTCAGACCTACTCAATATGCTCACAAAATTTCATGAGAATCGGTCAAGCCGTTTCGGAGGAGTATGGGAACGAAAATTGTGACACGAGAATTTTATATATAAGATTTTAAATACCCGATTGCCCAATCGTAAATTAAATCTCGAAATACTTGTAAACTAGATGGTAAAATCGGAAAAAACGTACCTAATATCTATAGACCTTAAAAAGTAATTTATTTACTAGTAATTTATTCAACAAGTAATTTATTGTAAAATCATCTGTCTCAGTTGATCAGTGGCCAGACTGTACCGCCTGGAGGTCCTGGGTTTGAGTTCGGGGACTGGACTGCTATCACTCCATATTAAAAAAAAACAAAGAATAAAAAAAATAAAAAAAAAACAAAGATAACTAAGGGATATTATTGGATCAACGATTTTTTAGAAGACAATACGCCTCGGGAATGATGTGATCGCTGCCAGGCTATTTTAACATATAGAATTATTGTAAATTATATTTTAATTTGTAATTAAAAACATATTAAGACAAAAAATATTAGGCCCACTGAGTTTCTTCCTCTAGTTATTTTCAGGTCAGAGGCTTCTTCTTTCCGAACTGGTGGTAGACTCATGACGTTCACTAAAAAAATGTAATAATTTTACGCTGAATAAAATATTTTGAATTTGAATTTAGATAAACCTAAGTCATACAAATCAGTCACTGATTTCATGCTTCGTTATATTTGAAAACAATTTTAGTTGATAACTCTCCCTAATCTCCTCAACGAAGCGACGAGGGATCAAATTGAATGATTACCTTTTTTAACTAGTTAACAAACTGTTCCCACGAATCTGTTTGCGTCGGAACTCGTATCTCAAGCGTTAAATAACAACGGAAAAGTTCCACACAAAGTTTCGAATACATACACTTTAAAATATTCAATCAAAAAATCAAGAATAAATTACATATAGGAAATTCTTTTCTTATTTTTATTGAGGCAATTTAAATCCAAAATTAAAAGTACGTTGTTGAATAAGGCTTATTACACTACAATGAAATATTTAGTAGATATAAATGTGTGGGATTAATGTCTGGTTGTGTCTCACGTAGGATAAATAGATAAATATTGTAATACAATAATATGTATGTACCAAATTTATTTTTTGAAAAGAGCAACTGTTGAGTTTCTCGCCGGTTCTTCTTAGCAGAACAGCTTTCCGAGCCGGTGGTAGTTTACTCACAGACTTACAGACTGACATTTAATTTTAATAATGTAAAAATGACGATTCAAAAGAGCTTTAAAAGTCTATTTGAATAAAGAATAGGTATTTGATTTAATTTGATTTGATTTATTTTAATAAAGTATTATTTAAGTAAGTTTCAGAACTCACTAACTAATATTTTATTTACTTATAGGGGTAAAAATTATAAAGGCAGTGCTAGCCCAGAGGCTCGCTTCGGTAACCGAATGAAGCGGGTTCAAATCCGGTTCGCAACTCTTATATTTTCATGTGTTAATCATTTCTAACATGATTACCATGAGCTGAAATGAATATGTATAAACTAAATACTTTCTTAGATTTGCCATTTTAAGTAAAACTATCTTTTAGGATTTTTAGACACCCTTTTCCCTCTCAAGAGTAGTTTAAAGCTATACCTAATTTATTGGCAATAGACAGGCAGTTAGCAGCTTATATTCAGTGTTAGGTTTCATTCTGGCTAATTTTTTTCTACCTATACTATAACAAAATTAAAATATTAATCTATACATATGATAATATTGTAAGTGAAATCTATATATTTAAAAGTATTAATAGTATATTTGAAAATGTTTTGAAATAGTTAGTTATTATCGATAAAAAACCGAACTTATGATATTTGTATGTTTGTCTGTCTTTCTGGAACCGCATCATGAGAAATACATTGGTTATATTTAGATACTTTTTTCATATCTGTGACACGAACCTAAATAGAGTGAGGGCGAATCACTAGTTATATCATAAAACGGCTGAAAACATCCTGAACCTTGTTTTCTGAAAATGAACATAGTATTTATTATTCCTAAATAAAGAAAATTAATTGTGAGAGCGTGCTCCGAATAGCTGTGGGTGGACTCGTTAATAAACTCAGCTAATTTATTTCTATACGTATATTTCCGTCCAATTATTACTTACTGTCTATTTACACAGAAATATCGCTAATGTCCTTTACTTTGTATTACCTGAATACTAATGTAACGTTTTCCATTTCATAGACCCGGGTTAAAAGTATATATTATACTAGCATTTCCCGCGGCTTCGCACGCATTCTAAAGACCGGAAACCAACTTCTTGCTGAGTCGCGCGGTATGTTATCTCGCAGAACTATCGCCCGTTTTTTCATTGATGCTCCGCTCTTACTGGTCGTAGCGTGATGTAATATAGTCTATAGCCTTCCTCGATACACGGATATTCCGTTAGTTAGTAGTCCAACACAAGATGAAGAAATTTCAAATCGCTGATTTTATAAGTTTTGGAAAAAGAGTGAAGACTCCACTGAAAAAAAAAACTAATTTTACTTAGCGGCAACCGAGCGAAGCAAGAGCAAGTCACTAGTCTCTATAAAATTACGTGAATAGATTATTTTTAATTATTTTGATTATATATTTCAAGCAGCAAAAACTGAAGCGCTCGCTTGGAATGCCAAGTGAAGCGGGTTCAACCTGTAAGTTTTTCATGTGAAAATCGAATCATGTTCAACATGATTAGACCTTGACCTTAATTTATTGCGAGGGAAACGTACGAAATCTGTCAATTCTTATTGGGCCCGTGTGGTAGGATATGGATTTATCCTCTTCGATTTGAGGATACGCCAATAACATAGTAATTTAAAATATTATTACTATCTACAAAGATAAATAAAATTGAAGTGTCTATTTGTAACATCTACATAGCTGTTTTTTCTTAAATACTAATTAGGTATATACCATGTATACGCATTGTTGCAATTATATATAGTACATGAAAATATAAAAATGCATTTTTTAACAGATTCGTCTGGCTGTCTGTCTTTCTGATTGTTTCCGATTATGTCTGACAAATTCTGATGAATTTTGCTGGCAGATATCATATAGCGAATTTGAATGCGAAATAACCCGTAGGTTAATTTTATCCCGGAGAAACATACGGCTTTAATTTTTACTAGAGATAAAATGGCGACGACGACCCCGAGTGAAGCAAGAATTGTAAATCATATTATAAACCTTATATGTAAAAAAAATAAATTCAAATAAATTTCTTACTCGCCAACTTTTATTTTAACTAGCAGTTTAAAGTACAGTTTAACTTTTCTACAGTTTGCGGTCCCATATGCGGGCGGCGAAGTAAATCGGAAAACTAAATGGAAAACGTGTTGTCATATTACGAGGAAGCGTTTCTAATAAGAATTTATTTTTGAGGCTATTTAAAATGTTTGAAAAACACTTTTAAAATTTTAAGATATAAAATGTTCAGAATTAAAATATATTATTTTTAAGGTAGGTACTTTAGTGCCATTTTCGTTTTTTTTTTGTAAATTGTGTGTAGGCACTGTCTGTAACAAATATATAAACCTCTGAGACTTCAAATACCTTAGTCTCTCCCGTGACCATAATTGCTGTAAAGCATTCGAAACGTCGGGAACCAAAAATCAAAATAAATCCGCGACAAAATCCGAAAAGATATTTTCATTTATAATGTCAAATATTCGCGTAAACCTAAGAAGGTATTATAAGAAAGTATTACTTGGGATATATTTTATTTATGTCAAGTAAAAGAAAAGGCGGTTAAACTGCATAATACTCATAAATCCATTGATAGCTCTTAATATATTTTAATATCGTTGGACTTTTTGTAATTTTTACTGCCCTTATTTTATTAAAATTAAATAAAAACAATTCATTTATAATGTCAAACATTCGCGTAAACCTAAGAAAGTATTAAATAAAAACAATGTTTAAAATAAATAAAATTTTATCTCAGCCAAATCTGTACACTGGATATTTTTGGAAATTCTTATTAAAATAGCCATTATTGATATAGTTTTTAAACTTTTGTCTTCAGTGTCTATGACCGCATATACTCGTATTTCAGTTAATAAGTTCTTTCCTTCGAAATGAAATATGTACATACGTATATTATGTACCATGTACCTATCTATACTTCTATACTAATATTATAAAGAAGTAAAGTTTGTGTGTTTGTATATTTGTTAAATTGTAAGGGGTAATCTCGGGATCTACTGAACCGATTTTAAAAATTCTTTTTCCAATAGAAAGCCACATTATTGCTGTGTGTCATAGGTTATATAAAAACCGAAAAATAAAAAGTCTTTTACGTGGTAGTCCGTTTTGCAAAGTGAATCGGAGAAAAAACGGTCGAATGAAAGCGTTTCTTACGAACACACGATATATTTTTGAGTTCTAAAGAAAAGATGTGGAGCTTAAAAATGCCTATAAAAAAGTCAATGACAGCATATGTCTAACTTTTATATTTAAGTTACAAAAAGTAGTTTTTTTAATATTAGTATAGATAATTTAATTTTTAATTTTTAATATTAATAAAATAATTTAAATTATTTAAACACTCTGTACTAAAAAAGGATTATTAACATTATGCCCAACGAAGTGGGCACGGGTCAGCTAGTATATTATAAAGGAGTTATAGTTTGCGCAGTCTGCATTTTAAAAGCCATAAACAAAAATAATATACAAAGTTAGTTATAAAGTTAAATTTCATAGCTTCTTCTTTATACATTAATGATAACTCGTGAAATAAAATATTTTTTCATTAATTCTACGTTGAGGTTGAATTCAACGAGTTCAAAGCGGTCAAATACTTCAAAGTTTTACTTAATTGGTAATCAAAATATTTAGATTAACAAAAACCGTCTGGAAAAGTTTTAGACTTCAGACCGAGAATCATCTAAAATAATAAACGATTAAAAATATGCGTTAACAAGGTAAATTGTTTGTATATATATACTTAAATTTATATATACAGAATAATTTCACTACAATGTTAGGAAAATAGGAGCTAACAGCAAATATGTACATGCACAGCTGTTTTTCTTTACATTGTTTTAAAGTATGTACATGTACAATGTACATAATATTAGAATTAAGAAGAGGTTGTTTTTCTAAGTTTTAATTAGCATTTTATCTAAAAAAAACTTTTATTAGTTTTCAATGACATTTAAATAAACATTAAGCAAATATTAATACTATTTATTTATTTAACAAATCACACTGTTACTAATTATAATTATTTATTGATTAATTAATATTATTTATAAGAATAGGGAAGTTTGGACGGATGGATGCTTATCACTCAATTATGCAAGAACGGCTGGATAGTTTTTATGGGATTACTTAATTTTTTTTTTAATCTAATCCCGGACGAAGCAAGCTTGAAACGTTAGACAGTATTTTCTTACTTCTATAGTAATTATTATAAATTGCATATTAGTTTAACAAGAGTTAGGGGTTCCAAACCATCTAATCTATCTAGGGTTTATAGACATTTATTCTCAAATAAGACATATTATTATACATAAGTTGCTTACACGAAAATACACATAAGTAGTAGGTATATAAAATATAACGTATTCGTAGTTTTTTTTTTAAATATGTTGGGACATTTACACACAGCACTATCTAGTTCCACGGTAAGGTACGAGCCTTGTGTTATGGATACAAGATGGTTGATATACTACACATATATAAGTTTTAAATACATACATATTATAAATATAAACATCCATGACTGGAGTACAAACAACATCAACATCGTGCTCAACAAATGTATGCCCCAGTGGGTCTCGAACCCGCGACCGCTGGCGCAGCAAGTAGGGTCACTACAAACTGCGCCACGCGTGTCGTCGTTAACTACAGATGTGCCCATTTAACGCAATTTTTTAAAAGTATTTTATTATATATATGTCAGTCATGCCAGTTCTAATTATAATCTCCCACTCTAACAATATATTTGAAAATTTTCTACCCCTTCTCAACAGAAATTCATAGCAACATTATAACTGACCAGTTCTCCATCCTACAGACCCAACGAATGTACAAGGTTAAGCAATCTGCGCCAAATTTACCTATCAAATGCCGTCCTCGACTCCCCTCATCTATGTATTATAAGGGGAATATACTCCCATATAAAATAATGGAAGAGGTAAAATAATATTTTTAATGGTAAAGATTTTTTATTAGTATTTTCATGTTTTATGTTCATTATCTATTAATTAACTCGCAACTTTTACTGGAAGGATGCTTTCAACAAAGTTAGTTTTTAATTTGACTATATAAAAACGAGTAAGTTAAAACTTTCTTTAAGAGAAAATTATAAAGGCAATTCCCAAGAAAACAAACAGGGAGGATAGCGGATAGCTTTGGAGACAAAAAAGTGTTATTTTACGACTTTACTTAACTGTAGAATGTAAAATTAGTGTTGTGTAACATGGATATAAAATTAGACAAACGACCAAAAAGACCATTTTAGCGCAATTTGTTGCTATCTTTCAAAATATGCTCACTTGTAAAACTAAGTCAAAACGGGACTCTAGGACTATTTTTAAGTGCATTTTTTTTAATTTACCACTCGCCTTTCGGTAAACGAAAACATTTTGAGATATTGACATGTTTATGAATTCTTGTTTTCAAAAGTTATGACAAGTCTGACAACTTGCCTAGCATGGTGGATAAGGCCTGATCCTTCGTATTGAGGTGACCATCGTTCACCACTAGGACGTTAAAAAAGGCTAAATTACTACATGCGAAATATTTAAAAAAAAAATAACTTTATAGATAATAGTGCCTCTTCCAAACCTTCCCACATCCTATCTGACCGGCGATGATTGCAAGGGGCCGCGTAATAGCGTCGACACTCCGTCAGCGGTTCAAGAGAAATAAAACAGGATGTAAAAAATAACATTGCTCTTGACACTCGTTACGTGTCATCCCTTTACGATCGTGTTAATTTGATTGTTGATCAAATTTTGTATTAGATTGTTTTTAATCTACTTTTATATCGGAAAAGGTTCTTGACTTAAGCTTTATCATGTACTACTTCTTGTCTGTGACTTCGCTCGCGTTAGCTAGTAGCTTATATCTTATCTCAGAGTGCAATCTACGTCCTGGCTAAATTTTATTGTTTGTTCAGCGATGTATGTGTGAAATGCTACTCGTTACTGTCAACATACTTTATTTTCATAATAATATTTTTTTTATTTCTAAGCTTTATGTACCATAGATCAAGAAAACTTTTCCGGTTCATTAAAATAGTTGAAGGGTGACTCATTAAGTTATGAAAAGGAAGTAGGCAAAGAAACAGTTTGAAGAATCAAAGCTCAATTTTATATTTATATAATCTCTCGTTTCTCGAGTCTATTTCAAAATTTTTATAATGAATGCTACTTAATCAATATCTTCGGTACATATCAGTGTAATAATTAATCTATTACTAATATATGACAAAAAAATATAAAAGTATAAGTTAAAAATAAATGAACATCTATAAAAAAAATACATACAACGGAACATATAACCTCCTCCTTTTTTGAAGTCGGTTAAAAAATAAAGTAAAATAGGTCTCCTAGTTCAGCTTCAGATGCTGCATTCACTTATTAGCGACATTATATTTTGAGATAAATTATTTTGTAAAACCTGTAAAACATCTTTTTGAATAATAAAGTATTATTATTATTAAAATCTAACACCTAATTTAAAATTTTGTTGATAAATGGTTGATTCTTTAGAGAGCATTCGCTGTTTTTTGCTATATCAAGAAAGGAATTAAGCTAATGCATCTCAAACGGTTTCAGAGTTGGCAGAAAACCTGCTGAGGTCGTAATTGAGGCAGCCTTTCGTTAATTTGGCTCAACGCCAAGTAAGGGCAGGTGGGACAGTAAGAAGATCGTGGTAATGGCTTGTGGAGTATTAAATTTTATATTTTTTTCTATAGTGAATTTGTAAATTACTATGTTTACTTGAAAAGTTTTACTAAAAAGTAAAAAATGCAAGTACTGAAGTGATATTTAGTGAAAATCAAAGTATTATTCACTTTTTATTAAATTTCTCCAATCTACAGAATTAAGGATGATTTTGATGAAATTTGAAATTAGACATGAAGGACAAACTTTGGAGTACGATATTACAGTATATTACAGGAAATCCATATCGAACTGGCAAAAATCTTCACATGTACCTAAAATCAATCAAATTGATTACCGCTACCTTTTCGAATCCCCAAAAAATATCAAGAAAAGTTTTGAGGTAAGTTTTTTTAACCTTTTTGGGTGCGATCACACGAAGCGTTTTATTCATCAGCAAATTCCCATAAACAAAGGCTGAGCCGCAGACAAAGGTTATTAAAGTCTAACATACAATTATTAGAAGTGCTGTTTTTATGTAGTACTAAAACCTAAAGATCCATCAAAGTTGATGTTTCGCATCAGTTCGAACAACACCTATAACCACGTCAAATACTCGTAGAATTTGTGCCTAGCTAAAATTTCTCTTAAAACATATCTGGGGCTGGGGGCACAGTAGGGCCCTCACCAAGACAAGCCAAGCGAAGCGCAAGGGCTCTACCTACCTTTTCTCAAAGCGCTTCGTCGTTTTTTTGAAACCTTTTAACTTGGGCTTGGATTATGCCAGATCAACAAAATTCTCAGGATATGTTGTCAATCGCGGACTATTGCATATGTCTTATACTTATAAATATGTCCCATACATACGAAATAATATTCTCTTTTTTTCAGTTTAAAAAACGATATGAGGAAATTCGGTCGGTTTTTATTATGGTTCACCCAGTTACATTTTATTTCGAGATAGAAATCTAATCCGTGTCAGCGAAATTCATCCCATTAAAATCGGTCGAGCCGTTCTGGATTATTAGAGGGAATACAACTGTTCGAACAAAAACAAATTGTGGGCTTTAATATGTAAATAGCATCAGAACGAGCTCACTTTTGGGCAGACGTTTTAAAATCATAGATCCATGGCTTTTAGGGGTGCTATTTGGGCACAACTTAAGTGCTAATGCTTAATCATCCTATTCCCTTTTCCTACGTCAGTTAATGTATTTCACACCGAAAGAACCAACTCTGTGGCTGACATTTTAATTATAGACTCTTCATTAAACTCTTATTTGAACGTAGGTAATTACCGCCCGATGAACCTATAAATTACCATCTATTTGGAGGAGCGCCAGTTCGATGCCCGGGCGGGAATAGGAGAATTTATCTGGCAACTAGTTTATGACAGCTAGAACTAACAACCTTTTGATATCACCCGGGCACAGGCCAAATGGCATTTCATGAAAGGAAAAAGATATATTTAGATGAATTTTTTCTCTATTAATTTGTGTTTTGTTCATATTTTTATATTAATATTATATTATTAGTGTATTAATAAACAAATCGTTTTATAATAATTATATATGAAAGGTGGACGCAGTGAGGCTTAAATGAGGGTAATGTGTTTGACTTACAAGTGTGTACGTACAAGCATAGTAAAAAGAATGACAAAGTAGGGCAACTTCGGCCCAATCCGCGATTTAATTACCTGTCATAGTTACCATAGTTGCCTGTCACAGGGTTGTCACTGTAGCTAAATTTTAATTCAGTGCTCAGAAATTGGCATTGGGCCGGGAAGTGTGTTATTAAAAAATATTTATTATTTATATACATATTATATGCCCACATTTGTAAAAATTTTTATTATATGCCCACATTTGTAAAAAATTAAATAGTGTAAACCTGGTGCACCAAAATATACAGGGCATGTTAGGCAAGGATCTTGAACTGGAGTTATTTATGAATGGTGAAAATATTCATATTTTATGTTTAACAGAACACTGGCTTTGCATTTCCCAGTCCATATTTAACTTCAGCGGTCACCAGGTAGCTAGTATGTTCAACAGAGAAAAAGCTATACGCGGTGGCTCTTTAATAATTATAAATAAACTTTTTAAGTATAAAGAACGTAAAGACATTGTGAGCCTCTCTGTTGCGCAAACTATTGAACTAGCCTGCGTAGAGCTTGAGCACTTCATTGTTGTATGCGTATACAGACCTCCTAGTGGGTTATATGAGTACTTTGAGAAAGTATTGGAAGAAGTTTTGTTAAAATTAAATATTTCCAAAAAGGGTATTATTATATGTGGGGATTTTAATA
The DNA here is from genome assembly GCA_905231865.2 of Boloria selene. Lineage (NCBI taxonomy): Eukaryota > Metazoa > Arthropoda > Insecta > Lepidoptera > Nymphalidae > Boloria > Boloria selene. The sequence goes on from HG993132.1 coordinate 1,043,244, forward strand.
TTAATTTATTAGATAATTGTAATACAAGTCTCAGATTTAAATCTATGCTTCTATCATATAACCTACATAACTTATTTACTGAACCAACTAGGATCACTGCTACCAGTGCTACATGTATAGATAACATATTTACAAACTGTAAACCAAATTCTAAAGCTATTATTAATAAGATAAGCTCAGACCATTGTGGCCAGTTTGCTTCTTTTTCTTTTTCTTTAAATGCCAACAAAAATAATTTAAAAAAGTCTTTTATACCTATAAGTACTACACGTATGGAGAAGTTCAGAGGTAATATTGTGGCAAAACTTCCCTATTTATCCTACACTAATGACCCCAACTTCTTATATAACTCCTTATTTAAATTAGTAAAAACTGAGTTTTCTACAATATTTGCTCCTAAAACAGTCAATTCAGGGGGTCTCTTGACATTCGGTGAATGGGCAACTCCTGGCATATACAAGAGCAGGCAAAGGCTATACGAATTGTACAGTGAAAGAGCCTATAATCATAATGTATCGTTTGCTTCTTTTGTAAGTGCCTACTCAAAATTGTTTAGAAGAGTATGTTCCATGGCAAAATCATTATATATTAAAGATAAAATAAAAAATGCTAATGATAAAATCAAAATGACATGGAACATAATTGCCTGTGAAAGTGGAAAAGTCGCAGATCGCAGCTTCGATTTTAAGTTAAATATTAATGATAATTTTATTACCTCAGACCGAGAAGTTGCATCTGAGTTTGAAAAATTTTTCACTGACATTCCACTTTCAACAACGCAATCACTAAATTCGTCTCCCGACATTGCCGAACTTTTGTTAAAGAAAAACGTCAAAGAATGTAATGTTATATTTAAATTTAAACAAGTAAACCCCAAAGATATAATGGTAGCTTTCAGAAGCCTGGACGTCAAGAAAACAGCTGATCTATGGGGTATATCTGTAAAAGTTATTAGCTCGGTAATAGATGTTGTTGCACCTTACCTAGCTACTATATTTAATGGCTGTATTAAACATGGTGTGTTCCCTGATCTAATGAAACACAGTATACCTATTTTTAAATCAGGTAGTACCCTAGACCCTAATAATTTTAGACCTATTTCGGTACTCCCAACATTTAGTAAAATTTTTGAAAAAATTATACTCGGGCAAATGTTATTGCATTTTAATGCACACAATCTACTTCATAAGAAACAGTTTGGTTTTACGAAAGGTCGCTCCACAGCAGATGCTAGTGTTGAGTTAGTTAAAAATATTTTTGAGGCTTAAGAGAGGTCGCAGGATGCTCTTGGGATATTCTGTGACTTATCCAAGGCCTTCGATTGTGTGCATCATGAGACATTGATCAGGAAACTACATCACTATGGAATTAGAAATAAGGCACTCGGCCTCCTGAATTCCTATTTGAGTAATAGAATTCAGAGGGTTGATGTAAATGGTAAGAGATCTCCTGGGGCTCCGTTAGATATGGGTGTTCCACAAGGCTCTATTCTTGGTCCATTTCTCTTCCTAATTTACATAAATGATTTGCCATTCTTTGTACAGGACAAACATGAGATAGTATTGTTTGCAGATGACACTTCACTTATTTTTAAGGTAAAACGTAATTTACTAATGTACGACGATGTAAACGATGCTCTCTCAAAGGTTGTCTATTGGTTTGATTCGAATAATTTATTATTAAATAACCAAAAAACTAAATTAATTAAATTTACAACACCTAATGTTAAACTTGTTGATAATGGTGTAGTATTGGGAGGGGAAATGTTAAAACCAATAACATCAACTAAATTCCTAGGCATTATCATAGATTCGAAATTGCAGTGGAATCTCCATATTGAGGGGCTAGCAAAAAGGCTCAGCTCTGCAGCTTTCGCGGTAAAAAAAATTAGACTTATTACAGACGTAGATACAGCTCGTATAGTATATTTTAGTTATTTTCATAGTGTTATGTCCTATGGAATCTTATTATGGGGAAATGCTTCTACTGTTAATACTATTTTTGTCCTGCAGAAAAGAGCTATTCGTGCTATTTATAGTTTAGGCCCTAGAATATCATTAAGAGAAAAGTTTAAAGAAATTAAAATATTGACTGTTGCTTCTCAATACGTGTACGAAAATGTTATGTATGTTCATAAAAATATACACGAATTTCCCAAGAATTGCGACATGCATAGCATTAATACTAGGAGCAAACATAAACTTGTAATGCCTGTAACTCGCTTACGCCGAGTTAGTAATTCTTTTTATGGACTATGTATACGCCTATACAACAGGATCCCAGAAAACGTTCAAAAAGCTTCTATTGCCAAATTTAAAAAAATTGTGAAGGAACGTTTGTGTACTAAGGGTTATTATACGATTAACGATTTTTTAGAAGACAGTACGCCTTGGGAATGATGTGATCGCCGCCAGGCTATTTCAACATATAGAATTATTGTAAATATGCAATTTAATTTAAAAAAAAAAGAATGAGATTAAGATAAAAAAAACATTAGTCCCGCTGAGTTTCTTTCGCCAGTTCTTCTCAGGTCAGAGGTTTCTTCTTTCCGAACTGGTGGTAGACTCATGACGTTCAGTAAGAAATTGTAACAATTTTTATGCTGAATAAAATATTTTGATTTGATTTGATTTGATTTGATACATTTAAGAATGTAAAACATTTTGTTTCTACATGTTTATGATTATTTTTATTAGGCCTGTAGTTACTTGCTTAACTGATATATCAGTAGAAAATAGTATTAAAAATGTTTTTTTGTTAGATTTATCTCGAAATGTATTTGTGTAAATAAATAAAATAAATCCTTTATTTTCTTGCGTTTACAAAAACATAAATATGCTATTAGTAACAATTAAAAAAAATTAAAAGTATAATATATTAATAAAATCATATCACATCCTATTAAAATAATTAACTAATACAACAAAAATAAAAGTACCTACATAAGTATTTCATCATCAAGTATAAATTATATGCTATAGTTTGTCCATTTTTTAATGGTTTTTGAAAGCTCACGCCCACAAAGTTTCGTATTTAATGGTTAGAACGTTAAAACTATAGAATAAGTGATTTGTTTACCTTTTCTGCTCAGTAGGTAATCTAAACAAAGACAACTCTGGAATCGATGAAGAATTTAGACACCCAAACACACAGCAATAAGTTCTTCTACGAATATCACACATTTTTCATATAGTGAAAAACCGTGACGCGCGAAACTTGTGCGGCGTCAGCCTTGACTGGCGCACTGATAAACGGTTCGAGATATTGTTTGAGTGTGCGTGCGGCAACGTAAATATACTATGACGCACACATACAAGCCGCGGGCGGTGCGTTTGAATGAAGTTGCCCTACTATGTCATTCTTTTTACTATGGTACAAGTATGTTCGATTTTATGTTCCTGCGTAATAATTAAACGGATTTACCGATTTTGATAATTTATAGGTCGTCAAATTCTCGGTTCGAATAGGTACGGTAGTTAATATTGAAAATAAAAATGGCGGATTTCAGGCAATTTGTGTTAATTAAAAAGAAATAGTCTTTAAAGGTATTGAGTGTTGTATAACTAGGAAGGTTTTGAGAAAATCATATAAAAATTATGCAACTTTTGTTTATGTTTAAAATTTATGAAAGCTAAAAATTTGTAATTAAAACTATACCTATGTATATAATAAGACATATATAAGATAAACATTCGTAATCATCACACGAATGAATGCCAGGACTCAAACTCGCAACCACCGCGTTGGCACAGCAAGTAGAGTAACTGAGCTAAACGTATCACCGTATATATTAAAAGAAAAAATACGTTGAAAAATTAGAAATATTTTAAAGCAATCAATATCAAACTGTATTAATAAAATTTGAAGCGTTTTTAGAATAAGGGTAAAGGTCAATAACAAGCTTTTAATTAATTGTTTATTTATTTGCGTTTCCAATCAAGAAAGTTAGAAGTTATAATTAGAATACTGAACAAGATACTTTTATGATATTTTCAGATAATAATAATAATATTGTATATATATACACATATAAATAAAATTAAAGTGTCTGTTTTTAATTTCAAATTAAAAGCTTTTCATTTAATGCATATGAAAGTTTATACTAGCAACAAAAAACTATTTTTTTTTAACATTTTGTCTGTCTGTTTGTTCCGGATAGTCTCTTAAACGGCTGGACCGATTTGTATCGAACTTTCACTGGCAGTTAGCTAAAATATAAGACGTAACTAAGACTAATTTTTAACCGACTTCAAAAAAGAAATAGGTAGAAATTTTATTTATTTTAATTTCGCATAATTTAGCGCACACGACTCGTGACAAAAATATTATACGGCTAGCACGAATTGTCAAGCGCGGCAGTTGTCGTCCATAGTGATTACATTCTCTTTGTTGTGGTCATATCATATGTAATAAAAATAAATTAAAAAATAGCTATAACGCTTGCCTCTGGAAATAAATAACAGGCGATTTGGTTATTATAAATACCATGTTATTTTTTTTTAATATGTTGGGACATTTACACACAGCACTATCTAGTTCCACGGTAAGGTACGGCCTTGTGTTACGGATACTAGATGGTTGATATACTACACATATATAATACTACACACATATTATAAATATAAACACCCATGATTGGAGTACAAACATTCGTGCTCAACAAATGTATGCCCCCAGCGGGACTCGAACCCGCGACCGCTTACGCAGCAAGTAGGGTCACTACAAACTGCGCCACGCGTGTCGTCAAGATATTATAAATAGCATGTTATTTTTTCAGCTATCTAGAACAACGAGCACCCGTAAAAATAGCCGTTGCGCCCCATCTCTAGTCTGATAGCCGATTATCCGGGTCAATATTATATAGGGTACTTTTTATTTCAAGAAAATATTACATATCTGAGAAATCTGTACTAACAATTAAAACTTGCTCTAATATTAATAAGAACAATCAATCTATTCTGTCTCCCTTTAATCAACTAAAGTGGAAGTGTCTTCTCAAGTAAATTTAACTCATATCATTAACATTTAAAACCAAATTAAAACTTCGTCATATGAAGTTACTCTGTAAATTGGATAAGGCTATTAATATTTAATTTGCTGTACCATGAAATTTGAATTTTGTGAAACTAGTGATTTATCCTTACTTCGCTTGGGCACAGATTACTAAATAGTTACTTGGCTTGGGCGTGCGTCTGTATGAAAATGTCAGAGGTGTGATTTAAACCAGATTTGACATCAATTAAGTTATTTAAGCAAGCATGTTACTACTTGGCTACCACTGTCTATCGAATTATTATCCTGATTATACAATATTAGCAATACGCGCTTCGCCTCTTTCATTTTTTTAATCGCTACTAAACTTCATTCGATCACTCGCTAGGTTGAAAATTCTTTAAAATCACTCCAGCTTTAATATACTCCTGAGCCGCGCGGCTACCTAGTTTATATATTGTGTGCGGTGTGCACTCCTCCTCTCATGTTATTGTAGTTTTAGTAGGGATCCTTATTTTTTTCTAGCAAACAAAATAGCCTATATTAATCATTGATAATGTAGCATTAAAATAGTGAAAGAATTTTTAAAATCGGTCCAGTACTTTTTGAGCCAATTCGTTACAAACATACTTACATACAAACATTGCCTCTTTATCATAATATTAGTATAGATAATGATTACCTATACCTACATATAATAAAATTCTAACATAGTTGAATCTGTACATTGAATAATTTTAGGAAATACCAGTTGAAATAGTAATTTTACGATGCAGAGGCCGAATCTATCGTTCTTAGATTTTTTGTCTGTCTGTCTGTATCACGAGAAAACCGCTGGACGGATTTTGATAAAATTTGGTGTTTTAATGTAATTTGGATTTGGATTATAATTTGGATCAAGGATTTGATTTGATCTGCTCTTTTGATTTGATTTCTTTGGATCAATTTATAGGATACTTTTTACTGCAATATCTCATTTATGAGAAATCTATCTCTAACTCTCCAAACGCATCACGAGAGTCACTAGAATAATATAATTTTACGTATATACTAATGTATTACGTATGTACTTACAAAGATTAAAACAATAGTTAGGAGTTAACGATAAGAGCTATTAAGAGAGCGTTAATAAAGATGAAAGCGAAATGAAAGGTCAAATTGCTCCTGCAAGGTTAATAGAGTTTCAAAATTTACTTTGTAGGAGGAATGGGCGATCATAAAGTTACGCTTGTCATTATTATTGTTGGATGTTGTGATTGTATGTAAGAATAATAAATATATGATTAGATCCTAAATACTACTAAATTAATTGACTAAATGCAAAGACTAGAGCACGAAGGAAAGCGATTTAACCTTTTATTTTTAACATTGGGTAATTCATTTACCACGAGGTGGACCGAACCGAAGAGAGCTTAAAACAAGATAGTACTTACTACCCACTAAAACCGAACAAAAGTTGTAGGATCGTTTACGCATTTGACTACGATGGGCGATGGCTCGACGACAGCTCTGCCAAAGCAGTCCAACTAAGCGGTTGCTCCACAGTGCTATCTCTTATCAGAAATGTGCATGGAGCAATCGGCATGGTATAATCCAATATGGAGAGAAAAGTTTAACAAAAGATGAATTACAAAATTATTATGATATACTTGACATATAGAAGCAATCATATTTACGTAAGTAATTGCTAATAAATTTTTCAAGGCGTATTTTTATTTTTCTTAAAAGATACGATTTACACTAACTTAGGATTCCATTTTTTTATTTATTTCTTTAGGCATATGAAACTACATTAAACAAATACATTCATAATAATTTAATGTGGTTGTTTTATGTCTAAGATAACGTTATTATTAAGATTGAAAAAAATGTAGGTAACGAATAAAAGCCTATTATTTTGGAAAATATTAACTATAAATTAAACAAACTTAACATCTCAACCCTACTCCGCTCGAGTTTGTCAGTTCGCTTGTACGTTTTAATGCTTTTTGCTAAACCAAAAACATTAAATGATAATAATTAGAGGAGAAAAAGATAAGGTTTAGAAATTTGAAATTAATATGGTTAGACATCCCCATAGCATACCGATATGTTTACTATTGGGATACGCATAATTAGCTGGCTTTATAGCCGTTATCTAGGTATTTGCATACGACCTAGGTTTGCACGGTTAACCACGCAGTGTGATTTTAGGGTTAATTGGCCCAGACTCTGAGGTACGTTAGCTGAAAGTTAATCTGATATTTAGAAATTATTGTGAACTCAATTTTTAGTTCTGCTTTTTTGCTGACTTGCCCTAAATATTAGTTATAATATACATTATAAGCATTTTCTTTAAATACAAACAATATAATTTGATTATAACTATTTTCAGCATATTACATACATTTATTATGTGTTTTTATTATATTTGTAATAATATTTCATATTTTCATGTGCGATTCATAAGCAGTAATTAATGTGAGTCCCGTAAGTTAGCACATTGTTCATTAAAGTAAAATAAGAAAAAAATCGAAATCTCTACATGATGTATATTTTTTATATTTATAATAATAAATAATAATGTTCTCCGATCGATTCCAGACAACCCCTGGCCAATCTCATTGAGACTGGCTAACTGCGCAGGAGATGTAGTGCACAAGTGTACGCGCAGATACAAGGGCACTATTCCTATCAATCTCATACTCCGGAAGGACGACTCGACACAACCAGTGAGAGCTAAGGCGCAGGACCGACGGCTTTACTTGCTCTCCGAGGCACGTGGGTGTCTCACCGCCAACTTTCCAACGCGGGCGGTTACTGAGGCTTACTAAACAGAAAGACTCAATAACTAAACTTGGCCCGATCCGGGACTCGAACCCAGGACCTCTAGATGTATGAACGTACATGCTAGCCACTACACCACTGAGACAGTTACAGACGTACACACAATATGACACTTTTTATAATAATTATTAAAGCTTAAACCAGACTTCATGTAAAACAGGTGCATTTCCCTAGTAGTACATCATAGATTCTCCTCAATTTCAGGCAAGCCTCAGCACCCAATAGACACAACGATTGATATTTGCGATCCCCACTCAGTGGATAGTGCCTTGGCAATTATTCATGTTGCGACGTGGCTCCATTTACGTCGGAAGTTGATCCTTCCGAAATCACTTTCATTGAAGACTTATATGTAAATTTTAGGAACGGTAATTGCGGTCCGGATCACAGAACTGAGGATCTTAGTATGAAATTTTCAGTGATATTCGGACTACTATAGTGGAAACGAGACATTTTGTATGATAATGTAGGAGTAAACACATATAATTTTTACTCCTTTATACTAAAACGGCTAGACAAATTTAGATACAAATTAGTACAACTAAATAGGCCTATTGTTAAACACCAATATACATATCGTCGCTTAGCTAACAATACCGCGTAAGTAAAATTTGACAAGTTTTCAGGAGAGACAAAAAACTGATTATTTTATGTGATATAAGCCAAACATGTGTAATGTATTGATTAATATTAAAATATAGGCTTAGATTATGTTGGTATAACTTTAATCAACAGTATTTGTTATTGTAATAGTAAATAAAAGACTTAAGTGGTATTAGTATAACAAAATAAAGACTTATGCGGTGTTTTAGCATTTTATTAAAGTATAAGAAACAAATCAAAATATTTTCCACTTTTATCATAACCAATACTACGCCTACCCATTCATATTTTCGACTAGATTGTCCTTATTGTAATAAATTATTATAAAAAATCTAGTACTTTTATAGGAACTAATAATTAAAGAATCATATCACATTATAATTATAATTGGTTACATTACCTATCATAATTAAGTATTAAACTGTTTAATCAACAAAAACACTATTAAAACTTCCAATAAAAATAAAATAACTTTCAAAACTAAGAGAATACAATAACATTTCAAAATAAAAAAAATACTGAGATCTTAATTATTATCTATATATGTATGCCATTAGGAAGGTTTGAATGTTAGGTCATTGTAAAATGAATGGCAATACGATGGTAAAACTGCTTTCAAATCTTGAAGATCTTTGTATTTGCGCTGAGAAATTGGTAAGTTTGCAGTATACAGTTTAGGCAGCTCACTCAAAGGTGTCACTGAGCTTAATTTTTGTGGACGTTGAGGCAAGGGCTGCAGAGCATCGTCAAAGTCTAATTTGTACCAAATAGTACCATCTGGTTTATACACTAAAACCTTTAAATCAGTGACAGTAGGGTCATTAGCCTTCTTTCCTGGTCGAATGCTTTTATAAATTAAATCTTTACTAAAATCAGTAAAAAAAGTATAATCTAGAGTACGACATTCGTATGGCATTGGTTTAGTTCTAGCTGTCTTTGCTATATTTGCATACTGAGATGGTAAGTAGATTTCTCTCCCTTTTAATTTACTTTCAATGGCACTGTGCACCGAATCACATTCCATCTGAGTATGCCCTTTTTCAAGATACTTTTGAGTGATTATAACTTGCCTTTCAATTGACAAACGTAAAAGGGCGTTACTCAAGATAGAATTTCGATTCTGGGCACAGCAACCATCGGAAAATAGGATTACGGGTAACAATTTTCTATTGAATGTACATTGCAACTGATCTATAATGCAAGATGCAAACACGGAAGCTTCAAGTGTACCGTTTGATTCATCAAACCAATAACAAATAGCTTCGTGATTGGACAAATTGTACATTGTAAAGTTATGCACACACAGTTTAGTTTTATAATATATAGCGCTAGCCTGAAGATTCGGAGCTAGTTTAACAGCTTGAACATCTTGCGTAAATACGTGGCATTCTCCTTTCTTAGCTAAATCTTTATCTATATCTTTTTCTCTTCTGGCTTTTTCTTTTCTTTCTCTGTGTAGTGCTATTTCAACGTCAGAAATATTGCCTGCTTCATGACTACAACATACATCGCAACGATCTTTTTTCGGGTGATAAAGGCTGAAATTAAACTTTAAAAATATATTATCAAAAACCCTGCGACTCAGGCATACTATAGATTCTAATTCGCATTTACTACTATATTCTTTGTATAGCTGTGCCATGTTTTGGAATAGTGGCTCTAAGTACTGTCTTGACGTATTTGATCGACAGTAGTGTGACGGCATTTTAGGGAGATTATGTAGAAACTCCTCAGCATATTCATGAGCGCTAGATTTCTTTTTGGAACGATTTACGTTACGAGAAAGATCAGAATGTGGTGGCATAGCACTGTTTGTTTTATCTAACCAATAACGCACAAACCAATCCTTAATACCCAACGTGTTCAGAAACATATTCTTACATACCTGGAGACGTATGTTTTCTATAGTGAAAAAATAAGCTAAGCTTTTTGTTCTTTTTGATTCAGAATTTTTAGTTACTTTTTTGTCATATACTGTGACATGACAACATACATAAATTTTTCTCTGCTCCCAAGACATAGTTTTCCAGAATAATTCAAATAACTCCTTCCTTTTGTCTTCGTCTATAGTATCACAATTTCTTAGTTTAGATTTCTTGCAAAATGTTGAATTACAAGGTGGTTGCATACTTCTTGCAGGCCTTATGACATCTTGGTAGACTTTTTTTTTAATATCAGTACTCGTGTCTCGTCTATAACCTAAATACGCCTCTCCTTTCATCCTTAAATTTTTATTCAGATTCTTTTTCCATTTCCCCGGTTCTTTGTTTGCTTTATTTCTTCTCTTCCTGTTTTCTTTGTCAGATGTCACACCAGCGATCACTTCACTAGGTTGTATAATATTTGAAATCGTATGATCCATTGTAATATTTTTAGGAATGTTAGCGACTTCATTTAATTCAACTTGATTAATATTAGGTATAAGATCATTAGTTGAAATGTCCATCACAGAGCTGTCGTCCTTGAATATGAATGAAGAATTCTCTATTGTCTCCATAAATTGTAAGTTGTCAATATTTACTAGATTAGCATGATTTTCTTTCTCCATCATATTACTGATCTCTAGCGTTTCTTGAAATATTATGTGGTTATCGCTGAACGTAACCGTATCAGCTTGTGCAATATCATTGTCAAAGTTAGGGGGCTCTAAATTAATACTATCAACTGTATGAAGTGAGTCCTTTAAGATATTTTTTTCAATGACAGGATCCATAGATTTGGGATTTTTATTATGTTTAATTGTTACCTGTGCTTGATTCTGGGTATTTTTTCTTTTTGAGATAATCATATTTTTTTGTGCCAATAACGCTTCCCGCCGTTTTTGTAAATCACGTAAAGTCGTGACTTTAAACGGGGTCTCAATCATTTTGTTCTCATACGCGCTGCAAGTAGTTTCACATACATCAGGAAAATCAGCCATAATATTCATAAGCTGAAATAATAAATTACTTTTATTATGACTAATAATTACATAAGTTTATGTATTTACTAGGTTTTGCCAGCGTTAATTTTGTTTTTTTTAATTAATATTAATTTTTAAATGGATAAAACTACACAACATAAGTTAGCTTACTACCGCTCAAGTCACTAAAGTGTTTGCGGAAATACAGCGCAAGTCTAAAAAAAATAAATAAATAAACCGCATAAGTCATTTATCATTACACTTAAAAACCGCCTATGTATTAACGTGTAAAATTACTTAAAAAACAATTACTTAAAGTTACCTTACCACAATATAAAACAATATCTTATAAAACAATCCTTACCACACTATAAAACAATAAAAAATTGAGTTTGCTTACCTTTTAGTACATCTAAATTGTCTTTTTTTTGTTGCGCGATCACATATCAGCATGCGATAGTATGGCGGACTGAAGAGTTGCGCGGTTTTGCCGATACCAACGACTTGCGCGGTGCCAGAACTACTCGAATAACGCGCTGTGATTGGATAACTTTTAAATTTGTGTATTATCATTGGATGCGTTCCGTCACGATCTTTCCAATGATGTATAAAACGTCACATCGCCAATTTTCGACTTGCGCGGTATTGTTAGCTAAGCGACGATATGTGAAAGTGTGTTTGTTTGTTGTTTATCGTAATATCACAAAGCTAATTAGCTTTTTCTTTTAAGTGTAGTAGTGTAGCTTAGAATTTGGATACTTTCTTTGAAATGTAGCGGCTATATTATGTCTTGATTCGTGATGTACGAGATTAAGCATAATTATGCTTAACTTATCACATATTTTTCACAGTAATCGCTTATAGTGTAGGAAAAGCATAGTACTGTAGCTTTCAGTGCAAGTATAATATAGTCAGATCTGTTCTACCTGAGAAAGAAATCTGAACAAAGATTAAGTATAATCATCTCATAATAGGAAGTTACTGAAATATTTCATTTGAATTAAGGCCGCTTTGTTAAAATAAAAATGTTATCTTACAGGAAAAAGATTTATGTTTCAGCACTTCATATCTGAGACCATTAATGTAATTAAAAATGTTATCCTTAAAGCTTATCCAAGACATAAAATATGATGGACTTAAAATACACTTAAATTTATTACCACTTTAATTACCAGTATAAATCTACTTCTTATCTATTTCATTAAGCACCTTCCAGAAAATCGATATGAAGAAAGTGAGGAATCTATCTACGTTGGATCTTTTTGCAAAACCATTGGAAAGATTTTGATGAAATTTAGTAAGATGATAGTTATCAATACTTATTTATATAGTTATTTTCTAGAAGCTTCCAAACCAATAACAATGTAATTTAACAACAACTTTTCGTAAACAACTAAAGACTTACAAAACGTTATCATATTTCCGAGACTATGATAAACCATTGAAAAAAATGAAATAATTTAGACCCAGGCTCATTTGTATGTAAATGCGGACATTAGCACGGATTAGAGATCCGACGTGCAATGGGAGCAAATTTAAGGGTTCCGGCCACAACTACCGAATGAATCGCTTTATTATGCAAAACTAAAGGAGTAATATATCTATATCTTAAACGAGATTTAGTACTAAGATGAACCTAAAATATGATCTGATTTGGGAGTAGATTCTGTTGTGAGATTAATCTCAAAGGTATATGTTTATTTTTATATAACGATAAGTTTATTTTTTAAAATCGCCCAAACACAAGATTAATACTAACACATAAATCTTATTTATGTGAAATTCTATATTATTAGTATGGATATATTATGTACATTATGTACATTTTTTCTGGATATAAAGTGTACATATGGGCTATTTCAAGCTATGCTTAGAATTAATGCCCAATTTCATCTAGAAGAATATCTGGCAAGATTGAGCAAAAATATCTCTCCAAACCTTAGCTAATATATTCCCAATGTACCTATTAACAATAATACAGCACCATCTAGTTCCATGGTAAGCTACGAGGGATGTGTTATAGATACCAGATGGTTAAAACTCTACACATATATAACTTACGTACATATTATTATCAATATAAACACATGACTGGAGTACAAATATTCGTCCTCATCACACAAATGAACCCAGCAAAACTCGAACCCGGGACCCCCAGAAACAGTAAATAGAACAACGTGTCGTAAAACCATCAAACATCTATGGGATGATGTTTATGGGTTTACATACTTTGAAAATATTGAATTACTGGACTTATTTATTACCACACTATATTTCTATAGACTTCATCTCCTTTATTGCTGTCCCAACTCCCAATATAATTTACTAATACGTTGCAGACATATTTGTCATTGTTGGGCCGTTATATGGGTGTAATCCGAGCCTACCAGAACTTGCAATGTTTCAGGCTTTGTGGGTTATATTTTATTACATTGGGTCATAATTCATTAGTATAGAAAATGAAAAATATCGTCTTATATGTACTGGTTTTCATTAGATTTTCTGATATTAGCTACTATTTTAGAATAAAGAGTACAACACATATCTAGTTTTTATGTTCTTTTTGCTTTAGTTAAAAAAATAATTATTAATGTTAAAACATACTTCAGATAATTTTAATTCACATATACAAATACTTTTAGTTACAGTTCGGTGCATAACAAGCATTCTCCTTTAAGCATTGACAGATTCTCTTTGAGGTATATGCATTTTCTCAAAATTCAACTCTTTTATGTGTTGATTATCCAAATAATAATCTTTTACAGCGCCTGTGCAATTATTGCCAACAATAACACTTCCAACTCTTCTACCTTGAGATAAGTTTGAAAATTCAATATCGCAAGTAGTTTTCTTTTGATTGCATACAACTTTATCTTTGAATTGCTTTAGATATGTAGATTGTGTGTTACCTTCTTTATGGACGCCACATACTGTTTGTATCAATGATTCTAGCATCATTTGATCTTGAATTCTTCTTTGAACAGCTGTTTTTTGTACATTTGCTATAATATCTTTATATTTACTTTCCAGTTTTTCTAATGCGGTTGATACTTCCAATTGATGTTCATCAGTTACTTCATTAATAATTTGAGCTCTCTGTTTCACTAACTGCAGCTGTAAAGAGCATTCTGCAAGGTGCCTCTCTCTCTTTAGGTCAAGTATTTTAGCCTCATATGCCCTACAGCACTTGGTTTTTGACTTTTCTAATTTATGTAAATATTTTTCAAAATAATTTTTTTGGCGTGTTGTTTTTGAAGATTGGTTGTGTTTTGTGTCCTCACTATAGCAATTTAATTGATCAATTTCTTCTTTTTTAATATTTATTATTTTATCTTTCTGAGCAATAATTTCATCTTTAGTTGCTATAATATTTTCGATTTCTTTCTTTTTATTTATTTCGATAGCATTAATAGATTCTTCATAATGTTTTTTTACTTCTGCTAATTTCTTTTCATAGCCAGCTCGTAATTCATCTCGTATAGCGGTTTCAATTTGTATAATCTCTATTTTATGTTTAGCTTTTATATCATCTATTTCATATTTTTTCATATCGTCGTAGTTATCTAGTCTCTCTTTTAAGTTATTTATAGTTTCTATTAACATATTTCTTGATGCCTGCACTTCCTCTAGTTTGGATTTTAACGAATTTAATGTTGTAGAACTCTTTTCAAATGGAATGTGTGCACTTGTGGAAGCATCAACTTTTATCATTTCTTCATATGGGTCATCGCTATCATTTTTCATTTTAATCTCTTTCATAAGAGCTAATTCTTCATGTAGTCTTAAATTTTGTTGTTTGATATTTCGAAATTTCATTATAAGATTTTTAACTCTAGACTGATAGTCTTTATCGTGAAGTGAAGTATTCATGTTCGAGAAAATGCTTTCTCCTTTATTTGGTTTACATGTTTTCGAGCAAAAATTTTGTTCCTGTGTTCTAATAACATTAGGTTTTTCAATTTCTGATTTTAACTCTCGTTCAAATTTTGTGTCTTTATTGCCGTCTAAATTATCTGTAGTAAAAATAGAGCTTACCTCGTTATTTAAAATTACTTTTGTATTATTTAAATCTACTAAAAGATACTCCAGCTCATTTGAAGACTCGTCTTGTATTTCATTTGGTAGGGGAGGTAGTTCTTCGAAATTTGGTTTACATAAGAACGGTTCTTCTAGCATTCCTCTAGATAATTGATAATATAAAGAAAAAATGTATTTATTACGTAGTATTTTTTCATTTCTTTTAGAATTGCAAAGTTTTTGAACCCAAGTATTGCATAGATCTATTACATCTTGATCGTGTATCTGGCTTAGCTGAGGTCTCACTAAGTCTAAATAGTGTTTGTATTCTGCATCTAGATTATCTTCATCCTTCTTATCCATATTTTTAATTTATCAAAAATATATTAAAACTATATTGGTTGGCTTGTCATTATTACAGTCACAAACGTCTAGCAAAAAATAAATGTAATTCATGTAGCAAGAAGTTTTCTTTAATATAAATTATTCAATATTCCGAAAAACATGTATATATCTAATTACAAGTATTGTCAAAAATATTAGTTTAAAAGAATAATGTTTTAGGCAATACAATACAAATAAAGTCTGTAAAAGACGCGTTAGTTTTTGCGAGAAAAGCTCTAATTGAATTTATAAAAGAGTTACCGATTAAAGTTTTAAGTTTAAACTAAGTTTAAGCTTAACCTAATTTTGCAATCAACTTAAGAACTTTTACTCTAGACTTTGCAGTCTATAAATTATAATAATGACACACTTTAAGGATTAATCTAATTCTAAATCTAACACGAACTTGGTCTGATAAAAAATTTCATAACTTATTAAAATGTGTTAAGAGATAAATAAAAAAAATATAGGGGTTAATTAATAATTAGTTTATACATGAAGATTTAAAAATAAACCACTTTGTGTGTTTTTATTTGGGAAGAACTTTTGTGGTTGTGTTTTGTGTCCTCACTATAGCAATTTAATTGATCAATTTCTTCTTTTTTAATATTTATTATTTTATCTTTCTGAGCAATAATTTCATCTTTAGTTGCTATAATATTTTCGATTTCTTTCTTTTTATTTATTTCGATAGCATTAATAGATTCTTCATAATGTTTTTTTACTTCTGCTAATTTCTTTTCATAGCCAGCTCGTAATTCATCTCGTATAGCGGTTTCAATTTGTATAATCTCTATTTTATGTTTAGCTTTTATATCATCTATTTCATATTTTTTCATATCGTCGTAGTTATCTAGTCTCTCTTTTAAGTTATTTATAGTTTCTATTAACATATTTCTTGATGCCTGCACTTCCTCTAGTTTGGATTTTAACGAATTTAATGTTGTAGAACTCTTTTCAAATGGAATGTGTGCACTTGTGGAAGCATCAACTTTTATCATTTCTTCATATGGGTCATCGCTATCATTTTTCATTTTAATCTCTTTCATAAGAGCTAATTCTTCATG
Organism: Boloria selene; assembly: GCA_905231865.2. NCBI lineage: Eukaryota > Metazoa > Arthropoda > Insecta > Lepidoptera > Nymphalidae > Boloria > Boloria selene. Next base: position 1,060,035 of record HG993132.1, read on the forward strand.
TAGTCTTAAATTTTGTTGTTTGATATTTCGAAATTTCATTATAAGATTTTTAACTCTAGACTGATAGTCTTTATCGTGAAGTGAAGTATTCATGTTCGAGAAAATGCTTTCTCCTTTATTTGGTTTACATGTTTTCGAGCAAAAATTTTGTTCCTGTGTTCTAATAACATTAGGTTTTTCAATTTCTGATTTTAACTCTCGTTCAAATTTTGTGTCTTTATTGCCGTCTAAATTATCTGTAGTAAAAATAGAGCTTACCTCGTTATTTAAAATTACTTTTGTATTATTTAAATCTACTAAAAGATACTCCAGCTCATTTGAAGACTCGTCTTGTATTTCATTTGGTAGGGGAGGTAGTTCTTCGAAATTTGGTTTACATAAGAACGGTTCTTCTAGCATTCCTCTAGATAATTGATAATATAAAGAAAAAATGTATTTATTACGTAGTATTTTTTCATTTCTTTTAGAATTGCAAAGTTTTTGAACCCAAGTATTGCATAGATCTATTACATCTTGATCGTGTATCTGGCTTAGCTGAGGTCTCACTAAGTCTAAATAGTGTTTGTATTCTGCATCTAGATTATCTTCATCCTTCTTATCCATATTTTTAATTTATCAAAAATATATTAAAACTATATTGGTTGGCTTGTCATTATTACAGTCACAAACGTCTAGCAAAAAATAAATGTAATTCATGTAGCAAGAAGTTTTCTTTAATATAAATTATTCAATATTCCGAAAAACATGTATATATCTAATTACAAGTATTGTCAAAAATATTAGTTTAAAAGAATAATGTTTTAGGCAATACAATACAAATAAAGTCTGTAAAAGACGCGTTAGTTTTTGCGAGAAAAGCTCTAATTGAATTTATAAAAGAGTTACCGATTAAAGTTTTAAGTTTAAACTAAGTTTAAGCTTAACCTAATTTTGCAATCAACTTAAGAACTTTTACTCTAGACTTTGCAGTCTATAAATTATAATAATGACACACTTTAAGGATTAATCTAATTCTAAATCTAACACGAACTTGGTCTGATAAAAAATTTCATAACTTATTAAAATGTGTTAAGAGATAAATAAAAAAAATATAGGGGTTAATTAATAATTAGTTTATACATGAAGATTTAAAAATAAACCACTTTGTGTGTTTTTATTTGGGAAGAACTTTTGTGTAGTTTTAAATCCTGCTCAGTTTGAAAAAAAATGTCTTTAAAGTATATCTATTATAGGAGATGAATTTGCTTTTAGATTCAGTATCACTAAGGAGCTTACTCTGGACGTAGGCAACGACTTTAGACCGTGTAATCGGATTTAGAAAAACTTAATGCTATGGAAAATTTATTTAAGAACGAATATTAAGATTTTCATAATGTATTTTGTAAAAATGAGCAATTTCACTTAGTTACAGCGTTTGTTACATTGATATTACCAGGTTTATGATATTTTCATATATTATGGAATGAATAAAACAAAATATTTTGAACTTAAATCTTCAAACTATACTTTTCTTTATATATGTATGTGCGCTTTCTATTCTTAACATTTATTTGTCCATATGTTCAGACTATAAGGTACCATTATTAAAACATATTAAAGATTTAACATCAAGTACAAGCTAAATGTTTTATTATAAATATTTACGCCAAATATCCGAAATACGTTCTCTTAAAAAAATTTAATACCTACTTAAGTTTTGTGAGCAATTTACAACATCCTTAGGAGCTATTCTCCTCATTACACCAAATACCATAAAATCATCACCAAATTTTTATGAGATCAACAGTTAACTTAGTTACCTTGCAAATTAAAGTATCATTTTTCTACCTGTTCCGAGAAAGTACCATTAGTTCTATATAAAGTTTCGTCCGCACCAGTTGTAAAAAACGACTTGGAGACGAATTTGTTTGTAACAAACTAGCATGAAAATAAATTTTGCTAGACTCGAAGCGGAGATTCTTCGCTCTCTCGGTCAATTATTTTTAAATGACAGTTAAAGTTCTTAAGAATTCATTTCTCCTACTTTTTTAATTATTATTGAAAAACGTGACATGAATTTAGCAAAGACAAAAAAGTAAAGTACATCAACATAGCTTTAATAAATTAATGCCATCCTCGTTATTTAGATAAGTGTAATTTATTAAGAAGACTCAAAAGAAAGAATTTTCTGAAGACCCACAACTATAAATAAAGTTTATTAAATTTTTTAAAGAATTTTTCTCTACTTATAGTAATTTGTTAAAAGTGTTTTTTGTATCTTTAATGTATTTAATTACTAAGTTAATGAAGACGAAGAAAACTAGTACCTATGTTAACACTTTAATAAGTTATGCGATCATGAGAAGAAATAAAAATTCGATCGTACCGCACATAGTTTTGGGTATGTTATTATTTTAATGTTTTTGTGAAAAAATTGGAAAAAAATGTCTTTTTACGGTGCTCTATAATAAAATAAATAAGTATAAACAATATCGGTTAGCAAATATATTATAAAATTTAAGTATATACAAGGACTTATTGATCCTTGTTTAAAAAAGCAAGGATCAATTATAAAAAAAAAAAATACTAATATAATAAAAAAATCAACACTCAATCAAGAATCATAGACCATGGTGTATAATCAGGTTAGGTTGGTAAGTATACTTTACAAAATCTTCAATGGATAAGTCTTCACTCTCACGTAGCCTTTAACATTGCATCACTTTTCAAAAAATCCTCCAAATGGCCTGTCATTTAAATTTTATTTGAGTTCTACCGTATTCAGAAACCCGCTAACGTAAATTCCATCAAGAATATGCCACCTATAAAGGGGTTTGTGGCAAAAGCCGTGAAATCATCCATAAAGATAAAATTACTTTAAACCATTCATTTACCATAAAAATAATCTCATTCGCATCTTTACAAGATAATAATGCGATTTTGTAAAATCAACCTTATGAGTTTGAAATAAGACATAATTTCCTATTATAGATTAAACCATTTGCTACAAAATAGAAGTTTAGAACTAAAGGGTTATTTGCAATTTGTAGTATTCTTGTCGTATAAGTAGTAAAAGATAAATTAAAAAAAATAATTACCAATTTCACGAATTTTAGTTTTAAGAATTACCTTTATTTGTAAAATGTCATAACGTGTATAAAAGATAAGATAAAAAATTCAGAAACCATATTCTATATCCAAAGATATTTGTTATAAATAAAAATAAATTGAGTTGCATTGAACATTATTTGAACTCTTAGGTATGTAATTTTCTTTTGTCTAAGTCTAAGCCCGATAACATTTTCAGCGAGCCCTTTTGAGAACGCTGCAATGAAGTGGCTCGATCGCCCAACAAACTGTCTGAAGGGATACAAACCTAATAACGAAGCAAGACTTAGACTGGAATCCAAGAAAAACGCAAAAATGACCGTCCAAAACACTGGCAGTGAACTGTCATTGATGAAGCGAAAGCTCATACCTAGGGGCATAGTAACATAAGTGAAGTAAGTTATATAGTATTTTTTACCAACTCCACTCGTAACCAACTCGTATAATAAATTCTTCTTATCAGGGATTCAATCCACTTTTATTGTATATGCGAAATTGTCCGATGACGACAAAAATTTCTAGTTAAAAGTTCTACATTCTAAAAGTAACTAAGTTAATCTTGCTGTTTGTAGTTCTAAAGACGCTTCGTATTGTCCTCTTTATTTGATTACAGTCTTTAAAATCTACTACTTGCTATCAGGTTGCTTAGTTTTGAACAGTGAAATTCTTGTAATATGTACCATAAGCTATAGGCTTTAGGGATCATTTTGTAATAATCAATCTTAATGTCTATTAAAATCGTTATGCTTCGCATTTGGGAGCTAATTGAGTTCAGAAGTGTAACGTAATATGTAATGTGCGTTGTCAACGAGTAGAATGGATGGTAGGTAATATTTTTGGAAAGATAATAATTATACAAATATTTTTAAGTGATTTTCTGATCTTCTTGCAAGTGTCGCTTAAAAGAAAGTGCCTGGAAATACTTTAGAGCAATAGTGTGCTAAAGTAGAAGTTAATTCTCGACTAAAAAGATAAAAACAAACCGATTGGAAATTTCACATTTTTTTGATTGGCTCAACCTGAACAGAAGTCCAGTGTTGCAGTGTTTGCAGCTGAATATGCTATTTAATGTCACAACTCTCAATTTATTGCTTGTAGGCCAAAATTCTTATGAAATTAATCCCCACCGTTAGTTCATAAGATGCGTTAGTTGCAGACAGATTAACTGCCTTGGTGCTAGAATTTGCGGCTTCAGCTCCGGGTTCAAGTCTTGAGCTCTGCCAAGTATAATTACTGAATTATTCATTAAAGTTGGCCATGTTTCACCCCCGTGCCTTAGAAAATACGTAAAGACACTAGTTCAGCACCCTAACTCTCACCAGTCGATTCGAAGTGTTGTTCTTTCAAATTTTAAAAGTAAAAGACGTAGAAAACTTGTGTCTGCGCGTACATGCACTGTACTATAATATCTCTTGCGCATCTGACTAGTTTCAGTGACATCTGCCGCTGGCCGAAATCCGTCAAGAGAACAGTAGAGAGATGATAATTTAATATAGTTTTTATTGTCGGTGAAATATGCCATAGATACTTTATTATTTGCTTTACCTAAACTTAAAAATACTTTTTACAAACTATTTATTTCATTAAGTATCTATATCAATGATGTTACATTAAATTAATATTATTATTGATTTATACTCGTAAGGAAAATTGTGTTAGTGTTGTGTAAATGTAACTTGTGTTTAGTATTATTGTATATAAATAAATAATAATTACTAGTTCAAAATTTTATAAGTGAATATAAAATATATATTTATCTATAGAAATCTAGAAATTAAACAAAAACGTAAACTAAATGTAACAGTTTCAACTAGATTTTAAGAAAAATAAACACCAAAATTGCTGATTGAAGATAAGAGTGAACGAAATTTCACGAAAAGGATTAGATAGAAATAAGACGAAAGAAGGATTGGGTTCGAATGACAAAAAATTTGTTGTTGTGCTACTTCCATGAAATCCAAACATCATATTGTGTTGAAAAGCCAGCCAATAAGAATGAACAATCTAAAAATGGTGGCATATATTATAAGAAGGCAGCGATTTTTTGCTTTAATTAGATTTAAAGTTTAATAATAATATTTATTTTCCTTAGGCATATTTACATATTTTTGAGATATATTATACAGCAAAAAAAGTTTGCAGTTATCAATTTGGATATATTATACTTTAATGTATGAAAATTACTCCATCGCAAGTCTCTCTCGAATGTTAAGTTCGCTTCTCCCTATTTTGGTGGCCTGACTTCATAAAACGGCTAAAAAAGTAAGAATGTTTTAAGCTTATAGTAAACCTTGCTATAAGCCATCATTAGACAGAAATCTGCCTCGTTGCTGCTTAGAGTGCGGGCCAGCTCCAACTCCATTCTGAAGACCGTAGCCGAGAGGTACGACTCTCTAATTATTAATCATATAGTTAATAAGTGTATTTCTGGCAACAAAATTGTAACTAAATGCTAGATTTCTACTAACATAGATTATAAGTTACCATTTATTATTGTTACTAACACTATGGATGTTACTTATCCGAAATAAAAATTATTATTATTATATTATTATTATTATTATAAGGACGTCATGGTACGAAAAGTTAAAGTACACCCCCAGATGTTTTAGTCAAACATCTGTACACAACACAGTAAACAAGAATATTGTTTATATTTTCTATATACTGATACTACAATTTGGTTAGTTCTACTTTACAAAATGCGGCAGGCTGGTGAAGACAATTAAAGTCGCACCTGCTTGACACAATATCTATACTCTTAGTTCAATAGTTCATTGACCTTATATGAATGGTGTCAATTACTCTTCAGCCAAAAATTATTAATTATTAAACAATTTCATCTTCATTTCTTTTTGTTGTAACTAAACTTTCTACATGTACATGACCATCGCATATAAATTTATTATAGTTTTTGATCAATAAATATGTAACTCCTGTAATTTATTTATAAAAATAAATAAAACAGAATCGAATTATGCAAATACGAGTATATAAAATATATCGAATAAGGATTGGAACAACCAGCCTGCGTCAGTACTTCCGTCCGATTACAACATGGGTGTCTTCAAGGCAAGAGTGAATAGGTGGCTACTGAATTAGTGCGACTTACCATCTCCGACTGCGTTACCAATTACCATCAGGTGGAACGCAGTCATGCACTAATTCAGAATAAAATAAAAAAAAAGAATTCAAGTTTTTCCATATTGTAATAGAAAGTTAGACCACTATTATCTTGAAGTCTCTAACTTAAACCAATTTAGAACACAGAGAGTAAATTATATACATAGCAGATGCTAAGTCCGACATGTTCTCTTTTGCCTTATCCAACAAATTGTACTGTTAGTACATCAAAGCAAATAACCCAGACCATATAGATCCTTTATATTTAGTCAATGTTCTCTCCGGTTTGTTTTGCTCTACTGCTAGATATGCATTGTACTTTACAAGTAATTTGCCGATGTGAATATACGAGGCTGTGAAGGAAATTTTCCCACACACGCCAAATAGGCGCAAAGTTGGCGAGTTGCGGAAACCATTCGATTTAACTATATTATATACCATTATATTGTGAATTCATTATTTAAAGTGGTCAGCTATGAAACTTCGCAAGTTTAAGATATCTAAGCCTTCTTTCCAAGTAAAATTATTGTACTTTTTACTATGGCAAAATTAATCACTATATAGTTTAAAAGGAAGTCGCTTCCCGCTGTCTGTTTGTCTTTATGCTTAGATATTTAAAACTACGTGACGGATTTTGATACGGTTTTTTAATAGATAGAGTGATTCAAGAGGAAGGTATAACTAGCGACTCACCTTCGCTTCGCTCGGGTTCGTCTCTAGATTTAGCGCGAGCGAAGCCGTGGGTTCCGCTAGTATAGCTTATAATACTGACTGTTATGTGTATAGGCGTGATATGAATATCGTGTAACAGCTTAACAACGTTAGCATCGCAGAATATAATAATTGTTATTATTTGTCAAGCGATTGTCATCACCCTGAAGGAATTAAACTTATATACTACTAGCATTTCCCGCGGCTTCGCACGCGTTTTAAAGGCCGGAAATCAAATTCTTTCTGAGTCGCGCGGTATGGTGCCTCGCAGAACTAACGCCCGCCTTTCCCGTTTTTGTAACATTTTTGTTACTCCGTTCCTATTGATCGCAGCGTGATGTAATATAACCTTCCTCGATTAACGGACTATCCAACATGAAAAGAATTTTTCAATTCGGACCAGTAGTTTCTGAGATTAACGCGTTCAACCAAACAAACAAACAAACTCTTCAGCTTTATAATATTAGTATAGATTACATAGTTTTTAAGTATATAATATATTATATACTATAACATAGTTTACATCAGACAATCTCATACAAATAGTTCTTACAAAGTGGGATTTTACACAAAATTTATTTCTTTTTGTTCAGCTCCATAAAGCGTAGATGCTAAGTGTTGTGACAATCGTTTAAAGTCATTTGCTGATATGGGAGTGCTAATAAGAAGACCATGTTTGGTATATTTTTAATAACAGTGTTAGACCGTATTGTTGCAATGGATACAATAGAATAGTAATGGATCATGAGTTCAATGGTTTTTTGAATACGAGTATTTATCTAAACAAATAAATATAATTGATGTGTTTGTTTGTTATGTCAAAGTAAAAACTTTTTACTAATGTATATAGGTATTAGGTACCTCTTATATTTTTTAAAAATGATAAAATATTTTAATTTTTGTCTGTTTGTTCCGGCTAATCTCAGAAACGGCTGGACCGATTTTGATAATTCTGTGTATTGATACACAATTAATAACTTAGAAGTAGATGTAGTTTAATTAAAACCCATGTAAACAAAATCTGTGTCTCTAATTTTACAAATAAAACTTTAAAGCTTTCAGTTCTAATAATCACTACATATTATTAAACAGAGTCGTCCGCCGCGTCTGTCTGTTCGCAATAAACTTAAAAACTACTGCACTTATTTTAATGATGTTTCACCAATGGGTAGAATGGTTTTCGTGGAAGGTTTTAGTATAGGTATAATTTATAAATGAAACTATATTTTCGGATTTTGTCTGGTCATCATGGTCTCTCCCGTGACCATGATTGCTGTAAAGCATTCGAAACTTCGGGAACCAAAAATCATAACAAATCCGCGATAAAATCGACGACACGTTTGGCTCCGTGGGTAGTGGCCCGGCTTTCTGCGCCAGCGGTCGCGGGTTCGAGTCCCGCTGAGGGCATACATTTGTTGAGCACGAATGTTTGTACTCCAGTCATGGATGTTTATATTTATAATATGTATGTATTTAAACTTATATATGTGTAGTATATCAACCATCTAGTATCCATAACACAAGGCTCGTACCTTACCGTGGAACTAGATAGTGCTGTGTGTAAATGTCCCAACATATTTAAAAATAAATATATTTAATTTAAATTTAAACTTATATATGTAATATATTAACTATCTGGTATCCGTAACACAAGCTTCCTTCATAGCTTACCACGGAACTAGATGGCTCTGTGTGTAATGATGGCCCAACATATTTATTTATTTATTATCAAATATTCGCGTAAACCTAAGAAAGTATTAGTATATAATTTGTCAAGTTTTCGTACACGTTACTAGCGGAAGCCGTGGCTTCGCTCGCCCTAAGCCCGAGCGTAGCGAGGGCGAGTCGGTGGTATTAAATGTAATAAATTATGAAAGTTTTGTGTGATTTGGACAATGGCTACATGAAATGTAAGCTGCTAGTTGCTAGCAAAAATAGAAGTTTTATTAGTTCATGAATAAATTGGCAGGAGCTTTTTGTTTTATATTTTATTACTTTGTCAATGTGAAAGTGAGGTAAAATCGATATTTTGTAATCAAATCGAGTGGAAGCAATGCGAATGTAAATAAATAAAATCGTAATATTATAAATGCAAAAGGTATCCAGGGACGTACCCGAGTGACATTGTGGGAAGTCACTCGTTATTTATTAATAGGGCAGTTCTCAACATTGTCTATCTGACAATAGAATTAAAATGATACAAATACACTATGACGTATGCAAGACTCTTACTTTATGGGAATTAATTAAAATTTTTACATAATATATTTTAGCCATAACCATGGCTTCTTAGCTTTTCTCTTTAAACTGTCTTTACTTGATGAACTTAACAGTAGAGATTCTTTTCTTTGTTTGAAAAACTAAGCTTTATTTCTAAGATGTATATAATTATTATATAGATAAACTATATTTCCTTAATTTTTTAAAGAAAAATATGTATTTAATAACGATAGTATTGACATTTTAAAACTTAATATTTCTGGTCGTTTGGACAAAAAAGCTCTGAGACGTTGATTTGGTAAGTAATGTAAAACTCATCATATAGTAAAAGCTTAGAAATATTAATTAATAATATAAAAATCACAAACACGTACTCTGCTAATCTAAAAGGGTCCAATTGTTATTCCAAGTCGATACAACCATAACCCCACACAGGCGAAGCTTTTTACTGGCTTATAAAATTTTCATTTTAAAATTTTACCCAAAGTACATACAAAATATTCGTTCACATTATAATTTTCTATTAAGTCTAAACAGTGCTCTAATACTAAAATGTTATAGGCTCACGTCGAATGTCCGTTTCCGGCCAAATGAACCGTGTTTAGTTACAAATAACATGTTACTACTTGTTTCCTAAACAGTATTCCAGATATTTGACAATGTTAGTAAAAGCGTTATTTTAGAAATTAAAAACTTAATTAATAAACACAAATTAACTAAACTTAAAAAAATATTATTTTTATACACATGATACAATATTTTTCCGAAAGTCTTAATGAATTAATTATTATGAAACTTCTTATCACTACATAGTATAAAACAAAGTCGCTTTCTCTGTCCCTATATCCCTATGTATGCTAAATCTTTGAAACTACGCAACGGATTTTGATGCGGTTTTTTTAGTAGATATAGTGATTGAAGAGGAAGGTTTATATGTATAATAACAGTAGGCTATATATTTTATACCCGTGCGAAGCCGAAGCGGGCCGCTAGTCATAGATAAAAAGGTCTAATCTACCGTTTTTAAGATTTTCGTTTGTCTATCGAGGAACGCATCAGATAACCACCGGACAGATTTTGATGGGTAAGATGATAGCTGGTTATTACGTTACTTTTTACTGTGGGAAAACATAACATATATCTAAGAAATTAATATCCACTTACTCTTAAAAAAGTACCTTAAAAACGAACCTGGGGGCGTACTATGAACTCTTATAGCATGAATACTATAATCTTACTTTGACTTTTCGTACCATGACGTCCTTATAGCAAGGAAAGTAAGAGTATTGTAAACTTGAAACAAAACAGTCTTGAAATAAGAATGTTTTCAAATAGTTCATGGTACGCCCCCTGACCGAGCGAAGTTAAGTCAATATTATTAGGCGCCTACGAATCTGACGGCTGACCGAGCGACAAATATATATGTATATTATATTTCGAATTGATTTGGTTTGTTCTTATATTACAATACTTTCCTATATAAAGATCTTTAAAACGTATAAAAGTTTATGATACCATACTCATCATCATCATCAGCCCTTTTTGACGTCCCACTGCTGGGGGTGGGCCTCCTTCAGTACGAGGGGATCAGGCCATAGTCCGCCGCGCTGGCCTAGTGCGTGTTGGCGGACTTCACTTGTCTTTCGAAAACTAGCTACCTAGCTAGTTTGTAACCTTTACTTAGACATGCAGGTTTCCTCGCGATGTTTCCTTCACCGTAAGACAAGTAGTAATCATGATAGAATAGATTCGCACATAAAAATATCAGAGGTGCGAGAGCCCGATTTGAACCCGCATCACTCGGTTATCCAAGCGAGCGTATGCGTAATACACTTGGCACATTAAGTGCAAAATAACTTTAATAAGTATGGTAATAAACAACATAAGTGTTTTTATAATTATTTACTTTATATCTTTACGATCACCTTTATCGATTTTATGTTCATTCTTCATATTGTATGATATTGATTTACATTTAAATGTGTAGTTCATTATTGCGCATTACATCTAAGAAAGAATAATAATATGAATAGGTTTTGCTACTAACGACTATGAGTGAACTGATGTATTCAGGTCATACGACCGTTTCAACGACACGTTTGGCGCAGTTTGTAGTGACCCTACTTTCTTGCGCCAGCGGTCGCGGGTTCGAGTCCCGCTGGGGGCATTCATTTGGTAAACTCGGATGTTTGTACTCCAGTCATGAGTGTTTATATTTATAATATGTATGTGATTAAACTTATATATGTCGTATGTCAACTATCTGGTATCCGTAACACAAGCTTCTTGCGTAGCTTACCACGGAACTAGATGGCGCTGTCTGTAATAATGTCCAAACATATTTATTATATTTATTATTTATTTATACAGGAATCACCAAGTCCATAGTCCACCTCAGTCCAATTGCGGGTTAGCAGACTTCACATATTTTTCGAAAACTTGCTAGGTTCTCTCAGACATGCAGATTTCCTCACGATGTTTTTCTTCACCGTAAGACAAGTGGTAATCGGGATAGAAATGATTCGCACATGAAAATATTAAAGATACGAGACCCGGATTTGAACTCGCATCACTCGATTATCCAAGCGAGCGCGTTACCACTGATAAAGAATTCAGGCAGGCAGGGTTCGCAATGTTTTCCTTCACCATAATACAAGTGGTAATCATGTTTAAATATTCATTCATGGAGATATCAGAGACCCGGGACCTGAAACTGCTTCACTCTTCTTTTCTTCTTCACGTTTGCTACTTGCCTTTTTGCTGCTCGTGTGTTTGTTTAGTTTTTTTATATATACTCGTAGGTATAGTATATATGTAAGAACTGTATGCATAACTAACTTTGACATGAAGCATTTGAAACGTCGAGGATCAAAAATGAAAATAAATTCGTAAAATTATCGATAAAACGATAATTTTATTTAAAATGTCAAATCTAGCAAATTATTTTTCGATAGATTTTCGCATCATTCGATATAAATAATATATTAATATTGTAAACTTGTATTCCAATAGTACCTAGTTTAACTTGGTATGTGTTTAAACGCATTCATCCTATGAATATTTAGTGATATTAGAGCAATTCATACGTGAATGCTTCCATGAATAATGTGTTATTACCTACCTGATTCATGGGGTATTTTAGAACAGAATTAATAATATTTAAGGCAAAGGTCGTAGGTTCAAAGCTTATGGAACCTATGTTATTATTTTACTTATATACTTTTGTCGTTACAAAGTAAGTTTGATTTATTTACTTTGATTTATTTCTTGTATTTTTCGATCGAGTATTGTTTTTTTTTGATTCGAATATTTTATTAACTTTTTTCAGATTTAGTGCAGACAATGTAGTAGTAGCATAGTAAGAAAAAAATATAAAAAAAATCAGGAGGTGAAATTTTAATCGTCCCTTATTTTCTACACATTTTTAATATTAAATATAAATGGAATCAAATTTGAACTTTAAAAGAGAAAAAGAATTTTCCAAATCGTTTAACAAATGACGTAAAAGGTGACAAACATAAAAATACAATTGAGTTGAACCTCCTCTTTTCGAAGTCGGTTGAAAATAGTTTCAGTATTCTACCATTAATTTAATAACAGTCAGTAATTTAGTCCATATTAGTATGTGGAGATAAATTACAATTAATTTGTAATTATTGTTATCCGATAATGCAATTTTTGTTTTGATATGATTGAAAGCAATTGAATGATTAAACGAATAACTAAAAGCAATTGAAACACATGTGTGTTTAATGCATTATAATAAACTAGCTTTACCCGCGGCTTCGCCCGCATTCATTTTTTAATTGCTAACCAACCTATTTCAGAACCCATTGTTAATACAAACAATTTTTAATTTTTCGTAAAAAATATTTTTTTAATAAAAAGTATCCTATGTTGAGTAGTTTTCGCGTGAAAGCGTAACGAACAAACTTACATTCATATTTATAATATTAGTAGGGATTTCCTGCGAATTAATTTTTAAATACATTTTTTGTGTGTCATTATTACAACAGCGCCATCTAGTTCCGTGGTAAGCTACGAGGCTTGTGTTACGGATACCAGATAGTTGACATACTACACGTCATATATAATTTTTTAAATACATATATATTTCTAATATAATTTGTACTATAGAAATTTGATTATGAAAACTGTTGGTATAAATTATGAACAATTATTAAATAATCACCATAAATTTAGCTTTCAAGTTGAATTCAAAGGAGAAGATGAGACTGGTGAATGAAAGATCAAGAAATAAATACATTATTAAAATTAAATGAAAATAAAGAAGTGACAAAGAAAAAAAAGAAGGAGAAAAAATAAAAAAATTACATGGCTCTAGTTCTAATAAAGTAGAGGTCATGTAAAGATGTAAACTGGCAGAACAAACAGTGGCCGAAATCAGTCGGGAGGACATTATTATTATAATGTAACTAGTGTTTTACCGCATATCTGCCCGCGTAATTAATTTATAATATTTGCTCTGCTCTTAAGATACGAAAAATGTTGTTAGATGATGTGATCGAATAGAATAATTTGGCTAGTAATTTCAGAAATGGAACTTTCAATAGAACAAACAAACTAAATGAAATTATCTTATCGGATTTTGTCGCGGATTTTTGGTTTGGTTCATAATAAATCCGCGACAAATTCCGAAAAGATAGTTTCATTTATAATGTCAAATATTCGCGTAAACCTAAGAAAGTATTAAACAAACAAACTCTTCAGTATCTATACGAGTACGATCTATACATATTATGTAAATAGGCAAAGGCAAACAAGTTAGTACCTTTTCTACTCTAATTGTAAATCGATTTTTTGTTAAGTAGCTTTTATCGAGCTTTATTATTAGTTATCAATAAAAAACTTGGTAAAAAATCACCATTCAGGGAACTTACGTTAACATTCCAGAAATTTGTTTGGATCTGTTATCATAGTGTTTTCATAAACTGTTATTAATTATGGGGAAGACAGTGGCTCCTGCAATACAGTTTTTATGAGAGCAGAGGCTAAGGATTTCATTATTATACTGTACCTACCGATAAAATTATTTTTGTATATAAAATTATGTTAATATACGATTTTTATTTTTATTTTATTTCTAGGTAAGAGTAAGTACCTAAATTTAACGATTGTTGCTTTGGTTGTACTGCGGTTATCTACTTATGTTTCAAACTCATAAGCTGAGATTAGGACGGGCCCAAATCAATTTAAGTTAAACATAGTGTGAACTAGTTATGGATTTAGACGGGAAGGGTGTTATACTTTGAATGTACGTACGTTTTGTCTTGTAAAAAGGTTAGACATTTTGTTATAATATTACGATTATGTGTAACGTAGGCTATTTCCTGAAAATTATAGACTTTTTACCATTATCTTTTTGCTATTACTCGTGGTGATGATTTGCAATAATATTTATAAATAATTTCGAAAGTAAATGATTTCTATACAAACACAAAAATTTTTTTATGGTACAGAGGGGGCAAACGGGCAGGAGGCTCACCTGATGAGAAGTGATCACCTCCGCCCATGAACATCTGCAAGCCCTGGCTTGCAGATGCGTTGCCGGTCTTTCAGGAAAGGGAGGGAGGAGGGATGGGGAGTGGGCCTCCCGGACTTTCACTTACCGGACGAAACGCGACAGCATAGCTGCCACTTCACGCCGGTCTTCTGTGAGAGAGACCATACCAGACAAATGATACACTGTACGTATATAAATTAAATGCCTGAAGTAGAAACATTCATGCACAATGCAAATCACACACGTGAATTTCCCCAGCAGGACACGAACCCATAACCGCTTCAGAATAAATAGGTCACTACAAACTGAACCAAATGCTTCAAATGATAACTATATCTTTATATAGACTAAAACTGCTGCCAACTCTATCTACTAATATATGTAAATACGCAAAGACAAAACAATTCAGTACCTATAATACTTTATTAGATTTACGCAAATATTTGAGATTATAAATGAAACTATCTTTTCGGATTTGGTCACGGATTTATTTGGATTCGAAATGTCGAGAACCAAAAATCCAAATAAATCTACGACAAAATCCGAAAAGATAGTTTCATTTATAATCCAATACCTTTTCTCTTAACAAAATTAGAAACGTTGTGAACTTTTGGAAACAGTAATTTCTGTTAGATATAATGATATTGATATAATTTGATGACACGTATGGCGCAGTGTGTAGTGGCCCTACTTTCAGCGGTCAAGGGTTCGAGTCCGGTTGGGGCATTCATTTATTAAACTCGGATTTTTGTACCCTAGTCATGGCTGTTTATATTTGTAATGAGTATGTATTTAAATTTATATATGTAGTATATCAATATATCTATCTGGTATCCGTAACACAAGCTTCCTTCGTAGCTCACCACGGAACTAGATGGCGCTGTGTGTATAATGTCCAAACAATGATAATGGTCGAATTTTGTCACTGGTACACATGTATACATAATTAATACAGCACTTAATTTAATACGAAGATAATAAGTCTATAACTTATAAACTATAAGTCACTCTGTTAATCTTATTAGTAACTTACGTAAGAAGATGAGATCTAGAAAATATTAGCTATTTTATTCTAAAGAATATGATTGGTATTTTCTTACATAATAGTTTGTATATAATTATTTATTATATGGGGAAAAACCGCAATTATGATAAATCGTGAGCAGAGTTAGGTGTAAATTGCCCTTTAATGTAACATCATTCAATGTTTTCTTAGTACAGAATACTATCTATATTTGATCTACGATTGAAATAAAAATAATAAGACATAATTTTCTATACATATTTAATTACTTATTAAAGATGGGCTAAAGGACAAAGGTAAAAAACAAAGCTAACTTTTCATATGGTGAAGGAAACATCGTGTAGATATAAATTTGTTGGTACATAAGAACAGCGCGGCGCCATCTAGATACTAAGCTACGAGGCTTGTGTTATGCATAACAGATAGTTGATACACCACACACATATGGCTAGAGTACAAACGTTCGTGCTCCGTAAATGAATGCCCCCAACGGGACTCGAAACCCGCGACCGCTTGCGCACAAAGTAGCGTCACTACCAACTGAGCCAAACGGGTCGTCAAAGAAGAAACCTGCACATTTGAGAGAAAGTATAATTTTTTTTAAATTCATGTGAAGGCAACGGCAAAAGGCAACCTAGTTTAACCACGCTGGCTAAAGTGGTGGTAAGTAGGCGGGTTGAGTTGTCTTCTAAAAACTTGCCAGGTACCCTTGAACATGCAGGATTCCTGAAAACATTTTTCTACAAAAGCAACAACTTTTCGATCTATGAACAATTTTCCTACCAGCTTCTTAAACAAATTTTCAAAATACTAAAGCATTTATAGTGTAAATGACCCTTCCATACCTGTCTTTAGTGCACTTACTATATGGCAAGCCGGTTTTCGATCGGATAAGTGTTAATGAGGCCCTTGATCTTGACCAAGAAGATGCAGTTAATATCTTAAAAATTTATTTTAATATAAAAAAATATAAATTTTAAACATGTCAGAAATAATATTTAAAATATACCAAAGCATACTATTAATAGATGTATTATGTACTACTAGCAAACCCGATCCGCTTCGCTGGGCGTAAGTCAAAATAAACTAAACAGTTTTTATAATTTTCCAATAAAATAAAAGTTGTCTAAGTTACTCCTTATAAAATTATCTTTCTGCGAGTTAAAGTCCCGACAAAATCGGCGCAGCCGTTTTAGAGGTTAACCGAAAAAACAGACGGACAGACGAAAATTTAAAATAAATATTTTTTATGTAAGTACCATATATATACTTTCATTTGCTTTTAGTGAAAAGCGTTAAATTTGAAATTAAAAACAGGCACTTTAATTTTATTTATATGTACTAATAAGGAGTAAGAAAGCTACGAGTGTACCTCTATTCTTCCTCTAGTTAACGATCAGCGAACGACAAAATCATAGTATAAAGAGTGAGGCTTTATACTATGACAAAATAAACGATCTCTAACACTTTGTTTGCAAGTGCCATGTAATTGTTTTCAAACTCAAAGAAGAGTATGCTGAACTTATAATTACAAGAGCTTATTTATATACCGATATAGCGTCTTAATTAATCATCTTTAGTGATTACTATTTACTGTATAAAGTATACATACCCCTTGTATCTTCCCTACTTTACGTGACATTGTAGTCCGTCAAGATATTCTCCGAAACAACCCTCCATGCAATATTTTTAAATAGTCCCAAATCTCACCTTTTACAAGATTTAAATCAATATCTGCGAGTGTCTAAAACCTTTGTTTATTTAGTTTTTGTCCTTAATGTCAATTGATTTTCTTTTTTCATTTTAGTTTTGTTAACAATATTTTTATTGAAAAAAAAGAAGTTCCGACTAAATTTTCAATAATGAACATACATTCAATTGCGATATCGACATTTCTTTATATAAATAAATGTAAAATAAAATAAAAAAATGATTATTATTATTAAAGAGCCTTTTATTTCTCAAATTAGTAGATTGCTTAACATTTCTAAACGCTATATACATAATTGATACTCATATCTATTTGAAAACCCCTGAGGTAAAGGCCTCCTCCAGACCAGATTTCTTTATATAGATCCCCATAATAGTCTTGAGATTTTGCTAGATTTGCCAATTCTATTAAAAATACCTCTTAGACTGTTGTGTCACCAATATTAATGTAAGAACAAATTCTACTGATCATAAGTTAGCCAGATTAAATAAGTTTTACGAATCCTATTTAACAGTAGCAAGACCCGGATGAAGAAACTTTATTGTAATTGCCGACTCCAAGTAATAAGTAAGTTTGAAAACGTATAATTTGATTGAGTGCATTTTTATGGTAGCAGGTGTTTTAAACTCGAAGTAGTTATACTTTTACTACCTCCAGTTAACTTTCTCTAATTAACTTCTTAAATCTACTTAAATATAAATATATTTAAAAGAGTAGTAAGTAGGTACATATTTTAAAGGTAATTTATCTGTACTTTACTATAATATTATAAAGAGGAAAGATTTGTATGCAAGTATGTTTGTAACGAATTGGCTCAAAAAGTACTGGACCGATTATAAAAATTCTTTCACCATTTGAATGCTACATTATCACTGATTAATATAGTCTATTTTAATTGCAAGAAAAAATAAGGATCCTGACTAAAACTACAATAACAGGAGGAGTGCACGGCGCACATAATATTGGAAATAGGTAGCCGCGCGGCTCAGGAGTATATTAAAGCTGGAGTAATTTTGGAGAATTTTCAACCCTGCGAGTGATCGAATAAAGTTTAGTACCGGTTAAAAAAACGCGGGTGAAGCCGCTCGTATTGCTTGTTTTAAATAAATTACTAATTATTTTATTAATTAAATTATTTTTGTTCTCTCCCATTAACTCGATAATCTAGTGATGCAGGTTCAAATCCAGGTCTCTCACCTCTTATATTTTCATGTGCAATAATTTTTAACATCATCACCACTCGTGTTACGGTGAAGGAAAACATCGTGAGGAAACTAGCACTACGAGAAGGTATCAAGATTACGAAAAATATGTCAAGTCCTCTAACCCGTACTAGGTCAGCAAGGTGGACTATGGCCTGATCCCCCTCGTTTTGTAGGGAGGCCTGTGCCCAGATGGGCTGAATTGACAAGGATAAAATAGAACTCAATAATCTTTAACCATTAAGATTAAGAACCAATTTTAAAATTCATCGTTTGTGAAGTTTATTTTTTAAGTTATGAAAACTTCATAGTATCTGGAAAATATTTTCTCAGTCATTAAAAGTTTATCAGTTATGCGAAATAACTTAGAAATCAGTGGAATTCCCTTTTTGCATAACCAGCTTTTGCTTCGCCTGCTTTAGAGTTCTTTTCATTTGGTAGTTACAGTTATAAAATTTACTCTTAAGTATTAAATCTCATTTATTTAACCGTCCATTTTTTTCTATTTTTTTCGTTCTTCTATTCACAAAATTACTAAACAAACTACACTTTCATTCATACAATTGCACGCTTTATTACTATTGGGAACGTTGTTAACTAAAATCGAAATTATCCAGCAAAATTGAATTAGAACAATAGTATAAAAAGTAGGTACATTAAGAATACAATTCTAAAGGAAAACTAGTATGAGTATGTAGGGAGAAACCCGAGCGAAGTAAAGAGTCGTTAGTAAAAAAATATAAATAAATGTTACACATACTTTGCATTTTTTTTCTATTTACTGCCTCAAGCTACCTGACTCAATTAACATTACTCGGTTATTTTTATTATCATGGTAATTTTAATGCCTTATCTGTCGCCGGAAACATAAAACATTAAATGAAAAAAAAACTAAGAATAATTTTCAAGCAATACCAATACTATGTGTGCTTAATACTGTAAATTTTGCGAATGAACATTGCAATTCACTAAAGAACTATATTGTAAAAAGTTACATATATTTAATAAGGTATATCACTACATAGTATAAAACTAAGTCGCTTTCTCTGTCCCTATATCCCTATGTATGCTTAAATCTTTAAAACTACGCAAATGATTCAAGAGGAAGGTTTATATGCATAACTAGCGGAACCCGCGGCTTTGCCTGTGCTAAATCTAGGGAAGAGCCCGAGCGAAGCGAGGGCGAGTTGCTAGTATAATACATATAAATATTCATAGCTTACTGCCTCGATGGAGTAGTGGGTAGAATGTGCTGCGGAGATGGTGGGTTCGAGTCCCGGGTCTGCAAGGTTTAGTTATTGGGTCATTTTGTTTAATAAGCCTCAGTAACCACTCGTGCCTGGGACACCATGAAAAGCCATCGATTCTGCGCCAGCTTTCACCAGTCGTGTCGAGTAGTCCTCCCACCGGAGTATGAGAGTGATAGGAAAAGAGAGTGCACTATAATATCTCCTGCGCAGTTGGCTAGTCGTAATTAAGTTTATTTATTGTAGTAAAAATATTATATAACAATTTGTGATATCATTTTCATACATTTAAATACCTTAAAAAAACTTTGCCTTGGCATTGAATAAAGAACAAAAATATTTTATTAGATACCTATCGTAAATGAAGAATGTAAATAAGTTATTTTTATCATATAATACCTTGAAGTCAGCTACAATTTATATAAAAAATTGTTTTGATAACTTGCTTTTAGTATGTTGCAAAAAATTATAAAGTAGTTACATATGTATATATGTAATATGGTATATCTAAAACTAAATGTAAGGTGTAATTTAGGTAAAACCCAGGCCAATACCTTCAAAAACCAATCATTTAGATCAGAAAAAGAAGTCCCAAAGGTTATTCAATTTTGTGATGAGCATGAATGTTTGTACTACAGTCATAGATGTTATACTCGTATATTATACTAACATTTCCCGCGGCTTCGCACGCGTTCTAAAGACGGGAAACCAAATTCTTTCTGAGTTGCGCGGTATGGTACCTCGCAGAACTAACACACTAACTTCCTGTTTTTGCCACATTTTTCGCGGATGCTCTGCTCCTATTGGTCGTAGCGTGATATAATATAGCCTATAGCCTTCCTCGATAAACAGACTATACAACACAAAAATAATTGTTTTAAATCAAACTAGTAGTTCCTGAGATAAGCGCGTTCAATCAAACAAACAAACAAACTCTTCTGTTTTATAATATTAATATAGACAACATCTATGACTGGTGTACAAACATTCACATTTATAATATGTATGAATTTAAACTTACAATAGATCTATGTGTAGTATATCAACTATCAGGTAACACAAGCCTCGTAGCTTGCCATGGAACTAGATATGTATATGTATGTTAAAACATATTTATTTATATAAAAATTCCTTGCCTCATTAATGGGCTAATGCCTATTATTTGTTTCAAAACATTCGCCTTTCTATACTTAGTCATTCCTCAAACATAAGAAGATTAACAAAGAAAATATCCAATCAGAGACAGTCTTAGACATAACAATATCAAGCCCATTAACAAACGGACAAAACCGATGTTATTGTTGTATACTGAGTTACCATTTTCCTTCTATACATTATTTGTCAAATCATTCATTTTATTCGAATTGAGTGATAATTATTTTTACTAGATTTATTTCTCAGCTTTTTCTTTACTTAATAATATAATAAATACAAGCAATCAAATATTTTTTATTGATAACAATTGATGGTGTATAAAGTATATTGAACAAAATGCATGTTAATGAGTAAAAATGTTACCTTCGGCTACTATCATCCAAGTCACCTAACTCTATTAGATACTCAATGAATATGTACCAGAAAACTTTAAAGCTGCTAACGTAAAACGAAAACTGGAGATTGGAACTGAGAGCAAGACTTAAATAGACCACTTGATGAGGTCTAAAGAAATAGATGACTTCCACCAACGATACACCATTAGTTTCAAATTAAAAATAACGCAAGCACACCTAATTAATCAGATACCTATCAGGACGGTCGTTCTGCCCTCCTAGTAGTGAATAGACCAGGAGAAATGATAATAAGTTCAAATATAACAATAGTAAAAATAAAAATAAAGGCGTTTTGTTTATATATTTTTGAGAGTTAAATGTTCTCTGTTAACTAAGTGATTATATAGCTTTTGCATCAAAAGCGGAAACAGCTCTTTAACAACTAATTTAGATTTAACTGACATTTAACTCGAAGTATTGGCTCAATTACAAAATTTATTATCGGACAAGAGACTAATCCTTACTCTGCTCGGGTTATGTGTTGACTCATACAACCAAGTATTATTTTGTCAAAATTCATCAAAATCTATTTAGCTATTTTCTCATTATGATCTCATTTTCTCATACAGACAGACATACAAAAATCTAAACAATAGAGTCAGCCTCTATATCGATAATTACTATTCTAATAAGATTTTCTAAAAAAATATTTAATTTACAGAATTGACTCAGTTATAATTTTATTAACCGACTTCATTTTATGTACATAGATGTCTCACCCATATTATACTAGTAGATGGAACTCGCCAAAAAATGTTAAAACCAAAAATAGTTGCATCACTTTCTGCTTAATATTACAATGTTTTTTATTAATCATTATTGTCTATTTTCCGAGGGCGCTACTGTGTCGGGTAAACATCGGCTCCGTATATTTTACCAAAATAAAAATAATAAAAAGTGTTAAATCGAAACAAACAGTTGTACAAGTGTAAAGAAATAGTGCAAATATAACATTTAAATTAAAATCTCATCGAAAATACAGTGATCGGCGAACATATCAAGTAAAAACAGTGAAGTGATTTTAACTGCCAAAACCAACTCTTTTACGTACTCTTCTTGTGAAAATTACATTACGAAACCGATAATATTAGTGGAAAAGTGAAAATAGTGAATTCCTGTGAAACTCTCATGAAGACAGTTATGAAATACAAATCATAATCTCAAAAAATCCCTATTTTCCTTATTAAGGGCAAATTATAATATAAAAAAAAAGAACAAGTAAATCCTTAGATACGCACTAAAAGTAAAACTCGTCAGTTTTATACGCATTAAACAAAACATTAAAATTATCAACGTTAATATTTTTATGAATCATTCCCTTTTCAGACTTATGTCTGAGTCAATGTGGTTTCGTAGTGATTGTCATTGTAGTGTAAGAGATAAAAAACTTCTTTTAAAATATTGGACATAATAAAGAGTTTTAAATAGTATTAGTAAATATGATTCGATTCAAATCAATTCTCTTGGTAATGGCTTCAAAGCGTGTCAGTTGAACATACGTATGTCACGTAGGATGTAGAAGTCACGAAATACTAAATAGACAAGATAATCATTTTATAAGAACTATGGTCCGATAATTATTTTTGTTTATTTTTAAAGATAACCAGTTAACATCATTCCATCAAACTCTGACAGACAGACAGGCAGTCAGACATAAAAACATACACACAGACAGCTGGACAGATTCGACTTCTGTATCGATAATAATGACTATTTCAATAAGATTTTCCAAAAAAATTTAATGCACAAATAGATAGAGATGATTTGTATGGTTGTTGGTATGCTGTCTTTAACTCTCTTTAACAAAAAGGACATAAATTATGGCACGCTTTGAAGCCATCAACAACAGAATTGAATTGAATTGAATTGACATAAATTAGGCACTATGAATATTTTAAATATAAATATTTCTCCCTTTGAATAAAAATAATTTATCGCCTAACTAAATTAACTTATTTTCTTAACTTATTTCTTAAGAATTTCTAGGAAAAATATCTGGTATGGAGATAAGATGTCTTATTTTTTATAAAACATATGTAATTATTTATGTACCACAAACTTACATAAATAAACAAAATAAATATAATAAAAATGAATATAATGTGTATGCAGTATAACTACAACCAAATACGGCTGCACATCTAGAAGTCCTAAGTTCTTATCCTATGAGTAAGTCGGATCAATCTTAAAATGTCTGCGCAGATGGCTATCTTAGTGATTTTGGTCGCCGTGGCCGAAATCAGCCTGAAATTAGTAATCGTTTTGCTATTGACATTAAGTTTCCCCATAAGTAAAGTGTCATAGTATATTTCGTGTAATATATATACTCGTAACTAGCACTTTATAAATGACTTCAGTGATCTACAAACAGAAACTATATTGGTCATGCGGATCTTTGATTGTTCTTAAAAAATTTCAACTAATATAAATGAAGTGGAATTAAATTTACAAACAAACAAACGCCATTTATTTATTTATTTATTTATTAGAGAAACAAACAGTGATATAAAACAGACAATTAAACAATAAAATAATACATACACCAATAAAGTTTCTACAAACAGGCAATTCATATAGTAAAAGAGTAGACACTAGATAAAACTATGGAAAAGACATTTAATTTTCATGCAAGTATTAACTAATACTAAAATAAACATATATAACACATAAAAAAATTAGCCAAATTACATATCTATTTGTAAAAGTACATTTTTTATTTTATTTTTAAAATTTGGTAACGAGTAAAATGTCATGTTATAATTAAAATATATTTAGATATGGATAATTATGATTAATAAACTATTTGGCTCCTATTGAAATCGAACTTGCTAGTAACGATGCAGTAGACACACTAACACCGTTCCGGTGAACGATCTATAGGTATTATACATGACTGCGTTTCACTTACGAGTAGAACGCTTCTTTTATGTATTCTAAAAACCAATACAGTATCGATTTTCTGTCGTTCGATTATATGATTGATGTGATTATAAATGCTTATTAGTTTAACACGCTACAAAATGATGCTTGCTTTAACAACAATTCGTTAAGGATCGTAAAACAAATTAATTCATAAAAAATCTGATACGATATATTAAGGAAGTTAAGAAAGTAAAGTACTGACAATAATAATAAATAAATATCTCGCTCAGTGGTAAGCTGCGAGGCTTGTTTTACAGATAGTTGTATTACTAAACAATATATAAATTTTAAATACATACATATTATAAATATAAACACCCATAACTGGAGTACAAACATTCGTGCTTAGCAAATGAATGCCCCCAGCGGGACTTGAACCCGGGACCGCTGGCGCAGAAAGCAGGTACACTACCAACTAAACGAAACGTGTCGACAATGATTTAATCACAAACGTGTACTATTATTTTACAAGTATTTATGTTTCAATCAGCAAATCTAAGTCACGTAAAAACAGATAAATGTCGATGCGTTTGAAGAAAAACGAGCTAATTTAACATAGTTGGATTACTCTAGAGCCTTCCAAGGTCGCGCGTCGCTTGTTAAAGATTACTGTATGATAGATGTGTCGTTAATATTTATTTTTATTTCTAGGTATTTTATAGTATTAAGGATTTTTTTCTTAAGATTTAATATATCTTTACCTACTTTTGTAATTATAATATTGTCCAAGTTTTTTCAATACATATGAAAAGTTAGTATTAATAAAATTTACTTCATTTCAATTTTATTATGTATCGGGTCCGACTTCAAAGTTGAGTGTAAATCATTTAATTTATATTATTTAAAAGTTTTATATTAATAGTTTAATTTTTTTTATTTTTGGTAAGTAATCGTTTTTAGTAAGTTCTTAATTAATAAGAAAGATAGAGAAAAAGAAAATAAATAATAATGATCTTGATATTGGTAACTAGTAATAGCTATGGAATGCATTATTATTGCACGTAAAAACTGTACATTTATTAAAAAGTATAGTTAAAACTTCAGGTATACTAAACATTCAGTACCAAACATAATAAAAACTTTAATAAATTACGTGGAAAATTTTCCATTTTTAATTACTTTGTACTTTATTCACAACCTAAAATGAATCATACAATGTCTCATCTAGTTTTCAAAGTCTGTGTGATATCGTCATAGCGGTCGGCGATGCGCTTGCCCCGCTCTCTCCCCGCCCCCTCAGGTATATAGCCTCAAACTCTCGCGCCGCCGGCAGTTTTTATGACATAACGGCGTAAAACGCACGTCCACACAATGTTTTCGTCGCGACTGTTTGTATTTTTTGCATTAGCAGCTCTAACGGCTGCGTATCCCGCGAATGATGATGGTTTCTTTCCGCGACCTATCACAGTGTTAACTGATGCCGATTTCGATGATCCTGCTCCATGGTTCAGGTTTCCTGCGTTTGGTAACATATTTGCACCATTGACGAAGCTGTTCTCTGTCTTCTCTGACATCGGCCCAAGGATTGAAACTGATGACGACAAATTCAGGGTCATCGTTAACGTGAAGGATTACACCTTGAGCGATCTAAAAGTTAAAGTGAAAGGCGATTTCATCCTTGTGCAAGGGGCCCACGAAGCTAAACAAGACGATCACGATCTATTTGCTAGCCAATTCATACACACATACTCTTTGCCAATCAACGCTAGCGCAACAGATGTTACTGCAAAGGTAACAGCTGACAAGTATTTGATCATCACTGCCCCAATAAATGGTGCTGACGCTGAAAAAGAAAAGGTCTTAGAAAGAGAAGTTCCGATCGTTGAAAGTACAGAGTCATGGATCACTGAAGAGAAAGCAGACAAAGATAAGAATTCAGAAGATGTCCCAGTAAAAGAGAGCGATGTGGTCCCCGTTACAGAGAGCGAGGTGATTCCATTAAGCGATACCGAAGCGGTCTCGGGAAAAGATACTGACGTAGCCCCTGTAGAAATCGATGACGCGAAGGTACCAGTCTCCACAGAACTACCAACCACTTTAGCTGATGACGACAAAAAGGAAGCCATCACCCCATCTGATCGTGAAGAAGTAACCATCCGTGACATCCCTGACGAAATAAACGAAATCAATAGCATTAACGAAATCCAGCCCTAAGTGATATAAATTAGTATGTATTTATAAAACAGTATTTAATAAATATTTTTAATACTATACAGTGTTTTGCTTGATGCGTGTTGGTGTGCGTTTAGTATTGAATGCTAGCATGAATATAAATCACATGTCTAAACAAAGACTACAATAAAATTTTTTATGATACATAGTTAAGTTTATATGTGTAGGCTATTGTTTAGATAATCACCCGCCATGCCAATTTAGTTTATGGCTCACTTGACATTTTTGTTTTCATCACAGGCATACGTAAAAGAATCTAATGGCCCGGAAAGTTAAGATTCTCTTTTTCTTTCAGTCAAGTGGCATTCTTATTTTTTGTTAGAAATATTATACCAGAATTCCTCCAGAATATTTGCTTCATTATTATAGTATAGAATATATTCTAGAGACAAAAATAAATTAAATATGTATTTAATAATTAGAAGTGATGTACATTTTTCAAATCAGAGTTTCTCTTAAATTAATGATTTGATTTAGAAGTTTTAATTTTTATTTTTATTATATATATTATTAATAGGATATTTTTTTTCTACAGAATTAGCATTATTAGTAATATACTATCAATTATTGATATAATTATATCACATAGCTTTAATATCTGTATGTAGGTCAGTTCGCAGCTTTAAGAACAATAACTATGTAGTCTGGACAAATGAATAGAGCTGTATAATAAAAATCACTAGCCATACTACAGGTTAAAGTAAGTCCCTGTACAGTTTTGTTTCAGACCAATTTAAATACTCCTAAGAATCGAACTCGTGACCTCCTCTGTTTTTCTTAATGGAAATTATTTTCTTAACTATGTTATGGTTAAAGTTTTAAGACAGGCAATAGATAGATTTAAAGTGATGAATGTTAGGTAATAATTAAAAAAAAAATTACATATTTCTTTAAGGATATTATAATTATTATAAATCATCAAATATTACAATCTAGTTGATATCCGGGTAGACGAACCCAAATCCATACAAAATTAAGGTCATATGAATAATTTAGTGTCAAATATATAGCTCATGTTTTTATTTTTATATCTTAAAGTTTTTTATTGCAATAAAATAACTCAGTCTGGTAACAAGCAATATACTAAACTAGCTTATACCCGCAGCTTCTTTTACTTGGTGAATAAATAATTAAAAGACCAAGCAAAAAGTCTAGAAATTTCCATCAACAATAAACTTGAAGAAGTAATAAAATATGTTGGGACATTTATTACACACAGCGCCATCTAGTTCCGTGGTAAGCTACGAAGGAAGCTTGTGTTACGATACCAGACAGTTGATATACTACATACATAAACTTAAATACATACATATTATAAATATAAACACCCGTGACTGGAGTACAAAACTTCTGAGTTTAACAAATGAATGCCCCCAGCGGGACTCGAACCCGCGACTGCTGGCGCAAGAAAATAGGGTCACTACAAACTGCGCCAAACGTGTCGTTAATTAACTAACAAAGTCTCAACTTTACAATAGCACATTTAAACTGTTATTTTTTTTCGTAGTATACGGGTAGAGAGAGAGAGAGAGAGAGAGAGAGAGGTGAATATTTAGGTAATTTTTATTTTCATTGGGAAACATACTTTTTTTAATATCTATGCTAACAGTAGCCTAAAAAGTTAAAGCTCAAATAAGTTTGAAACATGGTTTTTCTTATTTATCGGAAAGTAAATCGACTACAGGAAGCTCACTAAACATTTAAATTTGTTCAAATCGTTCAACAGATGAGGAAAAATATAGAGTAAGGTAAGGTTGTTATAACAGGTTTAGTTTAGTCTGCAAATGATAGCCAGTTTGATATGTAGACAGTATCTTTACTGCTCCTTCATATACCTAATATTACTAGCAATAATACCGCGGCTCTGCCCGCGTTGTTGTCACTAAGATGAAAATTTACGGATTTTTTAATACCAATACATATAAAAAATAAACATTTGGTTGCGCGATATTGTTTGATATTGTTTCATTTTCTTTGAAAGCGTTAAACTGATACATGATAGGTTGTCTTTTATTTTTTTTTGTTTACGTTAAGCGAAAAAGAGTAGTGCTGTCTCTTAAAAATCATATTATATCACATATTATGTAGGTACTTATTATGGTTGTAGCTCGTATTTTTATATCTAAATGACATATTATGTAGAACCCATTGGCTATTACATAATAAAAATTGAATATATTTTTTTAATTCCATTATACGGAATAACCCCTTGTTTTAATTGATCCGGATAATCGGGGTTCTACTGTATATTAGATAAAATTTATTTAAGCATTCAGTAATTAGGATTTATTATGGCAAATACATTTATATTATTTCTTTCGCGGCTTTCTTCGCCTTAGTGAGAAGAGACGAGATATCATTTGTTGAGACATTAACGCAGTATCATTTAGTTCCATGGTAAGCTATATACACTACACATATATAACATTAAATATTATATAGGTTCTTATTATAAATATAAACAACCATCTATGACTAGTGTACCAATATTCGTGTTCATAATACAAATGAATGAACTCAAATCCGTGATCGCTGGCACAACAAGTAGTCGTCCTCTTTACAAGGTATGTCAGTCTCTTTGATCATCTTTGGTTAATCGATAGAGCCTTATACGTGAAAATATGTTAAATTCACTTTCACATACAAAGCGAAATATGAAAATATATAAATGAGGTGTTACGAACAAAAATATTTTAATAATTAAATAGACGACTCGTTTGGCTCAGTTGGTAGTGACCTGCTTTCTGCGTCAGCGGTCGCGGGTTCGAATCCCGCTGGGGGGCATACATTTGTTGAGCACGAATGTTTGTACTCCAGTCATGGATGTTTATATTTATAAAATGTATGTATTTAAACTTATATATGTGTAGTATATCAACCATCTAGTATCCATAACACAAGGCTCGTACCTTACCGTGGAACTAGATAGTGTTGTGTGTAAATGTCCCAACATATTTTTATATTTTGTTTTTTTAAACCGGAACATTCAAAAGTCACAGTCTCTATTGCTAGTACGAATTAAGATTTATGCTTTTATTCGATTTATATTGGACATCCGCTCCATATTTTTATTACTTCATTATTATGTAATACTTAAAGGTAAAGGCCAATCGATTTGGTTGTTTATAAACTATGTTTAATATTCACCTTCTAAAAACCGGAAACCAAATAGTATTTCAAATTATTTCTTGGATTTTGCTTATTATTGTACCATGTGATGGAATAATATAGCTTTTCTCGGGATATCCAACAGTTCCTGAGATTAGCGCATTCGATCAAACAGACAAACTTCTTCGGCTTTATGACATTAATACAATTTATACTTATAAGAATATGTATATCATTCATCGAGCCATTTTTCTTTAATTGACAGTATACAATCTATACTTATACATATAAAAACCGATTTCAAAAACTAAAAAGTTTAAAATAACTTAATAAAGATTAAATTTAATACACCTCTTATGCAAACCTAATACCTTTAATATTAATAAATTACTATTATTTGTATGTGCTAACTATTGATATTTTTGAAGTACCAATCGAATTGATAACCTCCTCCTCCTTTCGGAAGTCGGTTAATAACAAATAATATTATGAAATGAAATTAATTTACCTTTTCACTTAAACCGCTAAATAAATATTGATAATATTTAACATCACTTTGGGTCAGACATACGCTACGATTGAAGCATGCCCCGCTTATGCCGCGGGCAAAACTAATTGCAAATATCTGTTTCCAGAAACGAATAAATTATTCATACAAAGTTCTATTTCTTGTTAGGTACATTATGACGGATTATACGAGGAGTATTTCTGATGAAGCTTCTCGAATAATATAAACGAAAGCTTCAAAGATGGCTTTCTCTCGTTTGGCTCAGTTGGTAGTGACCCTGCTTTCTGCGCCTGCGGTCGCGGGTTCGAGTCCCACTGGGGGCATTCATTTATTGGCACGAATGTTTGTTCTCCAGTCATGGGTGTTTATATGTATAATATGTATGTATTTAAAAAAAGTTATATATGTAGAATATCAACTATCTGGTATCCGTAACACAAGCATCGTAGCTTACCACGGAACTGGGTGGCGCTGTTGTAAGAATGTCCTAACATAAAAAAAATCTATTAAATGTTCACTTATGATTGTACTATATTAGTGCATTATAACGTTTCTTGCACAATTGGTTAGGCTTAGTGAGATGGCCGCTGTGGAAAAATCGGACACATACTCGTGTATAGTCACGGTATGTCTATCTCATATAGACTGGGTTCGACTCCCGGATGTTGTTAATGATATTGATAGAGATGTTCTAACAGTACTTAATAAAAAACCAATACGCTGGTAACCTCAACCGAACAAAATACATAAGACAGTATTATTGCTTCACTCTTTCTAAAAGAAAATAATAAGCATTGTAATCATTACTAAATGTAGTATTGCACTACCCTATATCTTCATACAAACAAGTAAATCAAGACCAGTACACTTTATGCGGGCAAAGTAGATAGATTTTATCGCAGCAACGATGACTCAGATATACGCTTCAAAGAGATTTTACTAGTTTATTTCGTTTAAAGCATAGTAGTAAATAAGGGCATATAAATAAATATATAAGGGCTATTTATTTAATTAATTACTTCTTGCTTTCTACTTCAATGATAAGTTACTGAGATAATAACAGCTAATGAGACTAAAGACTAATCTTTTAAGCCTATTATTTGTCAGTGAAAAGCCCTTTAAATAGAGTCTTTTTCGTAGACGATAGCGTAGGAGATAAATAAAAATTAAAAATGCCTATTTTATTATGTGATTACTAATACGTAAATACGTATATAGTATATATATTTTACTTAAAACTAATGCTTTTGAAACAAGTTTTTAAAACTTAAACCTATAGGTAAATCTCCAGACTGGAATCTCGGATACACCAAGAACTGGTTTGCAAAGTATTTTGTATCTCCACCATTTTCCCTTTAGGCATTTCTTATAACAAATTTTAAAAAGTAATAACAATTTTAATAAGTAACACGTTTAATGCAGTTTGTAATGACCTTACTTTGTACTACCAGCTGTCGCGGGTTCGAGTCCCGCTGGGGGCATTCGTTTGTTAAACTCGGATGTGTGTACTCCGGTCATTGGTATTTATATTTATAATATGTATGTATTTAAACTTATATATGTAGTATATTAACTATCTGGTATCCGTAACACAAGCATCGTAGCTTACCACGGAACTAGATGGCGCTGTGTGTAATAATGACCCAACTACCCAACATATTTAATACAGAATTGAACAGTACGTTCTTTCCATATCGACACTTACTTGGAACCAGCGTTTTATTTAATTTTTATTAGAACCTGCTCAAGTGTTCTTAAACTTTGCTATACTTATTATCACTAAGCATGTCTTTACTCTGTTTTGCATCAACTTTAAAAATAATAGGTTAACCGACTTTAAAAAAAGAAGTATATTAAACATCATCTATGATAATAAACTTGCTATTTGTTTGAACATTTAGATAAATTATGTTTATTTATTAGGAAAAAAATTAATATATCTATATATATATATATATATATATATAATGAAAATGGTGTTCGTTTGAGGCTCAATCACGCCTAAACCACTGATCGTATCGACATGAAACTACCACCATTCAATGCGAAATTTTTCCTAGATGGTTTATGGCTATTTATTTTTCGAATTCTAACGTTCCTTCATTTTTTTATTGCTGTTTTACTTTTATGAACATTTATCCCGCTAATAAAAACAAAAGACAAGCGTTTTCTCTTGATGCTTTTGTTTTCATGGATTTCAACGGAGTTTACTAAACGGATAATGATCTTTTACATTCAGCTAAGAATCTACTTACAAACTTCCACGCATCCACCCACCAACTCCCACGCACCCCTGCACACCCACTCTCATTTTTTGATAAAAATAAAATGCCGTATCTATGATCGAGTATCACTTGAGAACGGCTGGACCGATTGGGTTAATTTTTTTTGTTGTCTTCAGAATTGTCAGGAGAATGTTTATATGTAAGAAAATTTTAAAAAGTCTGCTAAAACGTTAAAAATTTCGATGATAAGGGGTCGTCCATAAATCACGTGATGTTTTTAAGCAACTTTTTAGACCCCCCCTCCCCCATGGTGATACGTGGTGAGGCTTAAGATTCCCCCCCCCCCCCCCACTCAAAATCACGTGTATTTTTTTACAAAGTACCTTAAAAAATCTGAATATTATTTTTAAATAAAGATTAACACTTAACAGGTATAACCTTATATATAAAATTCTCGTGTCACAATTTTCGTTCCCATACTCCTCCGAAACGGCTTGACCGATTCTCATGAAATTTTGTGAGCATATTGAGTGTATAATTCGTCCGTCTGTAACTTATAACTACTATAATAATGTAACGTTACTTATAATTTATGAATGTCTTCATTTTTATACATGGTATTAATGGAAGTATGTCAATACTTTTTATAAGCAATCCAATTAAGACCAATCGGTTCATTATTACATTTCCATTCTTACTAATAGCGACGCTTCGTGTGTCTGGGGGAATGTTTGGCCCATCCTATTGGTCTCATCATCTGTTATGAAGAATTTATAATACACGATTTTTTAAAGCATAGCATAGCTTTTAATAGTGCCATTTCTTGCAATAGTAGTTCCCGTACAGGACTTTTCATAGAAGTTTTGGAGGTGACTAGGCTTATTATTATAAAAATTCGGCGAAAAAAAATCACGTGATAACTCGGTACACCCCCCCTCCCTCCTGGTGATATTTCGTGATTTTTTCCGAACGCCCTCCCCCCCCCATTCAAACATCACGTGATTTATGGACGACCCCTAATCGAAGTATTCCAATTTCTATAGTTACTCATCACGAAATCTCGGGAACTATAGGACTTAGAAATGTGAAACTTGGTAGGAATATTACTTTCGTTATGTAGAGGTCAACTAAAAACGGATTTTAAGAAATTCATCCCCCAAAGGGGATTGCGGGGGCGTTAACAATGAACAATTCCCGTTTTTAAACTATAGCTCCTATAACTTCCAAATTTGGTAGGAATCTTCTGTAAGAGATGTAGAAATAGTCTATGAACGAATTTTACGGTAGCTCACCCCACAGGGGGTTGCGGGGGTGGTTTAACAATGAAAATTTTTATTTTTTAAGCCGTAGCTCCTACAGACTCCAAATTTAGCTAGAGTCGTCTATATGTGATGCAGAAATGATTTAAGAGCGGATTTTACAACAACCCACCGCCGAAAAAGATTGCGGTAGTGGGTGTTAAAATGTGAAATTTCTATTTCCAAACTGTAACCTCTATAGACTTTAAATTTGGTAATAATCTTTTATTTGTCATGCAGAAATCATCTCAAATAGGATTTTACGAAATTCTATTTCCAATAGGGATTGCGGGGGTGGGTGTGAGAATGTTAAATTTATGTTTCCAAACTGTAACTTCTACAGACTCCAAATGATTATTTTTTTACTGTTTAAATAGAAAAGGTTAAAGTCAATTGTTTTTTTTTATTTAATTAATTTTATTTGTTTTTATATAACCTAATTAATTTTATGATAAAACGTCAGTTCATAAGCGGTTGAGAAGTGAAATAAAAATGTCAGACAGAGAAAGTATTGAATACGATATTATAAGTGAATTTTCCTTTGCAGAGATTAGAGAGGTGAATGTGCATAAAAAATAAAATAATAATAATATTAATTTATTATATCAATAAATTTTATTTTAAATGAATTTGACTCTTCTTTGAAAAATATTTTAAATTTCAGAAAAAAAAATAAAAATTAAC
Organism: Boloria selene; assembly: GCA_905231865.2. Taxonomy (NCBI): domain Eukaryota; kingdom Metazoa; phylum Arthropoda; class Insecta; order Lepidoptera; family Nymphalidae; genus Boloria; species Boloria selene. Next base: position 1,094,351 of record HG993132.1, read on the forward strand.
AAAAAAAGCAAAAAAAAATATAAATAAAAAAAATAAAAATTAACAAAAAAAGCAAAAAAAAAATATGAATAAAAAAAAATAAAAATGATGAATAAAATTTAATTTATTTCCTTTGAAAATTCGCCCAGCGAAGCGGGCGGGGACGGCTAGTACCTATATATGCTTATAATATTTTATATTTATTTATCTATACTAATCGATAATCTTAGGTCCGAATTGAAAAAATATTTTTGTGTGAATAGTCCGTTTATCGAGGAAGGCTATATTACATCACGCTACGACCAATAGGAGCTGGAGCGGAGCATCAATGAAAAATGTTGTAGATGTTTAACCTTTAGAAAGCGAGCGGAGCCGCGGGAACGGCTAGTTGAATATATTACTTTTCCTATCTACAAAGTAGGTACCCATATGACACAGGGGTTTTTTTTCAAAGAATATAATTTCTGGATTAATTTTTTCACAGAGACACATTATAGTCTGGAATAGCACATAGGTTTACTTTTTATCACAAAAAATGTACATATATCGTGGTATACATTTGGTCTTTATTTTTAAACCAAGTTAGAGATAATTGCTAGTTGTAAACAACATATATGTGGATCCATATATAATATGCAAACAGAAACCAACATTCATTTTACTTAACAAATTATGTAGACAAAGTAGCGTGGCAAAGTCTTATTCAAAAAAAAAAATATTTTTTACTACATAAATTGATGCTCAAATGCTTTGTCACCTGACATTGAGTTTCGACTAATCAAGAAGCTATTCCGCAAAGCATACTAATCAATCTAATGTAATAAAATTATAATTCATAGCACATAAATGTATAAATAAGGCTACAGCCACGTACAGACGTTGAATAAAGTAAATTAATTAATTGTTTTAATTTATATCTAATAGCACTCTATAGTGCTAACAAATAAAAGCTTGCATGTAAGTATATAAGCTATATATTGTTTGAATTTCACTAAAATCGGCTTATTAATAAATAAATAATCATGTTCTCCGACCGATTCCGATCATGGCGGCCAATCTCCAACTGCGCAGGAGATAAATTATAGTGCACAAGTGTACGTGCAGACACAAGTACACTCTCTATTCCTGCGGCTAAGGCGCTGGACTGACGGCTTTACGTGCTCTCCGAGGCACGGGGGTGATACATCGCTAACTTCAAAACTCCGTGCTGAGGCTTACGAAACAGAAAGACTCAATAACTGAACTTGGCCCCACCCGGGACTCGAACCCATGCCCTCTTGGGCAGGCACTATATATGCATATACATGTACTATGTAACATATTTTGTATACGTATATACTATAGTGATGCATACGTTATGGCCCATAACGTAAGGACCATAACTTATGGGTTCAGTTCATTGACTGATTTCCCATACAACAGAAATCGCGGTCACCAGAAGACCTGTTATGGCTTTGTGATTTTCATTCAACACCATTTGCGGTAGTTGCCATCGGTTTCTCAAGCATAAACTGACATTTTCTCGGAAGAACAACAATGTTATTTGAGTAATCAGTCCATTGGTTGATGTGCTATGTTATACTATATACTGAAAATTAGTTGGTTCTTTTTATAGTATAATTCTGAATGAGTCAAGGCAAGTACTAAACGTACATAATTTGTTAATATGTCTATATGTCTGTCCGTACGTTATATCGTAAGGACGAAGAGTTTCAAGCAATAGCTATATAACATTAATTGTCATATAGTTAAGCTACCTATTTTATTTGCGATAAAGAAAAAAAAATGTAATTTTTGATAGCACTGCTGTCCTCGATGTTACCTTTTTAACAAATAAATAGGTTTCTCACGATTCTTTAATATAGTTTAGGTACTCTATTCCCTTCCTATGGTTAGTGATGTTATAGTTAAAAGTAGCTATCGACTTTAAAAAAATCCGTTTAATAGTGGTATGGATAGGTCATCCATTATATTATGTAATGTATGAAATATAAAATATTTATTTCATTTCTATGATTTGTTAGGATACTGAAGCTTATTACATTTTTAATAGCTTTCTCTGAGCAACAAGCCTAAGTAACGGTATGTGTTAGCACAATTGATTTAGCATGTTTTTGTGTACTGTATGCTACTATGATATTGGGGACACTTGGTGACTCTTTTTAATATTTAAGTAGGTAGAAAATATTATTTACGTGTGTATGAAATGATTGTATTATATTAATGGTAAGATGATGTCAAAATACCATTAAATACCCATGAATTGTTACCTAAAATATTAATTACTTTGGATTTTTTAAATATGACTAATTGTTTTAATAAAATAGCTATATTTGCTCATAATGTTAAAAAATGAAAAATATTGCCTGTTTAGGAGCATCCTAAGAAAATTGCTGGAAATGTGTTATGCCCGGGATTTGAATCCGCTTCACTTCGTTTCCAAAGTGAAAAATACGCAACGGATTTTGATGCGTTTTTTTAATAGAGTGATTCAAGAGGACGGTTTATATTATGTATAATCTCGGGACGAGCCCGGGCGAAGCGAGGGCGATTCGCTAGTATAGATAGTGAACAGTCATAAAGTGTCTAATAGAAATAGTATTATCAATTATTGTTATTAAAATTATCCATCATAATGCATTTCGCTTGCAAACTCGATTCAAATACAGCAGAAATTCTAAGTATGATTAACGATTATTTCATATGAAATTTCTGCGCACATATAGCAGTAATAAATAACTAGATGTTGCCTGCGGTTTTCCATGACAAATAGATTTCATACTGTATTACGGTTTGTATGTATCTCATACTAAACTCCAACTCCAACGTATTTATTATACTTGCTTTTTTATTTACAGTTATAGCTTATATAATAAATGATTTTTCGAAACTTCAAAAACCAATAATCAAGGTAAATACGGGAAAAATCCCAAAAGTTATAATTTTTATAAGAACTGACACATTTATATTATGTATTTGATATTTTTAATGTAAACGTTTATTACATATGGCTATTTGTCATAAATTCTATTAAGAACATGATATTTTAAAAATTGAATTTAATTTATTTAGTTTAGAAAACGAAACCAAATACAATAAAATTAACGACACGTTTGGCTCAATTTGTCGTGACCTTACTTGCTGTGTCCGCGGTCGCGCCTTCGAGTCCCGCTGGGGGCATTCCTCTATGTGATGACAAATGTTTGTGCTTCAGTCATGGTTCGTCTAATAGGTTTTCACAATGATATTAGAGTTTAAAAGTTATAGTTAGACAGACATATTGAAGGCAAATACATTATATATAGGTACAGTTCGCGTCACGTAAAAAGAACGCTGGAAGAAGGTGGTGGGGGGTGTGTTTGCGCATGGGTACATTCGCATACGAAATTACTAAGCCTTTTCTTTTTTTTTGAACTAGTCTTTCGCTCGCGACGTATATATTGGTTATTGGCAGGTACATTTAAAATATATATTTGATAGAATGTTATTAAATATAATTCTATTAATTTATAAAATATGTTTGATTCAGTGTAGAATGCTTAATCTACCTACAAAAAATTAAATTATTTCGTTTCAAATATTTTTTTCAAATTATTAACTGCATTATTATCAAACTCTCTCGTTATAAAACAATATACGTCATAAATATTTTTTTATATAAAACCATTTCGTAATTAATAACTTTTGTGTGCGCGATGGTATTTTGAACTGACAAACCAATAGCGAGCCGGAAAGCATGCGGCGCGTGCCTTGACGTCCCTCACCCCGCGTCTTACCACCAAATTGGCCGATAAATCGCCTCTGCGCAACTTGACAGCCAGCGTTCTTTTTACATGACGCGAATTATACCTATTGATAATATTTATATGACGAAATCTATTATTATTTGAGGCTGTCAATTCAAAATCGAAATTGTTTCAAATCAATGTACAGGAAATGACAAAGAGTTATTGCACCACTCTCTATCACAAATGATAGACCCCGCAGTTTTGTTCAAAACAAATATTTCATACAATTCAAACTATTATATGTATTTTTATAGACTATTCGCTTATTGTTCGCGAGAGCTGTATGCTTTTACTAAATAAATCTATGCATAAAATGAAATTACTGTGGAAAAAGTTGTGCATTGAATATATTTTTTAAATGTTGTATTTGAGAAAATATGTTTCGAAATGACGACACGTTTGGCTTAGTGGGTAGTGACCCTGCTTTCTGCGCCAGCGGTCGCGGGTTCGAGACCCGCTGGGGGCATACATTTGTTGTGCACGAATGTTTGTACTCCAGTCATGGATGTTTATATTTATAATATGTATGTATTTAAACTTATATGTGTAGTATATCAACCATCTAGTATCCATAACACAAGGCTCGTACCTTACCTTGGAACTAGATAGTGCTGTGTGTAAATGTCCCAACATATTTATTTAATATTGTAAATTTCAACTATGTAAGCTCTCAGTTCAAATGAAATGAGATTTCATTGTATTACAAAACAGATTTCGAATTCGATCGTATCTTAGGTAAAAATATGTAATAAAGATCTAAAGGGGGTATAAAAACTATACGTATACAGTAGAATGTACACAGAAAAGATTACCTATTCCCGACTCCGTGCGTATGTATATCTAGGCAAAGTGGAATTATGTCATTCATTTTGTACAGGCAATGAATATCAATGGTGGTTGATTCAGTGACAGCTATTACCAATTATATTTATTAGCTATTAGTACTTCGCTCGGGTTCGTCGTTAGGTTCTTCAGTGAAGCCACGGGTTCCACTAGTTAAAATAAATAAAATTTCTACCTCCTCCTCTTTAAAAGTCAGTAAAAAGTAGCCTAAGTTACGCCTTATAAAATTAGCTATATGCGAGTGAAAGTTTCGTCAAAATCAGTCCAGCCGTTTCTGAGATTAGCCGGGACAAACAGATAGACAGACTGACAAAATTATTAAAAATTGGGATTTTGTTGCTAGTGTCGTATAAATATACTTTCATATTATGCATTAAGTGTTAAAATCAAAAGCTGTTAATTTGAAATTAAAAACAGATATTCTAATTTTATTTATATATCTTAAATAAATTTAAACTTAGTCTGCCTATCTATATTGCCTAAATAATGTAAATCCGAACTTGGCTTATGTAAGGTTTTTTTTATTTTTGTATTTACTTTTTTTGTATGTAGCTGTGGATTTTGTTTCAAATAAATAAATAAATAAATAAATAAAATATCCTGATTATTTATAGATTAACCTGTTAATATAGAGCGCTTATATTGACAAACGAAGTCAAAAATTTTTGCGCCTTTAAAACTTATATCAATAAAACCCATATGAAAACCTAATACTTTTAATCTGAATACCGCCTTATTCTGTTGTTAAGAAGCGAAGTAAGCTATGAAATTCTCCAAACATCATTTTAAACACAACACCGTGATAACACGAAACAATTTATTTTATACTTGATACTTAAATAATGGCTCATTTACAAACTACGACTGTGCAAAGTGACACGTAATTTCCTCATAAAATGTGAGACGCTGCTGAGTCACTGTTCACTGCTCGTTGCTTATTACAAGAAAATATGTTTGTTATCGTTTTGTTTCATTCTGCCTCAATTGTAGTAGAATTAGATTGAAAAAAAGGTATATTTTAATAATTACTAATATTATGTACGTAATACGTATATGTACATACTATTTATTTAAACGTAGACTTTTCAAAGTACTCCTAAGTCCTATTTACACTGTACCTACTGCTATCGATACTAATCACGGAATTGACCTGCTCTGTGATACTAATATTATAAAGTGGAAAGGTTTGTATGTACGTATGTTTTATAACGAATTGGCTCAAAAGTACTGGACTGATTTCAAAAAGTCTTTCACCATTTGAATGCTACGTTATCACTGATTAATATAGGCTATTTTAATTGCAAGAAAAAAAGCTGGAGTAATTTTGGAGAATTTTCAACCCAGCGAGTGATTGAATAAAGTTTAGTAGCGATTAAAAAAATTAACGCGGGCGAAACCGCGCGTATTGCTAGTATTGTATAAATTGAAAATGTATAGTATAATTATTAAGAGATAGCTATTAGGAACAGAAGGTAAAATAATAGTATGTCAGATCTATTCTATTCAGCTCATTTATTTCGATATATTCCTACTACTGGGTACTGGTCTTCCTGCAGTATGATGGCATAAGTCATGACCACCACGCTGTTCAAGTGTGGGACTTCACGTCGTTAAAATAACCTTCTAGATTCCTTAGAAAACTAAGCTTTACAATTCAAGTTATATATTAGCAGAAACTCGTTCAACTATTTAGTGTTAATCACTTTGTTGATTACTTATTATTTGTTATTAGTACAATAGATATAATTTTTAAATCCACTCTCAAGTCTCAATTCTCTCTTATGTTCAATCTGTCACTCAATTCCCTCCTTCTTTTCCCGCCTTTTGTCTTTTGTCTCTTCTTAAAATCCACATTAGTTTATAAAACAACTATTTCGTTTTTAACTTGAAGATACAATTAAAATACGCGATACAGTTCTATGACTTATTAAAATATTGCGTTTCTTTATTAAAAATTAAAAATTTCTAAAGTCGGTAACATTTTAAATATGAAGTCTACCGTACGATTGTTTCAAAGCCAGTGTATCACCTTTGGGTTGCCATTGTCTTCATGTAACGTGTCGACATGCCATGCAATTATGCATAGCAGATTGACTGATTATACATTATTGCAAAAATAATGACAATTTGTAAAAATATTAGACAAAGCACTAATATTTCTAGATGAAAATAAAGATGAAAACTGAAAATAAATTCAGGTTGAGAACTACGTTTGGTATTACGGAAGTAAAAGTGACTGAACCGATTCTTTAGGACTTCCGCTATTAAGGGCAAGATTGTTAAACATAATATGTGCAAGTTTTGCTCTTTCTCAGTTGTAAAGTGATTTGAAGTTCAAATGCACATCTGGATATTCTGCTTTCGAGGCCCGGGTCAGTCCAAGATTAGTAATTGAGTCTTTCTGTTAAGATAATCCCAGTCAAAAATTGGGAAGCTGTTTGCTACTCAAAGCTCTCTTGTGCCTGATCTCTCTTAATCATGTTAAATTGTCATTCCAATAGAAATAGTGAATGCACTTGTGTTAGCGCGTATACTTTTACTGCGCAGTTAACTAGCCTCAGTGAGATTGGCTGTTCCGAAATCGTCTAGAGGTTCAAATTCAAAAAAAAACTCTATTTATTACAAATAAAGTCATATGGTCTTATGAAGAGGTATTCATTTCACTACTTAATATTTCTAATAGCAGATAGCTGGACCAACTTATCCGTATCGTAATAGATAACAGCTCAAATTACGTTTTTGCGAGAAAAGCAGGCGAGAAACTACAATAAATTTAAACTATTCAACTTACATAACTGTTCGATAAAATGTAAATTGTACTACGTGAGTTGAACACATATTGCACTACACATATTCCTTGTTAAACAGCTTGCAGACTTTTTTGTATTGCTTATTGGGTGTAGTTTATAAGGAAAACGTTTTATTTTAGGTATCGAAATAACATTTTTATCTTTGGTGTTCTATAAAACTGGTTTAGTGTCTAGATAATGTGGGCGCAGACCACATAGTTTATACCAGCAAAGCAAATGGTCACGAGGGAAACTGAGTGATTTGATATCTAAAAATAAGATTAGTCCCGCTGAGTTTCTTTCGCCAGTTCTTCTCAGGTCAGAGGTTTCTTCTTTGCGAACTGGTGGTAGATTCATGACGTTCAGTATTTTTATGCTGAATAAATATTTTGATTTGATTTGATTTGATTTAAAATTCTTAGTTATTAAAAACGTTATCTACCCACAATATCTATACATATACCTAATAAAATTTTAACTACGTCGTATTTTTTATTTTTTTTGAAAAATCTTACTGAAGTAGTCATTATTTTCGATACACAGAGTAATCCAGAAAACTAGTGAACCGTAGTTTTAGCTGTGTGAAAAATAATTGTTAACGATTTTTCTACTCTTAAAAGTCAACATGCTAAAAGGAAATGTCAAATTTATCTAAAGATTGACCATCAACCAATAATGACCAATCGAAAATAGCTTGTAGGAACTGGTTTTTTATTCCAAGTAAATATTTACGTACCTACTGTCAGAGTAGTTGAAATTAAAAGGTATTCATCAAAAGATAAAATATTATCATTAGAAATAAAAGTTAAAACTATAATGATTCAAACTTTAGAAATTTTCATTAATTACCACGAGTAGGTATAACTAGACCTAGCGACCCATTTTTATTTTATTTTATTTCCTGACCCTAATTAAGACGTTATATAAAATTACTGAATCACATGTGGCTTTTGCTTCGTAAGTAATTATTGTCACATGCAATGTCTTTAACATTGAAATAAACACGTGACTAGATAACTAGCTTTCGCTTCTACTCACGTTTAAAGATGAACTAAGATAAGGCATACCTACGTATTATTATAAAGTTTAATGTATAAAGTCCACTTGTTTGTCTTTCATTGTAAAATATGAAATATTTTCCCGCAAAAAAAGTATTTTATATCTTGCCTTGAATAACCTGCTATCGTAATATCAAATTTCATCAAAATCTGTATTAAGTATTTTAATATATATGTATTTAAAGTTATATATGTAGTATATCAACTATCTGGTATCCGTAACACAAGCCTCGTAGCTTACCACGGAACTAGTTCCAACATATTTATTATTTATTTATTTATTTAGTAGTTTACTCGTGATGTAGTCACTGACAGATAGATAGATAAAAACTCTTAAAACTATAAATTCCGCCTCTGTACCAACCCAATTTGATCACATTACAATATTATATCGTCTGATTCAACAATAATTCATTTTATATAATATTATGAATTCAATTCAAATTCAAATGGCGAGTCTAGTTATGTACTTATATGAATTACCTAGATTACAGTAAATGCCACAATTGGTAAACCGTAGTGAGGATAATATGTTCGTTCCTCACTTATAGTCATTATATGACATTATCTTATATGGGAGTAGAAAATAGTTGCGCATGCGCATTTAACTATAAGATAGTGTATTCTTTACAATTTTCTTTCACTTAAGGAAATAATAGAAGACTGTATAGTCATTAAGTAGTAGAATATAATAGAGCCCTCTTAAGAGTCAGAAAAATTATTCTTGAGTTTGATACCTAAAATTTAAATAAATTTTCATATTATCCTTTTTTTAATATATTTTTTCTGGTATTTTTACTACGTCATAACTTTTTCTATAACCGAAAATGTCATATAAAATAATTTTAAGAACACTATAGGTATCTATATATACAAATAAAATTGAATGTATATGAAATAATGCCTACAAGAACAGCAAAATTATTAAAATTTTTGATAGTCTCTCCGTCTATCTGTCCGTTTGGACTAATTTCGGGTTATTTCTGAAACATCTGGTCTGATTTTTAGCGGAGATTCACTGGCAGACAGCTGATGTAATAAGGAGTTACTTAGTCCACATTTATTTTAGAAAAAGAATAAGGGTGTGATACCCGCTTTGATACGAAATCTAAAGTGTCTTAGAAATGCACCCGAGCAAAGCGAAGATACGTAGCTAGTCTAAAATAGGCATTATTTACACTTTTAATTGAAATTTTCTTGCAAATAAAGTAAAAAATAATATTTTCAGTGTTGTTAAAACAAGTATCATATTTGTTTTTCTTCAGTTCACTCGGACTGTTTGTTTAGTGTCGGTATCGCTCGAATCTATACAATAACGTGACCGCGGATGTCGAACAAAAACATCACGGTCACACGGTATTGATTCGAACATAGAGTAATCTATAGGTATATCTAAACAACTATTATAAAGAGATTAACTTTATTTTTGATTACTTTGATGTTTGTTTGTAATGGATTAACTGATAATCCGCTAAACCAATTTAGATGGGTATGAAGTCACTTTGAGACCCTAGGAAGGTTATAGGATAGTTTTAAACCCGAAAATCATTCTTCTAGTGTAAAACACATCCTAATATTGAAAATTTTATCTACATAAAATACATTATAAATTTTACAAATAAATCTTTGTCGTTAAATTAGAGGAAAAATACACTTTACTATTAGTACAACAAGGAATAGTAGTATTTAAATAAAAAATAAAATAAAATAATAATTATAAATAAAAAATTACATAGTTTACATACTGTAACCAGGATCTGCTTTAATGCTTTGTTATTTTTCTTTGTAGAAAAAATATCATGCTTACATTTAACGCCTTAATGGTTTTAATGTTTTGATTGATAGTACTTTTATACATTTCTTAGCTTATTATTGTTACATGTTGAGGAGGAGGGATATTATAAAATTTTAGTTTACGATTAGTAGCTCGGTAGTTTTCGCAAATTATATAGAAAATTCGTTTTTTCGAATAAAAACTACATAATATAAATACTTAAAAACAAATCATTACATCATTATTATCTCGTATAATAAAACTCAGAGTCAAATCTGTACTCAAATATTATTTGGAAAATATTATTGAAAAAGTCATTATTAAATTACAGCAGTTTCCGAGATACACGAAATAAATTGTATATAAATACTTACAAGAATTGTTTAAAATATTTAAAATCCGATTTCTCTACCATAATTACTCTGTGATTGAAATTGAGCGTACACTTGCGTTTTAAAAGTTTAAAACGCGGAACCAAATCAAGGATGAGATGCAGATGAGTTTTCTTATTTCTTACTATATAATAAATACTAATTGTTTTATTTCGTTTTACATTTAACTTTTTTTTGTATTTTTATTCATACAGATAGCTTAAAATTGATTATAAAAACTGGATAGAGGGCCCATTTTATAGAACACTATAAGAATATATACTAATGTTACATAAAAATATCTCATTTTTAAGTTTATACTAACTGCAGCTAAGGCGTCTATCTATACCTGCATATAAATAAAATTGAAGAGTCTGTTTTTAATTTCATACTAACAGCTTTTCACTCAATGCATATGAAAGTACTAGTGGAACCCGCGGCTTCGCTCGCGCTAAATCTAGGGACGATCCCGAGCGAAGTGAGGGTGAGTCGCTTGTTAAGATAAACATTTCCATCATACATTACATATGTATAACTCTAGCGGTTTTGGCAGCGCACGCCAGAATAGCTCGCAGATGGTAGATTTTTTACTACTTACTTGATACTTATCGTCATATTTTGGACAATTCACACAATATCTTTATAAATTGTAGCCTATGTGATATTCTGATGTATAAGCTATATTATTGTAAAGTTTCATTAAAATCCATTCAGTAGTTATTACGTGAAAGAGTAACAAACATCCATACATCCATACATCCATACATCCATACTTACAAACTTTCGCGTTTATAATATTAGTATAGATTTACTGTACTAACACCATAAAATCAATTCTTAAAAGTTCCGGCTTATCTCTGAAACGGCTGGACCAATTTCGACGGAACTTTCACTCACAGATAGCTAATATTATAAGAAGTAACGAAGGCTACTTTTATTTTTGAAATTTCATCTATTTTAACTTTCTGTAAATATTATATAATAGATCATATAAATCTCTACTGCCATATTTCACTTTGTCTGTAACTGTATTGTTAGTCATGAAAACTTAATTTGTCGTATATAAAGGACTAAATAAAAGCATAAATTCCAAAAGAGTATTCGTTAAGTAAGAATTAGAGCGTGATACCAAAGCTTTTCGCTACACACGAGCTAACATACAAGTGAACTTACTCAGAAACGATATCGCCATTCAATCATGATTATATTTGAATCTGATTTTAAAATGCATTCCATATTTTGCATTGAAAAGTGAGTGAAAAATGAAGTATTCTCACTTAAGGGGTGTAATACAATTTCTAGTAAGAGATCGTTAATAGAAATAATTTGACGGAATACGCCATATCGTGGGAGTGGTTGCCCAGAGGTAATGTGCTCGCTGGAGTAGCCGAGTGAAGTGGGTTCAAATCCCGGGTGTCGTACCACTGATATTTTCTTATTATGAAGGAAAACATTATGAGAAAACCTGCATTATGCTTAAGAGAACTGAACAAGTTTTCAGTAAATGCCTAAAAAAGGTACTTACTTGTATTAATTAATACCATAGTAATGTAGGTCACTACATAGTATAAAACAAAGTCGCTTCCCGCTGTCTGTCTGTCCCTATGTATGCTTAAGTTTTTAAAACTACACAGCGGATTTTGATGCGGTTTTTTAATAGATAGAGTGCTTCAAAAGGAATGTTTATATAATAAACTAGCGGAACCCGCGGCTTCGCTCGCGCTAAATCTAGGAACGAACCCGAGTAAAGCGAGGGTGAATAGTTAGTATTGTATCAATAAAACATTCCCACTCGTAATACTAAAACAAATATTTCGCATATATCAACCGAACCTTCTAAACAGCAATCACTCAGCATTATTTATTACTAAAATATCGTGCAATCAAATGAAATTCAGGGCCCATTTATCTTTATAATTATAACATACTTGTTTGCATTGAAATTTATTATGGACGTTATTTCCTGAGGTAGTAATAGTCAAGTTAAAAGGCGCTTGTTAAAATTTACATTGGGCTAGACTGGTAAATTAAACAGGAGGCTCATGTCCAGCAGTGGGACAACAAAAATGATGGATAACTCTGTGTTAAGAAATAGTCTAATTTATCCCTTTTTATATATTTTATAGAATTATATTTTACACGAGTACTTTTGTGTCCACACTTTCATTTTGTTTAGTATTGTCGTGTAATAGTAAGTTGAAATGATTAAAAAATTCAAAATTTTCTAAAAGGAAGAAGTAGTTAGATTATTAGAATATCCAAATCTTCAAATAAAAAAGACGGCAGTGTTTCGAGAAGTCAGATGAACTTTGGACCTATTTTTTATGGGACAAAGGAGGCAAACCAGGCCGACCTAAAAGGAGATTAAGAAGAACACGAAAAGTGAAGAAAAGTGGAGTAAAGACAATGCAAATTAAACTCTATTTCGATAAATGTAACTAGTGGAAAAAAATAGTATATGTTAGGATATATGTTAGGACATTATTGCACACATCGCCATCTAGTTCCGTGGTAAGCTACGAAGGAAGCTTGTGTTACGGATACCAGATAGTTGATATACTACATATATAAGTTTAAATACATACATATTATAAATATAAACACCCATGACTGGAGTACAAACATCCGAGTTTAACAAATAAATGCCCCCAGCGGGACTCGAACCCGCGACCTCTGGCGCAAGAAAGTAGGGCCACTACCAACTGCGCCAAATGTGTCGTCAAAACACAGTGGATTTATTACACTGTGGATACATATAGTATTTAAAGAGTGATTTATGTCATTACTTTTTACGTACCGCCTATTTTTATAAACCGTCATAAGTTGATCTTATAAATTAAAAGTACAAAATAAAATTATATTGTGTAGAAAATGTAGTTCAATTTTCGCAGAATTCATTGAACGTGACAGTATAAAGTTTGTCTTTCGTTTGTTTGTTTGTTTCTGTTTATTTGTCGGTTTGCGATACCATACTGTTTTGTATTTTCAATGTCGAAGTAAGATATTCTAGTATGTGACAATACTAGTAGCTTGAAGTCACATGCAAAAGCAATATATATGGCATAAGTGGTGAAACGTGGCATTAAAAAGTAATTTGTCAATTAAAATAAGACAAAATAATTGAATTAAATTTTAACAAAAAAATAATAAAAACTTACTATTTTTTCTTTTCAGTGGTTGAAATGTAATATTTTCACTAAATAAATTTTCTACCAAATATTCAAAAACAAAATCGATTAAGCAGTTCTGTCTGAATCTGGCCAGAGAAAGTATCATGAAAATATATCGAACCATTTCTAATAGAAATGGCCAAACCTTCAACGGTTTTTTTGAATCTATCTAATAACAATGCTTAAAACAATGAGCGAAAAACTGTCGCGGAAAACTTTACAAGTCAAGGTTCTGCGGTTATTCACTCCAAACAGTACAAACCGCACAAACTCTGTATTTTTGGCAAATAGGCTTCTTTATTATTTACCAAACCGTTGTTTCTAAAAATTTTTTATGGATAGTACGAGATCGTCAATACAAATAATAAAAACTGTAAAGTACCTACTTTAAGTCAAAGTTTACCGAAATTTTAAATGTTTATCTAAACCAATACAACCATTAGTTTTATGAACTTTAGAAAAAAAAATGTTAGATTAACTATGATTTTAATTGTAGGATATTGTTCGATTAACGAATTTTTAGAAGATAGAATGCCTTGGAAATATGTGTTATTGTTAATTTTCAATTTATTTAAAAAAAAGGAAGAGTAAAATAAAAAAATAATATTATTTCCGCTAAGTTTCTTGCGCCAATTCTTCTCAGGTCAGAGGTTTCTTCTTTCCGAACTGGAACTAGACTCATGACGTTCAGTAAGAAATTGTAATAATTTTTATACTGAATAAAACATTTTGATTTGATGTAATTGGTGTCTATCAGAACAACTAAAAACAGAATGTCAATTCCAAATTCAAAAGAGCCATTGCCCTTTAAAAAAAGATTACCTGGTTCCTGACCTAGAAATTACTTCTCAAATACAGCTATGTGACATAGCTACCTACTATGAAATCATAATATAAATTATAATTATGTTTACTTTTTTCAGTCAGTTTACTTTAAATAATATGAGTAAGACGTGTTCAAATATGAATATTGTACACGGTACAGACTTTATCATGTAAATAATGAATAATCTATAATTATTATACCTATAACAAACATGTTCCAAGTATCGGTGAATAATATTTCTTTTATTTACTTTAAAGAGTATGTTTTGACTACTATAATTTTCGATTATTATATAGATTATATAGATTTTCACAGAGTCGATTAAAATTGGCTTATTCTTCTGCAAGAACGCAAAACTTAAAAAAAGTAGAGGTCATACTTTAATAAAGTTGTCACTTTTATCGATAAATTGGTCGCATTTATAGTTGTTAGAATTTTTGTGTCTGTTTGTTTGTCTCTCTGAGAACTCATAGCGAGACAGACTGTATACATTTTTTTTTACTGAATATATCCACAGGCGTTAAGCGCCCGTGCCTTTTGAATTTATTTTTATTTTTATTTTTGTTTGGCATTTTTAAAACCAGCGATATATGCTAACTAACTACACTTAAACTAAGTGGACCGTGGTCCGACATTGTTTTTTTTATTCTTTTAATACTATTTCTTATGTTACATTATATTTGATAACAAGACTGTATACATTTTGATCAAAAAAGCTGGTTATCAGGGTCAAGTATTGGACTCTTATCGAGGATATCAAGTTTTTAAAATGTACCTATGGGACAAATCATAGCGAAGCAAAGATGAATCACTAGTTTTAGAAGTGGTAGTGCCATGCTTGTTACCTTCGGGTAGCAACCGAATGGGCCGGCACGCCCCGTACAGTTCATTAGTACCACTCTCTCACAGAAGACCGGCGTGAAGTGGCAGCTATGCTGTCGCGTTTCGTCCGGTGAGTGAGAGTCCGGGAGGCCCACTCTCCTTTCCCCCTCCCTCTTCCCTTCATCCTCCGCCTTCGTTCCCCCCTCCCTCCCACTTCCCTCACCCCTCCATCCCTCCCTTTCCTGAAAGGCCGGCAACGCATCTGCAAACCTGGCTTGCAGATGTCCATGGGCGGAGGTGATCACTTCCCATCAGGTGAGCCTCCTGCCCGTTTGCCCCCTTTTTACCATAAAAAAAAAATATATATAATAGTTCTCTTACATTGAAATGATTCTCAAGCAAATGTAAGTGCCATCTTCGAAAAAATCATTAATTGAAAATATCTTTATCACACAAACGTCCCTTAACAATTTTTAAATTAAATTTATTATTCAGATTGTTACCCTTTTAAATTTATCTCAATTTAAAGAAAATAAAAGCTCGCCTGTACAAACTTTATGAAACGTCTTCTTATTTGAAAAGCTCTCGACATCTATCTTCCTTTATTGGATTTTATAATAAACATCCAAGTGGTAATTAATTTCAATTTTCGTAGAATTATAGTTGAAATTTCATTACATGGGTAAAACATTAACACTAAGTGTCATGTTTCTAACATAAATTTCATCTGCTGACATTATTCACTTTACTAATTGGTTTAGCTCATAGTAATTTAGACCTTGCTTTCTAGTAACATATTCTCATATATGTGATTCGATAACATTTTAAATAAAACAATATGTTTGGAATATTTCAAGAATTTGGTTTCGTGACCTTTGGAATGCTTTACAGCAATCATGACCATGAGAGAGACTAAGGTTAAGGACGTTTTAAGGTCATTACATAGTAGTTACATATTATAACCTACAGAGTCGACTAAGAAAATTATTATTTGTATAGATTCTGTTTTCTTTCTATCCACTGGTTACTTCGTGTCGGTAATTAATTAATCTATGAAATAAAAGATGCATTTAGATAGCGAATAAATGTGACTTACATTTTCATGTCCACTGTACTTTCACCTGGATGTTATTACTTTTAAAGATGATTGAAATAAAGATTTTTTTTGTCATGATGCACACATTTCCTAAATGAGTCATAAAAAACCTTAAAATCTTTATTGACATTTTAGAGCATAAAAAATAAACTATTGTAATTAAAAAAGTTAAAAACTGTGTCGCAATTTAGTACATAGTCGAGGTTTAGTTCGGAAGATTACTAATATTTTAGACAAAGCATATTTTATGCTTAAATATCAAAATGAAATTCATATTTATATTTTAAGTTGAGTGAATAATACACATACTCGTAATGTGAAATATTCGTTTAATTTTATTGAGTTTTACCTTTTGAGGTAATTAACGTTTAAAATATATAAACGCAACAGTCGTATTCTTATGACAAATAAATTTTAATGACCCGCTTCATATTCATGTAATAAGAGAGTAGTCTTAATAAGGTTCAAATTTTATTATTATGTAGGCAATTACTGAAAATTTCTTTACATTTAGAATATAAAATATCGTTAATGGTATAAAATTTACTTTTACGTTAAATATTTGAATGATTTTTAATGAATTGGTATAGTTGGCAAGACGTACCCTATCTTTAGGGGTATCTCAGAAAAACCATCTCAGTGGGTGTAATGATTGTAGTAAGGGAATTAACTAATTTGTCGTAGTCTTTCCCCTTCACTAAATATTTATTAAGCCAGCGTTAGTCATGTAAACTTCTAAAGACGACTCGTTAGAACCAGTTATAGTTTTTTTTCCGTACGAAATAAATATTTTCCTGTAGTAAAAGGTATTCTTTACAACATAAGATTTGGTTAGAATCGATTCAGTACTTCTTTTACATTTTACGTAAACACACACAGAAACATAATATATTTAAAATACAGATTTTGCTTTGTATTTATTTCATTATAAAATATACAAATACATAAATAATGATATTACAGTACAAAGTAATGATATTTTTAGGGTTCCATGCCCAAAGGGTAGGACCCTATTAGTAAGACTCCGCTGTCCATCTGTCTATCTGTCCGTCCGTCACTAGGTTGTATCTCATGAACCGTGATAGACATTTGAAATCACATATAACAACAAATACTAAAATAAAATTAATTATTTAATTATTTTGTAGTAAAAAGAAAAAAGGTATTGAAAATAGGATCTAGTTAATTTAGATCTAAATAGCCTAAAAAATAAGGATTATGTATCTTATATAACGGTTAATAACACAAAAGCACACTACAAACGTTATTGTCGAACTGAATCGTCGGCTAGAAGCATCCAAAAGTTGTCTCTACAAAATGAAAGAAAAACTTTTTCTTTCTCTTTGACTCAGTATTGTTTGTGATATTTTCTAAAGAAATAGGTCAATCGAAAAGAGTAAGCAAAAGGTACCTATTATTTTGCCATTTGATTTTTGCAGAAATTATATTAGAGTTTATAGATGGACGACACGTTTGGCGCAGTTTGTAGTGACCCTACTTTCTTGCACCGGTGGTCGCGGGTTCGAGTCCCGCTGAGGGCATTCGTTTGTTAAACTCGGATGTTTGTACTCCAGTCGTGGGTGTTTATATTTATAATATGTATGTATTTAAACTTATATATGTAGTATATCAACTATCTGGTTTCCATAACACACGATTCATAGCTTACCATGGAACTGGAGGCGCTGTGTGTAATAATGTCCCAACATACTCGTATATATTTTCGAGCTTTATTTGCAGTTTTTTGTTATATATGTTTTCTGTATCTCTTGTAAATATCCTAATTATTAGAGATTAAAAGACGCCTTTATCATTTCAATTAGAGGAGAGTGGGGTAATCACGCACGGCGGGTAATGGCGGACACCCAAGTTTAGCTATATTAAAAAAAGATTCAAAATATTGTTGATGACGCGATAGTGAGACGAGCCCGCCACTAGTGCGCAACTGTGAGAGCTGACGTGAAAGTGCACTCACTGTCCAAGTTAAGTTAACTTGATGATTTTTCAACAATTTAATGTAATTTGTATTATTCCACTTTTCCCTTAGGTGTTCGTAATTACCCCACTCTCCCCTATATTATAAATTAAGTTAACAAGTCAATTTTCACGTGGTAAATCACTGAACAAATTTTAGGTGCATAAATGTATAAATTTTCTCAAATTATTTTCATAATATTTTATATATCATATATTAGTATCATTAAAGTACCGAGTAGTAGAAATTTGTTATGTTTATAATATTAATTAAATTTTTTGTTTTTTTTCAGCTTATCGCCGTCCATCGCTAGATGAAAGCCTCTCCAAAGAACGCCAACCACGATCTTGGGCAGCCTTCATCCATCCTCTACTTGCCACCTTTTTAATGCATCGGTCTACCTGGTTGCAGGGCGTTCTACTCAAAGAATGAATCAAATTATTGTAACCATACAATTGTTAATGAAAATTCTTAAATCTATGTATTTTTACACTAATAATATTCTACAACGAATTCATTCATATGCATTTTTCTAACATGTATCAGTTACTATTTATTATATTATATTTTATTTATTTATTTAATCAGGTTTTCATTGAATACATAATTTAAATTAGATACTACAAAAAGAATACAATAATGCATAACCGTTTGAAAGCAAACACAACATACAGAACATTTTGTCCGTTTAAATTTTTTTGAATAAACAAATAAAAAAAGCTTAATAGAATTTTAAAAGTACAATTACAATTTGGTAGAATTAATTAAATGAAATACAACTTATACCAGGTATTACTACAACTTCAACTACAGTGGAAGTCGACAATATAATATAAAGATTATCCCATATTATCAATCTCTCCTCTGACAATGTTTATTGTAAGGCATTTAATACATCGGGAATCAAAAATCAAAATAAAACCGCAATCATTTCGTGAGTACTCGTAGTTTAATTTCTAACTAGCATTTCCCGCGGCTTCGCAAGCGTTCTAAAGACCGGAAATCAGATTCTTTGTGAGTCGCAGGGTATGGTACCTCGCAGAACTAACGCCTGCCTTTCACGTTCTAAGAAAAGTATTGTTTTTATTATTGTCCACGCATTAGTTATATTTTTATAGTCTTAAAACCTTCCGTGGACCTAAAGGAACATACGGAAAAAATTGCCGAATTGGTCCAGCCATTCTTGAGTTATGCGCTTACCAACATTCATTTTTATTTATATAGATTTATATACATGACAAATATTGGCCTAGATTTGACAAAGTGTTCTGTACGACAAATTGCGAAGTAACGACTTTTAGTGTAGCACTTATAAAACGCATATCAATAAAAGTACAATATAAGCGATCAAACTTTATGTCAGCACTCAACGCTGAGAGGTCGAAGATTTTCAATATTTACAAAGAAATTTTCCAAATGTTCCATAGAACATAACATTTACGGCTTACGGCCGATAACTCAAATACGATTGTCGTACACTTTATAGCCACTAAACTATAAACATATACACAAATTATTACTACTCTGTTTACGTGTTTCGTTTGGGAAATTCCAGTCGTGTAAGTATGCATAATGATATGTGAATAATCTTATATATAAAATTCTCGTGTCACAATGTTCGTTCCCATACTCCTCCGAAACGGCTTGACCGATTCTCATGAAATTTTGTGAGCATATTGAGTAGGTCTGAGAATCGGCCAACATCTATTTTTCGTCCCCCTAAATATTAAGGGTAGTCCACCCCTGAATTTTTATTATTTAGACAATTTTTTGTCCTACAGATCAACCCAATGAGGTTGATTAGCAATTAAAAAAATGAACGCGGGCGAAGCCGCGGGTACAGCTAGTAATTTTATATTTTTATTTATTTATGTATATCATAATTCTGAAGTTCGTAAGTTAGAAATACGTAGAAATACGTACGTAAAATAAGCTTACCTACATATTGTCATAAAAACAATGACGATTTTTCACTACATCACATACTAGCAACTTATCCTTGCTTCGCTCGGGTGTGTTTTTAATTTTTTACTAAGGTTAAGTTACTCCTGATAACAGATATCTATCAGTGAAAGTCCCGTCACTATCTATTTAGGCGATTCGTAGATTAGGCAGAACAAACAGTCAAAATGTTAATAATATTGTTAAAAACTTGCTTTGAACAAATGTAATTTAATTATCCATAAATTAAATTAATTGATTGACATTGTTTTACATTGACATAAAAGTTATTTATTATTACTATTTTTATTTAAATCAATGTTAAATTATATATTTCCAGGTTTTTTTTGCATTATTTTGTTATTGTGTTATCATTTTTATTTTATTTCTGTTTCCTGTTTCGTATAATATGTGTTATGTACATTATCTGTAAAATACTATGATTTTTATTGTCTCAAATAAACGTTATTATTATTTTAGGTTATTAGATTTTAGGCGATTTGGAGATTGTCCAGAACTAACAAGTAGACATATAGGAAAAAATGTTAAAACTGCTGTTCTTAATTTTAACATTAATAAAAAATTTGTTATTTTAATATTAAAAACAGACACCTTAATTTTATTTATCTGTATATAGATATTGATATGTATTAGTCACTTTAAAAACTAGATTAAAAACTAATTAAATATAAAGATAACCAAATTTTCCACAATATTGGGTAACATAAAAGTCAAGAGATAGCCTACATCCTTATTGCTCTTTTTCCTAAGCAACTGTAGGTAATTTTTTCAAGGACACAGCTAAATAAATTCTGTTAAATCATTCCGAGATGTTGCCGTACCTACTCTCAGCTATACATAATACTTTTTGTGAGTCAAATTCAAATATTAAATATTATATTAACGTATTAAGACATAAAAATATTTAAAAGTTTACCTACAATATTAGTAGTGAAGTATTTTAAACATTACTAGTAACTTATCCTCGCTTAGTTAGGAAGTACCAGTATCATTTTTGGCGCCAGAAACAGTAGCTGGTTTGGAGAGAGTTTCTCTAAAGTTTCATCATAATTTGATCAGTGGTTCAGGATCGCATAGAGGATATACGAACGTAATGATAATAATAATAAAACTCTTTATTGCATCACTACATAGTATAAAACAAAGTCGCTTTCTCTGTCCCTATATCCCTATGTATGCTTAAATCCTTAAAACTACGCATCGGATTTTGATGCGGTTTTTTTTAATAGATAGAGTGATTCAAGAGGAAGGTTTATATGCATAACTAGCGGATCCCGCGGCTTTGCCTGTGCTAAATCTAGGGAAGAACCCGAGCGAAGCCAGGGCGAGTCGCTAGTACACAATAAAAATACACAAAAAAAGGGGGAACAGTACATTTACAGGAAAGTGCGCAAGAGGCGGCCTTATCGCTAAGACATCGATTTCTTCCAGGCAACCCTTGGGAAATAGTGTGATGTGGAAGGGTGTAAACAATTAAAAATTTTTAGGAAAATAAATAAATAATATATACCTATATAATATTATAAATGTCTATTAAATAAACACTATATCTATATAATAAAAAAAAATGTAAAATAACTAAGTGCAAGAAATATTTTAATACCCGTAATTTCTAATCCCATTCTTTAATTGCACAGGTATTAAAAGGAATGTTTAGTGTTTGATAATAATTAATTACTAGTATTTAAACTTACCTATTTTCTTACTTGTTTATAGGTATATACGAAATGACATCACTCAGTACAAAGTAAATGTTTTCCTCTTTGCAAAGGCGCAAAAAATTCGCTATCAAAATTCACTTCAAGATAAGAAGGTATAAAAACCTAGAATAATTATATAAATTGTATTGTTTTAGTTTAGTTAGTAGTTTTTGAATTATACCACAATTGTGGGTAGAGACTGTTGTCTGTTTGTAACAAGTATTTAAACCCCTGAAACGTCAAATACCTTAGTCTCCCCCGTGACTATGATTGCTGTAAAGAATTCGAAACGTTGGGAACCAAAAATCTAAATAAATCCGCGACAAAATCTAAACCTAATAAAGTATTATTTTAATTATGTTATGTTAATATTAATAATTGAAAAAAAACTAAAAGTGCGTGCAGCCAAGCGTGGCCGGACTTGCTAATTTATGGATAAGTTCTCATGTATGAGGAAGGATAAAGACGTATAAAAATATGATGAAAATCTTCGCAATACCGATATTTTGTGTTAATAAATCGTTTATCAAAAACTGAATATTTCAATAGAATCAGTTAAGATGGGGTGCAATTAAGGTCAGCCTTTGTGGAACTTACGAGCGGGTGTGACGCTTCAGGTCTGTTATCTCGACTCCGTAATATGTAGCTATAATAGGGTGACCACACAATCATTTATTTATTTATTATTCGGAAGACAAACAGTATTTAGTTTCATATAAAACGAAAAAAAATGAACATATATACCAATTAAGTCTTCTCAATTGATAATTTCTAAAGGTACATAGGTATAATCTATGTAAGCTTATTAAAGCACATAATAATATTATAGTACATAAAAAAGATTAAGAGGATAAAATAAAAACATTATGTACAACTTCTAGTTAAATTTTTTAACTTATATAGTGTATATTACATAATATAAAACA
This sequence comes from Boloria selene, assembly GCA_905231865.2. Taxonomy (NCBI): domain Eukaryota; kingdom Metazoa; phylum Arthropoda; class Insecta; order Lepidoptera; family Nymphalidae; genus Boloria; species Boloria selene. The sequence continues at coordinate 1,117,430 of HG993132.1, forward strand.
ACGTCCTCCGCCGCGTCTATCTGTCTGTTCGCGATAAACTCAAAAACTATTGCACCGATTTTCATTCTGTTTTCACCAATGGATAGAGCGGTTTTCGAGGAAGGTTTATACAATTTGTCAAGTAAATAACAGTATTAAATTTACTAGCGAAACCCGCGGCTTCACTCACTAGAGTTACTAAGTAGATGTAAATGTGTGGGATTAATGTCTGGTTGTGTCTCACGTAGGATGAATAGATAAATATTGTTGAGTTTCTCGCCGGTTCTTCTTAGCAGAACAGCTTTCCGAGCCGGTAGGAACTTACTCACAGACTTACAGACTGACATTTAATTTAAATAATGTAAAAATGACGATCCAAAAGAGCTTATAAAAGTCTATTTCAATAAAGAAGTAATATTTCTAATTATACTCGTCACAATCTAAGGAGTCCGATTTGACACTTCATCAACAACTTACCTGGTAACGGCGGGCACTAAATATTATTTATTTTTTCGAAGGTAGAGCTGCACAATGTGATGGTACGGTGTGATCGTCTAAGCTTGTTAATTTGTGATTAAATATATTTGAGGAAAATTCTTAAAAATAATACTTCAGGATAAAAGACACTTGGGTATCTGGCATGTTATCTATAATTACGCGGATTCCCAAGGTAAACGGAGACGCATCGCTCACCTGGGCAGTACAATACGTTGGGTGGACTATACAGGCTATCATCCCATTCTACCTGTCTACGCGAGGCTCATTGTATTGTATGAGCCCTACCTCAATAAAATTATGTAATAGCGTTACTTCAACACTCGGAAGTCCGAATAAGACTAATTAGAATTATAAGCTAACGGACAGATTAGAATGCATGATTAGCTGGTGTATGTATTTGCCTTCTTTGGGCCATCGTAACCGACCGATTTCCCTCTAGCACGGGGAACCCTACGCCCAGCACAGGGGCCTTTAATCATTGTTATTGGGGCACAGTCAACTCCCTTTTATCGCTGAGAAGCGCATTATTGCCTTGTCTCGAAAGACAGGCTTTTTGTGAGCCGTAGCTCGCCCCATAACCATGGTTTATGATTATGTATATTTATTATTAGTTATATGATTTGGCCAAACCGAGGTCGGGAGTTGATCTGTAAGACATGGCGTGTATTGGTGTGCCGGGATATCGCCGCCGGAACGCCACGCTGGAACCGTGTACTGTTCTTGACTATTTCAGTCAATATGTCAATATATTTTAAAAGCCCAATCAACCTTAGTGTCCTTCATTCCGCAATATCATTGTCACCCTACTTTTGCCTTGCCTAGTCTCCTTTTCCACACAATTATCATGGTCACCCTAGCATTATATAAATTCCTAACAAACAAACAAAACAAAAGGCTCGGGTTCCTACCTGCCTGTCGTCTCTCTCGCTGCACTCGTAGACTCTCGGGGTCTCTGCTAATTTACTAGATATTTACATTAGCGTAGCTAATGTTTTCAGACCTTAGTACTTAGTAACTAATTGCAATCGGTCTATTATGCAAAGCTAAATAAAATCAAGTCATCATAGATTGCTCAGTATTAGGTCTTTTTATGCTCTCAAATTCAGCTCTGAAGTAGTCTCATAGTTCTATTGAACTTAGCTAATTTAATTTATTATGATAAGTGATTGATCGGCTTAGATCAATGTAATAAAAGGTAACTGCCAAAGTTTCGGAATAAACTTATTAAACACAATCAGCATCTCGTAGCCAGCGGGACTCGAACCCACATAACAAAATATGACGTAGTCTCATAGTTCTATCGAACGTAACTAATTTAATTTATTATAAAAGGTGATGAGATGAATGAAGAGTAATTGTCGTGGTTTCGGAATAAACTTATTAAACACAAATCAACATCTCGTAGCCAGTAGGATTCGAACCCACATAACAGGTATATATTATATATGTATATCTACAGCCATCTAAACCTAACTTTCTGGAATGCGAATCGTGATTCTATCTAGGTAATATGAGGGAATTTATTATTGGAGATGGCTCGATTTAGTTCAACACATGTACTGTATTAATAATGACCCGTTTGGATTGATTAATAAAAATAGAAAAGGTTCGAATTTGAGTGAATCCTCCATTATTAAACACCCTGAGGAGTACTAAAATTATATTAATAAAATAAAGATTATGGTCCAAAAATCTGTTTATTCTCAAAATTACTATCTGTTCTTTACTCAAAACAACTTGAGTGATATCAAAAGAAACTGTTGGATTATTTAGATCGTACTTTAAAATATTATATTAAATATCTTAAAGAACGAACGAATATTTCACGTTCCTAAAGCCATACTAAGCAAGGGAAAAACGGCATATTCAAACGAAAAAACCCTTGGGCTATTTAAATCTAAGTATATCTTAACATTTAAAATACACACATGCTTCACTAAATATTAATGTTTAGGTAATTATATACAAGTTAACATTGCTGTCGAAGGAGAAGACACACACATCTTAATGTTACGATAAATTTGATTACATATAGTGTTTACATAGTGTTGTGCTAGATTCACAGATGGTTAATTTATCTATTTCATTCTTTAAAGTGATTTACTTCAGACCTTGATCGGGGCAATCTGCCGTTGGACTCGACTATTGGCGATTTACTTTATCCCTTACTTCATTCTAGCCTCGCCAAACTAGTCTACATGATATTAAAAGTAAATACGCGATATAAACCACAAATAAGGGCATAATTCCCCAATCTCAGATAGGCAATACTCGACTCCCGTCTCTCCTCATAAGCTCGCTCAATATCTCCAGTCCGGTCTCTGGATTCATGTTTGTTAGTCTCTAAAGGTTAAGCCTCTCAATTTAATCATATAAATTGCAATATATCTGTGAATCTATAACAATCTATTAAATTACAAATGGATTGGAGTACATTACCAAAATACTGTGTCACCTCGTCCGTCGCACTTTATTACGATTACTTTTCTTAATTACTTTATTTATTTCTACTCTCGATTTATTTTAATTAAACTTTATAATTCTAAGACTACACTCGTTAGCTTCCCGCACAACAACCTCGGACTCCCGAACTGCCCTCTCTCTCTGGTTGATCCCGCCTCGCTGTCCGATCGCCGGGATATACACGCTACCCCTTCCCATAGCCTTCCCCTTCCAATCTGTAAAAATAGTTTTACGCAAAATCAACTGTACAATCATTCACATTGGTTAAATTTCTCCTTTTGCTGCATCTTGTCAAACATCTGGCATCGGGTCCGTTCGCTTCCCACGTTCGCGAATGCCACAAAAACTCAATTTATGACGCGTTCCCTAAGCTAACCTCTTATCGGACCTTGTCCACTTGTATTTAGCCTGAATTCTATAGTTTATTACTTTTAAAGTGTTGCCGGGTTTTTTTGTGTTCTTTGTTTTACTTCGACTTAATGGTTCCACATCTGCAGTGGAGTCGTTTTCTTGTCTAGTTGGGCAAATTTATGCGTTCCAATGTTTATTTTACGAATTTCTTTAGTTTTAAAAGTTACATTATGCTTGGAATTTATTTAAGTGTTCATCGAAAGCGAAAAGAAAAAAAAAATGAATTATAGGCCATATGCGGACCATCTCAACAATTGCTTAAAAATTTTTCAATTACGATTACATACTTATTGCAATAATTACAAAATAAAGGAATTTTATGATTTACTTTCATACATTTGACAGATGTCAAATCCGACTTCTTAGATGACGAGTGTGACGAGTATTATAGTATGTAACTAGCCACAGTCAGCCACGATTTTACACATCTATAATGATCCTGTCATTATAGATGTGAAGATTGTACTATGTATTTCAGTCATCTAAGATAGGTATCTTGACTGACTGGAATAGTGCAACTATCAGAACCGGAGAGTGTAGAATCATTTATTGGTAGTTACTTTCACAGAAGCATGCATTGCTCATGTAATGAGATGCTAATTCAATAAGATTTTCCAAAAACTATGTTATGTACAACATCGAATCTTTATTCATTATTCTGGTACCGATTTAATAAATAAATAAATAAATATGTTGGGACATTATTACACACAGCACTATCTCGTTCCGTGTTAAGCTAGGAGGCTTGTGTTACGGATACCAGATAGTTGATATACTACATAACATATAAATTTAATTATATACATATTATAAATATGAACACTCATGATTGGAATACAAACATTCGTGCTCAACAAATGATTGCTTCCAGCGGGACTCGAACCCGCTACCGCTGGCGCAGAAAGTAGGGTCACTACAAACTGAGCCAAACAGTAATATTCAAAATAAATGTGGAAGAATCGTCTTAGGTTTTCATACAACTCAGTTAACCTACTAGTAAATCTACTTCAGGATCCTATCTGTAATTCGGTTGATATCGACCATCCAAATATTAAGCACATGTGATAAAATTTAATATGGGGACACTAAAACTTTATTACAGAGTCACATCTAATAGTTCGGGAATGCGGAATTTATTTAGATATTTATCATCCCCTAGACAACATTGATATAAAGCACTGGAAGTTTTGTGACAAATGACTCTATAGGGGTACAAGTTTTAGAAAAAAAAATATTCTAGACTTCGAAATATACAATAATGGCGGTAGAATTCCACCTTTAATAGTGGAAGGCATGAAACTTACACAAACGAACAAGAAAGTCGATCAGTAATAACACGAAATACACAAAATTGCGTGTAATTTGATATTTTATATGACTTTGAATTAGATTTCAGAAGTAATATGTGGGATATTATGAATAAATAATATTATGAAACTAAAAAGTCCCTAATAAAAATCAGATTAAAAAAAAAATGAACTAGCCCACCATCGCTTCGCTTGAGACCAGACCAAGTTTCATTAAAATACAAGAAGTGGTTTTTTTATTGAACGTTAACATTCAAACAGACAGACAAAAAAATTAATAATTATTGTTTTGCGTTCGATACGTTAGTCATTATTTTAAAACATACATATTTTAATATTCCATGTACAGATTTTAATTACCACTATTTTATATTAGGCAGTGGTAGCAGCGGTAACCCGCTCACTTGAATAACCGAGTGATGCGGGTTCAAATCCGGGTCTCGCACCTCTGATATTTATATATACGAATCATTTCTGTTATGATGACTTATCTTACGGTGAAGGAAAACATGGTGAGGAAACCTGCATATCTGAGAAAACTTAGCAAGTTTCCGTAAAACGTTAAAATGTGAAGTCCGTTAACACGCACTAGGCCAGTGCAGTGGACTATGGCCTGCTACCTATCGTACTGAGAGAGGCCCGTGCCCAGAGTGGGACGTTAAAAAGGGCTGAAGAGAAAGACTGTTCTATTACAAGTATGTAATTGATTCACATAGCATTAGAGCACAAAAAATAATACAGATAAATCTTGATATTTGAAAATACCTTACATATATTTCTTAATTAAATTATTTCTTTATATATTTGAGGATCGAGGCGACGGAATTTTGGTAGAAAAATCAAACAGATTACAATTTTATGCTTTACCTCAATATAATTCAAAAGAACACGGAATTCATCGTATTTTTGAAGCGCTTTTTGATATAACATTCGTTCTGTAAGTAATTAGAAAGCTGGAAGAAAGGAAAATGGAAGAAATACATTCATAAGAATCTCAGTGTAAATATAATTTTATTAAAGAAGGGCGAAGAATTACGAATACGCCTATTATACGTCAGGATTCACAATAATATATTCTTACGATAATGAGTACTCGTACGTACTTAAACTTTTATAATGAGATCAAGATTCTCAAAGATGTGATATTTTCCAGAAGTAAAAATATTACATAACATATAATATTATGTTGTTTATATAATTAAACCAAATTCCAATAAAATGTGTCCAGTGGTTTTCTAGTGATGTGATTACAGTCGGGCAGAGAAAATATTCCAAAAACTATAGTAAAGATATTCGTTATACTGCATGACTTGAGCATTCAGCACCATCCATATAATACGAATATATAGAATACTAGCGACTCACCCTCGCTTCGCTTGGGCTTTTTCCTAGATTTAGCACAGGCAAAGCCGCGGGATCCGCTAGTTATGCATATAAACCTTCCTCTTGAATCACTCTATCTATTAAAAAACCGCATCAAAATCCGTTGCGTTGTTTTAACGATTTAAGCGTACATAGGGATATAGGGACAGAGAAAGCGACTTTGTTTTATACTATGTAGTGATATAGTTTTGGTGTTTTATGTTAATGTTATGGAAAATATATATTTGCATGCTGTGATTAAAAGTGCAATAATCATGTCTTTATAGTAGTAATGTATAGTAATGTATTTTCTTTTTTTTGTAATATATTGTAACTTTTGTTGGTAATTTTAAATAAATAAATAAATAAGAATATGTACATTGTACAATGTACATAAATAAAAAAACTCATGAACGTATGTCAAAGCATCATATACGAACGGCTAGACTCCATTTTGCTCATTTCTATTTCGATTACCTAGATGTGTAAACTGTCAAAAAAATATGATTATATAACTGTTTAAAAAAATTAAAATTAACAACTTTCTTTAAAAAATATTACGCGTTATAAAAACTATGCGAGCCATCACAAAGCTCAGCTTTTTGCTAGTATTCATAATTAAACTATCATTATTTTATGATAAACGAGTAGCTTTAAGATAGCTTTATGTTATTTATCAATATTATGAATGGATAACATTATATTAATTTTCGAGAACAATGGGTGCTTTAATTAATAGAATATTTAATGGTGTATAATTTCCTTAGCCATTATGGTTTGACAAAGCCATGGAGATAAGAAGAGCTTGAGGGTTGAAATGTTACACTGTATACATATTTAATTATAAATATAATTACTACTTGTGTTTAGAAAATGTGTTGAAATTATAACCTAATTTAAACATGTCTAAGTGACTTAAGCACATATCTGAGTAAAGTTAATTATTTGCTGTTAAAACGGCTAAGGGTGAAATGCCTAATTTTTTTTAATAAAGAACAAAAAATATTATATTTTTTAAAGGATATTAGATCTTTGATATGAAGTAGATCTATTTTTATTTATATTATTTAGGGATTACCACCGAATTGATTTATATATAATTGTTAGTGATGCTGGAGAAAAATATGCTATAGAATTATGCACCCATGACTGGGGTACATACATTTGTGCTTATCCCTCAAATACTATATGCTCCCTGCGTGACTCGACCTACTATCGCCGGCACAGAAACTAACATCACTAACAACTGAGCCAAACGTGTCATTATAGGATAGGGGCCATCCATAAATTACGTCACACGAATTTTAGAACTTTTAGACCCCTCCCCCCGTCCTTGTTACAGGTTGTCACAGTTTTAGACCCTGATGTGACGTCACACATTTTTTCAAATTTAAGCATGTATTTAAAAATAATGAAAAGAAAACAGTTATTTTCATTTTTTTCTTATTATTATTAAATAATCTTTAATAAAATTAACATAAAATCAAATATTTCTGATAACAGAAAGAACAAACGACTAGTTAAGAAACAATAAGCAAAGAATTTTGTTAGTTAAAGATTAAAACTTAATCATCTTGTTTTGTGTTTTGGTATTTTAAATTTTAAAATGTGACGTCACAAAGCTTTTGCCCCCCCCCCCCTGCCCCTTGTCACACTATGTCACATTACGGTGATAATTAACGTGTGACGTAATTTATGGATGGCCCCATATCTATTTGAGAATAAATATAACATTTTACGAAAGCTCTTACTTAAGTGTATTAAAGTATTTAAAATGGTAATATTTTTTATTCCAAGCTATCCAGATTATCAGTCCGGAAGATCGGCATTTTGCATGCAAATCCCTATCGCCCTCAAACAGAAAAAAGATTTAATAAGAAAGTTAACCGAAACAGTACGACTCAATGGGCTGAAAATGTGCAATTAAACATCTAGACCAAGTTTCTGGAAAAGATAAAACTGAAGTAGTAGATGAAGAATTTTTAAATTCAGATATTGTACGTACTTATATTATATACTAAGTAACTACTTCTATAAACTATGAATTTTAAACTGAAGAGTACTTTTAATTAAACGTGTTTTTCTGGAGTTTTTTGTTTATTTTGTCTTTTTTTGACACTAAACACGTTTTCGCCTGCGCGAAGTCCCTGCAGCAAACGCAAAACAAGTTATTACAACATCGCCATCTAGTTCCATGGTAAGCTACGAGGCTTGTGTTACGGATACCAGGTGTTTATATACCTACTACACAATACACATATAAATTTTAAATACATACATATTATAAATATTAACACCCATGACAAACATTCGTGGTCAACGACACTCGAACTAGGGACCGCTGGCGTAGGAAGTAGGATCACTACCAACTGAGCCAAACGTGTCTTAAAACTTAACACTGTGATAGTCGATAGTAAGCGCCTATATCTGTTTGTGTATTGTACTATGTGGTATAATAAATAATAAAATAAAAATAAAAAGCCTTTATTGTTGAAAGTTAGTTAAAATTACAATGTTTCTTTCTATGTGCCTAGAATTTCTTATCCAACTAAATTATTAACTAATATACTATTGACCATTAATACATTATTAACTAAATAAACTTTCAATATCTGTTTTAATGGTCGGCAAACGGTTTTCTTTAGTTTTTTTACTCTTCAACATGTCTTCCGACAAAGGCCTCCTCTAAAGATCTCCATTCTGTCCTATTCCTTGCTGTTCGAGTCCATGTTGGACCCGCTATTTCCTTGAAGTCATCCTCCCATCTCTTGGTCTGTCTACCTCTGTTTCTTTTACTGTCTAGCGGGTACCAGTCTGTTATTAGTCTTGTCCATTTTTCTTTCTTCTCCCTCATCATATGCCCTGTCCACCTCCACTTTTGTTGTTTGTATGTTATGTATGCGTTCTTGAATTTAGTTTTACTTTTTATGTCTTTCAATTTTTCTGTCTTTTCTTTTAACTCCTATTATACTTCTCTCCATTCCGTTTTGGCAAACTTTTATTTTGCTTGTTATTTGTTCTGTCAATGCCCAGGTTTGACTATGTGGTATATTAGGTCCCAAAAAGTTCTATATGTAGTTGTATGTTCCCCAAATATAAATAAATAAATAAACTTTAAAAAATAGAGTTATTCTTTCTACAATATACACGCACATCATATAAAATACATGACATGTTCGACTCTTGGATCCGACGTTTTATATTGTACTACACGCGAAAGTCTTAAATAAAGTAAGTCAAGAACAGTTGCCGCCTGAATAAATAAATCTGCATACCATCCCTTTTTATTATCAACCCTTTTCATAGTATCACAAAGATAGCAAGATACAAGCTGTGTGATTGATAGAATTTGTCATAGGAAATGATAACACACGGTCACAATTACATACACTTACAAATGAAACTACCTATGCTGTAAAGTGTAAAGCATTCGAAACGTCGGGAACCAAAAATCAAATCCGCGACAAAATCCAAAAAGATAGTTTCATTTATAATGTTAAATATTCGCGTAAACCTAAGAAAATATTACATACAATTTTAACTATTTATGAAATTGTTATTTGTGAAAAAATTTAATATAATTATAAATATTACTTAGTACTGATCTTTTTGCGTTGTGTAGGAATAGGCCTTAATAGGACTCAAAGTAGACGCCTAAGCGCGACGGCAGGCAATGGTCTACTGTGCTATCCGAGAAACACAAAAAATAGCCCTGAAGCTACGACCGCACAGACAGGCGGCTTGCTTAGCGCCTAGAGCCTAGTGGATTGCGCTCTGGCAACATGGTAGGATACACAGTGGCCGCACTGCAGGAGGTTTGCGTGGTTGCTTGTCGGCATGTTGACGAGATGTCACTTTAAAAAATAGCTTTCAAAATTATTTCTTGAATAAAATGCCTCGCGCCTAGTGTCAAAAAACCAACATGTTTGTTTACTTAGATACACGCTTAGCAACTAGCTAGGCGCTAAGCGCGCAGTGCGGCCGGTCGCGAACATTTTAGAACGTTCGTTTTAGTAAGCTACTAGCTAGGTGACTCGTTAGGCTCTAGGCGCTAAGCAAGCCGCCTGTCTGTGCGGACGTAGCCTGAGAGATTAATTTCCAAAAATATAAAAACAATACAAAAATAGGAAAATTCTGTCCGAACATATTTTAACACGTATCGGCCTATGTCAACGTTTTGACAATCCAGTTTTGGTCCTCCCGCTTCGGAAATCGGTTAAAAAGGGGTATGTAATTAACGAAGCTTCCTGTTTAAATTCAGTCATACTAAGTTTTTTTTTTAAATGTAGAATGAGGCAGAGAATATTGCTATATCTTATCAGTACACCCATTAAATGTCTTCTAACAGGTAAAAACAAAGCAAATTGTAATTGCATTGTTATCAGTGAAACCGAAATTACGTCTTAATTACGAGTCTCACGTACATCCATTAGTAAGAAAACAATAGAATGTACATTTATGTACTTACTCCATATATTTTATTATTCTATGTTTATACTACAGTATATAGTATCCACAGTTTAATTTCTGACTCCTGCTAAACTTCAAAGGATCTCCCTTTGCACTTGAAAAGAGCCTGAAAATTTCATCAAAATCGCTCCAGTCGGTCTGCAGTCCATACAAATATATATACACGACGTTCTATTTATTATTTTTTGTACGAAGCTAGATTTTTATGCATAATAACTCCGCTTTAAAGGTTGTAGCATGACTTTAAATTGCTATTATACATTCCTTAATAAATCCATATTAATACTCGTATTAATTTAATGTAATAGTAACTTTGTCAGTCAGTCTGTAAAGCTTATAGGTATTAAATGAATTAATGTCGATCAATTTTGGTGTAGCGATATATGTGATCTAGGACATGGCTGCTTTATATTTTTGAAATAAAACTTGAAATGTTAGTACTTGTTTTATTGCTAATTCGCATAGCTGGGCTTTAACTCGTTAATCCGTTAATCGTTAATTAACGAAGTTAACATTTTTATTAACGATTAACTTTTAAGTTAACTTAAAAAAATGTTAACGGATTCGTCGACTTCCGTTACATTTTCTCAAGTCCGTTAATCGTTAATCCAGTACCCACTATATACCACAGTCACCATAAAAGACACCGTACGATATGCGCAATTGGGCCCTGTTCGGAGCGGGGAGGGCTTCGATCCAAACGGAGGCAACTCCTCGAAATGCTGAGAATCTTTTAAGTTCCAAAACCCAAACCAAAAAATGTTATAAGTAAATAGGTATATATAAATAGCTATGCTAGTTCGATTATTTGATATTGATAGATCGATATAATTGAGTTAGAAGTTTTTGTTTGTAAAGATCGCCTCCTGATCTTGATACGCGAGCGAAGCCATGCGCAAAAACTAGTTTATTATAATTTGGTTACTAATACAAGCTTGTATATTAAAAATTAAACCTGTCGCACTCATAATGAAATATGGCGAAAAGAATTTCTTTAAAAACATTCGTATTTCAAGAAAGTCACGTACAATATTAGGTTATTAGAATAAATGAGAAGCCAGAACTAGGGTAATTTAATTTGGCTCGATGATTTATATAAGTCAAGCTAACTGTAAATCTTTATAATACAGCTACTACAGTCTACACGGTACCCGTTTTTTTCAACCGACTTCAAAAGGAAGAGGTTCTCACTTCGGTGTTATTATCTTTTTGCTAAATTTGTTACTCATAACTCAGAACTTCATTGTTTTAAATCGGCTTAGATAATTCTATTTTTGTTGAAAGTTTACACTTTAAGTTTGATCCAAACATAAAAGTCCACCCCTAAGTGTTGAAATTTGGGAAGGGATGGGGGGTAAAAGACTGGCAAAAAGCAGACTATTCACGCACTCATAGACGCACGTATGTAAGTATGTAAGGCACACATATACCTACAAAATTTTCTAGTTGTTAAGTTCCATTATTTAAAATACAAATACATATATCAATATTATGTTCCATTTCAACAAAAATAAAACACAACAGAGTATAACAAAACACAAAGAAACTTGAATGTACTCATAAAATAAAAATACCCGAAAATTACCAATTAAAACGTTACTTAAAGCCTTATAGCATAATTAACTATGAAATTGGTTTAGAAAGGAGCTAATAATTTTCACATTAAATCCCCTAATGGCTATGGATAAGGTATTTTTAAGGGTGACCACCTACGAGTATTACAAAGCTATTCAATATACTGAGCTTTCAAAATTAACCTTTAAAATTACTCAGTAAAAGTTTAAGCATTATCCTGCCATATTCCTGAAGTATATCAACCTGAACTTAAATTATAAATGCGAATCTTTTTATGTTTGTTTGTTTGTCATTCATATCGAACAAGAACTGTACTAGCAAGTAAGTTTACTATAAATGTGTAATATTAAAAAAAACACATGATATTAAAAAAAAAGAAAAAAAATCAGTGTCGGACCACGTCATAGAATGTAAGCATGTATCACAAATAATAGAAAAACAAATATACAAAATGCACGGGCGCCTAATGTCTGTGGATGAGTACATTTAAAAAAAAAAAAACCGGAATTGTACAGACCCATAACCTGAATTAACATGCTGTTAGGTATCTATGGACGCAGTTAACGAAGTAAGGGTAAATAGCTAGTTGTTTATCTGAAGTTTTATGAAAAAATTATAATGAAAAAGAGAAAAATTTTGGCCACAGCAGTCAACTCTAGAGACTAGCAATTTGATATGTCAAATGTGTCTGTAAATATATTTGCATTCTCTATTCTTCTCACTCGCATAATACCTACAACAATTCAGGAAATATTAAGAGCGGTATAGCAAATATATCGTCTTAAAGCACTCTACAGAGGTGTAATAAACATTAAGACTGATGGAAATGGTTGTATTAATGTGGTTGTAAAATAATATAAATAAAATAAATTCCTAAGTGTAAAGTAGATGCGGGTTCGAATCCGGGTCTGGCACCTCTGAGATTTTCATGTGCGAAACTTTTCTATCATGATTACCACTTGTCTTACGGTGAAGGAAAACATCGTGAGGAAACCTGCATGTCTTAGAAAACCTTGCAAGTTTTCGAAAGACATATGAATCCACCAACTCGCACTACAGTCGTATTTTTAATTAGACGAAGCCAACTGACAGTAGCTAATGTCACTTTGTAAAATAATGTTGCCATATTTAAAGTATTAGTGATGCGTTCAGTTCTCGTTCAATCAGATGAATGAACAATGAGTGTGAATAGTTAATCATTTCAAACTATAAAAGAATATTATTTCTATTTTACACTAGTAATAGTAGTAGTATGTAACTACAATCAGTTTTTTGACGGCTTATAACAAAGCGCGGCGCGGCGACTAGTGCCAACACCGATCAACGCCGCGCTTGCGGTCGCCATTTTGTTTGTTATTCGGCTTCTAACCTCTGGTCTGATAGCACGAATGTTTTTTCTGCGCCCACGCTGTTAAGTTATTGTTTTTGTTAAGTTTTTCGTTTCAAAGATAAATTAGACGATTTTACTTTTACCGCTATAAGGTGAAAAGTACATAATTTTTTTATGACTCATATAATTAAAGAAGAAGACAAAATGTATGGTCTCGACCACATGATGGACAATGTTTCAGACATATTGATAATTAATGTCACCGAAAGCGATAGTGATGATTTTTTATCTGATGATGAATAAAAACAAATGATGTAATAAGCGATGTTTTTTATTTTCATTACCTGCCTATAATTGGATTCTATAGGCACATAGTCGTCGAAAACTCATTGGTATGTACAAAGCACGACTAAAAATCGAACCCCGTACCCGATATCGGCAGTTCGGCACACTAACTATTCACTAGATAATCGAGGCAATTTCATTCATTCAGGAGTTTTTTCAATCATTCATTTTTTTACAACACTATTTTTATTTTGTCAAAACCTGACAACACAGTAAACGTCAGTTGACTTCGTCTAATTAAAAATTAGAGTATAGGCCAGCGCGGTGGACTATGGCCTGATCCTCCTCTTGTTGAAGGGAGGCCCGTGCCGTGATTACGAATACGATATTCCTAATGTTTGTTTTTTAATATTAAAAATACGAATAAATTAAAGAAAGTATAATGGGTACACTAGCGACTTGACCTCGCTTCGATCGGTTCGTCACTAGATTTAGCGCGAGCGAAGCCGCGGGTTCCGCTAGGTATTATACATGTAAACCTTCCTCTTGAATCACTCTATCTATTAAAATAATCTATGAAATACATTAATATACTATAGAAAGTTTATTACTTAACAATAAATATAATATCTATTGTATTAAACTTTCAAATTATTATTGTCATAAAAAGGATAAAAGCTAATAAATAGAAATGAGAGGAGTAATTTAAATCGTGTTTTGAATTTATAATTATATGAGATAAAGGGTTTTCTGTAATACTGAAGACGACTTTTTGAAATTTCTTAGTTTTACGTGAATATTTGACATTATAAATGAAACTATCTTTTCGGATTTTGTCGCGGATTTAATGGCATATTTTACATTACAGTTTATTAGAGTCACAATAGAAAATGGATGAAAATAGTCTAATTTTCGCTATATCATGTAATGTATCAGGCTTACTGAGGCTGATCGTTCTGACCGAAATGCGCGGACACTATTGTTAGAGTTAATAAGCAATTTTCCATTGTGTAATAATAATCTTAAAATACCTATTGAATATCATGTTATAACAAAGGCTGATTCATCAAAGGGAACAGTAATCAGTAACATGATTCAGAAAGTTCTTGAAATTAGCATACTGTATAGTTATCGATTGACTTCATATTCACTTCATAAGTACTCGTACATCACTCGTTCCGTTTACATTATATGGCATTTGTATGGTTTTTGCCACACCATATTTCTCAAAGTTGGTTAAACCGTAGAGTTTAAATACAATATTAACATACATAACCGTAGTATAATACGCTATAATATTTCTACGTAGTAAGTATATATTAATATTTCTACGGAAGAGGAAATCGTAGTGATCACGATTTGTACTTAAAATTTTAATATATCTAACTCTGTGGTGTAGTGCTTAACATGTTATACGGTCGCATACCGAGAGGTCCTGGGTTCGAGTCCCAGGTCGGGCCAAGTTTAGTTATTGAGTCTTTCTGTTTCATAAGCCTCAGTAACAGCCCGGAGTTGGGAAATTGGCGGTGTTTCACCCCCGTGCTTCGGAGAACACGTAAAGCCGTCAGTCTTGCGCCTTAACTCTCACAGATCGTGTCGAGTGTCATCCTACCGGAATATGAGAGTGATAGGAACAGAGAGTGCACTTGTGTCTGCGCGTACACTTGTGCAATATAATATCCCCTGCGTAGTTGGCTAGTCTCAATGAGATTGGCCGCCATGGGAGAAATCGGTCGGGACATCTCTTCTATTAGAAAAAATAATGCTAAATAAAAAAATTAAATTAATTTCTAATTCCATTTCGATACTAGAATAAAGCCTATATTTATTAATGTTTCCATTGTGTTGACTGACGGTAGACAGATTTAAAGTGAGAAGAAGAAGATAGTAATATAGAAATGAATATTATTACAATAGCGCCATCTAGTTCCGTGGTAAGCTACGAGGCTTGTGTTACGGATACCAGATAGTTGATAGAATACACATATATAAATTTTAAATACATATACATATTATAAATATAACCACCCATGACTGGAGAATAAAAATTCGTGCTCTACAAATAAATGTCCCTAGCGGGACTCGAACCAGCAACCGCTGGCGCAGAACGTAGGGTCACTACCAACTGAGCCAAACGTGTCGTTCTTCATAGAGTTCTTTATAAGTCAACTGTCTCGTTAGATAACAGCTTACCAAATTACTAATACCTATTAATACTTACTAATACCTACTAATACCAGTAACTTGTATTAAATTATAATTACGCCTTTGATTGCAAGTGTGCTAACAGTGCGGCTACTGTACGCCAGCTATTATCATAGATTGGTCATTGAGCGAGAACAATACATGATTAATATGATTAGACCATTTATTTGATAAAACACTCTATAGGAATTGAATATAAATAAATCAATATAGTTGAGCCTTATTACGTAAAGTTTACGTAATAAGTGTAAACTGACTACTTAATATGCTATGGAGTGTCGTCAATATGCTGTTTTTAACCGACTTCTGAAAGGAGGAGTAGATTATCAATCGATCGGTTTTTCTATGTATGTACTCCGATTATTCTGTGATATATGAACCGATTTACGTGATTTTTCTTTTCTTTGATGCGGAATAGTTGCTATTTACCGGAATAGGTTCCATAAAAATTTTACATAGTTTAACCCAGTGGCACCGACTTCAAATCTATACATAGGTTACATACAAATAATAGTAATTTATTAATATTAAAGGTTTGCATAAGAGGTGTATAAAATTAAATTTTTATTAAGTTATTTTAATAATAATATTTATTTTATTTATTTTAATGTTTTACAACAATCATGGTCATGGGAGCACTCGAAACGTCAGAAACCAAAAATCAAAATAAATCCGCGACAAAATCTGAAAAGGTAGTTTCATATTTTATAATGTCAAATATTCGCGTTAGCTTAAGAAAGTATTATTAATTTTAAATTGTTGTTGAGTAATATTTAATTTCAGATAACCTACCTATTTTTTAGGTTTTACAACAGAAGTAGTAGAAGAATAATTGAAAATTAAAAAGCTAATATACAACCCCCTTTTTATTGAATTCGGTTAAAATATGGCAAGCTTACGAATCGTTTCTTTAGAAGTTGCTAGCACTTAATTAATAATTCAGTTTTAGGGAATAGGATCCAATTAATAATAAGTCTTTCGTAATTACATATTACTTCTTAGGATTGGATTAATTTATTCACATATATTATTGTTGATTAAATAAAATATACGAGAAACATTTTGTTGATACAAACTTATAAAGTGTCTGTATATTGCGATATAAATTTTAATTTTCTTCACCAATATATTTCAAACGTGCTACATAAATAAGTAAAGTAGGTTATAATCATAGTATATATATAAACATATTATATGGTAAGCCGTAGGATCTGATGGTACTAGATTTGAGTCCTAGGTCGGGCTAGTATAGTAGCTAAGAAATTCACAGCAAAAATCCGGTGTTACGAGATGAGATTAAACTTCCGTTCATTGGACCTTTAAATTGTGGAAACTAGAGACATAAAGCATAATTTTGGATGAACACAAACATCTTCTATTCCCCAAGTTTTGTAAGAAATCTTCATCATAACTATGAGGATGAACAGCATACCAGTCGTCAAGTCGCTTATAACTCCTCATATTTGTTAGTAATTTTGGGCAAGAGAGAACTCGGAACTTCAGGGTTCTAAACGAGACCACTGTCTATTCATGCATGACAGCCAGCAAAACAAAAAAGTTTAAGCTATACAGTAGAATTTAAGAATTTCGAGAATTGAGATGAGACTATCATAGTTATTGAACTAACGCTTCTACGAGCCAGAAAGACCATGCACAGTGCCTTTCTGGAGAACATAGCACCCATAAAAGGAACTTACTCAAATACACTTCACAATATTCTCCTTTTTTTAAGAAGGAGAAATTTCTTATATTCATCAAAAAAATTACAGACACGGGTAGTTTATTACAAAATTTTATTAAATTGTAACTTTTTGATTTAATTTAACTGATTATATAATTGCTACTTGAATTAGGTGAAAAGTTAAATACAAAGCTTTAAGCGTCTTTTATCTTTTCTTAAGCAACGTTGATGTGTTAATAGGAACGTAACGTTCTTAATATACACACTTTAAAGCCACTTCAGCACACTCGAATTTGCATAAACTTAATATTATTTCGCTCCACGCTTTTATTTGTGAAGTAAAAAGCTCTAATGTAACTGTTATTAGATCGTTTAAAGCTGAATAATGCTCAATTGCCTTCCTTAACTTTGAAAATGAAGTTATATACGTTACATATGAACGTAAGTGTATACGAAGTAAGCCTTGGAAACGTTTTAATAAAGTTAACGTTTTAAGTATGTATAAGGATATTAAAATTTTGATAAGCTTATTAAAATAATGAGCATATTTGCGTTTAAATCGTCTTATTTTCATTAAATACTAGCGGAACCCGCGGCTTTCTCTCGCGCTAAATCTAGGAACAAACCCGAGCGAAGTGAGGGTGAGTCGCTTGTTTAAGATAAACATTTCCATCATACATTACATAATATGTGTAACACTAGCGGTTTTGGCAGCGCACGCCAGAATGGCTCGCAGATGGTAGTTTTTTACTACTTACTTGACACTTATCGTCATATTTTGGACAATTCACACAATGTCCTTATAAATTGTAACCTATGTGTTATTCTGATGTATAAGCTATATTATTGGAAATTTTCATTAAAATCCATTCAGTAGTTTTTATGTGAAAGAGTAACAAACATCCATCCGTCCATCCATACTTACAAACTTTCGCGTTTATAATATTAGTATAGCTCTGACAATAAACATATATTATGGAAATAGAGCCAGAATTTATAGTTTTTTTGTGTGTCTGTCTGGAATCGACTGCACTGCGATTTTGAAGAAATTTGGTGTGATGATAGCTCGTTAAGACTTGGTGGTAAGGTCTTTGTGTGCCAAAAAACGTGTGCTATGTGTATGTGTGATAGGATATTTTTCACTGCTTGAAAATATATTCTATAACATTCATTTGTTTAAGATGGAAGGTAACATAATATTTATATTAATACATTATATTATGTTTATCTCATTTAGAGACTATCTAAGAACCGCTACTAACACTAAGATTTACTGTACATCGGTATAAAATCATTATTCATTTTGAACCACAAAAAAGTTTGAAGCAACATTAAGACTTGATTAAGTAATCTTACACTCATTACACATATATAAATAAAATTGGAGTTTCTACTTTTAATTTCAAATTGTCAGTTTTCCACTAAATGCATATGAAAGTATATACGATACTAGCAACAAAAAAACAATTTTTAAAATTTTTCTTTGTCTGTCTGTTTATTTAGGGTAATCTCTGAAACGCGAATTTACTTTAATTACTGCGATGATGACTTGGGCGTAGGCTTGCCAGATAGCCTGGAAATCCGGGATTGTCCCGGAATTTTGCGTCTTTTCCCGTGTCCAGTAAGTAGACCATATTGTCCCGGATTCCGAAAACCTACTAGTTTTGTAAAAATAAACTAACAATGAATAACAAGTCACACGGCTAAAACCTTTGAAAAAAAACAAGATATTTACTATGATCTCGACCTGACACCGATGTCCTAGAATTGTCCTGGATTTGATAAGTTTCTATCTAGCAACTCTACTTGGGTGGCATAATCGGTATTGCACAAGGGCGCTCAAACAGCTATCGGCGGTGTAATGTATTGGTTGTCTCATGCGCCTACGACACGTCAGTGTCAACTGTCAACTGTCAGTCACAATCTAGCGGTCGTCCGAGACGGTCGTTGTGTGCGTGTTGAGGTGTTGCTGAGCCGTAAACTATACCAATGACGAGGACACTACAAATGGCGACGAGGACAAAACATGTGAGTATTCACAATTATAGTTATAGAACATAATAGAAAAATCTTATTAAAGTAGTATAACAGTCTAAAAAAAAATGAAAAAGAAGGGAAGGTAGTTGCATAAAATTACTTACTTCTTTGTTCACCTTTTGAAGTCCTTAAAACAGTTTTAACTTGTTAAAATGTATTTATTTGTGATTAAATAAAAATATATAAACATTTGATATGCTCTAATTTGTAAAATGCAAATTGAATATTGTATAATATGATCTATATTTGAATGAACCAAAGATGTGATAATATTGTAAATACACTACAACTTTCAGATTTTGTGCTTTATTTTGCGCATTATAAAGTTCCAATTTACAAATGATTTGTTTCGAAATAATAGTGGAATTAAGATGTTATGAAACTTCTAAATTAGAGATTCAGAAGGCAGTTATAACATCTTTTCATTATGAATATTTAAATTTTGCATTTAAAAGCCTATGCCTACGCGCAGCATGATCGACGCTGCCGCTTATGATGCTAAGCTGCATAACACGAATTACGTTACACTACTACGGAGCATAAAGAATTCTATATTAGTAAAAAGCTGCCTTTGGATTTAGTGTATTTAATTGTAACTAAACATTATAATGATATAATAGTGATATTGAAATTGTTTTTAAGAAAAAATAATTATGAAATATAAAAAATAATTATTTAGTAGAATAATCAATATTATTAAACTATGTAGGCAATTTGGAAGTGCCTACCGATTCATGCTAGTGATACTATCGGTGCGTAAGCACTATACATTTAAAAGAATTTATGTACCTAGCTATTGATATCTGACGCACTAACAATCGGTATGACTAAATATGCATCTTTTATGAAAATATGAGCGTGTGTTTATTTTGTAAGGAATTACGCTGGTATTCTTAATTGTGGTTTAAATATAATCAATGATCTAAGTGAAATAAAATACAATCAGTACTTTATAAGTAATTTAAGCAGATTAAATTATTATCTGATCATTTAAAAAAATAAATGAATTTTTATATATGAAAGCTTAAAATTAATTCTATTTAGTTGTACAACTATATAAGAACGTACCTAAGCAGATAAAAAATCTGATCATTAGATTGATACTGTACTATGTGTATAATATGTATAATTATAATATTATGAAGCATACAAACCATATTTTATAAGTTATTCAAGCAGACAAAATTATTTATTCGATCAATAACTTGAAAAATAAATGAATGAAAATGTTGTAACGAAAAATTGGTATTGATCAATACTATTTAGTTTATACAAGTATATAAGAACATATTAAGCAGATTAAAAGTCTGATCATTAAATTGATACTGAACTTTGCGTGTGAAATGTATTATTAATTATTATGATATATAGGATACAAGGTGTATTTTATAATATCTGATCATTCAATTGGCACAAGGAATGAATTGTTGTATACAAAAGGTTGATATTGAACAATACTAAGTATTTAGTTCGTACTACTACAATATTAAGCACATAAGCAGATTAAAAGTCTGATCATTAAATTGATATTGTATTGAACAATACTAAGTATTTAGTTCGTACTACTACAATATTAAGCACATAAGCAGATTAAAAGTCTGATCATTAAATTGATATTAGTGAGTATGTACGTAATATAGTACATAGATTTGGGTTTAATCGGAACAAAATCTAGCGGAAATATCCGGTCATTAAATTGACATAGCATTGACATTTTATCAATAATTCAAGCAGATAAAATTATTTATCTGATCATTAGATTGAAATAAGATATGAATTGTTGTTTAAGATTTATTTTATAACAACATAAGCAGATTGTGTCTGATCATTAAATTGATAATGGAGAATGCATGTAATGTATTGTATATGTAATATATACATATTTAGTTGGAAACAAAACTTAGCGAAAATGTCCGGTCATTAAATTGACATAGCTGTATTTTATTAATAATTCAAGCAGATAAAATTATTTATCTGATCATTAAATTGAAATAAGAAATGAATTGTTGTATATGATTTATTTTATAACAACATATAAGCAGATTATGTCTGATCATTAAATTGATAATAGGTAATGTATGTAATATATTATACAGGTATATATATACATATTTATTTGGAACCAAAACTTTGCGGAAATATCCGGTCATTAAATTGACATAGCTGTATTTTATTAATAATTCAAGCAGATAAAATTGTTTACCTGATCATTAAATTGAAATAAAAAATGAAATATTATTAATTTTGTAACAACATGAGCAGATTATGTCTGATCATTAAATTGATACTTGAGAATGTATATAATATATTATATTATATAGGTACATTCATGATGGAACAAAAGTTGGCGGAAATGTCCGGTCATTAAATTGACATGTGACCATTATAATTGGATGGCAATATTAAATAGCAGATAAAAATATCTGACACATTCAATTGATCATTCCAGATAACCTCATTATGCCAGATCCACAATGGAAGCGCTGGAAAAAAGGCATTCCTAATATTATTAGAAACATCCAATATTGACAATAATGTAAAAGAAAAAAAAGACAGCCTTCTTCATTTAGACGGCTTAGATATGCAGGAAGTTTTCTGCAATATGTATTTAACGTCCCGCTGCTGGACACGGACTTCCTTTCAATGCGAGAAGGAACAGGCCATTGTCTGCCGCGTTGGCCGAGTGTGGGTTGACGGACTTAACATGCCTTTCGAAAACTTGCTGGGTTCTCTCAGACTTGCGGGTTTCCTCACCATGTTTTAAGTCATCGTAAGAAAACTGGTATTACTGGTAGATATGATTCGAACATGAAAATATGGGAGGTGGGGACCTGGACTTGAACTCGTATCACATCAATATCCAAGCGAGCGCGCATTGTGCTACCGTTATACCTGGACCTAAAATCAACCCTTGGGATGAAGTAGATGTGCTCCAAGATGTATTCCAAGATATATCTACGCTATGTCTAAGCTAGATACATATACTAAGTCACCAAGATAGAGTTAAGCCGAGCCGAGAAGAACCCGATGAAAAGTTTGTGAATGAGTTCATAATAAGATTAATGCCACAAACCGGTAAATGGCAATTTACAGATCGGGACGAAAATATTATCGATCAGGTAACAGAAACATGTTACCTGGCGGAATTAGTAAGCAAAAGAATCTTATACCTTGGAGATTA
Organism: Boloria selene; assembly: GCA_905231865.2. Taxonomy (NCBI): domain Eukaryota; kingdom Metazoa; phylum Arthropoda; class Insecta; order Lepidoptera; family Nymphalidae; genus Boloria; species Boloria selene. Next base: position 1,140,214 of record HG993132.1, read on the forward strand.
AATAACAGTAGACGGAGAAATTATGGAAGTGAATTCGTTAGAAGCCTTTAATAAACATCTAGAGAAATTAAGAAATAACACAAAATCAAATGGAAAAGAAGAATGATAGAAAGTTGTAAAATAAAATATATTTCATAAGTAAAAGGCTAATCAATCAGGGTACACAAGAGCCACACATCGAGAGGTCTTGTGTTCGGGTCCCGGGTTGGGCCTAGTTTAGTTATTGAGCCTTTCGGTTTGGTAAGCCTCAGTAAAAGCCCGAAGCTGGGAAGTTGCGGTGTGTCACCCCCGTGCCCCGAAGAGCACGTAAAGCCGTTGGTCCTCCTTCGGTTGGTCTTAATTCTCACTGGCCTTGTCGAGTAGTCATCTCACCGAAGTATAAGAGTGATAGCAATGAAGAGAGCAATATTGTGCTCTATAACAGCGCCTGCGCAATTGGCCAGTCTCAATGAGATAGGCTGCCAGGACCGAAATCGATCAGAGAACATTGTTATTTACAGAATATGGTAAACGTACTTCATGATGTTAAATGTTCTGCGAAAGACAATTTCGCTGACAAGTTTATAAGAGAATTAGAATTTAGAATGAGGAAATAATCAAATGACAAAGATAAGCTGCATAAAATCAGATGAAGAAGTTAATCAAGTAAGTAATAAGATATGAAATAGTAAAGAAATCCAGTACGTCTTTCACATTGAAAATCATAATCACAGAAACCACTTGTGATTTTTTGAAAATGAATAAGCTTCAGTAATTATATAAACATCCGAACCCTTATTAAAATAAAAGGATTATTTGATGGCACGATGAACCTTTTAGGTGAAACTTTGGAATGGCTTTAATAAAATTGGGATTAGGATGTTTCCTATATTCAAAGGAACCTTGATAAGTTTACTTATGGATAATTACAACCTTACTGGAGGATTTCCATACCTTTAGAATCTCAAGCTAATAAAAAGAAAATCAAATAGCTTAAGCAAAGAGGCATAATAAATCCTGTTGTGGGTTATTGAAAATTGGTGTTCCTGTAGTTCCGGTGTTGAACGATAATGGAGGAGTGCGTTTTTGTATTGACATGCAAAAAGCAATGAAGCAATTATATTTGTAAACCACCCACCACGGACAATGGACAATGTTGCCTTAAATTAGGTATGTCAAAGTTCACTTCACGTAATCAGATATAAAGGCGTCTTTCACGAAATTGAATTATATCTAAGTTTTAGGTACATCATTTGTAAAGTTTTGATAAAGGAGCTGATGTTTGGCTTATCGTGTGCCCAAGAAATCTTTCAAAAACATTAGAACGCGTATTGTTTCTTGGTAAAGCTCTCGTTTTTGGTAAAGATCTTGAAGAACATGACGCACGATTACAGAAGGTATAGTCTGTTTTAAAAGAAAATTATGAAGTAATAAGGGAAGACAAGTGTTTGCTTTGGATGAACAACGTAACAAAAAGTGTTAAGCCATACAGAGTTTTAGACTATTGGAGAGTTAGAATGATATCTAGAACTTATAAAACACGTCAGCAGGTGGATGTCGCCAATAAAGCCCATACGAGTATTATGTTGACAAGGGCAAAACTTAGCATAAAAGTTTGGTGGCTTAAATTTAATTAAGACACCTAGAATTTAGAAAAACTTTTGAAGGATGCACCCTTCTCTCTGCGATAATATTCACCAAATCCGATGAAGAGGATTGATTTTGCAGAAGATTGATATTTATTGGGATTACTTATTATTAGTTATTAATTATTATAGCAGCTATAAAAAAATAATATTTGGCTTAAGATTACATCTTTAGTAATGGTAGTAGAGTTGAAATACAAATAAATCAAACTTTAATTACTGATGCAATTAAATTAATACCAAATGATACAGATGTTAGAGATAGAGATCAAGAAAGGAAAGAAAAAGGAAAGGAAAAAGAGATACAGGAAATGGACAACTGTGATCATAAGAATGGAGATAAAGTATTAAAATATATTGAATTTGGATTATGACCCAGTTACACACACAGTGTAAAATAGAATTAGTGGAGATGTCACAGTTCAAAAGAATGAAAGTGTTCAAATCCGTAAAAGGAATATCGTTCATTTAAAAATAATTCAAGGATAATGCAAAGTATGCGATAATTAAGATTTAAATGAATGTAACATAAATGAAAGGAATTTGATACATAAAAGTTTGATAAGTAAAATAATAAACTATAATGGTCAAACTCAATAAATTCATTAAGTAACGAAAGGAGAGTATAATTTATTGAAACGCTATGAAACCATTAAAAGTGTATGAATGGATATAATTTTAAAAAAATAATAAAACAAATAAGGGATGTAATGTATTGGTTGTCTCATGCGCCTACGACACGTCAGTGTCAACTGTCAACTGTCAGTCACAATCTAGCGGTCGTCCGAGACGGTCGTTGTGTGCGTGTTGAGGTGTTGCTGAGCCGTAAACTATACCAATGACGAGGACACTACAGGCGGGTCTAACCAAGTCATACAAGTACATAAGTATACTGTAAAGTACTGTATAGTAATTAATATTTAAGCTAATGATATAAGGTGTAATTTGGGCGTAACTACTTTTTAACCGACTTCAAAAACGGAGAAGGTTATGTTTTAGAAATTTTATTTATATTAACTAACGGAACCAGTGGCTGAAACTAGGAACGAACCCGAGCGAAGCGAGGGTAAGTCGCTAGTTTATAATAAAAATGGCGTGCTTAATAACATAAAATATGCTTAAAATCCTCTATATAATCCTAATTGATCATTTTTAATCTTTTCAGCTTTAGAAAGAGTTTTATAACTGTTTTATCTCCTCATTCATATTCTAGTGACTTGTTAAGTACGACACAATAAAGCATATTGGTATAACGACTTCACATTAAACGTAAATCGCATTCACTTATCTAACTCAGCATCTACTAGTACTTAATAATTTGAATCAGCAACCGATAATTAATAAAATTTGCATGCATTTTGCTCATTATTAAATAGAAAATGTATTCATTGAAAAGATTTTCCTTCATAAAAATATAATATACAACTGAAATTTTATTTTTAGAATTGTTGAAGCTCTTTTTAAAGGGTTGGCAGATTTCAGTTGGGATCCTTATTTTTTTCTTGCAATTACAATAGCCTATATTAATCAGTGATAATCTAGCATTCAAATGGTGAAAGAATTTTTAAAATCGGTCCAGTACTTTTTGAGCCAATTCGTTACAAACATACTTGCATACAAATCTTTCCTCTTTATAATATTAATATAGATATGGATACATAACATTATTTTAATAATTTCTGGCCGTTGAAAATGAAACTTTAATGAATTCTTTTGTACGATATAAATTTTGAACAAACGACATATTTTTCTTTAAGCTGACACTCATGTGTCAAAATATACGTAACAGTTCCGTAATAAGCCTGAAAAAATGGAGTAGATATCATGTCGTGTGGAAATTGAAGACGAAATCAAGAGCTAAGTATTCATAACTATATCATAAGAAATAAGTATAAGCATATGGGGAGAAAACACATTCACATTTTCATATCATAAAGTGACAAATAATCAGAAGTAAAATATTAAAGTTAAACAAACGTCTTACTCTCGATCGCTTGAGTTCGTGCTCCCTATATTACTAATACTACTACTACTACTACTCTAGAAAACTACAGTCTACAACTAAAGGCTATTCGATAGAATTTGAACAATAATTATAAACCCTATATCCGTAAAACGTTGTTTACTTACTCTTTAAAACTCGTCAATAAATACGAAATAAAAGAAAATCTGATGATTCGTCATCAGAAAAGAAAAAGAAATGATATTTTTTTTAAGATTACCATGAGCGGTTACTTTTAACTAACGAAGGCCGAACTAGTAAAGAAATAAATTAAAATAAACATATTTTTAACTAATTATAATGTATACTCGTTTATCTCGTCAAAATAAACGAAATTACTTATTAAATAACCTTTCTAAAGTAAACATAATAATATGAACAGAGCAGTATATTATAATAGGATTTTGTTTATTCGCCAAGATGTACCCAGTACTATGAAATAGGCAACCCAGTCGTATACCTAAGTCATGAGGAAAATCTTTTATTTACTGTGAAAAGTCAGTTCAACGCTGCCTATATGTATGCATTTGCTTCGTGTAACACTCTCGTTTCCATTGAACAACGACTTCTTGTATTTGCTTTTTACTACTGTGATATCTCGACAAACTGAAGATTACTACCAGACTATCCACTATTATACCATAGTATAAAGAGAGAGAACAAAGTAGGGCAACTTCGGCCCAATCCGCGATATAATTACCTGTCATAGTTACCATAGTTGCCTGTCACAGGGTTGTCACTGTAGCTAAATTTTAATTCAGTGCTCAGAAATTGGCATTGGGCCGGGAAGTGTGTTATTAAAAAAAATATTATTTATATACATTTAAGAATGTAAAACATTTTGTTTCTACATGTTTATGATTATTTTTATTAGGCCTTTAGTTACTAGCTTAACTGATATATCAGTAGAAAATAGTATTAAAAATGTTTGTTTGTTAAATTTATCTCGAAATTTATTTGTATAAATAAATAAAATAAATCCTTTAATTTCTTGCTTTTACAAAAACATGAATATGCTATTAGTAACAATTAAAAAAAATTAAAAGTATAAAATATTAATAAAATCATATCACATCCTATTAAAATAATAAACTAATAGGTACAACAAAAATAAGTACCAACATAAGTATTTCATCATCAAGTATAAATTATATGCTATAGTTTGTCCATTTTATTAATGGTTTTTTGACAGCTCACGCCCACAAAGTTTCGTATTTAATGGTTAGCCATTAAAGTTAAAATGCCATACGAATAATATTGTACTTCATGGACGGGCACCGCCCCCTTACTGCTGTGCCACACAACGATTACTACGATTGTGCCACAGATTACAAATAATCAATGTTAATATTTAAATAAGGTGTAATATGTTATTTAATCAGGAAGACAACAAAACTTTAAGGTAGAAACCAATAAATGAAAACATTAACATTAAGTAAGTTTTACTTTCTTCTTATTATAATCATACAAATAAAACAACTAAAATAGTTTAATTCCTTTTATTAACATGATTCGTCACAATCATCATTTATATTAGATTTGTCCGATGAGGAGTCTTCAGTTATATTAATTATTAACTCTTGTGTGCATAAATTATCAAATGCAATGTCACGATCCAAATCAGACATTATGATTCTCTTAGTTCTCTCCACCACACTTGATTTTTATGATAGTAATATTTATTTTCATATTATTAAATATAAAAATAAATATTATTTTATGTTAAAAAAAATAAGAGATATCGATTATTACGTCCTTTTGACATCACTATAGCTTGTCAGTCGTCGAGCTGTCAAAAAACCATTAACAAAATGGACAAACTATAGAATAAGTGATTTGCTTACCTTTTCTGTTCAGTAGGATATCTGAACAAAGACAACTCTGGAATCGATGAAGAATTTAGACACCCAAACACACAGCAATAAGTTCTTCTACGAATATCACACATTTTTCATATAGTGAAAAACCGTGACGCGCGAAACATGTGCGGCGTTAGCCTTAAATGGCGCACTGATAAACGGTTCAAGATATTGTTTGAGTGTGCGTGCGGCAACGTAAAGATACTATGACGCATACATACAAGCCGCGCACGGTGCGTTTGTATGAAGTTGCCTTACTTTCTCTCTTTATACTATGATTATACTACCAACGAGTCCTAAAATATTGTGGTCATATTGCCTGGAGAAGAAACAATCTGGATAAACTTGTAGTGGGGAATATCGAAGGCAACTGGTCCGACCAGATTCTAAATGTAACTTTTTTCAAATAAAAAAAATTAACTCAATATTCCGACTGCCCTGAGACAAGCCGAGGGCAGATTCTTGTGTAGGAAGTTGAGACATCGGTGAAACCGCTTCAGAATAATGAAGCACACGAAGAAGAACACTGAAATCAATAAATTCAAACAGAAAGTACAAGCTGATTTTTATGAAGATGGATTACAATATAATGTTAACCGACCTCCAACAATACAAATAAATAAAGTAATAAATATATTGAGACATTATTACACACAACGCCATCTCGTTCCGTGGTAAGCTACGAGGCTTATGTTACGGATACCATATAGTTGATATACTACATATATAAGTTTAAATTCATACATATTATTAATATAAACACCCATGACTGGAGTACAAACATCTGAGTTTCACAAATGAATGCCCCCAGCGGGACTCGAACCCGCAAGAAATTAGGGTCACTACAAACTGCGCCAAACGTCAAATATGTCGTATATTAATCATTGCTGTGCTATTTCATGCTAGTATATATCTAAAATTTAAGTACTAACATAGAGAATAAGTATACCTAAGCACAATGTATACTGACAAATAATGACTCTAAGTTACATGAAATATAATAAATTATTATTATATCGTATCATTTAAAATAATGGAACAACGCCCCCTATTAGAGGCTGCGACCACAGCGTGTGCATCTCCGGCGTACACCGCATTGTCTTAAACGTGAAAACCTAGCAACTCTATGTGGATGATAAAATGTATGTCAAATGTAAAACGTTGTCGGTAAATAATAGTAGAAAATTGGTGATACTTCTCTATTTACTTATTTGATCAATAATAATATGTAAGCGCAGGACGGCCAACTTCAGAAGTAGTCCTAGTAGTGAGCGTGATTATTAGTCAATTTAACTTAACACACTTATAACTAAATACAGTGTGAACATAATAAAACATTAAATTATCAATAACTAGCTGACCCGTGCCCACTTCGTTGGGCATAATGTTAATAATCCTTTTTTAGTACAGAGTTGTTTAAATAATTTAAATTATTTTATTAATATTAAAAATTAAAAATTAAATTATCTATACTAATATTAAAAAAACTACTTTTTGTCACTTAAATATAAAAGTTAGACATATGCTGTCCTTGACTTTTTTGTAGGCATTTTTAAGCTCCACATCTTTTCTCTAGAACTCAAAAATATATCTAGTATAGTTAAGGCAGCGTTCGTAAGAAACGCTTTCATTCGAACGTTTTTTCTCTGATTCACTTTGCAAAACGGACTACCTTACAAGCGTACCGTAAAAGCCTTTTTATTTTTCGGTTTTTTATATAACCTATGACACTCAGCAATAATGTGGCTTTCTATTGGTGAAAGAATTTTTAAAATCGGTTCAGTAGATCCCGAGATTACCCCTTACAATTTAACAAATAAACAAACTTTACTTCTTTATAATATTAGTATAGTATAGATATAGTAAATAGTAATATAGTAAATATAGTAATATAGTAATATAGTATAGATGATTTACCAATTCGGATATAAGTAATTCGTCGATGATACGTGGTGCACGGGCGGTTCAAATCTGACTTTCCCTTTTTGATTTTCTGATAGTTAATTTTATTCTCTAATTTCTTTTTAAAACATGCCAGTTTATATCACCTTGCTGCCATCGCTTCGACGCTTTACGAGAGTGCGCTGTCAAAGCTTGATTTCACACTCTAATCCGATAAGCTTACCAAAACCTCCAGATCGCGCACTGAGTGCGTCGTCAAATATATTTAGGACTTTAATAATATTTAATTTAATGGAAACCGACACTATGTTTTGTTATGTTATGTTTTAATTTAATTTGTCTGTCTGTTTAAGAACACAACACAAGAAAAACCTTTGGAATGTTTGGTTTAACAATTCACAAACAAACTATGTAGTGTTTAAACTTTTTTTATACTTTTATGCATATAGCGGGATTCGAACCTACGACCATTGGCACAGTAAGTAGCACTACAAACTTAGCGAAACCTGTCGTCAAAAATGTTACGTCTTTTTGGCTTACAGAATACTTTTATAATATAAAATGTAATACTGATTGACGATATTTCATGCTTCCTTTTTATCGTTAATTGCTCATTTAATTCAGATTTGTATTCAGATATGATTCGAATTATTATTGTTTGTGAAAATAAATTGCTCGGTTTAATGAACCGATACGATTGATTTCTTCTTTCGGGATGTGTGGGTAATTAAAATTAAAATAATATTAAATCAATTTAAATTATATTTAATTTTAATTATAAAAGAATTAAAAGCTTTTAAAATTAAATAGGTAATAAATCGTGACACACCTTTTCGGAGGATTTCGGGATTTCGGACCTATTGGTCATCCTTTAAGGAGTTGAAATCGGGATGAAGTTTGTAACACAATAAATTTTGCGCTTTCTGAAGAAAAACAAAGCTTGTTTCTTACAAAAAAATCATATAAATGTTGCACCTACAGACAATGTATGAGGTACAAATATCTTATAAGTAAATACATCATCACTACATAGTATAAAACAAAGTCGCTTTCTCTGTCCCTATATCCCTATGTATGCTTAAATCTTTAAAACTACGCAACGGATTTTGATGCGGTTTTTTTTAATAGATAGAGTGATTCAAGAGGAAGGTTTGTATGCATAACTAGCGGATCCCGCGGCTTAGCCTGAGCTAAACCTAGGGAAGAGCCCGAGCGAAGCGAGGGCGAGTCGCTATTATTATATAAAATACTTTATAAACGTACATATCATATAATTTCTTGTTACTCTAGAATATTCAAATTGCCTAGTACCTCTTAACTTTGGTGTGAAGGTCATTTTAAGTTCATAAGCTCAAAATAAAACTATCAAAAATATTTAAAAAATTAAACTACGAAAATGGACTAAAGCTTCTAAATATAAAATGTAAAATTAAAACTATATGTACCATTTTACGGTAAAATAATTCGGAGAGCTTTCCTTTTAACAAAATAAGCTCTGGAGCTTAGTACATCTCGCTAGACCAATATAAGTTGATGAGGGCATTTAGAATTTGAAAATAAATTTTATAATTATTTACTTTAGACTGTCTGGGCACAATTTTCTGCTTTCAAATGAAAATACGTGTATAGTTTTGGTTTAAATTGCGCATTTTAAATAAATTCATGCATTACTACGAGAAACAAAATCACTATACTATAATTATAGTATCCGTATACATGTATATTGATAAATAGGTACAAATACCTTTTTACTTACCACAAAAGACTTTTACTTAAGCCCTTTAATATAGCTTAATTAATAATTAATAAATATATCTTTCTATTCACATTTACTCAGTTAGGATTATGCAAAAAAATATCTATTTGACTTAATTTGAATTTTATTTTAACAGATAGACAAGAAAACACGGCCCGCTTCGCTGGGCGTAAGTTAAAATAAATGAAACGATTTTTATAATCACTATCACTACATAGTATAAAACAAAGTCGCTTTCTCTGTCCCTATATCCCTATGTATGCTTAAATCCTTAAAACTACGTAACGGATTTTGATGCGGTTTTTTAATAGATAGAGTGATTCAAGAGGAAGGTTTATATACATAACTAGCGGATCCCGCGGCTTTGCCTGTGCTAAACTAGGGAAGAACCCGAGTGAAGCGAGGGTGAGTCGCTAGTATTCTAATAAAATAAAAGTATCCTAAATTGCTCGCTATAATATTAGCTATCTACGAATGAAAGACCCGTCAAAGTCGGTCCAGCCGTTCCAAATATAAGTTGGAACAAACAGACAGACAGAAACAATATAAAAAAATTGATTTTTTCGTCTTTCATACGACCATTTTTGTGAAAAGCTGTTAATTTGAAATTAAAAACGGACACTTCAATTTTATGGTGGTAGACTCATGACGTTCAGTAAGAAATTGTAACAATTTTTATGCTGAATAAAATATTTTGATTTGATATTATGTACTGATAATGAGTAGCCTGCATAAGTTGATAATAGCCATATAATAATTCAGCCACGTTTCCAAGTTTAAACCGCAAAACTATTGTAATTCCAGTGAGAATGCTGGTTACACTCGATAGCGTCACATATCAAATTCAAAATGCGGGCTTTTATGCAAAATGCTAATGGAGCAATATCTAATATCCTTTACCCTTGGGCATTCATAGAACATACTATCTCAAATATCCGCTTTCTGTAGAAATAACTTTCTAAATGGTGTATTCCGCTGGGGGCATCCATTTGTTGAGCACGAATGTTTGTACTCCAGTCATGGGTGTTTATAGTTATAGTATATATCATGTGTAGTATATCAACTATCTGGTATCCGTAACACAAGCCTCGTAGCTTACCACGGAACTAGATTGAGCTGTTGTAATAGTGTCCCCATATATTTATTTATTTATATTTATTTTATTATCAGATATTTTTTTCTTTTGTTTGCATAATAACCAAGAGTTCAAAATACAGGTAATTGAAGATTCAGCTGCATCTGAAGGTGAACCACAACCGCAGAGGTTCCTCCATTATCCTTTTATCTCGAGCTGATGCTATTCTGAAACCACTAGCGTTATTATTTTATTTAATGTTACGTTTTTAAATATATATTACACTGTAGCTAGTTATACTGTTGTTATGAAAAGTTACAAATAATTGTAATGTTTTAAACATATTTTTGTAACATAAGGGTTTTCATCACTTTGCACTTTGAATATTCAACTACAATTTAATTTTAAGAGATTTTTCTGAAGAAACCAACTCATTGTTCTAAAATCAGACAGAGAAAGAGTATGTGTGAAAGAGAGAGAGAGAGAGAGAGAGAAAGAGAAAGACTCATAGTAATATTCGCTTAAATCCATTTTCAAAACAGTAGCGTATTTAATTGATGGGCGCCACGCCAAATCCTTTGTTAATGTCTTCTATTACTCAACGTCGTTAACGATTATTACATTTCATAGAATAAGATATCAGACACCAATAGTCACAGATTGTGGTGTTTCAAACGAGATTTATACAATTTTGTATTTCAGGTTTAAATTCATTTATTTCTTAATAAATTACAATTCACTTACAGGAAAAATTAAGTACTTGATATTAAAGTTTCACTAACACTATAGGGTACATCGCAAATTTACAGGTAAGACAATTTACAATTTGAGGGTAAAACTAAAAAACGTATACAAAGAATAAGCATAATTAGTATTTAATTTAAATATTTGAACTAATTTAGTGAACTTTATTAATTTGGGAAGTCTATAAATAGTATAGAAATTTTTATACATACATACATATTTAACTACGTACAGCCTCCTGCGGTTTTTATAACATTGCCCATAGAATTTATACGCACTTCATATTGATCGACCATTTTGTAATTTTACATGCTTTTGTGACCGAAATTCTTTAAAGTACTTTACTTTTTATCAATATTAGGAATTGCATAGATTATTTTCGCATTCTTAATAATTATTAATATTATTTTGGAATTAGGATTTTCTCTCTTTTCTCAAAATTTCAATACTTAATTTTTTTTTGTCTTTCTCCAAAAAAAAATCATCTGTTTTAAATGTCTTCTACCAAAACCAAGCGTTACATAGCAAGTGTATGTCACATATAACAATACCCAGAATACAAAAGTTTTTTTTAAGCCAATAATATCAAAGGGATAAAACCAACGATGGTCCACAAATCACTATGCAAAATAACACATGAATCATATCAATCTATTCGTGCGTAGAGGACAGACAAACAAATAATCACATTATAATATAATAAACAGCTGTATACTTATAGTTTGTCCATTTCTTTAATGGTTTTTTGACAGCTCGACGACTGACAAGATATAGTGATGTCAAAAGGACGTACCTAATAATCGATATCTCTATGATATATCGATGATGATGATGATATGATATGATAAAAATGAGAAGAAAGTAAAACTTTACATAATGTTAATGTTTTAATTTATTGGTTTCAACCTTAAAATTTTGTTGTCTTCCTTATTAAATTACATATTACACCTTATTTACAAATTAGCATTTATTTCTTTCGATTATTTGTAATCTGTGGCACAATCGTAGTAATCGTTATGTGTGGCACAGCGATAAGAGGGCGGTGCCCGTGCATGAAATACAATATTATTTGTATGACATTTTAACTTTAACGGCTAACCATAAATACGAAACTTCGTGGGCGCGAGCTGTCAAAAAACCATTAATAATATGGACAAACTATAATACGTAAAACCATAGACATAACCCAGTATTAAATAATGGGGGAATAACGTGTATATGCAAATATATATTTCTGACCAATTTGGCGATAAACACGCAGCAATAGTACTAGCAGATCACTCTTCGAAGTAATTAATGTATGTCATTTGACTGTATATGTGTATGTATGTTTGTATGTATGTATGAGTACAGCCGTTTGGTCAGCTATGATAATTGTTTGCAACCATAAATTGTAATGTAAATTAATACAGTTAGTTGTTAGTTCTATGATAGGTTATGAATTGAATAGCGCAGTTTTGGAACGAAGGTCCTTATGAGACGATGCGGAGGGGTACCCTGACCGGGAAAAAACGTCCGTAACGTAAGATTTTTATTTTTTGTTTAATGTCTGTTTCATTTGAGTTTTATTAATATAATTTTACCAAATAATATTAAAACTGTTGATATGTAGTGGTATATAACATTTTCATCTAGTATTTAATAGAAATGGATACTTATATAACAGTTTTACTGTTGAGTGTTGCTAGTGATGTAAGATATTTTCTTTCTTTCAATTATATTTATATTATTTAAAAATGGCAATAAATATTATATACCTATCATATTTTTTATGTTTAGATTTTTATTTTTATCAAAAGTTATAAAAATTATAAAAAATGTATACCAGAATAATAATTTTCTTTATACCGCTAATAGAAATTAAAATCAATCGTTCATCGTTCCTATCTGGTGTCCCACGACACCACAAGTTTTTATTTTACTTGTAAAATAGTTCTGTAAATTATTAAATCTATGTACATATTTATGTCTGTTTATATATGGAGCCTATGAACTCCAAACCAGGTGAAGTGATTTTCATTTTTTCAGAAAATCTTCAGGTTAGTCCACCGGTTGATCGCGATCGAAGTTTGAACGCGGCGAAGCCGTGACATATGTAACATGAATACACATTTTTTTTTTTGTTTGTAAAGCTAAAATTACTAAGTTGTAAAGTTTATTTTAACCGAACAAAATCATTCAACTAACCCGCACTTGTTCTGCATGCTCTTGTGGACTTTAGTAATTGAATCCCCTCGATGATATTTTATTGACATATTTTAATTCTACTAAACAAATAGTCACTATTACTTTTTTCGGCAATAAAAATACTCTTTTATATTTACGCGAATAAACGACATTATTAACTTATAACATTTTTGTAGGTTTATTTTGATTATATGTATTAGTAATATTCTATTATACATAAATAAATATATTGGCCCATTATTACACACAGCGCCATCTAGCTCCGTACGAGGCTTGTGTTACGGATCAGACAGTTGTTACACTACACATATAACTCTAAATACATAGATATCTAAATATATTGATATTATGGTTGTTAGTAATTAATCTGATCACTTTATTAGTCACGAATCAAATCATACAATATGACGTTTAGATATTTAATAACTCGGATATATCGGTTAACCACATCATAATAATAATAATGTAATTAATTTCATGAATCAAGTAGTATTGCGTTAAATAATTTATACATATTATCATAAATGATTAATAAAGTCATATCTGTATACGAAATATTTTTTAAACTATGCTAGTTACTGTGTATATTATAATACTAGCATTTCCCGCGGCTTCGCACGCGTTTTAAAGACCGGAAACCAATTTCTTTCTGATTTCTTCCCGTTTTTGCAACATTTTTCATTGATGCTCCGCTCCTATTGGTCGTAGCGTGATGTAATATAGCCTATAACCTTCCTCGATAAACGGGCTATCCAACACAAAAAGAATTTTTCAAATCGAACCAGTAGTTCCTAAGATTAGCGCGTTCAGCAAACAAACAAACTCTTCTGCTTAATAATAATAGTATAGATATACCTCAAATACTGGCTAAGCCAGAAAATTGTAACCCTTAAGAATAGTTTATGTTTTTCTCATTACTACATACGCTTACTCGAACAATAACTATTTTTATCTATTTAACCGTATCTAGAGGCGAACTCAATCAAAGTCGGCGTATGAAAAAAGGTAAAAATAACAAATATACCTATAATTTTTTTTTGCTAAAAATTAGAAAACAAAGATTTTTATTAAAATAAATATGATTTATTTTCAATAGGTTCTTGTGGTATATGCCAAAATTATTTTTAAAATGGCTTAATGTTATAAAGACAGTAAAATAAATTTTGACAATATTTACTACATAAATACTGAAACCAAAATTAGATATGATTTTCACTAAATATGCTGCTAACTGATGTAGAAACTCTATACAAATGCTTGGTTTATGCAAAATTTACGTATTCGTTTTCGTTCATCTAGTAGTTCGAAATCGACTAATTTGTTATCTCTACGTATTCAGCTTTTTTACTTACTTTTAGCTCGGGTCTCCCTTCAACTTGACGGGGATCAGATCATTCACCACTCTGGCCAAGTGTAGCTTGCTGGACTTCAAATGTCTTTCCAAAACTTGCTAAGTTTCCTCAGACATGCAGATTTCAAGATGTATTTCTTCGCCGTAACACAAGTGGTAATCGGGTTAGAAAGGATTCGCACATCAAAATAGCAGTGGTGCGAGACCCGGATTGGAACTCGAATCACTCTGTTACCCAAGCGAGCGTGTTACCACTGTACTACCGCTGCCTTAGTCTTAGTCTCTACATAATCATTTTTTATTTATTTAGGAGAAATTAGCGACATGAACAGCAAAATCCTTAGAGCAAGTATACGTACAAACTACTACCAATAAATTGTTATTAATTATTCTGACGAGCGCTCAGTTTTAATAATGCAGGTACGTTCGACCACAACCCACCAAATTCAGATAAACCTCTGCTTTGGCTTTAGTATTCAATAATTCAACACTATTATACTTCTAAATGAGTTTGAATTATGTTTTGAACTGTACATTAATTATGAAGCAGTGAAATATTGCTTATAATTTTCTCAAACAATGAAAGGCTTGATTTAAATGTCTTTGTTACCTTGCCGTTTGTGTATTCAATCCTTACTAATATTATAAATGCGAAAGTAACTCTGTCCGTCTGTCTGTCACGCTTTCACGCCAAAACTACTAAACCCATTTAAATGAAATTTTGAACACAGATAGTCTAAAGCTTGAAAAAGGACATAGGCTACATTTTAAGACGAAAAAGGGCTATAGTGGGTTAAAATAGGGAATGAAGATGATGTGTATGGAAATTACGTCATTTTTACAGCTAGGAGCCTGAAACTTATTTTTTAGACTTTTGAGTAGATAATTTATATTTAAAAATAGGACATTCAACGTTTGTAAAAAATATATCTTAAAGGGGGCACACAGCAACACTTCGAAAAAATATGCGATTCCCGCCTTATAGTCAACCAAAAGCCTTCCTTAGCCGACTAGGATACACTCACACTAGTCTAGTTAATTATTTAATCTTCCTCATCTTCTTCGTTTCTACCTCTTAAAGTAAGTAATTAAAAATTTAAGCTTTTCTCATATGACGTAGGTCAATGTCAGCCTATTAATATTTTTATAGCGATATCATTTTCTTTTACTGCTGCTTCGAAATGACACCTGCCGTTTTATTCGCAATACTTCGCTTCCGGCGACGAGGGTTTCCTGTTTAATTGAAATGGTTTTAATTTATAAAATAGTAGTTTTGGTTGACTACTGAAGGACTTACATACATATTTGACGAAGCGTTTAGCTCGGTTGGTAGCGACCCTACTTTCTGCGACAGCGGTCGCGGGTTCGAGTCCCGCTGGAGGCATTTGTTGAGTACGATTTTTTGTATTTCAGTCATGGATGTTTATATTTATATGTATGTATTTCAAAACGTAATATGTGTAGTATAATAACTGTCTGGTATCCGTAATATAAGCCTCGTAGTTTACCATGGAACTAGATGGCGTTGGTGTAATAATGCCCCAACATATTTATTTATTTATATTCATTCTTGTACAAGTCATCCTTGCTCTGCCCATACTATACGTTTAAACAGTTAGTATTAAATTCAACAGAAATGAGATATTTTCCCGCAATAAAAAGTATCATAATATTATGTGTTACCCATATAATATAACTAGCATTTTCCGCGGCTTCGCACGCCTCTGCTCCTATTGGTCGTGATGTAATATAGCCTATAGCCTTCCTCGATAATGGGACTATCCAACACAAAAAGAATTTTTCAATTCGGACCAGTAGTTTCTGAGATTAGCGTGTTCAAACAAACAAACAAACAAACAAACTCTTCTGCTTTATAATATTAGTATAGATTAGTATAGATATAATAAATTTTATAGTAATTAGTAAGAAACCCCGTAATTCCGTAAATATTATATTATAGATTTCTATACTGCTTTATTTTTAATACATACATATTATAGATACAAAAGTCTTGTTCCAACACCTTTCAAGGAGATAAATTAACTTCCACAGTCTAAATAAGGTGGTCAAAGAAGACGTCAGTAAGGTTTTAGCTAAATAAGCCTTGTTTCCGAGGTAATTACAGGCGCAGAGCCTGGACGGAAGCCAACTGGGTTCTACTGGAATTAGAAACGTGAAAGTTGTTGTGAATAAATTTTGTGCATTTATTAGATGTTCAATGATTTACATATTATGTAATATGTATATTATAATTCTTCTGTGCGTGTGTATGTGACTGAACTCCTAAACTTATTTTTGATAAAAAATTCGTTTTTATATAGATTTTATTCAAAGTCGCCAGTTCTTCTCAGGTCAGAGGTTTCTTCTTTCCGAACTGGTAGTAGACTCATGACGTTCAGTAAGAAATAGGCATGATGACAGTAACTAAAAACCACTAAAATAATGTGTTCATCTAATGAGATAAGATTAATAGGTTTTGAAAAGCGTATTTATTTTCATATTTAGGGCGAGATTGATATTTTATTTATTAAAATAAAACGACAAAATACAGCAGTCCGCCATGATAAGTTGAACACCAATCAGAGTGAATTACGTCACGGCCGTATAAACGTCACTTTGTTTTGTATAAAGTACTAACTAGGACGTTTAAATCTGCATTCTGCGTTTGTATTTTGTGAAGTATTTCATTATTTCTATCAATCAGTTGCTTAGTTTGTGTTTTCATAACATGGAACAAGGATTTACCAAGGCAAATAGCTCTAATTTGCCTAGAGTTGATTTGTTGATATTGGGGAAGTTTTTGGCATCAAACACTTTTGTTCAGCTGAGTTTAGAAATGTCAAGACTACAATGTAAGTTGTACATTATTATATCTTTATAAACAATAATTTAAAAATTCAAACCCGTAAAATTTTAATAATTTTTTCTGTATTAATAAAAAGCACTACGTAATAGATTAGAGATTGTTTCTAAAACATTGTTTTTATTGACTAAAACATATCGATTTCTTTGTTATAGATCCTCCAGGCCATCTTATGGGGATGACGCTGTAAGCTACGTTTAGCTTAAACGCGATGGAAATCTCTGCATAATAAAAGCTAAGAATTTATAGATATAACTGTTGGATCTCGCCGTGCAAGATTAAGCCACTTATTTCGCAATTTTTGATTGCGTGGGACGTAAACAAACAATTTGTTAGGTGTTTTTAATGACGTATTAACACACTGAGGGACCGCACAGCACTTGTCTTGTACACTTTTGAATTCATATTTAAACCCAAATTATCTGATTTGTAGCTTTGGCTCCCTAGTGTTTACAGTCAGATTATACGGCCGTGACGTCACAAGCAGACGCCATGACACCGTCGATCGTTTTGAAGCAAATTTTAAAACTTAAAATTTAAATAGCATTTTTTTCGTAATGAAACTTTGTTTCCTGCAGAAATAATGTATTTTTTGGAAATAGTTAATACTTTAAATCAATATAGGCCAGTTTTTCAAAATCAGTCATCATGCCTATTGTAACAATTTTTATGCTGAATAAAATATTTAGATTTGATTTGATTTGATTTGAAAAAAATTCGAGAATAATTTATATATGTATACGATATTTGGTCTACTAAAACATATTCTCGTTATATGATATAACTTTTTTATCAAAATATTCATCAAAACGAACAGATTATTACAACTTATTTAAAAAGTTAACTTCTCTACCTCTAACTCAACTTATTTAACTTATTTAAAAGTTTGATATTTATCGGGTTTAAGACCTTCAGGAAAACGTCTGTCGCGTCTGGTAGTAGATACATATTATACGAGTATAAATTGTTTGCAAGATATTATTTTCTCAACTGATGAGACACATAGTTTTTGAATGATGACTCTTGGTTTAAAGTGTAATATTCTATTTTGTATCTCCATACATAAAGTCCTTACATCACTTATTCAAACCGTCTTTTAGGTACATCGTTAGTGAAGTACTAGAACTGAATTTCTAACATCGTAGATTATATTTCACAAAGACCCTTCTATGCAGGAGACATTATTACGCATGAGCGAGCTTGCTGAAATGCATGCTCTTTTCTTTCACTCTTAGATTTTGATTTTTGTATTATGGTTATCTGATGGTTTTACGTGGTTTAAAAAGCATGGGGGTATAACACTGCTATATTTCTAGACCCATCAAATATTTATGGCTGTTATATTATCAAAAAATTAACTTAAAATCCTATTTATAGAATCTAATAAGCTATTTAAATAGCAGAATAAAATAATAGTATGTACAACGACATTCTTAGGGGTCGTCCATAAATCACGTGATGTTTGAATGGGGGGGGGAGGGCGTTCGGAAAAAATCACGAAATATCACCAGGAGGGAGGGGGGGTGTACCGAGTTATCACGTGATTTTTTTTCGCCGAATTTTTATAATAATAAGCCTAGTCACCTCCAAAACTTCTATGAAAAGTCCTGTACGGGAACTACTATTGCAAGAAATGGCACTATTAAAAGCTATGCTATGCTTTAAAAAATCGTGTATTATAAATTCTTCATAACAGATGATGAGACCAATAGGATGGGCCAAACATTCCCCCAGACACACGAAGCGTCGCTATTAGTAAGAATGGAAATGTAATAATGAACCGATTGGTCTTAATTGGATTGCTTATAAAAAGTATTGACATACTTCCATTAATACCATGTATAAAAATGAAGACATTCATAAATTATAAGTAACGTTACATTATTATAGTAGTTATAAGTTACAGACGGACGAATTATACACTCAATATGCTCACAAAATTTCATGAGAATCGGTCAAGCCGTTTCGGAGGAGTATGGGAACGAAAATTGTGACACGAGAATTTTATATATAAGGTTATACCTGTTAAGTGTTAATCTTTATTTAAAAATAATATTCAGATTTTTTAAGGTACTTTGTAAAAAAATACACGTGATTTTGAGTGGGGGGGGGGGGGTAATCTTAAGCCTCACCACGTATCACCATGGGGGAGGGGGGGTCTAAAAAGTTGCTTAAAAACATCACGTGATTTATGGACGACCCCTTACCTAATAACCATAATATATACTACTATCATGAATTCATTTATATTTAAAATTCAAATATATACGCTTTATGAAACAGTATATAACAGTGTGCATTTATTTTATTATTGAATTTCCACGAACAGCTACTTTATTTTTTGAATTTTATCACAATAAAGCAATTAAATCAAAAAACGCGTCCATCGAGGTGTTATAAAAACCATTCAGTTTAACCCAAGCTTTGAAATGTTTCGAAACATTTCGTCCACTAAGCGATATTCAATTACGTACACATGCATTTTCGTTGAAAGCCAATTTTTATATGTAAATGAAAATAATTGAAATACCTAGTTACTTTATTCATAGTAAGTCTTCATTATATTGGCGTTCACATTGTCGTAGTTAAGAACTATCTCTGAATTCTTGATTGTGAATCCAGTAGTTAACTAACTGAGTAACTGTGGGAAATCGGATTAGTTCTGTCTACTTAACTAATGTGAATATACCATCCGTTTGAGGCTTGGAATTGAGTGAATGTAGTAACTTCTGAATATTCTATTATTATCATCATCATCATCACTACATAGTATAAAACAAAGTCGCCTTTTC
Organism: Boloria selene; assembly: GCA_905231865.2. Lineage (NCBI taxonomy): Eukaryota > Metazoa > Arthropoda > Insecta > Lepidoptera > Nymphalidae > Boloria > Boloria selene. The sequence continues at coordinate 1,160,370 of HG993132.1, forward strand.
TGTCCCTATATCCCTATATCCCTATGTGCGCTTAAATCTTTAAAACTACGCAACGGATTTTGATGCGGTTTTTTTTAATAGATAGAGTGATTCAAGAGGAAGGTTTATATGCATAACTAGCAGATCCCGCGGCTTTACCTGTGCTAAATCTAGGGAAGAGCCCGAGCGAAGCGAGGGCGAGTCGCTAGTTATAGTATACATAGAATTTTACAACAATGATCAAATCTAAAGCATGCAATTGTTGGATAGTGTCTTATATTAGAAATGTTTACTGAAAATAAATTGGAAAATTTTTATCTCGATGTTACAAATATTTCAGCACAATTAAAAAGGCACAATCGTTCAAATTGAGAAGTTGAAAAGTTCAATTATTTCCCGCGGCTCCGCTCGCGTTCTAAAGACCGACCTTTTTGAAGATATATAATTTTAACCGACTTCAAAGAGAGGAGGAGGTTATATTTTAGAAATTTTATTTACTTTAACTAGCTGAATACACCTAAACTTAGTGACGAACTCAACCGAAGCAAGGGTAAGTCGCTAGTAAATAAAAAAATGTGTTGAGACATTAGTATAATTATTAGTAGTTTCGCAAATAACCAGACGATTTTAAAGTTTTAAGTCAAAAACTAAGTAAACAATAAGTATGGAAAGATAAAGCCTGCTGTAAAGTAATACGGCATTTAAGTTTGTTTTGAACTACGAGGTAATAAAAACCATATCCTGCTTTTTGTAGAAAAGTAATCTAAGTTTCTCCATTAATTCACTAATATTGTCACAGAAACTCAGTGTTTGTACAAAAGTTGAACAAATATCTGTTTCGTTTCATTCCACAAATACTTACGTGTTTGGAGCCAAGAAGTTTTGCTCTTTCTATATTAATCTCATGCAACGTTGCATTTTTAATTAATTTTAAATATTATATTCTACTATTTGTATAACATTGGCCGATATAGGAATCTTAAATAATATTATAAAGCTGAAAAGTTTGTTTGTTTGTTTGTTTGTTTGTTTGTTTGTTTGAACTCGTTAATCTCAGGAACTATTGTTCCGAATTGAAAAATTCTTTTTGTGTCGGATAGTTTGTCTATCGAGGAAGGATGGCTATATTACATAACGCTACAACATCACTTCCAGATCTGCGAATCTGCGGGAAAGGCTAGTGTATACATATTTAGTAGAAATAGTAATTATTATCGACACACAATCTGAATCTATAGTTTTTAGTATTTTTTTCCTGTTCGTCTGTTTGACTGGAACCTGGAAGCTGTTTTAGAATTTTCAAAACTTATAAAACAAAAATCAAAATAAATCCATGACAAAATACGAAAAGATATAAACTAGAAATAATTTAGAAAGAAATGTATTTTTTATCTTGCTTTATATATGAATACTTGAATAGGACCTGCCCTTTAGATCAAATTACAATCTAAGTCACTCTATTTCTTGCGTGACCGTGATAAAAGCTCGGAAGGAAGTCCTTATGCTGTGTATACATATTATGTGTATATACGTTACCATCTTACCACATTTTATTTAATGTATACTATACAGTGTATATAAAATCTGTAAGTTATAGGTTTAAAGAACTTTAATATCAACAAAGACACTATTATCACTTGACACACTGTGATACCAGAAACTAAAGTAGTTACGTACTATAATTCATTGCCATTATATGTACTATTATTGTAATGTAGGTATACTTAAAGAATTCACAAGCAAAACCAAAATAAAAACAAATTATACATATTAAATTTTATAATATGAGTTATATTTTCTTTTCTCTACATTTTAAAGCTTTAAAGCTCTAGCATTCAAAAGCTCGTCAATAAGCAAAAGAAATCGTTGATAAGAGATAAGGAAACGTTACTGAACTGTCATTGTATGGATAAACTTTGAAAGCGCTAGTGCATCTTATGTCCGAAACTCCTTTTAACAACTTAGAAGTATTACCACTTTCGCATATTTAAGCTGTTGATACGAGTATAACTCGAGTAGCCAAACCATGCAATTTTTTTTATACGTTGGGACATTATTACACACAGCGCCATCTAGTTCTGTGGTAAGCTACGAAGCTTAGTGTTACGGATACCAGATAGTTGATTTGCTACATATATAAGTTTAAATACATACATATTATAAATATAAACACCCATGACTGGAGTACAAACATCCGAGTATAAGAAATGAATGCCCCCAGCGGGACTCGAACCCGCGACCGCTGGCGCAAGAAAGTAGGGTCACTACAAACTGCGCCAAACGTGTCGTCGAAATATTGTACCCGTTTGGTCAATCAGCTCTTGTCTCATTTCTATGTTCATAATATATTCGTGCATAGTAGATTGGACATACTCTCCATTTTTATGGTTTCTTTTTAAATAAAGCTGATCTTGGATATATTTTAGTAGAAAATATACATATAACAGCTAAAGGTGGAATGGATAATTCATTTCAAGAACGTTTATTTTTATAGGTTAAGTTGAAACTAGTGTTTTTGTTTTAATTTACTGACTACGTGACTCTTATTAGATAAATTACTTTGCAAATGAGTAAATGCTACATAAAATTATTTACGTTTTATTTTAATAAAATTTCAAAAGTCCAACGAAATTAATAAAACTTAATATTAACCTGTATTAAATTTAATATAACAGAACTTAAAATTTATTAATATTAATTATTTTGGCAATTCAATAATAACCTAAACGACCTACTTTACCTAGGGGGCTAACTTCACTAACTTCATAAAACTTATTCCTATATTTATCTTCCTATTTATGATTATTAGCTGTTATACTCGCCACAAAAATACTACAAGTATTTGAGGAGACCTTAGAACCTTGGAAAAGTTAAAGGTTAAGGTCAATAGTACGCAATTTATCACGCGCTATCACACTAAGTGTGTCGAGACTAGAGATAAATAGTGAAGCTGGGCGTCTCATTGTGACAAATGTACACTATCGTTACGGATTTCGGGTGACGATGTCAGATGAATAGGCTTTAGGTCAGATCTGCTGTTTAGGCGTGATTTGTATACGTTTCTATGGTAGTTATCGTTAGTAATGCGCACGTTCGGAATATCTAATGAAGCGTCCTGTATCTCTAAGATTTCCATGCAAATTTAGTTTTCAATTTTATTAGTACTGCTTTATAAGAAGAAAGATATATAAGAAGGATAGAATAGAAAAATATAGTATTATATTATGAAAAAAAATAATTAATTATTTTTAATGCTAGACTGAGAAAGCTGAACTTTTCAAGTTACGTCAGTTACCTTAGTCAAAATTATATTTTTATATCCTTCGCCGTAGAAACCCTTGGCCATAGAGTCAAAGTGCTAAGCATTTTTTAAAAGACATAACACCTCGATTTATCGCCTCTACTGGTGACAGAAGAGCTGGCTCATTTCTCGCCCAAAAAATCGGCATTGCCATTCAGCGACTGAATGCGGCCAGCATTATTGTCACTATTCTACGCGGACACGACTTGTACAGTAATAATTAAGTGTACACTTGCTTTGTATATATAGTTAAGTTTACTTGTAATTTGATTTATTGTAAATAAAGTCCCTATAATTATAGAGGATTTTCTAGAAAAAAATGCTAGACTTGATATAATACATGCAATAGGTAGTATGGATGTACATCATAGATACTGAATAAATAAATAGCTTGACTTAACAATTTTATATACTTGCATTAACTGTAATAACCTTTATATTAGTAGATTCTATTTACGTATTATGTGGAACAATCGAGTGTTATGCATTAACTTATCCGTGATAATTGAACCCAAATCTGAATAAATCTAAAGTGAAGGCAACCAAAATATACTCTGTTATATAAAAGCTTTATAGAAATAGGCTTTCAAATGATAAAAAAACTAGTAAAAGCTCGATTGGACTCTATAGACTTTTGTAGGAAGCTGATCGAATGTGAGCTTTAGTACGTGTTCGTTATACTTTCTATAGGCAAGTTTTCAATGTTATAACTACTATTAAAATAGATTTAAATGTTTGACGTAATCTACAAGTTACATAGCAAAAATTAATAATTTTCGCATTTCCGAAATTATTAAGTTAATTTTTCATTATTAGAACATAATTTTCTTACCATCGAAATCATAATAATTGTATAGATATTGTATTTATTATTACTCTCTAAGAATTTGAAAGTTTTTAGTCAATATATTTTTTTAAATACTATTTTATTTTAATAAAACAAATGTCATATTATGTTATTATGTAAATATGAAACTCTTATATTTTTTCTGAGTTGCTGAGTTCACTCTGCTGAGCACGGACCATCATTAAGTACGACTTGGTCGAACATGGACGAATAGGTCTTTATCCACCACGCAGGAAAGGCAAATCTTTGCAGGTTTTTCACGATATATTCCTTTAGCGATTTAATATATATTAACTTACATTTTCTTTGATTTTTTTAATTAATATAACCTTCCGTGGACCTTAAAGAACATCCAAAAAATAGCCGAATTGTTCATTCTCGACTTTTGCGCTTAGCCAATATAGATAAAATTAAATGATTAAATCGCCTGATGCGATAAATATAGCAATATCATTTCTCAATTCTTTGCTATAGTACACTTGGAGTACTAACTATATTATTAACTTTGTCTTTACAATCGGCTACAAAACAACTTTATGGCTAGGAAGTACTACGAATAAAATAGTGGAACCAATTACGCTCAAATTTTAGCTAATCAAATAAGGCGTTGATTTGCTTTTTGCTGATCAATTTTTGTCTTTTCCATTTTTTTCCTTATTTTTTCTATGATAATAAACGAACATATAAGAATTGAATGCATCTTTTATCCAGCAAGCAATCAAGGTAAAGCTATCGGAGGTGAAACTTCCAAATAGCGTTAGCCAGACTTGCTTTAATATTCCGATTGTTAGAACAGTCACCGCAATCGGTTTGAAAAATCTGTGCATTTGAAGTACAATTTTGTGGAATTTGATTTCTGAATGGTGAAACGTGCGCGAGAAAAATGTGGTTAGTTTTTGGCGGATATTAGGTGCATGGATGATTGATGAAAACGAAGGTTTATTGGGGAATGAAATATGAAATCCTAATATAACTTTGCAAAAAATTTGTGTTTCACTGGAACCTATTCTGGAAAAAAATAAGTATAGTTGGAAAATACAAAATAGTGAGTAGATTTAATAATAATTAAATGTAACTTTGAAGTACATATAATTCCTGTGGTCTCCAAAATGGCTGGAGTGATTTTGAAAAAAATACTAGTCAATCTTAAGGATAGCTCGAATAATCCTGTGTTTTAGAGTGACATCGCAGGCGAAGTCGCGGTAATTTCGAGTATGTAATTATACGTATTATAATTGCACGTATTATAATTACAGTAAACGTAGAAAAGAAATTTCAAAATAACATGTCAACCTGTTATATTTACTATTATAATATTGTCCCATAAATTACTTTATCATCTTTATTTATAGCTTAAAGATCTTTTTATACTGAATAGAAAACACCCGGATACATCTTAGTGACACTATTCAGTATTCAAACATTCATGATTTATGAAGTAACGTATATTTTGTACCTTTCCATAACAGTAGAGTAATATGTTTTTATATTCATAAATATTTATTTTAGCAAGAGTAACCAAATGATCTATACTAATAAAATGTCTTATCTATACTAATATTATAAAGCTGAAGAGTTTGTTTGTTTGTTTGGTTATTTACCAAACAAACAAAAAATCAACCAACCAACCGGTTCGCTCACGATAAATCTACTTAATCTACTAATCTCTTAAGTACTTATAATTTGAACAAAAGTAATCTATATACGTCAATAGCTAATCTTAACATATCACTTTAATGATTAGAGTCACGCTCTGTAAGTAAGTTGAGGTAAGTTCCATTATCGGAAGAGAAATCCCTGAATCATCAGCGCGACCCTTAGGTTATAATTATATCGTGGAGTAAGAGATAAGAGCAGTAAGGTGTATTTTTTGATAAAAAAGGCATGAATTACAATGCCAAGATTTTGGTTTAAAATTTATTCATGTACATTTGCGAAAACCAAGCCATTGAATGTAATATAGCAATATTTAGTTATTAAATGTTATTTTGACTACGAAATCAAGAAAAACGGGTTCAAAACCTTGATATTTTCAAATGTCTACTAGTCCCACAAGTACCTATCTACGACTATATAATAATTCACAATCTCTCCAGTTCCTAGCTTGTACCAAGCAGTCATGATAGGCCGTGTCGGAATTTCACAGATTTTTGATTTTTTCTTTGGATTATAATGTCGATATTATGAAATGCCATAATCGGTTCGTGACTTGCACGTATAAAACTTCGTCAACTTTATATAGAAATCAAAATTATTCAATCTTTTAATCACAAGAAATTCGCCGTCTCCTTGGTAAGCTACGGAGGAAGCTTGTGCTACGGATACCAGATAGTTGATATACTACATATATAAGTTTAAATTTATACATACATATTATAAATATAAACACCCATGACTAGAGTACAAACATCCGAGTTTAACAAATGAATGCCCCCAGCGTGAGTCGAACCCGCGACCGCTGACGCAAAAAAGTAGGGTCGCTCCAAACTGCGTCAAACGTATCGTCAAAAAATAGGTAAAAAAACTTTTTAAGTTAAACGGTTTTATGTTAAACATGCATTGCAATGTTTAAGATAAATGTACTTAAAACCAAAAAATAATAAAATAGATACAGTCGTGGGAATTATAAACATATGCATAGACTAGACTAAAATAAAACCGTGGGGCACGTCAATAGATATAGGCCAACTGCCTAACGACGAATTAAACGATTCTTCTATCGCACATTAAGTCGATAATTTGTAGACAATTGACGTGCCAAAAGGGGCAAGGCTATGTACAACAAGATGCGCCTGAGTTTTGAGGGGAAAACGCTAACGACATATCATTTTTATCCACCCTAATGCCATACACTTCTCGGCGCGTTTTAACCTTTCACATTAACTTGGGTGGTGTACCGCTAACGACGTATCATTTTTAGCCACCCTAACGCCACACAGTCCTCAAAGGCTGGAATAATCTATATATATATATATATATATATATATATATATATATATATATATATATATATATATATATATATAATCCGTTATTACACCAAAAAATAATATATAGATACAGTAGGTACATATACTTCTTATAAGGAGAGCAATAACTGGTATAAGGGCGGCCTTATCACTAAAAGTGATTTCTTCCAGGCAACCTAGTCGGTAAAGAAGCCTGTGGGGTTGCACGGACAGGGGATGGTGTATTGAGGAAGAAAAGAAAAATACATTATACATACAATACGCTAAATATACATATTATAATATAAATACTATACATATATAATATAAATATATACGTATATATTCTACAATATACTTACATAGAGATAACATAAATATACCTACATAAGCTTATAGCGATAAATAGTAGGTTTTAAGACGACGTTTGAAGCACTGTATTCTTCTTGTCAAGCCCTTTTATTTGATACCCATGTTGATGGGATTGATAAAACCTAAGTTATCCGCAATTTTGATTTTGAGATAGGCCGCCATCTTGGATTTTAATTTTATATAGTACATTGTATTCTACTGGTTGAGCACTTTCATTTGATACCCATATTGATAAGATTGATAAAACCTACGTTATCCGCCATTTTGTAGCGGCCGCCATCTTGGATTTCAATTTTTTATAGTATATTGTATTCTGCTTGTTGAGCTCTTTCATTTGATACCCATATTGATGGGATTAATAAAACATAAATTATCCGCCATTTTGTAGCGGCGGCCATCTTGAATTTATAATGATAATGAATAAACATAATTGTATTGTCACCAAAATCCAAAGTGTATACAAAATTTCAGATTAATCGGTTGACAGGAAGAGGGTGAAATTTGAATTACTAAATTTGACCCAAGAATAAATAATAAATAAATAATAAATAATAAATAATAAATAATAAATAATAAATAATAAAACAAACGGGGTGAGCTAAATAAAACCGTTTAAAAATTATTTACTCCTAACATATATTACGACTAATCCTATAATCAATTCACTCAATTTACAGGGGCTATTTTATTCACTTGGAAATAACGCAAGCTAATTCTGGTCGAAGATAAATTAGCTATCCGCGATCAGTGTCATGTTTGTCAGTAACGGAGGATAGGCATTAAGTGGGAAACGGCCATGTAGTCATTATGATACTGGCTGACGTTTAGAAATATGGTTATTGGCTTAGCTATCATATTTAAATAGTTCGTAATAAATTTCCAATGTATACTAAACATTTTAAGGTTTTTTTTTAATTTTTTGTACATTTTTCTATATACATTTCCTTCTAAACTTAGCTTAGCTTAGAACAGATGTGCACTTACTAAAACTCTATCAGACACACTTTTGTAAAGCAAAATAGAGCATATATGTGAAACAGAATATTAAATACATCGTAAATCTGCTTCTTATAAATTTCCGTTTCTTTATACAAGCTTTCATTTCATATCTGACAAGTACCTTTTCATTTCTAGTATTAAAATATTATTAATTTACAAGTAAAATTTCTCTTACTTATATGAAAACTTCAAACTCTAAATAATGTAGTATTTGGCTAAAAATTAAGTAGTTTTCGGCCTCTTTATAAATTTTCACTGCTAGCTAGATGTTTGTTTTTCAATGCGAGAGTATCAGGTCATCGACCACGACCATTTCACATGTATTTCAAAATCTTGCTAAGTTCTCTCAGAAATGTAGAGTTTTGCGAAATGATTCGGATATGAAAATATCAAAGGTTTGAGACCCAAGATTTGAACCCAGTTTCGGCGCGCATTTTCATTGCGGTACAATTGGTTTAATAAAGCAACAGTGTTTTTACTTACTATTTATTTATATGAATTTCTCCGACCGATCCTGGATCATTGAGACTAGCCAACTGCGTCGGAGATATTATAAATCAGTGCGTGTATGCACAGACACAAGTGCACTCTCTATTCCTATCACTCTCATACTCCAGTGGGAAGGCTGTTTGACACGACCAGTGAGAGTTAAGGCGCAGGACCGACTTTACGTGCTCTCCGAGACACGGGGGTGACGCAACGCCAACTTCCCATCTCCGGGGGGTTATTAAGGCTCACTAAAAAGAAAGACTCAACTAAACTTGGCCCGACCCGGGACTCGAACCCAGGACCTCTCGATGTATGACCGTACATGCTAGCCACTACACCACCGAGGCAGTTACTATATAATAAGTATGAATCAAATTCACGGTAAGTTCAACTACTAATAATTATTTCTTTAAAAAGCCTTGGTTTCTAATTCGTACTTGACTAATATTTCAATTTTGAAAGCAAGAATTTCAATATCACAGAAGAACAAAAGTTTTATTATAATTCTAACTAAGATACTTTCAACTATAATAGAGTGTTTGAATTAAAAATTCTTCTATAATTTGCTCTTTGAATTTCTTTATACTTGAAATTGAATAGCAATTCACTACTGGCTACAATAGACTATCTGTACCATTAAGAAAATATACTACCATTAAATATCAAATGCAGCTTTGTACAGAGCAGTGGAAATAAATGGGCAAAAGCTCGCGCCAACGCTTAAAGCTCAGTCTCTCACACTCACCGTATGTTTATTGAAAACTATAATAGTTCGCAAAAATCTAAGGATTTTCTAGAAAATTTGATGTCAAAAACGCTTTTCGTAAGTAAAGTGAAAGTTTTTTAGTGCATTTTTATGTCTGAAGTTTTAAACTTATTAAGTTTTAAGCATATTATAACAGTTTACGCGAATATTTGAAATGTTTGTTCAAATTTTCAACATTTTTACTATGAATTTTGGTCCCGATGTTACGATAGTTAAACAGCAAATATATTTAACTCCTTTTTACACGAAATAATTTTAACTTCTTCCTTAGTTTTCTCTTCTCAACTGTTGGATAGGTAAACTTTACTTTTCAGATTTTAAAGGTATAATATCAACAATCTTCAGACAATTTCCTCTCAGATTTTAATGACTTTAATCCAAAGACTTAGAAGTTTAAGCTAATTTTAAATCTTGCACCAATTCCTTCGTAAAATTTCATTTATTTAATATCAAAAGTTTCATTCGGATACAGAGTTTCATATTTTCACACTTTAAGACGTTCAAAGTACAATTTGGCGTAACTTTTCCTGGCGAAATGTACATTCGAGATTATTTTAACTTAGTATGCGCTTAATAGTTAACTAGTATGTAGAAATTTTTATATTCTTAGAAAAGTAATTGTAAAATACTCGTACCAATTTGGAACTATTTTAAAAATGGAGTTTTTCATGTTGTTATGATGTATTAAAAAAAATCCTAATGGATGGTATAATATTATAAACCAGCTACTATTGAACCAAATTACATCAAAATATGTCTTGTGGCATCTCGTGACCACATGTTTCACTAACAGACATACAGATAATTAAACATTTGCCAAACCCTGCTCTTCAGTTAGAATTTTACTATAAGTTGATATCTGATACGAAAGTTCATGTTTTAAAAACCAATTTTTATATGAAACGTAAAATGGCTTAAGTCATCAAAAGATAAGAAGGTTTCTAAAACTTAAATCTCGACTCGACATCAGAGAAGGGAAAACTGGTGACCTCATTTGTAGCTGAAACCTAATCAGAATCTCCTTAATAGGTATTATAAGTAGAAACATTACGTATTTGTATCAAAATTCACTATTAGTACTGTGAGAAAATGTATAGTTGTTCAAGATTTTCTACATAATAGGTAATATTATAATACATTAGTTAAGCACTTGCCATTCTTTCCCCATATCGTAAAGGGTAAAATTCGATAAGCTTAGAATGCCACTAAATAAAATTATATGAGATAAAGTGTAGTAAAAAATTGAGAGTATTCATGAAATCGGTTTACATTTTCAAGTTGTAACCGAGCAAATATAACTCGTTAAAATATTCAACTCTCGTTAAAACTTTTTGGTAGCTTTATATAATGGTCATATATTGTTTAACGAGTATTATTGTAATATTATTTAAAAAATTACTTTTAATACTAACTGAAAATACTTTACTATAGCTGTTAAAGCAGAGAGAAACTGTAAGTATGTTTTTTTTATTTCTAATGAAAGTGATTTCTTTCCCCATTAGGATCAGGCCATAGCTTGAAAAAATAAATACCCTATCCACCATGTCGGCCAAGTACGGGTTGGTGGGCTTCACATGTCTTTCGCATATAATTTTCTATTTTATATTATAAACATATTTGACGACACGCTGGCTCAGTTTGTAGTGACCCTACTTGTTGCACCAGCGGTCGCGGGTTCAAGTCCCGCTGGGGGCATACATTTGTTGAGCACGAATGTTTGTACTCCAGTCATGGGTGTTTATATTTATATTATGTATTTATTTAAACTTATATATGTAGTATATTAACTATCTGGTATCCGTAACACAGGCTTCTTTGTAGCTTACCACGGAACTAGTTAGCGCTGTGTAATAATAATGTCCCAACAAACATAAAATGCACCTAGGTTCGTTTAGAGTAAAGTAAGTTGTATTAAAATAGTCATCATCATCGAAACAGAGGCTGAAGCTAAAATTTTTATTATATTTGTCTGTCTGTCTGGTAACGTAATACGTTAATTAGTAGTGAAGTAAAATATCTCATATCGATACCTTAGTTCGCAAATCGGCTAACTCCTTTTCAATATTTTTTTAAAGGCTACGAAAATCAAGGAATAATAATAATACTTATTATAAATTCAGAACAATATTTTTTTAGAATAACTATATATTCTTAATTAATCTAAAAAAAACATTTTGTACGAGTTTGTAACACTTATTATTGAAATAATAACGATTTGTGTGGTCCCTTAAAAAGTTCACGTTAACGGAGTTAGCCGATTTTCGAATTAAGGTATCGATATGTTACGGCTAATAGCCGAAGTGCGGCTACACCTAGTTTTAGCCGGCTACAACTAGGTGCAGCCCGCCACATGCGGTTAATCTTAGGTGTATCCTACTTATCTTCGGTTACAACTAGGTTTAGCCTTCATTATAGCGGCTAGAACTAGGTACAGCCGCACACTGGTGGTTAAACTTAGGTGTATCCTATTCATCGTCGGCTAGAACAAGGTTTTCAGTTCAGTTGTTTTGAGATTCTAATTTTGCGTTTTCCGATTGATTCGATTACATGGAATAAATAAAAGACAGGGATGTTTAAGTGACATTTATTATTTATTATTTGACAGGCAAATATCTTTTAACAAAAAAAGGCGTTATTATAAGTAATTAAAACAGAAAATATTATAAATCTGCGCGCGGGCCGGTCGCGACGTCAACTCATTCCCCGCGTCTATACCGCGCTGCCAACTTGACGAACTCTTTAGTGCCTACTTACTGTAGTTTTTACTACAGAGGGACTCTCCATATTAAAAGACGAAATTTCATTTCAGTTCATAATATAATTCAACACAATTACGAGTATAAATCTTGTTTCGGACTGGCATGGTTTATGGCTTGTCTAGGATAAGATATCTTATCTACCGGGGTGATGATACAAAATCGATTCAATCAGGAAACGCAAGATACGAATCTCAAAATAAAACCAAAATCCTTAACTGAACTGAAAACCTAGTTCTAGCGGATAATAAATAGGATGCACCTAAGTTTAACCACCAGTGTGCGGCTGTACCTAGTTCTAGCCGCTATAATGAAGGCTGAACCTAGTTGTAACCGAAGATAAGTAGGATACACCTAAGATTAACCGCATGTGGCGGGCTGCACCTAGTTGTAGCCGGCTAAAACTAGGTGTAGCCGAACTTCGGGTATTAGCCGTAACAGATATATGAAATCTCTATTCTGTTAAAACGTATATAGAGACGAACCGAGAAGGGCGAGGATGAATGGCTAGTAATTAATAATTTTCTAATTGATTTCTAACACGTGCCTTTGTAGAGGCTTCCCGTTAGTAATTTCTTTATATATATACTAATATTATAAAGCAGAAGAGTTTGTTTGTTTGTTTGTTTGGTTGAACGCGCTAATCTCAGAAACTACTGGTCTGACTTAAAAAATCTTTTTGTGTTGGATAGTCCATTTATTGAAGAAGGCTATAGGCTATATTTCATCACGCTACAACCAATAGGAGAGGAGCATCATTGAAAAATGTTGCAAAAACGGGAAGGGCGAGCGTTAGTTCTGCGAGGGACCGTACCGCACGACTCAGAAAGAATTTGGTTTCCGGGCTTTAGAACGCGTGCGAAGCCGCGGGAAATGCTGGTCTTTATATATAAAAAGACTTTTTTAGAAGTTTTTGTCTGTGTATAGTACTTATAGTGTACTACCTTATGACTTACACCACAGAAAACTTCCGTTTTTAGGCCAGTATTCCAGTAGTTCGAATTATTACCTATTCACCAAAGTTTCATCACTATGGAATTAATAGTTTATTTATTTATTTTATTTATTTATTAACCCCTCGAACAGCGCTAAACCGCAGGCGGTTTGGTCACGTGACGTCTAAAAAATTCCGCTCATAGTATCAAAACCCCTGGCGGCTTCGCCCGAGCATCCCACTTTGAATCCAATTTTCACTAATACAGAGTCTACTTTTATATGGAAAACTTGTGTTCATTAGGTTGACTATTAAATTTTACGTAATGGTAATACTGCTATATACGCGGCAACACAAAAATGACGCAATCCAACCAGTACATTGTGACAGTGCGGTTAGTGCTACAACTCGCTCGTGCGCTCCCGTTATTTCTCAAATATAATAAGGTAAGTGCTTTATTAATTAATAACTATTGTGATAATTGTATTCCTTGATAAATACTAAAGCTATTTATAAATTCAAACTTATCGTTTTAGTTGTATTTTTTACTATTTTCGTATTATATAGACGGTCAAATTTCTCGCCTTGTTCAAGTGATTTCCGTGTGAATGTAACTAAATATACGTATTTACAATTAAAACAAACCCATTTGTTATAAAATAATAAAGAATTCAAAGCTAAAACGAACAAAAATGTTAAATAAAGAAACTTTATATCCACGGCCGCCATCTTGTAGCGGACATTGAAAATTCAATTAGCAAAAGTAGTCTTTATGTGTAAGACAGCGCCTAATGCCTAAGGCCTATAATAGCATCGCAGTCCATATTAGTGGTCAAAGTCGTAGGAATGTGGCATCTATTACATTGTTTTTTATGCTCGATACTTTTATAGTGCAATCTATTTTTAGATTTTATGTTTATATAAAATATTGAATATACGAACTTTTTTTTAAATATATTTTTAAATCTTCTTTTTCTTTTTATATTAGTTAGTTATATTTATAATTTGTATATTAATATTTATATATAATATTTTTATGTATGTATGTAAATGAAATATTTTTATTTAGATTTTATTTTTGTATAATAATATTGAATACAAGAAGTAACCATACAATATTTAGCGAAAACAGTCCTTTGTTATAACAAACAAAAGCGCGCGCCGTATACTACGTGTTTCGCGCGGCTATGCTTATGAATTAAATTTATATCAATAAATATTATGAACTTATAAATATAAGTAATTATATATTCGTGTGTGTAATTTGTTGTGTTATTTTTTCAGCTTCAAAATGTGGAATCCGGGAGTGGATTCCCCGCCAAGAACTTTCTTGAACATCCTAGAAGAGGAGGATGAGGAGGAGGAAGTTCCATTATCAGACGTCGATGAGGAGATGGAGGAGCTTTTTGAAGAGATCGAGGTATTTACCATATATTTAATTTGATGTACGATAGGTACATTTTGAACTCTCACTTAATGTCTTGCTTTCTTTTTTTAAAGGACCTATCAGTACAGCCCCTCGAAAGAGGTGATGAGGCGGCCCTGGTGAACTGCGATGAAGAGGTATGGACCATATTTTTGTAATTTGATGTACGATAAGTACATTACAATTTCAACTTTCTAGCTATCACGGTTCATGTGATCCACCCTGGTGACAGACAGACGGACAGCGGAGTCTTAGTAATAGGGTCCCGTTTTACCCTTTGATTGATTCATCTGTATCATCAATGATAACTATTTTAATTTTCAAAAACATTTCAATATACAGAAATATTCGACTGTTTGAATTTTATTATATGTACAGATTTTACTAATAATAATAATAATATTGTAAATAATTATTTTTTTTCTTTTTATCTTTATTGTTGGATTTAATTGTAAGTAAAATTTTACACATCATCTGTGTAAATTTCAACTTTCTAGCTATCACGGTTCATGTGATCCACCCTGGTGACAGACAGACGGACAGCGGAGTCTTAGTAATAGGGTCCCGTTTTACCCTTTGATTGATTCATCTGTATCGTCAATGATAACTATTTCAATTTTCAAAAACATTTCAATATACAGAAATATTCGACTGTTTGAATTTTATTATATGTACAGATTTTACTAATAATAATAATATTGTAAATATTTATTTTTTTTTTTCTTTTTATCTTTATTGTTAGATCTAATTGTAAATTAAACATTTTATGAACATAAACATTTTTTATTTATAAAACCTCAATACATGTATCATAAGAAATAAATATAAACACTTATCGACTTTGTTCAAATATATGGATGTCACGTCACTACGGCCAATCGTCTTTTTTAGGTAAAAACGCTTGTTTTAGAATTAGTTTGTTTTCCTTTTTTTTGTATTGAGCTGGAACAAAACTTTATATTATTATCATAAATAAACCTTTGTAATCCTTATCTAGTAAAATTCAATATAAAATAAAGTAGATTTTATGGAAAAAAATGTCCCTAAAAAAATGTCTAACTTTTTTTTGCGCTTTTCGCTTTTATTATTCTTACATTAGATATAGCTTTAAGTATTTTACATCTATAAATAGATAAACTATTAACCTAGAAATATCCGTTTACAGAACTAAGATAGGTAGTCTAGTTCTGTTTATATTAATCTTTTCCCGCCGCGCGGCATAAAGTCGCGTAAAACAGTAGCGCGGCGGGTGAGTTTATGAACTCTAATGTTATTAGTATATTTTTTTTGCGTTTCTTGAGGGGTTAATACGGATCTCCAAGAGTATACATACATTACATTCACAATTTACTTAAATCTAACATATTATTTTAATATATAACCAATTATAGGAGAAGACATCATTCGCTAAAAAAACAATGCTTTGCTTAAAAAAAACTCATTAAATTCTAAAAAAAATAGGAAACGCATAAAATTTAAAAGACCATCTTTTCTATTTTAATTACGTACCTATATGTACTAAAAAAATTGAGTGCATAATATTAAATATACTGACACCAAATCATATATAAGCAAAATTCGCCTTTACAGAACGTTGAATTATGGTCAACATTTTGTCGTGACTGTGGCTATAACATAACCATAGCAGATATCCTCAATGTAGGTGATTGGGGTCTGAATGGTCGGCAAACTAGGCCGGAACGAATTAATCGCTTTCCGTCCTTTGATAAACGTATGGGCATGCTTTTATTTATTTTGATTCTTATTACGTTGTATAAAACTATCGTTGTGGCGTAATAGTGCTTGGTTTGCTCCTAACCTTGAAGTTTACAGATACAGTGCTTGTATTAGTTATGCAAACTGGAAATCAAATCAAATCAAATATGCCCATGTTAGAAATGTGGTAGAAGAAAAATATTGGTGTGGTAGAAGAAAAACATTGGTCTTCCACGTGACACTGGCGAAATAATATGTGCTCAACTGACACGCTTTGAAGCCATTAACAAGAGAATTGAATTGAATTGAAAAATATTAGTCGGATAACCTTTATACAAAGGTGTATGTTAATATTATATAATTAACGCTTAAATATAATACGAATAAACTGTGTCGAATCTTTACGCTAAATGTTGTAATTTTTGGAAATTCTTATTGAATAAATAAGTAAATAAATAAATAAGTTGGGACATTATTACAGCATAACAGCGTCATCTGGTTCCGTGGTAAGCTGCGAAGGAAGCTTGTGTTACGGATACCAGATAGTTGATATACATTATATATAATTTTAAATACATACATATTATAATTATAAACACCCATGAGTGGAGTACAAACATCGGAGTTTAACGAATGAATGCCCCAGCGGGACTCAAACCCGCGACCGCTGGCGCAAGAAAGTAGGGTCACTACAAATTGCGCCAAACGTGTCGTTGAATTAGTCATTATTATGGAAACCGAGACTATATATAGTTAAGAAGTTTTGGTTGTCTGTCTGTGACCGCATCTCGAGCAAAACCACTGTAAATATTTTGATGAAATTTGCTATGATTATAGCTGGTTATTCGGATTAACAATTATGCTTATTACTGCTGGAGAATATCTATACTAACCGTTATAAAGGTCTAAATACGAACCCTAGTGAAACAAGGAAAAATTACTAGCATATATATATATATTTTTAGACCAGATGATATTAATTAAAAGTGCCTATATATAAAAATTTTAGCAAAATATTTTCAAGAATTCAATCCATTAGCGTGACACTAAATGTATTAAAATGTACCTGAAAATTGATAGCGAAGTACGTACAGACATTTTTTTATTAGTATATTGAGCACAATTTGTCATTTTTATATTCATGTCATGTCTATTTAATAATCAACCTATCCTTTCAATCACCGCCTTTATGGACTTTCTTTTTGCGAAAAAGCCAAAGACAAAATTATTCGTTCCTTCGTTTTCGCTTTTCGCTAAATGTAAGCCATGCGAATTGACGACGACATTATCTATATTCTATACAACTGTGTCTACGTCAAATAAATAAATAAATGAATAAATATGTTGGGACATTTACACACAGCACTATCTAGTTCCACGGTAAGGTACGAGCCTTGTGTTATGGATACAAGATGGTTGATATACTACACATATATAAGTTTAAATACATACATATTATAAATATAAACACCCATGACTGGAGTACAAACATTCGTGCTCAACAAATGTATGCCCCCAGCGGGACTCGAACCCGCGACCGCTTGCGCAGCAAGTAGGGCCACTACAAACTGCGCCACGCGTGTCGTCACTATAACGTCACTATAACCTGTCGTCAATATTTTTTGGAATATCTTATTGAAATCGGCAATGTAACTAGCAAACCTAGCCGTTTCGCTGGGCGTTAGTTAAAATAAATAAAGTTTTATAATAAAATAAAAGTAGCCTAAGTTACTCAAAAAGTTCCGTCAAAATCAATATACTGATATGTTCTTTAATATAGTGGAACATTTTTTTGTTCTATCATCAATAGTATTCGCAGCGCATGCGAAGAAAGATATTTTATAGGCATTTTTTACACCTTGGGTAACATTATTGTAGTTTTAGTAGGAATCCTTATTTCTTGCAATTAAAATAGCCTATATTAATCAGTGATAATGTAGCATTCAAATCGTGAAAGAATTTTAAAAATCGGTCCAGTACTTTTTGAAATAATTCGTTACAAACATATTTACATACAAATCTTCCCTCTTTTCTTAGAGAACGCGTCACGAGACTAAAGCCATTTAGGTGAAATTCGATATTATGATGATAGAAAACGTTATAGTGAACATTTAGGACAATTTTTACTTCGGGAAAATATATAATTTGTTAGAAATTTATAGTTACCAAGTGTAAGTACCGAGGGAGTAGAAACATAGTCAATCTATAATACGTTCTTAGGTTTACGCGGTACATCATAAATGAAACTAAATAATTATGTAAGATCCCCTATTAAAAGTCAATTTACCTATTTTTGTTACATTTATTTATACACAAAATGATTTTTTTAATAATAAATTACTTGTATGATTGCCATACTGATTTTAATAATATCGCGAGAGATTTTTAAGAGAAATATTTTTTGCCTAGTGAATCTCGAGGGACAGGAACTGAAATGTTTGCCAGTTCTTTCATTAAACCTAATTTTATGTATACTATTTTTTAATATCTTTAAAAGTATAATAATATTCCCTAAAGCTTTAAGTTCATGCTGTAATAATAATATACTTTTTCTTTTTTTAAATTATAATAAAAATATATTATAAAATACATAATTCTGATCCTGAAATTGCCTAATAAAAGACGTTTTTACAAAAAACTGGAATATCTACATATATGAATATAAGAGAAACGAATCTTCAAGAAGAGAGCGCATTCTTTCCTGAAAAGCCGGCATTCTTTCGGAGTCCACCAGGAGTCCAGACTCTATCAGGAGTCTCATGCTCGTATGCCCCCTTTGTCCCATAGAAAGAAAAAAAGAATATGACTTACAGTACTAGTAAATCACCCTAGCTTCGCTTTGATTCCCGTTCCCTTTTGAAAAACCAAAATGCTCTTCTAACGGGAACCGTACATTTTAGCACTATTAAAGTGCCATCTAATCACTTCCTAACATGATTACCACTTGTCTTATGGTGAAGGAAAACATCGTGAGGAAACCTGCGTGTCTTAGAAAACCCTAGCAAGTTTTTCGAAAGACATGAGAAGTCCGCCAACACGCACTGGGCCAGCGCGGTGAACTATGGCCTGATCCCCCTTATGCTGAGGGAGGCCTCTGCCTAGTAGTGGGACGTTAAAAAGGGTTGATGATGATTATGATGATGATGAAAGTACTATATGCTACTCCAGCATACATATCTATATTTGTGCTTAACTTCATCCAGATCTATTCAGCTGTTCAGGGGTAAAACGTAACAAACATCCATCCATTACTAAAAATTGTTGTATATAGAAATAAAATTTAAACAGATTTTTTATACAGTAATCGCAGCACAGCAACTGTGTAAATGCTAGTATATAAGTAAAAAGCATAAACCAATTAATATTATTTATTACTACACTAATTCTATATCAATAGCAATATAATTGCTCTATGAATTGCAATTTTCATAGTAGTTCATTATCTAAATAGATTGAAAATATTACTTATTTTGATTTATAATGTTAATTAACAAAATATTTTGATATATGTATATAGTTTTAAGCTCGACTAAATTACTAATAACTTCGGAGTTTCAGGCTAACATGTTTGTAAAGCTGGTCAATGCTATTTTTAGAAGTTATTTAAGGCCAGTTAAAAAGGCGTTTTTTGGTCAACTTCGCGCTAAATTTTCCGATCCAAATTTTATTATAAGGTTTAGGGTCACTTACTGAGCATAAAATCACAAAATGCTGACAAATTAGGTAGAACTTCAAGCGCCATCTTAAAACTAAGTTATATTTTGGAAAATAATATGCACTTTAGCGCAAGAGTTATTGAAACCATTATTGTAGATAACAAAGTTTCGCATATTTTATTTCATGTAAACTTTTTTGTAAAACTTTTACTATTAATTGATTAATCCAATATTTTGAAAGTTGTCGGCCGAGACAGAAAAACTGGTTCACTAAATGGGCCATAAATAGGACGTAATAGGCGAAGTTAAATTCTATTTTTACCTGCCTATAACATAATAATCACTGGTAGTTAGTTAAGAACGTTTGAACATTTGAACCTCTTATTTTTAATATTTGAAAATGTATGAATGAGATAAGTTTGAGGTGACCGTCTGCTGATATTCCATTTTCAATTGGC
Source organism: Boloria selene (assembly GCA_905231865.2). Lineage (NCBI taxonomy): Eukaryota > Metazoa > Arthropoda > Insecta > Lepidoptera > Nymphalidae > Boloria > Boloria selene. Next base: position 1,181,017 of record HG993132.1, read on the forward strand.
TTCAGATGAAGCAACTTGTCGATGGTCAAAACACGAAAGTTTTTAGTGCAATCAAATGAAACTTTGAAGACTAACTTTGAAGGCTACAAAAGACACGAAAGTGGAAATTGAAATTGTTAAAAGCTAGTTTTCAAAAATATTTTTGAACTTTTTCAATTATTAAATAAATCTTATTTTAATAACTGTTCAAAATAAATTGTGTATTCAGCGATTTTTAATTTTCGCTATTGGGCACGGGCCTCCCTTGAATACAAGAGGGATCAGGCCATAGTCCACCGCGCTGGCCTAGTGCATGTTGGCGGACTTCACATGTCTTTCGAAAACTTGCTAGGTTCTCTCAGACATGCAGGTCACGATGTTTTCCTTCACTGTAAAACAAGTGGTAATCATGTCAGAAATGATTTTCACATGAAAATATCAGAGGTCCAAGACCCGCATTGAACCCGTATCACTCGGATACTTAAGGGAGCCCTGCCTTAAGGAACTACTAGGCTAAAACTGCCTTAAAAATGAAGAAGTTTTTTATATATATCATAGACATAGTAGAGATAGCTAGATAGATTTATAGGACAGAAAGAGCAGAGTTCAAACACTTAAACTAACTAACTAAAACGCATTCAATAAAACTATTATCAAGAAACCCATTTGTATTCTCCTCGTATAACATCATTTATCTCGAACTTTATCGGTGAAAACTTTTCTTTTGTGACACTTCCAACGTTTTGGGAGAAAATATTGTTTGTTGGTCGCCCTTAGAGATTCCATTTGTAATTGTTTGAAAAGTGTTTTTCTATTAATATTTTGGGGTGGGATTTATTGGGTGCGATTGGGGGTAGTATAGATAATTTTGATTTGTTTTTATATAAACAATTCAAGTGACCTATATTAATAAAAATTAATAAAATTATACTATAAGCTTAGTTAAGTAATTTTTAATAGAAGATACTATGTATGTAAGTTTATACTTTATATTATAATATGTGTATCATCATCATCATCATTAGCCTTTTTTTAGGGCACGGGCCTCCCTCAGTAAGAGGGGGATCGGGTCACTACGCTGTCCTAGTGCGTGTTTGCGGACTTCACATGTCTTTCGAAAACTTGTTAGGTTTCCTCAGACATGCAGGTTTCCTCATGATGTTTTCCTTCACCGTAAGACAAGTGGTAATCATGATATAAATGATTCGCACATGAAAATATCAGTGGTGCGAGACCCGGATTTGAACCAGCATCACTCAATTATCCAAGCGACCGCGTTACCGCTGGGCTACCACCGTCTTCTATATTCTACAATATGTGTATATTTAAGTTAAATTAATGAATATAAAAGTGTATATGTATGGATTAAAGATACAGTTCGCTAATATCTATCGAACGTCATATTCTGGGACGTAATCCGTTCAGTAGTTTCTGAAGAAATCACAAAATTGTTCAAACTCCTTATCAAATCCACGTAAGCTCTATTAACATCAAAAAATTTTACAAACACTACCTTTGACTTTTTATCTTGGTATTAGTTATTTATGTATAGATTTTTTAAGATATTATTATGTATTGTATACAAGAAATAATATTTCTTTGAATTGTTCTAATTTATATATTACCTTAGAGTAGCCGTTTTCAGGTGCTCTCTCCTGATACTAGAAACGTAAGGTTTTTCATTAAAAAAATGAAATAAACTGGTTAAGTTCTAACGTTTCTTTGAAATTTGAAAAAATTACACATTTAAAAAATTAGTCTTAAAGTTTGCGAACCGACACCGTGACATGGGAATTTTATATTTAAGAATAGCGTCTTAGTAGTAGCGGTTTCGTTAGTTATACATATAAAGCTTCCTCTTGAATCACTCTATGTATTAAAAAAACGCATCAAAATCCATTGCGCAGTTTTAAAGATCTAAGCATACATAGGGACAGACAGACAGCGGGAAGAGTAAGAGAGTGTACAGAAGGTATAAAAACATAAAGGAATCAAAAATAATACAACAAAAATATAGTAGTGATCAAAATAAATAGATGAAAGCTTAAAAAGCTTTGATGTACCAGGAAATAAATATTTAAATATTCAAAAGCTCTTGTTAGCGACGGCTTACAGTCGATAGTAGATGTTATTTTGATTGACGAAATATATTATGTAAAGCTTAATGCGTAAAAAAGTTGATATGAAACTACATAAGTTAAGACATATTATGATATTTTTTATTAAATTGTAAGAGACATTTAAGATTAATATTTAATTAACATTTCCCGCGGCTTCGCACGCGTTCTAAAGACCGTAAACCAAATTATTATTAAGTAGCGCGGATCTTACCTCGCAGAACTAACGCCCTTCCCGTTTTTGCAATATTTTCATTGATGCTCCGCTCCTATTGGTCGTAGCATGTTGTGATATTATAGCCTAAAGCCTTCCTGAATAAACGGACTATCCAAAATTTTTCAAATCGAACCAGTAGTTCCTGAGATTAGCGCGTTCAACCAAACAAACTCTATCAGCTTTATACTATACTATTCAACTAATTTATCTTAAAAATAACGTAGAAAACTAACAATTACTATAAAAGCTTTTACATGGTAACATCTGTGTCCTCTATGAACTACAAGTATCGATAATTTTCGTTAAGAAACAAGTTGAGTTGAAAACGAAGCCATTCTCACTGTGCTGTATTTTGTTGTAGGTTTAATAAGGATTTACTTCCCTTATACTATCATAATTTAAATAAACTTATTGACTCTATGTTACCGACCAATCTTCTTTGTATCTTCTCCATTCTACATGACACTTGTGAAATAATCTGTGCTCAACTGGCACGCTTTGAAGCCATTAACAAGAGAATTAAATTGAAGCCATTCTCAAAAATTCCGCTTGAGAGTAATTATTTTTAAAAGTAGCTGAGCCCTGCTGATCTAGCATTTCTGCATTTAATTATAATCTCTTACCCTTATTTGGATTAGTCCCTCGATGCCATTCGATAGGGAACGTGTTACTTCAGATTATAGTTTGCTTTGTAATTACTGACTGAATTTCTTCCAAATATCGAAAATAGATATGTTGGGACATTATTACACACAGCGCTATCTAGTTCCGTGGTAAGCTACGAGGCTTGTGTTACGGATACCAGATAGTTGATATACTACACATATAAATTTTAAATATATACATAATATAAATATTAACACCCATGACTGGAGAACTAAAATTCGTGCTCAACAAATGAATGCCCCTAGCGGGACTCGAACCCGCGACCGCTGGCGCAGAAGGTGGGGTCACTACCAACTGAGCCAAACGTGTCGTCAGATTTGATCTTTTTATGATCCAAACGAATAACAAACACACATATATCTTAAATACAGACATTTGCATTTAAAATTTTTAAGTAATTGTATAAATCTTTGGATTAATACAGTAGTGACATTAAGAAGGTTCGTGCAAAGGACGTTTAATAAGAAACCCTACTCAATCTCAACGCGGTGACGTGTTGAAGTCGTTAGAATCATGGAATCGTTAATCTTCTTAGGTGAGAAGCCCATAAGCCAATTGGTATCTGTCATCGAGCTTGAATTTATAAGTCAATATTCTGTGAATAAAATTAGCTTTTAAGATTTCCTTGAGGATTTTTGATTACATGACAGTCATTTTGTCTATCTCATGGTTGGTGTAAAGTATTTGAAATATATTATAATATTATATTCGCGCATTCCAAACAAAAAAATAAAGGTATCATATGAAAAATTGTAAAAATATGGTTTTGTTTGAAATTTTTAGTATTATTAATTCTAAAGAAGTTACGTCTCCAAAATATAGCAATATGAGGGAAACTTATTCCGAAATATACTAGTATTAAATGATGTGGGATAATGAATACCATGAAGGAAGGAAATAATAAGTAGTCATAAACTACGAGAATCTCTATCTAAAAAATTATGTTCCACCATTTTTACTCTATTGCAGATCGAAAATAGAATAGAGAACAAAGTCACTTTTAAAGCAATAATTTTTTTCGTACATAATACTTTGAATATTAGTTTGCAAATTTTTATTCTAACTTATCCAGTCCAGTCGCTTCATCCGAGAGAGAAAGAGAGAGTTGAAGAGAGTAGGTGTAAGAAAGAGGGAGAGAGACATATACATGAACGAGCACTCACGCACCGATACGCGCATATAGTAGTGTAATTTCAATCGTATGACATGATCAATTAAATATTAATATACAGTAACTGATTGATGGGACAAGTATGTACCAACATCTTTGACGGCTTAGTCCATTTGCAAATTGGGTTAATTATTATGATTGAGTTATGACATACCTCACTAATAAATTACCTTTTCATTACTAATATACTCACATCACTAGACCTAAGTTGTATGTGTATACATATGTAGAGCTATAGTGTTATTCAAAGCCTTATATTATTTTGAGCTTGTCATACCTTCAACAAAGCAAAACACCTGTTCTATGTATTTAAATCCGTACCTAAGAACTTTTTTAACGTGTTTTGCAGAAGATTAGATTTAATATTACTATTAACGATATTTTAGAAAACAGTAAGCCTTGGGAATGATGTGATCGCCGCCAGGCTATTTCAACATATAGAATTATTGTTAATTTATAATTTAATTTAAAAAAGAGTGAAATTAAGATAAAAAAAATTTTAGTCCCGCTGAGTTTCTTTCGCCAGTTCTTCTCAGGTCAAAGGTTTCTTCTTTCCGAACTGGTGGTAGATTCGTGACGTTCAGTAAGAAATTGTAACAATTTTTATGCTGAATAAAATATTTTGATTTGATTGAATAACATACATTAATTTTATAAAAATGAACTTTATTCATTACTACATTGCCTTTTCAACCACTCTGCCCTGACAGTAGGTCTGCCGAAGCAGTCCACACAGCCGCAGGGTTGCTCCACAGTACACTCTGTTCTTAGAGAAGTATTTGAAACTACCCGTATAACACACCGCCCACTAAACTGGACCCTTCCCTTCTTGCACGTTTCTTGGCTTCACGTCCGGCAAGATTGCCGGACGCTACTGAGCGTCCCAAAACGACGAGGTGAACTCTTAAAAAGTTAGAGGAGACCTAGGTGACCCTGACCAAAGGAAGGGTCAGACGCTACTTACAAAATAATGGGAATATATAATCTAAATAGCAATCTTTTGAGTTTCTCGTTGGTTGCTCTCAATATAACCGCATTCAGAGATGGTATAGCGTCCCGAGGGACTAAAATCAACGATTTTCGGACTTATATATTTATGGACTTTTGCTTTTTCATTTGAAAAATGTTTTACTGAATTAAATTACTGATAAAATTCATTGCATATTTCTTTATTTATAATACTATAAATATAGCTAATGTTTTGTGTTTAATCACAGTTCTTTTGTTTTTTTTCTTACGTTTCGATTATTTTATAAATCACTTTCACGATGTTGGTCTGAGATTGATTCCAGAATTACTTATCGGATCTCAACGTATAGTTTAAATTTCTTATTTGATCCACCATAAGAGATAAGATATTCTTCACCATGGCATTTATTCATTTTTAATGAAAAAATAACAATTTTTATATCTTGAGAGGGATTCCGCAGAGAAAACCTGAGAATCGGATATTCGAAGCTACAAATTCTACCCCCAAGGGAGAAAAAAAAATGTGTGCCACAGCAATATTTGGCCGGTACTAATAGTGACGATGATGAGGATCACGATTATATTTTTACAAATATATTATGTAATAGATAATTTAGTTTAAATTGTGATTTAATTTCTTGAAGTACTTGAAGACTTTATACATTATTAATCAAAGGTTTGATATGTAAATACCCTACGCCGCATCACATGACCCAACCGCACTATTACGAATCCAAACATCTCTCAAAATTAGATTTATCTAGAACATTTGGTTAATCTCCCAAAACATTAATAAACTAGCATTTTCCGTGGCTCCGCCCGCGTTGTAGAGACCGGAAATAAAATTTTTAGATTTTTAGTTTCATATATAAACTAGCCAAACCCGCGGCTTCGCTCACGCTAAATCTAGTGTCTAATAATTACTTTTAAGGTATAAGATACTTACTTATTATATAATACAGGTACATATGTCATACAGGCGCGTAGTAATAACGTTATCCATCTGAGCTATTTAAATAAATCATAAAAAGTGTTTTAAGTTAAAAATCGGGAGTGAATTTTTGCAAATAACAATCTTTACCATCTTAGCTATCAAGTTACAAATACATTATTTAGATATCATAGTGTTTGGTCAATAAATAACAGTTTTATCCCGTAAACATTATTAAAAATCAAGTTAAGTGAAAGTGTTTGACAAGAACGCGTAACAACCGCACAATCCCTGGCGCTTACGTCCTTTTGGTCGCGACCTCGCACTTTTGTACGGAGCTGCAGTTACTTGTTTACTACCGGCAAACTAATTATAAATATTGAACATGGAATGTAGGCATTGTAATGACTTATTGATTCCAGAAGAAATAATGAGATGTACGGCCTGTCAGGATATATTTCATTACGTTTGTGTTGGTATGAAAGATAATGAATACAAAAAGATGCTGCCAATGAATAAGGCTAAGTGGAAATGTACCAATTGTAAGTTAAAAAAAAAGGGAAACATTTTAACCACAAGCCCGAGTACTGCCGACCCCCCCGAGAGCATTGGAGTATCTTCAGCGTCGCTTCAACCACACTCGACTCAAAATATCGACTTAAAATCTATGCTTTCACACTTTGATGACCGCTTTAATTGTTTACATTCGACAATAGAATCGTTCAAGTGTTTTATTACTGAAGAATTTCGCAAGCTATCTGAAACGGTTAGTTCGTGGTCTACTAAAATTACCTCTATGGAGTCATCTATCGGCTCCATAGTGGATCGTATGAATGATTTTGACAAAGAGGTCTCCAAAATTGAATGCTTTCAATCAGAACTTAATGACTTAAAAACTAAAATGAATGAACTATCCGTAAGTACAATAAGAAATGATCAGTGGGTTCGTCGTTCGAATATCCAGATTAACGGTGTTCCACTAAGAAAAGGCGAAAACTTATTACAAATTATAAAGATATTAGCGTCAAAAAGTGGTTATCCTATAAACCTGGATACTGACATAGATTTCGTAACCAGAGTGGCTGTGAAAAATGATTCTGAGAATAAACCTCGCCCCATCATATTAAAAATGCAAGCACGGTACAAAAAAGATGATTTTCTCTCGTCACTACGTAAATTAAAAAATTTAAAGGCCTGTGACCTTGGATATGCTGGTGTGAATAACCCAATTTTCGCTAATGATCATCTATCTTCTTATAATAAATCTCTTCTGAATGAAGCAAGGCGTAAAACGAAGCAGAAAGGTTACATGTACTGCTGGGTCCGTAACTGCACCATCATGGTCCGGAAAACAAGTACCTCACCGGTTATTCATATCACATCCAATGAATGTTTAAAAAAAATTTCATAAGTGTTACTTTATTTTCTAACTCCAATTATGCATGTAGTTTGTTTTTTAGTCGTAGATTCTTTTATTACAAGCTGAAAATTGTGGTTAGTTTTGCGAGTGAGTATATAGTGTATGTGGGTTATGTTAACTATTACTATTTTGCTTACTTGAAATTGGAATTTCGATTATTGTATTACTTAAATTTTGAAATAATTTTAGTTCGAGTTGTGAATTATTCATCATTACTATTGGTTATTATCTATTTTTGCTTAACATAGTATTGAATATATTTTATCAAAACGTAAGAGGATTACGCACTAAAACAAAAGAATTTTATTTGAATCTATTAAATACAAATTATGATATAGTCTGCTTAAGCGAATCGTGGTTGTCAGAGGGATTTTTTACTGAGGAATTTTTTGATCCACGTTATTGTGTGTACCGTAATGATCGTGACTACAAACGCCTGGGAGTGAAAAGGGGTGGGGGAACACTTATAGCTGTTCGTCGCGGTTGTGTAACTATCAACATGCGTCATTCTGACGTTCCTCCAATTTTACCTGATGCGGATATTACATCTCTTAATTTAGTTTTAGAACAACGTTCAAGTCGGTATAAGTTACATCTTTTCTGTTGTTACTTTCCACAAAACTTACAACAATGCGATTCGCAAGCTACGTTTTTTGAATATCTTTCTGATTTAATTATTAAATTTCCTAATGATAAATTCTTAGTATTAGGTGACTTTAATATTAGTGATGCTTTATGGTCTCTTCAATCTGAAGGCAACCTTATCATTCAAAATTCCTCTCATAGTGATTTAGCTATTCAATTATTCTCTTTCATGGCATTTACAGGATTTAATCAATATAACAATATTTACAATAATAATAATAGACTACTAGATCTTGTTTTGTCTAATATCATCTGTAAGGTTGAAAGAACGGGGCCTTTGGCTTTACCAGAAGATAGTCACCATCCATCCCTTTTAGTGAAGGCTGAAGTAGGAACTATTAACTTGAACTTAAAAGCACCATCTCGTTTAGTACGGCGATATCATAATGCCGATTACAATACTATTAATGATGAATTATGTAGAATTAACTGGGTTGAACAACTTTCATCTGAAGATATAATTTATGCTGTTGACAAATTTTATTCCATAGTTAACGATATTATTGACAGATGTGTACCAACAAAGATAGTTTATGATAATGATAGATTTCCTTCATGGTATTCCAGACCCTTAAGAAAATTGATAAGCAAAAAATTGAAAGCACATAAGAAATGGAAAATTTATGGAAGATCTAGTGACTATGACAGATTCTCTGAACTTCGTCATGAATCTAAATGCTTATTAGTTGAATGTTATAATATTTTTATTAATACAGCAGAAAATAATATATATTGTAACTCTAAGCAGTTCTGGTCATTTGTAAAGTCTAAGCGTAGTAGTAATAGTATTCCAGATAGTATGTATTTTGAAAATGAAAATGGTTCTGGTGGTCAAGCAATAGCTAATATGTTTAACTCATTCTTCAATTCCGTCTTTGTAGCTGATACGCATCCTAAAATTAACGTCGATAACCCACCCTCTAGCTTTGATCAATCCATTGTAAGTACTGTAGATCTAAATCGTGATAAAATAGAAAAATATTTGTTAAAGCTTGATCCTTCTAAAGGAAGTGGACCTGATCAGATACATCCTATTTTCTTAAAATCATGTAGTAGACAAATCTCAGTTCCATTAGATATACTTTTCAAGAAGTCCTTATATTCAGGTTGTATACCACCTATATGGAAGAAATCTATAATTGTCCCCATTTTTAAAAGCGGCGATAGACATAATATTAAAAACTATCGTGGTATTTCAAAAATATCTGTTATCCCTAAATTATTTGAAAAAATAATTTATGACACCTTATTTCCTTTGTATCGGCCTTTAATTATTCCACAGCAACATGGATTTGTAAGTAAACGCTCAACAGAAACTAATCTTTGTGAATTTTTAGATGTAGTTATGTCTGCCCTAAGCAAGGGATTTCAAGTTGACGCGGTGTATACCGACTACTCTAAGGCATTTGATAAAATTTCACATTCCTTATTAATAAGTAAACTTGGCCAAGTCGGTATACACGGCGATCTTCTAAGGTGGTTGACGTCTTATCTACGAGATCGGACACAAGCTGTAGCTGTTAAGGGATTTACATCCAGCTTTGTCCCTGTTACATCTGGCGTTCCTCAGGGCTCTCACCTTGGTCCCTTGTTGTTTAACATTTTTATTAATGATGTATTTGAAACTTTTCAAAATTCTAATATATTACTTTACGCAGATGATACTAAAATATTTAAAATAATAAGAGAATATGAAGATTGCCATAAATTACAAAGCGATTTAATCAAATTAGAAGAATATTGTACATGTAATGGTTTATACCTGAATGTTGACAAATGCTGTGCTATAACTTTTTCTAGAAGAAAAAATACAATTTCGTTTGATTACAAAATTTTAAATAAATCATTGAAAAGGGTGACTGAGGTGAGGGACCTAGGAGTAATGCTAGATTCTGCTCTCTTATTTGATAAACATATAGATGACATATCATCAAAAGCATATAAGATGCTTGGTTTCATTTTTAGACAGGGGAATGATTTCAAAAATAACCATACTTTCAATCTTTTATACAATGCATATGTAAGACCTTATTTGGAATATGCTTCGACTGCCTGGAACCCACAATATGCTAAATATATTAACGCTATTGAAAGAGTTCAAAACAAGTTCCTTAAAAGATTACAGATTAAATTTCATTGTAATAATACCACACAATTGTCCTATTTATCCTTAAAACAGCGCAGGGAATACAGAGATCAAGTGTTCCTATTCAAAATTTTGAATAATTTGATAGATTCCAATTACATTCTGAGTCAAATTAACTTTAAATTACCACAACGTTGCACTCGTTCTAAAGACACATTCTATGTTCCTACTCGCAGATCTAAATACACTACTAATTGTTTTGTTATAAGAGCTTGTAATGCTTACAATATTCATTTTAGTCATTTAGATATTTTTCTTCACAAATTTCAAACTTACACTAAAAAAATTAAAGAAAACCTTAAACAAATGAATGGTTCTTAAGTTATATTAATGTTAACTTTTTATTGTTTATTATATATTTTTTTTATTAAGTAAGAGTGATTAAGTTACCCATAGCTATTGGGTGTATATATTATTATTAACTTTGTTACTTTAAGCTAAATTGTAAAAAAAAATAGAAAAAAATATTATAGCAAATTTACTCCTGTAAGCATAAACTGAAGTGGAAACTTTACTGGCTTATGTGTTGTCAACTTTGTGTAATCTTTTGTAATATTGTAATGCTGTTTGTTTTCCCTAATAAAATAAATAAATAAATAAATAAATAAATAAATACGACTCATTCGTCTATAGCTGTAGCGCGAGCGAAGCCGAGGGTTTCGCTAGTATCCTATGTTACTTCTAATACCTCCAAAAATATGTGTACAAAGTTTCATGGTGATCGAATAAGTAGTTTTTGCGTGAAAGCGTAACAAACAAACTTACCTTCACATATTTTATAATATTAGTAAGTATAGATGGAGCATTTTTTAACTGTTAAAAATATATATTGTACGGTAGTAAAAACTATCCTATATATTATAAATGAAACTATCTTTTCGGATTTTGTCGCGGATTTATTATGATTTTTGGTTCCCGACGTTTCGAATGCTTTACAGCAATCATGGTCACGGGAGAGACTAAGGTATTAGACGTCTCAGGGGGTTATATACTTGTTACAGACAGTGCCTACCCACAATTTTTCACAAATATTCAAAATGATAGACTATAAAATTATACATTTCAATTCTATACTTTTAAGATTTTTAAAATTTTAATTATATTATAAATATGGCAATATTATTAACTTATTTTTTAGCTACTATAATTATAATTATTACAATTTTCTAACATTTGGTAAAATAATATTAAGTAGTGTTGCTATTATTAAAATATGTATAATTTGTTATATTAAAATATAAATTATTAAAGCAATATTAAACTTTCATATATTATAAATTAAAGATTAATAGTTTAAAACAACTTGAGTTTTGATAATTTTAAGTTAAATATTAAGCAACACCACTGCAAAACTAAATCATTTTTAAATTTGATAATATAATATTAAACAAATCTAACTATGCTCAATCCACATAGACCTAGTCTATGTGGATTATTATGAAGTTTAATATTGCTTTAATAATTTATATTTTAATATAACAAATTATACATATTTTAATAATAGCAACACTACTTAATATTATTTTACCAAATGTTAGAAAATTGTAATAATTATAATTATAGTAGCTAAAAATAAGTTAATAATATTGCCATATTTATAATATAATTAAAATTTTAAAAATCTTAAAAGTATAGAATTGAAATGTATAATTTTATAGTCTATCATTTTGAATATTTGTGAAAAATTGTGGGTAGGCACTGTCTGTAACAAGTATATAACCCCCTGAGACGTCTAATACCTTAGTCTCTCCCGTGACCATGATTGCTGTAAAGCATTCGAAACGTCGGGAACCAAAAATCATAATAAATCCGCGACAAAATCCGAAAAGATAGTTTCATTTATAATGTCAAACATTCGCGTAAACCTAAGAAAGTATTATCCTATATATTGACTCTTTTATAACCACCTATTATCATTCCTCATATAGTTTCTTAAAAATTCTCGTTATACAGTCACAGATAGGCAGATGATAATTACAAAAAAAACGAATTCGGCTTTTATTTAGATGATTATGAATATTAAATATAAATATTAAAAAACGACTTACGTCACATCAAAAAAACTTTTAATACGGCTTCCTTATTGTGAATAGCTTTATAACATTAGTATAAGGACTTCTATACTAATGTTATAAAGTTGAAGAGTTTCTTTGTTTGGTTGAACGCGCTAATCTCAGGAACGACCAGTCCGAATTGAAAAATTATTTTTGAGTTGGATAGTCTGTTTACACCATGCTACGATCAATAGGAGCTGAGCATCAATGAAAAATGTTGCAAAAACGGGAGGTATTTGATTTCCATCCTTTAGAACGCGCGCGAAGCCGCGGGAAAGGCTAGTAATAAAAATTTCAATTATTTTTTCTAAAAAATATCAATGTATAGATTCGATTATGTTAGAATTTTATTATATGTATGTTATTATTTTTTACGTTTTGTACCTAACCTACTATGTAAATTTTGTGGAAACACATTTAGAAATATTCAATAACTAATGACTCGCCCTCGCTTCGCTTGGGCTCTTCCCTACATTTAGCACAGGCAAAGCCGCGGGATCTGCTAGTTATGCATATAAACCTTCCTCTTGAATCACTTTATCTATTAAAAAAACCGCATCAAAATCCGTTGCGTAGTTTTAAATATTTAAGCATACATAGGGATATAGGGACAGAGAAAGCGACTTTGTTTTATACTAAGTAGTGACTAAGTAGTGACTAAGTAGTGAAGATTAATTTTATTATGTTTAATATCTACTTAATTTTAAATTTAGGTAACATACGTGAACTTTGTTTTGTTTTGTTTCATAATAATCTGAGTAGAATATCTTCAGACGGTATTGAGGGGGTGGCGAGATTTCCCACCGGACAGCCAGTCTTTAAAATTATTTCTAAGAGAATATAATGCTTTTGCTAACTTAAAAATATCATTTTGGTAATTCGCATCAAATATTTTTGCTTAAATGAGTTAAAATTTTAACTTAATATATTTAAAATTTCATATTCTATTATTTTGAGTAAGTAATCATTCATATTATTCCTGTAATCTACCAATTGGCTGAACTTACTTTAATTAGATTTTTGACAAAAAATAAAATGTGCGAGATAATGTCATCCTTACCACTATATGGTAAACATAATTTTGATCTAGCCTATAAAATAGAGTAAGCGGAAGTTACAAGTTTTATTATAAAATATATCTTCTCGTATTAAAATATATCTTCTCGTGGTAAAGCACTTTGCGCTTCACTTAGTCTGTGGTTAAGTCGCGAAGTGCGGTGCTACACTCGGTAGCTTTTATATTTAACGGTTAGGTAGGTTACGAAAACTAAAACACATTTTGGAATGTACCTGAAAATTTACTACGTAACATGTTTTATATCTTATAAATATATAAAATTTTCGTCACGATGTTGGTCCATGATGAACTCGTATACTAGTTATAAAAACTAGAAAAAAAGTAACATCTGGTTCACTTTAATTTACTACCTCTAAGAGAGCCTTTTATTATCATACAACATAATATAATCCTATAATTCTCGTTCAAATATATATAAATCTACTCATGCAAAATAATTTTGAAATTAGCTAACAATGGGTCCTTGTAAAAACTTTAAGAGGGTATGAAAGTTTAGTTTATGACCAATTACAGATCTAAAATTTCTTTATATTATAAGTACTTCTGTGAAGTAGATTTTATAAATATTTATTGATATAATAACGTTGAATTTTTATATTATACTCTAAACTAATTTTAAGTTTTAGTTCCTCTCTAAACTCAAATACCATGATTTAATATTGGACCATACAGTAACGCTATGTATTCAACCCTTTTTAAGGTCCCACTGCTGGGGATGGGTCTCCCTCAGTACAAGGGGGATCAGGCCATAGTCCACGGCGCTGGCCTAGTGCAAGTTGGCGGACTTCAATGTCTTACGAAAACTTGCTAGAATTTCTCAAAAATACAGGTTTCCTCACGATGTTTTCCTTCACCGTAAGACAAGTTGTAATCATATTAGAAGAGATTCGCACATGAAAGTCTCAGAGGTGCGAGACCTAGATTCGAACCCGCATCACTCGTTTATCCAAGCGAGCGTATTACCACTGGGCTACCACTGTATTTCTTACATCATACCATCAGCATATTCAAGTAGTTATGTAGAGGTCAAGGTCTAGACAAGTCTAAGATTAATAATAATGACTATACAAATAAGATTTTCTATAAAATATTGAATTAATAATAATTAATAAAGTCGAATATATAATTCTATTATAGGTATGTATCGATGGAAGTTCATAGTTAATTTCAACTTCCGTGCTCAGTTTACCGGATATAGCGAACTTACTCTATCATTAATAAGATAAAGCCTAAAACCTGTCAAAACATAAACGTTGTTTGCTTTAGCGTAACCTGAACTAAACTGTTCCACTGTGCTGAAACTTTACCTGCATAGACGCTTTTTAACTACGAGTTAGGTATGAAGAGATTGTTTTCATGCATACACAAGTTACCTATTGTACAGAAATATCAATATAATTTTCAAAACTTAAGAATTTGAGAAGACAGTGGTAGCTCAGCGCCCAGCGGTAATGCGCTCGCTTGGATAACCGAGTGATGCGGGTTCAAATCCGGGTCGCGCATTTCTGATATTTTCAAATGCGATTCATTTCTATCATGATTACCACTTGTCTTACGGTGAAGGAAAACATCGTGAGGAAACCTGCATGTCTTAGAAAACCTAGCAAGTTTTCGAAACGTATGTGAAGTCTGCCAAAACGCACTAGGTCAGCGCAATGGACTATAGACTATATCCCCCTCGTACTGAGGGAGGCCCGTGCCCAGCAGTGGCACGTAAAAAAGGCTAATTATGAAGGCTTATATGTATATATATTTGACTTGATTACTTCATTAGTTTATTGATAGCTTATAGATCTGTGGATTGAAAGTTCCTGGATTCGAATTTCAGACCACAAATATACAAGTATTTTATATAAAATTGTGAAAAATTTGACATTTTAATTTATTTTACACTATACAATGATCTATTTGGATCGATTGCAACATTTTTCGATCTTATTATCTCCTACATAGTCGAAAGCTTGCCTAGAGTTTCCTCTAGGCAAGCTTTCGGCTGTGGTATTTCTTTAATTTATAGTCTTTAATTTAATTTATAGTATTTTTGAGATGTAAAAACAATATAATGGGAGTAAAATGAAATAAAAATATTGAAAAAAGATTTTATATTTGTAAGTTTTAAGCTTTTTTCCATGTTCCATTCACGTTTATTTTTGTGAGGTTCATAAAAAGTAATATATAATACATAACAGAAGGCAGAATCTATAATGTAAGAACAATTTCCTTACAATATATTTGACGAATTTTTAAACTCTTTCAGTAAAAGTAAATTATCTCACGAACTTATCTTAGCGTCCAGCGTAAGATTAAACGTAAACACAAATTAAGTACTTAACACAGGCGAGCTTTTGGAGCTTTAGGATTCATGAATTCTAATTACTTTGTCAGAGGTCATAAGTTAGATGTCCATGGGGTGAATAAGCATATTATATTATTATATTTGGTTTTCCATCGGTAAGATATAACGTTTAATAATAAATATAAACTTTTTATTTTTATTTCTTTACAACTATACATTTCGAAATTCTTACAATAGTAGTTATTACTATCAATACTAAAGCCAAAACTAGATACTTTAGGTTTTTTCTGTATCTTTGTTTGTGACCGCATCAAGAGAAAACCTCTAGACTGGTTTTGATGACATTCAGTACAATGATAGCTGGTAAGCAATATATAGTATACTTTATACTATGGGAAAATATGTCACCTCTGAAAAAGGTTCATTAAACGTTAAAATTTAGTCAGTTATAAGCCCAAGTCGCTAGTATTAATATAAATTTTTATTAGTATAAAAAAAGTACACATATAAAAACAACCCAACAGTAATACATCTACGCCTCTGCTTAGACATAAGATTTGTCTTGTAATGTAAGTAGAAAATTCATTATAAATGAAACTATCTATCTATTTTATTCGAAACGTCGGGAACCAAAAATCCAAATAAATCCGCGACAAAATCCGAAAAGATAGTTTCATTAATAATGTTAAATATTCGCGTAAACCTAAGAAAGTATTATAGGAAATTAAATTTAAATTATTAATATTTATTTGTTAGAATATCAAAATTATATTAGACTTAATAAATATATAACCAAAAATAACAAATGAAAAAAAGAACTATGTTTTAATTTTATATTTAACTTTTTGTTAGATTTTATTCATATTATATAATATTTTAACATCTTAATGATTACAATATTTGCCCCGAACTTTTGTAATTTTGACCCAAATTTATAATAGTAATTTGTCTTTTATTTAGTGTAAAGCAATGATATTAATTGAATACGATTTGGCTAACTATTCCGTGCGTCATATTGTCATAATTATTCATGGTACGTATAAGCTTCTGCTACGAACGAGTAATTGCTACGCCACGTAGTACAGCCGTAGCTGCTACGAAGTGATTTGCTAGCATCGAAGACTTTGTACTGCATTATTTTAGCAATTCATTTAATCATTTTTATTATAAAATATAAATTTAAGCTTTTAAAAACCTTTTTACTTTAATAATAATTTTCCCTACAAATGATTTTTTTTATTTATCTTATAATGTATTTAATACATTCCTACAAATACCTGTAATAAAAACCCGTATATCATATTCAGTAAAACAGTTTCCTTTTCTATTTAACCCACAACTATTAAATATCAGTCTTACTTTGTTGTACACAAAGGAAAATTTATTGTTATTCGAGTAATTGTAAAGTCTAGGTTTATTATTTGTATATAACAGCGTTCAATTACTTTTAAAAGCTTTATTGCTAGTCTATCATCATCATTTCAATAATACTATCTTTAATGTTTATTATTACTAAGTAGGTCCGTAACGTAACGGAACGATCAGATAAGAACGCTAGACCAGAAGATTTACTTACAAATTACCATACAATTTGCATATTGTGCAAGATAACACATTCAATTCCGGGTTGAAGCGAATACTTTTATCGAACATATTCGTTAAAGAGAAAACGTAGCACTAAGGATTATGAAACGCTAACGCCAGGTGTGGTGATTGAAAAACAAACACGCTGTATCTATCTATCAGTTGCTGTATAAAATGGAACTCCTGTATAACGGATTTTCGACAAAAACCGCCCTGTCTTACTAAAAGCCTATGTGTGTGAAGATTAAAATAGATGTACAGAGCTAAAATATATAAAGCACAGGTATATCTTTCATTCTTATAAGGGTTGACAGTCTAACGTGGCCGGAGAGTGATTTAATTTGCTGTTCGCATTACTACATTTTAAGTTCAAGAAACACACAAATTTTATTTGCGCTAACAATTTTTTATATTTATTATCGGTTTAAATGTGATATTAAAATGCGCCTTTGAAATAAATATAAGTAAAAGATGAAATACATACTAGATATATACATAATCTATACTAATATTATAAAGCTTTATATTATAATTTTTATTATTTATTTTTATTTAATATTATAAAGAAGAGTTTGTTTGTTTGTTTGGTTGAACGCGTTAATCTCAGGAACGACCGCTCCGAATTTTAACGTCTGCTTCTACGCCAGAGAGAAAGCTCGAATTGAAAAATTCTTTTTGTGTTGGATAGTCCGTTTATCGAGGAAGGCTATAGGCTATATTACATCACACTACGATGAATAGGAGCGGAGCATCAATGAAAAATATTGCAGAAACGGGATGTATTTGGTTTCCAGTCTTTAGAACGCGCGCGAAGCCGCGGGAAAGGCTAGTGTATAATATCGTGCATATAACAGATAGCATAAGCTTTTAAGTTATAAATCTGCATATATTTGGAGTTTGTAAGAATATGACAGAAACTCTTATAAAGTACCATATCACATCTAACATTACAAACATTATATTACAACTTATTTGACTTTTCCTTATCTTAAAACGGCACAAAGATAACAACTTAAACCTGTTTCCACATCATTACGTTTGACATAAATCAAAGCTCTGCAAAACTATACTATACTAAACTACGCCAGAGTTTATAACTCGTGGTTAATTTACGTTAAATATTACGCATTACTCACTCATACAACTTCAAAGCTACGACTATGTTACTGCTACAGCTACGTTGTTTTTAAATACAGATCTAATAAGACTGGAATATAAGAGATGAAAGTATTGTTTATATAATTTAGTATTATAAAACTGAAGAGTTTGTTTGTTTGTTTGGTTGAACGACCTAATCTCAAGAACTACTGGTCCGAATTAAAAAAAAATATTTTTGTGATGGATAGTCCATTTATCGAGGAAGGCAATAGACTAGTACGAGTGGGAAGTTAAAGGTAAGCTACGAGTCTTGTGGTATGGATACCGTATAGTTAATAAGCTTCACATATACAACTTTTAACATATACAACTTTTAATACATACATATTAATAATTTAATTATCCCACAAATTAATTCCCCCAGCGGGACTCGAACCCGTGACCGCTGGCACCGCAGGTAATCTCACTACAAACCGAGCCAGACGTATCGTCAAATTTATATTTCAGAGAAATTTAACTTCTAATGAACTTAAATGAAACGGAAAAGCCTTAGACAAAACATGGTCACGGAATGAAACCGCTTTTAAACCGCAAAAAGTCCGCAGAGTTTTTATTTAGAATGTTGAATGTTCGCGTAAATCTAAGAAAGCATTAAACGTAAGTTTTGAAATCTACTTGACTTATGAAGCTATTTGGGCAAGAATGTAGTTTATACGTAGGAGGCGTTAGGTGCGAAAAGTTTTTGCGACAGGACGAGCTTAAGTTAGTCAAAATAACTCTCGTAATTTTATGTGAAAGTCCAATATTTTGATGCTAGAAAAAGATGATTTACAACCTAACAAGTTTTCGAAAAACATGTGAAGTCCGCCAACTCGCACTAGGCCAGCGCGGTGGACTATGGCCTGATCCCCCTCGTACTGAGGGAGGCCCGTGCCCAGCAGTGGGAAGTTAAAAAGGGCTGATGATGATGATGATACAAAAATCAAAAAACCCATAAAAACCCCCAAATGTTATAATTTTGAAATTTTGTTGTAATTTTCTCTATCAGAGCAGATAAAGTAGCAACTCTATTTTAAAATAGCTCATTTTCACTAATATTGATATTGCATCGCGAAACGATTTCGCTATAACATGATTACATTTTCGTTGAAAACGGTGTGTTTCGTCGTAAAGTCTGCTTCTACGCCAGAGAGAAAGCTCGAAGTTATTTATTTATTTTATTAGTATTAGCATATCCAGTGTGGAATGAAATAGCAATGAACGGAATAACACTACTTCACACGATCCAATTCTAAAATACGTATTTTTTAGCTTATACAAGCGTTATTTATATATAATTACGTTTGTTTTAACTTTGTATTATGATAAAAAAATATAGAAATAAGTTAGTTTTACAGGTAAGTGTGTCTAAATAGACGAAAAGCCAGTATTATTATTATTAATACCTAGAAAAAGAAAGAGTGGACTGTGATAAATATTATTATTGTGATATGTCATGGGAAATTTACCAAGTCTTTCACTATATAATATGATAAATTTTCCGGTTAACATAACAATAATATTGACTGTGAACATGAAAGTTTAATCTATATTGAAACCCTGTTCGTAAAAATAACATTTTTTGTATATTGAAATATATTTATTTGCAATAAAGGAAATTACAAGTAAACTTAACTATTTATACAAAGCAAATATATACCTAATTATTACTGTACAAGTCGTGTCCGCGTGGAATAGTGGCAAGAATAATATACGAGTAATTATGTTATAATATAATTTAGTTACGGCTCTTCTCACTACTATACGAAAACTAAGTAACTAAGTATCTTTTAGTAAGCATAACATAAACATTTCCCCTAAATTACCATAAGCGAAATCGTGAAAATTGAAAATCCACAATCTCGCCTGACGTTAGGCGAAAACGCAACGCTAAATATGCTTAAATGTCGTTCCCTAACGAATACAATATATGAGGCATATATTAAATTATAATATAATTTGATATATTCATAATAATATTTAAAATAGGTTATATTATTGAAAAATTTGCAAATAATCTAGTAGTAAACTGTACATACAACTCAGTAGTAGTCGGGCGCTCAAGCCGTTCGCACGCTAGCTGCGATGCGGACGCTTATTCTAATATACTTCGCGTCTTTAGTGAATTGTGATTTTAGAAGTGATGTGAAACATTTAAGGCATGCCAGGACTCTCATAAGACATGGGAGATCTAGGGTCCACTTCAGTCGAATGCACACCAGATCAAAAGACTTAGTTGCCCAAGTGATAGAGGCAGAGACAAGCAGTGAACTAGGTATTGTAAACTTTATTAATAAGCTTTTTTAGGTAAAAAAGAAATTTTCTATCGAATAGAAAAGGGTTGTTGTAGAGTATATAAATATTAATTTTAATAATAAACTAATTATTGTGTGTTGAAAATATACTATTATTATCTTTCTCTTCTTAATTATTATAAGTGTTATAGAATCGGTTTTTTAAATTTATATCAAATATTATAATTATTTAATTTTCAACGAAAAATTGTTTTTAATTTATTTACTAATAAAAATACTACTTTGAGTTTAAAATGCTATCTAATGTTTAAATTTTCTTTTGGATAAAAAATAAATTAAATTAAATTTTAATATTTAATAATTTTCAAACAGGATTACTCCATTTCGCTCAACTTTTCAAAGTTAAAATTTAATAATTATTATTTATTTTGAGAAAAAATAATATAACAATTTCTTTATTTTTCATGTTTTTACATAATTAATATATATTAAAATAATAACACTTTGCCCCCTAAAACTATAATTAAACTGAATTTCGAATTTTGACAAGGCTGAATTTAAAAATAATAGATTTTAATTTAAACGATTTATTCATTGTATAACATTGTTTACAATTATATAATTTTATTAAAAATATTTTACCGATACAATTTACGATACTACGCCTATATTTCAGAGTTTTCGCGAATTCATTTTCAAATATTGGCATAAGTATAACAAAATATTACAAAATGATTAATTTTCTTGGACTCGTTATTAAATAAACTCGTGTAATTATACAAAAAAAATATTTTTTTTTTAACCAAAGAGAAATATTTACATGCTGTATTTAAATATTTCTTTCAACGTTATAACTGTAATGTAAACGCAAATGTTTGTTTTTAATCACTTCACGCTTCGTTGTAATTAATCGCGAAACTAACTTGAAATTTCATTAATTTTATAATATACTAGCGATTCACCCTCGCTTTACTCGAGTTTGTCCCTAGGTTTTGCTCGAGCGAAGCCGCGGGTTCCGCTAGTATATCTTTATAAATTATAGCCTATGTGATTTGTAAGCTTTGTAAGCTTCTGATGTGTAAGCTATATTATTGATATATTTATAACAACCTCTTTTGAACTCAATTAGCAAAATTATTTTCATTTGCCAATATATAAACATACGTATATTACGTTTCAGTGCTCTCACTCGTTCGTATAATAATAAATTTCTTTGAACTATGAGACTTGGGGTATAACTTATTCAAGCTTTTAGTGCTACAGAAGATAGGAAATAGGTTGTGATATAGACTAAAGAGAACAAATAAATAAAGTTTGATTCTCATATACAGTTTTGGATAGAAATAAGGCGTTATAAATTATTATATTATTATAAATTATATATTAAAATAATAATGCATTTTTATTGTATGTTTTATTTGACAGCCTTGCTTGTTGCTTAGTAACCCTATTACATCACATCCCTTTTTAATAAAAAAAAACAATATCACTAATATAATTGAAAAAAAAAATAATATTATACGTATCTACACTAAAAACCAAATCTTTCAGGAGCTTTTCGTTTTCTTTCCGATTTCCTCGACGGTAATAAGGGGCCAGCTGTAGTCTGTTCTGGTTCATGTGAGGTCGATGGTAACGAATCACCTTGGTCTGTAGGTTCAAATTGGTTATGATTTGACAAATAATATGAAATTTTACTACCATCAGACACTCTGCTTCGCATTTGGTCTATATGTTTACGTTTAATCGTACCATTTGTACTCACTAAGTAGGAGTAAGGACCTGTTCTAGAAGTCACTATACCAGGTTCAGAACCCTTTTGTAATGCTTTGTTTATCCAGACAGAATCTCCAGGTTGAAATGGCATAGGTTGTTTAGTATCACTTTGCAGTTGTTGACGTAACTGAGCTCTTTCCATGTTTCCTCGAACATCAGGTTTTAATAAGTCGAATGTTGAACGCATTCTTCGTCCAAACATCATTTCAAAAGGAGATCTTTCAGTAGAATGCTGAGGTGTGTTCCTATAACTGAACAAAAACTTACATAATGCTTCATTTAAATCTGTATGTGAGGCTTCCATTCTCCCTTTAAAAGTTCGCACTGCTCTCTCTGCGAGACCATTAGTCCGGGGATGGTATGGCGTGGTTTTAATGTGTGCTATTCCTATAGATTTACAAAAATGTTTAAATTCATCAGCTATAAATTGAGGTCCATTGTCTGTAACAATATATTTGGGGTATCCGTATAAAGCAAAAATACTTCGTAATCTTTTTATAGTACTAGTGCATGTTGTGCTCTTCATTGGCAATACTTCTAACCATTTAGTATAAGCATCAATGATTATTAACCATGTAAAACCAAGGAATGGACCTGCGAAATCTATGTGAATCCTTGACCACGGTTCAGGGGGAATACCCCAGGAATATACTGGAACTTTGTTATTAGTTTTTCTTGATCTTTGGCATCGTTCACAATTTTGTCCAAACTCGATAATGTCTTTATCTATATTCGGCCAATACACATGCAATCGAGCTAGGGATTGCATCGCAGTACTCCCTACATGACCATCGTGTAACATTTTTAATATTTCAATGCGTAAATTATAGGGAATACAAATTCTACCATTCCATAACACAAATCCGTCTTCATATGACATTTCTTGTTTCTTTTCATAGAAGGCATATAAGTTAGTGTCAATTTCTTTTTTGTCCGGCCAGTATGATGTTATATATTTTATAACATTTTTTAGCAAAGAGTCTTTAATTGTTTCTTCTCGTAAGCGTTGTTTGGTGATAGGTATAGTTTTAAGTCGTAAATGAAGTAAATGTGAATATTTTGGTAAGCCAAGCTTTTCAATTATTGACGGCTCTTCTTCTGGTAACGGTAATCGAGATAAGGCATCCGCTGGAGAGTTGTCTTTTGCAGGTAAATATTCTATGTCATAGTCATAACAATTAAGTATCATTGCCCATCTCAAAAGTCGATTGCTGGCTATTTTAGGTGTTTCTCGGTTTGGACTAAATATACGTTCTAGTGGTTTGTGATCTGTCAGTAATGTAAATTTTCGACCGTATAAGTATTGGTGAAACTTAGTAACTGCATAGATTAATCCTAGTGCTTCTTTATCAATTGTTGAATACCGTTGTTCTACGTTTGATAATGTTCTTGATCCATAAGCAATAGGTCTCATATCTCCGTTTTCATATTTGTGGAACATAACAGCTCCTATACCTTTGTCTGATGCGTCACTGCTTACGTATATAGGAAGGTTGCTGTTGTAATGGGCTAAGGTATTGTTGGATGTTAGTATATCTTTTAAGCTATTAATAATATGAGTATCTTTTGTAGTCCAATCCCATTTACTTCCCTTTTTTAAAAATCTATACAGTGGTATACATTTTACATGAAGCATTTCGATAAATCGGCCATAGTAACTAATAGATCCTAAAAATGCCCTAAGTTCGGAAATGTTTGATGGAACAGGCATTTCTTTTATGGCTTTAATATGTTCTTCTGTTGGATGTAGTCCATGTTTATCTATCTTGTGTCCCAGAAATGTAACACTTTCTTGTAGCCATGAGCATTTAGAAATTTGGCTTTTAATACCAGCTGTTTGTAATTTTTTTTAGACTGTTCGTACCTTTTCAACGTGATCTGGTAAATTTTTTGCAGTTATAAGGATATCATCCAGATAGCAGACTACCCCATCAATACCACTTAGTATTTGATCCATTGTTCGCTGAAAAAGAGCTGGCGCGAAAGATATACCGAACGGTAAACGCTTATACTGATAATATCCATTGTGAGTTGAAATTACTAAATATTTCCTAGAATCTGGATGAACCATCAGTTGTAAATAAGCGTCTTTTAAGTCTATTTTTGTAAATAAGATACCTCCTGCTAATTTTGATGTTATTTCTTCAAATCTAGGTAATGGATAGTCATCTACTTGTACATGTCTATTGATTGTTACCTTGAAATCCGCACAGATACGTATGTTGCCATTGTGTTTAACTGCTATAACTATTGGTGATGCCCATTCAATTGGACTTGTCATTGTATCTACTGATTCAATAACGTTTTCATTTACGAGTCTTTGTAGTTCAGCTGTGACCTGGTCCTTAAGAGCTAATGGTACTGGTCTTGGCCGAAATGTTTTTGATGGTACGTTTTCTGAAATATGAATTTTTGCATAATGTCCTTTTATGGTACCTAATTTTCCGTCAAATATTTCAGGAAACTCGTTGAGTAGCTGTTGGACTATCTGATTATGATTTAATAGATTTTTAGCAGTTTGATTTTTTTTTACTTCCTTATTTTGTTCATTTATTTGGTATGTTTCTTTAATGTTACATAATCTTGATCCTGGAGGCATTGGAAGTTCATATTGTATACACCAATCTAGGCCAAATAATGGTATATCATTATGTTTTGTAACATATGCTTCTAATAACTTGGTTTTATTAAACGCTTCTACCACAATTTGACAGATTCCCAATGTTTTAATTTTAACATCTGTATAAGCTATTAAGTTACTACATTTCTTCAACTTGGGTCGTCCTAGAGTTTTCCATAATTCTTTGCCAATAACTGAATGTACTGCGCCTGGGTCATACAACATATCGATCTTAATATTGTTCATGATTGTCGGTATTAATATCTTTGATGGCTTTTTTTTGTGATTGATGTTAAATGTTTGCAGAGTCTCATCTACATCTGAATCCGAACTATTAGAGCTTATAATATCATTCTGGAGAGTTTGTACTTGTCTTGCTTTAATATATTTGCTTTTAGAATTCTTTGTTGTGATACAAACGCTTGAAAAATGATTTTGCTTACCGCAAGCAGTACATTGCTTCCCACGAGCAGGGCACTCTGCAATATTTTTATGATATGTCCTACCACAATAAGAACATCGTTTGGTTTGATTCTTCGCTTCTTTTTTTATTGTTTTATCGTTTTTAATAACTTTGTTAATAGTAGTATGATCTTGAGAATCTGAATGTTGCATTGTATGTGTTTGTGTTATGAAATTCGCTTGAGTTTCTGCCTGTTCCAAGTTTCTAGCTGTTGCTACTACATCCGCCAGCTTAGCGTTATTTTTAGGATGTTGTTTAATGAGTTCTTGTTGCCATTGGAGATTATTAATGCCAATTACCAATTGATCTCTCAAGCGTTCGTCTAATGTGTTCCCAAATTCACAATACCCAGCTGAAGATCGTAAGTCCATGACAAATTGTGATATTGAGGTGTAAGTTTCCCTCCTTTTAGATGCAAAAGCTACACGTTCTGCAAGTACATATGTTTTTCTCCCATAGTACTCATTTAGAACAGTTACAAGTTCGTCGAAATTCTTATCTGTTACTGATGCTGGTCGGAAATGGTCTACAAGTACCTTAAATCCTTTTTGTCCAATACGAGATAGTAATAAACGTTTTCTTTTCTCTTCATTTTCCCTTGTGTTAAGTCCATGAAGTTCGAGTTCAATTTTAAACCGTTGAATATAATACTCCCAATCATCGGAGTTATTTAATTCTTCGAATGTAAATTTTTCAAGGGACATGTTTTTCCCTTTATTATCTTTTTTTACTCGTCGCCAGATATTATATTATTATAAATTATATATTAAAATAATAATGCATTTTTATTGTATGTTTTATTTGACAGCCTTGCTTGTTGCTTAGTAACCCTATTACATAAATATAAATATGTTGGAAAACACAATGCCACCTAGTCCCAAAGTTAGTTACGAGGCTTGTGTTACGGATACCACATAATTGATACACTACAGATGTATAACTTTAAATAACATACTGTAGCACAAATATTCGAGGTCACCACACTAATAAATGCTCAAGCAGGACTAAAACCCGCGATCACTGGCACAGCAAGTAGTGTCTCTACAAACTTAGCCAAACGTAACGTCAAACTTTTGTGTTATGTATGTATAGTACAGGCAAATACTTGAAGCGATTTCAAAATCTTCACTCAAAATTCAATTCAATTAATTTGACAGACCTAAGAATATCATGGCAGTATCTACTTGTAAGTAGTAAGTAGTAGTAATCCATTACTTTATGTCATTTCTCTATGGAGGTGCAAGGTGGAATGCGACCCTCAATTTTCCTTGAGCGCAGGGTTACAAAGGCAGACAAGGCACTCGAAAAACCACTTAATTTGCAGTGTTTATATTAGACAAGCCTTGTAACCGATCGTCTTCCCGTTTGCGCTCTTAGCAATATAAAAAAGTAATATCATTCAAATTGACACCTTAATAAAGCAATTTAACGAACCAAAAATCAAAATGAAATTGCGAAAAATATCGAAAGCAGTCTTACTGAATTACAAAAAATGTATATCACGTTATAGGGTCGTTTTATTAATCAATTAAATATTAAAGATAATTTGCGTACAATCTTTTTGAATAACCAATTAGCTAATTACGAGTAAGATAGGAATCGATGTTGCTTAAAAATTTACGAGTATAAGAATACGTGATACGAAGCTTTTATGTAATTAGTACTGAGGCTTTCTTTTTACCAACTTGTAAATAAAGGTCATTCGACATTGAATATACCTTCTATTATAATATTTTCACCTATAAAAGAGAAAACTTAAAGAAAATGCAAGCAAAAGCTCAAAACTGTAAAGCTTTCAGGAACTAGAACTTTTCCATAACAGCTGAATGTATAAAATGATCATTTATACATAAAATTTCACTTGAAACTAAGTAAGTTTATAGTAAAGTAAATAAAAAATATCTAAAGAGAGAGAAAAAACGTATTTTTTTCCTCTCTTCTTAATTAAAATAGCTATTTTTATCGTTACTGACGACGAATCTATATAGCTTTTAGAATTTCTATCTGACTTTCTGTCCAAATGGTAGACTATCCGGTTCAGAAAGGTATTCTAAATACGGAACCATGAACGAATAAACTATGGACGAGACACATAAGCGGACGTACCTTTACCGGTCATGTCAGTAATCAGGATATTTTAGGCCTGGCCGTTTGTTTTTACGTCAGTCTCAAGCACTTACTTGTCAACAAAACATCTCCCAAAAATGACTAAATGTTCTATTAGATGGTGTAAAAACTATAGCAGCGGAAGCAGCACTATTTCTCTTCACTTGTAAGTAATATATTTTATTTCATTTAATGTTATTTATCACAAAATTTAAGTAAATGTAAAATAAAATTTCGTATTATTCAACTATGTTAAATATAGTCGATATATCTATATATCTATATTGTTGACATCTTACAACCATCATAAAATGGCTGGATTATACCGTTCAAAACAAATGACAGAACTGTCGAGTAAGTCCATTTGACATCGACTAGTGCTTGACAATGTCGAAAAATATATCGATATTTGACGAAATAACTAAGCGAATAATGATGTTATTTGTACAGTACAATAACATAAAATACTTTTATCGCAGTATCCTACAAATCTGATGACAATAAATTTATAATAATATTTTTATAATTAAATAAAAACATTATAAATGCAAAAATTATAATTAGTATGTGTACTTAATTCTTTATTTTATTTTAACACATAAATTTTCTTTCCCATTCGAACGTTCTGGGTTTGATTGTCGGCGAAAAATCAAACAATATTTATTAATAATATTTAAAATGTCATTGATCGACTTACTCTTACTTACGACTCGACTACGTTTAAGCACTAGCATTAGAGTGAATTTTGATGTATTGTGTCAATTCTTTGTGTGCGTTATACTTCAATTGGTTGAACGTGTTTTCATGCATTTGTATTTTGTGACTGGTCCAGTAGCTTATTCGTTCATGTACGGAACTTAGACACAGCGTTAATCTATAAATAGATAAAGTATAAAAAATACATTAAAATCTGCCCAGTAGTTATCTCGTGATGCGTTCTCTGACAGATAAACAAAACAAAAATATATTTATCTATTTGCAATAAATCTATCTTATTGGCCGGGGGCTGCTCAGCTAGAGCGGGCGATAACTGGTCAGTGGACTTACGATGGGCCCTCCCACTGTCAAGAGTACCCTAGCGCCCGCACTTACGCCTATTCGCGCAGACTTATCACTGGTGACTGCCATTCTCCGTGTTGGTTTTACCGCTCCTCAGCTTGCGATGGCGGAGTGTCCTCTTCACAGATGTTGACTGCTTTGCCTGGGTTTGAATTTAGGAAGTGCAGGTTTTCCCACTGCCTACACCACCCTCTCGACCTTGCCAGCGGAACCCACAGGAACGACAGGTCGCTACGTGTGGAGCTGACTTGGTTGCAGGACCTGACTCATGTCTTACGGGGGTCCACTCCAAGTACCTCAGTCGCCTTTTACGACACCTGGTACTTGAGGGGGGCACTATTCTATTCTGCCGGTGCCCCTCGGCGAGCAATATAAATCTATAGATAGTTACATATAAATAAAATTGAAGTGTTTTTAATTTCAAATTAATAGCTTTCCAATAAATGCATATGAAAGTATATACGATACTAACAACAAATTCAATTTTTTAAAATTTTTGTCTCTTTGTATGTATGTCTGTTTGTTCCAGCTAATATCTGAAACGGCTGGACCGATTTTGACGGGACTTTCACTCGCAGATAGCTAATGTTATAAGCAGTAACTTAGGCTAATTTTAATTAGAGACCTTTACTTTTTTTAACTAGTGCAACCCGCGGCTTCGCTTGCGCTAAATCTAGGGATCCTGAGCGAAGCGAGAGTAAGTCTATATTAGTAGCTAGTATTTAATAAATATATACAGATTCGACTAACAAATTTATAATATTATGTGAATAGCAATATTGCTTTTAAAAGTAATTTTAAACGTAGTTATATCAAAATTATAAACCTAGATTTCACTTTAATTAGTCGAATAACAATAACTTTTCCTTTGAGAACAAAGTATAATACATATTTATTATTTGTGTGCTTAATTGAAATATTCTCGGATAAAGACGAAGGCACTAACTAATTAGCAGCATTGGTATGGTCAGAAATTGAATTAGCAACTTCCTGTTTAGTTTGCAGATTGCTGTTACATACAGCCACTAATAAATTTAAATTAGATGGTGTGAATTTTACACTACAATTTTGTAATATTGAGTGAGTGAGTTGATAATGAAAGTACAAAAATTTGCTTTTTAAGATAGTATTTGGTATGAAAACAGTATGTAAGCTTGCAAAGAAAATAGGATAATTTTAATCCCAAAAATCATCCCTTAAAGGAGTGAAAAGGGGAATGAAAGATTGTATAAGGAATCATCATTTGTCTCGTTTAGTTCGAAAATTACAAGAAATTCTACATTTTGACAACGCCACAAGCATGTCAAATTATAGGGCCTATGAACCCTCTAGGATATTTATACAGGAATTTTTATAATTTTATGTATCAACTATTTTTTTTCTTTTAAAGATTTAGTGCGAGCGAATCCACGGGTTCCACTAGTTAAAATAATAAAAATTCAAAAAGTAGCCTAACGACTTAATAACCCTTATAATATTAGCTATCTACGAGTGAAAGTCCCGTAAAAATTGGTCTAGCCGTTTCAGAGATTAGCCGGAACAAACAGACTGACAGACAAAAATTTAAAAAAATTATTATTTGATGTAAGTACCACATAATACACTTAAATATTATGCAATTAGTGAAAAGCTGTTAATTTGAAATTAAAAACAGGCACTTCAATTTTATTTATATAGATAGTAAATAGAACTAGATGAATTTTATAAGAAACTCGTGAAGAATACACGTATATTTAAAAGAATTATTTTAGACCAGGATCATCACCATACTCAAGTGACGCATTAGAAGATCCATTTTACACGTTCTTTCTTGGAATTAATGTATACATTATTTGCTTCTAGCAGCTTAAGAAGATGTTTTCATATCTTTAAAAATGAAAAGGACTTTAATTATTAATTTAAGCATTCACTAGTTCTAATTAACCCCCTAAGTATGAAAATAGCCTTTCTCGCGGTTTCGCTCGCGTTCTAAAAGCTGAAAATCAAAAGTAATATTTTTCTCCCATTTTGCAACATTTATCATTGATGCTCTGCTCCAATTAGCCGTAGCGTGATGTAATATAGCCTATAGCCTTTCTCGATAAACGGACTTCCAAGACAAAAAGATTTTTTAATTCGGACCAGTAGTTTCTAAGATTAGCGCGTTTAACCAAACAAACAAACACTTCAGCTTTATAATATTAGTATAGATACGTATGCATTTTGTAACTTGAACGTATCGACACACAAACTAACCACGCCTCAGACATTGTCACGTCAAATGCCATAAGCGATTATATTCTTCGTTAATGAAATTAAACTTCTTAAGGCCCAATTTCACCAATGATGTCGTTATCCAAGAATAATTACTATGCCAGGTATAAAATTATTCGCTGCATTTACTCTCAGAATAACTCGTAGTACGTTTCACCGCTTTGTAAAGACAAAATGTTAATCCTAGTATAACTATTCTTAGATTAATGTTTTTTTTTACCTGTTTTTTGAATTATTTGAATTTAAATGCAGTCAAATTAAATAGACTTGTCATTATCTCAGTAGAGTATAGCATAACAGGACATTTTTAATTTAGTCGTCACTTTGAACTTATGTCAATGTGTCAGTGCTATTTCAAGTTAATTTCGTTTAGTTTGCTATGTGTTTTTTTAAAAATTATAATAAATTAAATAATAATAAATTTAATTAATAATTAATTTAATTTAATAATAAATTGTATGCTGCTGCTTTAGATAAACGAAATCTAATGCAAAAATGCTCATTTCTTTCTTTAAACCACCTTGGACGTCTCAAAATAAAATAGTTATCTTCACTATCGCTTTCACTGTCCGATAAAATTCTTCTCAAACGCTGCATTTTAATAATATTTTCTCTTAATTACAATTCAATGTGCAAAAATATGAATCAACAGTCTACTGACATAAAATTTGACACCATTTTGATTTTATCTGAGGAATAAGCCGGTTATTCTTTCAAAATTGGCGGTATAAGAGTTACTCTCGTATAGCTTTGTTATATTCAGGATAAGTAGTTGGTGAAATGAAAGCATGGTTATCTTAGAGTAAATAACAGCTTTATCCTAGGAATAATAGTTATTCTACTTTGGTGAAATCGGGCCTAATTAGACTAATCAGTCATTTTTGTACGTGTATCATTAAGACTCGTGTGGCCTTCCGCCTTTATAATATCAATATCAACTAGGTACATTGTAACTATGAATAACTAGCATTTTTATACTACATAGATTTATCTAATCTTTATAAATATTCATATTGAATATTTCTTTGTATGTTTGTCCGCTATTGGAGCTATACTATTGGAGCGAAATCTCATTTAGAATAAAAGTTTTATATATTATTTACTATTCACCTTCGC
This sequence comes from Boloria selene, assembly GCA_905231865.2. Classification (NCBI taxonomy): domain Eukaryota; kingdom Metazoa; phylum Arthropoda; class Insecta; order Lepidoptera; family Nymphalidae; genus Boloria; species Boloria selene. The sequence continues at coordinate 1,213,075 of HG993132.1, forward strand.
CTCGCTCGAGTCCGTCTCTCGTGAAAAACAAAATGATATATAAACAAATCTATACTAATATTATAAAGCTGAAGAGTTTATTTGTTTATTTGGTTGAACGCGCTAATCTCAGGAACTACAGGTCCGAATTAAAAATTATTTTTATGTTGGATAGTCCATTTATGGAGGAAGGCTATAGGCTATGTAATGAAAAATGTTGCAAAAACGGGAAAGGCGGGCATTAGTTCTGCGGGGTACCGTACAGCGCGACTCAGAAAGAATTTGGATTCCGGTCATTAGAACGCGTGCGAAGCCGCGGGAAATGCTATTATAATATAAGTATACTATCCGGGATGTGTTAATTACTTTTCCAGTCTATAATCTATTTCTATACAAAATTCCTACCAAATTCATACAGTCGTTCTTGCGTGAGTAACATTCATCCAATTTTGTTATTAAAATTAATTTGATTAAACCGATTGAAAGCCTAATGCAGAATAAATAACAGTTAAGAATAAGAGGCGATGATTTCAGTACATTAGAATGTAATGTAGTTGATATTATTATGATTATCTAAACGTCCCTAAAAAGCTTATTAAAAACGTTTTTCCTATTGTATTTTAAAGACACAAGCATTTCACTATCAAATTTTCTATATACATATCTATCACTACATAGTATAAAACAAAGTCACTTCCCGCTGTCTGTCTGTCCCTATGTATGCTTTTGATGCGTTTTACAATCTTTAAAACTACGCAACGGATTTTGATGCGGTTTTTTTAATAGATAATGTCAAATTTATGTATTCTATTATAGATACATAGCTCGCGTTAAATCTTTACATGCTTTAAAGCAAATAGAGCAAATAGAGTGGTTCAAGAGGAAGGTTTATATGTATAACTAGCGGAACCCGCGGCTTCGCTCGCGCTAAATCCAGGGAGGAGCCTGATCGAGGGCGATTTGTCAGTTCTATATATTGCATGAAATAGCATGTAGATATAAAAACAGTAGTATCATTAACATTTGACCCATTATTTTGACTTTTTACAGTTAATTTTGTTCCAACAATTCCGAAACTTCATTTATTATCTCTATAAACTAAACTTGCTAATTAGGGCTATTGAGAAAGTTTGAAAGTCTGAAACTTTTATATAATTATATTTACAGCTTAAAGCTTCATAGCAAAAAGTTAACATTAAAATTCATTCGTTATAATAGAAGTAATAATAAAGAATGCCTATTTTAAGCTCGAGGCAGACCATTACTACCATGGGGTCCCATCGATGGTTCACTCTGCCATTAAAGAAGTACCAGAAGTAAGTGGCTTAGAACAGCATACAGCGACGTGGACCGCCAGGAAGCGGTCTTGCAAATATGTGCGTGTTTATATGCATATTATTACATATTATAGGTACTTATATTACGTTAAATGTAAAAAACGCTTATATACCAAAATATTTATATAAAATTTTGCTATAAACTTTTATTATGTACTAATATAGCCTTCATTCTCTACGATAACAGTTATAAGAACTAATATAAAATGTTCAACTGTAAAAACATAGATACATAAAACATATAAACAAACAAACAAAGGAGAAGCAAGTAATTAAATGACAACATAATATATGATAGTTCCTGGTAAAGACTAGTAGAGAAAAGGTAATCTAGTTTTCCAAGAAACTGATAGTTAGAAATGGACGTTATCTACTTTCGTGTCTACGCCAAAATCGAATCAATAGAGGATTGAGGTCTCATGATCATTTTGTAGGAACGACTCAATATTTAGGCAGTGATAGTTCTGTAGTGATGCGTTTCAAATTCCGGACATCGCACTTCTTATATTTTCATCTGTGAATCATTTGCCCTATATTTTTTTTATACACAGCGCCATCTAGTTACGTGGTAATCTACGAGGCTCGTGTTACGGATACTTCATACTTTATTCACTCACATGTGTATATAACTTTTAATACAATACATATTATTATAAATATAAACACCCATGACTGGAGTACAAACATTCGAGCTTAACAAATTTAATGTCCCCAGCGGGACTCGATCCCACAACCATTGGCACAGCAAGGGGTCTACAAACTGAGCAAACGAGTCGTCAAATATTTACCACTTATGTCACGGTTAATAAAAACATCGTGAAGAAACCTATACGTAACATTTTTTCGAAAGAAATGTGTAGCCCGCCAACCCACATTTGGCCAGTGTGATGTTTATTAAATAACGTATTATTTAATACTAGCTGATACCCGCGACTTCGTCCGCGTTGCTTGAAATATTAACAAAGTTTTCCGCATGCGCGCTACGCCGCTTGCCCCACTACTCCGCGAGAACCAAACATACATCACTGAACACGCAGTGCATATACAAATCGCTGTTTCTTGAAACTTTAATAACTTTTTATTAAATGAAAATATCGCTATCATTTTTTTTGATAAGGGCCAAGTGTCTAAGAAATAAAATTTAGAAAGTTTCATTGAAATCTATCCAGTAGTTTTTCCGTGATGCGCGCACAACTGCAGACTTCTATCATTTTATTTATATAGATAATATAATTAAATAATATTTATATAAAACTTTATTTTTTTGATATCGTACGTATAATACAAATTGGTATTCCAACGTCCGTTTATATTTCCGATAGGAAATCCTACCGGACTCACTGCTCGCATATAATACGATAAGAGGTAAAAGACTTATGTTTGTTGGTCGAATAAACCAATCTGTTGCATAATGCATTTATTCAATATAACATTGCAGATCTCGCTAGTTTCCTTCAGGAAATTGTTTGTTCTATTTCAAATACTCTATTTCTAATACAATAGAGTTTAGTTTTTAGTTACAATTTATAGTGAACTAGTGGAACCCGCGGCATCGCCCGCGCTAAATCTAGGGAAGAGCCTAAGCGAAGCGATAAAATGGTAATGTGAGTTATCCGTAAGAGATAGACATACACCATCGTGAACTTTTTAAGGTGTACTATACTGTAGTACATTATTTTGATCTATCTCGATGAGTTTAGCCAGCGTTCGCAATATAAGCGCAAAAAATGAGTTTATTTACGACATCACATTAGAAACCTCTAAAATTATCAGTGTTTCTCTACTATATTATGCATGTATTATATATATAAACCTTCCTCTTGAATCACTCTATCTATTGAAAAAAATCGCATTAAAATCCGTTGCGTAGTTTTAGAGATTTAAGCATACATAGAGATATAGGGACAGAGAAAGCGACTTTGTTTTATACTATACTAGCGACTCGCCCTCGCTTCGCTCGGGCTCTTCCCTAGATTTAGCGCAGGTAAAGCCGCGGAATCTGCTCGTTATGCATATAAACCTTCCTCTTGAATCACTCTATCTATTAAAAAAAACCGCATCAAAATCCGTTGCGTAGTTTTAAAGATTTAAGCGCACATAGTGATATAGGGATATAGGGACAGAAAAGGCGACTTTGTTTTATACTATGTAGTGATGATGTAGTGAAGGTAAAAGTACTAACGGCATGAGAATTTTGTTGGGCTGTTCTTAGCATATTTGTATTTTAATCATGAAACTTCTCGAACTAAATACGACTAAACTAAATATTCGACTAGAAAAATGTATATTTAAGTTATTAGTCTACTTTAAAGAGATTATCTTAACCTTTAAACTTCTACCAAAATCATCAAAAATAATTTTAGGTTTTAGTAAGATTTAAAGAACAAATAAGCGAAATCGATCGAAACGTTATTTAGTTATGTACGTAAACGAATGGTATTTTTATATAGGTATAAATTTTGAAATAAAATATCATTTTATTCTGAACACGATACAGCTAATGATAAAAAATTTTGTAAGGAGTGTCCTTTTTAGGACGGTGAATGTTCGGTTAAAAGTACAGTAATGTGTCGTAAGAAATCCTTCGTCCCTTTTTCATTAACTACCCATAGACCTTACTTAATCTTAGCACTCACGCACTTTTTAAAAATTCAGGCACGAAAGGATGTACGTATGTGAATCGATTTTCAATTTTTTTTTGTATAATGGGGAGGTGAATCCACATATAAATATTAAAGAAAAACTGAATTTTCCATCCTAACGAGATTTGTGTACCAGTACGTGACTTCTACCTATGTATCTATTTTTGCCCGTTTCTATGTTGCCTCGTAATTACTTATAGGCCAGTAAAAATCTAATTTACCCTCGCAATAAATTTCTGATTCATTTTTTTTTATTTATAAGCTTTAAGTTAATTTACTGAGTATAAAATCACAAAATGTTGACAGATCCTGGCGCAGCTTTGAGCGCCACCTTGAAAAAAGTTTTTGTTCGATATCTCGGAAACTACGCAATTTAGTTTAAAAGTTATTGTAACCATTATTGTAGACAGTAAAATTTCGCGTCTTTTATTTCCAGTAAACTTTTTTGTAAGACTTAGCGTCTAGAAACAAGTGATGAAACGTTATTAACCTGTGACCACCAAAGCAATAAATAAGCTTAAGTAAATAAGCAGTGATATAATTTAAATTCTAATATAACCATTAAATCAGGTAGATAGAAGCGAGTACACATCCAATTGAGTTCCGAGTTCCTCTCACTAACAATAGGTAAACTATCAGGCAATCCATTATACGTTCATATGCACTGAAACTGTTCAATACTGAAAATTGATTAAAGCTCTAAATTGTTATGTACAGTATACAACAAATGCTTTTATGAATAAAAAATATTTTACGTTATTAAAACATTCCATTCATACGACGACACGTTTGGCTCAGTTGGTAGTGACCCTGCTTTCTGCGCCAGCGGTCGCGGGTTCGAGTCCCGCTGAGGGCATTTCATTTGTTGAGCACGAATGTTTGTACTTCAGTCATGGGTGTTTATATTATAATATGTATGTATTTAAAATTTATATATGTGTAGTATATCAACTATCTGGTATCCGTAACACAAGCCTCGTAGCTTACCACGGAACTAGATGGCGCTTTTGTAATAATGTCCCAACATATTTATTTATTTATTTATTCCCACATTACTTAAAAATTAACGTACTAGTTTAAAAGCTCATTCCAATAATTGAAATTTTGTCTACTTTGAATGCGATCATTATTTATATGTATATAAATTTATTCTATGTATAGTTTATGAAACATGTGTATGTTTATCCTCTATTTTTTTTCTACAAAACGAATTTTCAAATCAAATCAAATCAAAATATTTTATTCAGCGTCAATGTCTTACTGAACTTCATGAGTCTACTACCAGTTCGGATTCTGAGAAGAACTGGCGAAAGAAACTCAGCGGGACTAATATTATTTTTTTATCTTAATGTTTCTTTTTTATATTTCAATTTTGATACGGTTTTAGAACTAGGCCTAAAGAAAAGTACCCGATAAATGTATGATACATACATGATATAACTATCTCCTAACTTAATCTTAATCGCGTAATAATTAGGGAATACTATACTAATAATTTTGTGAGCTTACAAAAAAAATTAATTTACATGAAATTTTAGACTAAGCCCACCATATTATAAGCGTATGGAAATAAAATTTGCATAAAGCTCAAATACTTCTAAAATAAATAAGAAGTCCAGTGCTGAATAAGTTGAACCTCATTATAAATGATAAACCTTTTTATAAATGCTTACTGACCATATAATTTTTTTACTTTATTCAATCATTCAAAGTACATTAAAGGGATATTAACAATAAAATATGAACCCACTGTCCTTCAACGGTTTTGAGAGAACTAGCATAATACAACTGTATATTTCTAAGCAGCTTTTATCTTTGACTTCAAAAGAGTATTCATTTTTATATAAAAGCAATTGCTCAGCTACATCTGTGTATATACATACACTCGATTGTTTGTATTGAAATTTCACAATGTTTTATTTAGAATATACGCTATGTAAAAACATTTTTAATATATTTTAAAAGAATTCTATACATGGAGCGCTTCATTGTAATCGACGTATATTCTAAACTAGCATTTCCCGCGGCTTCGCACGCGTTCTATAGAACAGAAACCGAATGCTTTCTGAGTCGCGCAGTATGATACCTCGCAGAACTAACGCCCGCCCTTCCCGTTTTTGCAACATTTTTCATTGATGCTCCGCTCCTATTGGTCGTAGCGTGATGAAATATAACTTATAGCCTTCCTCGATAAACAGACTATCTAATATAGAAAGATTTTTTAATTTAAGCCAGTAGTTCCTGAGATTAGCGCATTCAAACAAACAAACAAACAAACAAAATCTTTTGCTTTATAATATTAGAATAGATAACTAGCGGACCCGATAGACGTTGTCCTGAACACATGCGCAAAACAACTAATGACTTATTTATAATATGTCTAAATGTATAAAGAACTAATTAATTTAAAAAATATATTTTGTAGTGGACCGAATTGTGAATCTAATACTCTCGAACACACACAAAACATTTCATTAAAATCGATCCAGCCCTTTAGGAGGAGTTTAATTACATACACACGCACAAAAGTTTTTTATATATAAAGATATACCACGACACGACGACGTGTAATTGTTAGTTTATACGGCTGCACATTAGTAGGTCTTGGGATCGAGTCCAGAGTTAGTCCAATTCTAGCTATTGATTAATTACGTTAAAGCTATTGATTAATTCCGTTAAGAAAGTCCTAGCAAATGTTCTGTTTTAGGAAATTGACAGTGTATCATTCCTGTGCACGAAAGAACACGTAAAACGATTCGATCCTCATCTCTCCCTTGACGCGCCGAATTATCCCATCAATTTACGAATCAAATCATCAAGAGTCCCATCGGAATTCAAGAGTAAAAGGAAAGTAGAGTCCACTATGGAAATATATAGTGTGTAAATTTTATTCACTACAAATGCCTAGATTACTAGCTAGTCTCAGTAAGATTGGCGGTCGTAAAAGTATAATATAATGGAACTCTTGGGCAAATCTTAAAAAAATTAGCTATCTAAACGCAATAAGTCAGACTATACAGTGTCTTTATGTAACTGTTTAACTTAGCTACTTTCTTTTGAGCTAAAATAAAATAATCCGTATCCCTACTTCCTTACTTATATTATAAATGCGAAAATAACTTTGTCTGACCGTCTGTCTATCGCGCTTTCACGCCAAAACTACTGAACCGATTTGAATTAAATTTGGTAACACGAGTAGTCTAGAGCCTGAGAAAGGACATAGAGTACTTTTTAATGCGAAAGAAGGGTTGTAAGGGGTTGAAAGGTGGGGATGTAAAATTATATGGAAGCTTGAAACTTATTTCTTAAGCTATTGATTCTATATGAATAAACTAGCGGAACCTGCGGCTTCGTTCACGCTAAAGCTAGGGACAAACCGTTAGTTTTATAAAATTTATTTAAAATTACACTATTGAAAATTTAAAGAAGCAAAACTAAAAGGAATAGCAATTATACAATTAAATAAAACATCAGCAAATAAACTTAGATGGAACGAGAGAGTTAAACAATTGAGGTCGGCTAACGAACTGGGTCTATGTACAACTACTGTGTAGCTACTATGTACTAGCTGGTTAAAGATAATGATGTTTATACCTTTCTACGTTAACTGGGGATATAATTAATCACTTATTACACTACGTAGTATAAAACAAAGTCGCTTCCTGTTGTCTGTCTGTCCTTATGTATGCTTTTGCTTTTAAATTTTTAAATAATTTAAATAACACAACGGATTTTGATGCCATTTTTTTAATAAGTAGAATGATTTAAGAGAATAGCTTATATGTACACTAGCAAAACCCGCAGCTTCGAACGACCCGTTGAGTGAACGACTAAGTTCACCAGTTCAAATAATATATTAAACTTTAGTTATTTTATTGTTTGAAATGATTCTTTATAGTTAGTTGGTTCTTTATGGTTGATTGCTGAACGAATTCAAGAGGTTCAAAAGCTTTCATTTATTTATTTTCCATTTAATTAAATTTCAAGTATTATAACTTTATAATATTATTGGCAATTTAAAATGTTTGTTTATTGACTATTCGATTGATAATGTTACGAATACACGAGTAAAGGAGCTTGCGCCATCTAGTGTGGAGCGAAGGAACCACTTTGTGTGCTGTACAAACCACAAAGACAACGTGAAACCTCCACTCAACACTAGATGGCGCTAGAGGAGCTATATAGAAGAATTAACTCGAAAATCGAGTACACGCGAGAACATTCCAGAATGGTCTGGGACTAGACTCGGCCGGTATAAATAGGCCGCGGGCGGCCGAGCAAGTTGAGTTCAGTTTGAGCGATCGACGAAGCGACTTCGCAGTGAAGACTAGTGATCAAAAGTGATACCAGTGGAAACCTACGACATTGGCTACGACCTCGGACATCGTTAGTGCTTAGTGAGTGTACCTAGTTGTTTAGTGTTTGTACCTAGTACCTAGTGTTTGTACCTAGTACCTAGTGTTTGTACCCAGTGTTTGAACCTAGTGCTTTGTGTCGGACCTAGTGCTAGTGAATAAAGTCTCTGAAAGAGTCAGCAGGTCTTTCTCTCCAAATCGTTCGAACCCTAACACGCAACAACTGGTGTCGGAAGTGAGATTTGGAGATGCCATTGACTCCGAGAGAGAACCCCAAGGAGGGGGTCAGGACGAGGACACAACGAGCTGCGGATGCCACTGGGGGCCAAGCTCCGCCCACTGGCCACGCCTACCAGGCCACTCCCACTGGCCACGCCCCTCAGGCCACGCCCACTGGCCCCGCCCACCAGGCCACGCCCACTGACCACGCCCCTCAGACCCCACCCACTTTGACTCAGGCTCCGCCCACTTTGGCTCAGGCTCCGCCCACTTTGGCTCAGGCTCCGCCCACTTTGGCTCAGGCTCCGCCCACTTTGGCTCAAGCCACGCCCACTGGCTCCACCCACCTTGCCACGCCCACCGGACAAGCCACGCCCATCAGCGGCACCGTAGCTTCTACAGACCCTCAAGTGGCACTTCAATTAGGAAGTTTATTTGAATTAATGAAGGCAATGAAAGAATCACAAGAGGTAATAAAAGAATCACAAAAGGCTTTGCAAGAATCACAAGAGCAACAAAAAGACCTCCAACAAAAAGCGCTTTTGGCTATACAAGAGGTTAGTGACACGGTGGGTAAGCTTCGAAAAGATGTCGACGAAGTGGAAGAACGAGTTACCGGGTTAGGATTGGATGTCGAAAATGTGAAAACCGGTCTCGCTGAACTACAAAAGAAAGTAGTGCGCCTTGAAACCACGGGAGTTGCGATGTCTAGTGGAACTACCGGAGGGGCGCAAGGACCAAGAGTGAAAGTGCCGCCATACGACGGCACTACTTCGTGGAACGCTTATCGTCAGCAATTCCAGACTGTTGCCACTGCCAATGGATGGACGGAAGAACAATGTCTGACCGCTCTCACTGTGGCGCTCAGAGGGCAAGCCTTGTCTGTCTTGGAAGCACTGCCACATACAGGAAATGGGTTCCAAGACCTGATGGAGGCACTTGAATCCAGATACGGGGAGCGACACCTGGAACACGTGTTCCGTGCCCAACTGCGTGACAGAGTCCAACGCTCAGGGGAAGGACTTCAACAATGGGCGCTGGAAATTGAAAAACTCGTCAGGAAGGCACACCCAGGAGCCGACACCAAGATGGTAGACACGAACATTGTTCAAGCATTTGTCGACGGAATCAAAGACCTGTAGGTCAGAGCTGCAGTGAGGCTTCGTCACCATACCTCGCTAAAGGAAGCATTGGCACATGCTTTGGAGGTCGAGGCTGTTCGCCATGACGTACGGCAGACCCATAAGGTCCGTGAGGTCTCTGAGGAAGCCAAGCAGGTTAAGGCTCCTACGAAGAGAAGTTATGGAGTCATGTGCTACAAGTGCGGCGAGAGGGGGCATCTTCAGCTCAACTGCCCGCAGAAGGAGACCCATCTGGCAAGGATGAAAAGAATCGAGGATCAAATAGAGGAGCTGAAGAAACAAGGGACAATCCCTGCCCGGGATCAGGGAAACGAATAAAAGCCAGGACTATGGGGCGAGTACTGGCTGACGCGGAGGAAGCCCCGATAACTGTTATCTCCCAGGCATGCAGCGGGAATAGTCTTGCGATTCAGGGGACTATTAACGGGACGGATTGCAAAATGACTCTAGACACAGGAGCCTCTAGAACAATAGTGAACCCAAATCTGGTAAAAGCAGCAAGGCGACACAAGAGGAGGATTAACTGTCGGCTTCTTACGGCCTCCGGTCAGCCAATACCCGTCCTGGGAGAAATGTCAGTTACGATGGATGTAGGGGGGTCCTCATACTCCCATGACGTTATCGTAGCTGAGATTATGGATGATTGCATCTTGGGTTTGGATTTTATGAAGAAACACAACTGCAGAATTAACGTCGCTGACGGAGTTTTCAGGTGTGGTGAAGAAGAAATCTTCATTCTCGGAGGTGCCTGCGGGAAAGTCGCATGTATAAGGAAAGTCATTATACCTGGACGAGCGGAAGCTCAGGTGCTGGTGAAACTGCCGCCAGCTGGAAAGCAAAAGTCAAACAGATGCGTTTTGATAGAAGACACACCTACCAAAACATCGACACAAAAACTGATGACGGCGAGAACCCTTGTTAGTGGAAGCAGTAACGCTGTGGTCAAGGTTGTTAATCTTGGTGATCGCGAGATCTGCTTGAACAAAGGTGACGTCATTGGAAAGTGCGAGGAAGTGATCTGGATGAAAAAGTGTAGTTCGATAACAAGCACAGACTCAGCAAACAGCAACAACTACGGAATAGTGACTGAGCTGCTCGATGACTGCAAGAGGAACCTAACGTATTCGCAGGGCATGAAAGCTAAGAAGTTTTTACAGCGCTACGCGAATATCTTCTCCAGTCACGATGGCGACCTTGGAAGAACGTCGGTGGTTCAGCACAGGATAGATACCGGAAGCGAGAGACCAATTCGTCAACGAGCAAGACGGATACCAATTGCTAAGGAAAAAGAAGTTGAAGGCCTTTTGGAGGACATGAGAAGGAATAAGATTATTGAACCGTCTGCAAGTCCGTGGTGCTCACCTGTTGTATTAGTGAAGAAGAAAGATGGTAGCACGAGATTTTGTGTGGACTATAGGCGTCTCAATGATGTCTCTAAGAAGGACAGTTATCCGTTACCTCGAATCGACGACACTTTGGATACCTTGAGTGGCATGAAATGGTTTTCGACCCTAGACCTGAAATCTGGATACTGGCAGGTGGAAATTCATTCAGAGGACAAGGAGAAGACAGCTTTCTCGACCGGTAAAGGTTTATGGCAATTTAACGTCATGCCCTTCGGATTGTGCAACGCACCTGCCACATTCGAGCGACTCATGGAGTGTGTACTAGCAGGCTTAGTTGGAGAGGCTTGCTTAGTCTACTTAGATGACGTCATCATTATCGGCCGTGACTTCGAGGACCATTTGCAAAACTTGGAGCGAGTTTTCGCAAAAATAGAGGGAGCTAAATTAAAGTTGAACCCGAAAAAGTGTCATTTATTCAGGAACAAGGTCAATTATCTCGGCCACGTTATCTCCAGTGATGGAATCCAGACAGACCCGGAGAAACTGGAAGCAGTTCAAAAATGGCCTACCCCTAAGGACAAAACCGAAGTGCGGGCATTTCTCGGCCTATGCTCATACTACAGGCGTTTTGTTAAGGGATTCTCAGAGATAGCCAAGCCGTTACATCGGCTGACCGAAGATAAACGACAATTTTGTTGGGATGGGACTTGTGAAGATTCTTTTCAGAAACTGAAGAAACATCTGTGTGAAACACCAATCCTGGGCTATCCACAAACTGAAGGTCAGTTTATAGTCGACACGGATGCAAGCAACACGGCCATTGGAGGGGTGTTATCTCAAAAACAGGGTGAAAGAGAAGTTGTTATTGCATATTTCAGCAAATCTTTATCCAAGCCAGAGAGAAACTACTGTGTAACAAGGAGAGAACTCTTGGCTGTTGTAAAGACGCTACAACATTTCAACAAATATCTCATTGGCAGACAGTTTTTACTGCGAACTGATCACGCAGCCTTGAAGTGGTTACTGCAATTCAAGAACCCAGAAGGTCAAGTAGCTCGCTGGATTGAACAGCTTCAGGAGTATGACTTCAAGACGGAACACCGCAGCGGAAAGATGCATGGGAACGCTGACGCACTCTCACGAAGGCCGTGTTCGGAAGACTGCAAACATTGTGTTAAGCAGGAATCTAATGAAGTAACATTAAAGCTAACGAGAACAAGTCCTTTGGGTCTCTGAGAGAACGATGCTATGAGGGAGGCTCAAGAAACAGATGACGACCTTCGGCACATCATCACATGGAAGAAACGGGGTGAAGTAAAACCAATCTGGAGTGAGGTTGCACCCACTGGCGCTGCCACTAAGTCGTACTGGGCGCAATGGGACAGTCTGATACTTCAAAACGGAATACTCTACCGGAAATGGGAGAAGACTAACGGCAGAGAGTACCATCTTCAGATAATTGTCCCAAGATCGAGAGTACCAGATGTTCTCCGTGAAGTACATGATGGCGTATCAGGAGGTCATCTAGGTGTCAAGAGGACGTTAACAAAAGTGCGAGAACGATTCTACTGGTTGCATTGTCGAGATGATGTACAGGATTGGTGTCGCAAATGTACTACTTGCGCTGCTGTAAAAGGACCACAGACCAGGAGCCGTGGGAAGCTGCAGCTGTATAACGTCGGTGCACCGTGGGAACGAATTGCAGTTGACGTAGCCGGGCCATTTCCTGTAACGGAATCGGGAAACAAGTATTTTATGGTCGTCATTGACTACTTCACCAAATGGCCCGAAGTGTTCGCCATACCAAACCAAGAAGCTACAACAGTCGCTTCTAAGCTAGTCGAAGAAGTGATATGTCGCTTTGGTGTGCCTCTAGAAATCCATTCTGATCAGGGCAGGAACTTCGAATCGCAAGTGTTCCAGGAAGTGTGCAGAATTTTGGGCATGCATAAGACGAGGACCACCGCGTACCACCCACAGTCCGATGGAATGGTTGAGAGATTTAACCAGACTCTTGAGAGGCATTTGGCGAAATTGGTAGACGACAAACAAAAGGATTGGGACAAGTATATACCACTCTTCCTTCTGTCGTATCGAACCGCCGAGCATGAGAGCATAAAAGCTACCCCGGCGTATGTCAATTACGGTAGAGAACTACGAATACCAGTAGACCTATTGACAGGAGGGTCACCGGAGGGAACAGAGACCGTACAAGACTATGTCAGCAATTTAAGGGAGAAAATGCGCTATATACACGCGTTGGTTCGGGAAAATGGGTTACAGTCAAGTGAGAACATGAAAACCAGATACGACCGGAAATCGAACACGAGAGGATTCGAGGAAGGGTCACTGGTGTGGCTGCATAACCCAATCCGCCGGAAAGGGAAATCTCCAAAGTTGCAGACCAAGTGGGACGGTCCATACAAAGTGGTTACCCGAATGAATGATGTGACTTATAGGATTCAAAAGCAACCAAGAGGGACATTCAAAGTGGTACACATAGACCGTCTGGCGCGTTACCATGGCAGTAACAACGATGCTCGGGACGAGCATCTCTAAGAGGGGAGTAGTGTTACGAATACACGAGTAAAGGAGCTTGCGCCATCTAGTGTGGAGCGAAGGAACCACTTTGTGTGCTGTACAAACCACAAAGACAACGTGAAACCTCCACTCAACACTAGATGGCGCTAGAGGAGCTATATAGAAGAATTAACTCGAAAATCGAGTACACGCGAGAACATTCCAGAATGGTCTGGGACTAGACTCGGCCGGTATAAATAGGCCGCGGGCGGCCGAGCAAGTTGAGTTCAGTTTGAGCGATCGACGAAGCGACTTCGCAGTGAAGACTAGTGATCAAAAGTGATACCAGTGGAAACCTACGACATTGGCTACGACCTCGGACATCGTTAGTGCTTAGTGAGTGTACCTAGTTGTTTAGTGTTTGTACCTAGTACCTAGTGTTTGTACCTAGTACCTAGTGTTTGTACCCAGTGTTTGAACCTAGTGCTTTGTGTCGGACCTAGTGCTAGTGAATAAAGTCTCTGAAAGAGTCAGCAGGTCTTTCTCTCCAAATCGTTCGAACCCTAACACGCAACAATAATATTATGTAGGAGCAATAAGACTTGGACATACCATAATGCCTCAGACATTTCTTTTTATAATGATATACTGTATCGATGGTATATCCGAAGGTCCTGGGTTCGAGTCGCGGTTCGGGCGAAGTTTAGTTGTTGAGTCTTTCTGCTTATAAGCCTAAGTAACAGCCAGGAATTGGAAAGTTGGCGGTGAGTCACTCCCATGTAACGGAGAGCACGTAAAGCTGTGGATACTGCGCCTGAACTCTAACTGGTCGTGTCGAGTAGACATCCCACCGGAGTATGAGAGTGACAGGAATAGAGAGTGCACTTGTGTCTGCGCGTACACTTGTGCACTAAAATTCTCCCGCGCAGTTGGCTAGTCTCAATGAGATTGACCGCCGTGGCCGTAACCGGTCGGTAGACCACTACATGATATTATGATGCTATATATTGTATAGTATATAAGATAATTCTCATGTTTTCTCTAAGTCCAAAAGTCTATGGTAAGGTTAATCAATTATGCTATGGTCTGATATTGCATAGTAAAATAATTCTTTCTAATTAAGTAAACGTTTTGTTACACGTAGAATTATTTTAGAAAGAAAAATATTTTAACGTCCTTACCAACCAAGAAAAGAAAAAGCTTGGTGAAACAATATTTAATTAAGTATGAGGTTACTTAATTTCATTTATATATGATGTTTAATTTACTTTGCGATAAACCGAGAGAACATAATGTCTTTAATAAATTCTGCCTCTGTTATATTATTATACATTATTTCCTGTATATAACTTATTCCTATAATTAAGTAAAATTATTATAATACAAACATACAAAATAATCAAAAGTTAACAAATTTAATCCTTCGCAAAACCAATTTTGCAAACGAAATTTCGAATAATAAAATATGAATCAAGGATGTACTCATAACACAGCCACTTTTCAGTTGAAAATTTCGGTACTTTTATGTCCTATAACCCTTCTAATCGGATTAGGCGTGAGAAGTGAAACATCTGCGTTACTTGGAAAGGTTTAACTTAGTGTTAATCGACTTTCAGATTTGATGCTCAAAACTGTACAGGACGTTTGCATTTAATATTTCTCGTTGTTCTTAAAAACTAGTATGTTTTTAGGGTTCCGTACCTCAAAAGGTAAAAACGGAACCCTTATAGGATCACTTTGTTGTCCGTCTGTCTGTCTGTCTGTCTGTCTGTCTGTCAAGACCTTTTTTCTCAGGAACGCGTGGAGGTATCAAGCTGAAATTCATATCAAATACTCAAGTCTATGGTCTCTTGGAGCTGTGAAAAAATCAAACTTCTAAGTCAACGCGATCAAAAGATACTCCCGTTTATGCCGCAAATTTTCGACACTCGCAAGGGAATCAAAACCTACAGGGTACTTCCCGTGAACTCAGAATCTTGAAATTTGGTACGAAGCAACGTCTTATAACACAGATAAAGGAAAAATTGCGAAAAGCATAAATTTTTAGTTACATCATATAATAAAAATATTTTTAATAATTTTAAACTTATTACCCCTTTACTCATACACCGTTCCGTACAGGTTTGTACGGAACCCTCGGTGCGCGAGTCTGACTCGCACTTGGCCGAATTTTTTAGTTGAGATTCTGGGTTCGAGTCTTGAGTAATGCCAAAAATAGTATGTTTACTTCTAACAGGTTTTTAAGCATGGAATTAATATAAATGTCTAGTTCCTAAGGTCTTATAGGTATAGCCTTGTAGTAATGAGAGTCTTACGTAAAGTGACTCTTACGCTTCATCTCTCTCTACTCGTATGATTTTCATTCCGCAAAAATTTTAAATAAGAGAATTAGTATATTCTTGGTTATACATACATGCTAGTAATATAATTTTTCAGGATTGTGTTCTTGACTTGTCTTATTTCCGTCGTGACTGAAAATCTGTAAAAAATATGGCCAGCGTCCTCTACATACGAATTTCTTTGCAAAGTATCGAAGAAAGCCTTTGGCACATTTTAAGATGATTACATAACTCGGGGTATATTATATACTTATTAAAATACATACTTATTTACTTATATATTACCACGGTTAATTTAAAATGTAGAAGTGGATAAAATCTAAGATAATTATTATAATATCTATTTAGGCAATAACACTATTTAAACAAAAATAGTAAAAACCAAGAGCAAAATTATACAAAGCCAAAAAAAGGAAAAAGTAAAATATGTTTTGTTAATTACTTAGTTATTTTTGGTGTCGGTGCCAACCAACAAGGCAGTTTTATCCTTCCTTTGCAATTAACTTTCGAACAGGAACAGAACCATTTTGATTCTGTTTAGAAATTTATATATTTTGGATTAGCCTTTTTAAAGTCGGTTAAAAAGGTCACTTGCCATACGCACTAAAATCACCCCTAAAAGTGGAGGAATAAAATAAGACGACCCTTTTATAACTTATTTATTAAAATCGGTTCACTACTGGCAAGGATATGGGAATATTTGGTTCACACATCTGTGCAAAACTCATTTTCAACATGACGACCTTTTGCTAGTGGGGTGAAAAAACAACCTGAGGAAATTTAATAAAAAAATTGAGCAATCTGGCAACCTACACTTGGCATGGTGGTCTATGGCGTGATGCCTCTCAGAGCCGTGCCCAGCCGTGGGACAATAAAAAAGGTACACATCATTCACTCACAAATTACCAGAATCAAATATTAAATAAATAAATATGTTGGGCAATTATTACACACAGTGCCATCTAGTTCCGTTGTAAGCTACGAGAATTGTGTAACGGATACAAGATAGTTGATATACTACTTAAATAAGTTTAAATATATACCTACATATTATAAATGTAAACACCCACAACTGGAGTACAAACATTCGTGTTTATGTGTTTATGAAATGATTGCCCCTAGCGGGAATCGAACCCGCGACTGCTGTCGCAGTAAGTAGGGACACTATATATTGCACCAAACGTATCGTCACCTACTTAAGGACTACGATTACAAGAAAATAGGTAGGTAAATCAAACTTGCGATCTGTACTTATTTAGGTACTAATATGTAGTAACTATACTTCTGTACCCAAACAATATAAATTGCGAAAATTTTCTTGAAACTTTACTTCTTCCATTCATCAAAAGAGCCATCCAATAACGTCATTACAGATTATAATCGGGCCCTCTAAGCCTTTTATGTATTGAAATTCCAAATATTTGTACAAATTATTCGCTCTTGCTACTGGAATGCTACAGACAATGGTATTCAAATTCAATCTATTGTATAAATGTTGAATAAACTTGTTCAGAATAAATGAATTTATTTTCATTTCTTTTGTTGTAGTAATCAAAATATAATATTAGTTTACTAACACTGATGTGAAAGTACTAGTGTAATTTTGAAACTTTTTGTATTTGTTCTAAGCTTATGTACTCGTATGAACCAAAACAGGACAGGAATTTTAGCTTCTTTTTTGTTGGGAACTTCTAATTATTATGATATTATAAAATTTAAAAGTTTATAATTTGAATACCTAAGTATATAAGATCTCAATGACAATATTACTAATAATTCATAAAACTTAAGAAAATATACCATTTACATTTACATTGCTACATTTTTCAAATATAGCTGACCTCTGATAGAGAGAAAGTAAGGTGTCTCTTGAGAAACTATTTTAGAAATTTCACTCACTAATGGTATATTTTAAAGTTATAGTGACAAATATTGCTATATCACCTTTCTGATTAAAAATATACCTACTCCAGGGATGAAAAATAGAATTATGACATCATCACGGAAAGTGCTATGTTCTGTTTCATTCTTTTTATAGATTGAACTTATTGCTATTTTGATGTACAGAAATCATAACCTGACAAGTCCTTAGTTGCATAAAATTAAATAGGTTAAATTAAGATTTTTTTCACCGGTTTGTATTAAGATTAAATTAATAGAAAAGAAATATAAGTATAACATTTCTATAAATTTATTTGATAAGATGACAGATTAGAGATTTACGAATGATTGATTAAAACTGAAAGAAAATTCGTTGCTTTAATTTTTTTTATAAATAAAAAAGATAAGACTGTTTGATAAATGACACATATTGTTATAAATGATGTAATTGAGATTAATTGAGAACACAGTTAACTTGCCACCTTCTCCGAAGTGTTACTGTATATATCCTGGGACTCGAACCCAAAACCTTGAACTTAAAACTAGACAGACGTAGCAGTTTCACTTATATGCTATCACTTGGTCAACATATACCGCATATATTGGGCAGCCAAGCTTTTTTGCGAATTCGGGAGATTAAAATTTACACACGGTTTTTCTATAGTTTAAAATCAAAAAATTCCGTTATGTTATATATTTAAAAAAATGGCATTTCATTCATTTGTTTAATTAAACATAAAAATATTAGTATGCAAAAAATAAATTAAAAACTATACTAAGTAGAACAAAAAATATAAAAGCTTACTAAATTAATCATCATTATCATACAATCAGCATCTTCATCTTTCATAGATAAATAAAATTGGAGTGTCTGTATTTAATTTCAAATTAACAGCTTTTCATTAAATGTATAATAACTGTCTGTCTGGTTGTTTCGGGTAATTTCTGAAACGGCTGAACCGATTATGACGGGACTTTCTTTCATAAATAGCGAATGTTATAAGGCGTAACTTAGGTAGAAATTTTGTTTATTTAACTAGCGGAACCCGTAGCATCGCTGACGCTAAACCGCTAGCTCGCTAGTCTTCCATAAAAACTCCTTAACTTAGCCCCAAAGGTTTAATATCGAAAAATCAAATCAAATATTTTTTATTGGACACCATTATTTTACATTACATACAATAAACAAGTTTAGAAAAAAATATTGTTAGAGCGATCTGTTCTAGGTAACTGTTGGGTAGAGGGAGAAAAAAGAAGGAAGGGGTGCCAACAAACTTAAGAAGATTTACAAATGAATACAAGACCAAAAATAAAATAAAAATAAACAAATAAAAATATTTATCTTTCGAGTCTTAACCGTTCGCTTTCAAGCTAAGAGGGCAAATTAGATAAATCTAATTATACGAATACCTTTCGACAACGCCTGGTCACAGCTGGTTTGTAAGCGCTAAACTGCGGTTAAGTTCTGCTAACTACTGTTAGTAACAAGTAACTACTTAATACTTAAGGTTAAGCTGAGACGGGCTTCACTTTATAAAATACTAGCATTTCCCGCGGCTTCGCACGCATTCTAAATACCGGAAACCAATTCTTACTGAGTCGCGTTGTATGGTATCACGCAGAACTAAGCCAGCCCATCCCGTTTTTTCAACATTTTTCATTGACGTTCGGCTCCTATTGGTCATAGCATAATGTAATATAGCCTTCCTTGATAAACAGACTATCGAACACAAAAATAATATTTCGATTCGGACCAGTAATTTCTCAGATTAGTGCGTTCAAACAAACAAACAAACAAACTCTTCAGCTTTATAATATTAGTATAGATTAGGTTTTACCCGCGGTTCTTCTCGGAACCATCGTTAAAAGAATATAAATAATAAATATATCGCGACATTATTACAGACATTGCCAAGCTTACGTGGCTTATATTACGGATACCAGATACTTGATACACTACACATATATAACTTTAAATACTTTAATATTATAAATATAGTAAGAGATTCATTTAAGGAAGTGGTAATCCCTGTCTTAATGGAAAGCTGGAGCTGTCTAATATCTCTTTATCTTTATCTTCCCCTAATCGGTATAATAAAAAATTGTCTGTTATTATTTTCAAATCAACAGCTTTTCAATAAATGTATATAAAAGTATATACAGAACGTTCATCAAATATCGATTTTTAATTTTTTCCTGGCTGTCAGTGTGTTTATTCAGACTAATCTCTGAAACGGCTGAACCAATTTCTACAGGACTTTCACTTGTGTATAGCTAATTTTAAGTAACTTAGGCTACTTTTATTCTATTAAAAAAATATAAAAATCGTTTAGTTTATTTTAACTCACGCAGTTACAGTTTGCTAGTAATTAATAAAATTGCTAGCATCCAAACTAAAACGCTATAAAATTGCTATATTTTCAAGGACTATTATAACTATCACTTCTATTCCCTGAAGGACCTGTTAGCGTGATTGCATACCACGAAGCTAAAGAGCTATCTAAAATTGAAAAATAGAAAAGCTACTGGACTAAACGAGTGAGTTGTGGAAAAACGTGGTCGACACTTGTATGTTTATTCCAATAAATAAATTGATATATTATTACACACAACGCCATCTCGTTTCGTAGTAAGCTACGAGGCTTGTGTTACGAATTCCAGATAGTTGATACACTACACATACATATATAACTTTAAATACATACATTTTATGAAAATACCCTAGACTGGAGTACAAACAGTCGTACTTAACCAATGAATGCGCCCAGCCCCAGTTCAGGACTCGAACCCGCGACCGCTGGTACAGTAAGTAAGATCACTACAAACTAAGCCAAATGTGTCATCACTTGACAAAACTGCTTAATGACGTTCTCAATAACAAGAATATTAATTTTCGCTTTATAGTTGAAATGAAAGATAATCCAACCCAAAACTTCGCAGCATCCCTTTTATGCTTCTAATATTTCTAATATATCCATTATAAAGGGTTTATTTTAAGGCAAGTAATAATAGTTGAATCTATGATGAAAAGCTCAACTAGAGTGTGAATTTTATCAAAATTGTTGTAATCAGTATAATATTCTCATATAAAACATAAAATTTACTTTTTTCTTCCGTTCAATTAAAATAAGCACGTTGTTTTATTTGTCCTCAATTTAATATAAAATATTAACAAACATAGATTGTTTCCTACAAACACTAATGTTATTATGATCTTCGAGTAAAAACTTATAACTTCGAGCCAAAAGACTTTGAAGAACTACATATACTTTCCAGTACTGCAAAGCACTGTATAGTTCTTCAACTTCCTAATGAAAGTTTCTTCAAAATTGATTAAGCCAACCCTTTTCTGATTATAATTGCTACAGTTTCTAAGAATAATCCACAACCAATATTATGAAACTTAGGAATAATGATCATGTAAATCTATAAGTAGAAGGCTAATAGTTTTTAACAGTAACGAGTTCCGGTTTAATTAATTGATTAATAAAGAAATCGTGAATCTATGTTTGTAAAATTACACAATTCGTTATTACTAAACAATTTAATGATTGTAAAGTAAAATTGAAGTGTCTGTTTGTTTGTTCTCGCTAAACTCTTAAATCGATGTACAGATTTTGAATAGGCTTATAAAAATAGGTAGCTGATATTATAAAGAGTTACTTCGCATATTTTGTTTTAGAAAAATAATCCGCAACTCGAAACGATTGTGAGTGAACAGACAAGCGAAGAAAGGCTAGTTAGTTATTAAAAAATTAAAAGCCATAAATATAAAACATAAATATAAAAAATCTGACATTAAAATAAAAGAAAATATCCAATTCCAAAAACAGAACAAGCAATGAAAGGTTAATGAAGCGAGGGATTTTGAAATCAATAAAATTTTGACACGACGAAGCAATTATTATAAATGTTTTCGTCCCAACATCATTTGCGTAGCGCTGGATTTTCATTTAAAGCAGGAAATAAGGTTCTATGTACAACGCATTAACGTTTTAACGATTTCTTAAATTACTTTTAAAGGGATTCTAAAAAATAACCTAGGTAGGTATAGAATAAGATTTCAACTTCATTTCTTTAAATGCTTTGTTCAGCAACAGTAGAACATTATTTTATTATTTTATTTTTTTAACAACCTGTATAATTTGAATAAAAATATTAGTTAGGTTAAATTTATTTAAATAAACTTAACTTATTAATTTCTTACTTCTATCTTATAATTGGGGCTTACTTACTATAAAGTATATTTTTTATGTACACATAACTTTTGAGATGTCTAAAACCTTAGCCTCCCGTAGCAATGATTGCTGTTAAGCATTCCAAACCCAAAAACTAAAATAAATACGCGAAAAATCAGATAAGATTTATTTTTGATTTCAAATATACTAATGTTATAGAGCTGAAGAGTTTGTTTGTTTGGTTGAACGCGCTAATCTCAGGAACTACTGGTTTGATTTGAAAAAATATTTTTGTATTGGATAGTCCCTTTATCGCGGAAGGCTATAGGCTATATTACATCACGCTACAACCAATAGGAGCAAACATCAATGAAAAATGTATCAAAAACGGGAAAGGCGTTAGTTCTGCGAGGTACCATACCGTGCAACTCAGAAAGAATTTCGTTTCCAGTCTTTGGAACGCGTGCGAAGCCGCGCCAAAGGCTAGTCATTAATAAAAATTATTAGAATTTATTAAACTAAATTGTTTAACAGGATGTAACATGTCTTTCGAAAATTTACTGTACATACATAACTCACACTATCCAAAAGTTTTGTAGAAAACTTTCATATATTTCAATAATACTCCACTTCAAAGCTAGCTTGTAGTAGGCCTTTAAATTTGGGCTTTTTATTCAGTCACGTACCATTACAACGAAAGTCGTATCTTTTTCAAGTTACATATTTTCCGTCTATTATTATTTGTTTTATCTGTTAGATATTCGATAGTATTATGGATATTCTTTGAAAACTGGGACGCGTAAAATTTCTATCGCTATAATGACGTCATAATGCTATTTACGTACTTCTACGCCGTAAGGTTGTATTTTGACTTTTGAGTCTCATCAATGATCTAGATCGAAGATTAGACCAATGGCCAATACCTAGGACCTAGTAATACTGAGTACACATTATACATTAACATGTATACTATCTTTCTTCTTAATAAAACCGTCAACTTATTATTATTTACATTTAATTCACCCATTACAAAAATGTGTAATTTTTGTATATTATGTTGAAACAAAGTAATTTAAGACATACCTAGATACATTTGACGATTGAATATCTAAATAAAAAAAATACACTTTTCCCTAAAAAAAAATCATTTAATTTTTATTAGTACTTTCTTAGGTTTACGCGAAATACTTGACATTATAAATGAATGAATGAATGATTTTTGGTTCCCGACGGTTTCGAATGCTTTACAGCAATCATGGTCCCGTGACCATAATAAATCCGCGACAAAATCCGAAAAGATAGTTTCATTAATTTTTATTGTTCTAAATTATGTGTTTTGTTACAAACAAATAATTGTTTTGTGTTATTTCGTCTAATTTATTATTATTAAATCAAGATTGTTTTGTTTCTTTTTTATGTTTTGTTTTATATCACTAACAATGTTGTGTTTACCTGTAATTGGTTGTAAACACTTGATTGTAATAATGATTATTTTTTAGAAAAAAATTTTTGTACACTGTTAGTAATCCTATATCTATACTAATATTATAAAGCTGAAGAGTTGATTTGTTTGTTTGGTTGAAAGCTCTAATCTCAGGAACTACTGATCCGAATTGAAAAATTCTTGTTGGATAGTCCGTTTATCGAGGAAGGCTATAAGCTATATTACATTACGCTACGACTAATAATAGCGGAGCATCAATAAAAATTCTGCAAAAACGAGAGAAAAATATTTCTTTTGATTTTCGGCCTTTAAAACGCGAGCGAATTCGCGGGAAAGGCTAGTAATAAATAAGTAACATTTCCAAGTTATTACTTTTAGTGATTTCTTTTGTTTAAAACTGCCAAAACTCTATTATCTATATATTTACTACTAGTTAATACATTTCATTTGATACCCATTTTGGAGGGGTTTAAAAAATATTGTGCAATGGGCCATTTTGATAGCGGCCTTAAATTTACAATAGTATGTACCAAATGTTAGATAAATGTTGTATAAACTTCTTTTATTATTTTAATGAATCTCAAGAGAACTATTTTGCATGATTTTATAAATGCAGATAGTTATTCGATTTGGTGTTAGAAATACATTTAAGTTTAATGTACTTATATAAATTAAAAACTAAATAGCATGTCATTTTACGCCTGAAATATAAATCTAAAATACCATTAGTAAGTATAAATTCTGGCTATATTATAAATAAATAAATAATAATAAATAACGTTTCATTTTCATTTCATTTTTACTAAACTATTTCGTTCCATGCTATTTAATTTGAAACACGCTAGCTTAAACAATGTTTCAGATTGTAACGAATCGTTAGAGATTAAGGTAAAATACCTTTAGCTATCCAATTATTTTTTAAAATAAAAGTTTGTTTCTATTGTTGACGACATGTTTGGCTCAGTTTACTTCGCCAGCGGTTGCGGGTTCGAGTCCAGGGGCATTCATTTTTTGAGCTCGAATGTTTGTACTACAGTCATGGGTGTGTACATTTATAGTATGTATGTATTTAAAGCTATATATGTGTAGCATATCAACTACCTGGTATCCGTAACACAAGCCTCGTAGCTTACCATGGAACTAGATGGTGCTGTGTGTAATAATGTCCCAACAATATATTGTGTTGTTATAGAAATTTGTTTGAATGATTCACACATACATTACTCGTACATTTTTGCTTTTTCTGCTTCTTCCATCATTATATTCTCTTCGTAAACGCTCGTCGGGGCGTTCCCAGTCTTTTGATTTAACCTTCTTTAAGAAAAAGAAAAGATTTCATAACTTCAATTCATGCTACCTAATTAATATTATGTAGCCTTCTGTGAATAGCAAATTTTGTAAACCTTAATTTAATTTTAGAAATTTCTTCCTGGTAATAATATTAATAATTAATAATAATAACACAATTTATAGCTAGCGAGATTTAAAGTCATTATATAAATCAAGGAAGCCTCTAATACCAATAATTTGACTTGTAAATTCCAAAATTTTGGGGTGATTGAAAGAATTGTGATTTTTTTTCGGAACAACAATTATTCAACATTAAACATTATTATAATGAAGTAAATTTCTAATAATATTATAATACAATTGAGCGAATCATTTCTAACATGATTAGCAACTGTCTCACGGTGAAGATAAACATCGCGAGGAAACCCCTATATCTTAGATACCTGTAAACTTTACAAGTTTTCGAAAGACATGTGAAGTCCGCCAACCCGCATATGGCCAGCATGGTGGACTATGGCCTGATCCCCCCCTTATTGAAGGGAGAACCTTGCCCAGCAGTGGGACGTTAAAAGGGCTGAATAGACCACCTCGCTAGCTTAGCTGATATTGTAGTAATAAAAATATTTTGCTTCCTATAGAAGTTATTTCAGTTGTAATATAAAGATTTACTATACGTACGTACTATCCTACAAATTTTAGGGAGTATGGGCTACATGCCAATTTTTGTATAATATTACTCCAATACAATATCTACTGATATTATGCTGCGGTTATAAAATATTATGTAATGCGGGTTCATTAGTTCGTTTGATTCGACCTTCTGTTACATTAGTTATGTGGTTTTTACGTCAATCTTGTTTAAAGGTCATAGAGTGGTACAGATTTTATTTTTATTCCGAACATATTAAGTACTTTTTAATTAAAAAAATCAAAATATAATCAATTTTGATTCTGAATAAAAAAATATCTGTATATCTATACTCGATACAAAAAAACGTAGTATCTACTTGTAATGTCAAAATAAATGTTTATGGATTTTCATACGAAACTTTTAAGATTTTTCTTACATATTTTTATGTCTGTCTGACTGTGTGTTCCAGCGAGCCTCAAACATTGGGCCGATTTTGACGTGATTCTCTAGTATGATGTAATCTATTAACTTAGGTACTCAAAAATATTAAAACGCATCTAGAGACAAGCCCGAGGGAAGCGAGGGTGAGTAATATAGGGTAGTATAGTATAGGTTAATATAGTATAGGGTAATATAGTATATACTAAACTAGCCTTTCCCGCGGCTTCGCTCGCGTTCTAAAGGCTGGAAACCAAATACCTGCAGAGCTACCCGCGCCTGTCCCTCAAAAGCAATATTTTACTCCCAATTGTATACCATAGCAACCTTTATAATTGATGATCCGTTCCTATTGGTCGTAGCGTGATGTAATATAGTCTAAAGCCTACCTCGACAAACGGAACGGAATATCCAACACAAAAAGAATTTTCCAATTCGGACCAGTAGTTCCCGAGATTAGCGCGTTCAACCAAACAAACAAAGAAAGAAACAAACAAACTCTTTAGCTTTATAGTATTAGTATAGATAACAAAATATTTATTGTATAAGTCAAATCTTATTAATAAAATCCCACTGTCTCTACGCCACACAAACTTTCTTTGTCGTAAATAATCACATCATGTAGAAGCTCTTTCAAAACTAAATGAGTCGACGCAACCACGCGTTAAAACAAAGTACGTCCATAATAGATGCCACCATTTATACTTACGTTTATTTTCCTAAATAAAAGATAAAGCTGAGACGGCCAAAGTTCGAAATAATGAGGACCTTAGTCGTTAGGGAAGTAAGGTCTGGCTTCGTTATTTTTTAGTAACATAATACGATGAAATTAATAATTTATCAAGTCGCTTTGCTGAAATTATGATTCTTAGTTGGCACTTCTTATATCACCATCAGCCCTTTTTTTTGTAACGTCCCACTGCTGGGCACGGGCCTCCTTCAGTACGAGGGGGATCAGGCCATAGTCCACCGCGCTGGCCTAGCGCGAGTTGGCAGACTTCACATGCCTTTTGAAAACTTGTTAGGTTTTTCTCAGACATGCAGGTTTCCTCACGATGTTTTCCTTCTCCGTAAGACAAGTGGTAATCATGATATAAATGATTCGCACATGAAAATATCAGAGGTGCGAGACCCGGACTTTTTATATGTATGTATTTAAAACTTATATAATACGTAGTGTATCAACTATCTGGTGTCCGTAACACAAGTTCGAAGCTTACCACGAAACTAGATGGCGCTGTGTGTAACATTGTCCCAACATATTTATTTAATTTGATTTTTGATTAGTCAGGGGTAAGAAGTTGTTACATCAATAGCATATTTTTTACGTTTAAGAGTTCTGTATTTCAAAACAGATGGTATTCATAATTGCATTTCTCAACGTTAAGAAAATCTATGTACTGAATTTCATCCATTCGTTCCAGCTTTTTCAGCGTCAAGGCATTTTTAATAGTAGTCCAATATCAAATATTTTCAACCCTGCGCTTTTGAGATGCAACCAACATTATTCTAGCAATAGTTCGAAAGTCCATACATATTTTATTATATTTTGACGGGAATCCTATTTTACCTATTTTTTTTAAATAAATGTTACCAAGTCACACGACTCCACTTAACATCTATAAAAAAGCTAATATAAAAGTTCCGTCAAATTCAGTCAAGCCGAAACAGCCAGAATAGCACTGTACTTAACATGAAGGTAGAAAAAAAACTGTTGTTCTAACATCACTAATACAAAACACTTTAATTTTATGTACCTATAAGTACGTATATTTACTGTCTAAGGCAATTTATAGGACCTAAGTATAATATTAGCTAATGTTAGCTCTTAGCCTAACTAAAAATATTATTATAGTCTAATGTCCCAGACATTAAATCAATTGCATCTTAGTGATTCATTTGAGATTCAACTGGGTATGAACAAAGCGTATTGGTTCAATGCAAGCTGCTCCGATAGTCCTGATTTATGCGATACATTTCCCGGAGTAGAAGCCATAAACAATTGAAGATACAAGATTTGCGTTGCATCTGTAGGTAATATAAGATGAATGTAGCCAATTATATTTCACTTTTATGTGACTCAGAGCTTACAGATTTGCGCCATCTGTTTCTTATTTTGTTACTCCTACCTCAGTATCCACCTGTACCTCAATCCGTAAACAAGTAATGGATAAGTTAGTTTTTAAGTAATTTAAAGTAAAACTGCTGTAGATTTTTGCGGAACTATTTTAAGTTTGGTTCCCGACATTTTGAATGAGTCTACCACCAGAAAGAAGAAACCTCTAATCTGAGAAGAACTGGAAAGAAGAAAGGAGAAAGAAACTCAGCAAATAGATACTTAACTCTTCTATATTTTTGTGTGTGTACATAGGTATTATATGATTTATATATATTTATCGTGTATCGATTTATATACATATATTTTTATTTCAGGTTTCAGATCAAAGGTTTTTCTATAAACCAAAAGTCTCTTATAGATAAAAAATATTCCTTTTTTATCGTTTTTTCGTTGAAGCCGGAGTGTTTTTCCTTATTTTTTTTTATTTCTGGATGCAATCTGCAATGAAAATATTTATTTTGTATACGAGGAGTTAAAATTATCATTCGTTTGAACTTAAGCAAGACATATAACTAAGTATATTACTATAAAATCAGAGGTTCGATTTAACTTAAAGTTATTCGATACTAAATCTTTATTTGATATTGAATGAAATATTTTATCTTATTCAATTTCATAACACTCTTACAGATAAAGTTTTGCAGTATCCCCGAACTTCAGCCATTCGAAGGGCAAACTCATATCGCTGGTATTTGTCAGATTTTTTAATATGAAACTTTATGGGTCATCTTATAAATTTCAGTTTTTCTCATTTCAAACTTTCGGTGACGAAGTTAATAATGAAATATAATGAGGCACTGAAGTTTAAATTACAGTATTTTAGCATATTTTTGCATACTTCCATACCAAATCATTTATAATATTTACATAATCTTTACATTTAAAACAATAAAATCATCAAGTTAAGTAGAACTTTTAGGAAATCTTGTTAATTTTTAGGTTAAACTGTGAAAAAGCAGCGATTTTTGCATATTATGATGAGGTTGTTGACCTTGTATTGTGTATGACCTTGTTTCATAAGGTCTGTAAATCGAAATCCGTTTAGCGGTTGTAGCGTAAAATATACACAAACCGACATTTGATTTGTAATTTTAGTACGGACTATCTCTGTAACACGAATACAAATTATTATTTCATACCGAATAAGACTTGTAGACACTTCAAAATTCATTATCAACATTTCACCGTTAAAATGAATAGCATGGCTTTAAAAGCCATTGCTATTTACATATAATGAAGTCTAAATATATCCCAGAAACATAATAATACTTGTGCGAATTCCATTTCGTGTGAAAATACACATACTTTACTATATCAAATACTTTGCATCATAAAACATTTTACGAGTGCTAACCAAGCCTTTCATTTTGCAATGTACCTCATCACTTATATGGTTTTCTTATAAATAATGCTGTTTAGTAAATATTCTTTATGAAAATAATCTTTATTAAAAGCGTTTTTGCCTTTTTTTGGCTTTTTTGGGAAATGCACTTACGTTTTCTACCTACATACTTAAAGGTGGTGTGAGAAACTCACCGGCTAGAAAAGCAAGTGTTAAGCACTTAAAACTTACTAAACCTCCCATGTAGGATCCCCCTTGTAGGATCGTACACGCAATAACCCAGGGCACCCTCATAGCTGCTTGCTGAAGCAGATTACAACAAGCACAAGGTGGTCAATCAGCGAGGTATGAGAAGCATCAGCTCCATGGTACACTGCCCACCGTGTGGACTACATAGGTCTTGTCCCTGACTCTCCAAAATAACAAGGTTTAAACATAGCGGATACTGAACTATACTAACTAATTTGAAATTTCCTTATACCTGAATAGTTTTTGGAAGAAATTATGTAAGATATGTTATTCTCAGTCCATATACTATTCCTTTATTATGAAGAATTTAATATGTTATAATACGTAAAAAATAATAAGGACTAACTTAAAAGAACCCGTGAAAGTTTAATTGAATAAAGTTAATTTCATTTCTTTTTAATCATAATACCTTTATTATTTCATACCATAAATTACCTACCTTTTGTTACATAATGTTGGAACATATACCTATATCATTAAAATAAATGATTTATTCATATTTTCTCGAGGCATACGGTATTGAAAATTCATATTATAAATGACTTCATTTCCGCTTTCGCACCCCTTATCAGTCATTCAAGGTAAATTTTTTATGGTAATATTTAAATGCAAGAAATTTTAATCTTGGCACATGTTACACCGACGCTGATCCATGATTTATTTTAATTGTCCATTACCTACTTGGTTTAATTTAATAATCAGATAATCAATTATATTTTTCATAATATTCCACTCGTTTGCGATAGGATTATCATTGCCATTATTTTGAAAAAAACATCATTGGAAAATCTATATTACTGATAGAATGTATTAAGAATTTCGACAAATATTAGAAATTAGCCAACTCCCTTGGCTGGTGTGGTAGATTATAGCCCCTTTCATTTAAGGAAGACTCATGCCCAGCACTAAGGCTTTTTGAGAAGGCTGAAAACTTTTTTTTCATTTCATAATATATTATTATACACAGACAAAAAGAAAAATATTTTTAAAACTATAAAATCGGTCTCTATATCGATAATTGGTGATGATTTAATGTCATCCTGACCGATTACGGCCATGGCGGCCAATCTCATTGAGACTGCGCGGCCAGCCATCAGCGCAGGAGATATAATGCACAAGTGTATGCGCAGACACAAGTGCACTTTCTATTCCTTATCACTCTCATATTCCGGTAAACTTGGCCCGACTCGGGACTTGAACCCAGGACCTTTTCGGTGTGCGACCGTACATGCTATCCACTACACCACCGAGGCAGTATCGATTATAACTGACATTTTATTAAGATTTTCCAGATAATATTTTTATTAAATTTACATTAAAAAATAATATAACGCAAAATATAATAATATATTATGCAATGTTATATTTAACTAACTAAGAGTTTTATTTTTTTTTTGTATAAATGTTAAATTAACTTATTAGACTTTTATAGTAACAGCTTAACTTTCATGTTTCTGTTGTAAGCGATCACGTTCTTATTTTATTTTCTTTAATTCTTTAATCTATACCCAATCAAAGTAAAGTATCGATTTAGATTTCAAGTTAACGAAGTTGAAGTTCCTCTAAGTATTATCACTATAAAAGTATTTTTCGTTTCCAGAAGCTATTAAAACGTCTTCTCTTTTATTTCTCGTTTAGATACGAAGTTTAATCAAAGCCCGAAATGTCTAAAGGCAATTTTTACTCAAAATTGTTAGTAATCTTTACTAATATTATATAGCTGAAGAGTTTGTTTGTTTATTTGTTTGGTTGAACACGCTTATTTTAGGAACTACTGGCCCGAATTGAAAAATTCTTTTTGAGTTGGATAGTCCGTTTATCGAGGACTGCCCACTGCCCGCCTAAGATACTACTAATACTATATTTATTATATTCTAATTTTTAACTCCATTGCTCGTTTTGCTCCGTTGCAGTGAAAAACAAGCTGAGTTTATATTCTATCAGATAATGTTAAACACAAAATGATATTGTATAGATTTTTTTCTGTACTTTAAATCTTCTTTTAAATGAATTTTATTCATATCCATAAAAACTTATTCCATGTAATATTATAGTAATATTATAGTGTCAAAATATTTATTTATGTGTAACACTATTTTTGAGAGAGGACATGAGTCATGGAGGCCCCCATGGGAAATAGCGGAAAAGCGGCTCTCTCATCACGATCGTGACTACAATGCTGTTTGAACTAGCTGGAATCCTGCACACAGGGGACGCACGCCATGCATTGAAGTGACATAGAACTATTCCACTCTAAAAAATTTGGCATTTGAGGAAAATTTCTGCGACTTTATAGGTTAAACACTGTTATTATTTCTTTATAAATCATAACAGCTAGTGTTATAGGACTACGAGATTTCCATAGAAAAAACGGGTGAATTTTAAGGAACAAGTTGTCATTTTCATAATTAATTATTTCTTATTAACTCACCAAAAGAAACATTTCAACTTAATCAGTACATATAAATGAAATGGAAGTGTCTGTTTTTAACTTGAAATTAACATCTTTTTACTTAATACAAAAAATAATAATTTCTAAATTTTTTGTCTGTGTGTCTGTCTGTCTGTCTTGCTTTTTAAGCTAATCTCGGAAACGGCTGGATCGATTTTGTATTATTCCAGAAGCTAAGAAGAGTGCTACAACATCTTCAGTACACCAATACACAAGATGTAGCTACATAAAATGCAAAACCAATTTGCTTCCAAAAGCACAATTTCAATAAATTTACCTTTCAGACCAAAATAATATAGAAATTCAGCATTTTACTGAACTTTAACTTCACATATTATGTCCTTATTATGCATATATTTGCTTATTATAATTTATTTACTTACATGGCTTTAAATATTAAATTTCATGCATTTAATGAACGTCTGGTTAAAAGTTATAAATGGCCGAAGTAATAGCCATTCAATGAAATGTGCAGCTTTAAAGCTTTACTACGCAATAACTTCAAATTAAATATGTTTTTATTCGACAACTTTAATAAAGAATAGTTGATTAGTTTAAAATCAAAGTAATAGTATTTATAGTGTTTCGTACCCAATGGATAAAAGCGGAGTCTTAGTAATAAGGCCCCGTCCTATTACTAAGACTCCGCTGTCCGTCTGTCACCAGGCTTACTACCGTAATCGTTATACAGTTGAAACTTCTACAGATTATAAATATAAATAAATATGTTGGGACATTTTTAATGGTTACGAGGCTAAGTTCGTGTTTTTTATATAATATAATGACGTATAAAATATTTAAATCAAATAGAAACTACTTATTTATAAGTTTTAATATCAAACATCTTTTGAATTGTATTTTTCTTATTTTTCATCTGTCAAAACCTAGTTAAGTATATAATTATCAGCCCTTATTAACGCCTCACTGCTGGGCACGGGCCTCCCTCAGTACGAGGGGAATCAGGCCATACTCCACCGCGCTGGCCTAGTGCGTGTTGGCGGACTTCACATGTCTTTCGAAACTTGCTAGGTTTTCTCAGACATGCAGGTTTCCTCACGATGTTTTCCTTCACCATAAGGCAAGTGGTAATCATGATATAAATGATTCGCACATGAAAATATCAGAGGTGCGAGACCCAGATTAGAACCCGAATCACTCGGATATCCAAGCGACCGCGTTACCGCTGGGCTGCCACTGTCAGTTAAGTAAAGGTACAAATAAAATAAGCCAAATCAATGTAAAAGCAGAGCAACTACGTATTTGTGCTATATAACCAATGGTCCGAAAGCTTCCTCACTAGTAAAATAATCAAGTAGATTAAACGTCCAAGTTGCTATGCTTCTAATGAAATGATATTGGTCGTGAAAAACAAAACTTGATGAAACTTTTTGCACATCCAATAAACTTGGCACGAGATTGATATTCTTAAGTAAGGTTGATCCTTAATTTAGAAGTTCTACTACAAATTTATCTGAATTAATATTATGTAATCTGGCGTAAACAAGAGGAAAACGTGAGAAAATTAATTAAAGCAGGTAAAGTTCAAAATTGTTAGGTGTTTTATATTAAAAAGCTCGGTACTAAGCTTCGGTATTATTTGGCTGTTTGTTACGCGGTATGTTTGACAATTACACCCACTTACTATTTACTTTTACTACACTACTTATTTACTTTTATATGGATACTATTGAGTGACTCTGCTATACAGCTCGAGCAAAGCCACCCATAAAGAAAACAAAGTCGTCAGTCGTCATCTCCATTCGTACCTCTAAAATTATCAATGTTATTCTACTATATTATGCATGTATTAGTCATATAAACTTTCCTCTTGAATCACTCTATATTTAAAAAAAACTGCATCGTTTTAAAGATCTAAGCATACATAGAGACCGACATTGGGAAGCGACTTTGTTTTATACTATGTAGTAAAAATATTCTTCAAGGGGTATATTTTCATTGAGAGAAAGAATAATCAATACGATAAATGTGATTTAAAGTCAAAGCTTTTGAATTGACAATTAGTTTAAAAAAATAAGCTTTTCATAATCTGGTATTAAATTAAGTACATACAGAAGTACTTTCTTAGGTTTACGCGAATATTTGACATTATAAATGACGCAGATTTATTATGATTTTTGGTTCCTGACGTGACGCTTTACACCAATCATGGTCACGGAGACAAAATTCCAAAAGATAGTTTCATTTATAATACCTACAGAAGATTATGTAATTTTGGTTTAATATTAAAACAAAATTAGTATAAAAGTTTCTCTGTATGAATATTAAGCAAAATGAAACTATTTAAAGAAAAACGATTAGTAGTGAGCAAAGATGTACCTCTCATTAATCATAAAAACATATTTCTTATTTACTTCTATGTGAAAACAATTAAAATCGTAATTTTTATCAAAAATGTAGAAATTAAAACTAAAATGTTGCGTTATATGTTATATTATACTATAGCTAATAACAAACAAAATATACAAAAAGCTTCATTGGTACGGCGAATTGAAATGTTTATTATTCGTAACAATATTTTAAACATAAATAATCTATTGTATTGTACTATGTAATAAAATTGCACAATTAAACCATTTTATTGTTTATGCTGAAAATAACTAGTCCACTACCTTCGGTGTTCTGCCATGTTGGATGTATGATGACGTCACACAGCTAACCATGCATTGTCATTCAAACTAAAAGTGTATAGATTTCAGCTCAATCGGTTGAAGATATCTGTTTCAAAATTAAGTTGCAGGATTCCCCCTGAATAAACATAAAATAAATATAAGTCCAAAACAGCCAAAATATAACCATTTATTAATAATTATTTTACACATAAAGAAACTTGAAAATACTACTATAAATTATGGTAATAAAGTTACACGATAAAATAAAAAAGAGTGAAAATACCAAAATTGCTGAGACTGTGATGTTGCGGAAATAATAAAATTTGAACCGTCATAATATTCTCCCTCCGGCTCGTTCATCGATGTAACATACGGACGTACATATAAAGTCATACTAACGTTATTATAAATGAGAATCTTTATAGAGACATTTTCTTACCAATTTCAATATACTTAGTTCGTGTATACGGTTTTCTTACGCAAGTTCTAACTGTACGGCTACATATTGAACGAAGATTCGTCGTCGCGCGATAAAAAAATCGTGTTCGATCCATGGCGAACGTTCTTGGCCACATCAAAAAAAATCACTACGTTGCGATAGTTTAGTTTCTAAACTTTTTTAAAAGAATTTAAATATATTGCTCAGGCATATTTTATTCTGAGAAAATATTGCTAGACGTTACCTAAAAGGAGGCTAGTTGGTTCACAGGTGTTGTATATTTTCTACTTAGCTTTTCTAAAAGCGCAATATATGAAATAATTTTAAGCTCAAACTAGGTTATAGGGGCAAGGAAATCTGGTATAAAGCTTACTTATAACACGGTGGCTTTGTGAAATCTTAAACGAAGCTTATTAATATTTATAATATGCTTTTTAAGCATTTCTGCCGTATTCCGTATATTTCAGTAAGTTTGGGTAGGTTTTAGACTTTATTTTTATAATATCATAAGGTCCTAGATTTTCATTACTGACAAAATTATTTGTGGATTTACCGCCTAGATTTATTTAGAAGATTTGAACCGGACCGTGAGTTTAAAACTTTATAATAATACTAGTAGAACCCGTGGCTTCGCTCGCGCTAGAAGTACAAAAATATTTCTGGCTTTACTTACAAGAATAATGTACTAACGATTGATTTCCCATTTAATATTCTACCCCTCTTTCATGTTGACTACTCTATAGAATCAGTTATTATTTTTCCTGCGAGAATAAAAGAATTTCTTTTAATAAAGGGCATCCTAAATATTTACCCTAGTAATAATCTATCGCTAAACAAAGTGTTTCAATCAAATATAAACAAATTACTTAGTGAGATTGGAATATTGTAAACATTTTCAGTACAATAACATATGGTTTTTGTATAACATATTTCTCCTGCCTGTCTCCTTATAAGGCAACGTCGCAGAGAACCGAGATATCATAATATTGTATAACGAAAAATCCATCAAAACTGTCAATAAACTTAACGCTTTGCCAATATAGCATATTAAACACAATTATAATTTCAAAATATTTAAAATAAAAAAAAAATCAAAATCAAAATATTCTTTATTCAAATAGACTTTTACAAGCTCTTTTGAATCGTCATTTTTACATTATTAAAATTAAATGTCAGTCTGTAAGTCTGTGAGTAATTCTAAAACTCATTTAAAAAACTTAAACTTTACAACTAAACAGAATACTTGGAATTATAAGTAAAGGAGACTTGAAAAGGCAACTATGTAAAGTTTTTAAACTCTGCTAGGTAATTTCTTTTTGGGCTTACGTACGAATAAATAAATGGTATACGATTCGTGTACAAATCTTAAGATACGTTAATAGTCTTATACAACATATTATGTGTTCACAAACATGCAATCTAAAGAACGTTTCAGAGTTGTTGCGAAACAATTACTCGAGTACTAATTACTTTCACGAACATTACAATTGTTATGTAGGTATAAAAGTTACATCGCTATTTTATTTCTACAATTTTAATGTGAAAATGGCTTAAAAATATACATTGTGGATGTTTCAAAAATACCCACAATATACGCGCACGACACGTTTGGTGCAGTTTTTAGTGTCGCTACTTTCTTGCAGTCGCGGGTTTGAGTCCCGCTGGGGGCATTCATTTGTGAAAAACAGATGTTTGTACTCCAGTCATGGGTGTATATATTTATAATATGTATGTATTAAAACTCATATATGTAGTATATCAACTATCTGGTATTCGTAACACAAGCTTCCTTCGTAGCTTATCACGGAACTAAATGGCGCTGTTTGTAATAATTTTATTATTATTTTTAATGGCCCACTGTTGGGTACTTTCCTTCCTCGGTTTCTCAAGCCAGCGTAGTGCCTAGCAATTTTTCTTTTAAGGCAGAAAACTTATTAGACAATAAGTTCATTTCAATTTTCTTGTTTCATTATTGATAGTTGAAGGTTTAGGGCATTATTTTTTGAAAAAAAGATATGTTAACTTTATTATAAGTAGTAGCTTATTATATTTATTACTGATTTTCTAACTACTTTACTTATAACTCTTAACAAAAAATTAAATGAATAATAAAATTAGGAACAAACTCACGAAAATTGCCTCGAAATAAATCCTATTTACCCTTGAAAATGTAACTAACATCCAGTAAATTGCATTTGACCTTATCTTATTCGATCACATTATTATAATAGTCGCAATGATATATTCCGCCCTGGAGGGCGGGAACGGCAAACTGCTCCTTATTATGCATAAATAGCTTATTTTTCGTCATAAACCTGCTTTAATAAGGCAATTTAATTAAGGATATTTTGAAATATGAATAGCCTTAGATAAATCACAGCTTTAAAAATGTTTCGGTGTAAATCTGACAAGCCTTTTTCAACATATACGTACCTATAAAGTTTTAAATAGTTTACATAATATTTGCTAAGTACATTGTATTAAGTCCATAATAAAAATATAAAAGTCCATGAATCTATGACCCGAAATAAAATCAAGTAACAATAATACCGATTAATAAAATTGAGGCATCTGTTTGTACTCCATTAAAAAAAACTCAAAATTACCTTAGAAGTAGTATATAATAATAATATAGGTTTGGTTGGTTGATTGGTTGAACGCGTTAATATCAGGAACTACTGGTCCGAATTGAAAAATTCTTTTTGTGTTATATAGTCCGTTTATCGGGGAAGGCTATATTACATCACGTTGTGACCAATAGGAACGGAACATCAATGAAAAATGTTGCAAAAACCGAAGTAAAATATTTCCTTTTGATTTTCAGCTTTTAGAACGCGAGCGAAACCGCGGGAAAGGCTAGTTATTATATATAAATTAAAGCTTACTTTGTACAAAGCTGTTATTCTGAGATTACAAACAGACTCTTCAATTTTATTTACATGTATATACAATAAATATAAACGCCAAATGCCCAAATTGTCTAGTTTCATACGTGTTTTCCACATCGTATTAAACTTTCGCTTTCTGTTATTTCGGGCTTCCTTGTTTCTTTCGTTAATAAAAACACAACCTTATTTTCCACAAATGAAAGTTTATTTTCCTTTACACGTATTTCACAATATAGTGAAACATTAAGTTAGTATTGACACTTCTGATGGATTGAATTGAATAAAATGAGAATTTATTTTCTTATAACATAGAAATGTGTTGATTTAACAAAAATAGTGATACAGATTTTTATATTGTCTTAAAATTTGGTAAAATGCGTGGTATTCTGCTAACAATTATAAATACCCTACAAGATGGGCCAGTGGTAGCGGGTTTGAATCCCGTTGGAGGCATTCATTTGAAAGATGAGCACATAATATTATTCCAATCATGGATGTTTGTATTTATAATTTTACGACGTCCGTATTTAAATTTATATAATACTAGCGACTCGCCCTCGCTTCGCTCGGGCTCTTCCCTAGATTTAGCACAGGTAAAGCTGCGGGATCTGCTAGTTATGCATATAAACCTTCCTCTTGAATCACTCTTTCTATTAAAAAAAACCGCATCAAAATCCGTTGCGTAGTTTTAAAGATTTAAGCGCACATAGGGATATAGGGATATAGGGACAG
The DNA here is from genome assembly GCA_905231865.2 of Boloria selene. Classification (NCBI taxonomy): domain Eukaryota; kingdom Metazoa; phylum Arthropoda; class Insecta; order Lepidoptera; family Nymphalidae; genus Boloria; species Boloria selene. Next base: position 1,251,667 of record HG993132.1, read on the forward strand.
AAAAGGCGACTTTGTTTTATACTATGTAGTGATGTGTAGTGCATCAACTATCTGGTATCCGTAACACAAGCCTCGTAGCATGGAAATATATTATTATCTGAATTTGCTAAGGGAAGCCTGCAAGAAATTGTTGTTGTATCGATCCACACAGTCTTGACGATCACAGTATAAGATCGGTCTAGTGAAGTTATTTTATTTGTAGATTCTTTACCAGACGTGTAGCGAACAGATGACGATAACTTTTTAGTTCGCGGTCATTATTAGATAAGCTTGATAGTATAAAATCAGTACTTAGGTATATCACAAAAATGAAAGTGTCTGACCGTCGTTTATGTTTCTACGCTTAAACCGCTAAACAATTTTTGAAGAAGTTTGGTATAGTAAGGGATGGTAGTTTGGAGAAGTACATAAGTTACTATTGTCGCTATAATATCTTAAAGGCATGAAAATATAGGGACCAAAAGCTGAGAAGCTTTAAATGACGACAATATCAAACAATTTTGTTAAGAAATAACTAATATTTTAGTGCTTATAGTCTTATTAAGTACTTAATATTACTACCTTATTACACGTACTTTTTACACGACTGCCCAAAAAAGGAGTTTTATGTTTTCAGAGTTCATGTATATGTGTGTTTTTGTGAGTTTCTTTATTCCACCATAACTCCTAAATGCCAAAACCGATTTCGATGTATGTGATATCGTTAGATTTCTTGTGTTATCCCGGGGAACGTAGGCTAGTAAAGAATAAAAAAAATAAAATAGGGTTGCTATGATTTATAAAGAAACACCAACTTGTTTTCTATGTATAGATTTTCTATTATGTCTGTACAATATAAGTTACACGCGTCATCACACGCCCCAAATCTATTAATGAGATCTGTACTTCTATACAGCCCTTTATATTTGCATAGATCTCTATCGGTTTCATACAACATGTATTTTTGCTCGAGCTACCCTTTTGCAACAAACAAAGAGAACATAATGACACTTTACACCGATTTCCGCTATTCGACGCCGAGAATATTTTAGTAGCGTTGTTGCGCTTTGATATGACCAAACAGCGGCAAACACAAAAGCAATACTTCACTATACGACAACGCCAACTATTCATATAATAATACTCTATGGCGAATCTGTATATATATTTCTAGAAAGTTATAGAATATAGTCCTTTGCCTTTCCCTATTGGGGATAAATTTTAAAATCAACAACAACAACTATACTTTTTATCGTAATGGCGGGAACGCGATATACGATTCGTTGAATTGATTGATAACTGAAACTAATGTAAGTTTAAGAATTATTTATTAATTGATAGATTTATGTGTGACAGTTTTTAGTATTGTTCTTTTATCCTTTTAATATATTATTTCAATAAGATTTTACAAAAAATTACAGTAATTTACAGTACAGATTCAGATCAGAATTTTATTATATTATGTATTGATTTAATACTGGGCCTCAAGTCTGCTATTGCAATGGTGTCACAGTTGTCTATCAATGACATCGTAATTGCTACTTTTGGCAACTTTGGTAGTCTACTAATTCGATGGTTTCCCGATGGTGTTTCACTGACACACCAGTGACATATTTGCAAATAATTGGTAGTCTCGTACATAATGACAAGTCAATGATCAAATGTATTGCGTAGTCTGTTAATCTATCTTTTTGGTTTTTTATGTTATTTTTACATAATGCTCTTTAAAACATAAATTGACAACAAATATAATCGAACTTAGTCTAAATAAAAGTTTTTACGATCGCTTTTACAATTCAATGACAAGACCATTGATCGACCATTGTAAATTTAGTAGACTACGAAATTTTGGACCAATGGTAATTGAATTAAAATTGCATTGTTCAATAATGACAATTCATTTAAAATAGTAGACTTGAGGCCCTGATGTTTTTCAACTGTGACAAAATATCTCATTTTGCTACAAATTAACCGTTTTGCTAAAGCTTTGCCAATTGAAAATTAACATTATAAGAGGATTATTTTACGGCAACATCGCGTTGAAAATTGTTATTGGAATTTTGTGCTCTACTAAAGCGAAGTGATAAAATAATTAACAAATGTTACCTTATAAATGTAAATGTGTTTGGATGCTTAACCTGGTGGGCTTAGTGGTGGAAGGCGTGTTATGGTAGAGACCTATGTCCAACCATGGTTTGTGGGCTGATTATGATGATTGTGATGACCAAATAAATAAATAGCGGTATTTTTATGGGATTTCAAGGGGCTAACACAAAATATCATGAACTAATTTAATGAAAATCTATAAACTATTATGAAGTTTTAAAAAGCACATGTAATGTATCCGGTTTTATTTTTATGACATATTATATTTATATCAAAATGTAGGTATGTTAAATTAAAAAAAAAAACAGTTTAGACCACATTTTTTGCCTCAAAGGAGAACATGAACGTCTTACTCTTATCACTATTCACGGGAGAGCCTAAGCTTAAGGACCCCGCAAAGGTGTGGCATAGTTGCTAACAACTGCAACGAAAAGATCTGAAAGAGGCTGAAACGATATTTCTATTTCAGTTTCAGAAAGTGTCATTTATTTTTTTCCTTCTCGCTACACTTGGCTTAGTCCCTACGTCATTTTAAGTTTCTCGGAATTAAGATATTATTTCGCAGTAAAAAGTGTCTTATATTTATTTTCATTACCCGAATAACCACCAGATATCATAGCAAATCAAACATACAGAAAAAATCTAAAACTATATATATATATATATATATATATATATATATATATATATATATGAATCCCTATTTCCCTTGGTTACGTTATCACGCGTGAACGGCTGGACTGATTTCGCTAATTATTTTTTAGTTGAGTTTGTTATTGTCAGGAAAAGGTTCCTAGAAAGAAAAAAATAATTAAATTAGAAAATTCAACAATAACTAAACAACATATAAAATTATTTTAAATCTAACCTTAGCTCTTTAGTCAATATACTCGTAAGCTTATTTAATATAACCTTATGACGTTTGATACAGAATTGACGGAAAGGAACCCACGGCTTCGCTCGCGCTTGATTTAGGGACGAGCCCGAGCAAAGCGAGGGCGTGTCGCTAGTATAGATTACATTTTGCTGCGAACAAATAAGTCATTTCTGAGAAAAAATACTTATATAAAAACAGTTTAAAATTATGAGAGAGGGGTATGAGAAAATCCGAAGCAAAGTAATGTATCAGAGTTTGAGGTGTGATAAATTGTTACAGATTTAAATCTTGAAGCAAGCATTAGCTTTTCTCAACGCCATTCGTTATGTGTTCGGAATTTAAATCGGTCTGTCAAACTTGCGGTATTTTGTAGTGCAAAGAGTTATACATATGTACCAGAAAGCCATTACTTTACTCGACGGCTCTAAATATCTCTATTTATAACTTTACTAGATTTAGTGCGAGCAAAGCCGCGGGTTATGTTAGTTATATATATAAACCTTCCTCTTGAATCATCTCTATCTATTAAAAAAACCGCATCAAAATCTGTTGCGTAGTTTTAAATATCTAAGCATACATAGAGACAGACAGACAGCGGGAAGCGACTTTGTTTTATACTATGTAGTGAAGACTGAAGATATTTAATAGTCTAATAAGTTAGTGTTTAAATATTACCTGTGTATAATATACAAGGTCAAAACAGCTCAGATTTTTCTTTTGAGAAGCTTTTGACGAGCTTTACTGTTATGAATAAAAAAGAAACTGAATCAGTAATAAAAGTTATGTAAGGTACATAGTTAGACCTATTTGGTTTGATTTGATTTGATATGCACATATTAATTAATATGCGTTATTACTTATTAAAACAAACATTTTTTTTTGTATTTTTGTGAGTACTTCAAGTACAATATGAGCGTGATTATTGGTGGGAAACTTCAGTAAAAGCCAGCGTTATTCTTTCGAGACATATATTTAACAAGATTAAGCTTTACAACTGATTATTATAAAACATTTATTCTAATAATTCTGTTTCTTTACTCTTGTTTACAATTCCAGAAAACGTCAACTATTCCAACTCCTTGCCGATCAATCCATATTATTATGTCCTTCCAATCTTTTACGTTAATTTGAGTCTTATTTATTTTTGACTGCCAGATTTACAAAATGACCAATACAAGAAATTAAAAACTATTTTATTTTACATTAAATTAGTGATACCTTACACTTTGTCCATTAAAAGTATCTCGAAAATTTTAGCACAATTATTCTCACTAACCATATTTTTTTCTACATTTTTAAAAACATAGTGTTTACAAGGTAATCTGTCATAAACCCATTACAAAGTTTGCGCGAGTCCCTAGTTTTAATATATTTACTTATTCATAATGATAAAGTACTATGCAAGTAGACTCAAGTTGTTTTTCAGAAGAGCACAATCGATCAGTGTCAATGGTTTGAAAAATTGGTTTGCATCTGAATCTCGGAATGGACACACGATTCTTAAAGGTCATTTGTTACTGGCAAAATTTAAATTGAGCTGTTTCAAGATTTACGTTGATAGAAGAAATAAATACTCAAATACTTATTGCCTTATATTACCAAGACAGTGGTAGCCCAGCGGTAACGCGTTTGCTTGGATAACCTAGTGATGGGTTCAAATCCGGGTGTTGCACCTCTGATTACCTCATGATTAGCACTTGTCTTAAGGCGAAGGAAAATATAATAAACAGGAAGGACGGGCGTTAGTTCTGCGAGGTACTCAGAAAAAAATCTGTTTCCGGTCATTAGAACGCATGCGAAGCCGCAGGAAATGCTAGTATAAAATAAAATATAATAATAGTTTTTTATAATCTGATTCTCAAATCAAGAATATAATTTACATTTTTCCGAGGAAAACAACTTCCTTTGAAACAGCGCCAAACGACGAGATAAAGCAACACTCAACAACTTACGAATACTCCAAAAGTTACTTGTGCAGAACTTCTCAGTAAGTTACGGTGGAACTTTAAAACTAACTTTTTGGTATAATTTCTAAAATATTCCGTTAGTTATCTTTATGGTACCTTACCTTGGTTATAATTAAGCTCCTTACAACATTTGTGAGGACTTTGTTGTTATTAGTAGTAGTAGTAGTAAATAATATTATACAAGTACCAAGCTTTCTACTCGAAACGTGTATGAAATAAATAAGTTAAAGCTTTACGTAAAAGAAACTGACGAAAAATTTAAAATTGAGTCATATTTAATTTAATAGTTTTCTTTTTCAAAGGAACGAACAAGTTTTTGCGTGTAAGAATTGCATGCGTTATTATGTTTAAACTTATTATACTTTACCTAGTGTGTACTTTACATCATTTCTATTATTTTCTCATGATGCACTCACAGATATACAAATAAAAATTCTAAAAACTATCGATTCGGTCTCTTTCTCGATTATAATAGTAGGGGAAGCTAAGAGCGCATTTTTGGACAGTTTACTTAAATATTAACTTGCATTTTCCTGAGGACCTCCATTATATTATTCCTCTGTATAAGGCTGTATGTCTAGAGCAACCGATAAAAATATAAAAAAATTAAAAGTAAAAAATACGCGCAACCAAAAAAACAAGAAGAAATAATGAACTGTCAAAAATAATCGCTCAGTAATTGATTCACAAACAATGCTTGTTACTTGACATAATTTAATTATTACTCTTTATTTGCTTTTATATTTCGGAATCCAACATTTAAATTCATAAAACAGGCTGGTTTCACTCGAATTGCCTATAAAGTAAAAACCGCAATTCTCAATCATCATAATCATTGATAATAATGCGAAATAAGTATTGTGTTTAACGTATAAGTAGAAAATAGTGATTGTATTGAATTACAATCAATCAATCAAACTTAGTGTGCTACTGAATTTAGGGTAAAATTCCTTGCCAAATATTTTATACAGTTTGCGTCGTGTCTGTTTAGCTAGGAATAAATAAAATTATGATATATGAAAGTGTTTTTTTTTGTAAATTGTGGGTAAGCACTGTCTGTAACAAGTATATATAAACCCTTGAGACGTCAAATACCTTAGTCTCTCCCGTAACCATGTGCCGGCTGTAAAGCATTCGAAACGTTGCGAACTAAAAATCTAAATAAGTCCGCGATAAAATCCGAAAAGATTTCATTTATAATGTCAAATATTTGCGTAAACCTAAGAAAGTATTAACTTTTTATTTTATTTTTTATATAACAGCAAAATAATAGTTTTTGTTATTAACATAATAAACAGTAATTTTTACTACACAGTATTTTTCCTACAATATAAAACAGCATTGGCGTTTTCTTAGTCAGCGGTCTACAAACTACACATTTGCCTAATAACTTCATAGGTCAAGTACCTAGTTTATGAGATGTGCTTAGTCAACGATAAAATGAGAGACCTTTCGCTTTCTGTATACAGCCGTAGTAAAAATGTATATATTTCGTATAATTTCAATCATATCGCTTCAGTAATACTGCTTCCATGATTTTTGGGTCAATGCGAATTGAGTGGTCCTACGAACCTTCCATTTTGCCAGTAATAATATTTCTCGACCAGCCAAATAGAATGTGTGTATTTTTTGTTATTATATCTTTTCATATTTAAATTAAGTAAATAGTTTATAGAAGTTGTGGAGGACAACTCTGAATAAGTATTCAGCTTCTTTTAATGTTGTTAGGCCCGGGCCTCCCTTCAATATGAGGGGGATAAAGCCATAGTTCACCATGCTGACCTAGTGCGGATTGGCGGACTTCACATGTGTTTCGAAAACTTGCTAGGTTCTCACAGACAAGCAGGTTTCGTCAAGATGTTTTTCTTCACCATAACACAAGTGGTGATTATGTTTTAAAATTTGCACATGAAAATATCAGAAGTGCGAGACCCGGATTTGAACCGCATTGCCACTTGGCTACCACTGTCTCATCTTTGATTATTACACACTAACCGTAAGAAAGGTATCAATAATAATATAACGTAATATCAATGCACGAAATCAAGCGAAGTGACTTTTGTTTATTATATAATTTTTTTTTAGATTCAGATGAATATTTAAAATATATAATATTATACTAAGAGATAACTAAGATTAAATATTGTTTTTTGTACCGGCTTATAGCTGGAACTAAAGCCAGTCAATTTTTTGATTATTGAAATTAGATTAATCAAGGTATAAACTAAAAATAAGCATTAGCCGAGTGGAAGCCTGGTAACGAACTCGCTTGCTTGGAAAACCAAGTGAAATGGCTTCACATCTTAAGTTTTATACATCTGTTAATTCGAGTTCGTATAATTTTCAATCTAATTATTAATTATGTTACGGCGAAGGAGAATATTGTGAGGAAACCTGCATACCTAGATATATGTATAAAGACATATATCGACACATACGTTACGTCTTCGCGCGCCGTACTGAACTAATAACCTTTTCTGTTGGGCATTATGAATTGACTTTGGCATTTAAATAGGGCTGCATTTCTTTATACTATTTTGAATTAGTGCTTTATATATTATGTTAAGTGGTAACGCAGTCGTAGATGGTAAGTCGCACTACAATTACATAAATTAATTTACTTACCTAACTAAATATTACGAGTTGAATCTTACTTAAAGTAATAAAAAAATTAAACATATGAGATATTTTCAGATCTTTCCCCAATCGCCATATAAATATGTCATTTACAAATATAAATAATCATGATAATGTATGCTTTAATTAAAAATTAAAATATATACGAACAGCTTTGGTGTAGTCAGTCTAGTGAAATGAGGACAGATCCCTAGTACATATAATACACGTGGAGCCATGTGTTAACTTGAATATTAAATAATGGTATTAATATGACTTACTTCATAAATTATTATGTTCTATTATAATGTTCTTTGATGTATCGTTAAGTTTGAGTATCTAAGAAACATAATTGTAACTTAGTTTAGTGCTATTTTATAAAACTGTAGTGGTTTTTTTAAATTTGAGATGCAGTATTGCAATATTATTAAGATGCAATATTGTATTTTACCCTTTTTTAGCATTACACTGTTGGGAAAGGGCCATCCGGACCATATGGGATCAGACTATAGACCACTACACTGTTCAAGCACGTATTGGCGGACTTAAAGCATGTCTTTCGAACTTGCTTGGTTGCATTAGACATGTAGGTTCTCCCTTATCTTTACCTTCACCGTAAGACAAGTTGTAATCATGTTGGAAATTCGTTGCAAATGATTCAGTTTCCCAAGCGATCGCATTAGCACTGGGAAATTTTCATATCTATATTTGAAATATATAACATTGTACTGAAATGTAACTATAACCATTTGAAAGGAAGGCGTGACAAGATTTTTTAAAAATCAATGGAAAATCTGGAAATAGAGTCTAATATTTTAACTAAAATTGAAATTTACATTTTTTTAAATTTAAAGGGTTTATGTAAAGTAGGTTCATGCATGTAAAACAAAGTAGGTAACAATATTATGGATATATATTGAATGAAGATTTAAATTGACAAGCTTAAAGCTACAAAGTATAATTAATAAGCAAATGGACGAAATAAATTAAGATAAGGATGACATAATGATATCGACTTACTGCCAGTTTCTATAACCTATCTACCGATAGACCGGTAGTTACTTTCATACTATTTTGACACATTAAAAGTTACAACCTGTCAAAATCGTATGAAAGTATCTACCGGTATATCGGTAGATAGGTTATAGAAACTAGCAGTAAGTGTCATCGATATAGCATCGATTATTCCGAATAAGTGTCATCGGTGAAACATCGATTTTATTCATCGAGTTGCTTAAATAAATATACTTATTCATATCACGCTTCTATTTACTTTATTAGTCATTGTGCGAAGAAACCTTGGATGTAGCATACTTCTTAATATTGTTGTAATGACTTACGACTTGACATGTGATATGTGTTGCGTGCGACATGTTACGATACGCTTTATGTTACGATATACATAATATATTATGTTGATTATTGAAAAAACACTTGTACACAGTATTCGAAATATAGGCTCAAGACAGTGATACTTTTTAGCTAAGCTTTTACTACGAGTAGGTATATGCATTTATACGAAGTACTAGATTTACTTTTAATTTTTATTATTTTTTAATACTAGATATTATTATTTAATACTAGATTTACTTTTAATTTTACTTTTAGTATTTTTTAATAATTTTTAATATATTTGTCTGTTTGTTCCGGCTAATCTCTGAAGCGTCTAGATAGATTACGATGGCTGATATTAGGATAAGTAAATTAAAATACTTTTAGCTTAGAAAAATAATTAAGTTGCCGCTCAAAGTATATAATGGATAGAAAAAACCTAAGGAACGACCGAAAATAAAATCGTTTGAATAACAGAAGATTTTTATTTTGCCTAATTATTTATTGAGCTATACCATAGACTTTAGCCTTAAATGTCATCAACTTATACATAATTATGAAACGCAAAATTAAAATTAGATCTTAACTGAAAAAAAAACAAAGTAAATAATGAAATCGGATACAATAATAATTCGAAACACAGTTTCATTGACCACATTAAGGGTGAAAAAGGGATTAAAGTTACAAGATTCTCTAAATAATTTTAAAGCAAAAGTTTTCGAATAGCCCTTTTGGACATTTATTTGTGTCACAGTTCGCCTAATTACATGGTTGGTGGTACCTTTTCCTGCAGAACCCATTAAAGTTTAGAACTTCTATATTTATATACTTTAGTGAATGAAGATAAATTATCGCCAGTGCTTGTAGTTAATACTACAAATCAATTTTTCAATCGTCGCACCTCTGATATTTTCAAGACGACACGTTTGGCTCAGTTGTTAGTGGCCCTACTTTCTACGCCAGCGGTCGCGGGTACGAGTTCCGCTGGGGGCATTCATTTGTTGAAAACGAACTTTGTACTCTAGTCATGGGTGTTTTATATTTATAATATGTATGTTTTAAAAATGTATACATGTGTAGTATATTAACTATCTGGTATCCGTAACACAAGCCTCGTAACTCACCATGGAACAAGATGGTGCTGTAGTAATAATGACCCAACATATTTTCAACATTATCATTTGTTGTTGTGAAGAAAAAAACAGTGAAAACCTGCATATCTGAGAGAAGCTAGCAAGATTTCAATAGAAAAAGAGGAGACCCGTACCCAACTGTGGAACGTTCAATAGAGTTGAATACAAAATATTATCTTCATATGCTTAAAAACTCGCCCCATAATGAGAAATTAATTTGAAAATATTTCAAACACAGCGGGAACAAGTGTCGTCTACAAAGGCATTAGAAACCGCAGGACATAATTAGTTATTAGAAACTTAAAGCGAACGAACGTTCTATAACTTCACACACTATAAGTTGCGTAATATCACAATTACGTTGCCAGCCGCTTCCGATCGTGAAGCACCTAGTCCTTGAATATTTCAAAGTTTAATGCGGAATCGATGAGAGATTTTACTAAGAAGAGCGTGCATGTTATTTACGAACTTTATTTGCGAACCTATATTATATAACTAGCATTTCCCGCGGCTTCGCACGCGTTCTAAGGACCGAAAACCAATTTCTTTGAGAGTCGCACGGTATCGTACCTCGCAAAACTAAGGGCCGCCCTTCCCGTTTTTGTAACATTTTTCATTCATACTCCGCTCCTATTGGTCACAGCGTGATGTAATATAGGCTATAGATATCCTCGATAAACGGACTATGCAACAAAAATGGGGCTTACATACAACATTTTTTGCAGTTTTATATAGTGAGAGGAGCGAATTTTAGAGTCTTGTTTATTTTATTATTGCCTTATGTAACTATTATAAATCAATAGAATATAACTTAATTATAAAAAATATGCATTTGCTATATTTAAATAAGCTTCTACTGTTTAGGCATTAACTTTAATTAAGTATGTTCAATGCACATTATATTATGTTGAGATTGCGATTCTTAATAACATAATTACTTCACTACATAGTATAAAAAAAAGTCGCTTTCTCTGTTCCTATATCCCTATGTATGCTTAAATCTTTAAAGTTACGCAACGGATTTTGATGCGGTTTTTTTAATAGATAGAGTGATTCAAGAGGAAGGTTTATATGCATAACTAGAGGATCCCGTGGCTTTGCATGTGCTACATCTAGGAAAAAGCCCAAGCGAAGCGAGGGCGAGTCGCTAGTTTTAACTAAAAGGGTTAAAAGTTATTCTTATTGGTAGAATTTGTTCTCGTATTTAAAAACGAGAAACTTTAGGAGGAGCAAAAAATATTTTGTTGAATAAAACAGTGAATCTGCAACTAACGCTACTAAAAAATCTTATTCCTTAAAGTCGGTATAAGTTTAACAAGTTCAACAGACGGCTAGCTCTTCTATTAATGTACAGAGTTTATCGATTAGAAAGTGCTGCCCTAATCTTTTCTAATTGACTTACTGTGTAATCAAAACTTAGAAGTCAATAAATCTTGGCTTTGTGATACTTGGATGGTTATTTATTTTACTAGAGATTTACATTAAATTTTTTACTAGAGCTAGAGCTAGCTTTAGCGTGAGCGATGCCGTGGGTTCCCCTAGCTTATTTATATGCCTAGCAAATCAACAGCCTAAAAAATAAATTTCAAGCTTCCATACAACTTTTCATCCCCCCCTTTCGACCCCTTACAGCCCTTTTCGCATTATCTTATGTCCTTTTTCAGGCTCTAGACTATCTGTGTACAAAATTTAATTTCCATCGGTTCAGTAGTTTTTTCGCGTAAGCGCGATAGACAGACAGACAAACACACAAAGTTACTTTCGCATTTATAATATTAGTAAAAATTGCATATTAATAATGTAAGATATGTAAAGGTAAAGAAGATAAGTATAGATACTATTCTTTTACTTTAAAATTTCAGTTTAGATTTTTCAAAAATATTGAATATACAGATCCGACTAAGTTAGAATTTTATTATTTCTGTAGATATAATGTTATTATTACGTAATTGTTTCCAAAAATATAATTATGTTAGTAGTAACTTCTTTGTTCATCCATTCAATTCCAGATGATTTAGCGTGAAAGGCGGTCAAGATACACATGAAACTTATAATATAATTATATATGTTGTTGTTGGGACATTATTACACACAACGCCACTAATTCCGTGGTAAGCAACGAAAGAAGCTTGTGTTACGGATACCAGATAGTTGATTATACTACGTATATAATTTTAAATACATATTATAAATGATATATAAGTGCGCCTAATATTTCTGCGTAGTGGGCGATTATTTGTTCCCCTTTCGCTTAATATTCATCATTGAATCCTATCTATTGATATTATAATTTCAAATAATGTGTGAAGAGACAAAGTAAATATGTTTAGATATGCGTAAATTAATGCTTAAAGCTCAATTTTGTTTTAATTGAAAAGTGCTCCAACACTAAAAACTTTTCTTCGCATACAAAATGAGACACCTGTCTAAAGCTTTTGCCTATTGTTGGTGTTTACATGTTGAATTTTGAGTACTTTAGTAGAACTTATATGAACTTTGCGTGGATTAAATATATCCACAACGAAAGTTTGGAGATTAAAATAAGCCAGTGCGGATTATTAACCTTTTCCCAGTTGTTTTAAAGACATTTTTTACATGTTCATTTATACCTAGTTCATATATATTCTTTCTAGTCATGTCATAACAGAAAGACTATGAAAATACATAGCTTCATTTGCAATTTTTAGCTTGCTGCAGTAAAAAGTAGACTATGTTAGCCCCTATACTTCAACCCACGAACTACTCGTCCACATTAAAAATCGTGACAACATGTCGGTTTGTTTCGATTTGAATGAAAGACAAACAAACAATTTTAAGTTTCTAATATTAAGTATGGGTATCACGCCTCACATAATATATATCAAAATTTTCGACTATACTGGTGACATTTGTCATGTTTTAAGTCCAATTTAAAGGAAAATCAATAAAACTATAATAATCATAAAATGTGCAAATGAATAGAAAGGATTTTGGTTATTCGTCAACAGATCGCTTGTTATCTGGATCAAATTAGCTATTCGAAGCCCGCACAAAGTTTTTGAAAGAATACTGAAATGTCAAAAACATAAAGCTTGTCAAGAAAATCGGATGATCGGAGTAGAGAAAGGTACTGGACTGTTTTGTATTTGCCTATCAAAATTTGGAAATTAATGAAACGTCAACGTCAAAGAAAACATAAATGTCAGCCGAGTCAGCAATTATAGTCATCACAACATAGTATAAAACAAAGTCGCTTCCCGCTGTCTGTTTGATTATGTATGCTTAGATCTTTAGAACTACAACGGATTTTGATGCGGTTTTTAATAGATAGAGTGATTCATGAAGGAGGTTTTAGTATACAATTTGTCAAGTTTATGTATATATTTATATATACATCGCTCGCGCTTAATCTAGCGACGAGCCCGAGCGAAGCGAGAGCGAAGCGAGAGCGAAGCGAGAGCGAATTAGTTTGTATATAATATCTCAACTGGCACGCTTTAAAGACATTATAGGAATTGAATTAAAATTTTAACAGAGTCAAATCTGTAAAAAAAAAATTCGGCCAAGTGCGAGTCAGACTCGCGCACCGAGGGTTCCGTACAAACCTGTACGGAACGGTGTATGAGTAAAGGGGTAATAAGTTTAAAATTATTAAAAATATTTTTATTATATGATGTAACTAAAAATTTATGCTTTTCGAAATTTTTCCTTTATCTGTGTTATAAGACGTTGCTTCGTACCAAATTTCAAGATTCTGAGTTCACGGGAAGTACCCTGTAGGTTTTGATTCCCTTGCGAGTGTCGAAAATTTGCGGCATAAACGGGAGTATCTTTTGATCGCGTTGACTTAGAAGTTTGATTTTTTCACAGCTCCAAGAGACCATAGACTTGAGTATTTGATATGAATTTCAGCTTGATACCTCCACGCGTTCCTGAGAAAAAAGGTCTTGACAGACAGACAGACAGACGGACAACAAAGTGATCCTATAAGGGTTCCGTTTTTACCTACGGAACCCTAAAAATAATTCGCAAAATCTTATTGCAATAGTCACCATTATCTATACATAGGCCGAGTCTATTTTTTTTATTTTGTCTGTCTGTCTGTATGTTACCGCACTACGAGAAAATCACAGAACATTAATAAAGTTTAGTTTATGATTTTACAGTTGTTATGATAATGATAATTTTAGGAGTTATCTAGACTTGTCGTTAAAACGTACCTAAGGAATGAACTTGAGCGAAGCAAGGAAGAGTGACTAGTTTCATAAATTTATTTGACAGTAAAAACTTATGACAAATTCGTCTACGCAAATTATTTGGACAAAATTAAAATATATTCTATGTATATTGGCTTCCATTGAAAATTAAGCCTAATTGGATCTTTTAGGAAGTTTATTTCTACAGCGATATTAGAGGTTCCATTCTAAGTTTTGAATTATAAATATAACTAACATTTCCCGCGGCTTCGCACGTATTTTAAAGACCGGAAACCAAAATCTTTCTGAGTCGCGCGTTATGATACCTCGCAGAACTAACGCCCGCTCTTCCCGTTTTTACAACATTTTTCATTGATGCTCCGCTCCTATTGGTCGTAGCGTGATATAATGCAGCCTATAGCCTTCCTCGATTAACGGACTATCCAACACAAAAAGATTTTTATAATTCGGACCAGTAGTTCCTGAGATTAGCGCGTTCAACCAAACAAACAAACAAACTCTTCTGCTTTATAATATTAGTATAGATACTTGCTGTGCCAGCGGGGGTTCTAATCTCGCTGGGGGTATTTATGTGAGCACGAGTGTGTACTTTAGTCATAGGTGTTTATATTAATAATGCAAGTGTGTTTAAAGTTACTTATGGGTATCAACTATCTGATAACACCAGAACCCAGGTTCTAGAAATAGAATTCTATAATAAAATATTTATTTGTTTTTCATTCATTTCATTCATTCAACAAAAAATATAACAACTTGATTATTTATATAATTTATACAATTAACTTGATTTTTTATATAATTAATAGTAGTAAGGATATAAATTTCCAGTTAAAACTATACAAATTTTCCTTAAAAGGAAGGCTCGTGGATACAACTCAGGTAGTCCCTCCGCTACGCCAAAGCAATTAAATTGATGGCAGGTCGGCTAAGTTTTAAGTATGATAATTAATATGTTACTGAAAATGGAAATCGTGGAATGGGTAATCAATTCCTTTCATTTTCAACAATATTTGTAACCGAATATTTCGCAAGGAGAGATGTTATTTTCATCAAAAGGAAGACATTTTGAAATAAAATTAGTTTATGCTTGATTGAGGTCTTTTGACTTAGAAAAATAAGAACAATCAATATAAATATTGATTTTATTGTTAAAAGTATAATAATAATTGCCTATTATAAGTCGTAAGTCAGTGGTAACGCGCTTGCTTGGGTTAACAAGTGTAGTGGGTTCAAATCCAGGGCCATATCTAATATTTTCATGTACGAATTCATTATTACAATAAAACGTAGCATGTACAAACACGTTCCCAAAAAATCATGTTTTTAATATCAATATCTATACTAATATTATAAAAAGGCAGTGTTTGTTTGTTTATATACGATTAATCTAATCCATACTAAACGATAAAGCGTATATTGTAATATAATCTTAGATGTAAATATTTGTACAAACTTACTTTTTTAGTATGAACGCTCTAACATTTAGCCTTATATTGATAAATTGGATAAGAATCAGATTTATGTAAGAGCAATACAGAAATATGTAGGCCAAAGCATTAACATCCCTGGATAATAGCAATACTACATAATATTGATAGAAGAAAATTGTAATAATTACAATAATTGACGACACGTTTGGCGCAGTTTGTAGTGACCCTTCTTGCGCCAGCGGTCGCGGGTTCAAGTACCGCTGGGGGCATTCATTTGTTAAACTCGGATGTTCGTACTCCAGTCATGGGTGTTTACTTATATATGTAATTTATCAACTATCTGGTATCCGTAGCACAAGCTTCCTCCGTAGCTTACCACGGAACTAGAAGGCACTGTGTGTAATAATGTCCCACCATATTTAATATTAGCTAAAAATAAGTAAATAATATTGCCATATTGATATTATATTAAAAAAAATAAAGGTATGTAGGGAAGAACCCAAGCAGAGTAAGGGTGAATCATTAGTATAATATATTATAATAAAAATACATTTTACGTAAAACAGCTTAATTGTGGGACATTCATCACACCCTCCCCAAAAAATATTTCACGTTGCGCCATAAATCTGAACTCGATTACCTACTTCCTCATTATGCGCTCTTATGAAATGTTACAAATTAATTGCTGTTAAAAATGTAATAAACGGTTTTTTGTAGTAAATTTTATGTTATACTAGCTGTACCCGCGGCTTCGCTCGCGTTCATTTTTTTAATTGCTAATCAACCTCATTGGGTTGATCTGTAGGAAAAAAAAATTGTCTAAAAAATAAAAAATAAAAATTTAGGGGAGGACTACCCTTAACATTTAGGGGGATGAAAAATAGATGTGGGCCGATTCTCAGACCTACTCAATATGCTCACAAAATTTCATGAGAATCGGTCAAGCCGTTTCGGAGGAGTTCAAGTTCGAACCCCGTGACACGAGAATTTTATATATAAGATTTCAATATATTTTATCGTTTAACTAGTGATTCACCCTTGCCCCGCTCACGTACGTACATATTATATACCATTTAGATTTTAGGTGTTAGTGCAGATTTCTCAGAAATGAGACCTATTCCTACGGTATGAATCATCCTAATATAGGTTAATAATAATAATAATATTAATCAAAATATGTACTGTGGTTTTCTCGTGATCCGGTCGAATACATAGAACTAGAAAGAAAAGTTAAACTGAAATAAATCCCTCCGGCTAAATAGTTTTAATGAAAATAATAATAATGTTATTATGGCTATTACGTAGCGGACTTGACTTGTATGTAATATTTGGGTTTATAAAAAATCTTATTTAATAATAATAATACTTTCAAATTTTTAAGTGTACAGATATATATTCTAAAAAATATTTGCAAAAAATCTTTTTTGCCCTCAAATACCACAATTTTTCTGAGACCACGACGGTCGTTCTTTTTTCAATTTTAACGGCTTTGCGCGGGCTGTTCACTTAAAATATTTGAATAATATTGAAAGTGAATAATCTATAAGTATATTATATAGTAAAATTCTAACTCAGATTTGTTCTATTTCTTGAAAAATCTGATTGTCTAAGTTCGGAACTTATAACGAGAAAACACCGGACTGATTTTGATGAAATTTACTAATGTGATAGCTAGTTATCCGAATCAGCATATAGAATACTTTTTACTGCTGGAAAATATCTCTGAGAAATCTATACTAACTAGTAAAATATAGCACAGTAACTAATAAACTAATGAAAATAAATCCAAAAATATACTTGAATAAGCTTTTTAAATAAACAATCTTAATGTTTTAAACAAAAAAAAATATAGCTAATTGAAACATTTAAATTTTTTGAATAATTCATATCAATTTTCTTGTTAATGGCTTTTAAACGTGCCAATTAAGTACAGATTACATTGCCAACGTCACGTAGCGTGGCACGAGGGACATTGTTCGGCATCTAGCCGTAAGTAAGTGCCAACTTGATGCTTTTCTTGAGAAACTCGTTTTAAGTGCTTTAGAATATAACAATATTTTTTTTATTAAAAATTTTAATACTAGCAAACTCGGCCCGCTTCGCTGGGCGTAAGTTAAAATAAATTAAACAGTCTTTTATAATTTTCTAATAAAATACGAGTAAAAGAAGCCTAAGTTACTCCTTATAACACTAGCTGTCTGCGAGTGAAAGTCCCGTCAAAATTGGTCCAGACGTTTCAGATATAAGCCGGAACAAACAGACACACAGACAAACAAACGATTAAAAAAATAGTTCTTTTGATGTAAGTACCGTATGTATTTTATATGCATTTTATGAAAAACTGTTAATTTATTATATTATTACATCAGACGTTGTCGCGGTGTCATGGGAAGACGTTCGAATCACCGGAAATTTACACGAACAGCCTAACTTGCTTACTCTTATTACACTACGCTGAATCTTACTAAGACTGTCTTGATATTACGAAGTTTAATAAGCTCTTTAATATAATATTTTTTTACCAGTTATATAACATTGTATTGTAATATATTTTAAATATAAAAATACATTTGCCAAACGATTTGGACTATTTTTAATCGTCTAATCAAATTGAAGAACCATCCAACATAATCTACGACCGTAAAATTCATTGTTATTTCAAAGCCTTGAAGTAAAAGCTTTTATTTCTATTGTATTCATAACTAGATTTTCTATGATTTTCCTCAAAAAATAGTATAATATTTTAAAGTTTATTTTATAAGCAAAGTACATTTTTACCTTCATAAAAGTCAAAGTGAAATTAATCGGTTTTTGATAAAAAGTAGTACTTTATGCAAGTACAAGTTTATTTTTATGCTATTTGCCTAGAGCTTCGCGTGCATACAAAATTTTATACTCTCTCAATTTGGGCAGCATTTTTTCATTTAAAATCTCAAATGTTTAGATTTTAATTACTTTTAGACTTTCTATATAAATGTGCTTTGTGAAAATCAAAATCGTAAATCTCTCAATATATACGAGGAAAAGATACGTAACTCAATACAAGATATTCCATTGGTCTAATGAAAAAAGCATAGTGAGAAAACTTGCATGTCTGAGAGAAACTAGCTTATAGACAACCTCTCAGTCGATCAATCAGTATTTGAATAGTATGGTGAACTTTAGGGGCGCCCATAAATATTTTACATTAGTCCCGCTGAGTTTCTTCCGCCAGTTCTTCTCAGGTCAGAGGTTTCTTCTTTCCGAACTGGTGGTAGACTCATGACGTTCAGTAAGAAATTATAACAATTTTTATGCTGAATTAAATATTTTGATTTGATTTGAATAATAATAATAATAATGGCGTTAAAAATGGCTGAATATATCCTGCCATAATATGGAGAGTTGTATTTAAAAATATATTAAAATTGGAAAATTAAATAATAATAATTTATGTCCTCGTAATGAAATGGAATTGAATGAAGCTAAGCTTTAATGGATTGTTTCATTTAATTAATATCCTTTGTTCTTCCAAAATATAGATATAATCTAAATATTAACTTGGATATTGAGTTTTGATCTTCCCTATTTGTATTAAAACCTTTTGAAGTTTTGTTTACTTCGATTAAATAGCCCCATATTCTTACACATAACTTGACTTTGATTGAAACTTAATGGCTTTTAATTTATTTTTATTAACTTTTATTTTTATTAACTTAAATATAGAAATATCAATACATGTAATTGTTATTTAAGTTTTTGTAAGTGAAAATTTTAGGAATGTTAAAACACATTTCAGTAAATATTCAAAAACATTCATTTAGTAAATTCAGAATACTGGTTATTGTGATGTGTATGACGGGATATATAATGTGAGAATATTAAATAACAGTTAGCGTTAAAGGGTACAGAAAGTCTTTACATCATGTTCCTACTCCAGGAGTCTTTAGTGACGATGTGTTTGGCGCAGTTTGTAGTGATTCTACTTTCTTGCGCCAGCGGTCGCGGGTTCGAGTCCCGCTGGGGGCATTCATTTGTTAAACTCGGATATTTGTACTCTAGTCATGGGTTATATTTATAATATGTATGTATTTAAACTTATATATGTATTTAAACTTATATATGTATTTAAACTTATATATTATGTAGTATATCAACTATCCGTAACATAAGCTTGGTAGCTTACCACGGAACTAGATGGCGCTGTGTGTAATAATGTCCCAACATTAGCCAGATTTTCTTAGGGCTGCAACAAACTTACTACTGTCATTTGATGAGTAATAATTTTAATACGACATAATTTTTTTATGAACTGCATTACTACTAAAACATTTTCAAATCGACTGACTGACACTTCAAGTTTATGTGATAAAATGTTATCATAACCTAAACTATTTGTTCTAGATGCTCATTCAATTGCTTAGAGGATAAGCAAATTATTCTATTGAAGCAGTCCATCTAACAATTGAGTTTAGTCGTTATGAGTTGTATAATATAAGGAAGAAGGGAGACCCTTATTAGATTACAGAATAAATGAACAAACTGACCTATAAAAATTATGTACTTAGGGTTGGCACCTTGTTGGTTCAGTTGATAACTTGTACAGCTGAAGATCCAGGGTCCAGAGTTTGAATCCTGAGTTGGGCAAGATACAGTTATTGTTTCCTATAAAAATTCTAAGTAGCAAGTTGGAGTTAGCAAACACAGTGTTATACCAAATAACATTTATAATTAACTGAAGATGTCTGTCAAATTGATAAAATTAAAATAATGAAACACAAATAACATTTCGCAAATTTAATCTGTGGAAGGGCATATTAAGCCGCGGGTAATTGTTAATTATTAAACTTTTGAGATCGCTATTTCAATTATTAAGTATTTTATGATGATTATGGCTTTCTGACCAATTTCGGCTGCGTCTATTTTTTTAGACCATATAGTGCACAAGCGTACGCGTAATTACAAGTGCGCTTTCTATTTATGTTACTCTAAATTATGAGGGGATTGTCCCCTTTTTTATTTATTTATTGTTGATTATGATACGATTGGAGAAAGATCTGAGACCGTAGGTTTTACATGATCTACAAGCCACGGGAATGAAGCACTTTCAAAGAATTTCTCATAGCCAGTACCTTCGAATATGCAGCCGTACACACTAGGTATTTCATTATTGAGGTAGCTTTCTGTTTTATAATATTACTCCAAAATCTAAGGCTAGCGAAGCCGATGGTTCCACTACTGTTATCATACATATAAACCTTCCTCTTGAATCACTCTTTCTATTAAAAAACCGCATCAAAATCAGTTGCGGAGTTTTAAAGATCTAAGCATAAATAGGGACAGACAGACAGCGGGAAGACTTTGTTTAATACTATGTAGTGGTTTGAAAACATCACAAATTACATTAATATATACATAGGTAGTTCCGTAATCAGGAAATGCGAACTGATTTATCTTTTAATCTTCACTTTCTGTCGGTTTTAATCGACTTAAAAAGAAGACGAGCTTGGTACGAGTGTTTTGTTGTTTATTTAACAAGATCTCGTACTTTCAAATATTTACCGATTTTAATTACGAATTGATGCAATGTTCAGGCTGATCTTAAAACAAAACTAATAACTTTCGTTAAAAAAAAAATAACTTTCGTTGGTAATAAAAGTAGTAAGCCTTTTAATAAATATTTAATTATAATAAAGTTTTAACATATTACTCTCGGTGCACGACTAAGTCTTGTACCTAATTTTATTATTTCATTTAGGACAACATCTTAAGTGAATGCCTCTAAATCTGAATTAATTTATGTCAAGTATTATATTTTTATTTCACGTATAAGTCATACACACTTCAAATATTATAACCTACAGTTCAAATTCACTTTCTAGTTTAGCAATTTATATATTGTATATATATTAAACTAGCATTTACCGTGGCTTCGCACGCGTTCTAAAGACCGGAAACCAATTTCTTTCTGAATCGCGCGGTATGATACCTCGCAGAACTAACGCCCGCCCTTCCAGTTTTTGCAACATATTTCATTGATGCTCCCCTCCTATCGGCTGTAGCGTGATTTAGTATAGCCTATAGCCTTTCTCGATAAACGGACTATCCAACACAAAAAGAATTTGTCAAATTGAACTAGTAATTCCTGGGATTAGCGCGTTCAACCAAAAAAACAAACTTCAGCGTTATAATATTAGTATAGATATAAATATTATATTGCATATTTTAAACCATAATTAATTAATTAGTGCTACTTTTATATAGGAAAAACCACTCGGTATAATGAAACATAGTATCTGCTTTATAAATGTAAGCGAAACGTTAATAGTTGGCCGAAGTAACAGTTTCTAATGGCTCTCGAAGAGACGAAGACCCTTGTCAGAAGAGGCTTGACTCGAGGCCGGTCGCAAGACTGAACGAATAAATACTTTTAACTGTTATAATTTTTTTGCACTTTTAATGCTAAGTAATTCAATCCTTATTTATATGTCAATCTGCTTACGTTATTGATTTTTCCGTCTTTCACACAAAAAAGAGTAATGGTTTGTTATAAGATTGGACTTATACTACTAAGGCAGTGGTAGCCCAATGGTAACCCGCTGGCTTGGATAACCGAGAGATGCAGGTTCAAATTTGGGTCTCGCTCCTCTAGTATTTTGATGTACGAATCATTTCTAGCATGATTAACACTTGTCTTACGGTGAAGGAAAACATCGTGAGGAAACCTGTACGTGTCTGGGAAAAAGCTAGCAAGTTTTCGAAAGACTTGTGAAGTCGACCAACACACACTAGGCCAGCGCGGTGGACTATGGCCTGATCCCTCTCGCAGTAGAGGCCCATGCCCAGCGCAGACAGACAGACAATATGCGACTGTGAATAATAATTTTGTGATAGACATTTATTTGAAAAATAAATATATTTATATTTTTATATAAATATATTTATTTTTCATATTCATTTCATATGTATTACGATAAACTCCGACAATATACTTGTAAGTAAATTTTACTAACTAATTTCACATTTAATGGCTCCTTTTTTAAATAAAACATATCACAAGCTAGCTAGCTATAAAGGTGGTCCTCAATTTTTTTAAGTATAAGCCATAATATAGTAAGCAAAAATCTGGCTGCGTAAGTTAACTGAAGTCACAGTTTTTGATGGTACTCGAA
Organism: Boloria selene; assembly: GCA_905231865.2. Taxonomy (NCBI): domain Eukaryota; kingdom Metazoa; phylum Arthropoda; class Insecta; order Lepidoptera; family Nymphalidae; genus Boloria; species Boloria selene. Next base: position 1,274,454 of record HG993132.1, read on the forward strand.
GAGGCAAATACCCTCATCTGAAGTGACTCGACTGGAGGCCATTTCGGAGTCTGCACTTGTTCATCCAATGTGTTAGCATATTCAACCAATTATATTTCAAGGGTCTTACTATATTTTTATATTTTAACATAAAGGTACTTTTATATAATGTATCTTCTGCTTAATATATTATCATGTTTACTTTAATATTTCATATTATGAATTTGATTTTGTTTGCTTTTTCTCGTATTGGCTATGGAAAAAAGCAGTAAAAAATTCTATTAAAAATGGTTTTATTTAAAATATAACTCATCGATCGTGTTTCTTAATTTGCGTAAGTTAAAAATATTTATTGACAGTTTTTTTTAAATTGATAATTCTCGTTCACATTAAAAAAAATTAAAAATAGTTTATAAGTTTTTATTTTAGTTTTTAATGTCATTATAAATATTAGTAAACAAAAAATGATAAAGCTGTAGTACTCTGCGCGTATCACACACTAATTTTCCTCGGAATTCGTATGTGAGTCTCTTTTGTGTTGTGTTGTCGACTCGTTTGGCTCAGTTGATAGTGACCCTGCTTTCTGCGCTTGCGGTCGCGAGTTCGAGTCCCATTGGGGACATTCATTTGTTAGGCACGAATGTTTGTTCTCCAGTCATGGGTGTTTATATTTATAATATATTAATTATTTATGTATTTAAAAGTTATAATATATGTAGTATATCAACTATCTGGTATCCGTAACACAAGTATCGTAGCTTACCACGGAACTGGATGGCGCTGTTTTGAAGAATGTCATAACATATTATTATTATTTTGTTACATATAAATTAAAGGATTACTTCAGTATTTCTACTTAGAAAATATTTTTGGTTTAAGCTTCTTTCGAAGGTAATCGCCCTGAAAAATCATACCCGTAATATACCTTTTTCCGTAATGCTTGGAATCAGAACAGTCAAACGCTCGCTTCCGACTATTCAAGTCCTTTGATTCAACACGTCGTGTCTTGACGTCAAAGAGAGTTGTGTATAGGCACAACTTCTAAAATCATTTACAATAGAATTCTTACTTAAAAATATGAAAGGTCGACGATATTAAAATCATGCTGTTGATTGTTTTTTCTTCTATAAAATTTTCATATTTTTTGGATACCCAAGACCAAAATAACTCGAGAAAAGCTAAAAGGTCTTACCTTTTAAAAATAGGCAGTTCTGCTACTGATAAAATACGAAATATTTTAAAGTTATCACCAAAACTAGCTGAAAAGATTTAGATGAGAATTAGTTTTTTGATAAATATGATTCCTAGAATCAAATAGACCTAGATTTACAGAAGTAAGTGACCAAAATGTAAACTTTTGCATTTAAAATATTGTCTTAGCCTTAAATGATAAGATTTTTTTATTAATTTGAGCATAATTCGCAGTTAGTTCAGTTATAAAAAACTCGTTCTTTAGAAGCAAGATTTCAGCAGAATTAAACTTATTTATTTTGATCGTTTTTGAAAGTAAAATTATAAATAACAAATATTTTACAACATTGAAGTAGATCTAGATATAGATCTAGATCGATAGATAGAGATAACTTATATAATAAGGCGTAACTAAGGCTACTTTTTAACTGACTTCAAATAACGAGAAGGTAGAAATTTTATTTATTTTAAAATGCGGAACCCGTGGCTTCAGTTCTCAGTGACGCTTAACCTATAGTTAGTATATAAAAAAATATATGGCAATAAATTTTATCTTCCGGTACCACTAGGTGGTAATCATAACATCAATCTAAATCTCTATAATGAGTTTTCTATTTTTATGTCATATTTATGATATAAACACAATGCCCGTGCTCAGTTTTATGAAAAGGGCTGTGACAGCTATTCGGCCACTATTGTTCGGTTGAAATATATTGTTTTCCACAAACACCAATCAATTAACGTATGAGTTATTACAGCATTTTGTTAACGGTATTTTTAATTCGTACGTCAATTACAGTATCTGTTATAATATATTGCTCGGTTAAATTGGATCATGACAAAATAAACAGTAATAAAATTGTATTCAGGTCAGTTTAAGCCATTTAAAATGTAACAGGTTAGGTTAACTTCAAAAAGGATACGGATAAAGATTCTAATTTTTTGTTTGTTTGTTTTCAGGTAATCATCATTAAAAACCTGGTTTACATCACTTGCCACATCGATGTGCTTGAACTTTTTTTTATATCTAACTATCTGCAAAGCGTCATAATGTCCTCCCGACCGATTACGGCGACAGCGGCCAATCTCATTAAGACTAGTCATCTGCGCGAGAGATATTATAGTGCACAAGTGTATTATACTCCGAGCTGTTACTGAGGAACAGAAAGACTCAATAACTAAACTTGGCCCGACCCGGGATTCGAACCCAGACCTCTCGGTGTGTTTTGCTATGTTCTCCAGATCTTACCTACTCCATCGATCATTCATTCCACTGCCACTTAAGAATGCTGACACTTTGAGCTTGAGTCAAGAATGTCTTACTTTGGTGCCGATCCTATGAAAAAGTTCGAGCATTAATTTAAACTTTTAATCGGATCAATTGCGCCATCTTAGTTCACGTCTCGATTCATAACTAGGTGGACGCACTCGTTAAGGACTTTTATCTTTTGTCTAGATTTAGCGAAAGTGTCAACGAAAAGATTTGACAAAGTTCCCAAAACTTTCCCCAATCCTGTACTTTCCAAACTTCTTGAAGTACTTTTAAGACATATTTTTAAAAATTTGGGGGGTTATAAGCAATTGTTTTCGACATTAATATTATATAGGTTTAATGCAAATTCATCCGGAAACCAATACGTGCCGATATTTCGGTTCGATTGAGCAGACTCATTATACAGTTCAAGCTTGAGCGGAGAATGAGGACTATTATACTTACAAAGCAGCGATTATCTTTGACGATTATAAATCACAATTTGCAATATATACAATCACAATAAAATAAAGAAAAATCGTTAATTTTGTTCAACTAGAGATAATTTCTAAATGTGTTTAATCCATTACTATTGATTAAAAAGAGAAATTTTGTATGTAACATAAAAAAAACTTTATTTTTATCGAGTAGTCAAGTTTAAGTTTCAGCAATAAAGTTGGTTTAATTAAAAAATAAGTTGTCGTTCCTCAAATATCTTCTAAGGGTAAAGTCACGAGGAAAGGTAAGTAATAATATAATAAATCTAAACTTAAGACGTTCGTGTTCGACATCTTCTAAGCTAATCCACAAAAAATAACTCCGTAAAGTAAATAAGTGTAGCACTAAACGGAAATACAATACTTTGAACTTAAAACACCTCACTTTCAAATAAAAGTACTAAAAAAGCTCTTGGATTTTACTTGCAGTTGAAATATTATTACTCTTTCATTATAAAATTAAGAAAGTTAAACAACTTTTAATGATAAGCCATTATATTGTATTATTCATTAACAGTATTTTATTATTACCCAGAATAGTACAAATAAATTAATTAATTAATTAATAAATATGTTAGGACATTCTTACAACAGCGCCATCCAGTTCCGTCGTAAGCTACGATACTTATGTTACAGTTACCAGATAGTTGATATACTACATATATAAGTATTTTTTAATTCATACATATTATAAATATAAACACCCATGACTCGAGTACAAACATTCATGCTCAACAAATGAATGCCCCCAGCGGGACTCGAACCCGCAACCGCTGGCGCAGAAAGTAGGGTCACTACGACCTTGCCACTAATAAATAACCTTGCGAGTATATTTTTTACTTTGGTTAAAGTATTTCGTGTTTGACTCTATCACTATTACACAACACACAAGTTTTAAGCTAAAAAAATGAAAAATCCTAAAAGTGTTATAGGTATGATACTAGAAACTTAGCCTCCCTTCACTTTATGGAATTCCTTGATGCTCTTATGTAACTCTATGTATTAGTATGTCTTTGAACTAAGTTTCATCCAAATCTGTCTAGACATTTGAACATGAAGGTGTAGCAGACATACAACTTTCATTTAATACTAGTGTCTCACCCTCGCTTCGCTCGGGTATCTAGACATCTAGAATAGACTAGGATACATTTTTTACAAACTTTGTTTTTTTTTATTTTTTTATTATAAAAACATTCCGTGGGCCTTAGGGAACATACAAAAAAAACGAATTGGTCAGCCATAGCCGAGTTATGCACTTACCAACATTCATTTTTATTTATATATATTTTATCGACCTATCTTAATAAAATTCTCATTTCTAGGTTTCTTCCTTTCTAGTTGAGTTTGGAATTTGAGTTTTGTTATTTTGTTATTTAAAAGCCTCCTCGTACATTATTTAGCATTAAGTTTAACGCATTGTAAACATACTCGTAAAGTTGGCACGCGATTAAGTGTAAGTGATCTAATATAAGATTGCTGTAGCGTTTGCTTAGCGCCCTTGAACTTGGCTATTAGACTAACTTCTAATATTATTCGAAGGCCTTGAAGGATTGTTTTATTTTTTTCTACATATTTTGAATCTTATGACGCTTTGGTTTATACAAGTGTACATTTTGAAAGTAGTAACACTATAGTCTATACTAGCTTCATCATCATCCCATTTTTAACGTCCGACTGCTGGGCACGGGCCTCCCTCAGTACTAGAGGGATCAGGCCATAGTCCACCGCGCTGGCCTAGTGCGTGTTGGCGGACTTCACATGTCTTACAAAAACTTGCTAAGTTTTCTCAGACATGCTGGTTTCCTCACGATGTTTTCCTTTACCGTTCGAGACAAGTGGTAATCATGATAGAAATGATTCGCACATGAAAATATCAGAGGTACGAGACCCGGATTTGAACCAGCATCACTCGGTTATCCAAGCGAGCGCGTTACTGAGGGGATATCAAGTCTATACTAGCTTGCTTTATATTTATATGCGTATCCAAAAAATCCCATGGCATTTTCTTGTAAAAGCGAAGTTACTATGATGGTATTTTGTATATAAACCCCAAATTAGTAAAAAGTGAAGTTTTCAATTCACTCCCAGATCAATTCCTCACTAAGTTGAAAGCATGGGATATGCATTATTAACTGAGAATTCGTGAATTATAATTAAGCTTTATGTTAACCCAAGACTTGAGGAACAAAATATGATCTAATCGCTTCGCCGAAAGCAAGAAATTAATGGTTTGACGCACAGACGGTAATGTAAACCGGAACGATAGTCATTCGTTATTCAACTAAAGTCTTACATTAATTTTGTAAAAATACTAGCGACTCGTCCTTGCTTCGTTCGGTTCAACGAAACAAACAAACAAACTCTTAAGATCTTTTTCACACAAACAAACAAACAAACTCTTCAGATTCTTCTAATCAAGTTTTATACAACATTTCGTTTAGTTCTTCTGTGAAAAAGGTCACAAAAAACCTGCATCATTCTCTATTCGTCTGATTTGACGGAAATTGTAAGAAGTCATTGGAATTTATGATTACAAGCCTTAAAATAAATAAAATATAAATATGTTAGGATATTCTTACAACAGCGCTATCCAGCTCCTTGGTAAGCTACGATGCTTGTGTTATAGATACCAGATAGTTAATATACTACATATATAACTTTTAAATACATACGTATTATAAATATTATACATACATATTAGATAATTCTTTATGAAAAGTTCTTGAGACTATAACAAGTTATCATAAAACTCATCCGATTATTATTAAAGATAAATAAATGACTGTATCATAAATATTATATCGATATTAAAGTTTACTAATCAAAAATTTCACTGTTACCAAGACTTAGTATTTTTCAAATAAATGACTTATTGAACAAACTTAGGAAACGATTTCTCTATTGAATCAGTCTATCTTGAAAAAGTTCAAAAACCGATCTTGTTGGGATTTCGTGCGGAAAACAGAAAGAAGCTCGCAAGTGGAGAAAGTTTAACAACTTAGTTTAAGTTTTTTAACGAAATATATAAAAGCTCAATATAAATTAAGGAGTAATTTCTATCCTTATTGGTGTATATATAAGCTTTATTATTATACTAGCATTTCCTGCGGCTTTGCTCGCGTTTTAATGACCGAAAACAAAATTCTTTTTGAGTCGCACGGTATGGTACTTTGAAAAACTAACGCCCGCCTTTCCCGTTTTGCAACATTTTTCATAGCGTGATGTAATATAGCTTATAGCCTTCTTCGATAAATGGACTATCCAACACAAAAAGAATTTTTCAATTTGAACCAGTAGTTCCAGAGATTAGTGCGTTCAACCTAACAAACAAACAAACGAAATCTTCAGCTTTATAATATTAGTATAAGAATATTATGCTATAACCATGATCTTAGTCGCTTACCGCCGTCTTTATAATCACGAGGAAAAGTTAAATGTGTATATAATATTTATATTATTTACTATATGTATATGTTTTTAAAGTAATATATTTATAGTGTATCAACTATCTGATACATGAGGTAAGCCTCGTTAAGTTTTTAAAGTGAATATTTTAAAAATGCACTAGTTGAAAAACCAATCACTCCTATTTTCTAGATTTAGGTGGATTTTTATTTTCAAATTAAAAAAAAAGTATAAACTTTCAAACAAAAGAAGAAACAACTGAATTGAAAACCTTATTTTTGTCGGTTGAAAATTACTTCAGCCGGGAGTCAAATCCGCAATATCCAGCATAATCTACTTTGAAGAGATTTCTGTTTAATAAAGTAAAATATACAAGTTATACGGTTGTTTATTGAAGAGTACGTGACAAAATCCAGTAACGAAGGGATATGAAGACGTGACGCTTTGAAACAATATATTCGGAGATTTCATGTTTCTTACGAACACTGTTGTATACTTGCTTTTGTAGAAGTTCAGATGGAGGATACACTAATAAGCGATTGTTTTGCGAAAGCCCTAACTTGAGTATTCTTCATAATATCTTACAAAACTATAATGAGCTGCATTTTTGGTTATATAAAATAACTAGCCTTTTCCGCGGCTTCGCGCGCGTTCTAAAGATATCGCCTATAAGATAATATAGCCTATAACCTTCCTCAATAAATGGACTATCCAACACAAAAAGAATTTTTCAATTCGGACCTGTCATTCCTGAAGCTAGGGACGAACCCTAGCGAAACGAGGGTGAGTCGCTAGTATAATATAAATTATTAATTTTGACTCATTTAAAATCTATACTAATATTATAAAGCTGAAGAGTTTGTATGCTTGTTTGGTTGAAAGCGCTAATCTCAGGAACTACTGGTCCGAATTAAAAAAATATTTTGTGTTTGATGCATGGACGTATTACCTAAGGACCAGTCATAAAATACAAATGCATGAAAACACTTTCAACCATTTGATGTATAACGCACACAAAGAATTGACACAATACATCAAAATTCACTCTAATGCTAGTGCTTGAACGTAGTCGATAAAATACATACATCAATGACATTTTAAATATTCATAATAAATATTGTTTGATTTTTCGCCGACAATCAAACCCAGAACGTTCGAATGGGAAAGAAAAGGCGTATCATAAATAAGCTGTAAGGCAAAGAAAATAAAGGGAGAATAAAGGTGGGGTAAGCTTCCGGTATTTATATTTTAATTATACTAAAATAAGCAGGACATTGTTATGAACTTTTTACTCAATTATAGTTATTATAGACTTCAAATTTTTTGTTAAGAATTTTTTTTCTCTTTCGAGAAGGATCCTTAGGAAATCTAAAATTTTGTGTAATTTATGTGTTAAAATAAAATAAAAATTAAGTACACATACTAATTATAATTTTTGCATTTATAATGTTTTTATTTAATTATAAAAATATTATTATAAATTTATTGTCATCAGATTGTAGGATACTGCGATAAAAGTATTTTATGTTATTGTACTGTACAAATAACATCCATTATTCGCTTAGTTATTTCGTCAAATATCGATATATTTTTCGACATTGTCAAGCACTAGTCGATGTCAAATGGACTTACTCGACGGTTCTGTCATTTGTTTTGAACGGTATAATCCAGCCATTTTATGATGGTTGTCAGATGTCAACAATACATAGATATATCGACTATATTTAACATAGTTGAATAATACGAAATTTTATTTTACTTTTACTTAAATTTTGTGATAAATAACATTAAATGTAATAAAATATATTACTTACAAGTGAAAAGAAATAGTGCTGCTTCCGCTGCTTTAGTTTTTACACCATCTAATAGAACATTTAGTCATTTTTGGGAGATGTTTTGTTGACAAGTAAGTGCTTGAGACTGACGTAAAATCAAACGGCCAGGCCTAAAATATCCTGATTACTGTCAAGGCCGGTAAAGGTACGTCAGCTTATGTGTCTCGTCCTTAGTTAATACGTCCATGGTTTGATGATATGATATTTTGTGAGGAAGTCACATCACGGTTACATCACGTTACGACCAATAGGAGCGGAGCATCAATGAAATTAAAAAATACTTATAAAGGACTCTATATGTGAGCTGTTATGTTGGAATCTGCTAGATATTTTACTCTTTGATTAATAATTGTAAGGATATCGTAATTAAGTTTCATTGGAATGATTTCGATGAATTGGTTATTGTAAAGGATTTTTTAATTTTAAATTTTTATTGTTTTGACAATATTTTACGTTTTACGTTGAAGTTAAACCCGCTCCGCTTTTTTAACCGATCGTTGTTAACACCTGTCGTTAACAGCCATTGATAAACAATTCAACGTTCACCTTTTTATTACCTTTTATTTATGTACGATGCCTACTCGTAGTTAATTGTATTACTATGTTTAAGTTTATATTTGGTTGATTGTACTATTTTTCTAAGTTGGTAAAGCTTGATTTTTTTATGTTAATACTATTAAGGCTAATGATATTCATTCAGCACCGGTTGGTGGAAAATTAAATTCTAGTGGGTTACAAATATTTTTAAAATTGTAGTATTAATTCCTCAATTATTATGTATCCCGAATACGTTAAAACTTGGTTTTTATGTCTTAAGAATACTCCCATTTCTTTAAATTCTAATATTTGGGTTCCGAAATATAACACTTCTAAATTCCTAGAAGCTACTGAGAAACTTGACTGAATAACAGAATGTTCAAACTCAAACCTAGGACTTTTTGATGCAATTTTCGATTTTCGATTTCGAATTCATAAAAGACGCCTAACGTTTTTGCTTGTGATGACAATGTAAATCTTGCTTAAATCATTTGAACCGTTTCAAAAAAATCTAGAATCAAGTAATTTTGGCCTCATTTATTTATTTGGTATAGACCAAAGTTATATTAACTAGTGTAGAAATAGAAGAAATCCTCAAAGGAATTTATTGGAGCGCGCTAATTTATTTGGGACCATTTGGTTGGTTAAGATAACAGTCTTCAAAGAAGGTTTACTTAAGACAAGCTATGATTTATGAAGCGGTCCTAACATTAACATCCGTAAAACTGACTACCTTGTAATAAATTAATATGAAATTTAACAACGACATATTATAAATGAAACTAAATTGAATGAAACGACATATTTTGTTTTGTTAACCGACTTCCAAAAATGAGAAGTTCTCTAATTGTGTAATATATTTATGTAATGTGTATATTTAACATATTTGTTTAGTTTGTATGTATGTTACATCACATTTTCATTCGATTTTTATGATTTCTTCGTGAAAAAAGACGAAAAATGAAATTAAAAAAGATAGTTTTTTTTATTTATGGTTTACCAGCAGTTTAACAATTAATACATTCACTTACTACAAAAATTAAAACTAACAATTGTAAATTGTAAAATTATTTGAAGGTCAACACAACATGCTTTAGATATACTAGAAAGAATATAAGAATGGCAAAAAAATTTAAAAAGCAACATCTTTGAACTGAACTCAATCATTTAACCTCAAATAAATAAATATATCTACTTTGACATTCTTTGAATAATTCTAAAGAAATGAAAGTAACAGTCACTGCATTGAAAATATATTTTTTATTTTATAAGTTTGTTTGGAAATGAATAATGATGTACTAAGGTATAATAAGTAATTAAAAAATTGATTTTGACAGATTGAAATTCAATTTTAACTTGTCTACAGTATTTTTAAAATTAATGTAAACAGTCCAATTTCAGTCATATTTCATTTTCATCGCATTAATCAAAGTCAATCAGTAAGAGATAGAGCTAATTGTTAAAAATTATATCTTAGAACCATAAGTCTATATACGAGTAGTATGAAAATACAACAAAATTCAAATGTATTTTATAAATGATCTTTTCGGATTTTGTCGCAGATTTATTATGATTTTTGGTTCCCGACGTTTCGAATGCTTTACAGCAAGATAGTTTCATTTATAATGTCAAATATTCGCGTAAACCTAAGAAAGTATCAAATGTATTTTATTAATAATATAATCGTAAACTTCCGCATTCACATTATGCATACGTAAACTGGACGGAAGGACGGGGCAGCGAACGCTTAGCAGTAATTTTCTTGGGCCATTTGGGTACTTATGGGATCAAAAAAACATTAGGTAGTTCTAAAAATACATTTTTTCTTTATACATAAAGCTTTTATGAGGAACCATTCCTATTTTGAGGCTAATAAAAAAGTAATTGCCTTATCTGCCTATCCTCAAACGACACGCGATGGCAGTGAAGGGTGTAATTCAAACCCTTCTACGAATAAACCTAAATGCTTCACATATGAAATATTGGAATCGAATAATTCATTCAACCCGAAAATAATAAACTAGTTAGTAAAAAAATAGTAAACTTTTCTGTAATACAAATAAATGTAATAAAAAATTAGCTTTTATTAGATGGTTGTATAGCATAATATTGTATTTGTTTTAAGTTTGTATTAAGTTATAGTATAAGTTGTTAATTAAAAATCACGATGTAAATAAAAATTATGTTTACTATCATATAATAACATAATAAATATGTATTAACTACCTTTTTGTAAAATTTCTCATTAAGTGAATGTAATTTTGAGAAATAAAGCATCTTTAAACCGAAAAAATAGTAAACGTCAGAAAATAAGTGCGTGTGTACAGAGTACACATGTCACAAGTAAAACTTGAATTTAAATTAAGGCTAACTCTTCTCTGATTCATTGAGTTTGAAATCACAACGATTCTAAAGAAGTTTCACTTCAAAAATATATAAGAAAGAGTTTCTTCTAAAATCTTATTCAAATCAAAATATTTTTTGAAATTGTAACAATTTCTTACTGAACGTCATGTGTCTACCACCATTTTAGAAAAAAGAAACCTGATCTGAGAAGAACTGGTGAAAGAAACTCAGGTATCTTGCTTTTTAGGTCATAGATTATCTTAGATATATAGAAATAGAAATATCATAGAAAATGTTATATGTGTAATTTATTATTAGTTTCTTTTCTTTATTAGTATTTTTATCAATGGCATTTGTTATGCTTAGCTGAAAATCATGAATGAAATCAATTTCATTTTTTTATTTTAATCCAAAATTGATTGTTTTTCCTAAAAATGTTTGTCTTTGACTCACTTTTCTGCAAGAAAATCATGCTCCCTTAGACTCAATATCTGGTATTCCCAAAGTTTCTTGAATTTAAAACAGAAAAGCGTTTTGTGTAAGCTCTGATAATACTTCCTATAGTTATTAATTTAAAATTAACTTCACTCCAACACGTTGAAAAAAAATCTGAGAAAAATATATATGAATAAATGAATGCATCAATGTTTTTGAGTAGACCTTTAAATAAAAATTAAATTTCTAAAAAGCTTTCAATTGTTCCAATAAATCAGTTCTAGTCGTCGACTTACCTATGATACTTAAAAAACATCTTTTAACGTTTACTTTTTTAAAACATAATATAAATAGAGATACATATTATGTATATACAGATAAAGTAGATTTTCTACTAAACGGCCACGAAAATAATTTAAATTTTGATTTAAAAATGATCTCTATTTTTTTCAGAAATGCTATGGAAATAAATCTTATGTTAGTGAACTGACCTGCTGAAAATTTATACATTTTGTTAATTTGTCGTTATATAGAATTAAATTTAAATAAAAGAAATAATAATAATTAAAAAAAAATTAAATAAAAGTCTTTCTATAACATATTTTTCGCTTTGCGAAAAATCTAAGGAAAGATCTTGGAAGATTAAGTAGGTATTATCTTTATAAACAGGATCTGAAAATCCGAGGAGTAAACTTAGTACGCCGCTTAGTATTTAGATCTTATAGCTCTATGAGATAAGTCAAGTTTAGTTATCCGTGAACACTAAAGAAAGACCTCGCTTAGGCTTGTTAAAACTTTTGTTTGTAGACTTCCAAATAAAAATGATGATTCTTGTTCGAAATTTTGTTGAAGGGAATTTTAAAGTAAAAATTACTTTATCTATACTAATATTATAAAGAGGAAGGGTTTGTATATAAGTATGTTTGTAACGAATTGGCTCAAAAAGTACTGGACCGATTTTAAAATTCTTTCACCATTTGAATGCTACATTATCACTGATTAATATGGGTTATTTTAATTGCAAGAAAAAAATAAGGATCCCTATTATAACTAAAATAACAGGAGAGGAGGAGGAGTGCACGCCGCACATAATATATGAAATAGGTAGCCGCGCGGTTCAAGAGTATATTTTTTTTTTTATTTTTTTTTTTTTTTTTTTTTTTAATACCTAATACCTCCAACATGGGGGAAGGAGACTATATTTTCTAGTTCATTCATACTAGTTCTCGCGTTTATGCCTCTCGCACTTTCTTTCCGCATACTATTTCTTTCTTTCATTCATCCACATTCGTTAAGAGCTAATTTTACTGCTATCTATACTTTACATACTACATCTGTACAGGGATAATAAAGGTTTTACTAATTTTTTTTTTTTTTTTTTTATTTTCAATTTTCTTTTCGATCAGTTTTTACTGTTTTTCTTTCTAACTTACATAATATTACTTATTTATTGCTATACTACTTTCTACATTCTACACTATTTTTTACATTTACTTACAATTACTTAATCTATTTGCTACACATTATTTACTATTCCTAATTACTAATCTATTACTTTTGTTTTATGTTAATACTAATATACCTACCATATTAATAAAACATAATTTGCTAACTCTTATTTCGATTGTTAGTGTTTCGATAGTTGTGCCCGTACTCCGTATGTTTTGCTTTGAGGCAGTTTTTACATGAGGGTTCCGTATTATTTTTCCAATAATCACACGCTGTCTTTAGATGAGGGCCTCCGCAGTGGCTGCAAGTGTCCTCTGTTTCCTTGCAGAACTTTTTGGAGTGGCCGTATCCCAAACACCTAGAACATTGGACCAGCGGCGATTGATCTTCGGCTTTCACATGGTTGAAGTCAATACAAATCGATTTTGCGTTTGTCATCCTGCTCCATAGAATGGGCGAGGTTGCGATCACTACATGTTGTATTAGCGGATTTCTGGCTTTTCTCCTATATTTTATTAGAATATGGTCGTCCTTGGGGTCGAGGCCGTTAAAGAGCCACTTGTTCTGGTTTCTCAGGGCTGTATTTATGTCCTCGTTGGTGTGATACGTTAAGACATTCCTGAGGACCACAAGCGGGTCCCTGTTTTTAGCATCCTCGACCACAAGGCCTGTCCCTTCCTTGGTTATTCTTTCCTTCGCTTTCTTTCTTTCCTCTTCATTCTCAAAACCCATTATGATCTTTCTGTCTTTAGCCTTCCGTACTCTCTCCACTTTCACCCACCCATCCTTAGCATCTATAGCCTGTCTCACCTTTTCCATCACTCTTTCGCCAGTGTCGGTCTCATTCGTGGATGTGATTACTACCGAGTGCAGGGTTGTTGGTCTGGTGCTCGTTTGTTTAGGGGCTGCTGCAACACTTGCGTAAGTGTGCTGGCATGCCTCTATTTTATCCCTGCACTCCACCATCCTTTCTTCAAGGGTCCGAGCCCTTTCGTTAAAGTCCGAGATAAATTGTGTTTGAGTTCGGCCCTGCTCTTCCATTTTGTCAATCTTTCCGGCTATCTGTTCCAGAAGAAGGGTCCCTGCGGGTAAGGGGTCAGTGTTTGTTGCCACCTCAACCCCCCTCACAGGGTCACCAGCCCCCTTCCGGACAGGTTCAGTCTCTGAGGCACGGAGAATGGGTACTATTTCCTTTAGCCAACTCACGACCTGTTGTAGCATTTCTTTGTATTCCGTTTTGAGTTTACCAGATCCTTTTGTCACTGTAGTCAGCATTTTTATGCATGCCTCAACTCCTTCCATTTTGGTTTCTGGGGTAGCCGCCGCAGGTGAGCGAAGTTGTATGTGTTTCTCATCTTTGGCACCTACCTTGTCTTTTAGACCAGTCGGTTTTCTTACCCTGGAGGTTGATGGGGCGTCCTGCGCCTTTGTAGAGGTAGAGTCAATAGTTGTCGCCTCGGCCATCCCCAGGGTGCGTTTTGACGTTTGTACTTTCTTAGTTGGTCTATTAGTAGGGGAAGTGTTTGTTGGTGTGTTCCCCTCTCTACTTTTTGTAGGTGTTCGCTGCATGTTGGAGGTTTGCGTCAAGTCAATAATGTCAAGTCCGTAATAATATAAAAATGAAGCAAAAGCTAGTTCAACTAGAGTAAATAAATAAAATAATTGCAAAAGCAATTCGTAATAAAATTCTACTATTTGGGTCCTTTAAGGGCCTTAAGTCTCTCTTAACTATGTAAAGGTTCCTAAAACTAAACTAACTCTAAACTATACTACTTCCTGCGCCCCGTTCCACACGTCTCTACCTTGACTCTATGTAGAGTCTTACAACTACTGTTATCTTGTAGCCCTTGAAGAGGGATAGTCAACGGTGAAAACCGCACCGCCCCAGGACTAGCGGTTGCCGAGATATTCAAGTTTAAAGTTTTCCAAGATGGCGGCTGGAATTAAATTCTGAGTCTAGATAAATCTTCCAAAATTAATATCTCGGGAACCAAACGTCGCTGAGAGCCGTGCGACGGCTCGTTTGTCTCGTTTCGGTGAGGACTATATAGTTTTAATCTTATATTTGAAATCTGAGTCTCGTCTCAATATAAAGTTGGTACACTGTGTTATTTGTAGGGAGCGTCACTGTATTAAATTTAAAAGAAACCGCGCTTTGCTACGATGAGTGTAGACTGTGTTATGACTGATTTTAATTTTCCAAGATGGCCGCCAAAATGGCCGTAGCTAACGTCAAAATTTTTAACTTCGGTGTTTTCCTGAGTAATCTACCCGTGTTTGGGCTCGTTTTAAAGGGTTCTTAAAAAGCTATTTAACTATGATATAATACTAATTTAAAAGACTACCCCCGATTTTTGGAGGATGAAAAACAGGAAATTTTACACTAAAAACTCAAATTAAAATTATATACAATCACTAAAAAAATTATACAAAAATTTTCCATGGCTTATTCTATCAACAGCTATTTTTTAAAAGTTTTTGCAAGGTTATTGCACCCCCGCTTCAACCCCCACGTGGTCACCCTTAAACTTTAAAATTTGTTTCTCAAAAACTACTGCACCAAAAATTTTGAAATTTAGAATATAGGCAGTATAAATTAGACTCTTTAATAATATTAAATAATAAATGGGGGTTGTCGATCTAGATTTAGAATTAAAGAATTTTGAATTTTGGTAAATTTTTAAAATGCGATAACCTTGCAATTACTTGTCCGATCTTGTAGCCCGAGGTGCCTCCGTAAAGGTCCTGTTGTCCTCCTTTGATTTAGTTTACTTCCACCGCCCTCTGGTGTCGGGAAGTGGAAGCACGTGGCCACGTGGTATTTGTTTTTTTCTTAAATATTTCCGCGCGCGCGCATGGAAAAATCCAAAGTTGGTGTCCTCTTGTAGACCTCGTTGAGGCGCGTCGAAAGGTATACTAAAAATAATACCTCGTCGATCTGTTTTCTGCAGCGTTTCACGTTAAAGTTCTAAAGTTATTGAATTTTGTGGTTTTTCGGCCATAACTGGCCCACTTTTTCACAAACTTCCATACACTTTACGCCATTTTATGGGTCGCACAATTCCACAACTTTTGATATATAAATCTTTAAAATCCGTCAAGAAAAAACCACTTTTATCAATTTTTAAAAGAATTTTTCGCTCCGGAAGGTCACGGGAACACCTCGTACCCCAATGCCAGTCCGAACGGATCTCCCCTCAAGAGTATATTAAAGCTGGAGTGTGATGAGTGAATTTTCAACCCAGCGAGTGATCGAATGAAGTTTAGTAGCGATCAAAAAAGTGAACGCGGGCGAAGCCGTATTGCTACTAACGAATGCCTCGTTGATTCAGTGGCAGTCATATATGGTTGCTGATCTAAGTCCTGAGTTTAAATCTCAAGTCAGACGAAGTATAGCTATTGGGATTTACTCCCAAAAAGTTCTCAATAGCAGAACTAAATTGAGCAATTTGCGGCGGTACTTCATGCTGTCGGAGAGCACGAATGCCTGATTTCTCAAGATTTTACCGTCAAGTTTTCTTCAAAAATTTCGCTGTATTTATATTTGATTTTAAAGCGATGTGGCTTGTAAATAGATAAAACCAATTATAAATGAAACTATCTTTTCAGATTTTATCGCGGTTTTATTATGATTTTTGGTTCCCGACGATTCGAATGCTTTACAGCAATCATTGTCACGGGAGTCTCTCCCGCGATAGAGATGAGAGATGAAAAGATAGTTTCATTTATAATGTGAAATATTTGCGTAAACCTAAGAAAGTATTAGATAAAGCCAATAGATTTTCCGTGCTCAAATATACATGTGTTCCACTTTTCGTAGTGAATGGTTGAGTGATGCAGAGTATAATACTTTGTGGCGGCATTTACAGTCTAATTACAGCAAAAAGAATAGCTTTTAGCTATTAACATTTAAAAAAAACTTATAGGTATCTGTGTGTTAATATTTTGAAGCACAAACATTTGGGCTTAATGGATTATGGACTCTTATTTTCACCAATTTATATAATTTATCAAGGAAAACTACATCCTCGAAAGATAAATGACTTACTACGTACATAACCAACTATTTTATTTTATTTTAACAATATTCGTTGATTGAGATTTCTTAAATGCTGAAAGAAACTATGAATCTTTTTCATACGTCGTATTGGATAATCATGTATATACGTGTTTTACAATTCGATGTTACATTATGCATTTTCATTGGTTCACGCGGTACAACAATAAAAAAAATATATTAAAAAAAACTAAAAAAAACTTTAATGAGAAAGTTAGTTAGCTAGTTAGTTAGTTAGTTAGTTAGTTAAAGTAAAAACTATCAAAAATTAAAAACAAAAACATATTGGCTATTTGTAAAAGGTTTAATAACTTAACATAATAAATTCTGAAAAATTCCATCTAATGACTTAATACTCTCTTGTTCTTAAACAGTCTTCCATATTACTCATACACAATTTCTAAAATACAGAAGAACTTTCAAATTGATTAGCAAAATTTTTATGCAAGTGAAGCTTTTATAAAAGCTTCTTGTAAAAAACCATGTATAATATAGCTTTCTGTTAGTAAAAACTTCCGCTATTAGTTCAATCCTATTTATGAAAGTGAATTTTTTCCGAATGTGAGCGGATTTTTTATTTCTTTTTGTTATAAAGACTATAACTTATTGGATGTACAAAATTCCACATGTGAAATAGTTAGTTTTTGGGTTGTTGCTTGATTTACATTCCTTTGTTTACATTGTTGTAAAAAACAATATTAATTGTTGAACGAATTTAGAATATCATTTCCTTAAAGTTTGCTAAAGTCAGTATGAAAAATAATAACATAGGTAAGTGAAGCTGGGGAACATTGGTAGTAGTTAATAACAGTTTGGATATGGATAAAGTCACTTATACAATATTGCTATATTATATACATTAAGCAGCAGAAACGACCGAAACCGCAAAACTGGTTTGACGTCTCAAGCCGATACGTGACCGCGTTGACCCAAAATTATATTAATATATAAGGGTCTTTGGCAAATTTACGCAATAAAGCTATTTATGCCTGGACTTTGACCCAGAAAAATGGTCCACTTATGTTTTTTAAATGTATTAATTTTTCGTCACGTTTTGCTTGGTTTTTAGTGATTTTACTTCCTGTGCCAGCGGTCGCGGGTTTGAATCCCGCTAGAAGCAGTCATTTCGTTAAAGCATAAATATTTATACCCAAGTCATGGATAAGTATTTTTATATATCTTGTAAGAATAACAGAAACGTGAATGTGAATTAGATCCTAAAAGTCCCTACAATTTCTTTTGATTGTACATTATCAGTTAAATTTTAAATTACAGGACAGATTTTAGGAGGACTTTCATTGGCAGTTAGCCGATATTATAAGAAGTAACTTAGGCTACGTTAACTTAAAGAGAAAAAGAGAATATATCAAAATTAAATGGTACCTAGATCCAACCCTAGTGAAGCTTGTTAGTCGGCAGTAGATACTAATATAAGGAAATATATGAAAATTTGAAACCGTAAGCTCTCACCTAAAATCCCTTAGGTCCACTGGATATATCTAGCATTTTACAAAATATATCAGAAATACTCTTGAGTCGATGTTTTTTCTACTCCAGCGGTGGTCTTTTAAAAAAACTGTGATTTTCAATTTATTTATGTTATTATATAATATTATAAAGCTGAAGAGTTTGTTTGTTTGTTTATTTGTTTGGTTGAACGCGCTAATCTCAGGAACAACTAATCCGAATTGAAAAATTCTTTTTGTGTTGGATAGTCCGCTTAATGTTGCAAAAACGGGAAGGGCAGGCGTTCTTTGAGGTTTCATAACGCGCGACTTAGAAAGAAATTGGTTTCCGGTCTTTAGAACGCGTGCAAAGCCGCGGGAAATGCTAGTATTATTATAAATGTGAGTTTCATATGTCTTGTCACACTGAAATGTCTGGATTTTGGATGTTTAGTAGAACGATAGACTAAGACGTAAAAATTTTATTTTTCCTTCTTATAGGACAAGTCATCTTTGGCTGCCCTAAATTTATTGAAGGAAAATTGTTCAAATTTAATATATATTTAAGGGATCTTAATCTTATTATAAAACCACATTTACAACAAGAAATTATTTTAATTTCGTCAAACAACACCCAAATTATAAGACTCAATATTGATAACTAAATTAAATTAATTATTATGAAGACATAATTCAACCATTAAGTTAATGATCAAAGGGAAAATAACACCATGACATATATGAATGTAAGCATGTATTTTAATGATTTATGTAGAACCAATCACCCTTCTGAGATCAATACGTCTGCCAAGTCACGTCTCTAATGAATAAATATGATTGCTTTGTATTGTTATTCACTCCTGAACTAGTGGTTAAGTAACGCGGCAGTATATTGTACGGTTCAGGGTTCAAGGCTGAGTCACGCTAAATATATTTTAGGGCTTTCTTTACAAACGTAATTTTAGTATTGGAGTTAAAGAGTTCATGGCAATGGATCGTCATATTGCAGTGTCATTTGACAGTTTTTCATTTACTTGTTACGTTTATAATGAATCCTAAATGAATATATTATATTTTACTTATCAGTTTTTGTTCACTACGCTATGAAAATTCGAATAATTGTCGTTTTATAAAAACGTTTTTGATTTCTCTCTCGCTAGACCTTATTTCTGCGCCAGCGGTCGCGGGTTCGAGTCCCGCTGGGGGCATACATTTGTTGAGCACGAATGTTTGTACTCCAGTCATGGATGTTTATATTTATAATATGTATGTATTTAAAAAACTTATATATGTGTAGTATATCAACCATCTAGTATCCATAACACAAGGCTCGTACCTTATCGTGGAACTAGATAGTGCTGTGTGTAAATGTCCCAACATATTTATTATTATTTTTTTGGCTAAATGCTCACCGAATATTAATAATTATGTATTTATTAATAATATAAGTCATATTTGACTTTGTAGTAGCCCAGCATATTAAGACCAGTATTATGCGTAACATACTCGTATTTTATAGTTACACATTATATTCATTGATCGTAACTTACAATAAAGCTCGTCCAAGCTTTTTAATAAAAAAAATAATTTATGTATATAATAAATTATTTAATAATAATAACGTTCCTTCCTAAAACAAAATAAATAATATGGCAAATTTAAACTTTAAAAAAAATTCATAATTCAATAAAGTATGAAGCTTTATATAGACTAATGTAAACGTCATACAATCGCAAGAATCTACTTAAATGATTAATTAACTACTCAGATAAATGCCGTACTCTGTGAGATTAGACATCTGCTTCAGAGGAAATAATTATAATAACCTACTCACTGTTTGCGATATGCTAATATCCTAAGGGAGATTCTTTACTTTATATAATCTCTAAGGATTTTACTTTTATTACTTACCAGTCCAGGTCCAGCCGTTTCAGAGATTAGCCGGAACAGACAGACAGGCAAACAGAAAAAATTAAAACTTGTGCTTTTTGATGAAGTATAATATTATATTGTCATATCCATATAGTGAAAGCTGTTAATTTGAAATTAAAAACATTGATGATTTTTACCTACGACTTCTCACATGTATTTCGTAGTTCAAAACAGCCTATTTCATAAGACTAGTAGCCGGAATTCGACCATAATAATTGTTTAAAAATGAAAATAGCTGTTAGCTATCGTAAAATTTTAAAATTCCACGTCTGACGGGCCTAATTTAACGAACTCAAACTATTCAATTATTTAATTATGGTTCTAAAATCATTAAAGGTTGAATAATACCATGAATCAGGTAAAAATTAAATGTTGGAAAATCGTAAATAGCGCAAAAAGGGAAATATTATATAAAAATATTTGTTATCTACTTCATGTAAGGCTGTTTGTGGTGTTATAATCGTTTCTTAGAGTATGTCCTACGCCTCATCTCTAACTGGTCTTCTCAAGTTGTCCCATTAAAGAACGAGAGTGAGAGGAATATAGAGTGCACTTGTATCGGTGAAGACACGTTTGGCTCAGTTGGTAGTGAACCTACTTTCTACGTCAACGGTCGCGGGTTCGAGTCCCGCTGGGGGCATTCATTTGTTGAGCACCAATGTTTGTAATCCAGTCATGGGTGTTTATATTTATAACATGTATGTATTTAAAATTTATATGTGTAGTATATCAACTATCTGGGATTCGTAATACAGGCCTCGTAGCTTACTACCGAACTAGATGGCGCCGATGTAATAATGTCTCAACATATTTATTTATATATCGGCGCGTACACGATGGCTCGTCTTAGTAAGATTGACTGCTGTTACTGTAATCGATCAGGGAGATGCACAATAAACTTATACTAATATTAAAAAATATTGCAAAACAGTTAAATAATACAAAAGAAAGCGGAAAATAGTTTCTATAAGTATATCTGCGTTTTGCGACAAAGGTTCTTTGTAATAGAAAAAGCTTTGAGGAAACATGCAAATGAGGGGCGAAGTGAGAGTTCAGCAATATCGGAAATAGTCAGCCTCTTGACCTTACATTTAAACGAAATCGTTTGTACATTAGTACTCTATATATAAAGATTACTTGGATAACCGAGTGATGCGGGTTCAAATCCGGGTCTCACACCTCTTATATTTCCAGCCGTTAAGGAGGAGTTCAGTGACATACACACGTACAGTAGAATTATATATATAAAGATTAAGATATTAACAAAATGAAAGCTTAAGCGTAAAACCAACGTTTAGTGCTGTACAAAATTAACGATACACGAACAATGTAGCTGTCCACAAGTTCAAGTTCATAAAACATCTAATATCTATTACAACCGCTTTCCTTGAACTCGGTAGAGCTTCTTAAAGCACTAGAAATTTTTGAGGAAAAGAAAATCACCGTCGAGATTTTTATCACTTTACGCAATTTTACCGTTTTAATTTATTCAGCTCTTAATTATACTCAATTTTAGTAAAGAGTGAAATGTAAATTGAATTCTTTATACAGGAAATGTTTCCGAGATCCCTTTTGATTTAAATGTCAAGGAAATATTTATATTGGCGGACTTCGTAATTGATTTTGACTTGTGTTAAAAGGTGCTTTTCTTTCATTTTCGCGTTAAAAACTATCTTTTCGGATTTTTCTGAACGTTCTGAATGTTTTTATTTAAATATAGCATTTGCCGCGGCTCCGCTCGCGTTCTAAAGACCGGAACCTAAATTCATATATTCCATATATTACACAAGTCAACAAAAAAAAACTTTTTTTCTGTGTCTGTTATTTAATGACTATTGTCTGATTGTTTACATTAAAAGATAACAAAAAAACTCATTTTTTTAAAAAAAAGTTTACTTTTGCACTTTATACGATGATAAATAAAAATATGCAATTTTTGCCAAATGCTTAGAGGTTTCCACTCTTAATAAGCAAGAGAGAGGGGTACGGGCGGATATCCGATGTGGAACGGGAAGTGACAAAGCAGTCACAAAGTATGCGCATGCACTTTTTAGAGAAGCGACCTGTTTGGTTTGTCTGAGCGTTGAAATGTCTTCCAAAATTTGTAAAAATGACGAGGACTCCTTTTGCTACATTTGTGGGGAATTTATTAAACTAAGAGCCAAAAAAATAGCTTATCTACTAATAAAAGACTTTGTGAAACCTATGAAGCTTTTACAAGAACAATTACAAAGAACTTATTTCTAATATGGTCCATACCTTTAAAATCATGGGTTGCAGAATGTCCCTGAAACTACATATGCTACATGATCACTTAGATAACTTTATAAATAACTTGGGAGCATTTTTAGGAGATCAAGGGGAGTGCTTTACATAAAGATGTGGTGGATTTCGAGCAACGATATCAAAGACAATACAATGAAAATATGAATTATGATGATGGGAAATTGCGTTTGGGGCTTGATTCAAGAAAATTCATATGCACACAAAAGAAATACCAAAAATATTCATTTTTAAAAGTTAAATCCTATTTTTTTGTTTTTTTTAATCCGTTATAACTGTCTTTAGTGAATAAAAGTGATATAAATGAATAAATGTATGATTGTTTTCTTTTTATATATAACTGAAAGAAAAAAGCTAGCGATTTTCTTCAAAATTTGAAATTTCATTCTGATAGCTACAAAAGCAAACTTTATGAAATAAAATTATTATTTTATTTATTAATTAGGTATAAGAAATCCAAATCGGGTACACAGAACTCAGGCACAAAATTCGTGTTGACTTGTGTTATTATACCGTGTGATAATTCAAAATTTTTGAAATCGGTCCACAGACGGCGGAGAAGTCGGTGAACATACATAAAAAATATGTATACAGTAGAACATATAACCTCCTCCTTTTTTGAAGTCGGTTAAAAAAAGGGTTAATACTTAAATAAGTGAATTATTATGGATTTATGAAAAATGGGTTATAAAGTCCAAAATTATTGATATTTCCTAAAATAAAAAGTATCCAATGACTTAACTGGATATTGGTCTGCGTATCTCAATGGAAACAACTGCGAACATAGGTCATATACTCGTGAATCAAGCACCTTTTATAAAAGTTACATAAAAGTTTTTACAAAATACCACTACTATTTCCAACATCAAGTAAAATTTTCTTTAACAGTTTCAAAAAGTGAAGTTGCTAGCAAAAATGGAAGCGAAGTGCCATTTGGTCGTATTCATAACTCTTAGTAAACTCTAAACAATGAACTTAATTCGGGAAGTTCGTGTAACAAATGTTGTGGGACCGCTTCAACTTTGCTGTAAAATATTTACACTTACAGCTTGCTCTGTGATATATGAAGATTGTTATTTTAACCGCAAGTTACTGGCAGTAACTTTGAAGCTAAGGTTTAACGGCACGAATTAAAAAAAATATAGCTTAAAAATTTTTTTTCTAAATTAAAAAATCGAAATCTATAAAAATACGCAAAATTCTATTTCAAGTTTCTAAACTAATAAGAAAACAGAGAAAAGTGAGGATAAGCCACTAGTATTAAAAAAATGCAATATATTTTTCTTGAAAAACTTTATTGTAATTTTATTTCGTTACTAGTCGAAGTAAAAAGTTGTTATTCCGAAAAGCAATATCCTTTGGATGGAGGAAGTTTGGGAAAATGATTTATTAGATGTCATTCTGCTTGTACTTGTTGTTTTTCGATAAAATTTTTCAATATGTAACAGCCGCTTCTATAAATGCTAAGAAATAGGTTATTACAAGGACTTTCGCTGTCGTGAAATGAGATTTTTTGGAATCGTATTTTGCTGCTTTTTATAAATATATAAACGCGAAAGATTACTTACCTTTCATAAAATATCGAAAACTGCTTGATCGTATAAGGATGAAATTTGGCAGGTAGTTTATAATTAGTAGACGTTCAACAAGAACGGAATTTGCGAGCTCTTACAAGTTTGTATATAATTACTTCATTTTTTATTGTACAAACTTTAAATTCGGCAAGGAGTACCGAGGGATGAATCCAAGCGAAGCATAGTATATACATATAAATAAAGTTTATGTGTCTGTTTGTAACAACAACAAAACAGCTTTTTACTAAATGCATAAACCTACGGTAAATACGCATAACTTATAAGTAATACATTTTTAACTTTATATACTTGCTTATATTTACGTGAATATTTAAAAATCTGTATATGAATATTTATTTGTTAATCTCCGAAACGTCTTGAAAGAATTTTACTGGACTTTCACTCTAAGATAAGTCATGTTATGTAAGAAACCTGCGCTATTTTTATTTTAAAAAAATAAGAGTTGCTTGTAGTTTATATATTTTAAGTTAAAAAGTCCTATTAAAATCTAAAATCGCACTTTAATTCCGAAATAACTTCAAGTCAGTACTTAGTCTATATTTATTTACTTTGCAGACAATAGACACTGAAGCTTTAACAAAAGAGAATTTATTCGGGTATCTTTTCTGTGTATTTACTACGTGATAGCTTTGTGATTGTTTTTATTAGAAAAAACCAACTCCAGATTTTAAAGAGTACTTTCTTAATATAAACTACTTCTTTTCATGATATTATATAAACACAGGCGTATCTATCTACATTACATCATTTTACGTTTGGCCAAAAGACCGCGTTATTGATTTTCATCAGATAAAAATATTTAAAATACATAGTAATAATAAATATGTTGGGACATTAGAACACACAGCGCCATCCAGTTCCGTGGTAAGCTACGAAGGAAGCTTGTGTTACGGATAAACATCTGAGTTTAACAAATGAATGTCCCCAGCGGGACTCAAACTCGCGACCGCTGGCGCATGAAAGTAGAGTCTACACTACAAACTGCACAAAACGTGTCGTCAAAATAATATAAAATTATATTAATTAATAATATAAATTTTATGAAATCCAAGCACGAGAAGATAAAAAAATTTTGGTCTCGTTAAAAGGGTAGCTTTAAGTAGAACAAGTTAATTACAAAAAGCCGACGTCTGCGAGAGACAGGCGAAAAATCAAACATTTAAGGGAGGGAAGTAAATAAGTGTCAAAGCTGTCAAACATTCGACATGGGGTCAAGTGGCCGGAATTCGAAATATCTCTAGAGACCCTTTAAGATAACTGCACATACTCCTACGTGATTCTGTTACTGATCCAATTTCGGATATTTTGGTTGAGGAGAGTTGAAAGTGATGCAGTGGCTGATTGTAGGAATATCAGCTTGATGTATAAGACAAAGTCGCTTCCCGCTGTCTGTCTGTCACTATGTATGCTTAGATCTTTAAAACTATGCAATGGATTTTGATGCGGTTTTTTTTAATAGATAGAGTGATTCAAGAGGATGGTTTATGTGAATAATTAGCGGAACCCGCAGCTTAGCTCGCGCTAAATAATTTAAATCGTGCTGTTCTTTCCAATGCTGCTTCTATATAATATTCTTCTATATTTTTATATTATTATATTTATAATATGTATGTATTTAAAGTATTAGTATTATTATTGTGATTATTGGGTGTAGTGCCGAGGTCGGCCAGTTTTGATCCATTGTAGCTCCATTTAAAGTATGTTTAGAGTTCTCTGCTTAGTCCTGTATCCGTAACACAAGCCTCGTAGCTTACCATGGAACTAGATGGTGCAGTGTGTCATGTCCAAACATATTTATTTATTTATTTTATATAATTTTTTTTTATTGTATAAAATATATATACTTCTTATAATACTTTAAACATAGGTATCAAATTATTAGTATAAAAAATGTCGTTTTATTATCTTTTTCTCCCCTTCATTATCTTTTTCGTCCTCGATGTATATCAGGGTTTATATTTTGGTTCCTTAATAATTTATGTAACATAATATGGAGATACATAGAGCATTAGTTTAAGCGAGGGTAAGTTAGGTTATTATAATATACATGCTTGGGCGTAGTTCCTACATGGCTTATAGTTGATGTTAATATTGTTACGTTGTGTGGGTTCGGGATCGTAAATTAATAGTGTTTTTGCACTAAAATCTTACTAAATCTCCACTAAAACGCGCAGTTTGTGCACAGTACAAGTTTATTTCAGTCTCTTAACACTTTATTCTACAACTTTTACTATGTCGCTACACTCTTCTTCAGTTTTCTACTTCCTCGAATTTCTTCGTAATCTTCACTTAACTTGGGATATCAACTGATCTCTCAACACACTGCCGGCCTTTTTATATGCGTAAATATAAAACAGTCAAGTGTTGTAAATTCAAAATATTTCTAGTAATTTCGTAACCTTTCCTAAAAATGCTTTCTGCCAACTTAAAATTTGCAATAAAATGTTTCATTTAATTGTCGAAAGTTAAAAATTGACCTATGAGGTGGAGTCTATTGATGCCTTGAAGGTAATTGAACTCTCTCTGTCTGTTTCGGCTAATCTCTGAAGCGGCTAGACCGATTTTGATGGGACTTTCACTCGCAGAGCTAATGTTGTAAGGAGTAACTTAAGCTTCTTTTATTTTATTAAAAAAATATAAAAACCATTTTATTTATTTTAACTCACGCCCACCGAATCGTTTTCTAGTTTAATAAACTAAAGCAGTTTTATTTAAAAGCAGATTATAGTGAAGCTAGCAGTTGAAGCTTGAAGCGTTTAATAAAACTCATACGTCAGGTAGTGATGTCTATTAGAGTGAAAAATGAACATGTTTTACAAGATTTCCTCGTACAAGGATTCTATGATTAAAATTTATGACAAACTTCGCGGAATAAGCACTTTGTAACAGCAAGCGCATCTAAAGTGCTTAAATAGTTTATTACTACCCCTTTGTTAGACGGCTTTTAATAGAAAACCTAACTACAATTTTGAGAATGCATACAGGAAGCAGTGGTTGAATCTGCATACATTATAAAATAGGACTTCTAGTGTGTATATGTTTCTACTAATTTACGCGAAAATGGTTATTTAAATTTTAAATTAATTCTATTTGTTAATTTAAAGGGTAAAAAAAATATTTTTAGGCATAAATAATACAGGCAAATAGAGAATGTATACCTTTTTAAAATTCCACTGCTTGACGCAACCTCACTCTAATACGAGGGGAATACGGTTAGTCAACGCGGGTTAGCGAATTTCACATTTCTTTCAAATAATATCCCAACATATTATATATATATAAATATTCTCTCAATGTGTGGTTCACTGAAATTCGCTCATACATATATCGGAACTGCAAGGCCCGGAGTTCGAACCTACATCACTTCTGGGTTATTGCCTCCAGATAGAGCATGTGTCCCGAAAATTGCAGATCTTGTGCCCTTTTTCTATTATTAGATTTCCGGTTCTTCAGATATACTTATAACATAAAAATCATCGAAAAATATTTCAAATTTAATCCTGTATATCAACAGTTTTGTTTGGAAAATTTCGCTTACATATTTAGATTGCTAATCTTAGTTACACAAATTAATTGAAGGTACTTAAAAAGCACTCATTATAAGACCGTTTCTGAATTTGACACTGTTTATGTTGGGATCCTCATATTTCGTATGAAAACATTACACGTACTTTTTCACTACATATTATAAAAAAGTCCACCACCGTCTGTCTGTCTGTCTGTTCGCAATAAGCTCAAAATTTACTGCGCCGATTTTCATGCAGTTTGCACGCATACTGTTTTTCAGGAAGATTTTAGTATATAACTAGCGAAACCCACGGCTTCGCTCGCGCTAAATCTAGAAACGAGCGAAGCGAGGGTGAGTCGGTAGTATGTACATAATATATCAAAATCTATTTAGTACCGTACATTCCTTTTTAGAGTGACCTTTGTACACCATTATAATTTTAATGATGATGAATAGTCAATTTAAAACTGCAACGTATACTGAAGCGTCAAAAGTTCTTTTTACTTTAGTTTTATAACGACTTTATAATGAAAAACATAAAAATCATTTAAATATGTAAACCGAGTTTATTTGAGGTGAAAATATTCAAGGAGCACTTAGCGCGGCCTTTGAAAGGCTGTGAGCGAGTTTTCTCCTATTTGCACTCGTTATTTAACTTACTTATTCAAGAAGTGTTTGCAAATATACTGAAAATTTTGTTTTTTACTCGTCTCATTTCCAAAGAGTTATTATACATTTCAGCCAGTCTCATTCATAAAATATTACAGGAAAAACAAGTAATTATTATTATGTACACTAGATTTTGCCCGTGATTTCGTTGGTGTGGTTCATTATTTGTTTACTTATACATAAGAAGTACTTATATACCATCAAGAGAATAAATAATTAAATAAATATGTTGGGACATTATTAAACACAACGCCATCTACTTTCTTGATAAGCTACGAAAGCAGCTTGTGTTATGGATGCCATACAGTTGATAGACTACATATTATATAAGTTTAAATACATACATATTATAAACACTCATGACTGGAGTACAAACATCTGAGTTTACAAAATGAATGCCCCCAGCGGGACTCGAACCCGCGACCGCTGGCGCAAGAAAGTAGGGTCACTACAAACTGCGCCAAATATAGGTTTGGTAATATATAATATGTACAACAACACTCAATTAATACGCTATTCATGCCTCAAAAACCACTCGACTCAACCCAGAGGTCTAACCATAGAAATATAACCCTAATCCTGACCTAACATTTTAAAAAATTCTAAAAGAGCTTCAAGGACACAATTTATTAAAATAATATGACTCTATGACTTTCGAATGATAAGGCCGGCAACGCATTTGCAAGCCCTGCGGTATTGCAGATGTCCATGGGCGGTGGTGATCACTTTCCATTAGGTGAGCCTCCTGCCCCTTTGCCCCCTTTATCCTATAAAAAAAAGTCTTGTAATAATTATAACCTAAGATATAATTTGCAAGAATCACAAAGTCCTTTGTGAAAAAAGCTACGCCTAAATTATAGTGGTTCATCTAAATAGTATTATGCATTTCTATTTCCGCAAAAGGAAGTGTCTAAGAGGATACAAGTTAAGATCAATCAACCGTCAGCGCTGGGACTGACAGTTCGACTAGTTTAGGCTTTTATAATATCGAGTTGGGTGAAAAGGAATCTCACTGAGAAAAGTTAACTTATTTATTATTATAAATGAAACTATCTTTTCGGATTTTGTCGCGGATTTATTATGATTTTTGGTTCCCGACGTTTCGAATGCTTTACAGCAATCATGGTCACGGGAGAGACCACCATTTTTATATATGTAGTATATCAACTATCTGGTATCCGTAACACAAGCCTTGTAGCTTAACACGGAACTAGATAGCGCTTGTGTAATAATGTCCCAACATATTTATTTATTTATTTACTTAAGTAAGTAGTAAGTATGTTTGTCAATGGTCTCCAAAAAAAATGAAATCAGTTCACAGAAAGAGGCGAAAAAGTGTTTTATCCTTGCCTATTTATACATGCTTGTATAAAGTTCCACCACTTTTGTATTAGAACTTTTTATTAGTACTCTATATTCCTGTGAAAATAAAAGACTTCCTATAGTTAAATATTGAGCCTAGTAATAATCTATCACAATGTTTAGTTACTCATAAAATCGGTCCAGTACACTTTGATTCGTTCTGATAAAAGTAGCTAAATTGCAAGTGTAGCTTAAGAACTAAGTATTTATAAGTATAGAATTTTCTGTACACCGTTTTAATACCTACGATTTCCTACCACACACTTTCTGAGGATGACCCAAAAATAACAATAATTTTATTTAACTGTGGAAATGAAATATTTTTCTGGAACAAAAAGTTTTGACCCGAATAGCTATTAATATACAAAATTAGGTTAAAATCGATCCAGTAATTTTTGTGTTACACTAAATATAATAACTATTGTTGGTCTATATTCGAAAACAATATTTTACAGTCATTGCTTTTAAAAATTATTTCATGAACAGAGATTATACTAAGTTACTGTTTTATTATTTATTTATAGATAACTCTCGCTTCACTCACAGCGAGCGGTAGGCTAATCTCAAGTCCTTGTAAATATTTTTCTAAGTCAAAGGTACCACGAAATTTTTATTTTTATTCGCAAAATGATTGTATAGGCTGAACTCAAATTACTTTCAATAAATAATGCTGGGCCATCAATTGTCTCGACTCGTAATGAAACTGGCAATTTGTTCTTCTCATAAACAAAATCCTCCTTTACAGGGCGAGATAGCTGATTTTACAAGCCCGCTCCGAGAATCCGCTTTATGGCGAAAGCGCCTTTACATCTATATTACTATTAGACCTTTGTAGTTCCGTATGGTATTTAAAAGTTTTTTTTTGATATTCATTGTTGTTTTGTTTGTTTGTTTATTTATTTGTTTTTTTTTTGTTTGTTTGCTTGTTTGTTGTTATGGCTGCACAGATTTTGATGAAAATAAGTACACAGATTACACGTGCTGACACTGTTAGAAATATTATTATTTGCCAAAAGATGGCGATACCGTTACAGTGTATATAATATTATTGTAAATGCAAAACGATGTATAGGTATTATTTATATAACACTTATATAAAAAACTATATATATATTCTCAAATAAAGTATACAAAGTTAAGCAAATACTTAAACGAGTGAATTCAACAACCAAATTTCGTTACAGCAAAACACATTTGTGTTACAAGTGTTTCTTGTTTCTTTGAAGTTCTCTTATATGAAGATGTATGTATCGTAACACGAAGCCTATCTATCATTTACTCCAGTATTTTATAACGTAGAGTAGTAATATTTTATATTTCTTTCTTGGCAGAAAGATTTCAACGCTAGCGTATATTTTATCATGAATATATTAAGTTAGTCTAAAATATGATTTACATGTATTTGTTGAATAACGTAAATTCTAAGCGGAACTGAATAGCGTCCAATTTTCCCTGATCTAGGATAAAATTTACGTTTGCCTTCTAGCGCAAATAAAATTGTTAGTGTAGTTGGTAATAAAAATAAAACATTTATCTTTGTTTCAGAGAGTATTGACAAATCGGGGGAAGATCCGGTCGTATCAGCCCTCAGACCTTATGGCGCGCCAGATGAGGACGGGTATAAAGAAACAACGCCTGATATGTTCCAGAAATATTTTGGGAACTATTCAGGAAATACTGTATCTAGGGATAATGATGATATATCCTTGTTAGATAATTTTATTAATGTAGAACATAGTTATGATAATGAATCACAAAGGATGCCAGCAGATGAAGCGAATCCAGACAGTATGACTAAAGATAGCTTAGTTAATGATACAAATGAAATGGAAAATGTAACAATATCTAGACCTGTACACGAAGATGTTGTCACAAAATTTCTAAGATTAATAGAAACTCAACACTTACTCGGTGAAAATTGTACTGCGGGGACTCATTTAAACTTAGGAGAAGGTGTTGTAGACAGATACGCTCAGGAGCGATTTAGAGTGGAAGCAGACGTTGCGGTTAATAGAGCAAACATGTTGACAAGACTATGGAAATACGCAGGTCCGGCTGTTATGCATAATGAATATTTATTACATGCCAGCGTTTTTTCTATGGTCGAATTCGATGACGATGTTTTCGCAGCAGGCAATTGCTATGATCAGTATCAATATAAAGACTATCAGCTTTTCTGCCCTTTTGCATATCGGTTACCGGAAGGGCCGATATTAGCAAAAGATTTGGCGGTCGAGTACAAATATTTGAGTAACACCTCAGAATGGTTTTACATTGCCCGCAAAAATGCTGAGCGAGTGATACGAAACCACAACCAATTTAGACGCGGTGAGTATACGTTTTTAATTACAATATTTTTATACTATCCTTCACGTAATAAGGAATAATAAAAGCACAACATGCCATATTAAATTGCATATTAAAATAAAATATATTCCATTTTAGTGCCTGTTAAGGCAAATAACTTGTTCAAAAGTGATTTATTAGTTAAAATATTTTAATAAAAAAGTTGTATTTTTAGAAAATATTATAAAAAATAAGCTTTATTACGTTAAAATTTAGTCATCATGCACTTCTTCAGAATGTCCTTCACGGAAAGACAAGTAGTAATCGTTTTGAAAATGATTTCCTCAGAAAAATTTAAAAAGTGCGAGACCAGGATTCGAACCCGTTTCGCTCAATTTCCCAAGTCACCACTGAGATTCCACAGAATGTAATATGATAATAGCATATTAATGTATTATTCAGTAAATCTATCAAAATTACACCCAACAGTTTCATCATTTGATATATTACATAGCAATTAACACTAAATCCCTAACAGGCTTTGGAACGGCATCATCTTGAAATTCCATTAACACCAAAGTACAATCAAACCAATTGGGATCAAACGATTAATCTGGATTTGAAATATCAATAAATCATAATAAAAAAAATATCAATAGTACGACGTTTGGTTCAGTTGATAGTGACCCTATATGCGCCAGCGGTCGCGGGTTCGAGTCCCGCTGGGTGTGTATATTTATAATATGTATGTATTTAAAATTTATATATGTGTAATATATCAACTATCTGTTATCCGTAATACAAGCCTCGTAGCTTCCCAAGAAACTAGATGGTGCTGTTGTAATAATGTCGCAACATATAAAAAAATATCTCTAATGTTTTCATATAAGTCTAGAGTCTAGACGATACCGATGAACTTATATGGCTGAAAATTTTGACATATTTTAATAACAATACAAGCGTCTGAAGCCTCGTTTCGCCAAAATAAAAATTATTCTTTTGCAACATGAACCTTTGCAGTAGGTATGTGATGTGTAGTCATTCTAATCCACCAAGGCTTAATCACTTGGCTCAGGAATGCGTAGAAGACAAACATACGAATATACATTTTTATTTATATATAAATGGTAAAGTTGATTTGTTTGAAGTAAAATTTGTATAGAAAACAATAATAATTAATTGAATAGTACATGAACCATCGAAATAGGGTTTAAAATATGCTATTTTAAAACCTTGAGTTCAACTGAATCTAAAATTTTGTTTGTATAAAGTAACTTTATATTTTAAAGTCATAGACATAGACTAAAATATAGTTTTATAGCGCTTTATTTAATTATCTCAATCGTATCGTGTAAATAACGAAATTTTATATTTCACCAGATGTATATTTTCGCGTGACTGCAAATATTTAGTATTCTGTTCATTTCGTTCATATACAATGATAACTGTTAAATTAAAGCGAAGATATGCGTGCTTGAGCTATATCTTTGAATCTCATTAAGAAAACACAAGTCTTGAATAAGTTTATAATGAAATACAATTTAAATAAATATGTAGTTAGTTAGTTTATATAAATACATTACTCTACAAATCTTGTCTACGTGGAATTGTAGCAAGAATACTTGATTCATTTGTTCCTACTAAATAAGCAAGCAAGGGTTTTAATGAAAACCGCATCAGAGGTAGAAGCGAGAAAATGAGGCATCCTGTCTTTTAAAATGTTTTTAGCAGTTCAGTTATTCTTAAAAGTCGTGTTTAAATATGTTCGGACATTAACACGCAGCACCATCTAGTTAGTAAGCTACTCATAACAAGAGTACAAACATTTGTGTTCACAAACGGTTGCCCCCTACGGGAATCGAACCCGCACTGCTGGCACAGCAAGTAGAGTCACTACAAACTGAGGCAAACGTGTCGTCAAATATTGCACGTAAAGCTTCGATTATTTTACCATTTCATTACATGCTCAATCTAATGTATTAAACTCTTCAACTAAATGTATCATACTAAAAATTTAAAAGCGTTATTAAAAAACTTAAAAAAGTAAACCAACTTTTAATCCCAAGATAGAACGAGTGTCAGAGCTCAATGGGATGTTATTAACGGAAATCGATGTAGAGACGAAGCGATAATGGCGGAGAAATCTTCATGATTACGTTGAAAATTGTGAGTGAACCATAAATTGTAATGAAAATCGTAAATTAAAGGGATATGTAGAAATGCATAAGTGGATTGCGTTATCATGTTGGTATACTAGTATTTGTTAGCGGGTTGCCGTTTTATTTTCATTAGATGACATTAATTTAAAAATCAAACTGTTTTTATTACTATTGTTTTTGTTAATAAAAATATGACAGAGTAAAATCGTTAGAGCTACAAATAGTTATAAGTTAAGAAACATACATATTAACTCAGTGGTAAAGAAAGTGAAGTGAGTTCGAATCCAGGGTCGAGCACTTCGAATAATTTCTTACAAGATTACATTTGTCTTTCGGTAAAGGAAATTATTGTAAGGAAAGCTTTTTAAATCATATTTTTTTACAGGTTTTAACACTTATACGTACAATGATACAACCCATACTGACCGAGAGCCTGATGAGATACTTTCAGTTACCTATGAAGATGGGAAGTGGTCGAAACCGTACTACGACTGCGGAGGTGGCAACATTTGGATGCTTACATACACCGTTCCCTTCTTTGGTTACAACAATGGGACGTATTTTTTCAAGTAAGTAGACAAATTTAATGCAAATTAATGACTTTTAGTATAGTTATTTATTTTAAGCTAGTTAGTTATTTGGTAACTTTGTCTAATTCGAATGACAATAGAAAAATTTATACTATGGAGCTGATGAAATGATAAATTTAGAAGAGTGATAGAGATTTATAGTGAAATATTGCTTTATAAATGAAACTATATTTTCGGATTTTGTCGCGGATTTATTATGATTTTTGGTTCCCGACGTTTCGAATGCTTTACAGCAATCATGGTCACGGGAGAGACTAAGGTATTAGACGTCTCAGGGGGTTATATACTTGTTACAGACAGTGCCTACCCACAATTTTTTACAAATATTCAAAATGATAGACTATAAAATTATACATTTTAATTCTATACTTTTAAGATTTTAAAATTTTTAAATTATATTATAAATATGGCAATATTATTAACTTATTTTTAGCTACTATAATTATAATTATTATAATTTTCTAATATTTGTTAAAATAATATTAAGTAGTGTTGCTATTATTAAAATATGTATAATGTGTTATATTAAAATATAAATTATTAAAGCAATATTAAACTTTCATATATTATAAATTAAAGATTAATAGTTAAAAACAACTTGAGTTTTGATAATTATTTTAAGTTAAATATTAAGCAACACCACTGCAAACTAAATCATTTTTAAATTTGATAATATAATATTAAACAAATCTAACTATGCTCAATCCACATAGACCTCTTTAAGTTCTTTTGAATTATAACTTTTAAACTATAAAATGAGTTAATGTCATTTAGTATGTCAGTTGGTATGTCCGTCTGAAGTTATTATAGGGATTTGAGACTATATTAAAGAGTTAAATTGTTGTCAGTCTGAAGCTACTACCGGTTCGGAATGCAACTGAT
The DNA here is from genome assembly GCA_905231865.2 of Boloria selene. NCBI lineage: Eukaryota > Metazoa > Arthropoda > Insecta > Lepidoptera > Nymphalidae > Boloria > Boloria selene. The sequence goes on from HG993132.1 coordinate 1,310,148, forward strand.
ACTGAGAAGAACCGGCAAGAAACTCAGCTCTTGCTTTTTTCAAAATAATATGTTTACAATTTCAATATTATCAATATCAAAAATATATAAGTTTACTTAAGTTTACAATATTGCAATACAATAATTAATATATATAATTAATATATATAATTAATATATATAATTAATTAATTATATATATTAATTATTGTATTGCAATATTGTAAACTTAAGTAAACTTATATATTTTTGATATTGATAATATTGAAATTGTAAACATATTATTTTGAAAAAAGCAAGAGCTGAGTTTCTTGCCGGTTCTTCTCAGTATCAGTTGCATTCCGAACCGGTAGTAGCTTCAGACTGACAACAATTTAACTCTTTAATATAGTCTCAAATCCCTATAATAACTTCAGACGGACATACCAACTGACATACTAAATGACATTAACTCATTTTATAGTTTAAAAGTTATAATTCAAAAGAACTTAAAGAGGTCTATGTGGATTGAGCATAGTTAGATTTGTTTAATATTATATTATCAAATTTAAAAATGATTTAGTTTGCAGTGGTGTTGCTTAATATTTAACTTAAAATAATTATCAAAACTCAAGTTGTTTTTAACTATTAATCTTTAATTTATAATATATGAAAGTTTAATATTGCTTTAATAATTTATATTTTAATATAACACATTATACATATTTTAATAATAGCAACACGACTTAATATTATTTTAACAAATATTAGAAAATTATAATAATTATAATTATAGTAGCTAAAAATAAGTTAATAATATTGCCATATTTATAATATAATTTAAAAATTTTAAAATCTTAAAAGTATAGAATTAAAATGTATAATTTTATAGTCTATCATTTTGAATATTTGTAAAAAATTGTGGGTAGGCACTGTCTGTAACAAGTATATAACCCCCTGAGACGTCTAATACCTTAGTCTCTCCCGTGACCATGATTGCTGTAAAGCATTCGAAACGTCGGGAACCAAAAATCATAATAAATCCGCGACAAAATCCGAAAATATAGTTTCATTTATAATGTCAAACATTCGCGTAAACCTAAGAAAGTATTATTTATTTATTTATTTATTTATTTATTTATTTATTTTATAGGAAGCCAACATAGTATACAGTGCTTTATCTTATATGCATTAACATTTATATGTGTAACGTATCTTACTACACTATACACCACACTTAAAGGCTAACTTAACATGCAATATAAACAGAAAAGTTCCGAAAATTATACTAAGTATCAACTAGATGAAAATCAACTACTACTTATACTTATTAAATGCGTAAAAACCAAAAAACAAAGTAAAAACAAGAACCCATGCATAAAAAACACAAAAAATAACAAAAATGTAAAAGTTACAAATAAAATATATATGTAAATAACTATATAATCTAAGACTACAACTGGTATAGTAAAATATTAAAAATCAGCAAAACACTTTGTACTATATTCCAATATTAAAATTATTTAGGTATAAGTAAACAATTATATTTGTATATAAAGTGGGGAAAATTGCTTAATTATTATGAATTATATAAAAATGTGGTACCTAACAATTTGAGTTAATACTTAAAAAATGCATTTTAACCTTTCTTTTAAATGCTTTTCCCGAATATTTAAAAATATCTACGTCTGCTATTTCTTTCGAAATCGAATTATACAGTTGTATACTTCTATTTAACGGGGTATTAAGCCCTAAATTGGTTCGAGCAATTTTTCCCACAAATGTTTGCCTATTAGAGCTAGTCCTACTAGAGTTTCTAGGGATTGCTAGCCTTATTTTTTGTACTAAATCAGAGCAATCAATATCACCATTTATAATTTTATTTATGAAACAGAGATCCAAAATGTCTCTTCGTGTGGACAGTGAAAAAGTTTGATAGTGTTTCAAAAGATTATTGTAATTAGTATACTTAAGGTTATCTTTATAACATAATGCACGTATTAGTTTTTTTTGTACTTTTTCTAGTCTATTTTTATGAACTTGGTAATAAGGATTCCATACAACTGAACAATATTCCAGCTTGCTCCTGACATATGAATTAAAAAGTGCTATTTTTGTATCTGATTTTTTGAATTCTTTTGTGTTTCTTAAAATAAGTCCCAAAATTCTAAAAGATTTCTTAGTAATATCTTCTATATGTGGGATAAAACTTAATTTTGAATCTATTAATATTCCTAAGTCATATATCTCGCTGACGCATGTTAAATTATTACCTTCTATGTTGTAATCATAATTTATATTTCGATATTTTCGACTGAATGTAATTTTAAAGCATTTTTTATGATTTAGCTTTAAATGATTTGTTTCACACCATGATACAAGTTTATCTAAATCCTCTTGCATTTTAATAGAATCTTCTATTGTTGATATTTTTTTAGACATTTTTAAATCATCCGCATATAAATATGTATTACAGTAATTAAAACAGGTTATTATATCATTTATAAAAATTCCAAATAGTACAGGACCAAGATGTGATCCTTGCGGTACTCCAGATGTAGCAATAAAAGTATCAGAATGATTTCCAGCAACTACAACACTCATTTCTCGATTATATAAATATGATGCAATCCAATCGATAAGTTTTCCACAAATACCATAATTCATTAACTTACGTAGTAGAATGTTGTGGTCAACTACGTCAAAAGCTTTGGCTAAGTCTGTGTAGATACAGTCTACTTGCCCGTTACTGTCTACCTCTTCTGATATATCCGTAACAAATGAGGCTAAGTTAGATATTGTGGATCTATTCTTTAAAAATCCATGTTGATGTTCTGTCATAACAGGTTTTATGTACCAGCTGAGTGATCTACATATAATAAGTTCAAAAATCTTTGAGAACACGGGAAGTATACAAATTGGTCTATATTTAGTTATGTCACTTTTATCCCCATTTTTAAATATAGGTATAACCCTAGCCCTTTTCCACACACTTTGGAATGTACCTTCTTCTAGGGATGTTTGAAATAATATTATTAAAGGATTAGCTAATGCCTCAGCGCATTTTTTTGCAAAAATAGGCGAAATATCGTCAGGGCCTGCACCTTTATGTATATCAAGTTTCTTTAATTGATCTATGATTTCTTGTTTATCTATGAATACCTTAGCAAGTTGTAAATCAAATTTAGATTGAACATTACTATATGAATTTAAAGATGAATTAATGTTGTATGTCATATATGTCCTGGAGAAATGTAAAGCAAACTTATTACAAATATCTTTCCCATTAGTAAATTCAGAATCGTTCAATTTCATTATTGCGGGATAGTCGCATTTATTATTTCGCATTTTTTTTAGGTATGAGTGAAAATATTTTGGATTTATTTTAATATTATCTTCTACTGTTTGTAAATAATTATTATATTCTAATTTTATAATAAGTTGACATCTTGTTCTAAGTATGTCAAATTCTATTTTGTCAAGTGGGTTTTTATATTTTTTATACAAAATTCTATATTTGTTTTTTTCTGCTAATCTTTTAATCAGATTTTTTGAATACCAGACTGGATATTTGTTTTTGTTTTTTGATTTAATTTTTGGTATAAATTCCTCAATAACCTTGTGCAATTCTATGTAAAATATATCCAACATTTGGTTCACATTATCACAAGTTTGAAACAATTCGGCCCATGTTATGTTCTTAAGTTTCTCCTCAATGACATTATAATCTGCTTTCATAAAATTGTATCGTGTTGTGTTCTCTGGTGTTAACAATAGCTGAATCTTATACTCGTAAGTCATCTCCACAGAAAGCGGTGGATGATACTTGTCGATCTTACATACTGAAAGATCGCTGAGCTCGACTTTAATATTACTTTCATTACTAAAAACTAAGTCCAATGTCTTACCAAGAATATTACTAATACTATTGTACTGTTTTAAGCCGGATACTGACATAAAATCGCTTACTATTGTACTAATTGTATTAAAATTGTCAGGAATCAAATTATTTTTACTTTCATTCTCAGGGATCCATTTAATTGATGGTAAATTAAAATCTCCAACTATCAACGTTAGGGTCTGGCTACTCACAATCTTTTCTACATTTTGTACGAAATCCTCTATTCTCTCATAGTTTAATGGTGGTGGTATATATACACCACATATAGATATAGTTTTTGTACCTAAAATTATATTAACCCATAAGTCTTCGTTACTCGTTTCCCAGGAGCTTGTTCTGTAACATTGATATTGCTTGGAAACCGCTATCAGAACTCCTCCGCCATCCGAGCGAGAGGAGTTAGTGGTTTCACGATCTCTGCGAAACACGTTATATCTACCATCTATAAATTCATTACTAATTATATTATTATTTAGCCATGTTTCCGTAAATACTAGTACGTCGTAGTTTAAATTTAGTATAGATTGATAAACTTCAACTGTCTTCGTTCTTATACCTCTCACGTTCTGATATAATAAACTTAGAGTATTTGACATACAAAAATGTATAATTTATTAAAAGTATAAAACAGAAATTAAAACTAATTAAACTAAAGTATAATATAAATAATGTGTAGATTATTCTATGTATTTAAAAAGTGTAAAATTAATTATTTAAAATTATTCTAGTGTTTTTAATTGCTCCTTGGTCTTAACTACTATTATGTCACTAGATATGGATTTTCGCAAAAAAACTTTGCCGTTTCGCGTCCACACAAAACGATATCCTTTTTCTTTAGCAAAAATACGCGTTGCGCCGTGAATTTCTTTGGTTGATGCTGTCAGGTTTTCTGAGATATATATAGGTGTTTTATTTCCTGATACTCCAATATGTGACGAATTTAATTTGTTGTCTGGGTTTGACTTATTAAAGTTAATAACACCCGCTAAGAAACGATCTCTCAGTAACTGATTGCCAAATTTGACAAGGACCGATCTAGGACGAGAAGAATTTTTATTAAATTTGGCTATTCTTGTGCATTTAGATAAATGTCCCTCTAAGATTGGAACCTTTATTACGTTACCAATTTGTTCAACTACTTTAACTAGATTTTCACTTCTAAACTCTGGTACACAGTGGAGTTCAATATTAGTTGATCTTGATTCTTTCTCTAAATAATTAATGGTATTATTATTACTAGCAATAATTTCTTTGAGGCTGCAGTTCTCTTCTTTAAGATTAACTATTTCTGTTTTAGCTTCGTCTAGTTCTTGTTTTACGCTATCGAACAGACTTGACAGATAATCTAATGACACTTTTATGTTTTGTAAGCCGCACAGCTCTTCACGAATCTTAGAAAGTTCACCTCCAATTGTCCTAGAAACAGCTTCTTTAACTTCGTTCCTTATTGCCAGTAGTAAACTAGAATTTTTATTGAAGTTTTGTGGTTCTTCGGTGGAGGTACTTGGAGTTGACAGTATCAAAGTGTTATTTTCGTCTTTATTTATTGTCTCGGCACTGCTTGGCGTTCGAATATTAGTTCCTCCTTTATTTACTGTAGATGTGCAAGGCGGGCAAACCCACTTTCCACGAGTACCTACCGATTTGTTATTAGAACTTTGATTTGAACATTCTAAGTGGCATTGAGTTTGGCATTTTATACATTTTATTCTTTTCTGTGTAACTAATACAGCAGATTTACAAATGTAACACTCATTTAGCATTTTGTAGTTATTTAAATAATTAATATGAAAAATATTTTTCTCGGACCCAAGTTGGATTTGAACTCACGACTTCCGACGTAACCACGTACTATTGACACCGCTAGGCCATTTGAACATTAATCAACATTGCAAATATATGCAAAGTATGTTGCTTGCTTTATGAGTGGTATCGTAAAATATAAAATATTAGTAAAGTTGGAGGTAGAATTGTTTTATATCACCCACAACAAGAACTTTTAATTTCTATTTTACCAAAGTATTACGTTCAGTAAAATTGTGCACTATTATAGTAAATTGTTCTTAAAGTTACAAAGTTCACCCATTTCACTTTTCACAGCTTGTTATATGAGTTTTACTGTTATAAACAAATTTAAAACACGACCAAGTTACGGAACGACTTCTTTCACGTTAATATTTTAAAAAATAAAATGTATAATATTTTAAAAAATAAAATGTATAAATAAAATAAAATGTATTAATTATTATGAAATATTGCTATGAAATAGTGATATGCTTGTAAGTGGTAGTGCCATGCTTGTTACTTTCGGGTAGCAGCCGAATGGGCCAGCACGCCCCGTATAGTACCACTCTCTCACAGAAGACCGGCGTGAAGTGGCAGCTATGCTGTCGCGTTTCGTCCGGTAAGTGAGAGTCCGGGAGGCCCACTCCCCTTCCTCTCCCTCCCCTCCCTACCTCTTCCCTTTCTCCTCCGTCTTCGCCCTCACCTCCCTCTTCCCTCCCTTTTCCCTCCCTCCCTTTCCTGAAATCACTTCCCATCAGGTGAGCCTCCTGCCCGTTTGTCCCCTTTTTACCATAAAAAAAAACATACGACAAATTCGAATAATTAAGGCTAAGCATTTATCGAAGTTCAATTCACGTGTGCGGGCGCGTAGCGGGTGCATGTCGTCTGAACACAGCCTTTTGAACATAACAACATCTCCTACACAGTTAGTCGCAGAGATATGGGCCACTATAACCCAAATCCGACTTTATAATATTGTTGACGACACGTTTGGCTCAGTTGGTAGTGACCCTACTTTCTGCGCCAGCGGTCGCGGGTTCGCGTCCCGCTGGGGGCATTCATTTGTTGAGCACGAATGTTTGTTCTCTAGTCATGGGTGTTAATATTTATATTATGTATTTATTTAAAATTTATATGTGTAGTATACCAACTATCTGGTATCCGTAACACAAGCCGCGTAGCTTACTACGAAACTAGATGGTGCTGTTGTAAAAATGTCCGAACATATTTATTTATTTATAATATAAACTCCTCTTCGTTCTCGTTACCAAAATATCAATAATAGTTACTAATGCTTACTGATATTTATAAAATAAATGGAAATAACAAATCGTAACGTAAAATGAGTATCCCGATTTTAATACAAGTTTTTGTTGACTTCACTAAAGTATAGTTTTGGCAAATTCTCATTTCATACAAAAATATACAACAGTATTTTAATTAAAATCAAATCAATTTCGTTTGGAAATATTTACTCTATTACATTAGCTATTAATGTAAAGCAGTAATGACGTAGGTTTTTCCGTCTGCTATTACATTTGCAACAAATTAATTGTCTAATTAACTTCAATCTCCAAACTTATTTTATCATCAAATACTTGGTACTCTTGTAGTACCTCATTAGTTAATATGTAGGATTGTACATCGTAAGGTCCTGGATACGAGTTTCAATCTGGCAATGTATTGGAGTTTTACTTATTTATTACTTCCAAGATATATTCAATAGCGTTCTCAATAATTAGCGGTGTTACCATCTACCTATACCATAGACTGCTAAAAGCAACGTACGCGAAGTTTTTATTTGTTGTCATTTTCTGTGGCACAGATAGCTAATCTTTATTCCCTTTATCTATATCTTTATTATTATTATAGAAGAAAAAAAATGTGTTCTTGTATGTTTGTTTGTAACGAGTAAACTTAAAATCCAATGAATGAAATTCGATGTTAGTATTATAAAAAAAACGACTTCAAAAACTAAAAAGTTTAAAATAACTAAATAAAGATTTGATTTAATACACCTCTTATGCAAACCTAATACCTTTAATATTAATAAATTACTATTATTTGTCTGTGCTACCAACTGATAGGTTTAAGTCGGTGCCAAGCCCTTAACAAAATAAAACTTAATATTATAAACTTACTAAGCTTACTTGCTGTAATATAATAATTAAAAACCACTTACCGTTAAATTATAAACTGTTTTATGAGCAATATAATTTTAATTCCGTACTAACATCCTTTCTTTTTGTTATATTTTTTCAGCAAAAATGCTTCGTGGTTTGAAGTAATGATACTTGTATAAGCTAATTATGGCTAATATTTTTTGTTTAAATGTAGAAATTAATTCCCGAAGTTTCAAATTTTCCGAAACACAGTCACAGAGTACAGAGTAGTAGTAGTTGTTACAAACAATAACTAAAAAACATAAATGCAATAAACAAACGACGACACGACACGTTTGGCTCAGTTGGTAGTGACCCTACCTTCTGCGCCAGCGGTCGCGGGTTCGAGTCCCGCTGGGGGCATTCATTTGTTGAGCACGAATGTTTGTTCTCCAGTCATGGGTGTTAATATTAATATTATGTATGTATTTAAAAAAAAGTATATGTGTAGTATATCAACTCCGTGGTATATAAATAAATAAATAAATAAATATATGTCCCATCATATATAAACGTACAACTAAATTCAATAACACCTTTTTTTAATTCGGTTAAAAGTAACTAATGGCTTAAGCAAATAATGTTATGTCATATAATATATTTAATTGCTCAAAATGCCATTATCTGTAACAAAACCAAGGTTTAATCTATTTAATTACTCAAAAGTTCCAAACTTGTGGTATTTTCTCTCATCTCATCTCGTTTTCTCAGGAATTTTGATAACATTTTCTATCGCCGTGAACGGAAGCTGTCGAGTGACTCCAAAAGCGTTATTGAATTAAGTGTTTAAAAGACATTCTGTTGAGAATAACAGCTCTTTTATAGGTACTACTTAAATACGTTTTCGCAAATATTCGAACTTTTAAATAATAAATAAAATAAATATGTTAGAATATTCTTACAACAGCGCCATCCAGTTCCGTGATAAGCTACGATGCTTGTGTTACGGATACCAGATAGTTGATATACGACATAGATAACTTTTAAATACATACATATTATAAATATAACACTGACGAGACAGTTATACATAAGTACGACCGATACGGCATACATATTACTTTCCTATGCTAATGTAAGTAATAACCGTTGAATATTATGAGAAGAAACAAATGCGGTAACAAATTTCCATCGTTATATTTCATAAAACGAGTCACACTGAATAAGGTTTATGTTATTATTGTCTTTCTTTATAGAAGTCTCTTTAAGATATTATTGTTTTGAACTAGCACTTACTCGTTATTTTCCCTGGTGTTTTTATTATTTTTTTTAACTTTGTTGTACAGTACTTTATAAGTACCTTATAGGTACCTTAGAGGTACTTATAAAGTACCTATAAGGTACTTATAAAGTACTGTACGTCTATAGAAGTAAAGAGTAATAGAGCAAATTTTGTATTTACATAAGTTCATATTCGTTCGTTATAATCTGGGAAATAGCTGTAACTATTTCGATCAAATATTTTATTTAGAGTGGATTTTGCTTTTTAAATTTTACTACATTTCTGTATAGATGAATTTTTATATCTAATAAAAAATTCCAAAAATGGTCGCTTTCGCAAGCTGTATTCTTAAAATAACAATTAATGTAGTAAAAAAATCTATTGGCATGTTAATGTCGAAATATTGATTCACTGCTTATTTCTATTAAAATCACTTTAATAACTAAGACATGATATATTTCCTTCATTAAAAATAAAAAAAAAACTAGAAGAAAGCTTCTCGCTCGTATTTTTCATCCCGGAAACAATATTACCCAACAAAAGCAAAAGCTCTTGCTATTTAGAACACTTAGAAAAATTAAATTCTTATTCTGATTGTAGTTCTTGAATAATGAACCGCGGATCAGTTCTCTTGAGGTTTGTTGAGAAATAAATGTGGGTTTTAATAGATTTTATTCTTGTTCATAATATATTTAAGTTTATGACGACGTAATTTCCCACAAGACTTCCAATAATTACAGGAATAATCTCTTTTTAATATCTTCAAAAAAAGAAGATATTAATTGCTATCTTTTATTCATCCTCTTTTAACTGCTAGAGATGGAAAAGCCCAGCAGTTAAGTCAATGCTTTGCAGACTTTACATCTTTTTCGAAAACATGTTAAGTTTTCACGTTTTTGTTCCCTGTAAAGCAAGTGATAATCACGTTAGAAATAATACGCATGTGTAAATATCAGAGAACATTACCTGCGGCTTCGCACGCGTTCTAAGGGTCGGAAACCAAAGTCTGAGTCGCGCAGTATGGTACCTCGCAGAACTAACGCCCGCCCTTCCCGTTTTTGCAACACTTTTCATTCATGCTTCGCTCCAATTAGTCGTAGCGTTATGTAATATAGGCTATAGCCATCCTCAATAAACGAACTTTCCATCGCAAAAAGAATTTGTCAATTCGGACCAGTAGTTTCTGAGATTAACGCGTTCAACCGAATAAACAAACTCTTCAGTTTTATAATATTAGTATAGATTGAAGACCCAGGTTTAGAACCTGCATGACTCGATTCATCAAGCAGTAACTATAAATCGCCATATAGCAATATACATAATATATGGCCCCTCAAGAAAATAGCCCCTGAAATAAGTAATAATGTTTAAAAAAATAATAGCTTTTAATAACTTAAGAGAACTATGCTGCTATTTCTCTTTCTTTAATAAATTATGTTGTAATTGCTTATCAGTAAAGGAATAGTCGGATCAATAATAAAAAAAACTAAGTTTATTTTTAATTATTAAAATCAGTTCAAGTTTAACTGACAAATAGCATAACTCACTTAACATCTACGATTGACGTCAAAAGCATTAATTTATAGTACATAAAGGTGTCACAGATAACAATAAGTTTAAAACTTTAAATTGAATATAAATCAAAGCAAAAACAACTTATGCATTAAACTTTTAATTAACTTTATTACAAAGCGCAATAACAAATTGTGGGTGATCTGTTTTCTTGACAGATTATGCAAAATCCACCGCTACTGAAACGGCACAGTTTTTATATACTTATTATTTATTTTGCATACTCTTTTGATTTTAATGGGGATATTGTATCTATTTTGATTTTAACTGACTTCCGCAAGGAGGAGAACGCTATCAACTCGATCGGTATTTTTTTTATGTATGTACACCGATTACTCTGTGATATATGATCCGATTTACGTGATTTTTCTTTTGTTTGATGGACATGTCATTTGGTCCCATAAAAATTTGACATAGTTTGGCCCAGTAGTTTTTATTTTATGATTTTTTTTTATAATAATTCGTTTGTATGGTTGGCATATATGGTTTGTAGAAAGCATCTCACACAGCACCAATTTTGCGAGTACCTTTTTGTAACTACTGCCTGCAAGGTTCTCTAAAACTTAATTAAATTAAAATTAGGAATGGGTTTCCCTTCAAGACAAGGGAGATCACGCCATAGAATTTAAATGTCTTTCGAAAACTTGCTAGATTCTCTCAGATTTGCAGATATCCCCACGATTTTTTTCTCCCCGTAAGACATTATGTAATATTTAATGACGGTCTGTTCGTTATGTAATTTTTATTTATTTTATATCTTTTTAGAGGTACCAGCGGTATAGACATCGATTTACGTCGCGTTGACATCGATCAGTGTCCGTTGAAACCTGGTTCATCACAACTAAATATATTTGCCGGGACAGACAAATGCAAGAAGAGTACAACTGAGGTAAGTAATTTAGTGTACTAATAATAATAAAATAAATTTATAAAAGTAAGTAAGATATTCGTCTTGGTCTCTACTAAGAAATTACAATTATTCATAATATCATGTACTTCACCATCTTTGGGAATCAGTCAATTCTACAGGTGTTATAAATCAATACAAGGACTATTAAAAATGTTATTTTTTCATGTTTATCTAAGTTTGATTTCAAAAAAAACTTAATTATTATATTTTGTTTGTAATGTAGACCTCAGGTGCAAAGTTAAACATATAAAAAAATCCTTGTTCCTCATCACGCTCATAGTGGATACATTTCACTTCCATAATTATTTTATGACAAGTTTGGTTCGGTTGCTGTGCTAGCTGTCGCTGGTTCGAGTCTCGCTGGGGTGAAGATTTTAGTGATGAAAACGGATGTTTGTACTCCAATCATGGGTGTTTATTTGAAAACAAAATAGATACAAGTCACTAGTAATATTGTCGCTTGTTAAAAAAGACTTTATGAAAAAAAACTGCACTACCAAAAATCTATGAAAATTACCTCATCTCCAACCATTTCAGCAACGGCAAAATGAAAGCCAAAATTCAAAAATTTTAGTAGTTTTATAAAACTTAATTAACAAATATCCTCTTCGTGCTATCTTATATTACATTTCGCAATGCCGAAAACCGTGAAATAAGAATTTTCTAGTACGTAGGCCACGAACAAAAGCTTTGCTGTGGAATGTAAACCACTATATGAATAGTCTAATGAAACTGTGCTTATTCAAATGTATAAAATATGGAGAAAACAAAGTAACAAAGGCAATGGAAATTGCAGTTCAAGTTTTTATTTTAGGTAATTTGGTGATAAATCTTATTTAATACTAGTGGAACCGGCGGCTTCGCTTGCGCTAAATCTAGGGACAAACCCGAGCGAAGTGAAGGTGAGTCGCTTGTTTAAGATAAACATTTCCATCATACATTACATATGTGTAACTCTAGCGGTTTTGGCAGCGCACGCCAGAATAGCTCGCAGATGGTAAATTTTTTACTACTTACTTGACACTTATCATCATATTTTGAACAATTCACACAATATTTTTATTAATTGTTGCCTATGTGTTATTCTGATGTATAAGCTTTATTATTGTAAAGTGCCATTAAAATCCATTCAGCTGTTTTTATGTGAAAGAGTAACAAACATCCATCCATCCATCCATCCATCCATACTTACAAACTTTCCCGTTTATAATATAAGTATAGATGGAGAAATTATAGTAATATATATAGATGGATGATATCTGAAGCTGAACACTTATGAGTAATTTTAGAGTTTATAGATTACAAACTAACTAACATAGAAGTTGATTTTGCATGTTATTAACGATTTAGGTATCCTTAAGGTAGTCAGACATAGAACATTTTCAATAAAGAGCGGTTCTAATCGCTCAAAATCCTAGACCTACCAGACTTTTCTTATTTTCTCATTAACCAAATGTATAGCATTAAGTATGGTAATATGGTATTTGACTGTATAAGCCGCTAGTTTCCGCCGACGGCCTATTAAGAGGTGCCCAAAGCTTAGTTAGTTGTTAGTTAAGTTTAGTCAAAATTACTTTTCTTAAAGCTTCAGTGATGATTTTTACGTATGTTTTAGAGGATATCGTTAATTTATAATCAATACTGCCAGACACTTTAAACGATAACTTATACCAGACGCTTTAAAGCTTAAAATAAACAATACAACGTTATTTATATATACTTTATACATTATATTCAAGAGACTATGTCAATAAGTTTTGTAAGCATCTAAAATAAAAACTAAACACTAATAATAATAACTAACATAGTTTTAATTTCAACTTACTAGTCTCCTTACAATAGCAGCAACTCTAATTTCTTGTGCTAGTTCTTTTTAATAAGTTTGCCATTAACAACCCCATATCCTTTGAAATTTAAATAAAATAAATGAGGTAACACACCTATAAAATTGTTCAACTCCATCTACCTATTTGAAAAGTAAGAACACTTAAGCAAATGGGAGCATATTTCTTGAGGTAGACTAAACTCTACGTAGTATTTGATATGATTTCTCCACTTTATTTTACTCGTATGTACCTTTGAAATATTACTGAGTTATTATAATTTAACTAGCGTTTCCCGCAGCTTTGCACTCGTTCTAAAGACCGGAAACCAAATTCTTTCTGAGTCGCGCGGTAATATACCTAGCAGAAGTAACGCCCGCCCTTCCCGTTTTTGCAACATTTTTCATTGATGCTCCGCTTCTATTGGCCGTAGCGCGATATAATATAGCCCTAATAGCCTTCCTCGATAAACGAACTATCCAACAAAAGAATTTTTCAATTCCGATCAGTAGTTCCTGAGATTAGCGCGTTCAACCAACCAAACAAACTCTTCAGCTTTATAATATTAGTACAGATATAATAAAATAAATTAAACGATAGAGTTAAAAGCTAAACAAATTAAATACACAAATTGAAATGAAATATATAAAGAACAAAACAGTTTCTTCATTTTTAGGATATTTTGTTTATTTATTTTTGTAATAGACAAGCGACTCGTCCTCAATTCGATTAGGTTCATCGCAGATTCTTTCTGCCTAATATAAAGTTTTTAGCACAAAAAATAAAGGACTTTCATAGAAACTTGTAAGATCCCTTAGATTTTCTTAATCTAGACCTGTCTCAAAACCCGTTCTTAGCGGACGTCTACTAAACTAATTTCCTGCTAAATTTCATTTGTATACGACAATCGGTTTTCGATATTTCGTGATGAGTGAGTGAATAAATGACTTTTCGTTTTCATATATTAATATATTTATACATCTAAAAATCAATTCAATTCTGACGATACGTTTGGCGCAGTTTGTAGTGACCTTGCGCCAGCGGTTTCGGGTTCGAGTCCCGCTAAGGGCATTCATTTGTTAAACTCGAATGTTTGTATTCCAGTCATGGGTGTTTATATTTATAATATGTTTGTATTTAAACATATATATGTAGTATAGCCACTATCTGATATCCGTAACACAAGCTTACCACGGAACATTTTTATCTTTAATTCAAAACCTTCCCACGAAATGTTTTTTTTTGGGTTTTAGTAAGTAGTACTGCATTATTTTAATGCCGGTCAGTCTCACATAACCTGGTGGTATGCGTTACTGTACTTCCCAATATAAAAAAAATTCGGGACATTATGAGAACAACAGATTAGCCAAATATCATCCGTCTTAATAATTTGATCATAAAATGGATTGAACTTAGCCGAATTATGGTTAAATAATTGGAAGCTTTACGTAAGCTTTAAAACTGTATCGCTCAATACAGAAATCGCTTAAAATTATCGCCTTCAGGGAGACGGGGAGAGAAAATTCGTTTATCTAGATCCGTGCTTATACTGTTAGAAAGTTTTGGAAAGTACAATATAATCTTAAATAAAATCTCGTTTTTCAATATTATATTACGTGTAATATTTATCGATGGTTTGAATGTATGTTTGTATGTTTGTTACACCTAAAATGACGGGGAAAAATTGCTAGTTTAGTACAAAAATAGACTATGACCTAGAGTAATAAATAGTGATAATATATTGTGAATGTAGTAATAAATAGTAATCAGGTATGAGTACAGATCAAGAGGTCCTGAGTTTGAATCTCGGGTTGGACTATTTTAAATGACTGAGATTTGTTGTTAAGATTTTAGAATCAGACCATTGTTGGGATACTGGTGGTCTTTCACCCCCTTTCTCGAAAGGCTGGGCCTTTTGCATCCGACTCAGAGAATACAAGAGAAAGAGATTACAGATGTTACTGAGCGTACACTTATACATTGTGATTATTCCTGCATATGTCGCTAGCCTCAGTGAGACCGGCCTTGACAAAATTGGTCAGAAGGACGTTATTATTATTTTTATTTGAGTATGCATTTAAAAACAAGTAGGCAGATTGCACGTGTCTTTCGAAAACTTGCTATATTCTCTTAGATATGCAGATTTCCACACAATGTTTTTCTTTAATGGCAGAAATGATAGGTAAGTTAAAAATGATTTACATATAAAAATATCAAGAGTACTTGACCCAGATTTGAACCATAATACGAAGAATTCAGTTCTTTACAGTACCTCATGCTTCTTGAAGAAAATACCAAAATTATAATTTTGGACTACTATTCATAGAAATACCTAAACCTAATTTTATATTGAAGAATTATATACGAAAGGATAAAGTTAATCAAAACATTTCCAATGTAACGTTATTTTTCTATACGTACTAACGTATACATATGGATGAAATGTAATTGTAATAAGCTAATACAATTTGGTTCGAGGAAAATGAACATAAATATTAATACCGTTCCATTATATTCTTTATGTAGAAAGTAAAAATAACGTATCATAAAAATTCTGTTACAGAGCCCACTGTTATACCGGCTATTTGAATATTAAAGCATTAGCCGTATATATTTACCGTTTCTTTTATCTAATTTGTTTTGACAATTAACTTTAATACTATAATCTATACTAATATTTTAAAGCTGAAGAGTTTGTTTGTTTGTTGGTTTGTTTGTTCATTTGGTTGTACGCGATAATCTCAGTATACTGGTTCGATTTGAAAAATCCTTTTTGTGTTGGATAGTCCGTTTATCGAAGAAGACTATAGGCTATATAATCAATTCAATTTCAATCAATTAGCGGAGCTTCAATGAAACATGTTGCAAAAAGAGGAGTTATTTGGTTTCCAGCTTTTAGAACGCGCGCGAAACCGCGGGAAAGGCTAGTGTTATATAAATACGTTTTCATGGTTAGTATGGATTTTTACACAGCAAAAGGTATTCTATACGATGACCCAGACAACTAGCTATTATCGTACCAAACATCATCTGCCCATTGGTTTTCTCTTGATGCGATCATTAACAGACAAGCGAAAATTCTAGACACTATTTATTCGTTCTGGGTGTCCATATATAATGATAATTTTAATAAACAATATGCGGGTGTACGCCTCCAGCGGGTAAACTATGTCTTCAGACATCGATTTGCCATCGATAGATAAGACTTTTGATAACAGAGTAAAGAGACAAGGGTTAAGGGTTATTTTAAAGTTGGTTACTTTGTTTGTTTGTTTGGTTGGTTGGTTGGTTGAACGCGCTAATCTTAGGAACTACTGGTCTGAATTGAAAAAATCTCAAGATCAGAGTCACGTTTCTCCCGTGCCCATGAGTGCTGTAAAGCATTCCAAACGTCGGGAACCGAAAATCATAATAAATCTGCGACAAAATCCGAAAAGATAGTTTTAGTTAGAACAATGTTTAAGCTTACTGAATCTTGACGTAAATTGGTAATGCGTTAGTGTTTCACAATCTAAATCTAAACAACAATTCGACGACACGTTTGGCTCAGTTTGGAAAGTAGGGTCACTACTTTCTGCGCCAAAGGTCGCGGGTTCGAGTCCCGCTGGATGCATTCATTTATTGAGCACGAATGTTTGTACTTCAGTCATGGGTGCTTATATTTATAATATATATCTATTTAGTATTTATATGTGTAGTATATCAACTATCTGGTATCCGTAACACAATCCTCGTAGCTTACCACGGAACTAGATGTCGCTGTTGTCATAATGTCCTAACATATTTATTAAAAAAATTCAAAGATGTGTAAATGACTCATTTCTAAAATAAAAATACTATAACCTAGTTACAAATATGTGATATACACAATACATTTCGCGTCAATTGCCTTAAAAACTTACTAAACTTAAAGGGCAAACGGCAATGTGAATACTACCGAATAAATGTAGGCCCAGCGATACTTTTATTTTAGAAGCTAAAAATTGCTTCACTTACAGATGTTAACCGAGACGGATCTAACTTTCGTTAGGGCAATCGATAAAACTGTAGGGACTTTGGAAATAAAAGGCCTATTTTATGAAGTATCTCTGAAGATCGCCGTAGTGTAATTAAGATAAAGTACTTGATTTAATTTTGAACGTTTCTTGAAAGATCAGTTTCCATTTAGAATATTATGATATTATAATCACTACATAGTATAAAACAAAGTCGCTTTCTCTGTCCCTATGTACGCTTAAACCTTTAAAACTACGCAACGGATTTTGATGCGGTTTTTTTAATAGATAGAGTGATTCAAGAGGAAGGTTTATATGCATATAAATAATAAAGATAAAAATATACACGAATTTCCCAAGAATTGCGACATGCATAGCATTAATACTAGGAGCAAACATAAACTTGTAATGCCTGTGACTCGCTTACGCCGAGTCAGTAACTCTTTTTATGGACAATGTATACGTCTATACAACAGGATCCCAGAAAACGTTCAAAAAGCTTCTATTGCCAAATTTAAAAAAATTGTGAAGGAACGTTTGTGTACTAAAGGCTATTATTCGATTAACGATTTTTTAGAAGACAGTACACCTTGGGAATGATGTGATCGCCGCCAGGCTATTTCAACATATAGAATTATTGTTAATTTACAATTTAATTTAAAAAAAGAGTGAGAATACGATAAAAAAAAATTAGTCCCGCTGAGTTTCTTTCGCCAGTTCTTCTCAGGTCAGAGGTTTCTTCTTTCCGAACTGGTGGTAGACTCATGACGTTCAGTAAGAAATTGTAACAATTTTTATGCTGAATAAAATATTTTGATTTTGATTTTTTGATTTTATTTTGCATAACTAGCGGCTTTGCCAGTGTTAAATCTAGGAAAAAGCCCAAGCGAAGCGAGGGCGAGTCGCTAGTAATATAATAAAGGAAAAATGGTTTGGTTTGTTTTAATAGCTTATAGGATAAAATTATATCGCTGGTCGATGCAATTCTGACAGTCTGTTGCCTGTAAAGGGTTATACATATAGATGTAAATAAAATTGAACGCTCGTTCGAGTCCCGCTGGAGGCATACATTTGTTGAGCACGAATGTTTGTAGTACTACAGTCATGGATGTTTATATAGTGTATATATCAAATAAAAAAGTTATATATTATGTAGTATATCAACTATCTGGTATCCGTAACACAAGCCTCGTAGCTTACCGCGGAACTAGATGACGCTGTGTGTAATAATCACCCAACGTAATTATTTTTTGATATTTTCCAAAACTGGCTATCAATATTCTTTATTTCCTAATAATAATATATGTTTACTAGCCTTTTTCGCTTCATTTTACATGGGTATCGGTAAGGCTCTACAATTCAACTCAAATACAATTTTACATAAATTTCAACAATGTAACGTCAAGTAACAAAAAATGGTTATAATAAAAACCTTGTCCATAGATTTAAATTAAACAATTACACGTATTTCGTCACATTTCAAATAACTTAGCAAAGGATTTTTGGATTACTTTTATCATCATCACTATCACTACATAGTATAAAACAAAGTCGCCTTTTATGTCCCTATATCCCTATGTGCGCTTAAAGCTTTAAAACTACGCAACGGATTTTGATGCGGTTTTTTTTAATAGATAGAGTGATTCAAGAGGAAGGTTTATATGCATAACTAGCAGATCCCGCGGCTTTACCTGTGCTAAATCTAGGGAAGAGCCCGAGCGAAGCGAGGGCGAGTCGCTAGTATTAAATATAAGCTAAAATAGCAGAGAAACCTTTACGTAAATAAAAATACATAAAAATGCCGACTCATTTAGTTTATTAAAATCAAAAACAGACTGACATTAAATTGTTTGTAACAGAATAATTTAAGTTAAATGAAATTGTTCTTCTACCGGAATAAATACGAGTAAATGTTGTTACCATAACGTTGCTAATTTGTACTTACATTAACTTGCTTTTTGAATATTAGTACAAAACTTCCTTCCTGTTTTCCCATTTTCTAAGAGATCGTTGACTGTTTTGTTTTGGGCTATTATATTACTTTTTGAAGTGAAACTTCTTTAGAAAACTTTCTTCTTTGATTTCAAACTCGATGAAACGAAAATATAAGTCCATAGTACCAGGCACTCAGAGACGCGGAAGAGTTAGCCTTAGTTAGATCACGCCCGCCGCGAGTCAGTGACATTTCTAGCTCTGTCTAACTCGTGGGTGTGGCCTTCGCGCCATCTTCCTCTCTACGAGCTTAGACGGAGTTATTTAGTATAAATATAAACGAGATTTAAAAATTAGTTTGCCAAAGAACTTTTACTTCTCACAATGTGTACTTTGTACACACGCACTTTTCTTTTTTTATCTCAATTTTATTAAAATAATTGCTTGAAGTTTAGAAAACAAAAATTGTATACACGGAAATAACCTTTGAAATGATCGAACACTTTTGAAGCCTTTTAAAAATGTAATACAAATCTAATTCAAATAACCCTAAAAACACATAAAATATTTATTTAAATTATTCTTCGTATAAGTATTTGGATTTAGCTAATATAATATTTAATTATAATTGCCCTAGCAGGTGGTAAGCATTAACGACAAACGAGTAACGGCCGTTAATCAGAGCCATATTAGCCGCATATACCCTCGTTTTCACGTTAACCGTAATACAGTCGTATCACAATATATCTTGCTTTAATGTATAACACTGCATTTTTAACGGTTATTCCTGATCGTTTGTATATTAGGGAACAAAACAAAATTTCTTTTATGAGATTAGTGGTTGTTTTGTTTATATTAATTTCTTTTTGTAATAAAAAACAAGGTATTTGTGTGTAAATTATAACTCTAGAAAGCTTTTGTTATTATAAAAAGTATTTTGTATCTTATCGAGGTCTATTGATAGAGAGTTTTCAGTGTTCCTCTTCTCTTTCCTCTGCTGGGTATGGACCTCCCTCAATAGGATCAGGCAATACGCTGACGCTTGTCAAGTGTGGATCAGCAGACTGCACAAGTCTTTCGAAAACTTGCTAGATTCTGCTCAGACATGTAAATTTACAGATTTATTTAATAAAAAAAAGGTAATAATATTAGTAATCTCCACATGAAAATATCGCGAGATCCGGATTAGAACCTGCTTCACTGGATTTTCCAAGCGAACGTGTCGCCGCTAGGCTACCACTGCCTGAAAAACTTATATATAAACTAGCTGTACCCGCGGCTTCGCCCGCGTTCATTTTTTTTAATTGCTAATCAACCTCATTGGGTTGATCTGTAGAAAAAAAATTGTCTAAAAAATAAAAAATAAAAATTTAGGGGTGGACTACCCTTAACATTTAGGGGGATGAAAAATAGATGTTGGCCGATTCTCCACCCTGGCCGACAATCACGCTAAGGATCACAAAAATCGGTCGAGCCGTTTCGGAGGAGTTCAAGTTCGATCCCCGTGACATTTTAATTAACAAATAAAATATAAGGGTTGATCGTAGAGGGGTGAAAATTTAGGGTTGTATGTATTTTTGTATGCTGTGTCATAAAAAAATAAAAACAAAAAATTTTGCCTAAAAAATAAAAATAAAATTTAGGGGTGGACTACCCTTAACATTTAGGGGGATGAAAAATAGATGTTGGCCGATTCTCAGACCTACTCAATATGCTCACAAAATTTCATGAGAATCGGTCAAGCCGTTTCGGAGGAGTTCAAGTTCGAACCCTGTGACACAAGAATTGTATATATAAGATATTTCCTTTTAAATAGCATAATTATTATTATTAACATATTTTAATGTTAAATTGTGTTAGATTTTACGCAATAAATTATTTCATTTCATTAAACTCAGACACAAGAGTGCACTATACAGTTTATAATCTCCCAATATCCTACTGTGAAACAGTAATCGATCCAGCCATGTCAGTGTCAAAATTTAGGCCCGATGCAAACGTCATACTGAATATTACATAAACCTGAAGCGAATCTATATATATAAAAGAAAGTTAGTTTAGAAGTGTTAGTTACACTATTTATAACTCGAGAACCGCTGAACCAATTTGGCTGAAAATTGGTGGAAAGATAGCTTAGAACCAGGAGACGGACATAGGATACTTTTTATCCCATTCAACCGCGTTCCCGTGTGACGTGACATAAAACGTCAAAGAATACAAGTCACTATAAAATGTAGTATGACAAAAACGCATCTGAAGTGCAATAACAAAACGCAAATGACAGCTTAACGTAATTTTTTCTATGTTAAGAATGGTTGAAAAATTGATAATTATTAATTTTGTCAGAAATCAATAATATGTAATAATCACTTATTTGTATTCTGGCAGAACAGAGCTCGCAGGGTCAGCTTATTACTTTATATTTAGTACGTAAATCTAGTCTTGAACTCGCACCGGTCAAGTTGGATAGTAGACCTACCTTACTGATATTGTATTAGTTCCCTACTGGGCACGGGTCTCAATATAAAGGATATAGTCTACCGCACTTTGCAAGTACGGGTTGGCAATTTGTACATGTCCTTCTAAACCTTGTTCTTTCAGACATGCATTTTTATCACGATGTTTTACTTCGTTGTAAATGAAGTAATAATTTTGTTGAAAAACAATATTAGTAAATCAATATGATTTATTTTATATTTGTATCTAGATCTAACAGTCTAGACTTAACGCAGCCAGTTATTAGTATTTGACTTTCATTAAGTAGCTTTGTATTATTCTACGCTGAGAGCGATTTGAAAACTAAGTTTTTTCTTAAATAATTTTCTAGTTTGTTATATTAATTAACTAGCTACTCATCCTCGCTTTAGGGTTCGTTTCTAGGTGCTCCCTGCCAAATTTAAAGCTTTTAGCACAAAAATCTACTACCATCCCGTAATTTAATTAAATGAAATTAAAGTAAAAGTAGCCTAAGTTACTCCTTATAAGATTAGCTATTAGCGAGTGAAAGTGTCGTTAGTATCGGTCTAGCCGTTTCAGAGATTAGCCGAAACAAACAGATAGACAGATATTTTTTTAAAGAAAACCTGGTAATTTGAAATAAAAAACAGACACTCCAATTTTATTTATATGTATAGATTATAATTTAACTTTCATTCAGTTATTTACCCTAAAAGCTTATATTACACATACTTTTTAGTTAATGGCGCATTATATTGCCAACACAGCACTTTGTTCTCTGCCAGTGTCACGTAAGATGGACTTACGATGAAAATTGATGTCTTTAATTAGGACACATAAATCTTTTTTACTGCTCTAGAAAGAAGCCATTAGATATATTCTTAACTAAAACACAAAATATAAAACAAACACTAGATACAAAATTTTAACAATTATTTTATACTAGTGATTCAACTTCACTTTACTCGGGTTCGTTCGTATATTTTAATGAGTAATAGTAAAAATAAGGTCATTTTTATATAGATAATATCAATTTTATATAGATAATATTATTTATATTTTATATAGATATATATTTATATAGATAATATTCACGAGAAAATAAAAATAACTAGCGAACAGCCCTCGCTTCGCTCGAGCTCTTCCTTAGTTTCGCGCGGGCGAAGCCACGGGTTCCGCTAGTGTAATATAGCCTATAGCCTTCTTCGATAAACGGACTATGAAAAACCAAAAGATTTTTTCAATTCGGACAAGTACTGAGATAAGCGCGTTCAAACAAACAAACAAACAAACAAACAAACAAACAAACAAACAAACAAACAAACAAACAAACAAACAAACTCTGCAGCTTTATAATATTATTAGTATAGACTAGTGTTCGACCAGCGATCGATGTACGACCATAATATAAAAAATGGTTTACAAATTTTTTCATTTATATATACAAAAGCGCCATAAGTTCCAATAGGTATAAATGTAGGAAATCAGTAGACAATGTAGTAAAAATGACAAGGAAAAGGTATTAAACCTACTCACTCTCGTATGATATATCGCTTCTATTCGTCCTTAACAAAAAACAATAAGGGTTCTATCCGAAAAAAACGTAAATTTCTCAGTAATAAAAACCTTTTTACTTGATTAAGTAGCAAAAATCCGCCCAAACATCTAAACTTTCATATCCTTAATATTAATAAAATTTATTATACTCTTACATATCAATCAAGCTTTAGTTATTTTATTCTTCCCAAACTAGCAACGTATGCAACGGGCCTACGTATGAGCTTACGTTCACATAACAACTGTTTCATTAATCAAGATTACGCTGTGTATTGCACATTGTTAGGCCATTAGTAACAGGCTTTCCTTCATACTAAAGAGATATTTCTCTTTCATTTTATTTTTATTTAGAGATCTAACGTCTGCTTAGAATATTAACTAGCACTAAATATTAAAAACGAACAATGTATTAAATAAAAAAAACTCAGCAGAATATTTTAGGGTGGAATAACGGTCAGCCAAATATTATGTTTGATTGCTTTTTACTGAGGTTATTTTTTTATTTTTACATAATCGAAATTTTTCATCCCTTCTTAGGTGCGCCTGCTGAACCATCATCCGATTATTATCTTCATATAAACTATCAATAAAATATAAATAAAATTTATCAGCCTGAAATCACCATAATAAATGCAACGCTACCCTCAGACGTTAAGTATTAATTAACTTTAAATCTCTTGAATAAACTTTTTTATAATCGACTACAGAGTCGCCCTCGCTTCGCTCGAGTTCACCCTTAGGTTTTAACTTTTAGTATGGAATAGATTATATTATATAAGTTGATAGATATATGTATACTAGGTATACATAGTTTTAATGAGTTTTAAATCCATTACTTGAGAAATGATTCTGTTTAATAGCTTTCATTCCCCTATTACTCTATACTCTTAAGGGTAGATTTTCGTAATAAAACTAACCTGTCATTATTCTGACCGTATCCTTTCCAGTGTAAAAATATCTTCATACCTTTAGTTTCTCCAAAACAAACTAAAATACAAAAATCAATTCAATAAAAGTTAGTTATTCTATTAAAATAGAATAACTAACTTTTCTCTCAAATACACGGTACTCGGTAGGCATAGTTTTAATTTGTAGAGCATAATTTTATACGACGGTCTTCCCTTTTGCGACAGTTTCCGTTTTTAAAGCTTAGTGGTCGACTCAGTGTATGATATCATGAGATTCGGAAGAAAAATTAGGAATCGTAAATATTTATGGCATTAAAGTTAAATTGTTATTATTTTATTATTATTCATGACTATCTATATATTGATCTAACATCATACAAAATTTTATCAATATCTGTCGTGATGCGTTCTCAGCTCAGCTCAGTAGCTCAATTGCCAAGATATTATTTAAAATTATTTTTGAAAATGTACTCTAAAACATCAAGGTTGTATTTATAAATAAATAAATAATAAATAAATATGTTGGGACATTATTACACACAGCGCCATCTAGTTCCATGGTAAGCTACGAAGCTTGTGTTACGGATACCAGATAGTTGATATACTACACATGTAAATTTTTAAATACATAGATAATATAAATATTAACACCCATGACTGGAGAACAAACATTCGTGCTCAACAAATGAATACCCCCAGCGAGAATCGAACCCGCGATCGCTGGCGCAGAAGGTAGGGTCACTACCAACTGAGCCAAACGTGTTATCAAATAATTATACGAACAAACTCAGGGCACATAATAAGTGCACTATAATGTAGCGAATTATACAAGCCTAACTTTAAACTCATTTGGCATTTCTCAAAATAACTCTATTGTGTTTCACTTAGTCCGGAATTCCAACATAACAAATCGCCGGATACCTAACATTCTAATGTACCGTGCCGATCGTCAACCAGTCATTTGTCTAGCTCCACAAGCATTGCTACTGGAACAGATTTCGGCTTTGGCGTGACAAATTTTCCTTAGTCCTCTGAAACAATATCGACGTTGTATGTATAAATACCAACTATTAAAATCTACAACTATTTACTTATATTACTTTTATAATTTCTAATAATAATGATAATTATAAATATGTTGTGACATTATTACACACAGCGCCATCTAGTTCCGTAATAAGCTACAAGGCTTGTGTTACGGATACCAGATAGTTGATATACTACATAATATACAAGTTTAAATACATACACATTATAAATATAAACACCCATTACCGGAGTAAAAACATCCGTGTATAACAAATGCATGCCCACAGCGGGACTCGAACCCGCGACCGCTGGCGCAGCAAGTAGAGTCACTACAAGCGCCAAACGTGTTTGTATGTTTGTCACTGAATGTTGAAGCTAGTAGGCGGGTAGCTCCTGTACTTCTCTGTACACTCCTGTACTGGACTGTGAAGTAACTCCTTGACTACACTATAACTACATAAACTTGACGACATGGTCTGATTCGGCAGACTTGCCAACATAGATCGTAGATAAATGCGTTAAGAAATCCTGCGCCGCCCTGTAGACGGGGGAGAAGTATTGATTGGATTTTACTCGTAGTTGGTAGTACTGGTTTTTTAAGGCGGTGAGTCCCACATAACAACTTGTGATATGCATAAGTACAGTTCCCTACAACAAAACCATGAATAACTTAAGCAAAACAAGGGCAAAACGCTAGTATTATAATATTTAAAATATTATTATTATCATTCATCAAATTGAAATAATTTAAAACAAATTATATTTCTTCGCATATATTAAATCAAATTTCTAAATGACTACAACACAGTTACAATATTGCTCTTTACAAATATCGATATACTCACGTTTTCTATGTATTTGTATTAAATTAACTAATTATTACTGAAATTAATTAGGAGTTCAAAATCGTTAATCATCAAAGAACTTGAGTTAATTGAATTTCAACTGCTTCAATATATTTTTGTAAGCTTGTAGCACTGAAATATGTATATATCATCACCAACCCTTTTTTAACGTCCCACTGCTGGGCACGGGCCTCCCTGAGTACGAGGGGGATCAGGCCATAGTCCACCGCGCTGGCCTAGTGCGTGTTGGCGGACTTCACATGTCGCACGAAAACTTTCTAGGTTTTCTCAGACATGCAGGTTTCTCACGATGTTTTCCTTCACCGTAAGATAAGTGGTAATCATGATTCAGGTGCGAGACCCGGATTTGAACCCGCATACATTATCCAAGCGAGCGCGTTACCGCTGAGCTATCACTCTCTCTTAAATATGTATATATGTATTATGTATATTGTATATGTGATATAAAGGGTTTTGGCTTATGGGTTTCACTTAGGATGAGCAAAAAGCAAGTACAAAATAAAAATAATAAAGAAAATATTGTAGTAGTTCCGAGGGGTATCATAACAGAAATTCTAAGACAGTTTTATGTGAGAGACAAAACGGATTTGGCGTTTATTTTTATCGTGAATATAGCGTGATTCTTTCTGCCTGTTATATTTCTATGGTCTGGAGGTCAAAAACGTTATTTTTACAGGCAAATATACAATTTGTGCCAGCTTATGTGGAATAAGCTTTTTACTTTTATATCGACTACATCAGCTAACAAAGATTATTATATTCTTTATCTTCTATATATATATAATGAAAATGGTCTTCGTTTGAGGCTCAATCACGCCTAAACCACTGATCGAATCGACATGAAACTACCACCATTCGATGCGAAATTTATCCTAGATGGTTTATGGCTATCTATTTTTTGAATTCCAACATTCCTTCATTTTTTTATTGCTGTTTTACTTTTATGAACATTTATTCCGCTAATAAAAACAAAAGATAAGCATTTTCTCTTGATTCTTTTGTTTTCATGGATTTCAGAGTATATTAAACGGATTATGGTTTTTTACATTCAGCTAAGAATCTACTCACGGTAGTGGAGAACGGCTGGACCAATTGGGCTTTTTTTCTTTATCTTCAGAATTGTCAGGAAAAAGTTTTGTATGTAAAAAAAATTTAAAAAATTCCGATAAAAAGTTAAAAATTTCGATGATAATCGAAGAATTCCCATCTATATAGTCACTCACCACGAAATATCGGGAACCATAAGAGTTAGAAACGTGAAACTTGGTAGGAATATTACTTTTGCTATGTAGAGGTCAGCTATGAATAGATTTTAAGAAATTCATCCCCCAAAGGGGGTTGCGGGGGCGTTAACAATGAACGATTCCCGTTTTTAAACTATAGCTCCTATAGACTTCAAATTTGGTAGGAATCTTCTGTAAGAGGTGTAGAAAGAGGCTATGAACGAATTTTACGATAGCTCACCCCGCAGGGGGTTGCGGGGGTGGGTATTAACAATTAATATTTTTAATTTTCCAGCTAAAGCTCCTACAAGCTCCAAATTTTGTAAGAATTTTCTATAAGTGATGCGAAAATGATTTATGAACAAATTTTACGATATCCCACCCCAAAGAACTTTACATGTAGCTATCCAATCAACGGACTAAGAATTTTACATTCATTTTACTTTTGCAGACTACATAACCGACGAATTCTTTTATTGCGGGATCGCGGAAATGTAACAGATTAAAATGAATGCATTTTCCAAGCACTTGAGATGTGGAAAAGAAATTTAGTTACTTAATCCAATAAAATTCATAAAAAAAATGAACAATTAATTTTCTACAAAAAATTGATGTCACGGAGAAAATGTAAGTTAACAGAAAATTCGTCGCACTTGAACCTAGACAGATTTCAACTTCACATATGAGACTTGCAATGACTTAAACTTAAACTTTCAATGCTCATTTCAAATTTTTTTCTTCATGTCAATTATTAATAATTTTTGGAAGAAAGGCACGGAAATGTTATAATGATTGCACATTGAAAGTTACAATGAATATTAGTGAGAAAAATCGATGGAATTCGGAATTTGTGTAAGTCTAAACAATATCGATGCTTACAGTTCTATCCGCGGGGCCTATTTATGTTCATACGAAAATAGAAAAAAAGGAGAATAATAAAAATATTAAAAAAACAATAAAAATGAAACATAAAATGTAATTTATTTCCTTTGCCAATTCGCCCAGCGAAGCGGGCGGGAAACGGCTAGTTGCACTATAAAACACATAGGAATAAAAATTTTAGTTAGCAAAGGTGGACTTATCTCTAGAAGAGATCTCTTCTAGCCAACCCATGGATAATAAAAGTAAGAGATAGTGGTTAAAAAACAACGGGCCAAACACGTGCAGATGTAATAGAATACAATTAATTATTATTAATACTATATAATATATACTAAAAGGATAAGTAAACATACATACATATGTTTATAGATATACAATATACTTAAATAATACATATATAAATACATAATATATAATATATATACTGTATAATAATAGCTAATCTGATTATTAAGGTGCGATTTGCTTCAGAAGATACTGCTACAGAAGATTGTGAAAAATATTAGGTGTTATTGATCATAATGATGTGAGTAATAATTTGAGAGAGTAGTGAGTTTATTTTCAGCGCCAGCAGTCGCGGGTTCGAGTCCTGCTGGGGCATTCATTTGTTGAGCACGAATGTCTGTACAAACTGGGTGTGTGTGTATTTATAATATGAACTAGCGACTCGCCCTCGCTTCGCTCGGGCTCTTCCCTAGATTTAGCACAGGCAAAGCCGCGGGATCCGCTAGTTATGCATATAAACCTTCCTCTTGAATCACTCTATCTATTAAAAAAAACCGCATCAAAATCCGTTGCGTAGTTTTAAAGATTTAAGCGCACATAGGGATATAGGGACAGAAAAGGCGACTTTGTTTTATACTATGTAGTGATGTATATAAAATTATATATATCAACTATCTGGTAGCTTAGGCTTAGCTACCAGGCTTTCAACATAAAGAATTATTGTTAATTTCATTTTATATTGAATTACAAAATAAAATATTAGTCCCTATAAGTTTCTTTCGCCAATGCTTCTCAGGTCAAAAATGACTTGAGGAGACCTTAAATACAAACTTCGCCAAAACTACAATTTCTCTAAGATAAGAGATATCAGAAGTCAAAATTCACAGTTTGCGTACAAAATTGTCTGACCCTAACAAAGATAACCGTACCTTGTGATACTGATACATAAACATTTCTGATGTCACTTAAAAATCCAAAGCGTATTCCAAAACAAAATACTAGTACATCAGTGAAACAATTATTTTGTTAACACATGACAATTTTATTCGAAGTACCGGAGTGGCCGTAAATTCTCGTACGGCAACAAAATCTTTTACTCTCATGGCTAGAATGATAGCGTGTACGTTTTGTAAATGGCAATTCGTCCGCATTCGCTTGTTTTATAACGCAACTCTATTTTTCTTCGAAACTGTCGTAAAAATGAAACACATCAATCCCGTTCAAATTCCAATACGAAAGATATTATTTGGGTATATTTGACTTAAATGGATATATATTTATATAGAGTAAACTAGCGACTCGCCCTCGCTTCGCTCGGGCTCTTCCCTGGATTTGGCACAGGCAAAGCCGCGGGTTCCACTAGTTATGCATATAAACCTGTCTCTTGAATCACTCTATTAAAAAAATCCGCATCAAAATCTGTTGCGTAGTTTTAAAGATTTAAGCATACATAGGGATATAGGGACAGAGAAACTTTGTTTTATACTATGTAGTGAAGTAACTAGCATTTCCCGAGGCTCCGCCCGCGTTCTAAAGACCGGAAACAGAATAGATTTTACGTACCGTGTGATGTTTTATAGCCGGTTTGTAACGGTTACTTAAGATTTCTCAGAAATGAGATATTTACAAGCAGTAAAAGGTATATTTTTTCTTTTAAGTTAGTTTTTACGTATGTTATATATAAAGGTTTAACCTATTCGTAAGCATTAAATTAAAATGTAATCTTTTAAAAAGCACGACCTTGTCAAGAGTCAAAAGTTATCAAATTCACAGTTATCAAAATATGTTTTGTTTTTTTTTCTAAATATATACTTATACTAGTCATTTATTCTTACTTCACTCAGGTTCATCGATATGTGTGGTTAATTTCTTGTGTGGAATCCTAATTCCCTAATTAGTGAAGAAAAATATCGTGAGGAAACCGGTATGTCATGCTTAGTAAGTTTTAAAGTTAGCATAATACATATCGAGTATTTTTAAACACTAGCGGACCCTACAGACGTTGTCCTGTACATATAGAAAATTTTTATAAACTTTTGCTCCCGGTGAAATGTTTTAGTATGCATGCGCAAAACAGCGTTGCCTAGCAACGACTTATTTATAATTGAATATGTCATTTATTGTGCAAATGTATAAATAACTAAATAATATAAAAAATACATTATCTAGTGGACCGAATTGTGAATCTAAACCATTCTCGAATACACTCGAACACACACAAAACATTTCATCAAAATCGGTCCAGCCGTTTAGGAGGAGTTCAGTGACATACACACTCACAGAAGAATTATATATATAAACATTACAATTAGTCAGCGCAGTATTCACATTATAACTTTGTTATTTCATGTAATTGCAATAATATGGTGTATTTTTATTTGATAGTAGTACCTACAATATGTATTTTAGCATTAACTATAACACAAAAGAACTAAACGAAAATCGATTCATCCGTTTGGGAGCTACGATACCACAGATGGACACGTTAAACTTATAACACCCCTCTCTTTTTGCGTGAGAGGTTATAAACGAAAATTGTCAAAAAGTCGAGTAAGTGTTAAGTTAAGAGGCTTGTGCTACGGATACCAGATAGTTAATGTACTACATATATAAATTTTAAATACATACATATTATAAATCATCCATGACTGGAGTACAACAAATGAATGCTCAATCCCGCGACCGCTTGCGCAGAAAGTAGGGTCACTACCAACTGAGCCAAACGTGTCGTCGAAGTGTACTGAAATGGATACTTATTTGATTTTGGAATACGAAATCATAAGAATACATTTAATAATTAAAATTTAGCAAAGTACGAATTAAAAAAACTTAAAATTCAGCTTAAAAATAAAACACATTATTTCTTTTATAACATTTATTTTTATCTATATATCATTAAGCAGTGTTATCGCTTATATTCATTTACTTGAAATTATTCTTAGTCATTCTCATTTTATATGTGTTACCTATTTTAGATTATTATTTTAGGTGTCTTTCACTCAGACCGACAATTACTTTACCTTTTGAGATGCTTACGATATCTACTTGAGAGGGACACTCTGCTGTAAACTCTTCTCCCAGAGGCACTTTATAAGGCAACAAAATTCTTAAATCCTTATTAACAATCGACCAGTGTCCTTCACTGACATTAAGCATTTCTGGTAAAACTCGTACATCTTTAAACCCCTCGAAGTCTCCTTGTCCTTCTACGTTAGTAATTATTAGTCCATTTTCAATGTTCACTTTAACATCTAAGTTGTTGGCATCTGGCAAGGAATATTTGATGATGTATGCTTCATCTCCGTATAAAATGGTTGGTGTAATTGTGACATTTTCACTACAGAATTGGCCAAGGGATGATTGGGCAGAAAAGTATTGTTGCCCAATACTAGTAATTTTTTCGTCTATTGTTTGTTCATGATGGTGGCAATTCCATCGATGATGACGATGACGACCCCAGTGACCATATGAATATTCCACAAAAGCTAATATCACAAGCACAGAAAGTATACGAAACATGACTCTAAGTAACTGAGACGTGAATGAGGACTTCTCATGCATCAAAATGTTTATATTGTGTTTCATGCGAATATCAGCCTCGATAAGAAAATAATAATATGTCGTTGGGAATTCTTAATTGAACAAAGACTAATAATTAAAATATAATTGAATGAAAATTTTATGAAAATACATTACATAAATTTTAGAATATTGTAATTATGTACGATTAAGGAAATTAAAAGTCAATTTTAAGCGTACATTTTTATTATGATAATGATTTAGTGTTAAGTTAGTGTTTGTTTAATGTATTCATATTAAATATACAATCATTTTACATATAAAGTTAAAGAGTTTGTTTGTTTGTTTGCTACTACTGGTCCGATTTGAAAACTTATTTTTGTGTTAGGTAGTCCGCTTATCGAGGACGGCCATTGGCTATAAAAAATCACAGTACGACTAAGAGGAGCGGAGCATCAATGAAAAATGTTGTAAAAACGGACGGAAAACGAATTTGATTTCCGGTCTTTTGAATGCATGCGAAGCCAGGAAATGCTAGTATATAATAATCTCACGCAAGGTTTACGTGCTCTTAGAATTATCTATCTACTATGTACCTAGAGTTAACACGTATGTTCCTAGGGACGAACCAGAGCAAAGCGACGGTGAACCACTAGTATTCATTAATTATACGTCAGTAAAACCCATCTCCGCGTATTCTGATAAGTTAGTGATATATTGAGCAAATTTATTATTTTGTTATGTATTAAATAGCACGGGTAAAGGTTAGTTCAAGATAAACAGACAGCTTCCCCTCAAAGTGCGTTCACTTTGTCGTGGTGAGGGGAAAGAGGGGGGGGGGTCTGTTAGTGGTTTGGTTCTCAGTAGCTTCCGGTAATCCCACCGGATATGAAACCAAGAAACGCAGAGTGGGCTGTGGAGTAACCCCTTGGCCGTACGGTCCTTTCGGCGACCTGCCGGGTCGTCGGGGCGTCGTAGTTGAATGCGTAAGCGATTATGCGATTTTTTATTAATACGGATGATTGAGTTTTAGTGGGAAGCACTAGCTTGTGTTGAGCCCCACATAACAACCGGTTACCCAAGAATTATAAAAACAGACAGTTGACAGCAATACAAATCTGTGCATCGTAATTTTTTTTTGGAAAATCTTACTGAAATACGACACCTACAAAGGCCAAATCTATAGTTTATAGATTTTTTTTCTGTCTCTCTGTGGACACATTACGAGTAAACCACTGAATAGTTTTTGATAAAATTTGGTATGATGATAACTGGCTATCTATCTGGTAACATATAGCATACTTGTAACGGCGAGAAAATAGGTATCTAATTGTAAGAAATGTATACTAAATGTTGAAATCCCAACGAACGAGGGTGAGTCGCTAGCTGCGAATATATCTTAGATCTATTCATACTTGATTTATAATTCTTGGGAAATACATTGACGCATACCACCTGAAGGAAACAGGTGGTTATGTGGGATTCACCGGCAAGCCAGTACTACCCACTAATCACGTCTTAATGGGGCGTCGCAGGATCGCTTGCGCATTCTTCTACGACGCCCCGACGACCCGGCTAGTCTGTCAAAGCCGATCACACAGCCAAGAGGGTTGCTCCACAATCCACTCTGCTATCCAGAGAAATACCAGGAGCAACCCCCAAGACACATCGCCCACCGAAGTGGGACCTTTCTACACCGCCCACCGAAGTGGGCCCTCCCAGCGCATTTCTTGGCTTCGCGTCCGGCTTACGGTCGCTACTGAGCCCCGAACCATGACAAGGAACACACATTGGGAAGAGGGGGGTAGATCTATTCATACTACCTCAACTACCATAACGATATTAAATCAACATAATAACACTGAGTGCAACAAATACCATACATTACAGAATAATTTATTATTCCACTAAGTTCCTTACCTTATGGTTACAAAATACCCCGTTACAATTTCATTGCTATCTTATTCGAAAAGGTAATGATATTCTTGTCACGAATTTCCCGAAGGTAGAAAACAATTCATGGGGAAAGATAAAGGTATTAAACAATATTCAGTGACTCTTGGTCTAGAAAGTCCGTACGTTATGATTAAAAGCTTAGTAGTATCTGTGTATACATGTTTATATTTTCATATGTATGTGGTTCAGTTTGTAGTAACGCTATGTACTATCTGTGCCAGAGGTCGCGGGTTCAAGTACCGCTTGAGGCATTTATTTGTTGAGTACGATTGTTTTTACTCAAGTCATGGGCATTTATATTAATTATAATATATTTCATATAAATGCCCGTGATTGGAGTATTTAAATTTATATATGTGTAGTGAAGTAACTGGTATCCGTAACACAAGCCTCGTGTTGTTATTAATGTCCCAACATATTTATTTATTTTTTGTTATATAACACAGATTGACATTTAAAAACGTGAAAATAATAGTAGATAGCATTATAATTTTACATACGTATTAAAATTCTGTACAATTTTGCAGTATCTGCCCTTACATGGGTATGATATGTAAATTGGATTCGTTTCATGAAATGCATTTGGTTGTGGAAAATTGCAAAGTCGTTGTTGACGCAGTATTGTAGGTGCTCAGTCTAATTGTTATGGATAATGAGAGCTTAAAGCGCTATTCAAACCCATTTTTAAACTAGATTTTTGAAACTCACAATACAGGTTTTGTTTTATATATTGTACTAGCTGACCCAGCGAACTCTGTTCCGCCAGAATACAAATTATTGATTATTGATGTCTGAGAAAAATATATTATAATTATCAAATTTTCAACCATACTTAACCATAGGCAGCATTACGTTAGGCTGTCATTTGCGTTTTTGTTATACCACGTTTTATAGTGACTTGTATTCTCTTTGACGTTTTATGTCACGTCACATGAAAACGCGGTCGAACGGGATAAAAAGTCTTTCTAGTCTAGTCCTATGTCCGTCTCCTGGTTCTAAGCTAGCTCCCCACCAATTTTCAAGCAAATCGGTTCAGCCGTTCTTGAGTTATAAATAGTATAGATTTCGTATATTTGGCGACACGTTGGCTCAGTGTGTGGTGACCCTGCTTGCTGCGCCAGCAGTCGCGGGTTCGAGTCCCGCTGGAGCCGTTCATTTGTTAAACACGAATGTTTGTACTCTAGTCATGGGTGTATTTATTTATAATATGTATGTATTTAAAAGCTATATATTTGTAGTGTATAAAACAATCTGGTATCCATAATACAAGCCTCGTTGCTTACCATGGAACTAGATGGCGCTGTATGTTAGTGTCCCAACATATTTATTTCTTTATTTATTTATTTAGCCCTTTTTAATATATCACTGCTGAGCACGGGTCTCGCTTATAGTTTTATTAGGTTGAGACTACGATAAGGGGACGAGTACGGATGGGATAATTTCACATGTCTTTGAGTAACTAGCTGGTTTCCTTCAACTTCTTTCTTCACAATGATTTCTGTGCCCTAAAGCTCGTACACTTGTTGAAATCCACTTATGAGAAAGAGTATCAGATGTAAGAGACCCGAGACTTGAACTTGTCTCACCTGGTTTTCCAAGAAAGCTGATTAGTATTTGAGCTTCCACTGCCTTTTGTGTATATAAAATTAGGTTTATTTGTAATTTCCAAGTATTTTCTTTTCTTACAGATAATTACTCAAAAAATTATATTAAAATTTTTACTCTATTTATCAAAAATTCCACTAGCTCAGGAAAAATTCTAATAAAATACAACATCTGTAATACTGGACGGAATATCTTCTATATTTAATTAAATAAAATTAATTTGAAATGATAAAAAACATCTTCCATTGAAATAGCCTAAATACGTTCTTATCGTTTCTACAAAGTGTTTTAATCCATAAAATAAATGAAAAGTAAATAAAAAACAAGTTTTTATTTAAATTAACTAAAAATAATAAAAATCCCTTTCATTTAAAACTTTTACTAGATATAACTTATAACGTCACCACACTAATTTTATATGTTGTTGAAGCATAATTTTACATAACTATATCTATATAAATAAAATGATAGAGGTCTGCAGTTGTGCGCGCATCACGGAAAAACTACTGGATAGATTTCAATGAAACTTTCTAATTATTATTTCTTAGACACTTGGCCCTTATCAAAAAAAATGATTGCGATATCTTCATTTAATAAAAAGTTATTAAAGTTTCAAGAAACAACGATTTGTATATGCACTGCGTGTTTAGTGATGTATGTTTCCTTCTCGCGGAGTAGTGGGGCAAGCGGCGTAGCGCACATGCGGAAAACTTTGTTAATATTTCAAGCAACGCGGACGAAATCGCGGGTATCAGGTAGTTTTTTTATATAAGTTATTTAAACTACGTAGTAATATACCAGCGTATTGCCTTTTATTTTCATCAGGCGTTATATATTATCATGTGACGGTGATTTAAAATTAATTATGTATATTTTTCTTATTGGAATTATCCACATTATTACACACATCGCTATCTAGTTAAGTGTTAAGCATTACGTTAACCTAATCTGTGTTAAGCTACGAAGCTTGTGTTACGGATACCAGATAGTTGATATATTACATATATAACATAAAATAAGTACATAATATAAATACAAACACCCATGACTGGAGTACAAGCATTTGTACTCAACAAATGTATACCCCCAGTGGACTCGAACCCGCGACCGCTATCGCAGCAAGTAGAGTCGCTACAAACTGAGCCAAACGTGTAGTCAAATACGAAAATACAAAACCTTGTAGCGAGATTTAATTACTTATATTCACTTATATATGCCATTTTTAAGACCTACAGTGTTCTAGTTCATTAGATGTACTTGTAAAGATTTTGCCGCAGTGTAAGCTATAACAGAGCTCAGTCATATTATATAAAATAACATTCAAATTATTTATATACCGTCTTTCGCTCATTATATTAGCTAAAATAAACGGACACAAATGTATTAGAAAATGACTTTATTTTATACTATGTATCAGTACATCAGCACATATAAATAAAATTGAAGTGTCTGTCTGAAAGTATATGGGGTCCTTACATAAAAAATCAATTTACAAAATGTTTATCTGTCTATCTGTCAGTTTGTTACGGCTATGGTCTTAAACGGCTGGACCGATTTTGACCAGACTTTCACTCTTAGATAGCCAATTTTATAAGGAGTAAGTTAAGCTACTTTTATTTTATTAGAAAATAATAAATATCGCTTAATTTATATAATATAATTTTAATCATAAAATATACAATAGAATTTTAAATTACTAAATGAAGTCGAAGCCGAAGGGACTTGTACAATAGTATATTCCCGAGTAGATAAAAATTTTATATCTTCGTACATATAATTGGATCCCTAGACGACGATGAAAAGCGTCAGCCACTGCCTTGTCGTTAGAGGTTTTTTCACTTTTTTATTAATTCTAAATGCGCGTGTCTATGACAGATTTTAAAGGATTTTTAGCCATGGAAATAAATTATAAAAAATCTGCTATTGAAATATCATTTCTATTTGAAATAGCTCGTTACGGTAAAAATTATTTACATTATAAATTGAATTATTCTAAATTTTATTCAAGGAAGAAATTTTATACTAACTTCAGAACTGTTTGAGGATAATAATATATCCTAAGTAGAATACTTCTGTGGTATGTAAAACTTTGAATGAAAATAATTTTGTATAGCCATTTAAAAACAATCTTGAATAAGTTAGCGATTAGTTTATTTTCTTTTATACATACAACATAAAAAAAATACCTAGGTATGTAATATACAAAATGGAAAGCATATTTTAATTTCAATTTAATTTGAAATAATATTTTCCCATCGGGACTTGAACTCGGGCCTGCTGGCACAGCAAATAGGGTCAACTGAGCCCTATTAATATCGTCAAAAATTCATACCAATCAATCAATAAAAATCCCTTCTATTTATGCTATAATATCTTTCGCTTTATGAAACCGATTCCCATTAATCAATTAGCAAACTCGGCCAACATTTAGTTTATATATGATTAACTAGATACACACTTTCGCTTCACTCGGGGCCCAATATTTAGCACGAGCAAAGCCGCGGGTTCTGCTAGTAAATGCATACAAAAACTAAACAAATTATATATAAATACCTTCGTCAAGAACCACTCTACCTATTGGCGAGAACAGCATGAAAATCGTTGCAGTGGTTTTTGAGTTTATCGCGAACAGACAGACAGACGCGGCAGAGGACTTTGTTTTATAATATATAGTGATGAAGAAATAAAGTGTACAAATCAAACAATTTAATAAAAAAAGTTTTGTTCCAGTGTGTACCCGTCCCGGGGCTGGGGTTTCGAAGAGGATCTTACCGATGCGTTTGCCGCCGCGGTTTCTACTTTCCCAACACGACCGCTGAAAACAGATTCTATAATGGAAGCGATATCGAAGAAGAATACGAAAAACATTTATCTGTAGGTACATTATTAAACGTGAGATAACCTTGTATTCAGTCCTCTTTAATGTTCCACTGCAATCCGAGGAGGATCCGACCATGGTGTACTTTACTTCACTTGTCTTTCGAAAACTTGCTAGGTTCTCTCAGACATGCAGGTTTCCTCATGATGTTTTTCCTTTCTGCAAGACAAGTTGATCTGTGGTAATCATGATACAAATGATTCGCATATGAAAATATCACACGGAATACACCAAAATATCACTAAAAAACTCGGATTTGAACCCGTAAAGTTAATGAAGATAAACTCATGAAATGCCTAAAAATATGTAGTAAAAATATTTTTTTAGTTTCAATATGCCATTTAAATCAAAATAACTGGGCAGATAAAAACAGTTTTTGGGGTTCTTATTTTTATGCATATAATAGTTAGTTTTACATTCAAACTTTTATTTTTAACTATTCAAAATTTCGGAACTAATCTCAGGAACTACTGGTCCAAATAAAAAAATCTTTTTCTGCTGGATAGTCCGTTTATCGAGGTATAGGCTATATTACATCACGCTACGACCAATAGAAGCGGAGCATCAATGCAAAATGTTGCAAAAACGAGCGAAAAATATATCTTTTTATTATTAGCCTTTAGAACGCAAGCGAAGTCGCGGGAAAGGCTAGTAATATATAAATTAAGCAAAGTACCTTATGTATGTGGATCTTTTATTTGGTGGATTTTGATGAGCATAATATTATAATCTCTTTTCATCTATTTCTATTATGTATGTATTTAAACTTATATATTATGTAGTATATCAACTATCTGGTATCTGTAATACAAGCCTTGTAGCTTACCACGGAACTAGATGGCGCTGTTGTAAAAATTGTCCCAACATATTTATTTATTTATTTATCTTTTCAATAATAATTATATTACACGTATATATATACTGAACCGCAAATAGAAAGGGTCAGTTAGAAAATCTTCAATATCTTGGAATGTAAATGCGTAGTTTTTGTACTTAGTATTCAAAAATACCAAGTACAAAAACTACGCATTTACAATTTATATTTAATAAAAACAAAAAGCTTGAATTCATTTTTTTATTTTCATTTTAGCACATTAAATTATTCTTTAATTTAGTCTTTATTTCATAAAGCTAGGTCAGACGGTACTTTTCTAACCAACCCTTTTTCTTAATGGTCCAGTTTAGTAGAATAATTTAAACCTTTAAAGCGAATATCAATATTATGAATAATTAAATAATATTTTTTTTATATTATATAAAGCATCTTGGCTTTCATGAACAAAGGATAGTCTAAAATACTATTACAATATCCTACATTGCACGTTGCACGTTGAAGTAATATTGAAGTACTTTGAACTGTAACTCTACTGCATTCTATTTATATTATGTATAATATTTATATTATGTACCTATGTATTTAAAAATTATATGTGTAGTATACCAACTATCTGGTATCCGTAATACAAGCCTCGTAGCTACCGCGGAACTAGATAGCACTGTTGTAAGAAATGTCCCAACATATTTATTTATATATTCATCTAAGACATGGAAGACATCTTC
Organism: Boloria selene; assembly: GCA_905231865.2. Lineage (NCBI taxonomy): Eukaryota > Metazoa > Arthropoda > Insecta > Lepidoptera > Nymphalidae > Boloria > Boloria selene. Next base: position 1,350,073 of record HG993132.1, read on the forward strand.
CACTGTACACACGCCATAATTGGGAGAATTTACTTTGCAAAAAAAATTAAATAATAAAATTATTATTTTAGAATCAACATAACCTATACTCTAAAGCAGTAGAGTATGAATGCCTGCCGTGTGCTGAAGGCTGTGAGGCGTGTGTAGACGGTTCTCCCTGCGTAGCCGCTCTGAACTGGGTCGTTCGAACTACTATCTTCGCGTTGGCGTGCTTCGTTATCTCCTGCCTCCCTTTCATTGTATACTTTACCATCAAATACGGACATGTTAGAGTAAGTATTATTATTAATTATTTACTAGTGATACTAAATCTACGGTTAATCAAAATAATATATTTTTATAGTTTGTTTGTGAGAATAAAGAAAGAAGTTTAGTCCGTAGTTTTACAAAATTAAAGATAATTTTGTAATACTCCGGATGATTATTTGATTATTTATTATTTCATGTGATACGTTTCATGTCAAATAGGTACTTAACTTAATTTTTTTTTTGGTCACAAATAAATATTTCACTCTTTTTATGAACGAAACACATAGTAATTTAAAAAATATTCTTCTTTTTCCATATACTTAGTGGGAATATAATAAATTCACACTTCAAAATATAAAAAAAAACACACCAAAAATGATTGCAATAGTAATTTTTGATACATTTTCTGAAACCTCCAGGTGGTGCGTGCAGCTAGTCCTGCACTACTCAGAGTGATAGTACTTGGGGCTCTTCTCATTTACTCCACAACCCTGGTTATGTATGGGAGGCCGACCGTCTTCACATGCACAGCCAGGGTTTGGCTGCGGGAAGTTGGTTTCTGTTTGACATATGGTGCCTTGATGCTGAAAACTTGGAGGTAAATTTTGGAATGCTAATTTTTTATTTCTTGGGTTATTTTCTTGCTGTAAAAGTTGGTAGATTCTTTGGAGTTTCAAATTAAATTTAGAACTCAACAATAATAATTGTTATTATTATGAACTTTGTGTTTTTATTCAATCAATCATCATTAAAGCCTTCAAAAGTTATTCAAAACGCTACAAATAATTTACATCTTAAGTGATTAGACGGTAAATTCACACCTCGTCTTCGCATTTAGAACTAGATTGCAGAAGCTATTACAGAACTGTGCGTCCTGCGATAGTGCAAAGCATTGCAATCCCTCTAATAGAATTGTTAAGTGATACAAACAGAAAATACGTACTTAGTTCTCGGTAAATAGGGATTTGTTAAGCTTTCAATGGAATAGGTATATCTAATCTAATATATAAAATTCTCGTGTCACGGTGTTTGTAGTTAAACTCCTCCGAAGCGGCTTGACCGATTCTCATGAAATTTTGTGTGAGATTTTCAGGCATCCTACGGATCAACCCAATGAGGTTGATTAGCAATTAAAAAAATGAACGCGGGCGAAGCCGCGGGTAAAGCTAGTAGTTTTATAATTTTAACACATTTCTAATAGTTAGTTTTGAAACTTTTAAGTTCCAACTTCCAAACAACTTAAAACCAAAGAACTTAAAAGTTTTACTATAGTGGTGTCTTTTTAAACTTTCGAAAGCTCTTTAAAATCAAATAAATGAATGAAATCAATATTCAAAATCTTCTTAAGCAATGTTCGCAAATATACTTTATTTTTTTTAAATATCCGCAAAATTTTGTGGTTTTTGAACTTATTACCGATTATTTTAATTAGAGTGATTAGACTGTATTCTAAGAAATATTCATGAAACTTTAACAAAAGCATTAATATTCATCCGAATACTGTAAAATTTTGGTAAAATTTGCTTTTTTATTTTATAAATTATAAATCATTTTTATAAAATGCTATTATTATAGTATGAAAACGAAATTTTTATAAGATAATTTCCAATTAACAGCTTTTCACTAAATACATATGAAAGTATACACGGTACTAACATCATCTGTTTATTCCGACTAATCTCTGAAACGGCTGAACCGATTTTGACGGGACTTTCGCTCTCAAATAGCTAATGTTATAAAGAGTAACTACTTCGATTTTAGAACTTTTTTATTTTAACTAAGACAAACCCGAGCGAATGGAGGATGAATCGCTAGTATATAATACAGTTGTTGTATTTTCATATAATATAGTTGTAATGGAACAGTTTTATGACTACATTCATAAAAAAATCTCTAAAGATAAAAAGATGCTATTAGCGTATATTCCTCTGTGTCGTAGTAAGCTCGTTTTATTTACCCATCTATTTTTTCGGGCTGAGGTGTATTATATTATAGTTATGAAATTTCGTATTTTTTGTACCGAATGTAAATTAAAATATTTAACAAGTAAAATATTAATCAAAATTTCTTCAATTTTATTATGATTTCAATCCAAAATCTACTCATAATTTTTTTGTAACTTCATTACTGTTGACTGTTTCAATAAATGTTTTCTAATAATATTTTATGTACAAATTCATCTCAGTTAGAATGTTATATGTTATACTAACCTTTTCCGCTCCGCTCGCTTTCCAAACACTGAAAATCAAAAGAAATATTTTCTCCCGTTTTTGCAACATTTTTCATTGCTGCTCCGCTCCTATTGGTCGTAGCGTGATGTAATATAGCCTATAGCCTTTCTCGCTAATCGGACTATCCAACACAAAATTTTTCAATTCAGACCTTACTGAGATTAGCACGTTCAACCAAACAAACTCTTCAGCTTTACAATATAGTATAGATATCTATCTATTGTATCTAGTGCAAACCCTTCTAAATCAGAATCGTAAAATACACGAACTCCAAACTGGACTACGTACTAGAAGCAATTTATAACCCACAAGGCAATTCCAAGCAACATCTCTGAATAGCCTCTCTGGTAATAGACTTAATTCGACACGTCGATCGGTCAAGGGATCTACACTCTGAGGTGATAGTCCACTGATCACTTCCTTTACCAATTCACTGTGCTTTGTAATATCTATTTGAACTTTACAACTTGTCTAAAGCTATGTACGACTTCGCCGATTTTAAAAAGCTTTCAATTTTGTTTTTAACGGATCAAAACAATTATTAGATTCAGAAAATCTATTTATCAATCATAGAATTGTCTTTTTTGTTTCATTAAGGACGGAACGAGGTGGATGAGGTGATAAGTCGCTAGTATATAGATACTAGCTATTCACTCTTGTTCTGTTGGGTTCATCCCGCCGCGCCGTACCTATCACTACATAGTATAAAACAAAGTCGCTTTCTCTGTCCCTATATCGCTATGTATGCTTAAATCTTTAAAACTACGCAACGGATTTTGATGCGGTTTTTTTTCAATAGATAGAGTGATTCAAGAGGAAGGTTTATATGCATAACTAGCGGATCCCGCGGCTTTGCCTGTGCTAAATCTAGGAAAAAGCACAAGCGAAGCGAGGGCGAGTCGCTAGTTAATCGATAAAATACATAATGCATATAGTAAAATATTCTATATATTCATATTTCAATAAGATTAGCCAAACAATATTCATTATACAGTTTTAACTAACTTAGTACTTTACTTTATTATTTGTGTACTTAGATTAAAAATATAAAAAAATATAAAATATATAATTATTCTCAATAAATATGTACTTTCCTGCTAATTTTGCTTTGTTTAAAGATAGATAAAAACTTTATTACACACAAAAGAAGAGTGACAAAGGCGGTCTTATTGTTACGAGCAATCTCCTACAGACAACCTTTGGTGAAAGGATTAGTGAAACTGTAGACGGAACGTTTGATCAATACTAAATATACCCTATACTAACATTATAAAAATTAGTTTACAAACATACTCGTAAATACATTCATAACACAAAAATATATACATGTACACAAAATAAATGAAATTTCTATAATAAAAGTGGCCTAAGTTACTCCTTATAACATTAGATATCTTGGAGTGAAAGTCTCGTTAAAATCGGTCCAGCCGTTTCAGAGATGATTCGAAAGAAATAGACAGACAAAAATTTTACATATAGTTTTTTTATGTACATAAATACTGTATATACCTTCATATGAATTTAGTGAAAAGCTGTTAATTTGAAATTAAAAACAGACTTTTTAATTTTATTTATTCGTATTGATACACGAACTCGAACACACGAATACATTTATAATCTATAATATATATATATATATATATATATATATATATATATACATAATATATCTATACTACTATTGTAAAGAGAGAAAAATGTTTGTTTTTAGTGAGAAACTGAACAGATTTTGATGTAATTTTGTATGAAAGTAATTTAAAATCCAGAGAATATTCTCTGGGTTTTAAATTATTTTTTATCATAATTTTAATTACATATTTTTTATCCTAAAAATCATACTCCAATAAGTAATCTATCTACATTTAACAAAAATCTTTTAAATTAAATCATCTTTCAGCATAAACTTCTGGTAATGTGGGTGCATAACCCGAAATTAATACGCACTAACAAAGATTTGCGAGTATTTCATTAGGCCCAGTGATTTTATAGACAGATGTGGCAACGTTATTCCTTTCTCCCAATAAAATCCCCCATTTGAAAGGCTTCCAGTTTAATTTTCGTATATCTGATATTACGACTTTCATTGGAGCTGTAAAAATTGTTTCACTTGATTGAAAATTCATACGTAATTGATATTTTTATGATTAAATCCGGATAAGTGCGATTTGAACTTGTCTATAATATGTTTATGCCTTAATGTCGTTAAGAGACAATATAATTATTGTTAAATAAAAATTATAAATAATAGCGCTCTAGAGTAGAAAAACTAAGGGAAGCAGGTTCAATCCCCAAAGTTCTTGCACTTTTGATATTTTTACTTCCGAATCATTTCCACTTGTCTGATGGTGAAAGAAAACATTGTGAGGAACCCTTCTTGTCAAAACCTAATTAGTTCTCGAAAGGTATTTGAATTCAGTCTGATACTCTACGTATATTCTTCTATCTTGAAACGAGAGACATGTGCCTAGCAGTTGTATGTTAAAAAGGGCTAAATGCATACGCTATACTTACATACAATTTTTCGCGATTTAAATAAAGAAATTTAAATAAGAAATATTATTGTCACTGGACTTCGAAAGTAAAATATCATGTTGCTTATTAAATGATAATAGGAGTGTGATTCATTTTCCGATAAATTTAACAATGCCCATGGGATTCGCGATTCCAAAGTCGTCTTCTTACGCAATAAAAATTTATTAATAGAATTATTTTAATTATAATACTAGCAATTGGTTCTGGTTTTGCCTGGTGAAGTAATAATTAATTGAAACACCCATATTATGTATATATGATGACACGTTTGGCTCAGTGGATAGTGACCCTGCTTTCTGCGCCAGCGGTCGCGGGTTCGAGTCCCGCTGGGGGCATTCATTTGTTAAACCCGGATGTTTGTACTCCAGTCATGAGTGTCTATATTTATAATATGTATGTATTTAAACTTATATATGTAGTATATCAATTGTCTAGTATCCGTACCACAAGCTTCGTAGCTTTCTACGGTACTAGATGATGCTGTGTGTAATAATGTCCCAACATATTCCTAACATATCACTACATAGTATAAAACTAAGTCTCTTTTTCTATCCCTATTTCCCTATGTATGCTTAAATCTTTAAAACTACGCAACGGATTTTGATGCGGTTTTTTTAATAGATAGAGTGATTCAAGAGGAAGATTATGCATAACTAGCGGAACCCGCGGCTTTGCCTGTGCTAAATCTAGGGAAGAGCCCGAGCGAAGCGAGGGCGAGTCGCTAGTATTATACATTTTATGCTTATTTTCACACGCAGTTTATTAGAACAATTTAAAAGTTTAAACGATACAAACAAACAAGCACACATGCGGAATTTAAAAAAAAGCTTCTATTGAAGGTGAATTTTAACTTAACTAGATTAAAAGATATTTTGAAGTGGACATACCTTCCTAGTATTATACTTACTTTTCTAAATTACTTATATTACGAAAGTTACATCATTACTGAGTAATTGAAGAAAACTTTTTGTTTGCAGAATATCAGTGATTTTCCAAGTTCGCTCAGCGAAAGCTGTCAAGATATCGGATATGTACCTATTGCGGCGTATCGGCATAATTGTGGGGGTGGCCTGCGTCTTGCTCTCGATTCGAACCCTTGTTGCACCCCCGGCGGTTATAGTTGGGAGGACGAGAGAAGATTTGAAGGCGTATCTCTGTAATACTGACTGGTGGGACCACTCCTTTACTACGCGTAAGTAAAAATACGCATAATACATTGAAACAAAAATTGAAATACACTTTCCATACTTTTAAAATTATTTAATATCTAATCACTACATAGTATAAACCAAAGTCGCTTTCTCTGTCCCTACATCCCTTTGTACGTTTAAATCTTTAAAACTACGCAACGGATTTTGATGCGGTTTTTTTAATAGATAGAGTGATTCAAGAGGAAGGTTTATATGCATAACTAGCGGATTCCGCGGCTGTGCCTGTGCTAAATCTATGAAAAAGCCCAAGCGAAGCGAGGGCCAGTCTCTAGTTCAGTATAAGTTATTCCTATAGCTATTATTATTTATGATACGCGGATGCTACGGTCACTAAAGCCGTTATGTACGGATATGATACGCTCTTGATACGTTCTAGTGGGCATAGTAGTCCGTGTAGTGCTAGTTTTCGTGTCTGAAACGTTCATAGCACGGTCATAGTATGAGACGGTCTAGCGGACAGACACCTCCGTACGAGACCCAAGCGAGGCTGAGTCTTAGTATTAAATTGAATCTATAACCACACTCTCAACTATTTATTATTTGCATAGAACATGAAGTTAGGTAATAAGAAAAATTTCAAACTTCAACATTTTACTCCAAAAAAATAGATACCAAATGGTTTGATGTAACGAGACGTAATCATAAAGACCCTGATGTATTATAATTTTTTTCATTTTCATAATATATTCTACGTTGAAGCCAACATTTAACTCATGTATAAGGCGGCTGATAAGCGAAACTCGAGCTTGCCAAAAATGTACTCGCAACACATGAAATTTTTATCACGAAGTATATTTACTCTTATGAGACGTAAAATTTGAAGGATATAATATTAATAAAATATTTGCAAAGTATCTTGAATTTGCCAACAGATTTTTTGTCCTGTGATTTTTGTTCTAAAATTTGAGGTAATTAATCTAACTAGTAATTATCCACGGCTTTGCTCGCGTACTTTAAAAATAATGAATAACAATCTGTAACAAATTTCTAAACCATTTTCACGTCTTTAGTTACATTTCTTTGTGAACACCTTACTAATTTCCTTTAACAAAGTACCTGAGATTTCACGATTAATCAGTAAATAGTATTCACGGATACCATTATGATCCAGTAATTGCTTTCGTGATAATTAAAAAAATATTCCTCTAACGAAATAATAAGATATTAGGGGAGATTATATGTAAATGTCTATGCAGTATAAAAATACCGAGATATAATTTTATAAACGTAATCGGAAATATAACGTCAACCATTAATAATTAAAAAACTATGTAACTAGATATAGCAAAAAAATATTATATCCCTCTTCCTCAAATGAGGGTGCAACGGAAAAGAAAAGGGGGAAAAGATAGAGTAAGATAAAATAAATATTTAGGCTGATGCTAGTCGTCTGCTAGTTGGACGAGTAAAATAATTTAGTCGTCAACAATTGTTGGATGACTAAATTATTTTAAAGGCTGTTGCTAGTCATCCGATAATCGTATTAATAAAAAATACATTATTCGTCCGACTATTGTCGGTTTGTACGAATATCTATCACTTCTTTGATTTCTAATATAAAATAAGCGATTTTTATGTGCAGGATATACCTATGCCAAAAATAAATAAAAAAATAACCCTAACCTACCGAGCTGATAATTTATTATTTAGATCCCACCCACTTTTAATAAGTCCAAGAGTTTTTATATGTAAAAGAGCTGGCTCTATAGAGTCGTCCTATGAAATTTACGTTACTAACACTCCCTGAGAGTATGTACCTACATCAAAACAATGTACAAGAAAATGGTATTTTGTAAAAAGTACTATAGAAACGCAAACGCAATTGCATTCACGAGTATGTTAAAACTTAAAAAACAAATTGATTTCTCTTTGAGCCATTTAAGAAGCAAAAAAGTCTCAGTCGCGATATATCAAACACCAATTGTCGGACGAATAATATTTAATTTATTCGTCCACTTATCGGATGAATAGACACTTCGAAATATTTAAATACCTACTTAAATAAATATTTTTTACAGTTACATTACTTTAGATAGCAGTTACCGTTTTTCCAAAACAAAATTTATTAGTTGACCATGATAATAGCTACTCCGATAGCAGTGTGTTGTAGTTAGCTTTAACAGACCTGCCGTCGAAGCGTCTTGTTTGCGTGCGTGAGTGATCCGTGTCGCATTAAGACTGGTTGGCTTATAGTAGTAGACAGTGGTAGCCCAGCGGTAATGCGCTCGCTTGGATAACCGAGTGATGTGGGTTCAAATCCGGGTCTCGCACCTCTGATATTTTCAAGTGCAAATCATTTCTATCATGATTACCACTTGTACCACACGAAGGAAAACATCGCGAGGAAACCTGCATGACTGAGAAAACCAAGCAAGTTTTCAAAAACATGTAAAGTCCGCCTACACGCACTAGGCCAGCGCGGTGGACTATGGCCTGTGCTCCCTCGTACTGAGGGAGGCCCGTGCCCAGCAGTGGGACGTTAAAAAGAGCTGATGATAGTGGGTAGTACTGGCTTTTCTAGTCCTTGAATTCCACATAACTACTTGTATGTAAACAGGACACAGTTAGTATGCGTAAATGCATTTCTAAACATAAAAAAGATTCGATTTCTATTGCTCAAAAATATTTATATTTATTAGGTAAGTATTGTTAATATTTGTATAGCAAGGGTCAACATTAAACGTTAGAAAATAAAGATATTTGTAACCAGTAATTTGCATAAATATCCTAGTAAATTTCCTTTGAAATCTAAACAAAACTTTATATTGACTTTAAATATCGGTTGGTCAGAATTCTGAGAAATGTTCTATAATAATATTATTAATAATTATCCATTTCATTGAGTTTAAGTAGTTCGTTTTTACAAATAAAAACTTATTGTTATTCTACGCTATAGGGAAATAGATCTCCAATAATGAATTTACAGTGTTTCAATAATTATTGATATATATTATAAAAAACAGTAATATTGCGAAATCCTTACATAAAGCATTTTTAATGTTCTCCGACCGATTTCGGTTACGGTAGCCAATATCATTGAAACTAGCCAACTGCGCAGGAGATATTATAGAGCGCACACAGACACAAGTGCACTCTCTATTCCTATCACTCTCATACTCCGGTGGGACGACTACTCGACACGACCAGTGAGAGCTAAGGCGCAGACAGACATGGGAAGGACGGGATTGACACACCGCTAACTTCCCAACTCTGGGCTCTTACTGAGATTTACTAAACCAAAAGACTCAGACAACATTTGTCCCGACCCGGGACTCGAACCCAGGACCGACCGTACATAAAATACATACTTAGATGAAATCAATATACGTACTAAAAAGATGTAGGTCTTAAAAAGAGCAGAACAATCAGAAAAGTTCGCAATAGTGTATGTCTCTAACACTTCGAAATTATTATTTATTTTCAAAAATATCTATTTGTATGTAAAAAGTACTTTGTATCTAGTAAATATTATTTTATTTCAATTTGTTCACAGTGGAAGTCATTTTTCTAATGTGGGGTATACGCCTATGCATCATGGTACGGAAAGCACCGTCTGAATTCAACGAAAGCAGATTTATATCTATGGCCATATACAACGAGTTCCTTCTCTCCGTATTTCTTAATATTTCTATGTAAGTATATTTTTAAATATTTTTGTTATTTTGGCATTTTTGGTTACGAAGATTTATTTAAACTTTAGTCTACATACTACTACTACTACTACTATCTACATCAGGGTGGCGCAAAAAACCAACAATTTTTTTTATTTTGAGTCTCGTGTGAAAAAATGTTAGTTTTTGATGTATAAGTCCGAGTACTCTCCAAAGGACAACTCAAAAAAATGTTTTAAGAGGTCGCTCCGAATTTTTTAACATTTTTAAGATCGTCAAATTTCGAATCATATATGTGTACATTAAATATTTATTGGAAAATCTTATTAAAAATATAATCATTAATATCGATACAGACGCCTCGGCGAAGAATATCTTTAAAGTTTTTCGTAGCTTCGTCTGTCTGTCTGCCTTTAACCGCAGCACGAGAAGACTTCTGGACAGATTTTGATGGAATGACGATAGTTGATTATTAGGGCAAACACACAGGATACTTTTTACTGCGGAAAAATTTCTCATTTCATAGTAATATATACTAACTATTAAAACATATCTAGTTAATGTATGAGGGTGAGTAGGTAATACAATATAATAGTGCACACTCGTGTGCTTTGCCTATTTACTCGCTTTCAAAGTCCCCTATTATATAATATGTCAGCATTATTTACACTGTAAATCAGAGATGTATTTATGACAGCTAGATTCTCAGCAGAAGAGGTTCTCAAGCCTAAATCATCAGTTTTAATTGATCAACACCTACCAAGCACATACATACATTAGCCTAGACATAATAAAAAGATAACGCAAATTTCAGTGTTTCGGTCAATATTTATTATATATTTCAAAATCTATCTCTCTCTTCATTAGTGTCGTTAAAACTCAAGATCGGCTTGATCAAACCCGAACCTAAGTGTGATTGACTTGTGTTTTTATAAATTAAATAACAATTTTGTACCGTTTTCCCGCGGGGCGTGTAATAAATTTAAAATATACTACGATATAATGAAAATGTCGGCAACAAAGATTTCATCCCCATTGTATCATATCACAGGAATAATAAATTATAATATAATTATAAGACCCATTACATGATTAAAATCTAAGCTTTGCGAACAATATTATATATAATCAAAATAGCGACTACAGAAATAACAAAAGTAATCAAGTAAATGAAATGGAGGATCCTCTAATGGGTGTGACATAGTTAAGTAAAGTTTTTGGGGTTGAGTTTTTGAGCTGTTTGAACCATTTATTTTTAGACCATTTGGAAGGCTCAAGTCCACCACATAAGCCAAATGTGGGTCAAAAACCTGACTTCTTGATATTCTAGACATCCACAAATTGATTTTTCCATAGTGTAATAAAAAGATTATATCAATTTATTTAACGACAGGAACTTAAACTGTAAAATTGTTACTAAAGTTGTAATGTCAGGAAAGGATACACGAAATTCACCAAATACCTTTCCACATAATATTATTGAAACTTTATCATGAATCAAAATCACGATTATTTTTTTTTTTTTTTATGGTAAAAAGGGGGCAAACGGGCAGGAAACTCACCTGATGGGAAGTGATCACCTCCGCCCATGGACATCTGCAAGTCAGGCTTGCAGATGCGTTGCCGGCCTTTCAGGAAAGGGAGGGATGGAGGAGGGAGGGAAGTGGGAGGGAGGGGGGAACGAAGGCGGAGGATGAAGGGAAGAGGGAGGGGGGAACGAAGGTGGAGGATGAAGGGAAGAGGGAGGGGGGAAGGAGAGTGGTCCTCCCGGACTCTCACTCACCGGACGAAACGCGACAGCATAGCTGCCACTTCACGCCGGTCTTCTGTGAGAGAGTGGTACTAATGAACTATACGGGGCGTGCCGGCCCATTTGGTTGCTACCCGAAGGCAACAAGCATGGCACTACCACTTTAAAAATATGATGGCTGCATACTAAATCCAGTTTACGGAGACACTAAGTTAACTAAGCTTTAGCAAGTTAACTGCTTATTTGAGCTAATAAAGTTATTTTTCGAAGAAGTTCGTCTATCTGTTTGAACTGATTTTATAGACTAATTATACGAAGAATAAAGTATTTCCTTAACGACATGTTTATTTTATCATGTTCTTAAGTTGATCCTAAATATAGTTCTGAGGAAAAATATAATAACCGTTATTACCTACATGAATAGAAAATAAACTCGACAGAAGCATGAGTGAGACACTAACTTAGTTATATGGTTGACATTTGTAGATTGGATTAGCATGACAGTATTTGATAGTCAGAAACCTAATTTGTCCCTAAATGGAACTCCTTGAAGCCACGAAACAAAAGAATTGAATAATTGAATAGTAAGGGACTACGTTCTTCTTTTTTTACACAACAATGGAGTAGAAAATCGATATGATTTTTTGCAAAGATTTTTGAAGCCAATGAACCGGAAAGTGAGATAAGCTTTTTATCCTGGAACATCACGTATTTGTTATGTGTTATTAATGCCATGGAAAAGTTCAGGAAAGCTAATATTTCGCCTCAATATTGATAGAAAGGCAAAAAGATATGAGGAAGCCATAATATGAAAATTCTCCTAAATGTAAATTTCATAATTTAACACAATGTCTAAATTATATTGTAATAATAAACGCAGAGTTAGACCAGTAGTTAGGCGTTCGCTTTATACCGAGTGTAGCGGGTTCAATTCCGGTTCTTGCCCCTCTTATATTTTACTATTTGTCTTACGGTAAAGGAAAAGATTTTGAAAGTGTATGTCTAAGAGTAACAACAACTAACAAGTTTTCGAAAAACTTGTGTAGCTCGCCAACCAGCATATTATGACCAGTGGTGGTTTTTTTTTATGGTAAAAAGGGAGAAAACGGGCAGGAGGCTCACCTGATGGAAATTGATCACCTTCGCCCATGGACATCTACAAGCCAGGCTTGCAGATTTGTGACCGGCCTTTCAGCTTTTCCTTTCGGCTTTCAGAAAGGGAGGGAGAGAGGAGGGAGGGAATACGGAGGAGTGAGGGAAGACGGAGGAGTTAGCATCACTAACAAGCATGGCACTACCACTAAAAAAGTATTATGATGAGACCTCATCCACTACGTATTCTGATTTTTTTTTTATTTTTAACCTAAGCATTTTAGCAGTTATTTGTTGTAAAGCAAACTAAATAATAAGATGGTAGGTAGAAATCATCACCCTCCTAGTTAAGTATAATAAGACATTTTCCATTCTTTAATCTTCTCATTTCACAAGGTACGAGATTTTTGACTAGCATTATTCGAATTTACCATTACCACTACCATTTTTTTAACTATTTATATTACTTACTGGATTAAAATTTAATTAAATATATTTAAAGTTTGTACGGCCGTTTCAAATCAATACATAATATTATAAAACAAAGTCCTCCACAGCGTCTGTCTGTTCACGATAAACTCACCGATTTTAATGCTATTGTCACCAATGGATAGAGTGGTTCTCGAGGAAGGTTTTAATATATAATTTGTTAAGTTTTTGTATACATTTACTGGCGGAACCCGCGGCTTCACTCGCGCCAAATCTAGGGACCCGAGACGTGTGAAAAAACAATATAGTTGCAATACAATTAAAAGTATCTCCAATCTGTCTGTTTGTTTTGGCTAATCTATCAAACGGCTGGACATATTTTAACGGGACTTTCACTGGCAGATAGCTAATGTTATAAGAAATAACTTGATTAATTTATTTAAGAAAAATAATAATGATTCCGCTCAAAAAAATAGGTCATACATAAGGAATGCCCGAGCGATGCGAGAGTTAGTCGCGAATATATAAAAAATAAATATTTAGTATGACGATCTTTCAATTTTAACACCTATCTAATTAGCAACATGTGCGAGTATACATAAATTATTATGATTAATAAAAAAAATTTGCCTCAAATCCCTCAGTCTAGTAGAAATATAAATTAGAAGATTGAGGTATCCAATTTAGTTGTTCAAACTTTTTTAATGTCTAAACGACAAAGGCCAGATTTCTTAAAATAATATGGAGCTAATATCTTAATATAAAAATATTTACAGTATCGTTTAACACAGACGCAAATAATGCCTTTTCTATAAAGAAGTTGTAGGCGTATAATTTAGGTAGGAGTTGAGAAGGTAGTGACAGTTTAACGGGACTCGTGAAATGTAATTTCTTGGCTTCACTAAATTTATTTCGGGACTAACATTCAAATGGCACTCTATCTTGTCGGTGGTAATCGGATTGTTGGTGAAGTGCCATTGTTTTATTTTTGTCATCTCAAAGGACGAAAACTCAAAGAATTTACGTGCAAAAGAATTTGTCATTTTTTGTTGTACATATTTTCCTTAACATTATTAAAGATTTTTGAAGTGAAACTTCTTTAGAATCGTTGTGATTTCAAACTCGATGAAACGAAAAAATAAGTCCATAGTACCAGGCGCTCAGAGACGGGGAAGAGTTAGCCTTAATTTAAATTAAAGTTTTACTTCTACTTTGTACACACGCACTTTTATTTTCTAAAAATAGATAAACACAAAATTGAAGTGTCTGTTTTTAATTTCAAATTAACAGCTTTTCTCTAAATATATATGAAAGTATAATATATGGTACTTACATAAAAAAATCAATTTTTATTTATTTTTTGTCTCTGTCTGTCTGTCTGTTTATTTCGGCTAATCTCTGAAATGGCTGAACCCTATTTTGACGAGAATTTCACTCGCAGATTGCTTATTTTATAAGGAGTAACAAAGGGTAGTTTTATTAGAAATTAATAATAAGGTATATTTTATTAGAAAATTATAAAAACTGTTTAATTTATTCTAACTCACGCCCAGTTTGTAGGCAGAATGGGCAAAAAAATTGTTTCAGCTTAAAAATAAAAGGAGGCCCTTTATAATACCAGCCAGCAGTGGTAACTCGCTTGCTTGATCGAGAGTAGCGGATTTTAATCCTGCGTTCTAATCGCACCGCTAATATTTTCACGTGCAAATCATTTTGTACTTGATTACCAATTGTCTTCGGGTGAAGAAAAACATCTTGGAAAGCTGCATGTCCGAGAGAACCCAACACGTTTTCGAAAGACGTGTGAAGTCCACCAATCCACACTTGGTCAGCTTGGTCAGCTATGGGCTGAATGCCAAGTTTGGCCATTGCCAATTCCATTCCATTTCCTCAATTCAATTAAAGGGAGGCCCGTTCCCAACAGTGGGACGATAAAACGGCTGTATACAATACCAGCTATGACCGCATATGTGCAATGAAAAGCAGAAAAACTAAAATTTACCGAATTACAAAATGTTTGCATTAAAAATATTAGACTTATATATACGTATATTTTCTTTATAAATTTGAAAACATCATTTGGATTCAATAACAGTTGTATATGCTTCATTGAATTGCTCCATCCAAGTATGTAGTACAGTATTATTCGACATGTTTTCTTTAAGGAATCACTGAATAAATCTTATAGGTATATGTAATTTATGAAATTTATCCAAAAGCTTGGGGCAATAAAAACGTCCCTTTTCATATATTTTGTCATATATCATTACTTGTTGCCGGATATGTAAGCAAAATATCGTTTTTAAGTCAATAAATCAAGTATTATGAACTAGCGAATCACCCTCGCCCCGCTCCGGTTCGTCTCTAGATACGATGTAACAGTTAGTGTGTAGATAACTCAAAATTTATATATTTTCCTACAGACCCATCTTGAACTATCATACTAAATTTTATTTAAATACTAGCGATTCGCCCTCACTTCGCTCGGGCTCTTCCCTAGATTTAGCACAGGCAAAGCCGCGGGATCCGCTAGTTATGCATATAAACCTTTCTCTTGAATCACTCTATATATTAAAAAAACCGCATCTAAATCCGTTGCGTAGTTTTAAAGATTTAAGCATACATAGGGACATAGGAACAGAGAAAGCGACTTTGTTTTATAATATGTAGTGATGTCCAGTTTTCTCGGTATACGGCAACAGACATACTATACTAAAAGTCTAAAAAAATCTTATTGCTTACTTTTCAAATAAGAAATATCTTAAAATATTTTAAAAAGATCACTTTTAATCTTATTACTTATGGATGTAACAAAAATATACAATTTTGAAAGCATGCATTTATTAAATATTTTCTTCGAAAGTAAACAGCAGACGTTGTTATTACGCACTATAAATAATTAAAGCCTAAAATAAAATTACAAATTACTCTAAAGCGAGATTTATTTACTAAATAGTGACTCGATCCGCTCCGCAATGAGATATTTAAAAAGTATCCTGGATAAGCTATCGTTATACCAAATTTCATCAAAATCCGCTCAATAGTTTTCTCTAATTCCAAAAAGTATAGATTCCGCTTCTGAATTTTTAATATTCACTATTTCATTAATAATTTTCAAAAAAATATTCAACGTATAAATTCAACTCAGTTACAATTTTATTATATGCGTGGATAAAAACATTCAGAAAAAAATTGAAATACTTTATATCGAATTCTATATCTACTAAATAAAACATCAAAACCATATTAAAGCTTAGCTGCGGGCTAACAAGGGACTAAGCTTTTTATACAGCTTTCTGCCTTTATATTTGTTAAGGTTATTTAAAAATTGTGACTTTGGGGTTTAAAAAGTTTACTTATCTCGAAATATTTTGTATTGTTATATGTTAATTAAAATAATTATAACTTATATTATGGTCGTTATGTAGCTACCGAAGTAAAAGATCGGAAAGCTTTACGTGTGCTCTACAAAATATTTTTTTTCTTCTATTTTGTTGCTAGCATTTCTTTAAAAAACTCAGTAATTACGTAGAGACTCGAACCCAAGACCTCTGAATCTAGAGTCATACATATTGGCTAGACCACCGATGTAGTACAGGGATAAATCTACTTTTATAAAAGGGAAATTTATTTTTGACAAAATAAATTTTTTACCTTCCCGATCTAACTATCCAATGGATGGGTTTTTAAATCAAGATAATATATTATATCCTGTATTAGTTTAATTATAATGTAATTTTTAAAAGTTTTTATAAAACTTTTCTCTTACAGGTTATTTCTCCAGTCACCCGCGAACCCTGACCTCTTGTATATAATATTCTTCTGTCACACACAACTAACAGTGACGTTATTACTTTGTTTCATATTTGGTAGTAAGGTAAGTTCTTATGCATATCTGCACTATAAAGCTAAAGAGTTTGTTTGTCTAGTTGAACGCCCTAATTAGGAACTACTGGTTCGAATTGAAAACTTCTAGTATATTTGATATCTCATTTATCGAGGAAGGCTATAGGTTATATAATATCAGATGTTAAAATAATATGTGCAATATAAGAATTGGGTTTCCAGTCTATAGAACAAGAGTAGAGCCGCGGGAAAGGCTAGTCTCTTATAAGAAATATTATCATAATAGAAAACTGTCTGATTTTTTTATACTCGACAAAAAAGACGTTAAGGCATGGCATTGTTAGTGTAAAATAATGAAGTCCCTTAGTATAGAATATAATTAATGCTTGTCAGCTAAAACTTTTAACCTTAACTAAGATATAGTATGTTCGTATAAAACTACCTTTTACCCTTTTAGGAGTCTAACTAGAAATTAATTTTTGCACATACTAATAATTTTGAAACTTTAGACCTCCCCCGATTGGTCTGAGCATATTTCGAAATAATAACGGCTATTTAAGCTAAATTGAAAATTTTATTTATAACATCAACCATAAAAATAATATAGATAAATTAAATTGAAGCGTCCTATAAGACAGTATGACATATAAGAAAAACACAATTTTTGAAATGTTTGTCTGTCTGTTTGTTGTTAATGTCCCATCACATCTATGGAATCATTTTGCTTATTACAAGAATTACTTTCCTTGATGATAAATACTATTATGTAGTATAATATGTATATATACTACTAATATATGAAATATAATATAACATTCTAATATATTTATTTTTGTTATCAGGCATATATGGTCATTAGAGGACAGGGAAAAGACGATAGAGAAAAAACAGGGAAATTTAGATCAAGGCCTGCTGAGTCCACATACACTATGACTACTAACCGTAGCACTCGTTTCTGTGATAACATGACGGAAAGAGATTTAGAGGTAAATTAACATAATATAGTTTACTTTTTATAGAATCATATAAAAAAACTTAAAGAAGATAAAGCTTACATTTTTTAGAAGCAAATTTTAATAATAAGTTCAATTTCAACAACATACTTTGCTCACAAAATTTTCCGATCTTTCAAAGGAGGAATTCAAGAAAATCTGCAATCAACTAGAAAAGCTTCGAGAGCGATGTGGTTCTGGAGCTCATCTCTCGAAAATAATATCTGCAATGCAAGACGCTGCCACATTACATGAACGAAAACCTGGTGCTACAGACGCCGCACCACTCAAACTCAATACAGTATTTAGTGCAGTGGCTGGAAGACTGATGTGTACTGTTACACCTGGAGAGGAATCCAGTAGTAGTGGAAGAGATCTGCCTTTCGAAGCTCCGCCTGCTTATAGACAAAAAAACTTTACACCCACAAAAAGCACCGAAAATAGTAACGCAGAACAAAGCCAAACGGATGTAACAACAGATTCACCAAAGCGTAGAACAGAGACAAGTGAAGAAACCAAAGAGGAAAAACAAAATGGTGTGTTCAAAATATCCGGTGAAGCCGGCTGCAGTGATATACGGCCACTGGAAATGACGAGAAATGGTATAAAGAATGATCGAAGCGAAACTAGATCTAGTCCAAGCAGTTCAGAAACCCTTAGAGGTGTCAGATCGGGACATGCACGGACCCACGCGATAGTCATCAACTTAGACGATAAAAGCCGGTTCACTGAAGAAGTGACCGTTTAAAGACTGTACTTACATTCCATTATAAACAGTTTTTAAATACTTTTTTATTGCTTTAAGTTTGTTTGCAAATATTTTAGCGTGGCCGTTATATCTCATTTACATAGCATAAAGAAAATGTAATAGCAGACAGGTTAATTGTAAAACTTTATCGCGAAATTTAAGGAGCAATTATGTTCATTATTCAGAATTTTGGGTACCATTTTATAATTTCACAAAGTGCTACAATTTAAAGAGTTCTTCGAGATGTTTAAGTCAGTATTATAGAAAAGGTTAAGGTCAAAATGTAAATGCTTCTTAAATAAAACTTTTCCTCACTAAAAATAATGCGCTGTGTTCATACAAAATTGACTTTAAGCTGCTCCAGTATTATAGGTTTTCTGTAAGTGCTAGTCTGTACTGTGATTCATAGTTTTAATACTAAAATAAAATTGTTAAGACGTTTGTTAGTTCTAAAAATGCATATCAAAGTTACTTCCTTGAAATAATTTAATATACATAGTTTTAAATGTAAATAAAGTTTGACGTATTTGTTGGTAGATAAATTTATGTCGTATTTGGTTTTTAGTATATAAAATTTTATTTGCCATTTAAAGCCTGATTATGTAATTTACTAAATCTTTCACTATATAATAGTAAAAGTGAAATACATAATAAAAAAATCAAAGTTTTACTATTTAAGTAATGTATAACTTGAAAAATTGTTAAAATCAATTTTCTTACTAAAGCGTTTTTATTTTTAAAAACTTAGTTGAAATGAATTTTACATTTTAGCTACTATAATAAGAATAGGTATACAGTTTATGTTTAAACATTGACGTGACTACGAATTTCTTTAGAAATTAAAGGCACGATGAAAGGAAAATTGCAACTACGAAACGAACTGTCCCGCAATAATAGTACTATTGTGCCGCATGATGATAATAGTCGAGGAGGCATTTTCACAAAAGCTCGTCTTTGACATAGCATTATTAAAACCCATTATTTCTAATGGTTTTAATTTCAGTGTGCTATTAAATTTTACGATATCTTAAAGAACATGTAATTTCTAAATTATAATGCAATACGAAAGTAAATAAATTTTAATATACAACATTAGTAATTTTACCCATTTGAAACACTCTGCCTGTATAATATTCGTTTAAAATAATTATGTCATAATAGAAATCACTGCTTAGTCCAAGATTCGATGCAATGGAATTAAAAAATCATTGAAATGGTATTAAGCCAGTTAGAATCTCTCTCCTTCTGGAATGACTTTGAATGTTAATGTGATTGAATGCGACGTTTTATTTGTAAGAGAACTACAAAAATCTACTCAATAGTTCTGAAAATATTTCTTCAGCTTTACTTGTTTGTAAGAGGCAAAGTTTAATTTATTTTATTTATATGGTTAAAAACAAAGAACGACGGGAAAATATTATATTATTATTTTATTGAACATAAATGTCAGTAAATAGGATTTTAATTTAAATTACGGAAATAAAACTTAGTAAAATTATATCAATAAGTACCTTAATTTTACAAAACAGCTCTTAATCTATAAAGAACATTTGGCATATCAAAAGCGCGCTGCATATTTTACCCCGAAATACCACCCTTAATTGACATATGTGTGTATTTCTTTGCTCCCTCGTAATGGAAAGTAAATAGCATTTCTTAAGTAAAGAACGACTTAAGCGTCGTCCGCATCATATAACTTATTTACCGCTCAAATATTTACAACGTAACACATTTACTATGAAAATTATGTAATGTTACATTACGAATTTTATGGTATTGACATTTTACCAAACTTTGTTGCTTTTCGGATCTTTTGAAATATTACTTTTCTTCAGCAGTTTTCTTTGTAAGCTGATACGATGAGTACTTGTTTAAGTTCAGAATTGGCTGTTATTTATGGATAGTCGTAGGTTCGATTTTCATTCATTTCAAGCGTGATAAAAGTTTTCAACAGCTTTTCAAAGCTTATGAACTATACTAATATATAAAGCTTAACTTTTTTATTGTTATTTGAACACGCAAATATCTTGATCTACAAGTACTTTTTTGAATTTTAAAACCTGATTATTGAGCTACGTAGAATAGACTTTACATGGTCTTCGAAAGCTGTCTCGAATTAAACGAGGACCGCGAGATAACACTATATTTTGTAGATCAAACTATGTTGTTAATCGTTAGGTAGATTTGGACGTAACTGGGTCAATTTAAAACAATGTTCGCCGAAAAACCGCTGTCATCATTTGCGCGTCGTATGTCGATGCAGCAGATATCTGTGGAATTGACAATAATCAATGATTAAATAAACATTTTTGGCAACAACCCCAAATATTGTGCATATTTTTAAGTTACCTTGTATTTTATCAAAAATATTATAATTTATAACTTTAATGTCAGATAAATTTTAGAAATATTTTAACAAATTTATACAAAAATCTGTGGTAAAGTGCACAATATCGTAGTTGCAATTTTCTATAATATCCCAAGAGCCAGCAATGGCCAGACCTTCGTCATTTTATAAAAGCTGAAAATTTTTCTGTGGATGTCCCCTATACAGGTAAGAACGACCAGCGACTATAGAGTTTGGGTAGTGGTTACTTTGGCAGGTAACAAGTATTAAAGGTGTATAAAATAGTACCTTACTTTCGTTAAAGTATAAAGTTCAATCTTTTTATATTTTCTTCGGGATAACTTAAGAAATCTCGTCACCCAATGCCGGACACTTATGACGGTTGCTACCCCCTGCCAGACACCCCTAAACATGAATAAATTATAATTATACTTTCGTCATAGTATAAAAGCTAAATTTTATATATGTTACTTGGGGGCCTATGAAAAAATGTTACCCCAACAGCCGGACAGTTTTAATGGTTTTTTAATCCTGCCAGACACATTGAAAGTCCGCTGTAGGTGCGAGCGCGAGTGCTTAGTCGATTGCGATTTTTTAAGATTTCCAATAAAATAATTAATTTATTACGTTCATAGCCATTTTATATAAAGTAAAAAATGTTATTTTATTATTATAAAATACAAAAAAAAGGATTATTACAAAAAAATATATATTTAATCGTTTTTATAAATCATTGTCGTCGATATTTTTATTTTCATCGTCACTACTCCAGTCGATGGCATCATCGTCGTCAATATCGCCTTCTTTGTCAGTTTCTGAAAAAAAATAAGCAAGTTTATACAATTATGAATAATTCAAATATTATGTCCAATAATTTATCATAATAAATACATACCTGATTGAGTTTCGAGCGAATCACTAACATAACTTGGTAGTTGATCCCCTTCAAACCATTTGAACTGGTATTTGTCATCTTTCAATACCCAGCCGTTATTTTCTGGTTGATATGTGGTTGGATTTTTCAGGTGAGCATTATTCCAAATGGTACATATATAATTTGCTCACAGAAATTGCTGCAATAGCTCGCTTTTGCAAGGTGGTAGAAGGAAACCTAAGGAAGGAAGGAAACATCGACTGGAGGAGTAGTGAAGATGAAAATGCAAATATCGACGATAATAATGAAATTTATAAAAACGATAAATTTTTTTTTTTTGTAATAATACTTGAAGAGGATTAGAGGTGTCGATATTGAATCTTAAAAACACGTGTGATGTGGTAATAGGAAAATAAAAGTTAAACTGCTCGGTCCAAAGCTTTAATAGTAATTGAGGTGAAATACAATTAAAATGTACAATATAACAAAGCGCCTGATGATTTGTACAGGCAAATAGTTCTATATAATATTAAATGGCTTATAACTACAGGAGTTTAAATTCTTAAACGGAAGCGTAAACAATACTTTTTTTGTATTTTTTAATTATAAAATAACATTTTTTACTTTATATAAAATGGCTATGAACGTAATAATTTAATTATTTTATTGGAAATCTTAAAAAATCGCAATCGACTAAGCACTCGCGCTCGCACCTACAGCGGACTTTCAATGTGTCTGGCAGGATTAAAAAACCATTAAAACTGTCCGGCTGTTGGGGTAACATTTTTTCATAGGCCCCCAAGTAACATATATAAAATTTAGCTTTTATACTATGACGAAAGTATAATTATAATTTATTCATGTTTAGGGGTGTCTGGCAGGGGGTAGCAACCGTCATAAGTGTCCGGCATTGAGTGACGAGATTTCTTAAGTTATCCCGAAGAAAATATAAAAAGATTGAGCTTTATACTTTAACGAAAGTAAGGTACTATTTTATACACCTTTAATACTTGTTACCTGCCAAAGTAACCACTACCCAAACTCTATAGTCGCTGGTCGTTCTTACCTGTATAGGGGACATCCAGAGAAAAATTTTCAGCCTTTATAAAATGACGAAGGTCTGGCCATTGCTGGCTCTTGGGATATAAGAATCCCTTGTGAAATGTTTATAATAATATAAATCATGAATACCGCCTTTATTTTTTAGTAATTTAAATTATATTATAAGTAAACCGACCCGCAAAGAAAATGGTCAGGTAGAAAGTGTTCAATATCTTTTAAAATCCACATTTTTATTTATTCTACTATTATTAAAATTAAAAATAAATTATTATTAATTTAGTCCTTATTTTATAAAGCTAAGTGAAATACTTTTGAAAATATTGGAGATGTTCTACATACTCTTTTTCATAACACTGTGTAATTTTAAAGTGTCATATTAATTATTAGAAAAAATATAAGATGTCAAGAAAGTACTATAAAACGTTACTTCAAAATATTTGTTTCAAACACGATCGATCGATCTCATCACTAACTGCCAGTTTCTATAACCTATCTACCGATAGACTGGTAGTTACTTTCATACTATTTTGACACATTAAAAGTTACAACCTGTCAAAATCGTATGAAAGTATCTACCGGTCTATCGGTAGATAGGTTATAGAAACTGGCAGTAAATCTACCTTTTAATATTTATATTTAAAAACATTTAAATGAATTACTGTAATAGAAAATTAGGTAGTTGAAAAATTTATCCAGTTTTAAGAATTCTACGCCAAATGAATCGTTTTTGTTATCTTGTTATTCTAAGTCATAATGAAAGACATTTAGTGAAGTTTAATGTAATGTAAATATAATATATTGTACAGTTTAATTATAAAATCTTGTATTATAAGTCGCTTTTATGTGATCGCTGAAATAAATGGTTGTATAAAAGAAATTAAAACATTGTTGAAACGCTGTATTTCTTAATACGAATATGTGACTTCATTTGAAAATTGAAAAAATATAAGCTATCCAAATAGGGCTTTAAATATCAATATCCTATTCCTGATTTTTTTTAATGGTAAAAGGGGGCAAACGGGCAGGAGGCTCACCTGATGGAAAGTGATCACCTCCGCCCATGGACATCTGCAAGCCAGGCTTGCAGAGACATCTGCAAGCCAGGCTTGCAGATGCGTTGCCGGCCTTTCAGGAAAGGGAGGGAGGGCGGTTAAGAGTGAGGGGGAAACGAAGACTATCTTTTCGTATTTTGTCCAAAATGGACAAAATAATATTTCATTTATAATGTCAAATATTCGTATAAGACTAAAAAAAGTATTAAGAAATCTTCTGTCACGCAATAACCAATGAAAAAATTCTCAAAAAATCAATCGATCTTCTCCATCCTCTATAAGAAAAGATACAATAAAAAATCCCTAACCTCTAAGCCTCGAACATAGTATGAAAATTATGTAATTCCATCAAACCATAAAGGTCGTCCAAATATTTCAAAGTCTTCATAATAGTCATTCCAAGTAACCATGTCCCATACAACGTTCAATAAACTTAGAAACAATTTGCCACAAAGCGGTACGAAGTGCCGAACTCATAGATACCAAGTTAGTTAATAACTCTTGACAATGTCCGTGAGATTCATCGCTTAACTTTATGTTCATGTTAAATCTTGTTAATATATGGCATGGGTTTTTAATGGCAAATAATTCCTGAGAAACTATAACTTATTTCTATAGACCATGGTGTTATACCACGTTTATTTTTGATGTCTGTGTTATTCTTATTTGCATGAAAAGATGTGGGGTTCGATTTTGGGTTAAAAATGTGTGAAGCTTTATCTCATTCAGCCTCTTTGTTAGTATTAAAGGAAAGTTTTCAAAACCAGTAAAAAGAATTGACAGTAAAATGGTGATGAATTATTATAGTCCTTATAAAATAGCAAATTATTATATCAGGCATAAAATATCTGGTGAACAAAACTATATTTGAATACCTTTTATTAAGCGTGAAAAGAAAATTTTTAATATCTTTTGTGTGAATGCAAAGAATTCGCAATTTTAAATTATTATTTCTTCTACAAATCAGAACGTTAAGTTATTAAATTTCTGAAATATCTTTTCTGGGAAATTATTCCACTTCACACGCAAGTTTTGGAGTCGTCAAGATTTAAACACTAGCTCACTATTAATTTGTACAATATTAATATAATAACTGCGAAAGTTTGTAGTGTGTTTGTTACTTTTTCACGTTTCACACCAGCGAAGCCGCAGGAAAAAGCTAAATATATTTTTCTTTTAAAATGAAGATACATATTTAAGTAAATTGTATATACTAGTGCTTTAAAAATTTGCAATAAAATAGTTTGTAAGTATTTATCGAAAGAATACAGCGTAGGAATGTTCAACTTCACAGAAATTATAAGGTGTGATTCATATTGGAAGTTATTAAATTTTTCTTAAAAATGAGATGTTTTATTATTTTTAAATATTCACTCTTGTATATTTCCCAATACTCGCAAATAATGAAATATCTCTACATCTAAACCCTTAATCGTTCCTGTAACCATAATTACTATAAAGCATTCCAAACAAAACAATCCGAAAAAATGGCTTTAGAAGACTAGAACCTGTCATATATCAAAATATTATAAACAAGAATTAGAAGAGACATATTTGTTCACGACAATTGACGGCACGTTTGGCGCAGTTTGTAGTCACCCTACTTTCTTGCGCCAGCGATCGCGGGTTCGAGTCCCGCTGGTGGACATTCATTTATTAAACTCGGTTGATTGTACTCAAGTCGTGGTTATATTCATTATATGTATGTATTTAAACTTATATATAGAGTATATCAACTATCTGGTATCCGTAACACAAGCTTCCTTCGTAACTTACCACGGAACTAGATGACGCTGCGTGTAATAATGTCCCAAAATATTTACTTATTTGTTTAATATGAATGGATCTTTACATCACAAGCATGATAAGCAATTTTTGCCGTCGCTATAGGTTTTTCATAAAAGACCTATTCTTACTTCGATATAAAGAAAAAAATGTTGACAATCTCAATAAACAAGTTTCCAAAAACTGATCATTCTTTATTGGATACCTATTTATTTCAAAGCTTTGGTGAAATTGCCTTGAAAGATAGAATTTTAGGTAATGTAATTTTCTAAGACATGCTAATATTATACGTTTACGATGATAGTATATAATATTATGTTAGGTTAGATTGTCATTTGTATTTTCAACCGACTTCAAAAAGGTTGTTTGCTTGATTTAAAAAATCTATTTTTTTAATAAAATTCCTTCTCTTCTCTCTTACTTTAACTCAACTTCATGAATCTACCAGTTCGGATAGAAGAAGCTTCAGAAGAATTGCGAAAGAAAATAACACATTCTGATCAGGTGACATACGATAATTCCAAAGTATTTCCGTTATATGACATGGGACGTCATATTTGCTAAGTTTAGTCTCAGTTTGCATATTTGCTGTGCCAATGGTCGCGGGTTCGAGTCCCACTGGGGGCATTCATTGTGTGACAAGCACGAATGTTTGTACTTTAATCATGGGTGTTCATATTAATAATATTATGTATGTATTATAGTTATATATTTGTAGTATACCTTCAAGTAGTAATAGTGTATCCACAAGCCTCGTAGCTTACCATGGAACTAGATGGTGCTGTGTGTCAGAGTCCCGACAACTCAAGACCTTGTCATCATACATTTAATGATCCCTGCCATTCACAGAGCTTGTGATCCCGACGTGACGAGTTACTACAAGAGAACAACGTGCTGGCAGTGTTCCAAGCACTATAAAAGCTCTCAAGCTTGTTTGCGTATACGACCTTTTAGTAATGTAACCAATTCAGCAAATCTTGGGTAAAAAGCGAAATGTTAATAAAATCACTTCAGTAAATTTATCTTGTTATTAAATAAGCAATTATTGTATATGTAACATAACAGAAAGTCGTGTTAGTTACATCAATTTTATACTTCAGTTATAACCTGAAGAACGGCTGTTCCAATTTTTATGATACTTAGTTTGTTGGGTTTCTCTTAGTCCGAAATAGGATAATAAGTATTAAAATATAATTTTTATCAAAAAAAATATATAAATCACAAAAATAATCTAGCCTATGTAATAGTTAGATAGACTCGAAATGTCAATTGGACAACAAAATATCAATTTACTATGTTTGCTTCCAAGACAACCTAATCTTTGGACTGTTATTAACTCGTATAATGAACTAGATTTAACGCGAGCGAAGCCACGGGTTCCGCTAGTACGTATATAAATTGGTTTCTTGAACTTTCAAAACACCTTTAACGATTAACTATATATTTTTAAATTATACGTTACATATTTACGTTTTACATATGCGTTTTAAAAAAATACTTTCGGGTTCAGGGGTGTGTGACCTGGATTTGAGCTCGCTTCACTCCGTTACCCAAACAAGCCCTTTACCACTGTGCTACTACTGTCTTAAAATTTCTAATAATCAAGAGTAAATACAAAGCACATCACTAGGGTCAGAAGAATTTGCGGTCTCGATAAGCTGCTAATTAGAAAACATTTATTGGATAACCCTCTCAAATTCCTTTTAGTAACTTCCACAAAAACTTGGGAACTTCAGTTATTTATTTTGTTTGCAGCAGTTTATTAGAATAAAATACTGTGCCCACCGCTTTACCCCGTGTATTTTTAATTAGATCTCACTGTCAAACAATTTAAAGCGATAAAATAAACTGCTGTTTCGGTTTATTCGGTTAATTAACATTTGGTATAAAATGTTTTTCTTTTAATATATTATTCAAGGCTTACCTTTTTAGTTAACCTACAAATTTTCCGTGGGTTGCTTTATTTTTGGGTACATACAATTGTTTTTATATGGCGAATATATTGTTACGTACTACGGGTTCGGGATCGGAAATTAAAAGCGATCTCGCACTTAAGATGTTTTATTTACACTTTATGTACACGCGCAGTCTGTACACAGCACTAGTTTAATTTAGTCTCTGAGCACTATAATCCACCACTTTTAATAATTCACTGTACTTTTCTTCACTTTTCCACTATTTCGTATCTCTTCGTAATCTTCACTTAACTCCGAACGGCAACTGATCTCTCGACACACTGCCGGCCTTTTTATATGCATAAATTTAGAACATTCTAGTATCGAAAATTCAAAATGTTTCTAGTAACTTCCAAATCTTTCCTGAAAATGCGTTGTCTCTCTCTGACACATTAAAATTTGCAATAAACTGTTCTTGTTATCTAATTGTCAAAAGTTATAAATTGACATTCGCTGTTGTAAGGCATGGTACAAGCGTGCTATTATGACGAGTTCGCACTATATTCCGCGAGACTATCCCCTCCTAAGACATGCTCGTCTCGAGCATCGTTGTTGCCGTGATACTTGGCTAATCGGTCCACATGCACGATTTTAGCCGGGCTTCTATGTGTACGTTGAATTCGGAAAGTGACATCGTTAATTTTCGTTATAACCTTGTAAGGCCCCTCCCAACTGGGTTGTAGCTTTGGCGATTTACCCTTTCGTCTCACCGGGTTATGCAGCCATACCAATGAGCCTTCCTCGAAGTTCGTTCCTGTCGCCTTCCGGTCATAACGAGTTTTCATGCGTTCACTTGCTTGTAGCCCTGCATCTCGTATCTGCTCATGAACACCAATCATCTTCGCTCTTAGTTCACTGGCATATTCGGTAATGCAACTTGGAGTATCCGGCGGGCAACCACTTAACAGATCTGCTGGAAGCCGTCATTCTCTTCCGAAATTTGCAAAAGCAGGTGTTATGGTAATGCTTTCGTGTACAGCAGTCCGGTAAGAAAGCAGGAACAATGATAAATACTCGTCCCAATCCTTTTGATGTTTATCCACAACCTTAGCTAGATGGCGTTCCAAAGTCTGGTTAAACCTTTCAACCATTCCATCTGACTGCGGATGATGTGGTGTGGTTCGAGTCTTGTGTACCCCCATGATTTTACATACTTCCTGAAATATATGTGATTCAAAGTTTCTTCCTTGATCACTGTGCATTTCTATCGGAACGCCGAATCTGCAAAACACATCTTTTACCAAAGTATTTGCGATAGTTACTGCTTCTTGATTTGGGATGGCGAATGCCTCAGGCCATTTTGTAAAATAGTCCATCACAACTAAAATGTATCGGTTCCCGGAGTTAGTAATCGGAAATGGTCCTACTACGTCTAATGCGATTCTCTCCCAAGGTGCCCCAACGTTGTATAATTTCATTGCTCCTCGGCTTCTGGTCTGCGGCCCTTTGACAGAAGCACATTGCACGCATTTTCGACACCAGTCCTCAACATCATCTCTACAATGCAGCCAGTAAAATCGCTCCTTGATCTTGGTTAACGTTCTTCTTACCCCTAAATGTCCACCAGAAGAACCATCATGGTAGGCTCGAAGAACCTCAGATATTTTTATTTTAGGTACAACTAATTGAAGATGGCTATCATTTCCACGCGTTGTTTCCCATTTGCGGCACAATACTCCATTGTGTAACAACAAACTGTTCCATTGTGCCCACAAACTCTTGGTAGCGGTACTGTACTGTGCTATGTCAGTCCACTTAGGTTTTGGCCTACCACTACTTAACCATTCCATGATCGGTCGTATGTCTCGGTCTTCTTCTTGTGCTTTCTTCATGGCATCATCGCTCCAACGTTCGTCTATCGAATCTGTTCTAATAATTTTAATAGATTCTAGTTCCTTTATTTCTTGTCTGTGACAGTGCTTGCAGTCTTCCTCGCATGGTCTTCTAGATAGGGCATCGGCGTTACTGTGTATTTTACCCCTACGATGTTCAATTTCAAACTGAAACTCTTGAAGTTGTTCAATCCATCGCGCTACCTGTCCTTCGGGGTCCTTGAATTCCAATAGCCATTTCAGGGCAGCGTGATCAGTTCTTACCAAAAATTTGCGTCCTAGCAAGTATTTCTTAAAATGCTGTAAGGTTTTTACTACAGCAAGTAGCTCTCTTCGAGTAACGCAATAATTCTTTTCCGGTTTAGAGAGTGACTTACTGAAGTATGCGATAACCACCTCCTGATCACCCTTCCGCTGGGACAATACACCTCCAATACCGATATTGCTGGCATCAGTGTCGACAATGAACTCTCCCTTTGCGTCTGGATACCCAAGGATCGGTGTTTGGCAAAGATGTTTCTTCAGTTCTTGAAAGGCCGATTCACAATTATTGTCCCATACGAAAGGTCTCTTCTCTTCGGTCAGTTTATGAAGTGGTTTGGCGATGTCAGAGAAGCCTTTTACAAACCGTCGATAGTAAGAGCACAATCCTAGAAATGCTCTCACTTGTGTCTTGTCCTTAGGGATCGGCCAATCTTTCACAGCGGTGATTTTCCCAGGATCCGTTTCTACTCCGTTTTCCGAAACTACGTGTCCAAGGTAATTCACTTGTCTTCTAAAGAACGAGCACTTCTTTGGACTTAACTTTAAATTTGCTTCCCTTAGTTTATCAAATACTGCTTCGAGTTTCTTAAGATGGTCTTCGAAGTCACGTCCCACAATAATTATGTCATCCAGGTAAACAAGGCAGGCTGCTCCTAGTAATCCAGCGAGTACACGTTCCATCAACCTCTCGAATGCTATAGCTGGTGCATTGCATAACCCAAACGGCATAACCTTAAACTGCCACAACCCTTTTCCAGTTGAAAACGCAGTCTTCTCCTTATCCACGGGGTCCATGTCCACTTGCCAATAGCCACTCTTTAAGTCGAGAGTTGAAAACCATTTCATGCCACTGAGAGTGTCTAAGGTGTCGTCGATTCGAGGCAGGGGATAACTGTCCTTTTTGGTTACATCGTTGAGTCTGCGGTAATCGATGCAAAACCTTGTAGATCCACCCTTCTTCCTTACAAGTACTACTGGAGAACACCAAGGACTAGTAGATTGTTCGATGATGTTATTCTTTCTCATGTCTTGGATCATGTCGTCAACTTCTTTTTCCTTAGCCCATGGAATTCGTCTTGGTCGTTGTCGAATAGGGGCTATGTCACCAGTATTAATTTTGTGCTTCACTAATCCGGTTCTTCCAATATCGCCATCATGTTTTGAGAACAAATCTGAATATTGGTAAAGTAAATTTTCAGCTTTTGTCTTCTGTGAACTTGTGAGATGTTCTTTGCAGTCTTCTATAAGTTTCATTGCTTGCTCTTTATCCTTGCTAAGCACCTTCTCATTCTGTTGACATCTGCTTAACCAGGCTATCTCTTCACAAGTCCCCACAACTTCCCCTCTCTGAATAGTTTGCGTAGCGTCACTGGTATTCAGCACTGGAACCATGGATGTTGAAGTTTTACCTACTACAACTCTTGCTGGGATCCATGAGCTCTCATCTCCAAACTTCTCTATGATAGCGCATGACCATGGACTACCTGACTTGTTCTGGGGTAAAACGATAGGTACTAGAGTCTGCGATCTTGGTGGAAGAGCAGTGTCTTTTAAGCAACAAACTTTCCCCTGAGCTCCACCACTTATCGGTACTTCTCTATTTCTGCACTTTAAAACTCCATATTTCATGTCAATCGTACACTGGTAATTTTGAAGAAAGTCCAATCCAATGATGCAATCATCGACGATATCTGCAACTATTGCTTTATGCCAATAAATGTTGTCCCCAATTTTGATTGCAATTTTCCTTTCTCCCCAAACAGGTACGCGCTGGCCGGTGGCTGTCATGAGAGTGATATGCTTTCTGTCTTGCAACTTGTTGTCCGCAATGTGTTTCAGCTTTCGGTTATTAATGATGGTTCGTGATGCTCCGGTATCCAGCGTCAGTTTACATGCTACTCCATTAATTGCGCCATGTATTACTAAGGTGTTTCCATCCACTGTCTGCTTCACTTCTATTTGTGGGGTTGTAGATCCCCCGGCCAGCGCCCACCCCACAGCCCTGGCTGGAATTAGTTTCCCTGTGGCTGGTCAGAAGTCGACACAGCCACATCTGACTGTCTCCGAATGGTCGATATTTTAGGGCAGTTACTTCTGAGATGGCCCCGCTCGCCGCACTCGTAGCATCTTGGATTAAAAATACGTCTCCGGGTGGATGATCCTTCCATAGTGACTATTTCCCTTACCTTCCAAGCTCTTGTATCATGGCGCACGGCTTCAACTTCCAAAGCATGAGCGACAGCTTCCTTGAGACTCGTATGGTGTCTTAGGCGAACAGTGGCGCGTACCTCCGAGTCGCGAATCCCGTCCACAAAAGCCTGCAGAAGAATAGTTTCTATGGTGGATGGCGAGGATTGATATGCCTTACGTACGAGCCTCTCAATCTCTATGGACCACTGCTGCAGGGTTTCATTGGCTCGTTGTGTACGATCTTTAATTTGAGCCCTATACACGTGCTCTAGATGACTATCACCATACCGCGACTCCAATGCGTTAAGGAGTTCACTGTATGTGGTCTTCCTGCCAGGGTCGCTAGCACAAAGCGCCTCCAATACATTCAGAGCCTCCTCTCTAAGTGCGACGGTAAGGGCAGATCGGGCTTCGTCATCCGTCCAACCACTCGTCTCCTTGATCGTCTCAAGCTGGATCTTGAATGCGGCCCAAGAAGATTTGCCGTCGAAGTAGGGGACTTTGAAAATCTTTGCTGATGATGAGCTAATGTCGGCACCACGCGGTAATTTCTGAGTTTCCAAGTAATCCATCCTCTTCTCAATTTTAGAGAGTTTTGAGTCGTGCTCGTCTAAAGCTTCACCGTGTGTGACGAGTGTTGTCTTTAGTTCCTCAACTTCTCTTTCAACGACTTCCACCCTTTCCGTATTCTGTTGAAGAGCGGCTATGACATCCTTGTAAATGCCCTCTTGGAGTGCGCGCAGCTGTTCCTCCTGGCGGCGTGCACGTTCTTCTTCGCGGCGAGCCTGCTCTTCTTGGAGTGTGCGCATCTGTTCCTCCTGGCGGCGAGCCTGCTCCTCTTAGAGTGCGCGCAGCTGTTCCTCCTGGCGGCGTGCACGTTCTTCCTCGCGGCGAGCCTGCTCTTCCTCGCGGCGAGCCTGCTCCTCTTGGCGGCGAGCCTGCTCTTCTTGGAGTGTGCGCAGCTGTTCCTCCTGGCGGCGAGCCTGCTCATCTTATAGTGCGCGCAGCTGTTCCTCCTGTCGGCGAGCCTGCTCTTGCATCATGAACGCCATTTGTTGCAGAAGGGCGTTCATGTCTGGCGTGGTGCTCTGTGGAGCCGCGGACTCATCCCTCGATGTGCTAGGGCCAGAATCTTCCCTTTGCTGTTCTGCCATTGCGCGTGTAGTGACTCCTTCCTTCTCGTGCCTCGGTACTAACGGCATTTCCGATCCCACTTCTGACACCAATTGTTACGTACTACGGGTTCGGGATCGGAAATTAAAAGCGATCTCGCACTTAAGATGTTTTATTTACACTTTATGTACACGCGCAGTCTGTACACAGCACTAGTTTAATTTAGTCTCTGAGCACTATAATCCACCACTTTTAATAATTCACTGTACTTTTCTTCACTTTTCCACTATTTCGTATCTCTTCGTAATCTTCACTTAACTCCGAACGGCAACTGATCTCTCGACACACTGCCGGCCTTTTTATATGCATAAATTTAGAACATTCTAGTATCGAAAATTCAAAATGTTTCTAGTAACTTCCAAATCTTTCCTGAAAATGCGTTGTCTCTCTCTGACACATTAAAATTTGCAATAAACTGTTCTTGTTATCTAATTGTCAAAAGTTATAAATTGACATTCGCTGTTGTAAGGCATGGTACAAGCGTGCTATTATGACGAGTTCGCACTATATTCCGCGAGAATATATTATGCCTAGAATTTACTTTTTACATCGTTCATATTATTAAAGTTTAGTATTTGACTAACTAAACTTTAAAAACGTTCGATTCGAACCGACTAAAATAATTATTTTTTTGTGTTGTTGATGATGTATCAGGGATAGTGTTAAATAAAAAATTTGGGGAAGCGTCGAAAAATAGCTGGAAAATTAAAAAGCTGAAAGTCAGTATCATTTAAAAAAAAAAATTAAACTCTTTTATTAAAGTATGAAAAAAACTTATTTCTCTTTTTATATTGAACTGAACTTATGCACAACCATACATCTATACTAATATTATAAAGCTGAAGAGTTTATTTGTTTGTTTAGATGCGCGCTAATATCAGGAACGACAGGTCCGAATTGAAAAATTCTTTCTTGTGTTGGATAGGCCATAGGCTATATTACATCACGCTACGACAAATAGGAGAGGATCATCAATGAAAAATGTTGCAAAAACGGGAGGTATTTGTTTCCAGCATTTAGAACGCGCGCGAAGCCGCGGGAAAGGCTAGTATATTAAAAAGTTTAAGAGTTTGTAAAGTTATTAAAATTCGATATGGAATTCGAAGTGGTACAACATGAAACGAAAACCTATGATATTTCAAAGTAATTACTAATTATATTGAGATATTCATTTTATATAATATATTATATACTAAGATGAAAAGATAAAACAAACAATTGTATTGGACCCAAATATGCTCAGATCCTATTACTATAATAAATAGAAATATTAAATTTCCCCCTAGGGAGGTTTATTTTAGACTTGTCAAATGAAACTATGTATTAGTTTCAATAAACGCTTCATTTAATATTTATAGTAAATAGTACTATTACAAAGAAGCGAAAACGGTAAAATATTTAGTAGCCTACGTCTTTATCTATACATATAATAAAATTCTAACTTAGTCAATTCTGTTCATTAATATTTATTTTGGGTCATACAGTCTGTCTATATGACCGCATTACGAGCAAACTACAGGATAGATTTTGATGGGATTTGGTACGATGATAGCTAGCTATCCGGGTCATCTTTTAACATACTATTTACTGGAAAAAATAGCACATCTCTGAGACCTACCATTATCAAACAGTATAAGTCAAGTCTCGTAAAATCGTCTAAAAAACCTAAAAAAATGAGTCATCGCGTTACTACAAACTCCTAATCTATCTAAATAGTTTTTTCAGCAGAATTTCACCTTATAAAAACTACCACAGCGATAGAATAACACGCCTCACTTGATATAAGCATAACTTTGCCTTATAATGCTCAAATACATTCTAACAATAAAAATTGACGGTTCGATACAATAACTATGCACGGTTTCTTTTATGCGTAATAAAAAGGTTTTCAGTATAACTTTACAAAGAAATACTTATTTGTATTGTGAGTTATTCAGAAAAATAGTATTCACATAACATTCAACTCTATCGCATAGATTTTAATACTTTATTTATATTTACGTGAATATACTACATTTTAACTAAAAGTTTCTTTTCGGATTTTGTCGCGGATTTATTTTGATTTTTGGTTCTCGACGTTTTGAATACTTTACAGCAATCATGATCATGGAAGTGACTAAGGTTTTAGAGGTCGTATTGGTGAGTGATGACACTACGTACGTGACCAGAAACCTTCCGGGAGAAACACCATCTACCCCCCTAAATTACCTTCATTTTCCCTTCAGACTGGAGCGCAAAAACCAAGTGTCCAAACGTAAGAAGTTTTAAAACTGCGTAATATTGGGAAAATCCGCTCATGAGCACCTCTCCAGTCTGCCTTTAGTTCGTATAAATTATTAGTCTTATCGAATAGCCCAGTTTCATAGTCCATCCAATTTCCGTTCCGTTCATCTAATTAGATTTCCATGTTTTCTATACTTCCCTATTCGTTATCTGGTCTTTAAGCTATTCCCTATAGGTTTCTCGCAGATGGATGTCGGTTGGGATATCTCCCAAGAGGCCTCTGAGACCCCACGCAAGCCTTTTAAAGTATCAGCCTCTTCCGAACTCTCAAAATCCAGAGGCAAGTACATTAGCAGTATTATGAATATATTATAATTAATAATATTAGACGTTAAATATTACCATGAATGATTAATTTGTTTATTTAATGAACAAAATGTAAGTAACTCTATAATCAATTTTAAGCCATAACTTTAAGAATTTCACCATTGATATAAGCCAGAAAGTACATCAGAAGCCCTATGTAAAGCGCCAAACCAACAATCACCGAGCTGGCTTCGTTGCCTATACATTATTCATTGATTTGAGATATATTTATTCTGTAACTTAGTCGCAAACTGTACAAAGTTTCCTTCGAATCTTATGAAACTACTAACGAGATGAAGACTCTCAAAAGCTCAAATGTTCTGTTATAATTTTGAATCTTACCTTTTTAATGTAAATTAAAAGAATAACGTACACCTTAAAACTGGTCAATAATTTCAAGGTTATTCTGATTTCTATTTATTTAGTATGAAACGACTGGACCGATTTGGATGACATTTAGACAAATAGATAGAGTATTTATACCTAAAGCGCCAAAGCGAATCGACGACAAGTTCCTAGTTAATATATCTGTATTATTTAGTTAAAATTTACAATATGATTTAATAAGTCATAACTTAGAATCTAAAAATTCTTCACTTCTAAGAATACCATAACTTATTTTTCATAAAAAACTTGTTCAATATTTTATAAAACGTATATAAAAACTTTTACAAAAACAAATTTTCTAGATAAAAAAATAAAGTTGACAAACAAGTGTCATAACTAACGACGCTCAATGCAAAATCAATGGGGTGTAAATTAAAATCAAAAACGCAAGCTTTCGTGCATCGACGTTAGCGCTTTATATCAGAAAATGGCAAAAAAATGCATGCTGCAATGTCCAGGAGGACTGGTTAGTTTATTTTCAATGTTAAACGTTTTAAAATTTAACTTAACTTTTAATTTAACTTATGCGTTAAAATTAAATTAAAATTTTGGTACAGTTATGGATATGTTAGGACATTAACACATAGTATCATATTGTTTTACAGTTTCACGAGACTTGGTTTATGGAAACTAGAACATACATATGAATATTTACTCATCACCGAAGTAGGAACCTTTTTGCTTATCACACAAATTCCTCCAGCAAAACTCGAACCCGCGACCTACCAGCGGTCGCGGGTTCGAGTTTCAAGTAGGACCTTGACAAAGTTGTAGTAAACAGTAGAATTTTATTTATTATTATTATGAGCGATATACAAGAAAAACGCAATATATAAAATGATTGTCGGTCTGTCATTTGTCTGTTTTTGTGTCTAAAACGTGCTTAGGAAAAACCTAAGCGGAGTAAGGGTGAGATGCTAGTTTTTAATTTAAGTAATGTGTCGTATTTTTATTTGAATTCTATACAAGTCATTTTCACAAGAAAAAATCAAATAAAAATCTGTCAATTATTCATTTCACTTTTTTGTTTTAGGACGGATTTTGGTAAACAAAAAATTATTACAGTCTTTGATATTAGCGACGCATGTATTTGACACAATTGCTTTGGACATGTACGCTCCTGAAAATTATTACTGGCAAAAAACGGTACTCGGTCATACGGTAATTCGTTATATTTAGCCCTCTTTAACGTCTTATCAATGGGCGCAGGTCTCCCTGCAAAGAGGTTCATGGTTGACCATTGACCAAATGCGGATTTGGCTCGCGTGGTCAATGGTAAATGGGCGGAGTTCACTTGTTTTTCCAAAACTTGCTAATTTTCCCATATATGCAAGTTAACTCATGATGTTTTCAGTATCTATAAGACAAGGGGTAATATTTTTGTAAGTGATCGCAAATAAAATATCAACGATCAGGGATCGGTATTTGAATCCACTTCACTCGGTTTTCCAAAAGAACGCATTACCACAGATCTACAACGTACAAAAAATGTTTTTATAAAAAACTTTATTTAACTTAATGCTATAGATACTCGTATTTATTATTATACATTCCGCTCGCGTTTAGCCCTAACCCTGTTTTAATTTTTTTTTAAACTTTCCTTTTGAATCTCTGTCTATTGATAAAAACTGCATCAAAGTCCGTTGCGTATCCATTGCAAATATCTAAACGTAAAGGCGGAGGGAGCGAATTTGTTTTATACTAAGTAGAGAAGCGTTAAATATTCGCGATAAAAATTTAATTATAAAGCTTATAATCTACAAAGCCACGTCCAAATATGGTTGAAATTTTCTAAAACTATTTGGAACAAACGTGACACGGCCAGGGTTAAAGTCAAACAAACACTGTGTTTTCAATATTTACAATATACATAATATCTCTGTTAGCTTCTGCTTGCGGCTCGCCGACATTTATCACGGCCCCGCGTATAAAACGTTATATGGAACTTTCTGGTAACACTGGCTCGAGCTGTATGTTTAACCAATTTTCTAAATAAAGTATTCAATTTGTACATTGATTTAAGTGTGTACAATATGCTTAGAAGCATTTTTAGAGATAAAATTATGATCCTTTTTAGATATTCGTGTAGAAAATCAAGGGAAATAAGCTTAAAATATTTAAAACCAAAGAAAATAGTAAATTGAATGAAACACGTTCGTGATGTAATAGAAACCACATTAAAGATATTGATTCTTCATTACTTTTACTGTACAATAGAACAACTTGATACTACAAAATTCCGTTAAAAATGATCGTTAAATGCATTTCACTAAACTGTTCCTCGAAGAACTAGAGATATGTCGTTAGCTTCATTTACTTCGCGCTCGTATAAAGCGAGTCGCATAATGAGTGCTTTTGAGTAGTTGCTTCCTTCGACTATGTAGAAGCTTTGCCAAAGTTTCTGTACTCGACATCGGTCATAGAAAATAAAGAAATATAATCATCATAGAATTACGTTAGCGTTTTTTATCCGAACAAAACATATTATTATTATTCTTACACATTTTCAAAGGAATTAAAACCCGCCATTTTTAGAGGCTCTTACTCAAATTTCTAATAAAAACCTATTATAATTTCGCGAAGTCTGTCTGTCCGTTTGTCACAGCTACCTTACTCAAAGACTATTGGAGTAGCTACCTAACTAATATAAGAATGTTAAAATCAAACTAATATGTTATATTTGGGAGCAATCAATGTCTTTAATAGGTATTTTAATTTAAATCAACAGTTTACGATGTCACGTGGTTCGTGCTCTGAAGTGTGCAACAATGACACTAAAACACTTGTCACTGCCTTCAGATCGTGGCTACAAGTTCATGAGGAAGCTCAAGTAAGTAGCGTTATATAATACTAATATTATTTTAAAAGCTTCTACTATCTATGAGTAATACAGACGCCTGCACATATTTCTTTATATTCATAATTTCACATGGTATAATATATTCTTTTAGTTTAAGAAGTTACTACTAGTGACTAATTAAGTCCCTTTGTCTAAAACTTCTATCGAGCTGAAAGCGACAAAAAATCAATGCTGCTAGAATTTTGATCTTAACAATAACAGCTAATTTACTTTTACTATATTACATAGATGTACTTGAATCCAAACTGTAATATTAATAAATTGTTTTTATGTTTAGCCGATATTGGTATAATAATAATATTTTATACTACATCAAATATTGTAATAAACAGTGTAAGCTCAGTGGTGACGTGCTCGTTTGGGAAACTAAGTGATGAGGGTTGAAATCCTGGTTCTCGCACTTCTTGTTTGTTTGGTTGAACACGCATATCTCAGGAACTACTAGACTGAATTGAAAAATTATTTTTGTGTTGGATAGTCCGTTTATCAAGGAAGGCTAAAGTCTATATTACATCACGCTACAACTAATAGGAGCGGAGCATCAATGAAAAATGTTGCAAAAACGGGAGAAAAATATTTCTTTTGATTTTCAACCTTTAGAACGCGAGCGGAGCCACGGGAAAGGCTAGTTATTTCTAAAATGATTACCACTTTTCTTACGGTGAAGAAAAACATCGTCCGCAACCCGCATTTGGCCGGCTTGGTGGACAATGATCTCATCTCTCTCCGATTGAAGGGAGACCAAAGCCCAGCCATGGCTTATAAAAAACGACTAAAAATAGTACTGTTATAACATTTTATGTCTCACCATATTATTAAACACATATCGTACTGAATGTTAGAAAAATAAGTAAGATTAAAATTCTAAGGGGCAGAACATGTTGAACAAATAATATATAGCGGCAGTAAATCAAATTAACTCAAGGGTCGAAGGGCTATATGATAAGCAGAACCATAGATTAGGTTCCCTTAGGCCATTGTCATACCCACTCACACAAAAATAGTTGGTTGGAAAAGAAATTTTATTAAAAACGGACATGTGTGAGTTTGACTTGCGTTAAAATGGTTGAAGAACTATTAAACTAGCAACTTACCTTCGTTTCGCTCGGGTTCATCCCTAGATTAGCCACGAGCGTAGCCGCAGGTTCCGCTAGCTATACATGTAAACCTTCCTCTTGAATCACTCTATCTATTAAAAAAATAGAATCAAATTCCGTTGCGTACTTTTAAATATCTAAGCATACAAAGGGACATACAGACAGCGGGAAGGGACTTTGTTTTATATATCTACTAGCGACTCGCCCTCGCTTCGCTCGGGCTCTTCCCTAGATATAGCACAGACAAAGCCGCGGGATCCGCTAGTTATGTGCATAAACCTTCCTCTTGAATCACTCTATCTATTAAAAAAAACCGCATCAAAATCCGTTGCGTAGTTTTAAAGATCTGAGCATACATAGGGACAGATAGACAGCGGGAACCGACTTTGTTTTATACTATGTAGTGATTTCTGTTGTGTTTTCTAATTTATATAAGTTATTAGGGCCTGAGGTTCCACTCCAAGTCGTCCCTAGGTTTTAACGATTAGTACAGATTTTCTTCAGAGATACTTTCCCATAGTAAAAAAATATCTTATATGGTAACTGCTCTCACAGCAAGTGGAGTCGCTTAAAACTGAGCCAAATGTGGCGTCAAATATAAGATGAAGATAAAGATGAATGTAGTTTAAAGCCGATCACGAAGAACAAAAACGAAAACGAAACGAAAAACATTGAAATCTAATATTTATTATCTCCTTATAAAACGTTGACAGTATTCTAGATGTATATATTATTATACAAATTCCTGCATCATATTTTATAAAAGTAAGCTGGTTGTTGTACATAAAAGTTTTTTAGAAGATACTATCTTATTTATAAAAGGACTAAGTTATCAATATATTCGGAACCCACAGACTTTCGTGTCAAATATGGTTTAATTTTATCATTTGATAGAGCTTTGATTGATATTTTTGCATTTTGTTTAGTTTGATTTGCTTACTATCTTTGGTTTCATCTTCAAAGAATTCCGTTTTTTGGAAAAGGACCCCTAAAAAGTAGTTTTAGATAGGTACACTATGATATGGGTTCGTATCACAGTCTATGCGTCGTTTAACAAACAAAGCTTTTGGTGATAATAAAAATATAGGTAAAAGATTTACGCTACACTAAGTTAGTGATAAAAAAAGCTTCGCTTCACCTGAAAAGTGAAATATAATATCCGCTGAAGCTTAAAAATTTGCTGTGATTCTTTACAAATAACATCGTTTTCCTTTGGTCCGTATTGTGTTATAAGAGAAAATAAATCAATACATTGTGTATTAAATCTGTCGGCGCATAACTAATTTGACTGACTTTGACTTGGAGCCAACTTACAAGAAGGGAACATATATATTGCTTATTCATCCAACGATGAATAAGTGAGCTATATTATGTACTACTAGCATTTCCCGCGGCTTCGCACGCGTTCAAAAGACTGGAAACCAAATTCTTTCTAAGTTGCGCGGTATGGTATCAGAACTACCAAAACTAACGCCCACCCTTCCCGTTTGATGTAATATAGCCTTCCTCGATAAACGGACTATCCAACAAACAAAGAATTTCTCAAATTAAACCAGTAGTTCCTTACATTAGCGCGTTCAACCAAACAAACAAACAAACTCTTCAGATTTATAATATTAGTATATGTAGATAATACAAAATTAATGACGCTTATTAGTCACGCTAAAACTCAAAAATGGCTGGATACATTTTATGTTCTTGTTTTTGGGGGTGTGTCAGGTTTAAATAAAAAAACAGAAAACTTAAAAAAACAATTAAAAAAATCTAACAGTTTTGTTTTATGTGGGAATCAATAACCATTAGTAAGGTTACTATACTTAGTAGTTCATAAATACGAGTAAACTATTTGTAAGAGAAATCGTGAGCAAAAGATAGTATTCTACGAATAAAGAAAATTTTATTCGCTCTTAGTCCAGTTAATGCTCTTTTATATTTTTACCCAGTAAGGTCTGTCAAATATCTGTGACAAGGTAAGTGGAAAAAGCTATTCACGTGAGGGAACTTTTAAAAGTTTCTTAAAGGACCAAGTTTCAGTACAAGTATCTTTACTAAGTGGTACTACAATAGACCATTAGACTTTCTATTTATACTGCTAGCTCAGACTAAAGTATTATTAGTATTACCTAAAAAAAATTTACTTCAAGTAGGAATATATCAAGAGGATATAGGATCTATAGCGTTGTTCATGGATTCTTAATGCTACCTTCTATAAAAGAGAAGTATAAGGCATTGGCCATTATAACCATTCATCCGTCGTTGTGTCCGGAATGCACAAATAAAGTTGTACTTACCTCCAATTCTACTCACACAATAGGTAATTTATTATTATTACACTGGTTAGTCGGGTTTCCTATTCAGAGAACAGTGCTCCTTCTCGTAGCCCTCTCTTTATTAGTGGGCGATGAATGAGGTCTTAAGGCTTTATATTTTACTGTCTTTGACTCATTCAAGTTTACTTATACTATAAGATTTTTGAAGAATTTGAAAGTCGTAGAAACGAAAAAGCGACAGTAAAAAGAGACAGACACATAAATCCATTAGATTTAACGTGGGAGAAAATGGGAAGGAAGATCATTACTAAAACCTTTATCCTCTTCCTGAAATTTTACATTTGTCTCATTATCTTGAAGCCTACATTTTAACCGACTTCAAAAAATGCGGAGGTTATATGTTTGAAGGTTTCATTTCTACCACGTGTGAATTGTATACATGCTTTTTTTAATTCTTATACGTTTAAAAGAAAATATATCTGACGTCGTCTATATTATTTTGCTGTCATAGAAGTTTCTTTAGCAAATAGCATGGTGCATCGCCAACCTAAGTAGGTCACCCCCATTGTGTTTCTCAACTTCACTCCCGGCTGAATTGCCGTCATAAGTAGTATCGTGAGTATATTTTATTGGATTTCGCAATATACTCACAGGATCAATATTATAGTCTTATAGGTACTTTACTAAATAAACATGTACCTATTTCTATTCGATAAAATTATTATTTTAATTAATCTAACTATATTTATAATTAATAGACATTAAACACAATTATAGACAGTAAAATTTCCTGTTTTTAGTACTAAACCAAATTTACTTTTTTGGCAAGCTATTCTGACGTAAGCAACAAACATCCATACATCCAAACTTTCGCCCTTTTAAAATATTTATGGAATGCTCCTAACATGATGTATCACTACATATTATAAAAACAAAGTCCTCAATCGCATCTGTCTGTCTGTTCGCGATAAACTCAAAAACTACTGCACCGATTTTCATGGTGTTTCCACCAATAGATAGAGTGGTTCTCGAGGAAGGTTTTAGTATATAGCGGAACCCGCGGCTTTGCTCGCGATAAGTAGTGCAACTTACCATCTCCGACTGCGTTACCACTTACCATCAGATGGAACGCAGTCAAGCACTAATTCAGAATAAAATAAAATAAAAATATCTAGGGACGACCTCGAGCGAAGCAAGGTTGAGTTTTTTTTCTTCTTCAGAAGTAGGATTGGACAAATTGGTGTTAAAATATCCAATATCTAACGTATTTATACTTAATGTTTTAATTAGATTTTTTTTTCGGTCGTACCGGACACATTCCATTAATAAATGATAAGTATCTTCAACTACTCTACAAACATCACAATTTGGTGACAGTGATTTTTTCATAAGAAATAGAAAGTTATTTAATGGCATGTGTCCGGAACGTAATCTATGTGGTATTTTAATAACTTTCTATTGCTAGTAATAAAATGAAACCAGGGAGTAAGAGAAGGTTGACAACGTTGAGTTGCTAGTTACTACATAGTATAAAGCAAAGTCGCTTTCTCTGTCCCTATATCCCTATGTATGCTGCAATCTTTAAAACTACGCAACGGATTTTGATGCGGTTTTTTTAATAGATAGAGTGATTCAAGAGGAAGGTTTATATGCATAACTAGCGGATCACGTGGCTTTGCCTGTGCTAAATCTAGGGAAGAGCCCGAGCGAAGCGAGGGCGAGTCGCTAGTTATGTTATATTTAGAAGCCAGAAGTAGATAATAATTTATTTTTATTACTCACCAGGTGATGTTGGCTAGCATCCTAGTAGTGGTGGGGGTGTGGTGGCTTGTGCGTGCTGTCCTCGCCCTCGTCATAAACCTCGTCTGTCCAATCCTCGTGGTTTTAATAGCTGTGGTAACTATTCATCTACCTGTTCTTTGCAAGTTAAACTTAACTAACTTTAATGAAAAACTACAAAATGAGGGAAGGTCCATCAACGGTTGATCCTATAGAAAAGGAAAAACGATAGACGTAATAAGCTTCCTACTAGTCATTTAAAAGTTTGCCCTTTTTTTGCTAGACTAATTTTTTACAATTTGATATTAAAGCATAAAGGAAATTTATAATTAGAAACAAAAAATATGATAATGATATTACACTAATAACTATAGGAGATATTCCAATCACCACTATACAATTTCACATTAAAA
Source organism: Boloria selene (assembly GCA_905231865.2). Taxonomy (NCBI): domain Eukaryota; kingdom Metazoa; phylum Arthropoda; class Insecta; order Lepidoptera; family Nymphalidae; genus Boloria; species Boloria selene. Next base: position 1,394,693 of record HG993132.1, read on the forward strand.
GAAACATTTCTACCAGTGAAAGTCCTGTCAAAATCAGTCCAACCGTTTCAGAAATCAGTGGAAACAAACAAATAGACAAACTGACAATAATGTAAAAAAAATATTATAAATGAAACTATCTTTTCGGATTTTGTCGCGGATTTATTATGATTTTTGGTTCCCGACGTTTCGAATGCTTTACAGCAATCATTCGCGTAAACCTAAGAAAGTATTATAAAAAAAATATTTTTCTTTCGTATATGATTTTGCATATACGTTTAGCAAAAAGCTCTAAGAAACACTTAATTTTTTTTTCTGTGTAGAATGTAGATATTTCACTAAAATTATCCGCTCTTAAAATTAAAAGTACTGTAAAATGTGAACAAAATACCTGTGCATGCATTTTCATCGCTGCATACTTTGCGAGATAAAGAAAAGTCAAACTAAACGCCAGCTTCTTCAGATTTTTAGAATGTCACGATTAAAATAGTTGTCTACTTAAACAGAAGCTCAACTTTACCGTTCCTTATTCTTGAACAAGAATGTTGATATTGCGGATTTTTAAGTCTTTCATTGTAGTTGTGTTCTTAACATATAGCTCAAGTATATATATTGTTGGAAGAATAGTAATCATCGTCATCGTGGAAGGGATATCACGTAGTGGTGGTAACGGCGAGCTTATATAAGCCTGTGCGCGCTTCATTCGAGGCGAATTTCACGTACTGTAAGCTAGTGTAAGGGGAAACCTTGTCCGTTTAGAAAGTCAACCTGCCTATTTTGTAATTTAAAAGTTAGAGCTTTTATTTTATTTTTGTAGACTGTGTTTGCTTAAATTGTTATGTAATGTATATGTGAACAAATAGTCGTGATTGTCTTTTTATTTTTTACGAAATTTCACTTCTGGTTCCTAAAAATATTTTATTTTCGAAGAATATTTTGACTTTTATGCACCATTTTAAAAGTTTTCAAGAACCTTTTATCTTGTTTAACATATTGGCTTGAAAATGTACTATGTAATGTACTTTGTATTTATTTTATTTTATTTACTAACATCTATCAGCAGTATACAATTAGATACATGTATTATGTACATTATACATACTATTTCAAACGTGATCAAAAAACAAATGAACATGATAGTAAAATAAAACAATGTGTTTCATCAACTAGTATCATTAAGCACATATGTACTAATGGTTTTCTTGTAGACATGTAGTGAGGTATTGAATATATCGATTGAATCACTGTATTTGTTGAAAATTTTCATAATTCTTGGTATAGCAGAATTATAACAACATATTATATGTTAATAATAAGAAATATCCTGTATGTTACGCCAGATACCTAATTATCATGATACGAAGTTTTGTCAAAATCTGCCTAGTCGTTTTCTAATGATACTGTCACAGATAGACAGAAAAAGGTTAAGAAAACTATATTTCTAATAATTTAATAAGATTCTCCTAAAAATATTTAATAAACAGATACGACTAAGCTAGAACGTTATTAAAATTATATAAATATATACTACTACAAAATAACAAATAAGTTCGCTTTCCTTTCCCTTGCCTGGACAGTATTGACTTTGTTCTCACTAAAGATTTCATTAAACTTTTCAAATAAATGTTATTTACTCTGAATACAAATAAAAGATTGTTATTGTCTATGTAATTGTATTTTGAAACAATAAATTTAGTCTATTAAAATTTAACAATAACTAAATTTCAAAAAGGATGTGGTGGTTATAGTATGAGTATGTTAGAACAATATTTTTGTTAGCTATTGGTGTATTTATATGTATCATTTTAAATTTGAAAGTGTATATTATAATACTTTCTTAGGCTTACGCGAATATTACTCTCCCGAGACCATGATTGATGTAAAGCATTCGAAATGTCCACCAACCAAAAATCCAAATAAATCCGCGACAAAATCCGAAAAGATAGTTTCATTTATAATTGAAAGTGTATACTTTAAAATAAACAACTCAGAGGTTGCCAAAATGTTGTACAGATTTAAATTGAAGTAGGCAATAATTATAAGTTACTAATAGTGCTATAAGTGTTGATATAAGTGTACTTAGGGAACGATGGGACTGACATTTAGTTATGTAACTAAAAAGTCCCTTATAAAAATCAGATTAAAAAAAAAAAAAAAAAAACATTTACCTTTCACTTCATAATTTCTTATATTTTGTTTTTTGTTTTAGCGCAAATTTTGTTTCATATAGAACAAAATTTCATAAATAACTATTTAAAATAGTAAATATTACAAATGAAACATGACTTCGCCTTTTTTCACGAAGCAACTTATATTGAGTTATGTGAGTTATGTGTAGACATAGATAAACGAAGAAATGTTTTCTGATTATACTCATACTAATATTACAATAACTATAAATTTCGACAAAAATACAAAAAAATAATTTAATTTTTACTACAATTAAATTTCAAGCAATTCAAGAATAAATAAGATTCAATTTTACTTTGCCTTTAAATAATTTTAATCGTGATTTATCTTATTTAAAACAAACCTACTCTTATATGAAATAGGTATAATAATAAAATATTAGATTACGTGAAGGCAGACATATTGAAAAAGAGCTTTTATGAAGTTCAAGAGAAGAAGAGCTTTTTAAAAGTAATTATTGTATTGTATTACAGATCTGCGTTCCGCAACTAAGAGCACCATTGTTGGGTCAAAACTATCCGCTTTTAGCGAATCTTATCAAGAGTATATTGTTGAAACTGGCTGAAAATATCAAAACTTAATATTCATTAATAGTAAAAATGTTTTTGTATATATGTTCAAATATAAAATATATTGTGTACTATAAAGTGTGTTTTATTCAAACCAATTATTTTATACTAGCCTTTCCCGCGGCTTTGCGCGCATTCTAAAAGCTGGAAACCAAATAACTCCCGTTTTTGCAACATTTTTGATTGATGCTCCGCTCCTATTGGTCGTAGCGAGATGTAGTAGCCTTCCTCGATAAACGGACTATCCAACACAAAAACAATTTTTCAATTCGGACCGTTCGTTCCTGAGATTAGCGCGTTCAACCAACCAAACAAACAAACAAACTCTTCAGCTTTATAATATTATTATAGACTAAAGACTTAATCCTTTAACCGCCGTCGCCGTGATATTACGGGTCCGACAAATCATACACCACGCGCCACGCACGTAATATTACGAAATGCAGCTCTACTTAAAAAACTTTAAAATATAACTGACTTTGCTTATTAATTATGAATATGTAGCTGTTACTACTTTACTTTTGATAGTACTTAATACGAATTTTTAACTCATTATAGGAAATAATTAAAAATTTTCAGTGAACGATACATACAACGTCCTACCTGTAACGCCAAAGCCGTGATTTTACGTAGAGTAGTGTTGTACCGCTTAGGAAGTTTATGTTGATGCTAAGTTAATAGAAATCCTAAATTTACAAAATTGAATGATTAACTAAGCGTTTAATGCATTTTTTATATTTTTTTACAGTTAATTTATTCAAAACCAATAAGCTTAATTAAAATATTTTGTTATAATCAACAAAGAAATATAAATAAATTATTTATCTAGTAACGTCACTAGTGTAGATGATCCACGAACGCCATCACCGTGATTTTACGTGCGGCACAATGTCAACCAAATGACAATTAATTCAATGACGTTCCGGTAGCGCCGCCCCCGTGATATTACGTACGCAGGGGAAGGGGGGGCAAGACGGGGTACTTAACGTTTGAAGGTCAATAAAAGTTAGAAAAGTCGTGTTTATATTATATTTTTTATTTTAATAATCATCTTTGGTTATCTGTCTTTCATAATTCAGTCTAATGAGAAACATATGTTACATAATTAAATAAAAATAAAACTTAAAGTAGAAAAAGTCAGATCTCCCCATCTTGCCTCTCCCTCGGGTAAGATGGGGTACCCTAAAGGGCAAGATGAGGTTAGCCAAAATCATTGAATTAATAATTTCTGCTGACAAAATTCGCATCTTCATCTTTGTCATCTACACAGCTACAGTGAGCCTATTTTCCGCACGCAGAACATGCAGCTCAGCCTACATTTGACTCCAAATAACAACCTTCACAATACAAACATGGTGTATTTTCTACTTCACTATTGCTACTGTTTATTGATGAGCTAATCCTCGATACTTTTTTTTCACTTCACTTTTCACTCTTTTTTTTTGTTAACCGCCGACCAAATCTCAGTCGCAATAGTAAAGTTATAGATAAATCCGGTGTGTTAGCCAGATCTATTCTTTACTGAGTGGGTGAGGACAATGCAGGATGGGTCTCAGATATTGTTATGTCATATCTCATCTATAAGATTGAGATTGGTCAGTTGGTTTCTTATTTAAGACGGGTACCCCGTCTTGCCCGCAACCCCGTCTTGACCCTCCTTCCCCCACTTGTCATAAGTTGAGTGATAGTGTTGGGAAGCTATCGATAATGTTAAGAGATGAAGTACTAATTATTAAACATTTTGCAATATTCGGAGTACTAATATTTTTGTTATATGAATAATAAAGATCCGATTAATGGTTATAGTACATATATTCTCATAATTGTTTTTTTGGTAATTAATTGTTTTTTACTAATTAAGAAATAAAACTTTGTAATTTTTTCTAATTATTTTTATTTTATTATTGGTACACCCTTTCTGAGATCGGATTCCCAATACACATGTTAGTATACATTTTAGCCTGGATGATGATAGATTTTATCATCATTCCAAATTTCATCAATCAATCTCAATCTGTTCTTGTTTTCTTGTGACGCGGTCAGACAAAAATACTAATATTTTTAGATTCGGCTTCTGTATAAATAATAACGTCTACTTTAATAACTTTTTCAAAAATATGTATAGATTCGACTCAGAGCTTTATTATATGTATAGAATATTATGATCGACTAAGTATCTTTCGAAACATTATTCGTTTACAACATTTAGTCAGCCTCCATAATCAATCTCACCTGCACGCGGTATCCCTGTTAACGGACGAGGCTCTGACAACCGATTTGTGTCGGAATAACCACTTATACCTAGCAGGGCTACCTGTTAGTAAAAGCTTCAGCCCTGGGAGGTGTTCCTTGAAACTATCGCCCATTATTATTCCTACCTTAACTCGTATAATCTTTTATGTCCTTATCAGTCCGGTTTTCGCCCCTTTCACAGCACTGTTCGTGCGCTGCTGAACGTCACAGAGGACATTCGGTACGCTGTGGATAATACCAGGCTTACTGCAATGGTACTTCTTGACTTTAGTAGCGCATTGAACTCTGTTGACTTTGACATTCTTCTAGGCACTCTTCGCGCAGTTAGCATTTCTCCTGCGGCCATAGACTGGTTTCGCTTATATCTCTTCGGTTGCCGCCAGGGTGTAAGAACTAATGACACTTCATCGGTGTGATTGGACTTAACGGCTGGCGTTCCTGAAAGGCGGCGTTCTTTCACCACTTCTCTTCTCTGGTTTTTATCAATAACATTTCTCGCGCCATTTCTTCTCGTTACCATCTGTGTGCAGATGGTTTACAACTATATCGAAATTGTGAATTGAACGATTTACCTAATGCTATTCATACCTTAAATAGTTACTACCCATTTTCGACTACGCGGATGTATGCTTTCTGGATATGACTGAGGAGCTACTGAATAAACTTGAGCGTCTCAAAAATCTCGCCATACGCTTTATTTATGGTCTGCTGCGTAAGTATGATCATGTCTCCGATTTTCAAGCTTAACTAAAATGGCTCCCATTTCGCCTTCGCCGTGATATGCACACCTTTACTTTTCTATTTAATATCCTTCATAATCACAACTTTTCTTCTTATCTTTGTTCTCGGTTTAATCTACTTCCGACTCCGACACGTTCCAGAAAGCCCTGCTTCACAGCGATGCTTGAGATACCGAGAAGTAACACTAAATTTTTACAAAACTCTTTCTCGGTACGTGCTGCAGTGTCATGAAACAAACTCCGTAAATTCCAACAGGCGAGCCCTTCTGCTGCATATAAAAATAACATTAAAAATTATTTTCTAACTCAAACTTAGGCAATACACTTTCCTATTTGCATCATAATAATACGTATGTTTATGTACTTATAATAATATATGTATTTATATACTTATATATGTATGTATGTTATTTAAATATATATATATATATATATATATATATATATATATATATATATATATATATATATATATAAATCCGGTTACAAGTGCATATGAACATCATAAATTTAAAACATAATGCTCGTGCAGAAGATTAAAAAGAAAATCAAGAGAGTATTGATCAGCCCGTGTAATTTTAAAGAATACTTAGCACCTAATAAACAAATAAACTTTTGATTCAAATTTTGTAATTTGTATTTATTTTATTAGTATGTTTATCGATGCCTAAATTTTACAAATAATTAACAGATTTAGATTCGGCTTCTGTATTAATAAAAAAATCCAAAAAATATTAAATTACAGATTCGATTTAGACTTTAATTATTAGTATGTTACGAATATGGAAATATATCGATAAAATATTGTTCGCAACACTAAGCGAAGTTATACGTAAAGGTTGCTGGCGCTAGGTTCCCGCCACGCGAACATAAGCTTGGCGGTTAAAGGGTTAACATCGTTTTGCTTTGGTTCGTCTCAAGGTACTTTTCAATTTGATGAGCGAAATTCTATTTCTTTTAATAAATAAAAGTAGCCTGAGTAGAGACGGACAGACATAAAGGTTAAAAAAAACATTTTTTTAAGTACCTACCGTATATAATAGCTACCACCTACCAGATAGTTGATACACTATATAATATATATTATTAATTTCAATACGTACATACTGAAAATGTTACCTCCCATGAATAGAGTAGAAACATGCGTGCAGATCACACAACGGGACTCGAACCAGTGACCGCTGGCACAGCAAATAGGTCACTATAAATTGAGCTAAACTAAAATAAGAAAATGATAGTTTAGTACTAGTCTAATTAATCACTTACCCCAAAATTAACAATTTAGGCTGAGACTTAAAAGGATTTTTAAAATAGCAAAAGGTTTTAGTTAAAAAGTAATTATAATATTAATGTAATCAATCATTAACTCCGTCGTCTAGTCCGTTAAAATCAGTTGCTCTTGACACGAAATAAGGCATGTTTCACATTCAATTAAAAAATTTAATACCTATATCCAATTAGAGCCTTACCTAATCTTCTGTGAGTTTGTCAACGGTATATGTCTTAGTAAGGGATCGCATATAAATAAATAAAATAAATATGTTGGGACATTATTACAACAGCGCCATCTAGTTCCGTGGTAAACTACGAGGCTTGTGTTACAGACACCAGCTGATATTTGATACACTACACATATATGAATTTTAAATACATACATATTATAAAAATAAACACCCATGACTGGAGTACAAACATTCGTGCTCAACAAATGAATGCCCCCAGCGGGACTCGAACCTGTGACCGCAGAAAGCAGGGTCGCTACCAACTGAGCCAAACGTGTAGTCAAATATTCAACTAGCGACTTACTCTCGCTTTGCTTGGGTTAGTCCGTAGGTGCTTCCTACCAAGGTTGTAGTACAAAAAATAAGAGACATATTTTCAAACCGATTATTTTTGGATATTGTATAGTACAAGAAATAGTAAATATAATAATTTAGGCGAACGGTGTGTTCGAACTAGCTAGCTCGAGCTTCCTGTCAAATCTCGTGAACAATTCGCGATGTTATTACGAACGTTGGTGGCTGACAGGTGGCGTGTTAAGCTGTAATATTGGATATATTTGATAATTTAGTTACATCGTCTACTGAGATAAGCTGTAATTAATCTGCTTAATAAACATTATTGCACATGAATAAACTTTACATTGTCTTGATACTAGAACAATTAATTTAATTAGACAAAATTAAATGGTCTTATTCAAATTAAAAAAAATATTTTTATTTTCGACTCCCCTGATATAAGTTTAAGCCTGCTTATTATGGGGACTGGTTATACAGAAATTCTGGTGAGTTTAGCAAACAATACCTTTCAATTTTAAGCCATTTTCACTATTTTTTTTTAAATACCTAAAATTGTACTTAACATTTATTGCTCTTTGATTCTGTAATCTATACATATAAAAAAATCTTTCTTAGTCAAAGCTACACATTGAATGTTTTTGGGAAATTGTTATAATAATAAATAGTCTTTTTTATCGATATAAGCACAACATCTAAAATTTTTAGAACGTTTGTCTCTGTGAGGAAACCACTAGCCTGATTTTGATATAAATTCGGTATGATGATAGCTGGTTATTCGGGTTAACATGTATCAACACTGTTTACTGTGCGATAATATCTAACTTATGAAACGTATAAGAAACAAAACCGAACGGATTGAGGCTGAGTCGCTAGTACATATTAAATTATCATAAATTTGCCATAGACCAGAAAACTAATAAAGCACGTAGAAGTGGCGTAAATCCATCAAAAACACATTCGTAACATTCGTAACATCTGTCAACATCACGGACGTGGCGTTATTAGGCTGAAGTCACTTTGGATTACTTATTATTCTGTACACATCTTTGATCTAAGGACAGAATATATTTCTTTTTGGAGATTCGTTTTTAATAGATTTCGCACGTGACACTTTTATAGACGATTATATACTCTCTTACATCTAGGATTGCTAGACGATCTGGAAAATAGTGCATGAGTACGTGCCTGGTAGATTTATTAAAAGATACAAAAATATAAATGAAACTATCTTTTCGGATTTTGTCGCGGATTTATTATGATTTTTGGTTTCCGACATCGGCAGTCGGCATTCGAAACGTCGGGAACCAAAAATCATAATAAATCCGCGACAAAATCCGAAAAGATAATTTCATTTATAATGTCAAACATTCGCGTAAACCTAAGAAAGAATTAGATACAAAAATAATTTATTAAAAAAATATTTAACGCATCAGAAATATAGATAAAAATAATATTATTTTCATTTTTAGCTATTTTTGGTTATTTATGGATATTTTTTATTAATTATTCTATAATGTGCAGTTTTTTTGATAGAATTTTAGTGTTTATTTTGTTTTTGGTATATAGTGCGTAGTAGTATGTCTTTTTAAATATCATATTGAACTATCCTGTAAGCGTGATGTACTAGATAATAATATATTATTTATAAAAAGTCACATTGTATATTGGCTGACTTGCCTATTAAAGTAGTAAGAAAGTTAAATTGTCTGTTTAGTCATTTACCTATTTGTCAGTCTGCAAAGGTTTTAAAAGGCTGTTGTTCAAAATCATATTTTTTGTTATAATTTATATATGTTCGACGATTCTTTAGTATTATGGCCACTTCTACAATATTTTGAATAACTTATTTGGATAACGAGCGCTTTTCCAGGTTTCGCTCGCGGGACTTTGTTGAATTATCTGCTCGCAAAAAGGGATGAAATCCCACGAAAAACATTTTCATGTAAAATGTTGCCAAGACGAGCCCATATGACTCGCACTGTCAAAAAGTTATCAGATCTCATGTAGAGTCAAGCTTCTAACACTACACGCCCTAACTCTACAAGGCCTAACTTCACAAACTCTACACCTTAGTCAAAATATGTGGCTTGGCCGTTCGTTACTTTTGTGTTATACAATAGTTCTTGTAGTAATTTTTTTTTTATTTTTATCTTCTTTTTTTTTTAACAAGGAGTACCTATACATATATATATCTGGGGGCACCAAGTTTTAGATTATAGGTTAGACCTCTAGCGTCATCAAAATTTAATTTAAAATTACAGGTCTCATACAAACTCCCATCCCCTAGTTTAAGGGGTTGGGGGATGAAAGTTACAAGTTTTATAATTTTTTTGTTGTTTGTGTGCTAATACTAGCTTACATACAAAATTTCAGCTTTCTAGGACATTAGGAAATACCTTAAGAATTTTGATGATCATCAGAGAGTCAGTGACGAAATCAGCGTTTTTTAGATATAAATAAAATCTGAAGTATAAAAGCTAATGTAATTAAAACTTAATATGTTCAATAAGTCCGCTATTGACAATATATCCCGAAAATTTTGTTGATCTAGCATAATCCAAACCCAAGTTATGAGGGTTCAAAAAAACGACGAAGCGCTTCGAGAAAAGGTAGGTAGTGCCCGTGCGCTTCGCTTGGCTCGTCTTGGCGGGGGCACTACCGTGCCCCCAGATTTTTCAAATCGGAGCGGAAGATCCAGAGATAAGTGGGTTCAAACAAACTTTTCAGCTTTATACAGTGTACTATAAAGTAATATGACTGATGGATCGAAGATCGATATCTATTGATTTGACCATGTTTTAGTGAATTTTTATCTATGTAAATAAAATAACCAACAAAAAAACATATAAATAAAATTGAAGTGTCTGTTAATTACAAATTGACAGCTTTTTACTAAATGCATAATATGAAAGTACATGCGGTAATAGCATCATAAATCAATTTTTGATTTTTTTGTCTCTCTGTCTGTCTTTTCCGGCTAATCTCTGAAACGGCTGGACCGATTTTGACGGGACTTTCACTTGCAGATAGCTAATGTTATAAGACGTAACTAAGGCAACTTTTTAACCGACTTCAAAAAAGGAGGAGGTTATATTTTAGAAAACCTAGGGACGAATACGAGCGAAGTGAGGGTGAGTCGCTAGTTTTTTTAATATAAAAAGAAGCTAGTTTTTTGGAATAAACTTCACTTGTAGAGCTTGAAATAATAAATATTTTTCGATAACTATTCCAATTATGTGGCCTTTTTGCTGTTGTAATATAATTTTAAAAGAATTTTTTAAGAAGTCCAAATAAAAATTGAACATTATTAACAACTTCAATAATTTAATTTAACTTGAGAGTCCTTTTTATTCCAAAAATGTATTATAGAACAGGTGAAAAATAATAAGTAAATTCTTGTTCATAATTCTTTTATAAAAGATGGATGCTCGCAGTTAAAGTAGTAATTGGTATATCAATAAAAGGCCTCCTCATGTTTGAATTCAAATGTTTGAATTTAAAATATTAATATATAACATTTCCGTGTTACGATGTCAACTACGAAACTAGTTAACCGATCTTATTTTTTTTTAATTTATCCCAACTTAAAGGAGCGTAGTTTTCATTTCAAAATAAATTATTTTTACAACTTGAGTCCGACGACCTGAGAAACAGCCAATCTAACCTACAAATTCTAGTATCAAGCTAAAGAAATGAAGGAATGGTATGTTTTTTTATGTATTGTCACGTTTCTTTGTTTGCTGGTTTAGACTATAAATAAAATTAATTAAATGCACTACACAATTTATATGATATATATGCTTATTTTTATTTTTATATGTAACTATTAACTTATTTTCACTTTCTATCTTACATTGATTAATAAAATTTATTAATTTTAGCAAAATAATCGACATGGCTTCTTAACTTCATATTAAAACCATTCGATAGACTTCATCCCAAAATCGATTTATATGGTGTTTGCGAAGTTTATTCGAAAACTCTTATTATAATAAATTAATTTAAATTTATATAAATGATAATTTTTTAATATAATTATTAAAGGTATTTCATTCAATTTTACTTATAAGTTACTTTACTACTTATATTCTTCTCCATGTTATTTTGATTCCTAAAATCACATAAATTTATCATAATTCCTCATAAACTTGTCTGCACGTCCGAGGCAACAGGTATTAACTTAATTTATATTTACACCACGTTAGTTGTCCCGTTAACGTGGCAGTGACACCGACCATTACTCATAAGACTGCGAGAATTTTATCATCCCTTAATAGGATATTCTAGATAAAACTGTGAGCTTGATTAAAAATGCTATACTAGTAATGTTATCTGATTTTCATTGCCTTTTTTAATATTATTTTTTATTGAAATTGTAATGCTGCCTTGGTCTTGTGTAAAGCTGCAGCTGTTCCTGGGTTCGATTTCCATAAGCATCACAAATGCGTTTAGTATCTCATATAATAATTAGTTTTGTATATTAAAGAAGCCTCATTAAAATTCAGAGAAGAAAGAAGAATAAAGAGGGAAGCTGTCTGATGGGCTTTCTAAGCAGTTGTGTCAAAGAATCGCCTCTTTAGAGTAAGTAATAGAAATAGAGAGTTAACGTGAGTTTGCGAGCATTCTCGTACTCTTATATCTCTTGTGTACATGGCTAGTCTCATTGAGATGAATAGCCACCGTGATAACCCACCATCTTGGTACTCCCTAATTAAAGTGGGGACGGCAAGACTCTCTTACTCCTAAATCCTTCACATTACAACTAACATAAACGTCTCGTAAACTTGTATTAGTTATGAGGTACTTAATTTAAGACTACGTAATAATAGTTTGATAACCTTGTTAATATATCAAAGGAAATATAATTGAGGAAATAAATGGGAAAAATTACTCTTCCTGTACCAAAATATTTTTCCTTATATAGTATTTGGTATTTATATTCTATGTCACACCAATATTATCCATATTAATTAATTCTTCGTAAGTCTGTCTGTTTTCTCTTTCTTTCTCTGCCCGTGTTTGTTTGTGTGTCTGTGAATGTATTTGTATGTGTAAATAATACATAATATAATATCATATATAGTACATATTATGGCAATACAGTCAATCTTTTGACGAAGTTAAGATTAAAAGGATTAAAAAAAATATAAAATATCTTGGGACATTTACACACAGTACTATCTAGTTCCACGGTAAGGTACGAGCCTTGTGTTATGGATACTAGATGGTTGATATACTACACATATATAAGTTTAAATACATACATATTATAAATATAAACACCCATGACTGGAGTACAAACATTCGTGCTCAACAATGAATGCCCCCAGCGGGACTTGAACCCGCGACCGCTGGCGCAGCAAGTAGGGTCACTACAGACTGCGCCACGCGTGTCGTCAAATTCGGATTATTACACGCTTTTTATTAGCTTCACCTGTATGTTTGTATGTTTGTTTGTAACCGACTTCTTTGGGCGCGATTTTGACCCACTTTAAACGGCCAGATTTCGTTCAAACTTTGTAGATTTATTGAGGACCGATGACAATACACTAATTTGATAAAATTATTCCATTTTTCAATTTGCAAAATATGATTTTTGCTAGAAAAAGTAGAAAATAAATAATAGTTTAAAAAAACTAAAAAACACGCTTTTTATAGAAAACCGAACTAAAAAATTGAAAATAAAATTTTATTTTAAGATTATAAATAAATATGTAAAACATTAACGCACAGCACAATTTAGTTCCATGATAAGCTACGAGGCTTGTGTTACGGATACCAGATAATTGATACACTACACATATATAAAATACATACATACTCCATAACTGGAGTATAAAGATGGCACATCAACCACTTGCATAGCAAGTAGTCGATTGAATGTCAATTGCAGTAGCATTCATTAATATTTTTAATTAATAAATTATACTAAGCTATTTGATTCCAATTTCTGCAAATAATGTTCTGCGTGTTGTAGGTAACGGTCATCTTCTATATAAATAAAATAATAGAGGTCTGCAGTTGTGCGCGCATCACGGAAAAACTACTGGATAGATTTCAATGAAACTTTCGTTTTTATTTCTTAGACTCACTTGGCCCTTATCAAAAAAAATGATTGATATCTTCATTTAATAAAAAGTTATTAAAGTTTCAAGAAACAACGATTTGTATATGCACTGCGTGTTCAGTGATGTATGTTTCCTTCTCGCGGAGTAGTGGGGCAAGCGGCGTAGCGCGCATGCGGAAAACATTGTTAATATTTCAAGCAACGCGGACGAAGTCGCGGGTATCAGCTAGTTTATAATAATTACTGTCTAAAAACATACGCAAGCAAAACCTCTCAACACAATATATAGATTTAATTTAAAATATAAAAAAAATATATATTATTATTTCAATTCAATTCAATTCAATTCTCTTGTGAATGGCTTCAAAGCGTTGAGAACATATTAATATTATTATTTTCTAAGGTTTTCAAATTTACGACTAACGTAGTTGCAATTAAAATAAAATATTCACTTCCGATACGAGAAATTATTAAAATTGCTGATTATGACCTTTATGTTTCTAGTTATAAGGTTCAATATGTTTATATGCAACGGCTACCATTCGCTGCATTCATAAGTCATGTGTAAAAATGAATGTGTTTTTTCCATCCTATTTTCATATGTAGATTAAAATGTCAAAGTGTCGGTGTTCGTATTCTGGAAAAATCTATTGCTTTATGTATGAAAAGAAAAAAAAATATTTTATCAAAAGTTAGTATAAAGTACGATAATTGCTAACTGCTTTTATTGCATAATATTACAAGTTTAATCCAACTTACTAGTGCCTAAGACTAAGTCACTCAAGAGGAAAGGCTATACGAGAGCGAGAGGAGCCGAGTGAATAACAGTGCATATTTGTTTGATAATTAATGAAAGTAATTTAATTGCCATAAATGAATAAAGCTAATATTTAAGTATTCTAAAGTCCATTGAACAAAATAATTAAATTAACAAAATAAAATAACTAGATAAAATAAATAGTTTATTTATTTACTAATTGTTAATAAGTTAATATTCGGACAATAACACACAGCGCCATCTAGTTTTGTGATAAACTACGAGGCTTATACTCCGGAAACCAGATAGTTGATACACTACACTCATAATGTTTAACTTTAAATAATAATGTCCTCCCGACCTATTACGACCATGGCGATTAATCTCATTGAGGTTAGCCATCAGCGCGGGAGATATTATAGTGCACAAGTGTATGCGCAGACACAAGTGCACTCTCTATTCCTATCACTCTCATACTCCGGTGGAACGACTGCTCGACACGACCAGTGAGAGTTAAGGCGCAGGACCAACGGCTTTTACATGCTCTCCGAGGCACAGGGGTTATGCACCGGGCTGTTGTTAAGGCTTACTATACATAAAGACACAATAACTAAACTTGGACTCGAACCCAGGACTTCCGGATGTGCGATCATACTTGCTAGCCGCTATGCAACTGAGTTATTTAGGCGGGCATGAACTTTAAAAACAAACATAATATTAATAGATTTAATAGTATGTTGCAAAAACGTACTTACATTGTGAGGGTGGCTCGCTTTAAGTAGGAGGAAGCGCTACGCGAAACATTTAGAATCTTATGTTAAATTTTAAATGGACTGTACAAGACGGAGATAAACAGCGCTGAGATGATAAATGGCACCCCAGATCATTAGGGATGGAATTAATTCATATTCTTATATCTGCTACATGTTAACATGTATACAAGTTTGTATTACTACATTCATAGAATAAGTTTCTTATAAAGACACAAGTCGCATGAAACAAGAAGATCATACAGAAGTACATTTAGCACAAATGATTATAAATGAAACTATGTTTTCGGATTTTGTCTCTCCCGTGACCATGATTGCTGTAAAGCATTTGAAACGTCGGTAACCAAAAATCATAATAAATTCGCGACAAAATCCGAAATATCTTTTCGTTTCATTTATAATGTCAAATATTCGCGTAAATCTAAGAAAGTATTAAGCACAAATGATCTTTTATTAGTTACTTAAATATAAATATTTAAAAAAATCGAATTGCTGGGGTTTGTACTTAGGAACGATTATTTTTATCTGAGCGGAACCCTTATTCTTTTTCTAAAATACAATTATCTGTCAGTGAAAGTCAAATTCGGTCCAACTGTTTCGGAGATTACTCGGAATAAATAGACAACTAGATGGACAGACAGACTAAAATTGTGTTGTTATCTTGACATTACAACAGACACATTAGCTTTATTCATCACTTGCCGAACCCGCAGCTTCGCTCGCGCTAAATCTAGTGCTAATAATTACTTTTAACGTATAAGATACTTACTTATTATATAATACGACTCATTCGTCTATAGCTGTAGCGCGAGCGAAGCCGGGTTTCGCTAGTATCCTATGTTACTTCTAATACCTCCAAGAATATGTGTACAAAGTTTCATGATGATTGAATCGTAGTAAAAGTAGTTTTTGCGTAAAAGCGTAACAAACAAGTTTACATTCACATTTATAATATTAGTAATTATAGATTGTAGATATTTCGATATTATTTAATTAATAAAAAACTGTGCCTATTTTTTACAATAATGATTAAAACATCCCATGTAAATTGTTAGTAATTTAACAATTAGCCTTAATAGATCAATTTAACAAATAAATAAAATGAACGAGAGCAAATAATGATGTAATTTTGTTGAGGTTAAAATATCCGGGCTTAATTTATGATGGCGAAACCAAACAATGGTGAAGCGGAACAGAAGAAATAATAAATGAAACTATTTTGGTTTTATTTTATTTTGAGCGTATTTGCATTTATTGGCAGTAAAAACTGTCACACATAAATCTAACAATTAATAAATAATTCTCAAACTTGTATTAGTTTCAGTTATCCATTGATTTAAAGATTTGTACATCGCGTTCCCGCCATTACGATTAAAAGTAAAATCAACTTGACAGCTCGGTCACAGATTATCAAATATAAAAATATTGAGTTTATCCTTATTATATATAAATAAATATATAATATAAATAAATACATATATTAGGATATCTAGTTCCATTGTTAGCTATGAGGCATGTGTTGTTAATACCAGATAGTTCAACACTCAAAGTGGGTCACTACAATGAGCCAAATGTCGTCGAAATAATTATTGTAGTAAATGCGAAGCGAGTTAAAGCCGAGGTTAAAACCTTATAACTGATAAAAAAAATTGATAAAAATTATAGTTTAAAATATTAACTACTAGTATAGTATAATTAGACAGGTAGCCCAGTGATAACGCTCGCTTGGATTACCGAGTGATGCGGGTTAAAATGTGGGTCTCGCACCTCTGAGATTTTCATGTGCGAATCATTTCTATCATGAATACCACTTGTCTTACGGTGAAGGAAAACATCGTGAGGAACCTGCATGTCTGAGAATAGGAATGACATGTGAAGTCCGCCAACACGCACTAGGCCAGCGCAGTGGACTATGGCATAATCTCCCTTGTATTGAAAGGAAGGCCCATGTCCATCTTTAGGACGTAGAAAAGGGCTGGATACAGAATAAAGTCTATACTTTATAGACCTTATCTTATATCATACTATTATAATGAGATCAGTGCATTATCCATTAATATAATAAATTATGTACATACATATCATCGACTCTACATTGATTCGTATTTTGTATCTCCATCTCTACATGAATAAATCGGAGCATGTAACGCCATCTATTATGATTTATCAACATTACTTTTTCAACTAAAAATAATTTCTATCAATTAAAATTTAAAAGTAGTCCACAAGTAAGTAGTAGCTTATTCAATTCGTTAAAAAACCATCACAAAATAAAATCTTTGAAATATACTACAAATACAAGAGTATTGTAAATTGTAATATCATGAAATAAAAAAAGTGCGTGTGTACAAAGTACACATGTCAGAAGTAAAACTTGAATTTAAAATAAGGCTAACTCTTCCCCGTCTCTGAGCGCCTGGTACTATGGACTTATTTTTTCGTTTCATCGAGTTTGAAATCACATCGATTCTAAAGAACTTTCATTCCAAAAAACAAAAATGTAGAACTCCTAGGTAATACGTTGAAGAAATAGATCTAGACCGCGACCGATGGAGCAACATTTACTATCGGCCTTGATTTGACTTCCATATTCATGAAAATATGTAAGCTTCGAAAAGGCCGGATTTGAACCCGGGACGCTCGGTTAGAATACACGTAGTACACCGTTGGACTAACGAGAGCGTTCTCAAATTAACGAAATTGCGCATAGTTTTCATAACGACTAATAATTAATATTATTTGAAAGAGTTAACAAGCATGGTACTAACTTAGTCGATTATAGCTAAATCCCATTATTCTTAACTTTTTTATGGAACATTCGAAACTACTTTTATAAAAATATGTGGAATAAAACTAATATTTTACTTTGTACTGTTGTATTGCGAAAAACGATAATTAGAATTTATAGTTTTTAATGTGCAATATATCTAGTTAAGAAAATTGTATAACAAAATATTTATAATATGTATGTATTTAAAATTATATATCTAGTATATCAACTATCTGGTATCCGTAACACTAGCTTCCTTCGTAGCTTACCACGGAACTAGATGGCGCTGTGTGTAATAATGTCCCAACATATTATTTAAAAAAACTGTCATATAAACTTTTCTTGTAAATAAGGCAGGCAATTTGTCACTGCTGTTTTTTCATTTGCATATAACTATTCAGGTCGGGCTTGAGTCCAAAATTAAATAAAGCGCGGGTATTTCCCGTGCATTTTGCTAAAAAGTTTCAAAATAAATATTCTAGAGTGGCATCTTTTAGTTTTAAATTGAAAATTCCTATTTTGGTAATTGCATTCACTACCATAACATTTATAATTAATTTGATATTATTTGTTTTTTTCAGATTTTTGCAAAAATTGGACATTTTGTTCGAAAACTTCTAGTTGATACAAGATTTCAAATGATCACGGAAATTTAAATTGAACTATCTTTTCGTTTTTTCTCTCGAGTTTAATTAAATGCCAGACTTATACAAATTACATAAAACAGCAATAATAAAGAAGAATAATTAAATAATAAATAGGTACATTGTATTTAAAGAATTATAATAAATTATGTTTTCTTAATTATTTATTATTCCTTCATGTAATTTGTAAAATTTATCTAAATAATAACCCTTAAGTTAACATTGAAGTTTAATGAATGTTACGTACACGGTACAACTACAATATATAGATCGAAATAATCCCACAATAGAAGATCTAACTAAATAGTATTCGTAAATCCCGTAAGATGGCGCTGTTTGTAACCAAATATTACCAACAGATGGCGTTTATTATTGGACTATGTAAGTCTTTTAATATGTATGACATGAAATGATACAGACTTCAGAAAGTAAAGGATAATGCAAAAAATAGTTACATCATATTATAATATAATGTATACTACAGATTACAGAGATCTGGTTTTGTTTTATTTTTTATAATTTTACTGCAGAATCATTGAGTGTTTTAATAAAATATTTACCTATTGAATGATAACAATAGTTTATCTCCAATAGTATTCGAATACATGTGTACATCTCTTATGTGACATACCATATATGTACATACAGACATGACAATATGGATCTATGTATATAATGTTTAAACTACAGAACCCTTAAAATGAATCTGCGATGATGATTATATAAAATAAGATTTAGCGCTAGCGAAGCCGCGGCTTCCGCTAGTGTATTATACATACAGTGGTGGTCACAGAGTTAGAAACACCAAAATACACTCCCAATATACTAAACAATTAACTTGTTAACTATTTTTTTACTAATAAAAGAAGGTTTTAAAGTATTTATATAGAAGCATTAGTTATTCTATAGTATAAAAATATAAGTTTAGTAACAACGAACAATTGTAATTTTTATAAAAGATCAACATTTATTAAAAGAGAATTAAAATACAACGTACTTCGCCGGACAACTAATTAGAAACATACGAAGTAAATACTTAAAACTTTAACAAAATATAATACTTTGAATCAAACATAAAATATAGACTATGAATAACATATTCATGGCTAGTATTAATACTTTAGTACTTGGTAGGATAACCTCTATTGTCGATTACAGCTTTACAACGACGCGGCATGGATTCTATCAATTTCTGACACGTTTCCATTGCAATACCCTCCC
The DNA here is from genome assembly GCA_905231865.2 of Boloria selene. Lineage (NCBI taxonomy): Eukaryota > Metazoa > Arthropoda > Insecta > Lepidoptera > Nymphalidae > Boloria > Boloria selene. The sequence goes on from HG993132.1 coordinate 1,414,452, forward strand.
AAACTTCAACAAATGCGTCGTAAAGTTGGTTCATGTTAGTGATATACTTATTTGATAGTGTTTTCTTCACGGTGTTCCACAAATTCTCAATCGGATTTAAGTCCGGACTGTACGAAGGCCACTTTAACGTTGTCACCGATTGCTCTTTAAGAAACACTTTCACGCTGTTTGCTGTATGTTTCGGGTCATTATCGTGTTGGAAAATCCAAGGTACTGGTAAATTTCCGCCGGCATAAGGAATCATTGTTTCTTCTAAGATGTCTTTGTATTGATATTGATCCATTTGCCCGTGAATCTTTCTCACCGGACCAACCCCGTATCCAGAGAAACATCCCCACACTTTAACATTTCCTCCGCCATGCTTTACTGTCTTTTTTGTGTATTTGTTATTCAAAGCCTCGTTAATTGGACGTCGAACATATCGTTTTCCATCAGAATTCACCAAATTTATTTTAGTTTCGTCCGAAAATAAGACGTTTTTCCATTGTTGAACAGTCCAACTGCTATACTTTCTAGCGAAGGCTAGACGATTTTCTCTGTGTTGTCTAGTTAGAAGTGGTACTTTCCTAGCAAGTCTTCCGAACAGTTTGCCTTCAACTAACCGTCTACGAACAAGTCTTGAGGACACGTTGCGAGGGTCGTCATGGGAAAAGATTTATTTTCTAATAATATTTGAACTTTTAAAGGGGTCCATCTTAGCTAAACGAATCATAGTCCTGTCTTCTCGAACAGTGGTCTTCCTTTGTCGCGCTTTTCTAGGTACGTTATCAAATGTTCCAAACTGTTTATAATGTGCAATGGCATTAAATACCATCTTTACAGAACACTCTAAGTGAACGGCTATTTTTCTGTAAGACCATTTTCGTTTGAAATGAAAATTCACTATAATTTTTCTTGTAGCTGAATCACAGCTCTTATTTTTACCCATTTTTTAAAAATCAACGTCAAAATGTAACCTAAGGAAATGTATAATAAAAGGCGGGAAACTGCCTGAAGTGATGGGTATAAAAAAGATGAATTCTAATTTCAAAAACCAAATTTAGAAGAAAAGTCAAACTTTGTTTCTAATTATTTGTCCAATTGCCAGTACAAAAGTAACTAAACATTTTTTTCAAACGTACATTTGTTAATTTTTTTTATTACTTGACTAAATGTTAATAATAATTTTTAAATCAGAGTTATTATCAAATTATTTTAATGTGGTAAATCAATTAACAAAATCAAAATTATTTGCAATAGCAACATAAACAGCAATTTACACCCGTAAGTGACTCCGTGTTTCTAATTATCTGTCCACCACTGTATAAACCTTCCTCTTGAATCACTCTATCTATTAAAAAACCGCATCAAAATCCGTTACGTAGTTTTAAATATCTAAGCATACATAGGGACAGACAGACAGCGAGGCGAATTTATTCTATACTATGTAATGACGATAATGATGAGTACTAATATTTCACAAAGAAAATTGCTCCAATTACGTGTAAAAAAGGCAAGGAAGGTATAATATTAAAATATAGTTTTAAAATGTCTTTTATAAGTAAGTCGCTTAAGAGCCGATATCCCAGGAATGCGTTTTAAACGTGAACGATGCAGCGTCGGCATCGTAAGATTAATTACACTCATTTCGCTATAAGGAAAAAAGAATATCGCGTTATTGAAAATTCAGTTTATAATTAAAACTGGCAACTACGATACGTTTCAACGGTCAGTATGGTATAAATACATAATTATGTATGTACACTAATTTTATTTATACTAATATTATAAAGCTGAAGAGTTTTTATGTTTGTTTGGTTGAACGCACTAATCTCAGAAACTACTGATTCGATTTGAAAAATTCTTTTTGTGTTGGATAGTCCGTTTATCGAGAAAGGTCATAGACTATATATCATAACGCTACTATAACTAAAAGGAGAGGAGCATCAATTGAAAATGTTGTGAAAACGGGAAGGCCGGGCGTTCTGCGAGATACCATACCGCGCGACTCAGTAAGAATTTGGTTTCCGAACGGTCTTTAGAACACGTGCGAAGCCGCGGGTAATGCTAGTAATGTATATATGTATAGTGTATTATATTATACATAATATAATAGACTACGTCTGAAATAAAGATTATTATTATTATTATTATTTAAAATGATTTCTACATATGTAATTTTAAGACTTAAGCATTACATACTTTTAAACATATTATTGCATTCCTGCAAAAATAACCTACATGTCGGCTCGGATAACCAGCTACCATCGTAAAAAATTTCATCCAAGTGAGGTCCGCTAACACGCACAAGGCCAGCGCGATGGACTATGGCCTGATCCCCCTCGTAAAGGGAGGCCCGTGCCCAGCAGTGGGACGTTAAGAAGGGTTGTCGACAATATAATATATAGATCATTAAATAATATATATTAAATATTAAGTGATACATAGTGTGGTATACCATAGTATACCTTTATTACATACTAGCTGCGCCCCGCGGTTTCACCCACGTAGTTGCCGTTCCCGTGGGATTACAGGGATAAAAAGTAGCCTATGTCCTTTCTGAAGGTCTTCTCTACCTGTGTACCAAATTTCATCGAATTCGGTTCAGCGGTTTAGGCGTGAAAGCGTATAAGACAGACAGACAGACAGACAGAGTTACTTTCGCATTTATAATATTAGTTAGGATTAGGATTTTTTTTAATAGGATTTTAAATACAGTATATAAGTTGTAAATACATATGTATGAAAGAAATATGAAACAAATGAAATACAAACAAGTAAAGATAATAAGTAAAAAATGTAGTTTATATTTTAATTTAATACAGAAAAATTTAAAACCAACGCTAAATTACCACAGTTTGCTTCCGCTTAAAAGCTGAAAATATAAGATTCGCACTACCTTTTGTTTGCTGCATTTATTACGCTATAAATTTCAGACTATATAAGCGCCATTTTCATATTTCATGAACTCTTGGACAATTTAATTAACAGTACAATTACAATATGAATGTAAAATTTTACACACATTATAGAAAGAATAATATGAAGCATGCATAAATTTAAGAAAATTACAAATAATTGAGTTTTATATAAAAAAATTATCATGACTCTGAAAAAATATCTATGTATATTATATACATATAATTAAAATTCTGGATCTAATAATCAGAACATTATTATTTAGGAAATTCTTATTAATAATAATAGTTATTACTATCGATACAGAGGCCGATTCTGCAGTTTTTAACTTTTTTTTCGATCTCTTAATCTGTTTGTCACCGTATTTCGAGAAAACCACTGAACAGATTTTGATTAAACTTTGTATGATTTGAGTTAGTTATCCGGATCAACTTAAAGATTACTTTTTATTGCGGAAAAATATCTCATATCTGAGAAATGTATACTAACGTACGTAGGAACGAATCCGAGCGAAACGAGAGGGAGGCACTTGTTTTATATAAATTCTACCTTTTTCAATGTTAGAGCAATTGAATTTCAAATACCCTTTTTAGAAGCCGTAGACATTTCAAAGTATTGACTAACATTGAAATAAGTTGAAGACGGTGACATTATCCCAAATTACGTCAAAGTGTATATTATACGTAGCTATAAAAATAAAGGCTCGATGTACCGAGAGATTATGTTTTGTTATAATTTAAACGACAAATTGAACTGTGAAAATAGGCCTTACGCTTAATCTATATATATATAATGAAAATCGTGTTCGTTTGAGGCTCAATCACGCCTAAACCACTGATCGTATCGACATGAAACTACCACCATTCGATGTGAAATTTTTCCTAGATGGTTTATGGCTATTTATTTTTCGAATTCTAACGTTCCTTCATTTTTTTATTGCTGTTTTACTTTTATGAACATTTATCCCGCTAATAAAAACAAAAGACAAGCGTTTTCTCTTGATTCTTTTGTTTTCATGGATTTCAACGGAGTTTACTAAACGGATAATGTTCTTTTACATTCAGCTAAGAATCTACTTACAAACTTCCACACATCCACCCACCAACTCCCACGCACCCCTGCACACCCACTCTCATTTTTTGATAAAAATAAAATGCCGTATCTATGATCGAGTATCACTTGAGAACGGCTGGACCGATTGGGTTAATTTTTTTTTGTTGTCTTCAGAATTGTCAGGAGAATGTTTATATGTAAGAAAATTTTAAAAAGTCTGCTAAAACGTTAAAAATTTCGATGATAATCGAAGTATTCCAATTTCTATAGTTACTCATCACGAAATCTCGGGAACTATAGGACTTAGAAATGTGAAACTTGGTAGGAATATTACTTTCGTTATGGTCAACTAAAAACGGATTTTAAGAAATTCATCCCCCAAAGGGGATTGCGGGGGCGTTAACAATGAACAATTCCCGTTTTCAAACTATAGCTCCTATAAATTTCAAATTTGGTAGGAATCTTCTGTAAGAGATGTAGAAATAGTCTGTGAACGAGTTTTACGTTAGCTCACCCCGCAGGGGGTTGCGGGGGTGGTTTAACAATGAAAATTTTTATTTTTTAAGCCATTACTCCTACGGACTCCAAATTTAGCTAGAGTCGTCTATATGTGATGCAGAAATAATCTAAGAGCGGATTTTACAACAACTCACCGCCGAAAAAGTTTCCGGTGGTGGGTGTTAAAATATGAAATTTCCATTTCCTAACTTTAAACTTCTTTATGTATTTATATTTATAATTATCTTCTTTGAAAAATATTTTAAATTTCAGAAAAAAAAATAAAAATTAACAAAAAAAGCAAAAAAAAATATAAATAAAAAAAATAATAATTAACAAAAAAAGCAAAAAAAAAATATGAATAAAAAAAATAAAAATGATGAATAAAATTTAATTTATTTCCTTTAAAAAATTCGCCCAGCGAAGCGGGCGGGGACGGCTAGTCTATACATATAATAAAACTGTAGAAAAGTCGTTTTTGTACATCAAAAAAAATTACAAAAAAAATAGCCAGGGTGTTAAAGGGTAACCAATAGAACCCATTTCCAGCATTTTTAGAATTTTTGTCTGTTTGTCTGTTTGTCGGTTTGTCTGTTTATTTATCCGGGCATCACGTAAAATGTACGAAAGCAACGTAGATAACTTTTATACACAACGATTGAACGTAACTTGAAGTAACATTTAGTTTTTGTTTCATTGCAATCGGTTCAGTCTATCAAAAGATATTTGAGTTTAAAGTGAAGATGTAGAGAAATTCCAGAAGTAAAATTAGGGTTATGTGCATTTGGTCTCACAACTTCACGTAACTTTTATACACAACAATATGTGCGTAAATTGAAGTAACATTAAGTTTTTTGTTTCATCGTAATCAGTTCACACCTTATAAAAAATGTAAATTAATAAAATTATAATAGTGTTTCCGAAGTAAAATATTAAAACAGCGCCATCTACGAGTATTCGAACTTACTTAGCGTGTAACGTCATTTTCTGAATCGCGGTGTCAAAATTTTCCTTGGAAGAATGACCTTCGCCCATGCCTGCCGGCCATATTTGAGTTTTGTAGGAGTCTTTAAAGTTCTGTCTTTAAAGAGGTTTGTAAAGGAATTGAATTCATAGTATCGTAAATCGTTCGTTCGTTATTTCGTTTTGTCTTTCAAAATAACTTTGGTTGGTTAGATTTGGTCTTAATTTTGAAGTGCGAAGTAAATAATAACTTGCATTTGAGTCAAGTAGTTTTATTTACTTCGTAGTTTGAAATTTTATTAGTCTTCATTCTCATTTTGAAATTTTGTGTTGTTGTAAATTGTTGATTTATTTGGTTCAATATTTTATTTCATATTTGTTTGGTTCATTATTATTTTGAAAATGCCTTCAAGAAAAAAAAGAAACCTTTCGCAGCGTGGCCGAGATGCGAATAGGAAGAGACTATGTAGGTCCCAGGAATCAGATCAAGATCGTGAAGTGAGGCTAACAGGCGTTCTCTTACGGCAGTTTCTCGATCACAGGAGAGTTTGGAGGAACGCGAAACGAGGTTGACAGCTGACCAAGAGCGTCACGCCCACTCACGTGAGTCCGAGACTTTCACCGAAAGGGAGTCACGCTTAAGTTCGCAAAGAATTCTGACTGCGACTTTGCGCTCCCAAGAAAGCAGCGAGGACCGCGAAGCGCGTTTATCGGCTGACCGAGAGCGTCTCGTCCTCTCACGTGAGTCTGAGACTTTCACCGAAAGGGAGTCGCGTTTATGTTCGCAAAGAATTCTTACCGCGATTTTGCGCTCCCAAGAAAGCAGTGAGGACCGCGAAGCGCGTTTATCAGCTGACCGAGAGCGTCACGCCCTCTCTCGTGAGTCTGAGACTTTCACCGAAAGGGAGTCGCGCTTAAGTTCGCAAAGAATTCTAACCGCGACTTTGCGCTCCCAAGAAAGTAGTGAGGACCGCGAAGCGCGTTTATCGGCTGACCGAGAGCGTCACACTCTCTCACGCGAGTGCGAGTCTCTCTTAGAGAGAGAACGACGATTAGTAACAGCCAAAGATAATTATGTACGCGCGCTGTTGAACTATGAAAGCTAGAGTTTTCCAATTTATTGTTACAAATAGGCGATGGCACATACCCCGTACAAGAAGATGGAAAAGTTATTTTGATTAATAATCTCTGTTCTTGCGTTACATCACAACAGGAGCTAATTTCTTCTGTGTACGGATTCCACAAACATGGGAAATCAAGCCGGTTCTTGGCTATGTCAGCGAGCTATTTTGACTCCCCGCAATGACCAAGCAGCGGCAATTAATTTAAAAATATTGAGTCATGTGTCCGGGAATAGTAGAGAATACACCTCTATAAATACAGTTATGGATGAAGATGACGCCACGCACTACCCGGTAGAATTTTTGGATTCCCTCAACACACCCGGACTTCCAGCCCACAAAATAGTTTCAAAAATCGGCGTACCAATAATTCTCCTCAGAAATTTATGTCCTCCCAAACTTTGTAACGGCACTCGGCTCAAAGTCACAAATCTGCAGCAAAACATAATCGAAGCTGAAATATTAACCGGTTGCGGCGCCGGTGATGTTGTTTTTATTCCAAGAATACCTATAATTCCCAACAACTTTTCTTTCTCTTTCAAACGAGTGCAATTCCCAGTCAGTCTCTGTTATGCCATGACGATTAATAAAGCTCAGGGCCAGACATTATCCGTTGCGGGGGTGGACCTAAGTATTGGATGCTTTTCCCATGGTCAACTATACGAAGCTCTTTCCCGCGTAAACAACCCCAATAACCTTTTTGTGTACGCTCCAGATGGTTCCACAGCTAATGTTGTTTATAAAGAAGCACTAGCATAAATAAAAACAAATGATTTGTATCGATATCCTCCAACAGCGCTTCGCACTAAAAAATACATTGTTAAGTTCCGACATCCACGCGAACGAAGTCGCGGGCACAGCTAGTAATGAAAATAATTTCGAATATTTAAAACAATATACGTTTGTCAAATAAGATCCGTTTTCCTCTATTGGAATTTATAAAAGAATAATTAATAGATAGTGGACTTGTGAATATGCATATCTTTGAGCATTTTAATATCTCTTGCGTAGTTTCCTAGCTACATACAATGGTACGAACACACAATTAGAGCTTACGAGCTGACCCGTGCCCACGTCGTTGGGCATAAAGTGAGTTTTTAAATAATTTACATTATTTTATTAATATTAAAAATTAAATTATCTATACTAATATTAAAAAAACTACTTTTTGTCACTTAAATATAAAAGTTACACATACGCTGTCGTTGACTTTTTTGTAGGCATTTTTAAGCTCCACATCTTTTCTCTAGAACTCAAAAATATATCTTTCATAGTTAAGGCAGCGTTCGTAAAAAACCTATAAGGTGATTAGAACGCAGACGAAGCCACGGGAAATACTAGTATTGATATAATAATATTTTCTGCATGTCGTATTTCAGATTTTGCTTACAACTGACTTATAAGAATCGAATTCGGGACTTTAAGATCTTTTTCCTCGTGAACTGACTATTAAACCAAAAGGCTACGATATACCTACTCAGCTATTTTCTAAAAAGACAATTCGGCGAAACATTTTGTTCCAATTTAAATTTTGCGGCCAAACGTAATTTGGGAGATGCTTAAGATAACACTGTGTACCCGATTTCAATTAGGTGCGTCCTTCAGTGCTAGAGACTTCGAAAATTGCCATGGAAATATAATTTTGAAAACCAAATTATGTCTTGAGATCAAATTTAATCTGACTATTGAGATCAAAGCCCTCATAGAGTTGTCGTCCCCTTCACAACTTGAATTGAGTTTTCGAAAAACGTTCTGATGCTGACATTTTCAAATGTATGTTTAAACACTTACAAGATTATTAGATTAGTTTGAGCCAGAGCTATTTCCTGTGTCTAAGTCACAACTTAGTGATTACAGTCATTACATTTATTGTATCTCTATACCGAATTTTTCAATAACTAATTCTAGAAATTATTAGGAAACAAAATAAGTAAAAATGCATTATAAAATACGTAAATTATAAAGTTTGTAATATGGAATTCACAATACAATATCTACGGTACCAAAAGAGATAGAAAACTTATGTTTCATAATTTTTCTTAATTTCTAGGCTATTCAAGAATTATTTATATAAAATGGTCAAACTGTTCCTCATTTATATTTGTACCGATATACTAGACGAGTGGAGCAGTGGAGTCTACTCTAATAAAATTTCATGCGGCATTTCATGAAAAAGTTCATGACTTCTTAATTAATTTTCTTCTTCTGATCTATATCTTAATGTACTAAATTAAAAACTCTATCAGATATGATGATGCCCCACATAATATTTAATTCTACTGAGAACATCAAAAATATTTCTCCTTTTTGCAAACAGGCTTAGCTAGTGCCATATGCTGGTAGTACAGAGTTACAAAAATAAAGTTAGAAACATTAAAATGTTAAAAAAGTTTATTGAAATTTGTCCAACTGCCCGAACCATGCAAACAAACTAACATTTTTTTTGTTCTGAATTCTATCTAATTGTGAATAACTCCTTGACATAAAAATTCAAAATAACTTTCAATTCAAAAAATCCTTAAAGTTGATACGAAAAAGTAAGTACTCAAGCAGGACAAGCTTCAGAAAACTATTTCAACATAATAGAATCTGAAAAAGGTTTAAAATTGGTCAAGTGCGAGTTGGTTCTATATGAAATTTTCTATACGAATTATCCTAGGATTTTAAATGAATTTCTAGACTAGAGTCAATTTAAGAATTTGAGTCCAAAAATTCAATTTAGTTTATTTACTAAACCAATATTAGAATGTAAAAGTAACCAATATTAGTAGTAAAAAATAACATATATCGACTTATTATTCAAACAAAGCCACAAACAAAAAGTAACAATAAATTAAAAATTTATTATTCTTTTCTGTTCTTCTTAGCATAAATACGTTGATGTTGCTTTTTCTTGTATGCAATCTTACTCGTATATATTTACTAGTCCGAATCAAAGCAAAGTGTATTTGCATATCGTAACAGTAGATAGCTATAATAGTAGATAGCTATAATAAAAATAAGTTCCTACACTCTGGTTAAAACATGGTGAACAACCATGGCCTATCTTAATTAAAAAATGAAATGGCGAAATCAAATCATTTGAAGTCAAATATCACCCTCTTTGATCCTCTTAAAAGTTTGTTATCTAAGAAACGGGACTTAGAAATACATTAAAACATTAATTGGACTCAGTCCTTAGTTTTTTGGACAATGATCAATTGAGAAGATTCGTTTTTTTTTGTTATTTCCCTCTCTTGGAATATTTTTGGGGCAAGGTGCATATCTATATAAGTAAAAATGAATGTTAATAAGCGCAAAACTCGTGAATGGCTCGACTAATTCGTCCATTTTTTGTTCCTTAAGGAGCACAGATAGGTTTTAATAATAATCATAAATAAAAACAAAGATTGTAAAAAAACTTATACTAAAGGGTTTCACTAAAACACTTGGGGGTAGGTACTAAGGGTACTTATACTATATGGAAGCGAAGCTGAAGAGTTTGTTTCTTTGTTTAGTTGAACGCCTTTATCTCAGGAACTACTGTTTCGAATTGAAAAATTTCAAAGACATGTAAAATCGGCCAACCCTTAGCCTTAGCCAGCGTGGTAAATTATGGACTGAGCCCCCTTGTAAGAAAGTGAACAACAGTGCCCAGCAGTGGGATATAAAAAAATAACCAAATACGTTTTATTTCTGGTCATAATTTCAAAAATATTGTACCGTTTTTATATACGGTCTTTTGATTTTTAGTTGAATTTAAACTCAGTGATAACATAATTTTTATTAACACGATGCATTTTTATTATTACAGGCAGGCTTTTTTGCTATTCGATCTATTAAGATTAAGAATCAAAAAACTAAGTGGGCATTTTGTTAAAACTGTAACAGCAGAATTTCAAATTACTTTATAGAAGAAAACGATTTATTACGCCTCAAAAAGTTTTGAAAATGTCTGAGTTTTATTGTTTTGAACATTTAGGCTTTTTACTCCTTTTAGGGCGCAAGCAAGAGATAAGGCTTAATTTACCCTATCGTAGCCATTATAAAAAATATTATTGCACATAATACTTTCTTGCATCTAATATTTTGACATTTATTGAAAAATTCAACTTATTTGCCACTTGATTTTCTTCTTAACAGTCTTAATTTTTCGCAGATATTATTTGATATTTAGTCACGAGAGGAAAGCTCGCAGTTCTGCTATTATAAAAGTAGAAGGTTCGATTCCAGTACACGACAATGTATTTAATGTCTGTTAAAACAAAGCTTTTGTTTAGATACTACAATCATATACTCGTATTTAAAATAGATGAAGTCTGAAAAATTTAAATTCGATAGTGTAACGTAACCCTAAATAAGAGTAAAGTTTTGTTTTTTCAAGCACGGATTATACCTTAGATTAACAGAAAACCAGAAAATTTTAACCTATTTCACGCGGCTTTTACGATTTGGCCCCGAAAAATATGTCACTAAAAGCTCCTCCTTAGCTTTTAGCAGTGACGCACTCAAATAAAATATTTGTATTATTTTATTTTGGTACACTTATTTCGCAAACATCCTAATATTTTCTGCACACGTCGAAGTTTTGTAAAGTTTATACCATTGAAAGGGTTTACGAGTACGCCTGCTTGAGTTGACACTTTAGTGCAATATTAAACTTTCTGTAGGTAGTTCGCGTAAGAGTAATCCTTATAATTTATTATGTCTATTTGTTGATTTGTTGTCTGGTTATTATACCCTTTTTAACCGACTGTGGCGAAACCAAAAAAAAGGCTTATCTATATATTCAATACGAGAGAAATCAAGTCATAGTCCAGCACGGCCAAAGTGTGTCGATGGGTTAGTAGATTTTATATCTTATGGAAACTTGCTAGATGTTTCCCCATAACTTTTAAAAAAGAAGAAGAAAGAAGGTTTTTAACCATAATTAATTTAACAATTAAATATATCTGAGGGGCGAGACTCGGGATTTGAACCCGTTTCTCTTAATTTTCCATGCGACAATACTACAACTAATCTGCCCCACTGTTGTATACCATTTTCCATTATTTTTTCTAAATGTAGTCCAAGTCAATGAAAAATGTATGAAAGTGTATTAAAATTAACGTCTAAATTATGTGTCATACGATCTCATAACTCCATAGAAAGTGGGTTCACTAAGCCTATGTCGTAAACCATAATGAAGGTGTAATTCCCATATAATGTAGGTGGCATTAAATTACAAAATATCATATAAATCTCCCGTCCACAAACAGAAAAAAGCTAATAATGGAGACTATAACTCGACTACAACAGTAACTACCACTGAATTTATACTATAGCGCAAGTGATAAACTAAAGTGATAAGGCATTGAGAAGGATTTGATGACACGTTTGGCTCAGTTGGTAGTGACCCTACTTTCTGCACTCGCGGTCGAGGGTTCAGATAGTACAAAATTTGTTCAAGCGAAAATATCTCAAGGATTTTACTCTATATCAATATATCAATATAAAAGTCGCTTCCCGCTGTCTGTCTGTCCCTATGTATGCTTAGATATTTAAAACTACGCAACGGATTTTGATGCGTTTTTTAATAGATAGAGTGATTCAAGAGGAAGGTTTATATGTATAATACACTAGTGGAACCCGCGGCATCGCTCGACCTAAATACATACAACATGGATAAATTTTCAATAATAATGTAGCAACTAAATATGCATATATAAATACACAACTCTACTAATAATGTAATGCAAATTTATAATTAACACAATACTTATATACTAACAAATTCAATCGTACTCAATATTCAACATATTCACTTATGTAAATACCAAATAGTTCAACAGACGTGCAAATATCGAATTACACTAATAATAAACATTTACTTAAACGGCTAAACTAATTTCGATAAAGTTTAAAACACAAATAGATTATGACGTGGAGTAAGGACGATGATATTTCATGCATCGATACTACTGTTAAGTATTACTAACTGTAAAATTACTGTTAAGTACTAACTTAGGCGAAGTAATGATACATCGCTAGTCTTTTTATAAAAATCAACTTTTCTAACCGCTCTAAGCTTACAAATTACGCATCTTCTGTATAGCATCTTGTTTTCATTCTGTTTTATGAAGGTTGCATAATTTAGGGACAACTACGCATTTTTCCCAGTCAGCCGGCAAACGATATAAAAGACAGTAGTCCAGCAGTAAATTGTTTTATATTGTATTAAATTCTTCGTAACATTATTATTATGTAACTAGCGACTGCCTTTGGCTTCGCGTGCGCTTGAATTCTATTTAAAAATGCGAAGCTCTTATTTACTAACGAACGTGAAGTTAGATATGTAATATCATATTACGTGAAAATTGATTTTTTTAAGATTACAGGATTTGCTTTAAGTACGACTTTCGTAGGTACTTTTTTACAAAATCTCATTTCCTTACAAATCCGTAATTTTCTTGGCTTGGTATTATACAAATGAAATTGAAAAAATAATGACAATATTCTGAAATCTGAATAGAAATTCATAGCTTGGTAGATATCGGTATGTGTATTGTAAGTTGTTTTTCACACTGAAAACGCTTGACTGGGATATTTAGTGTACAGAAGGCCTATCGACGGACAAGCAAGTGGTACGTCGTTATCTATACATATAATACAATTCTAACTAAGTCGAATTATTACACTGAATATTTTTTGGAAATTCTTATTAATATAATTATTAGTGGTAGTGCCATGCTTGTTACCTTCGGGTAGCAACCGAATGGGCCGGCACGCCCCGTATAGTTCATTAGTACCACTCTCTCACAGAAGACCGGCGTGAAGTGGCAGCTATGCTGTCGCGTTTCGTCCGGTGAGTGAGAGTCCGGGAGGCCCACTCTCCTTCCCCCCTCCCTCTTCCGTTCATCCTCCGCCTTCGTTCCCCCCTCCCTCCCACTTCCCTCCCTCCTCCATCCCTCCCTTTCCTGAAAGGCCGGCAACGCATCTGCAAGCCTGGCTTGCAGATGTCAGGCTTGCAGATGTCCATGGGCGGAGGTGATTACTTTCCATCAGGCGAGCCTCCTGCCCGTTTGCCCCCTTTTTATAAAAAAATTTAAATTTAAAATATTATATATTATATTAGTATTAAAGTAGATATTTGGTTTATTTATTTTTTATTATTTATATTATATTATATTATATATTATATTTCTTATTTATAATTACATGTATATTTATATAATATGAGTATATGTAAACATATAGATTTACGAGATAAACTTTTTATCTCCTCATTTAAATCGCACCCTTCTATCTTATACTATTTCCTACACCTCAAGGTTGCCTGGAAGAGATCGATCTTTTAGCGATAAGGCCGCCTCTTGTGCATTCCATCTTTTTTTTTGTACTATATCTCTTTTATACTGGGTACAATGAAGAATATTATTATTATTATTATTATATTATCGATACAGAGGCCAAATCTATAGGTTTAAGAATTTTTGTCTTGTTATAAGTACTAATAATGAACAATGCAGACAATAAAAATTCATTAGTTTTAAGTCGTATTATAATAGTAATATAAGATATATAAATAGCTAGAATAAGTATACTGTAGTACCTAACCTGCTAGTTGATTGTGTAGCTACTTAAAATATATAGTTATAAATTCGTAAATGCTTTTATTATTAATAAGTGAACCAATAACAGTCTGTCTGTTTATCTGTCTGTCTGTCTGTGACCACATCACGAGAAAACCACTGAACTGATTTTGATAAAATTTGGTATGATGATAGCTAGTTATTCGAGTTAGGATATAGGATACTTTTTACTACTGGAAAATATATCAGTTCTGAGATATCTCATGTAAATGTTAAAAACCGACTGTAAAACATCACACGGTATGTAAAATCTGAGTTTCCGGTGTATAAAACGCGGGCGGAGCCGCGGAAAATGCTAGTATTTGATGAAATTGAATTTATTTTCTGTATTTTTATAACCTTAATTTTAAATGTTTAGAATTAAAATGTATAATTTTATAAGGTACTTTGATGCCATCTTGAATTTTTTTGTAAATTGTGGGTAGGCACTGTCTGTAACAAGTGTATAACCCCCTGAGACGTCTAATACCTTAGTCTCTCCCGTGACCATGATTGCTGTAAAGCATTCGAAACGTCGGGAACCAAAAATCATAATAAATCCGCGACAAAATCCGAAAAGATAGTTTCATTTATAACCTTAGCATTATTAACACATTCACAAACCACAAATTAAATTATAAAACATCAAATAAAAGATTTTAATTTAAAAGTTAAGACTTGTCGGTTCAACCCTTGTTATAAATTACAGCGGGACGACATGATGGACTTACGTTGAGAGTGGATTGTTAGAGCAGATATGGGTATAGATTTTGTGAAGACCACGATAAGGGTCGAGTATGATAAGTGATAGACCTAATTCCATGTGGTATTGCCAGCCCATAATATTAATTAGCAAAAGTGTGAAGGAACGTGTTATATGTAAAAAATCGACTAAAATTCCACTTTTCAAGATATATGCGAATATTTGACATCCCACCAAAAACATTTTCATGTAAAATGTTGCCAAGACGAGCCCATATGACTCGCACTGTCAAAAAGTTATCAGATCTCATGTAGAGCCAAGCTTCTAACACTAAACGCCCTAACTCTACAAGGCCTAACTTCACAATCTCTACACCTTAGTCAAAATATGTGGTTTGGCCATTTCGCTACATTCACATGTTCATTACTTTTGTGTTATACAATAGTTCTTGTAGTAACGAACTCACTCGAATAAACTGAATAAAAAACTTTCATTCAAGAACTAGCGCGTATAATTTCGATTTATAAAAATATCTTTAAATTACACTCTCATTATTAAGACGACTCCAACGACGTATCAATTATAAAAATTGCTTATCATACAACACACAACCCTCCTCTAGGCTCCGCAGTCGTTTAATAAATAAGTAATAATAAGTTAACTACTAATAAGTTAACTGCTAATAAGCTATTTTATACTGTATTTAACAGTACCAGTAAATAGAAGAGCTTTAAACAATTTCTAAGCATGTACATAATATCTGCTTCAGTTCCTGACTCTCAATAAGCTCTTTATAATGAGACGATACAAACCGCAGAGGGGAATATTATACTTCGTTACAATAAATTCAATCGTTCTATCTTCAGTTTCTTTACTAAACTAGTCAAAATCGTGACTTTGTCTTCAGTAAATAAATAAATACGTTGGGACATTATAAGCTACGAAGCTCGTGTTACGGATACCAGATAGTTGATGTACAATATATATAAGTTTAAATACATACATATTATAAATATAAACACCACTGACTGTAGTACAAACATCTGAGTTTAACAAATGAATGCCCCCAGCGGGACTCGTACCCGCAACCGCTGGCGCAAGAAAGTAGGGTCACTACAAACTGCGCCAAACGTGTCGTCAAAATTAAATGGAACATTTTAATTTTGCTACGCTCACTTGTTCAATATACTTCTAAGAAAATCTAACAGTTTTCTAATTTAATGTTTAAAATCTTTTTTTGAAAATCTTTTTGTAACCGGATGTGATAAAGAATTATTAAGAGATTTATTCTCTATCCCATCCGGAATATCAATTTTATTCTAGAAAATTATTATTTTCAAACAAATTTATTCGAGAAAAAGACATTTTAGTATGTAGGTACAACTAGTATTTTCAAAATTTTCATCAACATCATATTCGATTCTGCTCTTTGTAATTTTTACAGTACTGATACAGTCATAAGCAAAAATATATGACCATGGACAGTTCGGCAATAACGTCCATGGACAGTCTGATTGCATGGTTTATTCATTAATATCTATTCTCGCAGCCAAAATACGTAACATAACATCTTTAAAATTACAAAGCTATCTAAAATAAAGAATAAAATAGCAAAAAATCATACATGATTACATAGCTTTTTAATATATTTTTAGATTCTATACTTTTGTAAAAGAAAATTTTATGGTCGAATTACTCGAAATCTACCTAAATAATAATTTAAATAAATCAGTCAAGACTCAAGCCATAACCGAAATATCGGTGTAATTACACACATAACACTTAAACCTCCTAGTTTTTGAAAGTTGATTAAAAATAACATCGGAATCCTATAAATAGCCTAAATATTTCACGGAACTCTAAATAATAAATACTTCGAAGCTCTGATCCCATCTTATATTTTGATAGGATAGCCTAAATCTCCTTTCCCAAAGTAATAAATAAAAACAAGCGAAGTAGTTATCCTGGATTTACTGTTCGCGTACATAAAGGATACTAAATACGCCGCTAAAACTGTATCACCACAGGATGCTCTAACAATAGGGATAAGCCGAAAAGTGTGTGAACACGGCTAAGGACAGCTTTCCTTCAAAAGCTTTACTATATATGCTTTAAAGCTTAATTTTGTTTGCTATATATGCTTTAAAGTTTAATGTCGTGTCATTTTGAATCAAAGGAAGTAGGTTCAATACTAAACTTATTGTAGTGACTACTTACAGCGGTCTGTATAGCGGTCAGCGGTCGCGGGTTCGATTACCGCTGGGGGCATTCTTGAGCACGAATGATTGTACTCCTAGTCATAGGTGTTTGTTTATGTCTATAATATGTAATAACTTAAAGTTTTATTTATGTATCATATCGACTATCTGATATCCGTAACTCAAAGCTCGTAGCTTACCGCAGAACTAGATGGCGCTATGGTTATAGAATATATAAATAGAAAGTTATATTTGTAATGTTTTTTTCATATTTACAGAAATATTTTGATATTTTAAATATTTTTTATCGGTTTTTCATTTCTATAATTACGAATATTTTACAACAATCGTTGTCTCGTGTGAGAGTTGTTCTATTGAATAAATTGTTAAAACTTATGCTATGGGTATGGGTAGTAAACTTTATGTAGCCCTAAAGGCCCAAACAAATGAATGCTTAAATTGCTTAACTTTGTGATATAGAAACTAATGATGCGAGAAAACATGTTAACGTCAGGAGCGTAATGACTTCGTAACTCATGCTCATTTAGTTGATTTTAAAACTATCCTGACTAATCTATACTTATAAATAAAACTTAAGGATCTGTTTGTATGGTACTTATAAAGACAACTATGGTACTTATAAAGACAACACATTTTATTTAATTTTTTGTCCGTTTGTCTGTTTATTCCTGCTAATCTCCGAAACGTCTATTTGATTTTGATGGGATTTTCACTAGCAAATAGCAACGTCTAAACGATTTCGACACGAATTTCTCTAGCAAATAGCTGATGTTAACAGAAGTTATTCATGCCACTTTTGTTTTTGAAAAAAGTTAAGGTTCCGCTCTAAAAATTAAACTAAGTAATTTTTAGAGACCAGCCCGAAAACGAAAACTCATAAATTGCTTTTCACATATATAAGTAATTATGACATGATATCTAATACAATATTATAATAATCTAATAATAGGTTACGTAACTTTGACTATTTTATATTCAATATTAACGTCAAAATAAATACATCGTTTTAAATTCTTTGATATTTGTTCACCCCTCAAGGGATATAGTGTCAAAACAAGTTGCGAAACTATTAAAACTTTCCTAGTGCAATCGTATCCATACTCCATAGTTGGACAGATTATATACTGGACTATTGAATATTGTTGAAAAGGACACTAAGTTTGCTTTTTAAAATCTATATCCATACATATAATCAAATTCTAACTGTAGATTTTGTACACTAAATATTTTTTTGGACAATATTACTAGAATATTCATTATTATTGATACAGGGAACGAATCTATAGTTTTTAGAATTTTTGTCTGTCTGTCTGTGATTTCCTAACAAGAAAACTACTGGACACATTTTGATGGTATTTTTTTTTCGAATTAATGAAAATGTTTTATTTACTTACAATAAAGGAAATTACAAGTAAACTTAACTATATGTACAAAGCAAATATACACTTAATTATTACTATACAAGTCGTGTCCGCGTGGAATAGTGGCAAGAATGCTGGCCGCATTCCCCCGCTGAATGGCAATGCCGATTCTTTGGACGAAAAATGAGCCAGCTCTCCTGTCACCAGTAGAGGCGATAAGACGAGGTGTTATGTCTTTTAAAAAGTGCTCAGCACTTTGACTCCATGGCCCAAGGGTTTCTACAGCAAAAGGTATAAAAATATAATTTTGACTTAGGGAGGCATATTTACGCAACTTGAGAAGGTATACCGTATAACACATACGATATCTCTAAAGAAAAATACTCCATTTCTGAAATGGTAGTCTATGCTGACCCCATATCTAGTTTACATATAAAGTAGCCAAAAATGGAGCAAGATGGAATTAAAATCAATAATACTATAAGCTGACATTCAACAGTAATTACTTTAAAAAAAATTTGACGAAAATTAGAAAAAAGTACTAAACTATTTTGTCTTCGCTTTTTATATATAGTTACAAAACTACAAATAATAATCTGTTGATCGTAAAAGAAAAGGTCGCGAACTACATTGAACAATATTGTACAGTTTTAATGTCATGTGATATACGGCTTCAATGAACCTACTTATTTTCCATTTATTATATCTATTAATTTGCTCATGTATTCTTAATATTAAGGTTTCCACTAGCTTTTGTCATCGGCTTCGCTCGTAATAAGCGAGAAGGATAGTCTAAGCGGGATGGGATTTACGGATAGCCTAGAATCTCAGGATGCAATCTATCTCCGTGCAAAATTTTATTAAAATTAGTTCAGCGGTTAACTATTCACTTTTAGCGAGCAACTACTATTTAGTTATATTTTTATTTTGTATAGAACAAGCAGATGTAGTAAGATGAATTCATAGGTTATATGATTTTATTACTAAAAGCGATTTCTATCAAACAACCTGTGTTAAGAGATGCATTAGTATTTAGTACATAAGTAACCCCATTAATTATTTCTATTAATATTTTTACGTATGTCACAAAGAACACAATAAAGTTATTTTTATCGATTAATTATAAACTTTAATATTTTGAAAATAATTTATTTATAACTATGTAACGACTTACCTTCGCTTCGCTCGCGTCCTTTCTATAGTTTTAAATAAGTATATATATTTAGTTATTACACATACTTTTTTGTGAGTTCTCTGATCTTTACAGAGTAATTCTGCAATTCACGCGAAGAAAATTTTTTTGATAAAGTATCTCGTTACATAGATTTATCGGTTAAATTTTATCGAATAAATATCTCCAAAAATCATTTCTAAGCAAGCTGTCTATTCCAAAGATCTGTCTGTATCTAAATTGAAGCGTTAAATTTTATGTAACTTGGAAACTTGTTATGTTAGTGACGTGGTGATTCTGTGGCAACAAAATATTTGTTTAGTAGCTTTTACTATTTTCGCACAAAAAGTTCTTTAAAAGCTCATAACATTACTTTTTACGTTTTACTTTATTATAAAATTATGTCAATTCTAACTATATTTAAGTTTTATTTACTTCAACGATAGTAAAAATATTTTATATAAGCCCCCGTTATATGAATCCGTACTTGTAATAATAAATAATAATATAAATTTAAAAGTTAATCTTTTTGTCATTTTTTTGTACTTAAGTTTTCGATATACGAGTTAAGGAAAGGGCTTATACAGGCGCGGTCACAGCCTGAAATTTTGGAGGGGGTCACTCAATACACATTATTGCACAAGACACAATTTTTTTTAACCGACTTCAAAAAAGGAGGAGGTTATATGTTCCATTGTAGGTATATATTTTTTTTTATGTATGTTCACCGATTTCTCCGCCGTCTGTGGGCCGATTTCAAAATTTTTTCTTTTGTTCGGTAGAGTATAGCTCCGAGGGGGTCCCATTGTCACCAAGTCAGATTCTGATGATGAGATCCCAGGGAAATCGAGGGCAACTCTCAAATTGTATAGGCACCTATTAAGTTTTTGATATATTTTCTAAAGATGTTCAAGAATTTGTGTCTGAAAATCATTTTTTCATGTGGATGAGCTGATGATGGAAGGTACAATTCCTCGACGGTTCTTTTTATGTTTGTTCATTAATTTCTGCGTCAAATGTTGGCCGATTACAATTCTTTTTTGTTCGGTAGGGTATACTTCCAAGATATTCGCATTATCACCAAGTCAGGACCTGATGATGGGATCCTAAGGAAATCCAGGGCAACTCTCAAATTTTATAGGCATTTATTACGTTTTTCATATATTTTCTAAAGCTGTTCAAGAATTTGTGATGATGTAAGGTATATCTCCTCAACGGTTAGGAGTTGAAAGAAAATTCTTTAAATATTATACGTACTTATGAACCGAGAGTCGCATTCCTTCAAGATATTAGGTTGATCTGATAATAGAAGATACATCTTATTAACGTCTAGGAGTTACGTGGAAAAATAGACGACAAATCTCGATTGACTATTGTCGTACACTCCAAAACTTTGCTGACTTATTGGAGCAGTAGTTTATTTAGCCTACCAATATTATATTTAAACAAAATATCTAATTTCTACAAAAAAATTAAAAATAAATTATTTTTTAACAAAACGTTACAAATCGAAACTAAAAACAGAAAAATAATTTTAATTACTTAGTTATTGTTGGAGTCGGTGCCAGCCAAATCAAAATAATCTTAATACCGGGTGTCTCAAAAGTAAGTTCACATTTGCTTATCTTATTACGCGAAAGCAACTATTCTGAGGGGCGCGGGGGGTATGTCAGTCGGTAGTCTGGCTCTTGGGAATTTAGTCGCTATGGAGCGTTTCTCTGGTGCGGACCGTGCGTTGTGTGTACGTGAGTTTTACAAAAACGGTAATTCGGCGACTGTAGCGCGTAGAAAATTCTGCAGTATTCGACATATTCGTCACTTAAATGATACGCCTAGCACTCGACTCATTGCAAAATGGGTTGAGAAGTTTGAAGAGACTGGGTCAACTCTGGAGAAACCAAAATCTGGGCGGCCAAGAACATCAAGAACAGCCGAAAACGTGGACAGTGTTACTCAGTCTATTCGAGATGATCCAAACCTCTCGATTCGGAAGCGTGCTGTTGCTTTAAATGTGCACAAATCTTCATTATGCCGCATTTTACACAAAGATTTAAAGCTGCACCCGTACAAAATTCAGTTAGTGCAAGAACTGAAGCCTCAAGATGCTGGTCAGAGGCTTGCCTTTGTAAATCAGATGATTGAGCGCTTTCCAACGTTCACCAACATCTTGTTTTCCGATGAAGCCCATTTTCACCTGAATGGGCATGTAAACAAGCAAAATTGTCGTTACTGGAGTGCAACCAACCCAAAACAAAAACATCAGAAACCGCTACATTCACCCAAAGTCACCGTATGGGCAGCGATGTCGGCACGAGGAATTATCGAACCTTACTTTTTTGAAGATGGAAGGGGACGCACACTCACAGTGAATTCAGAGCGTTATGTGGAGATGTTAGACGAGTTTTTCGTACCCCAACTGAAAAACTTTCCTGGTTACAACCAAAGAACATGGTTCCAGCAGGATGGAGCAACTTCACACACGTCCAACAGATCTCTGCCTCGAGTTCGAGAAATTTTTCCGAACAAATTAATCTCCAGGCGAGGTGACATAAATTGGCCTCCACAAAGTCCCGATTTAACGCCTATGGATTTTTTCCTGTGGGGTTATGTCAAATCAAAAGTTTACGCTAATAAACCGACTTCCCTGGCACAATTAAAAGAAAATATCCGTCATGAAATGGCAGCCATCACGGAGACTACCTGCCGAGCTGTCATAGGCAATTTTAGTGCCCGACTAAATGAATGCCGAGAGCGCAACGGTTTACATTTGGACGATGTTATTTTTAAAAAATAAATTCCCAAACAGTGTACTTCGATATAAAATAAACATTTTTTCAATAAAGCTAAGACTTTTCTTTTAAAAAAAGATTTAAATGTGAACTTTCTTTTGAGACACCTTGCAATTTAATGAATGTATCAATTTGTAAATATAATCAAAATATCTGTTCGAAAGTTCATTGCAAAGGCAGGATAAAACTGTCCTTCTTGGCTGGCACCGACTCCAACAATAACTAAGTAATTAAAATTATTTTTTCTGTTTTTAGTTTCGATTTGTAACGTTTTGAAGTCAGTTTTATACATTACTTATAAAACAAATGGAAGTCGTCTTTTTATTGTATTTGCGAATCGGGTTATAATATTTGAGACGTCTATTATAGTACTATTTCCGGGTGAATGTTTAGAAGAGCTAAACCTGTTAATCGCTCTTCTAACATGTTTCATCATGTTCATAAAAACACCACTAGATGTCAGCAAACTATAAATTTATCGCTGTTAGGCGATAGCTAGAAATTTCCTTTTATTATTTGGCAAATTTTTGAGATTTTTCAATTTGACCTTAGATTTTGGGGGGGGTCATGTCCCCTGTGACCCCCCCCTTCGGACCGCACCTGGGCTTATAAGCTACGATTGATCAAAATTAGTTACCACGCGAGCAAAGCAGCGGGCAAAAACTAGTAACTTTATCATTTAACAACAAAAAGATGCTTTAACAGTTTCGTTAGTTTCAATTAGAAAGACATAAAGAAAAGACGGTCTCCCCGTGACCACGGCTGGTGCAACCCTGCCGAAACGTCGGGAATAAGGTATCTATCTACCTTTAACTAATACACGCGGTAAGTCCCGTTATACGACATATGATATAGTTATGAAACGCGAAAGTTTAAAAAGTTATAGACATAAAGAAAGTCAATTTTTGTTTTTCTTCAAGTACAACACAGGTTTCGTTAAAATATGATTATAATTATTGTAATTGTAATAGAAGACACAGGTAAAGTAAGGTAAAAGTAAAGTAAGGTAATAGTTTTAAAAATAACACTGTAAAAAGTTTAGTTTTATCTATAATAAAATCAATGGTTGATATAATAAAAATCTGATAGGATTTTGAGGAAGGTAAAAGGCACCTATAAACCATATATAATATTTGAACCGAATGTGAAGTCCACCCCATGGGGTCAGCAGGCGACCTGCTATTGACAAAGCCATCATATATTTTCACACAAAATAAAATCCGGCTTCTTTGGACGATTTGGATGTTAGTGTCAGGCCATTACGCTGGAGATTCAGTTCTATATCTGTACATATTGTATGTATATTTAAATTGAGGTGAGTACAAAAAGGTTCATTTTTAACTTTCTAGGCTTTTAGAAAAATTATGACTAGGCTTTTGCAATAATGTAAGAAAATACCCGAAGGTAACTCAAAATAAGATTGTATTTGAAGATTTTTTTATGGTACAAAGGGGGCAAACGGGCAGGCTCTCTTGCAGATGCGTTGCCGGCCTTTCAGGAAAGGGAGGGAGGGAGGAGAGAGGGAAGAAGGATGGGGAGTGTGCCTCCCGGACTCTCACTCACCGAACGAAACGCAACTGCATAGCTGCCACTTCACGCCGGTCTTCTGTGAGAGAGTGGTACTATACGGGGCGTGCCGGCCCATTCTGCTGCTAACCGAAGGTAACAAGCATGGCACTACCACTATATAACTTCTATATTTTCCTTTATTTACTCTTTCATTATTATGAACTATTTATCATTTTTTATTGCATTTTTTTGTTCAAGTTTCCGTTATTTCTGCAGATGAATTGTAATGACTTCACTGACTTTAAAACACACTGGGAAACAACTATCCTCCGCACTTGCTTTGCCTTCGTTGGCTGTCCTGAGGCGCAAAAGCCAAGGGCTCGAAAGGAAAGTCTTCTATAGGCGTAACAACGGTTAAACCGATACACTAGCACTCTCTCAATGGTGAAACAGAGGCACATCTCTCAACACCCTTATCTGAATATACCGACTTGCGCCCAAGGAATTTTGCCTTCCAGATGGCTGGTACTTCTAGATAGAAGGAGACGAGACTGAATTATAATAATTTATTATACAATTTTATTTTACATAATCATCAAGCCAACAAATATCGTCAAAATGTAGCACATGTAGCTGTATTTCAGCGGGAAGCCTCAATCAAAAAAAAACAAAAGTGGATCAATCTTTGACGACACGTTTGGCGCAGATTGTAGTGACCCTAGTTTCTTGCACCAGCGGTCGCGGGTTCGAGTCCCGCTGGGGGCATTAATTTGTTATACTCGGATGTTTCTACTGCAGTCATGGGTGTTTATATTTATAACATGTATGTATTTAAACTTATATATGTAGTATATCAACTATCTGGTATCCGTAACACAAGCTTCCTTCGTAGCTTACCACGGAACTAGATGGCGCTGTGTGTAATAATGTTCCAACATATGTATATTTAAACCTGACCTCTTATCCGCGTGTTTCAGAACTCCACTCAAAGTATTGGAGCGTTAGCAAGTGCCAATTGGACTGCTCGGGTCGCCAACTACCAGAAGCAGTAGACCCTATTAGCGCTAAACTAAGTGGAAATCCCTGTATAGATTAACGCAAATGTACTACCATTATAATAATGAAACATCTAAAAGCAATTCTAAGGAACAAGAGTAGCGATAGGTGGTGTAATGGGGTCATTGGGGCAGCAATAAAAATACTTCACTTCGCAACTTTCGATTTAGTTCAGGAAAAATATTCGAAAATCAACACTTCTGTAATGTAATTAAGTTATTTTGTTTCTAAAGTATCGAGAGCTTTTTTATGTAAAAGATATTTTTGCCTTTTGAATTATTATTTCAATTAATAGAAGGAATTATTAGTCAAAACAACGACTACAAAAATATTTGTGTAAACAGGCTACTATTTTTAATATAAGCCTCCATTGCTTTGTGACATGACAAGCTTGAAAAACAAAATTTGAATTCGATACTGGTTGCGTAAACAAACGACTATGGATCAAAACAGGTTATTTTTATTATTTATATTTATTTGCACGTGTATGTCAGTTGAACTATAATCTCCTAAAACATGACCCAGTCCGATACAAAAGCTTTTAATCCTCTAAAAATTGAGTTTTGTTTATTACTATGGGTTATTTATTTATTTATTATTAGATTGGAAAACAAACAGCATTTATAGTACATAATATATAATTAATACAAAATATCTTCTACATTAGCTAATAAAGTTTCCACTTATAAGTAAACATGGAGTGAAGGTACAAATTAAATAATAATAATAAATATGTTACATACATTATTACACACAGCGCCATCTAGTTCCGTGGTAAGCTACGAAGGAAGCTTGTGTTACGGATACCAGATAGTTGATATACTTCATATATAAGTTTAAATAAATACATATTATAAATATAAACATCCATGACTATAGTATAAATATCCGAGTTTAACAAATGAGTGCCCTCAGCGGGACTCGAACCTGCGACCGCTGGCGCAAGAAAGTAGGGTCACTACAGACTGCGCTAAACTTTCGTCATAATTTTGTATAAGTTTACTATTAGGTAAAATGATGTGCTCATATAAAGAAAAGCTTAAAGAAAACTTTTATTTCCTTGAGTTTTTCGTAATTTATATCAAACATCAGAAGCAATTGTTCCAATAAATATTCAACGGGCATTTACCCAACTCTTACAAAATTAGTTTAATAAAAATAGCATGTTCAAGTGTATAGACTAAAGCTTTGGATAGATCGTTTAGCTTTCGTAAAATTAGTAAAATAGTCGCTTCTACATATCTATACTAATATTATAAAGCTGAAGAGTTTGTTTGTTTGGTTGAACGCGCTAATCTCAGGAACTACTGGTCCAAAAATTCTTTTTTTGTTGTATAGTCCGTTGACCGAGGAAGGTTTAAGGCTATATTACATCACGCTGCGATGAATAGGAACAGAGCAATAATGAAAAGTGTTAAAAAAACAGGAAGGGTGGGCATTAGTTCTGCGAGGTACCATACCGTTCGACTCAGAATGAAATTTGTTTCCGGTCTTTAGAACGCGTACGAAGCCGCGGAAAATGCTAGTAATAGATAAATAAATAAATAAATATATTAATATATACGAGCAAACCCGCTTACAATAGCTTGTATGTAATTTGTTCACCACTGTTTGGGTATTACTAAAATTATAACATGTAAAGCAAAGTTTTAATGTCGTGGTACTAGTAGGTACATAGTAGTAGAGTTGGCTACCGATGTAAAGGCAGGTTAGAAGTGATAACGTTGCCAAACTCAAGAGCACTCTTGGCACTGTTGTACGACATAAATATGATTATCTAGATTTCTAACATCACAAGTTCTTAAATTTAATCATAATATTTAATACTACCCTTTCCCGCGGCTCCGCTCGCGTTCGAAAGGCTGAAAATCAAAAGAAATATTTTTTTGTTACATTTTTCATGTGCTGCGTGCAGCGTGATGTATTGTAGCCTTATAGCCTTCCTCGAAAGGCGGACTATCCAACACAAAAATATTTCTTTAATTCGGATCAGTAGTTCGAGGACCTGAAATTAGCGAGTTCAACCAACCAACCAAACAAACAAACTCTTCAGCTTATAATATTAGTATAGATAGCAAACCCAGCCCGCTTGGCGTAGTAAGTTAAAATAAATTAAAATGTTAATTAATAAATAATAATAAATATGTTCGGACATTTTTACAACAGCGCCATCTAGTTCCGTGGTAAGCTTGCGGCTTGGGTTACGGATACCAGATAGTTGATATACTAGACATATACATTTTAAATACACACATAATATAAATATTAACACCCATGACTGGATAATAAATAAAAGAAAAAACATTCGTGATTAAGAAATGAATGCCCCCAGCGGGACTCGAACTCACGACCGCAGCAAGTAGGGTCACTACGAACTGAGCCAAACGTGTCGTCAATAATATAATATTATGGATAATAATGATTTCTCATGACATTCAGTAAGATTTTCAAAAAAATAATGAACAGATTCTACTCGCGTAAAATTTTATTACATGTATAGATTCTGCTTCAACACAATAACGATATCGTTATAAAGCTCAAGCTGACGTTACGTTATTTAATATACTGGGTAAGATTAAATCTCTTTATTCGATGCTTTCTAGGGTTCCATAATTAAATGGTCTTGTTCATATTTCAACCGACTTCCAAAAAAGGAGAGGATCGCTTGTGTTTATTTTTTAAAATACGCTCACCGATATTTTAAGAATGGCTACTAGTTTAGAGAATTTTTGCAAAAATTATTTTATTATTAACATATTTTATTACTCTTTTTTACCTACTTACAAATTTTCTTGTATATTTTTCAAAATAACACAAGTTTTCGTAAAAATCCTAGAAGCACTTTTCAAACATCAATTTTAACAATTTTTAATTTTAAATGAATATCAATTAAATTCAATAAAGTATAGTTTTCACGGACTTATATAAATAAGTACATACATATGCATGTACCTTACTTTTTACAGGCGAATATCAGTTATTCACCATCGTATCATACACTAGCCTTTTCCGCGGCTCCGCTCGCGATCTAAAGCCTGAAAATGAAAAGAAATATTTTTCTCCCGTTTTTGCAACATTTTTCATTGATGCTTCGCTCCTTTTGGTCACAGCGTGATGTTATATATGCCTATAGCCCTCCTCAATTAACGGAATATTCAACACAATTTTTGTTTTTCATTTCGGACCAGTTCTTGAGATTAACGCGTTCAAACAAACAAACAAATAAACAAACGAACTCTTCAGCTTTATAATATTAGTATAGATTTATAGTGATTATCACTTGTAACTGCTTTACTTTTGAGAAACAGGCTTATCACATTTGTAGAATAGGTTATGTTATACACTTTTTTATCCTTTGTAAGCAGGAAAATCACTTATATAAATAAATAATGTGAACGAATCCGAGGCAATAAGTAGTATATTATATAACTTTACCGTTTTAACCAATAAAATTGCTGAATAACGCTTCAAGTCCCTACTCACGAAACCCACTCAACTCAAACAGCTTTATTACTCGTATAAGTTATTTTACTTAAAGTATCGTTAAAATAGAAGTTTGAATTAATCTTCTATACGACGATTTAAAGAACATATATCTTGTATCATTTATATAATATTATGAATTTAAAACTGTTACTAAATTTTCTATTATAGTACTTCAATTATATTTATCACTCGCGTCTCACCTTCGTTTCGCTCGGGTTCATCCATTAGATTTTTCGCTTAGAATAGTTAGTCTATGAAATACGCTATTACTTTCAAGACCTTGACTTTATATAAAAACATCTAAACTCGTATGTAAACAATTTTTAGTTATGAAATGTACATAATCAATCAAGGCAAAAATTATTCGAACCATTATTGTAGAGAATAAAATTTCGCATCTTTTATTTCTTATAAACTTTTTTGTAAAAATTACCGTTTACGATTTATAGCCCATTTAATGACGGTTCATTTTTTCTGTCTCGGTAGACAACTCTCAAAATATTGGATTAATCAATAAAATGCATGTTCAATAAATTGTAAACGGTAAGTAGTTTTACATAAAAGTTTACAGGAAATAAAAGATGCGAAATTTTAATTTCTAAAATAATGGTTTTAATAACTTTTGCTCTAAAGTGCATAGTTTCTGAGATATAGGCCAAAAACTTTTCTTCAAGATTGCGATCGAAACTCCACCTGGATCTGTCAGCATTTTGTGTTTTTATGGTCAGTAAGTGACCCTTAACCTAAAAAAAATTAAAATTGGATCGGAAATTTAGTGCAAGGTTGACCAAAAAAACGGCTTTATTTACTTGTACTAAAAAATCAAAATCAAAATAGAGAATCCCGCTATATACATTTGATTGTACTTGCCTAAATAATAAAGCATGCTCTTAGGCATAGATTACTGTAATATTTTTATATATCAGCTATTATTTGTTTGGCAAATATTAATAAACTTTTATAATCAGCACCATCCCTCACAAATTTTGCAATAAGCTAAAATCAGAGATGACCCGAGGTGAGGGACGAGAGGTGCGTACATTTGAACCTTAGTTCATTCTTGATACTATTTCACGCGGACACGACTTGTACAGTAATAATTAAGTGTACACTTGCTTTGTATATATAGTTAAGTTTACTTGTAATTTCCTTTATTGTAAATATAAACAGATGATTGAAGTATAAACGTTTGTGCTCATCACAAATGAATGCCCTCAACGGGATTCGAACCCGCGACTATTTCAAACTAAGCTAAACAAGTCGATGCATCCAATCAATTACTTGATTTTGATAAATAATTGATTGATTGAAATTATTTTGGGTAGATTTTGAGATTTTGCACTATTGAATAATGGAGAGCACAATGGCAATATCCCAAGTCAGCCATCACACGCGTCACGTAGCATACGTGCCGGCATCAAAGTTTAACTATACTCCAATAAAAATATCTCCACGATTTGTATTTTCTTATCTAGCTTATATATTTTTTTCCCTATATATGTTACAATATGTGTATTCTTATATTTTAGGAAGGTTTATCGAAGGTTCCGCTAGTAAATGTATACAAAAACTTGACGAATTATATACTAAAACCTTCCTCGAGTACCACTCTATCCATTGGTGAAAACAATATGAAAATCGGTGCAGTAATTCTTGAATTTACCGCGAACAGACAGACAGACGCGGTGGACGACTTTGTTTAATAATATGTAGTGATAGTGATGTGTTTATTTCATAGAATACTACTATATATTTAGAACTAGCGACTCGCCCTCGCTTCGCTCGGGCTCTTCCCTAGATTTAGCACAGGCAACGCTGCGGGATCTGCTAGTTACGCACATAAACCTTCCTCTTGATCACTCTATCTATTAAAAAAACCGCATCAAAATCCGTTGCGTAGTTTTAAAGATTTAAGCATATATAGGGATATAGGGACAGAGAAAGCGACTTTGTTTTATACTATGTAGTGATATTGCAACCGGTTTTAGGATTAAAGGTAGGCTAGCTGTTAAGGTGTCCTGATCGACTGCGTAAGCTATCCTGTAACCCCATAAAGACGGGGTTATAGGTTCCTCGTGCGCTTTTATTATTACTTTTGCCCAAAATCAGTTTCTCTATGGTTATATAATATACAAAGATACGAACATACATACGTTGATGACTACTTTTTGCCTTATCACCCTCTTGGGAAAGTCGGTTAAAAATAGCTAAAGATTTATTATAGACGGCTTTGCCTATAAAAGCTGAACTAATTTCTTAATGAGGCAAGAATGAACATAAATAAAAGAAAGTCAAACACATTTAAACTTTACGCGAGAATTATAATCGCTTTATTATTCCCTGCGGCGTAATTTATAAATCTATATAAAGAAACTTAGTCATGGGAAGTATTTAGAACTAAGCAGAAGTTTCATAACGAATAAGTTATGCAAATTGCTTAAGACTAGCAATAAAAGTTTATTAATATTGCTACCTGGGTATTTTCGTATACGGCGTAAAATCTTTAGTATGGGTACGTTTTCTTTGTGACACATATTTTATAAGGTTTTTTAAAATCGAACCTGCTTCTGACTTCCTGCTTTTACAATTCTACGATATAAGGAAATGACTGCAACGTAAGAAAATTATGAATATATATTCAAATTAATAGTAGATCCGTACATTAATATTATAAATGTGAAAGTATGTTTGTTTTTCCCATTTTCCCATCGGCGTGATTTTGTGTGGAGCGCTGGAGTGTGAGACATACTCGTAGCCTACTTTGTACCGCGGTAGATTATCTCGGTATAACATGACAAAAAGCACTTAGACACTCGAGCAAAGCAGTAATCGACTAGTATATCATAAATACTCAACATAGTCTTTTTTCCCGCGCAATTACTTTTTTTGACATTTAAAATCTGACAATCTTATGCGATAAGTAAAATCATAAAGATCTAGAATAAAAATAATTCACTGCTTATGAGGTTTAGAGAGAAGACTTTATTTATATTTCGTTTAACTCAGACATAGCACAAAGGCTTATTCCTATTCAGTTTACATTATTCGAAGAAAGGTGAAACTTGATTTCAATTATTTAGCTTGCAGTCTTTGTATTACAGTTGTAAATAACTTGTACATTTGATCTATTTGAACTTAATACAAAAGAAAATCGAGTGAAAAGTATTTCTAATGCGCCATAAATCGTGACCCTTGGGGTTTAGACAAGTTGACATTCTACAATCGCTAACGAGAATAGTTTTATAAAATTGTATTAAAGTGAAAATAAATCTACTTCTTTGGTTTTTTCTTGGGATTTCTGAAGATTTTTAGTTATGTTCTTTTAAATTGCTTTACTTGTATATTTGACGACACGTTTGGCGCAGTTTGTAGTAAGCGGTCGCGGGTTCGAGTCCCACTGGGGGCATTCATTTCTTAGACAGAGATGTTTGTACTCCAGTCATGGGTGTTTATATTTAAAATAGTAGGTACGGTGGCATATAAGACTAAAGGGTTTTATGGGGTTTTAGTGAGTAGTGCTTTTTTACTAGCCATAAATAGGGTATGTCTAATCAAAATGGATTTCCCAACATAATCACAACAAAATACATAAACGAATAAATTGAGAATGCGCTCGTATGGGAATACGAGTGAAGCGGTTTCAGATCCCGGGTCACGCATGACTAATATTTGCATGTGTGAATGATTTCCAAACATGATTACCACCTGTCTTACGGTGAAAGAAAACATCGTGATGAAACCTGCATGTTTGAGACAATCTAGCATGTTTTCGAAGGATATGTGAAGTACGCCAACCCGCACTAAGTCAGCGTGGTGGTTTGACACTTATTCCTTTCGTAGTGAATAAAGACTCATCATCATCATCAGCCCTTTTTAACGTACGGTACTAGTTAACGTTACTTAGTACGAGGGGGAATGGCCATAGTCCACCGCGTTGGCCTTGTGCGTGTTGCCGGACTTCACATGTTTTACGAAAACTTGCTAAGTTTCCTCAGACATGCAGGTTTCCTCACGATGTTTTCCTTCACCGTAAGACAAGTGGTAATCATGACAGAAATGATTCGCACATGAAAATACCAGAGGTGCGAGACCCGGATATTAACCCGCATCACTCGGTTATCCAAGCGAGCGCGTTACCGCTGGGCTACCTCTGTCTTAAGAGAGACTCGTGCCGTTAAAAAAGACTGAATATAGAATACTCCTTGCAAAAACTTTTTTTTATATAAAAAATATAAAAATAAAAATCTTTTTAGTTATATATACAAATAGAATTGCAAATTCGAGTTTTAAATTCAAGCAAATCGTTAGTAGTTACAACGGTACTGCAATAGAAAATCCGATATTGCTTTTTGCTGACACCACGTGTTCTTTACTGCAGCTTTCTGCTCCAGATTTATGTAATATCTAGATATAATATTCTACAAAAGGTAACCAAATTGTCCGAAATTTGTAAAAGTGCATTTGGAACCATTTAAATTTTCATTTAAGCAGCGAAGTGGCGCTTACGAAGATTTTAATTCGTTTTAATTTTCGGCTAAAAGGTGAAAGGTCTCTTAATTATAAAACTGCTGGTGAGGGGCAAGAAATGCCTCTTGGGATTGGGGTATTTGGTGGGGTGGTGTGCTATGTGGGATGTTTCTGTTACTCTTATAGCACAGTGAACGTTACAGCAACCTCTTGGTTGTTGTGGTCTGCTGAAGCCAGCTGAAGAAATATAGTTAAGTCTGCAATAACACTAACAAGATTTTGTATACGCTTAGGTTTGCTACAGTCAGTTTTCAATAATGTAATCCAGTATAAAATTTAAACTTATTGATATGAACATGAAGATAGGTAATGGAAAACTCATTCCCTATAAATTATAGTAAATAGTATGTATTAATGGTGTGAACGTCATCAACATTTGGAATGTCTTCAAAATTTGCAAATTGCAAAGACATGTTTGTAAAAAAGCAATCCTGAGAAAATTCGATTTAACTTTGCTCTTATACAAGGACCTTCGAAGATCCCTTCCGATCGGTCGCAGTTAACTGAATTTCCACAACTTTTGTCTAACTCAATGCATGTTTTCAATTTACCCCAATATTTTTTTCATATCTCCGCATTTTTCTGTGATGGTGCTATTTATATAATTTAGGCTTCCTAAATTTCACTGGTTACTTACGTACGAGACGAGTGTAGTAATTTTTTTTCGATGAATGTGATTGCTGTAAAAAATCAAATTTTTTTTGATTGAACTCGGAAAATGATTCATTAGTTACTTCATCGGCTATTGATAGCTTAAAACAAATTAACAGCTTTTTACCAAATGCATATGAAAGTATATACGGTACTAGCATAAACACATCAATGTTTAAAATTTTTGACTGTCTGTCTGTCCGTTTGTCTGTTCCAACTAATTTGAAACGGCTGGACCGATTTTGACGGCACCTTCTTAGGCGTAACTTAGGCTACTTAATCGACTCCAAAAAGGGTGAGTCCCTAGTACATTATATAATATGTAAAGATAATGTATCAAAATAATAATTCGCTACGTTCAAAAAATAAAATGAGAACTAAGTTTTCTGCAAATTTCACTTGAGCTGGTATCGCTTAGCCAAGTCCATTGAATTTATATTCTTACTTGGAAAAATTGCATTTTACCTGCAAAAGACGTGTGTAATGTGAGTTTGAATGCGGTAGCTCAGACTTGGTTACATAAAAATGATTCTTTAGTACGAACCCACATTAGAGTTAGTTGTTTTCTATTCTGTTATTATTTGTTTAATAGAAGTTTTATTTTAAGTACTAGTTCAACTAATTGTGTTATAAATATCGAGAATAGTGAAGGAAATTATAATTAAGATTTTGAATACTTTACTGAATAATCGCTTTTTATGCCAGACAGCTGAAATAAAAAAAATATATTCTCAATAAAAATAGATTTATACTATTAAAAGGTACATCCTTTTTTCCTTCTTTCCTTCTAAATAGTATTTTTATGGTTATACATATTATACAAGTGTATAGGCAAAAATATAACGGTTAAAACCTTTTTTTATATTATGTTGTTAATTAATGCTATCATTTTGTTTCACTGTTACATTTAAGTTGCGAATGGCAATCATGATTGCGATGCCCTATTGAGATAACATTTAAATACAAAACAGCGTTATATTAAATTGAAGCAGTAGAAAAATTATTAAGGCGACTAATTTCAATCTAATATGATATTCAATACATTTAAAAGAATTTTTTCAATACATTTAAAAGAATTTTTTCAATACATTTAAAATAATTTTTTTTTTTTTTTTTATATCAATCTGAATTAGTGCTTGACTACGTTCCACCTGATGGAAAGTGGTAACGCAGTCGTAGATGGTAAGTCGCACTAATTCAGTAGCCACCTATTCACTCTTGCCTTGAAGACACCCATATTGTAATCGGACGGAAACACGGAGGCAGGCAGATTGTTCCAATCCTTAGCCGCACGTATAATAAATGACGAAGCGAAACGCTTCGTGCGGACGGATGGAATGTCCACGACATAAGGATGGAAACCAGCCGTTCGTCGCGTCGTCCGATGATGGAAAGGGGATGGGGGAATTAAATCATGTAATTCCTGCGCACACTCTCCAAAATGTAACCTATAGAATACACAGAGGCTGGCAACTTTACGTCGGTGATCGAGGCTTTGTAGGTTGGCATTTACCAGCGTAGGGTCACCAATAATCCTCTGCGCACGCCTCTCAATCGAGTCCAAAGCAGACAGATGGCATTTCGCAGCACCAGCCCATATGTGACTACAGTATTCCACACACGACCGGACTTGAGCTTTATATAAATCAAGGAGCTGTCCCGGTGTGAAATACTGTCGGACCTTTGCGAGGATGCCAACTTTCCTCGCTGCTACATTGGCCTTAGACTCGATGAACCGCCCGTAGTTCATGTTGGAACTAATGTCCATCCCCAACAACTGCAGACGGTCAGTGTATTCCAGAGGCACATTTTGGAAAGTAGGAGTCAAGGTAAAAGGACTCCTTTTCGCGGTGAACAGACACGCCTGTGTTTTGGTGGCGTTGAAACTCACAAGATTGGCATCGCCCCAAGTGGAGACTGCCTTGAGTGTGAGATTCAAACGCTCTACCATGGCCTCTCTTTCAGACTGAATTTGATCTCTACTGGCCCGAGCACTCGGCAGGTATCTCTCTACAACAGTGCTGTCGTCTGCGTACCCATAGATACCGGGTATAAGCAGATCGTTAATATGCAGCAGGAACAAGGTTGCAGAGAGAACAGATCCCTGAGGAACTCCAGAGTTGATCTTTAAGGGTTCTGATGAACAGCCTTCTACTACAACTCTGAGTGATCGGTCTCTCAGGAAGTCATTTATCCAGCCGATCAGGCCAGGAGATATGCCATAGGCTGAAAGCTTGCTTATAAGGCTAGCGTGCCAAACCCTGTCAAAGGCTTTTGAGACATCGAGGGAGACAGCAATCGCCTCCCCACTTCGCTCAAGAGCTTCGCCAATGGTGTGGTTGGCATACACTAGAAGGTCCCCAGTCGACCGATTCCGGCGAAACCCATATTGCCGATCACTGAGGAGATCATTCTGTTCAAGGTATGCCATTAGTCGATTGTTCAATACACGCTCCATAATCTTGCAGAGTATGGAGGTGATTGAGATCGGACGATAATTGGCAGGGTCAGCACGGCTACCTTTCTTGGGCACTGGTTGCACGTTGGCAAGCTTCCAGGATTTAGGTACTATTCCAGTCTTAAGAGAAAGGCGGTACAGACGTGTCAGTATCGGAGACA
Source organism: Boloria selene (assembly GCA_905231865.2). Lineage (NCBI taxonomy): Eukaryota > Metazoa > Arthropoda > Insecta > Lepidoptera > Nymphalidae > Boloria > Boloria selene. The sequence goes on from HG993132.1 coordinate 1,450,665, forward strand.
ACTCGGGAGCACATGTTTTAAGCACTATCGCTGGTATACCATCAGGACCACTGGATTTATTCACATCTAGACGACACAAAACTCTCTTTACCTCCTTATTGGTTATGGAGATTTCAGGCATTGAGATCCCGCAGTGAGGTATATGTGGTGGAATAGCATTGCCAGTGTCTAGACATGAACTTTGGGCAAAAAGGGAGGCAAGTAAAGACGCCTTTTCCTTTGCCGTATGAGCCAGGGATCCATCAGATTTTACCAGCGGAGGCAGTGAGGGACGACAGAAGTTCGTCTCTACCGCTTTCGCAAGGGACCAAAAAGCTCTGCTGCCAGATGGTTGGGCAGAGAGCTTTGTGCCAAAATGTGCAATTCGGTCAAGACGAGCCTTCTTTAATGTCTTTTTGTAGGACTTGGCGGCTAAGTTAAAGGCTCTCTTCTTTGATCTTACATCCGGAGTTTTGCGGTCTCGAGCATCAACCCAGGCAAGGTAGGCCGAATGCTTACGCTTTTCAGCAAAGGTACATTCGGCATTAAACCATGGGCGAGCTTTGCCACCGACGTGTACATCAGAGAACGGAATAAAATATTCCATTGCTTGATGCACCACATCAGTTATAGCATCAGCACAACTCGACGGATCGGAAGAAGAGAAGCAGACCTGCCGCCAAGGGAAGGATGCAAAAAAGTGCCGCATCTCATCCCAATCTGCTGACTTGTATTGCCATACTCGTCTAACACCAATAGAGTCATTATCTGGTGGAGAGTAAGACGACACAGCTTTTACCAGACAGTGGTCAGAGCTACCCAATGGGGATGAGACCTGGATGTTATATCTGTCTGGATCAGTTGTCAGCAGAAGGTCCAGACAATTAGCTAAGTGGCCGTCAACATCGGGTACCCTCGTCGCTTTTTCAACCAACTGGGAGAGTCCAAGTGACACCGCAAACTTCCATGCTTCTATCCCAGCATGGTCCGTTTTCTGGTATGGGAACAGCCAATCTTCATGATGCGCGTTAAATTCCCCCAGAAAGACAAGCTGCGCGGTAGGGTACCTTTGCATAGCCACATCAGCTGCCTCACTGAGATACTCAAACAATCGAGTTGTCTCCTGGTCACCTGTGTGCGATCGGTAGACACAGGAATACAGGATCTTTTCGATTCCTGTATCTACTATAACCCAGATCGTAGAGAATGTGGGGTCTTCAAGGTGGCGGAGACGCTGGAAACAGAGGTCATTTCGCGCGTACAAACAGACTCCGGCCCGTGAGCGGAAACTATGCTCCAACGTGTATCCGGTATAGTCAAGGTACGCAGCGCTCAATGGACATTGAATCTGCGTCTCCGTCAAAAAGAGCATGTGCGGCTGCACAGTCTCGAGGTGGAAGTGGACCGATGAGAGATTTGAGTGCAATCCTCGGATATTTGTGAGGTGCACTGTAAGTGAGGGGGAGTGCAGCCGCTTAAAAACATTACCCTTTTTGCTTCTTGTCATTAAATTTTATAGTGGAAGAGTGAATAGGATGGAGAATGGCAGTTGAACGAGGCGCTGCACTAGCCCAGCGGTAATATTGATGTTGTCATGCCATAGAGAGCTTAGTCTGGAGACTGCGGGGACGCCCGAACCCCCCCAAGGATCGCCATCGGGCCCCCTCCTCTGGTCGCCAACCAGCACGATGGAGCCACCCTGGGATTTTTCACAGATGGCGGGGCAGCCTTTCATGGGTGGCTAGCCCACTAGTTGGGCCCCCAACTGTCTGCGGTCGGCCAGCGGCAAGCCGTGCTTCGGATCCCGCTACCCTCCGCGACTAAGCTCTCGACACAACAAACAACAATCCACCACCAACACGGCTACTGTGCAACACAACTGTTCAGACCCACTCTCCATACGGCTTCATCAGCCCCTACATGCCGAAACGCGCTGTTGGGCGCTTGGCGGCACGACTTCTGCTGATGGGTGGTAACCGTGCCGTCGGCCGATGTTGAGGCCTACCACCGCGACTACCAAGGTGTGAGGTAGTTTGTCCCTTAGTCGCCTTTTACGACACCCACGGGAAGATATGGGGCGGCCATATTCTATTTGCCGTAATTTATTTTTAGATCTTTAGGAAAACTTGAAAAGCTTCAATTACTAGTTGTAATAAAGCATAGGTCTTTATTATATAGTTAATGCTTTTATATTACATATGAAATTTCTGAGATGCGAGTCTAGAATCTAGATTCTAGATGGTATAGTACTCGTAAATCTTGTCTCGTTACGTCGTCCACACGGCGGTGAGGACAGGTGCTATTGAGTGGAACTATCGGGAGAAAATTATAAGACGTTATAGCTTTACTGCCAGTTTCTATAACCTATCTACCGATAGACCGGTAGATACTTTCATACGATTTTGACAGGTTGTAACTTTTAATGTGTCAAAATAGTATGAAAGTAACTACCGGTCTATCGGTAGATAGGTTATAGAAACTGGCAGTTAGTCATCTATACTAATATTATAGTTGCTAGTTGAAGAGTTTGTTTGTTTGGTTGAATACGCTAATCTCAGGAACTATTGGTCTGGATTAAAACATTATTTTTGTGTTGTATAATCCGTTTATCAAGGAAGGTTATAGGCTATATTACATCATACTACGACCGATAGGAGCGGGTCATCTATGATAAAAGTTGCAAAAACGGGAGAAAAATATTTTTTATGATTTTCAGCTTTTATATTAAAATATTTAGCTTATATTAAAATATTTTTAAATACAATTTTTCCATATCGACAATATTTTTTATCATCATGAGTTTTGTTGAAGAAAGTTTGGATGATGTTTCTTACTTAATCACGCTAGAAGATCTAGACGGTTCTAGATGTTTGGTACAGAGGTAGATAATAGTATACAATAGCACATAGATTACTTTTTAACATACCTATGGACCTCGGTGGTGTAGTGGCTAGCATGAACGGTCATACATCGAGAGGTCCTGGGGTCCTTGGTTGGGCCAAGTTTAATTATTGAGTCTTTCTGTTAAGTAAGCCTCAGTAATAGCTCGGAGTTGGGAAGTTGGCGGTGAGTCCCCCGTGCCTCGGAGAGCACGTAAAGCCGTCGGTCCCGCGCCTTAACTCGTCGTGTCGAGTAGTCGTCCCACCTTAGTATGAGAGTGATAATAATGATAATGGTAATAGAGAGTGCACTTGTGTCTGCGCGTACACTTGTGCACTATAATATCTCCTGCGCAGTTGGCCAGTCTCAATGAAATTGGCCGCCATGGCCGGAATAGGTCGGAGAACATTATTATTATTACCTATGGACGAATCCGAGTAAAGCCAGGGTATGTGTAGTATATTAAATACATCTTTATCTTCATTTAATAAAAAGTTATTAAAGTTTCAAGAAACAACGATTTGTATATGCAGTGCGTGTTCAGTGATGTATGTTTCCTTCTCGCGGAGTAGTGGGGCAAGCGGCGTAGCGCGCATGCGGAAAACTTTGTTAATATTTCAAGCAACGCGGACGAAGTCGCGGGTATCAGCTAGTTTGTATTATAAAAATATTAATTTTGGAACAGAACAAGCTATACATATTCCCGAAAATATTTCATATCTTAAAAACAACTCTATGATAATATAACACGAATACTTAATGTTTCTGTCAACTGAATTTCAGCTATTTAGACATATGATAATGAGCAGGTGATGTTTTAAATTCCTCATCATGCCATATGTATCATCTCCCTCAACTTTAATGAAGGTCAATGTCCAGCAGCGGGACATTAATATAGGTCGAATAAAAGACACTTTAAGTCTCCCAGTAATTATGTAAAAAGTGTCTATATTTACAAAAAAAAAGGTGTATGATATTTTGTTTATACTCCTTAGCTTCTTTGATTGATTCTGTAAGCTTGTTATCTTAATTTGTATTAGGCCAAGGCCAATTGAGGCGGGTTGAAACGTAAAGACGAATAATAATCTAAAATTACATAGATTTGAAAGAATGCTAAACGAAAATTTATTTATCCTTTTCAAAGAGTTTCATTTAACAGAAATTCCGCCAACTCGCACTTAGCCAGTGTGGTGGTCTATAGACCCTCGTTATCAAGGGAGGCCAGTGCTCAGTAGTGGGACATTAAAATAATACATACATAAATCATTTACTTCGTCCCTTGTGAGTGACACCTGACTTAGAGCCCAGATGCCACATTTTGGTCTTCTCATTCAATTTAAATCATTGAGTAACAATATTTTGGAGTTGGTAAATATTTAGACAAATGTTAAATAAATTATGTAACTTATGTTAAATAAACTAAACATGTTTTTTTATTTAGCTTCCATTTTAATACATACAATTCAAAAATATTGCGAAAACTTTACAAGTGTGGTAGTTTTCATTATTATTTTCGTACAAATTATACGTTCAGGGTTTATTACGTATTCTTTTACCATCCAAGGCTTGCTAATAATCCATCTATATATTATATATCAGAGGAAATATATACAGACGAATAGACAGACATAAGAGTGTTCTTGAAGATAAGGTAAGGTTAGATTTTGAATATTTTAAGGGACTCTAAGTAAATGTAAACAACGGCTCTTTCAGCTTATCCATACTTCATACTCCTTGAAGCTCACTTTACATGTAAAGTACTCGACGCAAATGAACCATAAGTCTCCATTTACCTAAATGGAGTCAATCAGAGCTACGTCTATTTAATCTAGAGGTTATGTAGAAAAGCTCATGTACTAAGCTTTAATACATGAATTGAAGCAAAAATATATAAGCTCGCATTTCTAACGCTATACTATGCCAATAATAACAAGAGCTTGTTTTAAAAAGGGTTTACTTAAGTAAAATTGAAAACACTTTCTATAAAGCATCCTTTTTAGTTTTTAAACTTGATTTTGCTTGCTCCCAATGGACTGCGGAGCTTGCTTTGCTATATTGAGAGAAAAGAATTTCTGAGATTTTTATATGTGAACTTTATTATGAGTATATTTTCCAAATTCCGTATTAGAGGCAACACCCTTAATTTGAACCCGATCCCTTCGTTAAAATCAAGCAAATTAAATTACCACTGTGATACCTTGCTTTACTCACCCTTGCTTCGCTTGAATTGGTCTTTATATGCGTCATTCTCAGATCAAGTAAAAAAAGGTTTTTTTTACTTGATCTGAAGCGTCATTTTAACGGAACCCAAATTAATCCATGTAACATGAGTTATCTGTTAGTAAGAGTCTACTAAAAAGTGCAGCTGTTACGAAGATTAGCCAAAATAAAAGATACAAACAGACAGGCAGATAATTTTAAAATCTAGTAGATGTTAATGTGTGACTGGATGTGTCTCACGTAGGATAAATAGATAAATTGTAATACAATATTGTTACCAAATATTTTTTTGAAAAGAGCAACTGTTGAGTTTCTCGCCGGTTCTTCTCAACACAACAGCTTTCCGAGCCGGTGGTAGTTTACTCACAGACTTACAGACTGACTTTTAATTTTGATAATGTAAAAATTACGATTCAAAAGAGCTTGTAAAAGTCTATTTGAATAAAGAATATTTTGATTTGATTTGATTTGATTTGAATTGCATTTGCTTAAAAACAAATGTAATTCGATTTATAAAAAAGCTGATCTTGACATTACTAACAGACAATTTAATTTTATTTGCTTTGTATAAACCTCTTCGATGGCTCCGCCAAGTATCAACTTGCGGCACTAGTCGCTGTAGATCGACGGGCTAGGAAACTCATGGGCAAGGACTCACCAATCTTAGCCAAGCTCCAAAGCCTTGATCACCGTCGTAAGGTTGCCGGCCTATCGGTGTTTTATAGGATATATTTTGGGGAGTGTTCCCAGGAGCTCTTCGACCTTGTTCCCCTTCACCTTTTTTCCACCGCACTGCAAGACACCGAGAAAGCTTCCATCCCTATATCGTTCATATACCATCCACGCGCACGAAACGGTTTAAGTCTTCATTTCTAATTCGCACGGCCAGGGTCTGGAATGCTTTACCGAGATCTGTGTTTCCTAACACCTACAATCTGGGTATCTTTAAAAAAAGAGTGAATAGGCATTCTCTAGGCATGCGCGTCCCACCTTAGGCCATTACTCTCCATCAGGTGTAATAGTGGTCAAGCGTGTGCCTATAATATATTAAATAAAATATTCCGTAAGTACTATATCCGTTCTTGAGATATTAGCTTAATCATCGAAGCATCGACCTGCGATCATCCAGAAGCATTGATATCAATTAAGAACCACTTAATTCTTACAGTGAGAGTAACAAAAAAGATATCGATTTAAGATTAGAAGCTGTAAAGATAAAAGTCAGTTCGAGTAAACAGGACGTTGCAATGCACTCAGAACCTTTCAAACTCTATTAGGAGCGGGCTATTGAATGTCACAGTTGTTACAAGAAATAAAAGATATATTTTCTGAGAAATAGAAATATTCTTTGCCAGTTTTCGTTTTATTTTAATATAATGTGACAAAATGTTCGACTTGTGTACACATTTTCATGCCAAATTATCTAACCTAGAGATTTTCTAATTAAAAATAGTTTAGACAAATATTGATGGAAACCCCCCAAAGATGGAAATTTTATATATGGTATCTTTACATAGTAAAAAATAAAAGTAGCCTAAGTTACTTCTTATAACATAAGCTACGTGCGATTAAAAGTCCCGTCCGAAAAATTGGTCCAGCCGTTTCAGAGATGAGCCGGAACAGACCGAAAACAGACAAAAATTTAAAAAACGTTTCTTTATTAAATACTCTGTATACTTTTGTATGCATATAGTGAAAAACTGATAATTTTAAAATAAAAACCGACACTTCAAGTTTATTTATATACGTACTGATAAATAAATACGTATAATAGTAAAAAAACCGCTTAAGTATTTAATTTCAGTGATACCTATATACTAATCGTTTAAACGTATCGTTAAGTGATTAATAGTAAAAGATAGAAGGTAGGTATATTTTGCTAGGAAATAGCGCGAGGTCTTCACCACATACTCGTATATTAACAATTTAACGTTTTCGTATAATAATTCATACGAAATATATGCCGTGATTACTCATTCGTCTATATTTTACATGAAATTAATTTTATAGCGGTGTTTCTGTGAACTAGTCAGTTTGTAAACCTAGGCCATCTACTTTGAAAAAAATTATGAATGTTTTTTTGAAAATTTTCTCAGTTGTGCAAAGCGCGATTAAACAATGGTTACTTAAAAGGTATTAAACTTAACTTCACATGTATTTAAGACATGAGGACTCCACCAACCTACCCTTGACGTCCTGGCGTTGAATCCCATGTGCAGCAGTGGGATTTAGTAATAGGTATATGTTATATCTGTAAGTAGTATTCCAATTTTCAAACAGTCTGGTACCGGAGAGAGATGACATAATAATTTTCTTGTCTAATCCAGACTTTCGACGCATCATAGTACGTGAAACCTTTTATTATACTAGAGCCTCATAGTCGTAAGTTTATAAAAATTATCTATTACATCATAATATTATTTGTCTTTATGTAGCTTTCGTAAGTAGATAAGCATTATACGGTAATAATAACTTATACGGTACATGAAAAAGACAAATAAAGCTTATGTATATTTATTTAAGCACAGTATTGTGGGTAGTAAGTACATGTATGTCCCTAGAAATTAAACCTCCTAGGTTATTAACATATTTCCGTTTCCTAAATGACCAACATAAACATTTCAATTTGCAAGAAAACTTTTACTAGATTCGTTTTTTTACACGCTTTTTATTTAAATAACAATACCTTTTTTGACACATTTCTCAGTTTACTTGGTGCGCCAGCGGTCGCGAGTTCTAGTCCTGCTAAGGGCTCAGTGTGATGAGTATTTGTAATGCAGTCATAGTGTTAATATTCATAATATGTATGTATCTAAAGTTAAAATTGTTAACCGTAACACAAGCATCGTAGCTTATTATAGAACTAAATGGTTTGTTTGTTAATAATCGAACTTATAACGAACGACACACACTTGCTCCTCTCGGGTTAGTTACGAACGTTAGTTTAAATATATCAGATATGAGATATTATCCCGCAGTGAAAAGTATCTTTTACAGTTTACATTGACAAAATTAATCAATAGTGGTTTTCTTGTGATGTGTTTCTAAACAGACAAACAGACCAAAATTTAAAAAACCATGATTCGGCCTAAATAATAAATAAATTCGATATATTTAATAAATATTTACAATAAGACTATACACAATAAGATGTTCAGTTATTAATATATACTTACGTATAATAAAATACTAGCGACTCGCCCTCGCTTCGCTTGGGCTCTTCCATAGACTTAGCACAGGCAAAGCCGCGGGATCCGGTAGTTATGCATATAAACCTTCCTCTTGAATCGCTCTATCTATTAAAAAAACCGCATCAAAATCCGTTGTGTAGTTTTAAAGATTTAAGCATACATAGGGATATAGGGACAGAGAAAGCGACTTTGTTATATACTATGTAGTGATGACATTTAAGTAGAATTGAAAATAATATAAATTCAATTCAATTTAATATTTATATATTTTCAAATAATTTCCAATTAAACTTCAATTGAAACAAAATAACCAACGAGATTATAGTTATTCAATATATGATTTCTTTTTATCAACACAGTATTTATTAACATACAAACATACATTCAACATAAGAATTGTGATATATTTTTAAGCACCTCATATCATAAAACACTGACCCATAAAACTAGAGAAAGCTCTACTAAGCTCGAAGCTTAATGCTGCTAGATGATAAAGAAAAATCGCAAGTTTCTTATTCAGTGGATATTCTAGCAATTAATCCCTTGCTCGTGCATTAAGAATATACGCACACTGTAGACTTTTTGTACCTCGATAGTTTAGTTTGTATAAAAATCACTTTCAATAGCAAACAATAATAACAAACATTAAATATTATAAATGAAAATATTTTTTCGGATTTTGTCGCGGATTTATTTTGATTTTTGGTTCCCGGTGTTTCGAATCCTTTACAGCAATCATGGGCACGGGAGAGTCAGTCTCTCCGAAAAGATAGTTTCGTTTATAATGTCAAATATTCGCGTAAACCTAAGAAAGTATTAAACATTAAATAAATAAGCATTCATCATATTTAATTTTAAAAAATTTATCCGGCTTATTACTTAAAACTTGTTTAAAGAAAGTCGATTTAGTTAACTCGACTTGGATTCCAAACCAAAGGCTTGTTAAGCTAAAATAAAATGATACATTGTAGCCGCTACACTAAAATGGCAGTCTGTTATAAAAAATAAATAAATAAATATGTTAGGACATCATAACACACAGCACCATCTAGTTCCGTGGTAAGCTACGAGGCTTGTGTTACGGATACCAGAGAGTTGATATGCAACGTAAAATTTTAAATACTTACATATTATAAATAGATGCTAATATTATAATAGAAACTTACATTCGACCAGAAATAACTAAAACCACTTTATGTCACTCAAACTCCACCCCCATAGATCTCAATATATGGATCATTGCACGTACGAAGTAGATTACGATCCTTTTTTCTTAAGTGATCTAAATTATTCGTCACGTTATATACCCAATTCTAAAACAATAATAATAATGTAACACTAAGTGTTCTCCTATATATTATGAGAAGGTTGTGTTTGTTTGTTTGTTTGTTTTAACGCTCCAATCTAAGGAACTACTAATATGATTTGAAATATGATTTTGCGTAATATGGCCGACAGCCACTAATTTGTAATATAATCTTTAAAATCAATAAAAGTAGTTTTTGTAGTAAACTGCTGAAAAATTGTTAACGAATTCGCAATCGTTACTAAAGTATATCTATGACAAAATCGGTTTTTCCTAAAAATATTTAATGTAAGTACAGTTTTGACAGAGTTACAATTTTATTGTATGAATGAATGTAACGTTTGTTTTGTATAATTGTGTTCACCTTTTAACCTTTATTGAGATACGAAACTGACTAGAAGGAAAAATATTGTTGATGACACCATTTGAGGCCTAATGACCGCTTTTTTATAATATCCATATATATAAAATTTTATAATAGCCTATGATATTCATGTTAACAAACTGAATAATCAAAATCGATTCAGACGTTTATTTATTATAAGGAAACGGGATTTCCAGTATTAGAACATTTGAATTAGAAAAAATGTTTAACTTTGTTTTTCTTATTTGTGTTGTATTAGGTATTGCATAATGCATATACATTTGGTTTAAAATTATACAGTAGAGTAGTAGTTACATATTTATAAAAGACTAGCCTTAACCGCGGCTCCGCTCGCGTTCTAAAGGCTGAAAATCAAAAGAAATATTTTTCTCCCGTCTTTGCAAGATTTTTCATTAATGCTCCGCGCCTATTGGTTGTAGCGTAATGTAATTCAGCCTATAGCTTTCCTCGATAAACGGACTATCCACCACAAAAATAATTTTTCAAATCGGACCAGTAGTTTCTGATAAACAAACAAACAAACAAAATTAATATTTATATAACCGAGATGTTTTTAGATTGCTGAAAAGTAAAATATTCTTAGAACCCTGTGTGATAAAATAAAAGAAGGATTATTTTTGAACTTACTCTACATACTAGAATGGTTGAATATGCAAAATTTTATAAAAATTCAGATACTTCTAAGCAAAATGGCTTTTCTGAGTCAGTGGTAACTTTCGCTCGGAATGACAACTGACACTTTTAAAATTTAATTGACATCTAAACCGATTTTGTCATAGATATACTTTAGTAACGATTGGGAATTCGTTAACAATTTTTAGCAGTTTACTGCAAAAACTACTGTAGGCCATAAACAAGCTATGTTACGCAAAAATCAATTTTCAAAAATACTAATCTTTATATATACAGAGGCTTTTTTTTAAGTTCCCCAGTCTTTTTGTACAGCGACAAACATGCGACAAACGTACGACAGCTTTAAGGAAAAACCACTAAACATTTTGTTAAAAATTTGGTATTATATAATAAATACCTTAGGACATTATTACAACAACAACCCCATCTAGTTCCGTGGTAAGCTGCGAGGTTTATGTTACGGATACCAGACGGTTGATATACTATACATATAAAAATCTTACATACATACATATTATAAATATCAACATCCATGACTGGAGTACATACGTTCCTGCTCAACAATTGCATGCCCCGAGCGGGACTCGAACCCGCGACCGCTATATATATACTTGTTACTGCAGAAAGTTGTCACATTTCTGATGAATCCATACTAACCGTTGTGAGGTGTCACTAATTGTTCAAATAAAATTTCAAATTTCTTACAGTCGAACCAGTAAGATTATTGATGTACGTAATATTATACGTATAAAGTTACATTTATAGTCAGGTCTAGTTAATAGGTAACATTTGACAGTTCATCAAAATTCAACAACGTAACCTTGTAACAGCGGCATAAAATAATATATTTTTTCGTTTTGTTACAACTGCACAATCGCTTTACTTTTTTCAATTAGGATTATATTTTTATTGTAATAATTATCGATTCGAGTAATTTTACGATTTGCTTTCACTAATAAACCATTCTAAACATAATAAACAATTTCTGATCTAAAGAATTGAACGTCGTTACAATGTAGCATCAGTTAACCCTTTTTCTTTTTAAACACTAGGGCTTTACTCTAAAAATCGAAGGTGATAAGTTGAAATGAATGCAATGATTACTTGTGAAGAAATATCGCCATAAATTAATAACCACGTTGTGTTTATAATAAAACATAATTATATTATTAAATATATTAACTTACTATAAAAATACAAAAAATAACTAAATAGAAAAAACATTGATGTTAGGTACAATTTAGGTGGCATATATAATATGTAATATTTTACACAGCTAACCAAATTCTAGTACTTTTTCTATGAATTCGTACTGTAAAGCACTGATCCCAATGGGACACATACCACAGTGCTATAGACATTGTGATTTTTTACAAAAAGCTTTAAGCTTTAGTTACAAACTCTTCAGACTACGAATTCAATTAACTTTATCTTATCAAGGCACCGATGTACGTACGTGATCTAAATACTAAACAGTGTAAAGGGCTGCAATGTAATATTTGCATACATTAAAGCTTTTGAAGTAAGCTGAAAGCTTCTTAAAGAAAACATGTTTACATAATTATTGCATTATTATAGTGAAAAGTCGGTGATATAAAAAACATTGGCTATTTTTAGGGTAAAAATTCTAAGAAGAACAGCGTAGGAAGCTTTCAGATCAAGTACTTCCTTACTATAAATTTAGTTACTTATTTATTAATTACTAGTGACAAACTTAGTTGGGTGTTATTTAAAAAAAAATAGACGGTTTACACTATGTTCTACTGAAATATAAGTAGCCTAAATTACTCGTGGTAAGATTAGCTATCTGCGAGTGAAAGTCCTGTCAAAATCGGTTCAGCCAATTATGAGATTAGCCAAGATACATAGACCAAAATTTTAAAGATAGATTTTTTGTATGTAACTACCGTATTATACTTTCATATGCATTTAATGAAAAGCTGTTAATTTGAAATTTAAAAAAAACCGTTTAAAAAGACACATCATCCTCAATTATAATATTTTTAATCGGTAAAATCATTTTAAAATATATTGGAGTAAAAATAAATAAAAAAGGAAAAAACAAAAAAAAAACATTATTTACATATATTTTATTCCAGACTTTACAAATAATTATAAAGCTTTTTATTTTTGTATGGTATTTTTTTCTATAGCAAAAACAATATTATTACTTAAGTTTAATAGCAAACATTAAATGGTTCTCATTTTTGAATACTATACGATAAGAAACAAAGAAGAAACGAACATTGATACAGACGTATTTATAAAAACATTAACCTTTGCTTGATCACCTCAGATATGGCCGCACATCACAACACTCAAATTCATTATTATTACATTCATTAATTCCTGATTTTTGGAATGGAATACTTATAATAAGTGAAGAATTCTCATCCACGTAATAAGTTACATCATATGTTTGCAAGTTGTCAACTAATACGACTATGTCCTGTAAATCCTCCCTTCCCCTATACTTCGATATCGCACTGACTTTCATCGCACGGTTCCTAACAATAATTTCAATGGAACTCTCTAAATAATCTTCGAACGGGTAAACTCGCTTGTATTCGTCAGCCGTAAAGATATCTTGAGCGTCACACACCTTCAAGCCAAATCTTCTTCTTGCGATGTCAGCTTCTATGAACAAATCTTTTACGTAAGAAAATAGTTCATGAAAATCTTGTCTTCTTGCAATATTGTAGTCATCGTCGTAATAAATGTCATTAATAAAACGATGATTTTTGTTCAAAGAATATCCGTGATGAATAACATAGTAGAAGAACAATGTGCGCAACACAAAACGTAACATCTTCTTGAGCTTATTTATACTTACTGATAAAAGTTAGCATTGCCGCTATTTATAAAACTATAGAGATAAATGAAATTGATGTGTATGTTTGTAATTTCAATATAATAGCTTTTTACTATAAATGAAACTATCTTTTCGGATTTTGTCGCGGATTTATTATGATTTTTGGTTCCCGACGTTTCGAATGCTTTACAGCAATCATATATAATATAATAAAAAATAAAATATGTTAGGACATTACGAGTATTACAACAGCGTCATCTAGTTACGTGGTAAGCTACAAGGCTTGTGTTACGGATACCAGATAGTTGACATACTACACATATTATATAAATTTTAAATACATACATATTATAAATATAAACATCCATGACTGGTCACTGGAGTACAAAAATTCGTGCTTAACAAATGAATGCCCCCAGCGGGACTCGAACCCGCGACCGTTGGCGCAGAAAGCAGGGTGACTACCAACTGTACGGTTTATATACGGTAAAAAAATCTTGTATTTGTTCCGGCTAGTCTACGAAACGGCTGTACTAATTTTGATGATGAGATAATAACTAGCCTATATTATAAAGAGTGACTAAGGCTACTTTAACATTAGAGTAGTCTAGCCTTTGACTCATGGCTCAAAAAATAAAACGTACCTACTACTTACAAACGTAGCGAGTAAGTCGAGTGACTTGATAATATTCGCTAAATGTTTTTAAATAAAGTATTTTTAAGAGGCTTATCTAAACTACTGTTACAATTGGGACAAAATCGTTATCATAAAAAGTTTGTTATTGATAAACTAAAATTTATAAACCGCTTAATAATTTTAGACCCTGTAAATGACATAGGGAAAGGACATTGCAAAGGACATTGGGAAGAGGAATCATACTTTTTTCAAGTAGTATACCTACTACTATATACTACTATAGTATTGATTTATTTATTTATTAGGTCTACCAGCGATTTTACATAAGTAATTAGTATAACAAAACGTATATTTATATTACATGCACAGGGTAAGTAAAATCATTTAAAGGTTTACACTACATGCTAAATTCTCTTATTTCTTAATTTTAAAAGTGAGTTACAAAACCAAAACCAGTACTCACTATTACTAATTTTAGCTGAATACTATAGATGTCACATGAATCTTTTTGCATCAATCTGCAAGTGCAAACTGTTGATATTATGTATCGGATTATATATTTCATTTTTTTATTAAATTTAATAAACTCCCAGCAATGTTACAATAAAGTAGAAAATATGACAAAAAGGAAACCCCTGTGGAATCAGAAACATCAAATATTGAAGACGGAAGGCATAGTCAAAAGACTAACTGAAGTCGATACAGCCCTTCAAAGTCATTGCAATAAAAACTTGATCCGAACAGAGGTTTGTAGTAAAGACTAGCATTTTCCTCGGCTCCGCCCGTGTTCTAAAGACCGTATACAAAATAGATTTCACATACCGTGTGATATTTTATAGCCGGTTTGTAACGGTTACTTGAGACTAGACTAACTAGATACATTTTTATCAGGTAATATATTATGTAGTTTCATCAGAAATTCTCACTGTAAAAAGTATAAGTATTATACCTGATTAGTTGTTTACGCGCATACAGACTGACAAAATCAAATCAAATCAAAATTCAGCATAAAAATTATTACAATTTCTTACTGAACGTCATGAGTATACCACCAGTTCGGAAAGAAGAAACCTCTGACCTGAAAAGAACTGGCGAAAGATACTCAGCGGGACTAATATTATTTTTTTATCTTAATCTGTTTCTTTTTTCAAATTAAATTGAAAATTAACAATTATTCTTTATGTTGAAAGTCTCGCGGCGATCACATCATTCCCAAGGCGTACTGTCTTCTAAAAATATTTCATAAAACTATAGATGCAGCCTCTGTATCAATAAACTATTTCAATAAGATTTTTCAAAAATATCTATTTTACAAATTCGAGAGAGAGACAGACATAGAAAAATGTTATAAATGGTGTTTTTATTATACGTACCGCATATAAATTCATATAAATTTATTCAAAAAAATAACCGCTATTTTTATTACAAACATACACTTCCTTTTATTTATCCGTATACATGTAATATATAAAAAGATATAGGTAGTTCACTTTAACTTATAACTAATAAACAAAAATAATCGCTTTTTTTAATGAAAATAATGTGTTTCTTATCTAGTTGTTAAAAATTGGACGTAAAAACCGTTGTAGTACCTAATAAATCTGTTTTGTTTATATGTATTTTATATTAGATAAATTATTATTGTTTTCGTTTTAACTTATAACAAAATGATAACAGATCGCAAAATAATATTAAAATGAATATGTTGGGACTTTATTATACACGGCGCCATCTAGTTCGGTGGCTAAGCTAAGCTAAGTAAGCTATGAGGCTTATGTTACGGACACCAGACAGAATGAAATGAATAAATGAATGAATGAATGAATACCCCAGCGAGACTAGAACCCCGACCGCTGTTGCAGAAGGTGGATGGACCCTCCATGGTAGAGTCACTACCACCTGAGCCCAACGTGTCGTCGTACTAACTAACTAACTAAATAAATTAATGTAATAAATATAAACATTATCAGGTACTTAGTTAAACGATGATTTAATATTGTTGAATTTAATTATGTTTGACTTTTGATAAGAGGACATTTTGACGAGAAAACAGTATCGCTACGTACATAATACGTAGTCTTTACTTATTTATAAGACACTGTACCGGTTAAAACAAGAAGCCCCGACGCAAAAAAATGGTAGTTTAACATGTATGTATGTGTATTTTTCTATGCCATTATAGCGCTCAAACGACTAAACTGATTTTAATTTTGTTTCCTTTGTTTAAATGATGATCGAGAATTTTCTTACCAATCAATACAAGAGAAATGGAAAACCGATTGCAGGCCACACCACAGAGCAGGTGAATATTTGTCAATTCCGTGGGCCACACCATTTTATCATCTCTGCTGCTCGAAGTCTGCCTGGCTGTTGTGATAAGCTCAAAAACTTGGTAGCTACTGCACCGATTTACATGCTGTTTTCGCCAATGGATAGAGCTTCTCAAGGAGATTTAGTATATTATATATTTATATAACATGCGGAACCCATGGCTTCGCTCGCGCTAAATCTAGGGACAAACGCGAGCGAAGCGAGGGTGAGTCGCTAGTAATTTATGAAGATCATTTGTATGCATTGGTACGTTTATTACTATTGAAGGTATTAGGATAAAGGCTACTGAAAGTAAAAATACTTGCCAAGAGGTGGAGTTTCCTATAACATTATAAATACGAAAAAAATACGAAAAATCGTATAAAAACCATGGGGTCTCAATTTCATTACGATTAAAATATTATTCAAATAAATGTTAAAAGATGACGTTACGTATACCTCAAAGTTAGTTCCATTTAAAATAAAAATAAAAATAGAGTATTGAAAATAGGACTATAGGCTGCACTCAGATGAAAAATAAACTTGGGCGAAGCCGCGCGTATTGCTAGTTTAATATAAAATATCGATACCGCCACCAAATTGTGATGTGCTTTGGTTTTATTTGTAATGGCTGGTAAACTAAAAATATCTGATAAGGTGGGTATCGTAAATGAAAACTATCAGTTTATTTTACTTTTTATTAATATTTATTAGTCGGATAGTTTATATAGTTTCTATTTAACAAAGCTTTTGTTTCAACGTAATTTTTTTTAACCTTTAAAAATAATCGATAGTGTGATATTTGAAAAATTTGAAAAAAAATTATCTTACTCACTCGTAACACTGAAATACGTCTTAAAGAAACACAAGTATGGACTTCTTATTAATTTGTTTTATTATTTAAAAATATTTTAAACAATAGAATTGAATTATTATTAAATTAAATTTTGCTATAAATAATTTATGAAAGGCCAAAATATTTAAAAAACTACGTTTATTGATCATGTTCAAGAAACAATTTAATTTCACCCCCACACCTAATATTGGGTTGGTACAAGTTCGATTTCGTCTTTGAGATCGACAGCGTATGTAGTCGCTTCAACAGGAGTATGTTTTGGTATTTCATTATTGATTAATTCTATATTATTTCCAAGATCTCCTCTATCAGATTCTACATCAGCGTTTTGATTGGCATTTTCGTCTACCGTTGGTTCCATTTCTTCTCGGCTGTGTTGCGGCGCTTCTGTTGCAGCGACGTCCGTAACAGTTTCTCCCTCATCAACTTTCCTCTGGATCGGGAAAACAATTTTAAGCACTCCATTTTCAAAAGACCAGTTACCAGCTTCGCTGACACAGTCGGGTAAGGTCCTAACATCCAAATAATTCCTTTGTGGCTCACCCTCTCCTTGGTGCACAGCTTGAACCAATAATAACCCTTTCCTTGCCTTCACAACGATTTCTGTCTCCTCATAGTTACGCAGAGGTATCGTGATAATGTATTCGTTACCTTCGATTTTTTCACTAGAAACGCTGCTCGGGAAATGTCTTCTGAAATCCGCTAACATAGCATCGAGTGCAAGCATTTCCATTTTCAATTCATCCCAAAATCTTCTTGTGTTAAATATTTCCTGTTCCAAATATCTCTCCAAGCTGGAATCGAAGGGTGATCCATGGGGTTGTTCATAATGAGGTCCACGATGATGTTCAAAATGAGGACCATGGTGATGGTGGTAACGAGGTGCAGCGCTTGATAACGCCAAAAATCCCAGAACCACGAGTGCGATCATTTTCTTGTATTTCTTTGTACTAACTGATGTATGCGAGCTTAATCATCTATATTTATATAAGTCGGATGGGTCATAGTTTATCACTTATCGCTCTTTCTGGAATGGACATAAGTCGTTTGAATAAGTTTCTTAGAATGATAATACACAATGCAAATTAAAACAAGTTTGTGTAATTGTTTGTACACATTGTGGATGATTTTACAATTTTTTGAGGAAAGAATTTGTTTTAATAATTGCACTTTATTTCTTCATAGAGTATTTACTCTGTCTACGATTGTATCTTTTATTATGTAAGTAATAATATGTTGGATACAGACAGTTATTGGCCGAAACCATACGCTGTAGTTATTGTTATAATATTATAACCAAATATAAAATATATAAATTGAGGTTGATCTAAGTGCGTATAAGTGACCTTTTAATATCAGTCCAAATTGTTTAACAAACATTGACATTTTTGTAATATATTATATATGTTTTCCTCTTTCCTTTTCTATGAAAAAATAACACATTTGTTAATTTTATTTACATATTACTGTCTGATTGTTGTCGGTCATTCTAAGAAACGGCTAGATCGATTTTGACAGGACTTTCACTCGCAGATAGCTGATTTTATAAAGAATATTTATATTATTAGAAAGTTATAAAAACCGTTCAATTTATTTTAACTTACGTTTGCTAGTAATTATTAATATTTTATATTATAAAAAGAAAACAGGCTTGAGAAATTAAAAAAAAAATAACAAAACTAATTAAAATCGACACCTAAGTAAATAAAAAGCATTAAGCAAAGTATTGTATCGGTGGTTATTAACAATAGGGCCGATAGAAATACCAAGAAACTTCGCCACTTCCTTTGACTCATTCATTTTTATATAATCTATTTGTACATAAAAATTAATAGTTCTGTTTATGTATATGATTATTCTATTAGTTATCTTATAATGACGTGCTGTCTGGTATTTAAACATGATTTCTAACCGACTTCAAAAAGGTTCGATTCGATTCTATTCACCTTACTAGTATTTTATCTTTTATATCTGAGTTTCTTTCGCCAGTTCTTCTCAGGTCAGAGGTTTCTTCTTTCCGAACTGGTGGTAGACTCATGACGTTCAGTAAGAAATTGTAACAATTTTTATGCTGAATACAATATTTTGATTTGATTTGATTTTATTTAGGTTGTGTTTCATATGTCTGATTCTATGTTCGCAAAACAAAACGCGTGTCACATTATGGATATGATTGTAAAGTGCATAATTATTTTTCTCCATATGTAATTAAAATTAAATGTTATGTTAGATTTATTATTAGTCTACGTTCTTAACAATTTCCAATAAATATTTAATGAGCATTCGAAAAAACATTCGAAAAATTATTAAGGTACACAGACCAACTATCAATCAGTCAGTAGCGAAATTTATTATGTAGATAGTATTATTTCTTAAGATATAATATGAAGATATTTAATAACTAGTAGTTAATTACTTATAGCGCGTTATCTAATTGTAATTACTTATTGAATTCAAAGTTTATCATTTGAATAAAAAATAGCCTACGACCTATTCTCAGACCTACTAAATATACAAGAAAAAATTCATAGAAATCGATCAAGCCGGTTCGCTTGAGTTCAATAATAAACACTGTGATACGAGATTTTTATATATTAGATGAAATATTAGATGAATATAACTTTATCTCAAAACCCAAGTACAAAAAAAATAGCTTTACAATACTTTCACATTAAAACTAATATTTTCATTCTAGTGTCATCTAGACTAAAGCTCATGAACTGACTACAAATTACCTGTAATTAATTATTTATGTATTTTAGGTATAAGATAATTTTACTCAGAAATAAAATAAACTCGAAATAGTTGACCTACATCGTATATACGAGTAAGTTTGATAAACGAACTATAAATTACAATAGGTTAAATCTAATAATATAAAATAATCGGTTTATTTCTAACTAACGCCATCTATCGTGTATGCCGAGAGACCAAATTAAACCTTACTTAAAAGTTGTGTAACAGAGCCATCTAGTGTATAAATAATGAACTACTTAGTATCTTACAACGGCGCAGTCGTTGTCTTAGCTTTTAAATTGGAACAAGAGATGGCGCTTATAATTAATGTTTAGAATAAGTTATTAATATACTTGTTTAAAGATCTATTTATTATCAGCCAACCGTAAGTTAAAATAAATTAAACGGTTTTTATAATTATACAATAACATTAACTATCTGTGACTGAAAGTCCCGTCAAAATGGACCCTATTATTTCAGAAATTAGCCGCAACAAACAGACAGACAGACAAAAAAATTAAATATTCACTTTTTATGTAAGTACTAAATACCGTATATACTTTCATATGCATTCAATGAAAAGCTGTTAATTTGCAATTAAAAACAGACACTTCAATTTTATTTATATGTATTACTGATAACATTCATTATTTTTATATTGTACAGAGTCCTTATTGTATATTTTATTGAAATTTTACGTATTATAAACACTTTTCGGCTTCTTATTTATCTTATTCTTTTATTATTAACATTCTTATTCACGAGATTAAGTACATTTTTTACGTATAACCGATAATATATCTAATACTAATACTAATACTACTAATACACAATTTATTCAGCACTATTTCATAAATTAAAAAATTAAATAAAATAGCTGCGATTACTTTTACTTTACCAAAGTTTTTAATAATATCTATACTTAAATACAGGCTTAAGAAAATGCACTACTCACCAATAGATGGCGCAAGACACCATTATTTTCTAGAAAAATCTGTAGGTGCTTGAAAACCATTTACCTAATGCAAGGTTGAGCTAAAATTTTAAAATAAATGAAACTATTATTTATTAAGTTAATATAAATTTAAATTTGTGACATTATTACATCAAATTACTTTCTGAAAGTAAAAAGTTATTTACTGTATATTCCCCACTAGATAGCGTTACTGTAAAGTTCTATTTATAAACTATCAAACTATGCAAAATAAAACAAAATAATCGTTATAAACTAAGTTCAAGTTTATTCTTGTTTTGCAGCAAACCACGTTTATTTCTTTATTTACAGTGCAAAAGTGAATCTAACTTATAATAACACCTCAGATGTATATAATCAAAGCCTCAGATATTGTAAAATATACATGTCGATGTGAAGCTGTAAGTACGACGTAGTTGTGAAGTATTGATTTATGAAATTTGCGTAGGTTCACATAAACTATCACTGAACTGTTTTAAAAGACCAATCTATGTTTTTTGGAGCCTAATTTTATTTAATACGGCTTCGCTCCCGCTAAATCTACGGTGGAACCAGAGCGAAGTGAGGGTGATTGGCTTGTTTAAAATAAAGATAATTTAAAATATACATTACATTTATGTGTAACTCTAGCGGTTTTGGCAGCGCACGCCAGAATAGCTCGCAGATGGTAAATTTTTTACTACTTACTTGACACTTATCGTCATATTATGGACAATCACACTATATCTTTATAATTTGTAGCCTATGTGTTATTCTGATGTATAAGCTATATTATTGTAAAGATTCATTAAAATCCATTCTGTAATTTTTAAGTGAAAGAGTAACATACATCCATCCATCCATACTTACAAACTTTCGCGTTTATAATATTCTAGAAGATTTATGAAAAAAACTACAAATTAATAAAATTAAAATAATCAGGTCTAGTAAACATTTTATAAATTACTAGCAAATCCGCTTCGCAATAAATTAAACTATTTTTATAATTTTCATGTAAATAGGTACATGCAATTAGGTACATATAAATAAAATTGGAGTGACTATTTTTAATTTCAAATAAACGGCTTTTCACTAAATGCATATGAAAGTATATAGGTACGATACTCACAAAAAAAATAACTTTTAATTTTTTTTTGCCTGTCTGTCTGTTTGTTCCGGATAATCTCTAGAACGGCAGGACCGATTTTGATAGGACTTTCACTCGCAGATAGCTAATGTTATAAGGCGTAACTTAGGCTACTTTTTCAATTTTATTTATTTTAACTAGCGGAACATATTATGCTGACGCTGAACCGAGGGACGAACCCGAGCGAAGCAAGGGTGAGTCGCTAGTATACAAATAAAATTGAAGTGTCTGTTTTTAATTTCAAAGCTGTTAAAGCTTTTCACTAAATGCATATGAAAGTATATTATATATATACGGTACTTACATAAAAAATCAGTTTTTAAATTTTTTGGTTGTCCGTTTATTAACTTGTTCTGGCTAATCTTTGACTAATACTGCTACTGGACTAATTTTGAGAGGACATTCACTCGCATATAGCTAATGTTATAAGGAGTACATTAGTTATTAGATAATAAAGCTCTACGATAGTTAAAAAAAAATTTATAGTCCATTTAAACCACGGAATAGGTAAAAAACATCTTTTCTGTGATTTAAACCATCTCAATTTTATGACCGATCTTGCTCATGTCCTGTACATTATTAAGACACTTGTAAACTAAAGATTCTCTATGGATTATTTGAACGTTAGGTACAGTCACAGAGAAGATGGTGTTTTTTTTATCTATTCCGTGGGTAAAAAAGTCAATAATAGGTACACTATAACATTCATTGTGCAACTTACAATCACCGGATACCTATTTTTAATTAAAAAAACAGTTATTGCTAGTGTTATCTTAGTTTAGGTACTAATATACACTATTCTGGACTTTTCTTTTGACCAAATTTTAATTAAGACATTTATTTTTTATTTAGTTAGTTTAAAGTTTAGACCATTTTGAGTAGGTCTCCTTGTTGTTATGTACATTCAGCCCTTTTCAACGTGTCGCAGGCGAGTCTCCCTTCAATGAGGAATCAGGATTTTCGTAGACCACCACGCTATAGTTTATAATAACGTTACCATTGTAATTTATTATCACAACACTAAATTTAATTAAAATCGGTTCAGTGCTTTTTCTGCAAACAATGCTATGTATACATTATAATAATAATACAGACAAAAATTTGAACAAATGTAATTATTTTGGAATCTATATTAATTCGTATACAATAGGTTACAGCCATTGTTTTAAAAATCCTACAGACAGTCTAGAAGTCTCTAAAATATGTTGGGATATGTTGGGACATTATTACACAGCGCCATCTAGTTCCGTGGTAAGCTACGAAGGAAGCTTGTGTTACGGATACCAGACAGTTGACAAACTACATATATAAGTTTAAATACATACATATTATATATATATAAACACCCATGACTGGAGTACAAACATTCATGCTCAACAAATGAATGCCCCCAGCGGGAGTCGAACCCGCGACTGCTGGCGCAAGAAAGTAGGGTCACTACAAGCTGCGCCAAACGTGTCGTCAAAGCTATTATAATTCCCTTGAGACATCTAAACCTTAGTCCCTTGACCATTATTATCGTAAAGCACTCAAATGTAGGGAGCAAAAAATCAAAGCAGGTAAATCCGCGAAAAAAATCGATACCTTTTTAAAGAATTACTTTTGCGCTTTCGTTATAATTATGTATTTATTTTTAGTAAGAAATATAAATAAGAATAATGGTATAATTTTGAAGTAGGTACGCGTACATAAGTACTTACACGTCCCAGATAAAACTAAATCAACTACCTATTATTATTATTATTTATTAAAATCAATGAACTATTATTAATATTACTTATACCCACGGAATTGTGTGCTTATGCCTAACTAAGAAGGTTACTAAGAAGTTTTACCGACTAATTATCAATTGTTTAACAATTGAAAACATTGAACTTCTTATTTTAAAACGTTAATTGTTTTGCTTAATACCTATTTACTCGTAGTTCTGTACCTATCTATGGACTATGACACAGGACACTTAATAATACTCCTTTGCCAGAGGTATATACCTACATAGTAATAAAAATTACAAAATTCCATAAAACAAAATCATAGTTGAAGAGGACTACAGTCCTTTGCCTTTCCCTATTGGGGACAAATTCTAAAAACAAGAACATAGTTGAAGACTTTCAAGAATTTACCCTCAATAAAACCTTTCGTAAAACAATAAAATTTAAAATTCAAAAGCAGATATTACGTAGGTATCTAACATTCAATAATTATCATTATAAGTTTAAAAATTAAAAATTGTTATGACTACAAAATATTTAATTTACTTTTTCTATTTATTTGCCATCATAAGTAGATATGAACCTACGTAATGGGTGGGTATATATTTTTTTTATAGGTATAAACTTGAGACAACATTCAACTATCAATATTTATTAATAAGAACTTGTTGTTAATAAAGGTAATGCTTTTAACTTTCATTCTATCGAAGGGAAGGGATAAATCAAACGATTTAATTATAATTAAAGCAATTTACACTTAACATTAAAATGTAGCTACGAAAAATCTAGAAATGAAATACCTATTTAAGTTACAACTGAATATGAAATAATGATTAATTTTATTTTAACATGAAGTTAAAATAATATTTACAATTATTGAGGATTCAGAGTTCAGTCTTACAAAAAATGATGCCACACTAACTTAATTTCTGTTTTTATTCACCGATTTGTTTTTTAACAGGTCCAGTTTGGATGATTGGCACAATTCGTTCACCTGTCGAGGGCAATGGAAGGACTTTTGGCGCGATAACGGTTAAAACACCATCTGATGATAACCTTGACTTTACAGCATCTGGCAAACATCCCTTTGGCAATGGGTATCTGCGGACGAATTGTCTCGAGACGAATCCGTGTTCATCTTGCTTTTCTTCATGTTTTCCTTCCACAGTGATGTATCCATTAACAACTTTTACGCTTATCTCGTCCGGTGTAAAATGCTGTACGTCCACACTTACTTCAAATTTCTCAGGATTCGAATAAATGGACGAATTGTTCAATCCCAACTGGTTCATGTCGGTTGTGAGTTTTTCTAGCTGCTTGAAGACACTTTCCCATGGCTTGAAAAAATCGTGTGGAACGAGCTGATTATGAGGTCTATAAACTAACGGATAAAGCGACATTTTTATTATAATATTTTATATTCTTTAACTAATAACACCGTTATTACTGCCGAGTTTACAACACGAAGTTTACGTCTCAATTTGCTTCTATAAACTGCCGTGGAGTTGCAAGTCGCCGGTATATATACCGGCAACGCCACCTATTATCATTTACTCGAACCGGTGAGAAAGTTCAAGAAGTATCTACGAAGACTACGCCTCTTACTTCATGAGAATTTTCTAGAAGGATATAAGACAACAACGCCATCTTTTGTTGAGTAGCGTTTGCCTAGAACTAAAGTTTACTTTATACAATAATAGATGTCACTTTTGGTTACTTGGTAATATTCAACTATTATATTTGAAT
Source organism: Boloria selene (assembly GCA_905231865.2). NCBI lineage: Eukaryota > Metazoa > Arthropoda > Insecta > Lepidoptera > Nymphalidae > Boloria > Boloria selene. Next base: position 1,476,167 of record HG993132.1, read on the forward strand.
CAGCCATTGCTTTTTACTAAACAACAACCCAACAGTCTTTTAATTAATAATTATAAAAGTAAGTTAGAACTTTTAACTGCTGTAGGTGAGGCCGGGGTCGCAATTAACAAAAATAACAATTTTACTAGTACTATGCAACATTCATTTTTTAACTATTTAGGTATCTATTATGTTATTCATATAAATTCATTAATAATTAATATATTATGCTCCTCTACTAATATAATATATTATGCACGTATCGTTAACCTTTCGTTAGTAAAAGACGCTAGGTTGACCCATTTATTGTTTTCGTTATGATATTTATATTCTTGCCTGAATTTTGTGGCTAATAATATGTTTTTGAAAACACTCTATACAGAGCTAATATGCTAGATCCGAGAAGAGAAATCCGTTATCCGCCGCCATTCGCCATTTGGCCTGATCCACCTCGCATTGAAGGCCCGTGCCTTGCAGTGGGACGCTAAAAAGGTTTAAATACAATTAATTAGTAACTACAAGTTAAAAATGTATACTTCTTACAACATTGATATTTTACTTAATGAAACATTAAGTAATTTTTCATTGACTACACTGAGATAAACGTTCATTGTACTTACAATTATTATTACTAGTGAATCACTCTCGTTTTACTTGGAATCGTTCGCTAGGTTTATTCATTTTTTGTTTATTCATTTGTAGAAGCACACTTACAACATACATAATAAATAGAGTATTTTCTAATTAAATAATAACAATAATATATTCAAAAGTACAAAAAATCGTAACTTAAATAATAAAAGAAATCAAAAAATAAATCTAGGTTTACCGATTAGATATAAATTTCTTAGACTTGTAATATGTTTCTGTTAAATAACTATCATAATACAAAATTTCATCAAAATCTGTACATTGATTTTCTAATGGTGAAGACACAGACAGACAGAAAAAAGTTCAAAAAATTATAAATTGACTATTGAGCCTCTATATCTATAACAATGTCTATTTCAATAAGATTTTCCAAAAAAATGTTACGTATGGATTCGACTCAGAATTTTATTATCAATTATGTACTAGCAATACGCGCGGCTTCGCCCGCGTTAATTTTTTTAATCGCTACTGAGCTTCATTCGATCACTCGCTGGGTTGAAAATTCTCCAAAATTACTCCAGCTACCTATTTCATATATTATGTGCGGCGTGCACTCCTCCTCCTCTTCTATTATTGGAGTTTAGGAGGGATCCTTATTTTTTTTTCTTGCAATTAAAATAGCCTATATTAATCAGTGATAATGTAGCATTCAAATGGTGAAAGAATTTTTAAAATCGGTTCAGTACTTTTTGAGCCAATTCGTTACAAACATACTTATATACAAATCTTTCCTCTTTATAATTTTAGTATAGATAGACAAATGTTATTAATATAATGCAATGTCAATGGGCTATCAGTCGTCGTGCGGTTACGAGTCGAGATGCGAATTGTTGTGTTACTGTGTGCTATTGTTGGGTGAGACATATTTTTTATTTTAATAATCGTACATAATAATAATAATCTATACATATATAAAAATAAATAAATTCATTATATTATTAAAATTTATTCATATTAAATGTATCATGTGGTATCAAACAAAATTAATAGCCGATTACAAAAATATACAGAATATATATGTTTTTAAGTACATGATTAAGGAAAAAAAAATAAACTAAACTAAAAATTACAAACTGACCATAAATAAAAATATGTAAATAAATAAAATGTTAACAAAAATTAAAAAATTAACCGAGCGCGTAAAAAGCTAATTAAAAGCTTTCTAGTGCTTTTACGTAGTTGATTATATTATCCTTCATTTTAAGTCAAACGTGAATAATTTGTTTATATTTTGATATGATATTGTAATCGTTTTGCAGTTCACTCATCGCGTTGATAAATATTTTATTATTAACCTATATAAAAATTTCTTAGAGTTGTATTCAGTCTTTTTATTGTCCCACTGCTGGGCTACCCTTCAATACGAGGGGGATCAGGCCACAGTCCACCACGCTTGCCTAGTACGTGTTGGCGAACTTGACACATGTCTTTGAAAACTTGCTAGGTTCTCTTAGACATGTAGGTTTCCTTACGATGTAATGTTAGAGATGTTTCGCACATGAAAATGACAGGTGCGAGACCCGGATTTGAACCCGCATCACTTAGTTATTCAAGTGAGCGCGTTACCACTGGGCTATCACTGTCATTAACCTAGGTAGGGTTGGGTAAATACTAGCTATTAGGATACTACTAGCTAGAGTATTTAGTATTAGTCTAAGATCCCGATCTGTGTGGTATATCCCTTATCCTATTTCTAAGTAAAAAACTATATTAATAAAAACAAAAAAAAATGTTCCAGGCTATTCCCTGGTTTCAAAAATTATTTAGTCTGAATAAAGAGTGAGGGGTCCACCACATAAATCGGGATCTCCTACTATATACACTATGTAATATAACGTTTTTTTTGTTGAAAATTAACACAGCATCATCTAGTTCCATAAGCTACGACTTACGAGGCTTGTGTTACGGATACCACACAGTTGATACACTGCACATTTATACATTTAAATATATATGCGTATTATATACATTATATATTATTTTCTATTTCTGTTACATTCGTAGATGTAATTTCATACATGTTAAAATAGACTAACGAGATAGTAGTATCCTTTGACACTATTACCTCGTTCCATTAAAATCATAATTTTATGTAACAAAAGCTCAAATATAATTCAAGTTATTCTCTCAAAATATATATTAAATACTATATAATTAAAACTAATAATAATAATGTAGGGAAGTTGGTACCTACAGTGTTATGAATGTTTTGTATGTTATGATTCATACTACTTATGTTAAAAATACGATTCATATCCGACTGCGGTGAAGCTCAAAAGAGGGTTATGTGTTTGACCCGTATGTATGTTCGATTCTATATGCATGTTACTATACGGGTACTTAACAGCTTAACTTCGTCTTTGTAACGCGAGTATCATAGAGTATATTGTTATTTGTTATATATTGTTTTCTTTCATAATTATAACAAACTAGCAATACGCGCGGCTTCGCCCGCGTTCATTATTTTAATCGCTACTGAACTTAATTCGATCACTCGCTGGGTCGAAAATTCTCCAAAATTGCTCCAGCTTTAATATACTCCTGAGCCATGCGGCTACCTATTTCATATATTATGTGCGGCGTGTACTCCTCCTCTCCTGTCATTGTAGTTGTATTAGGGATCCTTATTTTTTATTAATTTAATCAGTGATAATGTAGCATTCAAATGGTGAAAGAATTTTTAAAATCGGTCCAGTACTTTTTGAGCTAATTCGTTACAAACATACTTACATACAAATCTTTCCTCTTTATCATACAAGTCACATTGAAATTTTAATGAAGTATTTAATTCAGTTACACTATAGTTAAAGGAAATATTTTCTTTCAGCTTCGGGAGTCCAAAATATGTGTCCAAAACGTCGAAGCTGTGTTTTGATGAGAACTTTAAGTTTGGTGTAGCAACTGCGTCATACCAAATTGAAGGAGCCTGGAATGTATCAGGTAAGATATCTATATCTATACTAATATTATAAAGCTGAAGAGTTTGTTTGTTTGTTTGGTTGGACGCGCTAATCTCAGGAACTACTGGTCCGAATTGAAAAATTCTTTTTGTGTTGGATAGTCCGTTTATCGAGGAAGGCTATAACTTTCGCGTTTATAATATTAGTAGGATCCACCACAGGACCACGAGCGAAGCTGAAGGCAAAAACTAGTAATATAATCAAAAGGCAGTTAATTATGTTACGTAATTAAGAATAGCAATATTCATTTTAATCGGGAGATAAAATACTATAAACAAGTCCTTTTCCTTGTTTTGTTACTGTTCTATATGCTGTGATAACAAGTATCTTATATGTAATTTGTATTTAATAACCTTTTATTTAACGTCCCACTGGTGGGCACAGGCCTCCTTCTACACGAGTGGATTGAACTCCCTCAATCGAGGGAGATCAGGCCATAGTCCACCGCGCTGGCCTACTGCGTGTTGGCGGACTTCATATATCTTTCGAAAACTTGCTAGGTTTTCTCAGACATGCAGGTTTCCTCACGATGTTTTCCTTCACCGTAAGACAAGTGGATATCATAATAGAAATGATTCGCACATGAACATATCAAAGGTGCGAGACCCGGATTTGTATCCGCATCACTCGGTTATTCAAGCGGGCGCGTTACCGCTGAGCTACCACTGTGTTCAAATTTTTTTTCTTTTTAAGTTATAATTTATGAGTGGGGGACTGTATTTGGGGGGCTAACACTTGTTGGGGATCTCAATTAATGAAGTACTCTGTTAACATTTAAAAAAATATTGATAGATATAGTATAACTTACTAGACTAGACGAAAATAAGATATCGCTATTGTTTAGTTCAAGCGTCATAATGCCAAACTTTTTTGGCCTTACTTTTTTTTTAATTTAGACGTATTTTTTTATTTTATAAACTTACGATATGATTAATTCTAAAACAAGAGACCTTTATATTAGAGGCCCCTGTAGCCCAAAAATCCATATTTAAGTGCGAGCTTGTAAAGATCGCTATAATAAAGGTTTTGAAATACTTTAATTTTTTCAGGTAAAGGAGAAAGTATATGGGATAGATACACTCACGAGCGGACGGATAGGATATTTGACCACAAAAATGGCGATGTCGCTGCTGACTCTTACCACTTATTTAAGGAAGACGTGAAGCGTTTAGATGAATTGAATGTGCAATTCTATAGATTTTCGATATCCTGGCCGAGGATTCTTCCAAATGGCTTAAGCAAGTATGTATTATAAACATTATCGTATCTTATCGTACTTGTTCTGAACGTTTGGGATTTAAGATTTATTCCATTCATTTACATTAAAGCCGCTAGAAATGGCTAAGATATTATAGAAATTTTGACAGCCTTACTTACTATAATGATATGGTAGCACTTAGATTTTTTAAAGGGGCGATTATTAAAAATTGTTAAATAGTAATCGATCTATGTAACATCTGAAAGGTTTATTTACTAACCATAAAACCTTATATATTAACCATAAAATTCTCAAAATAAAACAATTAAATCAAATGCCTACCAATCATTTTATTTATAGTTTGTAAAAAATCCTCTGAATGCTACTTAATCTGTAGAAACTTGTAATTTCATTCAATACCAATTAAATTAGAGTTCCGTTTTAAGGGTTTTTTACCCACGACGGAACGGAGATGGTATATGCGTTTGGGGTGAGAGAATGTTTGTTTGCTTGTTTCTTTGTTTCTTTGTTTCTTAGTTTCTTTGTTTCTTTGTTTCTTTGTGTCGTTGTTTCTTTGTTTTTTTGTTTCTTTGTTTCTTTGTTTCTTTGCTTCTTTGTTTGTTTGTTGGTTTGTTTGTTTATGCAAATCATTGTTGCCAATTTTCTCCAAAACGACTAGTACTACACCACTACTAACAAACAAGTTTTCTATTAAATTCTTCAACATTTTCATATTTATTTCAGTGAAATAAACCAAGATGGTATAAGGTATTACACAGAACTATTGGATGAATTGCTCCTTCACCGCATACGGCCTGTCGTTACCATGTACCATTGGGACTTACCCCAAGTCCTTCAAGACCTTGGCGGTTGGACCAACCCTATTATTGCTGATTATTTTGTGGATTATGCCAAAGTAAGCTTTCTACTACTACTTTACTATATACATATAATATAATATTTAGTGGAATATGTCCATATTTTTTTATCTTATTATAACAGTCATTATTACCGATGGAGACGCTGTATAAATTGTTTTAAGATATATTTTTGGGTCTGTCTGGGAACGCGTCACGAGAAAATTGCTGAACAAATTTTGATATAACTTTGTGTGATAAAAACTGGTCTGATTTTGATTTTTGGTTTCCTAACTAAATCCGCGACTAAATCCGAAAAGATAGTTTCATTTATAATGTCAAATATTTCCGTTAATCCAACAAAACTGTAAGTACTTACCGTTAAATCGTACCTAACGACAAACCCGAGCGAAGCGAGTCTTTCTCGTGAGATAAGTCTAGTCTAATTAATAAAACTATAACACTAAATTAAAACATGTATATAAACAACCCATAGTACGATCCACATTAACCATTTAAGTGTTACAATTTAGGTTCTATTTGAACATTTCGGTTCTAAAGTACCAACTTGGCTGACCTTCAACGAGCCGTTATCCTTTTGCAAAGACGGATACGGTGGGACAGATGCGCCTGGAAACAAAGCTAGTGGGTTCGAGGACTATCTATGCGGACATAACGTGTTGCGAGCTCATGGCATGGTGTATAGAATGTATGAGAGAGAATACAGAAGACATTTCAATGGTATGTAAATTTTTAGTAATATGATGTATATTGAAGCCTTTTTGAAACTTGAAAATCAAATAAGTTAATTCATTATTATTAATATATTATGGAGATTTAAGTAAGGTTAAGACTTCAATTGTATTATTAAAAACGATATTAAATCTATACTATTAATATTATAAAGTTGAAGAGTTTGTTGAAGTGAAACTTCTTTCGAATCGTTGTGATTTCAAACTCGATGAAACGAAAAAATAAATCTATAGTACCAGGCGCTCAGAGACGGGGAAGAGTTATCCTTAGTTAGATCTCGCCCACGGCGAGTCAGTGACATTTCTAACTCTGTCTAACTCGTGGGTGTGACCGTCGCGCCATCTCCCTCTCTCAACGAGCTTAGACGGGGTTTTTTAGTATAAACATAAACGAGATTTAAAAATTAGTTTGCCAAAGAAGTTTTACTTCTGATATGTGTACTTTGTACACACGCACTTTTTTTTTGTTTGCTTGAACACGCATTAGCGTGTCACTCAGGAACTACTGGTCCGAATTGAAAAAAATATTTTTGTGTTGGATAGTCCGTTTATCGAGGATGAGGAGCGTCAATGAAAAATGTTGCAAAAACGGGAAGGGCGGGCGTTAGTTCTGCGAGCTACGAGCGATTCAAAGAATTTGGTTTCCGGTCTTTAAAACGTACGTAAGCGTGCGAAGCCGCGGGAAATGTTAGTTGTTAATATAAGTTCGTTATCATATATCTACACATAAATATATTCGTATTCGAGAGGGAGAGGGATTTCTAAGAGAGAATCTGAAAAAGTACTTCAAGGGACAACGTCTGCTTGTAATGACAAAAGTTAAATTGTATCTACTTGTCCTTTTTATAGCTGAAGTTGGAATTACACTCGATTTCTCTTGGCTAGAGCCAAACACTACATCAGAGGATGACCGAATGGCAGCAGAAGTAGCTAGGCAGTTTAATGTAAGTCATTATAATACCAAATCAAATCAAAATACACGTTTGGCTCAGTTGGTAGTGGCCCTACTTTCTGCGCCAGCGGTCGCGGGTTCGAGTCCCGCTGGGGGCATTCATTTGTTGAGCACGAATATTTGTACTCCAGTCATGGGTGTCTATACTTATAATATGTATGTATTTAAATTTTATATGTGTAGCGTATCAACTATCTGGTATACAACTTCTTAGCTTACAACGGAACGGTGATGCTGTTGTAATAATGTCCTAACACGTTTATAAAAATATATTCTTTATTCACTTAAGCAATTTTTACTATAAATCAGCTTTTTAACTTTTGAAAAGATATCACAAATTCAATCATGTGTCGGTTTTTGTGTTAAAATAAATAAATACAGTATTTTCTAACAGAGATCTGAGATTTTGTAGAAAAGACTGATCTGATTGATTTGAGCTGATCTGATGATGGAATTACTTCTTAAAAAAAAACTTTTTCAGCGGACGTCAATACTTACATGGAATTATAGTGTAGCGGAATTGAGAATCTTTATTATTAATATTTTAATAATTGATATATGTTTATAACAATTAATATTTATAAGTATTAACTTTTTTACTAATAACAATAATATGTATATATAATATTTGGTAAATATAAATTATTTTCTTTTCAGTTTGGTTGGTTTGCTCATCCAATATTCTCTAATACAGGAGACTATCCTTACATCATGCGTAAAAGGATAGATGCCATATCCAAAAAACAACGATACACTCGTTCAAGACTGCCAACATTCACCCCCGAGGAAGTTATAATGATCAAGGGATCAGCTGATTTCTTGGGACTTAATCATTATACGACATATTTAGTATCTAAAAATAAAGGGAAAATTCCACTCACGCCGTCCTTTTCCGCGGATATGGGAGGTATAATATCTCAAAAGGCAGAATGGCCCAAGACGAACTCTTCGTGGTTGAAGGTAGTGCTTTTATAATCATGTATCTTAGGCCCCTTTTTTAACGTCCCACTGCTGGGCACGGGCCTCCCTCAGTACAAGGGGGATCAGGCCATAGTCCAGCGCTGGCCTAGTGTGTGTTGGCGGACTTCACATGTCTTTCAGAAACTTACTAGAGTCTCTCAGACATGTAGGTTTCCTCACAATGTTTTCCTTTGATTTTTTCGTTCAGATATGCAGGTCTTTACGATGTCTTCCTTTACTGAAAGACTAATGGTAATCTTGTCGAAATAATTCACATATGAAAATATCAGAGGTGCGAGACCCGAATTTGAACCCGCTTCACTCGGCAAGAAAAAGCATAAGCTTTATGCAGTCGAGTTTTTTATTTTTACAATATTTATTTTTAGGTAGTTCCATGGGGATTTAGAAAATCACTGAATTGGGTAAAGAGGGCATACAATAACCCTCCAGTGGTCATAACGGAGAATGGTATGTCCCTAGAAAAAGGATTAGAAGATGTACGACGAATAAATTATATAGAAGGGTACCTCAAATCGTTACACGCAGCCATCTATAAGGACAATTGTAATGTTTACGGTTACACATACTGGAGTTTGATTGACAATTTCGAATGGACGAGAGGATTTTCGTAAGTCATTTTTTTATAAATTTTCTAACTTAAGCATTAAATCAAATCAAGATGTAATTATAAAAATAAGTTGAGCTAAGACAAGACCTGTGACACCTCTAAAACTTTAATTCTCCCGTGACTATGATAAAGCATTTGTAATGGGAACCAAAGTAAATCCAAATCAAATCAAATCAAAATATTTTATTCAGCATAAAAATTGTAACAATTTCTTACTGAAAGTCATGAGTCTACTACTGACTCATGATTGACTCAAATTTTTTTTCCAATCAAAATATTTTATTCAGCATAAAAATTGTTACAAGTTCGGAAAGAAGAAAAAATCCGCTTAAATTCCATTTAGATTTTATTTTATATTTCAAATATTCGTGTAAATCTGAGTAAATAAGATTCTCAGTCTAGTATTTGCTTAATTTCATCAACTTTTTTAATATTTTCAGTGAACGTTTCGGTTTATACGAAGTGGATTACAACTCACCCAATAAGACCCGATGCGGAAGAATGTCAGCGGAATATTACAGCATGCTCAGTCGTACCAAATGTATTCCTACATTCGATTATATCGACTAACTTTAGTCATAAACTTAGGCGTAAGCTTTAATGTAGTGCTAAAATACTGGCGATTTTTATCTGTATGAGGTTCAAATTCAATTCATACAAAACGTTTTTTATTAATCGACAGTGAAAAAGGAACGTTCATTTTAGCGTACATTTTATTCATATATATTTTATATCGAACATTTTTTAACAATTCAGTTAAGCCAATATAAATAAAAAAAATCTCAGTATTGAAATCAGCTTAAAGAAATAAACCATTTCCAAATCGGTCCATTTTCTTAGGTATGATGCCATACCCTTCTTTTGCGTTGGCGGTTAAGAATATTTAAAAATAATTTTGAAGTTTGTATACCTTTATAGTAAAATTATATTATGTCACAGACATTTCTTATGATTCGACATTATACAAACACTGTTTAGATATCTAAAGACCAGTGTCAATAATTTTTGAGGCAAAAAATATAGAAGGATGAAACCCATTGGAGAAGAAAGAAAATATAATAAAAGGAAAAAAAAATTCATTTTTTACCATTTTTATACGGCTTTAGCACTCATATAGACCAAAAAAAATATAGTAGGATGAAATCCATGGAGAAGGAAGAGAATATAAGAAAAATCAAAGGAAAATAATATTTTTTTTCACTTTTTACCATTTTCAGCAGCTTTAGCACTGGTCTAATAGCAGCTTTCTGTTATGTAATATGACTAGGAAATTGCAAAAAGTTTGGATTTTTTATATACCCGAATCAATTGATGTTGTTAACCATAGATTTTCCAACATGGTATTGTTATAAAAACCGCCTTCAACATTAAAGTTATAATGAACTTAATGCAATAAATTGTAAATTAATGAGTTGGTGTTATTTATTTATTACTAGAGACACACCCTCGCTCAGTTCGAGTTCGTCCCTACTCCCTAGGTACTCGTAGGTTCAAGCATTCAGAGGTACGCAACCAAGTGAAATGGGAGTAATTTGCTAGTCTCTACAGTCTACATAGTATATAACCTCCTCCTTTTTTGAAGTCGGTTAAAAAATTAAAACAGTCGCTTCCCGCCGTCTTAGAAATTTTAAACTACATCAGTTTTCATCATTAGACGAATGATTTTGAAGGAAGATTCATACTTAGTATTATGTATTATATTAAAAAAACTAGCTACTTACCCTCGCTTCGCCCGGGGTCGTCCCTAGATTTAGCGCGAGTGAAGCCGCGAGTTCCACCAGTAAATGCATACATAAACTTGACAAATTATATACTCTTGAATCACTCTATGTATTAAAAAACGGCATCAAAATCCACTGCGTAGTTTTAAAGATCTAACCATACATAGGGACAGACAGACAGCGGGAAACGACTTTATTTTATACCGAAAAAAAATCTAATCGCTAGTATTAAATAAAAAAAGTTGTAAAAATTTCATTGATTTATTTATTAAAACTATTACCTATTTTCACTTAAAATTAGTAATAACTGGAAGACACATTTCTTCCTATAGCTACTTAGTTCATAAGGTAAGTGAATAAATTATTAAGGCAGACTTCATACAGTAGTTTAGCGATTTAAATAACAATAGTTAGTAACAAGTTTAAATATATTTTATAATAAACATAATTTTTACTTACATGAAAACAAAACATCCTGTAAAATCTTTTCATAAGTACATATACATACATAATCTATACATCCATACATATAAATAAAATTGGAGTGTCTGTTTTTATTTTCATATTAACAGCTTTTCACTAAATGCATATAAAATTATATATATATATATATATATATATATAATAAATTTTTGTCTGTCTGTCTGTTTGTTCCAGGTAATCTCTGTAACGGCTGGACCGATTTTGACGGGACTTTCATGTTATAAGGCATAATTTAGGCTACTTTTTAACCGACTTCAAAAAGAAGGAGGTAGAAGTTTTATGTATTTTAATTGGCGGGACCTGTGGCTTCGCTAATGGTAAACCTAGTAGTATATAATATAAAAATAAAAGCTTTAGTTCATTCTAGTTGAACCACTACAGTTTTGAAACACCTGTTTTATAAAACCTGTATGATTAAGAAAATTATAATAATTATATTATAGTTATTATTGAGGAAACAAAGGAAACTTCTAGTAGTAGTTTTTGAATGGGAAGTATGTATGTATTGAAGTATATAATATATCTTTTCCGAGTGATAATTTGATCCGGGAGCTTTTACTCAATTACAAGCTTTTCATATTTTTAAGTAAAATCATCTAACTCAATTTGTACACGAAAATTTAGGTGTTTTTTTTACATTTTCAAATATCTATGTATATATTATATTTCTATTATTAGTATGTTCATTCATGAAGTAGTACTTAATAAATATAAATTAAAATATATATACTATCTCTATAGTTTGTTTTGGAAGTTACCTTAAAATCTATGAAGGAATCGCGTTTTGATAGTTATTAATTCAATTAAATTATTTTTGATGGCGTCAAAAAATGTCAAAGCACAAATAACTTGCAAATATCACGTAGAAATAATGGCTTAATATGTTCATACGATTTTTTTAAAGTCTACTTGCGTCCTATAGCACCTATAACATTTTGTTCAAACCCGTTTTTTTCTGCACTTTAAGCACAGATCAAATTTTGTTAGATCGATTTGTGAGCCATTACAATTTACTTTGTAGATTTTAGATGTTTATTTGAGATTGATTTTAGAGGGATATTACATTTGAAGGAGCACAGCTTTACTACCTAGTATAAAATCAAAATCTATCTAACAATAATTTAATAATGTTTGATACACTTGCAAGTTGTAACAACTAAAAATATCATGTTGTGACGACCATTTGTATATATTTTCTCTAGATGTTCTCATGTAAGTGATTTTGAGTTTTTGAGAATAAAATCTTTAAACCTTAATCATTGAAATAAACTACAACTACAATACAATTTGACTTAAATAACTACGAGTTATATCTATTGAGGTCCTGATAATTTGGCAATACAGAAGGAAATACGTTCATTTATTATACTATATTTTATACTACACATATCAGCCTCTAAAAATTCAATACTATAAAAGCTTATGCTTATTCAAAGAAATTGAATGTTTTCAGCTCAGTTTGTGGAACTTTAAGTTCATGTAGGAAAATTTTAACTTATTTACATACACATAAAAATTGTTGAAAACCAAGGACTTGCTTATTTTTTTATATAATTATGTACACACACGAGCCCTTTAGTATATTTCTTTTCCCTACATATATTAAGACTGTGGCATTTTACACTGACTGCAAGCTTCCATGCCGTCGTTAAACTCTTCTATTTGGAGGGTCATTTCAAAGAAGTTATACTTTTCGTGGACCAGTCGCGTTGCTTCTTCTAGGACTTTTTGTGGACTTACGCCAGTACCTGAAATTAAAAGATTAAGGTAATATAGCAGGTTCGACTCCCGCATAAAGAATTCAGCCTGATCACAGGGTATTAAAAAGCTAAGTCTAATATGATTCATTCTAATATTGTTTATTAACTAAGTAATAGTAAAGAAATAATTAAAGGATTTGTTTTAAATGCAAGATATTCATCTAATAGACTAAAATTTACATTATCCTTTTTTTCAATACCCGATTATTTTTTAATATTTTACTTACGGATAGCAAGGTGAGCGGATAAGGCAGTTTTATCCAAGGACAAAGCCCACATTCGTAGATTGTGTATCCTTACAACTCCTGGCAGCGACAGGAATGTATTAGCTACGTCCTGTAAATAAAATGGGATGAAGTTAAACACAAAATACTTTCAAAAAACATCCCTGAATATTATTTATATATAAAATCACAGAGCAGATGAATATAAATAATATATAGTATCAATTCCGTGTATAAAATCTTCTGTGTGTAAGTTATTGAACTCTGGCTACTAAATAGTTTGACCCATTTTGATGAAATGTTTTGTGTGAATTTGAGAATTATGTATTTAGACAATAAATGACTAAAATATTACACCGGGAGCAAAAGTTTATAATTTCAATGTATACAGGGCAACGTCTGTCGGGTCTAAAAATAAAAACAATATATATTAAAAATAAGTTTCATACCTGAAAATCTAGACCTCTAGGAGAACCTTCCATAAGCACTAGTAAAGTATCTTTAATGATGTTGAATGTAGTGATGAGAACCAGAACGGAGAAAAGGAAAGTGCAGATTGGATCTACCAAATTCCATTCAGGCTGAAAATAAAGTGGTTAAGTGATTTATTTACGCATTAAACGTTGCCATTAATTGATAGAAACTAGTACATTGGGGAAAGTTACTAATAAGGCTATATAAATAAGAAGCTTTACAAGTTTTCAAAAGTCATGTGAAGTCCGTCAACCCGTTATGGAATATGGCATGATTTCCCTTGCGTTAAAGGGGTTGCTCGTGCCCAACAGTGGGGCGTTAAAAAGGGCTGAATACATACAAACAATAAGAAGCCCTTATAAAGTTACCCTAGTATATCCAACGCGAAGATATGATTTGGCATAGAAGCCGAAGCCTTAGAGGCTTTGGTCACCAACTTAGTTTACGTAAATGTTTGCGTAGTTTAAGAGTATAGACGAAAATAATTCAGACATATTCATACATACATCTTGTGTATGACCTTTATATTAGCGTCTCAATAGCTATTTCGGAGAAATACAAGTACCACGGACCGTATTTACCGGCTACCCTTAATTTAGCTCTCAATAAATTTAACTTTTTTCATGTCTCCTCAATACTTCGTGACATTAGCGAAGGTAATTGAGCTCAACTGGTAAGCTGTCGAGCCATTAACAAGTGTATTTAATTGCTGGACTATAGGAAGAATAAAATTATAATTACCTTATAATAAATAACGATAGCAGCAATCAAAACGCCGAAACTTTGAAGAAAATCACCCAACACGTGTATGAACGCGGCGCGAACGTTGATGTTCTCCCTATGTTGTTCGTGTTGATGGGAAGAAGAGCTTTCCGCGTCTGAATCTGAGCGATCCTTCTGAAAATATAGGGTTATATGTATGTACCAAAACACTTAACAAACATTTTTTACTGATTAGTATAACTTTTTTTCCGACTTTTTTTTTATTTTTACCAGTTGTATATTTTAGTAATGAGAATACATACGTATACGACACTTTTGGCGCAGTTGGTAGTGGCCCTACTTTCTTGCGCCAGAGGTCGCGGGATCGAGTCCCGCTGGGGGCATTCATTTGTTAAAACTCAAATGTTTGTCCTCCAGTCATGGGTGTTTATATTTATAATATGTATGTATTTAAACTTATATATGTAGTATATCAACTATCTGGTCTGCGTAACACAAGCTTCCTTCGTAGCTTACCACGGAACTAGATGGCGCTGTGTGTAATAATGTCCCAACATATTTATTTATTATTATTATTATTATTATTATACGAGTAAGTCGGTATAGGTTAGGTTAGGTTAGGTTAGATTGTTTCATTAGAAAATATATAAGTTTTAACTTATTATAAGTTGAAGTAGGAATATTTCATTCCCTGTGAATAGGCAAATATATTGGGATTAACTTTTATTTAAGAGCTTACTTTGTTATTGAGTACAGGATTGTTGCCGCCATGAGAATGACCGTGGCCGCCGCCCCCGTGACTATGACCATGTTGGTGTAGAGTCAAACCCATACTGTAATAAATTATTATTCTTTAAATTTGTTTCTTCATAATATAACCTTAAATACGATTTTTTCTTAAGATTATTTTCTTAGATTCTTATAATTGTGAATCAGTTTTTTAGTAAATTCTTATTAGTACGAATATATCGCTTTAAAACTAACTTTAGAGGATTTTTTTGTATATTTATAAGATTGATACTTATCCTATAAAGTTATACGTAGGTATCGTATACATGAAAAAAGAATCATTAAAGTATTTTACGTTAAAATCCAATTTGAGTATGTATTTCTCACGTTCAAAATATTATTATATCACTAACTATTGTATACATACACTAAATTCACAGCTACTCCAACAGCAGATGTAATTAACATGACGGTCGCATCAATCTCGAACTCCTTATATATCACTCTTTGAATAGCCATGTACACGAGAATACCGGTGACCACCCAAATCAGGAGGACTGACGTTAAAGCGCCTATGACTTCAGCTCGGTACCAGCCAAAAGGCATCCTGAATGGAAAATAAACAAATGTTATGTTTTCTGTCGAAATTCGCAGAACTACCTTGCGACCTGGAGGTAACCTATCTCGGACTGGCTACATTGACATATGTTAAATTAAATTGATTCAAAAATCCTTGCTAAGGTCTAAGAATATTCAAATATATAATTCTTCGGAGATATACTGCTGAGAAAATAGAATCGAGAAGGTCTAGGTGTGAAACGCAGAGAAGATGGATACTTTTATAATATACATAGAATATGAAATATACTTACAAGAAGACCCTAACTTGACATAAAAATGTAAATTGCATAGTTTAATATGCATTCAATTATAAATAAATAAATTCAATCAAGTATAAGTAAATAAATAAAAAAATATTAGGAGTGGTAGCCCAGTGGTAACGCGCTGGAAAATCCAGAGAAGCGAGTTCCAATCACAGGTCTTGAGTTTCTGTTATTTTCATGTACGAGTCATTTCCAACATGATTACCACTTGTCATCCCTTGAAGATAAACATCGTGAGGAAACTTACATACTGTTAGAATGATGCATGTTTAAAAAAAAGTGCGTGTGTACAAAGTACACATGTCAGAAGTAAATCTTCTTTGGCAAAGTAATTTTTAAATCTCGTTTATATTTATACTAAATAAACCCGTCTAAGCTCGTTGAGAGAGGGAGATGGCGCGAAGGTCACACCCACGAGTTGAATAGAGTTAGAAATGTCACTGACTCGCGGTGGGCGAGATCTAACTGAGGCTAACTCTTCCCCGTCTCTGAGCGCCTGGTACTATGGACTTATTTTTTCGTTTCATCGAGTTTGAAATCACAACGATTCTAAAGAAGTTTCATTTCAAAAATGGAGTGTGATTTCAAAAGACTTGCTAATTCCGCCAACCCGCTCTTGGCCAGCGTGGCTATGGCCTTATCCCTTTTAAAGGGACGCCCATTCCCAGCAATGGGATGTACAAAGAGAAGGACTGAACGAATGAAATTATTTATTTATAAATTAGCACTAACCTTCTAGTAGCGGGTCTACTTGCGACCCATAGCGAGAATAAGGATATCATGAAACTAGCAAAGTCCGTTAAGAGATGTGCCGCATCTGTTGCTATCGCCAGACTGTTCGATATGTAACCACCTAGGAACAAAATAATCATGTTTTTAACATATATAATGTAAACATATTTTCTGTGTATGTTTGTATAGCATATAAGTATTTAGATGATCAAAATTAACTAAGAGATCTCAATACACCATAATTTTAGTATGATTTTTCAATAAATTCAAAACCAATTTTACATTAAATTAGATGTACTTTTGTGTTTAATGTATTGTAATTTGTATGTATTTACTGAGAAATGCTTATATTTTAAAAATATTTAAATTTGTTTAACTATATTTAACTAATTTCGGTTAAAAATTGTATTTACGTATATAAAAATCATGACACTGTGTCAATGAGTATATTATTACTCGTAGTTCAAATGAAGCATTACCAGTTACGATGTAAGTTTTGTTTTCTATTTTAAAATTCTATAATCTAAAGAGGACTCACCAACAATTTCACCTATCATGAATACGACGCATAGTACACTAGCTATTATAAGTTTTCTTCGTGCCCTTTTATCTATGTCTTCGTTTCTTGATCTGTGACAATGTCCTGAAAATAGCAAATCATATTAAAAATAAAAAAAAAATTACATGCAATTTCTGCTTCAATATTACATAATAGTGTTTAAATTTTTTCTGCGGGACCCTAATTCTTTTTCGAGAAATAGCCTAAATTAACATTATTATAAATAAAAATCTTATATCATAAGGTATATGACAGAGAAATTTTCGTCAAAATCAATCCAGCTGTTTATGTTTGTTTTTATTATTATTTTTAATGATTTTTTATTTGTAATTCAAAATATTGTCTATTGTTTTCAATAGAGGGCATGCTATATCTTTGGGAACAGAAACCCAGGGTTCTGTCCAAACTCCAAAATGCCTATTAGTGATCTACCCTTGATTCGACATAATCGGAGTCTAGACGGAAAATCCACGGAATATATAAAGTCTTTTCTGTGGGAAAATCAATCCTAGTAAATATTTCAATACTGCAGAGAAATTCTTTAAACTCCTTTTTCCTTTCGATTTTACCATAATTTCAAACCCATGATGAAGATCAGCCACGTTTAAAACGTATATTTAACAAATCGAGTACTCACTTTCAGCTTCGCTGATACTTCCATTTCTTCTCTCTCCATCGTCCCCATCTGCACTCGTTTCGATGACTGCACAACATCCCGTCGAGGGGTTTCCGTGTACACAGAATATCACACGCCTACCCCTCTGCCCTGCCACAGGGCTATCTGTACCATATGTTACTTTGCTGTCTTTGAACCTGGTAACAGAATTATAATATTTATTATTTTTAAACAAACAAATACATATTTATATATAAACATATGCTTTTGCATAAGGGAAATATCTATACAAATTACTTTTAATAGTTCCCTATTAGTCTGTTACAAACAATTTTGCGACAGGGACGGATTAAGGAGTTTAGGCAGGCTAAGGGCTCTCGCATGTTTGAAATACACTTTCGCTCAAAACGAAATACGTACCGGTACGCAGCGCAGGTACGAACCCGAGTGGAGCCAGGTTGATTCACCGTTTGTGAAATATCACAATTCAAGGGGCAAATTTTATTATACTCGAGTATGTCTTTCAAAAATTAATCTTTATAACTTATATTATCAGCCATTTACCAGTGAAAGTCCTGTTAAAATCGATGCAGCTGTTTCGGAAACCAGACGGAACAAAAAATACAGACAGACAAATATTTTATAAATTGCGTTTTTTTATGTCCATACTAGATTTCCCCCCGGCTTCGCTTGCGTTCATTTTTTTAATTGCTAATCAACCTCATTGGGTTGATCTGTAGGAAAAAGAATTGTCTAAAAAATAAAAATAAAATTTAGGGGTGGACTACCCTTAACATTTAGGGGGATGAAAAATAGATGTTGGCCGATTCTCAGACCTACTCAATATGCTCACAAAATTCCATGAGAATCGGTCAAGCCGTTTCGGAGGAGTTCAAGTTCGAACACCGTGACACGAGAATTTTATATATTAGATAATTTGATATTATGCATTAAGGAATAACTTTATTTCCGATTACACTTTAATATTATTTATCAGTATGAATAAATAGATTAACGACTGGTAATTTACTGTTTTATATGAAAGTTTGCTCAAAAACGATTTAATCGCAATATACTTAGTTCATACAGACAGAGATAAAGTTGCTGAAATATTTTAAATTATCTTTCCTTTGCATTGTAATGTGGATAAAGAAGCGTTTAAAATGATTATTCTTTTTATCTTCAATTTACTTATTACCGTAGTAGCGAGCGTTTATAGTAATTGGCCCTGTTGCTTTAGTAATTTTTCCTATGCCAAGTTGTTTACTGACTTTTGAAAAGGAAGGAGGAAAATTTCTAGATTATCTATATAGGGAAGATGAGTCCATTTTAACCGACTTTAAAAAGGAAGTTCTTAGTTCTACTGTATTTTTGGTTTGTTATTTTTGTTGTCTTTTCTTTATTTAAACCTATTTTAATATTTTTTAATTGAAAGATAATGCTTTTGAAAGTATAATTTAATATGTTCAATATCTGACCAGTAGTTTTTGAGTTATCCTAGGCAAGTCGGTTGGTTGAAAGTCTTCCAAACTCCGTTGTTGTCACTTAAGACCTGCGTCATATTATACTTATCAACCGATTTTTATAGCTCTTGTTTTAATTAACGAGCTCGGTTACTTAAAATAATTAAAATTTCTAAAGTATAACCTCTTGTTTTTTTTAAAGTCGGTTAAAAGTAGTTTTTTGTTGTAGTACCGTATATACTTTCATATTATGTATTTAGTGAAAAGCTGATAATTTGAAGTTAAACGACGATCCAATTATATTTATGTAACTTGGGGAATGGGGACGAACCCGAGCAAAGCGAGTAGTAATTAAATTAACACTATATTTATCTAATAGTATACAGATATGTTTTTTCTGTGAAAGTTGATGTTAAAATGAAAATGAAAATTGTAAAGAAGGATTGGAAAATAGGATAATTATAGCTACGCTACACAAAGGACACTATACGTCACACTATACGTATCATAATAATATTTCACACTATACGTATCATAATAATATTTCACACTATACGTATCATAATAATATTTCCCACTATATTGTTTTATATATAAAATAGCATTACAATAAATCGTTTAACGATTCACTTATGTTTATGGGGACAGTAACATGCTATTAGCATTTATCAGAACATTTACCTCTTAGAAATAGAAACACGTGTTAGTACTTGATTTAAATATTAACATATATTTAAATGCATAGGTATTCATAAATCCAATATGTGTATATTCGCACAAAAATAACAATAACTAATTCGATGCGTTCTCTAGACTTAATATTATAAAGCTGAAGAGTTTGTTTGTTTGTTTGGTTGAACGCGCTAATCTCAGGAACTACTGGTTCGATTTGAAAAATTCTTTTTGTGTTGGATAATCCGTTTATCGAGGAAGGCTTTAGACTATATTACATCACGCTACGACTAATAGGAGCGGAGCATCGATTAAAAATGTAGCAAAAACGGGAAGGGGGGGCGTTAGTTCTGCGAGATACCATACCGCGCGACTCAGAATTTGGTTTCCGGTCTTTGCTGAATTGCTAGTTTTATATACGGTTACTCTCTAGGTATACCTACTTATACAAAAAACTTTTCTAAACGTGTGAATCTATTATAATATAGGTACCTACTTTGATATTTCTAACAAAAAATACTAAATTTATGTACCTAATTATATGTTAAAGAAAAGATGTAAATGACAGCGATATTTATCTTCAAACAATTTTAAAATGGGCTCTCAAAAGGAATAAAATAATAATTTATTAGCGATTGCCATTTATCGTTTTATTGCACATTATTGATTGAGTGTTGGTACGTAATACGTATACTTTGTTTGTATAGATAGATTTATATTAAGTAATTTATGATATAATATACTAGATTTAGCACAGGCAAAGCTGCGCTAGTTATATAAACCTTCCTCTTGAATCACTCTATCTATTAAAAAAACCCGCATCAAAATCCGTTGCGTAGTTTTAAAGATTTAAGCATACATAGGGATATAGGGACAGAGAAAGCGATTTTGTTTTATACTATGTAGTGACTGTTAGGTCCTTTGATTCATGTATATAATCAAAGGTTAGGTCCTTATGAATAATCCCGATCGAAGCGAGAGTAATGTGTTTGAGAAAAATATATATGTGTAGACAGTGGTAGGGGTAGCCAGTGGTAACGCGCTCGCTTAGTAACAGTGTTACGGGTATAAATCCGGGTCTCGTACCTCTGATACGGGTTCAAATCTGAAAATGAGTACCATTTCCTTGCGGTGAAGGAAACCTCGTGAGGAAACCTGCATGTCTGAGAGAACCTAGCAAGTTTTCAAAAGATATAATATGAAGTCTGCGAACCCGCACTAAGCCACCGTGGTGAACTATTGAAGAAGGAAGCCCAAGCCTAGCAGTAGGGCATTGAATACAATACATACATATGAGAACTACCTTTGAAACCTAAGCGAAGCGAGGATATTTGCCCTAGTAAGAAAGTGAAAAATACACACGCCTATCTTATCTTACTAAGAAATATTATAGGTAGATACTTTAATGCAAATGATACCTACACATTCCGGAAGTTTGTACAAGATTAGATGTACTCGACTTCTATTAAATGTTCTGTTTTTCTTGTTTCAAATGACATAAAAACATATTATACTTATAAAATAACTAGAAGTAGAGATAATCGAGTTCGACACGTCTTTTAAAGTGTATATCAAGATAAAATAATAAAAATATAAAACCTGACTGAGTTTAATGTAAATCGAGTAAGATAAGATAAATAGGTACGTTTGGCTCAGTTTGTAGTGACCCTACTTTCTGCGCCAGCGGTCGCGGGTTCGAGTCCCGCTGGGGGCATTTACTTAGTTTGTACTTCAGTCATGGATGTTTATATTTATAATATGTACCTATGTACCTATTTAAAATGTATATATGTGTAGTATATCATCTATCTGGTATCCGTAATACAAGCCTAGTAGGTTATCACGGAACTAAATGGCGCTGTTGTAATAATGTCCCAACATATTTTTTATTATTTATTTATAGATGAAAGACTGGTCTGGTCAGGCTAGTTAAAATCTATATAAGTTCATTATCATAAAATTCTAACTGAATTGAATCTGCTATCTACCAACCAAATACCTATTGCAAATTAAATAAAAGCTGTATTAATAAGAAATTCGCGAATTCAACAATTCACGAAGACATATTGTTATTTGTTACTTTAGATATTATTAGTTATTATTTAAACTGAATAAAGCGTGTATATGCAATATATTAATCATGACAATTTATCGTAGGTATAAATAATTTAGTATGTCAATTGATTATTTTCATTAAAAGTGAAGTAGTTATTTTCTTAAGGAATATGGACGTTGTTTAGACTCATAAATAAATATGATAAAATGGCGGGTCTCAGAGTCTTAAAAGGGATTCGTTAGTTAAATATTACTCAAGAAAAGTGTGTTAAGACAGAAATTCTTTACAAATAATTATAAATTATAAATGAATGCCAAGTTGTACCTAAAAAGTTATCAAAATATGTTGGATTATTTGTAATTTAATGATTACGGAGAACTACGTTAACAGTATGTATGTATATTGTGGACCATAAAATAAATATGCGCCTCAATTGAATAGATTCTATTTGAAGTTGGTCAAGTATATAGTAAATATAAAATCAAGCATTACTAAGCCACGTGTAAAGGCTTGATAGAAATATTATTTAACTTATCACACTCACAATCTTTACAAGATGATTTATTAATATCGGCTATCGTTGATAGTTAATTCTGAAATGATTCATCTATTAATTTAGAACAAGGTAGTTTGTATATTGTATAAGAAGTATGTTGAGACTAAGGTTGAAAAACCAATGAAAAGCTACAAGAATTAGGAGCTGCACCAAAGTGGCAAAGAACACGAACCTTGAAATGGAAATGGACTGGCCACATGATGAGGTCAAGAATAGGTAGTCCACTTTGGACCAAAAAAGTAACAGAATAGTACCCGCGGGATGAATGATGGATGGAATGACGATCTGCCTATAGGACTGCAATGGACAGGCAAAAGTGGAGAGAACATGAGGAGGTCTATGTCGCAAGACAGCTTGACATGGTTACTGATTTTTTTTCAAAATTATAAGCTAATGTACAAAATTAGATTGTTTATAGGTTTTTTTACATTAATTAATATGTGATGAACACTATGCTTGATTGATTCTGAATTCTTTAAAAGGTAGTAATGCAGTTTGCTGATAAGACCGCTCTCACACTATGCTTTAAATGATAACCATTTTACACAGCGCTATCTATTTCCATGGTAAGCTAGGCATATTATAAAGATCCGAGACTTTAGTACAAACATTTGTCCCGAATGCCCCCAGTGGGACTCGAACTCGCAACCATGGGCACAGCAAGGAGGTTGAACAAACTGAGCCAAACGTTACAATAATCATTATCAATTATTTTCTACTACTTTTAGATTACAATGATTGTATAAGAAATTAGATAAGCATGAAGTTTTAAGTAATAAACCACGATATGTATAATCTATGAAACCACGTGTACACATTAAACTGCTAACAAGCACTCAGGCCATTATATCAAAACCTACAAGGTACAATATTGTAAATTAATTGAAGCATTTTTAAATAGAAATATAATGAATATTTAAGAAATAACTCAATAATAAGCTACAACGTTATTCCTGGTATGTATATGTATATAAATAATAAATATGTCTGTATGTATTGAATACTTACAGCAGCAAAGGTTTTGTATCATCTGTCATTGTCACAACAACTATATTATAATAGCACTTATACCCCGCACTAAATTACATGCCCGATAGGTTATAATCACATTTGTAAAATCAATTTGTCGGGTGCATCACTTCACGTACTAAATACTAATACGTCTATCACTTAGCTGTTATCTACAAACCCATTGACTATCGTCGGCCGCTCCTTAACTTTACATTATTTGATAACAGTGTGATGAGTAAATATAGGGGAGATATTCTTAGGTTATTATTTTATATAGATATGTATGATTATTTTTTAACAAAAATGAAAACCGACTTCAAAACGCTACAAATCGAAACTAAAAAGAAAAAAACCTTTTTTGAAGTCGGTTAAAAATGGTTATATGCGACGCTTGACATTTTTGATTGGCGCAGTTTGTTGTTAGTACTTTCTTGCGCTGTTCGAGTCCCGGGGGCATTCATTTGTTAAACTCGTATGTTTGTACTATGTATTTAAACCATGTATTTAGACTCATATATGTACCTTTAACCACGGAACTAAATGGCGCTGTGTGTAAAAATTTCCCACCATATTTATTTATTTTGAGATAGATCATGATGATTGAATATTATTTTAAAAGTGCATTTTTCAAACAAATTTAATTAAATTAAAAAACCTGATATAAGTTTATCAACCTTAGCTAGAGTCGGCAACATCGCAATGTTCTTGCAAGATAGGTAATTTTATAAATACTACGTTGGCAAAGACGTTAGTATTGTTGTCAGCAAATTCATTTGTTATTCTAATTATCATAGTCATATTATAAGAATCCGCCATATTTAAATTTTTAATTTTTTTATTATCGTCACAAAAAGTTGACTATGTCCTTCTCTATTCCATCTAATTATACCAAATTCATAACATTTCCTTGAAGGTTTTATGAAACTTAAGCCATTCATTTTGTATATTAGCATGGATAAACTGATAACCGTGTTACATACCTACCTATATAAAATTTTCTATAGTATGAATAATAATAAATAATATATTTCTGATTTACATAAATAAATGAGAATATGTTCTTCATACTTTTATGGAAGATAAAAACATCTATTTTTCAGTGTTTTTTTAATTATGTAAAAAGTCATATTTCATGTTTTTCAAACGATAGATAGAATCGTGTGCTCACAAAATAGCCACTTTATCAATGTATTAATCAATTACAGTAGCTTCCAGTATTTGTATACGTACATATGAGTACGTGTCGCTGTTATATGAAGTTAAGTATATATGTATTCGTTATGTGATGCGGCTTAGATTCTTACTTTGACTACGTCGTTTGAAAATCTTGCATGTACTAGAGAATTTCTAAAGGCAAATTAAATCTACCAACCCAATTATCTATACTAATATTATAAAGCTGAAAATTTTGTGTTCTTTTTGTGTTCGATAGCCGTTTATTGAGGAAGGTTATAGGCTATTTACACCATGCTACGACAAATAGGAGCGGAGCATAAATGAAAAATGTTATGAAAACGGGGGAAATACCTATATTTCTTTTGAGAGCTTGCGCTGCGTAAATGGTTAAAGTTATGAAAAAATCATGTATGACGGAAATGTTTTTACCCTTCAAAAGTTCGAAAAAAAAGTCCGCGATAACATAAGTCTATCTTTTAACGTGGACTTGCTGAATGTGAGCGAAGCCGTAGGAAAGGCTAGTTTTAAATATATACAGAATAAATATAGGTACATGTAAATCAACTCTGATCCTTCTTTAGGAGCTATTACATTTTCTATCTGAGTTTAGATGATGAAGTATGACGCTTGAGTGCATTCCGTTATTATAAAGACGCGGAGGAAGGTCATTCGAATAGTTTACTAAAACAATTTATATTATATAACTTCGAGTGCTACTTTTTGACTTAGCAAAAAACAAGCCATAACCTTAACTTCTAAAGCTGCACAGCAAAAAGAGGTAAGAAACATTATTTTATATCTTATTTTTTAAACGGCACACTTAACAAACGACTGCTAAGACTTTTATTTCACTCTTTTACTCGTATTTGGTTATAATTTTTACATATATGTACTTATGTACAACAAGCTACTTACATGTACCTAATAAAACAAAAACCCACAACGCGTCTGTCTGTACGGGTTACATAATGTTTGTTTTACAAATTTAAAAACTACTTAATTTGGCATTATAAATGAAACTATCTTTTCGGATTTTGTCGCGGATTTATTAATTTTTGGTCCAAAAATCATAATAAATTCGCGACAAAATCCGAAAAGATAGTTTCATTTATGTGTCAAGTATTGGGGTAAACCTAAGAAAGTATTACTGAATTTGGATTTGGTTTTCACCAATAAATGGAGTGATTCCTGAGTAACGTTTAGATGTATAATTCAATGAGGCTTTGTTTTAAATCGCTGAAATGTAAAGAAGACAGACAAACAGACAGAAAGACAAACAAAAATTCTAAAAGCTACAAATTCTAACTCTTTATCGATTATAATTACTATTTAAATAACAGATTCAACTCATAATTCTTATTTAGGAAAGTTGGTTAAAAATATTCGTGCACTCCTTTCTATGACACAATAAAATATTATCTCCATTTACATAATATTCGTAAGTATTGTATTTAAATGCACTATTGTTGGTAGGTTAGGCAATGACCCTGGTATTGGATGGCCGTGACAAGTGCCCTAAGTTTCTGTAAGGGATAGTGAACTTTATTTATTTGGATTTTCGGTATATAATTTAACAAAATAATCGTATCTTTGTATTTTTCAACCGACTTCAAAAAGGAGGAGGTTCTCAATTCGTTTGTATTTTTTAATGTTTGTTACCCCTGAATTTTCGACTGGGTAAACGGATTTTGAAGATTCTTTTTTAATTTGAAAGCTTGTGTCTATAATGTTAGTTGGTTTGTACTGCTGCACATCCAGAGATCCTGGGTTTGAGTACTGGGTCGGGTCAAGTGTAGTTAGTCAATCTTTCTGATTAGCAAGTCTCATTAATAGCCCGGAGTCGAGAAGTTGGTATTTCACCCCTTCCTTTATCTTCACTGGTCGTGTCGAGCATCTTACCGGAGTAAGAAGGTGACAGGACTAGAGAATGCACTATAATACAAGTAGCAATCTTGTCAGAAATGATTCGCATATGTAAATATCGTAGCCGTAGGTGCGAGACCCGGATTTGGACCTCCTTCACTTGGTTTTCCAAGTAAGAACGTTACCACTGAGCTATCACTGCCTTGTAATTCATTCTGGTAATTACACTGCACTAGTATAAATTACATACATGAATAACTTATGAGTAAACAATAAATAATAAGTATATAATATTATATATTTTGTATATAAATTATACCTAACTGCATGACGTATCCTTCGCTTAATAACACGTGTCTTAGTTGCACATTATCACGTTATTTATAAAATAAACTTGTTATCATTTTTTTGTATGCATACCTATACATAAAAAAAATAATTTTTAAAATTTTTGTCTGTCTGTCTGTTTGTTTTTTCCGACTAATCTCTGAAACCACTGGACCGATTTTAACGGGTCATTCACTCGCAAATAGGTAATGTTATAAAGAGAACTTAGCCTTAAATTATAAAAGCCGTTTAATTTAATTTAACTTACGCCCAGGAAAATATATGTATAATATGAATAAAATTAAATAAAGTAATCATTAACCCAATTTGAGGGACCATCATACTGACCGACCATTTTAGATAAATTATCCAAAATCACTCGGTCCATAATTGGTACAAGCTTAGCGAAGCAGATTGCTAGTAAGTAGTAACCTATATCCATAGGATCGTGGGAAATGGCGGTGTATTCGAGTCCTAATTTAGGATGTTTCGTTTAACGATGTCGAACGCCATTATTGGTAATGCAATGAGAACGACCCACAAAGGACACTCAAGTGAAAGCAATTGCGTATTGAATAAGGTAACATTATTTGATTACGTTGTCAATGACAAAGAATATTTGGCAGGGGTCATTTGCAACTGTCTGCAAGCACGTCATTTTAAACCCGACATTTAAAATCTAACAGCTTACGTTTACTTCGTGGTTACAGAATCCGCCTAATCCTAAAAACCCTTAAGATTTTTGAAACACCATGTTTAAAGATACCTAAACCTCACCCTTCGTACTGAGGGAGGCCCGTGCCCAGCAGTGGGACGTTGAAAAGGACTGGTAATGGTGATGTTTAAAGAGGAGTTTGATTCTACTTTTTTAACATTGAGGCATCCCATCAGAAGGTTATGTGGGACTTTCCGGCAAGCCAGTCCGAGCCACTAAAACTCAAGTACCCATCACCCGTTTTAATTGGGAGTCGTAGGATCGCTTACGCATTCCACCAAGACGGCCCGGCAGGTCTGCCGAAGCAGACCGCCAGGGGGTTGCTACACAGTTCACTCTACTATATATACTACACAGAGAAGTACCGCAAGACACGGCGCCCACCGAGGTGGGCCCACCCTGCACTACCCACTGAAGTGGGCCCTCCCTGTGCGTTTCTTGGCTTCGCGCCCGGCCGGATGCTACTGATCCTTCCCACTACGATAAGGTGAACACACGTTAGGGGGATCGGAGTAGCACCTGTAGCGATCTGCATGGCATACCGCTCACCGAAGTGGACCACATACAAGTATTAAACTACCTAGGGAACTAAAAAGTAAAATAAGACAAATTTGACGACATGATTGGCGCAGTTTTAGATCCTAATTTGAGAGACCGCCTAATCCTAATTTGTCGCGGGTTCGAGTCCCGCTGGAGGCATTCATTTGTTAAACTCGGATATATAACTTATATATGTAGTATATCAACTATCTGATATCCGTAACACAAGCTTCATAGCTTACAACGGAACTAGATGGCGCTGTGTATAATAATGTCCTAACATTTTTTTTAAATAAGACAAAGGTATGGTATAAACAAAAATGAAAAGACAAAGCGGTGATCTTCTGTCACTATCAACGCGTCAACAAATTACTTGTTTATAGTCGTACATTACCTATTATCAATTTAAATATTTTCTTCAAGTGGAAAACGTACGTGACCTCCTCCGCAGTTAAAGCAATGCGACAGATGACTGTCATATCAGTGACGATAAGTACCTACTATACATGTGGTTTAACGCTTCTTCAGTCACTTTTTGTTAATTACTTAAATCTGCTTGAAGGAAAAATGACATTCATTGACATTTCGATAGACATCAAAGACATTTCGATAGACTATTTTATTTTATTTATCTATTTCAGCTAAGAAGTAATAATCGATATTTGTTATTACGTACATGTTATAGATTTTTTAAGTCATACGTCATATAAAAATTCAAATTAGAGACCTTAGAAACTTGCAAAAACTTTACGTTACAGATTAAACACTAAAGAGATGGTTTGTGTGTTGTTTGAACATGCTTATCTCTGGAAGCATCAATTTGTTTAGGAATCATTCCCATTTTACAACATGCTTAGTAAAACTGATTATAATTTCCTCTCGAGCGTCACTTTGCCTTATATGTAAATGAAATAAGGACCTAAATCTATCTCAGAAACGGTCATCTTTTTATAGGTGTATTTTGAGGAAAATCGCAATTATTAACATTTATTTTATTTTATTGTATCACAAATATGCCTAGCGAAACTCGATCACCAATGTATCACCCACTAATACATAAATACAAGTACATTACGATTTACGAAGCGAAAATCGTAGGCAAAAGCTTATTAACAAAATTATTTCTACTTTAGTCATTAGTCAAAACACTTATAAGAAAAACAAGATATACATATGTAAGTATGTCGGTAAGTACCTACCTATGATGACTGTATTTATGGCCACTTTAGATAGCTAAATATTAACCTATTATGAAATTAGTTCACTCGATTATCGTCAATATTATGATTTAAGTTAGGATAATGATTGTTTAGTATATGCATATACTACGACAAGCATGTGCCGCGGCTTTGCACGCGTTCTAAAGACCGGAAACCAAATTCTTTCTGAGTCGCGCGGTATGGTACCTCGCAGAACTAACGCCCGCCCTTCCTGTTTTTGTAACATTTTTCATTGATGCTACGCTCCTATTGCTCACAGCGTGATGTAATTTAGCCTTTCTCGATAAACGGACTATACAAAAAGAATTTTTCATTTCGGACCAGTAGTT
This sequence comes from Boloria selene, assembly GCA_905231865.2. Lineage (NCBI taxonomy): Eukaryota > Metazoa > Arthropoda > Insecta > Lepidoptera > Nymphalidae > Boloria > Boloria selene. The sequence continues at coordinate 1,505,937 of HG993132.1, forward strand.
CCTGATCTTAGCGCGTTCAACCAAACAAACAAACTCTTCAGCCTTATAATATTAGTATAGATTTACCCTCGCTTCATTCAAATTCGTCCGTCTTTCAAATGAATTTGCAACATCTTCATTGGAACTCACTGTAGCATTATTAATTAACAATTGGATAGGTTCACTAGCGGACTTAGATCTGCCAGTCGTACGAGTAATCATGTCCCAAGTGGCTTTAATTTTGTTATTAGAATTTAAAATTTTATCTATACTAATCTATACTTCTATACTAATATTATAAAGAAGTAAAGTTTGTTTGTTTGTTAAATTGTAAGGGGTAATCTCAGGATCTACTGAACCGATTTTAAAAATTCTTTCACCAATAGAAAGCCACATTATTGTTGAGTGTCATAGGCTATATAAAAAACCGAAAAATAAAAAGGCTTTTACGTGGTAGTCCGTTTTGTAAAGTGAATCGGAGAAAAAACGGTCGAATGAAAGCGTTTCTTACGAACGCTGCCTTAACTATGAAAGATATATTTTTGAGTTCTAGAGAAAAGATGTGGAGCTTGAAAATGCCTACAAAAAAGTCAACGACAGCATATGTCTAACTTTTATATTTAAGTTACAAAAAGTAGTTTTTTAATATTAGTATAGATAATTTAATTTTTAATTTTTAATATTAATAAAGAAATAACTAAAAAAGGATTATTAACATTATGCCCAACGAAGTGGGCACGGGTCAGCTAGTTTCTAATATATGTAGACTTAGCCTACTGACAAACTTTTCAAAAATTTTTTGAATAAGTTCTTACCCGAGTATAGAACGTTGGGGTCGTTTTAATTCTTGCACGGGACGCTCATTATTTTTCAAAATAAAAGTAGCCTAAGTTACTACTTATAACATCGACTATCTAACAATGTAAGTCCCATCAATATACAGCCAGAATTTTTTTCTTAAAAGCACTGTATATAATTGATGACACGTTTGGCTCAGTTTGCAGCGACCGTACTAGTTTTGCCAGCGGTCGCGGATTCGAGTCCCGCTGGAGGCATTCAATTATGATGATGATGATGATTATTCGTACTCCAGTCATGGGTATTTATATTATGTAACTACTAAATTTATATGTGTCTTTAAAGTTATATTATGAAGTGTATCAAGATCAACTATTAATCAACCTATCTCATATTCCTAAAACAAGCTCGAAAAAAAGCGCCTCGAAGTTTACCATGGAACTAGATGATACTACGTGTAAATCATTCATTTTCATCTGTATTTGGGTACTCCAACAATTCCAACTCCTTATAACGAACTTTAAGCTATAATTATATAGCGTTTAAAAAATATTTAATTTTTTGTACACAAATTCGCGTCAAACAAAATTTGCTATACAGGTTTTTAATTAAAGCAAATTTGTTGTCTATACAAGTCTTACTATAAAAAATAATACTCGTTTAAATTCCATTAAAATAATTAATATTTTATAATTCGATTCGATTCTATCGGTATATCATTCGTATTATCATTGAATAAAATATTTTACAAATCTAAAATTAAGGCTTTTTCATGCTTATACCAAGTAAAATCAGTGATTTTATGGTGGCCATGGATATTTTATTTTAAGAACCTAATAAAAGCGTCTCGTCTCATTTTAAGAAAAATGTATATTTTAAATTTCAATTATTATTATATTAAAATAATATAAACGTCAATTTAAAAATAGTTGAAAATAGAATACAAAATTTAAACTATGTATTTGTACACATGCGTCATGCTATATAGGTTTTTTGCTATGTTTATATACAAAAAACAAAACACGTTTATGGCAATAATTCTTATTATTTGCAACACCATAGAAATAATTTAAAACCATATTAAAACAATCAACTTACCCATTAGGAGTTGAATGAGATTCCATAATTTTATTTTTAACCAAACAACTAGGTGTTTCTAATTTATCCGTAACGTATTCCGCCTCTATATCCTCTAAAATCGCGGCACGATCTGCATTATTTGTGTTTAACTTATCTGAAGATAAGCTCTTGGAACGGTACTTAGGGTTTAGAGGCGCAAAACTCCTTTCCACTGATGCACTCACACCATTCAACTTTGCATCATTTTCAAAATTTTCACTAACCAATGACATTCTTGAACGTTATCGTTAACGAAATGTCAATAAGACCGCCGCGAGTCGACTGACGTTCTCAGGCGGTAACCAAACGTTTTCTGTCCGCGGCATAACAATACGCCTCTGTTGTGTCCTTCATAGTAATTGAATATTGTCAAGTGAAGAGAGTCACGGCTAAAAAATGCTTTTTCAATGTTAGGATGATGATAAATCGGATCAATGGCTTCTTTAGATAATACAGTTTAGGATGTTAAAAAAATTCAGGAAACGAATGGGAAAAAATCGGAAATAATTTTAAATGGTATCATCGCTGTTTTTACAATGTTTGTTTTTTCATGTGCTAAAAACAGTGTTTTTATTGTTTTTAAAACTGTATTAATAGAAATATATACCCACTTGTATTTTATCACAACATATTATAAAACAAAGTCAACCGCCGCGTCTGTCTGTTTGTTCGCGATAAACTCAAAAAGTACTGCACCGATTTTCATGCTGTTTCCACCAATTGAAAGATTGGTTCTCGAGGAAGGTTTTAGTATATAAAACTAGGGACGAACCCTTTATATACTAGTAGTTCGAGTACCTAGTAAGTACTTAATTGAAACGAAATATAAATTCTCTAGGTAAAAACCAACGTGCATCGAATCGTATGCGACAAACAGCTAGATAGTAGATCGTAACAGTCATATCTATTTGTGATTGTGGAAACGCAGCACGTACATAAAAGGTCAAGTGACCAGCCTCGGAGCGGACTGCATTACAATTTTCAACATTGGTATTGAAAAAACCTTTTTTACTAGGTAGTTTTTAACTGAAGTTAAGTTACATTTTAACTGAACTTAAGTTTTTAACTCCCGGTATCGAACAGATACCAAATAATATTGTAATACCTTAAATCTATACTAATATTTTAAAGCTGAAGAGTTTGATATTATGGTGATATATAGCCTTTCTTAACAAATGGGGTATCTAATAGAACAAGATTTTCAAATAGAATTTGTAGTTCCTGAGATTAGCGCGCTTAAACAAACAAACTTTGCCTCTTTATAATATTAGTATAGATATACAACTTACATAATAAATTATAATTTATTTCTCACTTTACTCTTAAATATTTCGTAATAACAGAAATTGAAATAGAATTAGGACGGTCGTTTTCCACCAAGAAATCTAATTTGATAAAATTTATTCGATGAAATTAACATAAAACTATATATTTTTATATAAATCAGCATAATATAAGTAGTTTGATGTGACATAATTATTGTGGCCTTATTTTAGAGTTCCATACTTAGTTTTGATACTTCGTCCATTCCATATAAGTATTCGACTAGCGACTCACACTTGCTTCGCTCGGGTTCTCCCCTAGGTCCTTGCCAAATTTAAACTTTGTAGCACAAAAAGGTTCCTTTGAAGGACTTTCATACAAAATTGCGAGACTTTCATACTTAATTCGGCGCTGCCGCAAATCCGCACTTAGCGGATCTACTATCTACTAACTATAAGCTACCACCCTGGCAAATTTCATCTGTATAAGTCAAGCGGTTTTCGATACTAGATGAGCGAGTGAATGAGTGCCTTTCGCTTTTATATATTCGATAGATATAATGAGAGTAATATCTCAATTTTTTTCTTATAGCAAATCAGTCTCGATTCTCGCAATTGCCTGAAGGAAACTAATATTATTGTAATTCAGCCCTTGTTAACGTCCCACTGTTGGGCACGGGCCACCCTTCAATGCAAGGGAAATCAGGCCATAGTCCACCACGCTGGCCTAGTGCGGGTTGGCGGACTTCACATATCTTTCTAAAACTTGCCAGGTTTTCCTTCTCCGTAAGAGTGGTAATCATGATAGAGAAGATTCGCACATGAGAAAATTAGAGGTCCGAGACCCGGATTTGAACCCGAACACTCGGTTATTCATACCACTAGGCGACTACTGTCAAACTAATATTATTAAAATATATAAATTCTAGTATACTGACGTCACTATAATAAACATACCATATCTCATATAAACGTGTGAAATGTAAACACAGCGTGATAATAGCGTCCGTATAAAGAAGAGCAAAACGTAAGTGTAAATATATTTGAATTAATATCAAAATAACAATGAATAAGTTTTTGCTCGCGGCTTCGTTTTAAGTAGATAAAATAGTAGGTATTATATATGTAACTAGACTTTTCCGCGGCTTCGCGCGCGTTCTAAAGGCTGGAAACCAAATATCTCCCGTTTTAGCAACATTTTTCATTGATGCTCCGCTCCTATTGGTTGCAGCATATAACCTATAACCTTTCTCAATCTAAAAAATATGCAACAAAAAGAAATATTCAATTCCTAAGATTAGCACGTTCAACCAAACAATCAAACTCTTCAGCTTTAAAATATTAGTATAGATTTAAGGTATTCCAATATTTTTTTAAAGAACCATTGATTTACACTTGAAACAATTATTTCAAGACTACTCACTTAGTAGTTCTTACACAAATCTATGTACATACATACAAAATAATCTCCGAAACGTGGTACATTAGGACTTACATAATGTTTAATACATATATTGCTGTCATTTTTGTTTATTTTGATACCAATCTGTTATTTACATTAATTTTTACGTGTGCAGTTTGAAAAACAAATGGCGGTGGTATTTACTGTCAACAAGATTTTATATTTAATGAAAATAATGACGATTGTCTTAGCAAATATTTCTACATGTTAATATACTAGGGTTTTTCCATAGATATGAAAAATGGAATGAATGGTGCGTTTTGATATCATCCGGGCGGTTACCCTGGGCGCCATCATTAAAAGCCTTGCTCTAGATTCTAGAACTAACTGATTATAAATGAAGATTTTTTCTAAGAAGACTTATTTACAAGTCTATACATCTATACATAAAAATAAAATTGGAGTGTCTGTTTTTAATTTCCAATTGACAGCTATTTACTAAATGCATATGAAAGTATATACTATACTAGAAACAAAAAACCAATTTATAAAATTTTTGTCTGTCTTCAATCTCTGAAACGGCTGGACCGATTTTGAGGGAACTTTTATTCGCAGATAGCTAATGTTATAAGGCGTAACTTAGGCTACTTTTTAACTGACTTCAAAAAAGGAGGAGGTAAATAATTTATTTATTTTAACTAGCGGAACCCTTGGCTTCACTGACGCCAAGCCGGGAACGAACCCGAGCAATGCGAGTGTGAATCGCTAGTATATAAAAAGATTCTAACTAAGTCAAATCTGTAGGTACATTAATTATTTTTTGAAAAATGTTATTGAAATATCCACGGAACAGGTAAAAATCTATTCTGTGGAAATAGCCATTATTATCGATACAGAGTTTTTTTGGATTTATTAATTTTTCCAAACAATACTCGAGTGTAGAAAAGTGTTTATAATAAAAATATTTACAGTAAAAATCCTTTCTGAAGTCGGTCTAATGCTAAAAAATATAGGAAATAACATGTTTTGATCACGTGATTTATCACCAGATGTGATCGTTGTAGATTGTGAAACGTCAACGTCTAAGTAGCTTATTTAAATTTTCAGGGACAGACAAGGTGATAATCTAAAATTGGTATCGCTAATATTATGGAAATGACATGGTTTCACGCATTTATCATGTGGTCAGAATATGCAATATTTTATACAATAGCGACTATATACTAGCATCCATAGACTTAGCGCGAGCAAAGCCGCGGATTCCGCTAGTAAATGTATATAAAAACTTGATAAACTACATACTAAAATCTTTTTCGAGAACCACTCTATCTATCGGTGAAAACACTATGAAAATTGGTATAGTAGTTTGTGAGTATATCGCAGACAGACAGACGCGGTGGTAGACTTTGTTTTATAATATGTACTGATTATTCACTGTTCTTTTAGCGACATCTATTATAGAAAGTCAATATTGTTAAAAACATCAGAATGACGAAATACATAATACGTAAGTGATAACGTCACCTTTTATAGGACCTTTTGTTAAGACGAATGTACATTATAAACTTTAATAATCCTAACTGAATAAAATACTAAGTAGTCATAATTATTTTTTAAATGTTTACAAAAATATTACTTATTTTACAACGAAATTAACTAAGTAAATAAACCTACACAGAAACTGTAAAAGCTCAACTTAATCTATGGCAAAACAAAGCTTATTTTCAGTTACATCCAGCTCTATAGGTCAAAATTACGTGAGCTTAATTTAAAGTCAAGAAGTGTTGATCAGTATTTTTTACTTAGCTGTGTAGATCTATATGCATAAGTGATAAGAATTATTTGCTGATATAAACGTATATTTGAATAATTCTTTTATATTGTTAGGGGTGTGTCAACAAAAAATTAATTAAATCTAACTAATCGGTTGTGTTAATAGTGGTATTAAAAGCGTTTTAAATCAAATAAATAATTTATTGTACTTAAATAAAGCGAGTATGTTATGTGTGTTAGTTTATTTATTTATTTATTTATGGTTTACCAGCAGTTTAACAATTAAAACATTCAATCACTGCAAAAATCAAAACTAACAATTGTAAATTGTAAAACTATATAAAGGTAAACACAAAATGCATCAGATAAACTAGATAGAATAGAAGAATGACAAAAAAGTACATAGATATAATCTACATTTCGTCGCTGTAGAATGAAAACCTCGTATGTCCAGAGATCCAAACTTTACAGGAAACGAAAAAAATGGTTCATTTTGTCAATGTTTTTCAAGCAAGAGGTTTTCGTTTTACTCCAAATATGGCACTAGTAGTCATGTATTGGGTTTACGGTTTCGCCGTAATATAATATAAATACGTAATTTTCACTTGATTTTTATAAAAAAAAAAATTATGCATTTTTGACATACGAGGTATTCATTCTACAGCGACGATTTGCTTATTTGCTATAAGTAAAAGTTGATGTAAAACATTTCTTTTGTATGCGGAAATAGAGGAGTTGAAAATGTCGATTGAGCCACTGCAGTTAATAAGGCAGTTTGTAATATTCGAACGCAAAGGCTTCCTTCCCAGGCCTCCTTCACCCAGGCACGTTCCGATAAATGCATTTAGACATGCCCCCGGCCTTGGAAGATCCTACTTCCAACAGTCTATCCTTAAGGCTACGTCCGCACAGACAGGCGGCTTGCTTAGGGCCTAGAGCCTAACGAGTCACCTAGCTAGTAGCTTACTAAAACGAACGTTCTAAAATGTTCGCGACCGGCCGCACTGCGCGCTTAGCGCCTAGCTAGTTGCTAAGCATGTATCTAAGTAAATAAACATGTTGGTTTTTTGACACTAGGCGCGAGGCATTTTATTCAAGAAATAATTTTGAAAGCTATTTTTGAAAGTGATATCTCGTCAACGTGCCGATAAGCAACCACCCACCTAGTATGTTGCCAGAGCGCAATTCACTAGGTTCTAGGCGCTAAGCAATCCGCCTGTCTGTGTGGACGTAGCCTTACTGTCTGTCACTGGATCGAATGGTAAAGGGCAGATCGAAAAGTTCAGATATGTTTCATTCGATTAGGAATCACTAATCGTTAAAAACGTATCTAGAGAGTAATTTGAGCGAAGCGAAGGTGTTTTGTATACAAAATAGGTAAATCTCGCGATAAACTAAATTAAATTCACGAGTTTCGTATAATTTTATTTCAATAAAAGCTTGTCTTAATAATTATATTAATAGTACACCCACAAATTTTTATCATGTCCTCAGTCTATGTCAGGAGTCATATACTTGGTCTAACAGTTAAACATTGTTTTATCATAATTATTTTTATTATATTAAAAAGGCAATGAAAAACGCGTACAAGGACTTTTTTATGGTTTTAAATATTTATATAGAAACATAATAAGATTAAATACCCGAGCATTACAGTATCTTCTTTCAATCTCAACAAATATTGTCTTTAGCTAAGCTACTTATAACTTTATTTTTGTGAAGAAACTCTCGTGATCGTCACTCGCGAGGAAAATGTTTTGATTTGACCGCATACACAAGTTACAATGGTTTCATGGAAAATTATAAGCGAATCAACACAATGCATGTAATTGTATGCCATTTGGAATGGTTGAGCCACTTTATTAATTTCTAAATAAAATTAATTAAGTTGTAGTAGATTAGAGTTTAGAATCATTAGAGGAATTTCATATTTCTTAATCTTTATAATTTTTGTATATTTAATATTATTCATATTAAAAAGAGAAAAGAATTAAAATTATTGTCTCGATTTTGATCAACTGTTAAATAAATATAAATATATTAGGACATTATTGCACACAGCGCCATCTAGCTTCGTAAGCTACGAAGAAAGCTTGTGTTACGGATACCAGATAGTTTATAAATACTACATATATAAGTTTAAATATATACATATTATAAATATAAACACCCATGACTGGAGTACAAATATCCGAGTTTAACAAATGAATGCCCCCGCGGGACTCGAACCCGCGACCGCTGACACAAAAAACTGCACCAAGCGTGTCGTCTGTTATGTATGCATTATGAAATAGGTCAGGGGGTCAACTACATCTAGCAGTTATGTGGGACTCACTGGCATGAAAAGCAAGTACTCTAAAACCCAGCAAACTCTTCTGTCTTAATGGGGTTCAGGATCTCTTACTTAGACCACATAACCAAGGGGGATGCTCCCAAAGTCTTGATTTCTTAGTCCGAAAAGTTCATTCATTCCACTAATTTCTATTTCAAATTACATACTATAACTTTTAATCATACATTTGCTTTAAACAACCATAGTTTTTTTTTAATTAAAACGTCATGTTTTCAAATTTCAACAAAAATATAAGAATGTAATTTATTTAAAAATAAATAGTAAAATAATGCTATAACATGACTTATTGTTGTAAATGAATTAAGTGATAAATATAATCAGTTTTGTTATCTACTACACTAACAGCAGTTGTCTTAACGTTTTCAGGGTTAAGGACTAAAAAAATATTCATAGAAAGTACGTACGATTCATTTTAAATACAAATGTACTTACATCAGCTAACATAATAACATAATAATATAATGAAAATTGTAACGGAGTCGAAATTGTAAATTAAATCTGTATCACTATCACTACATATTATAAAACAAACTCCGCCGCGTCTATCTGTCTCTTTGCAATAATCTCAAAAACTACTACACCGATTTTCATGCTGTTTCACCAATGGATAGAGTAACCACTATATTGAGGAAGATTCCAGTAAATAATTAGTCCAAGTTTTTGTACACATTTACTATCAGAACCCGCGGCTTCCCGAGCGAAGCGAGGGTAAATCGCTTAAAGAATATAGTTTACAGCGGTAATCTCTGAGAAATCTAAACAAACCGTAAAAACTACTCGTATATCGTACTTTAGATTTTCTTGTACTATAAATTTTATTTTAGGCCCAGAAATATAATACAAATACAAGTGCCATATGAACACTTTGCATATGAATATATTGAATCATATTTATTAATTCTATTCTACAAGTATATCGATGGAAAGCGGCTTACACAATAATATGTATTACTATGCCGTATCGATACTACACGTAATGAGTGACCTACAAATTTTGTTACAGCATCGTGACGTGACGATGGATCATAAATGGATAGTCTAGTTTACTTAAAACATGGTATAATTTATGGTGTTGTAATTTTTTTTAATGGCATACTGCGCGGAATTCAGGGGTTTGGGACACGATTCACATGCTTTTTAATAACTAAAATGTTAATACTTTATTAGTTTTACGCGAATATTTGACATAATAAATGAAACTATCTTTTCGGATTTTGTCGCGGATTTATTATGATATTTGGTTCCCGACGTTTCGAATGCTTAATGCTTTACAGCAATCATGGTCATTGGTCACGGGAGAGGCTAAGGTATTTCACGCCTCAGGGGGTTGTTTACTTGTTACAGACAGTGCCTAACCACAATTTACAAAAATTTCCAAATGGCATGAAAGTACCTTATAAAATTATACATTTTAATTCTAAACATTTAAAATTTTAAATTTTAATTATATTATAAATATGGCAATATAATAGCTAATATCATATTTTCTCTGACTCCATACTAAATAAACAATACGTGAACATTTTTCCGTAAACGGAGATTTCTATGGTGATTGATAACATATTCATTATATACTGGACAAAGCCAGGGTCGGGTGTTAGTTAATTTCATTGTACATAAGCATTTGTCTTTAAGTATTTTAAAGTAAACCAGTGGTGCGGAATGATAGAAAACAATAAGCTTCCGTTTCCTGATGCGATTATATTTTTTTTATATTTCCGGTGATTAGACCTCTAAGTTTATTTTTATTTATCTAATGATTTATCAACGTCTGCTCTAATGGTGATTGACTGGAACTGTGAGGTCAAGAGTTCATATGTGTGCGAATCAAAAATATAATAAGATTTTACTTCGCTGGCATGGTAACATGGTAGACACAGTAAAATTTAAAATTTATAATTAAAAATATGGTAATATGAACTAATTTCATAGCAAACAAACGGCAAACCTGTTGTGTTCTTTCAACATGAAAAAATAACAATCGCACGAACGGAGAGAAAGATATTTCATATTAATATAAAGAATCCATATAACACAACAATTTTTATTAGTCTGTAATTTTTATGTCCTTTTAGTTACTTTTCACACCAGAAGCACTTGATTGTTATAGTAAGTTTCCTAGTCATACTCGTATTTGAGTAAATAGACTATCTCGATTAAGTAAATGCACATACACGGACGGTATGTATACTAATTACTAGGCTAGTAAAAAAAAATATAAATGAAATACTAGAAAAAATAAGTAAGTAAACTAAATTATAAGGATTTTTCACACAAATTAATGCATACATATTACATATATTATCATTATAATATTTGAACTGAAATTGTACTTTATATTTTTGTTCAACAGAAGTTAATTAATTAGTAGCGCCTTAAAAATTATTATAGCAATAATACTTAACGATTAAAATGCTCATGATATTATGTAAGTTTGTGATGTTTGGGATCCCTATTTGAGATTTAAACCCTAACAGCGGTAAGAAATGCTATTTTTCTTATTTAAGGTATGAAAGAGTAAGGAAGCCGTGCATAATTAATGTAAAACCCGTTGAAAATTAATATTAAGGATAACATTCTTATCTATACTAATATTATAAAGCTGAAAAGTTTGTTTGTTTGTCTGGTTCGATTTGAAAAATTCTTGTGTTCGATAGTCCGTTCATCGAGGAAGGTTATAGGCTATATTATATCACGTTACAACCAATAGGAGTGGAGAATTAATGAAATATGTTGCAAAAACGGGAAAAAATATTTCTTTTGCTTTTCAGCCTTTAGAACGGGAGCAAAGCCGTGGGAAAGGCTAGTCGTATATATTTGTGTTTCCTCTTGATTTTAATTATTGTTACACGTATAATATGAAGTATCAACTACAACAATCGATCGTTAATTGATGTAAGATATCCTTCCTCATGGCCAATGTCAATTGAGATGCTCGTCAAACTCGACCTCCTTGTAAACTTGAGTATGAAAGGTCATCCTTTAATCAGCATACGCTCCATATTAGGACAATACAGGGCAGATAACAAACACTTGTCGACTTCATAATTTATGAGGAAAATTGTGCATAGATTTGCATATATTTATGTGTATGAATGAAAATGAATGTTTTTATGTTTGTCCTTTATTCGTTTTTGAATTATTGATCTGAATATAATGAAACTCTGGTGATTATTAAGTATATATTTTATAAACCTGCGACTATTTTATTTGAACAATTTTCTTGATTTAAATTTTATTTAAATCTCTGATATTTTCATGTGGCAATCATTTCTATCGTGATTACCACTTGTTTTACGGTGAAGGAAAAACATCGCGAGGAAATCTGCATGTCTGAGAAAACGTAGCAAGTTTTCGTAAGAGATGTGAAGTCCGCCAACACGCACTAGGCCAGCGTGGTGGACTATGGCATGATCCCCCTCTTGTTGAAGGGAGGCCCGTGCCCAGCAATAGGAAGTTAAAAAAGGGCTGAATACATTTTATTTAAATTGTAATAAGGTAGTGGTAGTAGTAGTAGTAGTAGTAGTAACATTTGAATTCTCTAAATCTAGGTACCGAACCTAAACATTAATGTGACATAAAAGTACACTACATGCTAGTAAGTAAACTAAAAGTTCTAAATAAATAAAAATATATAACAGTTACTATATAATATCTTTTAATAAACAAATCAATTACCAGTTTATAAAGACACAGACAACAGAACAAACACATTTCCCATTACCTACGCATATAAGATTGAATAAGTCGAGCACCGATATAAGCTGCTGCACTATACATCATTATACGCAAACTTGTTGTTATAGTTATTCGACAAAACAACTGTTGGAGGGGGTTGTCATTGAAAATCGTTGGCCACTCAACTATACTTATATCTTCATACGTTTGAGCTTGAGGACGTAACGAGCTTACCAAATGATTGTAAGCTATGTGACCAGCTTCTAGAGCAGCTGCTATATCCCCGTCAGCGAAGATATCTAACGCTCCCCATTCCACATACTTCGGTGATGGTTTTAATGTCAGCTTTCTCAATGCTATGTAATCGCCACAACGCGGCACATACATGTCTGATATATCGCTTTCTCTGTAACTTATAGGTTCTGCTGCTTCGTTACCAAACAGCCGTACAAGTTGTTTCAGAACAGCTTCTCGGCAATCATCTCCATTTTCATTTCTTAAATAACCTATCAATGCAGCGTATGTCCCCGTGCTTCCTGCTGACGACATAATAGGCCGTTCTGTTGCCCAAATGATTGGTCCTCTAATACTTAGAATATCACCACTATAACCTTCACGTCTCCAAAAATTTTCCTCGTACTGTACTAAGAATTTTTTCGCTTTTCCTTTTATCATATTGGTTATGACAGCAACCTCAGTGTCTGATAGCAAATTCGATTCAACTTCAATATTGTGAAGCTCGTCAGGTTTTAATGCCATTGCAAGTAAATTACAAACGTAGTTAGTATCACCTGTAATCGTTTTTAAAATGACTTGTTCATCAGCGTTTGAGCTAATCTTTTCTATTGCTTTGGAAGATAAAGTTATTTTTGCGACGCTGTTCTGTAATTTATTCATCAGACGGTTTCTGCAGTAGGCAAAAAGCTTTTCACGAAGTCTCGTATTATTACCATCTAAGTGGTTCCTACAAGTGCTCGTCCTGTAACATTGATGCAAGTAAAATAATACGGACACAGTTTTAGCGGAAGCTCCACATACTAATCTTACTGTATTCCTCATTATATCTCTAGAATTGGGAAAAAGTAATGCGTTACAAATATATTTCTCCATTGTTGTCTGATCGTAATATAGCAGTTGATTTCTTTCAGGCTCATCATCAACTTTGTTAGTTTGAAATAAATCCTTCATATTCTGGTCCAGAAGAGTTTGATATTGGTTAAGCTCAAATCGTTCAAGCATGTTCAAGTAATCAAAATCGTGAAAGTTCTTCTCACAATCAACAGCTTTACCATTTTTGTATTCAAACACTTTATAAAATGGGTTTCTAACTTTTACTGGGTCTATTATAGCATCTGGTAGAGGGATATTGAAATCTTTAGAAATCAAAGTCAGGAAATACCTTGCTAAATTTTCTGTGATTTCTTTTGCAGTAGCTTCACATACATTATTATCTTCTTTATCTTCTTCTTCTTCATCCTGGAAGGCAACGTTGAAGTTCGACTCCTTACCGCGATTTTCAGCTAGATCAAGTACGACTATGTCCATAGTATTTCCAAATTTTTTCTTTAACTTATGCGCTGTGACAATACCAGGTAGGCTACAGCCTAGTATTATAACGTCCGCTTTAATATGACCGCCTTGAGGCGTGTTTTCAAATGACTTAACCATGTTTATATATAATCAAAAGATCTATAAACAATAATAAACAAAAATATAAAATTTTAATTATAAAAATCTATAAAATTAAAAATAACACAAAAATTCTGAAGACTTAAATTTTGACAAATAAAATATAATTTTGACAATAAAGTTTAAAAAAGTTTGGCTATAAATATAGATAAAAAATAGGCAATAAAAATATCTTTTACAGTATTGATATTTTAATTTTATCATCTATGCACGTAATAAGTATAATACGTAACTACGTAATCACTACGTCATTATCGTGCCCCTGACTGAGTGCGCGAGGTCATTGCCATACAACGACATCATAACGTGACTACTCATCAGCCGGCTGTTTTATTTTTAGACTTTTTAGTATCATTTTGTGTGTCAATTTTTCAAACCATAATTTTCCTTATTCTAAGTAGCTTAAGTTACTCCATATAACATCAGCACCAGTGAAAATCTTGTCAAAAATCTGGCGTGCTATTTCAGAGATAAAGGAAACTAATAGACGCATAGACAGACAAATAAAAATGTAAAAAACACCACATTTTCTTATTAGTATTTATATACATAATTATTATTATAAATTGCATATATGCTATGCATTAAATAAAAAGCTGTTGTAGGTATCTACTACGAAAACGCACGACAAGAATAAAAAGTATCCCATGTAAGTATTTTATTCACATATTTCATGGTAATGTTCAACAATTTATATTATTTTATGTTTTTTTCTTTTCCATTCAGCGTGATGATATTGAAGTGAACGCGTTATATTTCATTGTAATGCAGTTGCTATGTGATCTGTTTTATTTCTACAAAACCGTTCAGTGTGGCCATGAAATTTAATATTATAATTAAAAGATTTTTTTACAATTGAAGCCCCCGGATTTGCTCGGACGTATCGATGAAAAAATATAGCTTATGTAAATCACATCTGTCGCAATATAAGATATCTGGTAACACTTAAAGTGCATATTATTAACTCCGGAAATTAAAAGATAGTAATAGTACGCATATGATCACATAATATTAACATGTGTGAATGAATTTCTTTAAAAGAAAAAAAAAATTTAAATTATTTTAACCTATTATTGGGATTAGGTTTAAGGCTATCTTACATACTAAAGAATGCTTAGGGGTGCTACAACTATATAATATGTACATATAAACTATTCATATTATAGCTTGAGTTTTAACCTTGTACTTATTATTTATGCTAAGCTTCAATTAAAACAACTAAATCATTTGAAAAAAAACTTAAACTTGATAAAGAAGGACTTATATCTTTTTAGAGGATACGTTTTTTCAAAATATTTTTTTGAAATTAATATAAAATTGAGATATAATTTGAAAAAAAATTCGAAGGACACTCAGTTTAATCCTACCCGGTCTAACTGGATTTAAGTATTGGACTAATAATTTCGGGTATATTTTTTAATCAATCTTATTTTAAAGCTAATGAATTTAGATGATGTTTTAACTCGACAACGACATTAGCAAAGAAAAATTTCGTCAAAACTAAGTTTTCATAGCTCTACATATATTAAAAAAAAAAGAAAATAGAAAAATCTTCTGTAAAATTATGTACGTACTTTATTACTCTGAGTTACAGTTCTTATTGTATTGAACGTACCCTAATAATAATAGTTCAGTCAGAGCCAATTAGACAAAAAGGTTAAAGGTGAATCTATTAAAACTTACAACATTTTTGATATTGAATTAAAAAAAAACGAGTCAAGTTTATGCCTTATACTATGTACCCTTCTTAAGATATATATACATATAATGGCGTTCAGAACCTCAAAATTCCATCTACCCTAAAAACTTAAAATATACATAAAGAGAAACGATAGTATAGAAAAATGTTCATGCAGCAATCACACCAACATAACAAAACTAAACACGCTAAATCACATGCACTATAGACTACAAATGTAGTAATAAAATACTAATTGCAATGATAAGAACCTTAAATCGCGAACCGGGAACAACCCGAGACGTGCGCCGGCGCACGTACGCCACTAGGGGCGCCGGCTCCATTGGTACACGATTAGAAAGTGTCAATATTGCGATTCTAATTAGAATCTACAAGTCCTAGAATCATTGCGTAAGGTTTTAGGAAATCGTTTTTGAGTGGTTTTAAAGTCGTTAAGGAAAAATGTGTTATTTTTTTTATATTTTAATTCAATTCAATTCTCTTGTTAATGGCTTCAAAGCGTGCCAGTTGAGCACAGATTATTTCGCCAGTGTCACGTAGAATGGTGAAGAATTTTATATTTTAAAAAGTAAGGAATTATGTGTTATGTCAAATAAGAAAATATTTAAGTTAAGTCACTACAGATTAATAAAAAGTTGTTTCTTACGTTTGCAACACTGTATTCTCGTTATCGAACATAACGTAACGTTTATCACGACTTGTAATATTTTGACAATAAAATTATTCATACAAACGTTGGTGTGGCTTTATTGAAACTAAATGAACATATTAGTATTATTTTCAATAGATATAAGTTTTAGCTAGTATAGTATTATGTTATCTGTGGTTTTAGAAAATTTTATTTTATAACATACTAATGACTCGCCCTCGGTTTGCTCGGGTTCGTTCCTAGATTTACCGTCAGCGAAGCCACGGGTTCCGCTAGTTAAAAATAAATACCATTTCTCCTTTTTTAAAGTCGGTTAAAGAGTAGCTTATGTTACGCCTTACAATATTAGCTATCTGAAATCTGAAAGTCCCGTCAAAATAGGTCCAGTAGTTTCAAAAATTAGCCGGAACAAACAGATAGACAGACAGACAGACAATAATTTTAAAGATTGGTTTGTTTTTGCTAGTATCGTATATACTTTCATATGCAATAATTTAATTTTTAAATTTCATATTGAAAAACTGCTAATTTGAAATTAAAAACAGACACTCCAATTTTATTTGTAAGTTTAGTTAGATTAATTTACATTTAATTTTTTTATCAGTTATCATCTTACCTGGATTGCGATAGCGCGGTTAAGGTAGGGATTTCTAACATTGCGTTTACTTTTTCCAGATGAAGGGAACTTTTTCACAATTTACACTATTTGTAAAACACACTGACGAAAAAAGCAATCACTCCACCATGACATTGATTCACATATAATACATTGTAATTGATTCTAAAGTCATTATTATTTTATAAATCATAATTAAAAATCTTAATATAAGATTATTATAATGATCGAATAGCGTTAGATTTATTCGCAAAAAAAAACGTGAAAGTCATACAATACGGTTAATATTCGCGTATCGTTTATGTGCAATGGAAACGAGCTGCTATCTGTGCGAATAAGCCGGTTGCCATTCAGCACGGCTGACAACCCAACTAGTGCCGACTAGTATATATAAAGAGCGATACTTCTTTGCATTTTTATTACTTAATATAAGATCGGATCTTAATTAACAGAGTTACCAGTTGTAGGAACAAAAAATAACAAGAAACTTGTAAATATTTGTTTGTTTGTTGATAAATATTGTTATGTTCGCATTTGCTTGTAGGTTTTATCCTCCTAGGCTTTTAGTAAACAATTATTATTATAGTTAAATCATCGTCATGACTAAAAAACATATATTTCGATAATATCAGTAAAAATTAGTAACAATTTTCAATACACTTTGAAATAAACATTGTAATTGACGTATTCTTAATGTAAAATTTGTAGGCGTATGTGTACGTTTTCTGAAGCGACTGGACCTATTTGGATAACATAGTAGTTAGTACACATATTATACATGTAAAATACATAATATACTACAATTAGGTTACTATTATGCACTATGGGACGCATTAGAGAAAAGCGAATGTAAGTCACAAACACTAAAATAAGTTAGTGGTGTCATCTTTAACAGTCCAGGTAACCTAGGTAATTCAAGATCTAGGTTTGAGTTCTGAAAGATAAAAAGAACTTGTAGACAAGCATACAAAGGAAAGTACTAGTCAATATTTGAGCAGACATAAATTTGCGTTCAACACCTGTATGTATTGTATTTAAATTGTCTGAAAATATTCATAGTAACACAAAGTAAATGACATTTTACTGTCCCCTCGGAATTATTTTACACGGGTTTCGCATAAAATAATTTAATGGTTGTGACTATTACGTCTTGACACTATTTGACGTAAAAATAAATATTTGCTGAAATTAAATAATAAAATATGGTGTCTCAGTGAGTTTTCAAGATGACCAGAAAAAGAAAATTCTTCCTTAGTAAGTTTTTTGAATTTTTTTAATACATACAGTACTCCGAATGTACAGAAATACAGAAAAAAGTAGTTTTACTAAATTGTATTGTAATTGTAAAGTATATACTAATGATAAACTAGTGATGATGAAAATGATGATGGTATTAATAATAAACTCGAAAATGGCTGGACCGATTTTGATTAAGAATCAAAAAAGGTACCGATACTAGTGCGAGTAGTTGTAAATAATTTTTCAATATACATATATTAAAAGTACATAAATTGCATCGGAACCTTGTAAATCTGTACACTGTAACTGTACGCCTGTTGTTACCGTTACTTGTATTTTGCAACTATACCTTCAGCTATCGAAATAAACTGAAGACTAACCGCAGAGCTGCACTGTCTATTATAGAAAGCGAGGTCACCAGCTACTAACTAGGATCTAGAACAAATAACGTTATTGTCTAAAATAATTAAAGCAAACTTTATTTTATAAGCTTAAAGCTAAAAAAGTCCGTCCCTGCTCCGATTAAACAAATTAATATTTATATTGAGCCTAATTCAAAACTTAATAGTGAAACTTGTTACATATTTGGATATGTCGTTTTTAGTCGTTTTTATATATATTTAGTTTAGTCGGATTTGCTTATACACTATAAAACTACCATTTTCCGTACTATCCCATTTCTATGAAATAATTCCATTAATCGTAACACTTATATTAAGTTCTTCATTCATGTCAATTCAAGTTATTCATCAAGTGTTTATCGTATTAGCACTCAAATGTATGGCTCCAGATAAATAACAGTTTCTATCATTACACTTTCCAATGTCACGATTACAATACAGTATTGGAAATATTTTCTAGGTTTAGTAAGGATTTACTACCCTTATACAATTATAATATAAATATACTTATTGACTCTATATTACTGACCAATTTCCTTCGTGTCTTATCCATTCTACGTGACATTGGTGAAGTAATCTGTGCTCAACTGACACGCTTTGAAGCCATTAACAAGAGAATTGAATTGAATTGGAAATATTTTCATACTTTTGATCCTTGCGATCACAAACATTGAAAAGATAAATGAGATCAGATCTTCTTGTCTTTTTTCGCCAAGTTCTATTCTACATTTTTGATAACGGACAATTAGATTGACACTTCCTCGATTCTTCAGACCAAGGTTAAATTCTTCTTACTAATGAGGACACCGCATCGTGCTTCATGGATTTTTTTTTCATTTTTTGGAAAGGTTTAACATTTATTTTAGGGTTTGGTTTAAGTATTAAAATATCTAAATCGAAAAGGAACTGCTTTGTATGGAAACCGTTAAAACGTACGTAATAATAAGGTACGTAATATTTATACTGTTATTGTTACTCTCAATATGTTTGAAATGATGCAGATGCATCCTTTACAGTTTGGCCTCGTCCAAAATAAGTCAGAATTGTTGGCTTAGTTTGTTTAACTTCGACAATTGCCCTTCATTGGTATGGGAGTGACCTACATTAGAAATGGCAGTAACCTTATAAAACGATGTAAAGTACGTAAGATATTATTTCTAGAACAAATTCTTTATATTATTTATTATTTCAGTATTTTATTTTCATAAAACATTAAGTAGATGAGATAAAATATATATTTTATTGAGCTGTATTCAGTTAAATAAATATGTTGAGACATTATTACACACAGTGCCATGTAGGTCCGTGGTAAGCTACGAAGGAAGCTTGTGTTACGAATACCAGATAGTTGATATACTACTTAGATTTAGACTTAGAACTTTTGTTTAAAACTTTTCCTATATTCACTTGTTAGAAAATGTTTACTTTACTGTATTGAATCGCTTGTAAGGAAAACCATTGTAACTCTTTCTTGAAACCATTTGAAATTTTAACATGATATATAGGTATGTGAGGAAACTATAAATATCTATATGTGTACATTTCCAAATTATCTCCGTAATTTACCCTGAAAATGCCAGCATCCCACACAAAGAATACCTGAAAGCATCACGAACTTGCAGCGTGACTGCTCTCAAAGCTCCGAAAAGTTGCCATTTAGCCCAATTTTTGAACATGATTTTAAAAAATTTGAAAGCGAGATTCGATAAAGCAAAATTTTTTTGCTAACACGTAGGTATGGCTCAGCTTGTGTCGTAAGTTCGAGTTCCATTGGGTGCGTTTGTGCGATGAGCACGAATGTTTCTAAAACATAACAAACTACGAAAGTGAAGTTATCACCACAGTATACAGTATATATTTAAAGATATACATGTGTAATGAACCAACTATCTGGTATCCGTAACACAACTTACCATAATATAAAATTTTTAAATTAAAACGAGGCACCCATAAAATTATGAAATATTCACATATAATACTCAATAAAATAAAACTAAATATTAATTTACAATATTGTTCCTAGCAACTTACGATAATCTATACTAATATTATAAAGAAGTAAAGTTTGTTTATTTGTTAAATTGTAAGGGGTAATCTCGAGATCTACTGAACCGATTTTAAAAATTCTTTCACCAATAGAAAGCCACATTATTGCTGAGTGTCATAGGTTATATAAAAAACCGAAAAATAACAAAAAATTTTAACGTGGTAGTCCGTTTTGCAAAGTGAATCGGAGAAAAAACGGTGGAATGAAAGCGTTTCTTACGAACGCTGCCTTAACTATGAAAGATATATTTTTGAGTTCTAGAGAAAAGACGTGGAGCTTAAAAATGCCTACAAAAAAGTCAACGACAGCATACCTATGTCTAACTTTTATATTTAGGTGACAAAAAGTAGTTTTTTTAATATTAGTGTAGATAATTTAATTTTTAATATTAATAAAATAATTTAAATTATTTAAACACTCTGTACTAAAAAAGGATTATTAACATTATGTCCAACAGAGTGGGCACGGGTCAGCTAGTAATTAGTATATTACAGTTATTAGGACTACATTAGTGCACATACATGACTACATAGTTTATCTTTTATCGTTATCACTTGTATAAGTAATTTTCGTTTGCACATTGCACTACGCTTGTCATAATAACTTTATTCTTCTACAAAATGATGTATTGATATCTATATACAATAAATCGAAACTTAAAAGTCTTATAAGTTATAGAAGGGCATTAAATTTGAGGACACGTATTCTGAAGACGTGACCCTTCTTGCTGCGCCAGTGGTGTAGATGTAGTGGAGGTGCATTCAATTGTTAACCATTAATTCGAATGCTTATACTTCAGTCATTGGTGTTTATATTTATAATATGAATGTATATGTGTAGTTTATCAACTATGTATCCGTAACAAAAACCTGGTTAGCTTACTACGGAACTAGATGGCGCTGTGTGTAATAATGTCCCAACATATTAAAAGAAAAGAAAAAGTAACAAATAAAATATGAATGGGCTCATGTATATTTAATATAAACATGAGGTCGACCACGGTTGAGTCACTAGTTATATTATAATTGAAACTATCTTATCTTTCTGAAAAGAAAGTTTCATTTATAATGTCAATAACTCGCGTAAACCTAAGAAAGTATCGCTAGTTTATATAGGTATATTTTGATTTTCGAACAGTTTCCTTTAAAAAAATTTATTTCGAAGACAGGTCTTCATTATTCTGTGAAATATGCTTGACGAACCACCATCTCCTTGCCCATGTCCCAAATTACATGGGGTCGGCTCAGTATGTTCATACTGCTTATAGTTTTTGGCAAGAGTTTTGCGGCCAGTCGCCTGTTTGACGTCAACCTTCTTCGGAAATGGTTCACTCGAATAAAATGCTTGGCAAACCGTTAAACTAAAAATATTAAGACGTAAAAATCTATTAAATTTTGATTTAACTTATCAAAAAAATGACCAATGACGCAATAAAAGCAAAAAAAACTGAAGTAAACTTTTAATGAATCATAGACTAAAAGTATTTTTAGATGCATATCTACAAGTAATAAATACTAAATGCCATGTTATCTTATCAGTTTTTAAGAGTTATTAGTAAGTACTGTTGATGAAATGTGACGCGAACCAATACGAAATCTGTTATCAGTAACTATGCAGTCTTTCCGAATACGATAACAAACACTTGTTGTTTGCCAATATTAAACACCTCGTTTTGCTCGGTTTCGTTACTAGGGGAAGGAGGGGGAATGGCGTTCACTTAAGGAAAACATGCTGTATTTTCTAAATTATTTATTATATATCAAAATTAAGGTAAATAACAAAGCTATCGAGTAATTAAGATTTTAACAACAAAAGCATTTATCTTTGACCTACTAGTAGTAATAAAAAAATATAAAAAAAAACATGTTTGAGCGGCATTGCCCCTGACTATGGGTAATGCCGCTCAGTGTATGGGGTAATGACGCTCAAACATGTTTTTTTGGAATATAACAAGTAAAATACATTTTAATTAAAGAAATATTAATGAGATGAACCTAATGCAATGAAAGTAAAGTCTACAATAACAAATTAGCATTAATTATCGCCATTTGTACGTAAGATAAGCGTTTCTCAATATAACAAATGTAGTGAAGTCTTCGATGTCAAATCAACTTCAATTATTATAATATAATATAAAATTATTATTATTATAAGGACGTAAAACAACTTAGAAATAGTAATATTTTATTTTTGGTCATATAAATGACAGATGTATTCATCTGGCAAATCCCATCCTGAACATATAGCATGAGCCCATACTCCGCAGATGGTTCTTTGCAAATAGTACATTTGTTATAACTTTGGTCATACACATTTATATCGTCATCACTGTCATCGTCGCAAAGATGCTCTTCATCTTCACTCTCTGAAGAACTTTCTTTTGTAAGATATTTGTTGCATATGTTTGTTCTTGTTGAACTTTTTTGTTCTTAATTTATCATCTTTTCCGGTCTTATTGAGTTTCGCGACTTTTTCTTTTTACTATCCTCTAAAATAATTTTCAAAGGAGTCGCAGTTAATATTAGCTTTCTTTGACGTGGTTTATAAAATTGTTCAATTGTTGGTGCCGTCGCTATAGCAGCAAAGGATACCGGAGTTCTTCGTTATTGAACTAGCTTTTGGTTACAAGCACGTGCCAAAACAGATGCAGAGGATTGATCCTCATTTGATGGACTTGCCAAAGGAGATGTATGTCCTGAAATTATGGCCGTACCATCAGACTGCGCATATTCGATATTCTGGACATTTGGGCCTTGGTTTTGAGGAGTTTTAGCAGATTGAAGGTTAGAAGGAAGGAATTTCGTCGGTCCAAGCCGCTTTAGCGGTGGTCCTTTGACGATTTCTTGGCATATGTACAACAACAAAAAATAAGTCACTAAGGGGTAATTGCGCTCAGATGAGCGGCATTACCCCAAACGCTCGTTTTGTAATTGAATTGAAATTAAAAAAAAATCATACACAATTGTTGAAAATTGATTGCATTATTACAAAATAGAATAGTTTTATTGTCAGAAGAAAAAATAATAGTTAAATAAGCATTAAAATTTAGGACTTACCGTCAAGAAACTCCTAACCAAAAGTTAGATCAGTTCGGGCGGAAACAAAGAAAAGCACTTCACGGTCACATGACGCGAGCTGACTGTATGTTTGTATCGCTATCTGCAAGAGACCCCCTCCCCTCACAATTCACGCGATGTGGTGTGTTTCTACGTATCATGTTTACAGAGTTACAGAGGTGAGCGCCATTACCCAGTGAGCGTTATTCCCCCTTCTTCCCTAAATCTAACGTGAGCAAAGTCGCAGGTTCCGCTAATTATACAAATAAAACTTCCTCTTGAATAACTCTATCTATTAAATGAAACCGCATCAAAATCCGTTGCGTAGTTTTAAAGATCTAAGCATACATAGGGATATAGGGACAGAGAAAGCGACTTTTCTATCTATACTTTTATTAAATTTCTGAGTTGAATATGTGCATATTTTATTGAATCTTATTGAAATATCTATTACTAGAGACTCGCCCTCGCTTCGCTCGGGCTCTTCTTAGATTTAGCACAGGCAAAGCCGCGGGATCAGCTAGTTATGCATATAAACCGTCCTCTTGAATCACTTTATCTATTAAAAAAAACCGCATCAAAATCCGTTGCGTAGTTTTAAAGATTTAAGCATACATAGGGATATAGGGACAGAGAAAGCGACTTTGTTTTATACTATGTAGTGATTATTTATACTGAGACCGAATGTACCGTTTTTAGACTTATTGTATATCTGATTGTCTGAAGGGGACATCACGAGACATTACGTTATCTGGGTAAATATTTAGGATACTTTTTACAACGAAAAAATATCTTATTTCTGGGAAATCTATCTATTAATCGATAAATTGTACCCAGAGACGAACCTTAGTGAAGCGAGGGAGAGTTGCTAGTGGGTTAAAAATGCAAAAAGTAATTTCACAATCAGGTCCGTAGTAGTAGATTATCGACAGATTAGCGTGTTCAAACAAACTCCTCAGTTTAATATACCTTCTAGTACTTACTACTATAACTGTACTAGTATATTTATATAAAATATTGGATTATGCTTTCTTTTTACGAATGAAGAGAAGACAATTCGTGGTCTATTTTTGCCTGTAATCATCAAAAACACTGTGATGTATCGAATTTTATGACTTTGTTGTGGAGTTGCAAACTTTTAATGAGAATGTCTATTTTTACGTTACTAACAAAGTTTTCGCTTGTTTAAAAGAAGTGTATTTTTCCTATACTTTTTTTTATAGTAAAAAGGGGGCAAACGGGCAGGAGGCTCACAAGTGATCACCTCCGCCCATGGAGGCCTTTCAAGAAAGGGAGGAAGGGAAGAGGGAGAAGGGAGCGAAGGCGAAGAATGGAGAGAAGAGGGAGGTAGGGGGAGGTAGGAGGGAAGGGGAATGGGCCTCCCGGACTCTCACTTACCAGACGAAACGCGACAGCATAGCTGCCACTTCACGCCGGTCTTCTGTCAGAAAGTGGTACTATACGGGGCGTGCCGGCTCATTCGGCTGCTACCCGAAGGTAACAAGCATGGCACTACCACTTTTGAAACTTAGTTAATAATACAATACATTCTATGAATACGAATATTTTAGCACTTACACGTCTTCTCTAGATAAGGAGGCTTAGTCATATATCCTCAAAATACACTTAAATGTAAACAGGTAATAAACATGAATCAATATTATGCGGAAAAGGAAATTTTAATACTTTCTTAAGTTTACGCAAATTTTTGACACTAGAAGCTTGCGGCTATCCATCTGATCCACTAGTAATAAATATACTATATTATGTTATGTTACTCAGTCGTCATGGGGGTTTCTAATGGCAAAAGAATTTTTGAAATCGGTCCAATAGTTTTTGAGTGTATTAGTTATATATAACAAAAAAAACGAATTCAAAAAATACTTCTCCAAATTTTTTTATGTATGTTCACCGATTTTTCCGCCAACTGTTAGCCGTTTTCAAAATTTTTTCTTTATTACAAATATTTTGATACCTAAAACAAATATAAAACAGTATTGGTGATAATATGCCTATATCAGTTCTAAATTTAAATTATGTTATCTAATCTAATATTTGTAGGTTGTGTTTTCGATTTTCTTTTACATTTTACTACACGCAATTTCGTATAAGAAAGTTTTATAAGTGACAATTATTGTTAAGTGGAATGTTGCAAAATTGTGAAACATGGGGATTTACCCCTTAAAATTAAAAATCTAAAAATACTTTTAAGTCTACAATCAAACTTTAACATGAGCAAAAGCATAATTTTTGCGATCCATAATTTATAAGTTTGCGATTGGTATACTATATACTACTGAACTTATATACAGGTACAAGATAATAACATTTTTATTTATTTGACAGGTTTGGCGCAGTTTATAGTGTTATACTTTCTTGTACCAGCGGTTGCGGGTTCGAGTCCCGCTGGGGGAATTCATTTGTTGAATTCGGATGCTTGTACTCCAGTCATGGGTGTTTATATTTATATTATGTATGTATTTAAACTTATACATTATGTAGTATATCAACTATCTGGTATCCGTAGCACGAGCTTCCTTCGTAGTTTATCACGGAACTAGATGGCGCTGTGTGTAATAATGTTCCAACATATTTATTTATTTATTTTTTGCTATGAAAACTATTATTTGTCAAAAATAGCTAAATGTTGGATCGTGAGTATGTTTTTAAAAAAATAATATTATTGTATTTTTATCAAAAAGCCGGTTATTTGAAGAGAAATTTTAAATTTCAAAGGAAAACTTTAAATTAATTTTAGGTTCACTATTTTTTAAAGGTTGCAATGAAAGAACTATTACAACTGCAATATTTTAATTAAAGTGTCACAATATACATGCACATTAAATATTATTGCTGTTTGGACTGAACTCTTACCCCACTTTTGAAATAGGATGACCATGTGAATATTATGTTAAATAAAAAAACCATAGTATCTGTCATTACTATTTGTCAAAATGAACAAAATAATGGAGCTTTAATCAACTGTCGAACAACTTAATTTAAATAATAATTTTGTTGTATTTTTAAGCTTTTGTGCCTAACATGTTGTAAGCTGTTGTAAACCTTAGTCTGTCTTCATATTATGATCATGCACATTACCCTCACTTCGCTTGGCTTCGCTTACATTTCCGTCATAGTAAAAGAATACTTTGTTTCCGTCCCTTCCGTCCCTAGGCGTACAATAAATAGTTCCTAACTTTTTTATTTTCTAGCTACGTATTTTGTTTTTTTTTTATGTGCTTTCTCTAGTTTTTTATACTTAACCTTTACCTTTGACACTAGACCTTATATTTACAAATATCAGTTTGAGTTTTACTTAGTTCCTAATAAAGTACCTATCAATCTATATTTGAGTTGGCACCGAAACCGTATCTATACATAGTGATTGGAAGTACATCAATCGTATCGGATCGGATATCCGTCTAAAGAGATACAGTTGGCATCACTACTAATGGCTGTAAGGCAGAATTACATTGAGCGGGGGACCATGCGGGAAGGCACCAATTACAGGAATGCGAAACTTTAACAGCAAGCCGAAACGACGTAACTACACAAATCTATCACTAGATTTAAGCCCTTATTTCTTTGTACTATGGCTTATTTTTGTTAAACTGAATATGTTAGTTAGGGTAGTGGGTAGTTTGTAGCGATTTGATATTTGCAATGAGTGCAGCGACCTGCTCTCTGATCACGTAGGCATGGTATATGAATAGATTCGATACAATATGGTACAGTTTTTCTTAATATCACATGTTAGTTATTTATATAAATGCTTTCTATTTCGGCCTTGTGACATATTTGGCTGGAACAAAATTCGGTAATTTGGAGCGTATGGAAAATTTAGCTACTTCGTATGTATGTAGAGACCCTTGAACGTTGAACGGCTTTGAGTCTGAGGTATCTTTGGTAATGAATTGGATGAGAAGTCAAATTCCCTTAAAAGGATTGCATTTTTATTTGATTTTTTTATCTTAGAAATGAAACACAATTATTTTTTAAAGTTTTTTTTCAAGAAGAGTATTACTATAAAAATTAAATGATTTTTATCTATAGGTACTAACATTATAAAGCTGATAAGTTTTGTTGAATGCACAAATCTCGGGAACTACTGGTATTGGTGTAATTTTGTGCTAATAAAACGTGAAAAATCTAAGAAAATGGTTTCCAGTCTTTGGAATGCGGACAGAGTCGCAGAAAATGCTAGTCTTCATATAAATCATAAATAATTGAGAATAGATGAAGAATAGATGTTAAAAAATCAAAGGACAGATCCGGTACTGAACTGTTTGGTCCTTGCCTATTTATACATATTTATCTGCTTTAAAATATGTCTTAAACAAGTAAATGAATATTCGTTGACTATCTAACTAGTAGTGAATCAACCTTCCACTCATTATTCATCATTGAAATCTGCTTATGTTTGTCCATTTGTTGTATTTTGGTAATACATTTCTTAGTACTATTTGTGTAAACAGGAAAATTATATTTTTTTATAATCTGTGATTAATTACTAAGATATTATTTTTGACGATTTCTAAAAACGAGTGTAGAAAGTAAATATTTATAAATAAACAGCCATACTTTGCATGCACCATACAGTTTAATTTTAGCTCTTTAGCAATTTCTTTTATTTTGCTTATGTAACAAGTTTTGGTGCTTTAACCGGTTCTGAGTTCAATAGTATGCTTTAAGTACAAATGTACTCTTTTAGGAGTCAGTAAAATACAAGAATAACCGTGATTTATTGCATACACATAATATAAATACTGGAAATGTCACATTTACACACAGCGCCATCTAGTTTCGTGGTAAACTACGAGGCTTATGTTACGGATATCAGATAGTTGATACACTACACATATGTAACTTTAAATACATACATATTATAAATATAAACACCCATGTCTGAGTATAAACATTCATACTTACCTATTACACAAATGAATGCCCCCAGCGGGACTTTAACCCGCAATCCCTCACAATAAGTAAAGTCACTACAAAACCTGAGCTTAAAGATATATGAGCAACACACATGAGGTATCATCAGGGATACAGAAAATTTAGTTCAAATAAATTCATCTTTCAAATCAAGTCATGTTTCAAAATATGTAAAATAAAAATAAAGAAACTTGACAGACAGACATGCAGAGAGACTACATTGTGATCCTCTAAAAGTTCCGTTTTATCCTTTTAATATAGAGAACCCTATAAAATAAGTTGCAAATATACATAGCTTAAGTTACAGTTGTAAAAATAATCCTTTTAGTATAGATAACCCTAAAAATAAGTTGCAAATATACATAGTTTAAGTTATAGTTGTAAAAAATAATTTGAAGTAAAGAAAAGCGAAATATTAATTTAGTATATTTTACTGATTACTGAAAAATCATTAAAAAAGTAAACATATTGATTTGTACGGAACTCTGATTTTTTAACAAAAACAATTCCGATACTCGGAAGTCGAAGCGGCTGTCTGAGCAAAATTACAAAGTGAACATGTCGAAAACTGGAGCTTTCTGAGTAAAAGCGTAGGGAAGAAATAATACACCGAAGAACCTAATTGACTTGTTGATGGACGGCCAGCTATTACTTATTATAATTTACTCTTGTTACGGCTATGGAGGTCGTAGTATTCTTAATAACAATAGCTTATAGAATTAGAAATAGAGGTTATAATAAAAACTGTCTTTCTCAACTTTTATAAAGTTTTATATAATATATACTACTATATATAAAAAATACTATACTACTAATAATCTATACTATCACTACATAGTATAAAACAAAGTCGCCTTTTCTGCCCCTATATCCCTATATCCCTATGTGCGCTTAAATCTTTAAAACTACGCAACGGATTTTGATGCGGTTTTTTTTAATAGATAGAGTGATTCAAGAGGAAGGTTTATATGCATAACTAGCAGATCCCGCGGCTTTACCTGTGCTAAATCTAGGGAAGAGCCCGAGCGAAGCGAGGGCGAGTCGCTAGTAATCTTATAAAGCTGAAGAGTTTGTTTGTTTGGTTTAACGTTACTAACTAATCTCAAGAACTACTGGTCCGAATTGAAAAATTATTTTTGTGTTGGATAGTCCGCTTATCGAAAAGGCTATATTATATTAGGCTAACCAACAACCAATAGGAGCGGTGCATCAATGAAAAATGTTGCAAAAAACGCGAGCGGAGCCGCAGGAAAATGTAGTAGTACATATACATTATGCTATTTAAACTATGATATCTGTAAGAAATTCATATTAAATTAAAAAAAAAGTCAAGTGCGAGTCAG
Source organism: Boloria selene (assembly GCA_905231865.2). Classification (NCBI taxonomy): domain Eukaryota; kingdom Metazoa; phylum Arthropoda; class Insecta; order Lepidoptera; family Nymphalidae; genus Boloria; species Boloria selene. The sequence goes on from HG993132.1 coordinate 1,535,978, forward strand.
AGTCACGTACAGGATTTATATTTTTGTAGATGTTAGAAATAAAAAGTCTGGGATTTTGTTAAAAATTCAATCCTTATAAGGTTTTTGGTACCTTTGGTACTATACATTGTTTAAATAAATGGAAAGAAAAAGGCAAGAAAAGCCACAGTAGGTCACTAGTTTTGTACATATTTTAATTTCGCCCTACACGACTATTTTCTCGCACGTTGGAATGCAGATAAGTGCCTTCGGTAAAGTTTCCAATATCAAGTTTGGGATTCTTCAAAAATGAAACAGCAATATGCTAAAAATATTTTGATACCAACTTGAGAAAGTTTGTTATGTAAATTTTATATATATATATATATATATATATATATATATATATATATATGTACTAGCGACTCGCCCTCGCTTCTCTCGGGCTCTTCCCTAGATTTAGCACAGGCAAAGCCGCGGGATCAGCTAGTTATGCATATAAACCTTCCTCTTGAATCACTCTATCTATTAAAAAAACCGCATCAAAATCCGTTGCGTAGTTTTAAAGATTTAAGCATACATAGGGATATAGGGACAGAGAAAGCGACTTTGTTTTATACTATGTAGTGATAAATTTATAATATTTACCTAAATATTTTTAATTTATGTAACTAACTGCATAGTATGTACGTAACCTATAATGTTGTGCATACCTTTAAGTTAGAAGTATGTATATATACAAAAAATTTTTTTTTCAATGTTTTAGTTATTAAGTTTGTGTAGTATATTTCTCTAGTTGGTAAGCCTTACGTAATAAATAAAAAAAAATCTAAGACCCACACAGTGTCTTCTCTGCACGCGATAACCTCAGAAACTACTGAGCGGTTTTTTATGTGGTTTTTACCAATAGGTAGAGTTATTCATGAGAAAGGCTTAGATGTAAAATTCATAAGGTTCTGTATTCATTCACTGACATATGAAGATTCATTATATTTGTAGAACAACTACTAGACATGGAACTACGAGTACATAGGGACATACCCTAGCATAGCGAGATTATTTATTACATTAAAAATAACGTCTTATCTTCTTAGCTATCTTTATCTAAAAAATCAAAAATTATTAAAGTCAAATGCGATTATCAAATCAGTTGAATGTAATCGCGTAATTAGATTTTGTGTTCCAAATAGCAAAAAGTTTTACGCTTTATTTATCATTTTTTTCTGTATTCAGAAACGGACTTTGGTATTTTTTCTTAAGTAAAAAGCTTAATATTAAAAAAAAAAACAAAAGATGTCTCTAATAACGGTTTAATATTACATGTAAGTTTCTTTTAAGTATTGAAACAAAAATACAAACAAAACAAAAAGGTTTAATACAATTTTCCTTATAATCGATCAACATTTCAAGATAAAAGGTGAAAGAAATATAAGCACACATGTAATTTATGTAAACGGGGGCAGTTCGTGCCGGATACATTACTATTCTTATCTTCCGGAAACCGAACCCGGAACCCTTCGAACGTTTAGCACTTGCGTTTGTTGAAATGGAATTTCGAGAGTAAATATTTACATCCAATTAATTGAATTAATGATTTATTTTTGAATGATCAAAGTAGTTGCAATGTTACCGACTATCGGCCGCACACCTTTAAAATAGGGTTGCCGCGTACAAAAGAAAAATCATTTTTTCTTAAATCTTAGTAATTTTTTTTAATGTGGTTTTAAGGGAAAAATTAAAAGTCTTGTAAATTGGAAATTTTAAGAAAATGCAATTGACGACTTTCGTTGAGTCATCTAGTATATTAATTGAAATACCCATTTTTAAAATAACTGAGTATTTTTTTAGTGTACACTAATAGCAAAGAACGAAGAAAAAGTATTAAAAATTAAATAGGTACAAAATCAATCACCCCTACTATACACTTAGGGGTGAATTTTTACTTACAAGCACAGTTTTTTGTTTATAAATGACGGAGTTCTAAAGAAACATGCGTAAAATAAAACAAACAATCGTATTGAGAACCTCCTCCTTTTTGAAATCGGTTGAAAAATAAAACTTAACGGTAGGTTTATTCTAAAAATAAATAATACATGTGTAACAGTCTAAAATAGTATATGTGAAATAAAAAAAGATTGTAGATCGTATAGACTATCAGCACAAGGATTAAACGCTTTAACGAAAGAGTAATGAAATACAAAAATAAACTTTACGAGCTAAGTTTACTCTACCGAGTGCTTTCAAAAGCTTCTTAATATACATTACATTACATATTTGTCTCTTCAAAGAAGGATTATAATACATACGATTTTGTACTTGAAAGTTTTTAATAAAAAAAACGCGAGCTTATGGTTCGATTCACATTTAGTAATATCACAGATCACATAATGGTAATATATAAAAACTACTAGCGATTCACCCTTGCCTCGAGTTAGTCCTGTCCTTAAAATTCGTACAACAAAAAAAAGAAGGACTTTCATACAAACTTGCGAGAGCTTAGCTTAGACATCTGAGTTTAACAAATAAATTACCCCAGCGGGACTCGAACCAGCGACCGCTGGCGTAAGTAAATAGGGTCACTACAAACTGCGCCAAACGTGTCTTCCGTAGAAGACGAACGTCAACTAATAAGATTTACGGTGACATGAATACCACTGATCTCTAGCAGTTATTCGTAAGCAAACATCTTTAACCTCAAAATAAATTTTATAACAACCAATTATTTTCCGCCATATAATAATTTATTGTTAATTTATAATAAAAATATGAGAAAGCCCTTACAAATGTGCACCATAAGTCATTTCTGTTGATACTTCATGCAGTAAAATGAAAATTATGACATACTCAAGGTTCATTTGAATAACGGACAGACAGTTTTTTTATATTCATATTATGTATGTATTTGACGTTTTCACAAACAAACAAGACAACTAGATATTTCTCATACTCGTAAGTAAATACTGGTTCTTAATATTATGTAATTTTATTTACATTTACTAAGTTATTGAACTTCTTATATTAAAAACACGACATACTCGTAATATGTACTCTTGTCTTGTCTGATTGAACGGCCCAAAGTCCATATACCAAACATCTAAATTTTTGCTTCTTTTTCGTGAAAAACATACATAAGTTTTTAAGAAAAGGATTTTTTAATAATATTCCTACTTGTTTGTACGATTATTTTATTTGTGAGAAATTATTAATTCCAGTAAACGTAAACATGTACCTACTATAGTCTTAAAATGGATGTTTGTGATAAGTATTCTCTAGTTCTGATGACAGGGTAAAGTGAGAGTAAAGTGATACTCTATACTTGCTAACAAAAGCTTGTACTAGCAACTTACCCTCGCTTCGCTTGGGTTCGTCCCTAAAAAATGAAGGATATTCATATAAACTCCTTAATCCGACCCTTTCGCAAAATCCATTCTTAGCGGACGTCTACTAACTATAAAGTACCTCCCTGCTGAATTTCATCTTTGTATGTCAAGCGGTTTTCGATATTTCATGATGACCGAGTGAGTGAATAACCTTTTGGCTTTCGCTTTTATAAATTTAGAATTATGTATTTAAAAATTTTAAAGTGTAATAAAATATATTGTTAAAACAAATAGCACTTGTTTTGTATCACGTCAATACACACGAGCTCAAGAAGTGCCGCCTTATTAATATTATACGAGTAAGTGCAAATATATTTTATAATGTGTCCTTATTTTAAACAGCTATAGAGCAATTGAGTGACCCAATTTTTGCATAGAGATGTTCTAAAAGACGTAGAATGACGTATGTAACGTCCTCGTGACCGATTTCCGCCACTGAGGCATCATAATTAAACTAGCCACCTTAGATAGAGTACACAATTGTTCGCACAAACTTAAATGTACACAATATTTATAAATGAAACTATCTTTTCGGATTTTGTCGCGGAGAGACTCTCCCGTGACCATGATTGCTGTAAAGCATTTGAAACGTCGGTAACCATAAATCAAAATAATTCCGCGACAAAATCCGAAAAGATAGTTTCATTTATAATGTCAAATATTCACGTAAACCTAAGAAAGTATTATGTAGTCTCAATTTATTACTTTTCCATCTGCCTTTAGCTCTTCCGTCAACTTTCCAAGGGCTGCTATTGAGAAGTCCTTGAGATAAAAACTTAATAACTAAACGTGAACCAGAAAATCCCCCCGAGTCACAACAACCCGATGTTCCCTTCTACTACTGTGGGCGCGGAGTAGGCGAGGCAGCAACCCCTTCGGCAAAACTTCCGTCAGGTCGTCGTGATAGAGTATGCGATTCTTCGATATATGGATTCCCTTTAAAACGAGAGAGATTTTGAATTTTAGTGGTTAATTTATAGGTGGTAAGTCCCGCATAATGCATATATATGCTGGTAGTATAGGTAAATGTATTTCTCAAAGAAATAAAGGTTTTCAGCCTGAGAAATTAATAATAAAACATACGCACTCACACAATTGATTTAATTTTATTAATTTTCCTTATCTTATCCTTAAGTATCAAACATTGGGTGGATGTTGGTTCAAAAAAATATACCTCATGAAAATTGAACTTGTGACTAGTAGCATATAAATTCATTTGCTAAAACTAATGGAAGTTGACCTTATCGTTTTATTAAGGAACATAAAAAAAAATTATACGAATTGGTCGAGCCATTCTCGAGTTATGCGCTTACCAACATTCATTTTTATTTACATAGATAGATGAGTATGTATAAATTGAAGTGTCTCTTTTTAATTTCAATTTCATAGCTTTTCACTAAATGCATTTGAAAGTATACGGTACTTACGTCTAATAATCAATTTTTAAATTTTTGTATGTTTGTCTGTCTGTCTGTTTCTTCAGGCTAATCTGAAACGGCTGGGCCGATTTTGACGCGACTTTAACTTGCAGATAGCTATTGTAATTAAGAGTATCTTGGGCTACTCAGTTGGTAGTGACCCTGCTTTCTGCGCTAGCGTTCGCGGGTTCGAGTCGCTGTCCGCTGGGGGCATTCATTTGTTAAGCACGAATGCTTGTTCTACAGTCATGGGTATTTATATTTATAATATTATGTATGTATTTAAAAGTTATATGTAGTATATCAACTATCTGGTATCCGTAACACAAGCCTCGTAGCTTACCACGGAACTAGATGGCGCTGTTGTTAGAATGTCCTAAGATATTATTTATTATCTATTTAACTTTTGCCTTAGTCAGAAGCTTCTACCAATGAGCATAAGTATATCACATGATGATCACCTTCATACTATAGCAAAGAAATGTACTGTTTAAAGTTTATTTTAATTGTGATCGCGTGCTCTGACGCTCATGTGACTGACATGACTACACTACAATATAAATAAAACTCAATTTCAATGTACCTAAAAATATCTGTGGGTTGTTATTTTTGTACTTGTCTCATAAAGCAATAGTTTGAGCAGTCATTTTATTTTCTTAAAGCCACATATTGATTTAAAGTCCATTTTTTACATATTATTTGGAGATAGTCGTAGTCTACTGATAACAATAGACAGTCAGACTGTATTAGTATTAGGAATTGAATTTGTGTATATTTGTGTACTCTCTATCCATCTTATTCTTCTTTGAATTTGCAAAACGTGGGTAAATAACTAGGCATTTATTAAACAATGTTAGCAATCTCAACATTATAGATAAGAATTATTATAAATTAATCGAACGATAAATAATAACGAAAAATGTAAAATTTTTATAACGGCGTTAGCGATAAGTGATAGATAGCTAACCAAGCGGAATCGCTATCTATTTTGTTCATGCAGACGTTTTTCGGACATTCTACAACCGCTATCGCTAACAAAAGCTATATGCAAGTAATATGTCTATCACGTCTAATGTGTTCAACGTATATTTAGTTGGTAAAAACTTCTACAAATGTATTTTAAAGTCACCATCGAAAAGATTAATATTTTGAATTTCAAATATGAATGATATTTTCATATTTTCTTAGAAGAATAAGTCCCGCTGAGTGTCTTTCGTCAGTTCTTCCAGAGGTTTCTTCTTTCCGAAATCGTAGTAGACTCATAACGTTCAGTAAAAAAAGTATGTTAATTTTATGCTGAATGAAGTATTTTGAATTTGAAAAAAATTGAATAAGTGTAAAAGTGTGGTATTTTAGAGGGTAAATCCCCCAGACCGATTTCGGTCAAGGGCCTAATCTCTTAGACACTACTCGTAACAGCATAGGAGATATTATAGTCTACACTCTCTCTTTATCTTCATGAAAGAGAACAACTAGGCACGATCGATGACAATTCCTGTGCATGTTAGATGACTAGACAGGAAATCGAACCTAGAACCCACAGATCTACAGTCATACAAGATAGCCATTTAACCACAGAGGCAGTTACTTTATTGTAATACTAGCGACTCGCCCTCGCTTCGCTCGGGCTCTTCCCTAGTTTTAGCACAGGCAAAGCCGCGGGATCCGCTAGTTATGCATATAAACCTTCCTCTTGAATCACTCTATCTATTAAAAAACACCGCATCAAAATCCGTTGCGTAGTTTTAAAGATTTAAGCATACATAGGGATACAGGGACAGAGAAAGCGACTTTGTTTTATACTGTGTAGTGATGAGCACACTAGCAGTCTCCACCAGGTTTACTTTCCCATTTTTTTTATTTGATATCAAAGAAAGATAGGACTCGATGATGAATCAGCCTAAACATACGTTTTTATAGATAGCATTGGTGATATTGAAACACAAAGTGAAATAAAATATATAATTAGATATTTCATCAACAAACAAAGAATTGAAAAAAATATTTTATTCATTCATACATAGGTACATTAAAACTTGTTTATCTTTTTATAGCGCTGTATATTTTTATGCTTTTGAACAATAGATGTAAAAAAGAATTAAAATATGAAACAATTTTTATCTACAGGCTGTTTAATTTCATAAAAATTTTATACATAATCATAAAATTCATCTTTTTTTGAAGTACTTAGGCTAAAATATTATTTATCTATTTGTCACAAGGCGAATGCATGTTTAAGTCCCACGGAATGTTTTTATAATAAAAAAATAAATTAAATAAAACAAAATAAGCTACTAGGCTTCTTTTATGGATCTACTAGATCTACCAAGTCGGAAATCTACCAAAGATTTTTTTGACAACGCTATAGCTAATCAATAACTTAAAAAAAACCGGGTGACAAACAGAGAAGAAGAAAGTACCGAAATATTTTGTCTTTGCTATTTATATATAAAAAAAAAAAAAAAATTCTTTTTAAAGTAGGTTTATTTGCATATAATTTTTTTTTTACCGACGTTTCCTTTTTTATCAACTTTTCTCTGCAATGTTAAAGTTTTTTAGACCGAACTTAGACCGCTTCGAGCATTCGATAAGTATTAAATGCATAGCAACTAAATAAAATAAATACCAACTGAATTGTTTTATTGATATAATAGTATCTTATGGATAACAAATGTCTAGAAAAATAATATGGTTAATCCAATTATCGTGCCAGAAGTGGCGCGTGATAATAATACGTTTGAAATCTATTTACAATTGTATCGATTATTCGATATTGGCTTGTAAAGCCTATTATGCCATAAATATTATAAATGTGCAAATTTGGAAGGCTGTTTGTAAATCGGTCAAGCCAAAACAGCTGAACGAATGAATAAAATTTGGGATAAGTAATTCAAATTAAAATATTTTATTTAACATGAAATTATTACAATTTTTTACTGAACGTCATGACTCTACTACCAAAAAGATGCCTGTGACCTGATAAGAACTGGCGAAAGAGATAGATTAAAGTCTAAAAAGGAAATAGGTTAATTTTTAACGCAGATAATGTAGGTTTGGCGAAAAACGACTTATCAAAAATTGGTATGTGTAAGAGGAAATAGTAATCTATATTCTTAACTAAGTATATATTTTTGTATTTTATCAAAACCTTCAACTGTACCAAAATACATACCTCTCAGTACATATGTATTATATACTATACAGGTCTACTGTTATATTCTATCTTAGATTATATTTTACCTAGGTTAAGAGAATCAACATAAACCCATGAGATAATTTAATGTATATAAATAACATTCACACCGTGAACCATCGGACACCGTGAAATGAGTTTCCACAAGTAGTAAAGATGAAAGTTCAAGACAATCCTATCATATACAACAAAATACAATAATTGAATCCATAATATGTTTAAATCCATTATACGTTATTACTAAAAATACTGACAAACAGACGAGCACTTAGTTGAAGAAAGTCCATAGTTACTAAGTATAAAGTCGCATAAGTAATGAACAAAGTCAATATTGCCAAATGGAGACACGGTTTATTTATCCCAGGCCACCCACAACGTTTGTACGCAGAACCAAGCTTCCCCAGGTACCGCCAAGGCCAGTAGGACACGTTCCAAACAAAACAATGGTAAGAGCAAGTTGTTATGGTGTTTATAGTGTTCCTTATATTGTTTTTTACTAATAATGATTTAATTGATGACTTCTTTCGCCAGTTCTTCTCAGGTCAAAGGTTTCTTCTATCCGAACTGTTGGTAGACTCATGACGTTCAGTAAGAAATTGTAACAATTTTTATGCTGAATAAAATATTTTGATTGATTGATTGTAAGTAGGCCTGATAGATTGTCTGTAGGGCTTTAGGTTGAATATAAAGGTATACCAAGAACATTTAAACGAAGAAGTTTCCGCTAGTTTTTAATGGGTAGCGCCAGTTTTTTCTTTTTTGGAAAATAAATAATAAGTTATATTAAACAAGTACACAAAAAATTTTATATTTGACATTTTAAATCAATGTAAACTTACTTTTTAGATTTTTTGCAAATTAGTTTTGATTTTTGGGAAACGATTTTTCGATTGTTTTATAGCAATCACGATCACGACAGCGATTAAAATTTAACGGCGACTTGAAGTTTATATATCTAGTTGATACATATTATTTACACACTAAAAATACGAAGAAATAATTCAATTTAATATGAGTTTTGTATCTAAATTACTTAGATGTCGAGACTTTTCTATAATTACAAATAACAGTAAATACAATACGAATTCGAAGACACGTTTAGCTCAGTTACCCTACTTTTTGCGCGAGCGGTCGCGGGTTTGAGTCCCGCTGGGGGCATTGATTTCTTAAAATTCGAATGTTTGTACTTCAGTCATGGGTGTTTATATTTTAATATATGTATGTATTTAAAATTTATATATTTGTAGTATATCAACTATCTAGTATCCGTAACACAAGTCTCGTAGCTTACCACGGAACCAGATAACGCTGTTTTAATAATGTCCCAACATATTTATTTATATATTTATCAAATACATAATACGAGTAAAAAGTCCAATACAAGTGTACGTAAATATAGCCTTAATGAGGTAAATAAAGACGGCGCCTGTTGTGTTTACTCCCGACTCCTACACCGATATTATTCCGGTTATGCAGGTCAGGGTTCAACATTATTTACATTATCTGTTACTATGTTGCATCGTTCATCGACTTATTCAAGACTAGCGACTTACCCTCGCTTCGCTCTAGTTCGTCCATTCGTTTTAACGCCTAATAGAGATTTCCTAGAGATGAGATATCTGTTTGCAGTAAAAAGTGTAGTAAGAAATAATACTTTCTTAGGTTTACGCGAATACTTGACATTATAAATGAAACTATTTTTTCGGTTTTTGTCACGGATTTATTATGATTTTTGTTTCACGACGTTTCGAATGCTTTACAGCAATCATGGTCACGGGAGAGTCTCTCCCGAGAAGATAGTTTCATTTGAAATATAGTAAGAATCATATAGGGCATTAATTGTTTACCGGAATAACCAGCTATCATCAAAGCAACTTACATCAAAATATGTCTAGACAGCAAACTAAAATTCGTATAACTGTGGATTCGACCTTTAAATCTGATTTTCCAAAAAACATTTTATGTACAAGTTCAACTCAGTTACAATTTTGTTAAATGTATAGATTTCGGATTTGAATTAACTTGTTATTGTTACATTTCCTTAAAAAAACTAGCTAAGTATTCATCGTTTTTCTAAGACGACTAAATTCGGACATTATCTGTAACGTCCTTTTACTTAGTACATTCTTAGATTTACCTACACAAAAAAGGAAGAAGACTATTAGGTATAGTAGTTTTTATTTTACTATGTTAATCGCATTTCATTAGACGACACGTTTGGCGTGGTCGCAGGTTCGAGTCCTGCTATCCATTCCATAGGTTTATACTTATAATATGTATGTATTTAAAAATATATGTGTAATATATCAACTATCTGGCATCCGTAATACAAGCCGCGTAGCTTACCACGGAACTAGATGGCACTGTTGTAATAATGTCCCGACGTATTTATTTATTTCAGATATACAAAGCAATTTTTATATTTGGTCGCGGTTTTATTTTACATTTTCGAGTCCATCAATACGAATGCTTACAGTATATGACTTGAACGACTATTGCAAATCGCAATTAACCCAATTTAAATTTATAGCAGCAGACAACCAACATTACATTATTAACATACATTAAAAGCTTGCTTGGTCTAAATTACAAGACAAATGATAACAGCCGTGTGGTCTCCAGGGGACTGACATTGTCAATCTATTACATCTAAAATATGTAAATCCCCAGCCTATAACTGATGAAAAGTCACGGTACAATGACTTAGAACCGTTATTTAATAAGTTACGAGATTATATTATGAATGCTTTCTTACGCATTATACGTAAATATTATTTATCGATCTACAAATTATAAACCCATTATAATGAGAGCTTTTACTAAGTCATATGACAGACTGCAGGAAAGAAAGAAAAATTAGGTGAAAATATTATTACCGTTAATTATTACAAAATATTTTTTTTCTAAGTTTTACTTAGCAAAAATACACAGAGAACAATTATTTTTTGGTTCTAGTGTCTCCCAAAATGCCCAAAAATGGATATAATGGCGTTCTCGAATCTCGCCTAAGTCGGTATATACAAATTCGAAAGAGCCATACATAATAAACGTGTCTTGTATTCATCCCTTTTTCACGTCCCACTGCTGAACACGGGCCTCCCTTCAATATAAGGGGGATTAGGCCATAGTCCACCGCGCTGGCCTAGTGCGTGTTGGCGGACTTCACATGTCTTTCGAAAACTTGCTAGGTTCCCTCAAACATGCAGGTTTCCTCACGATGTTTTCCTTCGCTGTAAATTATATGTCTTTATATGACTAATTTCAATTATAGTATAATTGCAATTGGTCATATTATGTATAATTATTAAAACCAAAAAAAATTGTGAAGGAACGTTTGTGTACTAAACACAATTGTATAGTGTAACAATTTTTATGCTGAATAAAATATTTTGATTTGATTTGATTTGATTTAAACCTATATTTAAGTAACAAAACGCTTGTAAAGTTTATTACATAATTAAGGTAGTTCTAAATTAAATCTATTTTGAGGTCTAATAATATAACCGGTCAATTTTAGATAAAGAATACGAGGCAAGGAAATGGGGTTTTCCTTATTGGTACCAGGTAAAGCCCCAATCAAGAAAAAGATTCCAATGCTCTCAATTATGTTTGCCAATCCATTATCAATACATATAAATAAAATTCAAATGACTGATCTTAATTCAAATTAACAGCTTTTCAATTTAAAAAAAAAATCAATTTATAAGTTGTTGTCGGTCTGTCTGTTTGTTCCCACTAATCTCTGACACGACTAGACCGATTTTGACGGGACTTTCTTCTCATACATAGCTAACGTAATAAGGAGTAACTTAGGCTTCTTTTATTTTATTATAAAATTATCAAAAGTTACGCCCAGCGAAGTGTGTGTTTGTTTGTTTGCTTGTATGTTTCTTTAGTTGAACGCGCTAATCTCAGGAACTACTGGTCCGAATTGAAAAATCATTTTTGTGTTGGATAGTCCGTTTATCGAGGAAAGCTACAGGCTGAGTTACATTACGCTACAACCAATAGGAGCGGAGCATTAATGAAAAATGTTGGAAAAACAGGAAAAGAAAAATATTTCTTTTGATTTTCAGCCTTTTAAACGGGCTAGTTATGGTATAAAATTTCATTCACAAGAAATATTTTAGATTCTTACCGTATAAGAGCATTTCCATTTATTCTCAACTCATCTTAGTGTTTTCACTCAAAATCTGCAAGAAACGGGTAAGAACCTACATACTTTTCCCAGAACTACGGTTTGTGTTTGTTTAAGCTACCGATATTATTAATTAAATTAAAGTATTATAGTAATATAAATTTGTACAGTAAATGTGTAATAATATAATTTTATTATATTCGTATTTGTAGTATATTCAAATATCTTAATGAATATAATATTCCGTATCGAAAAACGCACACGAAAAAATATTTAATATAAAAAAATTAAAGCAAAAAATAATATTAAAATCTTAAACCCATTTATTCTAAAATAAAATAAAAATTATGTTAAAATTTTATTATTATTTTAACATAATTTCATTATTTATAAATATGGAAATTATGTTAAAATAAAGAAATTATGTAAACATATACTTAGATTAAAATACTTTTTATCTCCTCATTTAAATCGCGCCCTTCTATCTTATACTATTTCCTACACCTTAAGGTTGCCTGGAAGAGATCACTCTTTTAGCGATAAGGCCGCCTCTTGTGCATTTCATCTTTTTTTTGTATTATATCTCTTTTTTTACTGGGTGTACAATAAAGAATATTATTATTATTATTATTATGATCAAGTTTTCATTGTTCGGACTAAAATCTTAAGACAACTACCGCACCGGTCAAGCACCGAAACAGGACACGAAACGTCTGAAATCTAAATTGAAAGAGCCCTAAGAATCGGCTTTTGTATCTATAATAATTACTATTTCAATACAATTTTCCAAAAAAATAAGTCCGGATCAGATATTGCTATTATACAGTCACTAACAATAACTATGGGAAGGAATAAACTAACCTAGTAAATAAGCAAATAAATTCAGTTATGCGGAAAACGTTGCCTCAACGTAATGAAGAAGTCATATTGTGTTCTAGGATAAATTCTTACTGATATTAAATAACTTCTTGGAATGTCCAACCGCAGTTCTATTAATGTTTGTTTTTTAAGCACGTCTACAGTTTTAGCGCAAACTCAATTTTGTAGTTTCATTAGTTAGCAATACAAGCGTCACTGATGTCTTGAAAAAACAGGCAAGCTTATTAGTACAGTTTTTAGTTATTAGGTCAATTTTAAGTTTATATTCTATGGTATAAATATTAATATCTCACATAAATAGTAACAAAAACGGTAGGTTAGTTGTAACTAGTCTACCACTGCGTTTACACCACGGAATAGGTAAAACTATCATCTTTTCTGTGGTTTACACCGACGGGAGCGGGTTCAAATCCCGGGATTCCCACCTCTGATATTTTCAAGTGCAAATCATTCGGGAAGCATGCGAATTCCTATTAGTAATAAGCTACTAATCTTGCTCGTGCGATGAAGAAAAACATTATGAGGTAACCTACCTAACCTATATCTAAAAATCTTTCAAGTTTTTTTACTCGTGTGAAGTCTGACAACTCGCACTTGGCCAGCATGGTGCGGCTATGGTCTGATCTAAACTAATTATAATAGAACTATTATAGAGATGAATACATACATCATCACATAAGGTGTGACAGATGTGTAGTTAAACTTAGTAGTCTAGACACTAGACTCTTGAGTGTTGTAATGCAGACAAGTGGTCCTTCGATCGCGATATAGGGTTTCTCTGAGTAGGAGTCTCTTAGTTCCATGATGGGTTTATCCGACAAGAACAAAAATGTCTAAGTCTACTGCCAAACAATTTACATATTTTTAAGTGGAAATACTAACACCTGTATAAGTAATTTAGTTTTTACCAACTTCGTAAAGGTTGTACCACGGAATAGGTAAAAAATCTATCATCTATTCTGTGGGTTATACTAAGTTGCCGATTTTTTGTGGGTATGTTATGTTATTTTAAATAATAGTGGAACGATTTCATATTTAATTTTTTAAAGAATAAGTTATATCTCAAGGTTGATTCGCAATTCCATGTTAACTAATTTAACAATTAATTTTTTTAATTATTAATTGAATAAGTAATTTGAAGTCGGAAAACATATTTTTGTTTTGAATTCGTATTATTACTAATAATAAGAACAACTCTATTAAAATTCTTCTAGCCATGACTTAATTACATTTAGAGATATAAAAAAACTTTAAGCTATTGATACAAATGTAGTAGATAGTGGTAATTTGCCTCGGTGGTTTAGTTGCTAGGAAGTACGGTCATACATCGAGAGGTCCTGGGTTCGAGTCCCGGGACTCGAACCCAGGACCTCTCGATGTATGACCGGTCGGTCGGTTTAATTATCAACCTCAGTAACAGCTCGGATTTGGGAAGAAAAGAGAGCATGTAAAGCCGTCGGTCCTGCCCCTTTGCTCTCAGTGGTCGTGTCGAGTTGTCGTCCCCCCGGAGAATGAGAGTGATAGGAAGAGAGAGTACACTTGTGTACTATAATATTCTCCTGCGCAGTTGGCCAGTCTCAATGAGATTGGCTGCCGTGGCCGGAATCGGTCGGAGAATATTATACATTTATTATACACTTTATATACATATTTATTCAACTTTATTTTATACGCCGACCGCTGACACAGGGCCGACATCTTAACGAATTCTTTAGAATGATCGGGTAAGTGAAAAGAGATAGAAATTTCCACGGAATAGGTAATCTTTTGTATGGAAATTTCACAAACTCGAGCTGTTGAATAAAAAAAGGCAAACTGTGTATAACAGTCACACCAAAAATTTTGAAAAAGTTGGTACCTATTCTGTTTATACACTATACAGTTTGACATCAACATCATGACCATTACAACATTAAATACACTATATTTTAGCGAATACTTCATATTTCATAGCTATGTTATTAAAATATCAATAAAAGCTAAGAGGAAATATTAACGCAAATTAATTAATTACGTTTAAAAATAATAATTTTAAATGATTATAATAATGCTGATAGGTCAGAGGAAAAAAGGCTACGTCATATGTCTTAAACTATCTAAAATAGAAGTTTCCATCCGGATGTATCCTTTGGATTTGTTATACAATAAAATGTTAGGTCTCGTTTACAGCAATAATGTCGTAATTAACAAAAATGAAAACAGACTTCAAAACGTTACAAATCGAAACTAAAAAGAAATTAATTACTTAGTTATTGTTGTAGTCGGTGCCAGCCAAGAAGGACAGTTTTATCCTGCCTTTGCAATGAACTTTCGAACGGATATTTTGATTATATTTACAAATTGATACATTAATTAAATTGTATTAAGATTATTTTGCTTTGGCTTTTTTGAAGTCGGTTAAAAATTTAAAAAAATGCTATACATGACGACACGTTTGGCTCAGTTTGTAGTGACCTTACTTGCTGTGACAATGGACCCGGGTTTGAGTCCTGCTGATTAAATTTAACTTTTTTATTAGGAGCTCTATGTTCGTTTTATAGATATTATTTGTCATATAAATATTTATGCAAATTGTCAAAAAAATTAGAATGGTAATAAAGTAATTCAACTTGAATTTATGGACTCGCTCAAAACTCGATCGCAAACGTTATGCTTAAATATTATATTAATATTTTATTATAATATAATTTTAGATATAATCTGAATAAGCTTATCATAATTTGTAACATAAAAATATGAAAATATTATTTAAGCATATTAATTTTGCTAACGTAGTTTCTAAGACATTAATATCATAATAATAATGATGACTTCGATTTCGGATTTCTTTATGAAAATATCACTCTCTCACGTATTATAAAGCAAAGTCGTCCGCTGCGTCTGTCAGTCTGTCCGCGGTAAACTCTAAAACTACTGCACCGATTTTCATGCTGTTTTCACCAATGGATAGAGTGGTTCTCAAGGAAGGTTTTAGTATATAATTTGTATAGAATTTATATATATATATTACTAGCGGAAACCGCGGCTTGACTCGTGCTAAATCTAACGACGAACCCGGAGCGAAGCGAGGGAGAGTCGCTACTATTTAACAAAATTCATTATGTTAATACATTATTATTTTTTTGGAAAGGCTTATTGAAATAGTCATTATTAATAAATTTTAATGGATAATTTTTATATACATTATTAAATATCCTCAATAATGTGTAAATAATCCTAAATAATCAATCCTCGCAGGCTCTCGGCAGTATTAAATTACAGACGCTTTGAAATCCCCGTTAGCATCTGGCCACCCATCCGGGAGCGAAGCCAAGAAACACACCGGGAGATGGGTCACCTCGGTGGGTGATGTACTATACGAGCTGCTCCTGGTACTTAGAGAGCGTGGACGGTTGAAGCAACCCCATAGCTGTTGGATGGCCATTAATATTAGTTTTCCTATTGTACAAACAATTAAATTTTAAAACACACAATTCGATCTTTAAATTTCGAAATCATTTTTAGGGTTCCGTTTTACCCTTTGGGTACGGGTAACTATAATATACAACTAAAACTCTGCTGTCCGTCCGTCCGTCTGTCCGTCTGTTACCAGGCTGTATCTCATGAATCGTGATAAACAGTTGAACTTTTCACAGATCATCTATTTCTATAGGCGCTATAACAACAAAACGACATGTCTGACGCAGTTTGTAGTGATGTTTGTAGTAGTAGTTTGTACTTTCTTACGCCAGCGATCGCGGGTTCGTGTCCCGCTGGAAGCATTCATTTGTTAAACTCGGATGTTTGTACTCCAGTCATGGGTGTTTATATTAATAATATTTATTTATTTAAAGTTATATAATATGTAGTATACCAACTATCTGGGCCTCAAGTCTGCTATTGCAATGGTGTTACAATTGTCTATCAATGACATCGTAATTGCTACTTTTTGCAATTTTGGTAGTGTACTAATTCAATAGTCTTCAGATGGTGTATCACTGACACTTCAATGACACTTTGCAAATAATTGGTAGTCCCGTACGTAATGACAAGTTAATGATCAAACGTATTGCGTAGTCTGTTAATCTATCTTTTTGGCTTTGTATGATCATTTTACATAATGCTTAGTCTTTAAAACATAAATTGATAACATATATAATCGAACTTAGCCTAAATAAACGTTTTACGAACGCTTTTACAATTGACAAAATTGTCAAAATGACAAGACCATTGATCGACCATTGTAAATTTAGTAGACTACGAAATTTTTGACTAATGGTAATTGAATTAAAATTGCATTGTTCTATAATGACAATTCATGTAAAATAGCAGACTTGAGGCCCTGGTATCCGTAACACAAGATTAGTAGCTTACCACGGCACTAGAAGGCGCTGTTGTAATAATGTCCTAACATATTTATTTAATAATAAAAAATAGAATAAAATAATTATTTAAATAATCCCAGACGATGATTTTTGTCATTTTTATTAGTGATTACGACATCTTTGGAAATACATATGGCCGTTTATAAACGTAGAAATAACAGACACCTTTTAGTGACATAATACTTTTATTTTTTCCCACTTGATACTTCAAAATACGAAGTGAGGTGTTGAGTTTCCCCGACGTTGAAAGAAATAGGGTAAATCTAAATGTATACAAATAAAATAAACAGTCAACAAAACAAGTCTTTTTTTTATTCCTAAATAGTATTAGCTATTGAGCTGATATAAGATTAAGTTTGAGCGGTAGAGTAATGATCTTCGGACTAGCTTTACCACGGTCGCAGGTTCAAGTCCCGCAGGAGGAAATATTTGTGTGATGAGCAGGCAAGTTTGGGCTCTAATCATGGCTGTTTATATTTATAATATGTACCTATGTATGTACGTATCACTACATAGTATAAAACAAAGTCGCTTTCTCTGTCCCTATATCCCTATGTACGCTTAAATCTTTAAAACTACGCAACGGATTTTGATGCGGTTTTTTTTAATAGATAGAGTGATTCAAGAGGAAGGTTTATATGCATAGCTAGCGGATCCCGCGACTTTGCCTGTGCTTAATCTAGGGAAGAGTCCGAGCGAAGCGAGGGCGAGTCGCTAGTATTCTATAAGACAGCAGAACCACGGTCGAAGATTAGTAAAGCAAATGCGTAATTTAATCAATCTTTAAAAGAAGCTCTCAATTTCCTCATAAATATTTCATCGGCAGCTAAAAATAACAGTAAAAGCGTTGAAACTACCCAAATATGACTTTAACTCGCTCTAAAAGCAATGAGATGTTTATGTTTACGAAGATAGATTTATAATAATAAGAGCGAGGCTAGAATTTGACGACAGTGAGTGCGCAGTTGATTTTTGTTTTAGCGGCTGGTGCCGGTTCGATTTCCTCTCTGTGTAAACTTATATTACACTACCTTGTATATTGCTTAGTGGTAATGCGCTCGCTTAGGAGTTCGAGTGGTGTGGATTGAAATTCCGAGTCTCGAACCTTTAATAATCATGTATGTATTCTAAACATCAAACATTCGAAAACATCGTGAGAAAACTTAACAAGTTTGCAAAAGCGCCTACCCTCAACTTGACCATTTTATTGCATATAGCTATACTTACTATAGCTAAATGAAAATCAGCGTAAACAAATTATATTATATATCTATTTTCTCTGAAAAAGCCGATATAAAGACTAGGAATTTACGTGGGAGATATAATGCACAAATCTGTGCTACGCAATTTTATATTATTGATATTGAGCAAATCTTATCATTCACAATCTTATGATTGAGACGTATTATTTATTAGAAGACGTAAAAAATAGCAATAACATACAAAATGTAAGCAATATTTTCATTGGGATGCTGCATGCTCTTCACTACATAACAAAGTCCTCCGCCGTGTCTATCTGTCTGTTCGAGATAAACTCTAAAACTTCTACACCGATTTTTATACTCTTTTCATCAATGGATAGGGTAGTTCTCGAAGGAAGTCTTAGTATATAATTAGACAAGTTTTTTTCAATAACTAGCGGAATGCGCGGCTTCGCTCGCGCTTTATCTAGGGATGAGCCCGAGGGCGGGTCGCTAATTCAAAATATAGTGAAGCGTTTAACCGTGTAAATCTTACATGTTCGAATTTTATTTGCGGGTTCATAAACGCACGAGTCTTATACATTAGATATCTGTATTTTCATTATTTAAAAAAAACACCTTTAGTACGTAAAGCACTAAACACATAAAATCAATGTTTCCTTGAGAGTTTTAGAACTATATAAATAACTCCAAATAATTGGGGGCAAGCCAGGAGAAATGGCTAAGAGAAATTTATCTATTTAATTTATGTTGCATTACATTTGCATATAACAGTTTATTAAAATACGTAAAATCATCCCATAATAGTAAACTTAATATCCCTAACAGTACTAAAATCTGAAAAAATAACTACACAATATAATTTTCCATCTAAAATTCATTTCTCCAAGCGCTATCAACCCTTTATCAACGATACAGTGGTGGGGATACGTAGAGTTCTACTTATAATGTACACCGTCGCGGTCGCAGTCTCAAACGTTAGCGTGGTTTGAACGGAACGTCGATCGGTAAACAGTGAAGATGTGTAACGTATGTACTCGCGAGGTAGAGCCGGCGCCTAAGCCCGCACCAAAACCGAATAAGACCGTGGAAAGGATGAAGAAAAAGCACAATATTATTACAGACCCTTCTGATGAAGAGAAACAGAAAGAAGTAGCGTATCAGCCAGATCTTCTCGCTGTTTCCACTCAATACTCCAAATTGGCGTACGACATTTTCAAGCAATGTGTTGTCACACTGCAAGAAACTAAAGCTTACGCGTAAGTGTTTTAAAATTTCACTTTTTAAGTATTTTTTTAATTATTAACGCGAATTATTTGTCAATTTTTAATGTTTGTTGAAGTTATACGTAATCTCTTAAAGCCATTATCGATTTGCAATTTCGTAATACACTAAACATTCATTTTAACGATATCCGCTGTAGATATGTACTTGTAGTTTTCCGTCTGTAGTTTTCTGTTTTTAAATTAATTTTTATTTAAGATTCCCTAAGTTGAATTTAAGTATAGCTACAATTAATATTTTTTTGCTTTTACAATCATTTATCCGAGTAAAACTAACTATTGTAAGATTTTAGAAAAATTATCTATGTATCCTAATCTTAGGTTTAAATTTTCAAATAATCCTTTAGGGGTTGAAAAGGGGATGAAAGTTTGTGGTCATCAATCATTTCTTAAGTGAAGGATGTAAAATGTATTTTGGGACGAACCCAACCGAAGAAATGATTAATCGTTATTTCATAAAACATCAAACAAGATGTTGAACTTTACTTACTCTGATTAAACAAGACTTGCAAATATATGACGTATAATGACGTAGTTACAATAGTGATTGAGTTCTACTGGACGTAAATGAATCAAGGCTACGAGCCCGTTAGCTTCGCATCATTCGTCATGCCATCCGTGGCAGATTGGCAGGCAGATTGTTTTAAGGCTCTTTTGATAAGCAATTGAGGAAAATCTATACATATAATTAAATACTGAAATGGATCTGAACGTGAATTATCTATATTTTTAGAACTTTTGTCTGTCTGTTTGTCTGTAACCGCCAGGAAACTGATGTAACTGTAAATCCGGGTCAATATATGGGACTTTTAGAAGCGAAGCCAGGGTGATTCGCTAGTAATTCTATAAAAAAGTCATAGCTATAAGCTCGTTTTTAAATCTTAGCTGAAATCTTTATCTGATCAAAAATAAAAATTTGCAAAATTTTTAAAAAGAAGGCGAAAGTAATTCAAAAGATGAAGTCAAGATAGATTTTTTTACTCTACATTTCGATCTCTACTTTTAAGCTTACTTTTGGGAGGGTTCTAAGTTTTTGTAATTTTTTCAAATATACAAAAACTTTTACGCAGTACGATAACAGCATCACTTGACTGAAAAAAAAAGAAAATATATGATAAGCAGATAAGGTCTTTTCTTGCGAATTCGAAGATAACTTGTAATCTCTAACTGTGTCGTATCACATTTGTGATATAAAACTAGATAACATTCATGAAAAACATCTTAAAAAAGTTTTTGTTTTCATTGTAATTCAATATTATATTCTTCCTAGCCGGCTATTCTCAGCAGAACTGCTGATTCTGCTGAAAATTTAAATTGAATTCTATATTCTCAAAATATAAAAAGTGACGATTAAAATTGCTTGTAAAAGCCTATTTGACTAAAGTATATTTCGATACGATTTAATTTTAAAAAAATCTTTGTCAACGCTCTTTAACTTACAAAAAAATATGTAAATGTGTTTAATATCTACCTACACTTTCTTACCGGGCATTATCACGAACTTCGTCACAAGCTGTTGTATAAAGGAAAGGTTTGGCCTTGTCTCCACATCCGGAACAACAGCGTGACAGAATAATGGTCACCGTATTCGTCTAAAATCTAATCTAGCTATTACTCTAAAAATAGGTTTAATCGATCCATATAAAATTCTTACTAAGTCAAAGTACAATAAATATTTTTCTGGAAAACTTATTATAATAATTTTTATCAATCTGTTTGTCTAATCGTTCTACTATTTTGATAAAATTTAGCGTAAGGACATCTGTTAATACGGTTTACAATACAAGTAAACAATCTCTAAGAGATATAATAACCGTTTATAAGTATCTAATCGCTAGTTTTCTCGTATATCAGTATTATAAGAAAACCTTTTTGGAGTTATTTACGAATCTTCTATTAATTTATTTTATCATCAGTATTTCATCTCCTACAGCCATAGGTAGTGAAAACTGACGAAATATTAAAGAAGTGTTGTACATGCGCCATGTGAGGCAAAGACAAAATATTAGCATAAAATTATTACAATTTTTTACTGAACGCCATGAGTCTATTACCAGTTCGGAAAGAAGAACTGGCGAAAGACACAAAGCGGGATTGATATTGTGAATTAAAAAAAATGTCAAATTCGAAAATTGGTTTTACTTAAAAATAGCATTGATACTCCAAATATTATCAACCAAAATAAGCTCGATCTAAATATTCTTTATAGCCAGATGGCGTCAAAATTAAAACTTTCACACAAACGTGTATAACAACACAATAATTTCGAAAATAGCATCTTCAGTGTCGGCTCATTGCCAGTCATTGCTCATGTGAAATATATTTTGTATAGTACATAATGTGCACGTAACCGTTTACCGGTGAGTGCTAAATAAGTAATTTTGATTCACTAGCCTTCGTCTATAGTTTCGCTTGTTACTAAAAAAAAATCATGTTTAAAAGTAATAGTTTCAAATATAAACAATTGGCTTTAACTTTTTGATGAGAGAACAGTCTCAATCAATATATCTATTTATTTCGACTGCAAATCAGTTCATTAGTTCCAAATTATTGTGTAATCTATACTAATATTATAAAGCAGAAAAGTTTATTTGTTTCGTTGAACGCGCTAATCTCAAAAACTACTGAACCGAATTGAAAAAATATTTTTGTGTTGGATAGTCCGTTTATTGAGGATGGCTATATTACATCACGCTACGACCAATAGGAGCGCGAGGATCAATAAAAAATGTTGCAAAAATGGGAGAAAAATATTTCTTTTGATTTTAAGGCTAAAGGCTAGTCATTCATTTCACATATTTACAAAGGTACGAGTACCATTCTAAGAAATAAGTTACAATCAACTTAAAAAATAAAATTTGTTTGTTTTTAAAACATTTTCGATTACCTTTTATTAGAATAGAGCAACTCCCATCAGTTAATCCTCTACATAGCTTACTAGCGACCATTCAGCCTTTCTGGAGTAATTAAGTAATTTTTCTAATTTATAATAATTAAGGGGTTAATTTAAAAACAAATTATTTTCAAAAAAAAAAAAACATTTTTTATACTTTCCGAAATAATAATTCCTAAACAATTATATATGCAAATATTTTGGAAACGTCCCAACGTCCAAAAGCTTCGAGAAGGTTACCGAATTTATATTTTCAAATGACTTGTCGCTGCCAAAGCTGTACATCTTCGATAAATCTGAAGTACTTGACGCTATCTTATATAGACATCTCAATCTATCTAAACAAACTTATCATACATAACATATCTATAGATACTTCTATACTAATACATATTATAAACGCAAAAGTTTGTAAGTATGGATGGAAGGATAGATGGATGGATGTTTGTTCCTCTTTTACGTAAAAACTACTGAATGAATTTTAATACAACTTTACAATAATATAGCTCATCAGAATAACATATAGCCTACAATTTATAAAGATATTGTGTGAATTGTCCAAAATATGACGAAAAATGTCAAGTAAGTAGTAAAAAATCTACCATCTGCGAGCTATTCTGGCGTGCGCTGCCAAAACCGCTAGAGTTACACATATGTAATGTATGATGGAAATGTTTAACTTAAACAAGCGACTCACCCTCACTTCAATCGGGTTCCTTCCTAGATTTAGCGCGAGCGAAGCCGCGCGTTCCACTAGTTTGTTATATAACTCTAAAAAGTGCATATATATCATCCGTCTAAAGGTATACTTAGATATATAATTTAATAACACAAAACAAAATATTTTATAAAAATTATTGAAAATATTTAAAAAAATACAATAAATTAATTAAAATTCACAAAATATATTGCAAGGTTTCGGTGTCACTCTAGAATTTTTGAAGGAGCCGTGACCATGATTGCTGTGAAGCATTAAAATCTACTCCAAGTGGCGTTAACTTAACTATAAAGAAAACATTTTCTTATTAGTCATCGTTTATTTTTATACAGTCACATGATTAGATATGCATTAAAATATTATCACTAAGCGGAAATCTTAAGTTACATCTGTATGCGGCTTTACTATCGGCAATTAAAGGATGCAATTCGATATGATAGCTATCTCACTTGTTGACTGTAATAGGATTGAGACGCCAACTGTTTGCAAAACGACTCTTTAAACTCTACATTATGAAAAGATATATTAAACTGACTAACTAACTAATAACAAGGTGTTTCCTATCAAATTTAAAGTTTTTAGCACAAAAAGTGAAGGACTTTCATACTAACTTGTGACCTCCTTAATCTGACCCTGTCGCAAAATTTTGATGAGTGAGTGACCTTTCGCTTTTATATATTTAAGATGTCTCATTGCGACTTCTAATGGGAATTAAAAGATAGTTTGAATTTATGTAATATATTAAAAGATAATTTTAATTTAATAAAATTAATTTATTTAACTATCGAATAATCTTATTAGTCTATAGATTACCACCTGTTATACTTTTATAGAGAAAAAACTAAAAGAAATTCAATTTTCGTGTTTTCGATCCATAGAAAAACAATGGCAAACGAAAATGGATGTATAAGTTTGATAAATAATGATTTTTCGACCAATGAATATTATAAATAAAAATTATTTGATTATTATCCAAAACTGTAATATATATATATATATATAAACTTTAGTGTAGAATGCTTATAACTTGTATTTCCTGTACAAGGTTATCTTATATCTTCACTAGCTGCGCCCCGCGGTTTCACCCACGTAGTTGCCGTTCCCGTGGGATTACAGGGATAAAAAGTAGCCTATGTCCTTTCTGAAGGTCTTCTCTATCTGTGTACCAAATTTCATCGAATTCGGTTCAGCGGTTTAGGCGTGAAAGCGTAACAGACAGACAGAGTTACTTCCCCATTCTTGTTTAATAACTGCACACCTAAAATTAATATTTTCTGTCTAAAATTATCATAATTAGATTACATTTAATACAATCTCATAAGATTTTAACCAATTTCAAGCCAACAACGATAAATCGATCTATCTACGATGAATTAATATCGGTTCCTACAATTTCCACACGACTCTACCGTCTCTACCACGTTTCAGAGTTACATGTCATTGTAACAGTCGTTTCATTTAACACCAGATTACCCCCCTCATTGCAGTAACAAGAGCAATCATAAACAGACCTACGTGCGTTCTTTCACGTATTTCAGCACGTATGCTTGCATCAGACATTGCAATTTTTTTTGCTCACTGATATGCAACGACTATACATATCAGTAAAACTATGTAACATTCCTACTCCTTTTCCCACTCCCACAGTTCAGGACTATAGAACCATTTACGTATATTCCCAAATATATAATAGGCTTTTTGGGTGTAACCCAGCCTAGAGCCCACAAAATCAGAGGTTGTTAAAAATAAAATGAATCTTTTTTTAACCGACTTCCGCAAGGAGGAGGAGGTTATCAATTCGATCGGTATGTTTTTTTATGTATGTACAACGATTACTCTGTGATTTATGATCCGATTTACGTGATTTTTCTTTTGTTTGATGGACAATAGTTGTCATTTGGTCCTATAAAAATTTAATATAGGTTAACCCTGTAGTTTTTATTTTAGGAACATTTTTTTTATTTTTAACCCCCTCCATTTTTTGGTTCTACACTTCGACGACGTATGACACAAGATACTTTCATTTTATAACGTCAAAATTTTCTGAACATCTATATCATAAATTGCTATAATATTCTAAATTTAAAAAATACAATTTTTGAATAAGTTATACCTTAACTATTCACACGGCAAATTCAAATCATTGTTAGTTTTGTTTGAGTAGTTAATTTTTTGTGATTGACCACGCGAGCGAAATCGCAGACGTAACTTTGATATATGGAAATTTAATTTTAGCAAGTTGATTGAAAATTTCAAAGTAATGTCTTTTTGATAATTTTATGCACGTGAAAGTAGGAGTAGGTACGTAAGGAGCTCACTAAATCCATATTTAAAAGGTCATGCAACTCTGGATGAGCACAGGAATCAAACCTGTGACTTTTAAAGTTAGGTTAATTCTTTTATTCATTGATTAATCGAAAAAAATCTTATATTCTGAACAAGTAGTTTTCAATTAGAAATGATTTTAAAGAGTTAAAAATCAAAGACGTACGTATGTGGGTATGATCTATTAACCCATGTTCTCTAAAGAAGGCAGTTAAGCAATCATTAATCTCAATTGGACTGAAGCTAGCACTCTATTGTTATAATATTATCGTTATCAGAGATTGTGACGTCACTAAGTACTAGTGTTCACTATCGGATAACAGCTGCGTAGATTTTGTATTGATGAAAACTGTTTTGTTGAACTAAATGTAAATTTCCGCAAAGAAAAGTCTATGTCCTACTTGACATGTTTGGCTCGATTTTAGTGACCCTGCTTGCTATGCCAGCGGTCGCGGGTTCGAGTCCCTCTAGAAGCTTTCATTTGTATTTATATTTATGTACTGTATGTAATTATTCCGATTATATATGTACTGGCCTTTCCCGCGGCTACGCTCGCGTTCTAAAGACTGAACATCAAAATAAATTTTTCTCCCGTTTTTGCAACATTTTCATTGTTGCTCCGATCCTATTACACGTAACGTGATGTACTGTAGACTGACTGTAGTAGACTGTAAGAATTTTTAATTCGGACCAGTATTTACTGAGGTTAGTGCGTTCAAATAAACAAATAAACAGACATACAAATAAAATTTTCAACTTTATAAATTTATTTTAGTTATACTTTGCACACATTGCACAAGAAGTATACTTATAAAGGGAAATAAAGAGATGTACAGCAGTTAGCCTTTTCCCTATATGAGAGATCGTTTACGCCATCTTGTGGTGGCGAGATTAGTATACAAAATGGTAGACGTATGTACTCTTTAAATACATGTGTATATACATACAAATTCAAACAAACACATCTATATATACATATTATGTACTATTTGCTATAAGCGTTAAGAAAAAATTAAGCTTACAACGACTGAAAATTATGAAAAACGATTTACAAAAATATCTTAGAAGTATAACCTCCTTTTTGAAACCAGAAACTTTTTTATTTCATAAAACAGTAGCAACTTTTGTATTTCTAAATGTAGTTTGCTATTTTCAACTTTTTTGCCGGAAGCAAAAGATACGTTTCGATACTCTAGATATTAAATTCCCCTATAAATATCGTGTTTAGTAAGAATTTAAAATAAGCTTATACTAACTAGCCCAGAAATATCAGGTTACATTTTATTTTAAGTTTAGCTTTCTTCAGGATTTTGCTAACACTTCCCCGAATAACAATATTGTAATCGCAAAGTCCCGTTTAATGTTACCATTTAGAATTATATTACATTTTGAAATTTGAGTGAAGCTTAAGTTTTAGTTAATTTCCAACTTAAGCCATAATAGTTTAGTTAGTCACTGGTCAGTTCACAGAAAAGATTTTTTACCTATTCCGTGGGTCAGTTAGTTAGTCTTAGATTCAAGACTATTTACAGTATTTTTATTTATGTACTACATATACATGAAATTGAAGTGTTTATTTTTAATTTCAAATTAACAGCTTTTCACTAAATGCATATGAAAGTATATACGGTACTTACTTTAAAAAATCAATTTTTAAAATTCTTGTCGTTCTGTCTCTCGATCTGTTTGTTTCAGCTAATCTCTGAAACAGCTGGACCTATTTTGACGGGACTTTCACTCGCAGATAGCTAATGTTATAAGAAGTAACTTAGGCTACTTTTATTTTATTACAAAATTATAAAAACCGTTTAATTTATTTTAACTCACGCCCAGCGAAGCTATTTTCTAGAATTACATTTTTTTCGGTTTTTTCGAAAACAAAATGTAAGAAAAATCAAAAGTTTTGCAAATATATCCAAAAAAATATTTTATTTGAAAAGCCTAATTAAAATACATAAATTTTAGTAATTTGCTTTAATGTCGATTTTTTATGATATTTTAATAGCATCGTCTTTAAATTATGAGAGGAATAGGAATTTTCCTAAGCAATATATCTGTAAGATAACACGTACAGTCGGTGACAAATAAATCAAGAAAGGTTTGATAGCTGCCTATTTATCTCTCTATTGCCTTTTGCTCAATAAACGGCTATCTAATGCAATTTTTTTAATTGGATTAGTTTTCAGAGATTATCACTTAAAAGCAAACTCTACCGCTTTATAATATTTGTATATAATATACAAAAATTCGTACATCTGATAGTTCTAATAAAAGCTTGTCAATTCAATTCAAGTCATTGATGTTCGTCTGTAAACTATGTATACTTAAATTATACCTAGAAAAATCTACCAATTATGACCAGAAATTAATTTATTTATAGAGCTTTTCTAATATATTTTTTTAATTCCAATAAAATCACACACATTCATACTTCTTTTTTTTTGTTTTTAGACCAATGGCATGTTAAAGCGTAAATAATCGTATTTTTATGGCTGTGTTATTTCATTTGTAGAAAAGTCATGGATGTGCGAATTATCAGTCGATCGTTCTATCGTTCACTTATGATTGTATAAATGTTCCTAACTTAAAAATTAAACGGAATTAATATAATAAAAGTGCAGTCTGATGCTGTAATCAGAAGTAAAAAAAAAATTTTGTAATCTATATAAATAAAAATGAATGTTGCTTAGCGCAAAACTCGAGAATGGCTTGACTAATTCGGCATTTTTTTTTTTGTATTTTCCTTAAGGCACATGTAAGGTTT
Source organism: Boloria selene (assembly GCA_905231865.2). Taxonomy (NCBI): domain Eukaryota; kingdom Metazoa; phylum Arthropoda; class Insecta; order Lepidoptera; family Nymphalidae; genus Boloria; species Boloria selene. The sequence continues at coordinate 1,564,493 of HG993132.1, forward strand.
TAATAATAAATAAAAAATAAAAAATCCAAAGTTTGTAAGAAACTTATACTAAAGGGGGTATAAGATGGACCTATGGATGAACCCAAGCGAAGCGAGGGAAAGTCGCCAGTCTATAAAATGATAATTTTAATCAGGCATAGTAAGTTCGTATCTATGGCAACTCCAATCAACAATTACTTGAAGTTTTGTGTTCCAAGTTTAAAGAATTTTTATATGGACATAAGTAGACTTCAATTCTTGGTATTGAAAATTGAATTCTGTCGAAATATATTTCGCAATGTATATCACTTCTTGCACGATTCCGGCAGCTTAAAGATTTCATCAATTTGTTTATCAACTAGTATTTATTCAAAATAAATTACTACGTATTCCGAAATAATAGAGTTTATATTTGAATACTAAATAAACCAATATGTAAACATATACATATGTACAAGTATACATAATATATAAGGCATAGATAAGATATGATTTGATTGACAGATATTGATAAGATTTTCTTAACTGAACAATTTAATAAAAATCTAAACGTTCAAGTGAGATACAATGAAAAATATATGGTAAGTAGCGAACCCAATGGACGTTGTCCTGTACACATTGAAAATTTTTATAAGCTTTTGCTCCCAGTGAAATGTTTTAGTACGCATGCGAAAAACAACGTTGCCTAGCAATGACTTATACTTCATTAAATGTCTAAATGTATAAATAACTAATTAATTCAAAAAATACATTTTGTAGTGGACTAAATTGTGAATCTAAACCATTCTCGAATCCACTCGAACACACTCAAAATATTTCATCAAAATAGGTCCAGTCGTTTAGGAGGAGTTCAATTACATACACACGCACAGAAGATTTTTATATATAAAGATAAGAAAATTCACTAAAAATAATACCTAATTTTGTTATATAATTGGCTGCCATGTGATTTATATGTAGTAGATTTCTAATTTGTGAATATTTTATTATTTATTTGCGATATATTTTATAGGTTCATTTAGATTTTTCAGAAATAACGCATTTCCCCGCAGTTAAATGTATACTATATGTAGACCCGAATTACCAGCTATTATCATACTTATCAAGATCTGTCTTGTGTTCTTATGATACTGTCGTATCCGTACCAGTCAGACAAAAAAATTAAAAAGAATCGATTTGTCGACACATTTGGCTTATTTGGTAATGACCCTACTTTCTGAGCCAGCGGTCACGGGTTTGAGTCCCGCTGGGAGCATTCATTTGTTGAGCTTGAAAGTTTGTACTCCAGTCATAGGTGTTTATATTTATAATATGTATATTGTATATATATTTAAAATTGATATGTGTAGTATATCAACTATCTGGTGTCCGTAACACAAGCCTCGTAGCTTACCACGGTACTAGATGGCGCTGTTGTAATAATGTCCCAAAATGTTAATTCTTTTTTAAATTTAAGGTACAGACTCTACTAAGTTAAAATTCTATTACATATATAGATAACGGTATTTTTTCTATTTATTGATAAGGCGACTGCATTACCATCAAATCGCACTGTCCTGAATACTCAGTGATGCGCGCTATCAGTAAAAACTTACGAGGTATTTCTTTACATTTCTTCACACATATATTGATAATGCTATTTTTTATAATTACAAGCTTGTTAACGTCTTATGGTGCGAATTTGTTTAATGGGGTGTTACGAGAGAATTATACGTATTAGAATCATTATTGATTAGGACCTGCGTGAAATCTGAGAAAACAAAAAATTGAATATAAATTTTATCCGAAAATCAGCTACTTTTTAATGTAAATATTAAAAAATTACACAAAATACTTAAAAGAAAATTTGTTACAATCAAAAACGCTAAGATTAAGTCTGTCTAAGCGAAATTGTTTGATGTATCATACTCGTGGCCCCATAGGGACTAGAAGTGCGTCTACTTAGGAGTGTCGCCCCTAACAGCCACACTTGAGACTATCGTAGACATACATATAGTGATTCTATTTCTATATATAATGCTTTCTAATATTCTAACAGTCTAGTCAGTCTCTCTAGACTAACTTCAAGACTCAAAAAATAAGCAAGGCGGAGTCGCTTCTCAGCCTTGCTTGGCTCTGGTTCGCTCCTGGTACGTTTAAACGGTTACTATATATATTTCTCGGAGATAAGTTATTTTCTCGTAGTAAAAAGTATCACCAAAAAACTTCAAAACTGTACCAAATGTGCCTAATGCATTGTTTTAGTGGTCTAAAACCATCTTCGCATTATTGCCATTCTAATAAAAGTTTTAAGCACATGAGATTGATAGTTTCAAAGTATTTGACGGAAATAGGTACAAAAAATGTTTTACTTATATTTCGATTTATTTCAACCACAGTAAGAAATGCTAATATCAGAGCCATGTACTAGTGATTTGTAGAACTTGTACTTTCTTAAACTATAATTTATTTCCCGTAATCTATTTGTTCCATGCTAGTTTATCATTGCAAATTGCTACACGCGATCCGAATCGTTTAGTTAACGTGTTAAACATCGCACTTTACATACCAAACACGTCTTGCTATATAATTTCTATATGCAAAAAATATCTATATATATAAAAATGAATTGCTGTTCGTTAGTCTCACTAAAACTCGAGAACGGCTGAACGGATTTATCTTATCTTAGTCTTGAAATGTTCGTGGAGGTCTAGGGAAGGTTTAAAAGGCGAGAAAAAATCGAATAATTTCCGGGAAAACCCTAAAAACAGCCCTTTTCTATTTCCCATACAAACGTTTTCTAGAGTCAATTTGAACTTTATTGCTATTCAATAAAGTTCATATTAAATTATAATCACTCACTGTTGTCTAAGCAATTTAGGTGTGTTCCTAACGTCAAAGAGCCAATTTGCAATTTATTACCGCTGCATAAAGTTCAAATTCAATCATATCTATGAAAATAGTCTTCGCGTGCGCTTTGGAGGATCTAATGTCGCGTTCCGAAAATAAACAAAAGTGAATCGCGAACGCGACAAAAAATGTAATAAACTATTAGTAGTACAGATTTCCAATTAATTTGGTCAGCTTAGCGAAACTTTATTTTAGCTAACTTCATTTGTAACTGTATCAGATTATTTTTTTAAGTTTGATAAATCTTAAGTTTTGTCACAAATTAAGTTTCTGAACACAACCATAATATTTGAAATTAGATTTGACAACCAACTAATATGTCAATCATTCTGTCGCACTTCAGAACACGGAGATTTATGGCTTAAAGGTAAACTCCAAAAAAATAAATAAAAAAATCAGAACACGGAAAAAAGTATTACGATTGACGATATTGTGTTACGATCATGGTTACGATATTCTATGAGTGCATCCTTCTTTCTATCTTTGTGAGTGACGATTACCGCTACGTGCGCGAGAACTTTCTTTACTTTTGTGATCTTTTGTGATAGTGACATTCCAAGTAGTGTGCTCTTTTTTTGTTGATATTTCGTGATAGTGACACTTTACTGTTAAGTTACTGTTAAGTGAGCGATAAATTTTCTCACTTTGATTAATTACGTTACGATGCCGAGGATACTTAGGTCGTCGCAGTCAATCAAATGTGCGAAGAGCTACCTCACGTGCTAAACGCATTGATGACCAGAGAGAGACAGATCAAGAAAATAGTCGTATTGCTATGTCAGAATTGCGTTATTTAGTGAGTGACAATGAAGTGGATAGGCTTAGAATGCAACGAGTTCGTGCACATCAAACACAACAACAGCGAGCACGACATAATGAAATTGAGCGAATCCGCAGACGCAGTGCTCCTGTGATTCTTGAACGAGCTGCATTCCACTATGATCCGGCAATTGATTATTGTGCCGACAAATCGGTAACAATTGTGGAAATGAAAATAATTTGTAAATATTGTAAGGCGTTAAAATACACTGGTGAATCTACTGGATTATGTTGTGCTGGAGGCAAAGTAAAATTGCCACAATTGGTCCCACCACCAGGTCCTTTACGCTCTTTAATTTCTGGGATTGGAAATGATTCTAAGCACTTCTTGGCCAACATTCAGAAATATAACAACTGTTTCCAGATGACATCATTTGGCGCTACACATATTATACATACGTTTTGTTTGTTTTGAAATTAATTTATACAAAAGTTTAGGTCTTTTATTTATCGATTGAGGCAGTACGAAGTCTGCCGGGTCAGCTAGTTATAGTATAAATAGTTTTCTAGTATAAGAATAATAGAAACATCTTATAAAAATACTAGCCTTTCCCGCGGCTTTGCGCGCGTTCTAAAGGTTGGAAACCGAATACCTCCCGTTTTCGCAACATTTTTCATTGATGCTCCGCTCCTATTGGTCGTAGCGTGATGTAATATAGCCTATAGCCTTCCTCGATAAACGGACTCTCTAACACAAAAAGAATTTTTCAATTCGAACTAGTAGTTCCTGAAATTAGCGCGTTCCAACAAACAAACAAGCAAACAAACAAACAAACAAACAAACAAACAAACAAACAAACAAACAAACAAACAAACAAACAAACCAACAAACAAACAAACTCTTCAGCTTTATAATACTGTTACGTACTACGGGTTCGGGATCGGAAATTAAAAGCGTTCTCGCACTAAAGATGTTTTATTTACACTTTATACACACGCGCAGTTTGTACACAGCACTAGTTTAATTGAGTCTCTGAGCTCTATAAATCACCACTTTTAACAATTCACTATACTCTTCTTCACCTTTTCACTATTTCGTATCTCTTCGCAATCTTCACTTAGCTCCGAACATCAACTGATCTCTCGACACACTGCCGGCCTTTTTATATGCGTAAATTTAGAACATTCTAGTATCGAAAATTCAAAATGTTTCTAGTAACTTCCAAATCTTTCCTGAAAATGCTTTATCTCTTTTTGACACATTAAAATTTGTAATAAACTGTTCTTGTTATCTAATTGTCAAAAGTTAGAAATTGACATTCGCTGTTGTAAAGCATAGTACATGCGTGCTATTATGACGGGTTCGCACTCTATTCCGCGACACTACCCCCTCCTAAGAAATGCTCGTCTCGAGCATCGTTGTTGCCGTAATACTTGGCCAATCGGTCCACATGCACGATTTTAGCCGGGCTTCTAGTTGTACGTTGAATTCGGAAAGTGACGTCGTTAATTTTCGTTATAACCTTATAAGGCCCCTCCCATCTGGGTTGTAGCTTTGGCGATTTACCCTTTCGTCTCACCGGGTTATGCAGCCATACCAATGAGCCTTCCTCGAAGTTCGTTTCTGTCGCCTTCCGGTCATAACGAGTTTTCATGCGTTCACTTGCTTGTAGCCCTGCATCTCGTATCTGCTCATGAACACTAGTCATTTTCACTCTTAGTTCGCTGGCATATTCGGTGATGCAACTGGGAGTATCCGGCGGGCAACCACTTAATAGATCCGCTGGTAGTCGTAATTCTCTTCCAAAATTTGCAAAAGCAGGTGTTATGGTAATGCTTTCGTGTACAGCAGTCCGGTAAGATAACAGGAACAATGATAAAAACTCATCCCAATCCTTTTGATGTTTATCCACAACCTTAGCTAGATGGCGTTCTAAAGTCTGGTTAAACCTTTCAACCATTCCATCTGACTGCGGATGATGTGGTGTGGTTCGAGTCTTGTGCACTCCCATGATTTTACATACTTCCTGAAATATATGCGATTCAAAGTTTCTTCCTTGATCACTGTGCATTTCTAACGGAACGCCGAATCTGCAAAATACATCTTTTACCAAAGTATTTGCGATAGTTACTGCTTCTTGATTTGGGATGGCAAATGCCTCAGGCCATTTTGTAAAATAGTCCATCACAACTAAAATGTATCGGTTCCCGGAGTTAGTAATCGGGAATGGTCCTGCTACCACTAGTTGGAGATGGTTATCAATTCCACGTGTCTTCTCCCATTTCCGGCACAATACTCCATTGTGTAACAACAAACTGTCCCATTGAGCCCACAAACTTTTCGTAGCGGTACTGTACTGTGCTATGTCAGTCCACTTAGGTTTTGGCCTACCACTACTTAGCAACTCCATGATAGGTCGTATATCTCGGTCTTCCTCTTGAGCTCTCTTCATGGCTTCATCACTCCAACGTTCATCTAACGAGTCTGTTCTAATAATTTTAATTGATTCTAATTCCTTCGCCTCTTGTCTTTGACAGTGCTTGCAGTCGTCTTCACAGGGTCTTCTAGATAGAGCATCGGCGTTGCTGTGATTTTTACCCCCTCGATGTTCTATATCAAACTGGAATTCTTGAAGTTGTTCAATCCATCGTGCTACCTGTCCTTCGGGGTCCTTGAATTCCAATAACCATTTCAGGGCAGCGTGATCGGTTCTTACCAAAAATTTGCGTCCTAGCAAGTATTTCTTAAAATGTTGTAATGTTTTTACAACAGCAAGTAGCTCTCTTCGAGTAACGCAATAATTCTTTTCCGGTTTAGAGAGTGACTTACTGAAATATGCGATAACAACGTCCTGATCACCCTTCCGCTGGGACAATACACCTCCAATACCGATATTGCTGGCATCAGTGTCGACAATAAACTCTCCCTTTGTGTCTGGATACCCAAGGATCGGTGTTTGGCAAAGATGTTTCTTTAGTTCTTGAAAGGCCGATTCACAATTATTGTCCCATACGAAAGGTCTCTTCTCTTCGGTCAGTTTATGAAGTGGTTTGGCGATGTCAGAGAAGCCTTTTACAAATCTTCTATAGTAAGAGCACAATCCAAGGAATGCTCTCACTTGCGTTTTGTCCTTAGGGGTCGGCCAATCTTTCACAGCGGTGATTTTGCTAGGGTCCGTTTCCACCCCGTTTTCCGAGACTACATGTCCAAGGTAATTTACTTGTCTCCTAAAGAATGAGCACTTCTTTGGACTTAACTTTAAATTTGCTTCCCTTAGTTTATCAAATACTGCTTCGAGTTTGTTAAGATGGTCTTCGAAGTCACGTCCCACAATAATTATGTCATCTAGGTAAACAAGGCAGGCTGCTCCTAGTAATCCAGCGAGTACACGTTCCATCAACCTCTCGAATGTTGCTGGTGCATTGCATAACCCGAACGGCATAACCTTAAACTGCCACAACCCCTTTCCAGTTGAAAACGCAGTTTTCTCCTTATCCACGGGGTCCATGTCTACTTCCCAATAGCCACTCTTCAAATCGAGAGTTGAAAACCATTTCATACCACTGAGAGTGTCCAAGGTGTCGTCGATTCGAGGCAGGGGATAACTGTCCTTTTTGGTTACATCGTTGAGTCTGCGGTAATCGATGCAAAACCTTGTAGATCCATCCTTCTTCCTTACAAGTACTACTGGAGAACACCAAGGACTAGTAGATTGTTCGATGATGTTGTTCTTTCTCATGTCTTGGATCATGTCGTCAACTTCTTTCTCCTTAGCCCATGGAATTCGTCTTGGTCGTTGTCGAATAGGCGGTACGTCACCAGTATTAATTTTGTGCTTCACTAAACCAGTTCTTCCAATATCGCCATCATGTTTCGAGAACAAATCTGAATATTGGTAAAGTAAATTTTCAGCTTTTGTCTTCTGTGAACTTGTGAGATGATCTTTGCAGTCATCTAAAAGTTTCATTGCTTGCTCCTTATCCTTGTTAAGCACCTTCTCATTCTGTTGACATCTGCTTAACCAAGCTATCTCTTCGCAACTTCCCCTCTCTGAATAGTTTGCGTAGCGTCACTGGTGTTCAGCACTGGAACCATGGATGTCGAAGTTTTACCTACTACAACTCTTGCTGGGATCCACGAGCTCTCATCTTCACACTTATCTATGATAGCGCAGCACCATTGACTATCTGACTTGTTCTGAGGTATAGCGACAGGTACTAGAGTCTGTGATCTTGGTGGAAGAGCGGTGTCTCTTAAGCAACAAACTTTCCCCTTTACTCCACCACTTATCGGTACTTCTTTATTTCTGCTCTTTAAAACTCCATATTTCATGTCAATCGTACACTGGTAATTTTGAAGGAAGTCTAATCCAATGATGCAATCATCCACAATATCTGCAACTATTGCGTTATGCCAATAGATGTTGTCCCCAATTTTTATAGCTATTTTCCTTTCCCCCCAAACAGGTATGCGCTGACCGGTGGCTGTCATAAGGATGATGTGCCTTCTATCTTGCAAATTGTTATCCGCAATGTGTTTCAGCTTTCGGTTATTAATGATGGTTCGCGAAGCTCCGGTATCCAGTGTCAGTTTACATGTCACTCCATTAATAGCGCCATGTACAACCAAAGTGTTTCCATCTACTGCCTGTTTTATTTCTATCGATGGAGTTGTAGATCCCCCGGCCAGCGTCCTAACTCTGGCCGAGATCAATTTTCCTCTGACTTGATCGCAGGTTGTTACACCAACATCTGACTGTAGTCGACCATTTTTCTTTGTAGGGCAGTTACTTCGAAGATGGCCCCGCTCACCGCACTCGTAGCACTTTGGGTTGAAAAGACGTCTCCGGTTGGATAATCCTCCCGTGGTAGCTTGATGCACCCTCCACGGTCTTGAGTCATGACGCACAGCTTCAATCTCTAGAGCATGAGCGACAGCTTCCCTGAGACTTGTATGGTGCCTTAGGCGTACAGCGGCACGTACCTCCGAGTCGCGAATCCCGTCCATAAAAGCCTGCAGAACAACGGTTTCTATGGTGGATGGCGAGGATTGATATGCCTTCCGTACGAGCCTCTCAATCTCTACGGACCATTGCTGCAGGGTTTCATTGGCTCGTTGTGTACGGTCTTTAATTTGAGCCCTGTATACGTACTCCAGGTGACTATCACCATACCGAGACTCTAAAGCGCTAAGTAACTCACTGTATGTGATCTTTCTGACGGGGTCGCTAGCAAAAAGAGCTTCCAATATATTCAGAGCCTCCTCTCTAAGTGCGACGGTAAGGGCAGATCGGGCTTCATCATCTGTCCATCCACTTGTCTCCTTGATCGTCTCAAACTGAATCTTGAATGCGGCCCAAGAAGATTTGCCGTCGAAGTAAGGGACTTTAAAGATCTTTGCTGATGATGAGCTAATGTCGGCACCACGCGGTAACTTCTGAGTTTCCAAGTAATCCATCCTCTTCTCCATTTTAGAGAGTTTTGAGTTGTACTCCTCTAAAGCTTTACCGTGTGCGGCGAGTGTCGTCTTTATTCCCTCAACTTCTCTCTCAACGGCTGCCACCCTTTCCGTATGTTGTTCAAGAGCGGGTATGACATTCTTGTGAAAGCCCTCTTGAAGTGCGCGCAGCTGTTCCTCTTGGCGGCGATCCTGCTCTTCTTGGAGTGCGCGCAGCTGTTCCTCTTGGCGGCAAGCACGTTCTATCTCGCGTCGAGCCTGCTTCTCGTGGAGTGCGCGCAGCTGTTCCTCCTGGCGGCGAGCCTGCTCCTCTTGGAGTGCGCACAGCTGTTCCTCTTGGCGGCGAGCCTGCTCTTGCATCATGAACGCCATTTGTTGTAGAAGAGCGTTCATGTATGGCGTGGTGCTCTGTTGAGCCGCAGACTCATAACTCGACGTACTAGGCCCAGAATCTTCCCTTTGCTGTTCTGCCATTGTGCGTGTAGTGACTCCTTCCTTCTCGTGCCTCGGTACTAACGGCATTTCCGATCCCACTTCTGACACCAATTGTTACGTACTACGGGTTCGGGATCGGAAATTAAAAGCGTTCTCGCACTAAAGATGTTTTATTTACACTTTATACACACGCGCAGTTTGTACACAGCACTAGTTTAATTGAGTCTCTGAGCTCTATAAATCACCACTTTTAACAATTCACTATACTCTTCTTCACCTTTTCACTATTTCGTATCTCTTCGCAATCTTCACTTAGCTCCGAACATCAACTGATCTCTCGACACACTGCCGGCCTTTTTATATGCGTAAATTTAGAACATTCTAGTATCGAAAATTCAAAATGTTTCTAGTAACTTCCAAATCTTTCCTGAAAATGCTTTATCTCTTTTTGACACATTAAAATTTGTAATAAACTGTTCTTGTTATCTAATTGTCAAAAGTTAGAAATTGACATTCGCTGTTGTAAAGCATAGTACATGCGTGCTATTATGACGGGTTCGCACTCTATTCCGCGACAATACATTAAATTGTGAGTGGAATCTGTAAATAAATATTTTTTTAGAAAATCTTATAAGAACAGTAATTAATATTGACAGAGAAGCCGAATCTACAGTTTTAGATTTTTTGTCTGTCTGTCTAGGTTATATATACATAATAAATACTAATAAATACTAATAAATACATATAAAATTTTAGGAGCGGAGACGTAAAAAGCTGTTTTATTGATAAAAAGCGGTTTTTATTGATTTTTTTACAACTTTATAGTGAATTGGAAGAATACGATTCTCTGTAATTGAAGAAAATAGTGCGGGTATTCACCGCATGTCTTAATTTTGGATTATTGACAGATAGTGAATTATTTGATTGCATGTGATAAGATAAATCAGGAAACTTATAAGATTTGACGTAGTAGTAGTATCTCAAAATATATAAAATCCCTTAGATAGCAAGTCAGTATATTTAAAAAGAACTAAAAAACCCGACTGCGTTTCTGTGTAATTTGGAAATAAGAAATTAACACTATGTTGGTTGTGTTCTGAGTTCTTCTCAGGTCTAAGACTTTTTCTTACCGAAGTAATAACGTTATGATTTAATAATGAATAAACCATTTTGAATATTCAATTTTTTATATAATAGGAGTGCGTTTTATTTAACTAGAATTTGACATTGCTCTACAAACAGTATAATAACTAATAACTGGTATTCATTATTTTATATTAAAATATAGGTCTATAAATATTAATAAAATCTAGATTTAGATTGTAAATAGACTACAATAGAATAGTTCAGCTCTAAGGAGGTCGCAGCGCTGCATTCTACGAAGTACACGTGAATAGTTACGTTACGTAACATTGTTGGGCACATGTTGTAAACGATACAAAGTTGATTTAGGCATAACAAATTATTGTATGAACGAAATATAAACCGACCGACAAATTTTCTCGTCTGTAAAATTATTTGTTATATACATTTAAGTACATTAATAAGGATTCGTCCACTTTATTGTAATATATTTTATATTGTGTCTTTGCCTACTTATATTTGCTTACTAGCATTTCCCGCGGCTTCACACGCGTTCTAAAGACCGGAAACCAAATTCTTTCTGAGTCGCACGGTATGATACCTCGCAGAATTATCGCCCGCTCTTCCCGCTTTTGTAACATTTTTCGTTGATGCTCCGCTCCTATTAGTCGTAGCGTGATTTAATATAGCCTTCCTCAATAAACGGACTATCCAACACAAAGAGAATTTTTCAAATTGAACCAGTGGTTCCTGAGATTAGCGTGTTCAACCAAGCAAACAAACAAACTCTTCAGCTTTATAATATTAGTATAGATTATTATAAGCTTTAGAACCTCGCTCCGCTATTATATAGTAAATTTCATCAAACGGACAAACAGACAAAAATACTAAGGTCTAAAATACATGAATTAATTATAAACATTACAAATAACTCTAAAAGTTCTGTCGGCATGGCATCTGAAGCTTATCAGAAACCTTTTAAAAATTTGATTTTATCTTTCAAGACCGTGTAACGAAAATATTCTCTTTATCCCGACTTTCTAAATGCAAAATATTTTTAAGTCTGTATCTTTCCAATGTTAAATTATATAAATTAATTAAATTGTAAAAACATATTATACGGTACTTCGAAAGGGAAGTTAGATGGCAAAACATTATTATTTTTGTTATTATTTATCAGTTTGTCTGTTTGTTTTCACTATCCCTGAAATGAATGGGCAAATTTTGAAGGAACTTTCACTGCTAGATGGAGTAACTTAAGAACGTGGTTAATAAATTAATCGAATGCAAGCGAAGCGAAACATATATAATTCAGAATCATTCGCAAATTTTACAGTTTGGTCTTAATATAGCTTATATGTCTACTGACCGGAGATCTTAGATTTGAGCCTCGCGAATAAACAAAAACTTAAAGTTACGAGTTCGAGTATATTTCAAAAATCTATTTAGGAGGTATATTTCTAAGTAACAAACCTTATTTCTCTATAGGAATGAGGATATACAGAATAAACGAATATCACATCACCATCAGCCCTTTTTAACGTCCCACTGCTGGGCACGGGCCTCCCTCAGTACGAGGGTGATCAGGCCATAGTTCACCGCGCTGGCCTAGTGCGTGTTGGCGGACTTCACATGCCTTTCGAAAACTTGTTAGGTTTTCTCGGACATGCAGGTTTCCTCACGATGTTTTCCTTCACCGTAAGACAAGTGGTAATCATGATATAAATGATTCGCACATGAAAATATCAGATGTGCGAGACCCGGATTTGAACCCGCATCACTCGGTTATCCGAGCGACGTGTTACAGCTGGGTTGCCACGAATATATATAAGCATTTATATATGTTATATTTATATGTAGAACAATTAATTTCAATAACTTTTATTGATATAACATATTAAAATTTTGATTAAAAAAACTGATAATACTACTATAATACAACACATTTGCACTTATTTTGGTTACACATTCGTGTGCAAAACGACCGGTTTCAATACTTTTATTGGCACTTGTTTAAACTTGCTTTTTAGTGGCTCCGTTTCGGTTATTTGGGTGAATGTCTTTAAATTCGCTAAAAATAAATTTTTACTACTCAGTTCGTTACCATATTTAATAGTGGTCTTCCTGACTTCGCATGACGACTATTTCATTTTCACTAAACTTTTTTTCATTAATATAATGTTAAGCATTTTAAAATAAGAAAAATAGGGCATTTACTGCTGAGAGTTGTCGAATTTATCAAGTATAGTATATTATTTACAGTAATGTATATATTATTCCTATATTATGTAAAATATAGCCGCAATATAAATATATCGGCACATTTTTTATAAAACTTTTGTTAAGTTAAGAAATACATACAAAATACCTATAAAAAAATATTTTACTATTTTAAATCCAGATATTTCAAACCAAAAATAAAAGAATAACTGAACATTCTTGATTTATATTCTGATGGTATCGATGCTTGCAATTTTTAGTATATAATTTGGGCTTAAATATGCTGCAGGCGGTAGCTTTGACGCCTCCGGTGAGTTATTCGCTTTTATTCTTCTTCGAACACTAATTGGATACGCACTGACCTACTTGTTTTGACTTACAGCCTTTTAAACATTGTAAAAAGTACCAGCTTTACATGCTACAAATATCAAAATTTATTTATAAATTTTAAAGTGGTAGTGCCATGCTTGTTACCTTCGGGTAGCAACCGAATGGGCCGGCACGCCCCGCATAGTTCATTAGTACCACTCTCTCACAGAAGACCGGCGTGAAGTGGCAGCTATGCTGTCGCGTTTCGTCCGGCGAGTGAGAGTCCGGGAGGCCCACTCTCCTTCCCCCCTCTCTCTTCCCTTCATCCTCCGCCTTCGTTCCCCCCTCCCTCCCACTTCCCTCCCTCCTCCATACCTCCCTTTCCTGAAAGACCGGCAACGCATCTGCAAGCCAGTGCAGATGTCCATGGGCGGAGGTGATCACTTCCCATCAGGTGAGCCTCCTGCCCGTTTGCTCCCTTTTTACCAAAAAAAAAAAAAATCATAGGAAAAAAACAATGTTTATTTTTATATGTAAATATTTTTTTCATTAACAGTAGGAAGTTACTTGTGTGTGAGGAATGAGGATTTAATACAACAAACATCCGAGTTTAACAAATAAATGGCCCTAGCGGGACTCGAACCCGCGACCGCGAAAAGAAGGGTCACTAGTCACAACTCACAATACATCTAATAACGATTTGATAGTTATCTTAATAAATTTTCTTTCGTTTCCACTTAGGTAGGTATTTCTTGCGTATTGTTCACTAATCACTAGTCAGTATATTACGACATAGTGACGTCATAACCTTGTACTCTGTAGAATGACGCTTTCTGCCATCGAACTGCAGACAGTGACAATAATAGACTACGTTTACGTCAAGGATACTAAAATAAGCTCTATTATTAAAAGCTTTAGACTCGAAATTGAATACTTTATAATTTCTGCATTCAGAAGATTTTTCATAGAATAATTTTATTATTGACTGAAGGATTAACTTAATATAGTCCTTATTTTAAAGTCAGTAAGGTGGACATTGTAAATGTATAATACAAATCGAATGTGATTTCGAAGATCAGACTTGAAGAATAGTCGGCTGTCGACTAAAATAATAATTGGTGTTTAATATCGAAAACTGTAAGCTTATAGTGCAATTACTGCTACATCGAAGTTTGTGCTGTCGCGATATGTACAATGTATACGGAAGCACTACCGTATTAAAATAAAATATATAATTATAATAAAGATATAATAATACCTTTAAAAAGTATATAAGTTTGTTTGTCTATGGCTCTATATGTTTAATTTATATCACAGGTGCTATTATATATTTTTATATTGCTTTTGTTTGCCGAAATCAAAGAGTTTTCAAAGGGGTAGTGCCATGCTTGTTACCTTCGGGTAGCAACCGAATGGGCCGGCACGCCCCGTATAGTTCATTAGTACCACTCTCTCACAGAAGACCGGCGTGAAGTGGCAGCTATGCTGTCGCGTTTCGTCCGGTGAGTGAGAGTCCGGGAGGCCCACTCTTCTTCCCCCCTCCCTCTTCCCTTCATCCTCCGCCTTCGTTCTCCCCTCCCTACCACTTCCCTCCCTCCTCCATCCCTCCCTTTCCTGAAAGGCCGGCAACGCATCTGCAAGCCTGGCTTGCAGATGTCCATGGGCGGAGGTGATCACTTCCCATCAGGTGAGCCTCTTGCCCGTTTGCCCCCTTTTTACCATAAAAAAAAAAGTTTATCTGACCTAAATAAACCAAAAATATTGTGCGTTAAACGAGTTTAAAATTCAAAACACTTACACGTACATATTGTACATATTTTTCTTACAAATTGGTATATGAAATCCCTTGATTAAAGTGTGCAATATTTTTTTTTAATTTAATAAATTATTATTTGAACATTTTAAAAATATAACTAAATATGAATGTAAAGTTAATGTTACTTTTTTCTTTTGGGTCATTTTGAACCTTTGCCTCATTTCTGATTATCGATTCAAAAAAGAAAACCATTTTTCAGGAAGCGGTTTAAAGTTACAACTCAGGTACAATGTTATTCAAAATAACTATATTCCTTTCTACGAAGATCCACTTAGGCCTTGTGCTTTTTAATCTATGAAAATTACCAACAGGTATGGAAAACCGCATGCTAAAGCCAGTGTTGCAATATAATAATATGTCACAATAGGTAATAAACATATTACTGGCGCCAGACTAAAACCGCAAAATTCTAAGAAATCTTTCACTGCATAATACCATGTATTTATAGTGCAAATAAGAATATTTTTGCTCATACAGCACTTACTCGTAGAAAATTAAACCACTGAAGTGAAACTGGTATAAACATCTATATAAAAGGACGTTTGTCAATTTGTTTTACGCAGGATAGTTTATTAACCTTAGAGCTCTGACTAAAGAATTATATAGACAACTAGTGACTCACAGTCGCTCGGATTCATCTCTAGGTACATTATAAGTTAGTATAGACAATAGATTTCTTAGACGTGAAATATTTTCTAGCAGTAAAAAGTATCGTATATGTTAACCCCGGATAACCAGCTATCATCAAGCTAAAATTCATCAAAATCTTTCAAGTGATGCCGTCACAGACAAACAAAAAATTTTAAAAGCTATTATAGCTGGATAATAATTGCTATTTTAATAAGTTTTTCCAAAATATATTATTCAATTATCAAATTTTGAGTCAAATTACAAATTTTTGTAGTTTGAAAATTATTGAAAAATGCCCCTTTATTTCCCACTACGTAAAGTAGCGTGTGGGAAAAAGTTAAAAGTGTAGTCTTTGCGTGAATCTCTATGAGAAAATTATTTTTTTAAATCTTTACATGGTTTTAAAATGTTCTATTAAAAAATAATAGTAATTTAAATTCTACAGTCTAATTTTATTTACCTTGGCATTGATCGACTCACGACCATTAAATTAAGACCGTGTCAAATCCGACTTAACGCGATACGGTATTGGTTTAAAATATGGCGAAAGAATTAAACTTAAAAATTGATGAATTTTTAAAACATCGTGATGAAACCTGCATGTCTGAGAAAACCAAGCAAGTTTTCGAAAGGCATGTGAAGTCCGCCAACTCGCACTAGGCCAGCGCGGCGGACTATGGCCTGATCCCCCTCGTACTAAGGGAGGCCCATGCCAAGCAGTGGGACGTTAAAAAGGGCTGATGATGATTTAAAATTGTATAAATTTCTTTTGTGAAAATCTATAAATCTCTAAATCTCGCGGCATGTGTTTTGAATTGTATATAATAATATCTTTAAAATGTATAAAATATATTACTGAAAAACTTTATTAAAACCTGTTCAGTAGTATTTAACCTAAAGAATATCACTTCAATACATTCTCATTAGGCATTTTTATTAGTAACAAGTAGGATTAATACACAAAATAACATATATGGTCATTATATTTTTATAAATGGTTACGAGTTTTATAAATCCTTTTAAGTATCTCATATAGTAGAATCTTTTCGATTTAAAGACATGTTTGAATTCAAACGGTGGTATGTTAAGACCAAGAAAAGCGCTCGCTACTAAAAATATTATGTTAATATAGATCCTTTTAATGCGCTATTTCGATCCCTTAAAAGAGGATTAGAGATCTTACTTTGTCCTAGGATCCCTCATAAATAAAGACTTTGTATAGAAAATTTGAAGTCAATGACGTAGTTAGTAATAGTATCAATAATAAAATTTGTTTGTCAGTCTTTCTTTCCTTTAGAAACTGCCTGACTCTACTTATGGAATATTTTTACATTTACATTATAAACGTTTCTTTTGCTATTTCAAAGGTCGTTGGTTCAATTCTCGTTTAGAACATTCAGTGCAATATATTTGTGTTTAAGAAACGGATGTTACAATAATTTTCAAAATGTTCTTTAACCAATCACCGCAAGAATGTTGGCTTTCACTCTACGTATAAAATGTTCATAAATGTAAAATTTTCATCGCTGAAGTTAATTATGACGATCGTTATAAAATTTTGATGGCTTCACTTCACGAGTTGTTGTGAAAATATTTATTGAGCACTAAAACTATGTGTACAGACGACATAAATACCTTAATATTATAATAATTTCCACATGAAATTAAGCTATTACCCTAACATAAAATGTATTTATAATTCTACTACTTAGTTTTTATGTTGAACAGAAGGAACCGTTTGAAATTAAGTTTTTTTTTTTTTTTTTTTTTTTAAATCTTTATTTAAAGGACTTGTTCACAAAGAATGAAGGAACATGTCGTCCTGTTCAAGCTTCTTACATAAAAAGAATAACAACTTTAAATTCTTAGCACTATATACATATTATTCTTAAGAAATCATGCATAAATAGGCGACTTAAACTATATCTGGTAGGTGAGCTAAATAATAGTATATATATATATAATAAATGATAAAGCTACTTTTACTGCAAATTTATACATAATTTCTCAACATTTATCTCTTATTTAAGCCTAATTTAACTAATTTATACACATTTTTTGCCGAACTTGAGTGTGGGAATGTTAACATTGAAATTAAGTTACGTTATGTCTTTTTCGATAGCAGACTGGACGAAAATTATCTATCAATACTAATTCACGTACATTGAGAACGTACATAATACAATAGTAGTACATAATAAAATTGAAAAAGAAAGAGATTAAGATAAAAAAATAATAGTTCCGCTGAGTTTCTTTCGCCAGTTCTTCTCAGGTCAAAGGTTTCTTCTTTCCAAACTGGTAGTAGACTCATGACGTTCAGTAAGAAATTGTTACAATTTTTATGCTGCTGCTATTAATTTACGGAAAGAATTTCAATAATAGAATTATAGATTTTAAATAGCAATTCTATTCCTATAAATTATTAAGTTTCTTGAATAATAAAGTACACATTTTACTTTTTAAGTAACTTAAAAATGTAATATAATATCTTTAATTTATGTAATTCACCGATGTAGTCCATTTATTACCTAATACAAGTGTTTAACTACTATAGTTTCTAGTCTATACTATAGTTTATAGTAAAATAAATTAAAATGATAAAAAATAGTTTTCTGATAAAAATAAAAGAGGCCTAAGTTACTCCTTATATCATTCTATCTGCCAGTCTAAGTCCCATTAAAATCGGACCAGCCGTTTCTTATGCGTTTAGTCAAAAGCTGTTTATTTGAAATTAAAAACAGAGATTTTAATTTTATTTATATGTACTGATGTAATTTTACACTTTCCTCGAGGACAGTTCTTTACATTATAAAAGAATTAACTTACAATCAATTATTATATGTTTATCGATCGTGTGACGCTCTATGGCAACTTTCTCTTGAGCTGCATACATTAAAGGGCCTTTGAATAAGTATTATATAAATGTTATTACACTTATCGTTTATCTATAAACGTGCTTTCTTTAACAAGCTTTTATAAGCTTCTACTAACTTCGAAGTGGCTTATAAAACTCTTACAATTTCTTTGGTTTATAGAATACTAATATTATATTGATGACGACCTGATAGACCCACTAGACTAATATAAACTTTCAATTTTTACTATAATAATGTAAATAATCTTACAAAAATTAAATTTGTATGAACCTACATAATATGTTTCTTTAAAATGTTTTTACATATAAGCCATTTTGTATTATATATGGGATTTATAAAGACGGGTTGTGCATTAGAGGCTTTTTAGGTGAAATAAAATTATTTTAATTTTTGGTTCCCGACGTTTCGAGTAATTTATTGTGATTATAAAATGCCAATATATAATTATATTTCGTTTTTATTATTTCCTATGCCAAAAAAGAATGTTATCATATTTCTATTATATACTATATAATATTTTTGTACCAAAAAACTTAACGTCTATGCTGAAAAGTACTAAACTTATCGTGTAACATTGAATAAAAACATCTCATTTAGTGTAATTTAAAATACATTCCCATGACATGAGAGTTACGAGAAAGAATTTCAACCAGTAGTTTAGACTAGTAGCAGTGATCTTTCAACTTTATTGTTATAGGGTACTATTACCATACAAAGATGTCGCTTCCATTTCTAAAGTTACGTAATGTAACAATAACAAAACACTTCAAAAGCAAGACGAACCGATACAACTAGAAAATTGACGATTGCTTTAAAATATTAAAAAAAAATCTATTGCTTGTCTATCTGTACGGTTCTTATAAAATGCAATTTTAAAAATTATTTTTTAACAAAAATGAAAACCGACTTCAAAACCTTACAAATTGAAACTAAAAAGAAAAAAAAATAATTTTAATTACTTAGTTATTGTTGGAGTCGGTGCCAGCCAAGAAGGACAGTTTTATCCTGCCTTTGCAATAAACTTTCGAACGGATATTTTGATTATATTTACAAATTGATACATTAATTAAATTGTATTAAGATTATTTTGCTTTGGCTGGCACCGACTCCAACAATAACTAAGTAATTAAAATTATTTTTTTTTTCTTTTTAGTTTCAATTTGTAAGGTTTTGAAGTCGGTTTTCATTTTTGTTAAAAAATAATTTATTTTTAATTTTTTTGTGGAAATTAGATATTATGTTTAAATATAATATTGCAATGCTAACTAAACTACTGCTCCAATAAGTCAGCGAAGTTTTGAAATGAACGACAATAGTCAATCCAGATTTTTCCACGTCTATTTTTCCACGTAACTCGTAGACGTTAATAAGATTTACCTTCTATTTTCAATCCACCTAATATCCTGAATGAATACGACTATCAGTTCATAAGTACGTATAATATTAAAAGAATTTTCTTTCAACTCCTAACCGTTGAGGAGATATACCTTACATCATCACAAATTCTTGAACAGCTTTAGAAAATATATGAAAAAGGTAATCAGTGCCGATAAAATTTAAGGGTTGCCCTCGATTTCTCTAGAATCCCATCATCAGATGCTGACTTGGTGACAATGAGAACATCTTGAATGTATACCCTACCGAACAAAAAGAAATTTTTAAAATCGGCCCACAATTCACGGAGAAATCGGTGAAAACACAAAAACAACTGTTGAGGAATTTTACCTTCCATCATCAGCTCATCCACATGAGATGATAATTTTCATACGTAAAAGCTTTATCGGGTTTAGAAAATATATCAAAAACGTAATAGGTGCCTGTAAATTTTGAGAGTTGCCTTCGATTTCCCTGCGATCCCATCATCAGATCCTGACTTGGTGACAATGGGACCACCTCGGAACTATACCCTACCAATCAAAAGAAAAATTTTTGAAATCGGCCCACAGACGGCGGAGAAATCGGTGAACATACAAAAAAAAAATACATACAACGGAACATATAACCTCCTCCTTTTTTGAAGTCGGTTAAAAAGATAAACTCAAAATTTTTAATAAGCAACAATTTTTAGAACTCATTTCAAATGACCCTGTGTTGCGGTGTCAGAGGTCGCAGGTTTGATTCCCAGTGGAGGCATCAATTTGTGTGATGAATACGACTATTTGTATTCCAGTTAGGGGTAATATAAACTTTTATAATATTTATGTATTTTAATTTATATATTAGTAATATAGATGTGTATCAAGTATCGTAGTGTACCATAAAACTGTTATTGTCCCAACATTATTATATATTTTATTTATGTATTAAGTTAACATTACATAAAAATATTTTTTTTTATTACATATAAATATTTTTGTCACATTTTTTACAACAGCGCCATCTAGTTACGAGGCTTGTATTACGAATACCAGATAGTTGATATACTACACATATAAATATTAACACCCATGACTGGAGAACAAACATTCGTATTCAACAAATGAATGCCCCCAGCGGGACTCGAACCCGCGACCGCTGGCGCAGAAAGTAGGGTCACTGCCAACTGAGCCAAACGTGTCGTCAATTAAAGGTACTAAGTATTTTAATTTTTAATAGAATGCGAGGAACTGCATTGCAGTATGAGATTAAAAGAATCAGAAAAGACTGCGTGTGGTCGCCATTAAAACATAATAAAGCGTGTAAAAATCATATTAACTCTGTCAAAATTACATTATTATTGTAAAAAAATAATTTTATGTTACATTCGTAAACAAAAAATGTCATTAAGGGCGTTATATCTTCATCTGAAGGAGAAACTCAATTAGGTGCGTTTCATTTTTATTTCAATTTACAATGGTTTTTTTTAATTCCTTCAATAATTTCATTACAAAGAGAAAATAAGACATTTTAGTATGATTACCTGTTATGGATAAACTAAAAATCCTGAACCGATAAAGATGGGTATAATGATACTTTGAGATGCTGGCAAGGATATAGGATAGTTTTTATCCCAGAAGTCTGCCCTTTTAAGGATATGAAAAGGGGATAAAAGTTTGTATCCGGAATCAATCATTTTCCAAGTAGGTAAGGGACACTAATAATATCTATCTTAGTTTATATTACTATATGATATGTGGTCTATTTATTCTATAAAAACGGTTACCTACAATGGAAAATATTTCATGTAAATAGATTGAATAGAGAGTAGAGACTTTAAAATTTATATACTCAATTAGTATATATTTACTCGTTTTATATTTATTATAGATATAAATTTTATTTTTCCTCTTTTAAATGACAAACACAAACAAATGAAAAACCAACAATCATCTCACTGCCCATTTCTCAAATTACTTGGGGTCGGCGCAGAACGCCTTCCTCTTCCGCTCTTCCTTATTACTCGTCACGACAGTAACTGACTCGGCGGTTCAATGGCTTAGCATGTACAGTTGAAGATATAGAGACTCTGGGTTCGAGTCTCGGGTCAGGCTAATTTTACTTATTATATTTTTTATACTTATCTCTTTAATAGCCAGGAGTTAGGGAATTGGCGGTGTTACACCTCGGAGAGCAAGTAAAGCCGTCGGTCAGGATAAGTTTGTCACCAAGGAGTATGAGAGTGACATGAATGGAGATTAAACATCTGCTTGTCATACTCTTGCACTATATATTTATAGTGCAATAAAGAATATATACAACCACTGCGCAGATGGCCAAATTTAATGAGATTCGCCGCCATGTTTGAAATCGGTCAGACACTCGGACATTATTAAACTCGTAATCTAATGTGAATGAGAGTCTTTTCTTCTCACACAATCTTCTCTTTGATCTCCTTTTACCTCTCCATCCCTCCCTTTCATACGTACATACCAAATCAGACGATTTTTTTTCAAACCAACAAAGTAACAATTATACATCATATCAATTTTGATTAAATTACATACGTATTTAGCTTTGGATTTTTTGCTCCAAGCAATCAAGTTGCATCCGCAAACACTAATTTTTTATCCCACAACTTTTGATTCGGCCATTTGTACATTTTGTCCTGTTTTGTTAGGGTTGTAAAATTATATAGAAGTTTAATTTTCTAATAACAAATTTAGTTTTATTTATACTATATTAATTATTATTTTTTACATACTTCGCATATATATTTTATTATATATTTTATAATAAATCATTTATATTTAGTTGATAATCTTAATACCGTTTAATATATAGAAGATTTTAGAATTACAAAAAAAACTAATACTTACCACGAATTCCATTCTTACCACGAAATATATCTATATTCATCTGCTCTGTGATTCTTACTATGAAGAAGAATTGCATATTTTAAAGTAGATTTCGTTTAATTTCCAATCAAAAGCTAGCACAGAAAGATATACAGAATATACGAAAGCTTTGATATTAACATCCCTAAGCTTTCATTGAGCTTAAAACAAAATTGGTACGAAAAGTTAACAAAAACTCGTTTTGGCTGTAAAAGGATAAACAAAATGAATAATTCAAAAAGTGAATTCGACTTACGCAAGTCTAAAGCACCGCATCGTGTGAGACATTTTGATTTGAACTAAAACAGAGCCATGTTTATTTATTATCCGATTACAAATGGACGTGGCTTGAATGATTTATCATAACGCATTTGATTTGTAAGCAATATATCAAATATAAGATATGGCGAATACAATGTGTATCAGCAATAAAGGCTATTTCTGATTTAATTACATACTTAAATAGTTTCTTGAGTTTTCGTTATGATATTGGAGTAGTCTTTATCATCATTATTAAGTCCTCTTTTAACTTATTTTCAGTTAGTTCAGTATAGCCTCTTTCACTAAAGCTGAGTAAAGTGCAAACTAAGGTGTCAAAATCTCTATTTAAGGTTTCTCACAGTACAAACGAAACTGAGTTACGTAAGAAAGTACGGCTATAATGCGATAGTTATACGTGGATTTTAAGACTCGAAAGTATGAGTATGAAAGTACCAGTTCGTCTAGAAGAGTTCTTGAGAAAAAAAGTCGCTGAAAAGTTTTACCCTAGCAGAGAATCAAACTCTGGACATGACCTGCGGTTAAATAACTAAATCCGTTATTATTTAAGCAATGAGGTGGCTATAACATTTGTTAGTATTAATCTTTAACTTTATTCTACCGAGACGGTCACATGATTAGTGTCGTAATGTTGATAAAAGAAAACCACAATGCCTTTTGGCACAAAGATTGAAGTGAACTTGCAAACTTTTTAAATGACTTGAAAAAGGAGGGTCTCGATTTTTTTTCTATTTTCGAATCGATTTTCATATTTAAAAAAATATTGCTAACCATTTGGTTACCAATTTTTTTTAAATTATGTTTAGTATTCTTATGTAAGAAAATATATTATTATCTTCGTATGAAAAAAGATAACATAATATGAATAATTGTATGTGTTTTTATAGCTGTTCTTTATCGATTTTGCATAAAAGTCGAGTCGTTCCATTGTTTTTCTCCATTTTTTCACCATCTTACTATATTTACTTTAAAATAATCATGAACTGACCACATACAGTACTATAATTTTAAAGTAGATGATATGTTATCAAAAACACACACTGACACATAAACATTACCCAACTTAAAATAAGTAAGGTGAGCAATTAAATTTTTACTCCACTTGTCATCATGTTATCTTATAATTGAAGAATGCTTTTAACGTTTCTCGTTAAATCCTTTCATAAACACGACATTTTCGAGTATTTAAATGTAACACTTTGGTAATCAACAAATTAACTTGTACCTTATCTAGTTATGTCAATACTGTCCTGAATTTTAAATACTTTTTTCGACGCCTGTCGCCTTTACTTGAACGATAAGGCTTATCAGCTCTAAAACATAATATGAGTGATGGGGGGTTCCCCTTATTTTTTTAATATGGGGTAGGGGGTTATTCTTTGTTATAATTAGTACTGGTTTTACTGTATTAAA
The DNA here is from genome assembly GCA_905231865.2 of Boloria selene. Lineage (NCBI taxonomy): Eukaryota > Metazoa > Arthropoda > Insecta > Lepidoptera > Nymphalidae > Boloria > Boloria selene. The sequence goes on from HG993132.1 coordinate 1,588,892, forward strand.
AAAAAGTAAAACGATGAAGGAACATAATGAAAAAAGTGAAATAAACAATCTAAAACAATAGTGATAGAAGTATTAATTTTACCTTCAAATAAGATACAAAGGTTATACCAATATGACTTATACTTATAATGAAAAACAAATTCATTAGTAAATGCAACAGCAACAGTTTGTGATTTTACTTTATATCTATGGAAATAACAGCGGATATTCTAATTAGCTTCGTAAATGTTAAAACATGTAATCTAGAGCCTTGTCAGTAAGACCATGTCAAGGAGTATCAAGTATCAACATTGATTCCTTTCATTTACTCTATCAACAAATGCCAAAATAAGCCGATGGAAATGTACGCGTAATAAATAAATAAAATATGAACCATGTAGTCGATTCGATGCTTGCTCAGTACAAATATTAATAAAATATAGTCTAACAAGTCTTGATGGCAGTGCTCATAAGTCCCTTCACCGTTTTAGTTAAGTTCTGCTTAGACGTAACAGCTTTGTTTTTAGTCATTTTTTAGAATTGGAGTAGGCTTCTTTAGATTTATACTTGTCTTGTAATGACAACGTGTCTTCATTGAATCGAATATGTGCACTCGTGACCGAAAGTCGGTCAGGAGGCCATTATTTCTATTGTATTCGTATCTTAACTCGTGTCGATATGACTGGCCGTTGTGACTGAAGTCGGTCAGGAGGATAGTTTAATACATTGCAAACAAATATTCAAAAGCAATCATTTCATCAAGTTCGTTTACAAAATAAGACATCAATTAGGCCTTCGCTTATCACAAGAGAGCGTGCTTCGAGGCACGTCGCCAAATATTGACATCACACAATTAGCGATATCGACTAAGTAGATACTTGAATTTGCTTTAAAATAGATTACTTATGTATATAAAGAAAAACAACAAAGTTTTTTACATTTATTTATTACAATACAATTACATTTTTATTACATTTTATTACACTGGTCTGTAAAAAAACTGCTTTTGGTCACTGGTGAAAAGTTCGAAAAGACTTCAAATAGGCAAGACGAAATAGTTCAGTACTTTTCTTCCTCTATTTATTCATTTGTGTTTAACAAATCGAAACAGCTATTTTATACCGATATAAGTAAATTCTATTGAACCATGTTTTCCTTAAATTTTCAATATTGATTATAGTTGAATTTCCACCCCTGAATGAACACTAGTTTGTTTTGACGAACACCATAAATTTCCATAACATTTGCAATGACTTTGTTCATACTTTAACTTATAATATTTCGTCACATATTATGTAATTTGGACTATATATTTGAAAGGTACCGCGAGTGTAACTCGCGAGTGTAGTAAACCGAGAGTGTAGTAAGGCCGTATGAGTTCTTAGCAGTTACTTAAGCTTGTAGGTCATGGTTAGATAAGAGCTGATAAAACTTTTTAATTACTGACACTTCCTTTTACATTATATTATTAAAATATGAAAGCTCTTATTTTATGAACTAACTAGCATTTCCCGCGGAAACCAAATTCTATCTGAGTCGTGTGGTATGATACCACGCAGAACGCTCGCCCTGCCCGTTTTTGCAACATTCTTCATTGATATTCCGCTCCTATTAGTCCTATCGTGATATTATTTAGCCTATAGCCTTTCTCGATAAACGGACTATCCAACACAAAAAGAATTTTTCAAATCGAACCAGTAGTTCTTGAGATTAGCGCGTTCAACCAACCAAACAAACAAACAAACAAACTCTTCAACTCTATAATATTAGTAGAGATTGCTCTTCGGCTAGTAGTGGCTTGCAATGTTCTAGTGTCATAGTGAGGATTTATGATAATAACCAAATTTTAAACATCCCACTGCTGGGCATAGGCCAATGAAGGCATTGAAAAGGACTAAGTTTCCCACGCTGGATAAGTGTGGTTGACGTCACAATTCTTTGGAAAACTAGTAAGGTCCTCTCAGATTGCATCAGATCAGATTTTAATATGATCGAAAAAACAGATTGCATCAGATCGAAAAAGTAAATAGCAATAAAATGAATGTAAAAATACAATTTCCAACGACTAACAGTCATCATTTTGATTTTAGATAACATTATCTTAACTAACTGTTCCTTATCTAAAGACGATTAAATTATATGTAAAAAGTATCGTTCAAATTTAATTTCATAATAAATTAATCGTTAATTAATAATTTTGCGAAGATAAAATCTAATATCATAGAAAACTAATCGTCTAATTAATATGCAATCTGTGACGTCGTAAAATGGAAACGCCTTCGAAATATCGTGACGTAGGATGTTTTCATATTTCCCTATAGGATCAATATTAGATTTGCCCGCGGCTTTGCTCACATGATAAGTGGACCAAGTTTCTATAGTAGCCCAAATGATATGCTAAATATTATCGATATATGTTCAGTAGTTTAAATAAGAATTAAATTAAATTTTTGGATGAACAATTTTAATGTCTCAACAGTATGTAGTCAATTGATCTGATCAATAATCATCTGGTATCGTTAAGATCGGATAAGTAGTTTCGGAGTTCAATCCAGACTAACATCGTGCGACGTAAATTTTATGTATTAAGATTTGTGTGCCATGAAAATTAATAAACGCTTTATCAGATGTCAATAAAACTTTCACAATTGATTTTATTGGTTTTAATAGAGCACTCTCAGGAATTCAAAGTGTGATTTAATATAAGTAGATGTTATGTTGAAATACGTAATATATTAATCTGTATGTCTGTGACTTTAATTCTATTTACTACAAATAAGTATTACATACGAAAGTTGTGGAGAGAAATATAATTTGATGTTACTTCTTCACGCAAAAACTATTAAACAGATTTCAATTAAATCTTTCAGTAATAAAATAAATCACTCACCCTCTATTTTCAAGTTCGCCCCTTATGTATTTCAATTTACAAAATTAAATGTGCCTCACGGAACCTTACATTTTTCCTTGATAAAAATTAACCTATGTGCTATTCAAGACTATAATTTATCTATCTCTGAGCAAAACTTCATCCAGATAAGTTCAACGGTTCGTTCTAACGATATTCAATAACAAATATATTAGTACATCCAAATTTTCTTATTCATATATACTAGCATTTCCCGCAGCTTTACACGCGTTCTGAAGACCGAAAACCAATTTCTTTCTGAGTCTAGAACTAACGCCCGCCCTTCCCGTTTTTGCAACATTTTTCATTGATGCTCCGCTCCTATTGATCGTAGCGTGATGTAATATATCCTATAGCCTTCCTCGATAAACAGATTATCCGACACAAAAAGAATTTTTCAAATGGACCAATAGTTCCTGAGATAAGCGCGTTCAACCAACCAACCAAATAAACAAACAAACAAACAAACATACAAACAAATAAACAAACTCTTCTGCTTTATAATATTAGTATAGATTTATTATTTACTTATTATATATATATACTTTTCTTTTTAGTTGTGCAATATAGTAAAAATTCATTTATTTTTGTTCTCAGAATAGCGACAAAGACAACACAACCCTTCCATGTGGCGCTTGCGGTGTTGGTGGTTATAGTGTGGCTCACGAAGTCGGGCTCCAGCGCTAATGTAAGAGGCTGGAGAGCGTTATACGTAGGGGCCGTTGCCACGCATCTCGGAGCTCAAATATGGATGACATTAGTATCAGGTCAGTCAAACTTATATTATAAATACTTACGCTATAATATATAAACTATAACTAAAGAATATATACTTATATATTCTTTAGTTAAAGTTAGTTAAAAGGCAGTGGTAGCCCAGCGGTAACGCGCTCGCTTGGATAACCGAGTGACGCGGGTTCAAATCCGGGTCTCGCACCTCTGATATTTTCATGTGCGAATCATTTTCTATCGTGATTGTCACTTGTATTACGGTGAAGCAAAACATCGTGAGGCAACCTGCGTTCCTTAGAAAAATCTGGCAAGTTTTTCGAAAGTCATGTGAAGTCTTCAACCAATTTTCGCCAACTTGCACTGGGCCATCTCGGTGGACTAAGGCCAATCACCCTCGTACTGAGGGAGGCCCGTGCCCAGCAGAACGTTAGAAAAGGGCATGGAAAAGGGCTAATGATGATGACGATGATGATGATGGTATTCTCTTCTCTTCTTCAATTTCAAATATCAAGAACCCTATATATCTATCTTGTTACCGAAATTAATCAAAATATATTCAGCGGTTCAGGCGTGAAAACGTTACAGAGTTACTATAGCATTTGTGATGTTAGTTTGAATTTTGATCCTATTGGGACTCGAACAGTTTACCGACCTTCCTCTTAAAACCATTCACTTATTGACTGGTTAAGTTGTAAATAAATAAGATTAGATTGCCTTTTTTTTAAATGTAAGTAATATTTATTAAATTAACGAGCTATTCGATCTTAAAATCTTAACATTTAATAATGTCATATTACTGAAAATTACGTAATATGTACTTTAAACGTAATAATTATCATATCTCTAAGTGCCTGTAGTTGTAAGATAAAGTTTTTTTTTAAATTAGGCCGATAACTTAAAGCCTCCGTAACCTGCAGTTTGATAAGACCAGGGTCATGGCCTCTAGTCTACACATTTTATTTCTACAATTCAAATTTATACATACTGCAAATATAAATATTTAAAAGCGAAGAAATATTTTATTTTATACTAGCTGTACCCGCGGCTTCGCTCGCGTTCATTTCTTTAATTGCTAATCAACCTCATTGGGTTGATCTGTAGGAAAAAAAAATTGTCTAAAAAATTAAAATTTAGGGGTGGACTACCCTTAACATTTAGGGGGATGAAAAATAGATGTTGGCCGATTCTCAGACCTACTCAATATGCTCACAAAATTTCATGAGAATCGGTCAAGCCGTTTCGGAGGAGTTCAAGTTCGAACACCGTGACACGAGAATTTTATATATAAGATTACAATAATTCTAAACAAATAATATAATATCAATAAATGTATAAAGGAACCGTGTATAAACAATAACTTTAACTACATACCTCAAGGAGTTTAATATAAAGGAGTGAAACTTTAAAGTGGTAGTGCCATGCTTGTTACCTTCAGGTAGCAACCGAATGGGCCGGCACGCCCCGTATAGTTCATTAGTACCACTCCCTCACAGAAGACCGGCGTGAAGTGGCAGCTATGCTGTCGCGTTTCGTCCGGTGAGTGAGAGTCCGGGAGGCCCACTCTCCTTCCCCCCTCCCTCTTCCCTTCATCCTCCGCCTTCGTTCCCCCCTCCCATCCACTTTCCTCCCTCCTCCATCCCTCCCTTTCCTGAAAGGCCGGCAACGCATCTGCAAGCCTGGCTTGCAGATGTCCATGGGCGGAGGTGATCACTTCCCATCAGGTGAGCCTCCTGCACGTTTGCCCCCTTTTTACCATAAAAAAAAACTGAAACGTGAACCTACTTAATTCTTATACTCGCTTATGCCCGCGTGTTTTCTCGCATGGCATATCATATCTCCGCGTAAAATCGTAGCGTTTTGCTTATATATAGACTAGATTAGGTTATAATTTAGGTCTTCAATAACTAGCTGACTCTGACTCTGAAATTAAGACTAGCGAGTTCAAACATCACATATAAAACTTTAAATATGTACATACATATTATAAATATATGCAACTATAACTGAAGAACAAACATTGACGTTTGTCATACAAATGAGAGGACTCGAACTTGCGACCGTTCCCACAGCAAGTAGGGTCCACTACCAATTGAGCCAAACGTGTCGGCAAAATAACGCAATAATTTCTTCATGATAATGAAAGTAATATAAAGTAGAGCTTTATGTAACTTGCAAGTCGTAAGTTGAGAACAAATAAGTTATAGTATTACAAGACGCAACCGCAATTTATCTGGACATCCTCAGAACACTGCCCTTGATTGAAAGTTAAATTTCTTAGAAAACTGACAGTGGGGCTTTTACAAAAGGTCACAATTCGGCCAGACTTATTTTAATTTGTAAGACGTGAAGAAACCCGAAGAAAAAATATATTGAATGTTTTCTTTATTAATATTTTTTTTATTTTATTTATACTTATTGTGGGAAACGTAGGGGAACGCCAAAATACTGCTGTCAGTTTGTCAGTACTTTTGTCAGGCATTTACTTGAGACAAGTCTTTTTATAACGTGTATTCTCCATTCTACGCGACGTTGGCGAAGTCAAATGTGCCCAACTGCAAGGCACTCTTGGAAGCCGTTAAAGGAAATAATTGAAATGAATTGAATCTTTCTAATCAAGTCCTTATATTATTAATATCCTTATATCTGACAAACACACTGCCTTTTTTGTAACCGTACATCTAGTTAGTTTATTTATATTTTTTTAAATTCTATATTAGACCGCCTTATTGGGACACGCTCGATCAGCTCGTTCTATGTAGAGCAAGGTAGATCTTGTATACATGCATTATTAAAGCATTACTTAATATTGATTAAAACGTTGCTTATCAGAAAGTTATGGAATAATATAAAGATAATGCAAATAATCGTATAACGAACCGTAACACAAAGTATGGTAAAAAACTACGAAAAACCGATTTTTGCAACAGGCTATTTCTCTTGGGAAGCCTTTAACAGTACGTAAAAAAGTAAAAAAAAATGTAGATTACCTATATTTTTTATACGGTATAGATTACGATTTATCAAAAAGTGGTTTTACGAACTCTTTCTATAATTTTAATATAAATATATAATATAAATCTCAAATAAAAATATTTATTATAAATAGATGTCAATTTCAACTATATGAGGTCAACTAAGCCTAAAATGTAACGACTGCAGTATGCGTAAAAGGAAACGATCCATATACGAACATTATTTATTGCATTTTTAAGAAATTTCATATGTAATTGCTAACTTTATTGAGGTCTTTCGAAAATACTTAAATGTGCAGTATTTTAATAAGACACTGCAACGCGAAAGAAACCGTTAAATATTTAGTTACAATTTATTTTTCTTATCTTGACCTTCGATTTTTAAGTTAATATCGATAGTTAAATGTAGTTTTAAATACATGAGATCAAATGGACTTATAATAAAAATCATGGGTGTTTATATTTGTAATATATACTTAAACTTTGAAGTTACGTATAATATTATGTAGTGAATCTGGTATCAATAACACAAGACACGTAGCTTACCATGGAACTAGTTGCTGCTGTGTCTTAATGTCCCGACACTTTATTTATTTATTATATTATATTTATTTTCATGAAAATTAGTCTATCTTTAACTCCGTTTCTTACAGAGCTTTTCATTTTTGTTAAGTGGTAGTGCCATGCTTGTTACCTTCGGGTAGCAACCGAATGGGCCGGCACGCCCCGTATAGTTCATTAGTACCACTCTCTCACAGAAGACCGGCGTGAAGTGGCAGCTATGCTGTCGCGTTTCGTCCGGTGAGTGAGAGTCGGGGAGGCCCACTCTCCTTCCCCCCTCCCTCTTCCCTTCATCCTCCGCCTTCGTTACCCCCTCCCTCCCACTTCCCTCCCTCCTCCATCCCTCCCTTTCCTGCAAGGCCGGCAACGCATCTGCAAGCCTGGCTTGCAGATGTCCATGGGCGGAGGTGATCACTTCCCATCAGGTGAGCCTCCTGCCCGTTTGCCCCCTTTTTACCATAAAAAAAAAAAAAATTTACACATAAAAAATCACAAAAATGTTTAACCTTGCTTCTCGAAAAAATCATTGATCTTAAAAATCATTGTTAACTACGAGTATTTAGACTGGATATTTTTAATATGATATAAAAATGTGGCACGTATCCATGACATACAGACATCAGTCGACCGACAAATATTATCGGACAAATTATATCTTAATAATCCGATTGTCAGGTGAATAGATAGGTAGGTACTTCGTAAATTTTTAATTTTAATGTTTCTTTTCTTTTGTCAATTATCACTCTTAATATTTTTCTTTTTTTTGGCGTAACTGATTTTATATATAGCGTTTAATAAAAATACATAACGATACCTTGATTCTCAGTTCGGGCTAACTCCGTCGAATAAATTTTACACACAATACCAAAATCATAAGTAATTCATATAAATTCAGGTCAATAAATTATTCATTGGTATCTTACAATTTGTTTTTTTTTATTCTTAATAATCTAAAATATCCTATTTTCCGAAATCATAATATCAATATTTATTCAAATGATAACGTTTTTAGTGTCCCCCTGATAAGTGTACTTTAAAGGAGTTAGCCGACTTGCAAAATAAGGTAACAGTGTTGTGTGTAAGCGAAGCTACATTTCAATTACGAAAATTGCACAATAAAACTCCCTTGATAATAATCGTCTCAAATTACTTGTACATGTAAGTAATTGTTTTGAATTAAGATCTCGTTAAATTTAAATGTTTCAAAGAACAAACTAAGCAGCTTTTAATAAGTTAAATCATTATTAACAATAATAAGGACCTTATTCCTTTGTAATAAAGATTGGATGTTTGGCGAGCTTTTCGAAGTTACTATGGACTTGTTATGATTTGCAATTATTTGCACGAATTTGTACTCTTTTTATTGTTTTCGTTATATTTTATGAATAATAAATAAGCAAAATTCTGTTAAATTAAGATTTTTTAAATTTAGAAATTTATATTTTTTTAGTTTAGAAGAAACTATCTTTAGTATATAATATTACTATGTATGTATATCAATAAACCTCTTTGTAAAGTACTTAGTTATTTAGTAAAAGGTATTGGTCTCATTGCTATTTATTAAAATTATCCTAAACCTTAAAATATACATTAATAAAAATTGTGCTGAAATTTCAAACTTCAAGTCAACCAATAATTGCAAGGACACAAATAAGTTCGGACATATTTATAAGAGTAGAGTAGAGATATATATTTCCAAAAATATTTTATAAATTAAAGAATTTATTTAATGAGCGTAGTAATGCGTTTATTGCAGCAATAAGGCGAATTCAGCTCTTTTATGGGGTTATGTACTTACAAGTTGTATGCCATCATTTTTCAAGTAATAATATTCTGTTAAATGATGTACTTTAACAAATTCCATAATACTAGCATCTGTCTGCGGTTTTGCCTACATTTGTTCTGATTATCATTCACTGATTAATATTAATAAGCTACGACTAATTCAAACTATATGTTCTGTCATAGAAAATTTCTCCCAAAATCTTATATCTTTTTGAATTGTGAAAAAAAAATATTAAACAAGATTGAACCTTGAACCTTCAGATTAAAACGCGAAGCAATACAGACTGCAATAAAACGGCAGGTACAAGGAACTTCCTACAGTAATCCCCAAAGTAATTTGCTTCAGTCACGCTGCTGTCGCACAATTGATGATACAACGCTTCCGAATTCTATTGATATGACCTTTTAGTCATCGACCTATCACTTGATTTATAATAAAAATATATTGTTGTATTTGAAACCTACAGTAAATGTACATCATCATTATCAGCCCTTTTTTAACGTCCCACTGCTGGGCACGGGCCTCCCTCAGTACGAGGGGGATCAGGCCATAGTCCACCGCGCTGGCCTAGTGCGTGTTGGCGGACATACATATATTTAATACTAGCAACTCATCCTAGCTTCGCTCGGGCTCGTCCCTCCTGCCAAATTTAATGTTTGTAGCACAAAATGAAGTACTTTTATACAAACTTGAGAGAGAGCCCTTAATTCGGCCCTGTCACAAAATCCGGTCTTAACAGACGTTTACGAACTAACATCTACCTTCCTAACAAATTTCATCTTTTCAATTGTGTTGGTGTCAAGTGGTTTTCCACATTTCGTGATGAGTAAGTGAGTAACTAAGTGAATGAACTTTTGTTTTAAATATTTAGATAATATATGTACTATGTGTGTTCGTGCTACTAAAGATTAATAATAACTAAAAAACTCTTGTCACTTTTGACAGTTGTAATCTGCCATCTAAACTCATATTTTCAAGATTAGGCTAAAACAGAATTGATAGAGAGTCTAGGATTAAAAAATGTACATTGACTTTACGATTCGCATTATTTCATCAATATAGTGATAGTTATTTTTTTATGGGATACATAAGCTATTGAGATGTAAACTATACATATATTAATTAGGAAACTTGTGTACCTCCTTATTTTAAAGTTGATCAAAAATATAAGTAGCATTAAGATAATCGTACTGTAAGTAGCTGGTCACTTCACCTTAGTGCCCTTGACTGCAAGGAGGTCAGGTGGCAATCGTTTTGTCTATTGCGTAAGGTTAACTAAAGTAGTTAGTATTCAATAAAATAAATACTAGAAGGTTCAGCGCGAGAAAAATGTCGTCGTCGTCAGCCCTTTATAACGTCCCACTGCTGGGCACGGGCTTAGTGCGTGTTGATGGATTTCACACGTCTTTCGAAAACTTTTCTTCGAAAGCTAGGTTTTCTCAGACATGCAGGTTTCCTCACGATGCTTTTCCTTCACCGTAAGAGAAGTGGTAATCATGTAAGAAAATGATTCGCACATGAAAATATCAGAGCTGCGAGACCCGGATTTGAACCCGCATCACTCGGTTATCCAAGCGAGCGCGTTACCGCTGGGCTACCACTGTAAAAGTATAGAAACGATTAATACCTAATTAGAGTGAGACTCATAATTTAAACGAACTGAGACATACTTCACTATTACTACATATTATAAGACAAAGTCTTCCGCCGAGTCTGTTTGTGTGACAGTGTGTGTGACAACTGACAATGTTTGCAATAAACTCAAAAACTACCGCACCGATTTTCATGCTGTTTTCACCAATGGATAGAGTGGTTCTCGAGGAAGGTTTTAGTATATAACTAGCGAAACCCGCGTCACTCGCACTAAATCCTGCGCGCTAAATAGAGAAGAACCCGAGCGAAGCGAGAGTGAGTCCCTAGTCATCTAAAAAATAGTCTTTCTGTACTTCATTTATACATTCACATTAGACTCTTTTCAGTATTATGATCAATATTGCTTAAAGCACTGTTTTCTTCCACGGCCAAATATAATTTTTTATGAATCTGATACTGTCAAAAATTTCCTACACCAATCAATCAAGTGATTTTTACCCATACTTTTCCAGTTATAATATCATCGATAATTGCTTTAAAAATATATTTGTTAAATAAACGGGAAATAAATAAATGTGTTTCTCATAAATAATAAGCACACACGTCACAAGATGTTTGTTCTGAACCGTAATAATAAATAGGTTGGGAAAAGATTATCTTAGAAAATATTATTATATACATTTTGAATCTAAAAGGCTAAAATAAACGTCTAGTTAATTAGTTATTATTGTAAATATTTTCGTATGACTGTGGGATTATATAAATACAATGCCGTATATTAACCTCAATAATTTTATACTTTTCACTGTCAAAGTCTGATGAGATATATACGCTTTGAAATATTCACCAATAGTGTAAAATTAAGCTTTAGATATCCAAATTTTCATCTCCGAGCTATTCTTTCGAATTTCTTAATGTTACAAATCTGTAGCTATTTAAACAAATTTTAGGACTTAAACAAGGTACAATATTAATGACTAGACCAAAGACATATCTAATCACTACATAGTTTAAAATGAAGTCGCCTCGCTGTCTGTCCCTATGTATGTTTAGATCTTTAAAACTACGCAACGGATTTTGATGCAGTTTGTTTTCATAGATAGAGTAACTCAAGAGGAAGGTTTTAGTATAATTTGTCAAGTTTATGTATTAATTTACTAGCGGAACCCGCGGCTTCGCTCGCGCTAAGTCTAGGGACACTAGTTATAATAATAATCAAATCCTACTAATATGACCGATGGTCATCAGTTCGATTCCTATCAATATGTAATCAAACAATATTTTAATGTCTATTTATTTTCAGGCATAGTGCTCTACTTTTCTCTCCCTCGGCATGAGTTCGGGCGGGTGCAAACGATCCTCTTCCCCGTGTACTACGCCTTCAACTCGCTAGTAAGCCTGCTGGCGGCACTCGCCTACTTCCGCACACAGTGCCTCACGCGCTTCGAGAACACTTCCTGGATACAAGTAAGTTAATATCTTATTAACATACGGAAATAATAGCTTATATAATATACATAGATGTTTATTGTTTTATGACATAATTTATACTAATATTATAAAGCTGAAGAGTTTGTTTGTTTGTTTGGTTGAACTACTTACTGGTCCGAATCAAAAAAATATTTTTGTGTTGGATAGTCCGTTTATCGAGAAAGGCTATAGGCTATATAACACCACGCTACGACTTATAGGAGCGAAGCGTCAATGAAAAATGTTGCAAAAGCGGGAGAAAAAGATCAATTTTGATTTTCAGCCTTTAGAGCGCTAGTATATTATGTATATTTTTCAAAGATATATACATACATCTATATCTAATATATAAAAATCTCGTGTCACAGTATTTGTTATCGAACTCTACCGAAACGGCTTAACCGATTTTTATGAAATTTTTAGTGTAAATTTAGTAGGTCTAAGAATAGGTCGTTTATTTTTGACCAAATTTATTGTAATTATTGTTAAGTAAAAACCTTACTTTAGCTACAAGAATCAATATTGCATTGATAAATGTTAATTCTTTATGCAACAATAGGTTATTTATAGAAATTACAAATAAAATACTTACTCGTGCATTTTTTCTCACGACTTCTAATAAAAAGACGACAAGGCTGACAAAGAAATGTAAAAATAAACTTTAACACCTGCCTTTGACTGAACGATCTTAAGGCTTTAAGTATGGAAGTTGCTTGCGTCATTCACATATAATATATTATTTAAATAAAATTATAAACTAGCGTCATACCGTAATTTTTCTCGGGTGCTTCCATTAATGCGATATATACTAATATTATAAAGCTGAAGAGTTTGTTTGTTTGTTTAGGTGAACGCGCTAATCTCAGGATCTACTGATCCGAATTGAAAGAAATTTTTTATGTTCTATAGTCCGTTTATCGAGAAAGGCTATAGGCTATATTTCATCACGCTACGTTCAATAGGAGCGGAGCATCAGTGAGAAATGTTGCAAAAACGGGAGGTATTTGGTCTCTAGCCTTTAGAACACGCGCGAAGCCGCGGGAAAGGCTAGTTTATAATACATACTGTTCATCGCCACTTTTAGGCTAATCTTATTACTATTTAAGCCGTGTTTTAAGTCATATCGGGGTCTATTTATGCTTTTTTAATATATACTAAGTTTCATCCAAATTGTTCTATAGTTATTTGAAAATAATGAAATACCTAACTAACTACCTATAAGCATATCCAAATTTACGCATAATTTATGTGATTGTTTAGGATATTACTATTAAATTTAGAAGAAAAATCGTTAGCTACATTATTTCAGTTTTATTGAATACATTTATTTTTTATCACTTCTGATGTCAAATTGTATAATTATTTTATGTAAATTAGCTCGTACAGAAAAAAAACTCAAATTTCTTTAAGTAATGTAGCAACCCTGCCATTCTATAAGTTATTTATTTACATGGCGCCCGTGCAATTTTATTTATATTACCTTGTCCATTTGACTTTTCACTTAACTCCGTTGACCTTAATGTGCAGGATTAAAGGCTTGAATAATAAATTATTAAACAGCGTCCGATTAAAGAAGGATAATTATGTAAATATTCTTAAAAAATGTTGGCATTTAGTATATCACCTGTTAATTTGGTATAACAGAATATCATTTTCACATATTTTACGAATATAAAGTACTTTATGCACGATTAATTTTAATTTCTACAAATGAAACCTCCGTTTAAGAAAGAGGCATAAATACTCTGTCCTTGTCAAACGAGTGTACTCATTCTTGGACTTCGATAAAGAACCTTAAGAGGGTTCAATTAAAAAAATAATGTGAAATTGAAAACCTCTGACATTTCAAAAGCATTTTTGCATTTTGCTTATCATAATAATAAATTATATATTAATTAATAATGCATTATAGATATTACAGAATACCTCAACAAAAAGGCAAATTAAAAGTTGCTACTTTTAAATTAGTGCCAAGGTTTAATAGTAATGGAACTTTGCAATTTTGTAATGCAATAGATGTACGAAAATAACAAGTTATCATTAATCAGATACATTTATAATAATATGAGCTGTCATTATCAAAGAAGATGATTAGAATAAAATTAAAGAGCGACTCCAAATTATCCGTTTTTAATTATTTAAGCAAGGATATAAAAAATACATACACAATATAAATAAAATTATCTGTATTCACGTCTGTCTTGTGATCTCAAAATAATTTTCTTTTTCAAATACATAGATTTTTTCATATGATCCAGTACATATTCAATGCTTTTTAAATTATTTGTCTGTCTTCTGTTTGTCCGAGGTGATCGCTGGATTTTTTTTTTGATCTTTGGATCGTTTGATTTGGATGAAACACCAATTAAGTATTACTTTTATGTACATTATTTTCCTTTCAAATGAATCTTCTATAGTGATTTATACTCCACCAAAATAAATATATCAAATTATTAATTAATTGAGAATATGTTTAAATATTTATTATAATGATTCCGGAATTTGCACGGAAATCGAACCGACGACCTTCGACTTACAAAGCTACTTGAGACTTATTATTCATACGGGTTAAGCTTCAGCTGTTTAATATTAACAATTGCCAATTAAGAAGTCAGTCTTGAACTAAATAAATAGATTAACATTATAGCACCTATTTCCATATTAAAATTAAATATGACAAAAACTTAAGAAGCAGTTTTATCTTGATTGACGCCATCACAGATAACCGATAAGTATAAAAATAACTTCACTAGTGCAAAGATCGATAAAATTTGTGATTAGTGTGGAAATAAGAATATGAATTTACTTTTCTTCTGACATTATGTATGAATATTATACAGATGAATGATCAATGAAAGGTGCTATTTGTGGTATTGCTAACCTCCTGTCAATTTAAAATCATGCCGTAAGTAACAGTAACCAACTAATAGCGTATACCTATAAAGATATTAATCCTAAAGAAATGAATAAATAATTAATAGAACTTGGTGCACCTTGATGGTCGATAAATAAATTAGATGGTAATTATTGAAAATCATCTGATATTCGTTATTTTTTAAAATTTACCCGTTTTTTCATAATATGTCGGATTCGTGACCGCTTAACCTACTATAATGCAGGTTTATATATATTTTTCTTTTAGTTAATTGTCCTCTATCCATAAATGCCAACATCATTACGTGCCGTTGACTTTGAAAAAAAATATTGTAAAGTATACTTATAGGTAACCTATAGCCCTTTAAACCCTTAATCCTTTTTGCCCTAAATATTCGCAAGAAAAAACAATATCCTAATAGGCAAAGCATTTTGATAACGTTCATGGCTGAGTAAAATTAATTTGACTACATAAATCGAGTAACAAGCGTGCGAAATAGAAATCGTAAATCTTTATGCGTGAACAATTCATAATATCTAAACTAAATATACACGTGTATTAATCAGTTACTAATAATTATAGTAGGTACAACCAAACACCTTACAATATTACTTAGATACTAAGAATGCATAATATGTATAAACAGTGATATGTACCAATAGCCTAGTTTTAAGCCTAGGATATCTAGAATATAAAGGATTTTATCTAATTCCAAGAAAGCTCTCAAGAACGAGGGCTTAAGGGTTTACACGTTTGACTCGTGACCCCTCTTTCTGCGCAAGCGGACGCAGGTTCGAGTCCCGCTGGGGGCAATCATTTGTTGAGCATGAATGTTTGTATATAACATTTTATTTGTATGTAGTATATCAACTATCTAGTATCCGAAACACAAGCCTCGTAAGTCGTAGCTTGCCACGGAACTAGATGGCGGTGTAATAATGTCGCAGCATATTTATATTTATTTTATTTAATATGTCATAGTCTATCTCTATGTAGTTGTATTGGTTAAAAACTTTCACATTTATAACGTCTGATAGTCATTTTCCTTTGTTACAGCTAGCCTTGCTGTTAGTCGTATTCAGTATAGAAGCGTACGTGCGTCTCTGGCTCGTGAGACCGATGCTACGCGCTAAACACATCAAAACTCAGATGGAGGAAGCCGCTGGTGGTGGACAAGAAGTAAGTTTGTTTGCTATAAATGTTTACTCTTTGTTTTAGGACTCTCATAAAAATCAACCCATTTGTAACTCTTTAAATTTATAAATATTCTTGCTTAGAGAATACCTGCTCTACTTACTACGACTAAGATGAACAATCTGCCCACTAATGGCACTATTGTATGATTAGTTACAAAAGTTTTTTTATTATATAAGTTTCCTTATATTAAGTGAACTATTGTTCTTTTTTGGGAAATAAATGTCTTTAAACCAGACAAGTTTTTAGCAATTAAGTTCATAACATAGATTTAAAAGTAAAATCAGTTCGTATTTTTCTAGATCATATTAATTTACACACAGATGAAAATACCGAGTAGAGTAGGTACTCTTTTATTTTAAAATCGGTACCTTACGTAGAAAACTGCCACACTTTATGGACAAAAGATATCATGCATTGTAATTTGTAATGGAGGATAGTACGTTGACTTCTTATCAAGATTGATTATCTGTCAAATGAAAAATTTAAATGTGTTAAATTTATATTTTATATGTAAAATTATGTAACTAAGTTGTAACTATCATTAAATGTTTTTCATGAAATGATATATTAGTTATTCTATTTACTTTTACCAATCTCAAAATTATTTTAGTTCCCAAATTCCACTCTTAGTGGAGTGTTTCATTGATATGTATTTACCTATGGTAAATTGCTTTTGGTGCCTTAAAATAAAATTGGCGTCTTCTCCATTCTATACGACATTAGCAAAGTAAGCAGTGCCCAGATGGCATGCCTATAAGCCAGGGAATAAATAAAAGGACTCAAAATAGAAATAAAATTGGCCAAACTGTACAGTAGAATTCACCCTCTCCTTTTCGGTCGGTCAAATATAGATGATTAATAATTATACGTCGTTTAATTCGTTTTATATTACCTGCCTATATTATTATGTGTAATATAAACAGACGATCGTTATACGAAACATTAAGGATTTCGCGAATATTAATTGCTAAGTCACGAACAAATATAATTTGATTGCTATAAAACTAAATTCTATACACTTAATCAACGAGTGTATGAAAAAAAAACAATTCACGCTTAACGGTGCCTATTTTTCGCTATGTCGGACGCCATTTTATTTAATCTTTTTCGATTATTTTATTATTATGGTAAGATACGTGATTGATGATTATTAATTATACGTTAATTTTTAAATAAAAATATAATAATTAGATTCCTTGAATAAGTCTAAAACCCCCTTTTTTATTCGCAAGTGTCAACAGATAAAAAAGCAAAGTGTAGAACTTATTTTAATTGCCACAGACGACACATAAACCTGAAAGTGTCATACTTTAATAAGTTCTGTCGCCTTTATTTGGTCATGTCGGTGTTACACACATATTTTCTAATTAAATCCTCCTTACATGCTCTAATGATCGCGAACATTTTATTCTATCATTAGTTAGAATTAGAAACATGTTATGGTAACAGTCATATTTAAAATTGACTACACTCTTCCTCCAATATTACTTAGAACTTATGTTCGTACTAGTTTTTCTGTTTCTTAATATCTTAATTTAGTCTCGTAAAATTTAAGCACCATGATTATAAAGAAACTGCAAACAGAAAAGAAGTTACGAACATTACATTAATTACCTCGAGCAGATATCGAACTACAACATACTTCATAGACGATTCTGCTCATTAACCGTTAATTTTACTAGTAAAATATCTTGGCTGACAGTCAACTTTGATATGTGAGGCACTTGTATAGTGAGTTTTTAATTTTTTACCTATAACACATTGATTATGTGTAGAAACTTAACAGATTTTTGAAAACTTTTTACCTACCACAGATTACATAAATACTTCTTTTACCTGTGACTCCACTTACACGATAAGCGTGGTCGAGCCAAAAATAATTAAAATAGTCTATGTCCGTCGTAATATAATAAAATCATTCTGCTATCCTCATTTCAAAAAATTTTAAACGATTATTTAAAAAAAATATATAGGTACTTGTATTTTCATTTAGAATAACCTATAATTAATTTAAAATATAAGTATGCATTATTAACAATGGTTTCTATCTTTGCAGGTCGGTCGCTTAGTCCTCGGCGAGTTAGCCCACTGTCCGCGCTATCTTCGCGTACTGAAGACTTTTAGAGCCTACCACTCATTTATAGCTATGGGCACCATGATTACATTAGGATGCTCCTTCTACTCCACCATGATTGTGGTAGACTCCATGTGCCATTGATCAAACTCAGCATGGCTAGCATCAACTCAAGGTCTCGAATTAACTAGTATATACTATTTGTGTTTAATTTAAGTTTCGGTTGTTTATGTTAGCAACCAAACTTGTAATAATAATGGTTGTTTGATTTTTTAATCAATGACACAATGTATGCAGAAAACTAGAATAAATTTATAATGTTGATGAAGTTTTCTTTTCAAAAATAGTCAAAAGGAACTCAAAAATATACGTCAAAATATTATCAACCATACCTATAATGACACTGTAAATTGTAATTCATATTGTATTACCATAGCCTTTTTTACATTTCTAAATATCGAAATTACGCCACGGAGAACAAAAAATGATTTTCACTATAATAAAACTTGGATATCACAAGATTTAAAAAGAAAAGAATGCCTGTAAACGAAAGCCAATACGAAAAAACTGATGAAAAATAAAATACTAATTGCAATAGAAACTTGAGTCAATATATACTGCGTCATTAAAACGCTTTATAATGGTGCATTTCAGTAATGCGACTGTCATTACTGGTTCGATATCGGGCTGTGGTCTGTACTATAGAGGTTTTAGTTTGTAGCTATTCGAGTTGGTGTTTGAGGCGCTGGTCGCACAAAATGAGAAACATGTGTGGAGAGTTTTTAGATATGTATAAATTATTATATTAAGTAAATTACTATGTATTATTAGACGTGGGTTAGATTGCTATAAAATAACTAACAAAATTGTTTTTTACTTCGTCTAATCCACATCTATACATTATATGTTTAAGAATATGAAGAATAATAATTATCATTTGATTCTATTACGAAGCCAATGATTTAAGAAAATTGGCGACTATTCTTGCCGTGCAATCTATCTCGTTGTCAGCCGCAACAGAAGCTGCTTGATAAGATCTCGAATTGACTGCTTTCTAACCTACTGCCATGTAACGTTTAGACTACTGTAGAAATAAGTTGTGCATTCAAATACAGGCATTCATAATCGTTAAACGCTGAAAGCAGCATTTACGAGGTCAGCTACACTTTTATGACAATGCTAAGTCCTGAATTTTTATTTTTTATTTGTCCTAAGTTGTTAGAGCTTTGTTGCAAAGATCTAGTCAGCTATAAACTAGGTGTGATCGTTAAACCGCAGTATTAATTGCCTTCTACGTGGAATTGGCTCTGAAGATCGCACAAGACGCGATCAAGCAGCTTACGCCGTTAAGGCTGAGTTCGCAAATTCATTTAAATTAATTTTATTATTATAGATGTAGTGTAACGTGTGTTTAACGATGTGTTTAATCTATAATATATTGATGATCTGAATGTTAAAGTAAGATTTTGTTATTTATTCGAGAGAATGAAAGAAATAAAACATGAAATATACGAATAAAACTGAGCCGTGTCGTTTATTTCGCAGGTGGTTTTACCTGTCAGTTACTTCATTATTGATACCTTTACTTGATTTTCCAGTAACCCAATCCTGACAAATATCTTGCGAAATTAGTGGTAAAGTCAAAACAAGTCCCTTACAAATGCAATGGAGCGTTATCTTTCACTTATTATTTATGTCAAATTTTAAAACATGTCGAGAAACTGATTTTTTTCCAAGCAGATCAATCATAATAAAATTAAAATGATATTGAGAAAATTGCCTCCCAGTCTTTAGGTTACGGAACGAAATATTAATTATATAATAATTAATAAGCCTAAAATAATATTTTTACTTATTAGTGTCTTTTTATTCAATGCATTGTAAACAAAGCATACCAAAAGTCTTCTGGGAAAATGGCCGAATAGATAGATAAAGTGAAAAATTACATTAAATTATACATAATATTAAGAGTTCATTCTTTCCGTTGTGACTTAGGAATTTTTTGATGAATTTACATAAATGATATAATAATAGGTAAAGTTAGGGGGATCCGAGTGTTAATTAGGCGATTTCATAATTTCGATTTTAATTTGTATACAGTCAGAAGTCATAGTAAATTTGACTCCAAGACTAAAAAACTGGCGATTGATGAGCCTTTTTGGCTTGCTTTGCCTTAAAAATTTAAAATAAAATAAAAAGCAAAAAGTACCGACGCACACAAACGCAAATACGTCGGTGATATCACAGAATATATAATATTAAAGTGGATCGGTAATTTCTCCAGACGTAATAATAGTCCATTAAACCGACATATTGTGTTTGAGTGGATGTGGACCCTGCTTTTAACACGTTGGTGGACAGTACTAGTTAAGAATTTATTCCGAAATGACACTTCTTATTCTCATACATTGCCTATGGGCGTAGTGTCAATGCGGTTGTATGTACAATGTTGTTGGGTGACAGAACGCCTATAGGCGTCCAGCAGCATCGTCAGAACTCAACGATTCGTCACCTGAAGGATAGTAGTCCTTGTTGGACCCGTATTCCCCATCATCAGCATATGGATCTTCACTAGATTCCGGAGTTTCAGCTTCATTGAACAATTCTAACAACCGTTTTTGTTCCCTTTCGTACGGATCTCCAGGCGCCATCTGTAGATAAATTCATTATTGATTCAATACCAAAAAACTGCATTCAAAACAAGCAACTACTAATATTAGAAGCACAATTACCTTATACGTAAGTTACATTAATTGAATTTGAATGTTTCGATAAATAAAAACACAAAAATACGTTGATAACTTACCACTCGAACCGTTATTTGCGCGCGAAAGTATGAGTTGACACAAATCCTACCGCCGACGCGCACTACGTGACTAAATGTATGAAAACACGACGCCCACGAGCGTACTGTGCGGGGAGAGGGGTACCGGAATTCTGTCAATGTGTGTGTAACTTGACGTGTTGTAGAACTATGTACGATGTATGTACTTATGTATGTGTATGTACTTCAAGTGGACATGGCAGTAGATAGTCCCAACTCATATTATAATAAAGTATTTAATATACTCTTAGACTCGTTCAATGACGTATTCAAGGAGCGCACTGTAATTAAGAACCCTAAAATGAAATTTAGCGACTGGGCGACAGTCGGCATATACCGTAGTAGAGACAATTTGTATGAACTATATAGTATGAAGCAGTGGAATCATGACCCAACGTTCTATACTCGGGTAAGAGCTTATTCAAAAATTTTTAAAAAAGTTTGTCAGCAGGCTAAGTCTATATATATTAGAAATAAAATTTTAAACTCTGACAATAAAATTAAAGCCACTTGGGACGTGATTACTCGTACGACTGGCAGATCTAAGCCCGCTAGTGAACCTATCCAATTGTTAATCAATAATGCTACAGTGAGTTCCAATGAAGATGTTGCAAATTCATTTAAAAGTTATTTTTCTAAAATCCCTGAAAAGGTCACATCTTCTTTAAAATCCTCTACTTCAGATGCAATAATTTCTTTAAAAAGTCATACTCCTCACTGTGATCACCAATTTAAATTTTCATATGTAGATGCGAATGAAATAATTAAAATATTTAAAACTATAAATCTTAAAAAAACTGGTGATTTTTGGGGCATGTCTGTTAAATTACTTAATACAATAATAACAAACATTGCACCACAATTGTCTCTTATATTCAATAAATGCGTAGATACTGGAATATTCCCTGATCTTATGAAAATTAGTAAAATAATACCTCTTTTTAAAGATGGTGAAAAAAATGACCCTGGCAATTATAGACCTATTTCTATATTGCCATGTATGAGTAAAATCTTTGAGAAACTTATTTTAAGTCAACTTTTGACTCATTTTAACGCAAATAATATTTTCCATAATGAACAGTATGGTTTTACTAAAGGCAGATCTACAGCCGATGCGGGGATTGCGCTTCTTAGACATATTTATGACGCTTGGGAAAAATCACAGAATGCAATTGGAGTTTTCTGTGATTTGTCTAAAGCTTTTGATTGTGTGAAACATGAAACTCTTTTGCTTAAATTTGCTCATTACGGTGTTCGTGGTATTGCTCTCGATCTACTTGCTTCTTATCTTACTGATAGAGTTCAGAAGGTCGCAGTAAATAACGTCAACTCTTCTGGTTCTCCTCTTAGAATGGGTGTTCCGCAAGGATCTATCCTAGGTCCATTTTTGTTTTTAGTTTATATTAATGATCTCCCGTTCTATGCCGATAAATTGTGTGATATTGTACTCTTTGCGGATGATACCTCCTTAATTTTTAAAGTTGATAGAAAGTCAAATAATTACGACGAAGTAAACAGTGCATTATCGCATATGCTTCACTGGTTTAACATTAATAATCTGGCTTTAAATGCCAAGAAGACAAAATATATGCAGTTTTTATTACCTAATGTAAAAAGACAGAATTTCAATTTGTATCTTAATAACGACATGTTAAATACGGTAGATTCCACGGTCTTCTTGGGATTGACATTAGATTCGGGTCTGCAATGGGGTCCCCATCTCTCGTCTCTTGCGAGTAGACTGAGCTCAGCTGTTTTCGCTGTTAGAAAAGTCAAGCAGCTAACGGACATTGATACTGCCAGACTTGTTTACTTCAGTTATTTCCACAGCATTTTATCTTATGGTATTTTGTTGTGGGGTAATGCAGCGGACATTAAATCGATTTTTATTCTACAAAAAAGGGCCATTCGGGCTATTTATAACATAAGCGCTCGTGATACTCTCCGCGGACTTTTTAAAGAAATAGGAATTCTTACGGTTGCTTCGCAATATATATATTGTAACATTATGTTTGTTCGGCAAAATATTAATTGCTATTCAAAGCACAGCGACAAACACAGTATAAATACAAGAAATAAGGATAAACTTGTAACACCCAGTTTTCGCCTACAAAAGGTAAACAGATCGTTTATGGGGCAAGGTGTACGCATGTATAATAAAATTCCACAGTCCATACTGAACTTGCCTTTGAGGCAATTTAAATCAAAAATTAAAAGTACGCTGTTGAATAAAGCTTATTACACTATAGCGGAATACCTGGTGGATGTAAATGTGTGGGATTAGCGACTGGTTGTGTCTCACGTAGGATAAATAGATAAATTGTAATACAATATTATTACCAAATATTTTTTTGAAAAGAGCAACTGTTGAGTTTCTCGCCGGTTCTTCTCAGCAGAACAGCTTTCCGAGCCGGTGGTAGTTTACTCACAGACTTACAGACTGACTTTTAATTTTGATAATTTATTGATTCAAAAGAGCTTGTAAAAGTCTATTTGAATAAAGAATATTTTGATTTGATTTGATTTGATGACAGTAGGAAAGCCGCATTACTTTTGCGGTGACACTACAACATGTTCTTCCTTGTAAAAGTATTGAAAATCAATCGCCCTCAGACGTACTGCCGTGACACGAGTAATAACTATGACGTCTACAGGCGTTCTGTCGTACCATTATTTACCGTTTTACCGCCCGTGGACGTTACTGTCCATCAATGTGTTAAGCATGATAGCTCCTTAGCAATTAGCACGATAGACCTAAGAAAGGTGACAGAGCATGGCGGTGGGCAATGGATGGATGCGTGTCCATGAATGGTACAATGCTTTCGCAGTGAATGACAATGGGTATAAGATTAACTATCTGTTAGTCCCCTATATCTCCTGTATTTTAATAAAAAATCATCTTTCATTATATGAATGATAGTGCTCATATGTACTTTAAGGAAATTCTTAGATAGCTTACATATATACAATAATAACATAGTAATATACAATATCAAATCATGATTTTTATAAATCTCTTTTATTAAATATTAGTAATGGAAGAACATTGATTGATTGATTGATTGAAGCCATTGCCATAGACGATATGAAAGGTATTAGTCATCTATGAT
Organism: Boloria selene; assembly: GCA_905231865.2. Classification (NCBI taxonomy): domain Eukaryota; kingdom Metazoa; phylum Arthropoda; class Insecta; order Lepidoptera; family Nymphalidae; genus Boloria; species Boloria selene. Next base: position 1,612,973 of record HG993132.1, read on the forward strand.
ACTAACAATTGGCAGATGTTAATGTTACTGTCAAATTGCCTTCTGCAATCAGCTGTCAAGCTATGGCCTTACGTGTTTTTTCGTTATTTGTGTTAAGAAATTTTATTGCATTACACGATGAAATCTAAATTATTTACGCTGATTGAGCCTGAGATTTTATCAGTAAGCTTAACTTTCAGTAACAGAAAATATGTTATTCTTAGATAGACCAACAAATACAGAAACAACGATGGGTGAATCTAGGAATTTCCATTTGAAAATGTTCATTGATAAGTGTAAAACTGTGTTAATTTTGTCCAGTGCAATCTGTACATTTGCTGTTATAGTATCATTACACAAGCTACTAAATCACGATGTTAGATTATCGAAACCTTTCTCGCCGATACCAGCTGGTTTGTATGGAAATTACCTCGAACCTTTCGTTGAAGATTCTCCGCCTCCTGAAAGAAAACCAGATAAGGCCCGAGATGCGGAAGCAGTGGTGTCCTTGAACGCGGCATTAGAAATGAAAAAAACTGGAAAATCAGATAAAGCTTTGAAACTATTTCAACATGCATTCGCACTTTCTCCAAAACATGCAGATATTTTAAACCATTATGGGGAGTTTTTAGAAGAAACTAAAAAAGATGTAGTAAAAGCTGATCAGCTATATACCTTAGCCCTTACAAACTACCCAGAACACACTGGTGCTCTAATGAATAGGCAGAGAACAGCAAGTATAGTTGAAAACTTAGATAGAAAAATGCTACGAAAAATAGATGAAAAAAGGGACACATTGCTCTCTATACCAGAAAATAATGCAGCTTTATGTAGGGCTAAAAAAGAAGCTTATTTCCAGCATATTTATCATACAGTTGCTATTGAAGGTAACACAATGACACTACAGCAGACTAGAAGTATTTTAGAAACTAGAATTGCTGTTGCTGGGAAAAGTATAGCGGAACATAATGAAATCCTAGGCTTAGATGCAGCAATGAAATATATCAATTCAACATTACTATATAGATTGAGAGATATTAATATGGGAGATATCTTAGAGATTCACAAAAGAGTTTTAGGACATGTAGATCCAGTAGAAGGAGGTCAATTTAGAAGAACTCAGGTATATGTGGGTGGTCACATACCACCCGGACCATCTGAAATACAAAAACTTATGGCACAGTTTTTGGAGTGGTTGAATTCTGAAGATGCATTAGAGTTGCACCCTGTAAGGTAATTTAAGTTTTTATATCTCATCCTTATAGGAAACTATGTTTAGTGATGTTTTTTTTATTAAAAGAATATTAAAGAATCAATCTTTTCTTAAAATAATCTAACATAAAAATATTTTCTATGTTATTAAATTGTACATAACATAATCTTTTATAACAAAACGTGTTTTCGCTTTCAAATTTTATTATTAATTTTTAATAAAATATCTTACAGATATGCAGCTCTAGCACATTACAAGCTAGTGTACATCCATCCTTTTATAGACGGCAATGGCAGGACGTCAAGACTGCTAATGAATTTGCTTCTAATGCAAGCTGGATATCCTCCAGTCATTATTGCTAAAGAACACCGGCATCTTTATTATCAACACTTGCAAACTGCCAATGAAGGAGATGTGAGACCTTTTGTGAGGTAAAATATAATTTGTACAAATATTATAAAGCTGAAGAGTTTGTTTGTTTGGTTGAACGCGCTTATCTCAGGAACTACTGGTTCTATTTGAAAAATTATTTTTTGTCACAAAAATGTTGCAAAAACGGAAAAGGCAGGCGTTAGTTCTGCGAGTTCTGAGTTCTCACTCATACCGCGTAATTCAGAAAGAATTTGGTTTCCCGTCGTTAGAACGCGTTCGAAGCCGCGGGAAATGCTAGTTTTATATTAGAAAGTAGCAGTTTTTTTTGCTCTGACACAAATTATTTATCTACAAATCAATTTTCAATAGAAAATATTTTTTTTTTTCTATTTATTTTGTGGTGAATTGTTGATTAAATAAATTTTTATTTTGTGGCGCTTTGGAGACTATAACTTATATGTCTACATAATGAATACACATAGTCTTTGTTCATCAACTTGTTTTCATCTGTTTTGTTCAATTTTTACATAGGGTTTTCATTTTTATAATAATTACTATGAATTATTATTTTTTCCTTTCAGATTCATAGCACAGTGTACGGAGCGAACATTAAACCTATACCTGTGGGCTACCAGCGAGTATAGCCCAAGTGTGCCAGCTATAGGCGACCCACACATTCTCACTGGAGAGGGATTTGAAGATGACATTATAATATGAAAAGGTGCATTTCTAAAAACAAAGAGCTTGAAAATATTATTTCTAAAATTTCATACACTTGTCTTAAAGTGTCTCTTGCTCTGTTATATTTTATTAGTTTTTAAAAATTGTTATTTATTCACCATGTACTTAGTATTATTAATTGATATACATAGTTTTTAAAAGTAAACTAAAATATAATATTTTGGAGTCAAACAAAATTAATCTATCATAAGCTTTAAAGAATATTTAATTCGGAATCAAAAATACAGTGTTATTTTGTTACGTGTTACATTACTAAACAAAAGTATATAATTAATATTATATAACGTTAAAAATGCGTTATATTAATATTATATAACGCATTTTTAATAATTTCATTTTTTTCCGAATATCGCCGCGGCTGGTACTGTATCGCTATCGGTTAGTGGAAAGCCGTTCATGAAATAAAGCTAAAGCAATATTTAAATAAAATGTACATAAACTAACTAAACTATAGATGTTTTCAAGTTCCTTTCAAATGTAACCAACTAATTTCTTTATTTTGAAATGATAAGAATAAAAACTGAATTCCTAAAAGCTATTTTAGATGTAAATGTAGTAACATCTTCATTAGGACTCTTTTATTGTCCGTAGTACCTGGCTATGTATGTATAATGTTACAACGTATTATAACATTGCATTTCATCAATATACTAAATTATGTATTTAGATAAGGGCGAACATGACGTATTTTTATATCAGCTTAATATTTTATCAAGATGATAGCGAATACTACGACTTTGAGGTTTTGCGATTCATTGGTAATTGTTTTTTTTTGTTTTGCATTTATTTTTAAAGGCTTATTTTAAAAATATGCCAGCCCTATCATTCTTAAATAAGGCATGTTTACGCCTTCATTTCTATGTGTTAAAACTTAGGTTTATTTTAATTAAAATTGCTACCAAACTTCAACAATAAGTTATGATTACATTTATTCTTCCTATGAAGGCAATTTCAGATTCCTCACAATTTGTGTAAATACTGTAACATAATGAAACTCCTTTTATTTTGGTTATAATATGTACATAATGTATCCTATTTTGTTCTAGGAATGTCTGTGATATTCAGCTAAATTATTTAATTTAACTTAGGCTATTGATAGTTGTCAGGTCACGTGTTATAATGCCACAAGTGTGATCTTGCATTTATGACGAATTTATATTGTAAATATAATTTCAATTACCGGTATACAAAAATATAAATATTTATTAAATTACAAAGACTATTAAAATCATATTTTATGATTTAAATGGTCCAAGCAATATCTTTTTCATGCATGCATTGTTAACTTTATAGGTATTGTAAACCAGTGTAATAAAAACTATTTTTGCAATATAAAATCGTCTGTAGTGAAATTTACTTAGTGAAATATATGACGTTATTATATAAAACACAGTGTGATGCACTGTCGTGTGCGCAATGTGTCTTCCATGGACTATAAAAAATCCAACTCCCAAATCACAACTTTCCAATATACTAGTACAAATTGTACTCTAACTTTACACGAAATAAATAAACTTTGTGGAATTACTCTCGTTTTATTTTACTAACTTTAAAATATTGTATTTGTATGCTTTTTCTTAATAAAATAGAAAATGAATAAAAAAATATACCTCAATTCTGCCAAATTTTAAAACTAAATCTTTCGACCTTTGATTATAATCTAAGCTTTCGACTTACTTAAGTCTGTAAAATTTAGGAAAAACTTAAAACTAGAGGAAAATAGGTATGTAAGAAATAACACAATTCAATTTCGATTAATTTATTATAATGTGCGATGTTAAAATAGGTTTATTATAATAAAGCATTTCAACTAGCACGTCGCTGCCCTCCTCAGTCCCACTCCTCACTTCTATATAGCTAATTCATTTCAAGGCAAAGAAAATATAAGGGTGCTTACACACGAGCCGCATCTCGAATGAAAGCATTAAAAATATTAATAGATTTTTATCATCGGCGCAAACAGTCACTCTGATACAGAGTACCGATTTTTTATTAATAACAAGCACTATCTAATATATTGAAGCTGTCAGGCCTCGACGGTTGAAATTGAAAACGTATACACTTATTTTTTTATATTTATATATATTTTATTTATATCAAAGTAACGATAGTATATTACAATGCAGGAACACTACTGTTGGACATGGACTATTTTCACATTCTTCAAACTTAGGAACACTGTAATCTAAGCAAAATGACGTAAAATTTGATACCGCCGAGGCATTATTTAATGATTTTTATATCCTAGCACCAATACAGTCAAAAAAAATTTAGTTTATTCTTTGTTATCTGTCCAAAGAAAAGTCAACAAGAAGAAAAGAATAGTAAAAAAAAGTAATAATTACTATAATCTATGAAAAGTTGGACAGACAATAACAAAAAACCAAACAATTTGTTAATACAAGCGATTTTATTGAGGGCGCTGAACTAAACGCTATTCAAAGTACAAATACGTTTACAATTATTATCACAACATAATAAATAAGTCGCATTACAAAAACGAAAATAAAGTATTGACTTGAAAAAACCTACAATCATTAGTCTTTTAAGTGTTTTTACTATTTTAAATTAAGTTTAACGATTTTTATGAGATGAATGATTAAAATGATGATCTTAACGCAATTTAGAAGGGCAATATCTGTGTATAGAAATTTATTTTACCGGTTCTTTCTACGGCTAGAGGCCGACAGCACTAAAGCATACATTACATATATCACTCAATATATTTAATTGAAACTAAGTTAAGATTTTAATTTTAATTTACAATGGCAATTTTTCTCTCCTTATCTTTTTTCATTTTAGTCTTCTTGCACCTTTCATAATGACAACAGTCTATTTACTTAAGTCCAAAATGATTATCGAATGAATTTACGTACAAAATAAACTAAACAAAGTCACTAGTCTCTATGAGAAATAAAAATACGATGAAATGAAAAAAACAAATAATAAGATTAGCTTTGTTATATTCACACCACTTTATCGACATCGAATCTATCTCACAACTGCACGAGTATTTTTTTACACTACAGAAACTATTTCAACTAAATATTAACTTTAAACACTCTTAATAATATTAAATAAAACAGCAGATGTATAGTTTATATAGGATGTGGACCAAAAAAAACAAATCTTAGAATTTTGAACCAACTACATTTTTTTTAGTATGACCATAGTAATGTCAAACATCTATATCTTAGACCATGCAATGGAAAGAACAAACTTATCTTAGTTCAGCCAAAATTAATAATAAATCTTCATTATTTTATAGTTGAAATAGTTTCCTTCTAAATCACGATAATAATTTCAATTAACTTCAATTAACTAAAATATAATATCTTAAGTGTCATGTGAAAGATTGATGGACAGATGGGGCTTGTGAGGCCCCATATCGTATCTTATACAAACATAGGCCTTTAGCAAAGTTAAATGCATAAGTTAGGGTCATTTGGCTCGATTCATATTATTATGTAAATGATGGACCGGTTTTGGTTCATTCACGATTTATCATTTTTATATCTCTTGGTATTAGTTATAGTCTAGTATCATTCAATATAACTAATTCTTTAATATATATTTAGCTTTAACTGCCTACAAAATCTCATATCAACTTGGAGAAAAGGAACAATCAAGGTTGGACCAAAAACGGGCCATCACTAGCAAAACAATGTAAACCGGATATGAATGTTACAAAGTCTATAAATTAAACGTTGCCCCACACTGGGTCGTCCTACACAAAAATTATCGATACTCAAAACCGATTTAGAATCGATTTTATTGCAAAGCTAAGTCTATTAGATCTCGTCTTCACATAGCTCGTAGGGATTTCATAGCTCGAGACATCGTTTACTTTACTGAAAAATAATCGCATCTCAACCCTTTCGCAAATAAATCTATTACTATAATTTACATATAAAATCGGTTTGTTCATCATTAAATAATTTTCTTCGTGCTTCTTACGAAAAACGTTTCTTAAAATATTTTAAAGGAGGTTGCGATTATTTTCCTTTAAAATTTACGATATAATGTCATCTGGAGTGTTAAACAGGCTTTGTGCTTATAACACTATTTATTACCTCTACTGACGGCACTAGTTCCAAAGTATACATAGCTTGCTTCAGACTTCTGTCATTGTAAATTAAGCAAATGGGGTAGGCCAGCTACAATCTTACAGTCTCAATACTGCATTGAATTTGTTTGGACCCGATCATTGGCAAAATGTTCTAACCCACAAAAATAAGATCTATCGTTCAAGTAATTTTTGTCTAAATAAATATACTCTTTAAGCACTTTACATTTTGTGAGTTAGCACATTTCACTTAAGCGAGTCCACTGATAATGATAATGATATTCATTATGGGCTGGGATCTAAACATATCTGCATTATACAGTGTTAATAACGTAGCGTCGATGTCTTAGCACACTTTGTTCACAAAAAGCAAATCTGTTTAGACTGCAAATAAAAAATTCCATACTGCGTGTGTTGCTAGTGGTTTATATACAATTAGGAACTTCTGATACAACATTCAATTTGGAGTAATCAATATATTATAATATTCAAAAAAAAAACAAATGAAAAACAAACAAACAACACAGACATCGACACTACGTTCACACGGGGACGGCATGCACTCGTATGTACACATGCGCATGCGCACGTATATGGATCGTCATAGGATAATTTGATGAGCCGAGTTTTTGCAAAAACTATAGGAATATCGCGAAAATACGGATAATTTGACAATTTCTATGGTATTTCTCAATGTAACTTTGAATATACTTATCTCTGATTGGCTTGATTTTGGTTTATAGGCCAATTCTTTTTGATTGGTTCCTTGTATATTAGAAATATTTTGTCATAGAGTTATAAAGCGTAAGAAAAGAATGTGGTATAGGATTGTTAAATATTTTAGTTAAAATACAAACTTTGGACCTTTTAAGAGCTACATTTCAATCACAGAAAGTGTATTAGGATAAATCAAAAAACGCGCCGAAAAGGATTGACAAGTGAAACGTCAAGTAGTCAACCAATCAGATAACACGTTGTTTTGGGCGATCCGATTGACCAATAAGTGCGCTTTGTTTATAATAGCCAATGATTCTATTCGCAATCTTACTAAAGCAATTGTTTTCGCAAAAACCCTATCCCTTTTTCAGTAATATTATCTAATTATCCTTATTTTCGCAATATCCCTATAGTTTTTGCAAAAACTCGGTTTATCAAATAATCCTACGACACATATATGACACGCATATCGTGCATGCATGTACATGTGTGTGTGCGTGCATGCTAGTGATGTCTCGAGGGCTGTATGCGACGAGAGATGTGCTCCTCTTGCTGCATCTTCGAGCGGAACTCGGCGACGAGGTCACGTGACTGCGCCAGTACTGCCAATTGCTCGTTTAGCAACTCCTCCCATTGGGTCGCGTACGCTGGAAATCATTTAAATTTTAATTTATATTGTACCGTTTTTAGCTTTTAAGTTATTAGTATTTTAATAGATTAAATATAATGTTTTTTATATATAAAATGTCATATTAGTTTTCTTAAGCGTTTTGTAATAACTAAGGCATATAGCGTAAATAATAAATTTTAAAAAAATATCAGTGTATAATAACATTAATGTGACATACATATTATATAAGATGAGCCAAACACCAAAAATTCATCAAAAAATCATTTGTTACAATATAAATGTAAAATACAGTTCGCGTCACGTATAAAGAACGCTGGAGGAAAGTGGTGGGGGGTGTGTTTGCGCATGGGTATATTCGCACACGAAATTACTATGCCTATTCTTTTATTTTTGATCTAGCCTTTTGCTCGCGACGTATTTTGGTTATTGAATTAAATTGTTAAATGTACCTAATACATTGAAAAATATATTAGATAGAACGTTATTAAATATAATTCTACTAATTCATAAAATATGTTAGATTCAATGTAGAATATTTAATCTACTTACAAAAAATTAAATTAATTCGGTTAATATATATTTTAACTGCATTATTGTCAGACTCTCTCTTCATAAAATAATATACGTCAAAAATATTTTTCTCTCTTTTTTATATAAAACCATTTCGTAATTAATAACTTTTATGTGCACGATGGTATTTTGAACTGACGAACCAATAGCTCTCCGGTGCGCATGCGGCGCGTGCCTCGCCGTCCCGCGCCCCGCGTCTTACCACCAAATTGTCCGATAAATCGCCTCTGCGCAACTTGACAACCAGCGTTCTTTTTACATGACGCGAATTATACATATATAAGCGTTATCGGTACTATAGTAACGCTAAACCACAAGCCTATGTCAGAGCGATAGCATTGGCATTACCGGAAGCGATGAGCCGTATATATATTAATATTTCGAAATTTTGATTTACGGAATAATACCACACTGTACTATGTAAAGTATTAAAATATATTTTTTTTTTCTCAAACATTTAAAAATATATACATGTATTCAATCAGACGTGTCACATGTCTATTTTTTATATCGTTTAAACTTTCATTAAAATCGATTATTTAATCAACATATTTTTATCTTTTTACAATGGAACCTATGTAAGTAGTATATATATATATATATATAGGTCGTATTATGGTTAATTTCAATCACGAACCTAAACTGGACTTATAATATTTTTATTTTAAGGTCAGTAACCGAAAACCGTTTAAGAAATTAACGGGTTTTCAAACCCTGCTTACTTAAAATCAAATACATTCCAAAGGACACAGATACAGATAAAGCAAAAAAATTAACATCAACCATTAACAATATTGAATTATAACCTATACAGCATAGTATATATTCCATAAAGAAAATCCAAATGATATTATTATGTGATTCGATCAGTGTTTGTGCAAACCTAACATGCGGCCATTCCGTCTGGTACCAAGGCCAACGCTCGCAACGGCACGAAGGCGTTTAGCGCGCCGGCCGACCGCTAGCACTGCTTAGCCACAAGTATATAATAATAGTAAGGGTTAAAGAACATTTATTAAATAACATAGTTCACTTGCAATGAGATTACAATTATAACTTAATGTTAGGTACAATCATATACAGTAGTGACAGATAAAAGAAAAATAAAATAATAATATAAATATTAATTATACGGGTAATATTTAAGGGTTGTTACGTCATTAGATGTGCAAGCCTACATTGAAAATTGCAGAAGTACCACAAATACTGTTTATAGTCCAAGGACTACTGATCACAGTGATAGAGAAAAGAGAAAAAAAGTATATAATATAATAGTGATACAATATTAAATAAAAGTGGATTGTTGTAAAAATATTTTTTAAATACAATTAATATTACTTGGAAACATAAAGCAAAACATTTGTCATATAGTTGCTGTAAATGTGTAGTTGCTTTCTACAATGAAAATTACATAATATGCATAATTACTTACTTCTATTTATGAAATTTCAGAAATAAGACAGTATATACCTAGATAGACAAAAGCTTATATACAAGTGTGCATGCATTCAGTTCATTCAAAGCCGGGGAAATTAAATGGAAAGCAAAATATGTCATGTGCTTTATAGACACCACCCTCATGTATAAATATGTATAAAGTATATTATACCTATTATACTCATACATACAAATTACATGCACACAACTACATAATATATAACAACTATCCAACTATACATGTACCGAGTATGTATGTATATGTATGTATGTATATGTATGTATGCAGCATGCGCGTGTGTGCATATACCACGTGTGTGGTGCGTGTATACAGTCTATACGTATGTATGTACAGTTCTCGAGACTTAAGCTCAGCTTTGCATTTGTGTGCGTGCATTGTACGCGTTGCGTTTAAACTCGTTTTAACTGGTTTTTGATGCGCGGCTATTGGCTTTTAGCTATCACTCACACAAATGGAAAGCTTAGCTTAAGTCTCGAGAACTGTATGTATGTAGTGTGTGTGTGTGTGTGTGTGTGTGTGTGTGGGTGTGTGCGTGTGTGTGCGTGTGTGCGCGTGCACTCACCGTCCTGGTCGTAGTCGACGTCGCGCGTGAGAGCGAGCAGCGCGGCGCAGCGCTGCAGCGCGTGCTGGAGGTAGTCGGAGATGGCCTTGTGGTTGTCGAGCACCTCCTCCTCGGCGCGCTGCAGCTCGTCGATGGCCTCGTGGAACGTGTACATCTCCGCTGACATGTCGCCCTCCTGTTGTACATGTTACAATGGTCAGATTGTATTAATATAAATATTAATACAATCTCCCATTGTAATAGTAATTAAGTAAATGTAAATGTAACAAAAAATTGTAATAGCAGGTAAGTTTAATATAGATGTGAACACATAATATTAAAAAAATAAAAAATAAATCAGTGTCGGACCACGTCAAAGTATGTAAACTAATGCATGTATCGCTAGTTTTAAGTTTAAAAATGTAAAACGCCAAATAAATAAAAGAAAAATTTAAATAAACAAAAAAAATACAATCGCGTTAGATGAAAATGATGAGAGTAAATTTTTACAATGCAGGCACACTGTCTCGAAAAACCGACACCCTGAAGTTAGCTATAGTCAACATTTTAGTTTTTCAGAAAAAAAGTTACCAACAAAGTAAAAGTATCTACGTATGTTTGCGTGAGAACTGACAACTGTATTCACGATATTTATTTTTATGCCAAAGGAGTATAACTTCTAACGCGTGTACATAAGTACACACATTTTTTTTTGACAACTGTATCATTTTGAAATTTAACGACGGTTCTGTTTAGACAGTGCACTTACGCGATACGAATGATACTCATGCTCATAATATAATGCATATTTTTCTTAGTAGGACAATAATAAGTGAATGTCAACACTGATCTGGAGCATGATGTGTTCTCCAGTAATTAGAGGTACATATTGAACAATGAAAATTCAAATCTCTATTTTTTTTGTATTCTTTTGTTATGTATTTCTGTTGGAGATTCTTAATAAATTAATGAATAAATAAATAAATAAATAATTAAATAAATAAATAAATAAATACTTAAATAATTAAATAAATAAATAATTAAATAATTAAATAAATAAATAAATGAATGAATGAATGAATGAATGAATGAATAAATAAATAAATAATAATTAAAAAACGAAAACCACGCCAAAAATTCTTAAATTATATATATTTTTGACTCCTAAAATGAGTTCTAAATTTAAGCTCATCATATAAAATTAGTGAGATAATTCTCACATTGAGCGAGCGTAGATGCGCGAGGTCGTCGTGCGCCGGCTCCATCTCCACGTCGGCCTGCGGGGACTCCGCGCGCCGCGACCCTTCAGTCGTACCCAGCTCCTTCACTCTGCGGTATATACATCAATAATGTTATTATTGTTGTTTTTTTTTTATAAATATGTTGGGACATTATTACACACAGCGCCATTTAGTTCCGAGGTAAGCATTTTGAAGAGTGCCAATAAGTACATATATCGAAATCAACAGGGTTGAACGCGCTACTAAAATCTAGCAGAACCATAACAGTGAGACTCCGTGACATTCAGTAACGCGCCAACAGTGCTGTGGAAAGAACGAAAGCCCGATATTTTTTTCATAAAATTTAAATTTTTAAAAAAATTTTTTTATTATTTTTAAATTTAAATTTAAAAAAAGTGATTCTGTTGTTGTTGTTTTTTAAATTTATCCCCAATAGGGAAAGGCAAAGGAACATAGTCCATACAGCCTATTCTAAATTAAGTGATTCTTATACAGTACCGGTCGGCGTATCGCAGCGTGTTGAGACTGTGCTCGCACGAGCTCATGGCGGGGGAGATCATGGCGATCATGCATGTACGGGACTTGTCCCCGATGAAGGAGTCTCGCAGGACTTGCGTGAGCTTGGACACGCGGAAGGGGAGGTGGTTGTTGCCCTTCATGCCGAGCGCTCGAATACACTCCTTTAGGGCTAGCAGTGATTTGTTGATCTCCGCACTCTCCATACCTGTATACATGCATACAATGTAATGTAAGTAAAATAAATAAATATATAGTTTTTACGCAAGGCTCGTTAATGTAATAATGCTTATTATTGTGATTTTTCATGTTAGATTACGTAATAAATAGTAATTTTTGGGAGTACCTGTAATTTTTTAATAATATATCATTTGGCAGTGGTAGCCTAACGGTAACGCGCTCGCTTGAATAAATCTGGGTCTCGCACCTCTGATATTTTCATGTGCGAATCATTTCTATCATGATTACCACTTGTCTTACGGCGAAGGAAAACATCGTGAGGAAACCTGCATGTCTGAAAAAACCAAGCAAGTTTTCAAAAGACATGTGAAGTCCGCCAACAGGCACTAGGCCAGCGCGGTGGACTATGGCCAGATACCCTCGTACCGAAGGGAGGCCTGTGCCCAGTAGTGAGAGGTTGAAATGGCCATCTGGCAAGCCTAGCCTAAATGCATCTTCCAACGTGAAAAATAAGGGTATAATACGTGCCACGAAAGATGAGACTTGACGAGCGTCAGTAGCGGGGCTAGTCGTGCTAGTTAGAGTTATGTATAATTAATTTCATCTTTCGTGGTACGGTCTGTACGGTCTTAAAGTGGTAGTGCCATGCTTGTTACCTTCGGGTAGCAGCCGAATGGGCCGGCACGCCCCGTATAGTTCATTAGTACCACTCTCTCACAGAAGACCGGCGTGAAGTGGCAGCTATGCTGTCGCGTTTCGTCCGGTGAGTGAGAGTCCGAGAGGCCCACTCCCTATCCCTTCTCCCTACCTCCTACCTCGCTCTTCCCTCCCTCCTCCCTTTCCTGAAAGGCCGGCAACACATCTGCAAGACTGAAGCCAGTCTTGCAGATGTCCATGGGCGGAGGTGATCACTTCCCATCAGGCGAGCCTCCTGCCCGTTCGCCCCCTTTTTACCATAAAAAAAAGTGCGTGTGTACAAAGTACACATGTCAGAAAAACTTGAATTTAAACAAGTCTAACTCTTCCCTGTCTCTGAGCGCTTGGTACTTATTATTTCGTTTCATCGAGTTTGTAATCACAACGATTCTAAAGAAGTTTCACTTCACAAACTTGTACATACGGGTCTGCCTGTTGGCTGACGAGGTGTCGGCGCCGCGCTCGTTGCCGGCGAGGTCGATGAGGCTGAACTTGCCGTGCACGCGGTGCATGCCCGGCGACCGCACCACGATCTGGAACACCGCGTGCGACCGCGACGAGTTCGAGTTCGCTGACGTCTGTAACACACACACACGCATTCTATGTTAGTTTTGTATATGTATATAATTTTAATTTGTACACACACACACCAAACTACCCCACATGAGTTACAAGAACACAAAATTTAAATTTTTGTCATCCCCGCCAGATGAATCAAGTGGCATCCCAATTTTTTGATTTCTTTGCTTGCATATTTGGCATCATTTATTTATTTTAAATTATTATTTTTTGTATGAAACCATAATGAGTTACATTATGGCTCGCGTACACCGAATCCGTCATCGGCCGAAGTTTGTTCGGGCGACGACGGTCGAACTCGGACGATTGAATCAAACACTTGTAAAAGAAAGAGAGCGCGTACACAAACACGACCGTCATCGTCCGACGACGCCCGAAATCGGCAAAATAACAGTCGAGTCCGAACTTGTCGGGATTTCGTATTACTCGTCCGGGTGGTTCTGTCCGCAATCGGCCGACAAAATCGGTTTTGGTGTATTCGAGTTGAGTTAGTTTTTATTAGATCGCTTGTATATTATACTGGCACGTACCTGTCCGGAGGTCCTGGCTGCGTTCCCATGCTGTATGAGCTTGAGCACCTCGTCCACGTTATCCACCACCTTCTCCGTCAGCCCCACGATCTGCACCTGCTGCTTGCCGTCCTCCAGCACGCGCAGCTTCGCCTTGTCCGCCAGCAGGTCAAACACCTACACACTTTACTATTAGTAAAAGTATTCTTTACAAGATTATATCGTCGCTGTAGAATGAATAACATCGTATGTCAAAAATGCATGTTATTTTTTTTGTAAAAATCAAATGAAAACCATGTATTTTATATTACGGCCAAAACCGTAAACCCAATACATGATTACTAGTGCCATATTTGGAGTAAAACGAAAACCTCTTGTTTAAAAAACATTGAAAATGAACCATTTTTTTCGTTTCCTGTAAAGTTTGGATCTCTGGACATACAAGGTTATCTTTCTACAGCGACGATATTATTATTCAAATATGAAATATAATATGTAAATACGAATATAATATACAACATAAATCTAAGAATTAAAAAAACAGTTGTCTTTGTTGTTGTCTTTCTCCTTCTATAATAAAATACATACTAATGTTATAAAACTAGAAATAACTATTTCTTTCATACTTAAAATACTGAGCAGAATCCTATGAAATTTAGAAAGCACATAATATAGTATATTTTTTTTAGAATATCAAAATAGTATAAAAGTACTATATAAAAGTATCCAAAACCCCACCTTCCCAGAGTATATTTCAAAGAAGGAAGCAGACACGATGAGGTTGAGCGGCTTGTACTTGGGCGACTTGAGGTACACGAACACGTCGCGCGCCGCCATCGCGTAGATGCCCTTCTTGCAGTCTTGCATTTTGCCCTGGAGATAATAAATATACATATTATATTACGTTAATATCTCTAAAATTAAAATATACCTTTTTAATTTAACCTAACTACTCGGTTTCTAACTCTATGTACTTGTAAATAAACGTTTACAAGTACATAGAGTTAGAAAGCCATAGGCGAAACCACATAAATGATAATATGTAGTAGTAATTCAAATGGGAAAGTTTTACAGTTAATTCAAAATCATTTAGAGATTTTAGGGTTAACAATTAGTAATAAAATACTATTATTAATAATAATAATTAATAGTAATAATGGTATTTTAAATAAAAAACATCTTGTAATGTACCTGGAAGTCTCCGCCCATGGTGTGCGTCTTGCCAGAGCCAGTCTGACCGTACGCGAAGCACGTGGCCATGCCACCCTCGAAGATCGTTTGCACTAGAGGCTTAGCTGTGTACCTGTAATATTTATATTACAATATTACGAATATAAAGTTAATTCATTCATCATCAGCCCTTTTTAACGTCCCACTGGCCGCGCTGGCTTAGTGTGTGTTGGCGGACTTCACATGCCTTTCGAAAACTTGTTAGGTTTTCTCAGACACGCAGGTTTCCTCACGATGTTTTCCTTCACCGTAAGACAAGTGAATACATAAAAATATCTGAGGTGCGAGACCCGGATTTGAACCCGCATCACTCGGTTATCCAAGCAACGCGTTACCGCTGGTAATTATACGACAAAAAAGTTACATATTCATCATCATTATTATAGTTTGTTTTTCAAGACTATAATAAAATACCCAAATATGGTTTCTTATAATATCCTAGGAAATACGATTATTAAAGTAATCATTTAAATCATCTTTGTTATAACATCTTTTCTTACTTATAGACTACTTCGTTCGTGCAGGAATCGTCAAAGGCATAGTCAAATCTAAATTTCTGATTTTCCAAATATTTTGTGAGATCCACTTTGTTCTTCGGCTCGTGAACTATCATTTGATCCTTTGTAGGAACACTGATAACATCCACCTGAAAATAAAATATAATAAATTAAAATATTTTTTACATACAGAATTTAGAATTTGATGTCTTTTAGAGTTCACTATTCTAGTTTATTATCCACATATAGTTCATCCCGTTACTTTATCAATATGATTACCATTATTTATATTAAAATTAAGGAAGTTGTAGGTTTGATAAGAGCTACTCTTAAGTCTTAACGAAATTACGGAAGACATCAGTCAAGTCCACGAGTCTACTTCGACTGGCCATTTCCTGTCAAACTGTGGTCTGTCCTACGAAATTAAGGCAATAAGAAAAATTTAACGCTAGTTATAGGATTTTAAACTAAAAAGTGTAGCAGAAAAAAATAAATATTTAACAAATCGAGATAGTTTAAATATTTTTGACGACACGTTTGGCGCAGTTTGTAGTGACTCTACTTAGTTGCGCCAGCGGTCGCGGGTTCGAGTCCCGCTGGGCGCATTCATTTGTTAAACTCGGATATTTGTACTCCAGTCATGGGTGTTTATATTTATAATAATATGTATGTATTTAAACTTAAATATATATATGTAGTATATCAACTACCTGGTATCCGTAACACAAGCTTCCTTTGTAGCTAACCGAACTAGATGATGCTGTGTGTAATAATGTCCCAACATATTTATTTATTATTTATTTATTTATTCTACACATTATTTTATTTTTAAAATATAAACTATTTAACCGCCTCCATTTCGAAGTTAATCAATAAGACAATCAGACATACAAACCTCCTTCTTAGCCACCTCCTTCTTATTGAGCGGCCTCTTCCTCACGCACACGGTGATCTGATGGTCTTCCACCGGCTCGTTTCCTGTGAGCGGCCGGAACTCGATGCTGTTCTGGTACTCCCGGATCATCGCCAGGAACTCCCAGTTGGGGTTGCCAGGGTCCATGTTCATTAGGGCTTCCTGGAACATGATGGGTAAAAATATACTGTAAAAAAACTTGTCACTTCTTTTATGTAAAAGTATAGATCACGTTTGACGTTATTAATATGGCTACTGTTTAGTTCAGAAAATCTGAAATATGTATTTAAAAATATTTATCAAATACACTAGCACTGAACTATTCGTCCCATTCCCAATTCAAATTCTTATATTTCAAATAGTTTCCAAGCAAATAATTTCAAAAATTACAATATAAATAAAATCCAAACAGTCCTAACATAAAATAAAAGCTAATTTAGGCAGTGATAGCCCAGTGGTAACGCGCTCGCTTAGATAACCGAGTGATGCGGGTTCAAATCCGGGTCTCGCACCTCTAATATTTTCATGTGCGAATCATTTTTCTATCATGATTACCACTTGTCTTACGGTGAAGGAAAATATCGTGAGGAAGTTTTTCGAAAGACATGTGAAGTCCGCCAACACGCAATAGGCCAGCGCGGTGGTCTATGGCCTGATCCCCCTCGTACTGAGGGAGGCCCGTGCCCAGCAGTGGGACGTTAAAAAAAGGGCTGATGATGAATGATGAAAAATGACGATTCAAAAGAGCTTGTAAAAGTGACGACGAAAGACACTGGCGAAATAATCTATGCTCAACTGGCACGCTTTGAAGCCATTAACAAGAGAATTGAATTGAATTGATTTGAAACTCCTACACTCACCTTCTCCTCCTTCAACTCCGCCTGCCGCTGTCTCCTCTTCTCCCTGTTCTCCTTCAGCCTCTCCACCTCCTTCACGACGTTGGAGCGCCGCACCGCGCCGGACGCCACCGCGTGCGGCACTGACACCGTGCTCGACATCGCCGCCGGCCGCGCCGTCGACACCGGCGCGCTGAACTGGGTTCGTGGGGAAATCGTTATTATAATAATATAATAATAATAATAATAACTTTTATTTATATACTTCTACAGAAATCCATAAAGCACAATGAAAGAGCTTCAATTATTACAATTAAATGTGTTTGGAACCTACCTGAACTAGGATAACATCCTGTGTTTCAGGTTTTGGTTTTAAACATTGGTTTGTTCTATTCCGACTTCAATAGAACAAGATGTATGATTGGCTTTAGAGGTCGTGGGGCAATCGTTATTGGTTTGTACTACGGACTTCAATAGAAGTTGTGTGATTGGCTTTAGAGTTTATATCTGTTATGAACTTTATGTTAAGTTATGAAAGTGCTCCTCAAATGTGTAAGTCTAAACACGTGAATCTATTATGCATTATCTCGGTAAAGAAATGGAAAACGGGGGAGAAAGGAAGTGTGTAGTACAATTTGTTTTAATTACTATGGGAAAGTTTATTATTTTGACTCTATCCTTTAAAAGTAATTTTCTAAAGAAACCTTCTAAAAACCCTAAAGAATGATATCAAATTCTAAAAAATATACTACGAATAGAAAATATGAAATCTGCGATTTTTAAGTTGAAATAAATCTAAAGGATCATGGGATAAGGATAGGAACCTCTTTAATATTAAGCATTCGTCGTTGGGTCTGTGGGGGCTGCATGCTCGGCACTACTGACGACGCGCTAGGCGTACTGCCAGTGCGGGTGCGTCCGCCAGACGATGGGGCGTGCTATGGAAAATGATTGGTTAAGGAAAAGGTGCTTCATGGGATGTAGGTATATATATGTATTTTGGATAAATTATTTGTTAGATACATATATTTGCTATAACTATTTGCAGAACACAGTCGTAAGACGCTCGTTTGAAAACCAAGTAGTCGGTTCTAGCCCCAGACCTCACATTTATCACATTTTCTTGCATAAATCATTTTCAATATGACTGCCACTTGCATTACAGTGAAGAAAGACATTGCAAAAAAACCTGCATATTTGAGCTTAACCAATTTTATGTATGTAAATTATAAGCAGCTGAAAGTGTTAACTTTAGAAAGATCACCTGATATATTTTCTATTACAAAATCGACAGTTAACAACCTACCTGTTGTGTAATCCTAGAGATGGGCACAGGCTGGGTCTGAGGTGGCGGGACATTCTCCGCACCTCGCCGCCCCGTGGTGTCTCCGCCGTGACCGTTCGTGTACACGCCGCTGACGTTCGACGCTCGCATCTGATTGTTGCGAGTGACGCGCGACGGCGCTACAAACCGAAAGATACATTATTTTCATACCAGATGAAATATCTTTACTAAATCATTTTTCTAGTTTAAAAAAAGTATTTAATTGTGAAAATGCTGAAGGTCACTAAAATTATAAATACACAACTTACGTCTCGCACGTCGTTTAGCCCTCGAACAAAATATAAAAAAATAATAAAGAAAAACCAATATTGCTATAAAACAATGAAAATGGATATAGCAAGACGTAAATTCAAATAAATCCAATAATCTGTGTACTACACTCTCATAAAATACAACACACATTATCAACAAACAAATGCCTAAATACGTGGAAAGAAAGGAGACGTGCAAAAGCGATTAATGTTTGTTTAACAGCCTACGTCTTACGTGACTTAGACTTCTGTTCCTCTACTGGCTCCTCCGGCGTTGCGGATTTCTCAAACGCCTCAGTGGGTGCTGAGGTTTCGGCCGAGTCGGCCACTCGCCGCCGGCAACGCAACCACGAGCAACACATGTTTGGCAATATCAGTCTCTACGTTTTGTTTGGTCGATCAGTTTGGCAAATTCATTGCATTATCATTTGTCATCCTTAAATATAGTTATTATATTTCTTTGTTTGGGCTAGATTTTTATCAATTGACGTGTGTTCTGTAGTTGACGGATAGTTTGAAATGGCAGTTGAGCGTTGGCGCAAGGCAATCCTGCGCCAGCCGACCGCCATATTAGGATCTCTTTCCGTACTCAAGGCAATGAACCGTGACGCACGCGCGCTACGACCGTGTGCGAAATTGCATATATAGAACAATACCCAAAACAAGGTATAAGACGACCTTGGTTTACAATTAAAACTACTTTTGGAAATAGTTTAAGTACTTGTAACCACTTAAAAGGCGTTACTAAAAAAATTAACCGCCTGCAATTGTGTTAATGTTGTCGATCTTCTACAAATAGAATATACCGGATTATTATCACGACAGAATGAGATGATTAAAAGAAAATAAAAACAAAAAAAATATAACATTAACAAAGTAGAAGGTATCATCACCAAAAAATTTCAAAACCAGAAAAAGAAAAACAAAGCACTCGGCACAATAGCAGTAACACAACTGATGTCATCAGCAGTTGAACAATTGGTATCAATCAATTGTACAGCAATAGACTGAAATTGGAAAATAATAGCTAGCAGGTACACAGCAACGTTGGTCTGATAGCTGGCTTTTGAAGCGCGATGAAAAATGTAACACCATGACGTCAGATAAGCATCGATCGATAAGCTTTTATGATTAATGTGGTAAAGTTTGTCAGACTGAAAATCGCGTCTATATCTATTAAATACTTGAGGAAACTAATTTACCATTGTATACAGTAAGAAAAAGTTAGAGATGTCATCTAAAGCTGTTTATGATTACATTAACCAATGCCAATAATAATAGTAATATATCTAATTAGTTGCAGTAGTTTGTCGAGTTACAGCTGGAAGGAAAATGCAAACCGGTTTCTATATCGATAAAATCAATATGTACTTATATTTCCAGTCGTACTATTAGTAAATGCACGTCACTCCTGACTTTTATTCAAGCATTTAAATGGGAACTTACTCAGATCCTACGTTTTAAACTACACACAAGCAGTTCACTTTTTTTGTAACTTTTTGCAATTTTCCCAATGATTTACTTAAAACAACTGTTATATACGTATTAACGTTTAATTCAATAAAAATAAAAAAGACTTTATGTCCTCTCAATCTATCGTTGGTAATTCAGCAAAAATTTAATACCATACCATAGTATAACAATATACTACGCAAATACCTTTGTATAGGATACAAATTATAGTTGAAAGACCACGAATAGAATAAGTAATAGTCAAATAAGATTAATTAGTAGGTAAAACTTTAGTAACTACAACTACATTACGTTAGTACATTAAAATATATTTTTACAGCCATAGCAAATTCTTACTCAACTTTACAACGAAGAAAGTTTTTTTTAGCTAAGTCATGTTAGCATAGAAGAACTTAATGCGGAAACGTCTAGATTGGTAGTGCACAGGCGCGGCATGATTGTGCCTCAACTTCAAGTATTGTGATTGAACGAGAACCACAGACAGCTCTAACAAACCTAATATGAAGTTCGTAGGAAAATTTTAGCTCAAAATCCTGTAAACCACATATCCTAAGCAATTGCTAAGCTTTGCAGTCTAAATTAGAGTCTAATTCTGCCAAAGGCCATTAGCCTTCCGAACAAAATTTCATTTTTAATTTTACAATTTATTGCTGAAAATCTTTCAAATCTTTTAAAGTTCATTGCAAGTTATTTTATAGATTAGATTTTATTGGATTTTGGATAGAAAAAAAAATGTTATCACAAGTGATTGAAGCGAAGCTTAATAAATTAATAGTAATAACTAATGCATGAATGCATCCATTTTTGACTATTCTCGATAGTTTTACTTAAAAATCTTAATATAAGAATTAAATTATATATTACTCTAATATAAGTCGATTTCAGTCATATTTTAAGAACTCATAGAAGTCACACAAATATCATATTATCTTATATAAAACTAAAATTAAATACGTTTAAATATATGCAAAATATTTCATCAAAACAATGCCCATTATAAATCCTAGCAAGTTTACTTTGCCCTACGAGTAAGTAAGATAGGCATTGCAAGGCGTTCAACGAGTCAACGTCGGGCATTATCGCGCGTGAAACCTGCCCGTTTCCTTGCAGGGAACGTCGGCCTATTTATGCACTTCTATTGTAATTTATTAGTCTCACCGACTTATCAGACTGGAAAGTTGGACGTGTTTAAGTTCAAATGGATTGAAGAAACAGTTTTCCGGTAAAAAAATATTTTTTGTTTTATTCATTAAACTATGAAAAGATCGACATTCGATACGACTAATCCCCTAATAATTTTCATAATGCGTGCGTGCAAATTACCAAAAACCTAATTAATTATAGTAACTGTGACAAAAATACGATTTCACTTGACCCTAAACGTGACCGTTTCTGTGACGAACGGATGATGAGAACACATTGAGCGTAGATTATCTTATTTGATTTGATGATCTCACTGTACTTTCGTCATCTGCAATCATCATCAGGACATTAATAATTTACTAGATCATCTTAGTAACTTATCTGTGAAAAACTAACATGAATATTAAAATTATTTCAAGACTATTACTGCAGAAAGTACGATTTGTCATAATGTCACAGTCATTTTATGTAATCGCTGCTATTGTCGCAATCTAGAAATACATATACAGTATATAAACAATAAGAAATAGATATTATTTTAACTAATTTAATGAACGTCTAAATTACTCTCCACTACAAGAGGGCCACAACACAAACCAATATTTCATTAGGGCGCAATTGTATTATATGACTATTAAAGTCCCTAAAACGCTTCTACAAACACTTCAAAAGATTTCATATTAACGACAAATCACAATATTATGAGATGCTGATGTTAAGCAAAGTGATGATAGCCGTGAGGATTCACCGGTCGTTAGCATGCGCCTACACATTGCAATTTGAATCATACGGTACATTGTACTTGGTAATACAAAAAACTCGAGGATGTTACGCGCGTCTTCATCTGCAGTGGGTAGTTTGTCTTTAACAATGCGCTAAACACTTATATTTGAGAAATTTAATAAAAAAGGTATACATTTAATAGAATTGTACATAATATTTGAAGCTGTAGATGATAAATATTATTATAAATTAGTAAAAATGATTGCACCATTCCATTTAAAGTCAAATTCTTGTTTAAAATATCGTAGTTTTAAATTTGTTGGCACGAAATATCCTTTGGGAATCGTTTAAAAATACGTAACTCACTGTCAAAACAAACTTTCCGATAGCAATTCTCCTGAGGGGAGGATTAATATGCTCCACACGAAGGGAAAATCATCATACTTGTATTTCCATCGCACTGAAACGAACAATTACACATCACGATAACTTACGGCTTGATTTTGCCCGCACTTGCCCAGATCTCTGAAACAGCCCCGGCATTTTGGTTACCACGGTATAGTCGAAAGGTCAGGTTTATACTAATCTGATTGTTCCATTAGGAGTTTAGTAAAGCGTCGGTGCCAGGCAGCTGTGTGGTACGCGGCTGGCCGCGCACTGTCCGCCGCGCCCCCACTGCCTACACTTATACCCGCTGACCGCCCTATATGGTATTCCACCCCGAACCAACATTTATGATACATTAATGAGGGTTGAAAGCTCTTATTGACATTTATTTTTAGAATAACTTGCGATGACCTAGAATATTTAAGTCTAATATATTATGTATGTCATCGAAAGCACCTATTAAACAATAGCCGCAAAAATATAAGAATAAAAATTTTTATTACTTTATTCTGTAAAAGTTGTAATAGAAACGAGTTTTAACAGGTATAGGGATCTTTAGTAAAACAAATCATTAATGTTGATTTTTATTTAAAGAGTATATTAGGTATTGCTCAAGTCAAGCATTTTCTTTCTAAACTGGTGGGGGTTAGTTATTATTTATATCCCCCTTTTTTTATAAATTAAAACATAAAATAAAAATGTTATAATTACTGCTAAATCAATCCATTAGGTTATTGCGTGATGACCGAGTCTTCATTATTATCATTAGTATAGATTTGTTGCCTGCGGTCAATGCACCAGGCATGAAACATAAAGATAGGTGGGAACACTAAATTTATTATAAAGCCTGTATAATTGTGAGAAACACGCCATCAGTTCTGTAGTTTGAAAACTTTATTATATACTAATAATTTACCCTATCTTCGCGCGGGTCTCTAGATCCGTACACATAGAGTTGCTACACGTTATTAAAATTTTTTAAGATGAATAGTTATGTAGTTAATTATTCTTATATAGCTTTACTACTTAACGCGAAATTTTTTTTCAGATAAAATTATCTTCAGGTATCTTTATATTCCAATAAATTAACTCATAATTCATAAATAACCTCGAATTATACACTAAACTTACCCCAACCCTGGTCATGAATCACTTCATTTCTTGGTGAAAATCGAATGAAAAACCATTCGGTACGTTTTGAGCTTATTCCTTATAGACAGACAGACAGAGAGATGCGACGTGGTTTTTTTATATAAGGTGGCGATAGTGATAGTGAAACTGTTCAATCTATTTTTTGTGATTTATAGCTTTACATTTTTACTGCCTTCTGAAGGATTCAACAATGTATGGAAATAATAGATTTGAATTGTTATAGCTAGACTAAGACAAAACTTTTGCTCACAAAAATTACGGAGCGGATATTGAACTCACAACACCTACGACGAAGGCACTGCTTATTAGTCACATTATAACACGCCACTGTCACCACTGTGCTTGTTGTTAAAATATTTACAACAGCACATATAGAACGACCTGATATGAGTTTTCCTCGTAAACTTGAATGTTATTCAAACAAACTTTCATAATGCTTCATGCATTATATACCGCGATGATATCCAAATGTGGAATTTTACAGTAGGCTGACTTACATTTAAACCGTTATTTTTTAATAAATATATTTTAAATTTTGTTAGATTAAAATATATATTCTAGTTTTTGCTTTATGCCTTGAAGCTTTTAAATAATTTTATCATATACTATTAGTCGTTGTTGTATTTTGATATACGTTTCATACAACAACGTTTTCATACAAGTAAGTGCATGCACATTTCTAAATATTTTCATCGATCCAATATCTTTGTATCCGTACTAACATCAGTTGTATATTACATATATTGGATACCTACATTATAAGTAAACGCAGGGTATTATGTTTTATGTCTTTACTTGTCCAGAAGAAGCTATTGTCTGTCATATTTTATGTCAAAAGCTACATTTATAGAATATTTTTGAATTACATACAGCTTAGATTCTATCAAGAATGCTAAAACCAATGACTCGTAACATAAAGAAAAAAAATAAGAAATTCTACAAATGGCTACGCTTACAGTTCTCTCTATTGAATATTGTAGTAAGAACATTTTCCATCGAAAAAACCTTAGCCATACACATCCAACGTAATATTTTGTACTCTTGACCTCTTAAATAACACTTTAGCCTGAAATAATAATTCCATGCATACATTAGCGGCCTTCGCGACGGCACAATGTCAAGATCGTATTATAATAAACGCGGCCCTGACCCCAGGACAGGACATAACGTGCGGATGCTAAGCGGTGCAAAAACTAGGAAGTCAACTGATTCGAAACGACTCTTGCGAAATGGCCACTGCGTTGAATAATATATTTATATAATATATAATATGTTGGGACATTATTACATACAGCGCTATCTTGTTCCGTGGCAAGCTACGAGGCTTGTGTTACGGATACCAGATAGTTGATATACTACACATATAAATTTTTAAATACATACATAATATAAATATTAACATCCATGACTGGAGAACAAAGATTCGTGCTCAACAAATGATAGCCCCCAGCGGGACTCGAACCCCCGACCGCTGGCGCAGAAGGTAGGGTCACTACCAACTGAGCCAAACGTGTCATCAATGTATTTGGTCAAATAAAACGTATACTTTAGTTTAATAAATGAAAATTGGGTATAAAATTGTTGTTAGTGGAAATAGTAAATTTTATGTAGTACATGCTTTACTCGTTAGCTGGATATTACAATTTTATTAGATTGAGTCTGGATTTAAATGAGTCCGCTAATCCACACTTGAACATGCACTGTGGTGAACTATGGCGTGATACCTCGTGTTAAAGGAAGGCCAGTACCCAGCAGTGGGGCGTTAATAAGGGCTTAATATAAGTGAGAATTAGTAAAATAAAATTGAACAAAGATTGTCAGTGTCAAGTAATCAAATATGTAAAGTAGTTAAAAAGAATAATGTTCTCAATATGTTGATTAATTATTATTTATCACTGATGTATAACGTGGTATAAATGGGAAGAGGGACGGTTGCAGATGACGTGTCGACTCGTCCTCTCGTACCTTGCAGAAACTCTTGAGTAATATTGTCCCGTCTGACATGTGCATATACAATATATGGTATAGTATTATTGTTTCCTTAAAAATTACTTCTGTATTTATTTATATCTATTCAGAACTCATTACATGTCATTACATGCTAAGCAAATACATAATGTAATATGAAGAAATGTTTGGCTCAGTTTGTAGTGCTTACCCTACCTGCCTACCCTACTTGCTGTTCTAGGCGTCGCAGTTTCGAGTCCAGCTGGGGGTATTAATTTGTTTGATGAGCACTTGTTTAGTGTATCTACTATCTGGTATCCATAACACAAGCCTCGTAGCTTACCATGGTACAAGATGGTGTTATGGGTTAATGACCAATATACACATACAAATTTTGAAGAGTTCAGGGATTTTTAATCTCTAGCCTACAGCCAAGCTCATCAAGACATGATTACATAATGAGATAGTATCATTGATGTAGTTCAGTAAGTATTTGTAGCGTAAGAGAGAAAAGCAAAAGGCGTTCGGCATCAAACAAAAAACGGGGACAAACAACCGTTGCCAAATTATAATTACGCAACATGAACTAACCGATAGAGTAACGTGTTGCGTTGTAAAAAATAACCCTTGAAGCACGTTACAGCCCTTATTTATTTGTATAAATATACGTCACGCTCAATAACATATTGTATTGAATAAAGCTTGCTACGTACACTGTACTGAAAAATTTAGTTTTGGAAATTTCTTAAAATGATTCTAAGTTCTGTTAGGAATTAGGCTTTAATACGATACAACATTTTTGTAATAAAGCAAAGTTTTACAGATCTCATCTCATCTCAAGAAAATAGGAGATTTAAGTAGAACGACTAAAGTTTACAGCGTTACAAGATTATAAATAATTACATTTAACGAAACAATGAAACAATTGTAAACTACTAGACGTCAAGTTAATCTGTACAATTTATATTAAATTATACTTTTTGAAAATTCTTATTATTTCAATAATTATTATCGGCTACAGAGGCCGTTCTATAGTTATATAATTCTCGTCTTTCTGTCTGTAAGTGACAGAGCGAGGGTGAATATCTAATTTTTATATATGCAATACTAACCATACACAATATGTTGGTCATGAACATTAGCATTATTGTAAGCTTTCGGTTCAATGGATCTATATTCAATCACATTTCGAGCAAACAATCGCAACGGCTATACTACATTTGATTAGCGTTACAGGTGACACATTTGATGTACATTGCCCCTGGATTCTAACTATAGAGTTTATTGCTATTACATTCGCGTCATGTAAAAAATTAAGAATATAATATTATAGTCTTAATGTATTTAATTTTAGTCCTAGGAATACCAATGTATTACTACCTACTATAACAATTTATCAGGGTGTATGGTTGTTCGATGTAGCTACGTATTTAAAACAATACCTATAACTTAAACTAAGTATACCTATTACCTACATAGGAGGATAAAGATAGTGTATTTATAAAATTGAAATTTAAATATATAGTATATTCAAAATTATTATAAAATTGAGTCACATGAGCGGAGCTACCAGAAACCGCAAATAAAACTTGTTACATACATTGTTTATTTAATTTAGTGGCTATATTGTATGGCTTACATCTTTGAAAGTTCTGGGTATGGTGAAAATCTACCTCAGTCTCCAACATTTTTAGATATCGATAGACATTACGTTAAATCACACATTCCACTATTTACTCATTTCTTGTTTATGAAAGAAACTCCGCGACCGTTGACCTCCGCGCCGTACCGTTCATGAATAAACAGACGTCTACCTCTTTCCTGAACCTTAATACTAGACGTATGTACGTACATACGTGTCTATATATGCATTGTGCATTGTGGTAAATCTCATAGTGAAATAATAAGGCTAGTAAAATAATAGTAGGTACATACTAATAAGTATAGTTATTAGTTACTTTCATCCGATCCACAAAAAGAGCGAAGTATTTTAAATAAGTAGTTTAGAAATATTTGATATACATATATGTATACCTATCTGTATGCAAGCCTGGCTTGCAGATGTCCATGGGCGGAGGTGATCACTTCCCATCAGGTGAGCCTCCTGCCCGTTTGCCCCCTTTTTACCATAAAAAAAAATAAAATAAAATACCTACGAAAAATATTATTAATATAACACTAGTAGTAAAAACTACTCGAGTAATTCGTATTAAACTACATCCATGTTCTATTCATTTCAAATAATTAATAACAGTAGCTTCAAAGCGTGCCAATTGAGCATAGATTACTTCGCCATTGTCACGAACTCAAGCTAGCGAAATGTCTTAACGACACACGTCAGTCTGCCCTCTTCCACTACTTCATACTAAATAGCTGTATGGAAACACGATATGGATTATCGCGTGAGATATCAAAGAAATCGATGGTATTCGTCCTATTTTCACAATCCATACATCCATACATCATATTATCGTACGCGATATGTCTAGTGTCTTAAATAAAATAAGTAAGTAAATTCTAAGCTCTAAAATTCTTACGTTCCAATTAAATTCCTAGTACATGAAATTTTTGTAGGTTTGTCTAGAAATATGTTTAATTATAATATATCTGTTTTCTTTTCACGCAAAAAGAACTGAACCAATTTCAATTATAGCTTATGTTATGATAGGATATGTTATGATAGGATTTTACCCACGGGAAAATTCAATAACAGGTTTTCCTTAGAAATTTACATGGCTTACGTCGACATGTTTGTCCTAAAGTCCGCAATAGTACATACCTAATTCCTATACCCTAGACTCGCAAAAACTAATCAGCTTATCCGAGTGAAACACAACAACCGCATTTCATAGTTTACTTAATAAATGAACCAATAGATAGTTTATAGTTTTATCATTAATTTTAAAATAGTCTACCATCAGTTAATTTTGTGAGAACAAATGAAAATGTACCTGTAGCTTATAAATGCAAAAAAAGCAGAATGGGTCAAACTCTACCGCTAACAAAGAAAGTAAATGTAATAGAAACACGTCATGACAATCAAAAATAAGACAACGAACAAAGCACCTTATAATGTAAGATCGTCATCTGAGATAAGTTCGAACCGTTAAGAGTTTGGTGAGCTCAGAGTCGTTTCTTTGTGAATTGCCTATATATACATCTATGATTCACGGACACACAGACGAACTTTACGCAAAATCTACCGAAATATACAGCTGTTTCTATTATGCTTTTCTATAGTAGGTACTTTAATTTCTATACTATCTAGACTAGTTATACTAATACGCTCATGTGCTTTGACCTTAAATATTGATTAAATAGTTACTACGAGAAAATGGATGTACTTTTCATATTATTTTTCTGTTGACTGTCCTTTAAAATAAACCTAATTGTATTCACATAATTCTATACTAAGGCTAAATAAATATTCAAAATATATTTACTTAAACTTAGTTATGTAGGTTAGCCTTTCATTTCTTTGTTGTATTTACTTTCTCAAATGCAATAACATTCGCATTCGTTAGACCAAGTATATATAAAAACTAAATCTAGTGTTATTTGAGTGTATAGATATTAATTAGAATACAATATGTAAAAAAAACCGCTATACAGTCAATATTATGAAATACATTTATCCCTTGACGTAAGAAATGTAAGATTAGTATAAACTAAAGTTACAAAGTTTTTAATATTTCTTTTTGTTTCATTATCACTAAAGAAAGTTCGTATACATTTCAATGTATGAAAACATTGCATTAAATGGAACCTATTTCCAATTTATTTTACAGCAAAAGTTTAATTTAAAAACATGTAAAGTATATAAATGAAATTATAAATGACTATCTTTTCGGATTTTGTCGCGGAATTATTAAGATTTTTGGTTCCCGACGTTTCGAATGCTTTAAAGCAATCTTGGTTTCGCGTAAACCTAAGAAAGTATTATATAAAGTTTAATTTTATTCCAAACGCAGAGTGTCTCAAGCATGTAGCTTGAACTCCCCGTCCCACACGCTCCTACATATATATGTAGAATGAACCTATCAATATCAAATGGACAGTATAAAGCAGCTTTAAAGCATTATTACGATTCATTCGTGAGGTCTTGTATTATATCCAAGGCAGGACTCACTTTACTCGTGAATCACGAACAAACAGTATTAGATTTCTCGTAATTTTGCTGTCACAGTAAGTAATATTAATAGATAGCCTTAAAAGCACTAATAAAACATACTTGGCGTTGTGTTGTTGTGCTATTGAAAAATTACTTGAAGAGATAATCTTTAATATTTAGCAATTTTAGTAGATTTTTTTTAATAACACGGAACAGTGACGAAAAATCGATACCAAAAAATGTACAGTACATTTCATTAGATAATAAGTAACATTTTTATTTTTATTCTTGGTAAAGTAGTACATTTTGCTATCTTTCATCCCATATTTTTAATTTTTCCACTAATATTTTTTAATAATATCTACGCAACTTCAGCATTTTCACAATTCTCACTTTAATACTAGTTTAGTGACGTGACTTTTATAATCTTACCTTTAGTAGCTACCGGGATCGACTGCCGTGTCATATCCTAAAACAGAAAAAAAGTGTCAATTTACAAGTCAGATAAGCTATTAATTTCGCGACAAAAAGTAAACTTAAGCCAAAGAATGAGAGAATTAGATTCTATATACAAAAAAGTAGCCATTACCAAATTTACTATAGACAAATTATAGAAACTATAATAAAAGAGATATCTAGCAGTAAAATAAAAAAATATACATTATGGTCACCCGCATATAATAAAAAAATGGAAAGCGCATTTTGCATGCGGGTTTTTAAGCGTAAATTTCCTCGAACTAAAACATAAATGAAATATGTAGTAAATCAATTCAATTATATTAACACTGATTACAATTGAAATTCTAAGCCATATCGTTATGAAAAGCTTCGCAGGTTTGCGGCAGATACTAAAAAAGTAAAACCTATCTATCAATGATCAATCACTAAGTTATTCGTTTATTTCTTTGGATTAAACCTTCAAGTTAACTATTTTTAAATTCAGCAGAAAACAAAGTCAACATAATAAACAATTAAAATATGCACATTTAAGTTATAAGATAATATTAAAATATCTACAATATATATTTATTAGGAAAGAAAAATATAGAAGAGATAAGCTTATACATTATCTGCCACTTTCAATAACTCTATCTACCGATGACTGGTAGTTACTTTTATACTATTTTGACACATTAAAAGTTACAACCTGTCAAAATCGTATGAAAGTATCTACCGGTCTATCGGTAGATAGAGTTATTGAAACTGGCAGTTAATGTATTAGGATTGGCGGCTATACACACTGGCTGAGACATCACGAGACAAATGTACACTGTAACAGTGTACATTAGTCTCGCTGTTCGGGCCCTCGCCACTTCTCGGTCGCATAGGCCAGTAAATAAAGCATTTAACCGAGATTGACCAAAAAAACGGCTTTATTTACTGTACTAGCATGTCGGTTTTGTAAAGTCAATGGGTCTCGTTCGGCTTCGCGAGGACATGTACAGTTGTACACACTCGTATTTTATTCAGCAATATCTTTGTCTATCATACCGAATCTGAACAATGTCATACATCGTATACAACGGGTATACTTAGCAAACCTTGCCTCGAAGGCACTAAAAGCTCGAGTTAAGGCGAAGGGCTCTCGACGACGAGTGTGTACAGCCGGCATTAGTGTATTTTACTTTCCAAACTTAACACCATTTTTGAAATTATATGAAAAGTTATATTTAGACCACTTTGTAGACTTGTATATTATGGAACGGAAACTTAACGGAAAAAAATTATCAGTTAAAATTGCAATTTTAAAATACTCTAAGAGAACAACATACACACTAAATAAAAGCTTCACTCTCCGTTTACCTGTTTAAACAACATAATCACAAAGTAGTTAAAGATAATATTAAACAAAGTAAACAAAAATAAGCGAGTCACTGAAATAAATATGTATAAAGATTATTTATGTTTCGGTGTCTAAGGAAGCAAGTCCATTAGGCATTAATGGTCTAAAAGTAGGCTAATGTTTTGATGCTTTTGAAAAAGCAGGCTTCACACTATATATTACAAACTATCTTGAACGGGATACAATATTTTTATATTTGTTTAGGTATATTAGTCAACTTACTTATACTTCTTATTCATTGATATCATATCAAAATCTTTTCTATTACCTTTAAAGTTTCATAATTAATTTCTGAGACGAAACTGAACATTATATATTTTTTGAAAATCATCATTTAAATATTAATTATTTATAGAAACCGAATCTATAGTTTTCAGAACCACTGTCTATTTAGACAGATACACTCATGTCAGGAGAAAACTATTGGAGAGATTTTTATGGTGATAGCTGGTTATTCGGTTTAACATTTATCCTAAATACTTTTACTTTTCACTCCGGAAAAATATCACATATTTTATATCAACTAACAATCAAAATAATAATAATCAGTCATTGGTACTATGATCTCTATAAATACGAATATTAAAGACATCGTCATGAATAAATGATAAGCCTACAGACGTTTTCTCAAAACAAGAAGTATTTAATACGGGATGTTGCTACTAAGGCCAAATAAACGAATGCTATTCGAGTAATTTACGCTCATCAAAAAGGCAACTTAATAGCTATGGAGACAAAAAATATCCATTATTCAAGTTTAACGGCAAATCAACAATGTCCTGTAACGTAAAAATACAAGGACTTTTCAAATACATACTTCATTCTTAATCTTATAATAAACTCATCCTGGCTCTGCTTGGGTACGTATCTTTTAGAGATGAGATATTTTTCCACAACAAACTATACTTTTAGTATGACTCGGATAACCAGCAATTATTATTAAACCAAATTTAACCTCTCTCGATAATTATTATCGATTATTACAATAGTATATAATTTTCACAAAATATTGTGAAATATATACTATTTTAATATATTTACATTTTTGATAGAATTTTATTATATTAATAAATAAATTTGGATTTGTATACATCAAAATTTGTAGTGAACAATAGCAGTACGTATACCTACTATTTATTAAGAATTGTGTTACGGTTTTCAGATATTTACTTCGAAAACCATGATTCAAGTGTTACCGTCAATTTCTAACAATTTATCCTTTAACGCCTTAAAGAGAACTCCTAGTCATAATCGATAAATATATTTAATTCAAATATATTCTTTAAAGAAGCAAATTGAAATAAGTCATTTAACAAAACATGACATAGTAAGTTCGCAGACAACGGAAGCATTGCCTTTTTATAGGCTGAATAGCCATATCAAAATGTACTGATGAGTCATGTATGCTAACTGCTAAAGCAAATTTAGCTTTCTAGCGGTGACAATACGAATATGATAGTGGTAGCACAGTGGTTAACAAGTACCAACCGTAATTAATTAATATGGCCAGTTTAAGCTGTTCACTCTATCAATCATATTTATCACTATTTATTTGTATACTATCTATCTATGTTTACATATAATACAATCGACTCGTTTGGCTCAGTTGGTAGTGACCTTACCTTCTGCGCCAGCGGTCGCGGGTTCGAGTCCCGATGGGGGCATTCATTTGTTGAGCACGAATGTTTGTACTCCACTCATGGCTGTTTATATTAAAAATATGTATGTATTTAAAATTATATATGTGTAGTATATCAACTATATGGTATCCCACATATAACACAAGCTTCATAGCTTACCACGGTACTAGATGGCGCTGTACTGACTGGCGCGCACAATATTACATTGTCCCAACATAAAAAAATCTATAATACAATCTATCTATGTATATAAAAATTGATGTGGGTATGTATGTTTTCTATGGCCTTCTAAGCTGCTGTATTAACTTTTATGAAATTTTAATCTGAAATTAAAAATTAAGGGGTCTGATATTTTGAAGGATGACCCTGTAGTTTGTTAGTGATCGAAACTTTAATACGGTCGAAACCGCATGCATTGCTAGTTTTATATAAAAATACTATAAATAGTACGTGAATAAATAAAAGAACACACATTGAACTTTGCAGCGAGTTGAGCGTAATTTGATTTCAATCGATTACCCTTTGGAGGTCAGAGAGTATGTCATTTATTGCATTTATATAAAGAATAGCCCACGTAACGATATCTACATATTATATGTATGAAAGTAATATTAAAACTCCTAAATATATGTACATTTTGTGTTATGCCTAAAACTAATATTATTAGCAATCGCTGCCAAAAAAAGAATTACAAATAATTTAAAATTATTATCACGTTAAGTATGAGTGTGGGTTGATGAATCATCAATACTTTGATGATATCATTATTGACAATCCTGTTACAACCAAATTTCATTATAATATACTTACAAATACCGTTAGAATTAAGTAGAGTGTAGCGGATGATTTAAAAGACCATGTGTTTATATAATATTACTTATAAATTAATTATTACAAACTACAAAGTAATTTATTGGTTGCGGTTTTGTTGAAATAGGAACGAATCAGGTCAGATATGAAGGTTATTTCTGTACTATACAACAAAAACACAACCAAACAAAACACCATAACATAAAAAGCTACTCGAGTGCAAATCAAAGAACGTGAGCAACGTAATCGAAAAAGTGGTAAAATAAGGGTCGAGCGTTGTGATACCCCATGCGTCTATGGTGTGAATTATGTGCGTGTAATACCGATCGAGAGTTGCGCACGGGCAGCGTGTGGCCCGAGTCGCCGGCGCCTTCGGTCTCCGCGCCCTCGCGCAGAAACCCGCCGTCGTCCGACGACGAGCCCGACGGATCCTTCGCAGCCACCACAAACAATATACCAATAACCTTTTGACGACAAGTTTGGCGCAGTTTGTTTTGACCCTACTTTCTTGCGCCAGCGGTCGCGGGT
Source organism: Boloria selene (assembly GCA_905231865.2). Classification (NCBI taxonomy): domain Eukaryota; kingdom Metazoa; phylum Arthropoda; class Insecta; order Lepidoptera; family Nymphalidae; genus Boloria; species Boloria selene. The sequence continues at coordinate 1,647,812 of HG993132.1, forward strand.
TCGAGTCCCGCTGGGGACATTCATTTAAACTAGTTAAACTCGAATATTTGTACTCCAGTAATGGGTCTTTATATTTATAATATGTATGTATTTAAAAAATTATATATGTAGTATATCAACTGTCTGGTATCCGTAACACAAGCTTCCTTCGTAGCTTACCACTTAACTAGATGGCGCTGTGTGTAATAATGTCCCAACCTAATTATTTATTTATTATTTATTTACTGCACATCTCTGAGGTTCCATTGATGAAGAAATGAAAACCTCACAGTCCATTGCGAGTGGAAAGTGAAACTCTACAACTGACGCGAGTGTGGAAAATCGATGAGCCGGTGTCCGTCAGCGTTGGAAGGTCAACTGGGCATCAATCATTTCAGATCGGACATTCTACTGAGCACGCAACTACTCGTATAATCTATAGTTGATAATAATTTAATGGAAACGTGTGTACAAACAACCATATTTATTAAATGATATTACTCGTTCTCTGAGAGATTTGTAACGGTATATGGGAGTGTTTTGATGAGCGGTGTGGCGTGTTTCCTTGGCAACTGTGCAATTTATTAACTAAATCTTCAAGCTATTAGCTCTATGTGCATATTGCAAATGATCACCTGCCAATTGATGATGTATGGAAACATGGCTACATTTTTTGCTGGCAAGTGACACGAAGACTTCCCGCCACGTCTCTATGGTATATTCATCACTTTATTCACTAACACGATACTATGTCTTTGTATGTAATTCTAATAATGTCATGTTGAAGTTATCTAAGATATGGATGAAGCGCGACGACATGAGCTGATAGCACATTCGGCGATCGCGAATTTGATGTCCCAACTGTTTGGCGTCGATTAGCAACGTGCTTCACGACCCAAACAATGAGGGTGATCGCGGCTTGGTACCGTACAAATGCTCAGCTAATCGATATAATGTTTCCGTCTAATACACTCGCTAAATCAAAACGCTTGCGACGCCGCAATTACACAATGCTCAATTTAGGAAATTGCATTTACATATGATGCCATGCAAAATTGCCATATTCTATAGTTTCACATTCTCGACTCAAAAATGCACTATAATATTAATTACCTTAATAACTGTTAACAGTTTTACTACTGCCAGTATGTATTACATTTAATCATATAAAAGATAAAGTTACCAGTTTGTTTATAACAATTAAACGGATGTAGATGAAATTTAGTACACTTTAATATCTCGAGTGACATACAGACCAGACAGGCGCCTCTCAAGGCGCATATGTGACTTGGGTAAGTCTATTCGCATCCAAGCAAAGACACGGCAAGTCGCTAGCTACTACTCCTACTGATAAATTACAGGTAATTAATACATGTCAAAAATTTAATTATTAACGGTCTAACGTGGAACGTGCGTGTAGATGAGGCGTCACTTCCGCGAGTGAATTGGCAAATTGTCTCGCTAACAGCGGCGAGAGTGATGTGTCCATTGACCTGATTGAAATAGATTAGTGGCTGGCCGGTACACGCCTCTCGAATGCATCATATAAATAAACTAGCTTTTGCTTACAATTTCACTTCCGTACAGTAAAAACATAATTTATTATTAGCAGATTTGGGTTTTCAACAACTAAAATTAAATATTTTCCACATCGTACTCGATTATTCTTTAAATATATTATTCTTCAATAATACTCGTATACTTGATAAAAAATTAAGTATATCATAGAAGTAAAAAAACTTACAATAACAAAGACATCGCAACAATGTATAAACATTGTTAATAAAGTGCTTTTTCGTGTTCTATCGTACAGGTATAACATTTGTACACAGAAAAGCACCCATAACACTTCCCTTTGCAGTGCAGTCTCAACAACCTGTTCTAGTTTGACTCGGTGCACGTGTTAGACGGGAATAATACGAAAAAATTGAACCCGACATTTTTCCCAGTCTAAGTAATTCATATTTAATTAACTCGAATTGCCGTGATTACCAACAGATTGATGCAATATCTATTGTAGAGGATTATTATTTTTTATTATGCTTTAAAGAATATTAGATAATAACGTAATACATATACGAATTATTCAAACACTGTATATTTTCATTAAAATTGGCAATAGACTTAATGAATAGGTACTGTATTTTTAATTTTTAATATCAATAGTGCACTACTAAAAAGCTTTTAATCATTTAAAAGCTAACTGCTTAAAAGTTTTTTAAATGAACTTATCAAGATACATACCCTGGCCAGTTTGTTAGGCATCGGCTGTAAATGGGGCGTGTGATGCCGTTGGCCGGCGAGCTCTGGGTTGAGTGCGAGGATGGCATCTATCTCCACCTCCTTGCCCTTTGTCTCTCCTCGCTCGTACCATTCCACTGTCACTGATCGCGTCTCGAGATTCACGCCGGAGACTATCGCAGAGTGGATTCGGCCTGAAAAAAATAGCATTACTATTAATTAAAAATCTCAAAACGCGTACATTCTAAGTACATTTAACTCCACAAGCACTTTGTTATTGTCAATGTATCATCATATAAAAATTATAAATGTGAAAGTCTGCGAAAATGTTGGGATATTAGCGAGTCAGTCACGCGTAAATCGTAAAATATTTTTTCGTGAAACTTGACACAATACAATACAGAACATGTTTATCTAAAATGTAGAATGTTGTATGAACCCACAAAAAGTTTTTCCGACATAATAACTAAATTTTTTAATTTTAATGACTTCATAATTCAACTTATTAAATGACGATGCTCAAAAAAGTAATGAACGTTAGCGAAAATGAAAAATATTAAACCAATTTTTCTTGTTTGCACAGCTGCTGACAATATTATGTATTTGTTGTCATCGTTGCTTCAATACCATGGGATTCTAGCACCGGATAGAAATGCATTTCTTCTAAGAAATGCCAGAGAATAACTCCGCAAAAGCTAGTTTGCATCGTATGAAATACGTATTTCAAGTTTCTTTTCCTATTTGATTTTAACCGTTATGATCATATACTTAATAATGTCTTCTTAGAATGAAAAGTATTACGAATTATTAAAACATTCAACCTCTATAGGTTATAAATTATAACCTTTATATATGGTGTTGTGTAAAATATACATATATGCATAATAAAAAGTACTTAATACAATAAATAAAATTGAAGTGTCTGAAATTTTAAATAAACAGCTTTTCACTAATTGAATATTCAAATATATACGGTACTAACATCAAAAAATCAATTTTTAAAAGTTTCGTCTGTCTGTCTGTTTGTTTAATCTCTGAAACGGCTAGACCAATTTTGACGAAACTTTCAGTTGAAGATAGCTTATTTTATAAGCCGTAACTTAGGCTACTTTTTTTACCCATTTAAAAAGAGGAGGAGGTTATATTTTAAAAAAATTCATTTATTTTAACTAGCGGAACCGTGGCATAGCCTATAATATGTAAATTGTAAAAGTTAAAACTAAACCCTTCTTTTACATTAACTACAAAAGCTGATAGCATTTCAATATAAAACATTGCATGAACCCAACTTAAAACAAAAGTACCAAAGATTATAAGCTACATATTTTACTATACACTATATAGTTCTATAATAGTAAGTAGACATCCAAAAATACAAGGACAGCTATATCCGAAGCAATCAGTGCAAATGACCTACATCACTATTAATTGCACATGAGCAATGAGCATAGGTGCATGCATCTCGCAGACAGTGATGCAATTCATTACATAACACGTCCATAGAGGATTATATTTTATCGTCTTATATTACTGGGAAAAAGAAGCGTGCGAAATTATTGATTTTATGAATTACTACACCTTTATATGGGAACAGTTACATAATGGTTACGATCCATACTTTTATCATTATAGTTTTAAAATGAGAATGTTTTAATAGCTATTTAAAAAACTACTAATGTTTGATATCAATGGTCAATCGTATTTTTGCCATTAGGCAAAGCTAGCGGCTCACTTTCGCTTCGCTCGGGTTCATCCATAGTAAAACAAATCCACGGGAAAATTGCCTCGGGAACCGTAGATTTTACCGGGATAAAAGTAATTAATGACGTATTCCAGACTATAAGCGAACTCTGTGCCAAATTTCATCCAGATCCGTTCAGCCATCCTGCCAAACTGTCGCATTTACAACATTAAATAAATGGGATTAATTAAATACTAATTAATAGATGATAATTAAATGTTGAAATTGGCCCATAAACTTCAATATAAAGTTGATGAAATTGTGTTAGCTCTTCTTCTCCCTAAATAGCAATTACAATAGTTTCCAATTGTCTCTCTCTCTTCCTGGCTATGTGTCCCACATGGTGGTGGGGTCAGCCTTTCTTGTCTTACGCCTCCACTTCGCTCTATCCTCGACTTCGTTTTCGGAGACTTCGCACTCTCTCATGTCCTTTACCACTACATCTTTCCATCGTGTTTTGGGTCTGCCCCTGGATCTTCGACCTGGGATGGAAATTTGTAGTGCCAAGTTCCCTACGTAGTCAGGTGACCTCCTCTTCACGTGCCCATACCATCGCAGCCTACTTTCCTGCATCTTGTCAGCGATGTCGCGCACTCCCAAGCTTCCTCGCACGTACTCGTTGCGGATTTTGTCGAGCCTGGTAACGCCGCACATCCACCTCAGCATCTTCATCTCGGCAACTTGCATGGTATGCACATTCTTTTGAGTTACGGCCCATGTTTCACTGCCATACATTAGGACTGGTCTGATGATGGTCTTATAGATCAAACCCTTAAGTTTGACCGGCATTCTCCTATCGCACGTAACACCAGTTACTTCTCGCCACTTTAGCCACGCTGCGGCTATTCGGTGCTGAATGTTAATTTCATTTTATATGAATACTAGCGACTCGCCCTCGCTTTGCTCGGGCTCTTCCCTAGATTTAGCACAGGCAAAGCCGCGGGATCGCCTAGTTATGCATATAAACCTTCCTCTTGAATCACTCTATCTATTGGAAAAAACCGCATCAAAATCCGTTGCGTAGTTTTAAAGATTTAAGCGCACATAGGGATATAGGGATATAGGGACAGAAAAGGCGACTTTGTTTTATACTATGTAGTGATATAACAATATATTAATGAATTAAAAAGGTTAAACATAAGTAAAGCAACTTAGGTAAACGATTAAAACAAAAGAAAGCTAAAATAAGATAAGCTATAGACTTTAGTTAAGACTACAAACGCGACAAACACCATCTCAAAGCGGGACAAGGTCACTGACCTCGTACAACATAGAGATAACGTATGGTAAGGCAGCTACGAAGCATCTATTATAGGATGTAAACAAATAACATGAAAGGGCGATCATTAAATAGATGAAAATATACGCTGTAAGATAACAAATTAAAAAGGTTGCTGTAAGAATTGCAAGTTCAAAGAAGTATACAATATAGTTTGTTATACAAATCAACAAACAAAATACGTTTTTTTCCTTTTCAAGTTTGTAATAAATTTATTCGTAGCTTTAGATTCGATGTTTTGAAAGTATTTTTATTAATTTATCGTTGAACTTTTAAAAGTCTTTCTTTTTACGGTTAAATCGCTAAAACTTTATAAAAGCTTTCTTTTTTATTTACAAGTTCTAATTAATGTTTGTTGCATTAATTCAGTTGGTGTATGGAGGTTAATGACATGCCTCATACCATTATTTTCTTTAATTCAAAATCGAAGGTGTTGCTAGTAGTATTTAAAAAACCGTTATTGAGTACAGATATTTAAATGTTACTAATTTATTAGATAGGCACTTTGAATATAAGTTATATTTGTCTCATCACTAGCAAAAATAGCTAATCGTCAATGATAGACAAACATACTAAACACCAAACATATTTAATCAATGTCGAATGTACATAAATATTAGAAAACCCGATTTCGAGACCTTGAAAAAGGCAATTTCGAATCAAACATCAAGTGTCAAGTGAAAATGGTGTATAGAAATCGAAACGCTCGTTCACGAGCAACAATGAATAACCTAAACAAAGGTTTCTAATAAAGTAGTGTCATTGTCATTTTGACAACAACGATAAAAATATATTTGTTAATCTATACGAGATAGATAAATAATAATGTAAGTTATAAATTTTACTTATTCTAAAACAGTCATTTATAATAGGACGGTCTGCTTTCTCATCGACCTACTCACTCAAGAATGAGCACTTTCAGATAGGCAAGTAATTATAGGCATATTTGTTTATAAATTATATTCGATAAAAAATATGTCTCATCTGGTTATCAGATCGGTGAAGGTCGATCTTCCACGTCTCCTCTACCATAAACGCGTCATAATATTTATCGGTCAAATGACGCAACGTTCAAACTAAATAGGCAATGTTGTATTAACACATGACAGGATTTTTAAATAACAAAGAAAGCTTTAAAATAATAAGAAATTAAAATACATAATACATACTATCACAATACGTGTAAATAAAACTTCCTTTAATTGTTACTAGCTCCCAACTCCAGATATCATTATTATTATTAACAACACATTTGGCTCAGATTGTAGTAACACTACTTGTTATGCTAGCAGTTGCGGATTCGAGTCCCTCTGAGAACATTCATTTGTATCAACGTATCCATAACACAAGCCTCGTTGCTTACCATGGATCTAGACGGTGCTGTATATAAAAGTCTGAAATATTTATTATTACAGTTATTCTATTCTATAGCTCAACAGCTCTTGTTGTAATTTGTATTAAATATGGGAGTTTTCCTGTTATAAACACAAAGCAGTCAGCAGAAAACATTAAAATATTAAGCAAAAAGTACATACGATTTGAGGATTTCATATAAGCGACACGTCATTATATTATCAATAACCTATTATCAGGATTGCCAAAGAATACAAGGCAGAATGCCAATACGAAAAGCGAAGTAGTAGTAACATTATCGAACACACATCCATTACCATGGCAACTCGACGCAAAAGAGCGAAAGTGGAACGAACGGTTGAGTAGAACAAAACAACGACACACTTAAAAAAGTACCGATGATAGTAAAAAATGTGTACAAGAATACTGTATTTAGTTACATTGTAGATTTCAACTTATCATAGCAGACAATTTCAAAAATTGTTTCTTATACATACATTCTAGCTGACTCAGCAAACTTTGTATTCTTTTGTTCTACCATTTAAAATGGGAGGTTGAAAAATACTTCCAATTACCTCATTCCTACCAAATATAGAATTCATTCAAATCATTCGAGCCGTTTCGGAGGAGTGCGATTACAAACATTGTGACACGAGTTATTTAATATGTATGTATATATATTAGAGAAGATTGGCCTGAACTTGCTCGACTCTAACAGCGACAAGATGTTTGTATAATAATTGTCTACATGAAGGTCGTATAGTTTATCAGCTTAGAAACTATGTAACTTCCTAGAAAACTATGTAGGAAAGTAAACTCCGAGAGTACGGATTCAATTCCAGAAATACCTACTTCAACAAATAAGAGCGAACATACAACATTTAGTAATCTTAGAACTATATAATATGATAATATGATAAATATATTATAACATTCAAAAATAGGTAATAAATTGATGAACATTAAACAGACTTGAGGAATTATTGTAGTATTGCATTTATCGAGGACCATATTGACCGAAATTTCTGACAGTATTTCCAAATAAAGTAAAACATTAGTAATAATTTAAAAGTTGATGCTTGTTCGGGCCAAACGTTGTTACCGAACACCTAAACAATAATGCTTAGTAGGTGTGTTATAAATATATCAAAACACACCTAAAAGAGTCAGTGCACGTTCGGACAGCAATCAAACCGGCTGCATTCATTATCATTACATAGCATCAATTATCATTAAATATATCATAGTATCAAATCAATAAACTCTACAACGATCTCAGACTGTATTTAATTTATCAATCATTTAGTAGTAGGTCGCGTCCCCTACAATGCTTGTTCACGCAATTTAGCATCAATTTATTTTAAATCGACAAGGAATGTAAGTAGTAAAAATACAATAAATTTATATTACATAAAGCATCAAAAGTATGAGCTAACTTCGTTCTTGACCCATAAAATTTGTTGTAAACCAGATTGCCAGTCGTAAATGGTTAAAATAAGAAACATGGTAATATTACAACGCATAAAGCTTATTACTTCATTTTAGCAGATGCTACTACTATAAATAAAATATTGAAAAATATACCATCTGACTCACCCTCGCTCGTTCCGAGTTCGCTCCTTAGGTATATTTTGATGGTTAGTATAAATTTCTAAAGCAGTAAAAAGTATGCATACCTATCGTCAAGATCTATCAAGGGTTTTTCTCGTGATGCGGTCAGACGCACAGACAGAAAACATTTTTATATATAATTATAATGCTTATTTCTATGAGATTTTCCAAAAATTAAATTCAACGTACAGGTTCGGCTTAAAATTTTATTATATGTCCTAGCAGTTGCCGCGGCTCCTTCCGTGTTCTAAAGACGAAAACCTAATTCTTTTATCAGATAACACTTTCACTGCTCACTGCAATATTGAGAAAAATGACAGTACCGAAACGATTGTTTTTAACCGACTTCCGAAAGGAGGAGGAGGTTATCAATTTGATCGGTATTTTTTTATGTTTGTACACCGATTACTCTGTGATATATGTTCCGATTTACGTGATTCTTCTTTTGTTTGATGGGAAATAGTTGCCATAAAAATTTAATATTATAACAATATAATTATAATGTTCGCTAACAAACACTGCAACTCGAGATTTTTATGTACATATATTAGATAGATGTTCGTATCTTAACATATCAAGTACATAAGTTTAAAATATCCTAATAGCAGTAGCGTAAACATGTCACGTATGTGGTTACATAATATACCAAATTTTGAGATACCTATTATAAAGATTATAGACTAAGAATTAGTTATAATAGCTGTAATTTTGCTAAGTCGCAGACACACAAAGCAAGCGACTTCTTTTAAACATTAAAAACAATTATAGTGAACAATTGCAATATAATAATAATACAACTTTGTTTAAACCAACCGCAGTTTTCAATTACGGTGTCAGTTCATCACGACTAGAAAGTACACTGGTAAATATCGTTGTTTTAGAAAATTACATTAGTTTCAAATAATAATAATATAATGTTGGACATTATTACACACAGCGCCATTAAGTTTCGTGGTAAGCTACGAAGGAAGCTTGTGTTACGGATACCAGATAGTTGATATACCTAGTTTAAATACATAAATATTATAAATATAACCCATGACTGGAGTACAAACAAATCGGAATTTTAACAAATGAATGCCCCCAGCGGGACTCGAACCCGCGACCGCTGGCGCAAGGAAATAGGGTCTCTACAATCTGCGCCAAACGTGTCGTCAATAGTAACTAATTTTATAATAGTATAAATATAAATAAACTTTAAAAGCTTAATAAAGCAATGTGCAATTTTCATCATGTTGACACATCATACTTGTTTTGCTGGCGTGGCGTGGGTTTCCATAGTTCAATCATTAGATGAAGTATCGTTAAGAGAACTTTAGACCACTTTACAATTCAAATTCTTATACGTACATACTATTTTTATTATTTGGAAGTAGCATTACAACACATGTATTAGAAATATATTATTTATTATATTGTTTGTCTTTTTTTAATAATAAACATTTACATTTTTCATAAAAAAGACATCAATTACATCATAAATCATATTTAACCGACTTAAAAAGGAAGGGTTTATCGTAAATAAGTTTTGATTGGGATTTTACTATTACACGAGTATATAAAAACCCCGTTTGGTTATTTTTGTACTTTTTAGGCTGGAAGTCGGTTTTTTAAAGTTTGTAAATTGTATTGCATTATTCAATTAAGGTTTTATTAACAAATGACTTCACTTTAAGAAATACATAAGTAACACATAACGTTAGAGATTTTCTGATAAGGCCTACACATCAAGCAATACTAATTAATACTAAACCGAAGAAACTAGTTCAAATGTTGTAAATCTTTTTTAATTACTTCACTCAAGAAGTAATAAACTTTTTTTTATTTTTATGCATATGTAGGTATTTTATAGCCAATGAGAGACCAATATATTAAAATAAATAGTTTTACCGTTAAAGCTTAATAGTTTACTATTCCTTAACCTATCGTATTCGACACTAATAAGCGTACAATCACATTGATAAAGTAAATTATGTCGTCCGTTACTCATAGCTGCAGAAAGTGCAATCTGATAAGTTATCACGTATCAAGATAACTGAGACACCCAGATACTAAAGAATTTAAAAGTGCGAAATAAATTAACAACGCACAATTTGCTTGTGCCAAAAGATAGGAAGCAGTTTATTGGGAAAGTAACCTGAAATTTTAATTTTTTGACTTAATTTAATTTAAATCTATAGATTTAAATATAATTATTAAATTTTTTACTTGTACATAGTACACACTATTATTAGAAACTAGCCTATCCCGCGGCTCCGCTCGCGTTCTAAAGCCTGAAAATCAAATATTTTTCTTCCGTTCTTGCAACATTTTTCATTGATGCTCATATTGGTCGTAGCGTGATGTTATATAACCCATAGCTTTCCTCGATAAACGGACTATCCAACAGAAAAATAATTTTTCAATTCATACTAGTAGTTCCTGAGATTAGCGCGTTCAACCAAACAAACAAACAAACAAACTCTTCAGCTTTATAATATTAGTATAGATTACAAAGAGTACTAACTATAAACGTAACGTTATCTTTTTGAAACCGGTCTAAAAAGAGCCCTCGAAATCTTTATCCGACTAAGAGAAATATTTCATATCGGAGAGCAAAGAATGGTGGTCGTCATGACGTTTTCAGTTTTGCTCGCAAGCCGTGTCATTGACCCGTTAACGCATCGCTTTGAGCTAATTATACGCTGGGTGTTCCGTATGCTTTACGATATCGTATCAGTGACGAATTGAAAGACAAATTGATGGAAAATTCATTTTTCTTAATAAATTTAATTTTGCTTCGCTTATAAATTAAAGATAGGAGTCTAATTTACAAGCGAAAAACAAAAACTCAAGCATATATAGCTTAAGTTTGTGTTTTTCGAGCAAATATCAGAGACTACGTGTTACTTTTAGTTTATTCATACGGCGTAGTATTGTCACATATGATATAGCTAGCCGGTCGGATTATCAAAGATAATCTAATATTAATGTCTGTTACATTTTAGTAAATAATACAAGATATAGATCTGACTGGAAAAGCTTAACTTTAGTTACTTACTTATCCAAAGAAATATATGATTCCTGAGGAATAGATTTGTTTTTCTCTACTACTTCTAGCGAAGCGAAAAAAGGATAAATTTTTGGTCTATGATATATAAAAATAGTTCGTTGATCTGTGGAATAACACGGAAATAAGAATAACTTTATGCTGACTTATGTATCTATCGTGTTAGTTGTTTCCACGTCGCTGAAACTAGCCAACAAAACTAGCATATCAATCATAAAAGTAATAAAATTTTTTTTTGCAGACCGTACCAAATTAATTTTTGTTTCTTATGGTTTTACTAGATTTAATTTAAATTTAAATGCCATTTTAAGATAAATTCTGTGTTTAAGTATTTTTTTTAAACATTTTTACCACTTATTTTTATTTCTTAACTTTAAAAAAAGATAGTTATACTTCGTATTTGAATTCGAACCTCATACTCAATATCTCTGGCCCGCGTCGATTTAGGGACTTGAAATTAACTAGGGATCTTTGGAAGACATCAAGGAATCCAGAAAAATAATCAAAACGGCAGCGACGCCATATTTTATATAATATTTCTCAACTTTCAAAAAAGATGGTTTTTCTTATTATAGACTCCAAACCTAATACGTGATATGTCTGGCCCGCGCCGACTTAGAGACTTGAAATTGACTAGGGATCACCAGCACATGTTAGGAAACCCAGAGAAATCATCAAAACGCCAGCGACGCCATATTTTATATAAAATTTCTCACTTCAAAAAAGATAGTTTTTCTTCGTATATGACTTCGATCCTGGTACTCCATAGCTCTTGCCCGCGTCGACTCAGGGACTTGAAATTGACTAGGGATCACCAACACATGTAAAGGAACCCAGAGAAATCGTCAAAACCCCAGCGACGCTATATTTTATATAACATTTCTCACTTTAAAGAAGATAGTTTTTCTTCGTATTTGACTTCGATCCTGGTACTCCATAGCTCTTGCCCGCGTCGCCTTAGGGACTTGAAATTGACTCTGGATCTTTAGAAACATATCAGGTAATCCATATAAATCATCAAAACGCCAGCGACGCCATATTTTACGTAACTTTTCCAACTTTAAAAAAGATAGTTTTTCTTCGTATGTAACTTAACTATCCTGGTACTCCATAGCTCATGCCCGCGTTGCCTTAGGGACTTGAAATTGACTATGGTTCTTTAGAAACATATTAGGTTATCCATATAAATCGTCAAAACCCCAGCGACGCCATATTTTATGTAACATTTCTCACTTTAAAAAAGATAGTTTTTCTTTGTATATGACTTCGATCCTGGTACTCCATAGCTCTTGCCCGCGTCGCCTTAGGGACTTGAAATTGACTATGGATCTTTAGAAACATATCAGGTAATCCATATAAATTATCAAAACGCCAGCGACACCATATTTTATATAAAATTTCTCACTTCTAAAAAGATAGTTTTTTTTTCATATATGACTTCGATCCTGGTACTCCATAGCTCTTGCCCGCGTCGCCTTAGGGACTTGAAATTGACTATGAATCTTTAGAAACATATCAGGTAATCCATATAAATCATCAAAGCGCCAGCGACGCCATATTTTACGTAACTTTTCCAACTTTAAAAAAGATAATTTTTCTTCGTATGTAACTTAACTATCCTGGTACTCCATAGCTCATGCCCGCGTCGCCTTAGGGACTTAAAATTGACTATGGATCTTGAGCAACATATCAGGGAATCCATATAAATCATCAAAACGCCAGCGACGCCATATTTTATATAATATTTCTCACTTCAAAAAAGATAGTTTCATCGTATGTGACTTAACGATCCTGGTACTCCATAGCTCTAGCCCGCGTCGACTCAGGGACTTGAAATTTACTATGAATCTTTAGAAACATATCAGGTAATCCATATAAATCATCAAAACGCCAGCGACGCCATATTTTACGTAACTTTTCCAACTTTAAAAAAGATAGTTTTTCTTCGTATGTGACTTAACGATCCTGGTACTCCATAGCTTTAGCCCGCGTCGACTCAGGGACTTGAAATTTACAAGGGATTACCAGCACATGTCAAGGAACACAGAGAAATCGTCAAAACCCCAGCGACGCCATATTTTATGTAACATTTCTCACTTTAAAAAAGATAATTTTTCTTCGTATGTGACTTAACGATCCTGGTACTCCATAGCTCTAGCCCGCGTCGACTCAGGGACTTGGAATTGACTAGGGATCACCAGCACATGTCAAGGAACACAGAGAAATCGTCAAAACCCCAGCGACGCCATATTTTATGTAACATTTCTCACTTTAAAAAAGATAGTTTTTCTTCGTATATGACTTCGATCCTGGTACTCCATAGCTCTTGCCCGCGTCGCCTTAAGGACTTGAAATTGACTATGGATCTTTAGAAACATATCAGGTTATCCATATAAATTAATATAAAATATGGCGTATAAATTTTATATAAAATATGGCGTCGCTGGCGTTTTGATAATTTATATGGATTCCCTAATATGTTGCTCAAGTTCCATAGTCAATTTCAATTCCCTAAGGCGACGCGGGCAAGAGCTATGGAGTACCAGGATCGAAGTCATATATGAAGAAAAACTATCTTTTTAGAAGTGAGAAATTTTATATAAAATATGGCGTCGCTGGCGTTTTGATAATTTATATGGATAACCTGATATGTTTCTAAAGATCCATAGATCTTTTTTGAAGTGAAAAATTTTATATAAAATATGGCGTCGCTGGGGTTCTGACGATTTCTCTGTGTTCCTTGACATGTGCTGGTGATCCCTAGTCAATTTCAAGTGCCTGAGTCGACGCGGGCTAGAGCTATGGAGTACCAGGATCGTTAAGTCACATACGATGAAACTATCTTTTTTGAAGTGAGAAATATTATATAAAATATGGCGTCGCTGGCGTTTTGATGATTTATATGGATTACCTGATATGTTTCTAAAGATTCATAGTCAATTTTAAGTCCCTAAGGCGACGCGGGCAAGAGCTATGGAGTACCAGGATCGAAGTCATATATGAAGAAAAACTATCTTTTTAGAAGTGAGAAATTTTATATAAAATATGGCGTCGCTGGCGTTTTGACGATTAATATGGATTCCCTGATATGTTGCTCAAGATCCATAGTCAATTTTAAGTCCCTAAGGCGACGCGGGCATGAGCTATGGAGTACCAGGATAGTTAAGTTACATACGAAGAAAAACTATCTTTTTTAAAGTTGGAAAAGTTACGTAAAATATGGCGTCGCTGGCGTTTTGATGATTTATATGGATTACCTGATATGTTTCTAAAGATTCATAGTCAATTTCAAGTCCCTAAGGCGACGCGGGCAAGAGCTATGGAGTACCAGGATCGAAGTCATATATGAAGAAAAACTATCTTTTTAGAAGTGAGAAATTTTATATAAAATATGGCGTCGCTGGCGTTTTGATAATTTATATGGATTACCTTATATGTTTTTAAAGATCCATAGTCAATTTCAAGTCCCTAAGGCGACGCGGGCAAGAGCTATGGAGTACCAGGATCGAAGTCATATATGAAGAAAAACTATCTTTTTAGAAGTGAGAAATTTTATATAAAATATGGCGTCGCTGGCGTTTTGATAATTTATATGGATTACCTGATATGTTTCTAAAGATCCATAGTCAATTTCAAGTCCCTAAGGCGACGCGGGCAAGAGCTATGGAGTACCAGGATCGAAGTCATATACGAAGAAAAACTATCTTTTTTAAAGTGAGAAATATTGTATAAAATATGGCGTCGCTGGGGTTCTGACGATTTCTCTGTGTTCCTTGACATGTGCTGGTAATCCCTAGTTAATTTCAAGTCCCTGAGTCGACGCGGGCTAGAGCTATGGAGTACCAGGATAGTTAAGTTACATACGAAGAAAAATTATCTTTTTTAAAGTTGGAAAAGTTACGTAAAATATGGCGTCGCTGGCGCTTTGATGATTTATATGGATTACCTGATATGTTTCTAAAGATTCATAGTCAATTTCAAGTCCCTAAGGCGACGCGGGCAAGAGCTATGGAGTACCAGGATCGAAGTCATATATGAAAAAAAAACTATCTTTTTAGAAGTGAGAAATTTTATATAAAATATGGTGTCGCTGGCGTTTTGATAATTTATATGGATTACCTGATATGTTTCTAAAGATCCATAGTCAATTTCAAGTCCCTAAGGCGACGCGGGCAAGAGCTATGGAGTACCAGGATCGAAGTCATATACAAAGAAAAACTATCTTTTTTAAAGTGAGAAATGTTACATAAAATATGGCGTCGCTGGGGTTTTGACGATTTATATGGATAACCTAATATGTTGCTCAAGATCCATAGTCAATTTTAAGTCCCTAAGGCAACGCCGGCATGAGCTATGGAGTACCAGGATAGTTAAGTTACATACGAAGAAAAACTATCTTTTTTAAAGTTGGAAAAGTTACGTAAAATATGGCGTCGCTGGCGTTTTGATGATTTATATGGATTACCTGATATGTTTCTAAAGATTCATAGTAAATTTCAAGTCCCTGAGTCGACGCGGGCTAGAGCTATGGAGTACCAGGATCGTTAAGTCACATACGATGAAACTATCTTTTTTGAAGTGAGAAATATTATATAAAATATGGCGTCGCTGGCGTTTTGATGATTTATATGGATTCCCTGATATGTTGCTCAAGATCCATAGTAAATTTTAAGTCCCTAAGGCGACGCGGGCATGAGCTATGGAGTACCAGGATAGTTAAGTTACATACGAAGAAAAACTATCTTTTTTAAAGTTGGAAAAGTTACGTAAAATATGGCGTCGCTGGCGTTTTGATGATTTATATGGATTACCTGATATGTTTCTAAAGATTCATAGTCAATTTTAAGTCCCTAAGGCGACGCGGGCAAGAGCTATGGAGTACCAGGATCGAAGTCATATATGAAGAAAAACTATCTTTTTAGAAGTGAGAAATTTTATATAAAATATGGCGTCGCTGGCGTTTTGATAATTTATATGGATTACCTTATATGTTTTTAAAGATCCATAGTCAATTTCAAGTCCCTAAGGCGACGCGGGCAAGAGCTATGGAGTACCAGGATCGAAGTCATATATGAAGAAAAACTATCTTTTTAGAAGTGAGAAATTTTATATAAAATATGGCGTCGCTGGCGTTTTGATAATTTATATGGATTACCTGATATGTTTCTAAAGATCCATAGTCAATTTCAAGTCCCTAAGGCGACGCGGGCAAGAGCTATGGAGTACCAGGATCGAAGTCATATACGAAGAAAAACTATCTTTTTTAAAGTGGGAAATTTTATATAAAATATGGCGTCGCTGGGGTTTTGACGATTTCTCTGTATTCCTTGGCATGTGCTGGTGATCCCTAGTCAATTTCAAGTCCCCGAGTCGACGCGGACAAAAGCTATGGAGTACCAGGATCGAAGTCAAATACGAAGAAAAACTAATTTTTAAAGTGAGAAATATTACATAAAATATGGCGTCGCTGGGGTTTTGATGATTTTTTTGAGTTCCTTGACATGTGGTGATGATCCCTAGTCAATTTCAAGTCCCTAAGTCGACGCGGGCCAGACATATCACGTATTAGGTTTGGAGTCTATAATAAGAAAAACCATCTTTTTTTAAAGTTGAGAAATATTTAATAAAATATGGCGTCGCTGGGGTTTTGATTATTTTTTTGGATTCCTTAATGTCTTCCAAAGATTCCTAGTTAATTTCAAGTCCCTAAGTCGACGCGGGCAAGAGATATTGAGTATGAGGTTCGAATTCAAATACGAAGTATAACTTTCTTTTTTTAACGTTGAGAAATAAAAATAAGTGGTAAAAATGTTTAGAAAAATACTTAAACACAGAATTTATCTTAAAATGGCATTTAAATTTAAATTAAATCTAGTAAAACCATAAGAAACAAAAATTAATTTGGTACGGTCTGCAAAAAAAAATTTTATTACTTTTATGATTGATATGCTAGTTTTGTTGGCTAGTTTCAGCGACGTTTGTTTCCATGGGATAGGCATTACATATTTGCGAAAATAGCGTAGAGCGCTGCACGGGCAATATTAGTAATAATCTCAAAAGCATTTTAAACAATTTTGAATTTTAGTTCTAATTTTATATTTTTTCATTTACATATTTTTATAATATTATTATGATATTTTTTAATATACATTTAATAATTTGAATTTTGAGTTCTTAATAACTTCAATATCATTATAACAGTTAATTGATGCAAGTAACTTTATGATACCCCAATCCCATGAGTCGTAGTGTTTAATTAATATATAAGTAAAAGTAGAAAACCCGTCGGCGTCGTTTCCCACGGCCAAGTTTACGACGAGCGAAGAAAGAAAACGAATGATCATACTCGTACCTTCAATGCGTCGTAGATTTATATCAGAACTTTTATATAGTTTTGAATACATCTTTCTAAAATATAAAATAAGAGAGCGTGTTGGGAATTTTATATTGTACATAATACTTAAGTACTTTATACTATTTAATTTTGAACAACGTTCAAAGAATTCTTAAAAACTTTTCAAGTTATTGAGGCAGCTGAGACGTTATGACTAAATAGATCGAGGAATATAACACCACTACGAATAGAACACCTTAAACGAGATACCTTCAGATTTGTAAATAACTTATATATCTTACATTGATTATCTCTTTTGAAAGGACTTATTTACAAGTTTTTAAATGTAGTACTTAACAATATTTTATACAAGCAATTTTATTTTATACGCTGTCATATCTTATTCAAAAGTAAACGACAGTCGTCATAAAAATGGCATCAAATCAGACCTGGAGGCTAGAGCCGTTTAACTATTCATTGTAGGAATCAAAGGTTATGCTCGTGAGGTGGTTATGGCAGGGCATTTTAGTTTTCTAGATAACAGTTTAGTGCCTCAGGTCTTACCTAACTAGACTATTTGGTACGATTGTTGAATCAATGTGATAAAGTAATAGATTGAAACACTATTATGGTAATTTGTATAAACAAACATTATTTATACATATAGCAAAGTAATGAAAAAAAGCGAAATCTGTATTTTAGATGTAAAAATAATAGGTTTAAATTACACTATAATAATAAACTGTTGGTATTATTACATAGTGATATAAGCAAAATTGGAGAAGAAAATGAATACCACAATGAACTACTTACGACATTCGTAATTTCGCGACGGCCGTGACATACATATACGATGCATATAATGTTTAATTTAATTAATTGGTGTACATATTTAATGCATATTTTAAGTCTTGTTTAAATTCTTTAAATATAATACTAAAGTATTATTATATAAGAAAAAAAAAGAATATTTCTCAAAGGTAGAACATTTTTGTAAGGATAAATTTTAATATATTTCGTACTTATTTCTATAGATATAGGTTCAATAGTTGTCTAGTAAAAAGGCAACCCATAGGAACTCTATAATTTTTTTTGTCGGTTTGTTTTGTGTTGTAAATGAAGTAATAGAGAACGGTCTTGCTAATATTTATGGTGAAGCACACTTTAGGATTATTCGTTACTTCGCTAACTTGTTATTAATAACTACCATGACGTAAATAGAAATTAATAGAATAGAATATAATGGAATGCCCATTGCCCATGTTAATAATACATATAAAGCCTTCTTCAATTCAATGTTATCGGCTGCAGGAGATATAGAAGCCGTAGAAAGTTAATTTCTTCCTTTTTTCACGTATCATGGATTTCCGCTAACCGCTCTACCTTGCTTGAGATTATCAAACGTTTTTTATTTTAAACTTGACAATGGGTTGATCAAATATACAAAAAAAATAAGTTTACTTTTTATATTAAATCCTTATCTATGTATGTAAAAATATCCATACATCGTTACACCTACATATTATTTATTATTTCGAAACATTATTAGTGCGGTAAACCGCGTTTTTCACACTACACCAGGGGGGATAAAATCTGTACAATATAGTCTAGTCAACAAGTTCAAAAACGTGTTAAATAGACATAAAGCTCCTAAAAATATGTGCCATAGCTCATTCGATTCGGAATGACGTCTAGAAAAATGTTTTTTAAGGGTATATTAGCACATAAAAAATTGCGATTGTTATTAACAAAATAAGAAAAAAAAAAAGGTATTTAGTTTTTCGTTAATAACTTTTAAAATAATGATATTTAAGGAATTTTGAAAAAAGAACCTGAAAGAGGAGATAATTTCCAATAAAAAAATCCTAACTCCCGGAACTCTATCTATATTATTTATAATTTTTTTTTAACGCTGAAAATAGGGCTCCGCGAGGGCGTTACGGCATAGGCGCGCCGCCGAAAAAGCCGGTATATCACCTAAAATAATTTTTTTTTAATATTAAATAACAATTTAAAAATTTGAATAAATTATAGTGTAATCAAGACACTTGAACGAAAAAAACCTCGGTGAAAAAAAAATTTTTTGTCGATTTTTCTAAAAGTTACACCACTGTTAATTAACTAATTTTTTTCCAATCTCTGTTTTTATAAATTATGGTATAAAAGTTTAAATAATTGGTCTATAAATTTTTCGCTTCGTGGAGCTCTTTTTGTTTAGGTACTTAATAAAGTTATGCAAAAAAAATTTATTAAAGTTATTTATTTTGTTAATTATAATTTTTTTAAACTAACTAAAAATGAAATTTCTAAAAAATGTTATCTAAAAAATTTTTTTTTGGTAATATATTATTATTGCTGTTTTCGCACCTGATATAGGTATTAATTAACATTGGAAAAAAAATTTTTACGTCATTTGTTAAGAAATTGTTTATAAACAAATAGACTATTTTGGGATTTTTAAAAAAAATTTTTTTATTATCTTTTAGTATAGGTGAAATGATGATTTTTTTAAAAAAAATTTTTTCTTAAATAAATTTTTTTATTGTTTATAATCGTTTTTTTTATATTTCAACTGTTTAAATAATTAGTTAAGAAATTATTTTATTCTTAAAAATCATCATTTACCCTTTTCAATGGAATAACAGAGAAATAATTTTTTTTTATAAATAATTTAATTGTTTATTAACTTAACAATTTGTTATAAACAAATAATATTAACCGTTATATTTTTTTTCGAAAACTTCAAAAAATTATAAAAACAACCATATATAACAAAGTTAAGAAAAATTTTTTTTCAAAAAAATTTTTGTAAAAAATACAAAAAAATTTTTTTCTTAACTTTGTTATATATGGTTGTTTTTATAATTTTTTGAAGTTTTCAAAAAAAAATATAACGGTAAATATTATTTGTTTATAACAAATTGTTAAGGTAATAAACAATTAAATTATTTATAAAAAAAAATTATTTCTCTGTTATTCCATTGAAAAGGGTAAATGATGATTTTTAAGAATAAAATAATTTCTTAACTAATTATTTAAACAATTGAAATATAAAAAAAACGATTATAAACAATGAAAAAATTTATTTAAGAAAATTTTTTTTTTTTAAAAATCATCATTTCACCTATGCTAAAAGATAATAAAAAAATTTTTTTTAAAAATCCCAAAATAGTCTATTTGTTTATAAACAATTTCTTAACAAATGACGTAAAAATTTTTTTTCCAATGTTAATTAATACCTATATCAGGTGCGAAAACAGCAATAATAATATATTACCAAAAAAAAATTTTTTAGATAACATTTTTTAGAAATTTCATTTTTAGTTAGTTTAAAAAAATTATAATTAACAAAATAAATAACTTTAATAAATTTTTTTTGCATAACTTTATTAAGTACCTAAACAAAAAGAGCTCCACGAAGCGAAAAATTTATAGACCAATTATGTAAACTTTTATACCGTAATTTATAAAAACAGAGATTGGAAAGAAATTAGTTAATTAACAATGGTGTAACTTTTTGAAAAATCGACAAAAAAATTTTTTTTCACCGAGGTTTTTTTCGTTCAAGTGTCTAAATTACACTATAATTTATTCAAATTTTTAAATTGTTATTTAATATTAAAAAAAAAATATTTTAGGTGATATACCGGCTTTTTTGGCGGCGCGCCTATGCCGTAACGCCCTAGCGGAGCCCTATTTTCAGCGTTAAAAAAAAGTTATAAATAATATAGATAGAGTTCCGGGAGTTAGGACTTTTTTATTGGAAATTATCTCCTCTTTCAGGTTCTTTTTTCAAAATTCCTTAAATATCATTATTTTAAAAGTAATTAACGAAAAACTAAATACCTTTTTTTTTTTTCTTATTTTGTTAATAACAATCGCAATTTTTTATGTGCTAATATACCCTTAAAAAACATTTTTCTAGACGTCATTCCGAATCGAATGAGCTATGGCACATATTTTTAGGAGCTTTATGTTTATTTAACACGTTTTTGAACTTGTTGACTAGACTAATATTACTAGCATTCACTAAGTTTCACTTCTATAGGTAATTGAATTCGTGACCTTTGGTGGTTGGTCTGTCAGATACAACATACGTACGTACAACTTTTAACCGCGACAGTCGCTTTTAGTTTCAATAGTTTACCAATACCTGTACACGATAGTTTTATTTAAAACTGTATTACCTAACCGCATTATTCTATCGTTAACAAGACGAGGTAAAACATTTTATATTATCATAATATCAATATCAAATAACGTCATAATCGGAATGCGTTGTGTTGCAGGTAGTGAGTCATAATACAGTGCCAACAAGCTAGACTGCGTACACCCACGAATAAATACTCCAAACGCAACATTACTGCATTTGCACGATTCTAAATACATATACATATAAATTTTATTGTTTTATTCTTCACATACATAACTCTGCAGAACCTCTTGTATATATACTCAATGTGTAACTGTAGTGAATTATTGTACCTACAACAATAAATATATTATATATTATTGGACCCTCTTATTTATTAGTTACTAGCCGTTTCCCGCCCGCTTCGCTGGGCGAATTGAAAAAGAAAATAAATTACATTTTATGTTTCATTTTTATTTTTTTTTTCCATATTTTTATTATTCTCCTTTTTTTTATTTTTGTATGAACATAAATAGGCCCCGCGGATAGAACTGTAAGCATCGATATTGTTTAGACTTACACAAATTCCAAATTCCATCGATTTAGCCTGTATCTTCCATCCAGGTGATTTTTCTCACTAATATTCATTGTAACTTTCAATGTGTAATCATTTAAGTTAAAGTTAAAGTCGTTAAAATCGTTTAAGTTAAAGTCATTGCAAGTCTCATATGTGAAGTTAAAATCTGTCTAGGTTCAAGTACGACGAATTTTCTGTTAACTAAAATTTTCTCCGTGACATCAATTTTTTATAGAAAATTAATTGTTCATGTTTTTTATGAATTCTATTGGAATAAGTAACTAAATTTTTTTTCCACATCTCAAGTGCTTAGAAAATGCATTCATTATAATCTGTTACATTTCCGCGATCCCGCAATAAAAGAATTCGTCGGATATGTAGTCTGCAAAAGTAAAATGAATGTAAAATTCTTAGTCCGTTGATTGGATAGCTACATGTAAAGTTAAGTTTTGGAAACCTCTCAATGACTTTTTCTCCGCTGCCAAAAAGACGATTGTTGTAAGGAAATACACGAAGATCCCCACCAAATTTGGAGTCTGTAGAAGTTACAGGTTGGAAATTAAAATTTTAGATTTTAACACCCACCCCCGCAATTCCTGTCGGAAGTAGACTATATTGAAATCCATTTTGAGATGATCTTTATGTGAATAATAAAAGATTCCTACCATATTTAGAATTTTTAGAAGCTATATTTCGAAATTGAAATTTTTTATTGTTAACACCCACCCCCGCGAACCTTATTGGAGGTGATTCATTGTAAAATCCGCTCTAAGATCATTTTTATATTACATATAGAACACTCTCACTAAATTTGGAGTCTATAGGAGCTATCGCTTCGAAATTAAAAATTTTCATTGTTAACGCCCCCGCAATCTTCTTTGGGGTGGGATATCGTAAAATTTGTTCATAAATCATTTTAACATCACTTATAGAAAATTCCTACAAAATTTGGAGCTTGTAGGAGCTTTAGCTGGAAAATTAAAAATATTAATTGTTAATACCCACCCCCGCAACCCCCTGCGGGGTGAGCTATCGTAAAATTCGTTCATAGCCTATTTCTACACCTCTTACAGAAGATTCCTACCAAATTTGAAGTCTATAGGAGCTATAGTTTAAAAACAGGAATTGTTCATTGTTAACGCCCCCGCAATCTCCTTTGGGGGATGGATTTCTTAAAATCTATTCATAGCTGACCTCTACATAGCAAAACCGTACCGTGAGTAGATTCTTAGCTGAATGTAAAAAACCATAATCCGTTTAATATACTCTGTTGAAATCCATGAAAACAAAAGAATCAAGAGAAAATGCTTATCTTTTGTTTTTATTAGCGGGATAATGTTCATAAAAGTAAAACAGCAATTAAAAAATGAAGGAATGTTGGAATTCAAAAAATAGATAGCCATAAACCATCTAGGAAAAATTTCGCATCGAATGGTGGTAGTTTCATGTCGATACGATCAGTGGTTTAGGCTTGATTGAGCCTCAAACGAAGACCATTTTCATTATATATATATAGATTATTATCGATAAAGAGACCAAACGACGAATGTTCGTTGGTCTGTCTGTACCCACATCACAAGAAAACGATTGGATTGAGATTTTGATGTTTGGAATGATGATAGCTGTTTTATCGGAGGATATAAAATACCTTTTACTGATTAAAAATATCTTATCTCTGAGAGGTCTAAACTAACCATTATAACTTACTAGTGTCCGACCGAATATTCGGTTTCGGTTTCGGTTTCGGTCGAGTTTCGGCAAAAAACGAGTTTCGGTTATGTTTCGGTTTCGGCAGCAAACCTGCCGAAACTACGACCGAAACCGAAACTGCATTCGGGAGTTTCCGCGCTGTGCTCGGGTGTGTTCGGCGCGGTAAATGACATCCAAGCGACGATGACAAGCCGCGTCCACGTGCGTAATCATGTCGTAATGTTTGTTTGCAGTGCATTTTGTTTGTTTCTAGTTTTCGTGTGATAACTAAAAGTAATTTAATATAAGAAAGGAGTACCGAAATTATAGTAGAATCAAGTTTACCATAAAAAATTAAAAATCTAAACATTTTGTGGTTAATTTAACTCTTTCGTTAATGCTATATGTAAACAAACATTAGTTAGGTTAGGTACATGGTATTTACTATAGTGCATTAGTGGTGATAATATTAAGGATTTAGAGTTTCGCGTTCAATTTAATAATTATTAAGTAGGTACCATTATAATAATTGTTATTTTTACAAATAAACACTTATAATTAAACGAGTAGATACCTACCTGGTTATCCCTATAAAATTAACACTTATATTTATTTTACTAATTAAAACTGACTGATTATAATACATTTTCTTTATTTTTCTCTGAAAACATGATCCTTATAAGAAAGTTTCGGTTTCGGTTTCGGTTTCGGCCGAAACTGAGATCGTTGCCGAAATTCGGTTTCGGTTTCGGTCGTAAAAACCAGTTTCGGTCGGACACTATAACTTACCTAGGATGTAAAGGATAAGCAAAAGTTTAATTTTTTATCCCTTTTTTACCCCTACGTCCTACTCCCTATAAGGAACTACTTCACATGGTTAAGAATTTAAGATACAACAGCACTATTGTGATTTCACTACTTACTAACTGAATAATTGAAACACCATTAAATATAATATTGAATCCTAATTAAACAGCAATAGATCAAGAGTGTTAATAGCAAAAATGGAGCGACTGTAAAAATCCAGTTACTGAATTAGGTCAACGTAGTTAAACTAACGAAGCCGTTTTATAATCGCCGATGTATCTAGGCCGTGCTTATGCAAGTTAGCGCCACGACCAGTAGATAGTGCATGGTCAGAGATCCTTATACTCGAGGGGGTGCAAATACATTGCTCAACCAGCTTTACACGTCACTTTTTTATTTTCACCGCACAAAACCAATCAAAAGAGGTACCTAATTAAAATTAAAGGAGTCTGTGATGTCAAAATAATAGAATAAATTTTACTAAATGCATATGAAATTATATTGTTCCAGCTGGATTGATTATGACAGGACTTTCACTGCCTGAAACCCAATGTTAAAAGGAATAGTTTAACCTTCTATTATTTAAAAAAAAGTGTCCACTACACAAAAAGTTCCAGGGAAGCACTCAAGCGCCGCGGGGGTAGTAAACCATAAAAAACTAATATGAACGCTGAAATCTCTTTTTTTTAATTACGGTACTAAGCGGTACGGTACGCAGCCAATTAGCACAAGTACATATATTATATCTAAGTTTAACACTAAGCAAACTTAAACATTAAATAATTTTCGCTTCACGCGAATCCCGAGATATCGCAACACAAGGTCAGTCGGTAGATTGATGGCAAGATAGAACATATTTATGGCTCGAACTTAATCATTGCACATATATTAAAATACCGGTTGCAACTAGAGCATAAATCCTTTGGTGGAATTACGAAGGTATTTGCGAAAAAAAATAATGTTTTAAAATTTTACATCTTGTTAGTCTAAATATTTCCCTTTATTTATTGTTACAAATTGTTTTGTACTACAAGTCAATTTGGTTTTTTTAGATTTTAATGACAAATAAAGCCATTATCTTCCTTTACGGGCGGCGTAAAAGCGTTTAAGGCGTTTTGACTTCATAGATGATTTTTTTAAAGTACTTAAAATATTTTTTAAATATTAAGTTATTTTGACATTAAAAAAATTAACATCATTTATTCGACGACACGTTCGGCTCAGTTTATAGTGACTCTACATGTTGTGACAGCAGTCGCAGGTTCGAGTCCCGCTGGATGAAGTATTCATTGGTGTGAAAGTATGAATGTTAGTCCAGTCAACGGTGTTTATATTTATAATATGTACGTATATATTTAAAGTTTTAAGTATTATTTATAGTGCATCAACTATTTGGTATCTAGGCATCGAAGCTTACCAGCTTAGCTTACTGGATCTAGTTAGTGCTGTGTCCAAACATGTACCTACATTGTACAATATATGTACATAATTTCTGAATATGTTATAATTTAAACTTTTAGACTGAATTCATTGTCACGGGTCTAAGTCTAATGAAATGATAGATTGTAACATAAAGAGTTACAAATGTGTATCAGAAAACCTAGATAGCTAATGTGAAAGTACGCTTGTAAACCGATATCATGTCTAGGGATACTTAATGCTGTCGTATTTCATCTACCTACACGCGTCATCGTTTCAGCGTTTATCTCATTATCTCAAACACTATCTAATCAAAAAATAATAAAAGATATAATAATTAATTTTGTATGCATATATAACATTCAATAACAGGAAGACTTGTTATCTTTACATCTGAACATTTAATATTGTCATGAAAATTATAATTCAATGAAATTTAAAACCAAACTTAGTAAATTACTTATACTTTCTTTCACATTAAGTAAACGAAAAATAGAACATTAATTATATTTTTGCGTCAAAACATCGTAATTTAATAGATTGCACAACTGCATCAGAGAGCATTCGAGGCGCATGTCAAATAAATTCTTTTATTCGTTTCCGCAATTTACTTGGTATGCCACACGAAATATACCCAACTCCATTTCAAACCGCGCCGTCGTTCTTGCACATAATAATCCAATCATCTGTCACGGATAAAATACCTATGGCACTTAAAAGCCTCTCTGAAAAATTCAGTTACATTTTCCTGATATTTGTAGGTTACTCAGTAACGAAAATAATGTAACAATTAGTCTACGATACGACTTATACGATATTACATTTAACTTCCACAAATCAAAAGATTGCTGTTGCGGCAAATCTATGACTTTTAGTTCTTAATTCAATTATTAGAATTTTATACCTTTTTAATGGTTCGTAACATAAAAATAGGTTATAATAATATTATAATGGCTGTATATTAAAATGTCGACGATTTGATAGAGAAAATTTCAAGTGCCAAGATGAAGAGACTCTCGAGCTCACTTATTACAGACAACATGAAGCCTTGGTCCGAGGGGCGACGATGATATCACGCGGAATTGCCACCCACGGCCCTCCTACGGACAAGCCTTGCAAAACCCTCCAGTGGCAGCCTAGTTCATGTTATGCAACATTTAGAACGGTCAAATATTTGCGCATGAAAATTAAAAGGTAGAAAAAAGTTATATTACGTATAAATAAAAAAAAACAATATTTCAATTGAATAAAAAGCAAAAATATTATAAGTATTATTTATATTTATTATTATACTTACAAAAAATCGAAAAATAAATTATTCAATAACAAACGAATAGTAAAAATCTGTTGGTTTTATATAACAATAGAAGTATGAAATAAATACTTAACCAGTAGACCTATAAAGTTGCAAGGGAAAGTTAACGAGACGTATAGTGATTCAACGTATAGAATGACAGTCTCAATGCGATAATTGGCATCGCAAACTGCACAATTGAGGGAACGATTTGTGCCGATGAACTGATACGAATCTTGTGCCTCGTGGGACACATTCATCTAACACAAGACCAATATTGTAGTTACTGTGTAGTTTTAATGGCATTATCAATAGATATATAATAAACAAATAGATGACCCTGATAGTAATTATTTTACTTGATATCATTCGATGAGATTCAACCTTTATTATTCCAAGAAAAGTAAAAAACATGAAGCATACAATTCTTATTAGAAAATTTTTAGATTATTCCTTTAAAGTTAATCAGAATTAAAAGAAAATAATAAATTGGTAGTCGACCAATAGTCGTTAATTTTCTATGTCGATGATACTATACGTGATGATATCAGAAACTTTATATCTTGTATTGCGTGACAGAATCCATTTAAAACGTGGATACTCTTAGTTAAACCGTATTAAATTTATTGACGTTTACAAAACACATAAAGTCATTATTGATAAATATACATTGATTATATTATATACTTTAAAGGAAAGCGGAACAGATATTAGGGACATAATCTAGTTTCAGGTTATTAAGCAGAATACGCCCTAGTTCCCTATTATCTATCGATAATATTGTGATGGTGGTAACCTAAACTACAAAGGCTTAGTAAGTGTGCTACGTAATGATGTTGAAAATGAAAATATCAGAAGTGCGAGACGTGGGATTTGAACCCGCTTCACTCGGTTTCCAAACTAACTTCTGGGTTGCCGCATCATAAAATATATAATTAAAATTACTTAGACCATGAGCACACACACTTATGAAAAACTGTGTGTCTCACAAATGATGTCATATGAGGACTCTAGTCGGCATGACATACATACATACATGAAGTGAATAAAAGATATTGTATTATGATTACTTCATTGAAAGAAGTCGTTCCGTAACTTGGTCGTGTTTTAAATTTGTTTATAACAGTAAAACTCATATAACAAGCTGTGAAAAGTGAAATGGGTGAACTTTGTAACTTTAAGAACAATTTACTATAATAGTGCACAATTTTACTGAACGTAATACTTTGGTAAAATAGAAATTAAAAGTTCTTGTTGTGGGTGATATAAAACAATTCTACCTCCAACTTTACTAATATTTTATATTTTACGATACCACTCATAAAGCAAGCAACATACTTTGCATATATTTGCAATGTTGATTAATGTTCAAATGGCCTAGCGGTGTCAATAGTACGTGGTTACGTCGGAAGTCGTGAGTTCAAATCCAACTTGGGTCCGAGAAAAATATTTTTCATATTAATTATTTAAATAACTACAAAATGCTAAATGAGTGTTACATTTGTAAATCTGCTGTATTAGTTACACAAAAAAGAATAAAATGTATAAAATGCCAAACTCAATGCCACTTAGAATGTTCAAATCAAAGTTCTAATAACAAATCGGTAGGTACTCGTGGAAAGTGGGTTTGCCCGCCTTGCACATCTACAGTAAATAAAGGAGGAACTAATATTCGAACGCCAAGCAGTGCCGAGACAATAAATAAAGACGAAAATAACACTTTGATACTGTCAACCCCAAGTACCTCCACCGAAGAACCACAAAACTTCAATAAAAATTCTAGTTTACTACTGGCAATAAGGAACGAAGTTAAAGAAGCTGTTTCTAGGACAATTGGAGGTGAACTTTCTAAGATTCGTGAAGAGCTGTGCGGCTTACAAAACATAAAAGTGTCATTAGATTATCTGTCAAGTCTGTTCGATAGCGTAAAACAAGAACTAGACGAAGCTAAAACAGAAATAGTT
The DNA here is from genome assembly GCA_905231865.2 of Boloria selene. Lineage (NCBI taxonomy): Eukaryota > Metazoa > Arthropoda > Insecta > Lepidoptera > Nymphalidae > Boloria > Boloria selene. The sequence goes on from HG993132.1 coordinate 1,677,281, forward strand.
AATCTTAAAAAAGAGAACTGCAGCCTCAAAGAAATTATTGCTAGTAATAATAATACCATTAATTATTTAGAGAAAGAATCAAGATCAACTAATATTGAACTCCACTGTGTACCAGAGTTTAGAAGTGAAAATCTAGTTAAAGTAGTTGAACAAATTGGTAACGTAATAAAGGTTCCAATCTTAGAGGGACATGTATCTAAGTGCACAAGAATAGCCAAATTTAATAAAAATTCTTCTCGTCCTAGATCGGTCCTTGTCAAATTTGGCAATCAGTTACTGAGAGATCGTTTCTTAGCGGGTGTTATTAACTTTAATAAGTCAAACCCAGACAACAAATTAAATTCGTCACATATTGGAGTATCAGGAAATAAAACACCTATATATATCTCAGAAAACCTGACAGCATCAACCAAAGAAATTCACGGCGCAACGCGTATTTTTGCTAAAGAAAAAGGATATCGTTTTGTGTGGACGCGAAACGGCAAAGTTTTTTTGCGAAAATCCATATCTAGTGACATAATAGTAGTTAAGACCAAGGAGCAATTAAAATCACTAGAATAATTTTAAATAATTAATTTTACACTTTTTAAATACATAGAATAATCTACACATTATTTATATTATACTTTAGTTTAATTAGTTTTAATTTCTGTTTTATACTTTTAATAAATTATACATTTTTTTATGTCAAATACTCTAAGTTTATTATATCAGAACGTGAGAGGTATAAGAACGAAGACAGTTGAAGTTTATCAATCTATACTAAATTTAAACTACGACGTACTAGTATTTACGGAAACATGGCTAAATAATAATATAATTAGTAATGAATTTATAGATGGTAGATATAACGTGTTTCGCAGAGATCGTGAAACCACTAACTCCTCTCGCTCGGATGGCGGAGGAGTTCTGATAGCGGTTTCCAAGCAATATCAATGTTACAGAACAAGCTCCTGGGAAACGAGTAACGAAGACTTATGGGTTAATATAATTTTAGGTACAAAAACTATATCTATATGTGGTGTATATATACCACCACCATTAAACTATGAGAGAATAGAGGATTTCGTACAAAATGTAGAAAAGATTGTGAGTAGCCAGACCCTAACGTTGATAGTTGGAGATTTTAATTTACCATCAATTAAATGGATCCCTGAGAATGAAAGTAAAAATAATTTGATTCCTGACAATTTTAATACAATTAGTACAATAGTAAGCGATTTTATGTCAGTATCCGGCTTAAAACAGTACAATAGTATTAGTAATATTCTTGGTAAGACATTGGACTTAGTTTTTAGTAATGAAAGTAATATTAAAGTCGAGCTCAGCGATCTTTCAGTATGTAAGATCGACAAGTATCATCCACCGCTTTCTGTGGAGATGACTTACGAGTATAAGATTCAGCTATTGTTAACACCAGAGAACACAACACGATACAATTTTATGAAAGCAGATTATAATGTCATTGAGGAGAAACTTAAGAACATAACATGGGCCGAATTGTTTCAAACTTGTGATAATGTGAACCAAATGTTGGATATATTTTACATAGAATTGCACAAGGTTATTGAGGAATTTATACCAAAAATTAAATCAAAAAACAAAAACAAATATCCAGTCTGGTATTCAAAAAATCTGATTAAAAGATTAGCAGAAAAAAACAAATATAGAATTTTGTATAAAAAATATAAAAACCCACTTGACAAAATAGAATTTGACATACTTAGAACAAGATGTCAACTTATTATAAAATTAGAATATAATAATTATTTACAAACAGTAGAAGATAATATTAAAATAAATCCAAAATATTTTCACTCATACCTAAAAAAAATGCGAAATAATAAATGCGACTATCCCGCAATAATGAAATTGAACGATTCTGAATTTACTAATGGGAAAGATATTTGTAATAAGTTTGCTTTACATTTCTCCAGGACATATATGACATACAACATTAATTCATCTTTAAATTCATATAGTAATGTTCAATCTAAATTTGATTTACAACTTGCTAAGGTATTCATAGATAAACAAGAAATCATAGATCAATTAAAGAAACTTGATATACATAAAGGTGCAGGCCCTGACGATATTTCGCCTATTTTTGCAAAAAAATGCGCTGAGGCATTAGCTAATCCTTTAGTAATATTATTTCAAACATCCCTAGAAGAAGGTACATTCCCCAGTGTTTGGAAAAGGGCTAGGGTTATACCTATATTTAAAAATGGGGATAAAAGTGACATAACTAAATATAGACCAATTTGTATACTTCCCGTGTTCTCAAAGATTTTTGAACTTATTATATGTAGATCACTCAGCTGGTACATAAAACCTGTTATGACAGAACATCAACATGGATTTTTAAAGAATAGATCCACAATATCTAACTTAGCCTCATTTGTTACGGATATATCAGAAGAGGTAGACAGTAACGGGCAAGTAGACTGTATCTACACAGACTTAGCCAAAGCTTTTGACGTAGTTGACCACAACATTCTACTACGTAAGTTAATGAATTATGGTATTTGTGGAAAACTTATCGATTGGATTGCATCATATTTATATAATCGAGAAATGAGTGTTGTAGTTGCTGGAAATCATTCTGATACTTTTATTGCTACATCTGGAGTACCGCAAGGATCACATCTTGGTCCTGTACTATTTGGAATTTTTATAAATGATATAATAACCTGTTTTAATTACTGTAATACATATTTATATGCGGATGATTTAAAAATGTCTAAAAAAATATCAACAATAGAAGATTCTATTAAAATGCAAGAGGATTTAGATAAACTTGTATCATGGTGTGAAACAAATCATCTAAAACTAAATCATAAAAAATGCTTTAAAATTACATTCAGTCGAAAATATCGAAATATAAAATATGATTACAACATAGAAGGTAATAATTTAACATGCGTCAACGAGATATATGACTTAGGAATATTAATAGATTCAAAATTAAGTTTTATCCCACATATAGAAGATATTACTAAGAAATCTTTTAGAATTTTGGGACTTATTTTAAGAAACACAAAAGAATTCAAAAAATCAGATACAAAAATAGCACTTTTTAATTCATATGTCAGGAGCAAGCTGGAATATTGTTCAGTTGTATGGAATCCTTATTACCAAGTTCATAAAAATAGACTAGAAAAAGTACAAAAAAAACTAATACGTGCATTATGTTATAAAGATAACCTTAAGTATACTAATTACAATAATCTTTTGAAACACTATCAAACCTTTTCACTGTCCACACGAAGAGACATTTTGGATCTCTGTTTCATAAATAAAATTATAAATGGTGATATTGATTGCTCTGATTTAGTACAAAAAATAAGGCTAGCAATCCCTAGAAACTCTAGTAGGACTAGCTCTAATAGGCAAACATTTGTGGGAAAAATTGCTCGAACCAATTTAGGGCTTAATACCCCGTTAAATAGAAGCATACAACTGTATAATTCGATTTCGAAAGAAATAGCAGACGTAGATATTTTTAAATATTCGGGAAAAGCATTTAAAAGAAAGGTTAAAATGCATTTTTTAAGTATTAACTCAAATTGTTAGGTACCACATTTTTATATAATTCATAATAATTAAGCAATTTTCCCCACTTTATATACAAATATAATTGTTTACTTATACCTAAATAATTTTAATATTGGAATATAGTACAAAGTGTTTTGCTGATTTTTAATATTTTACTATACCAGTTGTAGTCTTAGATTATATAGTTATTTACATATATATTTTATTTGTAACTTTTACATTTTTGTTATTTTTTGTGTTTTTTATGCATGGGTTCTTGTTTTTACTTTGTTTTTTGGTTTTTACGCATTTATTAAGTATAAGTAGTAGTTGATTTTCATCTAGTTGATACTTAGTATAATTTTCGGAACTTTTCTGTTTATATTGCATGTTAAGTTAGCCTTTAAGTGTGGTGTATAGTGTAGTAAGATACGTTACACATATAAATGTTAATGCATATAAGATAAAGCACTGTATACTATGTTGGCTTCCTATAAAATAAATAAATAAATAAATAAATAATGCATCAATCATTTTATCATGACAACCCTCTATACACGAAAATACGTAATACAACTAAAATTAACTACTTTTTTAAATTAAATACATGCTAAACGTATACTATATTAAAAGTATGTTATTGTTATAAGTATATTATATTTATTATTTAAAATATTCTAAGTATTTTATGTACATATTTATAATTTCAAAATTATAATTTATAATACCTACCTACTTAAGTTTTTTGTACAATAACGTTAAATAAGGAAATCATTAAAACAATAACATTAATAAAAGCAATCCACAATTAACGCTAAAGATACAGAAGAATTAAGTCTCTTCCTCTTTCAAGTCGGTAAAAAATAATTCACAGCGCATTTAAATGTAGATTTATAATTAGTTGGACAATCATACGTCAGGCAGCACGACCGTGTAGAGACTTTACAAAACATAACTTATCGTACTTCAATACACAACTCCTACTCGTATGATATCATACGTAAAATCGAAAGTGCTGCTACTTCTAAGTTTGATAGTATTGCTTAATCATTGTGGAAACGTGTCGCAGGTTCGATATGGTCAAGCGATGAGCAGGTTGTTTTTGGACACAACATGTCGTCACTTGAACGATTTAACCACTCGAACAGGTTGTATTTTAACCGACGTCATGAAAAAGATGGTATATTTATCCAATATTTAGAATAATATTATACAATATAGGTATACAATATATTAATATTTCATTTACATATTATCCAGCCATATAACGATACAGACAATATTTTAAATATTAACATCTATTAATAGTAAATTAAAAATTTAAGCTGCAAGCATATGGCCTAATTACATATTCTGATAGTCAAACAGCCTTAGGAGCATCGCCCACGTGGTAGCTCAATAAAGGTTAGCTACCAGTTTGGACAGTTCTTTTGACACAAGTACCTATTTAGGATTTCGACTTTCACAATAAAGTAACTGTTAATAGGCCCAATAAGGAAATTGGTCATTTCCAACTCTTTGTGGGAGATCATCTTCGCCGCAAAATATAAAACCGTTAAAACGTAATATTCGATAAGCATTACGAGATTTGTACTAAGTAATAACAGTCATTACGTTTGTACTTTCTAAGATAATAAAGTTTGTAAAATTTAATGTAATAATTTTATTCGACTATACATAATATTGATTCAATCTATACATTAAAATTTTTTTGGGAAATCTTATTGAAATAGTCATTTTTATCGATAAAGAGCCCGCATCTATAGTTTTTACAACTATTGTCTGTCTGTCTATCTGAGAACGCATCACGAGAAAAGTATTGGACAGATTTTAATGAAATTTAAAAAGATGATAGTTTATTTTCTACGTCAATTTTTAAGATAATTTTTACTGCAAAAAAATATCTCACCTTGAGAGATCTAAGTCTTGAGAGTCTACTAAGGGACAAACTAAAGCGAGATAGCGATTCGCTTAAATATAATAGTAAAATTAATAATATAATATTTTGAACGTATACAATTACTTTAATTAACCTTAACTCAAAGTAACTCTTAATGAAGACTTTAAAAATATATTTAAATCTGAATCACACGAAAGCTGTCAAAAGAAATGTAGGTAGGTACTTTTCCTATTCAAAGCGAATTATATATAAAGAGCTTTAAGCAGAACTGAAACTGAAAATATAAAGTAATACAAAATTAGATTTTCACTGCGGAGAAACTTTTAATACCTAGGAGTATTTTCTGTTTGACCTCCAATATTAATACGTACCTCTCTGAGGAATCTCGTCATAAAGTTTAGTTAGCCGAAAGTTTTATTACACGTAGGTATACCTGTTAATGATTCCCTACATTTCTTTGGCGGTTATAGAAATTGATTAAAGAAAGCATTCATTCTGATAATTACCATATCGTTAAAGTTGTGATGGTAATTTTAAATTTGCATAATTTAAACATACTTAAGATTTCTTTTATATTCGTAACCAATTACTGTGGCAAGTTTTTAAGGGAAAAGATAAGTATAATTTGTATTACTACCGTGACGTAAAGTAACTAATTCTTTCAGTTTGCATATACTATTAGACAAACATAAAAATGTTAAATATTAATATTTTAAAGTAATTAAGGTTATCTTGAAATCGACATGGCTTCCGGTTTTTAATCATAAATTCGATTAGTGAAAAATGTATCTACACGGAAAATAACAAAGCAAAGATAATAATAAAACGAAAAAAGAGCCTTATCCTCGCTTCGGTAATGGTTCGTTCCTAGAAGTACATTTTAACGTATTGGTATGGAATAAATAAATGGACTATATTATTTTCTTTTTGATTTTTATAAATTTAGAGATACAGGTAAATTATAGTATAAAAAAAACAAGTGAATTCCTTTCAATTTACGTCTAACACGAAATAATGGTTATGACATAGGCATCTATGTATGTCTAATGTCTATAACCATTATTATATGATATAACCTACAAAAAATATTTCACTCACACCGTTACAGCTAAAATGAAAAATAAAAACTACACTACGCTTTTAACGTCGACGTTATTTTTCCTATTTCCAAACAAATAGGTATTTGTATAGTAACGCCTGCGCTGCAGAAAATAGGGATTGCAATGTAATAATAAACTTTTTGCGTGTCTATGTTGAAGTTCGGACTAGCTTCAAAACGACTTAAAACATAAAAGTTAAATATTATTATATTGTATGTACTAACTTATTACAATTCACAACTTAAAATACATATTGTAACAGATTGTGTACAAAAATAACAAAAGCCATCTTAAGTTCAAATCACTAGTTTTAAAATATATATTTAAATTAATATTCTGCAGAACGGTTTTAGAAAGCTTTTCATGGACTTAGTTGTATCAATTAATTATTATTATTACTGTTAGACAGAAACACAAGTAGACTTTTTTTTCATTAATAATAATACTAGTTCTTTTTCATTAATTACTAGTTCTATATAAAGAAAGCAAACTAGACGACTATTTCACATGTTATCTCAGCTGTAGCTGTTTTACTAGATAATGGTTATAGACATTAAACTAACGAGTCACACAATCCGTGACGGTTGAAATGACACAATGCCGGTCTGCTAACTCCAGCCGCTTTGTCGCCTTCCTTTCTCCTGTACTGAAGAACTATACTTTGAATACACGTCATATGTGTTAGAATTGTTTAAATTGAACCATCGATAAAAACCTATACCAAACTCAAGCGTATCCTAACGTTTGTCTGTCTGTTCGTCTGAGTACGCATAACGAGAAAACCAATCAAATCAAAATATTTTATTCAGCATAAAAATTGTTACAATTTCTTACTGAACGTCATGAGTCTGCCACCAGTTCGGAAAGAAGAAACCTCTGACCTGAGAAGAACTGGCGAACGAAACTCAGCGGGACTAATATTTTTTTTTATCTTAATCTCATTCTTTTTTTTAAATTAAATTGTATATTAACAATAATTGTATAATGTTGAAATAGCCTGGATAGAATGGCGATCACATCATTCCCAAGGCGTACTGTCTTCTAAAAAATCGTTAATCGAATAATAGCCTTTAAGTACACAAATGTTCCTTCACATTTTTTTTTAAATTTGGCAATAGAAGCTTTTTGAACGTTTTCTGGGATCCTGTTGTATAGACGGGCGGATTTTGAACAAATTTGGTATTACGATAGCTGGTCATCCGGGTCAACATATACGATACTTTTTATTGCGGGAAAATATATTATCTTTGTGAAATCTATACTAAAACGTACGAACTTATGACTTGCTCCTCTCGGGTTGGTCCGAAGATAACTAAATCTTAAACCATACCCAAAAGTATACATAAATATAATTTAAATTTCCATCATTTATTAGATTTACAAATAAGCGATTTACAATACCAGTTCTTTCAACAAAATCGTGTTCGAGGGAACCCGCGCACCGGTGACTCACAGTCACGACCCGTTCGACGACGTGCATGCATACGTACTTGTTTGTCGACTATTATCAGCTAACGTTTTATTCGAGTGCGCGGCGCGAGGGGGTCATACACTTCTGGCCTTATTACCTTATGACGGTTCAACTTTTCCTTTGACCATTGTCTTTTATTGTCATAATAATTTAATTATTCATTTATGAATTTGATGAGATTAAAATTGCTAAGTGAATTTATTTCGATTCATACTGCTTTACAACAAAGAATATAATTTTTATATTTTTAATATAATAGGCCGTAAATTTTATAAGATATAGTTTGGTTCAATAATTGTGGTTTTGAAGATTCAAAATTAAATGAAAAGCTCAAAAAAGATATTCCATTCACCCATATCATTATTTTGATTTTTGGTTCCCAAAATAAATCCGCGAAAAATCCGAAAAGATAGTATTATATAGAAATAACAGCTGTTAACATTATAAATGTCTAATCCTAGCGGTTTAGTTCTGTGCGTTGATAATCAGTCTAGACATGAAATATTAATATTTTTATAAATAGGTATCTCTTCAATTTTAATTTGCATAATAAATAAAAATCATTTGACTGCTGTTTGTAAAAATGACCTCATTTCTTTCAATAGTTCTCAAGAACTTTCACATAAAATATATATACCATACTCCTTTCCTTACTTTCTTTTATGGTCTTGGTCTTGCCCTAAGGGATTCACGAAGAAACGTCTTCAATCTGCTATATCATTATCCTAATATGCAGGTACATTTTGGATAGCTGCAGTATTTGGCTGCAGTTTGCTCCTAAAATGAAATTGTCTACTTTGCTCAAGTGGGTACCCATCGGAATCGAACCCGCCAAAACCTTTATAGTAGTACTAGCTCCCTGCTTTAGAAGAAAAATAATGGTTTCGAAATAAATACAAGCTTGTATTGCTAGCTTGCTTGATGGACATATAGAGTAATCCTCATAAATATTAAAGTCAAACGGCCATCACGCTTAGTTTTTATCCATGATTCCTCATTTCTGTTCTACATAATATCATGTATACATATTACTTTTCATCACGTGTGTAAAGTCTATAAAAATGATCGATTAATGCAAGTGTTGAAACAACAAGAAGCGCTTTTCTACGAATTGTATAGCGGAAAAATAATACATTTAATTATAATTTGCTTTCTGCCCACAACCGCTTCAATATTTATTACTTCTAAACAAAACTTGTCATCAAGTAAACTTGTAATAGTATTATATCTTCCTTATTTATTTATTTTTATTGTACAAAATAATAATTCTAACTACAGAAATTAATTTCCGTAGCTTCTTCATTTACTACTTTATTTCTACTCGTAAAAAATGTATTAAAACACGACTTCTTACCTAATAATATTAGACGAACTTATTTATACTATAAGATTAATGTTTAGTTTTCCAAACGATGGGGAATTCGAATCGATGACGCAACCTAGTTCATGTCGTAGGCGACGTCGAGGTAACTTAGTAATATGGCATATAAGGAAGTACCTCTGATACCATCTTAATAATTATGTGAGATTGTTCAAACAAATTACGTTGCAATGAAAAGAATAATCTTCTCAAATTGCATAAGAGAGCTTTGGCTTTTTTGTGTTATAGTTAAAAAAAAATATACACAAAAATACGAAAATAATTTTTGCATAGTAGCGAGGGGGTATTTTACTAACGAAAATGTGAACTTATAGGTATCTAATTAATGATTTTTATAAAGAATCAACAATAAACAAAACTACTAAATAGTAAAATATTTTCAGGAAGTGACAACGGCTGAATATGTACGAAATAATATTGAAGGACGTCACGATTTGTTATCAATCCAATGGAGCTCTGCCAAAAAGGATGCGAAAAGTCATAGTTATTTAGGTCAAGACTGCGGTAAAAGCCAAAATCCTTTTCATTACATAATCTTTGATCAAAGTTACAGATGTAATCGTACAAATTATTTAACTTCATAATTAATCTCTTTACTCTTTCATTTTGTTTATTTTTAGCTTCTACTATATTAGGCAGGTTATGGCTGTACTGTAAGTATACAGCTGTTTTAATTTTCCCACTGCTAGTTCCTTCAATACAAAGGGGTTTATGCCATTAGAATGTTTTTCGAACACTTGCTAACTTCTCTTAGACATGCAGGTTTTGTCACGATATTTTCCTTTACCGTGAGACAAGTGGTAATCTTGTCAGAAATAACTCGCACATGAAAATACCAGATCTACTAATCATTACTTGTGGTACAATTTAAGTGTTTGAATAGCAATAGAAGTTATTTTAAACGTTTAGTCAGACAGACAAAATAGCTTAGCGGTTCTAGCTCAGTTGGAACGTACAGTCGTACAAAGACTTCAACGGCATTGTTAGAGCGGCATCGTCTATCCTTTTGTAAGCCACAATAGTAAATGGCGACGACCCTGGTTAAATATATAGATTGACTAGAATTTAAAGTTTCTTTGAACATTTGATGTAAACTAACAATCGGTCATTAAAATATGAAGGGATTTCGAGTCGCTCTCTTGAAGTTAAAACACAAAAGCTCTGTCGATTGGACAATGATACTTGTATCTTCTAAAATTATTTAAAATCTATATTTTCGTATTAATTCGACGCAAATTTATAACTGAATTATATTCTACTATAATAATGTAAAGAATATTACGTATCAAGTAATCCTATTAAATAATATCTAGACAGACAAACAGACGCATGACAAAATGATTGTATAAGGGTTCCGTTTTTTCTTGTTAACCTCATACCTCAATACGGATCCCTAAATGACGACTTCAATGGTACTGAAACTGTGAAAAAATGACGTTAGTTATAAATTACGATATATATTAAACAGGCTCGCCCAAATATTACAATAAAATTTAATGTTGCATATCCACGATGCTATCCCCGATGCGACCTTGATACTGCACTTTACAATGTGAAGCATTGCGATCTCTATTGAGAGCTTCCTGCGCTTGTATAAAATGACAACGTAGGTAAAGGTAACACTTCCATTTCAGTGTATTTGATATAAAGAATAATCAAAATAAACTTTCCTAATACTACTATTATTTTGTGTATTTTACAAGATATATTTTAATACTCATTTATTATAACCATTCATGAAACACAAATTGACTATACAATTTACCATTTAGATTATTTTTGCCGATACTTGTAAATCAACCTGTGTTCAATCAACTATAGATTGGGCTTTATGTCATTAAATGAGAAACGTCGCGACGCACGCGCAGCCCTAGCCTTATATGGGTGGTCAATACAAGGCTGTGCTCCGTCCTCGTTGTGACAAATAAATTCTATATTAAAATATATAAAAACAAACTTGTTAATTAGTTTAGTTAATTCTACTAACTATATGTTATATATAACAGTGAAAATGAACATGTAGTATTTCCTATAATGTTTTTTTTCTTTCACAATAATAAATAAACATTGCTTTTAATATAAAATATTTACAGGTTTTATGGTTTGTATATTATAAGCAGTAGTACAGTAGCATTTTTTACATTTTTGTATCTAATGAAGCCATCAAAAAAATGAATATCTACTTAAAGAATTTAATATCAACTCATGTATTTAATAATATTCCTGTTTTCAAACTGTGATGCATTAGTTATTTATTTATAAAAATTCCTTTATTATGTAATTTTTTTTATAACTCATAAAAACAAAATTTAAACAAGATTGTTCTATTATATTTTATGATGCCATACAAGAAAACTCTTAATGATCTGAAACTGTAAATGAACGATTCAGAAATATTCAAATGTGGCCTTTATTTATTTACTTATTATAAACCATAGCAATCAAGCAAGACAGCTGTAGTCACAAATTATTGTTATTTACCAAATTATAAAGTTCAGCAATAAATGAACCAATTTATATGAACTTTTATTCTTTAATGAAATTATGCTTATTTTTACAATAAAATTAACAATAAAATTCAAATATATATTATTTAATTATTTACCACTTGCTCTTCAAGCCAACAAAGTAGCTGTTCTTTGTTTATAGATGGGCATTATTTGTATAGTTATAATAAATGTAATAATTCTGCTTTATCTGACAGTGGTGCTATTAAATGTGAATTTTAGGTACATAAGGTTATCAAAAAACTAGCAAAACAATGAGCCAAAAATACACTTTTAAATAAAAATAATTTCTAATATAACCTTACATTTTCCTTGGCTAAAATCAATTGAAAACTTTAGTCAAATTGGTAGATATGAAAAATCTTTAAAATATCAAGTGCATGAAGATGATAAATCTGTGTGCTTAATTTAATTGACAATAAATTATTGATTAAAAATAAAATGAAAACGTTAAGGCTTATATGGACCACGTAAACAGAATTTTAGAATGTTAGAATGGTTTATTTTGTAAAAGGAATTCTGATTCATACATTTACTGGCCATGTGAATCATATGAAAAAATTAATAACTGAAGAGTTGCTTATCTTACTATATATTGCGATATATGAAAGTTAATAACATAATGACTTCGAATAGTAGAATATAAATCATGATTGAACTTACCATCTGTTCTTTTTATATTGATGTTGATCCCGGATTGGATTTTTACAGAACCGTCATCCATTTTTGCACTGGTTTATGCACCACATACACTAATTAACATTATTTCGCAAGAAACAATAGTTTAAAAATAGTCTAACACATTCGGAAATTGCACATGAGAACCGGTGAAAATTACAAATAAATTTCTACACCCAGATTGACAGTTATATCGAGCTAGCTACACACTTCAGACTGGAACGTTTCAAATTTGTTTCGGTGTAACAGTCAAATCAATCACTTTTAATTCTTATTATAAACAAATGAAACAACATTTAATAATAGTTAAAGCTCATGTAACCGTTACGAAAAAAAGACACGAATATTTAAATAATTTCGGTTATAATACGAAATACAGAAAATATCAGACAGAGCTCAACACATTGCATCTTTAAAGCGATTGTGGTATTGCCATCATTTGCCATCTTTGATTTTCTACGGTCTACCAACGCAACCACCAACGTGCAACTGAGGTAACTTAATTTTTTATGGAAAAAATATATTTTATTATATTTATATAATATAAAATACTCACATATATTTAAAGTTATAATTATAATGAAAAGGAATAAAATGGTTTATTGTAAGAAATTACTAAAATTAGTGTCATAAATAATCACAAGTGTATCCACGCCGTAAGCATTTATATAACGTAGTTAGTACAAAATCTTATTCTATACTTTTACACTGCAAAATTAATTAAATATTGAAAAATAATAATAATTTCATAGAAATAACTATAAAGGATATTATTTTTAATATTGTAAAGTTTAAGTAATATAAGCGTATCCAATATCTCATGCAAACTATGTCATTGACCATAGAGTATAATGAATATCGATTATTATCATTGACAGATACAGAATCAACCAAAAATCAGCTAAAAGTTGAGATCTATAAAATTTCTATTTTACTAAGGAAAGAAAATGGATTGTGAATATAAATTATCGCACAAAGCCAAAAAGCGTATAAAGGAAGTTAAAAGAAAAGCCCGACCAGGTATAACTTCGTAATGAACGAACACGTAATACATTCGTTAATTATATTTTTTCCAGAACATATCTGAAATAAGTATGTTATGTTAAGAAAAAGCACAAATATTTTATTAATAATATGTAAGAACTAATTCACGATAAATATTTCTATATTTGCAATATTCTAGAAGCGGAGATTATTCATTATTCGCCATGCCTTTTGCTTAGCTTTTCATTGACCTCGAATCTTAGTTTTGGTATTTTACCAAGTAAATATTAAAAGTTTAGATATAAAGACTATTATGAATACTTAAATTCCTTATATTATTGTATTTTTTCAGAGTTGGCTGATAAATACCAATGGACAGCTTTAAAGTATGCTAGTAATTTTGAAGAATTTATAAAATGTAAAGACAATGTTGATAGAATAGATGAGAATGAAGTTAGTCCAGAAGAGTTTATAGAGAAATATGAGAAAATCTATAAGCCTGTAGTGATAACAAATACACAGGTTAACTGGAGAGCTAACCATAAATGGACTCACGAGAGATTAGCCAAAAAGTACCGTAACCAAAAATTTAAGTGTGGTGAAGATAATGAAGGGTATAGTGTTAAGATGAAAATGAAGTATTATGTAGAGTATATGAGGACCACAACTGATGATAGTCCGCTATATATTTTTGACAGTAGTTTTGGTGAGCATCCAAGACGAAAGAAGCTCTTGGATGATTATGAAGTACCTACATACTTCAGAGATGACTTGTTTAAATACTGTGGAGAGGAAAGAAGGCCACCTTATAGGTGGTTTGTAATGGGACCACAAAGATCTGGTACTGGAATTCACATAGATCCATTGGGCACAAGTGCTTGGAATGCTTTAGTGTTTGGACATAAAAGATGGTGTTTGTTCCCCACTCAGACACCGAAAGAGTTGATCAAAGTGACTGGTGCAATAGGCGGAAAACAGAGAGATGAAGCTATAACTTGGTTTAAGCTAATTTATCCTAAAACTCAAATGCAGACTTGGCCTGAAGAATATAAGCCTGTAAGTAATGTATATAAAATTATTTTGTTTTAATTTATAAACATTGTTTGTGAAGTTGATGTTTAGGAAACCTAAATTAAAATATACAAATAAAAATAATGCTGATTATAATCATAATATTATGTTTTGTAATTAGTGATAGTGTTTTAAAATTAATATGATCTATTTGTTTTAGGTTGAAATACTTCAAAAACCTGGTGAAACAGTATTTGTGCCTGGGGGTTGGTGGCATGTTGTTCTAAACCTTGATGACACAGTGGCAGTGACACAAAACTTCTGCAGTCGCACTAATTTCCCAGTTGTGTGGCATAAGACAGTGCGAGGTCGTCCTAAGCTATCCAAGAAGTGGGTTAAAGTTTTAGAATCCAAAGAGCCAGATCTATACAAAGTGGCAAGTAGCATCGACTTGAGTCAAGGAACTGGAGTAGCATCAGATAGCTCATCTAATAGCAGTTCATCTAGCAGTGACAGTGAAAGTAGCTCTTCAGGAAGTTCCAGTGAAGAAGATAGTGGTCAAGAGAGCATCACTGCACACAAAAAGAAGCGAAAACGAAAAGCCTAAATTATATAATTAATATAATTCTTAACTATATTATAAAAAAGTTGATGTTGTAATTGTAATGTAGTTTGTATTTTAAAAATGATTTTTTTCTTTACTAAAGTATTTGATTTTCTTTGTTGTTTGAACAGTATCTTTTGTTAAAGGACCAACCTGACTATCAATAAATAAAGTTTAATATATTATGTACTCTGAAAAAAATGTTTTCTTTAACCATGTGGTTATTTTCCACTCAAGAAGCTTTTAGGTTTTAACTTTTAGGCTTAGCAGTTTAGTCATCCTTGATCTTTGATAAACTGTTGTAGAACTAACGGCCAATCAATATAAGTCAATAAGCAGCATATGAAGATTATTTATATTAATGTAAATATGGTGTGATCCTTACTTTAATGGATTTCTCAGTTGTAGTTTATAAATATGCTTTATTTAGTTTCTTAAACGTTAAAACTGTAAATGTATTATTACCAGTATACTACAGAGTGGTCCCTTCTAAGTAATATGCATGATTTTTTATTATAAATATTGCTGAATAATAGCGAGTATCAGTAGATATATAATTATTTTTAAAATAATTAAAATATTTCTCAACACTCATCATTATAAAATATCCTTATTCCTTAGTAATAGTAATAAAAATGTAGTTATGAGATTTTTAAATAAATAATCATTATTTTATTAATTCTGATATTAAATACAGTCATAAGATATATTTAATCATAAAATAGTTATTTTTTATTTTTATTGAAATATTGATTTTAATAATTGGTACTATATATTGTAGTCTTTGATTGGTACTTGGTAGCGGCTTTTGTATAGAAATGACATGCGCATCACTATTGATGTGAATGTATAGAAAAAAAATATTAGTCTATGGTTTTCAGCGGCCATTTGTTATCCGTGCCGAAGTCTCGTATCATAAGTGAATCAAAATGTTGCGATCAGCGTCAGGTTCTTTGGTAAATGTTCTCAAAAAGGCCATAGTCCCTACTTCCAGGGTCGCCGTCGTCGCCGTGAGGAGGTCTCACGGAGGACCCGTCGAATCCGATGAAGATTTCGATAACAGGTTAGATCTAACGTTTTGACGTTATGTAACTGAAAATATTATCAGTTTTGTACTATTACTGATGATTTTATTAATTTTAATACTTAAATAGTAGTATTTATAGTAATATTATTATTATTAAAACTCCAGTTTCACTTTTATATCAAGGACTAACTCTGTCACCATAACATGACCTATGTTGACTGCGAAGTGATAACCAAAATAAATTTGAAATTTGGCCTTTTTATTGTAGAGTTTATAAAAACATTGGACTTTTTTGCTAGCACATTTAAATGTGAAAATGATTACTTATAAGAAAGTAATATTATTGTTATAATGTAATTTGGTCTTGGTAAATAGTCTTATTGGGATTTTTATTTTTTTATTTTAAAGTATGCAATATGATTTTTGTATATTATTTTTGTCTTACTAAATATTGAATTGATGTAATTGCAGATATGAAGCATTCTTCAACAGGAAGGATATTGACGGTTGGGAAGTTCGCAAAGGAATGAATGACCTCTGTGGTATGGATTTAATCCCCGACCCAAAGATCATTAAAGCAGCCATGCACGCATGCAGAAGGGTCAATGATTATGCTCTTGCTATCAGGTTCTTAGAAGCCTGCAAAGAAAAGTGTGGTCCTAAAGTTGGTGAAATCTATCCTTACATCATCCAAGAAATTAAACCAACTCTTGTAGAACTAGGCATTGAAACTCCAGAGGAACTCGGCTATGACAAACCTGAGTTAGCTTTACAAAGTGTCTATGAAATGTAAAGTGTGATACTAAGATGTAGAAAAGTTTAAAGAATAGTTATGTTATTGATTTTATTTTAATTGAATGATGCTGTTCAGTTTGAATATTCAAATAGTTCCATCTGGTTGTCAAATACTTGACTAATGTATAAAACTTTACAAGAAAGCTAATTGTTGTTTTATTTAATTTGTAGGAACTATTTATAATAAAGTATTAAATACAGTCTTATGTTTATTTTACTTATTCTATTGAATTTGTATTGATACAATGAAGAAGTATAAATTAGTTATGATTTTTAAAGTACATGGATTCCTTTATTATACTCGAACACAACTATTTTTCACATGTAATTTATATCATAGTAAAGAAATATCCCACAAAACTATGCATGACCAATAAAAAGTACATAATATATGTTTGTGTAAACCGTCTAAATCACTTACACAATAATATATTAAGTATTTTTGGCAAGTGCTAATCCTTATGTTGGTTATAATATTATTGCAAATTCTCTAGTTATGTCTTTGAATTATTGAAATATCAATTAACTGGGTAGTTTACCAACACTTTGATCAATAGACCTATGTTTATAATAAACAGTGCAATGCATGTGTTATGAACATAGATTATTTTCTAACAAGCAATGTGTTTGGGCTATGATATTTATAATTCACTGATAAGATACATAATATATCTTTACTGATAATATGGAAAAAATAATAACTTAATCACTAATATTGAGTACATTAATTAATCTGAATTCACGTAATAGTACATATTATATATCGATAAACGTGAAGACACTTGGGAAATTGCTTTAGGGTTGGGGGATATATATTTTAATTATTGATCCTGATCAGACTGGTGAAATAATAGAATTATATTATAATTAGATATATGTTGGGATAATAACACATTACACCATCACACTTATAAACAAACATTTGTGATAATTATACAAATGAATGCTAAAAGGGACTCCAACCCTCGTCCATTGGCACTAAAAAGGTAACTACAAACTGAGGCAGACAAGTCCTGCATGCATTAAGTTAAGACCTACATGGAGTTCTCTTCTTTCTATATTTTATAATTAGAAGGTGTGCTGTAGTTGTAAACGGCACTTAGTAAAATTGAAAATTACATTATTTCTGATGTCTAAGATAGGTAGGTGAATGAGATATTTATTTATTTATATTATTACTATTTCTTCAAAGAAAAACTTAATAATTAAAAACACAGGACTCGAACTCCGGACCTCACACGATGATACTAACCGCTGGACCACCAAACAAATCAAAAATACCTTTAATGTGTAATAAAACGAGCATTGTACGTAAATACTTTATTTCGAACGATTGCAATATTCACACAGTCATACATTATTTACAACCACAAATTATTGTACTTAACAACAAAATTGTGCTTCATTTCTAAACATAAGACAACTCTTCGCTCTCAAATAAATAAACGGTAAATTAAATAAAATATGCAAACGAAAAAACAATAAGTTACAAATTACAATAAGACTATACGTCGTTTGTCTTTTGAACAAATTTACATTTTAAAATATTCACTTTGTACTTTTCTATGATTTCTATCTTATTCTAGTTTCGACTATATTTTTAAATTAACATTAAATTAGGATCAACAGAGAACCTAATAGTAGGCTTATTAGGTTTATTAGTTATTACATACAAATGTTGATATTCGAGGTCCAAATTTCCTTCTTTACTCGACTATCCTTGATATTGCTAGGTACTTTTGCTGCCATAGACAAATCTAGAGCGCGGGGATTCCCCACACGGTTAAAAACGAACGCCCTCTAGAAATATCTATGATCAGTATGAAAATTTTATTAATACGTTTTTTGCAGCCGAAATAGTACAGTTAAATACATTAATAAGTTAAATTTTCCTAGGTACGTAATACGTATGTTACAAATTTAATTATTATAAAAGTTTTTGTATATCTTTAATAGACTAGATTCTTTCCTAAGTACTCTGTGGACTAGAATGACACATACAACAAACAATGTGAAATAAATTAAACAACAATACACTTAACGAATACACTTAAATAAACTATAAATTTAGGGAATGTTTTAGACGCGATAAATAAAAACGTATAGAAAAAAAATTAACTAATCACGTTTAAGCATCTATTAAAAATAAACGTTATAAATAAAAAAAATATTGCACTAAAGTGGTAATTTAACTAAAAAATAAATAAAAAATGTATGAAAACTTTATGATATAAGTTAAATAATTTAATTTAGTCCCATTAAATGGAGGTTTCGTCGCCGGTCTTGCGAGCGCCCGCGGCAGTGGTAAACCACATACCGCGACCATCTTTGATCAATCGTGATCGAAGATGATGATCTATGGATCAGATCGACCAATTCACAATTCAAAAATTACACTACTTAAAGATAAAAAAAACCATAGAGTAGACCGAGTATCTATTTACTAGCTGTCAGTTGAAAATGGCGGGAAGCGAAAGAGACAACGCATATGCGGCCAGTAGTTTGTATTAATTGAAATACGATTAATGAAGATTGATATTTATAACCACTTTAAATCTAAATATATTATAATTTAAGATTATTATATTTTTATTTTTTACATTAATTTACAAATCCTTAAAATTTGGCCGCACGTTCGCTTTGTCTCTTTCTAGAGAGCTGCCAATTACAGAGTATCACTCAGTTTATTCTCTAGGCTTATGGTGAAGTGACGCGTTCACACTACATCGAACGAGCAAAGTTAGTAATTCTATTTAGTATGACTTAGAAAACATATTTCGATTGAAAAAATCGATCAGCATTACTAACTATTCAGATTCTTCAGATTCACTTCATTCAGATTGTCTCTATTCGCCCTTCAATTTTGCACTGAGTCTTTAAATGGCACTTTTGAAGACTTTCGGTATTACTATCACTTTTAAAGGCGTGTTCACATTAAAAAGACTTCTTAGAAACAACCTTAATATGAACAAACCCTATTCAGCATTTACTTGTGAAAGTTTAACAAATTATTCTTCAAATTGTATTTCTTCGCTGTTTCGTTTGCTTATGGCACTGTGATATACATGATACATAATAAAATGAACTTCTGTCAGTCAACTCGGTGTAACGATATAGTCTACATACAAGCAGCCGTACACGGTTTTGGCCTATTTAATATTCAAGGCTTAACACGTACGTATTGTGACACAACAGTACTGGCCGTAGTAGTAATATGTACATAGTAACGTCATCGTCATGACGTTAGGGCCCTAGCCCCTAGTCTGGTTGCGGGGGGCTAGGTGGGGGCGAAGCGGGGGGCGTCGCGGTGTCGGGGGGCGTGCAGGGGCGGTGACGCCCCCGGCGGGTGCGGGGCCCGGGGGGCGAGGGGGGTCCGGGGGCCGCCAGAGACATCAGCTAGGAGTCTGCTGCGACCGCGTCACGCTCGGACTTCACTTGCTAGAAAAATATACATTAAAATAAAAATTTGATGAAATTCAACAAATGATTATCATCAAAGAAAATGTTGGAAATAGACTAAAACATTTTTTATTATTAGTGCTTTATACGCTTTGTCAATCTATCTACGATATGTATGTAAACTTTTGCTAGATCGGATGCATTACCGACGCTTTTACAACGCTTTACGTAACGCCAGAGAATTATCCCAATCCAAATAAAAAATATGAGTTAGACGAAATATAATCCATTAAGTTACAAAAGTAAAAGTAGTTGGAAGCTCCTTCTCCCTCCATTGTCCTAGATGCCTTCATTATTCTAAAGTGGTAGTGCCATGCTTGTTACCTTCGGGTAGTAACCGAATGGGCCGGCACGCCCCGTATAGTTCATTAGTACCACTCTCTCACAGAAGACCGGCGTGAAGTGGCAGCTATGCTGTCGCGTTTCGTCCGGTGAGTGAGAGTCCGGGAGGCCCACTCCCTATCCCTCCTCCCTCCCTCCCTTTCCTGAAAGGCCGGCAACGCATCTGCAAGTCAGGCTTGCAGATGTCCATGGGCGGAGGTGATCCCTTCCCATCAGGAGAGCCTCCTGCCCGTTTGCCCCCTTTTTACCATAAAAACAAATATGTATGTATATGGCATGGTACATACCATGGCCTTGGTGAGCACGGTGGCGTCCTTGAGGCTGAGCACCTGCAGCACCTGCGCGTCGCCGCCCTGCAGCATCACCTGCGCCACGCCGCCGCCCATCGAGATCGTCTCCAGACCCTCGCCGTTCTGCTCCACCTGACACACACACACACACACACACACACAATCATATTATTAACTTCAAAGTAACATATTTCAGCAATATTGTTTCTACTATCTACTATTGTTTTCATTTACAAAAGAGTAATTACATAATATATTAAGACATGGTGTACACGATAATTTATATAATTATTAAAATAATATATAATAAAGTATTTTATATTTTAATATTTCAGTCGTAAAGAAATGTCTCAAATTCCTTAAAATATTATCTTAACATCGCAAAAAAATCTAGATACTATACAATTTGAAAATATATAAAGATGTGTATATTATTAAATATTATATATAAGATATTATGTATAGCACATAAATCGATAAAATAAAAAAAAACAGCCAGTACCAAATAGCAACACAAAAAAAAGCAAAATAAAATAAAAAACAAATGTACACACCTAGCAGTGCGTGTGGCGCAGCGACACTCAACTCAACTCAAACTAGCTCAACCCAAATGAAATAAAAACTCAAATACACTCAAGTGTTTATTGCATTCAACAACAAAAACATAGCATAAACTCTTCAAGTGCTTTTGGAATTTTGCGAAAACTTTTAAATTAATTGAAAGAAAAAACAGAACTAAAATTGTGATTTAAAACAATTGAAAATATTAGAAACAGTATGTATACGTAACAACAAATATTGACATCAACAGTTAACTATAAAAAAAATTTTTTTCACGTTTTACACAAAAATCCCAAAAGCACAAACAAATAAAACACAAAAATAACACAAAATAAAAATATTTCTCTACTTAAAAACACATTAAATGTACACAACACAACAGTTACTTTCCTTAACAATACTGACTCGATAGTACATCTTACATAATAATATATATAAACAGTTATTTTTATTACTGCAATAAATTGAAATAAAACGAAACCATAATAAAGTTACCCTTAAACATATTTTCATTTTGTCAACACAAATATTTCGTTATATTTTTTTAAAACCCTCTTTCTTTTACGAATTCTGTCAAAAATTATAATTAGAAATATAAAATATTTTCATACTATAGTAATAAGCGTCAAAATAAAAATAAAAACTAATATGAATAAATAACCCAGCAACAAACACAATAAATATAAGTAAAGTCATGCGATAGATTTTATTATTACAAATAAAAAAATTGCTATTAAAATTACATAGAATGGTATTTTATGTTTACGTTTGGTTCCTTATATCATTTAAAATAAGATTATAATACACTAATGACGTGAGATCCATTTTTTGTTTTTTTACTGTTTAGTATTACTTTGCAATATTATTATATAATCTGTTGACCAACCGTCACCATATTTTCATATTTATCATTTGTACTTACAATATTTAATAATTATATCCATTTGAATATATGCAAAGAGTCCAACTAAGTATGTAAAAGCTGTCCCAAAAACTTGAAAAAAAAATAGTGGTTGCTATTTAATAAGGGGATTCCCAGTATATTTTAATGTATAATAAGAAATGTAAAAAACATCCTATATAAGCTATATGCTCTAAATAACTAAAGAAAGACATATTTATTATCGCGTGAATTCTTTCAATATTAATAAATTAACACTGATTTGTTTCTCACTAACTTCATGTTACTGACATACAGCTAGGTTCATTCAGTAACTACAGTCTCTGTTCCAAATCAGAGCTCCTATTGCTCTAAAAATGTGTAGAACTTAAACTTTTTTAAAACTTGTAGATTTGAGATTTCTTGTTGGTTATATCAATGTCAAATAAAGCGAAAAAAAATTCGTTACTATTACAATAGCAGCCATTAATTAAGTAAAATTCCAATACACTTGTCACAGTCAAACATAATATTACAATTTAACTTATAAAAACAAACAAAATATTATTGTATTTTATAAAATAATAGTGTTGTCACACATAAATATTAATATTATAAACTCTTTAAACGCTAGTGCTAGGCTGACTAAAAAAACAATATGGCAACATCTCATGCATAATAACAAGCTTAATTCTTTGGTAGACTATTAAATAGCTTAATTTAGGAGCTTAATATTAAATTGTATAACGCTCATAAAGATATATTTTTTCTGTGCTTTTTTTAAGCAAGTGCAACACTATAATATTTTATACTTTATTAAATAAATAAAACAATATATTATATTATATTATATTCTAGTTAATTCCTACTAATATTTTTATATATAGTAATGTAAGTATGTATATATTTAAAATGGAGATCGAAAGTTAAAATACATTATTTTTAAATATCACATTCTACTATTAGGTAATATGTTTTCAATGAAGTAGTTATTATAGATTACGATTAATTTAATTGGTTTAATCGATTTATTGTGTCTAATTGATAATATAGATACTATTTGCTTAATCGATAATTGCCATCCTTTTCCCCCGCCAAAATTGTACATAGTTTTACTAACTATAAATTTTGATCTAAGATTAACTACTTATTTAAATTTACACAATATGCCTTTAAAAGCCTTTACGTTTTTGTTATTTTTATAGTTTGCACTGTTATACAGGAAATATAAATGTTCTTGTGGTTTTAAATGATAAAATTAAATTGTACATGCTAAAATAAAATAACAATGGTGAAATATAATATTATGTATGTGTAAAAAAATAATAAAAACAAAAACACGCTATATTAATAAGTTTTGTAACGCTATCTACTAGCAAAGCATCAAACCACAAACGTCAATAATTTTAAAACACTTGGACAATGTCTGCATGCTCTTTGTGTATACAAACACGTGTGTGCGTGCATGTAAGTATATAATATGGATGTATACGCATGTGTGTGTGTGCGTGCGTGTGTGTGTGTGTGAGATTGAATGTGTACATGTGTATGTGTTCATACATATTATGTATAACTATAATTTTCGAAAAATTAGTTTTTTTATTGTTTTGAATTTAATGGCGCGAATCACATGTTTTAGTAAAATCTCCTAAGCGTATTTTTAGTTGCAACAGCAAACTAGAATGTGGAAATACCTCCTAACTAAACGACGTATATATTTCATGGCATTAAACGTTTTTTCAGTTTGTGTAAAATCTTGACAATAATTATACCCTTAGGAGTTATTGGCCCTTCGCCGTCGATTTGCAAGTTTGATATGTGATTAAATGTGTACACACTCAGTCCCCTTTAACATCTAACTGGGCGAGGAACCCAGTACACTACGCTGACTGCACACACTTGCTTACCATGTATGTACGAGTATATATCGTCGCTGTAGAATGAAAACCTCGTATGCCCAGAGGTCCAAACTTTATAGGAAACGAAAAAAATGATTAATATTGTCAATGTTTTTCAAACAAGAGGTTTTCGTAGGTTTTTTGATATACGAGGTATTCATTCTACAGCGACGATATGTATGCATACATGTGTGTATGTATGTATTTTACAGCAACGATATCCATGTGTGTATATTGAATATGTATGTGTATGTATATGTGTATGTGTGTGTGTGTGTGTATGACTAGTCCATCTCAATCTTGATGGCGGCCGAGGCGGGGGGCACCTGCACGAGCGGCGCGACGCACACGCCGTCCTGCTGCTGCATGGACGCCACCATGCTCTGGTACACGGACGCCGACACCGGCACCGTGATCACGCCCGACACCGACACCGGATAACCTGGTAGAGAACAAAAAACAAATAAATAAATAATACATATGTTGGGATATTTACACACAGCACTATCTAGTTCCACGGTACGGTACTAGCCTTGTGTTATGTATACTAGATGGTTATTATTTTAGAACAATTTTTTTTACAATTATATGTAACAATAAGTTCTAAAATCTCTTATTCTATTCATCATCAGCCCTTTTTAACGTCCCACTGCTGGGAACAGACCTCCCTCAATACGAGGGAGATCAGGCCATAATTCTATTAGAAATAAAAAACACATTATCTTAAAAATGCAAATTTTATACTTGCTTAGTGTCATAATTTACAATATAAAATTAATTCGATAATAAAAATTATACTACATTCATTTTTATGTTCGACAACACGTTTGGCGCAGTTTGTAGTGTACTACAGTGTAATCCTACATTCTCGCGCCAGCGGTCGCGAGTTCGAGTCCCGCTGGGGGCATTCATTTGTTAAACTCGGATGTTTGTACTCCAGTCATGGGTGTTTATATTTATAATATGTATGTATTTAAACTTATTTATTATGTAGTATATCAACTGTACGGTATATACGGTATTTATTATGTACTAGCATTTCCCGCGGCTTCGCACGCGTTCTAAAGGTTGGAAACCAAATTCTTTCTAAGTCATGCGGTATGAGACTTCCCAGAACTAACGGCCAGCCTTTCCCGTTTTTGCAACATTTTTCATTGATGCTCCGCTACTATTGGTCGTAGCGTGATATAATATAGCCTATAAGCCTTCCTTGATGAACGGACTATCCAATACAAAAATAAATTTTCAATATAACAGTTCAGTTTAACGAATTACTTGATATAACGAATATTTACTTGGTCCCTTCCGATTTGTTATGTTGAGGTTACACTATAAAGCTGAAGAATGTGCGAAGAATGAAGATATTATACTACTAGGCATAATCTGAGGAACTATTAGGTTCACGATCGTTCAATAACATTGCTTTGCAACTACATACGATAGATCTAGGGTCTCTTATCTATATCTACACTAAGATTATGAAGCTGAAGAGTTTGTTTGTTTGACTGAACACGTTAAGCTCAGGAACTACTGGTGCGATTTGAAAAATTCTTTTTGTGTAGGATAGTCTCTGTATTTAGGAAGGCTGTGGGCTATATTTCATCACGCTACGATCAATAGGAGCGGAGCATCAATGAAAAATGTTGCAAAAACGGGAAGGGCGGGCGTTACTTCTGCAAAATACCATACCGCGCGACTCAGTACGAATTAGGTTTTCGGTCTTTAGAACGCGAATGCTAGGTACAATATAAAAATTAATGATATAAATAAAATAATACAAATTATACTACTTTCATTTTTATGTTCCACGACACATTTGCCGCAATTTGTAGTGTTTCTACATTCTACATTTAGACTAGTAGTTCCGAGATTGGCGCATTCAATCAAACAAACAAACAAACTCTTCAGCTTAATAATATTAATATAGATTCATATTAGTATAGAATATAGATAGTAGGAAGTTGACAACTGTCTGTACTGACCGTGTCCGTCCTCGCCGGTGAGTATGATCTGCCCGTCGTGGTTGAGCGTGGCCTCTGCCACGGCGTTGAGGTCGACGGCCACCGCGCCGTCCGCGTCCAGCGCCTGCACCACGCCCACGCCGCCGCCCTCGCCCCCGCCGTGGATCTGCATCACGCACTGCGCTCGCTTACACCATACCCGTACACATACTAGTACCGACACTAGCTAGCTTTTACATTACACTAGTTATGTTTGCAATGTTCAACATAATATACCTACATGTTTTACTTATTATTATATTTTAATTAAAAATAAATCTATTAAAATATCCTTAGCACACTGCAATTTTTAATTTTCAAATCATCACTTCTTTTCAAATTGTCAAATCAAAATTTTATTTTAATAGAAAAATACATATTGGCTTAGATCAATGTTTCCCATTTGCAGTGTCACAATCCGGTACCGGGCCATCAAAATAAAATACCGAGTCGCAAGCGCAACAATCCCGCCTTGTTTTAAGAAATAATAAGTACTATCGATGGACGCATTGCAGTACATTAATGAACCATTTTCAGTATTAACAAATGTGTATTAGCTTAGGTTTAAAATATTAAGTGGGTCACGAAGGGGCAGTGTGAAAATTACAGGGCCATGGCAAAACAATGTTTAGGAAACACTGGCTTAGATATTAGAATATTATGTAAGTCTTACAACTAAAAAAATCAGAATAAAACTATATGACAAGAAATCTAAATATAAAATACTTCAAACTAATACAGATTATGACATATTAATAAATACAAAAAAATATCATCCATTAGCAACTTTCTCAAAGTTGACTCGGGACTCGAACCCAGGACCTCCAGTAATAAAGCTGTACTCACGACTTGCGCGGTGGTGCCGTCGGGCAGCGTGATGATGGGGCTGTTGGGGTCCACCTGGATGAGGGACACCGTGCCGTCCGGGTTCGTGATGGTCTGCAGCATGGCCGGCGCGTACTGCGACATCTGCATACACACTTGTTACTGTTAATATCTATACTACAATACATTATACACATCAGGTTGACACAGCGATTATAAGAAATGAAGAAGATGGAAGTTGAATAAATATATTGTCTGTATGGATTGAGTAAGCAACTTGGTGATTTCCCTTGGAAAGAACGTGAAAATATTGAGAAAAGAAATAAATGTTGCCCATACATTAGGGTATTAGAAATGAAAACATTGTTTGTTGCAATAAATTTCCTTAGAAGTAAAAACATATGCAATTTTTTTCATAAATAAACATAACACTGACATACTATTATCATAGAATAATGTGTCAAGTAGTACAATAGAGTATAGACTATGGTTTACTATTGAAAATATACACTGCACTACATTGACCGATGACACTTTTCACTCAAATATTAAAGTTATTATATCTTAAATTAAATTTAACAATTAAATACTACGAAATTTTGTTGTTGTGTACGATAAATATTTTATGGAAACAAACAAAATTGTTAACACAATATAAATTTTAAGACCCCGTACATCAACATCGGCTAGTGTCATTTGGTCGATGCAGACTTGCTGCGAGGAGAGCACGGCGGGCTGCTGCGAGCGCGAGTTCGACGACCCGCTCCCGCCGCTGCCAGAATTCGAACTGGCGCTCGGCATGCACGACGCCTGCACGATCACACCCGATGATACACGACCGCATCCGACAGTGCACGATCATTCACGATGATACACAATTAAAATCCGAAGGTGCACGATCATTCACGATGATACACGATAAAAATCCGAAGGTGCACGATCGTTCACGATGATACACGATAAAAATCCGAAGGCGCACGATCATTCACGATGATACACAATCACATCCGAAGGTACGCGATCATTCACGATCACACACAATAATATAAGATCGTATAAGAGTAAGACACAGCGTTACCAAGTCCGGTTGCGGCATTCCAATAATGAAGGCGTGGAGGAAGAAATTCATTTCATTATTTTATTCTTAATGTAATTACATATACATTCAATATAATATTTTAAAATAAAGGTCAATATATTATTTTTTCATGAAAACGTTAAACGTTTATTTTAGATTTAAACATTAAATTGTCATACATAATATGAATTTCAGTACATTTTAATATCGTAATTTTAAGCACAAAACTTATTTATTACTATATATTATACAATAACTGTTAAATATGAAGTAACAATGTACCAGGTCGATACGCTGCGCCGCGGCCGCCTTCTCCTCGTCCTCCTCAGTGAAGGCGGGCAGAAGGTCCTCGCGGCCGTGGTACTTGTAGCAGTTGATCACGATCTGCCGTAACGCGTGCGTCCACGACATCTGCACCCACGTACATACCAATTAAATACAAATATAATATATGTATGTGGGATGAATGTTTTAAATAGAAATAGTTTATCTGTGAAGTGTGAATGAAAGGAAGAATGAGTGAAAGGGATAGTGTGTTCGGCCATGATTAAAAGAAAAAGAATAGTTCCATTTAAATAATCTAATATGGGTATAAAATAAAAAAAATGTTACGAACTTGAATACCTTACTTGTAATTCTTGTAAGGTCATTTGTTAGATTTCCGTAATATATTATCCAATAAATGTAAAAATTTTAAATTCAAATTGATTAAACTTATATGGTGGATAATACGATAGTGGTTGGATGGATAATGGTGGATAATACGATAGTGGGTGGTGAGATAGGATGGTGTGAGGTGTAGTGAAGTGAGGAGGGGTGTGGTGGGTTATGGTGGATTGAGGTGGCGTGTAGTGGGGTAGGGTGCGGTGGATTGTAGTTGGGTGGAGTTTAGTGGGGTAGGATGCGGTGGTTTGTAGTTGGGTGGAGTGTAGTGGGGTAGGGTGCGGTGGATTGTAGTTGGGTGGAGTGTAGTGGGGTAGGGCTCGATGCATTGTAGTTGGGTGGAGTGTAGTGGGGTAGGGTGCGGTGGATTGTAGTTGGGTGGAGTGTAGTGGGGTAGGGTGCGGTGGTTTGTAGTTGGGTGGAGTGTAGTGGGGTAGGGTGCGGTGGATTGTAGTTGGGTGGAGTGTAGTGGGGTAGGGCTCGATGCATTGTAGTTGGGTGGAGTGTAGTGGGGTAGGGTGCGGTGGATTGTAGTTGGGTGGAGTGTAGTGGGGTAGGGTGCGGTGGTTTGTAGTTGGGTGGAGTGTAGTGGGGTAGGGTGCGGTGGATTGTAGTTGGGTGGAGTGTAGTGGGGTAGGGCTCGATGCATTGTAGTTGGGTGGAGTGTAGTGGGGTAGGGCGCGGTGGATTGTAGTTGGGTGGAGTGTAGTGGGATAGGGTGCGGTGGAGTGTTGTTGGGTAGGGTGTGGTGGTGTAGGGTGAAGTGAAGTGATGTGGTTGCGTACCTTCTGCTTCTCGTCCTCGGTGCGCGCGTCCATGCGCACGTTGGCCCACGGCAGGTCCTTGGGCCACCACGGCGGCCGCGTGGACTCGCGCCCCCAGCCCGGCTTGCCACGCACTGTGGACACCACTCATAGTTCAGTCACTCGGAAACACAGTCAGTCAGATAAATGAAATGCTTTTAAAAATAAATGAAGCCATATAAAACTGTCACTGTCAGAAATTAAATATACAGTCTATAATACAATAATCTAGTTGTTTTTGATAGAATTCCAAATTCTAAGTCAATTGTGAATAGACTATAATATCATAGTTTTTAAAACTTACAACTTGAACAAGCACATAATATATAGGGACACAATTTTTCCGTCTATCTTCACATTTTACTTAGTTAATACCACATGGTATTTACATACCCTATTGAATTCGTTGTGACTATCCCTGTCATATTTTCTCTTCTACAGGTATTTCCTTTAAAGTGTGTGCGTGCGTACGTACGTGTTAGAGTTGCCAACTCTTTGTCGGTCAAAAATAGTAGTTCTACAATTATTACCAATAAAAATATAGTAGATAACGAAAATGAAAAAAATAATGTAGGTTCCAAATAGGTACTTTATTTCTTGAAAGAATATTTTTTGCTAGTTTTTTGCCTTTGTTAATAAATTTTTATTATTAAGGATTGCCTAATAGCTATTATTGCAAATTAAATTTAAATTACAAAATACCATTAGCTCAGCTTTCATTAAAATGTTATTACTTTGAGTTTGATTCCTTTGAAATATTAATAGGTTCACCTGTTGTATACTTTTTTCAGAAATATAGTAGTCGGGCCTCTAATACAGGAAGATACTATACTATATAGAAGGATTGGCAACTGTAGTACATGTCTCTGTGTGTGTGTGTGTGTGTGTATGTGTGCGTGTGTGTACTCACCCATGGAGTACTTGAGCATGAGCGGTATGAAGGCTCGCAGCTGGGCTTGCGTCATCTTCTCCACGGGCGTGGGGATGCCGTCGATGATGAGCGGCGGCAGCTCGAACAGCAGCGGGTCGTCGGGCGGCGGCGGCGGCGCCTGCGGGCAGCCGCCCAGCCCGAACTGACGCTCATTATTATGACTCGCGTACACAGAAATCTTTGTTTTTTCGAAGTGAAACTTCTTTAGAATCGTTGTGATTTCAAACTCGATGAAACGAAAAAGTAAGTCCATAGTACCAGGCGCTCAGAGACGGGGAAGAGTTAGCCTTAGTTAGATCTCGCCCACCGCGAGTCAGTGACATTTCTAACTCTGTCTAAGTCGTGGGTGTGACCTCGCGCTATCTCCCTCTCTCGACGAGCTTAGACGGGGTTATTTAGTATAAATATAAACGAGATTTAAAAATTAGTTTGCCAAAGAAGTTTTACTTCTGACATGTGTACTTTGTACACACGCACTTTTTTTTCCTGAATGTTAAGTGCTGTTGGCCCTACTGGCTTTGACAGCGTCACCTGGCGGGGTCACCGAAATCGATTTTGTCACCCGATTGCCGACAGAACCATCCGGCAGGCTGATTACGTATCGAGCAATCCATCCGCGATAGCGAAAATTGTACAATAATTGCTCTGTCCAATCGTAAAATCGAATCAAACTTAATAAATTCATACATAGTTTTTAATAAATCTATTGGTTTTTACATTAATTGATTTAATTAATGTAAAAACCAATAAATTTATTAAAAATTAAAGAGCAATATAATTCAGGGGGCCTTACAGTTTAGTAGGGGGTATTGGGTGTGCTGTATTGGAGGTGGGGGTATTGGGTGCGGTGGGTATTGGGTGTGGGTGCGGTGGGTGTGGACAGGTACCTGCTGCGCGAGCGCGTTCTCGAGCTCCTCCATAATCATGCAGCGCAGGTTGCGCACGACGTCCTCCAGCGGCTTGGCGCCGAACACGCGGTACGAGGTGTTGGGCTTCCCCGGCGTCGCCACCAGCACTACCGCCTGCTGCCCCACGCGCGTCGCGAACTCCTCGATCGTTTGCTGGACACGACAAATGTTTTGAGTTTTACTAGGGGTGTGCGAATAATTCAAACTTGCCAATTATTCGTTCCGAATCGAATAATTCCAAAATTCGAGTATTATAAAAATACGACATTTAAAAATTTGCTAAAAATTTTTGTTCAAAAATAATAAATACGATACTGAATCGGGTGATAATAAATTTTGATACACGATTTAAAGGAATTTAAATGGAAACAATTAAAAATCCAGAGATATTTCATTAATTCGAGGATTATTCGAAAAATTTCGAATTATTTGAAAATTCGAATCAAATATTATTATTCGATTCGATTCGAACGATATTCGCACACCCATACATTTAACCCTTTTAAACTTTCCACAAATGGGCACGGGCAACCCTTCCATACGAGGGATTTGGCCATAATCCACCACGCTGACCGAGTGCGGGTTAGGGGAATGCACATGTCTTTTGAAAACTGCTCTTATACATGCAGTTTTCCTGACGAGAATTTCCTTTATCATAAGACAATTAATATACTAACTAAATATTTTAATCTTGTTAAAAAAATTTGAACACAAATCACAATACAGCAAAATGAAAAAACCCTAGTCTATAAAAAGTACTGGATCTAATTAGACCTCGTCCAATTAGATCTAGTACTTATTTTCATTGTATCTAATTGGAGAATCTAATAAATATTAAACCAGGTATTTGAAAACTAAACACAGTTGTACCGAAAGGTAGAAACTACGTTTAATTTAACAAATTGACGGTGCTTAAGCTGTAATTACTGATAGTCCAATTAGTTAAATTAAACTGATGTTACTAACATTCGAAGAAATGACATTGTTTACAAAAAAAACAAAATCCTAATATTTGTGAATTAGCATTGATGTGTTATTTTTGATTATGCCATGTGTTTAGTTAGTTCTTATTTACTTTAAGTCACTATTTCACAGATTTCATAAATAATGTGTCATACATTATTACATATTCTCATCAGTCCAAACTCTACAGCTTAGCTCATCTTTTGATTATATTTAAACAGCTGGAAACTAAATACCTCCCGTTTTTGCAACATTTTTCATTGATGTACCGCTCCTATTGGTCGTAGGGTGATGTAATTTCGCCTATAATAGCCTTCCTCGATAAACTAAATTCGGACCAGTAGTGCCTGAGATGAGCGCGTTCAACCGATATTTATCGATTAAAAGAAATTTAATCGATAAAATTATCACAAAAACATATTTATTATTGCTTTAAAACAATTCTTTCTATATAATCTAAAGCAACTTACTCTAAGTTTTCGAAGCAGTCTGTTCTGGTGTCTCTTTCTAACTGACGGGTTTGTCTCGAAGGAGTGTGGTCGCTTGCGCTTCTTGGAGGAGGCTATCGCGGCGGCCGCGGCCATGCCTACGGGACCTGCACACGTGTAGGGAAAGTTCACACTTGTTAAGATAAAATACTGTGTTTTTATACTTTCTTAGGTTTACGCGAATATTTGACATTATAAATAAAACAATTTTTTCGGATTTTGTAGCGGATTTTGTATTTTTGGTTCCCGACCATGATTATTGTAAAGGAGTCGAAAAGTCGGGAACCAAAAATCTAAATAAATCCGCGACAAAATCTGAAAAGATGGTTTCATTTATATTACTGTGTTTCCCATTGCCAACACAAAGAACATTGACGAATTGAGAACATAGCTCTTTTTAGGAAGCAGAATAAAGTGGCTCGTTCGAATTAGGTGTCTTAAATAGAATATTAGCAATATTTTTTACATCTCTCGTTGGATCCATTCTACGTTTGCCTGCTATGACCAAGTAAAGATACATCTTAATTTTACAAACGTACATACATACACTAAAGTTGAAGCTTAATATCATCCAAGGCATGTTCATGTTTACCATCACTTATGGTACGATATATCATATAAGTAAACATAAGAAGTGTAATAATCTGTAACACTACTAGAAATCCTTGTCTAAAATATATAAGATACTATCAATTGACTCACGCATTGCTTGAAAGTTCATATAAGCCTCTCTATTTCATATTAATCTGTACAAACTGACCCACATACAAACATCCTTATAATACATAGTTCGATAATATCGGTAGTGCCATGCTTGTTACCTTCGGGTAGCAGCCGAATGGGCCGGCACGCCCCGTATAGTTCATTAGTACCACTCTCTCACAGAAGACCTGCGTGAAGTGGCAGCTATGCTGTCGCGTTTCGTCCGGTGAGTGAGAGTCCGGGAGGCCCACTCCCTATCCCTCCTCCCTCCCTCCCTTTCCTGAAAAGCCGGCAACGCATCTGCACCCCTGTGTTGCAGATGTCCATGGGCGGAGGTGATAACTTCCCATCAGGTGAGCCTCCTGCCCGTTTGCCCCCTTTGTACCATAAAAAAATAAATCTAAGCCTCACCCGCAGCAGCCAGCTGTTTGGTGACCTCATCGCTCATGGCGGTCTTGACGGTCTCCCCGTTGTCCTCGTACGCGGAGCCGGCGGGCGAGGACGCACACTCGTCCTCGTCCTCCGACCCGCCGCTCAGCCCGCACCCGTCCACTTGGGACATGTCCTACGACACCAGGTCTAGTTAGGGCCTATGCACACAGCTTTTTGTAAACATAACGAAGGCGCGCGTTTAATTCACCATCATCATTAGCTCCTTTTTAACGTCCCACTGCTGGGCACGGGCCTGATCATATTGAAGGTAGGCCCATGCCCAGCTGTGGGACTTCAAACAGGACTGAATACTGTATGTACATATTACAATACATTGTAATTTTAAGAAGGAAAATAAATTATTGTAATCATCCCATGCTTACCTCTTCAGCCATATCCATGGACTCTGTGCTGACTGCAGAATTCATGTTGCTCTGTTCTGGACCACCTTCACTCTCTTGGACCATTGAGTTTTTACCCGTTATAATAGTATGATTGATTGTGACCTTATTACTTCTAACTCCTTACCACCTGTGAGTAAAATTGTTAATTATAAAATTATGCTTTTTTCGAATTATTTATATAATTTACCTAGATCTTGTTAAAGCCTCATTAAAATCAATTAAGCCATTCTTCTGACCTACATATGACCTTTTATTGGGAATAAACCTTAACTATTTCTACATAAAATTTAAAATATTATATACAAAATAATATTCTTTAGCTAAAGATTTTAAAAATCATTTTTATTATACAAACAAATAGGTTTATGAGGGAGATGATGATATTGGGTAGAATACATTTCTGAAACAATAAGGGATATTAATATTTTATAAGTGTACATTTTTAATTGGATCAGTCTTTGGTAACAAAGACATCAATATATAAGTATCTTAATCCATCCACTTGTGAGGACAGACGGTTTTAGTTTGTAATTTAATTAAATAATATTAATTTTATATGAAATTACTTTTTCATGCTGATATAGCGGTAAAATGGTATCTAACTTTGTTTTAATATAAAACTTTAAATATTCAATCCCGCAGGATTTTTAAAAACAGTACCATTAAGAAAACTGTAACTAGAAATATAAATTACTATTATTTAACATATTATAATACATAGAGCACCAGTTCCATGGTAAGCCACAAGCTTGTGTTATGGATCTCAGACAGTTGATACCCTGTAGACCTACACATATACTTATAACTTTTAATACATATAATATATTTATAAATCTAATAAATATTAAACACCCCTTTTCTGAGATGATAGGAGTACAAACATTTGTGCTCAACAAACAAATGAATTACAATGAATATTTCTGTAATAAGCTTTATTGCACAAATACTTTATTTTATAAAAATAAAAAAGTAGAATTTTAAATTAATATTATAACAAGACACTTCTTAAAAAAATAATTAAATACATAGTTGTAGTTTGTAATATCATTATTAATAATATATTTACTTAAAAGAACCTACAATAATAAACTTTATTTAAAATTTAAAATACCTACACAATACAAAAAAAAACATTTATTCTGTGTCTGTTATGTTACTTAGGTTGAATAATTTTATAAGGCTAGGAATTATAAAAAACAGATTTTAAAGAGGTTTCTTTTAAATATCTTAAAATATATTAAAATAACAGAGGGTAAATACTGATTACAAGGGTTGTAACATTGTAATTGATATGTATGACTCAAAATCAATATGTGATAACTACATTATTTGCTAAACATATGAAAATTTACTATAGGAAAAAGAATATAGTAAAAACTAATACTAATAGGTATCTATAATAATTGAAAACGTTTGTCTATCCTCCATATTATGCATTTTAAATAAATAGGTGCAACTCGTATAGTAGTCAAAAATCTTTATTTCATTTTTTTCTTAAATAAAGTATCTAATTCAGAGAAAATAATGTTTATAAATATTCAGTGACCTTATGACATCTATCTAAAGATTTATATAAAAATTTTGACTGCTACTCTATATTATCCCATGAAGAAAGATATTGTAGGTACCTATGTAAATTCCAAATAAATTTTAGATCAAAATTCTATGTCAAAAACTAGAAACGAGTCGAAATGTGTAATATCTGGTGGTAGTTAATTGTAAAAACCTAAAAATTTAAAAGGTCGACGTAATATCGTCTATTGTGTTGTGTAGGCAGTTCAATGGAAAAAATCAATACTCGAGCTTCCCACAGAATAGCCAAATAGAATATCCTAGAAAAGTTTTCGTAGACAGAAGGAATATAATCAATGGGGCATGTAATGGTTTTCAAAGTCAAGCTGGATAAGCCGCGAGCATACAGCTTTAGTATATTACGGGTTTATCGAATATGTTACAAAGCTGACTTTCCAAATGACGCATTTTGTTTCATGTTTTTGTTTAGATGCAATTTCAGGCAGCTAGCCGCGCCGGGTCAATTTCGAAGGCGAATGACATAAACTCTTTTGCGGCGGCGTAAAGGATAAACCCAAATGAATGGCCATCATGAAGGGGTCGCGCGTTCGAGCAGGCCCAGACAGAATAGAAAGACTACGACTGCGTACGCACCTGCGTGATTTGAAAGACATTTTGCACTCCTATTGGAAGTTCTGCAAGCTCTCGGTGATGTAACCGGACGAAAACGACACTTTCCAAGACTTTTTCACTCAACTGAACACGAGATTCACGAAATATACGAAGCGCTCAGGAGACCACGAAAAATGCGAGTCCTCCATTGATATCGATCGGTAAACGCGATATGTGAACATTGTACACTTCATATTGAGGGGCGCCATTTTGTACGAGTCTGCGCGGTATGGGTTTCTTTTCATATGGAAAGGGAAATTGCCCCTCGGACTGCGGGGGGAAAGAGCTTTTATTTTTGTATGTAAGTTGAATTAAAATTTTATTTTTACGTGAAACTCACCCCTTTTTGTCGATTAATTCCTTGGTTGACTTTATTTTTTGCTCAAAAGAAGGACGATCAGGAAAATCCCAAGTTTATTTTGGAAAACATTGATCTTGTCATGTGGTGGCGCTATCTGTTGGAATTTTCATGAACTCAGTTTTGACATGCATAGTAATGTAAACAATTCAGCATATGAGCAGAGATTAAAGTAGTTTTATTTTTGTAAATATTGTCAAAGTTCATAATTTAAATTGCAAAAGTGAATGAGCTTATCAAGGCCACATATTACGTGTGTTTATAAATAGTGTGTAAAAAACTCCTCACCGTTTTTTTATTGGTAAGTATTTTTTTTAACAAGTGTTTTTAATAAAATACTATGTTTATTACTTATTGACTTGATTTTACAAATTTGCAATAAGAAATTGTTTTACGTAAACAACACATTCCATGATAAAAAAATTGATAACCAAAAACATAACCTATATTTAATATTTACAATAATTATCTAATTGTGTAGTGTTACTTACTAGTTTATTGTTATTTAAAGTATACTTTAATAAAGTTTTCTTTATTCAATATAAATAAAATGTATGTGATAAGATGTCAGTGAATTGGATCTGGATGAAGATGGGTAAAATAAAACTAGAAATAATTGTTTTGTATGTATTTTAATGATTTTAAACTTTTATATATTAGTTGAAAATATTGAGTTTTGTAGAAAATTGACAATTAGATATTTACTTTGTAAAAGTTTTGGCAAAATAAACATTTCATAACATTACAACAATGTTACATGACAAATAAATAGCTCTTTGAAAATTTTACAATTGAAGTATTTATAAGAATCATAGTATAAACATGAAGTCAAATCTATTAAAATTCGTACTTTTCATAGAGGTCAATAAAACAATGTATATAAAAATAGTTGTCATCTTATATTTTATTTATAATATTTTATATAACTAAACTTAATACCTAAATGACTAATTTAGTGCTTATTACAATATATGTATATAAATTTCTAGTAAAATTAAGAAATCACATGTTAAGTATTTTTTTCTGTAGTATATATTGCTTTTTATCGAGGCCTTTTAAACTCGCCAGATTCTTCTGAAGATCCTGTAAAATATAAATTTCTATTACAACTTATTTATAATTTATATAAATAATTATAAAAATACATTATATATTATTTTCAATTATGCACATATTCTTTTGAATTATTATAAAGGCATTATTAGAATTTTTAAATAAAAATCTTATGAAAAGTATGTTATAATAAAAAAATAATAATTAATTTGATGCATCCTCATAAAAATTTTATTTCTTTGTAATTTTCTTTGTTTTATTTGTGTATTTTAAAATATAAACATATTATTTAGTGATTATTGGTTACGCATAAGTGGCATAGTATATAACATTGCTTAGGTCATGTTATTTATCATGTGTGTGTTAAAAAAATAATAAGTGACTGTCACCGTAAGTCCGATGACAAAATCTGCCCCGCCAGCCGGGCTCGCATCGGCAGTCGCCGTTTTATATTATTTAGTGATTATTGGTTACGCATAAGTGGCATAGCATTTAACATTGCTAAGGGCCATGTTATTTAAAAAAAATAATCAGTGACAGTGACCGTAAGTCCGATGACAGAACCTGCCCCGCCAGCCGGGCTCGCAGCGGCAGGCGCCGGCGCGGCACTCGCCGTGGCGGCAGGCGCGCGCGCACTCGCCCGAGCGCCGCCCCACCTCGCAGTGGTTGCCGCCCGAGCCCGCCGGGCACCGGCACTTGTTGATACCCTTACACTTGCCCCCGTTTAGACATGGGATCACGCATTTGGCTGAAATTCATTTTTATTGTTACGTTGTTTTTGTTAGTTAATTAATTTGAGATTTGATGTTTTTGTTATACTTCAAACAAAATGATGATATGATGATATATCTCATAAAGATATTTTTTTTTTAATTTCTATATGATTTAAAGGTCTTTGAACCTTTAAAGATTATCAAATCAAAATATTCTTTATTCAAATAGACTTTTACAAGCTCTTTTGAATCGTCATTTTTACATTACTAAAATTATATGTCAGTCTGTAAGTCATTATGCCAGACCTATTTTATCACAATAACATATATTCAACTACTAATCTTATTTAAACATTTTATCTCATAAAGATAGCATTTGCCAGTATAGAAAAAATCTATATGCAGATTAGGCTAGTAGGCTCGTTAGTTATATCAATACTTACAAAATTCGCATCGAAGACCATAATATCCTTTAGGACATTCACATGTATCTTTTTGTATACATTTCCCTCCGTTCAAACATTTTTGTGAACATATACCTGAAACAATAATTAGTTGTTATTATTTCTATCCTTTCAGGACACTCCAAAATGTATCGCCCTCCACCAGTATTACGCCACGTGAGGAAAGCCCATTCTGCTACATGGACGAAAAATCCACATGTAAGTTCCTATACCATGCCCATATAAAATGTATCTCTGAGCATTAACAGTAACAATTAAATAACTCTTGAATTTAAAAGGTTCTATACCTTGTATAAGTATACTTTAAAGATTTTAAATTAAAAATATACTTTGTGACCCATCGCACTTAGCAATATTGCATCTGTTAACAGTTGGACTCCATAATCCGTGTAGACCACGCGGGTGAGCTTGGGGCAGATCGTATCTACGCGGGGCAGATGGCAGTATTAGGGAACACAGCCGAGGGACCCCTCATCAAGCACATGTGGGAACAAGAGATCAAGCATAGGGAGAAGTTTGAGGAACTCATATCGAAGTACCGCGTTCGACCAACGGTTATGACGCCTCTATGGAATATCGCTGGGTTCGCACTTGGGGCTGGTAAGTGAATCTATACAAATAATTTCTTACGGTGTTTTTCATTACCGTAAGACAAGAAATAATCATGTTAGAAATGATCCGCACATGAAAATCTTTCTGAGAACATTTCTTATGAGATGCGAGGCCTGGGTTTAAACCCACTACAATTGGCTTACAAGCAAACCCCTGGACTGGGTAGTCCTCCCAATAAGGTCAATAGTATTACAATAGTATAAACAGTATTAGATATAGTGTTCTCTTTTCAGGTACAGCCCTGCTAGGAAAAGAAGCAGCAATGGCGTGCACAGTCGCAGTCGAAACAGTCATAGTAGAGCATTACAATGATCAATTGAGGACTTTAATGGATGATCCCACCGTGGATAAAGATATCCTACAAACTATAACCAAGTTTAGAGACGAGGAGCAAGAGCATCACGATACTGGTATCGATCACGGCGCGGAACAAGCACCCTTCTATAAAGCCTTGACTGAAGTAATCAAAACCGGATGCAAAGTTGCCATTGCTATATCGAAAAAGATTTAATTCGTCTATTTGGTCAGATCGAAATTAAACGAATTTCTGATAAGCAAACATTGGTTGACTGATGGAAGCTATTTAGTATCAGATATTATAAAGATTTGTTTATAATTTGTAATTCAATAATAAAAACATTTAGTGTTATTCACTGGTCTGTAATATTTTGTTACGGTTCATTAGATTAAACTGTGGAGGTATTGATTGTTTTGAGATTGTATAATATAGCGTTATCAATGAAACGTATGTTTATTTTGTTGACATAACCTTGTACTAAGAAAGAGAAGTCATTGAATTACAAGTGATATATAAAAAATTATGATGCTATGTTTTTTTTTTTGGAAAATGGGATGAGATGAGATACCTTATGAAGAACTTAAACAAACAAAAAATCACACCTGAATTGATTACCTTTTTATGGTATGGTTTACAATTTCAAAAATTCAACGATTTTTGGCGATTTTAATTTGCGTTTTGAAATCAAGATTTTTCGTTCAATAAAAAAAGGCTCAAAAAATATAAGCCATCACGGAAAGCCCAGCAGATATGAAACATCATTGTTAATAATATACCTGTAAC
Source organism: Boloria selene (assembly GCA_905231865.2). Taxonomy (NCBI): domain Eukaryota; kingdom Metazoa; phylum Arthropoda; class Insecta; order Lepidoptera; family Nymphalidae; genus Boloria; species Boloria selene. Next base: position 1,718,368 of record HG993132.1, read on the forward strand.
GATTTATGTAATAAAATAAATGTGCGCACAAAGGTGATGATGATGGCATGACTCCTCGTGTGTTACTGCCAGATCGCGAATAGATGTTTCACATCCTATTAATATTATATGATGGATGGATGTTTGTTACTCTTTCACGTAAAAACTACTGAATGGATTTTAATGACGCTTTACAATATTATAGCTTATACATCAGAACAACACAGGCTCCAATTTATTAAGATATGGTGTGAATTGTCCAAAATATGACTATAAGTGTCAAGTACGTAGTAAAAATCTGCCATCTGCGAGCTATTCTGGCGTGCACTGCCGAAATCGCTAGAGTTGCACATATGCAATGTATGATGGAAATGTTTCCCTCACTTCGCTCGGGTTCGGCCCTAGATTTAGCGCGAGCGAAGCCGCGGGTTCCACTAGTCAACAATAGTTGATGGTACATTGATGGGACATTATTACAACAGAGCCATCTGGTTCCGTGGTAAGCTGCGAAGGAAGCTTGTGTTACGGATACTAGATAGTTGATATAATTTTTTTAATATGTTGGGACATTTACACACAGCACTATCTAGTTCCACGGTAAGGTACGAGCCTTGTGTTATGGATACTAGATGGTTGATATACTACATATATAAGTTTTTTAAATACATACATATTATAAATATTAACACCTATGACTGGAGAACAAACATTCGTGCTCAACAAATGACTGCCCCCAGCGGGACTCGAACCCGCGACCGCTGTCACAAAAAGTAGGGTCACTACCAACTGAACCAAACGTAGAAATGTTTGCGTGACAACCTCCTCTGACTGACCTCCCTCGCAATGGCGGCCCTGGTAGCCGGGCGGGCAAGAACACACGCCGGGGGCCGTGCAATTCCCGCCGTTCATGCACTGCGGGTAACACAGCGCCGTGCGACAGTGCTGCCCCATGTAGCCCTCGGGGCACTGGCATATCTTCTCGCTATTGCACCACCCTTGATTCGCACACTTTTTGTCACACTCCGGATCTGGGCCTACAAGCGGAATTGCTTTAAAAAAAAACTTAATAGTCATTATGAGAGAAAAGTTAGTAATAATGCATATATTACATAGTGTTAACATGCTTTAACTTTGATGAATTATAATGTGATTTTTTAATATGCAAAGCTATATTATAAGCCCGAATCCATAACTTTATAACAAGCTTTTTTATAATTTTACATGCTATTTAGTATAAAAAGTAGCTTTTGAAGTAGTTTTGAATTTTTGCATGTAATAAAGCAATATGTATAGTAATGTACTCGTACGTCTTTTTTTAAGTATGGATAATCTAGTAATAATAAAGTATTTTTTATTTTACCTAGGTATATAGTATTTAATTAGAGATCTATATTTTTTGTGGTTTTTAAGGTTATTAAGAAAAATCTTTTAGATTAGAGCTAATAATCAAATGTATGTATGCAGGACAATGGGGAAAAATAAAAGTTTAATAAAAAAGAATGAAAAAAGCGCACAGTGTTACCAACCTAAAAAATGTAAACTGCTGTGAGCAGAGGCACCGTGTATTCAGCCAGTCAGCGTACTCGGCGATTGCACCGAAAACAATGGATTTGGTTAATACGACTTGAGGCCAGGCGCACTTTGTCAATTGGTGCGGGCGCAAATATTAGTATGTACTTCATTTTTAAATATTGCGAACAACACATTAATTGACTATTCATACTTCAATTTTTGATGAGAGAACCTACTAAAATAATAATATATACTGAATATTTTTTTAATTATGTCTTGAATTTAAAAGGTTTTAAAAGTTTCTCAATAATTGTTATGTCTTCGTATCACAATGAATTACTCTTAAAATATAATAATTCATCATAAAATGTGAACAATAGGCCAATAAACTGTCAATGAGTGTATTGTTCGTCAGAACACGTGAACCACAAACACTGCGTAGTAACTAGTAACCAGTACGTGAAAACATGTTGAAATAGGAGCTTTAATGTGTAAGCTTTCGTGCGAACAACCATTATTTCTATTTAAAACACCTAAGTACCTACGCAAAAATACAATCAGTTTTTGTGTTTCTGTGTGCATTTAAATTTTGAATAATGACAGAAAAGGCATGAGAAATTGAATTAATAAGCTTGACAGAGTAAGATGTTATGAATAAAATTGTAGCATTAAATAGAATATATGATTTAATATGGAAAAAAAGTTGATTGAAGTAAAGTAAAAAAAGCATTACGATTGTGTTTCTAATATTGTAACTGGTACGTAAAAATATTTTATTCCTACTTACTACAGTTTATTTAAAGGAAAATAAACTGTTGTTAAATATTAAAAACTTATGCACATTTACAGCATTCAGAAGCACATTCGTATAAGTGTTAAAAATGCGTTGGCGATACAATACCTGTCCTTTCTAAATACACACCTCTCTGTGCGCATTCCTTCTTTAGGTTTAACCTTAAGGGCGTGCCCTTCAACGGGGTGCCTCGACCGTTTTTAAGCACTAGCCCTATTTCAAACGTCGCTACGCCACTTACATTGCCCATACATGGCAAAAATATACTGAATTCTGAGGACAACACTGCTTTGTTAATAAAATGCTCATTAAAATGAAAATTACTTTTTTTTTCGAAGTATTACATTGATATTATTTTATTATTATTGGATAAAAGATGTCTGCCTAATATGGCAACATCTAATTTATAAGGGAAAAAGTTTTTGAAAAAAAAAACGTAGTAAATTGCATTATTATTATTACATTTTCGTAGATTTTAGTTTATTTTCCTGGCTGGTATTCGAAACCGCTGTTTGAAAATAAGAACTGCTAGTTGGCGCACACGTTTCAATGTTTTTAAATTAAGTTTTTAAAATTAAGATCATGAAATATTGCACAAGAGTTCCTTTTATAACGAACGTGAACGATATGAAAAGCTAATTCTTTTTGAAAAAACATTTATAATGTTAAAATTATAGAAGTGTTTTCTATTTTGTTTTTATTGGAAATGGTTAATCTCATGATAGTTAGGCATTCAAAACGTCTTGGTAAAGCCCTCAATATTTCAGGTCTTACAGCTTACTCAAGAGTTCAATTTCCATTGTAAACCTCGTAGCTTTATTTTATTTTGTAAACTCTACCTACTATATTGTTTTAGTCTGTGTAAAAAGATATATATATTGAAAATCTTCATGTATTACCTTTAGGAAGCTTAGGCACCCGGCCCTGGGTTTTGATGGACAGCAGTGGTGGTTTTAGAACTTTTGGGTCAGATGACGTTAGAGTATCAAAATTGTAAAAGTATTTCTTCTTCGATCGCCACGTAAAATTAACGTAACCTACTTCTGAGGGTATGATAGGTAGCTTGTGCGAGAAGTTCGGCTCTAGGATATACGGTGATATGTTGCCATTTACTATTGCGAACACTTGCATCGATATTCCTGAAAAATAAATTGAAAATACGATAGCACGACAATATTTATATAGAAAAGGGATATAGCGTATGATTTCTGTGATTTTTTTACTGAAAATATTAGTTATTGGATGTTTAAACCGATATGTCTATTTTTCGAAATGCACATCATTATGATGCTGAATGAAGGTTTTCCCTTCACGACTGACGATTTTATTTTCCTCTAGTGCCTCCTCGCCATTTTCGATGCGTCCTAAAAGATGCCGCTCTTTTAAGCCGTCCTATAATCAATTTATCTAAGATAACACATATTATTTTTTTTATTGATTTCTATCGAGATTTCTTCATTCATACGCCATTGACAAAATAAAATAGGGAAGGGGGGGCAAGACGGGGTACTTAACGTTTGAAGGTCAATAAAAGTTAGAAAAGTCGTGTTTATATTATATTTTTTATTTTAATAATCATCTTTCGTTATCTGTCTTTCATAATTCAGTCTAATGAGAAACATATGTTACATAATTAAATAAAAATAAAACTAAAAGTAGAAAAAGTCAGATCTCCCCATCTTGCCCCTCCCTCGGGTAAGATGGGGTACCCTAAAGGGCAAGATGAGGTTTGCCAAAATCATTGAAGTAATAATTTTTGCTGACAAAATTCGCATCTTCATCTTTGTCATCTACCCCAGCACAGCTACAGTGAGCCTATTTTCCGCACGCAGAACATGCAGCTCAGCCTACATTTGACTCCAAATAACAACCTTCACAATACAAACATAGTGTATTTTCTACTTCACTATTGCTACTGTTTATTGATGAGGTAATCCTCGATACTTTATTTCACTTCACTTTTCACTCTTTTTTTTGTTAACCGCCGACCAAATCTCAGTCGCAATAGTAAAGTTATAGATAAATCCGGTGTGTTAGCCAGATTTATTCTTTACTGAGTGGGTGAGGACAATGCAGGATGGGTCTCAGATATTGTTATGTCATATCTCATCTATAATCACGTAACTCTTTCTCTTCATCATAGAAAAAAACTAGTAATTTAGGACCTAACTGACCTAACCTAACATTCATTTTAATTGCAGCTGATCTCAGCCATTTTTCCTTGTATCACAGACTCTACTGATCAATTTTTCTATTTGTTTTTCTTTTAGATAGATGTTTACTATCCTACAACAAAAAAATCATCGATAGTGTCTTACAAATCATTACACTTTAACTGACATAGCAAAATAATCTGTAAAAATATTTTAATGCGGGCAAGATGGGGTACCCATACCCCGTCTTGCCCTCTCATGCCCGATTGCATTAAAAAAGTTACCTCTCAACACAATGGTCTCACACACATATAAATAAGTGCTTACCTGCAAGCGTAATCGTTGATAAATATGACTAAATTTATTTATAATTTAAAATAATGTTATTTCCAGAGCTAACACGTTCCAACTAATGTAAAAAAATGCTAAGGAAACCGCCAAAAATATATTTTTTCATTTGACAACTAAACAATGTAGTATTGTCATCCAGTGACTTAGCTAACTAATAACTGACATTCCGGCGCACTGTCAGGTGCAAAAAAGATTGAGATTGGTCAATTGGTTTCTTATTTAAGACGGGTACGGTAAGACGTCTTGCCCGCAACCCCGTCTTGCCCCCCCTTCCCCTATATAAAAGCAAAAAGTACACTGAACATTAAAAGGTCTTTTTGAAAGATGCTGCTATCTTATTTCATTACATCATCAAAGTTTTCACTTACCGCTAAACATCCGCACTTGTCTCTCGTCGATCCACAGCGATATGTCGGAGTTCATTCTGTCGGGGTCCTTGTAGTCGCGGCGGCCCGCCCCCAGTGAGAGTGACATCGCCAGCGACACTCCCGCGCACACTCGCGCTGCAAATGACGCCGACGGCCACATTCTGCAACAATATCACACTACTATCACATCGCCATCATCATCTTCTGCAGTTGTTCAATTTTTATGTCCCCTCTCGGTTGCCTCGTGGCGTAATTAAGCCTTTTCATGTTACTTTTAGAAGAACTGTGCTTGGAGCCAGGCGCGGTCCGAAGGGGGGGGGTCACAGGGGACATGACCCCCCCCAAAATCTAAGGTCAAATAGAAAAATCTCAAAAATTTGCCAAATAATAAAAGGAAATTTCTAGCTATCGCCTAACAGCGATAAATTTATAGTTTGCTGACATCTAGTGGTGTTTTTATGAACATGATGAAACATGTTAAAAGAGCGATTAACAGGTTTAGCTTTTCTAAACATTCACCCGGAAATAGTACTAGAATAGACGTCTCAAATATTACACCCGATTCGCAAATACTAAAAGACGACTTCCATTGTAGTAATGTATAAAACCGACTTCAAAACGTTACAAATCGAAACTAAAAACAAAAAAAATAATTTTAATTCCTTAGTTATTGTTGGAGTCGGTGCCAGCCAAGAAGGACAGTTTTATCCTGCCTTTGCAATGAACTTTCGAACAGATATTTTGATTATATTTACAAATTGATACATTCATTAAATAAATAAAGTATTAAGATTATTTTGATTTGGCTGGCACCGACTCCAACAATAACTAAGTAATTAAAATTATTTTTCTGTTTTTAGTTTCGATTTGTAACGTTTTGTTAAAAAATAATTTATTTTTAATTTTTTTGTAGAAATTAGATATTTTTTGTAGAAATTATATTGGTAGGCTAAGTAAACTACTGCTTCAATAAGTCAGCAAAGTTTTGGAGTGTACGACAATAGTCAATCGAGATTTGTCGTTTATTTTTCCACGTAACTCCTAGACGTTAATAAAATGTATCTTCTATTATCAGATCAACCTAATATCTTGAAGGAATGCGACTATCGGTTCATAAGTACGTATAATATTAAAAGAATTTTCTTTCAACTCCTAACCGTTGAGGAGATATACCTTACATCATCACAAATTCTTAAATAGCTTTAGAAAATATATGAAAAACGTAATAAATGCCTATAAAATTTGAGAGTTGCCCTGGATTTCCTTAGGATCCCATCATCAGGTCCTGACTTGGTGACAATGGGACCCCCTCGGAGCTATACTTTACCGAACAAAAGAAAAATTTTTGTAATCGGCCCACAGACGGCGGAGAAATCGGTGAACATACATAAAAAAAATATATACCTACAATGGAATATATAACCTTCTCCTTTTTTGAAGTCGGTTAAAAAAAATTGTGTCTTGTGCAATAATGTGTATTGAGTGACCCCCTCCAAAATTTCAGGCTGCGACCGCGCCTGCTTGGAGCGAACTCTACTATCCCGCGTATTTCAAAAATATTTAACCAATGCAGTAGCTCAATCGACATTTTCAACTCCTCTATTTCCGCATACAAAAGGAATGTTTTACATCAACTTTTACTTATAGCAAATAAGCAAGTGTAGATTAAGTATATCTATGTACTTTTTTGTCATTCTTCTATTCTATCTAGTTTATTTGATGCATGTTGTGTTTACCTTTAAATAGTTTTACAATTTACAATTCTTAGTAGTGATTTTTGCAGTGATTGAATGTTTTAATTGTTAAACTGCTGGTAAACCATAAATAAATAAAAAATAAAATAAATCATCGTTTAGGTGATGATTTGATCTTCTACTATCTTCACCTACTAAATTATTCTGTGATGGCCAACATCTAGGAAGCTTGGTTTAAGGATACCAAATAGTTGATATACATGATATTACCTATATAGCTTAATATACATGTCCTAACCATATGTACGCACATATGGTTAAGGCATGAAAAATAAAATATATTTATTTAATTTTTTGCATGCCCCCAGCGGGAATCGAGCCCGCGACCGTTGCCACAGCAAGTTAACTATAAACTGAGTCAAACGTGTCGCCAAAATTAAGTAAAAAGTACATTAAAACATTGATAAAGTATGATCTTTATTGTGTAAATAGTTAAATATGTAAAATTATTTCATAATACGTAAAAACATCTTAACTCAAAAATTTGAAATCTTATTTGTACGTACTGTATAACTTGACACTATCACATTAGCGAAACGCAAACCAAATAATAAGCGTGTAACAGCCGTATAATGTGTTTGTTGACCATACAAACAGTCTGGCGGCCGCCTCAGAAAAAAAAAGTGGAAAAACAAAATTATCACAGTTAACATAATTGATTGAGACCGTTCGGGACGTGCTCCCACAATAGACGCGCCGTGAGAAACTCGAGAGGGAGTGAAAAAATCTAACAACTTCATTAAATAACCCCTGTCAAAAGTAATGTCTAATACTTTTTTCTCGCTCCCGATGTCGAATTATACCAACAAAAGGTGTTAACGAAAAAAAATAGTCACACTAGTCACCACTACAACTCCAGGGGTACCGAACTGTTTTGTCTAGGAGACGAAAAGTCTGTGATAACTTCCTCCTTTTTTGAAGTCGGTTAATAAATAAGTGTATCAGACAGTGTAAATATAAAATAGAAAAACCAAAAAAAGCCAAAAATCGGCAAGTTAAAAAATGTTTGTTTCGTTACTAATCGTTGACAGGTTCGTCCTGAGCGGAGCAGGGGTCAAACGCTAGTTATGTGTAATATTTATAAATACTTTAATAGTTACATTAAAAATTTAAAAAAGGAAGCAAGGAAGCTTGCAGGAATGCTTATTTTAATATATTTTTACTAAATCATAAAGCTTAATATATTTTTTTATATTTTTAACTTTATATCATGCCTAGAATATTTCCGTTAATTTATAATGAAGTCTGCGTCGGCGTCAATTAAAACTTGAATACGCATACGCAACCTGACTATCAATATAAGTGAGCAATAAAAATCTATTGGCTTTAAAAGATGAAGCAAGTGTCAGTAAATAACAACGATGTAACAAATTACAAACATGCCGGCTTCAACCGGATCGCCAATAAATATATACCATTCTGGTGTTATTAATAATTTATTATAGTAATTGTGTGGGTCGGAATTGATAACGTATAATTAGCATAAATCATTCAGTTGACTTCTTTTTTCACTTATTTGAGGGTCGAATTCGATCATCTTCATGAAAGACACGATTATAAGCTGTTTAGTGTTAAGATATTCTTGTTGATATCTTTGAAAAAAGTTGGCTCTATTAATTTTTTCCGGTATAGGTAAATATAGAAAATTATTTTCTTCAAATATACCTACCATAAACGTTAATATCCTCGCGTATCTTGCTTAACTATAATAATAGCTCTTCGATGCAAATTACCTAATTACATAAGCAAAGTTCATAAGTAGTAAGCGTACATTTTTATTTTATTTTAATACTATATTTAGTTAGGTATTTCATAACGTAGTTTTCATATTTATTAATTTTAAATAAGAAGAAAGAAGAAGAAAATAATTGATTTCGTGTTGAATTTCAGTAGGCCACACACGATCGAATAAACTTGGACCCAATCAGTCTGAATCACTGAATAAAAATACATATTGCGGTTTTGAATGTCACTTTCGCGATGCGACGCACATCCTGTGATAAGGGCGCAGGCAAGCGAATGACCGATGCGGTTTTGCGAAACTAACACCGGCTCGGGAGATGGCTATCAGCCTTGATTTGTCGTTTTTAGACATGACATATTGTAGCCGTTGTCATAATTAGGCCAATTAACGCATAGGTTTCCATTAGATAAACACATAGTATTTTTAACCAAAACTTATTTTACTAATGGCTTCTTTATTTTTAACGTACAATGAAGTCAATAGATGTTATTTAACGACAGCGCTATATAATTAGAAGTTTTAAATTGTATTGCCTCAAAGTAATGTATTAACAATAAGTATATTTTATGTATGATAAAAACATCGTTTCGTCAGAGTTGTATGTAAATTTATTCATGATGAAAAATGATATATAATTATAAAAACGACAAGTCAAAAGAAAGGTAGTGCATCCCTGAGAAGCACTTGTTAACCTAACCAGCCGCCGAGTGGTCGCTGCTCGGGAACAGGTAAGTCCAAAGCGATGTAAAAAAACAAGGTCCGGCTGACGCGCCGCTCCTGTCCGAGGATAACGCCGACTGTTCACGATTAGGATTTTTTTCTAACCGCAAAATCAAATTAAAATTAATTACTTTACCTTTTCAACCTAATTACTAATTATTATGATAATTCTAACACGCTTTATTTATCATATAAATCCTTAGCTTATTTTTTTAATAAATCGATTATACGGGATAGTATTATTTCAGTTTTTCGTGATGAGTAATTTGTAAATTATTGCTTTTTAAATAATTGTTTTTAAATAAATAATTATGTACCTAATTTTTTTCTAATTTAATTTCTAAATTAACTGTAATGATGACTTGTCAATTTAAATTTCAGTAAATTAAAATAAACTTTATATTATTCAGTATGACACATACACTAGTAATTAATTAATAATATAAGTAAAATTTAAATCAATGATTCATTAATATCTTTACGAACCTTGATCTGTGTATAATATAATATGTACAAATTACAATTATGTACATCGTAATTTAACCCTATAACTTATCGAACTCCTATCAAGTTAGATAAGTTAGCTGTTACAATCTATAATAACAGGTATTGGGAAAACCTGGAAAAACAACCGCGATAAAGAAAATGGTGTTAACAATAAATATAATTTATAAGTACATAAAAGTTCCCGTATCTTTGGATTAAGAAGTAGGTACCTACGAAATATATCATGTTTTTTGTTTACAAAGAATAGGTACACAGATTTTTTACTTGAGCTAATTGGAGTTAGAGGTCAGTTTTCTTGTAAGCTATAGACTTAATATGAAATAAAGCTAGCTCTATGTATGCCTTTATTTTCCTTCGACAACCATTAATATATTATTCCTGTTTTATATGACAGCGTGTACAGCGAGAAGTAATTGATGATTATTGAAACAAAAGTACAGTCATATCTATTAAATGGAAACTCAAACTTTTAATATTATAACTCTGAACTTCTTTGGTAGATACATTTATTATTTTATTCAATCGTGTTTTTAAAATGTTTAATAGCCAAATTCCGCGCTTGTATTTGCGAGTACACGAATATAATGACTTAATGAGAAAATATTCACTATAAGTGCTTAAATAACCAAGTAAATAATTAATTAATAATAGCAGTCGGTTTAAACTTTAAACCTTGGTAAATTTGTGTTTTGCATAAGCAAACATTTACATTTTTATTTATAGATATGGGCACAGCTACGCTTCATTTATAAATCCATTAGGTATATAAATAAAATTAAGCTGCTGTTTAAATACATGTGTACGTGTGCAACTCGCAAGAATATTGTATGTCAAAGCGGGAATGATGCAGCATCAATTTTCTTGCGGTTTCACAACTGTTCATGAGACCTGAGATATAAGGTTTCTATCTACATTTTGAATAAATATAAAGGCTTTTTTACATTACAAATCAGATAAGTATGTTGCAATTTTTTCAATTATTTTTACTTCAGCAAAATAAGCGATTATTGGTAAAATTAATTATTTTCATAAAAATTCTTAGTACTTTTATACCTGCCTTTGTATTAAATAGTAATGCTAAAAAAACCAACTGGCAATTTATTATTAGCCACACCATAATATAAATTGAAAATTATTTTTTCTTTTAATACCACATCTATAAATCTGTATGCTAATGAAGGAACCGGCATCGATTCGATATTTTAATTTACGACACACAAAATTGCACTTCAAATAGAAACCAGTTCCAACTGCAGAACTTTTATATAAATAAGCACTAAATAAATAACTAGATTTGGAATGTTTTACTTTAAAAAATGCGTTTCTTGAGTAGAATGAAGATAGAAAGGAAATCGAAAGCAAAATTAAGGTATCGTAGTGAACAGCCAGCTTTACCTGGGCGCTCGCTCGCGGCTCGCCAACATATGATCCAGGGACACTATTAATAACTCTGTTTACACGCCGCCGGCAGATAGCATTGTTTACGTTTTTACACGTTTACAGTTAAAAAGTGGGAAGAGGAAGTATTAAAAAACTTTTCATATAAAGATCAACAATATTTCTAATTACGCATTTATAATTGGACCTTATCTGAGGGAATAAGTTTTAGACAAAATAATAAAATATTGCTAATAAAATGAAATTTGAATAAATAACGAGGCGGCAGGCGTTAAAATGATCGAAAACACAAGAATGCACTCGATCGTAATCGATCAACCAATTAAACTCTTGAGAGGGATCAACGATCTCAGGTATCCTGGGGAAAATTGGCAAAACCAAAATAACTTAAATACACGTTTCGTACCTGTTAGGAGTCTTTATAATAATTGTGGGGTGAGGCTATAAATCACGCGATCATATTTAAACACTCACTGCACAGATCGAGAAACAAGACGTTTTTTTTTAACGATTCAGTAAAATAAACGCGTGTCGTTCCCTTTACGATTGAACACAGACTGGTGTGTCGGGCGCCGGCTTGTCTTTGTGCCACGGCCGCGGCGGTGCGCCGGCACTTTGGACCCTATGTCTTTGAATGAGAGATTTGAATGTGACCGGTGTTTCAGGGATATTGCAAGCTTTAGCAACAAGCTCGGGAGAAAATAATGGAATTTTATAATGTGATAAAGACTGGTCATTATACGTAATGAATCGCTATAAAGAGACATAACAGTTATGGTGTTCTTATTTGGATAAAATTTCAGCAATCATCTTCCACCATTGTATGTATTGTAAGACGTATTTGGATATATCTATGTCATTAAGTCTACATGTCCTCAATGTGTTGCGATAGGTACCTACATATACTTATTGCAAAAACTCAAAGAGTATCCAGTGGTGTAGCAAGCTGGATAAGGCCCTGGTGCAAAGGCAGTAAATCAGGCCCACACCACTTAATTTACATAACTTATATTAAAATAGTGAGCAATAGCCAATAGGGAAATTACAGGAGATTTACATATTTTATCCCTAACAGGATAAATGCATTCGTCATACGTCATTTTGAGGCGTAAAATCTGTGTTTAATTGTCTAAATAAAATTGAAATTTGAGATGACTAGTATGCGGAAAAAAATATTGTTAACAAAATTCCAAGCCAAATTAACAATCTCTTGCGCGCTTTAATTTTTGCAAATTCTTTTATTAATTCACTCAAAACAAAGTTTAATGCCGCCTTGTATTCTACCGCAATTAACGATTAAATGTCGGAGTCATCTCAGCCCAAACACGTCCATAGTTGGACGTGTTTGGCTTCCCCCAAAGATCTCCACGACACGGTCCTGTGCCAAATATTTTTTGTAAACTTTAATTTATTGAAAAATATTTCAGCTGCCGCAGAAGAGACTAGAATTGTATGAAATAACAATATTGCTGGATATTATAATCATTCCGTAAGGTCATATTCAAGTAAGCAAACTTTCGATCGGCCGATAGTTTGGTTGGTTGCTAATTAGAACGATTGGGTATGGCCGCGGGCCGACTAAAAAGTTTGATTTGCTATAGGTTTGCCTTCAATTTTCAAACTAAACAGGCCAACTATCGGCCGACTGCTTAATTACTCAGTACGGCGGGCTTCCATGCACGTACACTACGGACTGTTCAGTCGGACAGACTCAGTTTTTCGAGTTTTGACACCGGAAGTTTTGTCAAGCTTATAGCCTAGGATCCCACTGCAAGATTACTACGTTCATCGCGTTTTTGATTAAAATCTATTTTTATATACTTAAGTATTATTTTAATTAAAAATACTAGCGATCAAATTTTAAATGGAAACCTGGCTAAACCATATTCCCATATTTATAATAATTTTTGGCTTTTTGGACTGGAGAATGTAGCAAAGCTACTTTTTACGTGTGGAAAAATATCTTATCTACGGGAGGATAAATCAACTTCAACTTACGTCTTTCACATAATTTTATTATTTTTTATATAGAGGGGAAATCTAAGACAAATACCTAAGCATTTGTTATCTTATCTCGTGAAACTGCTAAGATATATTGTTTTGAACTTTAATCTCTTAAGGAACAACAACGTCGAGGTCATGACCATAAATTAGAACAGACAACAATATTTATTATTTTTTATGATTATTACCCTGATTATTTTTTTAATTAAAATTTTACTTCATATTAAATTGGCTTATATAATCAGCTACCGGCCACTGTAAATCTCATCAATATCGGACTCTCTGTTTGTTGGATAGGCCGGTATGAACAGACAGTCAAAACTAATATTAGTAGTATAGTGTTTTTCTTATATACCGCATATGCTGCCATATACATTAATTATAAAACGCTGTATTTTGACATTTCAAAGAGACAATTTTTTTTTAATCTGTAAACCTAGTTATAAAAAAAATAAAACACCACTGTAATTTCTTAAAATTTATTTTCTATGCAACATAAAAAAATATCCATCGTAGTTACAATAAATTACCGTCACTTAATGCGAAATAAACGTTTACAATCAATTCGTGAACTTAATCAGATGCCAATACTAAGTAATCGCGGTATACTCACGCTTTGTCACGAGTTACCTACTTATAAATAAATGCAATACAGATTATAAAATTTGAAACTAACAATAAGTTATGATAAAAACACCAGACGATATTTCTAAAAATTAATCAATTTATTTATTGTTATTTTATATATTCCCAGTCAATTGTAGAGATGACCGCACACTGGTGTCTTTATTAGAACTTTTACATCTATTTAAATTCACTAAATATTCGAGAAACAACTATTGCAATTTATTACGAACTATATGTATCGTACGTCACCAAATGTCACACGGCCTGAGCCGAACGAAAACTTGTCATTTTTATTATATAAAATTAATAATTCGGCATAAATAGTAAAACTTTTGTGACTCTAAGAAGGTCTACAAATGCAGATATTGTGCATACGAGACGTGGATACTGTAATTGCGAACTCGCTATCCCACGACGTAAGGCAAGTGTCGACTACCGGGTTGTTGCGGGACAACTATAATATTATGAACACATAGACAACGTTTAACTCTTAGGGAAGGCAGTGATCGTATATCACCGTAATTTTATTGACATAACAATTTAACGCCATTTTGAATGTTAACAATTCGAGTGTTTATTTCAACGGTTTAATAAAGCGAGTAAAGAGCGAATCGAACGAGGCTATATCATTAATTATTATTAATATATATTAAATTCTTACTACACAATAGACATGATAGATTCTTAACAAACAACTTATAGGGGCTAACAGTGCTCGTAGTGCGCAAGCGCAAAGAGAACAATACCAGTGGCAAAATATATAAATTCTAAACTAAACGCGAGTCATTCCGCTCTGTCGAAGGCTCGCGTCGGTCCAGTTTTAAAAACATAGTCCAGATTACATCTGACCGACGCGCGGTGAAAGGGCTTCACAAATAAACATGGTCTTACCGTGGAATGTATTATAGGACCCGACACCTTTCAGGCGCATAAATAAATAAATAATTAAATATTCAGTGTATATACTAAATAAATATAAAACACTGTCGACAAAACGGAACGATCGCACGTTGCGTTTGGTCGACAGTGTGCGGGGAGGGTGAGTAAGAAGTTGTAGCGACAAGCGACTTAGCTGCCTAACATTAGATAACACGAGACCCTTAACACTAACACGAGATACAATTTAAACATATGGGTTCGAAGTTAAGGTGGCGTTACACTGTAGACTAATTGATATAAAAAAAAAATTTTTTTACAATAACTAATGCGACAATGTAACTCCATCTATGTCCAATAAACAATCGGAGTGCAACATCGTAAAGCACTGTACCGTCGAGGACTAAAACTGGATTAAAACATCAACTTGTCATAACATATAGTTAGTGAGGTGCTAAAATATTAAAATGGGATATAAAAAGCCTTAATTTACTATCACTAGCGGGGAAATGTAACGCGAATAGAGACACACTACTGCTCGCACTGTCGAGTACCGCGTGCCGGCGCATTGTGACGAAGGTAGCTGCCAGCTGCGACTGAACCGTCGGGTACGACAGTGAAAATCCATACACAGTACTAACACCCCTGTACTAATACTGTCAAATGCAAGGATTGACAAAAATACCAATTCTTATAGAGAACTAATTATTAGTTATAACCCTATGCCTTTTTCCCGACTGGTCATATAAAAGTAAGTATGACAGTCGGGTGCAACCCTTCCCCCTCCTTCCCGCTTCTCCCTCTGCACGAAACAGATCTCCCTCTGTATGGATTAGTCTGCTGTATAGAGGAGCAGCACACCCAGAACAGCCGGACACGACACGACACGACGGTACGACACGTCGACACGACACGACACGACCTCAACTCCCGCAAAGCACCAACGTCGCCGGTGGTCAAACCGCACGTACAAAAATACTCCCATTTTTTCTTTATATAGGAAAATATATTTTTTACAATACGCGTAATTATATTATGAACTTCGGTACATGCAGGATATATAGTCACGTGGGATGGTGGATTCAAGATAGTGCTGACAAAAATAAACCTCGCTTATGGTTAGAATATTATTTCTTTAAAATTTAGACATAATTTAGGTAATCTATGATAATACAGGTAAGTGAACACGTGTGTACTATTGAAAATGACCGTTAAGCGCATTCAAGCTAATATATTTGCTCTACATAGAAGAATAATCGTCAAAATCGATTTAAATATTAAATTGTACTAAAATATAATTTTTCATGGTCCTAGCTTTGTTGAAGATATAAGTATAGAGAGATATGCATTCGATATAAAAAATAAACGCGACAAGTATGTGCCAGGTGACAATAATTTTAAATATTACACAGAGTAATCACATCAGCGAGCCTGACCACCGGCATCCAGAGCGATTCATTATAATTTTAATCAAATACCTTAATCTGTGACAAAAATAGCATTTCTTATATTCCAAGTGTTCGCGATCATCGCGCCCTTAACGTTACATTTAATTGATATCGATCCAAAACCGTCTCCTACTTCTACTTTAAAACATTCTTCCAATATCGATAGAGATTCTACGAGATGTATTCGGTTAACACAAAGTTCAGTGTCAGGTTATGAGGACTATAAGTTACATTGGTTACTTAAAATCAGTCTTAAACAAACTTATTGAAATGATGGCGGCCATTTTAAGGTTCTTTATAGTACTTGTATAGATAATAAAAATAAAAACGTAATATTTCTAACATTATGACGAGTATAAAATACTTATTATTGATAAGTTCTTAATATGTACTGAGATTCAATATGATAAGCAAATTATAACATCAGATGACTATAAAGAACCTCTTTTACTTGTTATTTTCAATGGCAAAGTTGGTATAATAGAATAATTGAAAATATTACAATATAAAAAAATCTACTTTACATATCTTTATAGCTGTCAACACTGACACCTCGGGCCGGTAGTGAGGCACTAGCGACCCACCAACAAATAAATTTAAGCTAAACAATATTAATATGTATAAGAGCCGAATTAAGAATTGAGATACGTTGAAATTATTAAAGTGAGATGCATATTTTTATCACGCTGTATATATAATTTAGTGAAAACAAAAAATCGATACATTATTCGGATATTAAATTAAATCGATTCTCCGGCCCTATACAAATACACAACTAATTTTAAAGTTATACATAACATATGTTACGTTTACATACAATATAGTAAATATAACTTGTACAGTAACAGTAATAACCATTGTATGTTGTGAGATGTCGGTCGGAGGGTTAAGCCTAGTTTAGACTGAGACACTCAAGTGTATACACCAAGTGTTACTAATGAAATTTATTTATATATTGCAATATGATAATTAGTATCGTACTAGCAGATGTCAAAACGCATCTAAATGTGTTAAAAAGTACTTGAAAAGTGTAAACAACTCGGACACAAACACTTTTCAGGCACTACAAATTTCTTAAAAGTGTCGAGAGTTCAGAAGTGTCTGACACTTATCGCAATAGTGTCGCAGTCTAAACCCAGCTTTTTATAGCATTTAACATAGGGGCAATTCATTTATTACGTAAGACTATTTTTGCTATTTTTTGTCACCCCCCCCCCCCCCTTATAATAAAAAATAAGAATAGGCCGACCCCCTCCCCTGTTTAATATTTATTACGTAAGAGTGTAAAATTTTAATGTTTATTTTTCATAATAACATTTTTTTGAAATGTTTATTTGTAACTTTGCGTATTTCTTTGATCTTACGTAAGAACTATCGAGGAAAACATAAGCCATGGTCGACCCCCTCCCCCCCTAAATCGTCTTACATAATAAATGAATGGTCCCATATGAAATGATATATAAATAAGTGTGTTGTTTATACATATGTAGGGGGGGCGGCGGTTACAGGCGGTGGCAGCGTGCGCGCTCCAGGCACGTACTGCCCGATGAACGACCCGTCCTCTGTGAAGCGACCTGCACACGACACATTATTTATATATTGAATAAAAAACAAATATTATAAAGAAAATTATATCTATCACATGTAAGCCGTATATTTTTCCGGGATAAAAAGTAATCAAAATGAGGAAGTGTCAATTTCATACATTTAACTTTTTACTATTTAACCACTTAGGCAAGATTCAACAACCTATAATATTTAATTAATATTAAGATTAATGAAATTATCTGTATGTAATTAAAGTCCCATACTTGCAACTTACGTAACGTAACGTAACTTCAACTTTTCTTTAAAAAAGGCAGGGTCACGAGGTTTTTTAATAATTTTGTTGGAAATGATTCGATAATTAAAAATATCAGTGGTTCTAGACCCATGATTTTGATCCTGCTTCATTTGGATAACGCCTTACCACTAGAGTCCTTTAGAGACTTAGTACCTTTAATAGGGGATCGGACAGTAATCAGATAAAAATCTAAAATATACTTAGATAAAATAAGTACACTGTTTAACGATTATTTATCGAATAATAGTTAAATATAATTCATTTAAATATTTTTAAATGAAGAAATAAAATTTTGTTATTTACAAGATTTTAAGTCACCAAAACACAGTGCGTGACGTCATTTGTTGAATTTTGACATTTGACAGCACGTCACAGTATATATAATATAAAAGAACAATACTAAAAACTGTCACACATAAATCTATCGATTAATAAATAATTCTTAAACTTATATTAGTTTCAGTTATCAATTAAATACAATGATTTTCGTTCCATAACAACAAATAAAGAATATTTTCCACGAAACAAAACTTCTTGCGAACTTATGTTCATACAGTCGTTTTGTTTATGTTATGAATGACCACAGAATAATAATATTGATGACATTTACAAGTGACGTCACGCGTATAACGTGTCGTTTTGGCGGTATTTTTAAACAAACAATATTAAAACATGATTTTGAGTACCTAAAAGGCTATAAATAAATTAAATTAATTTTTTTATGTGAATAAGTATCCATGAAGATTAATTTAAAACACTTTCTGAAAAATTGTCCGATCCCCTATTATATATGAAGATTTACGATTAATTTAAAAATACATATTCAGTCATAAATACATCTTTACAGTGTACTTTACAGTAACGCTTAACCCTTTACAGTGAACACGGAGACAGATAACGTTAAAAACGTTTCAAATATATAAAACGTTCTTCTGTTTTTGCTTTAAAACATTCAAAACTCCTTAAACAAAAAAAAGCGCAAAAATAACATACACATTATTTCTACACAATTCATAACAGAAAAAATATATATAGAAATATAAATAAAAAAAAACAAAGCAACAAAAATCATACCTCTCAAAAACAAAAAATAAAATGGCGGCTCGTGGGGGGAAAGGAAGGACGGATGGGTTGATATTTATTCTAACAATAAATGCAAACCATAAAAAACGTAACACAAAGCTCGTGCTTATAAAATATACTATATAATAAACATTCACTGCAACTCACTCTATATAAAATAATATCTAATATCTTTTTACAAACTAAAACGTCTAGCGTGTACTTGACACTTAACCTACGTAATATTAATAATATATATTTCGAGATAACGCCTTGCGAGTGTGAACACGCCTTTATTACAACTATTTTTGAAATAGTACAATAAAGGCTTCGCGCAAACGAAAGAAAAAAAATTAAGACCGAAATGAACGAGAATGTCTTCTCAATTACGGACCGATCGTTGCGAAGATCGAACGTCTACGAAGATCGGTTGTGATGCATGGCACTACGTTTTTTTTTTTTGCAAACGTATAGCTTTGTGCAGCCTATTCATAAGAGGTAATAGGGTACATGATTTAAAAAAAAAACAAAAATAGATAATTAATTTTACATAATATGCATTAAGAGATGATGAATTAAATTAATTTAAACGATTTAAAAATGATATGTACCCTCGATCTAAGAGGCTGGTACTAGGGTAGCATAACTGCAGAGGAGGTATCACTACAGATTGGTAGGGGCTGTTATGGGCGAGGGGTAAAGGAAGAAGGGGGTATTAAACGAGCGTAGCGAAAGCTTGCGAGGCGGAGTCGGGCTGACCGGAAGCAGGCGGGCGCCGCTTGCGTCCGTACTGCCCGATGAACGAACCGTCCTCGTTCATGCCCGCTGTAATATCATGCGGACATACACAGACATTATGGTACATGCTCAACAGAAATAGGAAATCACAATAAAATGGCAAATTAAAATAATGTTGGTTTACAAATAATGATAAAACGCACAGAACACAAATTAAAAAAAAACATGCGCAAAAATGACAAAGAAATTTAAAATACATTCATGCTGCATATTAGGAAAAAGTAGAATTACAATCGAAAACGTGAATGGATGAAAATAATATGTAGTAGTTTCGAATTTTCGGAGATTTACACTTGATAGCAAAATATCTGCACTTGTTCAAGCTTAAAACTCAAGTTTCTCGAAATTAGAATTTTTCGAATTACATATATCCTTCATTCATGTTTTCAATTAATATAAATGGTTCGTACCTGTTTCTCCTTCGCCGTATTCAGCCATAGAGTCGGTGTCGCTCTCTGGGCCTGGTTTCGTACCGCTGCTCATGGAATGCCGCGATTTATTGTCCAGTCTGCCAAATACAAATAAAGCTTTTTTAACACAAATCAACGATTAACCCGTAAACCTATGACTGTTTAAATATTCTATTTATTAAAGAATAATAAAAAATCTAATTGTTTAAATATTTTACTATCACCAATTCGTTTTCATAACTCCAACATAAAATGAATATAAATGATAAATCTTCAAAATATATCTATACTAATGTTCTGAAGCTGAAGAGTTTGTTTGTTTAGTTGAACGCGCTAATATCAGGAACGACCATTACGAATTGAAAAATTTTTTATGTGTTAGGTAGTCCATTTATCGAGGAAGGTTATATATTACACCATGCTACGACCAATAGGAGCGGAACGTCAATGAAAAATGTCGCAAACACGGGAGGTATTTGGTGGTTCGGAGGCTTTCATAAAAAAAAAACAACATAACAACCATAAACATAAATTTGAATTTCTGAAAAAAAAAAACTTGGCTGTATACAATTCATCTTAGGCTAAAATAGAAAAAAAAAACTCTGGCTGTATACAATTTATCTTAACCCAAAAAAAAAACTTTGGCTGTATACAATTAATCTTAAGCCAAAATACAAATTTAGACTAGGCTATATGGACTAGAGGCTGATTTACACGTATTAAGTGAATAAGTAGTTAACTAAATTTTAACTTAATTTTAAGTGACTTATATTTAAGTATCTGTCCAAACGTATTTAAGTAGATAAGTAGTTAAGCTCTTTAGTTCACTCAAGATGGACAATCAACAACGCAATGAAGTCGTGAATTCTGTGCTTAAATTTGTTATTAATGAGGTCTTGGACGAAATAAAAGATGAAATAATTAAAGAAATAAATTTTTTTCTGTTCCTGAGAATATGTTGACCTTATGCTCTTAATTTTTAATTCTACTTCCTTCGGGCCGAAGTGATTAATATCCATAGCTGACGCTATATCAACCATCGCCCGTTCTTTGGCTTGTTTGTTCCTAAAATTAGCGCTTCTAATATTCCATAAACATTCCCTTTTAAGTACTCTTCGACAAACTTCAGGGTCATTATTTCACTCCACTTCGACATAATAATAATGAATTAATTAATTCAATAATAATTAAAATAAGCTCACGTCTATAGAAAAAATTTGGTTCTATTCAAAAAATGGCGCGGAAAACTTATGCGATTTACTAAATTTTATCTGTCCAAACAGATCTGGATGCAAGCCCCGCCCACCTACTTATTCGAAAAAATAGAAAACATTCTAATTTAGTATTTAAGTAATTAACTAAATTTTAACTTGCGACTTGCTACTAAATTTTCTGTTTACACGTACGGAATCACTTAAAATTAAGTTAAAATTTAGTTAACTACTTATTCACTTAATACGTGTAAATCAGCCTTTAAGCCAAAATAAAAAAAAAACCACAACTAACGGGTGCGTGTACTCGTGGAAGGCGGCGTCGGGGCAGTCTGCGCGGCCGTGCGCCAGCTCGCGGTCGTGTACGTCGTACTTGCCGCCGCGGTTGCGCCGCGCCACGCACACCAGCACCAGCACCAGCAGCAGGAACGCCAGCGCCACCATCACGCCGATGAACCAGCCCGCTGTGGCCGTCGCCTCCTCGCGCGGACGCACGCGGGGGTCTACAACACAACCATATATGTGTTAAAATTAATATCAAAATAATATAAAATTATATACATAGTATAGAGTATAGAGTCATTCCTTTACTTAATAACTGCTACTTTTCTTTTTAATAACATGTGCAATTAAAATATTTAAAAACCACGTATTTTTATTTAATTTACTAGATGCTATATTCATGGCCAAGTGTTTTCTTCATCCTGTAAAGTTGTCAAAATTGAAATAGTACCGGTTGCCAGTTCGCAGTCGATAAGTTAATTATAATTCAATATTTTTGAGAATGGTTTTAAAATAAGTAAGTTTTGACCAAAACTGAAAATTCTTACTTTTAATATTTTAGTTAAGTTAAACTCTTTAAGATAAGTCAGACTTAATATGTTATTAAATTTGCAATTTATGCTAAAAGTAAAATATCAGCAATATACTTTACATGAAAATATTTTATATACTGTAATATATAATCAAATTACGTGAACAAAGCCATGTTTCATATGAACAACAAGCATGATATGACACTTATTGTGTAAGAAAGAAGAAAATATTATTTCGTAAACAAAATATTATTCTATCACAAAAACCTTCGACTCACCAATATTAGTATCAACAAGTTTAGCTTCACTAGTGCTGAAGTACTCTCCATCGTGAGCCGTCACCTTCACCTCATACTCTTGCCCCGGTTCCAATCCCGTTAGAATCACATAATCGTCTTCTGTTACTTCGTTACTTTGCAGCCACTCAGGGTGACCCTTCAACCTGTACCAAGCTATAAAATGGCTGCCAGAATGTCCCTCTAAGGAAGGTATCCATCGGACCAATATATGAGCAGTTCCTTCTTTAGCCGGCAAGGTGCTTGTCTCAAAAACTGGTATATCTGGTACAGCGTTCACCATAGCTTTAGTTGTTTGCTCTACATAATACTTGTCTCCTTCACCTGCTTTAGTTTTCGCGCGTATTTCAATTCTATACTTAGTGTTAGGTTCCAGGCCTGCCAACTTTGCGCGGTCGAATTTGGGATCGATTTCTTTCTTCCTTTCTTGCAAAGGACCCAAGGCGGTACCAGTGACTTTTTGGTAGTATATCTTATAACCAGTGAGGATGCCGTTTTCATCTAATGGTTTATCCCATTTCAAGAGCATAGCTGATGAGCCGATTGGGTATGCTGTGAACGATCTGACAGTTCCAGGTTTACCTTCTGGTGTGACAAAGCTGAGGCTTTCGCTTGGTGGTCCATTGTATCTTCCGTTGTATACTAGTATTCGGGCATTATTTTTCTTGAACGGCTTGAATTTCGAGACTAAAGCACTGGACGCGTCTGCTTTAACTAGGATTTCTTTAGGCCTGTCCTCTTCCCCGTCGATCCAGGTTTGTATCTTGTAACCTTTGAAGTGTCCTCTGACGGATTCAGCGGGTACCGGGTTCCAGCTGAGTAGGGCAGTAGTGCCTGTGGTCACTTGCACGAGGGTGAAGTTTATGGGGGCTTGGAGGGGAACGTCTTCACCGGACCATCCGATCACTTCTACTGGCGCGACGTTTGAAGTTCCTTTGGAGTTCACGGCGATAACCTGTCGGTAAAAAGGTGAAAATTTGTAAACAAATTTGGAATGGTATTTTTAACTCTCGTTAATTTAACGTAATTTTAATAAGAATTAGTTATATGTAACGTCATCTATTGACATTTATTTGAAGCATTTTTTCTTTGTTCGTGCAAAGACACCATGGTATTATTGTTTGGGAAAAATTCTAAAAATTATAGATTCAACCTATGTATAAGATTTTCCAAAAAAATATTCAATGTAATATGATTCAACTAAATTAGAGGTTTAAGATTCATTTATTTCTCAAAAGAATACAATTCACTTACTGAGAAACATTACTTTTAAGTACGTACGTAACATTATAAACGGGCAGCTAATAACTTTAACTTTTATAAAAATAATAATACATTTGCGGGTAGTACAAACTGTTTTACCGATTAGAACTCGGAATAAGAATACTGGAAGTGGTTTTAAGTATATTACTGAACTTTTGTTATAGTTTTAAATTATAACTTGAATAATTGATTTTTTTTTATTTAGTGTATTTATTTGCAATATATATTTTTAATTTCTTTTTATAAGATGACATAATTATAATTTAAAATAAAGCATACAAAGGTTATTTAGTGTAATAAAATACCTTGATCTTGTACGGCTGGAAGGTTGGCGTGTCGGGCACCAGGTACTCCGTCTGCCGCCAGTCCAGCACCTGCGCGTCGCTCCAGCGGTGGCCCGAGATGTTGCGTCGCCATGACACCGAGTAGTAGAAGCCTGGACCGTTGTGCTCGATTTGCGGCATTTTCTAATGACAGGTAATTATGCGTTTTAATAATCGTTTATCTATACTAATATTATAAAGCTGAAGAGTTTGTTTGTTTGGTTGAACGCGCCAATCTCAGGAAATACTGATTTTTTTTTGTAATGTATAGTCCGTTTATTGGGGAAGGCTATAGGCTATATTATATCACGTTACGACCAATAGGAGCAGAGCATCAAGGAAAAATTGTGCAAAAACGATAATGAGGGCAAACTATCTACTTAACTATCTTTCATAGTTATCTATAACATAAGGTAAGTTATGAATGCGTTGCCGACATTTAAGGGATCAGACAACTCTTAAAAAGCCCCATATTACGCTTAGAGGATATACGAAGATAGAGGAATGGTATTAGTATATGAAAATTAATAGTCTAATATATAAAAATCTTGTGTCATTGTGTTGTTGTCGAACTCCTCCAAAAAAGTCTTGATCAATGTTTAAGTTTTTTTTGGATATATTCGGTAGGTCTGTGCATGGGTCGTAAACATTTTTTTTATTTCCTAGGTGACAAGGGTGACCTCTCCAGATTTTAATATTTTTATGATCTGGCATCAAAATATACTAATTAGCCTAAATATTAATCCTTCTTCCACCGATCAATATTTTTAATAGTGATTACAACACGAGCGGAGCCGCAGGAATTGCTAGTTATATATAATAATGGCTTTATAGTATATCCTAATACTAAACTTTAAAATTGTAAAATTGTATTAATCCTAAAATCATCTGAAAGTTTAAACGTACATAAAATAAAATAAACACACGAAAAAATCCGAAAAAAGTCACTTTTCTTTAAAATGTAAAATATCCGTTTAAGTCTAATAAAATATTACGTTATAAACAAAACAAAAACCCCACTTACCGACCAAGATATAACCATATTCTTAGGGTCCCGGCCCTTGCCCTCCACGTTGTCGGGGTTCTTGTAGGGCACGTCGGGCTGCGTGGTACATACGTCCGAGTGGGACGAGGGGGCTGACGGACCTATCTTGTTCCAGGCGATAACCCTGAACGTGTATTAAATAAATGGTATAAAAATCATTAAATATAACAGATGAACATGGCAACACTAATTGTAACTTCTTAATTTTATAAAAGTTGCAGTCAAAACATAAAAAATATATATTAAAGCAATAGTATAACATCCATAAGAACAATTTTTAAAATTTATTAGTCGTTCCAAACTATTTATTGTTCAGACGCCGTCATTAATAACTATTATATGATAATTTTTTAAATGTCTAAAATTACTCTCTCGTATGATTGTTGTAAAGCATTTTAAACATTAATTACTAAAAATCGAAATACTCTTGGACACACATTAATTTAGGACTGCTGAGGCCAGTCTCATACAGCGCTGATTTTCAGTATATAATGCTATATATAATGGTATAATTCGCGTCATGTAAAAAGAACGCTGGCTGTTAAGTTGCGCAGAGGCGATTTATCGGCCAATTTGGTGGTAAGACGCGGGGCACGGGACGTCAAGGATCGCGCCGCATGCGCACCGGCTCGCTATTGGTTCGTCAGTTCAAAATACCATCGCGCACACAAAAGTTATTAATTACGAAATGATTTTATTTAAAAAATTAAAATAAAATATTTATGACGTTATAAAGTTATATTTTTTTATAAAGAGAGAGTCTGATAATAATGCAGTGAATAATTTAAAAAATATATTAATCGAATTAATTATTTTTTTAAGTAGATTAAACATTCTACACTGAATCAATAATATTTTATTAATTAATAGAATTCTATTTAATGACATTCTATCTAATATATTTTTCAATGTACCAATAACCAATATACGTCGCGAGCGAAAGGCTAGTTCAAAAATAAAAGAATAGCCTTAGTAATTTCGTTTGCGAATGTACCCATGCGCAAACACATCCCCTACCACTTTCTTCCAGCGTTCTTTTTACGTGACGCGAACTGTACATGGGTAATAGAGACTCACCGGAAGGTGTAGTTCGCCCAGGGGCTGAGCTCGACGGCCCAGGAGGAGTCGATGGCGGGCACGGCGTCGCTGGCGAGGTCCCAGGAGTCGGGCGTGAAGCTGGTGTTGTACTGGATGGAGAAGCGCAGCAGCGGGGCGCGGTTGTCCCCCATCGGGTGCCAGCGTAGTGTTGCCACCTTCTCGCCGCACGAGATACCGTCTAGCGCCGGCGGGTTCGGCTTGTCTGAGAAACAACTAAGTTACTCAAATTGTCTACTTTCAAGATGAGCGCGTTTTAGTTTTTTTTTGGAATTTTTTGGCGTCAACAAAATATGAAAGAAATTTTATATGATTTAGGCATCTTTGACTTTCAATTTATGCTATAATAAATCAAATTTTATCTTTTAGTCCAAAAAAAATAAAAAAAGCAACTTATCTAATTTTGCCACATTAAATTATTGCGAGTATGTTGCAATTAGCTACTTTTTACCCGACTGCGCCAAAAATAAGAAACTATTTTTTGTATTACAACAAACCCAAACCTATTTTTAAAGAAAATAATGAACAATGAACATGCTTATTGAAATAACATCACAATATCAACTAAACGGCAAAACTATTCAACAGGTTATGGCTGTCGTAGATTACATTTATAATTATTTCTAAAACAGATTTTGATTCTATGGCTTGTATGATACACTTGATAAACAGATACTTCAATTAAATTTCTATGTATTGATTATAGAAAAGACTGACAGTGGCAGCCCAGCGGTTACGCGTCGCTTGGATAACCGAGTGATGCGGGTTCAAATTCGGATCTCGCACCTCTGATATTTTCATGTGCGAATCATTTATATCATGATTACCACTTGTCTTACGGTGAAGGAAAACATCGTGAGGAAACCTGCTTGTCTGAGAAAACCTAACAAGTTTTCGAAAGGCATGTGAAGACCGCCAACACGCACTAGGCCAGCGCGGTGGACTATGGCCTGATCATCCTCGTACTGAGGGAGGCCCGTGCCCAGCAGTAGGACGTTAAAAAGGGCTGATGATGATATAGAAAATACTGACCTTGCACAGTAAGCGTGGCTTGCGCGGAGGCCTCATCTATGGGCGTGCGTGCGATACAAGTGTATTCGCCCGAGTCCAGCTCGCTGGTGTCCGATATTAGCAGCGAGTAGTCGTTGGTCATCCGGAAGCGGGGTTGCCGTTCAAAGTCTATGTGCTGGCCGTCGTTGAGCCAGATGATCTCTAGAGGGAGGGACTCGTCTGCGTTGGCGTTGCAACGGAAGGTGGCAGACGCGCCAGCCGCCACCTCGTAGTTCTCCGGCTTGTCCGTTATCACTGTGCGTTCTGGAATTGTTTACAAGGTTTTTGTTAACAATCAGTGGTGCCAGATGGGGCTATTTAGCGCCAATGGGGCTATCTCTCTTACCGAAATATATACTATTAAATATAATATAAAGCGCGGGTGAGTCGCTACTTTAATAATAATATAATAGTTATAGTTCATTTATTCAATACGACTTTGAAAAAAAAGGTAATTAACTTTTACAATTCCAAATATACTTAAAAAATAGATAGTCGATCTATAAGGATTAGAAAATCGACGCAATCTATTTTTTTCCGTATTACTCTTTTTAATACAAACCAAACAAATATTAATTCTAAAATATGAATAAAAAAGTTATTTAATTTAAAAAAAAAACTTAATTTTGAACGCATTTTATGATTATAATATACTCACTCTTAACAGTAAGAGATCCATAAGCAGATTTCTCTCCAAATTTGTTCTTAGCATAACACTGGTAAGTACCCACATCCGTGTAAGAAACATCGCGAATAACCAAGTCGCCTTCAGAAGTTATATTGTACCTGTGAAAGGGGGATGAAAAATTACATTTGCTACTAGAAAAATTGTAGAGGTTGCATATATAACGATAACTTATTTGGTAACGCACTCGCTTGGATAACCGAGTGATGCGGGTTCAAATCCGGGTCTCGCACCTCTAATATTTTCATATGCGAATCATTTCATCAGGATTTCCACTTGTCTTACGGCGAAAACATCGAGAGGAAACCTGCATGTCTGAGGAAACGTTGCAAGTTTTTGAAAGGCATGTGAAGTCCGCCAACACGCACTAGGCCAGCGCGGTGGACTATGGCCTGATCCCCTTCGTAGTGAAGAAGGCCCGTGCCCAACAGTGGGACATCAAAAAGGGCTTACGATGATGATTTATTTGGAAGGCAAGTTAAAAGTATACCGAAATGGCGCTAGCGTAAAAAAAGCGTATGTAATGAAATTACAGTTGTAAACTGAGTGAAATGTGGAATATTCAAAAATTTTGATGACCTGAGTAGCGATTGAATCTTTTACATTATTAATGTCACTTTCACGCCATTTTCCCAAAGAAGTAAACTGATCGAACAGAAATAATAATACTAGTCTAAGTGTGGGTGTCGATACCACTAACCGCCTCACCACATCGCAACCGCAAAAACTGTTTTTCACAACAGATTCAAATACTATGCAAATATCTACGACATAAATAAGTTAACAACCTCTGACGTTTTGCTTCAACTAGAGGTTCTAAGAGTTGCAAATTTTCAATTTTCGCTCGTACTGTATATCGTTTTTATTTAAAGTTACATAATAATATGTGGAGCGTATGATGTATCAACTATCTGGTGTCCGTAACACAAGCCTCGTAGCTTACCATGGAATTTGATGGTGCTGTGTGTAATAATATCCGAACATATTTATTCATACTCTTACTAGTAATATTAAAACAATATCTGGTTCAAATTAATAATGCGACTTCACCAAATGCCTTAAGAAATGCATATTTTATACTCTATTACAGATATTAAGGCCTAAGTGAAGCGTGATTTTTTGTACATTTTGTACATTTATTGTATTTTTAATATATGTATCAAATATAATATTACCAATAAATAGTTGAGTATTAGAGAGTATCTCAAGTATCAATCAGGCCAGTTTTAATACGTTAGGGCGTGGGCGACAGAACAATGGTTGGAAGTTGGAACTATTTAGGTTGTATAATTAAATTAGTAATCGCACCAATGATGCTATTTCGGTTACATGAACCGTATTATTGTATTCTATTGTTCTATTTATTATAAATATATAATAATCAATTACGTTGTTATTACGTCTGTCAGTTCCTTCGACGCGTTGTCCTGTGGTTAAACTATTGTCTTACTCATTGTGCGTACAAATATATACGATATAAGTGCATTGTTTATTGTAAAATCATACTATTTTGAAGTGATAACTTCTTGTGGGAGGGTAAACCAATTTGTTACGTAAAGCGTTACGAATAAATTAAAATAAAAAAATACTAATAATTCTTCTTCTGACGGACGTCCCGAAGCGCACACTTTTTTATTTATTAACATTTTGTTATTAATTCTTTAAGTTAAATACGTATTGTGTTATTAAGTTGACTGAATTACTTATTTCTTTCTTTCTTTCTTAGATAAGGATTTTGAGAATGCATCTTATTTCACAAATTATCATTAAAACATTAGTGTAGATATAACTTAGTAACTCACTTGCCCCCCGTCACATCCACCTCGTCCCGCATCCACCTCACGACGGGTGCGGGCGCGCCGAACACTCGACACTTCAGTACAGCTTCAGAACCGACTGCTTCAGTCAAATTCTCTGGTCCTTCTTTAATTTCAGGCGGAATGGCTAAAAAATAAAATCGATATTTAAATTTAAAAAGTAAACTTTATTTCAGTAATAATTTCA
Source organism: Boloria selene (assembly GCA_905231865.2). Taxonomy (NCBI): domain Eukaryota; kingdom Metazoa; phylum Arthropoda; class Insecta; order Lepidoptera; family Nymphalidae; genus Boloria; species Boloria selene. The sequence goes on from HG993132.1 coordinate 1,748,502, forward strand.
ACACTCAAGTCCATACTATAACGTAACAAAAAAAATGTGATGATATAATGATCAATCCACACGAAAAAGCTTTCTGTAGTATACATAATTTTTTTTCTGTAGTACACATACAGTTTTAATATACGCAGTATTTAAAAAAAAATATTTTTTATAATGGAAAAATAAGTACTAATAGAATATACCTTGATCTTCCAAATGCTATTTGTCAAAATGATAGATCGAGATGATTGCAAAATGACGACATGAGTCTAACAATTAGCAGTACAAATTAAAATTAAGGACATATTCATTGATGCAATATCTTTTGAGTTATGAAGAATAATTACAGCACATTCAGAATTATAAGGGATTTTGGGATTTACTTGAGCGCGGCCGATTAATATAAGGTAGGATACCTTACATATTGATAAGTACCCCCAACCAGTATGAACCTTTAATAAAGTGGGACTACACTCAGGCGAACTCGTCAAATTAGTAAAAAAACGATCATCTGAAATACTCGAATCCTTCAGATAAGGGGGATTAATTACTAACTGAGAAGTCAAGTCAAATTTGCTGATGATTTAAGCGTAAAAAAAACGATGTCTAGACTTACTCGAGCGCGGTTGATTTTTTATATTGTAATGATACCAGAATAACAAAAAATATTCAAAAGATTTCCGCAAGCCAATTTCCAGCTTGTTTGTAATAAAAAGTTGGTTTTGTAAATCAAAAATTCAACATCAAAAATATTTTAAAAAAAAAGATGAACAATTTAAAAAAACTACCCATGCGTCGATTCATTTTTTCTATTAATAACTACTAAATCTTGACATGTCATAGACATTTACGGACTCGGTTATAATTCTTAAGCCTGAAAATATAGTAGACAACAATGGTTCAACAATTCTACTATATGAACACATAGTAACGCAGGTACGTATGCTAAGTAAAGCATCCGCATTCGGCAGATTGCAGTGTGGGCGTAGGTACAATCCCGACCTGCGGATGTCCCTAATACTTCATTTAGACTCAGATATAGGTCTAGACTAATGCGAGGGATATAGTGACTAATTGAAATGTCTAAAAGTTTTATAGGTTAGCTTACATGCTAATACTGGGCGATTTATGTTTATTCCTATAGTCGAAAGTTTACACGAAGCATTCTGTCGACTAAAATGTAATCTTTGTATATACAAACTACACATGTGACAGTCCAGTAACGCTCTTACTTGGGAAACCGTGTGAAGCAGGTTCAAATCCCTGGTCACGCACGTCTGATATTTTCATTTGCGCAGTTCGGACCATTTACGAGTACAACATGACTATTCAGTTGTGGACTACAACCTGATCTCTTTAGTATAAAGGGAGGCCTATGTCCAGCAGTGGGACATTGAAAAAAGGGCTAAATACTATATATGCATTGTATCTACATTATACATTATATTTATACATATATCTGAAATTTGAATTCCTACTATAACTATGTAGTTTCGATATTAAGACGTACGAGCGTGTTAGTGAACTTGCTATGTTATTTACTATTTACTGACTAGATAATATTTTTCTTACCTAAAAGTTATTGCTGATGAAAAAATTCAAAATTGTTTATAGATTAGGTATGTATATCGCGAAACTAGACGCAATCTATTCGACGCGACGGGTCGTATACGTTACTCATGAATAAAACAGGCGTATTAGAATAGAATTAAGTGAACGTTGTTGTTTTAGGCTCTATCGGTAAATATTTAGCAAAGCTACATAATATATTATTTGAACCATATTGCTCATAATTTCATTAAATTGAATGGGCTCTTGAAATCTCAATATCAATTCATTAACATTAGAGCACTTTTCCTAATATTGACATTAATTTACAAAATTGGTAGTTAATTTGAAAAAGACCAATTGGGGTGGTATTAAGGGTTGCGGTGCGCGTGGCGCTTGGGGTTGGACCGAAATTGGCTTCGAGTGAAACGTTTAGTGCAACAATAACGAGCCGTTTAACGTAACCGAGCGCTTTGCGAGTTTCAAAATACTTGGTTAAGGCTGTTGAGAAGTACTAAGTAATAATAAGATTTTTTTCATATATATAGTAATTTTTATCTAAATTCTTGATACTTTCGCGCAAATAGCAACCAATATTTTAAAGATTTACATCGCTAATGTTCATTTGATCGACGTGAGTTATATTTATGTGTTTCACACAACAGTTATTGGTTTAATATGCCGAAGGGATACGTAATGTTCCTAAAATATACGTTTACGCAAACTTTTATAAACATTTGTAAAGCTAAAGAATGTAATAGATGTATAATAGGTAACGTTAAGAAATTTAATTTAATTAAAACTTCTAAGCATTCTTTAAAGCAAAATGTAAACACGTATGGCTTCTTAAGACTAATATATGTACTTAAACATTATCATAAAAATATTGCTTTATATTCCTTGAAAGAGACGTTAGGACGGACCGGTTATTATATATTTGTCTCTTTTTAACTGCTGGGCACGGGCTTCCCTTCAATACGAGGGTATCAGAACATAGTCCACCACCACAGTGGCCTAGACCTAGGCCTAGTGCGGTTAGGCGAACTACACGTCTATCGAAAACTTACTAGATTCTCACAGACATTGAGATTCCTCACGATGTTTTCAGTCAGACAAGTGATAATGATGTTGTGAATGATTCGCACATGATGAATATCAGAGATGCGTGACCCGGGATTTGAACCCGTTTCATTCGGTTTCCCACCTACCAACAAATTTGGTTACCACTGCTAAATTATCCATGTCATATTAAACGTTTCGTACTGAACGTACCTACGCTTAGGATAAATAAGACCAAACAAAAAACCTACACGTAACAGGATCGATAACGAAACAAAGGTGTGAAGGGTGGATGAACTTCAAAAAAATTGCGCCCTCGAGTGTAGCCGCACCCGAATTCCGATATTCGGGGTAGCAGATGATTCATACACGTGATCTCATTCGATTCGGCAAGAATTTACAGCTGGACGGATTTTTTCTAATACACAGATGTATGTGATACGTAATAGGGGATATAGCTATTATAAAGGGATTCTTAGATCAATCGTAGACATTTTTTTAGTATTGGTTAATGTTTTGCTTAACATTTGATACAATTGAGATTGTAAGCGTAACAGACAAAAAGTAGGGTGAAAAATTAAACATTGCGAACTCATTTTTATGGGGCGGGCCTTATGGTATATTTTTTCGATTGATTGACGAGATGCCAACGTATCTGACAAAAACACAATTAGATGTTTTATATATTAGACAACATTTTATAATATGATATTTATTAATTACAATGAACTAAACTAGTAGTAGTAATGTCGCGGGAAATTCTTAGTAGTTATGTGTTACAAACGCCATTTTTTGCTTTACATTCCTAATTCAATATTAATTAATAATGTACTATTTCAACTTTTAAGCACATGTTACTCAAATATTACGATAGGACAGACAATAATAAATTTAGATACTAACGACATAAAGGACAAAATCTTTTGGACAGTTTTTAATACTGTTGAATTAGAAGTGACGATATTGTAACGATTACGTGCTGTTGAGCTAATAAAAACCGACAAATGGCTATTTAAAATATGATTAGGGCCAAAGGAAATATTTTTTACTATGATTAACATTATGTAATACTTCCAGAATTTCTATACTAGTTAATTTTAATTTTATTTTTATTCGTGACTTTTTCAAATTTTAATTCGTAATAAACTATTAGAGAAAAGTCTAAGTTAGGTCATTTACTTGTGCATGTATATTTTTAAACATATCTTTTAATATTTACCAAATATATAAATATTCCTCGAGGTCTAATAGGTATTTAATGAAAAAAAATCGATTATAATAAAGTTTGCTAGCTCAATTTACAAGTCGGCTATCTCCGTTTGAAGTACACTAAAAACGTTATAATTTCAATAATATTACGAATTTGGAAAACACGAAATTTTCCATACTTATTAATAAAAACAGTATAAAAATATTATGAAAATATATAATTAAGCCTTTAAAAAATTACTCAGATGGAGTTAGCCGATTTGCGAAGTAAGGTTTAGAGTTTTTTCTCTTGCATTTATATTTGCTTTTGTTTTTTATAACATCTCATAATTATTATAGAAACTTACTTAAAATAGTTTTCGTATCTACTTAAATAAGTCTAATTTATTTATCTGTATAATAGTCACGTGACAAAACGTAGTTAAGTTATCAAAAGTCAAAAGTTGAAACAAACGTTCGCTTTGTGCAGGAATAAAACATTAAAGGGTACCTTGGACCAAGTCTTTGATCTCAAGGCTTAAACCAGAGTATGAAAATATTAATAGAAGTTACTCTGTCATCGACTTAGACTTAACTTTTCACTTATAACATAACTCATTTAAGTTTAAATTAGCAAACATTTTGACGTCGCTTTAACGTTAAATTTACGCATAGTGGTTAAATGTCATCATTGGTTTAATATATCACAAACAACAATAATACGAATCAATGAAACTTCGTGTGACTCACGAACCGGACCAAGGCAATGTCACTTTATTCTTGATTCAGTAAATGTAAAGATTTAGACAGCATCTATTTACTCTTTGATTCGACCAATACCACTGTGAAGGTTGACGATTTATTTTAAAATTAATAATTTCCTCCATTATCATTCATACTGTGTTAAGCCGTAGTTTATCAGTTAACTAAGACTATTATTGTAGGTTCGATTTTCGATCACAGATCTCGAAACAAATACACGTTTGACATATTATTTGTAAAGATCCGTAAAGTATAATTTCTTAAACTTTTATAATTATATACATTATTAATATTCCGCCTAAACGTCGAATCATTCACAGTGCTCTGTATAATCAAAGCCATAGCCTATAACGCCCCAGATCCAAACAAGTACAGTGCACAAACACCATTAAGTACCTACATAAAACAAAAAAAAACAAAACATCAAACAAATACTTACATTGCACATTTATATACACATCCTTGTACACGTATCCGTTGGAATTGGTCGCGTTACAGCCATAATTTCCGGTATCCTTTTTCTCTAGATCGGTGATGACAATAGAGTTGGACGAAACTTGGCGTCGTGGGTTAAACTCTGCTTGCTCTATGGGCTTGCCGTTGTGCACCCACGATATCTGCGGCTCGGGAGTACCGCCCGCCTTACACACTATGACTGCCACTTCACCTACCGCCAGGTTTTGGTACTGGGGTTCCTCGATGAAGAACGGTGCAGCTAGAAAAGAAAATAAAAAATTAGCACTATTCCTGACCTTGTAGATTAATCATAATATTTAGATAAGCCTATAAAGAGTATATTGATTAATATTATTTTATCGTTTTAACCCCTAATTGTATATTTTAGCCATTTTTGCAACCATACACACGACAGTAACGAGACTAAAAAGAAACGATATTTGTAACCCCCAAGCTCAAGCTCGAGGGTGGTTTCTATCGGCGTAACGAATGGGTCTATAAATATTAAACTGAGGGGGGAAATCACATAAATATGAAGGTATTTTTTTATATAATCACTTTTAAAAACTTCTACTTTGCACGCATTTTCGCTTTGTTCTTACACGCTTTGGACTAAAATGTGGAATAGAGCCATCGTGGCATGTTCCCCTCGTCGACAGTGCTCGCGTGCGAAGCGTGCATGCTATACCCCTAAACAATATCAGTGACACCTTAATGTTGAAAAGATTTTCTCGTTATTATTATTTCTCCCCCTTTTTTAAGCAACTTCAGTGAGTAAACATCATAAATCGGAGTTTTCCATTACCTAAGGGTTCCTCTGAAAATGCGATATAAAAAACCACCCTCCAATTACTTAACACTAATCTAATTATATCCTTTTTTAAATTATTATATTCGACTATAAGAACAGAGATAGAATATTCGAGTCAGTATTCGAAATAACAAACAAATTAAAGCTAAATAGGAAATAGCATAATTCGGGATGTCGTAAACGAATCAAGTATCTTCATTCGGGCAGTGCTAACTAAAATTAATAACCAAGTATTATGACCAATTTGTACTTTTTATATTACTACTATAACTTTCACCTGACATTTGACCTTGGATATGTCATTATTTGTAACACAAGCGATTCATCCTAACTTCGCTCGTAGCTACTTTTTAACACTTTGTATGGAATAGAAACTATAGAATTTATTGATTTAGTATTCCTTACTTGAGAGATGATTGATTGCCCATACGAACTTGCATCCCCCTATTCACTACCTAAAATGATTATTTCCGGGATAAAAACTATCCTGTCTTTAAAAGGGGCCCTTATCCAATTATATACCTCAACTAAATCGGTTCAGTAGACATAGATTGGTTTATCCATTACAAACAAACATACAAACTTAATATTTTTGAATAGTATTAAAGACCGTTATAAAAATGCTATATTAACAAAAAAAACAAATTTCTTATTGAAAATACTTGAGTCAATATGAAGCACACAGATTGTTGACTTATCTCGTACCCGATGTTTATTTATCCCACTCACAACAGTTTGTAATCCGTCAATTGCGTGCACGTTGCGGAGTTATTCGCGTGACACAATTACAGCGGCGTGCTGACGCGTAACTGCATGCACCGGCAATTGATATAATACGATTATGAGATAACTTGGCTCACGATCGGACATTGTATTCAGCCCTTTTCAACCCACTGCTGGGCAAGGGTCTCCCTTCAACGAAGGGAATCTGGCCATAGTACTGATCAAATGCGGGTTGGTTACGGGACTTCACATGTCCTTCAAAAACTTGGGTTTCGCGTAAGCAAGTGGTAATCATGTTGAACATGAATCGCATATGAAAATACCAGAGGTGCGAGACCCGAATTTGAACCCGCTTCGCCTATCGGTTATCTAAGCGAGCACTTTACCACAGTGCTGTCTTTCCGATCATAATATGAATGCACTTCTAATTATGCGTGAACCATTGAAGAGTTTTCTACAACGTTATTAGATAAATGAAAGCGGTGCAGCCTCGTTGTATGACAAAGGCGTTCTATTAACGCCGGGACAGAAGTTCAACATGCAAATTTTTCATACGCGCAATGCATATCGATCGAGGACATTTCCCTGGATCTTGCGTATAAATTACTATCGTGATATTTCGCTATCTATACATTTGTATAATAAAATTATAACTTAGACGAATCCATATTGAAAAATCTGTTTGAAATATAGGTAGTTACCTATTTTGATTTAATTTGGTATATAGCCGTTTATTCTAAATAACATGTAGGATACTCCTAACTGCGGGAAAATATCTCATCTCTGAGAAATGTATTATGTAAACTAACAGTTAAAATGTAGTTAGCATTGAACTCGAGTGGAGCAAGGGTGAATCGCTAGTATATACTATAAAATTCGCTTAGTATTTACTTCAATTTCGCTCAGGTATAACAATAGGGACGTCGCACTTATTAAATCATAAAACACGTCCGGAATGCCATAATTTGATCGTACAAAAATGCGGTGCGGTCTTTTGTCCGAAAAATTTCCGCCCTTATAAGGTCATCTATGTCCTCAATTGGATGTATTAGAGTCATTCTTCCGGACCATATTACAACTAAATTACTGGAGGCGTATATAAAATGATGTATCATAATATGAGGTTTATAGATAATACGAAGAAGAATATTTATATTTTATAGCCTCAGTGTAACTAACCATATCTGGTCTCAAGCAAACACATCGCAATCATTAATGGCTTCACAATCAAATTTATATACATACAATTAGGTAATCTTATATTTAAGCACGTCTTTTTCTTGGAAAGACATTAAGTTATAACGCTTAGTACCTCTAGTATATGTACATTGTGCATTTTATTACACCAAATCGAATTATATTTCAAGGAAAACTATATTTTTTTCATTCATTACACTCTTGTTACCTTAATTTTTCAAAACCCAATTTTTTTTTTAATTTACAGTAACAAAAATATTAGATTTTTATATTTGTACAGATAAAATGGATTTTTGGCTTTTTTAAAATAAAATATAAATAAATCTAGACATTAATTTAAAGCACTCTTTAATTTTATCGTGGTAAGCTTGAGTTATTTTACCAGATAGTTAATTCACTACATATATTTACATATGTAACTTTAGAAACATACATATAAACACATGGGTTCGGGGCTCGAACCCGCGACCGCTGGCACCGCAAGTATTCACTACAAACTGAGCCAAACGTGTTGCCACTATGTTATATAACAATAAAATGAACATTGAAACCGCTTTCATTCAAATAGTCCGCAAATTATCCGTTTGGATAAATAAACACTGACACGACAAAAATCACAAAGGACACGAAATAGCATGAGCAGTCTGTCTGCCCTTTCATTTGTAAGGTAGCGTAGGCGTAATTTAGTCTATATTATGATCCCTATAAATAGGCGAGCTTGTATAACGACGCTCGAGTATTACGCCCGAGTCGTCAGCTGGTAACATGAAAGCTTTACGCGAAATAAATAACTACGTTACGATATATATACATAAGTATGTATGTACGTATGTACCTATATGAGGGCGAAAATTTTAAAAGGGCACTTGTTTAAGGTTGCTTGGACATAAGATTTTTCTTGCAGAGAAATTTTTCAGTGGTGAACTCAAGATTATCCATGACCGATTTTGTATACCGTCTGCTTGGCGCGGGTCGTTTAATTTCCGTTAGGCAATTTAAACTTGATTACTCTACAGTGTGCAGTATGATTAATGATTTTATGTAAAATTTAAAAATTGTAACTTTGAACAAGTGAAATGTATGGGGTGTACGTAGATTTATCGTCCAGGACTGCTGATTATCACTTTCCCAACTTCATTTTCGTATAAGCTCGAATGTATTCTTATACATATATTATAAAAGTAAATAAATACATTTTAAAAGTTTCAAACAAGTACGTCGTTTTGGAGTAAGTCTAACGGTCTTCCAAGATTCAATTATAAAATTAGTGGAAGGTTATATAAGCTTGTTATAAAAATAACTTATCAGATATTTCTTAAACTTATTACATTTTTTTTTAATTAGGTAAAACGTTAACTAACACTAGCTTTTAATATAAATCCTAAGTTTATATTTCTCTTGGTGTACATTTATAATTAAAGTTCGTCCAGAGTTTGTAAGTATCGAGTCTCACCGAGAATTCTGATTAGTTTATAAGCATACTTCAAAATTTCCTCCCTTATTCACTACGCATCTTATAACAACGTAAATTGTTATCGAACTAGCTCTCAACTGCGAATATGAAGTACGTCTGAGTGTCTTTAAGTCTAGTCCTAAAACCTTTCTACTTAGTAAGTAACGCAAATGCTTCTTAATAGTTGGTGATCTATCACACAGTTTGTTTAAAGATATATTCATCATTTATTACAATTTACAAGTACATATATTTTTATTATTCTGCTTTAGTTCTCATATATTATTGAATAAAATGTCATTTAATGTTCAAATTGACTATATAAATTGAAAAGAGTAAATTTAAAATTATGAATAAATAATATAAGCGAAATCTAAAGCCAGTGTGTATAAAACGAAAAAGCTTTCCCGCCGTACAAAATGCTATCCATCGTTAACGGTTGCTAAGCTTTCCTGAAGCAACTTTCGCTATTAGCTACGGCTTAATGGAATACGACTTTTTTTTTGGTTTTAAACATTAATAAAAAAAGTATGTAAAGTGTATTGTGTAAAATGAAAAAGTCATGTCTTATTAAATTTATGCTAACAGACTGAATATTATAAAATAAAATTAACATTTCTATCCGTTCGAGCTATAATATAAATATTGTTCTTAGATAGTACTTAATATAATAAAATTTTACTGACTCGAATATGCACATTTTTTTTCATATTCAAATACTCATTTTTTCGATACTAAGTTCGAAACTATATTTTTTTATTTTTTTGTGTATGTTCGTCTGTACGACGACTTTCATATCCGGAGAGCGATTCCTGTAAATGGCTATTCTAACCTAGAAACTCTACCCTAAATCTAAAGAAAAAGTCTCACAGGAATGGCGGGCGTGTCTACTAGTTTTATAACATTGAAACTAAACGACATACGAACAAGAATACGATATAAAAATGACTTATGTATAAACAAAATGGACTCACCTTCAACGTTCAACTGTATAGAATACGATTCAGCAGTGCCCACACCATTGCTTACTTCACAAGTGTAAGTCCCCTGGTCCTCATACCCCGTTCGCTTTATCACCAATGTCTTCCCGTAGTTGTCTTGAGTTACCCGCTGCGAGGATATTACCGGCGACCCATCCTTCAACCACACTACTTGAGGCAACGGCCTGGTGGAATAATGGAGAACTTTTCAGAAAAATACCGTAATCTGTATGTTACATATCTATATAAATAAAATTAAAATGTTGTTTTGTATAAAAAATGGAAAATTTAACTGAAGCCTTTAAAATGAAAGAACTAAATGTATCTTTTCTATAGAACTTTTGCGTGAATTCAAACATAACAAATTTATTGAAGGCATAAAAGTTTGCGAACACTATATCAATTAGCTAGTTTGATATATTTAATATTCACTCTTAAACACTTTTAAACGTCGCTGTATGTTTTGGATTAACTATTATTATATATTGTTTTTTTAACACAAAAGAATTCGAACCTATTATAATGCACACTTCCGAGTCCTCATAAATTGTTATATCTGATAAAAATATGTCAAGCAGCTCCTTAGAATACAATCAAAAATCATTCCACTTAAATCATATTTCTATAAGCAAAGTATACTAATGAGATATTCTTTAATTAGGATTGCTGTGCAGACTATATAGAGCCTATTGAAGGATATTATACAGCCGCACTATTACCACATAATAAAATTTCAACTGTACATAAACTATTTTTGAAAATCTAAAATCTTGTGGAGATGGCATTTTTATCGATACAGAAGCCGAAAATATATTTTTTAGAATTTTTGTCTGTGTGTCTGTCTGGGTATGATGTATAGGATAATTGTTACTGCAAGAAAAAATCGCTCCTCTGACAAATCTACACTAATCGTTATAACGTTCCTAGCGAGGAACCCGAGCAGAGAAAGGGTGAGTCGCTAGTTACAATATGAATTTGATATAAAGTACAATAGTGAACAGCGTTAAGTACGTTACCTTCACGTACCTGTTAATATGGTAAACTCTAAGTTTAACAACCTACATTTCATTATAAACAGCACCCATACTATGATTACTTATAGATTATGCATCATCGAAATGAATTCAATATTATGATTTAGTGCCTATAATTTTTATCATTGAAAAACACAATTTTCTAGAACATATTGTTATAAATAATAAATACTAAATACGATAATAGAAATAACAATAGGACGTGGTCCAGATTGTGTTATCCAAGGTTCTCAGGCCACAGGAATATATGATTTATTGTATTAAAAATAATAATACAGTCATTAATGACGCATTCTGTAGCGCCAGTAGTTGATTCATTGAATTCCGTACTTAATTACATCTGCATTGCAAATATCCAGGACAAGTACCCTAAAAGGCGACCTATTTGGCAAACGCGTCTCTATGAAAAAGCCAAGTGAATTGCTGAAAAATGCATTATAATATCATTACCCTCATTAAAAGTAGTTCAAGTATTATGTTACAATGTCCGCTTAAGATTCGCATGAATCTTGACACCAAATTAATGGTTCATCTCTACTAGAAGTTAACTGTCATATACTGTTCGGAAAAGATTTTTTATACAAACATATGTATAAGCAAAGGAAATATACGTCTTGTGTGCATAACAATAATCAAAGCCATCATTTAACAAGATGCGGGTATCAATCTTCATCAAATGAAAGAAATTTATTGAATTATAAGATACTTACGTCCCGCCGTAAATACAGTAGAGCTCCACTTTCTTGCCTCTCCATGCTTTCTCAACCCTCCTCGACGTGTACTGTTTCGTTGGCGCGTGCTTATTCAAAGCGGCTGAGGATCCGGTCTGTTGTACTATCAAATACACTTTATTGCCTAGTTTATATTCGTTTCGGAATACCGATTTGGCTGCACAAGTGTACGCATAATCGACACTTGCGTCGAATCGAGTTACGTTCGAGAACCAGAGGTTGCCCTCAGGGTCCAATGTCATGCGGGAATTGTTTATCGTCTTGAGCTGTCCCTGTTCGCCTTGTAACATCCAGTACACGTTGGGGCTCGGGTGGCCGTCGGGCGGAGAGCAGGTGAGTTTGAAGGGTTCTCCCTCCTGCGCCGTGATCGCTACTTGGGAGCCGTCAGTCTCTTTGAAGGAGTTCAACTCCGCTTTTCGTACAAAGACCGAATTCGAGGTGGCTGTTCCCCATTCGTTGTACGCGAAACATTGGTACTGGCCGAGGTCCTCGTCACGCGGCTTGCTTACAACTAGAGTACCGCGACCTGGTTGCTGTGAGATTCGATTATCGTAGCTCGTGTATTCGAAGGGCTTGCCGTTTTTGATCCACCGGTATCTGTGGAACAAAAATAACCAGTTACATATGACGTAATGGGACTGTCAATTTACTATAATGGGCGGTGAGGTTGCGCACTCGACACGAACCTGATTCCCATTTCATGATATCATAATTGTTCAAATAGTTCCGTGCAATTAACACCTAACTATCATTTTTTTTATTAAACATTGTTCAACAAACCGCGAAAGTAAATATTTAGGTGAAAAAATATACAACTAAAAACAGTTGAAATATAAAATATATTACTTGCAGGTCTAATATTTTTTTTGTTATTAACAGCATGTAGTAGGTTTACATAACTTTTTCTAATATGTCGTTAGTTTCCTTCAAAAGAATGTAACTTTTTTTGAATCAACACAATATCTGTATATACATATGACATTTATAATTATTAATTAATATTTATAGTATTCAAATATATGTACCTAGGTACTTATAGATAACATTTTATTTGTTAATAACAATCTACAAACAAGTGCCTAAAAATATATTTTTAAAATATGAAATAATCAGTAGTGACCCCGTCGTGACATACAACTTTGATATGAGTAAATAAAACACATTTAACGGTGACATAATATTTCCGATGTATACCTCTTGAGATGGCTGCGCTGAGTCAAGAGGTCTGATTCATGAATAATTTATCAGGCCTAGTAACGCACAGTACGAACTTCTCGTGCCGCATATGGACGCCTTGTCTTATGGCAAAAAGTTCAAAAGTTTTACCGATCAAATTGGGTAACGGCTTTGCTAAGAAAGAAAAGAGTTTTGATACCAAAATATTACATAAACAACTAATTATAATTCATAGCCGGATCATAATGAGTACCTATTGCATTTTTATCATTATTATTTTAAGTGAAACGTTGTACGGACGGTAAATAGATTATTATTGAATTTTTACTGATATGCTTCTTCTGGGTATGAATATATGAAAATAATATTAGTCCCGCTGAGTTTCTTTCGCCAGTTCTGCTCAGGTCAGAGGTTTCTTTTTTCCGAACTGGTGGTAGACTTATGACGTTCAGTAAGAAATTGTAACAATTTTTATGCTGGATAAAATATTTTGATTTGATATTACCATAATAGGTATATAACCTGCTACCATTCACTATCTAAACAACTTATACCATTTATCTCTCATATCCACACCTAGAGTTGCCAACCCTACTATATAATATAGTATCCTACTGTATTAGAGGCCCGAATACTATATTTCTGAAAAAAGAATATAGCAGGTGAACCTACTATATTTCAAAGGCATCAAACTCTAAGTAATAATATTTTAATTAAAGCTGATCTAATGGTATTTTGTTATATAAATTTAAATTGTAATAAAAGCTATGAGGCATTCTTTAAAAATAAAAATTTATTAATAAAGGCTAAAAGCAGCAAAAAATATTCTTTTAAGAAATAAAGTACCTATTTGGTACCTACTATATTTTTTCCTCATTTTTCGTTATCTACTATATTTTTATGGATAATAATTGTAGAACTACTATTTTTGACCGACAAAGAGTTGGCAACCCTATCCACACCTGACGTTAAGTCTATTTTTAACGTTCTATATAAAATAGCTTGAGTAATACCGGTATAACATACATACATATATTTTATACAAATGTGTATGGGATTTACAATCAAAGAAGTGTTTGTCTAGGGGCTATAGCAATCTATGGGAACAACGTTGCAATTTTATCCTCCCTTCGAATTCGGATTGTGTTCCACTCAACTGAACTCGTTACGGAGAAGTATGTGCAAATAGTCCTTCTGTGAGGGGAGTTAACTATCACGAAGAACTCTCAAGCGAAGGAGGCTTTTCATCTTTGGACGCAGTATAACGATTCTTGGGTGAATCTTCCAAATAATGAATTTCTAAGTTAGAAGGGGATTGCGTTTGTTTTGTACTATAAACTGGACACAATTCATTTTTTTATGAAAAAGTTCACTGTTAATTAAAAATATTTATGCTATGTCAACAATAAATCGATTTTGATGCACTCGTACACCCGAACATACCTTCGAACACTACATAGTCACGCTCACTATATTACATAATATTTTACTTTGAAAAATATCGCTAAGATAATCTATATTATTCTTAGATAGGAATATTTCAATTGAAATGTAAAACGAAACATTACAACACTTAAATGACGTCTTTGCAACGTTCCCAACGAAACAACGCCGCAAGCAGAATATGTATAAGATTGTCATCTCACCAGTCTGGAAATAGCAAGACAAAGGACAACATGCCATAATGGTGTGTTTTATATCAATCTCTTTTAAGCAGGAAAATTAAGTTTTACTTATAAAATATTTCAGTCAAAGTAAGTCAAAAAAATAATTCATAATAATAAATTAACTTTAAATTTTCTACTATCTCACTTTGGTGCGAACTTTAAAAAATAGGTAAGGAAATAGACCAAAATTCTTATTAAAGGTACGCTGGTGCCCCACATTTTCTGAGAACTTGTTGACATATATGTTAAAAGGGTCTTAACATACATAGTACATAACATACGTATATTTTTTCACTCTTGAAACATAATTGCTACTAAATTAATTAATTCTCTGTATTTTATTATAGCTTTGTCACACGCAAGTAAATTTTGAGTTAAAATTGTATTTATGCTAAAGTTTCATTGAATCATATTAATATTATAAAGCCGAAGAGTTTGTTTGGTCGAACGCCTTAATCTCAGGAACTTACTTGTTCGGATTGATAAAAATTTTTAGATTTTCCGTTTCCCCCGAGATTTCTTTTTCTCATTTTCATCTCACAATCTCAATAATAAGTAAAATCTAACAATCTATTTTCCGGTATTTAGTACGAGGGCGGAGCTGCGGGAAATGGTAGTATCATATAAACAGATACATAACATTCTAACGTGCACACCTAGTTGTTTGGTACTCGTATACTGCAAAATTAGCAAAGCTAGTCACACTCACTACACGCGGTGCGATGTTTAATTAACTAATGTATGAATTTACGCGTCCCACTAACCTAAAAGGAAAAGTATGTGTACCATACTGTGCCATACTCGTCATTTTAATTGTAGATATTTGGTAAAATATTATTTCGGTCCTTAAATAATGTTGACTCTATTTAACCGACTTCAAAAATGTGGAGGTTATTAATTCGGATATATTTTTTATAATATTTGTATAGAAACGTGACTTTTCATAGTGTTAAATATTAAAGTGAATGATTCATAATAATAGAAGAAACTTTTATACCTTCTCAATATTCTGTTTTACCTAATGCGATTAACAGTGATTCATAAGTAATAGTCTTTATGGAAAAAGCGGATTCGCGAATCCAATACGGATTAGGTCAAACAGTTTTTTTCGAATCTTTCAGTTTCTAGAAATGCGTGTTCATTTCTAGAAACCAAACTCACAATCTCGTCATCTCTACAATATTAAATATATAGAAAACTAGTTAATAATTATTCTGGACCACAATTGTCCTTCACCTAGGTCTTCAGTCGTTGCAATGTATAAAGTTTGCAATACACAATACATTGCAAGCAAAGGTGCAGGATGCGCCCACTTTGTCATCCGTGTCCGGAAACTGGGAAGCGATCTAGCGTTGTAAGAGCATTCGCTTCCCTCTACCTTATCTTATATGCACTTAATATCAGCTTTATATACGTATGTATTTCTACTCTTTTATCTATCCCTTTTAAGGTGTTAATAAATGAAGCCAAGTCTGAATTATTTTTATTAGATTCTACGTAATCGTTCTCCATTAGGTTTGTTTTAAAACCGTGGACTAATTTTGAGAGAAGCGTGATTAAAGAAAGGTGATTGACACACAAATTAACAGTTGATATTCGCCATTTTGATTATACATGATTGCCTATAACACGTCACCAACATTAATCTATTATTTAAATCGTTTAGCCGTTTAGTTTTTACACACAAAATCCGACATAAATATAATGGTCAAATACGTAGGCTTATTTAGGGTTTGCTGCAGTTGAGTAGTAAAATTCATATATAGTTCCAAATATATACTTGATAATATTAAATTGAGTACAACATAAACCTGAGATTTTTTGACAAGTTATAAATACATTGCAAGTAAAATAAAGAGAAAGAGAGTGTATCTGCTAATTTACGTTATTAAATAAATAGTATCAGAATTACTATCAAGAATACTCGCATCCGTTTGAGTCTTGCACACGGTATGCAGTACATAACATAGTTAAGGTGTGCGATAACTTTTATATATGAGAAGCATATGAATAGCTACATTATTATACTGCCTTTACAACTAAGGTCATCGATACATTTGTTAAGCAAATCATATAAGTGACATCATAGGACTATCTATTGACCTTGAGTCTTGGAAAAAATTGCAATTTCATTTTTTTTATCATTTTGATTAATTGGTCAAATTCCGTCAAACGAAGAAGACACAAAGAAGAATGGTCGGGGGCTGCCATGAAATGAGTTTAGCAGTTTTATTGTAACGTAAATAATTGGAGATTTTTAGCGCTATAATTACACCGTTGATGCCATGCCATCTACAGTGGAGAGCCTACCCTTAGAAGTTGATGATGATACTTATTTTTATTTATAGTGAAATTTAAAATAGTGATGGCAGCCCCCGACGGACATTATTATATCGTGTTACATTTATTTTAAAAGTCGGATCTTTTAAAATATTTTATCCTTTTTCAATTACTTTTTAACTGTCGTGGGTTTTTTCAAAATTTTTAATTTTGCTTTCAAACATCGTCTCACCCCAAACGCATATATCCGTTCCGTAGCGGGTAAAAAAGACAGCACAGTAAAAGTTGCATATTGCAATTTGCACTATGGGTATCGATATCGCCTAGATACAATTTCCAGGAAGAGATCAATACGCGCAAAAGCTAGAATAAGAGGATTAGATTCCGTTTACATTTCAGCTTGCGTGGTCGCATGAACGTCTTTGGGGTTGTTAAGTTCCGATCCCATTGACAGAATATGCTATATCAAGACATTAATGATATTGTAGATATATTATAGGTTCCACATGAGATGAACACACTTCATTTACTATACATACAATTATTGTCTGATTCGGAAACATACTATTATTAAATAAAAATGTATTTTTAATTAATAATTGAGTTATGTTTTACAATTTTTCACTATTTCTTTATGAATATTCAAAGAAACTAATTTCAAAAATCTACTAAATTTATAGCGTAGTAAACTAGTGGTTGACAAGGCTAGGTATGAAATTTAAGCCTTTCCAAGTTATAAATCCCTAGGAAGCGAGGGCTGCTCTGAAGTAATATGGCGGAGTGAAAGCTTACGTTGGATGGAAACTGCCATGAAAGTACAGTTTGCGAACAAATATTTTTCAGGTAAAAGTTTTCTACGTTTATTAAAAATATGTATTTCTGCACTTATTTGAAGCTAATGGTGTTAACTACGTCTAAATAGACTAAGAAACGAGGTATTAATCTATATAAATAAATATAAATTTTCGTTTATTCTGTATGTGTTCATAACTACACCAATTTGATTGTGAAGAAGCTCTAGTGGGCTATTCTGTTTACGTCTGTGAAAGTTTTCTGATTATTTTTTTATCAGGAATTATAATTTAAATTAGATTCAGAAATTATAATTTAAATTAAATAGAAAAATAATTATAGTATTTTTCTTTGGAACTTTGCGAAGCGAAGCGAAGCGAAGCGAAGCGAAGCGAAAGTAAGTAGGTACTTTTAAGACTAAAATTTTTACAGACTAAAAAGTGAGCTTTGCTTGCTTTTACCATTTCTTTTTACAAATGTCAAAGAGACGTTAATTATTTCACAGCTCTGTACAGGGTTTTCTATTTCTAGGAAAGTAATTGTAGCGTAATCCAATGCAGCAGTAATGAGCACCGAGTGAAAATAAGATCTTTCCGGATAGACCACACCGCGAATGAACCAAGCTTTCGTTTTATTATAATCTTGTTATTCAATTTTACTATACAGGTAATAATATAAAAAAAGCTTTGCATAATAATATTAATAAAAATAGCTTATGTCTGCGACATTTTCACCATAGATTTCGTGTAAAAATATACATCTTAAATAATATTAATTTTCATACAATTTTACAAAGGACCAAAAATTTAGTGTTTTAGTTAGTAAATTATTACTTATTATTTCAAATACATATAAAATTAAGCATTTGATATTAGGGGCTATCCATAAAGTACGTCACGCGAATTTTAGGACTTTTGAACCCCTCCCCCCGTCCTTGTCACAGGTGGTCACATTTTTATAACCCCCCCCTCCTGATGTGACGTCACACATTTTTTAAATTTATGTATGTATTTAAAAATAATCGAGAGAAAACAGCTATTTTCATTTTTTACTTATTATTATTAAATAATAATCTAATAAAATCAACATAAAGTCAATTACAACGCCGCTCTAGAAGTTAAATGACGTTGCATGAGAGATTATCGCATAGCGAGAATGCTAAATTATTAATAAATATAGATCAAGTTCGTAAATTTTTAAAATTTTTAATTCACATCCAAACTTTGCGTTTTAGTATTTTAAATTTTAACATGTGACGTCACAAAAGTATTGACCCCCCCATGCCCCTTGTCACACGATGTCACACTTCGGTGATACCCTCCCTCCCCATTAACGTGTGACGTACTTTATGGATGGCCCCTTACCTACTTAAAAATATTTTTTTCTCTTCATATTCCAATGGCAACAAACACACATAAATACTAACTTATAATATAATGCACGTGTTATACAGTATGAGTGTTAATTTGATTATACCATATTCCTACAAAA
The DNA here is from genome assembly GCA_905231865.2 of Boloria selene. NCBI lineage: Eukaryota > Metazoa > Arthropoda > Insecta > Lepidoptera > Nymphalidae > Boloria > Boloria selene. Next base: position 1,767,829 of record HG993132.1, read on the forward strand.
GTTGGTTCCGGCCTGGTAAAGATGAAAGCGCGACACCAGAAACTGCCGTGTAACACGTGAATATATCCTATTCATTCACATATTGACAGTACACCGCAGGTAATTTTTATTATTATACTAGCGACTTGCCCTCGCTTTGGCCGAGATCGTCCCTCTAGTGTATTATTCATATAAAGTATAAACCTTCCTCTTGAATCACTCTACCTATTAAAAAAACTTCATCAATATCCGTTACGTAGTTTTAAAGATCTAAGCATACATATACAGACAGCGAGACGACTTTATTTATATTATATAGTGATACTAGCGACTTATCACTCATCCTCGCTTCATTCGGGTTCGTCCCTAGGGATATACGGTTAATGATTCCCACACAAAATAAGCAATTCTGATATTTTCGATTTTCTACATGTTTTTCCTTACTTTTTATACCAAAACCACCTCACATTGACACATGAAATAGTTTATACTTCGTAATCTATAAATATAAATAAAATTGGAATGTCTGTTTTTAATTTCAAATTGACAGCTTTTCACTAAATGCATATGAAAGTGTAAGCAACAAAAAATCAAATTTTTTATTTTTTTTCTGTTTGTCTGTTTGTTGCCGGTAATCTCTGAACCGATTTTGACTGGACTTTCACTCGCAGTTAGCTAATGTTATAAGACGTAAGTAACTTACGCTACTTTATAACCGACTTCAAAAAAGGAGGAGGTAGAAATTTTATTTGTTTTAACTAGGCTAACCCGTGGCTTTGCTGACGCTAAACCTAGGGACGAACCCAAGCGAAACGAGGGTGAGTCGCTAGTGTAGTAGTTCGTAAAATCAGTAAACATGTCACTCTTGACCAAAACCTAAACACGCTGCATTGAATCCAATGAATCTGACATCAGATCGTAGCACTTGTATTAAATATTTTATGTAGGGTCATATCTCCCTGACCTTTATAGCGGACGGTGTCATGTTCTGACATCATAGCTCTCGTCATCTTTGTCGACGTCCTCGTCAATATTAATAATGAAATCATTTTAATTTAAAGCAAATAAAATCCTTACAACTTACTTACTTACTTACACGTACAATGAAAGAGATTGGTTTTGTAATTTATATGTATATCTTTACGAGGACACCGACATTAGGTTTACGTCTTCGTTTTCAGCTGATTTCTAAGATTTCTATGATTTCTATTTAATAATAGTCTATTTCTCTCACAGGTATATATATTTTAACTGCAGCATTAGTCTCATGACCAGTTATAGGTATATACAGTTATAGATCTTGAATTTTGATAATTCAATTTTTTTTTCAAATAATTTTTAATATAAGTATTTTTACATTTCTATACCTTGGAGAGCTCATCAAGTACCTACCTATTCGTTTTAAAACCACATAATAAACTAGCTGCTCTCGAGTGTGATGCGATTAATCTGTCAGATATGATTGAATGAGTACGAGTACCAAAACTAAGTTTAAATTGCTTCTATCCCGAACATGTCCAAGAACTTAATATAATACTACCAGATATACCACATATATTAATTTAACATGAAATTACAAACTGAATAAAGCATATAAATATTATAAAACTGCAGATATCGTTTGTTTGAATGAACACAAATACGATTAATCTCTGAAACTGCCAATCATATTTGAACATGTCTTTTCGCACAATACGAATTTGTAAAGAATTGTACATAAATAAACTACACGAGATCCACTCCGTAAAACTTTTACTCCGTAAAAATTTAATAAGTTTTTTTTCTGTATGCAACGACTATACACTGTTAGTACAACGAAATATAACAATTAAAATTTTTTAATCCATTTATTTATCATGCCAATCTTAATCACTACTGACGTGCGAAGAATGAAGATATTATACTACTAGGCGTAATCTGAGGAACTATTAAGTTTACGATCGCACAATCTCTTGGCAGGTCGCCGACATTCAGGCTCAGGCTTGTCCTCAATAGCATTGCTTTGAAACTACATACGATAGATCTAGTGTCTCTTATCTTTGACAAAGCTATTGATTCCGAAAGAAGACTCCAGAGTGTGGAATGAATGAAAACTTCCTGCAACATACCTACTTGTTTGTGAGACGAATAATCTAAAGTTTATTATTGAGTTCAATACTTCAAAAGATCTTTCAAATTAGTCAAAGAGCTGTCAATCCATAAGAAAATATTGGGAAATATCATATTTTGAAACTAATTTAAAAACAGCAGACAGCTTCACTTAAACAAAGGGATCAACCGATATCCTTTCAACTAACACAACGCAGTACGTGCACAATCTATGGCCAAATACGTATGCGCTGGTACCGAATAACGATTTTGCATTAACGCTTCTTGGAATATGACCTGCAATGAATGAGGTCATCAGCGTTCGTGCTTTTACAACCATCTGACTGTAGATGTTAATATTTGACAATATTGCATATTATATTTTGTCAAGTATCAAAAGCAATTGGTCAGCTTGGTGGACTTTGGCCTAGCCCCCCCGTAAAGAAGGGGCTAGTGTGGTTTGTCCAGCAGTGGGACATTAAAACTGGTTGTATGTATGCATGTATTTCTACAATATATTCTTCGAAATCAACTTTAAGATATTAAATTTAATCACTTTTATAAAAAAAATTAAAAAAATTATAAAAAAAAAATTAAATTACAAGAGAACTTTTTCATTAACATCACATAATTGCGATAAATAACTATAATGTACAGAGAAAACTAACAAGTGGAAACTGCGTGCGTGGCGATAACAAATGCCGTGCTAAATGAACTATACCTACCAGGCAGGTACAGGAATCTTTATGGTCAATTAAAATGTTCGGTGTGTAAGGGTCATGTCACGGCAACCACGTTGTTTTCATTAGTATGATATTCATTATAAAATATTCTGATTGATTTTTATATTAACGGAGCGTCAATTTTCAAAAAATCATACATATTTTTATCCACTAATAAACTATTTTAGGGAATAATAATTTCCAAAAAAAGTTGCGTTTTTACTATTTATTCTATCATCTCATTAAATCCTTAAGAGTATAAGTAAATACAATTTATATACGTTAGTCTTATAAATGCCCCCCTTCCTCTTTCAAGAAAATTAAGTAAAAGTACAATAACCATTAATACGAATCAGCCATCAGTAGGTACGTCCGATCCCAATTACTACGTATCAGGAGGAATACCTATTTCAAAGGAGGGGGTGGAATACGTGGATTGCATTCAAAATTACACATTTAATATTGAGTATATGCAGATGGAATTCCAATATCATGTTCCTTCTACTGAAAGTAGATGCATCGTGAAATATATTACGTTCTATCGACTACAACCCCCAAGAGTATGCATTTATTATGAACTATAGATATTTGTCACTTCAGACGGCAGTAGCATCCTGGAAAAGTTCGCTGAACTTTCGCAAGCAACGGATATCAATATAGAATATTACAAATATTGAATTGTAAATTTATTTTATTGGATAAGTTAAGGCAAGGCAATAAGTCTAGTGAAAATTTTAGAAAAAAGCTATCTGATTGAAAATTATTACATCAGAAACGAAGGGTTATTTTTTATATTAGGAATCAAAATCCTATTACGGGTATGAAGCAACAATTGAAGTCCCATTTGAAAACGAGAATCATTGAAATTCTATTTTTTAATGAGCGTTAGACCTAATAAGAACTGACGAAAGAATATTTATATTTATATCGCTTGTCTAAAAACTTAATTTCATAACCCACATTATACAAAAGTATAATAAGTAACTTTATCCAGCGTCAACGTCCATTTATTCAGGTTTCAGTACCATCTCTTCTATTTTAGTCGAGCGAGTCATTTAATTAAACATTGCGCAGACTGCAGTAGGTACTGGGCCCAAGGGAGTTTTATAGCGACGGAAGCGTGTGTTGCAATATCGCGTAAAACGTTCCATTCTAGACCTTTTTATTAATGTTGCGGTTTTATATACCACTGTCTATATTTGTTTTCGCTGAGTACTGTCTGTTGATGTTTGGAAAATATTATTATAGTGATTGTTTGTCAAGACATCAAACAATTTCAACAAATATACTAGCTTAGTTGTTTTTAAGTAGTTAGTTAGCTTTCAGCTGCAGATTCTCAGACGCAAAAAAATTGGCAAGGCATTCAGTTCTACGAATTTAGGTTTAAGCTACGTATCTTTTACGTAGCCTTAGTGCTCATTTGCAAACGACTCATAACTACTGTACTTTACTTTTACTATTTTAAAAACATGTCTGTCCGACTTTAAAAAAAACTGTATAGTAAGCTGTTATTTATGACTGTTTCCTATATTTAATCCCATTATTATGTAATTCAATATAAAAAACTTTTTGGGTAAAATCGTTAATCAATACGCTGAGACGATGGTTAGTAAGCACAATGAGTGTTGAAATATATTCATTGGAATATATTGATTTTTTGTTGTTGAACGTAGTCGACTTAAAATCCATTTAGGTTAGTTTGCTTCAAAATAATACTTCTGGCAATTTCCATTTATGACTTTAACATTAGAGATTTGCCTAAAATATGTACACAGGAATTTCTGAGTCGACATTTAAATCACTTAGCCCAAGGTAACGATGCTGATCTTTTAAGTTGATTTTGATTCAAAATTGAACAAACTTTGGAATATCAAACTGGATATTTGCCAACTACCTGTAAAAAACTTTCTTAAATTTTATATTTCCGAATGTCTGAAAATAATAATAATATGAAAGAAACTTGCGCTACAACTCAACCCTCTTAAACTACCAGAATCCCATAGTTTGACCATTAAAATAGTTCGTGAATACGAACGAGTACCATAAAAATTCTATAGCGCAAAGGGAATTTCGGTTGACAAATTGAAAGCCACAATTTCTGAATAAGGAAGTGCAACAAAGGAGCGCAACGCACCGCAATACCGTCGCGTCGCCCTCACCAAAACTTTTGTAATAAACCATTGTGCGCTAGTTTTTGTAACTTCGCCATCATAATTTTTTACGTAGGTACAAAAAGCATCTATATCTTTTGACACATTTGGCTCACTTTGTAGTGCAGTGGTCGCAGGTTCGAATTCCGCTGGGGGCATTGTTGGGGCATATTGGGTGATGGCACGAATGTTAGAACTCCAGTCATTTATATTTATAATATGTATGTATTTAAAGTTTGTGTAGTGTATCAACTATCTGGTATTCATAACACAAGCCTTATACCTAATTTACCATGTAACTATGGAGATAGTGTTATAGATTTAATATTGCAACAGTTTTCATTTTAATAAAGATAGTTTTTATATTAAGCAATACACCTATTATTTTCTAATTATCTTTATAGATACTGCAGCAGAATCCTTATAAAATCCTTATAGAAAGTAATCCTTACTAAAGAATTTATAATCCGATATAAAAGCTAGCAGCTGCATGTTTTGTAGTAATAACTTAAAGCCAAATCCTTGCGCTCGTAATGCGAGATTCCTTCAAGATAAAACATCGCAAATTACAAATGTTTAAAACGACGACGCGACGTACGAACATACGCCGCGCTGTTTTAAAATGCGGGAGATAATGAGGACACCACATTATATTTTTTAGCTTACTTGGACGAAGGAGTAAAATGTCTGTCGGTCTTAGAATATTCAGAAAGTATAAGTATAATGGAAAAAATCACATTTTTTCCAACTGCCTTTGTGCTTATATAGCGCACGATTAAATCCTCCAACAGGGCAGGATAAAGCTCTTGTTACGAGTGGAGAGTTTGCGCGAGTTATCCTGCAGCACACGCTTGTAATGTTAATTAAGCACTTGTATTTTAAAATACCCAGCTTTTCTAGTGCTGACCTCATTTTAAACTAACTTCGTTTTAAATTAACTTTGTTTAACATAATATTTTCCGTTGTTACAAATTACAGCTGTGAAGCCCACTTTGTTAGTAAGTTCATAATCTTAATCCTTTTTTTTTAACAAAAAACCAAAACGTATATAAACTACTACTACACAACAATAGAAACCAATAATAATATTCGTTTTAATCGAACACAAAAGTGGGATTGATTGTTATACAGCGTAGAAATATACACGGAGTACTTAAATAAAAGCCGCTTCAGAAATCGTTAAAAAGTTTGCCCCATTTCTCATATCCTGGGAAATAACGATGCTCTTAACCGATCATCTAGTTGTTACGCTTCAGGAAGTTTACGAGTTCTGATGATTGATTCGAAATTGTATGAAAAACTGGAACGCGCACTACTCGAACTCGTGTTATTGAAGCACAGTCTGCCTCTGCTATTGATTTAAATAGGCTATGGTTGACGTACGCCTGAATATAATTGCTTTTATTTAGGCATTGCTCTAAATACATTTTTTGTACTTTATGTATAACATAATATGTTTACTTAAAACATAATTATTATTCATATCAACGATTAGTCCTTGAAAAGTAGTATACATCGTGTACTATCTATCTATCTACTTATAAAATACTTGTAAATATTTACATAAAATAATTTTGTGTTTTCGTAACGGTTCTTACGATTTGGATATTTCATATTAAGATAAGGTTTTGCATTTCAAGTTTAAGGTCAAGTTTATTATATAAAAATGCTATTTATATATCTGTTACGATAACCGATGAGTGAAGCTATCATCCAGTGGTAGTAAACAAAAAAGAGTAAAATCAAGTCTAAAAAGCAAAATAAATATTTATTAATAATAATATTCATTTTAATTTTGCAATTCGATGTTAATTAATTGATTCATTCCGTCTTTTACAATAACACGGCATAAAATAACAATTTAAAAACCGGCTATTTCTTCAAAGCATGCATATATTCGACTTACGAATACATACACTATACATATTGTTTATGTTTCTTTTCTATATAAATAATTTCGACAGATTAAGGTAAAAGTAGACAAAAAGTCGTTTTAATTAAATATGGCAGTGCTATAAAACGAAATTGTATAAGTTTTTACGGAGCCCTCAAGCCGACTTGTTTACATAACGGTTGGGCTCGAGAAAAGCGTTTACGCGAGGGTAAAGTTCATCGTTCTTTTTATCAACATAATATTATATGTAATATATATTACAAATAAGATAACAACGAAGATGTGGGGATTTATTGTTAGAATAGACAGATAGACCTTCAGACAATTTGTAGTTATACATGAAGTTATCAATAGAATTATCACTTAATGCATTATTCAACACTACTAAAAGATAATTGAATGAAATTATGCTTACTAATGTTGGAGTAAAATCATAACGATATGTTGGTAAAACTAAACAATATCAAAAATCTTTAATTACTTTTAATTAAAAATGTCGGCTTTTCTATTGAGCTTTCTATTTAATAATTACGAAAGTTTTCAACATAGACTAAACAATTTTATAGACGAAGTAAAAAATATACATACATAATATACACACGAATAATTAACATAGAACCAATTTTACGAGTCAGTTAAAATAAGAATAAGGGATATTACTTTCTTAATTATAATAAAATCCCCAACCTATTTTTTTTATTATAATTTATCTTTATACAATGTCTTTTTTAATTTTTACTACAGTATTTTTAAATTTTATTGTATGACTACATCACCATGTCTAGTTCTAGACACTATCTATATTATTCGTTAGTCTGAGATTATTAAATAATGGCAACTAAATCTCCAAGAATAAAACCTGTATATAACGGGACAAAAGGCGTGGACCACAACGTGTCCTAACTAAAAATGTTTACATCACACAGCAAGCGTTAAACCAGTTTAGCATTAATCCGAAATGGTATATCCGGGGGAAATAGCGAATTGGCGTTATAATATCACCGGAAATACACGTCTGGCAGCGAAATAGGAACCGATTTTCCAATGTTTGGGGAACTAATGGATTTTCGACATCGACGATACACTTCTAGCTAGCTAGGTTACAGCCAACCTGCCAAACGAGGCTATCGACCGACTTTAGCATTTTATGGTCAACCATCTGATCCAACTGGATGTAGAAGTAGTTCAATGTTTTCTCACGATTTATTGATACTTGTAATTTGTTACCGATTCAACAAATGCCAAGTTATAAGTTTTTAATACCTTTTCTTATAGAAGATTCTTACAAATCCTATAATAAGTTGCATGTATGATTAATTACGAAGCACACTTAATGGAAAATTCGAAACTTAAAAAGTAAAAACGACCACTTTTCTATGACTTCAAAGATGAATAAAATGATGAATAGAATTCAATTTAATATTTTGGCTAAATTATTTTACTATTACAAATTACGATATATTTTAACGGTACATCGAGGTTAAAACTCTTATGTCAGCGTGTCAAGAACAAGTATGAAGAGACAATAAGAGGACAATACGTACTTGGGTGCCGGCTCGCCTTCCGCCTCGCATTCTATAATGAAAGGCTTGTCCACCTCGCCGGGCTGCGCCACTTGGAAAAGCAACTCCTCCACCGTTGGCTGCTTGACGATCCGCGGCGGTGAGGTCACTGAAAACGAATTTTATTATAGTTTGCAATTTATAAGGACCTATACACACGACGAGTTTTTTACACCACCTGTGCGTGTATACGCTGATAAACTTGAACGCCTACGTGTGTATTTCTGAGCATATTCTACCATGATAAATAAAAAAAACGTATATTATTTGCATTTATATTGATATAAACGCACGTCAAAAGTCTTAGAGTATGTTACTTAACAGCGCTATAGGTAAGCAATAAATATAATATACCACACCTAAAGACATACATATTTAAAAAGGATTTTCTTTTATGTTTATGCATAATTTACTAAATTAAGTCATTTTATGATTACATAATTAATCACTAGTGAGTCGCTCAGTACCTAACGTTGTCTGTTTTTCTCCAGGTAAAAGTCATATTCAATATAGTAAATACTTACACAAAAGAATTTTGCAATTATAATATATATCAATAATTATGACATATTTGTAATATATGGATATGCAAAGTTGCAAAAGCATGCTGCGGGCCTATCAGAATTCATTGATTGAGGTGCAGCTAAGTTTATTTTTTCTGCAAATTATATACTACAGTTATTTTTCTGCAAATTTATTACTTTAAAAAAAGTGAGTTATAGTTGTGATTTATATTTAATTAGTAACATTACTAATCCCATAATATTTATAAATGAAGGCATAGAGTAAGAATGCAAATTAAATTACATCCAACATTATTAGTAAAATAACAATCAATGACATAATGTATTTATTAAATGATTTTTTTTTAAGTTAACTTTTATAATTTTACCAAATATATTAAAATACATTTTCACTACAAAAACATTCTAATCATGTCATGTGTTTCCATCCTAATAATGTTATTTCTATATTGTGTCACATTTATTTAAAGAATTTCACACAAACAACAAGGTTTTAGCTACAAAACAAATAAATCACAGTGTACTAGGAGCTATTAAAAACAAGTTTCTATGTATTGCAGTATACCAATGTCACTGTGGAATGGCAGTGTTTACTAAGCTATACAAATACATAATTAGAAACAAGCCAACTTTAAATATAGTAAAAGTAGTCAATACATCTTGATAGCAATTAAAATGAATAGGTAGTCTATTAATATAGGTGTCACGAAAAGTTTAATTATTGCTGTTTTGCCTGTTTCGAAAAGTGAAGCAAAACAGATTTTCAGATGTTTTTGGTTTGTCCAAAGAACACATTATGTACTTGGAGCTTTTGGTTCTCATATACTCCAAATAGGTATTTTCAATTATTAGTCCTACTACAAATGTTGAGAGGTACTTCAAAGACTACAAAACTACAGAGAGATAATATTGTTGTACAACAAGTTATTTAATATAACACAACTTGGAATATCTAATAGCAAACTTAAATAATTATAATATACACATGTTGTACTATAAAAAATATTTTCGAGAAAATTATCCAGATTAAATACTAAATCAAAGATATTCGCTTTTTCATAATAATGTTTAAAGTTTGACTTGCTTTAATTTACATAGTTTTATATAGCAATGGAAGAAGAAGATAACATGGAACAACTGGTGTAAAATATGAGGTGAATGAAGTATAAAATAAATGAAGAGATTATTTAAAAATAGAACCTAATATTATGTTACTTTTTAATTATTTATCGAGACATATTTATTTTTATTAATGGAACTTTTTACCTACTTTATATTATGTAAACATTCATAAAATGAGTGATTTAAGATATAAGTTTATTAACAAAAAATATTATTTTCTATCAATGTTGTATTCTTTTTATATCAATCATATTATGTACAATAGAATATTGTTTATTAAAACAAAACTAAACTGGTTGTAACATTATGTAAACCTAAATTATTTTATGTACTATTATTTTTTTGGTAATAGTAGGTGCATTCTTTAATAATAGTTTTATGTACTTAAAATGATGGTACTTATACCAAATTATGGCAAACTACATGAAACTAATGTCATAAATATACCGCATTATTCAAGACTGTGTTTTCTTGTTGACCGAGCTGAATTTATATAAAAGTTGAATGAACTTAAAGCAATAGAAAGCTCAAGAAGTGATAACAGTAACATGGTGTTTAATATAAGACGTAAACAATTAAATATCAAAAAACTTACGCAAAGCCGCTGCTTGGGTTAATATTGCGAAGAGGCATATTATTTTACTGGTTTCCATTCTTGAAACTTGCTGCTCCGTATATCTAATAAGAAATAAAACAAGTCTATTTAGAATTAAAACACTTTTCTCCGGCACACATGTTCACCACACTCGATGACCTAATCCGAATAAAGCCCACAATGACAACACCCACTAAAAATAGTTCCAACAATATCACCAAACTGTTATTTAGTTGTAACATAAAATTATGTTTTATGTTTAACTCAGATAACGGTAATTCCTTAGCCCTTTAACATACACTATTTGACGACCAACCAAAAGCAAAAACACTCACTAACTCACTTTTGCAATAGTAGTCGGTAAATCGATAACTGCATTCGATATCTTTATACATTAAAAATACAATATAATTGATAATTATTAGAACCTTCTACAAATTCATTTACCTATTATGTCTGTTTTATAAAAGCATCATCGCGGTAACCCCGAGTAAATTATATTTACAGATTTTAAAGGCGGGGCCTTTGAGATTCTCGTTATAACAGTGATCAATTTCAACTGCTACTTTGTCATAGACTAAAGGCTTCAACCATGGCGGCGTTAGGCAATGACAATATTTTGGTTTCAGTGACGCACAGACAATAGAAATGAAATGTCAAGTATCTTTCTCTATGGTAAAAAAAGTAAAGACTAGAACAGACGTTACAGCCAGGTGGCCATCAGGTTTCATCACGGTTGTCGGCTTACCGTGACAATAGTTTCCATTTACGGCCGTGGCGTGACAATAAACTGGGGTGCTGTGTAACTTAGATAGAATATTATTCTATCTCTTTTTATCCCACGTAATGCAAGCATACTAAACCCTTATCATATTACTTTAACTTATTTCGTATTTTATATATACCAAATACCATTTAATTTTTACTTAAACGGCGCGGCGTGGACAGTGTGCACTGCGCAGCTCCAGTCGATAGCAACGCTGTACAGCGGAGTTGAAGCGAAGCTTGGAAGCTTGTCACACAAATCGTACAAATCTCGTACTATTGAAATTGAGCTTGTATACGCTATCAATATAATACCTATTTCAACCGACTTCAAAAAGAAGAAGGTTCTCTTTTCGGTTGCATTTTTTTTGTTATCTCAGAACGTCGTTATTTATGAACACATTTGGGAAAATATTATTTTTTCGTTTAAAAGTGTATTATTCTAGTTAGGTTCCATTTAAAGAAAAAATTCAATGTAGTAAATCCTCCATTTATTGATTGAATATTTTATGCGGAGTTTTTGTTACATGGCACATAACATTTTACAGAGTCGAGTATAGTCCGCGTCATGTAAAAAGAACGCTGGATGTCATGTTGCGCAGAGGCGATTTATAGGCCAACTTGGTGGTAAGACGCGGGGCGCGGGACGGCGAGGTACGCGCCGCATGCTTTCCGGCTCGCTATTGGTTTGTCAGTTCAAAATACTATCGCGCACACAAAAGTTATTAATTAAGAAATGGTTTTATGTAAAAAATAGAGCAAAAATATTTTTGACGTATATTATTTTATAAAAAGAGAGTTTGATAATAATGCAGTTAATAATTTTAAAAAAATATCTTAAATTAATTAATTATATTTTTTGTAAGTAAATTAAACATTCTACACTGAATCAAACATATTCTTTTAATTAATATAATTCTATTTAATGACATTCTATCTAATATATTTTTCAATGTACCAATATTAATAGTAACCAATATTGTACGTCGCGAGCGAAGGGCTAGTTCGAAAAAGAATAGGCTTAGTAATTTACCGACCAATCTCCTTTGTGTCTTCTCCATTCTACGTGACATTGGCGAAATAATCTGTGCTCAACTGGCACGCTTTGAAGCCATCAACAACAGAATTGAATTGACAGGCTTAGTAATTTCGTATGCGAATGTATTCATGCGCAAACACACCCCCCACCACTTTCTTTCAGCGTTCTTTTTACGTGACGCGAACTGTAGTCTGATTTCGATTCTACTTTTTTTGGTACAAAAAATGGATACCATTTAAATTTTAAAAAAATGCTAACTGTACTAACTGTGAAAATAGTAATATGCGGACATTCACGTAGAAAAGAGTTAAAAAACTTTTTTCTTACTTTGTTTTTACCATGACTGCACTAAAAATAGAAAACAAAAAGAAAAAAAGACCGATTTCTAAATAAAACTTTAAAAAGCTAAGAATAACTGATCGGTAATTTTCATTTGCTAAGTATTGACACCTAAAATGAGATTTTTGAATTCGGTTTGATGGTGGCAAATCTCACTGGGAAATACCAAATGCTCAGAAGGAATTACAGAACACAAGTGTACGCGCAGACCCAAGTACAATCTCTTTCTTTTACTCTTTAAAGTCCGACTGAACGAAAATTTGACATTTTCTCCGAAACTCGAGGTTCGAACAACGCCAAATTCTCAATTACGGTGTATTATTTGTTACTGAAAATATCATACGACATGTTTGGCTCAGTTTTAACCCTACTTTCTGCACCAACGGTCGTGGGTTCGAGTCCCGCTGGGGGCATTCATTTGTTGAGCACGAATGTTTGTACTCCAGTCATGGGTGTTTATATTTATAATATTTATGTATTTAAAATTCATATGTTTAGTGTATTTTTTTTTTTTTTTTTAAATCAAAATATTTTATTCAGCATAAAAATTGTTACAATTTCTTACTGAACGTCATGAGTCTACCACCAGTTCGGAAAGAAGAAACCTCTGACCTGAGAAGAACTGGCGAAAGAAACTCAGCGGGACTAATTTTTTTTTTTATCGTATTCTCACTCTTTTTTTTAAATTAAATTGTAGATTAACAATAATTCTATATGTTGAAATAGCCTGGCGGCGATCACATCATTCCCAAGGCGTACTGTCTTCTAAAAAGTCGTTAATCGAATAATAGCCTTTAGTACACAAACGTTCCTTCACAATTTTTTTAAATTTGGCAATAGAAGCTTTTTGAACGTTTTCTGGGATCCTGTTGTATAGACGTATACATTGTCCATAAAAAGAGTTACTGACTCGGCGTAAGCGAGTCACAGGCATTACAAGTTTATGTTATGTCGCAATTCTTGGGAAATTCGTGTATATTTTTATGAACATACATAACATTTTCGTACACGTATTGGGAAGCAACAGTCAATATTTTTATTTCTTTAAACTTTTCTCTTAATGGGACTCTAGGTCCTAAACTATATATGGCACGAATAGCTCTTTTCTGCAGGACAAAAATGGTATTAACGGTAGCTGCATTACCCCATAATAGGATTCCATATGACATAATACTATGAAAATAACTAAAATATACTACGCGAGCTGTATCTACGTCTGTAATAAGTCTAATTTTTTTTACCGCAAACGCTGCAGAGCTGAGTCTTTTCGCTAGCCCCTCAATATGGAGATTCCACTGTAATTTCGAATCTATGATGATACCTAGGAATTTAGTTGATTCTATCGGCCTTAACATCTCTCCACCCAATACTACACCATTATCAGCAATTTTAACATTAGGTGTTGTAAATTTTATTAATTTTGTTTTTTTGTTATTTAATAATAAATTATTCGAATCGAACCAATAGACAACCTTTGAGAGAGCATCGTTTACATCGTCGTACATAAGTAAATTACGTTTTACCTTAAAAATAAGTGATGTGTCATCTGCGAACAATACTATCTCATGTTTGTCCTGTACAAAGAATGGCAAATCATTTATGTAAATTAGGAAGAGAAATGGACCAAGAATAGAACCTTGTGGAACCCCCATAGCAAACGGAGCTCCAGGAGATCTCTTACCATTTACATCAACCCTCTGAATTCTATTACTGAGATAGGAATTCAGGAGGTTGAGTGCCTTATATCTAATCCCATAATGATGCAGTTTCCTGATCAACGTTTCGTGATGCACACAATCAAAGGCCTTGGATAAGTCACAGAATATCCCAAGAGCATCCTGTGACCTCTCCCAAGCCTCAAAAATATTTTTTACTAGCTCAACACTAGCATCTGCTGTGGAGCGACCTTTCGTAAAACCGAATTGTTTCTTATGAAGTAGATTGTGTGCATTGAAAATTGAAATGCAATAACATTTGCCCGAGTATGATTTTTTCAAAAATTTTACTAAATGTTGGGAGTACTGAAATTGGTCTAAAATTATTGGGGTCTAAGGTACTACCTGATTTAAAAATAGGAATGACTTTACTGTGTTTCATTAGATCAGGAAAAACACCATGTTCTATACAGCCATTAAATATAGTAGCAAGATGAGGCGCAACAACATCAATTATCGAATTAACAACTTTTATAGATATACCCCATAGATCAGCTGTTTTCTTGAGGTCCAGACTTCTGAAGGCTACCATTATGTCTTTGGGGTTTACTTGTTTAAATTTAAATATAACATTACATTCTTTGACGTTTTTCTTTAGCAAAAGTTCGGCAATGTCGGGAGACGAATTAAGTGATTGCGTTGTTGAAAGTGGAATGTCAGTGAAAAATTTTTCAAACTCAGATGCAACTTCTCGGTCTGAAGTAATAAAATTTTTATTAATATTTAACTTAAAATCAAAGCTGCGATCTGCGACTCTTCCACTTTCACAAGCAATTATGTTCCATGTCATTTTGATTTTATCATGCGCATTTCTTATTTTATCTTTAATATACAAGGATTTTGCCATGGAACATACTCTTCTAGAATCTTAATCTTATTAACTATCTGGTATCCGTAACACAAGCCTCGTAGCTGGTATCGTAGCTTATATTGTCCCAACAAATTTATTTTATTTAATCTATTTATCATAACAGAGAAAGTAATTAAGCACGGCCCGACCCGGGACTCAAACCTAGGATCAACACATCTGTAGCCATATATGCTAGCCACTAATGACTAGACTACCAAGGCAGTTTAAACTATGAAAGAACTCCTTTATATTTTTGTCTTGACACCTGTAACTTATCCTAATTATATTGTCATATTATATGTAAAACCTTTTTAATTATTTGTCATAAATAAATAATTTCTTAACTTTATTTTATAAATTAAATTTTAAGGCAAATGCAGTACTTTTGATATTAATAAAGTTTCTGTTCAATCTGTAAACATGGGTAAGTTTAATTTAGTTCAAATTCATATTTTCTTTTAATAATGCCTAATTTCCTAACTTATGTTTAAGTAATATTATAAATAAGAATAATAATATGGTATTTCAGATGACCAAACTATTGAAATCAAAAAACGCCATAGCTTCTATACAACACATTCAAATTCTTCTGAGCCATCATATTCACGTGAATTTTGTAAGTCTGATATGGATGTTCCTAGTAATAATTGTACTAAAATATCTGACGAAAATAACTTCGCTGTATACAAAGAAAATGTTGAACAATATTATGATAAATACCATTATGATGTCATACCAGTGAGAGATGGAAGGAGTTATGTAATAAACCGTTGCTTTAATGAAAATAAAGACTCTGGTGATAATAAGCGTTCTATTACGAATTCCGAAATTGATAAATTAGAAATGAGAATAATGAGTAAAATTTCGCAAGAATTACAAACCGACGACAGTTCCATTGCAAGTCTCGATTCAAATATAAAAATATTCAAAACCACAGTACAACAGATATTTGATAATTTTTATACTAGCATGCGAGATTTCGAAATTTATAAACAAAAGTTTAATGATATTTTGGAGAAGAACAAAGAAGATTCTGTGGCAGAAATGGAGAACTTTATAGGTGATATAATAAAACACATAGGTTCAACAGACTCGTCTGTGTCTAATAACAGCAAATTCGAAGGCTCAGATCAAGAGGAAAGTCTTAATGATACGATACCTAAGCTTACTGTAGAAACTTTTAAAAATGATAATTATTTGACTGATTCGACATTTGCGGAGAGCTCTAAATGTGATTCTGTAATGAAAAAAGATGAAACTTCGAACATTTACTTACTAAGTGATACTCCTTATCTAGATATGAAAATGAACGACCGCAGTCTTTTTTCGGAAATAAACATTAGACATCAATATGTCGATGGTGTTAAAGAACTGGCATCAGCTGAGAATTTGAAGAAAATCACAGCAAAGAAGGGGGAATTAGAAAATTATGTGAAGCAACCAAAATATCATTTAAAAGATATAGATATACCGATCAAGAAATCGGACGCAAAGAAAAACATACTGGAAGAAGAGTGTAGTGAAGAAAAAGAAGAGAGCAGTAAATTTTTCTTATTTAAAATTTGCAACTATATCTGCAGAAAAATTCGTAAAAATGCATTTGGTTAAATAAATTGCTAACGAAATAATGCGGGTTATTCAATTACACTATTGAGTTACCAGTAGTTTAGTTTTATATAACAAGTAATTTTCTAAATTTAAAAATTTAAACAAATTACCAGAAAATCATTTAAAAGCTATCAAAATAAAGAAAAAAATATAATAATTTTAATAAATTTATTGAGGACTAGATAAATATTAAATAATAATAATAATACAGGAACAAAATTATCACGTTTCACCATTTTCTTCAAAATTAACAATATAATACCACCTAACCATAGTGATGTGCTTGCACAGCTGAATCGCGAACTCCTTCTTCATGTGGAGAAAATGGGTAATAATGGGTAAGTCGAGCATGATGAACGCTTGTCCGTCGATCTCCTCCTGCTTCATCTTATCCGCTATGAGTTTGCAGTCGTCTGTGCTGCTTAAATATTCGTAAACATCATCCACCGACCAATCTAATGGGTTTCTAGCTAACTTAGTCTTTCCCTTAATCCATGACATGGCAGTGTCCTTCTCAAACATCTTATTGTCAGATGGCAATGGGTCGTCTGTGTTGAATTTTAATTTTTTTAATTCAGGTTCTTCAGAATCTGACACATCTGAGATGTTTTTGACGTCTCTTGAGTTGCAACTGCTTGCATTAGTTTCGTTCTCGGTATCACTGTCTTGTGATTGTTTTTTTGTAGCACATGAATTATTGTACATCGTCTCTACGTCTTTTTTATTCCAGTGCGCTTCCTTCATTTGCAGAGCAAAGTTTGGTAGTTTCGCTCCACGCGTTTTCATTTCCATTTTGGGATAATTACTTTTGTTTTCGCGTTTTCTTCGGGTATTTCTTTTGTAATCTGTAACGCTTTCTGGCGAGTTGGGTCTTGTCCCTGACTCTGAGGGAGGGGTGGAACCTGCACTATGCTCGCTTTCGGCTGACTCTCTATCTCTATTGTTTTCTGTCTCTTGTGGTGGTTGTTCTTTTTCTCTCTTTTCTGGTGCTTTTTTCTTTTTCTTTCTGCCGTTAACGCTGCCTTTTGGTCTTCCTCGTCGTTCAGTGCCATTATCTGTAAATGAAATGTAAAGAACTTAAGATTTAATCGTACTATTTGTGTCCTATATTTCTTTTTACCATATTCAGTTCTCAGAAGGAGAGGTGATGATGTATGGTAATGAAATAAACTAATAATTATCCTACACAGTTTTAATAGACCATTTGCAAGTTTAGAAAACAGGAAAAAAGAACCGATTGTTCATTGTCCAATTACATTGAGATAGGCAACTGTAGAAGATAATATTGTGCAGAAAGGTATTCTGGGTCTAATATTTTTTTTATTTTAATCTCACTCTTTTTTAAATTAAATTGTAAATTAACAATAATTCTATATGTTGAAATAGCCTGGCGGCGATCACATCTTTCCCAAGGCGTACTATCTTTTAAAAAATTAATAATTTAAATAGTTAATCGAATAATAGCCTTTAGTATAATACTTAACACAAACGTAATGAATGAAGACAGTGGTGGTGCCATGCTTGTTACCTTCGGGTAGCCGCCGAATCAGCCGGCACGCCCCGTATAGTTCATTAGTACCACTCTTTCACAGAAGACCGGCGTGAAGTGGCAGCTATGCTGTCCCGGTTCATCCGGTAAGTGAGAGTCCGGGAGGCCCACTCCCCTTCCCTCCTCCCTCCCTCCCTTTCCTAAAAGGCCGGCAACGCATCTGCAAGCCCTGTGTTGCAGATATCCATGGGCGGAGGTGATCACTTCCCATCAGGTGAGTCTCCTGCCCGTATGCCCCCTTTGTACCATAAAAAAGAAGAAAACTCACGGAATGTTGACTTCTCGACCTGCTGGCAGTTGTTGGGGCAGCGGTCGGGGAACTCGTCGGGGCCGAACAGGCTGGGGCAGGCCTGCAGGCGCACGCACGCGGCGCGGCAGAACGCCGCCACCTGCGCCGCGGACGTCGCGATCGGTACGTACGCATGGTACGGACGCGTTTTTAGTCTGTGGTAGGAGTTTTGTTATTTTGTTTAAATAATCTTCATTTATTTATTTATTTACTAGCATTTCCCACGGCTTCGCACGCGTTTTAAAGACCGGAAACCAATTTTTTTTCTAAGTCGCGCGTTTGCAAAATTTCCCGTTTTTGCAAAGTTTTAGAAATCCAACAGTTGCCTTATTAAATAAATTGAAATTCAATTTAAATTTTAAATATGAAAGACAAAGTCATATTTTATTTTCTTAATTCACGTAACAATAAATGTAGATATTAGATGCTATACCCTGATATTTATAGCGCTTGTAAGAAGACAGATATTTTGCCTTTTCCTATAAATGGATTTGATTTTTGTGCCTCCAATCTCCAGGCCATTCATTAACAAAAAAGTGTATTATCATTATTAAGAAATTAAAATATATTTTTCTCATGACAATTTCCACCAAAAATAACGATTACTTTTACAAAGGTAACTTATTAGTAAATAATCAATTAAAATTCAGTTCATCAATCACCTTGAATAATTATCAAAATTATTCACATCATTCTATGGTATAAGAACAATAATTGTAAGAAAAATGCATTAATATTTTTATACTCACTTTGCCCTTAACATTTCAAGCCGCATCCCTTCTTCTGGAGGGCCTTCAGCCTCCCAATCCTTCAACAACTTCGCTGGCTTGTACGAAGCTGATATAATTTTGTTTAAGACCTCCTTCAAAACCAGCAACAAGGGCCCGGGGCCCACTGCTTTTGGCAACTGGGACAACTTATTCCTACTTATTGAAGGTCCGGCATAACATTTGTAGTTGAAGAAGATCCTATCACACCATTCCTCGCTGGATTTGATATCATCTTTCAGATTCTTTGGTTCTTCTACTGGTTTAGGTGTTTCTTTCTTATTAATATCGGGTATATGAAGTTCATAGCTGTTGCTATCAGACCAGCCAACTGGAAAGAGCAGATCACTATCTTGAGAGTACCAAAACTTTTCACCTATCGGTAACAGTTCAACACATAGCATATGTTCTACTTTCGCAACTATTGACGCCACGTGTATTTCTTCTGGGTTTAGCGGATTCACTGCCTCTAACTTCATATCAACTTCAATACCCTGTAAAAGATTTTTGTTTCCGAAGCAATAATCCGGTGCGGGGACTGATGTAGTGTTAGACAAGTATTCATCCCAATCGAAAGCCCCTTCTTTCCAAGATTTGGGCGGTTTGAAATCTAGCTTGTTCCTTTGAGCCCAGCCTATGGGATATATGTATGGGTGCATGTTGTCACACATCCAGGCCATTTTGGTGTCTTCATAGTCTTCAACATGGTCGTCCAGAACAACTAAAAAGTGTAGGTTGTTGAATATTTTGAGGACTGTGGCTGGTCGGAAGGTCTTCATGTCGTGGGGACTCAGCGCTTCCACCTTCATGCCGGTTGAGAAGCTGTGTGCCTCTAATGTGGGGTTGGGCTGTGGGGAGATGAGAAAAAGTGTTTTGTTCAGAATATTTTTGGGTACGAAAATTTATTTGTATACAAAATATGTTATTATTCTTCGAATAAATAACTCTGAACACCCAATACATAAACCTATTCATTGAATTAGGTATTTTTAGGCTAAATACAAGTGCAGTCTCCATTCACTCTCACGTTGAAGTTTGAAAATTAAAGAGATTACCTGAAACAAATCAGCAGGTGTTGGCTCCTTTATAGACTCTTCAGCACTTTGCCTCAGTTGCGTGCTCAGTTTGTTTTTGCACGAGAACTTGTTGATTTTGCCTGGATATTTGAACTGCCAGGGAGAACCCTAAAAATATATTAAAACAAATGACTATTAATTATTACGAATAAGTGAAACATAAATAGAATATTCATCATCATCAGCCCTTTTTAACGTCCCACTGCTAAAACGTACCTTATTCGTGACGAATCCGAAGCTACTTAGCCGCGGGTTGCAGAAGAACATCCAGAATTGTGTAAGATCCTCGTCAGCGCCATCATAGCGGAGAAGGAGACGACCGCCAACATTCTCGCAAACCTAATCCATAATTAAAAAAAAAAAGTTGTCAAGTGCCGTCTACAAGTTAAGCATTTAAATAATGAACACAGAAGTAATTAAAAAAAACAAAAGATACCAAAAACAGCGCGAATTATATTCTTTGCATTCAGTAAAGTTATTCTTGGTATTAAATAAATAAGACTATATATATAGTAGGTATACTAGTATCTCGCACTGCTCCGCCTGAGTATAAGACCAGAAACCAAGTAGGTACTTATATACGACGACACGATGGCTCAGTTTGTAGTAGGTAACCCTACTTGCTGCGCCAGCGGTTTCGGGTTCGAGTCCCGCTGGGAGCATACATTTGTTGAGCACGAATGTTTGTACTCTAGTCATGGATGTTTATATTTATTTATTACCGGAACAAACAAACAACCAGACAAACAAAAATTTTAAAAATTGTTTTTCTGTCGCTAGTATCGTATGTACTTTAGTAAAAAGCTGTTATTTTGAAATTTAAAACAGACACTCAAATTTTATTTATAAGTATAGATATAGGTACAAAAACCTTCAACGAAAGTCTAAACACGCTGCAGCCTATGAAATAAGTTCCATGACTATATGGTAAGTAATTATTGCAGTTAGAGCGAACAAAAACCATTTCGCTATTTATTCTAGTACAAAAATAATTGTGGAGACAGTTTAAATGAGGAATTTGCAGAACTGGTTAACTTATCTATATTAGTCTTCTGAAAATTATAGTATTACAAATTACCATCTTTTACAGAATATCTCAACCTTATTACTTATAAGAGGGTGAAGAACTGAATAAATAAATTTATATACCTACATAATATATTAATTTAAAACTAATAAAACTTAATTAAATATTTAATAAGTATGTATACACAATGCAGATAAGAAACATTGAAAAACTTACAAGTTTAAATTTACGTTTTATGTAGTTACAAACTCGAATTTTAATCGCAAAATAATTACCCACTTATCTTTTGTACATTACTTCACTCGCTCACTTGTTTTTGACTATCAAATATTAGGACTCGGGCGTTTAATTACAATTATTTTTTTTCCTGTTACTTAGCTGGATTAACTTTAGTTCGATTAATATGTTATTGCTTACGTGATACTTTATTTATTTAATCCTTTTTACATCAGAAAAAGAATTAAAATGACAAAAAATACATTAAAATTGCAAATAAATAAAAATAAACTGTTATATGTAATTTATTAAACTGGACTAATCGACAAAAAATATATTCAAATTACAAATATACAGTAGAAGGGTCTTATAATGCAAAATCCAGAAAAAAATGAAATTTACTATTATTACGTTTTTTTCATATTTTGTTAGATTTTCTTTTCCGATATTTCCAATAATTTTAGCAATCATCGTTACGTAAAAAATTCTGTCTTAAAAAAATTTTACTTACCGTAGCAATCCAATACCGATAAGGATCGATAATATTCTGGATCTCCACTTTCATGCCCACTTTGATCCTATCTATAGGAGACATGCCTTTGTTGTTCAGGGCCTCTAATGACACCGACTGACCGATTAACAGAGCTTTTTTCATTATATCTATTATAGTTTCGCCACATTTTTCATTAATTTCGTCGGGAGGTTCGACTAATTCGTCGTATTTTCCGCACCAGCCTATAGGATGCACTTTAGTATTGGATATGTCGCACCAAAAATCTGTTTCGGCGCCTATAAATTTAATTCGGAGAAGATGTCCGCAGACCATCGTGATCTCTGCTATCCAGTACACGTCTGGGTTGTTCTTGTGGCACACTTCGAGGAGCATACCCTGTTTAATTCCATTATTGAGACTCGCTTCAACCTGCAATAGATAAAGTAGAAAATTAATTATATTCAGCATGAAAACTTGAAATATGCATGAAAAGTTTCACAAGTTATGCAACGCCATGACTATGGCCCAGATAAGACTAGCGATGCGACAGAGTTTTAGTTTTTCACTAAATATAACCATTAATCTTAATAGTTACCAATCTATACTAATATTATAAAGAGAAAAGGTTTGTACGTAAGTATGTTTGTAACGAATTGGTTCAAAAAGTAATGGACCGATTTTAAAAATTCTTTCACCATTTGAACGCTACATTATCACTGATTAATATAGGCTATTTTAATTGCAAGAAAAAAAATGAGGATCCTTACTAAAACTACAATAACAGGAGAGGAGGAGGAGTGCACGCTGCACATAAATATGAAATAGGTAGCCGCGCGGCTCAGGAGTATATTAAAGCTAGAGTAATTTTGGAGAATTTTCAACCCAGCGAGTGATTGAATGAAGTTTAGTAGCGATTAAAAAAATGAACGCGGGCGAAGCCGCGCGTATTGCTATAATAAGACAGCTTATTAATAAGACGGCTGGTAGCATTGGATGGAGTGCGGTATTGCAATGACATAAAATAATCCCCTGCTGCAACCAAATTCACGGTGGCTGACGTTAAGTACGCTGCCGAAGTTGGCGTTAAAATGTAATTAACTAATTTCCAAGTCAGCTTACAATTAGTGGCAGCCCGGTGGTAGCTCCGCATGCTTGCTGTATTTTGTCAATCTATACTTCTTTACTGATATTTTAAAGCTGAAGAGTTTGTTTGTTCGTTTGTTTGGTTAAACGCACTAACCTCAGTAACTACAGGTCCGAATTGAAAAAATATTTTTGTGTTAGATAGTCCGTTTATCGCGGAAGGCTATAGGCTATATTACATCACGCTACGACCAATAGTAGCGGAGCATTAATGAAGAATGTCGCAGAAACGGGAGGTATTTGGTTTCCAGCCTTTAGAACGTGCGCGAAGCCGCGGGAAATACTTAATATTTATTTTACTTCACCACTTTTACAGATGCAACATAGAATTTCATGTATTGTAAAAGAAAAATAAGCAATAGCCAGTAAGGATTAACTATGTATGCAAAAACCCATAATCCAGTCTCCACTTCTCCACTTGTTACATATAAATGTATCAAAACCTTGGTATTATTCAGTTTCAGAATAATTTACATCGACGTTGCCGCCTTATACAAATGATATTGTGAATTTTGTTGGACACCAATTCATAAGTATTATTAAGTATAATACTACATACGAGTATTACTACGTACTGACTAATTTACGTAATATTGCGCAAATGTTTAATATGTCACCTTGAAGTTAGAGCTTTCTGGTATATTTATTGGTACTACCAACCGTAAAGAAGTGGAATATCTAAGTTTGTTTGATTTATGATATTTAAGATAATGATGATGTTGTCCTACCGATTACGGCCACGGAGCGTGGGTGATATCACAGTGCACAAGTGTATACTCAGACACAAGTGCACTCTCTATTCCTCATCACTTTCATATTCCGGTGGGATGACTGCTTAACACGACCAGTGAGAGTTACGGCGCAGGACCGACGGCTTTACGTGCTCTCCGAGGCACGGGAGGTGAAACACCGCCAACTTCCCAACTCCTGTTTTACTGAGGCTTACGAAAAAGAAAGACTCAATAATTAAACTTGGCCCCGGGACTCGAACCCAGGACCTCTCGGTGTACCGTATATGCTAGCCACTACACACCACCGAGGCAGTCAAAATATCATCTATACTAAGGTCGAAGGTGAAGAATATGGATGTAAGATGTAGGTATATATAGGTAGGAGTTAGGACCTAGACTGCAAGAACCTAGTAATTTGAAATACACGTAATCTTCATACTATGAAGTCAGCGTAATGATCTATGACTTGATAGTTACCCCTCGTATTGTTAATTAATGGACGTCCGTGTCCAGCATTGGAAAGTAAAAAACGGACGAAACATCATTACTACCTTACTACTACATTCTACAATATTGCAATTAACAATATTTCCCTTACATACATTCCTATAAGACATAGGCAGTACATTTAAAACTCTTAATCAGCGAGGCCAACGCCAATTTTCTCTAACTTACGAGTTACTAATCAATTTGTTAGTAGTTGGTTCTATTTTCACGCAGTAATTGAACAATGGATCACTCTGATTATATAGATGTTGGACGAAGAACTATTTACGCCACTTATCATTCATACATTATTGTACTTTAACAAAATTCTGAGTAAAATCTGTACATTCAATATTTTTCGGAAACTTTCATTGAAAAAGTCATTATTGTCGATACAGGGGCCTAAAAAAACTATAGTTTTTAGATTTTTTCTGGAATCATCACGAAAAAATATTTTTTTGTAATAAAAATGTTTTTTGTAATAAAAACATTTTTTTAAAAGTATAAAAAAATGGGTAAACCCTGACAAACGTCTATAAAATATAACCTCCTCCTTTTTTGAAGTCGGTTAAATAGAAATCTCTAAAGGTTTGTTTAGATATAGAAATCGCTAATCCCTAAAACTTAATGTAGGAAAGTAAGGGTGAGTCACTAGTCTATACATATAAATAAAATTGGAGTGTCTGTTTTTAATTTCAAATTTACAGGTTTTCACTAAATGCATATGAAAGGATATACGATACTAGCAACAAAATACCAATTTTTATATTTTTTGTTTATCTGTCTATCTGTGTGCTCGTTCCGGCTAACCTCTGAAACGGCTGGACCAATTTTGACAGATATATAATAGAAGATATAAGGCGTAACTTAGGCTACTTTTTAACCGACTTCAAAAAAGGAGGTTATAATTTAGAAATTTTATTTATTTTAGTTAGCAAAATCCGTGGCTTCGCTGACGCTAAACCTAGGGATGAACCCGAGCGAAACGCTGGTGATTTCATTCCACATCCCTTTAAATGCATTTAAAGAGAATGTAGTGACTCATTGCGCCGTATTTTACGTCACCAACAGTTTTATATTATCACTAGCAATTCCCGCGTGTTCGCACGCGTTCTAAAAACCGGAAACCAAATTCTTTATGAGTCACGCGGTGCGGTACCTCGCAGAACTAACGCCCGCCCTTCCCATTTTTGCAACATTTTTCATTAATGCTCCGCTCCTATTCTAGCTCCTATTCCTAGGTCGTAGCGTGATGAAATATAGCCTATAGCCTTCCTCGATAATCGGACTATCTAACACAAAAATATTTTTTTTATTCGGACCAGTAGTTCCTGAGATAAGTGCGTTAAATTAAACAAACAAACTCTTCTGCTTTATAATATTAGTATAGATTACCAGACAGGGATAATAATTATCTGTATGACTAATAATGCTTTCCCTTTGCATGAGTAGAGCCCTAAGAGCTAAGAGTTCAATAGACATAGCAGGGCTCAACTTGCATGGGATAAGTCTAAAAAATTAATATATCTCTCACTAGTATTATACAATATCATGGACTAAATCTTCAAGTTCACGCCATAAGACTAAATACATCACTCATGTAAACAAATTTAAGCATTATAATGCTACTCCTCTATTATAATGCTACTAACACTCTAGACCTTGGAACACACGAATCACTAATGTACATGTTTTATTCAAGGCCATATCATTATAATGAACAATCAATCTCAGTAATCACAAAAAATTAGTGACCATTAAATTTTATGTATATTATATAGAATATCAAAATTGATGGCTTATGTTTTGAGTTTTGTTAAGTAATAAAAAAGTTTATATTCAATAAGATTAAATATTGCATAAAGTATGTAAAGCAACTTTAAAAAATTATATTTGTAACTAGCAAACCTGGCCCGCACTGGGCATGAGTCAAAGTAAATTAAATTAATTTTGTAATAAAATAAAAGTAGCCGAAGTCTAGCCATTTCAGAGATAAGCCAGAACAAACAGACAGACAGACTAGAGAATTGATTTTTAGATGTACGTACCATAAATATACTTTCATATGCATTTAGTGGAAAGCTGTTAATTTGAAATTAAAAACAGACATTTCAATAATATTTATATGTGTACTGATACATACAGTTTTTGTTTAATTAAAATTAAAAAAGTTACCAGATTCCATTTTGAATATGCAATTGTCTATAAATGTGAATTAAAAATACAAGTCTTTTGAAAATAGCTAAGAAAACCTTTTTCATTCATTTTGAAATTAATTAAATAATTATATTGTTATGTTCTGAACTTAAGTATAGAATAAAAAAAAATATTTAGTTACATTGTAGTCTTTTAGAAGTGTTACTTATCCTTAAACATTTAGCTAAATCTTTCCAGTTTCTTGTTTTCCACATAATATATTTAATTAATATTTAATAACAAAATATTATAACTTTTGCTTGTTAAAATTGTCATATATTAATACAGCATAGGATTTTATTTAAACAGCCAAATATTTCAATAATAATTAATTGGAAGTGTAGTGTGAATTCAAAGTAAATACATACTAGGTATAAAATTAATTAAATTAAAATTACTTTCCAAAATTTAATTTTCAGATGTCTAACATCACCTAAATGTAAAAAAATAAGCAATTTTATATGTAACTTAATTTTACCAATTTTATTAGCAACAGATAGAGAAAGACAAAAATTTATCTATTTTGTTAATGAACTAAACTATGGTATTTTTTTATTCATTGAATTATCAATAGATTTTATATTTTAACCTAATTAAATATAAAAATAAATATTTTACTTATATTAAAGCCAATACATATTACTTTATTATAAATAACAATCTAATACTGTCCTCCTAATTTAAATTACTCAATTATATTTTGTTACGACAATGAGGTGGCACTGATCGTGACGATTTAGAAAATAACTGCCATATGGATTCTATAATATTTAAAGTAATATTACATATTATATTATCACATATAGTGAAGCAATTATAAATTTTAAATTTAAATTAATAAGTTCAAGTTCTTTTCTTGTTTTCTGGATGATCATCTATAAATAACTTTACATGGCCTTACTCTACAGCTGTGAAATAATGATTTTTTAAATAATATTTTTCATAATCCTTGAAGTAAATTCTCTAAAATATTAAACGTTAAGCATTAAAAAAATTTTTCACACCTTACTAAGTTCTTTGTGTGAATTTGGGGCATATGAATACTATTTTTTTCATTATACAAGAGTAGTTAAACTCGCGACTTACATGATAAAATAATTCTTCGGGAACTGCAACGCTTTTAATATCTTCTAAATAATTAGTCCAGTCGAACTCCATAACTTTTATAAATAAACAACCCAAGTATTGACCTCATTAACTTAAAAAAATTAAAATTGATAAAAAATATGCTTAAAAAGACGAAACGAACTTTAATCCCTCCCCTGCAATTTCAGCTCACTGAATGAAATTGAAATTCATTTTCCTTTACTGAGTTGCACCTTCTCTTTCTATCATATACATAATGAGGGAATAGTATTTAGCTCATTCTTGTCCATCATATAAAATATAAGGTATGACTACAGACTTTGATATTTTATTCAATTAATGATGTTTTAATGCAGAAACGAAAATAGGTAGACAGAAAATGTAGTATTTTAATAAATAACGTCATTTTTATCATTTTTATATAGTTAATTTATAATGAGTCTATAGAAATAGCAGTCAAATCATTATTTAGTATACCTTTACACGCCTTGACTGACTCACTAGTGCCCAACCAAGCCAATATTTTATTAAGAATAGGGGCCATTCATTTATTACGTAAGACTTTTTCGCGTATTTTCTCTCGTTTTTGACTCCCTTCCCACATATTATAAGAAAAAATAAGAATAAGCCGACCCCCTCCCTCCTTATTTTTCAAGATAACAATTTTTTGAAATATTTATTTATAATTTTTTGCTCGGTTGCCCGCGCTTTTTCAAAGTATAATTTTAACTTTGCGCATTTTTTTGATCTTACGTAAGAACTATAGAGACTCCCTCCCACCCCCTTAAAGGAAAACATAAGACATGGTCGACCCCCCCCCCCCCCCCTAAATTGTCTTACGTAATAAATTAATGGCCCCATATCTCTTTACTTTTCTGATAAAAGAAATAATATTGAAGACAAGATTTTATTTTATTTTATCCTCTGTCATAACTTATTGATTAATAATACACTTATTTTAATTTTTAAGTATATTAAATTGGTATCACTAAATTTATTGAGAGTAGACCGCAAGTATTTTTAAAGAATAAAACCACAGTCTGTAATTGTCCTTAACGTTTCATATGTTAATTTATTGTATATTAATTACTGATTTATCCCTTAAGTACAAATCATAATTTAATTAAATTAAATAATTTTCCTTATTTTCTATAATAAAATAAAATTTAATATAATTCAACATTAACTGTACGAGTTAAAACACGAAACGATGAAAGGCATTTTATCTTTTTGTTTTATCTGTTTGATTGATGTTATTGAAGTAATCAGAGGTGGGGCGTAACGGCTATTTTTGTAGGCTATTTTTAGGGATGCTCGTTATTCTAGATAGCAGAAAAAAATAACCTAATGCTATTTATAATAACCAAATCGCCTGTTATTTATTTCCAGAGGCAAGCGCTATAGCTATTTCTTAATTTATTTTTATTAGTTATTCTTATTACATATAATATGACCACAACTATGGACGACAACTGCCGCGCTTGACACTTCGTGCTAGCCGTATAATATTATTGTCACGAGTCGTGTGTGCTAAATTATGCGAAATTATATAACGTATAAGTATATCATAGAGTAAAAAATAATAGGCATTTTAAAAATAGCGTATTCTTAAAACTCTTTATCAATATATATAGCCGTTTCGTCCACCGCTACAGTTATAACACGTTATCAACAGATAGCAGTTTCGCCCACCTCTCTCACTTATTGACGGAACGTAAGAGCAAGATGAATGACAACGAATGACTACAACATTCGTTTGGCAATTGACAGCCTTTGAGGCCTGTGGCCTAAAAACAGCAGTGAAATTCTAATCAAGTGTATTTGGTGTTTGCGTCTGGTATTTTTCCGATTGAAGTAACATATTTATGAGTTTTGTTTACTAAGAATAATTCTGTGCAGTGGTGTTACGGTTCTAAAAAGGATATGTATGTTCGGTTACGGTGATTTAATAATGTAAATACTTTCTCTTTACGGATAAAGTTACGAAATCAACAATGGAACGTTTTACACCGAGCAGTGTGCTTCTTTCTTTAACTTCCAACACCTCAAATGCACCTGATGATGAGAATTGTATGCTAGTCAACACTTCCACAAGTATAATTATAACGGGCGCGTACAATGGAATACCTCAGACCTTGATATTAAACTTGATATCGTGGACATGTTTAATTTTATTGTTCACGGTTTTACGACGTACTGCGTGGAATTATGGACGTATGGCGCTTGTTCAACGTTCGAGAAATCGCTGGACGAATTTATTCTTTCGAGGAGCAGACAACGATTCACTGGTGGAAAGACGTGGTAGCGCTGACGAATCTCTAAACATTGATGAAGGATTCTTCACTTGGCTGCCGGCAGTATTCCGTCTCACCCGCGAGCAAGTTCTCGCGAAGTGTGGACCAGATGCAGTT
This sequence comes from Boloria selene, assembly GCA_905231865.2. Taxonomy (NCBI): domain Eukaryota; kingdom Metazoa; phylum Arthropoda; class Insecta; order Lepidoptera; family Nymphalidae; genus Boloria; species Boloria selene. Next base: position 1,798,251 of record HG993132.1, read on the forward strand.
CATTACTTATCTTTCCAGCGACATGCAATAACTCTCATGTTTATTGTAGCTATAGTCGCAATCGGTATTATTCTTCCAATTAATTTTTCAGGAACAATGCAAGCAGACTCTAGCACATTCAGTAGTACTACACTTTCTAATATCAATGGTAGATCTCCATGGTTGTGGGTTCATACAATTTTAAGTATATTATTTTTACCTCTATCTGTTCTAATAATGCGAAGATGTACTGGTAGGAAACCAGTCCCAACTTCTATGACTGGAACAATAATGATTACAAACATAGCAAGAGCTGATAGAAATGAGGCAACTATTAGAGCTTACTTTTCCCACAACTTCCCTCATATTCAAATTGTAGACTTGCGTCTAGCTTATAATATTAACAAGTTAAATGAGGTACAAGAAAGAAAGGAAATGGTAACTGAAGCTCTTATTTACTCGGACACATATTTTAGAAAAACTGGAAAAAGAATTTTGGTAAAAACAAGTTTGTGTGGACCAGAGGTAGATGCTATAGAATTTTATACAAATGAAGAGAAACGTCTCAAAGATGAAGCCAAGAGGTGTAGGGCTATAGTGTTGAGTGATCCCCTCGGTATTGCATTCCTAACCTTACCTTCTTACCAATTAGCTGAGCATGTAATTAATCACTTCAGCTTACATAGAGGATGGGTTTTGCAACATGCTACCAATCCTTCAGATATTATTTGGGAACACTTGAGTGTCCAACCTGGAGTCTGGTATATTAAAGCAATTTTTGTCAATGTTGTCTTATTCATTGTGCTTTTCTTCTTAACAACACCAGCTTTTATTGTTAATGTTTTTAATGCAAGAGTAGCTAAGCCAGAAACTATGACTAAAATAGGCAGTTTAATTTTCGAATTTCTCCCTACATTACTTCTTTGGACCATGGCTGCAGTAATGCCAGCAATTGTGGCATTTTCTGATAAATTTCTTTCACATTGGACCAAATCTCAACAAAACTATTCTATTATGACAAAAACTGCATCATATCTTCTACTTATGACTTTGATTTTACCATCTCTGGGGTTAGCTAGTGCAGAAGCTTTTGTTACTTGGACGCTCCATCACGAAAACAATACAATGCGTTGGGATTGTGTATTTCTACCAGATAAGGGTGCATTCTTTGTTAATTATGTAATAACTTCAGGGTTTATAGGAACTGCACTTGAATTGGTTCGTTTTCCAGAATTATTCCTTTATGTCTGGTATCTATTACAGTCTAAGTCCAAAGCTGAAAAGAGCTACGTAAAAAAAGCGATCTTATATGAATTTCCATTTGGAGTTCATTATGCCTGGAGTCTTGCTATTTTCTCCATCACCATGGTATACAGCCTCGCTTGTCCTCTCATCGCACCTTTTGGTCTAATCTATTTTATTTTAAAACATATAGGCGATAAACATAATTTATATTTTGCATACGGTCCATCTGATATGAGTGGGGTGGGAGGAGGGAGAATTCATGCGACAGCAGTGAGACTCATCCGTGTTTCGGTGTTGCTACTTTTGATTAGTATGGCAGCTTGGGCCGGGTTGCGAGCTGGGTTTGAAGCTCGAACTATCATATTGATAATGGCTTCAATAGTAGCGTTTGGAACGTTTTTATTGTTGAGTCCCTTTCCAAGTTGTACTCCTCCTGCGCCGTTGCAACAGGAATCTAGAATTCGTTTCCCTGAGTATGTAGCTCCTGTTCTCGCAAGGCCCATAGATTCTCCGCCTTCTACCAGTCCATCTACTCCGGATTATGGCGCATCATCGCCTGTAATCAACATGACTTATAATCCAGATCCCATAAATATATAAACACGTTTCGTTTAATAATTATTTTCGGGTGTCTTATCACGAGATAAACAAGTATCTTTTAGATATGGATAGCGGTTTTCATACTGACTGAAGGAGTATTCATTTATCAATGTAAATAAATAATGCAATATTTTTATATCATGTAATTAGCCTAGTCTTTAGAATATTTTAACGAATCTGTATTAAAAGATAATTAATTTTATAATTAAATCTCGAGAGCTTTTGTGCACTACAACCGTATTATTTATTTGTGAAATTATTTCGGTCTCTATGGAAATTACTACGAGTAATTGTGTTTAAAATATTTACAGCTTTAGATTTCTTCAAACTTACTTCATCTTTAATTCTTTAGTTCACATCGGATTTGTGTGACCTGTGTCTACTTTAAACTTAAGAAGCACATAGTTTTTACTTAATTATTTAGTCACTGAAATGCAATTTGCCATTAGGATAAAGAAAAACAGATATTTTTCATGAATACTTATTTTAATCAGACATTACATAACATGTATCATATTTTAAGTTTGTGCGTAATAATAGATTATTTTCAGGATTTTAGTCTACCAATTTAAACCAAATTATTGGTTTCTAACGAATAAATTGCAAGAAATAGATTTTTTTATTTTCTCAAGATTACCCATTCTGTACCCAAAAACCTATTTAATAATAAAATGAAGCCATATTGTATTATTCTTGGGTATTTTTAAATTTAAAATGTCATATATACATTATTCATGTCGTATTTTAACTAGTTACGTTTAAAGCATAATATGAGATCAAGTTTTAATAATCGATTATTATTGAATTGGTTAGACTAACGTTTTAGTTGAAATTTGTTGTAGGCATCTTACATTAAATTACTTAATAATTAGGAAAATATTGTTTTATATAGTTGTATTTTATATTATATATACTTAAATATATTTTATTGTAATATTGTGATTTTAACGGCTGTCTAATTTTAATGCTTTAAGTTGGTATCTATTACAGTCTAAGTCCAAAGCTGAAAAGAGCTACGTAATGTCACTGTTTTGCTAAGGTCCAATTACATTGATATACAAAATTTTTGTATACACATGCGATCGTGCACATATATATAAAAATAATTCGTGTTTTGTGTGTAAGTTCTAATTTGTGTCGTAACTAAAGAACCTATTACGCCACGCAGAATAAAGAATAATCTCTTAGAACCTTTGATTTTTGGTTTGACTTAATGTTACATGCCGACGAAAATTTTTCAACAAATATTTGTTGGAAATCGTTTATCTACGTTTTTATATATCAATGTGCTATTTATAATTTCATAATGAAAATTAATAAATAATTAATACGATTAATGTGCCTGCCCTTTAATGATGATATTAATTGAATTAAATTATTAATAAAAATACAATCTCAGCCGTATTTGAACAAAATAGTATGTATTGGCTGAGATGATTCAAGTCTTTGCTTCTCACACATAAATTATATCGAACAGTATTGTAATTTGGCGCGTACATAAAGCCTAATTTACATTATTAAATCAGCGAGGAAAACAATTTTAATATCATAAATTTATCAGGAATGACGTGAAAATTTCTAATCTCATAATACATAATGTATTGATTTCATGCTAATAATGTGACCGTATAAATACAACAATAGAGTTTTGAATTACTGAAACCCTAGTGGTTAGAGTCCGGACAGGAAATAGTTTATTATGAAACATGAATTGATTACATCATATTATAATAACTTTTTGTAATGTAAATTCGGCTTTAAAATATATAAATACAGATACAAAAGAAAAATGCAATGTATTCAGAAATAATAATGTAATATAGATGATATTAAAATATCTTGAGCAATGTCAGTCTATCTGACCTAAAGTATCTACGTAACTGGTTGTTACGAGGTTAATAAATAATTGATATTAATAATTAGTTGTAATATTTGTTTGTACATAACACATTAATGGATATATTTTGTTATATTTTGCATAATAATTATATATAATTGAGTTACATCAACATTGTTTCATCGCTAAGATAAATACACTGACGTGTTTCGCATCCTGTTGTTTTATTTACATTAAGTTTAATAGATAATTAATTATTTTATAAAAGCGTTTTATTAAGACAGCGTAAATAAATTTGGAATATTTTAAGTTGTACTTAATTTTTAAAGCTAGGGTTCAAATCACAACATACTGTCTTAGGTTAACGCGATTACTTGACATTATAAATGAAACTACCTTTTCACACACACCTACATAAGCTATTATGTAGGTCTTCAGTCTTAGTTCTCTTCAGCTTCAGTAGGCATATAAGACAGTTGAATAGAACGTTTCCCTTTAAAATTATTATTGTAGATTATTTTATATGTAAGTAATCACTACATAGTATAAAACGAAGTCGCTTTCTCTGTCACTATATCCCTATGTATGCTTAAATATTTAAAACTACGCAACGGATTTTGGTGCGGTTTTCTTAATAGATAGAGTGATTCAAGAGGAAGGTTTATATGCATAACTAGCGGATCCCGCGGCTTTGCCTGTGCTAAATCTAGGAAAGAGCCCGAGCGAAGCGAGTGCGTTTCGCTAGTACTTATATAATATAGTATTTTTTTATGTGACTGTCTTGGAACGTATCCGAAGATAACCGCTGCATTAGACAGATTTTGTGGGTATGATGACATTTGGTCATTCGGATCAATATATAAGATTATTTTTATTGCAGGAAAATATCTCATTCCTAATAAGTCTGTACTCACCATAGCTAGGGACGAACAGTGAGGGTGAGTCACTTGTTAATAATATTAATTAGCATGTTATAGATTTCTTGGTTCTGAGTTCCGACTAATCTTATTTGTAAACACGTTTCTAGCTTCAATTTATATAGATTGATATCATATTGACAAACTTTTTACAGCTCGTCAAGAATAGGTATACCTTATTAGATAATTTAATAATCAAATTATAAATTATTTCCTAAACAAATATTATAACAACTAGCGACTTGCCCGAAGTTCGCCCGTAGGTAAATCATATCATATTATAAAACAAAGTCCTCCGCCGCGTCTGTCTGTCTGTCTGTCTGTCTGTTCGCGATAAACTCAAGAATTACTGCACCTATTAGCATGCTGTTTTCACCAAAGGATAGAGTGGTTCTCGAGGAAGATTTTAGTGTATAAACTAGCGGAACCTGCGACTTAGCTCGAGCTGAATCTCTCAAGTTCTTGGATAAAAGTAATTGTTTATATACCTTAGGATATTAGACTCATGCGTTTGGTCATCATTCTATTCGTAGGATAGGAGTTAAAATTTCTAGTATATTGTTATGATGTATATCATAAGTTTCAGCCAATGTTAATTGAAAACTAAGACTACTAGATATACAGTGACGTAATACAATTATGTAATACTTATGACTCGACAGAACCAGTTGTTTACCCTTAGAAATAAAATATTCTCCTGTAGTAGGTGAAAGATTTCCTACATTGCCCCGACTATTTATAACTACATAAAATTTAGTTTAAATTCGGTCAGAACTTTATGAGTGAAACGCGCAAAGATATACAGAAAAAGATACCAAAAAAAGTTATTACCATCGAAAAATGTTAATGTCCACATGACACTAAAAACTTGATAATTATTTTCTTTTTTGATACTCCAACAACCATGTTGTTACAATAAAAAAAGCCTCCTTTATTTATGCAGATTTCGTAATTTAGAGATCACTTCGTATGACAACAAAATCCATCAATTGTGTTAGAGATAATAATATATGATTTATGAAGAAACAGGAAGAAAGACAAGTAGGTGAGAAATAATTTTTAAATCAGAACATTTAATTTTCTTTATTTGCTATGTACAAATATGAGTGTGAGGGTTTTATCATATTATTTATCAGTCACTACCGACGACAAAGACCGATATTACCTATCTACATCAATATAAAAGAATGCGTAAAACTAATTACCTACATTGAGTTTTTATCTTCTGGTTTTTTTACAAATGATATTCAGATTTATTTGGCGAAGAGTGAATTGGCAGAGGATGCCGAGAAAAAATTTACTATATTATATTATGTAATAATATTCCTTTATTTGTAAAGAGACTAGATATCTAAAGGATTAAATTGTAAAATAGACAAGATGTACAAAGTTTCAAAAATAAAGTTGAAGTTATTATCTTCTTAACTGACCTAGAACCTGTATTTTAGGTGATAAAATAAACACAAAACAGCGTAAAGTAGTATAACTACTATTTAACTAGTAATACTGTGCGGGTGTTTGCGCGTGTGTATACGATTGCCACTTCTTGATGTTGAAACAGCTGATGGCTTCGTAAAATAAAATTAATTCTAGTCTTCTATACAATTATACTGTCATCATCATCAGCCCTTTTTTTAACGTCCCACTGCTGGGCACGGGCTTCCCTCAGTGCGAGGGATATACTGTATATAAATAAAATTGAAATGTCTGTTTTTAATTTCAAATTAACAGACTTTCACTAAATGATATGCATTTATGATTTATAGTATGTAATATCGTACTAGCATCAAAAAATCAATTTTTAATTTTTTTTATCTGTCTGTCTGTTTGTTCCGGCTAATCTCTGACACGGCTGGACCGATTTTGACGAGACTTTCACTTGCAGATAGCTAATGTTATAGGGCAAAACTTAGGTTACTTTTAGCTGACTTCAAAAAGAGGAGGAGGTAATTTTTTATTTTAACTAGCGGAACCCGTGGTTTTTCGTGGCGCTAAACCTAGGGACGGGGACGAACCCGAGCGAAACGAGTGTGAGTCGTTAGTAAGAAAAAAGAATATAAAGAGTTAAGAGACAATCTTTTGTCTAGGTGCGTACAAATCGGACTGTGTCACATTGTGGTAGGGTGACATCGCACATTTTTACCGATTCGCAGTTTCCCTTCCTAAGCGTGAATGTTATGTGCACGGATTTTGTGGCACTGGACATTATTCGCCATTTCTTGAGTCATTCAGTCACTTTATTAAGATTATTCTGCAAAATAGCAGAGGCGAGTATGGATATAGTAAAATAAAAGCAGGAGTAAGCTACACAAAACGAATGACTAAGTTGTAAGTACCTATAAGTGCTCATTTACACGAGCGGCACGTTGCCAACGGCAAAGGTAACTTCAGCCGACGCCATACGCCGGCGGCAGCCGTCGACTAGTCGGCGGCAACCGTCAACTAGTCGACGGCTGCCGCCGACTAGTCGACGGCTGCCTTTGTCATACAAAATGGCGTCTGCAAGCGTCGCTACTGATTGGCGTTTGCCGTCGACTAGTCGACGGTTGCCGCCGACTAGTCGACGGCTGCCGCCGGCGTATGGCGTCGGCTGAAGTTACCTTTGCCGTTGGCAACGTGCCGCTCGTGTAAATGAGCACTAAGGCTATATGTGATATTAGATACTGTCCATGGCTTCGCTTATATGGAAGGAACGTCTATAAAAAGTAGATTATATTAAGCTAAGTACGTTTCCGATTTCACTCAAATCCCTTAAGCCGTTATTTCGTTAAAAAGTGCCCAACAAAAAACATGCTTTAAATATTATGTTAGGCGTCTTAAAGAGGAATTGTTACTCCACAAACACCAAAAAAAAATACCCGAATGCGTAAAAAAATTAAATTTAACAAAGCAATGAGGTACTATGCAGTTTCGTTATCGAGACGAATCGAACGACGTTAAGCCGTTTAGTAATTACCTACTAGGGAACATAGAATCGGACAAACATACAAGTCAAACACATAACCCTCTTTTGAGCTTCGCGCTGTCTTTCAATTCAGTGATATAAATGAGAAGCGTAATGAATAGGGAGTGCCAAATTTTTGATCATTTTCACAAAATTTACAAAATTAAAAATATCTTTTGAGATTACCTATAAGAAAATCAAATATTTAACTTGGAAACTATGCAGTATTTTCCTAATACTTAGCTAATTACTTTGTTTATTAGGTACACTTTCGTGTAGGAAACATACGTACCTAATATTAGCAGTCTACTGTCTTGGTCGTTATCATTCATTCACATACTGATTAGCGAATGTGGTATGAAAAACCTTCGTTAAATAGGCTGTTAATTTTAATTGCGGTTTCTATGTAAAATCGGCGTTAACATAGACATTGAAAATGTCTAAAAAAATATGTATAAAACAGAGCTTCGAGTATGTTCGCGGTTTCAAATTATAAATGTTTATACAATACCTAGTCCTGTTATCCATTTGCAACATCGTAAAAAGGAGGACAGAGTGGAAAAGAGAGAGGCCTTTGCCCAGCAGTAGGACGGCTGATAAAAAAAAATTAGACAATATGAGTATTTTTTTTTATGGTAAAAAGGGGGCAAACGGGCAGGAGGCTCACCTGATGGGAAGTGATCACCTTCGCCCATGGACATCTGCAAGCCAGGCTTGCAGATGCGTTGCCGGCCTTTTAGGAAAGGGAGGGATGGAGGAGGGAGGGAAGTGGGAGGGAGGAGGGAACGAAGGCGGAGGATGAAGGAAAGAGGGAGGAGGAAGGAGAGTGGGCCTCCCGGACTCTCACTCACCGGACGAAACGCGACAGCATAGCTGCCACTTCCGGTCTTCTGTGAGAGAGTGGTACTAATGAACTATACGGGGCGTGCCGGCCCATTCGGTTGCTACCCGAAGGTAACAAGCATGGCACTACCTATAATAATAGTTATTATATACTCTAGTCGTTAGAATAAGCAAGAACTCGAAGTTGTAGCCGCATACGACTTCGTTTAAAGAAGTTATATTTTACCGACCTATCTCCTTCGTGACTTCTCCATTTTACGTGACATAGGCGAAATAATGTGTGCTCAACTGGCACGCTTTGAAGCCATTAACAAGAGAATTGAATTGAATGATTTATTTACAAATCACTCTGAATACAAATGAAATAAATTCCAATTCATTTCTCTATAATATACTGAGTGGAATCTGTACATAAAATATTTATTATAAAATCTTATTGAAATAGTAAGTTCGTTTTGCGCTTTAATAATAAATATTGCCTTGTTTTTAAACTATTAGAGGGAAATAGTGTGCTATCATCTCAGACCAAATAATTATTTGGTCTGAGGCTATCATTTCGCCAAATAAATTGTCTAGCTCCAAAGACTTGGGGTTGTTATTAACCCATTTTTTTGACGGTTTCTGTCGGTTTTGGTACATTGCCGAGAAGAAGACGGCAAAGAATTAATCTTAGCGACATCTCGCTTTTCATTTTCTCGTATTTTTAAATCATCAATTATTCATTTTTATGTTTAGTGGTAGATGATTTCGCATAGCACTAGTAGTCCTTCCTTATGCGAGCTTTTTTTATCACCCAACTTGCATTTTACATTTTCACTAATTGTGAATTAATTCCAAATTTCACTAACATGTACCTACTTTACTCATATTACAACGTATATTATTGAATGAACCTGAAATGTAACTATCATTCATTCAATTTGTAACGGCTAACCTCGGCTATGTTCGGCTTAAACATGGCTGATACGTAATGTCAAACCCGTATGATATTTTGCGCGCGCTTAACTTGAAACTATTCGAATTCGAATTCGCGAATGTGATAATTCTGACATTCGTTACATCACTAATATTAAATATAGGGTACTTTTTACTACCTAAGGAAAATGGACCTAGGAAATAAACTTGACTGTGGTCAAGGTTTGAGGGTGAATTACTACTATGAAATATTAGGTTGTAAAAAAAAACTGTCATAAATTAGAAAAATCTTTAATTGTTCATATAAATTATTAACAAATTAATGGTGTGAATGAACATAACTAATGAAATGATATCATTGATAATTTGTTTTCTACCTAAAAAAAAAATAATTATTATATCTGTTGTTTTTTAATTTGCTATAATATACTTTTAATAGGATTTGGTAATTAAGGTTCTATCACATGTAACACAATTAATTAATTTTAACAATATTTGACTGATTAATCTTAAAATATTATAGATAAAAAACAACATTAACAATGACATGTCTAATATTATCTAACCTAACTAATGAGTCTTCTTCGGTTTTGCAAGTTTCTCATATTTGCTCTTTGAAGAATACCAGAGACCGAAAGGAATGGCTAATGATGGCAGGGTCATAACAGCAAAAGCAGCCCAGTCTAATATGTGCGAAGAGAACTTGCGGTCAAAGTCCTTAAATGCTACAATTGTTCCTTCTCCGGGTGCACTGCTGATAGAATATTTGTGCTGAAAAAAATTATAAAGGTAAGTGAGAAGCATAATTAGAATTATTCTAAATCTATACTAATATTATAAACTGAAGAGTATGTTTGGTTGAACGAGATTCTGCAAGGTATCATACTGCGCGACTCAGGAAAAAATTAGTTTTTGGTCTTTAGTACATGTGCAAAGCCGCGGGAAATGCTAGTATTAGATATTGTTACATTGTTAATAGCTTTATATTATCAATTGTATCAATCATAAATATTAATTAAACAGTGTGACAATGGAGTACAGATTTCTTTGCCAATGTCACAAAGAAAATAAATAACTGTAAGCACTATATTATATTGCTTATTAACAAAGGATAATTAAATTATAATATCAACTATATTCCTGCTACACAAAGAGAGAGTAGTGACATGTACAGTAACAGTAGTAAATGTTCTTTTTATTACATTCCCAAATGCAAATATAAATATTACTCTTCTTTTGTCTATGAATATGAATACTTTCTAATAAACATTAAAAAGAAAATAATGTTATTTACAAAATGTTAAACAGACAGCTTGGATGAAATCAAAAAGGTGATTGTAATTAGCTTACTATTATTACTTTTGTCATATTAATCTTACACCAGTTCAAAATTGACAAAGTGCTATAAAGCATGAGTAAAGCACATAATATATATTATCATTTTATGTTCATAGTTACACACATTTTCCTACTTGTTAGAGACCAAATATTTTCATGAAACATTATATCTTGCATATACAAATGCAACAAACATTCTAAAATGTGAACATTTCATTAAATCTTTTCTTCATAGAGAATTAATGAAACTTGAATTATAATGAAAATAAACAGACAAAAACACTATAGATATGGAATAAAGAAATACAATTTACAGTAGATTCACTTAGCAGGTCTTGAAACTTTCACTTTTGAAATTAACATGGCTTACCTCAATAGCATCTTCAGTAGGTTTGTATGTAACTTCAGCAGATGTAAAGTTGAAATAACCAAATTTGTTTGATCTAACTGTAACAACATGAGAGACATTGGTTTGAGGAGCTATTCTATCAATCTCTGCTGTAAGCTGTCCTCCAACCACTGTGAACACTTCTGGGTGGAATCCATTATCCACCAATCTAACATCTACAGCTGGTGCTGTTCCCACATTGAACAAAGTGTACTTGATTAAAATGTCCATATTCTCCACTAAGTATTTATTTAAAACTTGTTTTGATACTAATAACCTTGCAACTGATGGTTCCTCGTCCGCCGTTACTACAGCAGCGACGATGAGAATCAACGACAGTAATTTTGCAGCCATGGTGCCTGAAAAGTAAAAATTTTATTAAACAATTTCAAGATAAAAATATCAACTGGAGCGGTATAAAGCGGCATTATAAGAAGTATGAATGAAAACATGTACATTTTAAATATTAGTTACGAATAATAGGAAATTAGTAACCTAAATTATAGATAAATTATATTTTGATTATATTACCTTAAGTTAAACTAATGTAATGAAGAAATTTCGCTTCGTTTTCTTCGCAAGTATTAGTGAAATGTTACGGATTTTGACAACTCTTCAATGTACGTGGCTGACGTTCCACTCCACGCGTTCAAATCGTTGCCAGATGGCAGATAGCCGCTATTAACAGTTAGTGATGCATTCATTCAAAACCTATTATTTTATTCAAAATAGTTTATATAATTTTATTAATTATAAAGGAAAATATTAAATAATTACGCGAGTACTTCTCATGTAATTATATTTATTTGGCAAATAGGCAAATACTCTTTATAATTTTTGGCCTGTTAGGAATCAAACAACCAAATATTGAACGTATCAATGAGTAGATGTCAATTTGTCAAATTGATTGCAGACTGCAGTATTGACATATTTAATTTGTGTTCCTCTTCCTAATGAAAATAAAATTTACGCTGTGGATGAGAATGTTGTGCTTCGATTAACTTGGCATATTTTAATTACATGAAAGGTAATTAGAGTGCAACCAAATTTTATTAAACTATGACAGAGAAAGAAGACACTACCAAAGAACCCGAAAAAGAACCACTAGATGACGAGGCCCTAGAGAAGTACGTTTTAAATTGTGATATATAATAATTAAATGTATATACAAATATTTATAACTTATTATTCACCAAATAAATAATTTAATCAGATATAAGATAGAATCTTACAAAATATTTAAGAGATAACGCAAGTGTATAGGATTTACTTAATATTATTTTTCTAATTACTACTACCATATATTAAGCATTGTTCTTGTTCAAGAAAACAAGTTATAATGTATAACAATTTCTTATTATATAGATGGATTGGTTTTTAGATTGCTTAAATAGAACATTTCTTTTTTAAAATTAATTGTTGTATATTAATATTATATAAACATTCTTTAATTATATAAAATATGTTATAAGTATGTATAGTGTTTTTATATAAATAAAAAATGGAGTAAATCCGGCCTGCTTCGCTGGGTGTAAAGCAAAATAAATAAAACAGATGTTATAATTTTCTAATAAAATAAAAGGCCTAAGTTACTCCTTTTTACATTAGCTATCTACGAGTGAAAGTCCTGTCAATATGGATCTAGCCATTTCAGAGATTAGCTGGAACAAACAGACAGACAGACAAAAAAATTAAAAATTGATTTTTGATGTAAGTATATATATACAAAAGTAGACATTATCATGCCTACTTTTATATTTTAATTTTATTTACATGTTAATCGGTAGGGATTACTTGATTTTTATTTTATTTTGATTATACATATAAAAAAATATTTATATTTTTTAGAATTATTGTTTGTTTATCTGTCTCCATCTAAAGAAAACCATTTGACAAATGTTGCTGTAATTTGGTCTAGTAACTACAAGTACTACAACCATAAAAGACCCAAGGGTTAAAATAATGTTTTAAGTGGTGAATCCGCATAGAAATAAATGTTAGGTGATGATTAATAATTTCTTTATCCTATAAGTGTAAGCCGTCCAGTAGTGGACGGCAATAAGCAGAAAGAAAAAGTTTAAACATGAACTACTTTTATTTTTATAAAATTTAGTACTATCAAAATAACTCATTATAGTATTTTATTACCATTAGCCATAAAATTTAAGTGCTAGGATATTTTTTATTATCTCTATTTACATATTATTTTAAAGTTATGTTTTCAAATTTTAGTTAAATTGAGCTTTTAGAAGATTTTACTGGACCACTCCCACATTTTAAGCTCACATAATAAATGGTTTTCCATATAATAATAATAATAATAAAATCGTTTATTGCCATAAAGTACAGTAAAAAGAATAATTATAATTATTGTAATATTTCTTATTGTTAAAAGCATATAGCATTACTTTTTCTTGTAGGCTTGCAGTAGAAGAACTACTTCGGGAAGCTGTGCAAGGTGCTGCAAGAGCAGAAATAGTTGGTCCATCGGGTTGGGTCAAAGCACCTCAACAAAAAACAAATAAGCGATTTCTAGTCAACACGCTTCGGAATGCCGTAAGCTCTAACAAACATTACAGTTCACGCAGCTCGTCTCGTAATTCATACAAATCATCGTCAAAATACGAACGAAAACCGGAATCTGGAATTAAAAAAGATAGATCTAAAAGAAAATACTAATATGGCGGAATATGATGTAGAAAGTATTTTAAGCAAAATAATTGATAGTAATGAGGCAATATGGTCTCCACAGGAAAAAATTCCGCTTATTATGAAAGAAATAGAACATTTAAAAGCTGATACGAAAACATTTCTAGACAGCTGTGATTACGATATAAAGGGTATATTAAGAGAAAGTTCGGATCTGTGTTCCGAAAGCAAAGCTTTGGTTGAGGAGATGAAAAAATGTAAAGAGGAGATTGAAGAAGAGACAATGGCTGAAATATTACAGTCCATTGCGGATCACGATCAAATTGCCAAAGAATTAAATTCCGTTAATTTCGCTTTGAATATTGTGTTAAATGTCATAAAATGTGGTAAACTTTTAAAAGAATACGAGGAAGGACGAGAAGCTCAAAGTTTTTCAAAATCAGTAGAATCCGTTTACGAATTACTCCATTTTGTAGAACAACCGGTCGATGGTTTTGGGGAGATCCAAATGTATACTAGCATAAAAAATACTACTTACTTAATTATGGATAGTCTCACAAACGATTTGATGAAAGAATGGGATCTGATGGTGTCGTATTCTGTGTCATCAGGTCCACCTGGATCCATCCCTGAAAAAAGTACAGTCACATTTGATATTACTTTAGACGATTCCCCTACCGCTATGGATGTCGTGAACGCTCTAGATAAAAGCACAAAGTTAATGATTAGACTAAAAGAATTTGCGTATTTTCTAAAGACAGAAACTTTTATACCAATTCTCAAATACGATTCCAGGATTTACAGTAAGTCGGAGGACTCAATAATATTGACCATTATTCGCGAAGCAAATTTCACGCCAATGTACGAAGATACTTTAACAAATATGAAAGTTTTATTTAATTTTCTAAACGATAAATTCAACTTACCATTGAACAATAACAAGACTATATTGAAGATATTAGGGGAATTATTATGCGAAGAATTTTGTGAAATGATGATCAATGATTGTTGGATTAAGACTATACCATGTAATATAAACAGTCTACAAAATTATGGCCGAGTAACAAAACAGATAGAAGATTTCGAACAGCTACTTAGAACGATAAATTTTTTCCCTGAAGAAGGTTTAACATTGCTAAAGTACATGGACAACATTGATGTTTTATTCGCGGAACAATCGAGTCAGCACTGTTTAAAGACAGCACGCTCTATAATGTTCAAAGATTTAAGTGTATCAATGTCAATAGGGGTAGAGAAGATTCCAGACGAATTTATTCCTGAAGATGATATTCCCGAAGACGATATTCCCGAAGACTTCGATATAACGGAAGCACTAGATATTTTTGCCGAAGTGTTCCCGAATAGTCTCTTCTATTTTCCTCGGTGCATGATATCGAGGAGCGCGCAAGAGTTATTGGATTTGGTTTATATTGTGATGGAACAGGCTGTGAGATGTCCCGACGTAGTGTGTAAGAAGTTATATTGTACTGTACGACTTATATTTGAAATGTACGATGCAGTAGTTCCCTATCACCACGAAAATTACTTAGACACAATTCCACAATATGTGGGTAAGTATCCACAAATTTTTAAACCATCTTTAAACGAACTATTTAAATAGATAGTGTATAAATTAAATTCATGTATTATATTTTGATCACAACGTACACTGATTCTTATTGAAATCAAATCAAAATCGATTAAACTTTTATAAGCACTTTTGAATTCTCACTTTTTGCATCACTAAAATATAGAATTTAAATTAAACATCATATGTAAGTACTACGGCTCGAAAGGCAGTTCTGCTGAGAAGAGTGTAAAATTACAATATTGCAATACTTTTATTTATTTATCCTACTTTAATTATCTATTTATCCTACTTAAGACCTAACCAGACATTGCTACGCGAATATTTGACATTATAAATGAAACCATACGTCATTTTAATCAACAAAGTATTTCGTGATGGCGTATTAAGCTTTAAAGACTGGAATTCGACTATTACACGGGTACAGCTTGCCATATAAACTATCTATTCACTTTTTTGAGGCGGAAGCCGGTGAAAGCAAAAAAAATCACAGTCACACACATAGATTTTTGCCATTATAAAACTCCAATTCTAACAAAACAAACATGAGACGATGATGAGATTATAAAAGATATTTTTTTTCTAAATTCCAGCTCTGTTCCACAACAACTGTATGTACCTAGCGCACAATCTCCAAACCTTAGGTGATAAGTGGCTGACCATGATGGACGGCCGGGAAGTGGACTACCCTATTAGCTTCGTGGACTTGGTGCAGAAGATCAGGGACCTTGGATATAAACACCTGACAATGCATATGCAGCAGCAGAGGAAACAGATTCTAGATAATATACGTTCTTCCGGTTAGATGGTTTATTTTAATACACTTTATTAATACTTAGATTTTCGCAACAATTTTTTGACTGACTAAAATGTTTTTTTTTTCATGATAGCTGTAAAATCTTGGGAATCAAATTCTAGATATATCTAAAATCCGAAAAATCCGAAATTATTGTTTCATTCAAAATATTTTATTTCACTTTTTCTAGTGTTGCCAGATTGATTAATATCGGTATATGATAAAATGTTGTTAGACGACAAATATCAAAAAACCATTATAAATTATTTTCAACCAATTACCAAACATTCCAGATCTAAACTGCATAGTAGTGAAAGATGTACTTGGTGAAAACGCGGAGGCGGCCGTAAGGCAGTGTCTAAGACAGCTACAGCTCTTAAAGAACGTTTGGGTTGGCGTCTTTCCATCCAATGTGTTTAAAAGGTATACGAGATGTAAGGCAGTTATATAGCGCATTTTAATCTAATTTGATATGCCAATATTAAACTGAAAACTTTTCAAAATTACAATAAAATATAGCTTATGCTTTCATCATCAACCAAACCTATTCCGACAATGCTTTCTAAGCTAATTAATTAGTAGTGTCACCGTACAAAGTAGACGTGTACAGCTTCATATTAAAATATTTATTTAAACATACGAAACCGCAAATACGAAAAAAACTCTTAACTACCAGTGCTAAAGGCATAAATTAGTGTATTGTCAAGTGATTCCTCAACAGTGCCGTGCCGGGTACGTCAAAGCTCCCCTCACCCCCTCGAGTAAACGAGACCTCCTCTTATTTTTGTACTCACTTTTACATAGCAATGAGTTCGCAATCAACATCGCGGAGCGGGAATACAATGAGCGGTAGCGATTCAGCCCCAGATTTACGTACTATGATAAAGGAAAAAGAAAATGTTACATTAAGGAAGAGGAAAGAACGTGACGAGAACAATTTGGCATCGACTTTTCTAGACGAGATTAACAAGCTACGGCAAGAAATAAATATGTTTTTCGAAAATTTCACACAAAATCAAGCTACTAATACCAACAAAATTTTTCAAGAAATAGCTGAAATCAAAACAGAAATAAGAAATGTCACCGACAGTTTAATTTCTGAACAAAATCTATTAAAGACGGAAATAGACAATATAAAATATCACAATACGACTATACAAGCAAAAGTTTCTCAACTTGAAAATAATTTTGAAGCATATAAAAGTAATACGTCGGTATTATGCGATAACCCGCTTCCGCTTAGTTACGAAAGCATAGCGCTGGAACTGCAAGATCGTTATTATCGACAGAAAAACATCATAATTTCGGGTATTTGTGAAATAAATAATAAAAACATCGAGAAAAGATTAGAACATGATAAAAATGAAATACAAAAGGTTATTACTAAAATTTATAAGGATTGTCCTTCACCAATTAAAACTATAAGACTAGGAAAGTATATTCCAGGCAAAAACCGTAACATTAAAGTATGTTTTAACTCGCAGGAAACGGCTTCTTACATCTTACGTAATAAAACATCTTGTGATTCTAACATACGTATTTTCTGGGATCAAACACCTGAGCAGCAGAAATACTTTAAAAAAATAAAAAGTGAATTACAAACACGTGAAAAAAACGGAGAAAGAAATTTAGTAATTAAATATGTCGGCGGCGTTCCTAAAATTATAACTAAAATACCAAAAAACGACGCAAAAAACTAGATTCATCCGACTCATCGTCTATAGAAAGTATTACTTACCAATTAACCCACGATTACAGAAGCTTATTAAGTACTTCTTCATCTTTGAAATTTTTTTATGCAAATGTTAGAAGCTTAATGAAACCAGGTAAACTTGACGAAATAAAATGTATACTAAAGTCCTTCCCATACAAAGTGCACATTATTGTTTTAACAGAAACTTGGATTAAGTCACCACACGAGGCCAACACGCTTTCTATAGAAAATTACACACATATTTACAACCTCAGAACTGACGGTATTGGGGGTGGAATATCAATGTTTATACATAAAGATATAACTTATTCTATTACACAGAATATATATATGAATGGAAATAATTACCTTTGGATTAATTTACACAAAAATGCCTTAAACATTGGCTTAGTATATAGACCCCCCAACTCAGATATAGAAAGTTTCTACAATACCTTCTCAACGCAGTTAGTCAATAAGAAAAATACTATAATTTTTGGCGATTTTAATATCAATCTCTTAAGTAATGATAATCATACCCACAAATATACGAATTTATTGCATGAATCTGGCTACGATATACTCAACAAAATAAACCACAAGTATTGCACGAGAGAAACAAATACATCTCAAACAATTATTGACCATGTGCATACGAATATAATTAATAATAAATTTCATATTGCTATAATTGACTCACCATTATCTGACCATAAGCAGATTTACTGCGAAATGATGCAATACAGAGAAGGCATTAAGAAAAAATTGAAATATACCTCAATCAACTATCCTATGTTTATAAAAGATATAGCTAACATAAAATTTCATAATACAAACTACAATTATTCTAAATTAGAGAATTACATTAAAACAAATATGGAGAAGAACAAAGTATTTAAATATAAAATTCAGAATTTGCCTCGCGATGACTGGATAAATAAAGAAATAATTGATGAAATATGCAAACGCAACAGACTTTGGGTAGGTTTAAAGAAAGAAAGTGATAATGTAGAATTGAAAAATAAGTTTAATGCTAAAAGAAACGAAGTAGGAATGATGATAAAAGAAGCGAAAGAAAAATATTACTGCAAAGAATTTATGAAATACTACATGAAGCCTAAAGAAATGTGGAAATTACTACATACATTTGCCTGTAATAAAAATAAAACTAGTAGTGCTCCCCCAATTCTCAAAATTAATAATAAAATTATTTCCGATGGAAATGAAATATGTGAGTCATTTAATACATACTTTTCTACAATAGGTTTAAATTTAGCTAATAATATAACACAAACATATCACAGTATTAAATTTACACATACACAACACATTTTTCCTCACACAAATAACGTACATTCTTTAACTAACACACTAGATACATTTAAGCCATGCACTACAGGAGAAGTGAAAAATATAATTTGTAAACTCAACACTAACTGCAGTTCAGGAATTGATGGAATACCAGCAAAAGCTATAAAATCTATAAACAAACTGATTTGTAAAAACCTTTGTTTAAGCATTAATAAATGTATAGAAAACGGGATGTTTCCGGACAGCCTTAAGATAGCCAAAGTAGCTCCTATATATAAGGCAGGCTCAAAGTGTGACCCGGATAATTATAGACCGATATCGGTGCTACCAGTATTATCAAAAATTTTTGAACGGATTTTACACAGTAGATTATACAATTATTTAAGCGATATACATTTTTTGTTTGAAAGACAATATGGTTTTCGTCCTAAATCGAATACACTTTCTGCTGTCATTGATTTAATAACTAAAATTAAAAAAAACATTGATAAAAAAAATATTGTATTAGGTATATTCATTGACCTCAAAAAGGCATTTGACACCGTGTCGCATGATCTACTGCTACAAAAGTTGAAATATATTGGCATTACTGGATTAGCGTACAGACTACTAGAATCCTATCTTAATAATAGGCAACAAATTGTAAAAATTGAGAATTACTGTAGTAAACCATTAAATATTACCTGCGGAATACCCCAAGGTTCAATTTTGGGTCCGTTGTTGTTTTTAATATATATCAATAGCATAGGTTCTTTAGGATTGTCCGGGGAAGTAACATTGTATGCTGACGATACATGTTTATTCTATTATGGGGACTGTGTGCATGAATTAATGAGAAATGCCCAACAAGATTTATTGACTTTAAATGAATGGTTTAAGCAAAATTTATTAACTATCAATATTTCAAAAACTTCTTATATGCTTTTTCATGCAAAAAAATAAAATTATTCCTAACTTTAATCCTATAACACTTAATCAAGTAGTTATTCAACAAACTCACGAAGCTAAATATTTGGGTCTTACATTAGATTCCAAGTTAACTTGGCAAGCTCACATAGATCAAGTTCATTCCAAAATTATCAAACTTAATGGAATATTGCGTAAATCCATATCTTGTATACCAATTAAAGTACGCAACATAATTTACAACTCATTGTTTAAACCGCAAATAGAATATTTAATAGAAATTTGGGGAAGTGCTGCTAAGTCCAATTTAAAATCACTACAAATATCTCAAAACAAATTTCTTAAGGCATTATTTAATCTCGATTACCTTACACCTACTAAAGAATTATATAGAATTACAAAAAAGTTATCTATAGAGCAGCTATACAAATTCAGAACGTGCATATTAGTTAGAAAGATTCTCACAAAAGATATACATACACAAATCACATTCCAAACAAAATCGTATAAGTATCACACAAGAAACAAGTACAAACTAGATTTACCTATTACTAGAACTAAATATGGCATTAAAACAATTGAATTTGAGGGAGCACAACATTACAATAGTTTACCAAATGATGTAATAAATGCTAGGTCTTTGACAGCATTTAAAAATAAACTAAAAAAATATTTAGAAGCTGTTTCTAACTAATTCACTTAAACTTATGTTTTTTTTTATCGGTCACTACTGTATATGATTGTACCTAATATTAAGTTATAATTGTAATCTCATTGCAAGTGAACTATGTTCTTAAATGAGTAAATAAATGTTCTTTAACCCCTTAGTTTCAGATTACCTCCTAAAAAATATTTACCTCTTCATTAAAAGAAAATTTATATTGCATTTTTTTGGCTATGAGCATCTCTATAGCCACTTTACTATTTTAATTTAAGTACTCAATAAATACTTTTTTGTAAAATATTAAGAAAATCTACATATTATTAACGTGTTCTTGTCATACAGGCTTATGGGAACACTATTAAATATGTTTGTGGAAGAGCTAATACACCGAGTTTGCACAGTGGAGGATATATCAATGGAGATGGCAACACAGCTCACCGAAATCTATACACTGGTTGTGCAGAAAGCCCCACCATTATTCCAAGTAAAACAATGAACTTCACTACTTATTATAAAACAAAGCCCTATGTGACGTCTGTTGGTCGGTTCGCGATAAACCCAAAAACGACTGCATCGATTTTCATGCTGTTTTTATCAATGTATAGAGTGGTTCTCAAGGAAGGTTTTAGTATATATATTATTTGTCAAGTTTTTGTGTACATTTACTAGCAGAATCCGTGGCTTAACTAAACCTAGTGAGAGTCCAAGCAGAGAGTGACCCTACTTGCTGTGCCAACACGCAGCGGTCGCGGGTTCGAGCCCCGCTGATGGCATTCATTTGTTGATCATGATTGTTTGTACTACTCTAGTCATGGGTGTTAATATTTATAATATGTATGTATTTAAAAAAGTTATATATATGTAGTGTATCGACTATCTGGTATCCGTAACACAAGTCTAGTAACTTACCACGGAACTAGATGGCGCTGTGTGTAATAATGTCCAAACATTTATATTTATTCACTTTTTCCTTTAAATAAAATATTAGTATGGATGTCAACACTTACGCTTTTCGTTAGTGCATATAAAAAGAGAAATAGAAAAGTACTCTAGTCCGGTAACTTTCCAGGCATAAATTAAATGTTTTAATTTTATTTCAGAACTTGAATGATGTTACACAGCATGTCAAGTCTTGGGACAAGTTACAAGAATTAATTTTCGTTCTCGGCGGATCCCTGAAAGATATAGAAAAACATTGGAATGATGGTAGTGGACCGTTGGCTGTACATTTCCATGTAGATGAACTGAGGAGTCTCATCAAAGCGCTGTTCCAAAACACGCAGTTCCGTGCTAATTTACTCTCGAAAATTAAATAAATCTATTCACGAGTAGTCATATTAATATATTATAAGTGTTTATTGACTTATGCTTTTATTTATGACCTTAGTTTTAAATAACTTTTTGGTTTTAGTTTTAAAATTTGAAAATTGAAATATTCAGTTAAAAAAGTGAACAGTTATTAGTGAAAATTAACTATATCAAAGAAATATTCATAAATAATTCTTTATATCGATAAGCAAAGAGTGAGAGAGATGACTTTAGGTTTAGAGAGCATAGAGTATATTGCTACATATATAAACCTTAGGGCCTGTCTACACGCACCGTCATGCCTGCACTCGCTTTGTCTGCGTTTGACGGTAGCTTGCGTAGGCGGCCTGTGCAATTGTTGACGTGATGAATATTGGACTGCGCGGGTTTGGTTAGTACGGATTTGCCAATTAATTGCCAGAGCCGTAGTTACGAAACTTAGTCTTTGTATATTACTCCAGATGAAATTTCATTTAAATCCGCTTACGTTCAGCCGTTCCAGCGTGAAGGAGTAACAAACACACAAATTTCACATATTTTTTAGGCCCTAAATGTTAACTTACCAGCCCTTTTTAACGTTCCACTGCTGGGCACGGGCCATTTTTTTTACTTTTAAATTTAAACTAAAATTATAATAATAAAAACAATGTATAGAAGTGCCTCTGTTTTTAATTTAAAGATTTTAAATTAAAAACAGCTGTTCTATTACATTTACAATATTAACATCGTATTTTGTAAATGTAAACTAAAATGGAACGCAGTTGTCAAAATGGAAATTTGAATTTACGAAGACACTAGGAAATTAAAGTGTTATATGAAAAATAAAATTATTATTGTGTAAAAATGAATCGATGTTGATGTGCGATATATTAAAATTTGAGTGAACAATTATATGAAGATGAATACGCTAAAATTATTCCTGCAGCGAAGGACACCAACAATTTTATTTAATCGTACAGTGAAAAATAAAAGAAAATTTATAGATCCGAAGGAAGAGGAGCAATTGCCAAGTAATATTGCTGATATCTTTTTATTAATGCTTTATTTTTTCTCGATTTGTTTGAAGTAATATTAGGAATAGGTACTTTGCTTTGAATGTTTTTTTTTATTTTGAGGTTATGTTTATTACTATTTTTATGTAGAAATAAACTAGACGATGATTGATTTTTCTTCAAAACTTCAGTATTTCAGTATCCAGTAAGCAAGAGTTCTGATAGGAGAGTATATGTGTGGGGATTAGCAGAAACTGGTGCCCTCGGTATACATATGCCGAGGGCTATGAAAAAATTCAAAAAGTCATACAGAAATAGTTTCAGTTTCATTTGGCATCCTATGAGATCTAGTTTTTGTGAAAGATTTGATGTAAGTATTCTTTATCTTAGATAATTTTTAATAGCATTAATATTAATTATTAAATTTTTGTACTCTAAAAAGTTAGCCACCACATGAGACTCAATGATTTGTAATATAAGAAAGAAATTCAAACTATTTCAGGTAACAAAGGTAGCATGTGGCTATGGGTTTACAGTAGCTGCAATAAAAACGAATGAACAGCACAAAGTTTTTGGAACTGGCATCAATACAGATTCTCAAATTGGTTATCATGCACCGAGAATGGGGCATCCACTTGAAATGTTGTTAAGCCCTTCACCTATTTATATTCCTTATAAGTCTTTGGAAACTAAGGTAAGAAAAAAAAATATGTTATTTAAGTACAATTAGACCTCAACTAAAATTATTTTTTCTGCATTTTTATTTATTTAATATTAATTACTTAGAAATATTAAACATAAAGGGATCAAATAAAAAGTTTGTAACAAAATTATTTATGGGGTTGGTTTAATAAAATATTGTAGCTTTGTAACATTTAGGTTTATTGTGTTATTTACAATATATTAACATTTTTTAGATAACAAACCTAGCTGCCGGTAGAGCACACACATTAATATTAACAGACAATGAAGGAGTGTATTCATTAGGTAATAATGCATATGGCCAATGTGGTAGGAAAATAAACCCAAATGAAGACTATAAAGGCAGTATGGCATCCTATAATATTAAACGGCTTGGCAAAGAAAATGTTATTGATATATGCTGTGGTCAAGACCATAGGTAAGTTGGATTGTAAATGTTTATATTACCAATAAAATTAAATTAGTATAATTGAATTAATAGCAAAATATCTATAATTTTTAACAAAAGAGCAGGATGACAGATTGTTGCTATAAATTGGATACAGAAAACAAAACATTATGTAAAAGTATACATTTATTCTAAAATATATAATATTATATAATTTTGAATTATAAAAATTATATTTATAAGTTCTTCTATACAGCTGAGACTGTGCCTTGTTAACTTAGTAAAATAATTAATTGATTTGATTTTAAAAGTCCATCTTGTAATAGGTACAAGTTGAGAACTCATTCTACTCACATTCCTATTGTATACTTTTTTTTAATTCTATCATTTAAGAAGTAATGCACACTGATTTGGCTTGTAGATGCTTATATACATATTTTTACATAATCTCAATTTAAGTTATTTATTATACACAAATAAATACATAGAATTAATAGTTATTAATAAAAAATAAACTTCTTAAACACAACATTTTCAGCTTGTTCATAACAGAGTCTGGTAAAGTGTATGCATGTGGGTGGGGAGCAGACGGTCAGACTGGCCTAGGAATGTATGACAACCAGGGCCACCCGGCACTCGTGAAGGGAGACATCACAAGTGAAAAGATTGTTAAAGTTGCTTCCACTGTTGATTGCGTATTGGCTTTAAATGGTTGGTAATATTGTTTTTTTATATGAGTTAGAAATGCATTGATAATACTAATATTTTGTATTCAGCCCTTTTTTACTTCCCACTGCTGGGCACAGGTCTTCTGATGAGGTAAATCAGGCCATAGTCCATCATTCTAGCTAAGTGCAGCGATGGTGAAGTTCACAGGTCTTTCAAAACCTTGCAAAGCTTGTTCAGAAATATAGGTTTCCTCATGATGTTTTCTTCTCCGCAGGACAAGTGGTACTAATGTTAGAAATGATTCACACGAAAATATCAGAAGTGCGAGACCTGGATTTGAATCCGTATTACACTGTATTATTTTTTTAAATTAAATTAGTTTTTTATTTGTAGATAAAG
Organism: Boloria selene; assembly: GCA_905231865.2. Lineage (NCBI taxonomy): Eukaryota > Metazoa > Arthropoda > Insecta > Lepidoptera > Nymphalidae > Boloria > Boloria selene. Next base: position 1,823,322 of record HG993132.1, read on the forward strand.
GGGAACTCTTTGGTTGGGGTAACTCAGAATATGGACAAGTACCAATGAACTCAAAACATCAACAAGTGAACATGTCTTATGCATTAGTTAATTTTACCAAAGGTCTAGGAAAGATAGTAGATATTGCTGCCGGAGGATCCTTTTGCTTAGTATGTAATGGTAAGGAAATAAGTTTGTCCATAATTTTCAAAAAATCCAATTTTTAATATTTTAATTATACCATAAAAATTAGGTTTCTTTAATTTATATTATTATAATTTAACTAAAAATGTAAGGATTCTTACATTTTTAGTTAAATTATTAATTCTTACTTCAATCCTTACAGAGGCATCTAGTTTATAGAATTTTTGTCTTTAGACGAAACACAACCACCTAACAAATTTTAATAAAAATTCATACGATGATAGATAGTTATCCGGGTCACCATAATATACTTTTTACTGTTATGTCTTCTCTGAAAAAACTATACATTAAAATATAAGAATCCAACATTTGTATGTCTTATACTATACATGTCTATATAATATGGCCTGTTTCATAATTATTATTTTAGAAAATTCAAATATTCTTTTTTCTTTCAGAAAATGGAGATGTATTTGTTTGGGGCTTTGGCTTATTAGGTCTTGGACCAAATGTACAACATGCACATACTCCTAAACAAATTCCAGCACCGTTATTTGGGCGCAATGAATTCAATCCTGAATCTATGGTGACTAAAGTAGCATGTGGAGTTGGCCATCTTGCCGCTGTAACTAATGATGGGGATTTATATATGTGGGGTAGAAATAGGCATGGTTGTTTAGGCTTAGGTCATGGGAAAGACCAACATTTCCCACTTAAAATTAGTATTGGAGCTCATGTTCTATCAGTTAAATGTAGTGTAGATCACACAGTGGCTATGTGCCGACCTTTTACATAGATTTGTGTTATTATAATTATTTAAGACTGTTAAATAAATTAATATTAGTTGTGTAAATTGTTTTATTTTAACATAGATTTTTAAATTTGCAATATTATAGTAAACATAAAAATCCATTCCACAAAATCCATGATTGTAATCTGACAATTTTAAAACAGACTATTTAACTTCCTAAAATGTTTAATATGATTAATTTATACATTATCCATATATATTAAGCTTATAATTAATACTTAATAGTATTTTTTTTACTTAAAAAACAATCACTAATAAGTCTTTTGTTATTTATACTCCACTGATATAAGTTTTTCAATTATTATAATATTGAATGAGAAAGCTGCAACATAATCTTCATATTTACGCTCCATGCTTTCTCATTCAATACCACATTAACTATTGTTTACACTCATCATGAAAAGGTTCAAGGGTACGGAAGTCACGCCAGGCCGGAGGCAACATAGAGGTGTGATGTAGGTGGCAACCACACCTTTTGCAGGGCTCACTGAACAAATTCACATAACTATGTAACCATGTCATAAATGATCGCACAGCCAACTCGGGTAATGTTGGAGAGTAAAAATGTAACATGGCTGCATGAGCATTCTCTGTCACTTTTCGGAATACGTGATGGCGGGATTCCGTCCATAAATCGAGAGTTTCACCATATCCTTTTACCATGACCCATTCCATAAGTAGGCTTTTAAAGGCAACTACAGCCTTTAACACATGGCTTAAATTGATTTGTACTACTGCATTGCTTGCAAATGGACGCGATATAGTTATTTTCATATCATTGTAAGATCTGTCTATATTATTTATAACGTTATCGACTTGTAACGGTGCCACATTGTGGTTGCTTTGCAATTTACCTCGGCGCTTTGTACTGCCTGAATTTATGTAAGAGCGCTTTAGTGAATTCTGACTCAGTAATGTATGTGCATAAGAAGAGTACTCGTGGATTTTATCCGTCCATTTGTAACTGTTTACCAATTGTGTATACAAAGCTTGCCGATCTTGTGTGGTTTCTTGGCTTAGGAATGTCGTATTTCCTAGGTTAAAAGGAGCAGTTGGAATGGGTAGTCCATTAACAGTTTGTTCTAAGTCTCGAAGATTAATATTGACGTTATTAAGAAGTTCTTGAAGTTCTAACAGGAACTTATCTTTGCCATCTTCACCGTGGTCCGCTCTGAGTCCGTTTGATAACGTCTCAAATACATGACTGACGCTTGAACGTAGCGTTCTAAGCGAAGTTAGAGCTGAATTTAACTGGTCTACGTTTATTGTTTGATTCATAATGATAAAATTACATTTATTTTGCTTGTTAGTAATAAAATAATATGTAAATTGTAATTGCAAGTGAAAACAGAATTGACAAAGTGTCAACTGTCAAGTGACTTTGACAATGACAACTGATCATAGCATAGATTATACACTTATATACTGGGATCATAGGGTGAGTGAAGTTGTAACTGGTTGTAACCTCATGATGACGCTTGACGCTAGCTTTCAGCGTCAAACTATAGATTTTTGTTGTTTTTAAAATTTATCCCAATAGGGACAGGCAAAGGACTATAGTCCATACAGCCTGATGTTATTATATTAGTTTGAATGATTCTAGTTCTACGTACAAAGAAATACGTCTGTTCAGTTCACGCACATGATACACAGTGTTTACAAGAAAATTGAAGAGTTATTTCCAGATATTTTGTAGAAATTTTGCGAACGAATACTTAGTATTATTCCAGTACAAATCGATGCGCTTAGTTCGGTACCTACTGTTTTTTATACGTAGACGTACGGACAAAAATAGGTATTGCGAGTGTAACTTTATATTAGATATTATAGATTTTTCTGTATGACTTTTTAGGACCTACAGGCTACAGCATCCTACTACACTGTTTTGTTGTGTCTCTTTCAGATTTTCCCACCGCTAGCTTTCTAAGAACGACTCAAGAAAACCAATCATTTTGATTTCATGTAGAAATGAAATATTTTTCTGCAATAAAAAGTATCCTAAATGTTGACACGAGTAATTAGTACAGAAAATTAGGTTAAAATCGGTCCAGTATTTTTTGTGTTAAACGATTACACAAAAACAGACATATAGGCAAAAAATTTAATAACTATTGTTTTAGGGTCTATAAAAAATAAAAATACTATACGTAATAGTATTTTTTTTTACTACAAAGTACGAACGACGTGACGTCATCATCATACGGATCATACGAAATACGCAACACGACTTGATGCGATGTTCTAAGTATCGTATCAAAAGTAACGAGTAACGTAACGATACGAAAGTAACGAATACTGATTATTATAGTAACGAATACATACGGGTACGCTATGTTTCGTTACTTTTACACCACTAATATCGATTTTTTTTTTTTTGACCGAATTCCTCCAACATGGCGATCGGAGACCTTTTTATACTATCTTTATTACTACTAAACAATTTTTGAACCTGAAAGGTTTATGATTTTTTACTTCCTATTTATATCTAATTTACAGTTGTGCCAAACAATTATGCTTTATTATATATTCTTTTAAGTGCTTATGATGGGAGGTGTGCTAGGTTTTACGTTATCTGGTATATTCTATTGTACTATACATTATATCCAACAAGGGAGTAACTGTTTTACTTATGCTAAACATTTTTCTTATTTATTTACATATTTATTCTGTGCTATTATTCTGAAATTTAATTTTAAGTAACATTGTTATTCTGCTATACTTTATATTTAGTAACGTAACGTTTTATTACTTTAGGATGCGTTAAAAGTATTATAGTTTAAGTGTGGGATATTTAGATCGTTGATAAACTTTTGTCAATACAGCTGTTGATAATAACATTGTTTTGTAGAGCTTATAATTAATTACTAGAGTATTTTACAGTTTTATTTATATAATTGTACATAATGTATATTTCTTAAAAATATAACATATATACTAAATTCTATACTATATATTTATATCTTACAGGCACTTTTTTTTTTTTTTTTTTTTTTTCCAGTGCATTTTATTTACATTTTTTGTCACTCTTAGTCGATTATTTTGTGTTTGTGTGTATGTGTATGATGTATAATGTATGTGTTGGTGTTCAGGGTGTTGTTCTTTTCGCTATTTCGACTTGCGACTGGAGATAAAAGTTGCTTTTATTCCTGGTATACTTATGATACACTTCGCTAATGAAAGTCTGATGCTGTGAACTTCTGCGGCTAGACGTAGGCGACACTCGACCTCGCTAGTGCGTCCCATTTTTGTCTTACTGGGCACGATGTGTCGAAGGCATTGTGGTTGTGACCATGTCTTGCTGATTTGCAGTTTTTGCACTGAGGAGGTTCACCTGCCAGTTTGCTGGGGCAATCCCGCATCATGTGCTGCCCCGAGCAGTGACTGCATAAGTCTATACTCTCAGTGCACCATTTCTTACCATGGCCAAAGGCCAAACACCTGGAGCACTGCACTAACGGCGATAGATCGAAGACCGGAACATACTGGACATCCACGTAGATTCTGCCTGCCCCCGTCAGCCTTTTCCAGACCAACGGCGAGACCTGCAGAACCACGTGGGTTTCCGTAGGGTCCCTTGCCTTCCTCCTATGCCGCATTTTAACCCTGTACTCCTCCTCTGGGATGTCCTGTATAAGGTGGTAATTCTGTTTTTTAATTGCATCTACTATTTCTTCATCTGTATTACTTTTAATAACATTCCTGATTATTATTAAGGGGTCCTTGTTGGCGCGTTCTTCTATAAGGTTGGGAGGTTCAGGGAATAAATAACACGTCTTGTGCTCTTGACTGTCGCTTTATTTCTGCCCAGTCGAACTGGTGAACATACATTATATAACCATACACTACTACACGCCCATTGGCGAAAAAAGAAAAAAAAGTAATGTATAATTGCTTTTTTTTTCTTACAATTAATTATTATACTATTTTTTTAAATGTATTTCACAGAAAAAAAAAAATTGTGTCGAATTAAAAAAAACATATCAAGAACAGGTGTACATTATTTTCAAATATAAACTATATATAAAAAATCTTATAATATATTAATATACCCATAACATAAAAAAAAATCTTAAACACTAAAATAGAAAATTATTTAAATTGTAGGTAATGCTTATTTGTATATAATATAATACTTAATAATAACAATTTCATTCTTTTTTATATGGCCTAGTGCGATTTTTATGTATTAATTTATGCTTACCTTTGTAATCTATTGTTATATTAGGTTCACATTCTTTGATTACTTTAAATGGACCTATATAAAGAGGATCGAATTTATTTACACATTGTTCATTCTTAAGGAGTATCATATCACCGGCATTGTATTTAATGGAATTTGTATAGTAATCATATTTTGTTTTCCTACTTTGTTTACTTGAAATTAAATTATTTCTTGCATCATATTGCGATTTTTGAAGTCTATATCTAAGTTGTTGTGGATAATCATATGGGTTATATAAAGGATCTATATCTAAAGTTAAATTAGTAGGCAAACGGCAAAGCTTCCCAAAAACAAGCTCATATGGAGTATACTTGGTTTCCGTGTGTACAGTGTTATTATAACCAAAACACCAGTACGGTAACCAAGTGCTCCAGTTATGTGGTTCATTACCTGTTTGAATTCTGAGAAATGACATCAAATTTTTGTGGCTGTTTTCTAAAGAACCTATTGATTGGTGATGATATGCCGTTGACGTTACCTGTTCGATGTTGAGAATACGGCACACCTCCTTCATCACGGTTGAAACAAATTCGGTCCCTTGATCAGATATTATTTGCCTAGGAATACCATACCTTAAAATAAAATTATTGATGAAAGCCGATGCCACTGAAATAGTATCCTTATTTGTAAGAGGATACGCTTCTACATACTTACTTAAATCACACTGTAGTGTGAGTATATAAGCATTACTATCACTATCCTTACATAAGGGCCCTACTAAATCTAAATAAACTCTATCAAAAGCGGAATATCCCGTGTCGGTTATGACCATTGGTTCCTTAATATATTTATTTAAGTGTTTATGTCGCAAACACTTATCGCATTGATTAACATATTTAGTAACATCCTTTTCTAATCCCGGCCAAAAGAATCTTTTCTTTATGTTATTTATCATTCGCCTTATACCGGCGTGACCGCTAGTTGGTAACAAATGATAGTCATTCAATATTACACGTTTTGTCTCATGATCGTCGACTTTATGGACACCATTTAAAATTAATAATCGCGGTCCGGACCTATTTGGTGTCTCATTTATAATACGAGTTAACTCTTTAATTAATATATTATTATTATTATTTTTAATTATATACAGACGATCTATATTTCGCTCATTACATAAGTAATCCAACTCCCTCACAAAGGCATCTCGTGCACGATATGATCGGAAAGAAGGATTTACATAAATAGTTGACTTTGGTGAGACAAAACAAAATAACTTAGAATTAGAATAGAATTTTTCTTTCACTCTTTCTATATTTTTCCATACTTTTTCGTCTACAAACAATAATTCTGTGCAATCCTTAGGTTTTTTAAGTGTTCCCACAACTCTTGGGTGATCAGTCCAATCGTTACTGGCAACCTTATCCACCGCAGGGTTGTCACATTTATCTTGCGCTAATTTTTCATCCATCCGCTTTCTTTGCGCTCTTGTTAGTACTGATATGACCCTTTCATTCATTTCTTTCAAATCTTCACTCGAAATTTGGATGCGTGACAATGCGTCTGCAGCTGCATTATCAGCTCCCCTTACATATTTGATAACAAACTTATATTCCTCAAGCAATAACCTAAACTTCATAAGTCTACTCGATGGATTTGTCATGTTGAATAAATATACGAGAGGCTTATGATCTGTTTCAATAATGAATTCACGTCCATATAAATAAGGTCGAAAATACTTTACCGCCCATACTATCGATAATAATTCCTTTTCGATAGTAGGATAATTTTTCTCGGCTTTGTTTAATGTGCGACTAGCATATGCAACCGGTCGTCCGTCATGATTACATAAAACTGAGCCTATAGCAAAACCAGACGCGTCTGTTTTTAGAATAAATTTATGATTTTCGTCAAAATTCGGATACTGAAGTATGGGAGGAGTAGTTAAAGATTTTTTAAGCATTGAAAAAGATGTTTTACAATTTTTATCCCAATGAAATTTAACATTTTTGCGACATAAATTGTTTAGAGGTAAAGTGATTTCAGATAAATTCGGTATAAATTTTCGATAGTAATTCGCAAACGCTACTAGTCTTTTTACATCGTTGGCATTTTGAGGAATTGGGTAATTTTGTAATACTGATATCTTTTTTGGGTCGGGCATAATACCTTCGGAAGTAACAACGTGACCAAGATAAAGTAGTTCTTTTTTTAGAAAAACACATTTAATCGGGTTTAACTTTAAATTTACTTTTCTTAAGCGAGATAATATTTCTATTAAATTTTTATTATGATTATCTAAATTACGGCCAAAACAAATAAGGTCATCTAAATAAGTAAGTGCTTTATCGTAATTTAAACCAGCCATAGATATTGTAATAGCACGAGAAAAGGAACTCGGACTTGTCTTTAAGCCCATTGGCATTCTGGTCATCTGATATTGACCGGAGGGTGTAGTGAAAGCTGTATATTTTCTACTCGATGGGTTAAGGCTTAATTGGTAAAAAGCTTGATTGAGATCAAGGTGGGTAAAATACATTGCTCCTGATAAAGAATCTAATATGTCTGTAATATTGGGTAACGGAAATTTGTCATCTACAATACAGTTATTTAATTTTCGAAAGTCAATAACTAAGCGCCAGCTCCTGTTCTCATCATTTCCTGACTTTTTGGGTACAAGGAGTACAGGACTAGACCACTCACTACAAGCAGGTTCAATAATTCCATCTTTTAACATATTTTTGACTTGATTTTCTATTTCATTTCTTTGAGAATAAGGTAATCGATACTGTTTTACGTACACTGAGTCACTATTAGGTTTTAATTGTATATTATGTTCGTATAAGTTACAAGTTGTTAATTGATCTCCCGGCAATAAAAATACGTCGGAAAATTTCGCGCAAATATTTATAATAGAAGATTTTTCCTCTTTATTTAAATGATCCAAATTAAGCAAATTTAACATTTTATGAACACGTTCCGGATTATTGAGATTTTTATCAAACTTACAAATTGAATAATTAAATAAACTATCGGTTTCGGGCCTAAAATAACTAAGATTGACCTGATCCTCTCGTGTATTTAATATCTGTATTGGTATTTTCCCGTTATTTACTTTGACAATTCCGCCAGACAGAAAAACTCCCTCGCATAACTCTCTCGGAAAGACGACACACTCTTCTTTCATACTCGAGTTGATATAAAATATACTTTCGCATCTCGGAGGTATACTCAAATAAGAATTATTTCCTAAAATTCCCATATACAATGGTAAAGTCACTAATTCATTCATAGTATGTAGTGTAATATTATTAAATTCAAAGTTTATGCTACAATTAAACTTACGTAAGAAATCTATACCTAAAATCCCACAAGTTTCAGATGGCAACTGCTCTATAACATGAAACTTATTATTAAATTCTAATCCGTTTACAGACAATGTTAAATATACATATCCCACGGTACGTAATTTGCCTCCAATTCCGTTTATTGTAATCGGTTTCTTTTGTAATGACATATTAAGCTTTCTAAGCGTGTCATATTTAATCGCACATACCGAGGCTCCGGTATCTACAAGCCATCTACATTTGATGCTACCTATTGCTAATTCTACACAATTACTATATTCGCAACCTAATATACTATTGGCCTCGAAAAAATTCTAAGTTGTTTTCATTACTATGGTTATTAGAGTTAATTACAACATTTCGAGAACTTTCCGATACGTGATTTGATGGAGTCATAAAATGAATTCGCTGGGTATGACCACGAAAAGATCCGCGATTCTGGTATGAATACTTACCGTAATAACCGTTTTTCCCGCGGGTTTGTTGATTTCCACGCGAAAACTGCTGGGGTACCGGTTTCCTCCAGTTCATATTATTTCTTGCTAAGGCTGGCAAAGGGTATGATGTTTGACGAGGTACATTATTGTGTGTATACCTACCGCGTAAATTTTTACGCGCACCTGATCCACCGCGATTTCCAAAATAAATCGATGGTTCGGTATATTCGTTAGGCCGAATACAGGACGCCTCCTCATCCTTTGCTGCTCTAATTGTATCTTTTAATGTACTATAATTACGCGCTGACAAAATGGTACTGAGATGTCGATTTCGCAAGCCATTTGTGAAACTTTTAATAGCAATTTTTTCATTAATAGGACGTAAAATTTTATGCGCGTTTTGATTGCCATCGGCTTGGGAAATCGTCAAATCTACGAATAATTGTTCGATTTTACTACCATAATTATCCATGGAACTACTATTTTGCCTTATTCGCATTAATTCGCTATGAATAGAAGTGCTAGATTTTTTTGTTAAAAGGTGGTTGCGCATATCACTTATAAGGGCCTCGCACGAGTCATAGTTATCTGATAGGCGTAATTTAGCACTTTCATTCAAACGAGTTTTTAAAACAAATTTTATTAACATACTCTTACCTTCTTCTCTGAGCGAAGAACTATATAGCTCTATCGAGTCCATTAAGTTTTTGGTGACCGATTCCTCGCCCGTCATCACTGGAAGGAGTGACACGGCAGTTTTAAAGTCGAAACTTTCCATGGTGACTATTTCGCTTTTAATAGTGCCCTCGGAAGTTGATTCGGAACTGTAATCCTTATTACAAAAGTTTTCTATTTCTACATACAAACCCTTAATTAAATCACAATCACTTAATGCTTTACTCTTAATTCACTAGACATTAAAATACAGTTATATAAAAAAATATAAGTAGGTGTTAAGTGTATAAATTAAAACTATTTTCAATTTTTAATAATTTTCTTAAACTTAAACTATACCTAGATTGATTTTTCACATTCTACTTTAGTCCACATTTTCACATATCACTTTACACTACACTTTACATCGACGCGTTCGCTGTATCCCGGCGTTCCTCGTGGCGACACTCGTAGCATACACGAGGTACACGAACTCCTGGCTCCGGTGACCGCATAAAAGAACGACGCAAATTGTGCATCACCATCTCATTCCGCATCCAGCTTGTGTGGCACCTCTTATATACTTTGTATATACCATACAGAAGGGCCAAGCCCAAAAGTGTGCATATTATAATTAGCACGATGGATATCCCAGATAAATGGTTTTGAATTCGCTCAACATGTGCCGAATTTGAGCCTCCTAAGGTGTCTTGTGTAATAAACACTTGGTCTTTTTTTTAGTTCAGAACGACACATTTTTTTTTAATATAATATATGAATCTAATTTAATTTTTACATATTTTTCAAACGCTTTACGCGGCCCGCGACCGTTCCCAGGCAGACCGCCGATAAAACTGGCAGGGTCGCCATATAAGGTTGGGAGGTTCAGGGAATAAATAACACGTCTTGTGCTCTTGACTGTCGCTTTATTTCTGCCCAGTCGAACTGGTGAACATACATTATATAACCATACACTACTACACTTCGATGCGGAATTTTTGCTTCTGAAGTGTATTTTTGATGATCTCGAAGTCTTTCTCGTTCTCAGTTCCAATGAGTACCCTCTGGTCTTTCACCTTTCTTAACTTCGAGATCTGTATGCCAGATTCTTTTGGTTTGAGCACTTCCCTTATTTTCGTAATTACAATTTCGCTTGTATCCATGTGGTCATCCGTACCTATTAAGAGACATTGGGTAGGTTTAGGTCTTTCTATTGCTGCTATTTCTGCAACTAATATCGATTACTTTCGAGTTCGATTATATAGATTCTAAATTTCTGTTTAATCCTTAAAATAAAAAGCTAATTCGAGTTTAGCTTTTTACGATTTGACGCTACTAAGTTTTTTCCAGGTGGCAGCACAGCCTAAATTAACCACGTGACACAATTTGACGCTCATAACCAGCGTCAAGCGTCAGCATGAGGTTACACCATGAGGATTAGTTTAGAAACGTGTATAGATTTCTAAATTACCGCACAATTTCATTCGTGTCTTCCTCACAAAACGCGACACTGGCAGAATGTATTGCGTCTGTTAACGCAAATCTAAGCCATAAAGAAAAAAAAACGTGTATAGAACCGATGATGATAATAATTAAATAAAATTATAATATACTTTAAATAAAAAATATCCACGTGTTACTCAGTTGTTGCGTGAAATAGTGCTTTATCATAAACGTTTTTCATAGTTTTAAAATCATTATCATCATCATCATCATCATAAGCCCTTTTTAACGTCCCATTGCTGGGTACGGGCCTCCCTCAGTTCGAAGGGGATCAGGCCATAGTCCACCGCGCTGGCCTAGTGCGTGTTGACGGACTGCACATGTCTTTCGAAAACTTGCTAGGTTTTCTCAGACATTTCCTCACGATGTTTTCCTTTACTGTAAGACAAGACGATAATCATGATAGAAATGTTTCGCACATGAAAATTAAATTAAATATAACCTACCTAATGCTAGGTCTTTAATAAGGTAATAGTTAAGCTATATATTAATAAGGGTGCTATTGTACATATTTTCTTATATTTCGTTGCCTTCTAATATACATACTCTTTATTACATAATATTATCAAAGGGTTTAATTATTTTAATATAATTTACTTTCTTTTTACAACCAAATTATTCTTAAATATTATTCTAGACTTTAACAAAGCCTATTAAATAGGTCCTGTAATTAGCTGAATGATTAAATTAATCAGCTTCGAAAAGAGCGACCTTATTTAGAAAGACGAATTAGCTGAAATACGATAATATCTAAATTAGTAGATTTACTTGGCAATTTTCTTTTTTGCTTGAAATAAGAAAACAATATTTCTGATTAGTAAGTGATGATCAGTACATGTTTCATTAATGATAGAAGATATTGGATGAATCGACAATTTTCTGCAACATCATCGCTATTTTTGTATATCACATGATACTAATTTTCTTTGGACAATTATAATAAGCAGATTATGAATTGCGTATTTTTAATAATGTAATTTCACTAGCGACTTACACTCGCTTCGCTTTGGTTAGTCCCTAATTATAAACATTATTTACATAATATGTAAGTAGCGATTAAATCAGCGCGATCAGCGCATTTCACTCTGATTTGATTTGCATAGATTAAAATTGAAAACTAAAAATATTTTTAAATAAAAAAACAAAGCTAAGATCTCTCAATTACAGTGTAGATTTCTATGAGTAAATAAAATTGGAAAAAGAAATTATCCTCATATATATACATACAAACAAAGCTTACATTTTTCTTATTAGTATAGATAGATGAGTTATACTCGTATGTCGCTGATATATTGATTACTCAATCCTATTATATTAAGGACTGTGTTGGCTTACGGTTTTACGATAAAGTTTCCATTAAGAGAACTCTTGAACTAACAGATAAACTATAATTGTGGAATTAAAGGTTCTACAAACCTTTTTTAGTTTTGATTACTCTATCTAAGTAGAAGTATTGGAAAATTAGATAATTAACAGTATTTTTAGGGACTTTACCTACTAAGTATTAGACTTTTTATGTGTCGATCTAAAAGCGGTTGGATTTTCCATGGAATTTATAACATAAACCTTGTTTTATTAGAGTAAAAGAACTTCTTTACATTAAAAAAATTCGCACGAATTTATAACATAAAAGCTTATTTTATTAGAGTAAAAGAACTTCTTTATATAAAAAAGTACTTACGCACATCATCAGTGTATATTATGGGATTCACCTGCCAAAAAGCCAGAAATTGCTGCTAAATCATAATGGATCCTCCCTCGTATTTATGCGATATCGTAGGATCTTAAGAACTCCATTGCGAATTGTGATCCCCTCGACAACTACCTTCATTCGGGGGATAGCCTCAAGCCTTGAGTTAGAAGTAACACGTAGGGACTACTCTTTGGGGATGTAATGTCGCTCTTAAACAAACCGATACTAATGAAGTTGAATATTAAATAAAAGAAAATTAAATAGTCAACATCGTAGAAAAGTTTTCAATGAAGAAACTTCAGTAGACGACACAACACACTTAACAAGACCGTGACAGAACATTTTTATAAGTAACTAAGGAAAACTTTTGTGAATTCACCAGCTTCGTGATTTTTCTTTATGGAATTCTTTTGTTATAGATTTTATGGATGCTGTTAAATATAATGTTCATATTATTTATGCATTTTTTAAATTGTTTATTCATACTAAAAATAAAAAAAATATTCTTCTTATTTTATTTTTAATAATATAAATTAAAAAATGTATTTAGCTAGCTTTAACGTTAGCAAGCTTCATTCTACCACTTTCTAGCTTTGCTTTTTACAAAACATATTATAAGCTTTTATAATACACTAGCAAACCAGGCCCGCTTCGCTGGGCATAAGTTATTATTTTTTAACAAAAATGAAAACCGACTTCAAAACGCTACAAATCGAAACTAAAAAGAAAAAAAAATAATTTTAATTACTTAGTTATTGTTGGAGTCGGTGCCAGCCAAGAAGGACAGTTTTATCCTGCCTTTGCAATGAACTTTCGAACGGATATTTTGATTATATTTACAAATTGATAAATTAATTAAATTGTATTAAGGTTATTTTGCTTTGGCTGGCACCGACTCCAACAATAACTAAGTAATTAAAATTATTTTTTTTTCTTTTTAGTTTTGATTTGTAGCGTTTTGAAGTCGGTTTTCATTTTTGTTAAAAAATAATTTATTTTAATTTTTTTTGTGCAAATTATTATGTTTAAATAAAATATTGGAAGGCTAACTAAACTACTGCTCCAATAAGTCAGCGAAGTTTTGAAATGAACGACAATAGTCAATCGAGATTTGTCCACGTATATTTTTCCACGTAACTCGTAGACGTTAATAAGATTTACCTTCTATTATCAATCCACCTAATATCCTGAAGGAATACGACTATCAGTTCATAAGTACGTATAATATTAAAAGAATTTTCTTTCAACTCCTAACCGTTGAGGATATATACCTTACATCATCACAAATTCTTGAACAGCTTTAGAAAATATATGAAAAAGGTAATCAGTGCCGATAAAATTTAAGGGTTGCCCTCGATTTCTCTAGGATCCCATCATCAGATGCTGACTTGGTGACAATGAGAACATCTTGAATGTATACCCTACCGAACAAAAAAGAAATTTTTAAAATCGGCCCACAATTCACGGAGAAATCGGTGAAAACACATAAAAAACAACTGTTGAGGAATTTTACCTTCCATCATCAGCTCATCCACATGAGATGATGATTTTCATACGTAAAAGCTTCATCGGGTTTAGAAAATATATCAAAAACATAATAGGTGCCTGTAAATTTTGAGAGTTTCCTTCGATTTCCCTGGGATCCCATCATCAGATCCTGACTTGGTGACAATGGGACCACCTCGGAACTATACCCTACCAATCAAAAGAAAAATTTTTGAAATCGGCCCACAGACGGCGGAGTAATCGGTGAACATACATAAAAAAAAAATACATACAACGGAACATATAACCTCCTCCTTTTTTGAAGTCGGTTAAAAATAAATCAAACGGTTTTTATAGTTTTCTAATAAAATAAAAGTAGCCAAGTTACTCTTTATAACATCTATGTCAGTCTAGCAGTTTCAGAGATTAGATTCGAACAGAGAGATATTTGTTCCGGTCAAACAGACAGACACAAAAATTTAAAAACTGTTTTTTTTTAAATAAGTATCGTTTATACAATTACTTTCATATGCATTTAGTGAAAATCTGTTAATTTGAAATTAAAAATCGACACTTCAATTTTATTTATATGTACTTACTAATACTAATAAAACCTTTTATAGATCGCGCTCTAAGACAACACATTCCTATGTAGGTAAAATTTAGTTACGAGTAGTTTCTATACCAATATTCATTAACATCGGTTAATAACGTGAAACTTGATAGTAGTTATGTATGTAAATATTGTAAGGTGTTTGTAAATTAGTTCGGGTAATCATAACTATATTGTTTAGAAATACTTGTTTACTTTAGAACTTAAGTATCTAGTTAAAATCACTACATAGTATAAAACAAAGTCGCTTTCTCTGTCCCAATGTCCCTATGTATGCTTAAATCTTTAAAACTACGCAACGGATTTTGATGCGGTTTTTTTAATAGATAGAGTGATTCAAGAGGAAGGTTTATACGCATAACTAGCGGATCCCGCGGCTTTGCCTGTGCTAAATCTAGGAAAAAGCCATAATATGTATTTGATAACGTTTACTTCGGTTTGAAGTGAACTTAACTGCTGCGTTTATGGTCACAGGTTTGAGTCCCGCTGAAACTTCATTTGCGTGATGAAAAATGTTTATACTCCAGTCTCTATGTATTTAAACTCTATAAATTATAATTCTATGTATTTAATGATACACGTGTAAAGAGGTTCTTTCTGCCATTTTTTTTATTTTGTAAAACGGAATGTGATAATTAATCCAAAGCTTTGTAAATTAGCTTATAATACCTAACATTTTTTATTCTACCCTATTAATACACGAGAAAAGCTTTTTATACCGTACCTACCTAAGTAGGTATTCGGGCAACGCTATTTATTCTTAAGCTCAGAATTAAAGCGATGATAAAATAACATTTTAAGGATGGGCCATTATCGTAATTAGGTGTTATTTTTGTATTTAGGTATTATTATCTATATTAATATTATAAAGCTGAAGAATTTATTTGTTTGGTTGAACGCGCAAATCTCAGGAACTACAGGTCCGAATCTAAAAATTCTTTTTGTGTTGGATAGTTCGTTTATTGAGAAAGGCTATAGGCTACATTACATCACGCTACGACCAATAGGAGCGGAGCATCAATGAAAAATGTTGCAAGAACGGAAGAAAAATATTTCTTTTAATTTTCAGCCTTTAGAACGCGAGCGGAGCTGCGGGAGAGGTTAGTTAGTTTTTTAATAAACGTGATACATATTTTATTAATTACAGATATCGTAGTTTAAGAATTTTTTACAAGAAGCAAGATACAAAATTAAATTGCACAAACGATCTATCATACTCCAAATTATATTCGTAAATATAAAAGTCTGGCTGTTACCACTGGACAAATTTCGATATGATATGGCAAAGACATCCTGCCGTCCCATTTAGCATCAAGCATACGAGTAAACTCACGGGCTTTAACAAGTTTAAAGAAATTAAAATTTAATAATAATTAGAATAATAAATTTTGAATACTTAGAATATTAAAGATTTTACAAATACACAACATAAGAACATCTTCACGAACTTAAACATCCCTATTATTAACAAAAAAAATCATGAAGTTACGTATTGGGTACTGTAACAGACATAGACAAAAGGTAGTTTTTCAATGAGTTATGAGATTTTATATTTTAATGTGTCAAACAGACAGTCAGGAATTTGATTACTGTAAGATATATAAAATAATCTTATCATTAGTGTGCAACCTACACTCCTTCATTTATTCATTCATATTTTAATTTTCATTCTCTATTTCCAAATTTATAAATTACCGCTCAATTTCTTTCGTGTCTTCTTCACAAACCGGGACACTGGCAGAATGTATTGCGTCTGTTAACGCAATTCTAAGCCGTTACAAAAAAAAAAGATATATAAAATAACAAACATTGAGAAATTAATGAAATTGTTAATTATCGAATAATATTTTTCTGGAAACCCTTCTGAACTATTTCAGTACGTAATTTAAATCCATTGAAATATTAATTCTGTTAAATACCATCAATACTAGCGATTTAGCGAGCCGCGCCGACCGAAGCCGAACCGAGCGAAGTCGCGGGTTCTGCTAGTTATGCATATTAACCTTCCTCTTGAATCACTCTATCTATTAAAAAAACGCATCGAAATCCGTTGCATACTTTAAAGATCTAACCATATTACATAGGGACAGACAGACAGCGGGACGACTTTGTTATATACTATGTAGTTAAGGGACAGACATACAGCTATGTTTTATACTATGTAGTGTTTATTAATGCAATACCAAAACTTCAGCTTCTAAGGGTCGTGTGGTAAAATGATGATCGGTTCTAACTAGTAGAATGAATCATTTATGTCGAAACAGTAGTTCTGAATCGGCTTTGTTGAAGGTATAAAGTATTAGCCGTTATTGTAGCTCTTGTTTGAGTTTGAATTGTGTGTACGATACCGCTGTTGAGTTGGGTTAAGATTAAATTGCTTTCAACAATAAGATTCAGGTGTTAGATAACTGAAATTTAACTCTAGTTTTATCTATTGTCTTACATTAGCACTTAATTTATTTTATATGGAACTTGGACGATTTGTACGGTTTCGTGATTTACAGTCTTGTTAGACATAGATAATAATTTATACATTATAATTAAATTATAACTTACTCGATACAGTACTTAGAAATTTTTTTTGGGAAATCTAATTGAAATGGTAATTATTAATGACACTTTATACGTCGAATTAATAGTTTTTTGAATTTTTGACTGTCTGTCTGTCCGTCTGTGACCGATTGACGAGAGTAGCACTGGAATTTTTATTGCAGAAAATATCTCATTTCTAAGAAATCCATATTAACCTTTGAAACGCAATTTAGGAAAAAACGAACGGAGCGTGGATGACTCTCTAGTACCTATAATATTATCTATACATATAATAAAACTGTAGAAAAGTCGTTTTTGTACATCAAAAAAAATTACAAAAAAAATAGCCAGGGTGTTAAAGGATAACCAATAGAACCCATTTCCAGCATTTTTAGAATTTTTGTCTGTTTGTCTGTTTGTCGGTTTGTCTGTTTATTTATCCGAGCATCACGTAAAATGTACGAGAGCAATGTAGATAACTTTTATACACAACGATTGAACGTAACTTGAAGTAACATTTAGTTTTTGTTTCATTGCAATCGGTTCAGTCTATCAAAAGATATTTGAGTTTAAAGTGAAGAAGTAGAGAAATTCCAGAAGTAAAATTAGGGTTATGTGCATTTGGTCTCACAACTTCACGTAACTTTTATACACAACAATATGTGCGTAAATTCAAGTAACATTAAGGTTTTTGTTTCATCGTAATCAGTTCACCACTTATAAAAAATGTAAATTAATAAAAAAAATAGTGTTTCCGAAGTAAAATATTAAAACAGTGCCATCTACGAGTATTCGAACTTAGACGGGACTATAACTAGCGATCAACTGCGTGCAGTATTGTTCGATAGATAAGAAGATAAGCGCTTCGCACTAAAAAATACTAATTAAGTTCCGACATCCACGCGAACAAAGTTGCGGGCACAGCTATAATAAATACAATGCTATATTATTCGAAAGATCTTGCCATATCCATCGTAGCTCGATAAAGGAATAAATAAATATGTTTGGACATTATTAAAACAACACCATCTAGTTCCGTGGTAAGCTACGAGCTTGTGTTACGGATACCAGATAGTTGATATACTACACATATATACATTTAAAACACATACATATTATAAATATAAACACCCATGACTGGTGTACAAACATTCGTGCTCAACAAATGAATGCCCCCAGTGGGACTCGAATTCGCGACCGCTGGCGCAGCAAGTAGGATCACTACCAACTGAGCCAAACATGTCTTCAATGGGCGGATTTGTATGAAATGTGCTACCCAGACTATGACCTGGAGACTGGAGTAGCTATCTTCGCTTGTAGGAACACAGACGAATAAATCAAGAGTTAGATGCTAGTAATAAGGTCATAATTTCTAAGTTCGTTGATAAGATTACTCTAGATATCACGACTTTTGTTAATGTCGTAAAATACGCGGCGTGTTCTTAATTAATTATTTATTTTAAGCAAAAGCTCCCGTAAGAAAGCAAGTCACCGGAGTAGACTAACTGAGTTTCCGTTCTCGAGACATGAATAGGCTTTTATTAAGCTAATGAGGTTAACCATACGTGATTACATCACCGCTTAACTTTAGGTGCACTACTACTTGAGTACATTATTTCGTATATTAAAAGACACCAAATATTTTTTTCTTTGTACAAGATGGAGCTGAATAATAAAGTTAAAGAATTGTTTTTAAATCTTATCATAGTGGTAGGCTAATGGCGATTGAAGCGTGTAGAAATTTTGGCACTCTTATTTATAAAATTTTCATGCTTGAAGTCTAAATGACTTCAATTAGAATTAATGTTCCAAATTGCGATGAAGAATAACATTGTAAGAAAACCAGTGTGTTTGAGACAACGTAGTAATTTTTCGAAAGATATGTGAAGTCCACTGATCAGCATTCCGCTAGCATAGTAGGCCGTGACCTTATCCCGTGAAAGAACCATACCCAGTTGTAGAACGTTGAAAAGGTTTAAATTTCTTATCTTTTAACTCCTCATATGTAGATAAATTAAAAGAAATTACTCGTTAGTGTTGCTATTTAGTTGAAAATAAAGTGTACGTATACCCTTTTACATTTACTTTGTTTCAACTATAGCAAAGTACAGGCTAATTTGCCCAACAGAGCATGGGTTGAAAAAAAGGCAAATTTTCAACACAAATATGACATAGTCTGGTGAAAAACTTTATTAACTTTCAAGCAAGCGAGCGGCTGGCGTTCAAATAAAAGTATTTTCAACTAGGGTTAAATAAAACGTTACATTAGATGCTTGGCAAAGTTAAATAGCATCTGGAGCTTGTTATGCTCGGAGTGGCTCAGTTCATATCGTGGAAGATAAGTTAATCTTACTGAGTGTTTATTTACTCATTTCATAAAAGTTACGTTTAAAATTTTGTACATGTTTTGAAAAATACGCAGAATGAAATCTATTGTATTATTACCATTATTTATTTCCCCTTGATTCTTTTGGTTGTACTGAACGTACATTTTCCCCGATAGTTTTAAATGTCTCTATTAGGTTTAATAAGGTTCAAATCTTGGAATTTATATTATCTTACAATTTAACCAAACATGTTTAAATGTGTTTAGCCCTTCTTAACATCCCCTTTCAATACGAGGGGGATCAGGCCATAGTCCACCGCGCTGACCAAGTACGGGTTGGCGGAGTTTCCTCAGGATGTTTTCCTTCCCCGTAAAAAAAGTGGTAATCATATTGTAAATGATTTGCATATGAAAATATCAGAAGTGCAAGACCCGAATTTGAACCCGTTGCACTCAGTTACCCAAGCGAGCGTTTTACGACTAGGCTACCGCTGATAAATACTTAAATAACAAATACTTTCTTCAGCACCAAATGCTATTGTTGGGAAAATATTTAATATTCGCAACTTTCCAAACATACCCAACAAGGAGCAAAAGAAGATTTATAACGCATTCCAACCGTATTCATATACTAAATATCATAGATATGAGATAGCAGACTCCATTGCGCACTTTTCGCTACATTTTGTACATTTTACGAGTGTTTTGTGTAAGCTCCAGTCTCAACTCTACAGCCAAGTAAAATCTACAGTCAATTTCATTCAGTTCAGTTCATGTTTTAATGTTTTACGATTTTTTTTAAACACACTTGATTTTTTTATTTCTTTTATTAATTTAGCTTTACTTCTTGAAGTACAGAAATTAATACGAATAGAATTTTAATGTTAAAATATCAGCTTTTGATTATGAAAGTACATACAGTAGATACCTATAAGAAAAAACTCAATTTAAAATTGTCGGTCTTACTGTGACTCTTCCTCTGACTGGACCGATTTGACGGGACTTTTACTGACAGATAATGTTCTAAGGAGTAACTAAAGATAATTTTATTTTATAATGAACTAGCCTTTCCCGCGGTTCCGCTCGCGTTCTAAAGGCCGAAAATGAAAAGAAATATTTTTCTGCCGTTTTTCAACATTTTTCATTGATGCTCCGCTCCTATTGGTCGTAGCGTTATGTAATATAGCCTTTATCCTTCCTCGATAAACGGGCTATCCGACACAAAAATTCAATTCGGACCAGTAGTTCCTGAGATTAGCGCGTTCAACCAAACAAACAAACTCTTCAGTTTTATAATATTACTATGGAGTATAGATTAGGTCCGCTAAAAATATTAGGATATAAAAACTTACTGCAGCTTCATAAATAGAGCATACCCTCAATTAATTTAAAGAAATGTTAGATTTTAGATATACAGAAAAAATAAAAGTTGTTATAATTAAACCCATAACCGCTCTAAATACAAGTACGTTTAAACACGTAAGTAGTCTACTTAAAAGGTAATTAAGTAAATATTTATCTGTTTGGAAAATTTGTAAAATGGAAGTTTAAGCTATTTTGGACACAATAATAAGTTGGATTTAGGTCCTCGTAAACTAATGAAGTGAAACTTTATCAATAATATTTTGCCAATGCTGAGTCGAAATTACTAGCGAAATAATGTGCAAAGATTATTTTTAAGCATCGCAATTAAGCAAATAAAGTACATTCTAAAGATTTTCAATTTATTTTTTGATTTATAGAAAGTTTGCCAAACTTTGACTTGAATGAGTTCAAAGTTCTAGTATTGCTTGAGGTCACGAAAAAAGGCAATTACTTAAATTCTTACTAGTTTTTCCTTTAGCTTTAGCTTAGAATACAAATGTTATTAGGTTTTTCGGTTTGTTATATGTACGGGTATACATTTTACAACTTAAGTTTTAGGACTGTAACATGATCACGCAATCGGGGATTAGCAAAAAAGTAATAAGTATAATATTATATTACATAATTAAAATCAGATCGAAAAGATGGCTTGATCACTGTGTGACCACAAAATCCGCTATATCGTCAATTTTAAATGTTTACGTTAAGTATGATGTATTATGGTCTGATCATTATCCCTTAATTATTGAATGTAATTTGAATATTGTGATACCGAAATGTAGTAAGGTAAAGGCACCTAACTCCGAGGGGTTCTAAAAATGGCACCATATTCCGAGGTATTTAAACAAACAGTGATTTCAAGTGATTTACAAGTTCTTTTTGTGTGTAAGATACCATATTGAATTCATAATTTATCTGTTCGTGTTTATATGAGTAAAAGAGTGTGTTAGTGTGTGTACATTTTAAAATAATGCGTAAATTTTAGGCTAGCAGCTGACTTGAACGCACGCTCCATACATTTTGGACCTTACGCACGTAAGTACTATGTTTTACTAAATAGTGTTTTAGATGATATTTTAATACTATATGAGTACATGTTTAGGTTAAAATAGTAGAAGAGTTATATTTTTTATTTAAAACACGTAACATTTGTGTGTTTTTCTTAACAATTTAAGAGTTACTACAGTTTAAAAATACCACGGCATTAGGTGCCAAATATTTAAGTTGGTTCCTAACGCCGATGTATACCACGGAATTGCGATTTCATAGACGTTTACTTTTTTAAAAATTTTGATGGAAATTTTATAATTACAATATTTACTGTTTTGGTTTTGATTAATTAAATGGACAATAAATATAAAAATCTATTTCCGATGTATGTTTTGGCGTCAAACTCACTAATTATACATGATCAAAGATTATCTATTTAGGTACTTTATTAATTTATTATATGGAAAGACTAATAACATTAAACTGTATTATTAATGTATTTTATATATTTCTGTTTGTGTTCTATGTATTTTTTCGAAGATATTGCAATTAAAGATTCATTCATTTATAAAATATTGAAAAATATCTTGGTTTTTAATAATCGGAGTTAAAAAATGTGATATGGTATTATAAAACGCTATTCCGATGTATGTAACTCGGAATAAGGTTCTATGAGCACCTAATTTCGTGGTATTGACACAAGAAAAATACAGTGTGTTAATTATTAAAAAGTTCAGAAGAGTTTCCAGAACACAATATTCAACAGTTAACAATCTCATTTATTGCTCTCTCAAATGTTTGTATTATAGTTCTTAGTACTCGAATCGCTACCTATTTGACAATTAAAATAAATTATCATGACACATTGAAAAACAGCCTGTTACATTATCTTACGCAGCTTTTATAGAAATTCATAAGGTATGGGCTCATAGTATTTTAAATATTGATATTATTATTATTTTTATGTTGTAGGATAATGACGACAAAAAAATACACGGAAGAAGATCTCCGAAATGCTATTACAGCAATCAATGAGAGTAGTAGTGTATCCATTTGTAATATTATGAAGAAAACAAAAAATACTGTAATGAAAACGAATTAATTATATGTAGTTACTAGTTATTACTATGTTTTTTTACGTCTTTACTTAGAGTAATATTATCAATCTAAGTAAATTACATGTTTTGATGTCATTTTATCATAAAAGACTGAAGACTGATTTAAAGACCACAGTAAATAAATAGACTTGATTTTTGAACACCATGTATTATTCTCCCCACCTCCATTTCTTTGTATTTTGAACACTCGGAATTAGGAACCAAATACATCAGAATTAGGATTTTTACATCGCAATTAGGTGCTCTCGACTTCTTCACATTTTAAATTAATTAAAGATAATATAAAATTTTCTATTGCTAAACTGTAAGTGTATTTCAAGAGTTAGATAAATAATACTTCCGATAAAAATAGCGAATTCTGCAGAAAGATATAGTAAATGCTAAATATTTAAAGTTCTTTCTAGTTTAGGTGAAAATACCGCGGAATTAGGTGCCTTTACCTTAATGTAAATAAAGTGATAAACGAGATTCTTTGGGGAGATAGGAAACAGGAGGAAATTCAACTATTCACTACTCTATGCCATGAGAAACTGAGACTTATTGAACTTCCCGAAGAGTTGCGTTCTTGTTGTAAGTATATGTGCGAATGTATTGAACACACGATACTTATAGATAAATTATATAGCGAGATTATTAACATTTTATCTGTGGCCGCCACTGAATCTAAAACTGTAAGACCGCGCGGTGGAAAGCGTCCTGTGGTTGGATGGAACAGGTATGTACGCGATGCCCATAAGGAGGCCAGGTCTAAGTTTTTGATGTGGGTGTGGGTGGGTAAACCTAACAATGGTAATGTGTATGACGATATGCAACGAAGTCGCAGTGTATTTAAATCGCGTCTAAAGTGGTGTCAGAACCACAGTGAACAAATAAAAATGGATATTTTAGCTACGCAGCATTCAAAAAATGATTTTCGTAACTTCTGGAAATCAACCAATAAGTTAAATATTAGACCTGGTCTACCAACGAGCGTTGATGGCTTTAATGATCATAGTCTTATAGCTGATATGTTTAAGGAGCATTTCACAGTGAAATCGCCCTTGGGACCATCAGTGTCTGCAAAGGAGGAGAGTACGCGTGAGCAGAGAGTTAGAATCCGATTTACTCCAAAGGACGTTCATACTGCTATAACTTCTATGTCACGTGGCAGGTCTCCTGGCCATGACGGACTTAGTATTGAACATCTAGAGCATGCGGGTCCTCATTTGTCCGTAGTTCTCGCCATGTTTTATAACTTATGTATAGCTCACTCGTACTTGCCTGCAGCGCTTATGAAAACGGTGGTGGTGCCAATAGTAAAAAACAAAACGGGGGACATATCTGATAAATCCAACTACAGACCAATCTCACTAGCCACTGTTGTTGCGAAAGTACTTGACAGTTTGCTTAACGTCCAGCTTGATGAGTATATACACTTACATGATAATCAGTTTGGCTTTAGGCCAGGTCTATCAACAGAGTCAGCAATATTATGTCTTAAGCAAACTGTGAAGTATTACTCAGTTAGGCGCACGCCTATTTACGCCTGTTTCCTTGACCTTAGCAAGGCCTTTGACTTAGTCAATTACGATATCCTTTGGCAGAAACTGAGCAATACCGGACTACCAAAAGAAGTTAGTGAGATCTTTAAATATTGGTATCGTAATCAGGTCAATGTAGTGCGGTGGTCGGAAGCTCATTCACAGCCATATAGGTTGGAGTGTGGGGTAAGACAGGGTGGTTTGACTTCCCCTAAGCTCTTCAATCTCTATGTCAATGCACTGGTGGAGGCGCTCAGTTCTACTCATGTCGGTTGTCATATTGACGGAGTGTGTTTGAACAACATTAGTTACGCAGATGACATGGTGTTGCTGAGTGCGTCTGCTTGTGGGTTAGCGAAACTGTTAAGCATATGTGAAAATTATGCCCACAATCACGGCTTGACTTATAACGTTAAGAAAAGCGAATGCATGGTCTTTCAAACCAAAGGAAAATCTTTGCCCTCAACGGTACCACCCATTAGGCTATACGGTACTCCATTAAAGAGAGTGTTTCAGTATAAATATCTAGGTCATGTGATTTCCTTCGATTTGAAAGATGATGCTGATATAGAGAGAGAGCGCAGGGCGTTGTCTGTTAGGGCAAATATGATCGCACGCAGGTTTGTTCGGTGCTCCGTGCCAGTTAAAGTTACCCTTTTTAGAGCTTACTGTACCTCTTTCTACACGAGCAGCCTGTGGGTTGATTACACACAAAAACAATACAATACCCTGCGTGTTCAATATAATAATGCATTCAGAATGCTGATGGGACTTCCTCGCGCCTGTAGTGCATCTGGCATGTTCGCCGAAGCGCATGTAGATTGCTTCTTCACCATCATGCGCAAACGGTGTACATCCCTGGTGCGTAGAATTCGCGCCAGTCCCAATGGCATCCTGAAGGCATTTGCTAACAGGTTCGATTATGAGTACCTGAACCATTGTCAAATGGTTCACGTGCTGACTAATCGAGCATGTCTTAGATATAAGATGATTGCTAACATTTAATTATTATGTGATAAGTGTTACTAACAAAAAATATGGCTATTATGGTCGAAAACAAAAACAAAAAAAAAAAAAAAATTAATTTCTACAATAATTACTGACGAACGCGATAAACTTTATATATTTTGTAATATAAAATTTATACCCGAGTAAAGTTAATTTAATCATCATTAAGGAAATCTTTACCCTTAAACCAAAAATCTTAAAAGATTTTTCGGTATCGCGAAATGTAAACAAATCGTTCGATATCATGATGAATAAAGGCTGTGGCCAGGCGGGCATTGATTAATAGTATAGACTATAAGCCACGATGGCAGCCTAAAGATTACAGGGCTTTATAACCTTTCCATCTTAGGTACATTGTTCTTAAAATACTATTTAAATTAATTTCAACTCAACAAATAATAAGTAAAGCATAAGTATGCATTTAAATTCTTTAAATCTTTTAATAAGTTACCTATTTCAAAGTTTTACTGGCGCAGGCCTTCAATCAATCAGGTATACTCCACGCTATGACAATTAGGAGTTCGCCCACTTAGCAGGTATTTCGAAATTTGGTTAAGATCAGATTTGCAGATGTTTTCTTAAATATGAATCATCTTAAAAAGATTTGTAAAATTCTTTCGACAGTTATTAAAAAAAGTTATGGGTATGTTCTATTTTGATGTAATTTTCGGAAAATTGTATTAGTACGTAGCTACAATGTTAAGGGCTAAGATTTAGGCTTTTTCATTTTATTTCACTATCATGAAGCTCGTTTTGTAAAATCTTACGAAAACCTTAACGGCTTATATGCTCTTCGAAGAGCACGTTAAGCCGTTAATTCTACGCCTATTTCAGGTATGTCGGTTTGCCATCCCAATGGACTATAAGAGTGAGTGAATCCTCTAGTGATGATCACACACTTCACTTTATGCAAGGAACAGCGTTGTTATTAATAAAACAATTTTAAACACATAATAATAATCTATAATATTTTCTTCGTAGTATGGTGTTGAATATGTTGAGCCCTATCAGCTACGACTATAGGCATTATACTACGGGAGGTAGCGCTATAGTTGAGCAAGTCATTTCATACCGGCTGAAAATCACAACATCACAAGTTATTATTTTATAATTCTTGTGATCTTAAAAACTATCAATCTAAAAATGGCAACGCGCAAGCAGTCGCTGAGTCAATCGAGTGTGCATGTAACTACAGCGTTTGTGCGTAATTCCAAGCCTAAGATAACTAGAATGTTAAAGAAACTTGAGTGGTCGCCAGCTGATTGTTTGTGGATGTAAAGATCGTGAGTTTATTTTCTAAAGAGACTATGCAACGCTCAAATGCATCGACCTCGCGAAATGTTTATCACGGTGACTGACGGTCTTTCCCCCATCAAAAATGCAGCTGACGATTGTCTTTGTTATTTTAAAAGTATAAAAATTAAAATGTATAAATTTCATAAGGTATAAAATTACTTTTTTTGTGAAAATTTCTATGAGGTTCATGCACGCGACTGACATATAACCCCCCACCGTCAATACAGCTGACGATGATTTTCTTTAAAAATGTGATGGAAACAATCATATAATTCATTTTTACGCGGTATAAAATTCATCGGAGCACTTTTTTTTTCAATGACTTCTTCATGCTGTCCCTCTTAGTTCCACCGCTGGTGCGGCGACTGACGCTCACTTTACTGATCTCTGACCTCTCAACAACTGTTTGAAATAAAATTCATTCGGGATAAAATTCCTAGAAAAAATACAGCGCTACCTCCCGTAGTATTAGAAGCCTAGTACTCGTTCGGGTTACCGAGTGAAACGCATTCAAATCCCTGGACCTTTGATATTTTTATGTGCGAATCATTTTTGAAGTGAAACTTCTTTATCGACGTATGGGAGAAATTTTGTAGAAAAATCGTCACGTTTTTCGGTTACGCGCCATGTTGCTTTTTTAATGAAACTTCTTTATCGACGTATTTGAAGTGAAACTTCTTTATTGACGTATGGGAGAAATTTTGTAGCAATGTAAAAATACAACAAGAGCTATGATATTATAATAAGAACAATGATAAAATAAATTACTCATTAATTGTATGCATGTCTATAATAATAAAATAGCTTTAACTTAATACGGAAAAAAATGTTTTTCTTAAGGCCTTATCTACCCCATTTTCGTGAAGTTGCAAATAGTAGAAAAATGATATGTCGTAAAGAAGTTTCACTTCTTACCTGTGTACTCTGGTACACACACATATTTTTTTATTATTATGATAAACACTAGTCTTAAGGTGAAAGGAAACATCGTGAGGAAACATGCATGTTTGAGAGAAATTAACAAGTTTTCGAAAGACATGTGTAATTGCCCTACAAGTGTGTTGGACTATAACCTGAACCCCTTCGTATACGAGGGAGGCCCGTGCCCATTAGTGAAACGTTAAAAAAGGCATAATGTTATAGTATATTCC
The DNA here is from genome assembly GCA_905231865.2 of Boloria selene. Classification (NCBI taxonomy): domain Eukaryota; kingdom Metazoa; phylum Arthropoda; class Insecta; order Lepidoptera; family Nymphalidae; genus Boloria; species Boloria selene. The sequence goes on from HG993132.1 coordinate 1,851,456, forward strand.
TAGATTTCCTACTAACGTGATATATCACGTATACATCACGACCAATCCTAGGAGTTCCAACCATATTTTGATAGACACTTTAAATAACGCTGTTGAAAAAAGTCAATTTTACCTTACCTTACCTGTAAATATAAAAAAAATTGTAGTGTCCGTTTTTAATTTCAAATTAACAGCTTTTCACTAAATGCGTATGAACAATAAAAGACCAATTTTTAAAGGGGTATCGAAGATAAGCATCCATCTTTTTTAACTTTTCAAAATGACGCCGTTCTACATCCACCGATATAATCGTTAAGATTTTTTTCAGCGGATGGGCTTAACTCAATTTTGCCAGCCTAACAAAAGGTAAAATTAACACTAAAATGGCGAGCGCATAAGGATTACAGGGCTTTTGATTGGGGCGAGCTTGACTTTACCCCAATTAACATTTTATATATCCTCATTAGTCGGGTTATCTTGATGAGAGAAAGAATGTTGAGCAAATTGCGAGGGGTGGCGTTACTTTTGTTTTACACACCTTCCAATTTTAACTACTTATAAGTAGATATATACGAGAAGCTTTCCGGGAGAGCGTAAACTCAGAACGCACATAAAATGTGCTATGTAGGGCGCATCCCATAAAATTCACAGGGCCTGCGCTTGGAGCGGTCGTCGACATTTCCCTTAACAACCTTTACGCCATTATTTATGGGGAAATTCAGGGGATTTCTAGGGAGAGCGAGCTCGGATGCAGCGACCTTGCCCTCGCTGCCCCACTTAACACCATGAACATCCTCATTTGCCCTCCACACAATGGCCTGAGGATTTTTCAAGGGGCAGGGCGGCAACGCGCACCTGAAGGCGCAGGCGGGGTGGGGGGTGCGGGTGCGGGAGGGAGGTTGAGCTGGGGGTGTCCGGGGGTGTCGGCGGGCGAGGTCAGTCCCGCGCCGAGCGCCGCTCGGGCCGGCCGCGTCAGTGTCAGCAGGCCGCATGAGCGCGCCGGCGTGCTAGCGCAGCGGGCGCGGGTGTGGTATGCCCGCGCGTCGCCATGGCCTTGCTCGCGGCCCTGGCGTTACTCGCCCTGATCACCGGTGAGTTGCCGCGCAACAGGCGTCCCCGCCCCCGCGTTTGTTTATCAATCGATCACTGTGTTGTGTGTGATGTGTGGATTTTGGTAAGGTTTGGAGTGGCGGTAAGATGAAAATAGGGATGGAATGGCAGAGTCAAGAAATGGCGATTTTTTTTACTGTATGGATATTGCGATATTTTCCAATCGAACTCCCTTATATTATAGTAGCAGATATGAAAATATAAAATTAAACCTCGAAAAATATTTTTACCAAAATTATATATAGAAAAAATATTAAAAAAGATATTTTTTAATATTTTTTCTATAACTCCACATGAAGAGAGCACAAGATATTAGTAGATATAATGAAACCAGTTTTCTATGAATCTCATATCACGTTACAAAAAAAAGACGCAAATAAAATTGAATAAAACTTTGGACACACCTCAGCATACTTTGTACTTGAGTGAAGTTGGAGTAATTTTATTTCAACTTTTACAACATTTCCTCTTTGATAATGAACAGATTTATTCAGCATCGTAACTCTCATGGAAACCATTTTGTTAACGGGCTTAATAGTTCACGAACTCAAAATGTTTGTTGCGTCTTTGTAAGTTCACGCTCAATCGCTAATTCGTAACATCAAATCTGCTTTAAACTACGAAAGCTAAACCATCAAACTTTATACCATTTTTATTTTCTTCCCTTTAGTACGTTTTTACTGCTTATGATTATGATGTAGTCTTTATGATTTGACTGAGGATACGTCTTTGTCTAATTGTAGCCGAACACATTTTGCGGATGAGATTCATAAAATGGCAGGTATAAAAAAGAAATAGTTTAGAATTAATATAATTATATCGAATGGACTACAAATTTCTCTAAAACGTTCTAACTAACTTTAACTTATCTAGAAATATTTAAAAAAAAATCACTATTACCACATGTTTAACATATTTCAAACACAACTCCAGTTATTTAAAGCTCACAAAAGGTCTCATTAAATGAACATAAAGCTTCATAAAAAGTTCCGAATATCTGCTTAGACAAGCCAATATCACTGGTAGTTAGATCCCCACCGTGTGTAAAGCTAAGAACTTTCTAAATTGATCCAAAGTAATAAAGATCGAATATATTTTGGCGGAACTCTAAGCAAACTCCATTTAAAGTTAAATTCAGTTGCGTCTCGAGGAGCTTTGATCGATATTCGATTGAGGTGTCTGTTTAGAACAAGCGAAGATTGAATCTGCGAGAGGGAAAGCTTTACATCTCGATTATGAATCCTTATAATGTACTATGGACACCGCGCTGGTTTGCCTGACTATTATATCAAATCCATATATTTAATTAGATAAATTATGGTGAAATTAAAATATTATACGTTATTATATATACAAGTGGTTAGACAATGGTCGATGATCGATCAGGATTACTTTAAATAACACTAAGCTCATACATTTCTAAACTAAAGTATAAAAAATCGGTTGACAAATAGGTTGTCTCTTTTTCTAAACGTATTGAACTGCTTTGTCTTTGTCTATTTATATATAGATAAAACAAATGTAATAATTACACTATATTTTGAACTTAATTTTATTTCAATTTCACCTATCCTGCGTTGACTACTTGTACTGTTCTCGAAGATTCACAATAAGATTTTTCAATTATCATGGCGATCGGAGTAATGAGTAAGGTTTAGCGTATACATGCTATAAAAGTGAAGTAGAAACATAATATACGTATTCAGCGCTTTTTAACGTCCCACTGAACACGGGCCTCCCTTCAATATGAGGGGAATCAGGCCATAGTCCACTACGTTGGCTAAGTGCGGATTGGTAGACTTTACATGTCTTTCGAAAGCTTGCTAGGTTTGTGCAGACGTCAGATTTTCTTATTATGTTTTCCTTCCCAGTAAGATAAGTGGTAATCATATTGAAAAGGATTAAAACACGCAAATATTAAATGTGCGAGACCCGGATTTGAGCTCGCAGCACTCGGTTTCCCAAAGCGACCGTGTTACTTTGGGCTACCATGGCCATATCTACATTTTATACAATACATAAATTTAGAATTTATGTTTACAACACGTTCTAAATACAATATCTTAATAAGAAAGTTACAACTAAAAGTAAATCATTCTATAAATCACAAATTGAATAAAAACGGCCATTTTAAAAAAGAATATTTCAAACATGTTTTCGGGCTGGTGCGGACGGTAACCAAACCGCAGCATTTTTTACTAAAATTCATCCATCTCTTTGTATTTTGGCTAGCAGCTGCCAAAAAACCTGCCGACACAAAGTTTATCGTATTTCTATTGTTTCATAGTTTTGCACGCGGTAGAGTTGCAGTTTAATATGCAAGTATGAAAATAGTGCACAATGAAAAATTGAACAAACACCAAGTGCTAGTGATTCTTTGAAAATTTACACTTTTCTAAATGTAGGCGATTTTAAAAAGACTTGTTAGATGTCAATTTGAGCATGTCAGTTTTCATTCGGTGGTAGAAATGAGACTACAACCGAATACACATATTTTAATATAGCCTACCTACCAAAGAAAAATCTATTTCAAAAATTTCTTATTGATACCACTAAAGCGGTTTACTGAGTTTCTTTCGCCAGTTCTTCTCATGTCAGAGGTATCTTCTTTCCGAACTGGTGGTAGACTCATGACTTGCGGTAAGAAATTGTAACAATGTTTATGCTGAATAAAATATTTTGATTTGATATAACTCATCAATAGCTACTAAACAAAAAAAAAAGAAATCCGTTTGTCAATCAAAGACGGAAAATTTACTATATTAGTCTTTGCCTATATGTCGACTAATAACGATAAATAATACTAAATACATACACTTTTACTTATATAGAATTTCATCATTTACATCTCATTTAAAATTGTATACAGTATTGTCCTTAAAGAACCGTGTCATGTACGTCCGTACATACGGACATACTCGTTCGGTTACCAAAATTTATATCCCTTCTTTCAGCATTCTAATAAGTAACTTAAACATATGAAAGTTAGGGCCAAGTTTTGAGCTTTCAACTCTTAATTTAATCCTGAATCTTCGTAGCATTCACCTACAGGTGAATTACATTAAAGGATTTTGAAAAAAACATCACGAAACGTTTTAGAAAGATTTATAGCCGGTCTTAGCATCGTGTGGGGGTGAACATCTGTCACTCCTGAGCCATTAGTGTGCCAGTTGAGCTCCACGCTCGTAGTTCAGACGTAATAATCTCTACAAACGATTGACAATGTTGGTGATAGATGACGATTATATGCTTCGCGATGTGTTTCTGATCAATGTTGTATAAATAACTGCAATAAGTATAAAATAAGTAGGTATATTTTACAGATTGTTATTATCAGTATAATAATTTCTAAAATCTTTGTTGCATTAAAATATAAATTTCTATTTCCATTATCCGTCAGCAAATTTTGTGAAGAAATGACCCGAAGAGAGAATTTGACATCTTTAAGTCAAATTTCCAATATTCACTCTTTCAGACTTATAAAAAAAGATTTTTAGACAAATTGTATTTTTCATACAGACAGTGATAACCCAGTAACGCACTCGCTTTAATAACCGAGTAATGCGGGTTTAAATCCGTGTCTCACACCTCTGATATTTTTATGTTCAAATTATTTTTTAACATGATTATCACTTGTCTAACGGTGAAGGAAAACATCGTGAGGAAGCTTGCATGTCTGAGAGAACCTAGCAAGTATTCGAAAGACATGTGAAGTCCGCCAATCCACACTAGGCCAGGAGGGAGGCCCGTGCCCAGCAGTGGGACGTTAAAAAAAGCTGATAATGATGATGATGAACACATACATACACATATTTCATCACTATGCAAGTAAATTCAAGCAAAATACTATGCTCTACCACTATAATAGAACGTGTCACCTGACAAATGATCGATGCTTTCTCTTCATTTACTGTGTCATATGTGTGACCTAATTTTCCATACATTCCTAGTATGTAATGTATTCCCAAAAACATTTTAAGCCGGTGAAAACTGAAAACGTTATAAATTATGTTATAGTTTTAATAGTGTCATATATAAATACACTTCAACTTCATGTTTTCCAAAATAAATAATTTTACACATATTTTTTAAAATAATTAAAAAAAAAATAAGACTAGATAATGTAACATTTTTGTATATATATATCTTTATTACCCATTAAGGCAAAAATATCCTACGATTTTACAAGTATTTTACACTTTCATTTGGAAGATACTTTTAGTGGAGTGTATTCATGAAAAACGCCATTGATGTAACAAAATACCATTCACAATTTTAATTATGATTAACTAGCGACTGGCCCTCGCTTCGCTTAAGCTCGTCCCTCGATATAGCACGAGCGAAGTCGCCGGTTCCGCTATTTATATATATAAACCTTCCTCTTGAATCACGCTATCTATTAAAAAAACCGCATCAAAATCCGTCGAGTAGTTTCAAAGATCTAAGCATGTATATGGATATGCGGAAAGTGGAAAGCGACTTTGTTTCATACTATGTAGTGATGAAATGAATTTTAGTCTAACCATACAAATAAGAGAAGTTTATTCTAGTTGTATAAGATTAACGACGGTATTGGGTACCTTTTTTCAACTAACATTGTCTGAAAAGTGGCGAAAGCGGCAGAAATTTTTATGTAAAAGTCTGGAGAGTACTAAAAATTTACTGGTGTGTCATAAAATTATTGAATCAAAGATAGAGAACAGTCTGTGTTTACTTTTAGTACAAGAATAAAGTTCGGAAAGTTTAAAAAATTCTTTTGCTTTTTAAACGTAACTTATTTTATCTTTTAGCAGTCAAGCAAAAGTTAAGAAATATTAGAATAACAAGTAGAGCCAGTGAGAATAATATCAAATGAATCGATTTCAACGAGTTGTTTCTGAATGTAATGTTGTACTTTGCCCCATTTACTGTGTGCTCTGTAACGTTTTAACTATACATTAATAATAATTCATGTTTAACCGACAATTTAGCGGAAGTTTATGCTATTGGTTAACAAATGAATACTAATGTTTAATCTATTTAACGAAACATGGCGGACATCTATACAATAGTATATGTACGTATTTAATTATGTTACAATATACGCCAACATTGCGTTTTACCTACATAGTACATAAATAAATAAATATGTTGGGACATTGTTACACACAGCGCCATCTAGTCCTGTGGTAAGCTACGAAGCTTGTGTTACGGACACCAGACAGTTGATATACTATATATTATATAAGTTTAAATACATACAAATTATAAATATAAACACTCTGACCCGACTGGAGTACAAACATCCGGGCTTAAAAAATGAATGCCCGCAGCGGGACTCGAACCCGCGACCGCTGGCGCAAGAAAGTAAGATCACTACAAACTGCGCCAAATGTGTCGTCTAAATACTAAATTACCTTAATCAACTTTTGATAAATTAAAGTACCTGAATTAATTAATACTTATAATTCCCTAATATGTATTTCATTAGGCATCAAATATGCATTAGGCTTAAAGGAAAGAAGCGTAATGAGATGTTGTAATGCGGCCTTTGTGTTTAATCTATACCATCAGAATATGAAGTTTTTCCGTTTGCACTCAAATATTTATCATTCAAGTGTAAATAAGTATAACCGCTAATTTCTGAACGTACCTACTTATACGTAGCTTGCCAATAATCTTTCGTTCCAAGATGATTGTCATTTATTTCTCTAAATGCACTAATATCTTACATTGACTTGCTAAAGCAAAAATGTTTAATGAAATATCGGGAATAAACAGACAAAAAATATTCTACTTTTCTTATAAGTTACGTATATAATTTATACCGTATATAATATTTATTTATGGATTTAGTTAAAAGTTGTTATTTTAATATTGAAGCAACTTCATTTATTTTATTTATCTGTTATAGATATTTACGTTGTCTGAGAATCAAACTAGTGCTTATAGTTTTGAAGTAAAGCAAGTACAAGTACCTAAAGATAACGGGTAGTATTCCTAAATTCAAGAGGCTATCAGGTTAACTAAAGACTAGAAATGCTAGAAGTTGACTCTCATACTAAGTTTACTGCTCAAGTTACTGTGCCAAATGTTCAAGAGCCTTAAATTGTTGTGATTAAAATAAATTATTGATAACATAATTATTAACGATGTAAAAGACTATAATCCAGTTGGAACTACGAGTATAATTCAATAAACGGTGTCCTTTGTTATTGTATTTGGGTCGATTCCCGCTTTAAATATTTCGTTTAAGTCTTGATGTTAAGACTTTTCATTCATGTCCCATCCATTTGTTCCATCCTGTATGTTGAATATATTTTTCATCCTCGCTTGGCTTTTGCCTTAAGTTTTAACTACATCCTGTCCTGCGTATAATTTTCTGTTTTTAATATAATATGTATAAATATACCTGGCTAGGGCAAAAACTGGTAAAAGACAATTTAAATACATATCAATAAAATAAAAGTGTCTGTTTGTAACATCTACATTAGCTTAGGGTCTTACTCAAGAAAATTAAGACATCACAGACCCAAGCGAAGAATTTTATATGAATTTTATATAATAAATAAAATACTAAAGATATTGTGATAATAAATCATGTTCTGACATACGAATATGTTTGAACAGGAAGCCATTCTTACACAAATTTATTAAAATTCAGAAACCATTTGTACCGAATAAATTGTACGCCGTGCTATTTCTCTTGAGAGAACAGTGAATTTAAATTTTGATGACGTGATACGTACGAGCAAACTGAAATTCGTTCTCTTTTAATATGTTTATGCATACATAATCCTAAATCTTACTAATCTTATAAATGCGAAAGTAAGTCCGTCTGTCTGTCTGTTGCGTTGTCACGCCAAAACTACTTAACCAATTTAAATGTAATTTGGTACACGGATAGTCCAGAGTCGGAGAGGACATAGGCTACTTTTCAAGGCAAAAAAGGGCTGTAAAGGGATGAAAGTTTATTGGAAATTACGTCATTTTTAAAGCTAGAAGCTTGAAACTTGTTTTTTAGGCTTTTGATTAGATATAAATAAGTATGGGGGTGACGAATCCGAGTGAAGCGACAGTGGCCTCTATATATATCAAATTCTAAAAAATCTGTCTATGCCATTTTACAACTTGTGATTTTAACTTAATATTGTTCAAAAGAAAAAGTTCTTTTAATTTCTTGAACTTCCAAAGTGAATATTCGAATATATTTTCAATAAAAGTAAAGAAAAACTTAGTATACATTTTATATTACATTACTAACATTAATGGAGATTGGATTTGCGACCTCCATTTTAATATTCCCGTAATTAGATAAAAGGCAACTCAATTTACCCCATGAACCTTAATTATCTACACAGTAATTTATTGGATACAAAGACTGAAGGGAAAATGAAACAGCCAAAATCAACAACATAAAATAATGATGAAATTGAGGGAATTAAAATATAAAAAATAGACGCCTGTAGGAACTGCCCTGTTACCTCTTTTATTGTATAGTAGTATAATATAGTATGTTCAGCAGTAGGGTATTGAATGGAGGCATATGCCCAGCAGTGGGGAATTTAGATAGACTGTAAAAGTCCAGGCGGCCGATCTAGGCACAAGTTTACTCGCAGGCACAAGTATACCCTCAAATTTCAAAGAGCTAATTTAACACAATCGGTTATAGATCAGACGTACCTTGCTTTAATTTCCAAGGCACGTACTTTTACTAAGATTTTCTAAATAGAACGACTCAATAATCAAACTTAGCCCGACTCGAAACTCGAACCTAAAACCTGCAACCGTATTTAACTATACATTTTGCGTTTATGGCTAATTTCTAAATAATAATAGATATATTTTTAAATCCTGTACACCATTCTATGAGAATTAACCTGAGTATTCAACACGCTAAGTGTACCGTGTAACGTAGAAAGTACACAAGGGATTGTTAGAGGCGCTCGTCTTGTGATGTTTGAATGAGTGTGAAAAGCGGAATGAGAAAAATCCTTTCAATCCAACATAAAGCTTCAACATTTCTAACTCACCTCCACTGGCTGCTTTATTTTGCAATTTACGCTGAATACGTGTTTTAGAGTTAAATAATTTCAGTTTCTTTTGTGTTTTCTTATACAGCTTAAATTAAATATATCTTATGTAGAAATTAATATACCTAACACTAATGTAGTACATTCTATCAATATCCCCAAAACTACCAAGCCGCTTGCATTTTCTATTAAACGAAGCAAGCGGAGTTGTGATCAAAAGCTAATTAATAATATATTAGGTGTAGTCTTAATCACTAGGTTGACCTAAATAGGGAGCTAAAGATATTTTTACCGCGAATAGGTCTCGAACCGACCCACGGTTGATTAACAATTTTATAGATCATCATGTAACTTATTTAATATACAAAAATCGCGTGTCACAGTGTTTTTTATCGAACTTCTCCGAAATGGCTTGACCGATTTTTATAAAATTTGTCTGAGAATTATAAGTCGTAGGCTATTTTTTATTCCCCTAGGTCTAGGTGATAATGGAGGCTCTCTCCAGATTTTTTTATTATCAGACCAAATTTTTATTCTTTTATGATTTGGCATTAAAACATACTTATAACCCTAAATTCTTCATCTTTCTACCCTTTTTTTTAATAGTGATTAGAACGCGGGCAATTGCTAGTAAGTAAACTGTTAGTAGACCTTATTAATAAATAAATAAATCGAAACTAACGCAACCCAAATAAGTTGTTCAAAATATAAGCAAAAATTACAGAAAGAAAATATTTTTCAAAACCTAATAAGCTTTTCCACATTTTAGCTCGTATTGTTTAGATACGACAAAGAGTGGGGTGCTGTGATCTTTGGAACCTGATATTGCGAAAGCTTTCAAAATGAAAAGTGGTTAATGAAATCTCATGTTTATTTTCCAAGAGCTTTTCATTTATGTATTTTTATTAGAAATTAAATGAAGAATTTAGTAATTGAAGCACAAAATTAAAAAAAACATGATTTGGGTATAAACGAGATTCGAAGAAATCTGGTTATAAATAACAGTTCGTATGTACATTGTACACAGTAAATTAACTCACACTTGAATTGAACATCTTTTTTTGAAGTTGGTCAATAAAAATATATATATAATACATATATGCTCGTGAAAAATTCTGAAAATTTTAAATTTGAAGTTCACGTATGAATTTATTATGAGCTTTTTAGTTTCATAGTTGCTTTATTCAATATCATGAATAGACTGAATGGACTTGACCGATAAAAATTCCAAAGCTTCCCAGTAAATTTAATGTACGGCGCGGATTAACGGTGGCTTAAAGGCAAACAAAATCGTCGGGTTTATTCACTCCACTGTTTACTGGAATCACACTAATTGGTATTGACTCAGTGAAAATGCCGTTTTTGCACTCTATGACCTGGTTCTAGGGGCAAATATTGGTTCGTGGGTCAGAACAACTGCATTAATTCATAATTACATACTTTACGGAAAATGCGGTACATTTTATACAAAGCCGCGGGATCCGCTAGTTATGCATATAAACCTTCCTCTTGAATCACTCTATCTATTAAAAAAACCGCATCAAAATCCGTTGCGTAGTTTTAAAGATTTAAGCGTACAAAGGGATATAGGGGCAGAGAAAGCGACTTTGTTTTATACTATGTAGTGATTAAGAATAAAGCGTTTTATATAAACTTTAGTATCAACCACATATTGTTGGAATAACCCTAAAAAGAATACAGTTCAAAGCATTTTCTCATGTATTATTTAAAATATAAGTAATCTAAAATCCCCCGCCGAGACACGGGCCCGGAAGTTCCAATAAGGAAATAGCAGGCATTATGCGAAATTACATCCAAAATGGAAACAGTAGTCTGTTTGGTAAAGAAAGGTCTAAGAAACAATAAAAAAATTATAAATGATGAAATTATGATTTATTTTCACAAAAGATATATGAAATTGAAGAAACGAGTTGGTATCGCTACTTTATTAATGAAAAGAAGAATATTTAATACAAAATAAATTAAATCACTGTATTATTTCGAATATTATTTCTTAATTTTGTTATTCTGTATATCTTGTTGATGTTTACATACAAATGCAAAAATTTTGAAATCGGTCACTTATTCTTATTTAAATATTTATTTAACCATTTAACTGACTCTAAATTCAAATATTAAACAGTTACAAAACCCGTAAGTATGAAAACTTTAAAAAGCTCCCATATATTTAATAAATTTAATGTGAAGCTCACATAAAAATTGTGTCTGATAAAACAACTCTTTTGAAAGCCAGTTAAAGTATAAACTTAAATTAATTCTCGTTCTTACACTAAAATTTTAACTCAGACAAAGGAGAACAGCAAAGTTAAATCAGTTTGTTCATAAAGTAAATAAATTAAGTTAACTTTTTAGAAAGGATATTTATTTGATAGGATAATTTTGTTTGCAGTCTTAACTAGACAATAAGTGAAAGCATAGAATTTCTAGGGAGTAAAATTAGCAACTAGCAAGATTTTACTTAAATTACCTCATATGTATACGTTGCTTTGGCTTTATGGCGGCCGCAGGTGTAACATTATTAAATTTTATAATAAAACTAGCGACTCGCCCTCGCTTCGCTTGGGCTCTTCCCTAGATTTAGCACAGGCAAAGCCGCGGGATCCGCTAGTTATGCATATAAACCTTCCTCTTGAATCACTCTATCTATTAAAAAAAAACCGCATCAAAATCCGTTGCGTAGTTTTAAAGATTTAAGCGTACAAAGGGATATAGGGACAGAGAAAGCGACTTTGTTTTATACTATGTAGTGACTAACAACACGCGCGGCTTCACCCACGTTTATTTTTAAATCGCTACTAAACTTCATTCGATCGCTGGGTTGAAAATTCTACAAAATTACCTATTTCATATAATATGCGCGGCGTTCACTCCTCATCTCCAGTTATTGTAGTTTTAGTAGGGAATCTTATTTTTTCTTGCAATTAAAATAGCCTATATTAATCAGTGATAATGTAGCATTCAAATGATGAAAGAATTTTTAAAATCGGTCCAGTACTTTTTGAGCAAATTCGTTACGAACATACTTACATACAAATCTTTCCTCTTTATAATATTAGTATAGATATACAAGGGGCTTTGACAAGATGATACCACAATCTACATTAAGTAAATACTCATATGTACGTAGGTACGTTTGTTTGTTCGTATGTTTGTTGGTTAATTTAAGGATTTTTTACACTATATTATCTTTCTTTTTACTCGATATCGAGCGTAGAAAGTTAAATTGTGGGGCAGAAAGCCTTGAAAGTGGGGTTCAAGCGATGGCTGTGCGGCAAGCTGTGAAAATGCTTTAAGAACAAAACTCGGCGCGCCTTTGTATCATTTTAATAAAAAGAAAATTCCTCTTTCATTCAAATTGTTGATTTGCATGTGCTCGTTTGTATTTTTGTATTTATAAATTTTGTTTTTAGCGCGCGTACATTTATGTTATTCACGCTATAACTATGTATTCTTTGTTAATTTTATGATTAATCTTTTTTTTAAAGTATTAATATGGGGGTTGAAGTTGGAAACTAATATTTATATTATTTGATAATTTTGAAAACCCCTAAACGTGCAATCACCTTATCGTGGTAGGGAGAATCAGTAGCGTCCAGCAATCCAGTCAGGCATGAAGTCATGAAACGCGTAGGGACAGCCCACTTCCGTGAGCGGTGTGTCACGCAGATTGTACATTATTTTACTGTATAAATATCATAAAAAGAAACCATTAAAACGGGACATAAAGACACAAATCAAAAAGCTCCTTTTTGCACAGAAATATTTAAATCTTCTATTTTGTCCTTATCTTTTGAATGACTAATGTTTAAAGTGCAGTTTTATCCTAGGATATTTAACAGGCTTTATTATTATAGAGTTGGCAGTCGTTACCGGGAACCTCTGGCGGAGTATCTCACTAATTGAAAGTCCGCCTCTCGGGAGTGGCCGCAGACAGTAATTTACGGAAGTAGCACATCCACAGAATGTGCTAACTGAAATAATATCTTGTTAACTTTTACTGTAACTTTTGAGCTTTGAGCTAACTTTTTATTTTCTTCATGTTAAAAATGGTGGAGAAATTGATGGAATGGATAGGCGAGTTACATTTTCCTTATTAAAATTGTAATCAATACTTCTTAACATTTTTTTTTCTTAGATGATTTTTATAACATTTTGTTTAAATAATAAAATATATCTATTAATAAAATACATTTATAATTTTAGTTTTATTAATAACATACATTATAATTTTTTTAATTGTGTTTAATAGAGATAAAACCAGTTTCTTTTAAAATTTGACATTTTCATCGCCTTAGAAATGAATAAATTTGTCATAAACAACCTAATATATAAAAAAATGTTTCTTAAGATATCGCATGGTATCTAAATAATTAGGTACCAATTTCGAAACTGGTTGAAAATAATTAAAATACTTAAGCCAACGAAAACAAAATAAATTGAAGAAGACAACAAGAACGAACTTTTGGAAGAATTAAGAGGCTTTACAGACACGCACGATTTGGTTTATAAGTTGTGGTTTTTGCATGAATAATGAATTCATCACAACAGGATTTACTATTGTTATAATAGTTACAGGGGTATTAAGCATTTGATCAAAAGCTCGTTGATCGGGATACAAAATTTGCTTTACGTCAGTATTATCTATATACAGTAGGTACCTACAGTACTTAATCTATGTGGTTTCCACCAAATATTACTCTATTTTATCAAGAAAATCTGCTAATGCATACGTCTACTATAATTGGTGTTTGTGATAAATGCTACATTCTCTCGGAATTACTAGTATAAAATAAGGTTTAAATTAAACAGCTTATTCTATTTAATTATTGGATACAATCGGGGAAAATTGTGCGTATCCAGAAAGTTATTTAAAAAAATAAACGTTTTTCTATATATATTTTCAGGAAATGTCACATAAAATAAGAAATTAATGCTAAAGCGTTTTTTAATACACTAATGAGGTGCACCAAAGCGACTTAACTCTAGTACGGTTCACGTTTCTTCAAAACTAAGAATTTCACGCCTTCAAAGATGAAAGAAATCTTTGTAAAAACTGTAATTTGGTGTATTTATCTCGGCAAATACCTACTGATTATTTCAGAGATGGAATGCTTGTGTAATTAGGCATTGGCTTTGTATAGACAGCCATTAATTTAAGTCGAGGTGACTTTAAGGTGTAAAGGTGAGCTTTTAATTAACGTAATGGAACGTAAAATTGATTAAATACAGCGTTCTATTATAAGAATTTGCTAGCAACCTGCTCTGGACTCAACGAGATGCTTCCTTTATTTGTGAAAGGCAAAAATTAGCCATTAAGTTAAATGTTAGTCCTAAGATTGAAGGAAAAGGGAAGTCTAGATATCTCTTTTCTGATTAAATAAAAAATAAAATTATAGACCCATTTTCACTGAGATTAGCAAACTGCGTAGGAGATTTTACAGTTCATAAATAGACACACAATGAGCGCAAGCACAAGAGCCTTCTATATTTCTTTTATTCTTAAAATAAGATGAAACGACTGGTGAGATATCAGGCTAAACATGCCTCAGAGGCAGGAGTATGACACACTAAAAACTTCTCAACATCAAGTTAAGAAAAAAAATTAAAATAGAAAATTTTTATAAAGTCCAACGAGCTATTGCGCAAACTAGGTAGTTATTTTGTCATTAGTGTCAAAATTCCAATTCGCTATATAACGTGGTTTGGTTTCAATTTTGATGGTTTTTTTATTTATTACTAGCAATACCCGGCCATAAATACACATCTATTTTTACGTATAAAGATACATTCTTTACTGATTCGATTACGCACGAGGTCACACAGAAGTAGGTGGGGCTTAGTTAAAGGTAAAGAACCCATGTAACCTTTCCAATATATTTTATTAATATAAAAAATATTCATTTTAATTATAGCTGGCCTTGGCCATACTTCATTAGGCACCCCGTCTGCGATATATTTGTATATGTGGTAAATACTTTTCATCCAACAAGTAGATAGGTGTGAGACGACCTCGCTTCTGATTTTCTATTAGAATAAGACTCTTACTCTCTTCTATTAAAAGAAGATCTTTTATTATTAGTCCCCTTTAATTAAATGAAATCTTCTACTAAAATAAATTAATAAATTAAATTGAAAATATAACATGTATTTAATGAATGACTAGCTTTTACTCAGCTATTACATAGACAGCTCAAACGATTCATTTGCACTTTGCCAAAAAAAACTCGTTTTAAAATGTTTGTTAGTCTTTTTTTAGTACTCGCTTATCTCTAGAATGGTAGAACTCATTTTGAATGCCGGGTAGACGATTCTGTTGAAATTGTTTTAAATAGATAAATTAATAATGCTACGAGGCTTGTGTTATGATTACCAGATAGTTGATACAGTATGTTGAAAGTTTAGATCCGCATCTATATCCGAGGATCTTGGCCTAAATAATCCATATCAGTATTACTATTATCCCTATCCCTGATAAATGTTATGAAAACCAACCCATAGGAGGTTGTTAGTATGAAATGTAACATTTCAAAAGAAAATTAACACTTCGCGTTCATACTGGTATCTTTTGAACATGGTACTACGAGTCTAAGTAATTAATTTTATTACATGTTTATTTGAAAGCGCAGGGATGAAAAAACGAAGTGGTTTTATGCACTGTTAGCTTTTCTTTCCGCTTATCTAATTATGTTAAAGAGAGTCAGCCTGTGTTCCGTCAAAATGAAACTCAGACTTAAATATTTTATAGCAAAAATTTCTTGGAAACGGTTATGTTTTATCCAACGTTCGCATTCTATCAAAATATTTTACACAGACAATTTAATTAGAATTTCACAAAATTTACCGAATTTCATTTGAAATTGAAACGAATAATAATATTAGATATTATTCTAGCTATAATAAAGCCTTTGTTGAATTATAATTGGAATTATTAGGGATGTACGTTAATTAAACGTTAGTGACGTACATGCTATAATGTCAGTCTTTTACTATCATTGTTATTTGCAACCCCCACGTTAGTATGAAGACATGATCAGGGTCAGATAATAGCAAAACAGAGAAGAGGGGTGACTTTTTTAGCAGTAATCTTTAAACCAACCTTGAACTTAGTGTTTTTAGCTACGGATCTCTTATGAAAATTATCTAGAGAGCGGCGTTTTAAAAACTAGATCATATTAGGAAAATCTACTGCACTGTCCTGAGTATGATGGGCATATAGGCCACTTTGAAATACGTCGTAGTAGGTGATTCTGTTGTAGTTGAAATATAACTACAAAAATAAAGCAGTTTGCATGCGTGGATATCATTACTCGGTTCACTTTTAACTTGTTTCATGATAATTTTATAGTCAAGTACTCTCCGAGTATCACCTATAAAACTTGTTTAATTGTTTTTTTCCGTATAAATGACATTTTTATTATTTCAAAACATATTTTTTGTTTATTTTTTAAAAGTACATATAATATGGTTAATAATTAATTAGCAAATATACTTTCCAAAAAATTTTGATCTATAAATATAATCAAAGATTTTTTAACCATTCCAACATTTACTTAAACTTTCATTTATAATTTGTTAAAAAATATTTTTTTTAAGTCGTTTTATTATATACCGCTTTAAAAGCATCTAAATATTTCTTATGTACCTAAGAATTATTAAAGAAAATTGATACAAAGAAAATGAAACAAAAAATTTAATTCAAACTAAACGTACACTCTATACTAGTAAGAATAATGTTAGTAAAGTTGGCAGTCTCATGAAGCAAATACGTAAGGTGACTGTTTACAGCGGAACATAAAACCCTATTGTTCGTGTTTCTCTACTTTATTTACTTCTTTAGTATAAGTTGAAGTCATTTTAAAGAAATATTTGTTTACAACGATTTTTAAATGATAATTTGTGTCATTCTTTCTCAGATTTTTTTTGGACTTATAAAGTTTTGGGATACAAAATCGGAGATAAAAAAATACCAATCGAATTGATAACCTCCCTCTTTTGGAAGTCGGTTAAAAATGAAGAAAATGGCACCAAAATAAAAAAAATAGTAAAATAGAAAAAATCTGCAACATTGTTTTTTTATTTTTTGGTAAAATTTACACAAAAAATCAAAAAAGTTCAGTACACAACTTATAGGTCTTACATCAAGTTTACTCAGCGACGAACTACCAGTTTCATGTTGCAGTTTGGGACGAGGTTTTCTCGAAATTGGACACTATTTACTGACTCAGCAAGTTCTGACAGTTGAAGTTTCCTACAGCGGTTACGTAGAAATTTTTAGATGTAAGGACAAATATTTACGTTACCACGTTTTCACGATTATTTCGAAACATATAAAGCCACGCTCAAAAGTGGTGATGCGCGCTGAAGGGTTCAGTAGTTATTGATAACTACTGGCACTAAAAAGAAGGTTTTTTGATTATATATAATATGTTAGGTTGCGGCGGCTCATACTGTAACAAGTAGGTTAATTAGAAAAACGTAGTTAGCTGTGGTAGATTTCGTTAAATACGTAATTAATAAACTACTACGTAATATAAATACGTAACAAAACGAGTAGGTATTATTATGACTTATTCACATATCAAAAATCAACCATTTAGCTTTCGGGATGCTTATACATACTTCACTTTAACGTAAATAAGTACTTGAAAGCTCAGTATTTGGAAAAGTTGACTACGGAACCGCAAAACTTTTTAACTCAATTCTTCATAATTCTGAATATCTTTGCAAAAGGCAGGCAGATATCGCACGAATGAACGAAATAATTTACGACTATATCGATTGAGTTACTTACATCAGAATGACTTTTAAGGAGCTCTACCCATTCTCCGTGGGATTGTAATGATATCAGATAGTAAATCTTGTCACAGGATTGAATGAAACGTAATGTCAGTAACCATAAAACATACTTACTATAATGTAAAGAAAATCCATTATCTATTCATATAATAAAATAGTATACAAGCAAAATCTATACATGAAACATTTTTATAAACAGTAACTGTAACATTAAAATTGCTAAACTGATTTTGATTTAATTTTGTGTAGTGACAAATTATCATGCAGGCCTAATTTTAGGATACCTTTTAACACACAAAAAGCTTTTTTTAACTATATATCTATCAATTCGTATTGTCATTGGGTCAGATTCATATCTGTTAATAAATTGAAGAGTTTTAATCATTTAGGTTCATTTACGATGTAACGCGCCGTAGTTTCGATACATATATTATATGACATATATGACTAAACACAAACGTTTTTATACATGCTTATCTTCATTTAATAAACTCTTGTGCAAAATTTGGTCTTTTAGATCCTTTATCCATTAGTGAGAATTAGTGAGTGTTAAAATTTAATTATTAAAAATAAAGGCACCAAAATAATTTTTAAAATGTTTGTCTTAATGACTGTTGTATAGATCAGTTCGACTTTCTTCATAGTAGGTCAGGTAGAAATCTCAACACAAAACAAAGATCAGTTTTTTATCGCCCTTATATCCTACCCTATTATAAGCTCCCACATAAAATGTACAAAATAGTACCACGACAAGCCTAGTGAAATTAAATAGTTCATACCTGCACTAATATTATAAAGCTGAAGAGTTTGTTTGTTTGTTTCAACGCGCTAATCTTAGGAACTACTGGTTCGATTTGAAGAATTTGGTCTCCGGTGTTTAGAACGTGTGCGAAGTCGCGGGAAATGCTAGTTATATATAAAATACAATTTTATTAGAAAAATAACGATCTAGATACTAGATTAAGTGAAATTTTATGTGTTAATTAACATTTAAAAGCTTATATACGATTTAATATCTGTAGACGAATAGGATTTTTGCTTGTAGATTTCCAGTCCAGAGCTAACTTAAAGTAAAAATTATATGCGAAGTAGATTTTTGCCGAAAGATTAAATAATTCCATAAGATATTATTATATTACATAAAATCAAAGAGGGATACGCTTGTAATAAAGCGAGTGAAGCGTGGGCGGGTCTGTAGATAAAATACCTGCTGCCAACGGCTATTCGCACGTGAATTTCTATTTAGTTCGGGTCTACCAAACAAAACCTCGACCTCGCCCTATATAAGGGATTACATGGAATGCTTACATTAAATTGTGAATTTGGTCATTTTAAATTCATTACAATCTTATTATTATGCTTTATTGTTTGACTGTTTCTGTGGTGTGGCGGCTAGTGGCTACCCATTCGGAGATGGATAGCCTGGGATCGAGTCCCGAGTCGAGCCGAGTTAAGTTATTGAGTCTTTTTGTTTTGTAAGCCTCATTAAAAACTGGGAGTTGGGGAATTGGCGGTGTAACATCCTCGCGCGTCGAAGAAAACGTAAAGTGGTTCTGCGTCTTATTTCTCACGTACTATATCTTCTGCGTAGATAGCTAATCTTAATGAGATTTGCCCGTGGCCGGAATCAGTTGGAAGGATATTATTACATTCTTATGTTCTAAGCAGATATGAACTTAATAGTTGAGAAAACAAAAAAACACGCTTCTTATCAGTAGACAATGGGTAATGGGACCATCAAAAAAAAGGGATCCGAAATCCGAAATATTTAATGGTAGTATTTATAAAGTTCCTGTAATTATCCATTGACTACATAAAACTATTATTTTAACGTACGGGTTTTAAAATATAATAAATAATAATAATTATTATTAAAAATAATTATTACTATCGAAAGGAACAGTAGAAGTAGTTAAAACTCGGTTTACTTTATTATATTACATAGAAAGTATATTAGTTACAAATGCAGTAAATTCATAATAATCTCCAACTTTCAGTGTCTAGGAAAGACAAAAATGCTATCAAAAATTTTGAACTACTCCATTGTTTTGAAAAATGTTCAACGCAAATGATTTTTTTAATTTTTATACCATCCATGCAAACATAATAGAATTACTCAATTTGTGTACCAAAAGGATAAAAACTTCGCACACAAATATTAATCTTACTAACTTGTTTGCTCGATAGAAATTTTTTAATTGATATATTTTATCAACGTGTGCGCAGTAATATTACGCTTAGTTTATCAAAAGAATTTTGATGTATCAGGTCATGGAGGCCATCTTTACCTTAGGTGACTGAAATCTTCAGAAGTCTAGACAGGATCTAGCTTAGATCTTTAAGGTTTTCAATAAAGAAAATTAAGTATACTTACGAAGTGAATTAAGTAGGCTGATGCAGCACAACAAGTTTGCTCATTAAGAATTCACTATAGTTCAGGCTCTTTGTGTTCCATATCAGTACTTAAAAATGTGTACCAAAAGTAAATAGATTTTTGAGACGGGACCGTAAGTGCGTTCCAGGAACGGACTATATAAACGTTTTTAGTACAATATGTATGAGAAAAGTTGTTGGCGAAATTATTTTGTAATACTCATACGTTAACTGGTTTGAATTTTCTGATACCCATGAAACTGCAAATGCCAATCGACCCTCGATTGGCATTTTTTTATATTTAAGAATTTTTTCGCGTTTTCGTCTAACTACGAGTAAAACCGGTAACGTGTTTGCCCTATTATTATTCTACTAGCCTTTCCCGAGGCTTCGCGCGCGTTCTAAAGGCTGGAAACCAAATACCTCCCGTTTTTGCAACATTTTTTATTGATGCTCCGCTCCTATTGCTTGTAGCGTGATGTAATATATTATAGCTTTCCTCGATAAACGGACTACCCAACACAAAAAGAATTTGTCAATTCGGACCGGTCATTCCCGAGTTTAGCGCGTTCAACCAAACAAACATTTATAATATTAAGCATAGATTATATTATTTTGTATTATACTTAGCTACATAAATTATTACCAGCAGAAATTCTTACATTATAATAGAAATGTATTGTTGGATGATTCAGGCAAAGTGAAAGGCGTTAAAAATTTCTATATATTTTAACCGACCCAACATTTTCTCTCACGGCGCCCGCACTCCATAATCTCTTGTCAAACCCATTCAGCTATAACGCTAATTTATAGTATTTGTAAAATATGTATATCAGAGGAAATCCCGTCTTTGTTTCTTAGGGTCCGGGGCTTAGAGTGGGGTTTGGGGTTCGATGGGATTAGGTCGAAGGTTGCTTGACAACTAAATATCCTCCAAAGGGATATACTCGTAGGTATAGATTTGTTCTATAAATTACTTCATTCACTGCCATATTAGGCCCCATCCTCACTATAATGCCGGTTACAGTTCGTTCTCGGTTCGATCTCGGTCCGGTAAAATATTATCGAATAAAAAATATATGTGTGCATTTACACTAAATAAATAAGTAAATAAATAAATATGTTAGGACATTATTACACACAGCGCCATCTAGTTCCGTAGAAAGCTACGAAGCTTGTGTTAAGAATACCAGATAGTTGATATACTACATATATATAATTTTAAATACATACATATTATAAATATAGACAGCAGGGTCACTACCCACTGAGCCAAACGAGTCGGTAACAATCAATTTTACTTCAATCCATTGGACAGTACTATAAGAAATTTTCTTCATCATTAATCAGTCGTGAACTGAATCTGACACATGATAATACGACTTTACCAGACCAAGATCGGAACGAGAACGAACTGTGAGCAACATTATAGTAAGAATAAGGCCTCGGAAATAAATAATTAGAATAATATGCCCATCACCAGTTTTAAACAATTTCAAATAAGAACAAAGTTCCCTTTTCTAATTTCACGTAGTCTTTGATCATTTTAAAATTCCACGAAACACATAAAGGAGTTTAACTCAATTAAAGGCAAAGTTAATAAATAATTATCCTCAGAGAAACTTTTTGTAACTGTTTTTTAAACAACAAAAGATTCTTTATGGAAATATCTTGTTTTAAAAAGTTGTACTTTGGGGTACTACTGCTTTGTTTATAAAATTTAACTTTACTATAGTATTATTTCTTTAATTCATTCTCTATGTTTTCACCCTAGCTTTTCTCAGGTCATTTTTCTGCCTAAAAGTAGTCTTTATGTGCTAGTCTAGACTATAGTTACTAGTAAGTAACAAACATCTATCCAAAAATAAACATCTAAACTTTCAAGTTTATAATCATACGAACAAATGGATGAACATGGTTTAATGTAGTAAAAAGAAATTTGACTCCTATTCAATCTGTATAGTGTATATTGTGATAGCATTTTCCAAACGTAATTATTGGGACCCGGCGTCATAAGAACGGCAATAAAATTAATTAATTGTAGCCTGTAATAGGGAAATTTAATTAGTAAGACAAAATGTTTGACACTAACTCACAGTACCGTTTTGCTTAAGTCCATGTCAGCTTTTTGTTAAATTAAATTAAATAGAATAATATACAAGTTTTGCTCGCGGCTTCACTTGTCTTTACTCGCAATAAATATTTCTTGCATTGTCCTAGTAGTTCCAGAGATTGGAACGTTTAAACAAAAAGCTAACACACATACACAAATATTTCAATATAGATGGAACGTTGTAATAATATTTTTTCTAACCAATATTAGATTAACTTCTTTCAAAATAAAAATTTTCTTAATTCAATTTAGATATATGTATATTAAATAAAATCCGTTTGTTTGTAAAGTAATGTTTGTGTTGAGCATATAAGTTTGCCAGCCAGAGCCGGAGGGCCTAGTGCGAGTTTTAATTACGTTCGAAAGCATTCCATGCTATCTACTATGGAAGTTATATTTAACTTTGAAGTTAGTAAAAGGATTTATTAAAAGTTTCAAAATTCATATGTCAATAACGAATAAAATAACTCTAAGGTAAATTTGCTTCATAATATAATGACTTGCCCTTGCTTAATCAGTCTTGAAATGCCTTTGTGTGTTTTTTTAAATGCTGGAATCTATATAAAGTAAAAAGTATCTGACTGAGTAACATGATTAACACTTTTTTTAAGGTGAAGGAAAATTGTGTGTAAAAGCTAGTTTTTCTGTTGGGCAACAAGCAACAAGATTTCCAAACATCATGTATAGTCCACTAAACTGCAATTGACCAGTGTGGTAGAATATGGCCTGATCCTTCTCGGATTAAAGAAAGGCCGGTGGGATATTAAAAGGGCTAAATAAAATATGTAACTTAATTTGGTGATAGAGTTTAATTAATCATAACAGTCCTAAAATATTAAATGATAATATTTTAACTTTATTCTTTATTCTTAGTGTAAGTCATGTGAATTAAAATTTTAGGTTCTATTACGTTTTTTAGGAATACCAGTACCATAATAACTTATATATTAGGCTTATATACTTATTATTAATAATAATACAATAATACATTATGTACTTTTTATTAATAACACATATATAGAAGAAATCCTAACAAAATTTAAAGCTAACTTTTATGAAACTGGTTTGAATTAGTTTCGCTGAGACCAGATATTACGATTACTGTATATTAATGTTGCAACGTTGTTTACTTTGTGAGAGTACACACGTCTTTGCAACTCATTACGGGGGCATTTGTAGTTGTTCTGTTTGCTACGTTTGCATCTTGCGTTCATATTAAAGTTTATTTTAAGATCTACTTTTATTGTACTAGTGATTTATCTCGGTTTTGCCCCACATTGTTTAGAAAAAAATATTTACATTATATGTAATACTTTCTTAGGTTTACGCGAATATTTGACATTATAAATCTTTGAGAGTTAGAGAGTCTCTCCCGTGACTAGATTGCTGTAAAGCATTCGAAACGTCGGGAACCAAAAATCCAAATAAATCCGCGATAAAATCCGAAAAGATAGTTTCATTTATAATACATTATATGTAGGTAATTATTGTAATAGACAGACGGAGAGTCTGACAAAAAATCTTAAACATAGCCTTCTTATCGATAATAATGACTTTTTCAATAAGATTTTAAAAAAATATGCGCAGATACGACTCAGTTACAATTTTATTATATGTACAGATTGACTACATGTGGTAAGTAACTCGTGTCGTGTGAACATGCCTTAACTCACTGAAACGTCTAGTCCATTCTTGTAAAAGCCGATAGTAACTCATAAAAGGGATTGCCCTAAAGGGATTTATAGTCTGTGTGCAAAAATAAAGAACTAAAATGACTCTTTTATGCCTTTTCGCAATTAAGTAGCATCTATTACACGCTGTGTAGGCAACAACACAGGCCAAGCCGGGGCGTCCTCAGGAAGCGACGCCGGAAGCTTAGCCATACATTGTATGAGTATAAATAGGTTGTGGTAGCTAGTTTTTTATTGACTTAATTATTACTATTTTTTTGTTTTTGTTCTAATAAAATTTAATTCGTGCTCGAGATGTTACGTAACGCAACTTGGAAAATCGATTGAAGCGGGTTCACATCCCGGGCCTCGCACTACTGTTATTTTTATATGCAAATTCTAAGTGGATGGCCTGATTTCTCTCGCGTTGAAGAGAGGCCTGTATCCTGCTATGTGACGTTAGAAAGGACTGATGACAAAACATGTTCTTTATAATATATAATTTATTTATCTTCTTTATTCACTTACGTTAGTGTAATCTATACTTAATATTATAAAGCTGAAGAGTTTGTTTGTATGTTTGTTTGTTGGTTGAACGCGCTAATCTCAGAAACTACTGGTCCGAATTGAAAAAATCTTTTGTATTAGATAATCCCTTTATCAAGGAAGGATCTATATTATGTCACGCTACGATCTATAGGAGCGAAGCAAGAGTGAAAAGTGTTGAAAAAACGGGAAATGCATGCATGCGGAAAATGCTAGTTTTTAATATAATTGTCAAGAAACAACTAAAACGTAACCTTAGAATAACTTTAAGCATACACTAAAACGTTAGTCTTTTCCTGAAACCAAAATGATTAATTACTAAACATATTCATCTAAAATAAAATCAATTACTAAATCCGTTCAATTTGGTGAAAAATTCAAGTTAATATATGTATGTATATTAAAGACGTACGAGGCTTCGTACCCTTGAGTTTTTACGAGCTTAGAACCAGGTTTTATTGCATTCTAAAAATCCCTCAAATACAAAATACAAGCTAAAATAAGCTTACATTTACTTTGTCTGATTAATTTTTCAAGTGCGAATTAGATCGTCTTGTTTAATGAAAATAGATAAATAAAATTAATTCACATTAAACATTGATTAGTTGATAAAAAAAAAAGTGATTGCATACCAATGTATGTATTTTAATATTAATATTTTTTTAGACAATTTGCGATTTACCCTCGCTTCGTTTTAATTATTTTCAGTAGAACCCTAATTCTTTTTTTAACATAAAAGTATATAAGTAAATAGCAGTAGCATGTTACTCTTTATAACATCAATTATTTGTCAATGAATGACTTGGCAAGTTTAATCAAGCTGTTTCAGAGATAAGTTAGAGAAAAGAGACAGACAGACAGACAGGAAAAAAGTTCTACAAACACACTGTAGCTTTAGGTATTAAAATTATGTATGTTGACGTTTGGCTTAGTTTGTAGTACTTGGATGTTTGTACTCCAGTCATGGGTGTTTATATTTATAATATGTATGTATTTAAACTTATATATGTAGTATATCAACTATCTTGTATCCGTAACACAAGTAGCAAGTCCTCGTAGCTTAACACGAAACTAGATGGCGCTGTGTGTAATAATGTCCCAAAGCATTTAATATTTATATATGTATAGATAAACTCATAAAGTGACATTTTATAATTATTATAGGTTTATTAATGTGTGACCTACTTTTCTCGTAACATAATATTTTATAATTAAATCTTACATCGAGTGCCATTTTGATATTTTGATTTAATGACCGTATAATGTTCATCGATTTTAATGCATAGTTATTGTGCCGAATGTCGTTTTGCGTGACCATGGTGTTTTAATAGGATTTTTATAGGATACATTTAAAATTGTTGTATGATAAGTAATAATAATAATACACATAATATACATATTAAATATACGTACATATTGTAATATACATAGATAAGTAGGCATTGGAGAAAAGAATTGAATTAAATTAAACGAGCGATTTAAGCAACAGGTGGCTATTGAGCTTGTGGATAGTAGATTATTGAATTGCTTACTTTTTAACAAGTAGCCCACTATTCCTGTAACTGTCAATGTCGGATAGAACTCTTCATCACGACCGTTGATTATATAATATAAGCTTAATTTAGAGCCACATATCTTTATTTCAGACCAAATAAAAGGGAATCGTATATTTGGTATGCATCTATTAAATATATACATAACATAATATAACTAAGTCTTTACGAGAAAGTAGCAGAAAGTTTGGTTACAAATTGTGTAAAGTAGTGTAGTCAAATAGTACGACCGTACGATTTAAGAGACACTTAGCATCCTACTATTGGTTAAAGCTTTTACCTACTAATGTCGGTATTTAATTCGTTTTGCAAAACCATTTTGTAATAGGGATGTGTTAAAACCGACTAACATAGACTTAAACAGTTATTTAGAAATATAACAACTTAAATTATATTATAACTGGCGACTCGCTCTCGCTTCGGTCTCGCTTCGCTCGGGCTCTTCCCTAGATTTAGAACAGGCAAAGCCGCGGGTTCTGCTAGTTATGCATATAAACCTTCCTTTTGAATCACTCCATCTATTAAAAAAACCGCATCAAAATCCGTTGCGTACTTTTAAAGATTTAAACATATATAGGGATATAGGGACAGACAAAGCGACTTTGTTTTATACTATGTAGTGATTATTATTATTTAATATTTATAACATAAATTAGATAAAAATTAACTCAATAAATACATGTCTTCTTGTATTACTTCTACGAGATTCTATTTTTTATGTAAGATTTTCATCAAATATTAGTAAAATAATTAAGATCTTATTTGATAAAAGCTATGAGACGCAGAGCTCCAGAATGTATTAAAAACTAATAATTTATTAATTTCGAATTCTTAAAGACGTTGCTTATATAGAGTAACCTATAAAGTATTCGTGCCTGAACACATTATATTATGTATGTATGTATGTATGTATGTATGTATGTATGTATGTATGTATGTATGTATGTATGTATGTATGTATGTATGTATGTATGTATGTATGTATGTATGTATGTATGTATGTATGTATGTAAGTTTGTTTGTATATAAATTATTAAATAATATAATCACTTACTAAGCTAGTTTATAAAGAATTAAGCACTAAAGTTAAGTTCACACAATCTCCGGGTACTAATTACTATTTCAAGCCCGCTATAATGTGAGGAGCGAAGGAGCAAAGCAAACAGGTTAATCTTGGAATTCATATAGAATTTACAAAGTTATAGTGACCGTAGTTGAATGGGTCTCGCGGCGATAAGTTTGGATAACCGGCTTTATGATACGAGTATGTCAACTAACAAAATATTAATTACTTACAATTTTTTTTAATTACAGTACTATTAATAATTAAAATGTTTTGAATTATAAATTTCTTCTTTATTGCCTTAGAAAAAATCAAAGGCAAATGTGTTCTTATCTCTAAAAGGCTTTTTCAAGCATTCTATAAGTTTGAGAAAGGTTGTCATTTAAAATAAAAAAATATATTTTTTTATTTTTTTATTTATTAGATTTGTCAGACTGTTACTACTACCTAGTAGCAATTGAACGGTTTCACACTTCTGTTATTAATTCCATCTGTAGAACAATTTTGAGAATGTTTTTGAACTTTTATCCATATATATAAAAGGAAGTCGTGTTAGTCACACCATTTAAAACTCAAGAACCTATTTTTATGATATATGATTTTTTGGATTTCTCTTAGTCCTGAATAAGATAATAAGTATTAAAATATAATATTTATCACTAAAAAAATTAAATCAAAATAATAATCTAGCTTCTGTAATGGTGAGATAGACTCAAAATGTGAATTTGACAACATCTTAATTTACAATGTTTGCTTCTATAACAACCTAATTCTACGTGACATTGGCGAAATAATCTATGCTCAACTGGCACGCTTTGAAGCTATAAACAAGAGAATTGAATTGAATTATAAGAACCTAATGTTTGGTCTAATATAATTATTAACATACGTATAAAATAGTTTATTTTAACTTACGCTCTTTGAAGCGAGGGTCTGCTAGTTATTTTAAAAAATGCTTCTTAAATATTAGAGTAATAAATTGATTGTTGAAGTTGGTGGTGATAAATGGAAACTTCGCTACAAAAAATAAAAATCCACATACATTATCCCAATCCACTTCGATTCTATTGTTAGAGTATTAACTACTTCGATAAAATACTTATTCGTCTACTGTTCGAAATCGATCGTAGGAATCATTGTTGAAAATTTGTGGATTTATTTTATTGATAAAAAGCTCGTCAATTGGTACGAACAGACAGAAAAAAAGCCGTCCAAAAATACGGGATAAAAGGATACTAGAAGGTCTTTGCCTCTTTATCTATATGTGAAGATTTATTTTCATTGGAATTCCCAAAAGAGTTTTTGACCCAATGATTCAATTATCATAATGAGTTCATACTTATGGCTATTCAATTATTTAAACCAAGTCATTTAGGTTAAACACTTAATAATTTGTTTTACTCACTATGATTTACGCTACAAAGATGAAAAGAACCGCTTTTTTGTGAACGTGAATGCGAAATACATTTCCTAAAGGCTTACGTGGAGTAACATGACACATGTTAACCTACTTTTAATACTTCAAGTGACTTAATTTGTATCATAAATACGAGAATAAAACACAATAGCATAATAAAAATGATTTTGGTGATGTTGTAGGTAAGAAATACAAGTAGATTTTAACGCAAAATCTAAAGATTAAGTAAAACTGCAAATATGAGATTTGTTCCCTTAAAAATATCTGAAATATTTTCTATTCAATGTTTAGTACTAAGATGTCGCTCCCAGTGCTGAAAGTAATCTATGGCTGGCTGTGTTCCAAGAAATCCTACTTTGCCCATGCAAATTGAAATACACTGTTAAATCGTTTAGCCACATTTAAATTCTTTGGGAGCCGTCTGATTGAAAATTAATCTCGCAATTCTCGCTCGATATCCGATTGTGTCCTCCATTATGTGCCCAAAAATTGGAATTCTTAGTTGTGCATTTTTACACTCCTTTAAATTAACTTTCATCAGATTAATATTATAATTGTGAAAGTTTGTATATGCCTGTTTCTCACTCATTAATGCTAAAACGGCTGGACTGATTTCAATGAAATTTTGTTCAGAAATAGACGGTAGATGGAGGACACAACAAAAGCACCTTTCGAGGTATGTAACTGGTTAATTCGATTAGACTTTTTAGAGATCTAGATTATAGCACAATTACTTCGAAACAAAACTTAATGGTAGTCTGAATGATTTGTAGCGGATAAGATGACAGAAGAACATTTATATTTTATACAATGCAAGAGTTTGCGTCCGTGTTAAATGTACTTGCCTTTTTGTGAAAGGTTCATTGTTTCGTCTCGTGATAAAATCGTTTTTTTTGTGATGCAAAGTATTTTTTATTTGAATGTGTCTGTCTCCGGTGGGGAAAGTGTCGGAGATTAATCGCTAAGGTCAGGACTTAAAAGTTTTAAGATTTCGGGTTATATTTTTGGGAATTTTTAAAAGAAATCAATAATCCTGTGTATTATCTGGAAAAGTCACGTAAATTAAGTATCTTATTATTAAGCACGCGATATTTTTGAGCTCTTTCTATAACTTATGTAATTCTAACTGAAGTAATCCGCATCTTCTATCAAAAATCTACTGAAAATGAAATATTGTGGAGTTCAAATAAGAATAATACTCATTAGATAATATATAAAGACATATGAGAATATAATTAATGGCATAATAATTTCGAATTGAGATCTGAAAACTTATATATAATTTAGTTATTGTTGTGTTGCGTGTTTTCCTTCTCATCCTAACATTGTGGTAAATACATCACGCGAATGCCTTTGTCATTGTTATTATGTTACTATCCTAATTACCCGAATATTTTTCTTTCATTAGAATGTGTGCTTTCTTTGTTTAATTAAAACATATAAATTAACTTTACTGTTTTGGTGGCTCTCTCCTTTGAAATTATGAATATCTGAAATTCTCTGAAATACGTACAATTTCGTGGGTATTTCTGAGATATACACGAAATTATAAATTTAAATTCTAAGGGCTTAGTTTCAGGGTCCATAATTTAATCAAATAATAGATGCTTTTTATAATATTACACTAGCCATTCACCCTTGCTCCGTTTGGGTTCCAAGGTTTATTTATGGCATTAAACCAGTATAACAGTACAGTCCACCTTATTTTAACGTCCCACAGGACCCTTACAACGTTTTAACCCTTAATATAGACTTTCTCAGAAATTATTAGAGAATTAATGACATATTTTCTGGACTTCTTTTATGACGATATGCATGAATTATACATATAAATCTTTCTCTTAAATCACTCTGCCTATTGGTGAAAACCGCATTAAAATCCGTTGCGTAGTTTAAAAGTTTTAAGCGTACAGACGGCGGGAAGCGACTTTGTTTTATACTATATAGAGGTAAATAGTAACGTAATTATTTTTGTAGTATTTTGCATAAGCTACTTTCTTAAATTTCCGCAACATAAACTTTTCATGTAGGTATATACAAAATTTTTCAACTATCAGTTAAGGCGTTGAGCCGTGAAATTAAAGAGGCAGGTTTACTTTCGGGACATCGAGCAAAGTTTTGAGAGGAAAAATCATTTATGTACTTAAAGTAATAACATTTTGTACATTTAAATTTTAATTTTCGTACATCATTTTTTTCTTAGTTTGTTTCTATGATGCAATCAAAGTTAAAAGAAATATCTGCAAAAGCTACCAAAAAGTAGTGGTGAAAATTTGTACCTACTAACAGTTACTTCTAGTTTACTGCTTTATGCATGTGTGTGTGTGTGTGTGTGTGTGTGTGTGTGTGTGTGTGTGTGTGTGTGTGTGTGTGTGTGTGTGTGTGTGTGTGTGTGTGTGTGTGTGTGTGTGTGTGCGCGTGCGTACGTGCGTGCACACATACACACACACACACACACACATTCATTTATCATATATACCTATAGATACATACATTGTATACCTCGTACATATCCACATATTTTTTTGGGACATTTTTACAACGGCACCATCTAGTTCCGTGGTAAGCTACAAGGCTTGTATTACAGATACCAGATAGTTGATATACTACACATATAATATGTTTTAAATACATACATATTATAAATATAAACACCCATGACTGGATAACAATCATTCGTGCTCAACAAATGAATGCCCCCAGCGGGACTCGAACCCGCGCCCGCTGGCGCAGAATGCAGGGTCACTACCAACTGAGCCAAACGGGTCGTCAATTATAACTAAACGATGTATCACTGTTAATATTTCTCTTACAAACACCAAAAACTCATATTTATTTAAAATTAATATTGTTTTTCCGTAATTAAGCGTCACGTTGCCAGTAATAAAAGATAACATGACGATAAATTTTAATTAACTGGTCTTATGGCTCGGAGCGATATCGATTTTGTTATTTATTACCTAATTTTATGGATACACACATTTCCTTTCCCGATTCGTGACATAAACTTGACTTAGACAAGATAAAGTATGATTGTGTTCACTCATTCTTGTGTACAAATATTAAGTTTATTTTCATTTTCGTACTTCATTTTGTTAGCAAAATTAATATATGTCGGGACATTATAAATGAAACTACCTTTTCGGATTTTGTCGCGGATTTATTCGGATTTTTGGTTCCCGACGTTACGAATGCTTTACAGCAATCATGGTCATCAACTAAATCAAAACATAAAACACAGAACCTTCTTTTGGGAAGTCGGTTAAAAATACCCTCCAGTCAACATTTGAAGAGAAATCAGCCAAAAAATTAGGCATAAGCCCATAACTAAAGTCTTCGAATCAGCTAACATTACATAGAGTATGGTAGCCGTTCATTAGAATAACCACAATGTTGAATCTTAGAATCCTAATGGTTCATTTCCATTTGGCTATTACCTGATCCCATCCGAGCATGCAACGGTTCCATCCAACCCTAATTTACAATTGCAAATCAGTCTGACGAGGCTTATATACTATATATGACTTATATACTTGTATGTACGTATGTGTAACTTTAAGTAGATATACTTTAGGTATTTGTAAAAGCACAATGCTTCTTTAACTTAACATGGTTTGTGGAAATTTTTCAACGTGCTTTGACTAAGCTTATGAATCAGAACTTTTTTTTATGAATATGAGACATTATTACAAATGGTGCCATCTAGTATCCCTAACACAAGCTTCATAGCTTACCAAGTATATGGTTTTGTTACGGATACCTTGAAATACAAGTATACTTTTAAAATTATAAATATAAACAAAAAAGAAATGATTGCTAAACAGAGGAGAAAGTTCTAATGAATAGATAAACATGTAGTAAATTTCGTCTATTATTAAAGTGGAAATCAGTTTTGAAATGAAATTAAGCAGCAATATTTCTAATTAAAATCAAACATCTAATGTTGAAATAGTTCAGTGAAGTTACGTTGAAATTCCACTACTCCCCTTTTAGCTTGTTAGGGGAGATATTGTATATTAATATTTTGTACGAATACGTATAGTATGTCCTAGTAAATAGAACGTTTTATATATTTTTACTATTTTGTCCTTATTCTAGAGACAAAATTAATATATTCTTTTTTTATTATTTGTACTTCGTACTCATAACTCGATCTGTCGAAAGTATCTATCGTATATAAGGTCAAGATTCACCATTACGTTACGAGGCTTGTGTTAAAGAATATAATCACTACATAGTATAAAACAAAGTCGCTTTTTCTGTCCCTGTATCCCTATGTACGCTTAAATCTTTAAAACTACGCAACGGATTTTGATGCGGTTTTTTTAATAGATAGAGTGATTCAAGAGGAAGGTTTATATGCATAACTAGCGGATCCCGCGGCTTTGCCTGTGCTAAATCTAGGGAAGAGCGCGAGCGAAGCGAGGGCGAATCGCTAGTAATATTATAAATATAAACACTCATGGCTGAAGAATAAGCATTCGTACTTATCACACAAATGAATG
Organism: Boloria selene; assembly: GCA_905231865.2. NCBI lineage: Eukaryota > Metazoa > Arthropoda > Insecta > Lepidoptera > Nymphalidae > Boloria > Boloria selene. Next base: position 1,884,614 of record HG993132.1, read on the forward strand.
TAGCAGGACTCGACCCCCAACAGCTGGCAGAGCGTCATCCCCTTAAAGATATAGCAATTACACTCAGACAAATATAAACTTTCCTTATATTAATACTTTTTTAGGTTCACGCGAATGTTTTAAATTATAAGTTAAATTATCTTTTCAGATTTTGTCGCGGATGAATTTTAATTTATTTAATAAATAGGTTAGTTGAGATTTTAGGGCGGAATAATTAGTTTTGAAATTAGTTTGTAGCTCCTTTGTATACAAGTAATTATTCATAATTTTAGTTAATTTCAAGACTCTCAGCTGAAATTACAGAGAAGATAGTTTTGGTTTCTAAATATTTATCTACAATATAGGTATCCTGGCTATACCCAATTATCGCTACCGTTTATAGTTTCCGATCCCTTAATATTACCTCAAACCACCCTTTATGTACTTTGGAGAAACACCCCTTTATTTGCAGCCCTTTTAAGTAGATTCCACTTAAAATTAGACGTTCTCGAAATTCATTATGGGGATTTGATTTATTAATGCTTTTTCGTTGTAAATACGCGTTGTTAAGTTTAATCAAAGTAATTTACTTTTCTTAAGCAAAACTGGTGTATTTAAGTCAATTACTTGTACTTTTGCTGTATTGTTCTAAACAATGGGAATGATGTGATCGCCGTCAGGCTATTTCAACATATATAATTATTGTTAATATACAATTTAATTCAAAAAAGAATGAGATTAAGATAAAAAAGAATATTAGTACCGCTGAGTTTCTTTCGCCAGTTCTTCTCAGGTCAGAGGTTTCTTCTTTCCGAACTGGTGGTAGACTCATGACGTTCAGTAAGAAATTGTAACAATTTTTATGCTGAATAAAATATTTTGATTTGATTTGATTTGATTTACTTAAGCGTATTTTATGCTATTTCAAGTCATCTATAGACTTTATCGCTAACTTTTAATATTCCTAACCAAATTTTAACATTCGGTTATCGTTTTAATTTTTCTGAAAGATTTCTTTAGTAAGTGTACATTATTAATATCCATCTATCTATGTGGATATACTTATACGAACGTATGTTTATTTATATTACATATGTATTCATATTACATATGTATGTTTATTATAAATATTCATAGTATTATTAAGTTAAAATAAATAAAACGGTTTTTATAATTTGCTAATAAAACAGGAGTAGCCTAAGTTACTCTTTATAACATAAGATACTCGTATCTGCAAGTGAAAGTTTCGTCGAAATCGGTCCAGCCGTTTCAGAGGTTATCCGATTTGATGTAGGTTCCGTATATACTTTTATATGCATTTAGTGAAAAGCTGTCAATATGAAATTAAAAACACACACTTAAATTTTTATATACATGTATACGTTCCGCCATTCCCTATTGATCCAATTGTGATGAAACTTTTGTTGTGTGGTAAGGAAACATGTAGAAACATAGCCGGAAGGCGAGGGTCAGTCGCTTGTTATACATAAATATAAATATAAATATGTTGGGACATTTACACACAGCACTATCTAGTTCCACGGTAAGGTACGAGCCTTGTGTTATGGATACTAGATGGTTGATAACCACACATATATGCTTAAATACATACATATTATAAATATAAACATTCATGACTGGAGTACAAACATTCGTGCTCAACAAATGTATGGCCCCAGCGGGACTCGAACCCGCGACCGCTGGCGCAGAAAGCAGGGTCACCCACTGAGCCAAACGTGTCGTCAATATATATTTTCACATTATATCGTATATATTTTCACATTCTTTAAATTATAATATTATTTTTTTCTATAATAAGATAATATAGAAAACTCTTACTAACCTCTTTTCTAAAAAATGAATTCCACTCCAGAAATCAGATCTGAAATCGTGAATTCACTGAGAAATAGCAGAAATTTAAAACCGCTATATTTTAAACGTTAAGACAGTTGCTGTCTAAACGTTTATGCAAAGTAATATTTGTTATATAGTACAGAACTCCCATTACATAGGAATGACAGTAGCGCATCTGCGACCAGCGACTTGTATACAGCATGTCTAAACGATATATCTTGTCCTTTTAATGTAATGGAATATGTACTATGCTTAAGACTAGCTTTTCCTCACAGCTCCACCTGCTCGCACTCTATTTTATTTACGCATTTGTATGTATTTTATATATGTATTCAAACCTTTTTAAGAGACAGAAAACCAAGACAGGTAGCCCAGCGGTAACACGTCGCTAGGATAACCGAGTGATGCGGGTTCAAATTCGGGTCTCGCACCTCTGATATTTTCATGTGCGAAACATTTATATCATAATTACCACTTGTCTTACGGTGAAGGAGAACATCGTGAGGAAACCTGCATGTCTGAGAAAACCTATAAAGTTTTCGAAAGCATGTGAAGTCCGCCAACTCGCACTAGGCCAGCGCGGTGGACTATGGCCTGATCCCCTTCGTACTGAGGTAGGCCCGTGCCCAGCGGTGGGACGTTAAAACAGGGCTCATGATGATGATTCAAACCTTTTTAACGTCCCACTGCTGGGCATGGACCTTCAATACGAGAGGGGTCAGACCATATCCCACCACGCTGCCTAAGGACGGGTTGGCGGACTGCACATGTCTTTCGAAAACTTGCTAGGTTCTCTCAGGCTTCCTCATGATGTATTTCTTCACCGTAAGACAAGTGGTAATCACGTTACTCGTAGTAATGATTCGTACACGAAAATATCAGAGGTGCAAGACCCAGATTTTAAACCTCATGTCACGGTTATGCTAGCGAGCGCGCTGCCACGGGGCTACCACTGCCTTTTATTTATATGTATTCTAAAAATATTTTCTTAGTCGATTCTTATACTCGCTATGAATTTTCTATATCAATATCTGTGTGTTACTTTTGTAACAATGAAGTCTTCAACTTCATACCATTCCTTGTGAAACCTGAAATGTATCCATAACTTTAAAAATTATGGATATTCATACAAGCTTCCAAGCCTCTTTTGCCATTAAGGATTTGAGATTCCAAAAGCTACATAAGGAAGTAATTATCCTGTAGCTAGTATTAAAGCTTTGGATCAGTAGATGACGATGTGCTTACTGTTTTATTTAAACTAACTTTAGCCATACATATTATAGTACATAAGTAGGTTCGTAAACAGCACGAAAACCACAAATAAATTATTACCAATATGAATCCAATGCCACGACCCTATTATTTATGCGAGGCTTAAAAGTTTTAACGTTCAGTATTTATTATTGTATATTTAGAACGATAGTTTATTATTTTATAAAACTGATTTGATATGTTAGCTTCAAAAAATACGTTTATGCTATAATTCCTAATGTTTATTTTTATATAAAAAAACCGAAAAAAATCCTTCGTAATATGAAAACTACAAACATTTGGAATTTGAAGAGAGTAACGATAAATGAGTCAGGCTTGTATTTTTTTAATCGGTACTATAAATGCCAAAATCAAAACTACAAAACCGATTTAAATAAAATTTGGTACACAGAAAGCCTGAGAAAGCTGACATAGGCTACTTTTCAAGGCGAAAAAGGGCTGTATAGTGTATAGTAGTTGAAATAGCGGATGTAAGTTTGTATGGAAATTACGTTATTTTAAAGCTACATGCTTGATACTTATTTTTTAGGCTTGTGACTAGATATAAATAAATAAGACATTCAAAGTTTGTAAATTTTTTATCCTAAATGGGGTTAAATCTAGGGACGTACCAGAGCGAAGCGAGGGTGACTATTTAAAAAGTTATTAAATAATATAATTTTATCAAAACAGGCGATTGAACTATATTATTTGAAATAATTTAGCAAAATAAAGCGGTTCTTTACTAAGCCATTATATCACTCTAAATCTATAGCTAAAATTTTCCATACTTTGATCCCATTATTGCTGTCTTGTAACAGGAAAACCTTTCAGCCACATAACTAACGCTATTTCAAAAAACGATGTATTTGTATAAATTCATATATATTTACATGTATCTATGTCGGTTTGTTCATTATCGTATTCTGAATAAAAAGGGCGAACCAATGAAATTCTTAAAGAAGGTAGGATTGACACTTGGGTTCGACAAGCGGTCAGGTCTGATTTGGGTTCGATCAACGACGTTCTCGTAAATCTAATTGATAGTACATACAAATGATTCCGCCTTTTGTACCGACAATTCTCCAATCTTAACTTAAAACACTGTACTTTGTATTTCTGCGTTGCTTATTGAATAATGCATGACAGTGCGTTGAAGGGTACCTTTGATGTGGAAATCTTTTTATATTGCAAATTTTCTCTCAGCAGAATATTTATTAGGTACCTATTCCCTTATGTGTGATATATTTTACTCAACTCTACTAGAAAGAGGTTATGATTTTTCAGGATATAAGATGTATAATATGTTACTGGCAAGATTTAGATATTTAGTAATATTTCTAACTATAGTAATAATTCTAAACAAAATCAACAAAAAAGTCCCTACATTTTATATAAACACACAAAAATGTAATATAATATAGTTTAGAATATAATAGTGCAAGACTTTCTTTTTCTAAAGAAGAAAATAACTTTCGTAAGTATATCAATAATTTTCGGGTTTGTATAGAATGTGTTAAAAAAAAATCAAAAGTTTTTTATTTTTTCGATGAAAAGTCCGGTGAATGTCCAACTAATATAAACAAAATGTATACAAAATAAATAAATATGGTTGGGACATTATTAGTTCCGTGGTAAGCTACGAAGGATGCTTGTCTTACGGATACAAACATTCGAGTTTAACAAATGAAGGCCCCCAACGGGACTCGAACCCGCGATCGCTGGCGCATGAAACACAATAGGGTGGTTACAAACTGCGCCAAACGTGTTCAATCTTCAGCGTGACTTTCATGACAATAAAACATACATTGAGCGTATCCTCTGTGTACTTCCTTAGTTTTTCAGTAACTAGCGAATTTTTAGGTGTTTATAAGGATTTTCCATATTTTTTAATACTTAAACCACCTCTAACAAAACCAACAAAGTATTATTCAAATTGGCCCAGACTTTTTTAATTTTAATTGCAATACGTCGCTTAACAAATGAAAACAAATAATTAAAAGGAGATGACAGGTCCTTTTCCATCTACGTCGAGTTCCTTGTCTTAACGATATTGGATTTTTGACATCGGCTCCTTCAGTTTTATGAAGCTTCATAAAAGCGTCATTGTGTTTTTTGTAGACATTTTTAACTCTGGCGTTGGTGTAATAAGATGTATCTCTAAAGAAGGTGTTACATAAGGAAAGTAAACTCTTAATGTGCCATTAGCCTAATACCTACTTTTTTTATTTATGCAGTACTAGACATTCTAAGTATAGAAAAAAAAAGAAATTATATAGTAAGTTTCTCCCGTGACCATGATTGCTGTTACGCATTCGAAACGTCGGGAACCAAAAATCATAATAAAATTCGAAAAGATAGTTTATTATTTAATTTAAAAATGTCTTTTTGATTTAAATCGTGGTTTTATTTTCGCGGCTCTGTAGGCAATCCGGCCAAGCGTGAAGCCAAGAACAGCGCAGGTGGGTGGGCAGTTTGTCATGTGGAGAGTAGATTTTGGTGCAACCCCTTGGCTGTGTGGTCTGTGTGGTCTACTTCGATAGACCTGCCGGGCTGTCGCCGCAGAGTGGTTGAAACAGTATAAGCGATCCTTAAGACGGAAGGAGGGTAGTACTGGCTTCTAGTGAGCTAAGCCGGTAAGTTCCACATAACCACTTGGTGGTATGCGTAAATGCAGGTGATTAAAAAATAGGTTAAACAGTCCGTAATATAATAATAATAAAAAATATAATAAACGTAAAATAATAAACAATACATTAAAGATAAAATAATAACACAATACATTAAAGAGAACAAAACAGTCAGTTGTGAGCTAGTTAAAGTCAACAAGTTGCTGTGGATTTGAACCGAAATAACAGCTTTAAGAAAAGCCTATAATGGCCTGGTAATACTTGGAGTAGTTCTTCACATGAGATTCTGCTCGAGAGCTGTCGATTTTAGTGCTGTACCACAATCTCAAGAATCCCGGAACCCGTATCTAAGTAAAAGCTGGCACGCTGCCGGCCACTCAACATTATTCTCATGATTATATTGTTCGAACTTTAACTCGTAGTGTATGCTTTGTTCGAGAGCAATTTTGTACATGAAAATTGCCTAATATATATTTTCCTTGGTTTGTATTCGTTCTTTCAAGTTTATGAATTTACTTTGCTCATAACTTTCCTTTTAAGCTTTATTGTGTTTTGGTTTTTATTTTTACATGTTATTCGTAAGAAATTTTGTTAAGTGGTTGTTAAAAATTATACCACTTCTGCTTTTATGTTGACTGAATGCATAAATTAATGTACCGTGAAAACATTCGTTTTCTTTATAAATTATAAGCGATTCGCCATCACTTGACTAGGGTTCGTTCCTAGTAGACTAGTAATAATATCAGTTCTTACCGTTAAGCCTATCATAATTTATCCATCAATTTCAGAGACTAGCTGAAACAAAAAGACAGACAAAAATTTTAAAGATTATATTTTCCTTCTAAGTACTGTTTGGCGCAGTTTGTAGTGACCATACTTTATATATGTAGTCATGCATTTAGTAAAATGCTGTATCGTTGAAGTTACAAATAGACACTTCAATTTTCTTCAAAAAACCGAACTTAAGATAAAAGTTAACCGATTTTATTATTTTATTCATACAGAAGTCATATTGAATTTGTTTATGAATTAATAAGAAAAATATTCCCGAATATAATATCTGGGCTTCTTTACTGTGAACATCACTATAAGATGATTGTAATATTAGAGTCTTTAGTGGGTTGAGTCCACTTAGCTAAGTTCTTTATATGGGTTCAAAGTGCTCGTTTGAGATTCGCAACAGAGCAATCTCTTGAAAGAAGTGGTTGTCCTCATAATAATATTTTTTTCAATACTTCTTAAATATATTTCATTCATAAAGTAAGTAGTAATAAGTATTATGAAGTTTCTTTAAAAATATCAAATGCAGAAACCTTTTTTATTAGCATTATTAACATTTGATTAGTCAAAGGTTTTATTATGAATTTTTCTTGTTAAAGTTTTAGACCTTAATATTTACAAATATACTGTTAAACTTTACTTCTAGAATCCTGTAGAAAAAATAGGAAGTATTCAATATTAAGATGTTCGTTTTTATATCACTTTGAATAAATATATATATTATTTTATATTTATTCAAAGTGAATAAATATTAACGATGTGTCACATTCTTATCTCTCACTGGTCATGTCGAACAGTCGTCTCATCGGAGTATGAGAGTGATAGGAATAGAGAGTATAACTTGAGTTTGCGCGTTTGCAAATCTCAATGATATTGGTGACTGTGGCCGAAATCGGTATTAAAGAGAACATATTGTTAGTTTTTACACTAAGAAAGAAAAACTATAAAATCAAGATTAATTAAAATATTCAATATGAATTTACGTAATATATTTAATAAATATAAAGGCTTTGATAGTTTTGTTTCATCATAATTTAATTCTGTAGAATGACTAGGGTCGCTAAAGTAGTTAAGTGGAAAATCAATGTTATCGTTTTTATAGCATAAAACGTTAGCGCATAACGTCGCCATAAAAGCTAAGTGATTGTAAAACTGATAATCGAAGTATTAACTTTCCGATATTCATTGGGGGCGGTAAAAAAGTATATTATGTATCACATAAGCTATTTTGCAAACAGTTTTTTACTGACTTCAACAGTTTCTGAATTTATTTGGTTGAGACAACTTACATGTCTAAGAGAACCTCTCTAGTAAGCAATTCGAAAAATATTACGTCAAGTCTGTTAAAACTATGTGCCTTGTCCGCTTTGTATTGAGGAAATGTGTGCCTGACAGAAGGATGTTAGTAAGGTCTGAATGTACACATAAATCATTAGTCACAAAATTTGATTATGACACAATCTCTATTTAATTATGGCCTGGGCGATGGTGTTTTGGGAGTGATATAAAAATTGTGTTTTTAAAAAAAATACACCTATTTAGAAAAACTTAAATACCGAATTATAAATAAATAAAAGCGTCACTCACTCACTCACTGACGTATATAGATGAAATTTGGCAGGGCGGTTGTTTATAGTAGACATCCGCTTAAAACGGATTTTGCGACAAGGCCGGATTAAGGTGGTCTAAGGGCTTTCGCAATTTAGTATGAAACTAATTCATTTTGTAACTTATATGTGCAACATTTTATTCAAAACGAGCAGTTTCCAAGATACAATAAATAGATTTACCCAGATATACATATACAAGAATCGTTCGATTGATATATAAGATGTGTAGGTATTGCAAAAGTCATTTTATCCGATATACCCATAAAGGTAAAAGAAGGTATCTTCCGCAGAACATGCAAAAGAATTTGTGTATACATTTCAGTTCGAGAAAGCATTTCTATTGGCATCAAACACAATATACTCCGTGAGATACGGAGCTTGAAATTGCGAATGTTATGTAGCAATTTCCTGGAAAGTCCAACACATAAGCTTATATTCGTTTACTAGCGAATATCTCTTCGCTCGTGTTGATCCCTAGGTACCCCCTTTAGTAAAATAATATATTTTACAAGATTTATTATTTTGTACCGGTATTATTTATACTCGATAATTTACCTATAGGCTTTTTTGAATATAATTTCCCGCATTGTACAAGCACTACTTCGTACGAAAATAGGTCATACAAGTTTCGAATTAAGTTGTTAGAATTTTGACCTTAGGTTTAAAATTTTGAGCCTTTAAGTAAGTAATAATAATTAAATTTAAAAAGCGATAGAAAGAAAAATTAAAAATTAATATTGCTTTTACACACAAAAACGTAGTACATTAGCACCATACGCTTTGAGTGTAACAAAATATTTATACTGCTCTCATCGGCGGCTATTTCGCGCACGTGACACATGAAATGCCGAAATTACAACATTAAACGTAACGAGGCGTTTTACAAAGGAAATTTCGTTGTTTATCTAAATTTTACCCGACTGTTTTAGAAAAAGAATAATGTGTTAAGATGTTGTTAGATGTTGTTTTATAGCTATAAAAAAGTACGGCAATAAATAAATTATACAAGCGAAGCCGAGATAAAATGTTGGTGTTTAAATATGGTTTGACAACCAAGAATATTTCGTTTAACTTAGTTACATACATATAAGTGAAGTATAAGAACGTCAAAGGGCTTAATTTTTTGAGTATTTACTCGATTATAGAACTTCCTCTTGAATCACTGATCTATCTATTAAAAAAACAGACAGCGCGATAATGTGATGCTTTCAAAATATGAATATAATGTTTAGAAATCACTAACTTTTAAAAATGCTTAAAATCAACTAATTCTATCAACGAAGTTTACATTTAAAGCAGCTATTACTACAGCGTATTGATATTAATTTAATATGGAATTACTCGGATTTTTATTTATACTGTACGTGTAGTTGATTAACTGGAAACAAAACGATTGCACACTGTTGTGGAATTCAACTAGGTTTTCACAGTTTTATTGTTGTTGGTCACATGAAGCGGAGTTGTGAAGTGAAATATGTATATTTAAAATGGTTTCCATTGTAAATATTGTATTTAAAATTCATGTGAATATATTTGTTTTAAGAATAAACTTTTGTCTGCAGAATTGTGGGGCAAAGTTACCAAAAAGTCCTACCTATCTTGGAATCTTAGCTCAGCGCTACGTATCGTGTTTATTATGAACAAGAGATACATCCTCGGTCCGCTCGGGTTCCCTAGATACATTTTAACATATAGATATAAAATTTACAGTTAAAATTTTGTCTGTCAACTAAATTAGAATTTTATTATGTATAGTTAAAAAAGTGGTAGTGCCATGCTTGTTACCTTTGGGTAGCAGCCGAATGGGCCGGCACGCCCCGTATAGTTCATTAGTACCACTCTCTCACATAAGACCGGGGTGAAGTGGCAGCTATGCTGTCGCGTTTCGTCCGGTGAGTGAGAGTCCGGGAGGCCCACTCTCCTTCCCCCCTCCCTCTTCCTTTCATCCTCCGCCTTCGTTCCCCCATCCCTCCCATTCCCCTCCCTCCTCCCTTTCCTGAAAGGCCGGCAACGCATCTGCAAGCCAGGATGTCCATGGGCGGAGGTGATCACTTTCCATCAGGTGAGCCTCCTGCCCGTTTGCCCCCTTTTTACCATAAAAAAAAACATGCCTACTCGCTTCGTTTGATAGTATAGTGACAGTAGCCTGTGTTGTTCAATAATCATAATATAAGCCCAAGAGCCCAAGAGAGGACTTTTCGTTTTAAGGAACATAAGATAAGGGAGGATAACCTTGCCCCATAATATATAAGTGGTCTGGTTTTGATAGGTTAAAAATAATCGAGCGTGTCAGGTAAGGCTTTGGTTACGTACATGGTAATAATCTGCCAATTTGCAGAATCCGAAAAAACAAAAACAATCCATAAACGTTTAATTTATTAGAAAGTGACAGTTGAGCAAAATTTACTACGCCAATGTTGCATAGAAAATATAAAGATATTTCTTTTCCCGGAATGTTAAACATTATGGCCATAGGTAATATATTTTTTTTATGCTTGGAAAAAGCATTGACGCATACCACCAGTAGGAAACAGGAATTCACCGTGAAGCCAGTCATAGATAATAACAGTCCAACTCTGTTTATGGTAAATGCTTAAAGAAGTCAAGTAAAAAGTTGGTATTAAGATTTAAAAATAGAAACCTAGAACCTAACCTAGAAAGGTCTTTCAAAAATTATTCGTTTTACGAACTATTCATTTCAATTCCGTTGATGTTCTTGTTTCAAAGCGATGATAGTTTAATCGATAGCGCATAATGGTTGGACAGTTGATTGTCATTTAAGCCGTTTGTTTAAATTAAATGTGTGTTTTTTAATTCCTTTGATAGGACTTTATTGGTTTGTGCAACACTTTTAGCTATTTTGTTAACCGTTTTTTATTGTCTAAAAATACCCATATCTTGTGGATTTAGCTTTTAAAGCACCATGGTACCACCATTGTATCCAGATTATAAATAGGCTAGGCTTTCTGTATTTATATTACAGCTCTTTTCTAGTCTAAGTCCGAGATGTTTTAATCTTTACATAAAATGTGTCTCTTGCAATGTCAAAATAGGTAAAATTTTATCACTAAATGTATAAAATTGACTTTTTTTATTTTAGTTATAAGGGTCAGTTAAAAAATAAAACGTAGCTATAATCTATAATTTATAGACGAACCCGAACAAAGCGAGAGTGACTCGCTAATATTTTTTAAATTAATCATCAAATTTCATGTGTTTTGTGTACTTTGTAGTAAGTATTTAATTGTTATGCTGAAACTTGTATAACAAAAGTCCTCCACTACGAAAATAATGTTAGGTTTTTTATAATATACTTACGAAATAGTAGCCTCTTAATAGTGAGGAGGCCTCTTAATATTTGAAGAGGGTTAAAAAATCTTTAAGTAACAAAGTTTTACTATAAATTGTTAGATATTATTCTCGCGTGGGAAAGCCTCCTGACTAAATCTTCAAGCACACGTTAGTACATTTGCGGAAATTCACGTTGGTGTTGAGATAAATGCTTACCTCACTAACCTAAGTAGACCAAGCTCTTGTGCACTTCTGAATAATTCATGAGTGCAGTTGTAACAGACGTACATACATTTTAGATGAGCACATGTTGCTTCAGCCAAGCCTAATATTGGGAGCGCATTTTGCCAACGTTCAGTCGATTTATATTTAATGACTAGCCTTTCCCGCGCCTCCACTCGCGCTCTAAATGCTGAAAATCAAAATAAATATTTTTCTTCCGTTTTTGTAACATTTTTGCATTATATACAAATATTTAACGACTTCACATGTTTTTCGAAAACTTGCTAGGTTTTCTCAGACACGCAGGTTTTCTCACGATGTTTTCCTTCACCGTAAGACAAGTGGTGATCATGATAGAAATAAATATAATGAAAATATCAGAGGTGATAACCTGCATTGGTTAACTACAATATATTTAGATACATATAAACCAATTTTCTTATCCTAGGTTAGTATTCCAGCCATTCATATCTCAGACGGCCAGTCACTAATCCTTTTAGACGTGTGAATGTTCATACAGGAGTTCAACCGAGCATGTACTTGTATGGCTTCATAAATCACAAGCTTTACAGCCCCGGCCGTAGATTAAGTGCGAGAAACAATAAGTCTTTAGGATTCGCGCTTAGTGAAAAGCTCTTGAGTTTCTCATTTCATAGTAAAATAAATTATGATTTAATTAAATTTAATATTAAATTTTATAGGACATTAATAAATTATGGATGGAATTGCAAGGCATAAAATAAGCAAATCTATTAAGAAATGTACATCTACATATTATAAAACAAAGTTCTTAGCCACGTCTGTCTGTCTGTTCACGATAAACTCAAAAACTACTGCACTGATTTCGTGCTGTTTTCACCAATGCATAGATTGGTTTTAGAGGAAAGTTTTAGTATATAATTTGTCAAGTTTTTGTGTATATTTACAAGCGGCACTTCACTTCGTTCACTCGCGCTCAATCTAGGGACGAACCCAGGCAAAGCAAGGATGAGTCGCTAGTGTAATATAAAATATCCTTAGAACTGTTTACATGAACACTAACAGTTAATAAAAAAATTGAGTAGGCACTTTCTTGTTGAGAGCTTTTGAAAAAATGTATTTACTTTAGTTTATCTTGCGCAAGAAACAAAGTTGTTACACTCCCGCTTAGTAAAAAGCTCTTCGTATTAAAGGGAGGCCCGTGCCCAGCAGTGGGCGTTTTAAAAGGAATACAAAAAGCCCTTTTAGTTTCAGATTTCATAATAATATAAATTAAATTTTAATTCTTAAGCAAGATTTGTTAGTATAGATAACGAAAAAAACAAAATAAAATTTAAATTGTAAAACTGTAGGAAACCTAATTAGAATTTCGTATTAAATTTTAAGGTTCTTTAGTTCCATTTCTGTTTACTTACAGATTATTTTATAATTTCTGGGGATTTTAACAACAATAATTTATAATTGTTTAAATATCCGTCTATCCCGTGACTACGTTTGCTAAGCATTTTGAACGTTCGGAACCAAATACAGTTAATAAATCCAAACAATAGGTTTATTTATAATGTACTAGCTGTTTCATCAATTTTGACATAGTATACTCGCGTAATGTCAATATTGTTAGCCCATATCATATGAGTTTCTTTCGCCAGTTCTTCTCAGGTCAGAGGTTTCTTCTTTCCGAACTGGTGGTAGACTCATGACGTTCAGTAAGAAATTGTAACAATTTTTATGCTGAATAAAATATTTTGATTTGATTTGATTTTATATCGGTGAATTAAGTTAACGGAATAAAAAAGCAAAGTTGGTCCTTAGAAAAACAATATTTTCTTTACAAAATTAATAAGTAAAGAGACATAATAAACATAATTTTCAATCAAAATTCTTTTAGAATTCCAGATTGTTTAAAAGAAAAAATATGAGTCTAACATTTCAAAACTTCGATAACAATGTACGAGGCACTTGCTTTCGCCCGCCCTCGTTTCTACTTAACAGGCGCATAAAACTACGTATGAAGCTTATTACTTGTTTTTGTGATACGCTTTATTATTTTCCTTTTATATTTACCTCTTTTAACTTTTTTCCTCGCGAACTAAAACAATAAAATATTGTTAGACTGAAGTTTATTCTTGATAAAATATGAAATATGTAAGCTTTGTTTACACAATATGAAATGTCATTCAATTCGATTTTACTTGTCAGGCTGTTACTAAAAGCTTTTTAGGGCAAACACCTTAATAGCTAAAGTTGGCCCAACCCGGGACGCAACCCAGAACCTCCGCCATACATGTTAGCCGCTAAGCTAACGATTCAGTGAAACGCCATATAAATGCCTCATTAACAAACAAGGTTATCTATACATTTAATAAAATTTAGAGTCGATCTGTATATTAAATAAATAATTATAATTTGTAAAATCTTATTCATATGGTCATTAGTATCGGAGGCCAGATCTGTAGTTTTTAGAATGTCGAGAACGAGAACCCACTGTACAGATTTTGATATAGTTTGTTTTATTGTAAATAGACCTATTATAACACTATAAAGGTTATCTTGGTGTATATAAGAAACTATTTACTGAAAGAAATTTCATTTCTGAGAAATGTTATTAAAGGTAACAAAAATATTCGGAAGTCTTGCTAAAAGCACCTATATGGGTATCATTTTAAAAGGTGTATTCTAATCCCCGCAAGTGGTTATTCCCCGGTGTATGTTTCAAAGTTACCGGCGCACATCTGATTGAAGAGGCGTTATGGATGCTGTATCACTTGAATAAAAGATACTGACACAGTATTGTGAGGCTTTCTACCGAAAATGATAGTTGGTATATTATTATTTTAGTTCTATAAAGGTACGGTTATATTCGCTATATAATTTTACACTCTTATATATCATTTTAATTTATGAAAATAATGACGTATCCTCGCTTTTATCTGGATGTCTCATACTATGCCCTCAACTAAAATATTAGACATTATAAATAAATAAATTATAAATTGGGACTTTATTACAACAGCGCCATCTAGTTCCGCGGTAAGCTACAAGGCTTGTGTTACAGATACCAGATAGTTGATATACTATACATATATAAATTTTAAATACATGTAACATATTATAAATATAAACATCAATGACTGGAGTACAAACATTCGTTCTCAACAAATGAATGCCCCCAGCGGGACTCAAACCCGCGACCGCTGGCGCAGAAAGCAGGGTTAAATTATTGTCATTAAAAAACTTTGTCTTAAAAATATACTCTTATCTCTAATATCCCATTTTAGTACAATTTATATTAAATCGGCAAAACGTTTCTCAACCGACTAGTGGACTAAGTTTTATAAATATTTCATCTTAAACTCTTTCCATAAAGACATACTGCACAATAAATCGTAAGCGATACTGTGAAATATTTTCCCGCCGTCCGCCACATTGCTTTGTTATTGCCCATAAAATGGCGTCAGATATGTTCGGATACTCGCCTAAGCAATCGGGGAGGTAACCAAAACTGGATCACGGTTTTTATGCCAGAATAACTTGCCACGCTGAGTGTCTTTGAAAAGCGTTCTTTTGATGGAAAATAAACTATATTTCGGTTCGCTTATCCAAATTGCTTTCATAAGTCATTCATTTTAGAGAGGGAAATTACACGTCTCGAGCAAGCTTTAATCTTTATGTAAAATATAATAACTTTTTTCTAACCTAATCGTGTTACGCCCTTGGTTATGAAATATTGCAAATTAAGTAATAAGATGCCCGTTTTTTAATTGAAAATGACCCCAGATGAGAGACGTAAAGCGTCCAATAAATTAGATTTGGTTGAACGAAAGAACATACAGACATTTATTTTTTTATTTTAAAATGTAAAACAAGCGACTTAAAAGTCAATTTGACTAAGCATATTTCGATGTGCTTTGAAATAAAACAATATTTTATTTTTTTATTTATTTAAACACTTTATTGCAGACAGCAATAAAAATAATACATACAAAGACAAATACATTTAAAGAAATATGCAAGGGCGGCCTTATCACTAAAAGTGATCTCTTACAGGCAACCGCTAGAAGTAGGATACAAAAAATACATAATAACAATACAATAATTTATGTTACAATAATTTATGTTTAACACAAATACACCTAGGCAAGAATGTAAGCGAAACAACAGCAAGTTAAATATTTAAATTGAATATAGTTATTATGAATTTACTGCATATTTCTTATCATTTTGATCTATTATTGTTATATTTTAAGTAATAAATGTGTTTTTCATTATTTTTCTATATATTATATTTTAATCAAAATCGTTTCATATAGATCTGACATCGAATTTTGTTTATATAAGTTAGACGTCACGCTTGGCTCAATGCCAGTGGTCGCAGGTTCTAGTCCCGCTGGGAGCATTCATTTATGTGATCATACAAAATTTTCATTTTTCCTATTATAATAAACAAATTTATGGCTATTACAAGCTCTATATATGCTTAAATTTATGTAACAAAATAATACATAATGTGGCCAGTTTCACTCAGCGGCTATACATCAGCAGAGAAACAATTTAGAGTTTTATAAGAACTCAACATCTTTGCGAAGAACAAATTTCGCAATTAAGTACGAAGAGCCTCTGATAAATGGCTTTCGTATTATGGGGGAGTAAACACACTTATGCCCTTAGATTTATGACGCTGAGGATTAAATGTATGACTTTAACGAGAACGTCTCGTATTTAGTAAAGGGGGCGCGTGATGAAAATGTTATAAGGAAATAGCAATAAACTAACTCTATTGATGCTATTTTCTTATAGTTACTTAGAAATGAGACATTGAACCATGTCTTATTAGAAAATAACTTGTATTTATATAAATAACTATGTATTTACATATACTAAAACTAACTTTTTTAGTGGTAGTACCATTCTTGTTACCTTCGGGTAGCAGCCGAATGGACCGGCACGTCCCGTATAGTACCACTCTCTCACAGAAGACCGGCGTAAAATGGCAGCTATGCTGTCGCGTTTCGTCCGGTAAGTGAGAGTCCGGGAGGCCTACTCCCCATCCCTCTTCCCTCCCTCCTCTTCCCTAAAAGGCATCGCATCTGGAAGCCCTGCAGTGTTGCAGATAGGGCGGAGGTGATCACTTCCCATCAGGTGAGCCTCCTGCCCGCTTGTCCCCTTTGTACCATAAAAAAAATCTAATCCGATTTTTTTTTGAAAAACGTTATAGGAATAGTGATAGTAGAAGTAGTCTAGTGAAATGAGACTGATTTATGGTTTTTAGCACTTTTGTCTGTTTGTCTGTCTATCTGGGAACGCAACACAAGAACACCACTTATATCATTACATTTTGACAAAATTTAGTATGATTATAACTACTGGTTATTCGGGTCAAAATTAAAATCACTTTTTACAGCGGAAAAATCTCATTTCTGACAAAATCGTAAGACAAAAAAAGAGTGTGTTACTAGTAGTAATAAACAAGAACAATCAAATTATTATTGTATGTGTATTCGTAATATAAAGTTTCTGAGTAAATGTATAATCTCCCACTTAAGCTCATTCTAGTTAGCCCCGCAGTATTGACAAGAATTCCATAATAAATTTTATTCCGTAATCTCTTAAAGTCGGACTGGGATTTATGTAATTGCTTTGTTGATCTCGCCTCAACCCTTTAACTATAGTAGAAATGTTTTTAATCCCTTCGTATAAAGCTTTCGTATATAAAGTTTACACTGAAATTAATAGTGCGAATACGAGGGCTTAGATATGATATCAATTCAAAATAGTTGAAGAATGGAAGTCTGGAAGTAAAATGTGTGGAAATAACTTGTATATTATATCTTTTAACTGCCTCGGTAGTGTAGTGGCTTGTACGGTCACATACCGAAAGGGCCTTGGTTCGAGTTCCGGGTCAGTTTTGTTATTGAGTCTTTCTGTTTCTCACTGTCGTGTCGAGCATTCGTGCCACCGGAATATGAGAGTGATAAGGAATAAAGAGTGTGCTTGTGTCTGCGCACACGTCATACACTTTTGCATCATCATTACTTATCTCTCCTTCCCCCTCCCTCTTCCCTTCATCCTCCGCCTTCGTTCCCTCCTCCCTCCCACTTCCCTCCCTCCTCCATCCCTCCCTTTCCTGAAAGGCCGGCAACGCATCTGCAAGCAAGATGTCCATGGGCGGAGGTGATCACTTTCCATCAGGTGAGCCTCCTGCCCGTTTGCCCCCTTTTTACCATAAAAAAAAAATCTTGTCTAAATTAACACGCTGCCTAAACCCCACGTATTATACTGTCTTCTATAAAGTCCAATTTAATATATTGTAAAGAAAGGTTTAGTAGTGAGTTGTGAGTCTTATTGGTCCAAGTTTGTAAGGTCCAGGTCCATCGTCCAAACTCTCATGTCTTATCTCGTGGGGGCTCGTCACGTCGATGGTCAGCATTAGAAGTATTACCATATATTTCATTTCTGGTTTCTCCTCGTGAATCGAAGTTTGGATTCTCCTTCCCGCTTTGTAGCTGGTCCGTAGGGTCTGGATACTAGCGACGACTAACAGTCCGCATCCTATAGTATTCTACAGAATGCCGCCAGTTACGTTAGCTTTAGACGAAGGAAGGTCGAAAAAACCAAAAACTAATTTAAAGTAATTTGTTATAATATAAATTAACTTTAACAATTTAAAATTAATTGTTTAATCTGAAACTAATTATTGAAATTATGTCTAACTTACTCGATGTAAGATATTAATCTAATCTTAAAATTATATAAAATAAGATTATTGTTACTATTGAAATAATATTTATTTATTGTAATAGTCGTGGGAATTAATACATCAGCTATCCTCCTGGACCATATATGCGTTACTCGCATACACCTAAGAAAGTATAACATTATTTTATTTAAAATAATATTTCAACCAAAAATAATATAAAGAAAAACATCTTACAAAGATTTTCCTTGCAGCTCGCACGTGAACTGACTTTCAAAAAGTTATTTGTTAGTTCGTTACAAATGGCACTTGTCAGCTACATCGTAGCTGGCGTAGCGCTACGATGTAGCATTCGTAGAACACTCTACGCGTAGCACGTGAAGATAAACGATTGTTAATGGGACAAACTGTAATGCATGAAATATTTATTTTCTTTTAACTTATTGTGCACTTCTATACATATAGTAAAATTCTAACTTAATTGAATCTGTAAATTGAATAATTTTTAATTCTAATTTAAATAGCTATTATTATCGATTCAGAGGCCGAATGAAAAAAGTTTTTAGAAGTTTTGTTTATCTGTTTGTCTTTCTGTCTGTGACTGTATAACGAGAAATTCATCGGACAGATTTTGATGATATTTAGTATGATGGTAGCTGGTTATCCAGGTTAACATAAAAGTGATAAATCAACAAACATCAAGTTTATTTCTTGCTTTATCGCTACAACTGCGTAATTTCAATAAAATGGTGAAAGGGTATTGAATTTGATCGCGCTAAGAGGAGTCGCGCGTGAAATTTACTAATGTTTAATAATATTTATTGTTTATAGCTATATATATGGACATACGTTTTATACATATTGTTACACTACTACGATATTATTGATAAAACTGATTTTATGTGATGATGAAATATAAAAGTTAAGCTTTTTATTTCTCAGTTAACTTTAGAATATTTGAATTATAAAGTCATATTTGAGATAAAACAAAATTTCAAGTAAAATCTTTTTAATAATTTTATTATAAGTTAATACCAAGTTAGTTAGTTAGTAAGTTATTGTCGTGCTCAGGTTTCTATATAGGTTTTAAAAACAAAAGAAACTAGTCCAAACAAGTTTTCCAAATTTTAAATAATAAAGTTATTTCAAAAGCTTTACAGATTAAAATTTGGTCAAGTGTGCATCGATCACTACATATTATAGAACAAAGTCGCTTCCCGTGTATATGCTTAGATCTTTAACACTTCGGAATGGATTTTGATGATTTTTTTAATAGATAAAGTGATTAAAGAGGAAGGTTTTATATGTGTGTTTCGTGATATTTTAAAAATCGATCTTGTAATCTCTATTTATAGCATTTAAAATACAAAATATTAACTTAAATTTGTATTCCAGAGCTTGTATCATCGGACTGAGAGACATTTTAGTTTATTGAACACGCGTATGCACTTCGCCGGGAGCATTTTGAAAATCGAGTTAAATCGGTAATCGGTTTAACTAAGTCATTTGTAAATATTGTTTGGAAAACAGTAGCTAAAATTAACTTTTTATGTTAAATAATATGAAAAAATCTGTTAATTTAATAAAGTTTTTCTTCAACTAACAAACAGATAAATAAGGACTTTAACTTTATTTTTGAAACTACTTTACTTTATTATTCACTTACTTATTTGCAAATTGATTTTGTCTTTTAAGCCTTTTCTCCATTTTGCATTGACTTCGATACGACACTGGATATCTCTCAGAAGAACTATATTTTGAGCATGTAATATTTAAAAACAGAAGTGGTAACGTGCTCTCTTGGGAAATCGGTTGAAGTGGGTTTAAATCCCGAGTCTCGCACTTGAGATATTTTGATATATAAACTTTTCAACATGATTATTACTTGCCTTACGGTGAGGAAACCTGCATGTCTGAGAAAACCTAGCAAGATTTCGAATGAGATGTGAAGTCCGCCATACCGCACTTGGAAAGCTATGGCTTAATCTCCCTTGTATTGAAGGGAGATTCAGTTGTTGGACATGAAAAATTGCAAAGTACCTACAGTACACACGATATACGATTACTATCTGAAATATGTTTAAATAATATATCTAAAGAACAACAAAATTATTACGATAAATTATAAGCTATTTGAGTAATAAATAATATTTGGCTTACAACTGATAGCGAATCGCAGGTGTAACCTATAAAATATGACTTTAAAGAAAACTTTAATTCAAATTTACACCTACATAGGTATCTTCAAATTCTATTTTGTCAGATTTCATCACATCGAATATTTAAAATACCTACATGCAAAATGTTTAACTGAAAGTTAAGGTAACGTTTTCAAGCGTTTCAGAATTCGCGTAAATTATGTTGCTTCGAGTTGGCACTTTACGCAGAAACCAACCAATAAAGTAAAACAAACGCGGTTTTTCCTTATTACCCGTAAAACTAGTTGACAAAATATTTGTTAAGAGCAAATAAACAATTTCACATTATACTAGTTGTACCCGCGGCTTCGCCCGCGTTAATTTTTTTAATTGCTAATCAACCTCATTGGGTTGATCTGTAGGAAAAAAATTGTCTAAAAAATAAAAAATAAAATTAGGGGTGGACTACCCTTAACATATAGGGGGATGAAAAATAGATGTTGGCCGATTCTCAGACCTACTCAATATGCTCACAAAATTTCATGAGAATCGGTCAAGCCGTTTCGGAGGAGTATGGGAACGAAAATTGTTACACGAGAATTTTATATATACAGATTTTATAATGTAAATATGGAATACTTAATAGTAGAACACAAAGATGTTCGACTGCTTCGATTGAGAAAATTTTGATTCGACTGTTCTTGAATAATCATTTGTAAAATATATCTATATGCCTGATACGTGGTATATGGGAAAATTTGGTGGCATTAGATATATAAATAAAGTTTGATTTTATCTTAATAACGTCAAGACGCTTAACTGACATAAATTTGACTTAGCAGCTGTCACTTTCGTCAATTTTTTTTAAGTAGATATCAACTAAAATCGTTACGATAATAATTTTCAAAGATACGGTGTTTTGTACAAACAAAACTAAACATTTTTAATATAAATAAAAATGTATACATTCCTTCAGAATATTTTAATAATAGAAAAATGTATGGAAAATTGCAAAAATATAATACTATAATATTGTTTTTGAATTTAATTAAATTTAAATAATAAACAGAAATTATTTTATTCAAAGCAAACGATAATCGCGTACCCATATTGCACTTTACATACAAAATACTCAACGGTTTCTGTAGAGCTGGAGTGCTAAGCTGGATTCAGAAAGGGTATTAGGTGAAGTGCAGTGTTTTCATTGCCTACGTTAGCTGATGGATTTATATTTTCAGCAATCCATTTATTTTTCATTTTAATTTTAGTAAAGCTTTTAAATCTCGGCCTGAAAATGGTTACACCGGAAGTTTCATTTTACATCTAGCTATGAATAAATTATTTTTTCTAATATAATGGTAGTAGATTTTTTCTACTACGTTCTAATATTTATGATTTGATTTATATCTTTGTTTATGTTAGTACATTTGTTGTACAGTAATGTTTTGAAATACGAAACAAAAAATAACTGTAGAGTGTCGACTGAAATAAAAGTAAATCTTTATAATCTTAATTTAACAAAATTTAATAAAATTTGAGCTGGTGCCAAACAAACTCAATATACTTAGTTTCATATATACACACTCGTTTACTCACTTCTTATGTGAAATATGAATTTTCTTGAAAGTTTTACTACTTCGAATTTTCCAGAACTTTCCATTGTATACTTAAAAAGTTGGAAAGTTAAAACGGTGGAAGGATAGTTTAGACACGTCATGTTTACGACTTTCAAAGAGCTACTCGATAACTTTTCAAATATCTTTGGAAAATCGATTCCTTATACGCTTTTTACGCATAGTATATTCTTTTTAGGCGATAAGTTTGGCTCAATTGGACCCTACTTTCTGCGCCAGCGGTCGCGGGTTCGAGTCCCGCTGGCGTTTATTGTTTTATTCATTTATTGAGCATGAACGTTTGTTCTCCAGTCATGGGGGTTTATATTTATCATATGTATGTATTTAAAATTTATATAATCGTAGTATATCAACTATCTGGTATGCGTAACACAAGCCTCGTAACATAGCACGGAATGTTCCAACATATTTATACTATATTATATTATTATGTTATATTTCTACTTCTTAGTTATACATGTAGTAGCTCCTCTATTTTTTATTCTTCTTTAGGCTATACAAACATCATCCATTACTAGATATACGGCCTATTTCTGGATTAAAAATGAATCATTTTTAGCCAGCTAGTCTTAAAATGGATCCAATGCTTTGTAACCGTACTCAGTGTGTCAGTAACATTTTCTCTCATATTTTCCTTATAGTACAACGCATATATTATAGATATGTATAAGAAACAGAAATCACTTTTGACAGATATTTCTACTTTATGTTAAACAGTTTTTTGTTGCGCGTTTTATGTTTATTGTAAAGAATAAGTTGAGTGCAAAACTGAATATTTTCTTATAACTTAACTTTCAGAAGGGAATAGACAGTAGCAGATATGCTTGGATATAATCTTATTGTATTATATGGAGTTTTTATTTGAACTAACGTGGTTTGTAGTGTGTAGTTTGGTTCCTCCTAAAAATAGCCATATATCTTTCAAATCATATTTACTAAATTTATATTATTAATTAAAAGTAATTTTGTCCGTTGTTAAGCTGCTAAACAAAATTCGATAAAATGAGGCAGGAATTTCATCCTGGGGATAGAGATATGCTACCTTTGTTCCCTATCCCATCCCAAGCAAAGTTAAGGGCAAAAATCGTTATTAAATCTTATGTAATTACCCACTGAAATCTTTTCTTTTAAGAAAATTTTCTTTGTTATAGTGTTAATGGATGACGGAGCACCAATTGTCTTAAAGATAATTGATTCCTAAAGGAAAGTTAGAAAAATATACTTTTTATAGCTCTTTGAAATATTTGTTACAAATACAGCTTTTACTTTTTGTAAGGGATTTGTCGAATTTCACTATTTTACACTGTGTCGAGGTTCAGTGCAGCAACTCAAACAAAAAAGCAAAAGTCAAATATGAACTTACATACAGCTTGTAGAAAAATCTTGTTTACGATTAACATCTATATATAAACATAAGAGACTATAGCTGTTCGTTAGTCTCGCTAAACTTACTCATGTGAATCATCATCGTGGGTGTGTCAGAGGTGCTTTAAATAAAAAAAGGGGGTAGTTTAGGTAAAAGTTATGGAAAAACATATAAAAAGTGTGGCAAATCGAAAACTCAGATCAGACTCGTTTATTTTGAAAACTACCGTTGTACGAGTATATTCCGATTATAAATCGAACTGGCGACCTTAGAAGTCATATAGTAATCAAGCTATAAATTCGTAAACTTGTATGTGTGTATGTTTGTTACCTTTTTCCGCTGGAACGGCTGAGCAGTTTTCGATGAATGAAGCACATGGATAGATTATGACTTTTATATGGGCATTTGGAAAAGACTTCGTTGAAGAAATAATATATAATATTATCGATACATAAAACACCGAGCGGACCGAGGGTGATTTGATAGTATTCCATACTCCTTTTCAATTGAAAAATAACTACACGATGTACTGTCAGGTCACGTTCCATATAAAAGTGAAGTAGGTATTAGTCGTATACGTAATGGAGTCGATGTTTTATTTCGATTTATAATTTAGATATTTTTCTCGTACGTAAAATATATTTATGACAGTAACAGTTTAGGATACTTAATTAAATGGTTCTCTTAAATAAGGGAATTGCTTTGTTTTCAAAGCCTTCTTAAAAGTATTAAGTACCCTAATGATGAAAATTTTAAAACTCTTACCGCAAGAGGTCGCAAACAATATATTTTTGGCTAATTTTGTTATTAACATTGAGGAAATGTGCGGGTGAGTTTCTTCGTTACTTTATATTCATGTAATATTTAAACGGACTTACTCATGAAAAGATGCATTGAAGTTAGTGGTAGCCTTGTGGTAAAGCGTTCGTTTAGAGTGAAGTGGATTCGAATCCCAAGTTTCGCATCTCTATCTTGCAAGAGAGTCAATACTAGTATTATTTTGAGTACATAATTAGTTTATTTACACTACTGAATACCATAACCGATATGTAGAAGAAATATATTTAAAACCAATACAAAGTTATGAAATAAATTAAAAGTTTATAACTTCCATTCATACAAAGATAAAACAAATTAAATATATAACAAAAAGCAAATGTTCAGATTTTTTATATCAATGTCCATAGCAAAAATCCTTTGACATTAAATAGATAGTAGAATCTGCTTTTCAATAGAAATTAAAAGGAACTTAACCCGAAAACGTCGCACAAATGGCGTCAACTTGCAGCAATTAATAAGTATTTTTGCTCAACATTTCGTTCGTTTTTTGTTCCCGTAGATATCGGAACGGCTTTATTTGGTCGCCGATGACTCATCTCAGAAATGAGAATGTCGCTATGAAGCGTAAATAGTGATTTAGAATATCAAATCGTGTTTTACTGGTTTTTGATATCAAGATTATAGTTTTTCTTATGGAAAAGTATGTTTTTATGCCAAGTTTTACACGTCTTTGTCATAATTACTTCCTTATTCGTTTGGTGATACTAACATTCACTATTCTACTTAGTTTGTAGTTAGTTCTGTTCGCGGTGAATTAATGTTAAAAGTATCATAATTTAAGTTTTATTAGTAAAATATATGTAATTAAGATTTTGGCGATTCAATACTTACTATTGAATACTTTCTTAGCACGCATGGTCATAGGAGAGTCTAAGGTTTAAGATTTCTCAATGGTGACACTTGTCACAGACAGTACACAATTTTAAATGTTTTCAAAAATTAAAAATAGCACCAAAGTACTTTACAATATGAGTTGATTTTGATTCTAACTTATGTTATTATATATTTTATCATGCATATTTGTAGCTAGAAGTATATACATTAACCAATAATCATTTCAACGTGATAAGAACATTAATAACTGTATGAATGAAAGATTGATCTATCTTACAATTGGATAGATTCGCATTATTAGGAAGATAATTGGCGTAACAAAAGATTACTTATCACTGTCATCAGACATTATTTTTCATAGAAATTCTCTCAAATTAACAAATTCTTCAATAATAAATTTTCTATTTCGGCACAGAATATTTTATAAAGCGTAGTCGTAGCTTTTTCATTTTCCATGTCGCCAGGCGCGGAAATAATGGCATGTCTTTTTATGACACCAAATATTTTGTAGATGACATTTTTAAACACTTTTGAATTTCGTTTATAGGTTTTATAATATTTTTCTAATTTAAAAATATAACTTTTATAATACAGTTGTATCTAGCCTTTTAAATTGTTCCACTGCTAGGCACAATGGCGGACTACCGTTCTAATAATCATGTTGAAAATGATTCGTGTATGATAATATCAGAGTTGCGAGACCTCATAGGCAAGAGAGGGGAGAAAACCGGTTTACTCAGTTTCCAAAGCGAGCATGTTACCACGGTGCCATCAATGACTATAATATATGATAAAGTTATTATATTTAAATCACTTTATCTTCTTTTCAAATAAAAGCAAAAAAAGTGAAAATAGTCTAAACATTTTGTTTTATAAACCTGTTGAAATTTTCATTTGTATACGTAAATGTAAATGCCAGACATAATAAGTTAGTTTTGATTACTAAAAACCTAGTATTCCTACGCTGTCTTAGAAAAGAGATGAAAAGGTATAGCTAGATTGAAGGTATTTTTGACGTACACTTATCGGACAATCTTTTTCATGATTGTTTGTAGTAGTGACGTCAAAAATAAAATTAATGTAACGTAACATTATACCTATATGGGAATTGACTTTTTAAGTTTTTTAATAGGACTTTCACTTTTCGATAGCGGATCCTGGCAATAGCTTACACTGATTATTGTTATTATTGCACTGTTTGTATTTTCTAATCCTGAATTAAATTTAGATTATTTATCGTTGAAATCTAATAATCTGGGTCAAATGTACTAGGTATCGGACGATCTTAGATTTTAACTTTACTCGAATTTCTTACGTTAAAGTTACAAGTTTTAAGTTAGTTCGTAGCTAAGTGAAACACCTCGATGCATCGCAGTAACTTGGCGTATCGAATTTTCGAATGCTGACTTTAAAGTGTTGCTATAAAGAACATAAAGTAGAGCATCTTATTGAATTATAAATTGTTTAAGTTTCTTACTTCAACACTTTATATAGTTTATTATAATACTAGCCTACCTCGCGGCTTCGCGCGCGTTATAAAGGCTGGCAACACTTTTTCCTTGATGTTCCGCTCCTATTGGTTGTAGCGTGATGTAATATAGCCTGTAGCTTTTCTCGATAAACTGATAAATCTAACACAAAAAGAATTTTTCAATTCACATTACATTACAGTGTACTTTACAACTTAGTAGATATAATATTTTACACCCGTAGCTTTGCTATTAGTAATTCAAGGTGCTACAAGATACTATAGTTATACATCAGCAGTGCAGACTATTGATTTTAAATAAATAATGTGCCGAATAAGTCGTTCATGGGCAATAGTAGTCGCTTAACTCGTATTTTGGCAAATTCATAAACTTAGTTTTAACTTTAGTGATTTCTCTCAATGTTTAATTTCTTCAGTCGTGACGTATAAAATACAATAGCTTTCTTCGACTATGTTAAAATAAGTAATTATTATTAATACCTAGGTAAAGAAATATATATTATTTTATCTAAAAAGTTAACTCACTTTGCTCACTTTTCACAAAATATTGAAAACCGCTTGACGTACAAAGATGAAATTTGGCAGGGAGGTAATTCATAGTTAGTAGACGTCCGTTAATAACGGATTTTGCGACAGGGCCGGATTAAGGTCCAAAGTGCTTTCGCAAAGTTACATGAAAGTCTTTCATTTTTTGTGCTACACACTTTAAATTTACCTAGGTACGAACCCAAGCAAAGCTAGGGTGAATCGTTAGTTTATTAATAATAAATATAATAAAATAATTTAGTCTTATCCCCAAAGTAGTATTTTGTAATTAATATTTAATATATTATCGCAATCGACACCCTTATGAATTTACAAGAAGGCTTACAAAGCAAAGTGCGAAAGTGCGATAACAGATTTTAGCCGGACCGTAAAAGCTTTCAAAAGTTTAGTAAATTGACACTTTGACTTTAAAATTTAGTTTAAAAGGCTTATTACCAAAGTGAAAGGTTACCTCCTTAGTATACTTTATTGAGTATTATTATTGTTCAAAATACTTATTATATTTTTATACTTTTTACTTATAAAGTAATTTAGACGTTAAAATCGTAACGAATACTTCTAAGCAAGTAATTTTGTATACAAACTTTGGTTTGCAACTTTTGCAAATCAATTGATTAGTCGATAAAGGATCTCTATTAGAAACCAATTTTAAATTGCTTTCCTTTATATAAATTGCTAAAGAAGCGAACAAGCCACTTCTATATATTTTTTAACATATTATGTGAGATCGTCTTTGAAATATGAATAGTACATTACTTTGAAAATGGTTTTACAATTGGCCAAAATATCTTGAAGTATTCACGACGAATTAAATGTGTAATAAAAGTAAAATCAAACATTGTTTTTGTTGCAGTGTTCGTCTTTTTATTTGTGTTAAAAATTATAAATAAATAAATAAAAAAATATATGCGTGTAATTACCAACATGATTGCCACATACATTATGGCTAAGGAAAACATCGTGAGAACAAAAGTGTGTCTTATAGAGGCTAGTAGGTTTTTGAAAGATATGTGAACTCAGTGCCGCTATTGTCCAGCGTAGTGATCTCATAGGCGGGGCCGGCGCTCATTAGTACGTCAAAAAGAACTAAATACAATCTACGAAGACACACATTAAATATTTCAAGTCGATAATTAGCCGATTTGAGATATATTAAATTACTAATTAAAAAAAGGAAGATTCGTTCATAACGTTGACAAATACGTTGAAAAATAAACTGATAGTAAAAAAGTTCAATAAAACTTCATATCCAAAATCCAAAATATCGCTAACGTAAGTTATAATAATAAATATGTTGGAGCATTATTAAAACGGCACCATCTAGTTCCGTGGTAAGCTACGAGGCTTGTGTTACGGATACCAGATATCAACATACTACACATATAAATTTTAAATACATATATATTATAAATATAAACACCCATAACGGGAGTACAAACATTCGTGTTCAACAAATAAATGCTTCCAGCGGGACTCGAACCCGCAACCGCTGGCGCAGATAGTAGGGTACCAACTGAGCAAAACGTAAGTCAACTAGAATTATATTTCAGCAAACTAAGCTCAATGACACAGCGTTCTTTAAGTTCACAGGATACGAGGACAAAAGCGTTTGATTGGGCTTTGGGAGGCAAAAAGTGTAACACTTGTCAGAAGTTGGCTGAGGCGTAACCGACGGGTACGCTTAAGCTTTTGTTAGATTTATTCTGCGTTACGTACATTTTTGTGGTTTTCGAATTTAACAAGTGAACAGCTTTGTTTTTAATGGAAAAATACATATTATATGATTTTTTTTATTTTGACCTATATATTGAAATTCTGAAATATATACGGAATATTCTTTGAGTTGAGCTGAATTTACTTAAAAAATTATTGTTATTTGATTGTAAAATAATGTTTTTGTTACTGAATCACAAAGAAAAGCAAAAAAAAATTCTAATTCTTCATGCTTCATCTAAAAAGTTTAGTAATAAATATTAAAGCCATATTGGTGTACAAACAATTTTACATGTTGCACTTCATATTACGCTTGTTACTTGCCCTTGCTCCGCTTGGTCAGCCTTATAGCCACCATTTAATAGATATTTTCAAGAGAAGTGACCCCGTAATACATTGTTTTCCAATAACTTTATTACTTTAGGTGGCGTACGCCGGTAAAGTTTTGAGTCGGCACATATTTTTCAATATCTTTAACAATAACGCCTTAATTCAGCTATTTTCACAAAACCGCAATTAATTACATATACAAATCTTCCTCATGAATCAAACCTTTTATTGATGAAAATTTTATGAAAATCTGTTAGTATGTTTTTGAGTTTATCGCGTATATATAGACAGACAGACGCGAAGAGGAGACTTTATTTTATAATTATGTAGTGCAGTTTTTTTGTATTAATTAAGGAATGTACTGCATTAATTAAAAAAAAACTATTTATATAATTTTTAACTACTAAAGGATGGAGATATAAAGTTAAAACAAAACTTAAGACCGCACTAACTCTAATAATTTCGTGTGAAAACCAAAAAACTTTATCTAAAAGAGAATTTCCATTTATTTGGAAGTCGGTTAAAAATACGCTGCAATACATCA
Organism: Boloria selene; assembly: GCA_905231865.2. Taxonomy (NCBI): domain Eukaryota; kingdom Metazoa; phylum Arthropoda; class Insecta; order Lepidoptera; family Nymphalidae; genus Boloria; species Boloria selene. Next base: position 1,914,338 of record HG993132.1, read on the forward strand.
CTATCTATTAGGTGATTGGTCAGCCTTATCTCGGCCATTGGACGTGGTGTGGCGTAATGGCACCATTTATCATATACGAAGCTCTCTCGCCGCTATTTTGACCAGTACATTAGTTGAGTTGGACAAACACTCACTAGAATATGTATATAGTGTTGCTTTACGTATATTATGTTTCGTTAGTAAGTAGATATGATGACACGTTAAACGATATTGTCGAAATGCTATACTCTTTTTGTATTATTGAAAATTATCAAATGTGTTTAAAATAATAATAATAAATAATAAATATGTTGGGACATTATTACATACAGCGCCATCTAGTTCCGTGGTGAGCTACGAAGGAAGCTTGTAGCTTGTGTTACGGATACCAGATACTTGATATACTACATATATAAGATTAAAATCACACATATTATAAATATTAATACCCATGACTGGAGTACAAACATCCGAGTTTAAGAAATGAATGCTCGCCCCCCAGCGGGACTCGAACCCGCGACCGCCAGTGCAAGAAAGTAGGGTCACTACAAACTGCGCCAAACGAGTTGTCGAGATGTGTTTAAAAAAAAAGAGATTTAGCACCGATGTGAAGTACCCTTGTCTTGTTGGCTTGCCTCAACAGCAAAATCGTGAAGTATATCCATGTAAATGATATATTTTAAATCTCAAATATTCGCGTTAATCTTAAATGTATATATTTTTGATATAATATGCGGATTCGTCGAATTCGTTATCGAGTTTACTTCTAACTGCTGCGTTCTGTACACTGGCTTGATCCTGATACTTTTTTGTATAAGAAAAGCGTCTAATTAAGCTAACTTAAAGTATGTAGTAGTAATTGAATTTTCCTAGTCAATCTATATAACAGTAAACTAAAAATATGACTTTTCCATTTTAATTCCTGCAACTTTATAACTTTATTGAAAAACTTACGACAGTATATAAATTTTATTCCCATCGACAGTATTATCTAAACTCTAACTAAGTAGTAAAAAATAGTATAAGTAATAAAAAATATATATTAAAAAAATTTAAATACGTACAAGTCGTTACTTTAATAATATACTTATCACTCATAGTGGAGTAATTCAAAAACAAGTCGTCATCTCTCATATGAGTACAGATTATACGCTTTTGATGTACAGAATTAATTTGTTTTCAGTTTGCTGCAGTTTTATTATGTCATTTAAATTACAATTTAAATGGATTTTAAAGCTCAGAAGCAGGATATAAACCTTACAGTAAACAACGTGAGATTAATAACCCCTACTTTCTGTGCCAGCGGTCCTAGGTTCGAGTCTCACTGGGAGTATTCATTTGTTAAGCCCGATTGTTTGTACTCCAGTCATATGTGCTTATGTAGTATATCAAATATCTGGTATCCGTAACTCAATCCCCGTAGCTTAACACGGAACTAGATGGCGCTGTGTCTAATAATGTCTCAACATATTTTTTTTATATGCATATATTGTTGAAATAAACACTTTGTATATTTATTATATATTTAACAGTAAAAATATTAGGTATATCCTACTTATATATATGAGATCAAAATAGAAGAATCAGTAGTTTAAAATAACTTAAGCTGATTTGTTTGCTAAATCTAAATAGTCAGTGAAAGTTATATGTCAATCTGTGTAAAATATATTTTGTTACTATATAATATCTTATGGTACTTAATGAGTTTACTTGTATATAATTGTGGGTTATAAGTTTGAAAGCTTCAACAAAAATATCGACATTTCTTATCTTACAGAATGAATAGTTAATTAAAATCCACCTAGTGCCGTGCTTCTGACAGCTTAGTTATAAAAACAAGATTCCATTGAAGGGCGGTTTTGTCATAACTATAGTAACCGGTGTATTTTAATAGAGCAAGTTAGAGCTTGATATTAAGTGAGTTGTAGACAATCCCGTGCACATTTCTATGGTCTTTTGCCCTCGTTTCACATCAGTCGTTGCCAGTTCGATTATCATACTACAATATTAGACAAGTGTTAAATTTTATAGGTATTTGCTTTAAAAATCTCTGAAACTACTAATACTAATTTCAATCTAAAATTAAAAATACATTATTGAATAAGGCTTATTACACCATCACAGAATACTTAGTACATGTAAATGTGTTCTCGCCGGTTCTTCTAAGCAGATCATTTTTCCAAACCGGTAGTAGCTTACTCACAGACTTACAGACTGACGTTTAATTTAAAGTCTATATTTTAATAATATAAAATGACGGTTCAAAAGAGCTTGTAAAAGTCTATTTGAATATAGGATATTTTGATTCGATACTTATAGTTAGTGTATATTTCAATAAAGTTGACTTTCTAGTGTAGTACTAATATAGTAGAGTCACATTATATATACAGTATTATATATACAGTATATTTTTGTATTCAATATTTGTATATATTATTTATATGTAGTAGGTATTATGTAGTATTATAGTAACCCGAGCAAAGTGAGGGTGAGTCGCTTGTTTAAGATAAACATTACTCTAGCGGTTTTGGCAGCGCACGCCAGAATAGCTCGCAGATGGTAGATTTTTGACTACTTACTTGAAACTAATCGTCATATTTTGGACAATTCACATAATATCTTTATAAATTGTAGCCTATGTGATATTCTGATATATAAGCTATATTATTGTAAAGTTTCATTTAAATCCATGTAGTAGTTTTTACTTGAAAAAGTAACAATCATCCATCCATCCATCCATCCATACTTACAAACTTTCGCGTTTTTAATATTAGATAGTTAGAAATAATTTTAGTCCTCCAAAAAATAAATGGATTCACGAAGTAATATGACTTTTACATTTTATAACATATATGTGTCATAAATGTATAACATAACATATTTATGTCTATTTTCTACATATTGTAGTAAAGAAGAAGAATAAGTTATTTACTGTTTTTATCTAAAGTGCGCCCATAAATTAGATTAGCCTTCTAATGAGACGAAGTGCTTCGTTACCAAATATAATTTTGTTATCTGTATTAAGTGGAAAAAAATGATATTAACCGAATTATGTAGCTTTAGCTACATAGTTTTTTCACTGGTTTTGTATTTTGGAGTTCGATTAGCAACAATTTCTGTGACAACATAGTTAGAAGTTGACTGTTAAAAAGACCTTATTAATTTAGAAATTCTGATTAATAAAATTACTTTTTAATTATAGGATATCAACAAACCTTAATATGTTTTAATTAATGTAGCTAATACAATACATGTATTTAAATACATATATTTCTGTCATGATTACCACATGTTTTGCGGTGAAGGAAAATATCGTGAGAAAACCTAGCAAGTTTTCGAAAGACATGTGAAGTCCGCCAACACGCACTAAGCCAGCCCCAGCGGTGGGACGTTAAAAAGGGCTGATGTTGATGATGACCTTTTTGACATATTTGATACATTTTTTGTAAACTAATTTATATGAAAAGAACATTGGTATAGGCAAACAGGGTTTGGATACATTTTTCCTCGAAGGAATAGCGTAAAGATATTGTTTACCAGTTCAGTTACCAAGCCATTATTAAAAAAACATTCATTATTAGTTACTTTATTAGAAAGAATAGCCTTATAATATTATGTAGTTGCGTTCAGAGCACCCTTTTTTTGTCACAGATTTAATATAGACATATCGATTAGGTGTTCAAAGGAGCTATTTTTATAAATACCAGCGCTGCTTAAAAGTGATACTCGATAATCTGACCTTCTTTATTTTAATACTTTGCTAATTTTTACTTTAGTAATATTTATATTTCATACGATACGTTGAATTTTCATGACGTGACCTATTTATTTTAGGTTTCTGTAGCCAAATGGCTAAAGAAGAACCATTATACCTTCGCAATTACAGTCTGTCTGTCTGTCTGTCTGTCTACATTCCATAACTATTTTACTCAGATTGTAGAGTTCTTCATCTTCAAAGATAAGAATATTTTACTAATACCAGCTTTTGACTAAATGATGATTTGCCTTGTTTGGTACAAGACCGCATTCTGCTGTTAACTGCTTACGTATTGAGTATATACATAAATAATAAATAAATATGTTGGGCTCATCAACACACGTTTAGTTCCATGGTAAGGTACGTGCCTTGTGTTTAGAACTCTAAATACATACATATTATAAATATAAACACCATTCCATTCCATTTATCAAACGAGTCGTCAAGTATGTATGCTTTGTTTATTAGAATATTAAATTACATTAATGAAAACTCGATTATTCTTAATAAATAAGAATTTCGATACTTATTAAGAATCTAACATTTAATTCAGTTGAACAACGACGGCTTTTGTTTTAATATCTTTAATTTTAAGACGTTTGCAGCACTTACTTCGTTCAAGTTTTACTTAAGTCTTATTTGGTAATAGAAATAGAAATTTAGCTTCAACCAGTTATTGCTTCTTACAAATCTGTGTGTATATACGTGTATTATTTTTAAATTTAATATCTAACCACAGAACATGGCTTCCGCACTTTTCGGAACATGTATTTCAAACATTTGTAAAAAAGCTGAAAACCTTTTTTGTTAACTCGTCAAAACTGTTAAAATGACGATTTGTACTAGAAATTGAAATATTCGCATATCCTAGTTTCATAGTTTCATATTACAGACTAGCAATCCAGACTCGCTTTGCTGGGCGTAAGTTAAAATAAATTAAACGGTTTTTTAATGTCCTAATAAAATACAAGTAACCAAGTTACTCCTTATAACATTAGTAATCTACTAGTAAAAGCCCCGTCTAAATCAATTCAGTTGTTTCAAAGATTATCCAGGACAAACAGATAGACAGAAAAAAATGACTTTTTAATTTAAGTAACGTCTGTTCTTTCATATGCATTTAGTAAAAAGCTATTAATTTGAAATTAAAAACAGACAAGTCAATGTTATTTATATGTACTTCATCACTACATAGTATAATGAAACAAAGTCGCTTCCCGCCGTCTGTATGTTCCTATGTATGCTTAGATCTTTAAAACTACGCAACGGATATTGATGCAGATTTTTAGCGGTACGAATGGAGGACTGACGGCTGTGTTTTCTATATGAGTCGCTTCGCTCGCGCTAAATCTAGGGGTGAGCCCAAGCGAAGCGAGAGCGAGTCGCTAGTTCGAGGTATAGCAGTTATTATTAAATTTAAAATGGACGTTCAAAATATGATTCTACTAAAACATGATAAACTATGTATTATATTCGAATGAAAAAGCTACCAACATGTTTTAATACTCTAATCATTTCGCTTCCAGCGGAACATTGAATTTCTTATTTAAAATGTACCTATTCGTAGTAGCAATAAGCCCGCGAGGCTTTGGACTTATAACAAAAGAAACGATTTTCTTGCTCTCCATTTTGTGTCAGCCATTTGACTTTTGTATTTTCAAAGTACATTCTCTTATAATTAATTTACAACTAAAATATAATTATTATTTGCCATTTCAAGTCTTCTTTACGAAATTTAAATAAAGTACTTTATGGGATTTTAATAGGCTCGCCATTTGAAAATTTACTTGATGCCGTTCGAGAACATTAGAATCTCTCTTACATGCAGCTTCCCTCACGATATTTTCCTTCACCATAAAACAAGTGGTAATGATGTTGGAAATGAGAAGTGAATGAGTTATATATGTAATATATCAGCTATCTGGTATCCGTAACACAAGCCTCATAGCTTACCACGAAACTAGATGGCGCTGTTGTAATAATGTCTCAACATATTTAATTTGATTTTCATTTATTTTCAACCTCGAACTCGTTTTTTAATGTAAGCACGTTACCACCTATTGAATTGATCGAAAAAATATTTGCAAAGATAAACTGCAGAACACATTAAGAGCGCACGATGTCATTAGATACAGAGGGATAGTAATTTAAAGACGAAATTGATGATTTCCTCGAAAACCAGCAAACGATTTAAAACGGAAATACAGGGATTATGAAAATCATAAGTCCGGAAAACAATTCAAAGTCTCGATTGGTTGAAGTTTATTTGCGTTAAATTATACGAATATTTTAAAATCTTAAAATATACAGCGTATATTGTATCTATATATACTATTATTAATTTAGTAGATTTATTGTATGTATAACCAATACAATTATCCTTTTTTAATGTTGGGAAATGAATTTACATATACCACAGATTATGTGGGCTTAAAAAGCTAGTACTATTATAAATGAAACTATCTTTTCGGATTTTGTCGTGGATTTATTGTGATTTTTGGTTCCCGACGTTTCGAATGCTTTACAGCAATCATGGTCACGGGAGTGGTCTCTCCGAAAAGATAGTTTCATTTATAATGTCAAGTATTCGCGTAAACCTAAAAAAGTATTAAGCTAGTACTACCCTAGCAAGATTGCTTACGCATTCAAACACGACGCGCTATAGCCACCATCACTTCAGACCACACAGCCAAGGGGTTGCTAGTATAATAACCTATAAAACATATATATAAATATATTCAGATAAATTGAAGGGCCTGTTTGAATATTTAGTTAAATTAAATATTCAGTTAAGTTAGTTATGAGATCATCTCGTCTTAGTTACTAAATAAAAAAATCGATTGACAGACAAGAAAACTGTATTATATTATATTTAATTATTTATATATAGATAGTATATTATTTACATATAATATTAATTAGATATTTTAAAACCTTGTCACGTCTTAAATCTTAGTTAAATTAAATATTCAGTTAAGTTAGTTATGAGATCATCTCGTCTTAGTTACTAAATAAAAAAATCGATTGACAGACAAGAAAACTGTATTATATATATTTAATTATTTATGTATAGATAGTATATTATTTACATATATAATAATAATTAGATATTTTAAAACATTGTCACGTCTTAAGAAAAATTTTAACAAGACATTGAACGGAATGAAGTATTCATTTTATACATTTTACCACAGCATTAATGTTGCAAATATAAACAAAATAGAAACTGTGCGATGAATTAAAATAAAGGTTCGGAATGAAGCCGGGGGCATTTTTCCCGGGAATTGGGGCATTGAGCTGTTTCTATGGCAACGGGGCAGCCTCTTGAATACGCTGCTAATTTCATTGATTTCTATGTTTAAATGTATATTTTGCGGTGTGATATTATAAATTGTATTATAATATGCAATTGGCTTGCTTTACAGTAGATAATTAAATATTAATTTATCACTACCACTTACCAGACTGGTTTAACCCAATATATTTATTATATATATTAATTATTACTACTACATTTACTATTATATATACCCTAGTATTTATTACTAGGATATACTGGTTTTTTTAGACAGATTATCTCGGAAAAATGGACGGCTCTCGTGGGGTAGATTTTTTCTTTTAACAAGGGATGAAATCGAGCAAAGCAAGGGTGAGCAGTTTGTTAAAAGCATAATTAAATAATAACAATGTTCATTATTAAGCTTTTGAAAGCTTAGATCTAAACGATTTTTTGATAGAATTAATACAATTTAACTAGTAATAAAATTAAGTTTAATCATTCACCCGGATTTGAACCCTGCTTCACACATCGATATGTAAAAAAAGTTAAGAGACAGTAGTTTAAAAAACATTAAATTATATGCTTTGTGTAAAATGTCAGACAGAATAAAAGATAAAATTATTTGTAAAAACGTCGTATAATGGAACTCTTTGGAGATTTTAATGAAAAATAATGATACTACAAAATAATGGTTTAAGCGGACCTCTAGAGAGTCAATCGCAATACAAAGTGTAATGTAGAGGTACGTAATTACCTACTCGCACTGGCGACACGAAGATTCAATTAACGCGGCTTTCACCTGAACAACTTCGTCGATATTTTATTTCATTAGCTCAGCTCCCATTTGAATATTACCGCTTTCTGTTTGCGATTTTATCTGTTGATCGACTTATATTTTTATTATTAAGCTAGCGATTTACCCTTGTTTCGTTCGTGTTAATAGAGTTTTATTTATATTTAACCTGATAACCAGCTATCATAATACCAAATTCCATCAAAATCTGTCAAGTTTTCTCGTGATACATTCTCAGACAGACAGACTTACAAACGGACAGACAGACAGTTGTGTTTGTGATTTGTCTGTGACTATGGAAAATCAACTATAATATTTTTAACACTATGCATTTTCGGTGACGGATATTATATAGTACGTTTAAAGATTGCACGCGAAACCAGAAGTTATATAAATAATAATATAGGTACATAAACTACAGAAAAATCAGAGAACTTCTTTTATTTGTAATCGGTTAAAGTAGTCCGACTCAGTGTGATAGTCATAAAATTGTCATACTTACCACGATAAATAACTCTAGGCGATTACTTACGTCACGGCTGTCGGGCGGAAAGTATTCAATTTTAAAATAAGTAGAGTGAATAAACCTACTAACTTGTTCGTATTATATTACTTTTAGTTGAATAATATAACAATATTTAAATAAATGTATTCAGATTTATGTTAAATGTATTTGAATTTAAAATTATTTATGTTTATATTCGTATTGTATTTAGTCCTTTATAACGTATGAGGGTGATAAGGCTATAGTCCACAACCCTGGCCAAGTGTAGGTTGGCGGACTGCACATGTCTTGCGAAAACTTGCTAGGTTCTCTCTAAAATGCTGGTTTCCTCACTATGTTTCCTTCGCGGTTTGACTTGTGTTAATCATATTACAATGAAAGTATGAGAAAGCGAGGCTAGGACTTGAACCCTGTTTCACTTATGTTTGCAAGCGTGTTGCCACTGGGCTACCATTGCCTTAGGTTTCTCTGTTTCTCTCAGCTTATATGTATTTTCATGGTACTTAAATTGCTAAATTAACACTACATTAAATCTTTATATTTAGTAACAGAAACTTAGCAACATTCATACTATTGAAATACTGAATTATTTTGTAATAGAAATGCCTAACGTATGGGTACTGAATATATACTTCGAAAATCAAATTTTAATCGAAATTTTTGCCTATTTCTCTGTATGTCTGTGTGCGTGTGTGTAGTGAAAATGTATGGTATGATATATATAATGGCCTATGCCTTGGCATACTAAGGTCGATGAGTTTTCCCTTTTAAGATGTTGAAGACTCCATTTTAAGAGTGACGAGTACCTATACATTTTAGGTCTGTTTTCGTCCATAAAAGTCATCATGCTCAAAACGAGACGTCAAACTAGAGCACAAATTGTGGCCTGCAATAGATAACACGAATCATATCAGTGCTTACCATTTCCATCATCAAAAAAGCAAAATTTTCCACACCCTGAAAAAAACCAACGATAAGCATCTTTTTTCTTATATTAAAATGATTTATACAAACATGTTAGCGTGGAGGCCGTCAAAGCTGCCCAACGCTACTTTAAAGGCGATGGACGTTTTAATTAACTCCAGTAAACGGATTCTGTAATAGAGTGCCACGTGGCTTATGCTTTGTTTGTTAGGCGGTTCTCCACTGGATATAGCGCTATACCGCTACATATATTTCAACTTATGTGAGGTACCTTTATTGAAGTTTAGTTCACTTAATGTTATCTTTTAAAAATTATGTGTTTTATTAAAATCTAATTCGTTGTATGAGTATTGGTTTTATGTCTTTTATTTAGTTATCTTTTATAATATATGCTCAATAGCTTTGTTTATCTATATGAAAGGAATAATGTGAATCTAAATGAAATACAATATGACTAAGTATGATTTTACGTTCCCAGTTTGCCTTGTTGGTTAGTCATCATCATCAGCCATTTTTAATGTCCCACTGCTGGGCACGGGCTTCTCTCAGTACGAAGGGTATCAGGCCATAGTCCGCCGCGCTTGCGTAGTGCGTGTTGGTGGACTTCACGTGTCTTTCGAAAACTTGCTAGGTTTTCTCTGTCATGCAGGTTTCCTCACGATGTTTTTCTTCACCGTAAGACAAGTGGTAATCATAATGGAAATGATTCACACATGAAAATATCTGAGACGCGAGCCAATCCAAGCGAGCGCATTTATTTTTATTTTTTTTAGTACTTATGGACGAGATTTACTGATAATTAAAAAAATAATTATCATGGCAAATTTTGACCACTGAGTATAAATTTTTGAAAAAATCATGAACGTCAAATCGTTGTTGATGAATGATCTAAGATTTATTTATTCAAGTTTAAAATTATAAACGTTGAAGAAGTTTGTCTAGAATGACAGAAAATACGTTATGTATGTAAAGTATACGTAAAGCTATGGTCCCTCAAATAATTCAAATACATTTCTGAGCTATTTTCAATCACCAATTTACATTAAGATCACACATCTATCTCTCAGTTGAAATACGCACAGCTAATTATAAATTCAAAATAGCATAGCTTTCAATGGATGGACAGCATCACCACGCCCATGTCAACAGTTACAGAGGGTTTGGACATGCATCTACATAATAAAACAAGTCTCTAATTAAAAGTAACCGAAAGTTTACATTTTATTCAGGTCATGTTCATTTTGAAAATATGGCAAATTTCATTTATATTGTACTAGCGACTCGCCCTCGCTTCGCTCGGGCTCTTCCCTAGATTTAGCACAGGCAAAGCCGCGGGATCGCCTAGTTATGCATATAAACCTTCCTCTTGAATCACTCTATCTATTGGAAAAAACCGCATCAAAATCCGTTGCGTAGTTTTAAAGATATATAGGGATATAGGGATATAGGGACAGAAAAGGCGACTTTGTTTTATACTTTGTAGTGATTAGCAGTTCTAATTTCACTTAAATACATTAAAGTACGATACCCGAATAATCGTTCTAAATCAAACTCGTGTTTCTTTTTCAAACCTGTTTTAAAGTAAATTTAAATAAAAACAAATGAAGAACACAGAAAACAACAACAGAAAAACAGGCCAAGGAAATAATATTCATAATTCAAGGCTTAGAAATATTAACGTTTACAACAAGGAATTTAGTTTGTTTTCTATTTTTGACTAAACTCTTATTTACTCAATAGAAAATAATATTAACTTATATTAAAATCTATAACAAGTCACGAAGTTGATATATAAGAAATTGAAAACCAAGATATAACAGTAGTCGTACATTACGTACTCGTAATATAGTAAAGCAATATATATACCTATATAAAATGTTAATCAAACCAAATCAAAATATTCTTTATTCAAATAGACTTTTACAAGCACTTTTAAATCGTCATTTTTACATTAAAATATAAAATTAAAATTAAATGTCTGTCTGTAAGTCTTTGAGTAAGCTACCACCGACTCGGAATGCTGATCTGTTGAGAAGAGCCGGAGAGAAACTCAATAGTTGCTCTTTTCATACTTTCCTTTAGTTTTTGCCTGCGATTCCACTAATAAGTTAACACAGTAAACACATTAATAAAGAAGTATTATTCTAGGATATCTTTAATCTAAACACTCAAATCCGTTAAGATTTTATATCGTCAAGATACAACAAACGTAATCAATCACAAAGTTCCACATTTATAATATTAGTTTAATTTATAAAGCAAAGTTTCCTCTCCATTGAATGTAACTGGTATGTTCAAGCTTTAGATTATCCATACCGTTGTTATTGCGTTCCGGCAACCAATAATTGCTAAAATATTGTTACTTTGAAATGCCGACGCCATGTGAAAGAAATATAAATTAAATTTACGTGGATATGATCTTTGTAATAATGTATAAGTGTACTGTGTACATTAATTGTGTTGTATATATTATATATGAAACTATTTTTTCGGATTTTGTCGCGGATTTATTATGATTTTGGTTCCCGACGTTTCGAATGCTTTACAGCAATCATGGTCACGGGAGAGACTGTCTTTGAGAGATCATAATAAATCCGCGACAAAATCCGAAAAGATAGTTTCTTTTATAATGTCAAGTATTCACGTAAACCTAAGAAAATATTATTGATTGTATATAATTAAGGTTATTTTGATGACAGTTTGCCTAAGACTGTACTTGTTGTATCAGCGGTCGTAGGTTTGAGTCTCACTGGAGGCATCCATTTGTGTGACGCGCACGAATATTTGTACTATCATGGGGGTTTATATTTTTAATATGTAGGATTTAATAATTTAAATCATGATTACAACTTGTCTTACGGTTAAGGAAAACATCGTGAGGAAACCTGCGTGTCTGAGAAAACCTAACAAGTTTTCGAAAGGCATGTGAAGTCCACCAACACGCAGTAGGCCAGCGCGGTGGACTATGGGCTGATCTCCCTCGCACTGAGGGAGGCCTGTGCCCAGCAGTGGAACTTTAAAAAGGGCTAATTGTATATAGGTGTAATATGTCGACTAGCTGGTATCATTAAGAAAAGCCTTGGAACTAGCTTACCATGGAACTAAATGATCTTGTGTTATTGTCTCAACATATTTAATTATTTACGAGTAGTTATTTCGAATATGTTTAGTTTATTTTCTCAAGTAAAATAATTTTTAAAGTAGTGAGAAAAAAATAGAAGTTGAGTAACGCTTATAACTTTTTACTTACAATAAGCGAAACTGTGACATGGTTTGCAGTTCTATCGGCATCATCCTCTAAAACAATTGCGAATCACTCGAGTGCGAATGGATATGAATAATAATGGTAGAATAAAAAACATAACCAAATTTCATTTCAATCCATCAAACCGATTCAAACATTTAGTTTGAATTTTCAGTTTTACGCGTGTTTTCATAAAGCATTCAAATTTCGTTGCTTGTTCACGGGAAATATTAAGAAAAGCAAGATTTTACTTCTATAATGAATAAAAAATGTAGTTCATTGACCTTGTTTTTAAATGGCCACAGCAGTAAGGTTTTTACATTTTAATTTTTTAGGCATAGAATTGGGTGTAAAATTATCCAGAAAGATGAGGAATTCGAGAGAAACTGGAAGGATTTTTTAATTTTTTTTCCGTCTAAGATCAAAAGCTTTAAATCTGTCAGTATAAATATAATCTAGTATACTTATATATAAATGTATTTCACTGTTATTTGTACGTTTTCTACTTAAACTATTTTATACTTTGTGTTAATTGATATTCAAGTCATATCCGCCTTAAAATTGGCCATAACCACATACTGTTTCCTGTTGAGACACGATGATTACTCTTATTCAGTAATCTTTGTTAACCATATACACCTATTCTAAATGTATTTATTACTAGCGGCTTACCTTTGCCTCGCTTTGGTTCATCCCTAGCCTTTAAGGGTTAGTGATAAACTAAATAAACATTAGTAAGACTTTTGAACTCTTAGGCTCTTAGGTTTTGGGTGTTACCGAGACTAAAAAACGGACAATTGATTTTTATATATTGATGTATTGGATGATGACTCCGTCTTTAAGGGTCGATTTCTTATAGAATTGCCTCAGATATAAACCATGCAATAGGTATTTAACATAAAATATTAATAAAAAAAGCTTTACCATCAAATCTGTTCGTATTTGACTATATTGTGACACAAACTTAGTATCTCACCATCTGCGATGATAAGACAAGATAAGGGACTTGCTAGCACTAAAATTAGTTACTGTAGTACAAATATATTCTAAATTATACCAAAACATTACAAAGATGTAAACGTATGCAATTCCACATTTATGATATGAAAGCGTGAAATAGAAATACAGCGCATTTAACACGTAATAAAACTTCGTACATCCCACAAAATAAGTTATCCATGCAAAATGAGATGTGGTTAAGTTTTCTCAGCGTACATAATACATATTCTAATGTCCAGTAAAATGCGAGTGTATAAATGTACGTTTTAGAGAGTCGGTAGTTTATTTTAGAGTATCATTTTGGGTACGTTTGAATTAATCTCAATCTCAATCTCCTTTAAATACCCGTATAATAAAATTATATCTCAGTCAAATACAGATTCGATATATTAAATATTTTTGGAAAATTACATTGAAATAGTTATTATTAATCATTAATAAAAACTATTTAACTTGACATAGTTATTATTAATCATTAATAACAGAGGATGAAAATAAAGTTATTATTGATTTTCAGTCTGTTTGTGATTATATCACGAAAAACCACTAGATAGATTTTGATGAAAATTCGTATGATTATAGCTGGTTATACGTGTTAACATATAAAATCTTTTTACTGTAAGAAAATATCTCATGTCTGAGAAATGCATATTCGCACAGCCAATCCCGAGAGAAACGTGTCGCTAGTGTTGTATAAATATTATTAGACACGTATCTTGCGACATATTTGTTTATACTTAAAGTTTGATACAATAATTCTTGAGTAATTGAAAGTTGAAAAAGTGTAAGTAAATCAAATATATGCGTAAAGTTTAGTGCTAAAACAGCTGTAAATATATTAGAAGTAATAATCTGAGCTATCGATAGTAGGGTTTGAATTACACAACGACACAAAATGTTAGCGAACAAGTCTTTTAATTAAAATTGTTAACGCGACCTGAAACTATTACCCGCAAAACGGTCTATTGTGCCCTTGAATTCCCTAGGATATGAATTACCTGCCTAACGATCGCTTTTCATCTCTCTCACTCCGACTAATTCGAGTACACACGATTTATATCTGTCACGTTCCCGCGTTCGTATATCACATCGTAAGAGCGATCTAAGACCCTAAAATGAGTGTTTATTGCTGGTCCTTTAAGCCGGACTCTAGTGAACATCTGAAGGCTTCTCAAACGAAATTGCTCTTTTTGTCTTTACTTTAGGTGTGCTCGTAAATTTAGTGGTTCGAGAGGTTCAGGTGCGTGGCTAACGGGTTTATCCAGTCGTAACTCTTCGAAGTGGGTCGCATCGAGTATCCAACAAGGATTTGCGCAATTTGTTGCGGGTGGTTGCGAGCGCTTTGTCGGTCATTTGTAAATCCCACGTTAGGTTACGTGTGTCATGAATTATAAAGTAGATACGTAGAAAGAGGCAGAATAGCCAAATGTAAATAAAAAGTAACGCAACAGCCTCCTAGCTTTAAATACTGAAATATTCATCAAAGGAAGATCTAATATTCGTGCTCGACGAGCAAACATGAAGTTTACATCGGTCACGTCCAATAAAAGTGAGTGGAAAGCCCAATTAGCAAGTACAAATACGTGAACAAAAGAGAAAGAAAAAATAGACAGAAAAGATCTCAGCACCAGATAAAGCTTTTTAAACTACAGGAATTTTTCATTTCAATTTACTTCATTGTGAGGCTTGTATTGTGCTGTGCTTAAACTCGGAGCAGCTTACAAAGCACCTGCTAATTTTTTTACACTTTTGAAAATTACCAAGGACTGTTCTAAGTAAATTACATTTACATTAAAATACTGTAGTTTAACTGTTCTAGACGTAGAAGAGTTTTATAACGCTGAATTAACTTTCGTAGACGTTTCTTCTACTTAGCATAAAAAATATTTAATTATAAAATTTAAGTGGTACGGTATTTAAGTGGAATAGAATTTCTCAAGTATTTTTTCTTAACTTTAAGTGTTGAAGATTTGATTGCAGTACGACGAATGTCTAATTTCACTATTCGAGTATGAATGTTTTTTATTTTGTAAAGAAAGGTGGGATGTAGATAGAAGAAAGGTGAAAGAATACGAATAGTGTGAGATGTACGAGTATAGTATAGATACCTCTTAAATATAGGTAGATTCTTTGTATTTATATATTAACAAAGCATAATATATAACATTATGTATAAATCTAAATATTTTATTCGCAGTATCGGAGCAAGGACCGCACGAGAAGCGTCTCCTGAACGCACTTCTCAATTCCTACAATACACTGGAGCGGCCGGTTGCCAACGAAAGTGAGCCGTTAGAAGTCATGTTTGGACTCACTTTGCAACAAATTATTGACGTGGTAAGTTAGATGTAGTACTAACGTTAGATTTAGTGGATGGATGGACGGATAGAGTCGCAGTTTTAATTCACTTTGTAGAACTAGAGAGAAATTTAAATCGACCTTAGTAAGGTATGTCATGTGATACTAATATGACTTTATTATATAAAGTAATTTGTAAGATATTATAGTTCTTATAATGTACGCGAACTACTAATAATAAGTTATCAAGTTTTAAGGTTGCGAATTTATTTTAAAACGAAATATGCATAATGTATATATAGATCAAAGGAAAAAGAACCGCATAGCACATTTGTTATATGGACACAAGTCCAAAATATGTTATGAAAACATGCTTCCTCAAACAATGCATGGTATGTGGTTTGGAGAATAATGTTGAAATGTGTAAAATATATTTAGCTTTGTGGTTTTTATCAGAATCAGGTTTCAAGGTAGAATATAATAATTTATTATCATGCTAACTGCATGTTACCAAGGTTGGTGGTTGATTGGCAAGTGTCAGTTACATGTAATGATGGAATATCATTTTACTGATAAAATAAATATTTCAATATTAAATAAGTAAATATTTATGATAAACGGTTGATCTGGTTATTATACCTATGTATAATTTTTAAATATCACCATAAGATGCTATGATAGGTAAAAACTTTTATACAGAAAGTTACGTGAATAAAAAACTTGATAAAGCGTACACCAAATTCCTAATTGTAGCAAAACTTATTCCGAAAATATATAATTTAGGTCTTAGAAAATACAAATTAGGTCTTAGTTAATACGAATTAGGTCTTTATAACACTGAACCCACACTAAGTTCTGAAGTTGTAAACTGTCAAGACATAAGTCGGAATAGTCGGAAGCTTCAGATTGGACGTGGAACAAGCCTCAGATTTGCGTGTGAACTGTACAGACTGTAAAGCGCATTTATCACTGGAGAATAACGATTACGGTTTTCGTCTTCTCTGTTAGAACCAGTATAGTAAATACACCAATGAACAATAAAAAAATAGTGCATCGATAACGAACTTATATAATGATAGTTGTGTCTATAATGCATTTAGTCGAAGTAAATAATTTGTCCTAAGGCTTTTGTATAGGAAAATTATCTAACTGATTATTCTTAATGGTAAAAAACATGCGTAATTTGAATATCAATGATTTGCATATATGTTCTGTATGGGTTATGATACGATTTTATTATTATAAATACTAGCAATTCACCCTCGCTTCGCTCGGGTGCGTCCTTACTGTACGTTTAATTAAATTGAACGAAACTCTAACTATTAAGTTACTCCTTGTAAATCTGCCAGTCTGTTAGCAGGAACCTTTCTTGGTTGACATTCCGACCATTTGCACTAAGCGCTTCTCGTCGTCTTTTATAATGCGCACTGCCAAGAAGTGGAATGCCCTGCCTGCGTCTGTTTTTCCGAGTGCGTATGACCTGAAACTTTTTAAGGTGCGTGTTAACAGGCTTTTCCTGGGCAATCTCGATACATCGTAGACCTTATCTATGCCTACGAGCTGAGGTAAAGGTCAAGAGTAAGTCCATCTATAATAAAAAAAAGGAACAAATAGACAGACAAAAGTGTCATAAATTGAACTTTTTAGAAAACACAAAATATATTTAAAAAATGATTTCTTAAACTAAATACCTATATCAAAATATTGTCAGCGTTATTGCTAAAGAAATGAATCTACTGACTTCTAAGTAATTAAAGCAGATGCATCCTTATATAACGTATTTTATTAAAAAGTAATATTAACAAAAATATTATACAAATCTTTCATTTTTTACATTCGTGTGAATTTTGCCAACCGTTTTACTTTTATAATACATCATGCATGTACTTCCATTGCGAGGGATTTTAAGGAATTGTAAATGTATTTTTATTCTGAAAATTGGCTTATGGAAATCGTAAAAATAAGCTGCATATTGAATATTTTTAATTAACAAAAGCTCCAAAAGTTAAGCTTATAGTGTTGTAAAAGAGTTTATAAGATACTAGCAGTGCATGCGGTTTCGCCTGCGTTATCACTTTCAATCGCCTTTATAGGATCACGCGGTAGGCCCAACTAAAGATTGCCCAAAAATTTCACTAAAATCACTCCAGCCATAGTCTACACACATCACATCGATTTTTACAGTTGTAGGTTTTCTATTCATTTTCTAATCATTGTTATTCTAGCTAATGTTAGTGGTTTTTATGTGGAAATAGAATTTTAAGTAGTACGTAAAATATTATTTTAAGATATTAATATGTAAAATATAAGTTGATTTACTGAGATAATTTATAATCATAAACATTTAATTACTTACATTAAGGTTCTTAAATTTTCACGACATTTTTTACTTACCTGTTCATTTATATATACGAGTATGTACAATTTAAAAAGATTCAGATACAAAATATTGTATTCTTTGTGTAGAATTGATGGTAATCTTTCTACTGTATTTTTTGCCAGAAAAACCTTTTATAAGAGAATTGACAGACGTCTGATATCTTTGCCACAAAATTCAATAGCGGCAAGAATGAAACTCAAATGAAATTGTTTGTTATGCAGATTGAATAAAAAGCTTTTGCTTTAAAATTAATTCATATATATTTTTTTAATTCTCGAAGTTCGCAAAGGATTTAATGTAACATGTTCGTTTGAAATTTAAAATTTCACTCGGAGATTTAATTGTTGAAGTGAATCTTTTATTTTTGGAAGATGAAAGGATTTTTCTAAAGTGTGTTTTTGGGACTTTCAGAATAAGCTCTTACGATTATATACGATTATATATGAGCTTTTCCGTTCAATCTATAAGGCTTTGTTAGATAAAATTTAAATAAATATCTCTACGCAGTACTTCTACAAAACTACTTAACAAATAAATTGTATTGAATCAAAAAAAATATTGTGAATTTTCGTTTTGAAATTATTATTAGATGAATTAACTTTTTGATTATAAAGATTTTAGAATGACATCTTGTCTAAAGCTCCAAAGGCAAAAATAATAAAAAAAGCAATTAGAGTATCTAGAATAAAGTAAGTCTAAAGTTTAATATCATAAGAATATGACATAATTAATGTCTTATAAAATTTCGTAAGTATCATCACAAACTTCAGCAATTTGTCACAATGTAGTTAGTAAAGTTATAAAAATATGGTAATTTACAAAATTTATGTTACGAAACTCATCTGTAATTGATCGTTTATTACTTATGTTTCAATAATTATACTGTAACAATGGATCAATTTTACTATAAAAATCATTAACGCGATATTTTAACTTAATTTGTGAAACGCACAAACAGACCGACAGATTTTAAATATAAAATGATTTATATAGTTATAAAAAATATGCAGTAACAAATTTGTAAGAATTTATAGTTATTCAAAACTTATAGGAAAATGATCTAACAATATTATATTGCCTGAAAAATTCAGATTAAAAATGGCATGATTTATATTCGTTCTTAAAACATTTCAAATGGGAGAGCAATTGAGATAAATTGAAATCTGAGATCTGCAAGTTGTAGCGAAATGAAAAAGTAGTTGGCCGCAAAATTAAGATAAAGCTAAGAGTCAAATCTTAAAATATCTTTCTTAATAATATCTTTGATTTTAAAATACGGGGTTTCTTTTACTTTTCTTAGTCCTTATTCTTTCTCTTAATTTCATGGTAACTAAAACTCGACTCCTTTCTTGGTTAATAATTTACTACTAATCAAAAGTTATGATAACTTAGCAAGTGAAAATCAAATTTATTATCAACAATAATGAAAATTGAACCTTTCAAAATGACATTTAAAAAAGAAATACATATAAATGCTTAAAATATCTACTATTTAAGTTTCATACCAGAGTAATTTATCTTCGTAGTATGCAAAAACAAAAGGTTCGCAAGTAACGCCCCAGGTTCAACTTGCTCTCTTTTAATTTTTCAGTGAACTTTGTTTGATCTTAAGCGTAAACTAAGCGAATGCTGGCTTCACTTCGTGGTTGGTACTGTTGACTACTTGAAATTTAACTTTCTTTTGTTCTAGTAAGGAAACATTGTTCCTGAAAATTTTAAGTTTTGTAAAACTAGTGACTTACCCTAGTTTTGCATGGGCTTTATATTTCTTGTATATTGCGTCTTTAATATCTGTTATTATAACATTTATGCAGTTGTAGTCGAGTGGTTACGCAGTGGAAAGCTAAAAAGACTGAATACAAAATATATTAAACTAGCATTTCCCGTGGCTTCGCGCGCGTTCTAAAAGCTGGAAACCAAATAACTCCCGTTTTGCAACATTTTACCGTTGATGGTCCGCTCCTATTGGTCGTGTGATGTAATATCGCGTATAGCCTTCCTTGATAAACGGACTATCCAACACAAAAAGAATTTTTCGATTTGGACCGGTCGTTTCTGAGATTAGCTCGTTCAACCAAACAAACAAACTCTTCAGCTTTATAACATTAGTATAGATTAAGAATTATAGGTTCCACCAGTGGCTGTTCTTGGGAACAACGATAGCAGTATATAGTACTAGTTAATTACTCACATTAAGCTCCAGCTTAATAAAAGCTTGTCAAATAATAGAAATAAAGGTAGTTCTAAAATTCATCAGAAGTTGATTAATGTATACACAAAATGACATGGATAGCATCGTACATGACATGACATGGATTACAGAGTAATTTTATTCACAACAAGTATTTTGATTGATTTTGTACTGTCAATGTTTTGGCATACTCGCCATTTACTTCTAAAGCAAAGCTTTTATGTCGATTAGTTTCGGATTATTATGTACTATACGATGAAGCATATTTCAAAACGATCTCTAAAAGCTTTTAACACGTTAGCTGCGGCACCAATTTTTGCATACTTTCCGTTCCTGCGGCACGAGGTATAATCGGCCCGTACCGTGACCAGACGTTAGGGCGACACGCGGTCTATTAGACCCCACCTCCTTTTACAGACTAAAATCCATTTTCTGGCGCGAAATCAAAGATAAATGAGAATTTTGGTCCTTATTGATATAGACAGTGAATTGATGAACCCTAATCCATCGTCGCCCCGGGATCTGATGGCTAGTTTAGGAATTATTAGCAAAACAAAATATGGGATCTTATACACCTCGTAACGCACTGAAATAGGGCAAATTTTCGCTGCGATTAGTGATGGGAAAAATAATATCGACGTTTTTAAACTGTCTTAACTACGCAACGACTTGACCGATTTTGATCAATTATATCTCATTAGATCGTTTTAAGGGGAAAACCTGGCAAAACAACACAAAGCTATCAAAGGATACATTTTTTTTAAATAATCTAAATTGTGCTTGAAGGCGCCATAAAGAAAAAAAAAACCGGCCAAGTGCGAGTCGGACTCGCGCACGAAGCGTTCCATTCTATACCATTAAGAGGCACCTATTACAGACTTATTATTGGAAAATAATGGATTACGGTTTATGCATAAGGTTCATCTTTCTATTTGTATATGAAAATCTTAATGCGGTTCACACAATAGAAAAAAAGGGTTTTTTTAAATTAACTTCTTCCGACATCGTTTAGACATGTTCGGCGCTGTAAAAGGACGTGCTCTCCAATCGACGTGATGCACAACACTGGTCGCGGGAAGCTCGCGTTGAGTGCGGTACGAGGTCAGGGGGGATATGGGACGTTTTAGCCTCGTTCCGCACTGCATTAAAATTATATTAATTCAGTGCGGCACGAGGCCTAAGACATCCGGTACCAAGGTAGGTACACCACCGAGTCCGGAACCATTAGTGATCTCAAATATATATTTATCTCTTTCCTACACTGGACCAAACCAAAGCTATGCCATTCGCACGACAGAGAAATTCACTTTTTTGCTTGCCGCACCACAGGGAAGTTGCATCAGGGGTGATTTAGGCCTCGCGCCGCACTTAACGTGTTAAGCTTCAATATATTTAATATTTATTAGTAAACCCGTAAGTTAAAATAAATTAAACGGTTTTTATAATTCTGTAATAAAATAAAAGTAGCCTAAGTAACTTCTTGTAACATTAGCTATCTACGAGGGAAAGTTCCGTGAAAATCATTCCAGCCGTTTCACAGATTAGCTGGAAGAAACAGAAAAAATCGTTTTTGATGTAAGTACCGTATAAACTTTTATTTAGTGAAAATATGTTTATTTAAAATTAAATCAGACACTTCAATTTTATTTATATGTACTGATTTATTGTTTAGTTTAGATTCTAGTTTGATTAGGCCGAGAAATTAATGTAGCATATTTCAGAACGATCTCTAAAAGCTTTTTAAGCTTCATTATATTTAATATTACGGCTATTACGGTGCTTTAGTATGCATTTAAATAGATAATTCTTGTCGTTTATTCTTGTTATTAAGTTAAGTATGTGTTCACTCGTGTTAATGTTTTTAGATACGAGTGTTTGTAAAAATTTAATGACATTTTTAAACGTCAGATTGTAAATTTTATCGCTTAGTGTGTCAAAATTACTGACCTGGAATTAATTCGGATCAAGTATTCTAAAGACAGGCAATGGTAGCCCAGCGGTAACGCGCTCGCTTGAATATTTGAGTGATGCGGGTTCAAATCCGGGTCTCGCACCTCTGATATTTTCATATGCGAATCATTTCTATCATGATTACCACTTGTCTTATGGTGAAGGAAAACATCATGAGGAAACCTGCGTGTTTTAGAATAATCTAGTAAGTTTTTCGAAAGACTGATGATTATTCTAAAAACGTTTCATTAAGTATACACTTGTAAAATAAATAAATGATCATTAAGAATAAGTAATGGCAGACAGTCACTTTAAAAAGACAACGTACTTTATAGGAATAAACTTACAATCTATAACAAAACGTGCACCATTTCCAGCGCTAAAACAAATATTTCGTACGTCCTCTACTACTAGCTTCTAGAGTATAAATAGATACTCCATTTTCTCACTACAGTTAGTAATATATAAAGGTGTGTCGACACTCTGCACTGACTGCCAGACTGAAAACTCATATTGTTCTGAATTAATTAGAAATTGCTTCCACACATAAGGCTGATATAAAAAAGCGTAAAACTCATTCTATATTCTTTTGAGTTTTATGAATACTAAATATAAAGATGTACAGTAATAGCTTATACATCAGATCTACATGTCGGGTAAACTTTAAAAGATGCGTTATTGATGCATAATTTATTTTAATAACACGTTATTCTATTAGAATATGCTAATTAAAATAGGTTTTTATTAGTTATTAATAAATTAAATCCTTTTCTTAACATTGGAAAATTCATTTAAGCATACCACCTGCATATGCAATAGTAATAATGTGGGAATTACTGGAAAGAAAAGTCAGTACTATCTACTCAAAGCCGATAGAATCACCCCCATTTTAAATGGGGTAATCGCTTACGCTTCCAAGCTCAATAACGGCTGGTCTGCAGAAGCAGACCTCGAATGCAAAGGGGTTGCTCCCACCTTACACTGTGTTATCAGAGATGTACTAGGAGTAACCAGCATGTTATATCACCCCCTCTCTATAATCAGTCATGACAAGGTGTAGATACATAAGAGGGGCACTAATCAATAGGGCAAATCCTGAGATAGTGTGGGCAAACCCTTACAATGTTATTTGCTAATCCGTCCTTTGTACTTGTCCGCTTTGAGATGCAATATCGTAAGATGCAGCATCGTTTTCTTATTTTCCACAGTCTATTCAATCGGATGGCGAGAAATTGTAAGACTTTGTAGCATTTCGAGTTACAGTAATTTTCTTCAATGTCTTTACTTCATCATGAAGATGGACGGTATAGAAACCTATTTTTTTCTAAAAACAATGCTTCGGTTCTAAATCACTTTTTCGTTATTGATGACGTATTTAAAAAAATATGCTATGGTTATGGGGATATATTATACTAAAGACCCTTGGTTAAATTGTCGTCCTGTTGGACTTTGAAAGTAGAAAAATAGGGATACTTATGTCTGCGTGCATTTTTTTTATTATAACATTTAGTTGCGCAGTTGGCTAGCCTTAGAGAGATCAGTAGCTTTAGTCAAAAAAAATCCGGGGATAATTTTATCGAAAAAAAAAATACTTTAAAACCTAGAATTTTATTCATATTCTTGTCATCCAATAAGCGAGTGCAAAATAAAATATTTTGGACTTAAATATTTTATACCTATGTAATATACTCCAGTGCTCTCCCTAAGTATATCCCTCCCTTTTCCAGAGAAAACGATGCTGTAACATTCAGAGCCAAATCATTTTATTGCCATTATATAGTACTCCTAGAAGTGATTATATTTTACGATGATCAAAGTTAGCCATCGTATGGTTAAAATTAAATTGTCAAACGTAATTGATGTTAAATTAACACTTAAGTTAAGCGAGGCAAAGATATCACAGTTCAACAGAATTTCAATATTGTTGAAACTTGCCGTTTGGACGGCAGCCAGAAAATAGTATTGAAAGGAAAATATTATCATGTTTCGTAGTTTTTTCGAAAGCTACACGTAAAGCTTTGTTCAAGTTGTTTTTGTCAACATGCTTTTATTATCTACGAAAAAATATATACATATGTAAATAAATAGACTTTTTGTGTTGTTAGTTAATTGATTCTAGACCTTTATTTTATTTACTAGCTTCTGCCAGTGACTTTCCTCACGCTTTTTGTCTAATTGATGAAATCCTAACAGTCTGTATTCAGTCCTTTTTAACGTCTCACTGATAACGTGGTCACTTCGCTAGACAAGTACAGACTTCATGTCATTTAAAATCTTTCTAAGTTCTCACGTACATGCAGTTGACGTTTCCTCACGATGTTTTTCTTCACCGCCAATACAATAGATGATGTTAAAAATAGCACGTGTTATTACAATAGGTAGCCTATAAACAACTATTTATGACTATTACTAGATCCAAAGATTAAACGTTTTCATACTAAGTAAGAATAGAGAAAGACAAATAAAAATACAAAATATTGTTTATTTCCACATAAAAACCTCTAACCGAGTACTTAATTTCTGAAATATCTGCTCATATATCATATCGAAGTATTTTACAATCAGTACAAACTATATATTCGTTCAATATATTAATTTCTACACGTGAAGCTAAATTAACGACTGCGACTATTTTGCATTCATTTACATTTCAATTCGAGTTACAAATAAAAGTTCTTTTTCAACAATAACAACTAACGTGTTTGGAAGTTCACTCAATACTTCTGAACAAAAGCTAGCTAGCTGAGCTTGCGAATCTTTTGATTAAAGCACGAAATCGTTGACCGAATCAGGAATTTGGTGTGCATTTGCAAAGCTGTCAACCCATTTACAACACAATTCATCATCTATTATTTCGTTTATAAAACACGCGACATGATTCATTGCGAGTAATTTACGAGCGGTGGGTTTTTGCTTATTTATGAATAGCTCAATCATATTTTTCTGTAAAACCAGTTTTTGTTAATTCCCCGGAATAATGTTCCACGTTTTGTAGCATAAAATAGTTTAGTCCATTTAAGGAAGGTTAAAGTGTAAAGCTTTAGTAAGAATGAGTAGGATAGTCGGTCTAATTGCCCGGCGAGTGAGGGTATATAAATAATGAATGCGCGACCTAACAATAGAATTCTGAATGTTCATTGTGTTTTTTCGTTCCTTTCTTGCGACGCCGTGCGTTCATTTTACAAAATAAGGATGAGAAAAATCAAATCCTGACAACGAACGTCTGGCTTAACTTGGTAAGTGGTAGGAGCCGGGCTAGGCGCCTCCGCCGCCCCGCCCTTGCAATCAAACGGTAACTTTATCACGGCAAAACTTTTTCTTTCACGCACAGTAAACTTGGCTCGCACTAATTCTGAAAACTATGCACTTTGAGAGAACTGGTTACAGGAGGCGGTGCGGTTAGAGAGCGCCGCCATCGCGGCAAAAATGTCGCATGGAGAGTCGGTGTTATATTGTTGTCTATCGCCATATTAGATTGTGTGCGGGCGAGGTGCGAGGGGCTCTGGGCATGAGGCCCCTCACGCCTCGCCCTGTCCCCTTAAATCGGGGACTCGTACTGCTGTCTAGAACATTGTACTGACTGCGCCCTTTCTCTCTGTTTATGTTGACATCGTCTAACCAAATAGGACGAGAAGAATCAACTACTTATAACAAATATATGGCTGTCATTGGTAAGTGTGATTAAAAAATGAACCTAAATTAATACTTGATAAAATTTCAGATTTTTGTTTTGTATCATTTGGTTTGATTTTTCATTTTTCGTTATTTCTAATGTTTATTTCTCTTTTCTGTAATGAAAATTGCATTGCATTGTGGCGTATGCGGCAGTCTGTCATTTATTTTTTGGAGATTGTCTAGTACTTTTCTAAGAACCTCATCATTGCGCTGACTTCTGGCTCGTGCAAGTAGCTTAGTGGTAGTCCCTGTTGCATCCCATCATGACACTGTCATATGTTGGTTAGCATCTTGACGACTTTCGTACCTACTGTATATTTTAGTTTCCAAGTACTTATGGTACGTTTCTTTAGCTTTTTATTATTTCAGGTAAGTAGAGTATTCGTTAAAATACGTTCGCCATTGCCGTTAAAGATTTCTATGGCGTTTTATAGTAGTGTTTAAATTGTTCTATGAAATTAGTTTTTCAATTGAAATAAATGAGACACTTTAAACTTTAGTGTTTGTCATAGTACATGATTAATTATTTTTAGTACTTAGTATAGCAGTTTGTTGAAACTCATAAGAACTGCCGTGTAACCCGCAATGCATTACATTAACAGCATAAATAAACACATAAACATATAATAACAAACAGGAAGAATAATAAAAATGTCGAATAAATAGAAATATGACATTACACGCGGGACTATTTCTTTCATATTGGATTTTTTTAATAAAAAATTTGGAGAGGTATTGCACAACATTGATTACGAACAACACTGTAAATTTACTCTGCACACCCCAAAACCCGCTATTATTTTTTCGCTACAATGTTAAAAATTGTAGTACATCATGCTCTGCATGGCCATGCTAAGGGAACTTATTGGATGAAATAGACGTTTTGTTTGAACGTCAATATTTTCTAAATTTTCTCTCTTCGTATTATGTAGCTCTTAGCTATTTTTTAATACTAAAAATAATAAAATCGTTTGAAACTCGATATCATACCTTTTTTCATTTTCCAAATGGAATGTCATAGTTTAATTTCTTTTTTTTGGTATTGAATTTTTCATTAATAAAATAAATAAATAATATAGCCTCAAGTAACGTACTTTTAATTTATAATTTATAAATATTAATAAAATACTATTTTAAGTTTTCTTTTCATTAAGAGTACGTTATGGAAGCGTTAAAACATAATATAGCATTTACCAATATGGCAGCTTAGTGATCCCGAAATGAGAAATGAGTAGACCCTAACTCCTTTTCAAAAATCTCTGAGAGCGGTCAAATAAATTAATTTTTGCTTACGTCTTGTGTGTATGTGAAATTTAGCATGACTTGTCAGTTGCATGTTTAGACGTAATATGTAACTTATCTACAGAACTTTATCTATTTCTATCTCTTTCCCTCTCTCCTTTTTTTTGGCTTTTGATAGCATAAGATGATATAATTTTGATTGAAGTTCAATGTTTTCTATTTTTCTGCAATTGTTATTTTATTTTTTTCCTCTATTTAGCTTTTATTTTTAATTTACCTATATTTAGACATAAATTTAACACATTTTTTCGTTTAATTTCATTTTTATCATATAAGTTCTTTTGAAGGCAATATAGGCTGGATGAATATTCTAATATCATTGCCTACAGAAGAAAAATCAAATAAAATTTTATCTCATACCAAAAATACGGGTTACGGGCGGTAATTTTGATTAAATAATAATTTAACAAATTTAAGTTTAGAATTAATATTTCATGCTCACTACGTAAAATGAAACGTTGAAATTAATTAATATAAAATAATATGTTACTTTTGAACTGTTTTGATTTTAGCAACGCATTTCTATGTTGTTTAATTTGAAATGAAAATAAAAATGTCTTATTCGTTATAATAATTACGATATACTTCGTAATTAACTTAGTACATGTTCTCTCGTATTTTAAAGTTATTAGTTTCCTTCCCCTCAAATGATTTTTTTTAAAATCAATATAAAATATGTTTAGCTGTTTTTCTTTATAGAAATTTATTTAATTTTCACTTTTATAAGTATTTTATCTATATACATTTTAACACGTTATTTGGTTTAATATCGAGTTCCACAACACTGTCTATAGGCTTAGTTTAAAATAATTTCATTTTCCTCACTAAGTTATTATTCGAACGGTGTGTTTTGTTTATAACTGACGATGTATAAACACTGGCTTGATATTGCTAAGTTGTTACGACAAACTTTTGTAATATAAGTGGTGAGAGACCAAAGTTTGCTTCGCTTTGTTTCATTCAACGTGTATATAAAGCTAAGTGTAAACGTAGATGAGAGAGCCAAGGTGTAATTTTATTTACTTAATATCTATTTGTCAAGTTATTTTCACTATTTACTACAAGTTTATCACTTGTTATATACTTTTTTTTATATTCGTTATTGTAAACGTAATTTATATTTTTTAATGGTAAGATTAGGATTTTTTATTTAATTCTGTATATTATACTTATTTTACCGTCGGAATTTGTTTTAAAAAATCATGAATATTTTATTGCTATTAAAATTTTGTGTTGAGTGATAATCAATTATATTGCGTTCAAAATGACCGTAACCCGTATCAATTGAAAGTAATTTTAAAATCTTATTATTTATTTAAAATGTAATTAAAATCTCTTTAAAAGCAAATTTGCCTAAAAGTATTTCAAAATGTTCAATGAAGATTTAAAATTACTTAAAAAATATGTAAAACCTGCAAAAACATTTATTTCGATTTTGTTTATTCATATTATATTTATCACAATATATTATTATAGTCGTCCTTGTCTCTTATATGACAATCTGTATATGTGCGACAGGAATGGAATGACTACAACCTAAGGTGGAATGACAGCGAATACGGCGGCGTCAAGGATCTACGAATCACTCCAAACAAACTATGGAAACCTGACGTCCTTATGTACAATAGGTGAGAATTCTTGCATGGAACGAAATGTGATATATCGCTAATATTTTTCTTTCAGTCAAAAACTTCGGAACTGGTAATTTTCTTCATTATTAAATTAATATTTTTTTAATAATGTGACTGTTCTATAATAAATATATTGTATTGATGATAAAACCCTGTAATAATAACCCTTTCTATAGTCTATATATAAATTGTATTAAAAATGCATTGTAATATATATGTATATATATAATATATATTATTTTTACTTATTAGCTTTAACTTTTAATATTAATTTATATTAAACTAAGTATACCAGAAATTTATATCTCCGTATATATAATAATGACACCTCGTGGTAAAACTTTTAAACCATTTAAGATATAGAGCGTATACATACATACATACGTACACACTCGAAACTCATCAGCGTCTTTCTGGGGCTTTTGGGTAGAAAATATTTTTAAATATGAAATTTCATATTTACTTTTAAAAAACTGAGAAACTTTATAATTAACTAATAAATGATAATATTACTTTCAACTATTTTATAATAGTTTTATTTAAAAGTTACAAAAATACTATAAAATCTATAAACGCACAAATAACATACCTAACACTCTCTTATTAAATTTATACATTTCATTTCTTAATAATAAAACAAATTATTTTTATTTTTTTTAATAATTAGATTATTAAATTTTAATAATCTAATATTTTGGCAAAGTAGTTATAGCTCACTAATTTTAGACTTATGTATGTACGTCACGAATAAAAACGATTGTTTTACGTCTTAAAATGACTTTATACTAAAAAAAATGCTTAAATATATTATGATATAATATTTTAATAATATTCTTATGGAACGAGCACTTATTTCAACTCATAATTTGGAACATTTACTTGAAATTAAATTTGCGAATATGAATGAGTCTACTTCGTCTTAATGCGTTTGAAACGACGCCAACTTACGAAACGCTGTTAAAGAGATACTGTTATGTTGTCGCTAAGTTACTCGGTAAGTTGGGAGCGTCTAAGTTTTATTATACTTATTGATATTTAAGTTACGGACTTCATCAATATCTTTATCATAACTTGAAAAGCTTGAAAAGTTTACCTTATTATTTACTAGCATTTCCTGCGACTACGCTCGTGTTCCAAAGGCCGGACACCAAGTTATTAGATTTTACACATTATATACCATGTGATGCTATATAGCCTATAGTATAACTAAATTTTTAGCTTTTACATATTGTTCACTTCTATTTATTTATGCATAATTAATATGAACTGTTATTGACTATTTTTGTTCTATTATTATTGATTTACTTTATTGGGAGTTGTATTGACTACCTGAGGGAGCTGTAAAATGGGTGGGATAAGTATTTATACTCGTAAGTTCTGTTTAATTGGGGAGTTCGTTTCGATTCATTACTTCGGACATTGTAGATATTATAACAATTGCTGTATCATAACTGCTGAAAGTATCGCTGGGAATATTTGCTGTAGAAAAATACATTAGTTCTTATAATAAGAACAGACGAATACAGCGTTAACAATATTCACTAATAATATTCATAATTAATATTGTATTCCATGTTATGTAATATAGCTTATATTATTCCTAGATAAATAGGCTTTTAATTACTAAAATAATTTTTCAATTTGAACGTTCCTGAGATTAGCGCGTTCAAGCAAACAAACTCTTCAGCTTTATAATATTAGTACAGTATTATCCAAAACAATAAATGAGTAAACGAAACTCTATTTATTTAGGTTATTATTTTCGAATATATTTCAACATAACTTTGTCATTTTTCATATAGTTTAGCTTTATGCATCACCAAAAACCAATTTTTTATTTGAACCGATAGAAATTCAATTATTGACTGTCCAGCAAGACTATTTGTAATGCTAATACTATATACATAAACTTTATCGTCCTCCATAATTTTATAAGCTCGCTTTTAGTATGAAAATTGAGTTCGCGTGCTGTCTATATAAGTATAAGTCCAAAATATAATATAACGGTTGTTTTCTCACGTTTTAAAGTTTATTCATTTATATTAATGTAAAGTAAAGTTTACTACGTTAGTTTTACGCGGATATTTGATATTTCTAAATAAAACTATGTTTTCGCATTTCGCGAATTTAGAAATGGTTTTTATTGTCTAAGGTAATTTATTATAGGTAATAGTAAAATTTGTTTTAAATTTTCAAGTATAATAGTTTAGATGCTTTAACTTTTAAACAGATACATAATATATACTTTTTTTAAATAAAAAACTTATAACACCTATTTCATTACCTATTATTTTGGATTTAAGTCTAAGTCCATCCGTTTTATGTTTAAATACAAATAAATGTTATTTCTAAGACATGTACGACATTTATGATGCAAGTGATCAGAATTATTATTATTATTTTTTTTATGGTAAAAAGGGGGCAAACGGGCAGGAGGCTCACCTGATGGGAAGTGATCACCTCCGCCCATGGACATCTGAAAGCCAGGCTTGCAGTTGCGTTGCCGGCCTTTCAGGAAAGGGAGGGATGGAGGAGGGAGGGAAGTGGGAGGGAGGGGGGAACGAAGGCGGAGGATGAAGGGAAGAGGGAGGGGGAAAAGAGAGTGGGCCTCCCGGACTCTCACTCACCGGACGAAACGCGACAGCATAGCTGCCACTTCACGCCGGTCTTCTGTGCGAGAGTGGTACTAATGAACTATACGGGGCGTGCCGGCCCATTCGGTTGCTACCCGAAGGTAACAAGCATGGCACTACCACTTATATTACCACTTAGATTAATAGGTATTTATATTTTTAAAAAGAATTTACAAATGATTTTTCTACGTAAAGCTTGATATTCGATTGCTGTCAATGAATTTATATTTTCATAACTTAATATTACAAAATGAACTTTATGTTTATATTTATTATTATAATAAAAAAAAATGTTTGTTTTTTAGTAACGACAAAATAGTTAAGACTTGTTCTAAATTGAATTTCCATATGTTTTTCTCAAATTTTCAACAACTATTTGGGTAAACACAAAATTAAAATTAAAATTTATAACTTGCATAAACTTTAAGTCAATATTTGTTCGGAGAGTAAAAGTTCAACGTATCCTGTTTATCGCTTCTTGGATGTATGCCAGATCTATAGCTATGATGCACAGTACTGGTAGGTATGCTATTTGAAAACACAATTTGTTTTCAACTTGTTACTACGAAAAAGACATTTTTCCTATCTTCATTTCTTTCGAGATTCAGAGATTCAGATTAAATATAGGAACGTCGCAGATGTAAGCATTAATGGGTTCGTGATAGAATCAATCATTCTTAAGGAAAGGTTTTTAAACACGTATGAGTAATAACACTTTACTAATACGTAATTTCAAAACCTTTCCTCTTTTTGACAATTTTGTTTTGCAAAAAAAATGTTTTAATGTTTTAATTTTACTCTTTGACTTGCTTACATTTCGTGTCATAAAATGGGTTTCAGCGTCACAAAAAGATAATGTATACATTATCTTTAGGTGATAACAAATAAAAATATCTCTACATAGTATAAAACAAAGTTACCGTCGCTGTCTGTATGATTAGATCATTTAAACTAATGAACAGGTTTTAATGCGGTTTTCATCAATGTTTATGCGTATAATACATGCATATTATAGTAGAAAATGGCTGAGAAAATATTTTATTTCTGATTAAAAAAGAATTATATATGTTGGGACATTATTACACACAGCACCATCTAGTTCCATGGTAAGCTACGAGGCTTGTGTTACGGATACCAGATAGTTGATATACTACACATATAAATTTTTAAATACATATATTATATAAATATTAACACACCCATGACTGGAGAACAAACATTCGTGCTCAATAAATGAATGCCCCCAGCGGGACTCGAACCCGCGACCGCTGGCGCAGAAGGTAGGGTCACTACCAACTGAGCCAAACGTGTCGTCATAATAATAAAATAATAATGTGTTCTAAACTCCTAAAAATCATAATTCCGTTTTCACTTATCAAATGATGCGTTATGATTTCTAATAGATGGCGTTATTAATATTTTTATTATTTCATTTTAGTAAGTGTTCATTGTATTGCTATAATATTTGATATCTATACTATACTAGCGATTTACCGCGAAGGAAGCCGCGGGTTCCGCTAGTTATTATATATTTTATATTATTATATTTCACTGAAACTT
The DNA here is from genome assembly GCA_905231865.2 of Boloria selene. Taxonomy (NCBI): domain Eukaryota; kingdom Metazoa; phylum Arthropoda; class Insecta; order Lepidoptera; family Nymphalidae; genus Boloria; species Boloria selene. The sequence goes on from HG993132.1 coordinate 1,947,439, forward strand.
ACTTAATGTTTAACATACGTTTAATAAGATTGATTTAAAAACTAAGCACTTATATTTCGCAAGGCTCGAAATTCGGTGTGTAATACACCCAAGATAGAATTACAAGTACGTGAGAACAATAAAAAGTGTGAGTTAGGAAGGCTAGAGAAACTTTGTAAGTAACAAATTCAATCAGAATAAAAGATAGGTTTCGGAGTGCGTACACAACTTTTTTATTAACTTTCTAGAATTTCGGTAATTTTCTTTTGTACATTTATTTTTCTTTTATGTTCCTCTATATTTTCTGTAAAGGTGTTATTTGCCGTAACACGTACTACATATTTTGAAATAATTTGTGTGGAGTTTTTCAAATAAATAATAATAAAAAAAACTTACAAAAAAGTAAAAAAAACAGGTAAGATAGAATCGATACGCACAAAATCGACTTTGCTTACAGCGAAAGCAAATATGCCTAGTTTTATTAGTCAGTGACATTCATTCTTATTAACCATCTCTACATATAAATAAAACTATCTTTTCGGATTTTGACGCGGATTTATTTTGATTTTTGGTTCCTGACCTTTCGAATGCTTTACAGCAATCATGGTTACGGGAGTCTCTCCTGTCAAATACAAAACCCGAAAAGATAGTTTCATTTATAATTTCAAATATTTGCGTAAACCTAAGAAAGTGTTATACAGTATTCAGACTTTGTTAATAACATGTTTCTTTTAAAGTCAGTTAAAGCACTTTCGATTGGTATTCCCCCGTTATAAAACTTAAATATTTTTATTACATTTTAAATGATTACTAGAACTGATAATATTATACGACGTTTTACGAATTGACCTTTAAGGTTATCTCACAAACGGGATACTGCGCCTCAGTAGTGTCGCACAAGTAGGAATAATGTATCGTGTTTTGCTTATATTTTTAATTTTCACCGCAACCGAAGGTTTTCGATGTAGACACGGATCACATCAATGTAAACGCCTACGCCTGTACAAACCCTTTCACCATTACCTTCGATTGCCTAATCGTAATATCGGTCTATTTGCCGAAGTTTCCAGTAAGTTACGAGATATTGACATCGCTCTTCACGAAACCTGTACACAAAATGAAAATCGTATTAAGGAAATATATGGACCTGAGTACATTCTTAAATATAGCTTACCCGAGTTTAAAAATCCAGATATAACTGTTAAAATAAACAACCGAGTTATTTCTACTGTAGTAGAAGCGCAGGGAAAGAAATTTGAAGACGTTCGAATTTTACCAGGAATACTTATTATGAGTGAAGCTTTGTGGTTGTTCGATAGTGATGAATTGAAAGTATCGATTCCATATAAATATAAGTTGGGAGAAGAGGTTCCTGTGCAATGTAAGGGGACTTACGGAGTTATTGATATCCCATCAATAAATGAACTACTTAACGAAGAAAAGTTGTCGAATAATGATACGATACTCGTATATCCACCAGTTTTTTAAATTATTACTTTAATAAACGAACTTATCAGTGGCAAACTTCAAAAACATGTAAACACTTTGATCATAGCGTACAAATATTATTTTAACGTAATAAGTGAATATTTTCCCAAGAATAAGTGACAAAATGCAGTTATACTTGTAATAAATATTTTTAATTATTTTGACTATGTTATTATTACAGAAAAATCACAATCTTTTTTTTCAAAGTTAACTTAAGTAATAAGTTTTAAATGCAATTGGTTTTGACTGATTTTTGAAATGAAAAATAATAATAATAATTGCTTGAATATAAAAATACAACAAGTGTTTTAGATTTTAGAAAATATAAAGTTAAATTATCTTTATAGTCGTATATGTATTTAAAAATAATAATTAGATTTTTATACACAAACATTATTAAAAGCCAGTTCATGAGTGCAAGAGTCGTTGAAAGCGCGGAGCGAGAAGAGTGCTCACCTTATTTCCTTTGGCACATAAAGCAACGCGTAACAATGTAATGGATGGACAGTTACAACTTTGTGACAGTTGTGAAATAATAAAAGTAGTTTTCATTTAAATACCTGTTGAAAAATAACTTAAAATTATTATTCTTAATGAAACTTTAACACTTTTTATAAAATGATAATATTGAAATGTTCATTATGGTAAGTCTCTTCTTTAGCCTTTGAAATCTCATGTTAATACAATGAGCCGTGTGATTGTTTGTTCATAAATAAATTTAAAAAGTATTTCGATATTAGTCAGCTTTACATTAAAATATTTCTAACAATATGAGCAAAACTTGTATAAAGTTCAAACGCATAACTTCACTCGTATATACCTTCCATTTCGAACTACCTTTTCGAATTTTTACGCTGTTTTATTTTACACATTTGTTCCCGATGTTTGGTATGATTTAGAGCAAACATGGTGACGTGACACTATGGTAACAGTTATTATTACATAGTAGTTCCAGATAGTATCTATACACAAAATTCTACAATAATTTTATAGGTAATAAAAAGTTCCATTAAACTATCTTACAATGGTTTTTTAATTTTAATTTTAAAACTTTCATTTTATTCATCCTTATACTAGGGAAGTTTTCTAAATAATATTAAAAATAAATCTGTATTGTAACATCCCATAAACACTATATAGAGAAAGCCAAATGCATTATCAATGTGATAGAATCCAAAATCGGTGCAACAACACGACAACAGAAGTCTCTAGAGGCGGATGTTAAATTTCTGAGGTACGGTGGGCAACACGTCTATTTGGTGAATTTTACATGTATCCAAATGTACACCTTATTTTTTAGCTCGTAAAGGTCAAACTTACTATGACCTATAAAAATATTCTATGTGCTATGGTGAGTTGGCAGACCGCCAGCAAATCCACATAAAGGTTGACCGCGTATTACACCGGACGCTGAGATAATACTTTATAAGGTCAAACACCCTCTAAAACTTGTATTTGTTTTCACTTGTAACAACAAGTCATGCTGTTGCATGTATATTTTATATATCCTGTAACTTAAATATTATTTAATGGATATCTTAGGATAGATAAGACCGTTAAAAATAGATAAATGTATTTAAGCTGTACTTTAAATTAAACAAGCGACTTGCCCTCGGTCGGGCTCGTCCCTCGATTTAGCGCGAGCAAAGCCGCGGGTACAACTAGTAAATGTACACATAAACTTGACAAATTGTATACTAAACCCCTCCTCTCGAATCACTCTATCTACAAAAGTAACCGCATCAAAATCTGTTGCGTAGTTTCAAAGGTCTAAACATACATAGGGACAGACAGACAGCGGGAAGCGACTTCGTTTTATACTATGAAGTGATTCTTTGGTTATACAAGAAATATTACAATAAATCATATAACAAGTTAATAATATACGTATAATATCTTTAAAATTAGTCGGCAGTTGAATAATCTAGTGAATGGATACATATGCGTTTTAATACTCCTTTTATGTTTCTTTGGCCCTCATTATTTATTTTAATAGTATGTATGTCCTCAACATCTATGAGGCACCATTTTTTATAAATAAAGTATGAACAGTTGGTTTTCAAAGACAAGTTCCGCGTATAGTATTTTCTTTCTTTAGTTTCCTAATTTGTAAAATTGATATATCGATTTAGTTCTTTTTTGTTCAAACGATCACTTCTAAATTTTATAAAAGTGATTTGAAAACATTTTGATGGCTTTCTTAAAGTAAAATGTATTTTTGTACCATATTAAATTTGATAATAATTTTATATTAAACACTTGTGGTTTATTAAACGTGTCTAATAAACCAAAAGTTAAAATCTTTAAAAAATATTTTTGTTACCTTATATTACGATGAATTCTCCTATTTCGAATTACAAAGTTAATTACTTTCGTATATGAAGTATCTTTTAATTTAAACACTCTGCTCTGCTTCTGGTTACTCGGTAATCAATTGTCGGGCTTTCCGCTTGGTTTAGATTTTATTTACCTTTCTTACGTATTCTAATTGATTCGGCGTATAGATAATGTTATTTTTGAATTCTTTTTTTTACTATTTTTTTTCTAAAAACTGTAAAATTACAACATTTAAAAAAAAAACACGATGAAATCCGAAAATATAGTTTTATTTAAAACTAGCGACTCAAGCTTGCTTCGCTTGGATTCAACACTACTTAGCGCGAGCGAAGTCACGGATCCAGCGTAAATATACAAATTGCTAAATTAAAACTTATCTACTATCCATTGGTGAAAACAGCACGAAAATCGGTGCAGTACTTTTTGAGTTTATCGCGAACAGACAGAGAGACAGACGAGGCGGAGAACTTAGTTTTATAATATGGACTGATGTCAAATATTCGCGTAAATATATTGATAGCTTTGTATTTATAATCACTCACTCATTCACTTAATACACTACCAGATTTGGACGGAAGTTGAAGAGTATGTAGCGGGTAACTTTCCATTCTTCACAAACGAAACGTTCTACCTGTTAGAGATCAAAACTCAATTAAAATAATGTATAATATTTACCATTGTAAAATTTACAAAACCTTGAAATTTAAATAAAATATAACCGAGAATAATAGCTAAAATAACTTGATTTCTTACAATGGAAGCTGTAATGAAGTCGGAAACAACGCCTAAGAATACAAACGTTTTCATCCAACTGGCATTTACAAAGGTTATAAACCACAGAAGTCCATTTAAATATCCATTTTACAGACAAAAACTTGTTCTATTTGGTTGAGAATATCACAATATAATCTACATCTACATTCCTAACAGAACTCAGACGCTCCCTAAATAGCATTCTAGACAAATAACAGTTTAAACGTTTTCTAAATAGTTCTCGAGTTGAAAGTAAAAATTTTAAAGCTCACTTCAACTTTAACTCAAAAAGAACTAACTAAAGAGTACATTTCAATAGAATGTACTAAAATAATCGTATGGATATATGTAATTTGTATGTATACAGGTAATTTATATCTTTTAAATGTAAATAATAATGTTTTCACATAACCGTAAGTATTACTGTGCACGAATATTTAAGCTTGCTTATAAATAAATTTTATTTTAAAAATAATATTTTTAAACACACTTTCAGAAATCGTGACAACCCAGTAGGAGGTTACAGCCCGAATGTGACGATTGATACTTGACTGTTACAAGTAACAATCGTTCGCGTGGAATATTTAACCTGCTACTAGGTGTTGCCACACTTGAAAATGATCATAAACGTACATGGCTATCTAGTCGCTGATTTGAAGCACCACGATCATCGTTTCGCTTATCAGATTGATTACTTCTAAAATTATGAATTAAAAAAATCGATATCATTATCTGAATAAGCGATGGGATGTTACACGTCAACGGTAAAAAGACTTGTTTCTCTTTTACCATTGACATGACATGACGTTAAAACCGCTCCAAATAAAAACAAAGCGCTAATAAAAATAACATTAAAGCAAACATAAACTTCGCTTCGTTACAGCTTAAAATAATAATAATAATTTGTAAATAAAAACGTACTTGTCGGCTTCTATATTTTTTTAATTTTTGATACAAATTTACTCTCTGACGCATTTTGGTTGTATTGCTTTGATGTTAAAATTAAAAGTTTTAGGTACTTTTTTAAATTTTGTTTATCGTTTGCACAGAGTTTTTGAAACACTCTAACAGTAGTTTTAAAATGGTGAATAATTTTTAATGACTTAACCACGGTACGTTTGATGCAAATGAAAGCTATCTACCATTGATTAAAAAGGTTTTTTAGGTAAACAATTTTAAGACTTCATACGGATCAGGGGATTTGCTTAAATTATTCAGAGGAAAATCATTACTTTCGTTCATTTGAGATCTGTTTTGATTGCGTTGGGCCAATCGTTTTGTTTTATTTGAACAACCAAAAAAAGTAGAGGATTGTTATTCTGAAAATATTTCAGCTAATATTTAAAATCTAAATTGTGTATCACCATGGTTGATGGTAGAAAGCGTGCGAGTAGAAGGTTGACGATTTTCTTATTGATAGTGCTGACGAGGGTTTTGACGGGACGTACCAGACCAACGTGGTGGTCAAAAACAACGGCAGTTGCCTGTACGTACCCCCGGGCATTTTCAAGAGCACATGCAAGATAGACATCACGTGGTTTCCTTTCGATGACCAACATTGCGACATGAAGTTCGGTAGCTGGACTTACGACGGCAACCAGGTACTAAATAAAAATAAGAAAGTGTTAATTTAGACTCACACTTTACCAAAAAGTTTTGAACCGTTTTTTATGGCTTACTAGCGGTTCTTTGTACTGATCATTGTTTTATAAGGTTCAAGATATTTGATACAAATGTCTTAGATAATTTTGTCTAGATTTAGTAGTGTTATTTAAATACTGGTGTTATTTAAATATTAAATACTAATTTGCTTATAACGATTAAAAAATTAAGGTATATCAAAACATGAGTCGACAGAAGTGAAGGGTTAGCTAGGGTTTACCTTACGTATGGTTGACCAGTAAGGGAACCATGTGAGAAACCAGAAGGATATATTTATCCTAAACGTTTTATATGTACTATTTTGCATGGTGCAAAAAATTGTAACACTTCTAAATATGTGTAATAATAACTTTGTACCTTTAAATTTTAACTACCATACGGATACGCAAACATTTTATATTCTAATAAAGCTTAAATCTACTTCTTTAAAAATTTAATTTAATTTTTCGACGAAAATAAAAGAACTTTATAGATTTCAATTATATCAACAAAAAGTAAATTTAAAGAAATGGATTTAGGTACGTCTAGTAATAATATTTAGACTTCAATAAAAATTATATTTTCTAGACTTTAATATATTTTTCGTTTTATCTAATTTCTTCACGTTTATATATTTTTTGTATATCAAATAGCGTACTGTATGGTAGTGGTTATAGACATTATAACATAATTGGCATGGAACCCTGTTTTTTTTCATTTTCGTTCACAAATTGCACTGATATGTGGTTCTCACATTTCCCTGTGTAAATGTGTATAAAAATTTCGTTTACGTGATTTGATAATTTTATTAGAATTACTAAATTACTTCGTAGAAATACTCATTATATCTAAAATATTTGCACCCTCTAATTTCTGTTTCAATAGTATGAAACGAAATATGCATGTAATTTTGCTAATTGTAGTACATAATTACTAGTTATATAATTTTTCTAACTTCATTAGCTACTGTAGAAAAATAGTTGCGGTTAAGTTAAATGAGTTTAGAACTAATTTTATTCAAACTAACAGCTGGATCTGGTGTTGAAGAACGAAGCAGGTGGTGACTTATCAGATTTTATAACAAATGGAGAATGGTATTTAATAGGTAAGATTGTTATATGTGTGTTCAAATTTTCATTTTTTTCTAAAATCATATTAGTTGGATAGGCGAGTGTTTTAATACATACAATTATCGAAGTAGTTGCAACATGATTGCATGGTTTTTCTTTCATACAACTAATACTCATAATTATTAATTTAACTTGAAAATTGAAAGTTATGAAAAATCTTGTAGATGCTATGTGTCAATGTCCCAAAAAATTTATTTATTATGTCTCCAGGTATGCCAGGCAAGAAAAACACCATCACATACGCGTGCTGTCCAGAGCCATATGTTGACGTGACATTTACAATTATGATCAGGAGAAGAACGTTATATTATTTCTTCAATCTGATAGTCCCTTGTGTTTTAATATCTTCGATGGCTCTGCTTGGGTTCACACTGCCTCCAGATTCTGGGGAGAAACTTACTTTAGGTGAGTTCTGTTTTTGTGCTTTATTGTACTATTATTTTTACAATTTTATTCAATAAAACAAAAGTGTATAGAAGTTAGGGAAATTCTGATATAATTGGTGTTGGCAACGTGTTTTATATGATGGTAAGTAGAGTTATAAATTAATGTGAAAAAAATTCTCTAAAGTGTTAGGAAAAAATGTATTGTACAATACAGGAATTGATTTGATTTATTAACAACAGGTGTCACAATTTTGTTATCGTTGACTGTATTTCTCAACCTGGTCGCTGAAAAGTTGCCTTCTACGTCGGATGCAGTACCTCTGATAGGTATCGCACAATAGAAGGCAAAATTTGCGCATGTTCTTTCTATGTTCTGTTTGTACGTATAAAATAACGGTAATTGTCTATTAATTCGTCATAAACATGATACAACGACATTATTATTATTTCATTCAATTTGGAAGTGTATAACATGGAATTTTTGTTTATGGAGCAATTGTTGTCATACTCGTACAAAGGAATATTAGGAAAAATACGCGCTTTATATTGAATGTTTCTAGAGAATGCCATGACTGTTTGTGTTAGATGTACCCAGCATAACGTAACATATTGCAGATTCCATAAATGTGTGAGTATTTTTCGTTTACCATCTACAGTATTATAATTCATTTTATGTCCTTTGGAGAGTTGTGTTTAGTAGGTGACAGGATGGTGGCTATCTCAACGAATTTTGACATTGTCTTTGTAGGGTTAACTATGCTTTTGATTTCAGGAGTCACTATTCTTCTATCGCTGACGGTGTTCCTCAACCTGGTAGCTGAGACCCTGCCGCAGGTCTCCGACGCAATCCCCTTGTTAGGTACACACTCCGAATCAAGAACCCCCGACATCCTGCCCTACTCCTATTTAGTTTTTTTTCACAACACTTACTCTTATTTTTATCTGTTTAACATTTTTTTATTCTTTAATACTATCATTATCATTTTTATCCTCTTTAAAATAAATACTAAATATTATTTTAAAACATTACAAGGAGTTAATTATGTACAGCTAAAGTAGATTTGTAGATAAATCAACCCGACTGTCTATGTTAGTACAAGGTTTTCGTTTACGAATTATATAAAATGCTTTTGCCTGTTAATCAGTATCACTTTAATGTTTTGACTCAATTTTAAAACCACTCATCTCATCGTAGCTAATATGTCTATGATGTCATTGTTATATGTTGTGTTAAAGTGAATAATCTTGGAATCGGTTCCGTATTCTATTTATTCTATGACACTGTAAAATAAAGTAATTAGATTTAGAATTTTCATAATGTCTCGAGAGTATAATACTTATTATTATTAATTTTTAAATAATACACAATTACTAAGTGCATGAGTATTTCATAAATGAAATTTAGCTCTTGTGATACTCATAAGGGTTTGGAGGTAAGTTCATTTATTTATATTACCCAATATTCATCACATTGAATTACCTAAGTATTAACTCATGAACGCAATCGATTCCATGGTATATTATTTGTGTTGTGTTGTTGGTGTTTTGTATATGAACATATTAATCCATTGAAATATCCTTAACATAATTTCCTTGATACTTGGAGGGTGGTTTGATGTAACTCAATCAGATGACTATAATTCTACTTCAATATCTCATATAATATAAATTATCTAAATAAATAAACAGAAGCTAAATAAAACACTCTCTAAAATAGTATTTGCATGAATTTGTTCTCTTTTGTTTATTTTCACTTGAGCCCCTATTACCGACTTAGCACACTAACAGGAATTTATCAAAAGCGACGAAGTGTCGATCAATACGGGACGTGAACTAAACTGGGTTTATGAAACAAATGTAAATAGTAATAGTTTTACATGGACGTATATTGATCTTTGCAGGTGTAACAATTCTCCTGTCTCAAACTGTTTTCTCTCTATTGGTGGGGCACGTCATCACTAAAACCTCTGAGGCGATCCCCCTAATAGGTGAGAAATGCGTGTTTGCTGGGAATAAAATAAATCAATAATAATAATAATAATACCTAAAACTCAACTGTGAATAGATTTTCTAAATTAACAACTTGGGAATGGGTCATGAGGATTTGTTATGGTTCAGACCAAAGTAATTGGTGTTTTGATGATGTAATGACTTTTCCTCCCACCCAGTCCCGAAACAATATTTTAACAAAGAATTAAATAGAACGCTTGAATGAAACCTATCTAAAAAGCATAGTGCCTTAATCTTTTTTACTTTTTAATTGCATTTTAGAATCTCGAGATGGGATTAATGTGCTTTGAGAATTCTGATACTCGAATTGAGTATTACAGCTGAGCTATGTTTAAATTCTTCTTTTAACCTACCCAACATTTTCAAGGTACTTTTCAAACTGGCCTCCAATCTTTATCTTGTAATGTATTAAAATAATTTATAATATGCCTCTTCCCTTACACATTCATAATATTAGTTTATACATTTTCATGAACATTGTAAAAAACATGACAGTTTTATTTTTGTTAAGCCATTTTTTACTTTCTGTTGGTCAATATATTGTATTTAGGTGACTACTGATGTCAAATATAAAAGCATGTTTTAAAAATGGTGACTAAGTTCAAAAGTATATGTATATAATTCACAACTCTCCTTAATTTTGTATATGTTTTAAAGCTACTGCTTGTTTACATAATATATATTAAAACTCGAAGACTAAAAATTTAACTTTACTTTGCTACCGAAAATCCAACCTCCAAGTATCCCGCAAGTGATTTCTCAGATCTACATTCTAAAGTCTTTATATTTAATGATACTTTTATTATTTTTAGATACTATAATGTTTTTTCTTCTAATAGATATAATTTCGTAAACTTTTCGCTATTGTATAGTTTATGTTGAAAAAGTTTATTTTACGTAATTTTACTTCAAGAGTGATTGCAGATCTTTCATTTATGTATTTCTAAATCTAATTATTTATATACCGTAAAAATATAAGTTCCTGTAGCATACTTTTTCCTTGTACTTCCTTTGCATTATAAATGTTATCCCTTTACTAGCATGTTTTAAGACCAATGCATGTACAATGTACATATTGCTTTTGCTGTTGTCTGATATAGAAATTAGTTTTTAACTGCCTAACAAATTAAGATAATCATAAAAAAGAATGATTATAATCAATTGAGTACTTAATTTTCTCCTTATGTTTGTTTTCTTTATGATTCCAAAAATAGAATGTTTTCTACATTAAAAATTAAAGAAAACTGTAAATATTTAAATCATCGCATCTTCTAGTTTTAGTTGTAAAACTCAATTGTTCTGGGTAACAGGGACTTACTTCAACTGCATCATGTTTATGGTGGCTTCGTCTGTCGTACTGACCGTGGTGGTACTAAATTACCACCATCGGACTGCGGACATTCACGAAATGCCACAATGGGTGAGACATATATATAATGTAATGAAATAAGGTTATAAAAGTGTTTTTTTTTAACTTTAACAAGACGTTTGTGACTTAGAAACTCCATAATTAGCCTCTAGGGGAGGTTTTGCTTTTTGATTTTGATTTAATAATAATTAGGTATATATTGTTAACGAAAAATATTGAAAATTTATTCATTCTTTATATTACAATTTAACATGTACTTATACGCGCAAAAATTGTACATTTAGATTATGTTACGTTTATGAGTAATACTTTAGCGCGATATTATGATAAAATGGGTAAAAAAATCTAAGCATCACTGAAATTGATTATATTTTACCGCGTTAATGATAAATAAAAATATTATCATTATTTAATAATTATAATAGACAAGTTTTCAAACCATAAAGAAAAAAATAATTTAAAGTCCAGCTAGAGCATCAATTACACGGAGCTTTGATCAAAAGTTGAAATAGTTTCTAGTACAGCTGTTACGTCGGATTTAATACTGGATATAACATGACCGGATCGTAAAGTCCCGCTATAGTTTGGATAGAGTTTGACGTTATTATTACAACTTCAACTGCTTTTTAAAGATTTTACAAACTTTATTTACAATAAAGAAAGAAGGACTTGGAAATAACAAGTAAACTACTTCAACATACTTCAACTTATTTTTTTTTATAAATATACAAAAAAACTTATTTTATTAATCAAAATCAGACGAGCCGTTTAAATTTGAAAAAGTCATACATAAGAAGCATATATAATATTAATGAATTCACTCTCCACGGTATCTAAATTACTTCAGAGTAGACTACGTTATTCGTAGGAGTTGAATATTTTAACTAATGTGATAAATATTTTCTTAGTTGTAGATTAGATCATTAAGAAAAGAATGTACCTGGGCAACCGAGCCTCCCTCGGTATCTCTATTTTTAGGTCATACATCTATATAAATAAACTCAAGCAAAACCTTCTCTAAATAGAAAATTTGATAGAAATCGTTAGAGCTACATATTTCCAAGATAAACAAATTAGTATTGTAAGATCTATAAATAGAATCGATCAATCCAATCGATTAAATCATCATAGACATTATAATTTACATACAAACTATTTCTTCAGATTAAGACAGTGTTTTTGCAATGGCTACCATGGATTTTGAGGATGTCGCGGCCAGGGAAGAAGATAACTAGGAAAACAATAATGATGTCAAATAGAATGCGGGAGTTAGAATTAAAAGAGCGTTCGTCCAAATCTCTTCTAGCTAACGTTCTGGATATAGATGATGATTTTAGACATGTTCCACCACCACCAAATAGTACTGCATCTACAGGAAACTTAGGACCTGGGTAAGGAGAAATGACACACAATATACTTGAACGTATGTAGTTTGCATCATGTAAGACGACAAATCTTAACCGTTATTTGCTTTAAAAATACTAAATATTATAAATAGAAATGCTTGTTAAGATATTCATTCTAGAAAAAATAGAATGATAACGTTACGATTAGTATATAATATTCGTATGATAAAGAAATAATTCACTACTATCGAATTTTATGGCGAATTTGCATAGTTTTTACAAGATTTTGCTGACGAAATAAAATATTGTTTAGCATTACTAAGCCGTTCACATATCTACAACAGATGCTCAATATTCCGAACGGACTTTCGTCGTTCGTTCGTGAGGCCGTCAACAATGGAAGACGTTGGTGGTCTAGGCAGCCATCATCGAGAGCTACATTTAATATTAAGGGAATTACAATTTATCACAGCGAGAATGAAAAAAGCGGATGAGGAAGCCGAACTCATTAGCGATTGGAAATTCGCAGCAATGGTTGTAGACAGGTGGGTCCTTTGATCAAATAACCGAAGTTTTATAGTGATCGGAGCTTATATATAATAATAATAAATAAATAATATATGTTGGGACATTTACACACAGCACTATCTAGTTCCACGGTAAGGTACGAGCCTTGTGTTATGGATACTAGATAGTTGATATACTACACAACATAAGTTTAAATACATACATATTATAAACATAAACATCCATGACTGGAGAACAAACATTCGTGCTCAACAAATGTATGCCCCCAGCGGGACTGGAACCCGCGACCGCTTGCGCAGCAAGTAGGGTCACTAGAAACTGCGCCACGCGTGTCGTTTATTAATATTTTATAATAATATTTTTGTATTTATGGTAATATTTCGTTTATTAGCGTAAATTACAAATAAACGGAATTGATTTAATTTACTAAAACAGATTTTAGATTGTTACAACAAAAAATCCTTTCCACAGGTTCTGTCTGTTCGTGTTCACTCTTTTCACTATAATCGCGACGGTGGCTGTGTTACTCTCAGCGCCTCATATCATCGTGCAGTGAAGGAACCGCGTCCGTATCGCATCTACGAGAGAACTAATATAAGTTATAACTGTAATTATAATTATGTACTATATAATTTTATACGTGGTTCAAACGCACACGTCTCTATTAACTAAGTCGGAAGACAGTAAATGTAAAACTCTAACGTTGTTAGTTAGGTCCAGCATTAAATTAAAACGATTGTGATGTTGACTAGGATGTAATACATATAAATGTTGAAGTATAATTTGTTAAATATATAATTAATTATATTTCTAATAAATACGGTTAAATATACGACTACGACTAAAATGTTTGTTTAAAATATTTTAATGGCATGCGTGAATCAGTACTTTGGTTCAAATAAAATCCGCGTATTATTTAAACTATTGATATCTTTTGATACATGACAAATATATCTACTTTAAGTGGTTTTGATACACGATGATTTTATTAGATTTCAATATGAGAAAGCGAATGGCTGACATCGTTCACGTACAATTTTAGATCACTTTGAAAGTATTTCTCATTCCTTTGTAAGTAAATACGGGATCACTATCGTTGAAATTACCGTAGGATGTTAAGAAATGTACATAATTTAAACGACTTAATATTGTTAGAATCAGATAGATTAAATTTATTGGGTCATGGGTAAGGAAAATCAAATTTCATTCGATTATAAACGAGTATTGATCGTTGGCTTCTTTTTGTTCGATCTAGATACAAAGCGATATTCGGAATTGGTTGCGTTTATGGAATTGAAACAGATTATATAAGTAAAAGGAACCAAAGTAACGATAGAATAGAGCGTAGACACACGTATAAAATAAAATTTTAAATAATAATTTTTAAACATGTACTAAATAAAGTGAAATATCGTTTAAGGTGAATGGTGAAATATGTAAAATTAATCTGACGTGTGGATATGAATTGGAAGTTTATATTAATATTGTTGATTTTGTAGGTTTAGATGATTTTAGTTAACACAATTTTGATGATGTTCACATATATGATGCGCAAGAGTTGACACTGCTGACAATTATATATTAGAGATGTATGATTTAATGCGATGATTATATGTATATAAGTACGGTTGAGTCCGTAATTTAGGTTTTTAATATGAATAAAGTGAAGCAACATTCTAAATATGTAGATGGAAATGCCCAAGATAACGAGTCACTATGGAATTTATTGACCAACGAGATCATTGTCTTAGATTTCTGAACGAGTGACGTTGTCCCTGAATTGGGTGCAATCCTTTAGCACGTACTTTCTGTAGTTTTAGCATCTATTATAACTTAGATTACTTGTAATTATAACATTTATTCACCTCTTTATCTATGTCCGTTCCTCGATTTCGCTCTTATAGGTGTCGTGATAGCCTAGTAAATGTCGTGTCTGTAATTTAAGGCTATTGTTATTAAGGAAGCTCACTAACTACAGTGTTTAAAATATAATAAAATAAACTATATGTGTTCTAACCAACCTACATTTACTTGTAAAATTTAACAATTTACAGCTAATTTTTTTAAGAACAATGTTTAAGCACTTGTGTTTAAATTGTACCATTTTTATAATTATCATTTTATCATATACTGTATGGTGCTGAGATATATCAAGATTGCTTTTTACGTTGTATATAAAAATATATATGTTTTATTTCTAAATAATTTATTGTAATTTAATTAAGATTTTACATACCCGTTGTATTCTCAGTATATAACAGTATTTATAATGTAATGTATTCGTCTTTCCAAGCGATGAAATAATCGGAATATAAATTAGATTTGTTAGTGCCAAAGTATAGGATTTATAAAATTATATTAAGTTGGTTTATAGGTATATAAATTATAAAAGATAATGTTGAAAATTTTATTGTAAAAACTAAAAAAACGAAATAGTGTCTTCGTTAATATATGATTTAACGTTAATGTTGGAAGCTCGAGTCGCATCTACGAGCTCAATCAGCCAATTTTAAAAGCTTAGTTTATTTAAAAATAAATAAAGAGGTTGTGAAAGGTTTTTAGTAAGCTCGTAGATTGCGGATCTATGCTGATAAATAAACTATACATTTAAACGAGTAGAAATGAATCTACATGTAAACTTAAAGTGGAATAACTAAAAAGCCTGCCTGGGACCGGGTTTGAAATAAACAAAATGAACTGATGCATCACACTCCTTCATCTGCAGTGCTTCACTTTACTTAATAAAATACTATTTGCTTTAGTAAAGATTAAAAAAGTTATTATGCTAAGTTGAAAGAATTAACCCATAAACGATGCTTAGACGAATAAATAACAATTGAATTCGTTATTATTTCATTCAGATAAAATATCTTTCTGATAATTTAAAATAACCAATTGTAAGAAATTGAAATTATTCTTACTTTACTTCAACTTTGAGCTATATCTTTCTAAGCTAATTTTATTTCTTCATAGCATCTTCTGATATCGATATGCGTGTTTCTGTGAGTGTTTTGTATTAAGTAAGAAACCAACGCTGCCATATTGATTTTAATATATTGTATCACTCGTGTTAGATAAATAAATGCGGTAAGCTTCAACTATTTATAATTTAATTCCGCTACTTACTTATTTATGCACTATCCAAACTTATTCGGTCGGATCGTTACACATTACGAGACGTTTTGTTATTATATGTTATTATATGTATATCGACTTGATTTGATATTGTTTGTGTAGTATTCTATCAATCGTGTAGAAGAGATTTAAATTTTAATAGAAATTTGAGAAATCTTTTAAAGCAGTATAAGGTAAAGATTCTACACAAATAATTCAACTAAGCATCGCACAACCGAAACTAAATGCTTTAATTGTGAAACAGGTATTTTTGACTTTCATGTATGTATATTTATCACTATTCTGTATCTCTCGTACCTGTAGTTTAAGGTTTCACCTTTATTATATTTATACCTAAGGCTCGACTCATTTCCCGATTACGAAAAGCAGTATTAGCGAGTAATTATATAATTGATATTAAAATATTTTAGTGGCGATCGTTTTGAATTAGCTTCTATAAATATGGTGTGATAATAACTTTAAAATTTTCATATAAACCAGTTAAGTTAAATTCGTATAATTCTTAGGAAAATTGTCATTAGATTCTTATGGAAATGGGATTGTCTTCATAAATCTAGTTATTAGTGATACAAAAGTAAATGAAGTTCTAAAGCAAATATCACAAGTTGTAACAACCGGAAAACCAATTACGATTGGTACGGATAAGATATTCGATACACTGTCCATACTGCACGATTCGGTATTCGCTGCCAAGTTTGGGTTTAGCAAATTTAATAAGAATAGTAAATAGATCTGATGTTTTTTTTTCTTTTAAAGGTATTATAATTACTTTAGACTTTAATATTATTAATAATGTTTTAGCTACTTAATTACGTTCATTTGTTGTTTTTTGAATTTATTGAAATTTAAATAATTCATTAAGTTATCTCATGCAGTAAATACAGCCAATATTTCGTGTACAAAAACAAATTAATAAAAAGTGATTGTATTTTACTATTTTTTGGCTTTTTTTAACATTTTTTAAATAAATGACCAATAAAATATAAAACAGTATAAAGTTTTGAAGTTATTATCATAGACAAAATAACCTCACTTTTAATCAGCTTTTATTACTATTCGTAAGTTCATCTCTCTGCTTAATAATTTTAATGTGTGGTCCACCACTTTTAAATTAATAGTAGGAATCATTGCTGATTTTTATGATAAAATTTGATGTATACAATTTTACGTTCTCTTTAATTCATTGAAATCAAACTTTGAAAACTTTTATGTTGATTTCAATCAAGTGCAATATTCGAAATTAAAAGTAGCGTTTTCATAATTTGTAACTAGTTTTTTCCGTGTCTTCGTTTGATGGTAAGTGAGAAATGTAACCTCCGAAATCTCCGTCCTCATGATACAATCTACGTTTTTGCCAAATTTCATGAAAATCAGTTCAGCCCCAACTCTTCCTCTGTGTTGTATTTTCATAGTATAACAAATAGACAGACAGAGTAACTTTTACATTTATAAAATGGACTTGTATGGAGTGTGTACACCTTTAACTAACAATTTTAGAAAAAGTGGTTGACCATGCAAAGCTATTATTAATAATAATTAATTTAACGTCTATAAGCATGATCATAATACTACATCGTCTATATTATTTTTATATGCTTCTCATAATAACTCCATATTGTGTTCCTGTGGCTTATCCATAGTCGAAAATAATTAAAATTAATTAAAATATGACTGCAGGTAAGATAAACTACCGAGTGTAATGTAAATGTAATAAGTTTTTAAAGAAAGCCCCTATGGAGGTTTTTATAATAGTCGTCATTATAAAATACAAAGGTAAATTTGTAAAGAATAATAAACTCGGCGGATAAAACGTTTATTCGTTAAATTGACTAAGTAGTATTCGATTTGTATAAAACTAAAATTAAAGCAATCTGATTTATACTATTATCTTGTTTTATTCAGTACCTCACTTAATTATTATTATTCAATATAATATATATAATATTTATATATACTATATTTATAATATGTATGGGTATAAAATTTTATATGTGTAATATCAACTATCTGTATGGTATGGTATCCATAATACCAGCCTTAACCTTATCATGGAACTAGATGGTGCAAAGCTCGTCAATAGCTGCAAAATAAAAAAGCGATTAACTGTTAGAGGAGCAAAAGTTTCTAAGCTTTATGTCTTTGCTTTATTTATATATTAATAATGTCATCTCTTGCACCAATTTAAGGATTATTATCAGTGGTCAATCTTACTCAATCCAACCATTTGTTCCAAAGGTTATTATAATGAAGTGTAGGCAAGGACCAGCCTGAGATTTTTTAGCATTATCCTATAACTATACTTTGTATGACGTGGAATTCGAACCCAGGTGAATCTACAATCATTAAACAACTCGAAAAAAATTTCAACTTCTTTTCCTTATCGACTCTATAATATCTTTTTGTCTGAACTCCTTATTAAAGGTATGAGGTCTATGCAAATTACATTTCATTTTAAAAACAACCGTTGAAGATTGACACGGATCGATTCGTCTTTTACTGTCAGCAGGGCAATATCTTTACACCTGCTACCGCGTCACCGTCTGACGAATTGGAGAATAACTTTATTAAATTGCAATTTTAATATCAAAAGCTCGCTTGCACGTAATTTAACAAGCTTTACACTCTTGATAGATTACGTCAAGTCTTTTGTTATTAGTAGTAACAAAAGATGACTACTATTTATTACTGGACAGATAATTAATATCCTCTTCCGGGCAAATACGAGTATTAACCAAGAGAAGTGGGGTAAGGTAATATGGCAATCTTCTAAACGTAGTGTCAGTATATACCTAATTATTACAGGAGAGTCCTATAAGGACTCGTGTTGTCGAATCAGCTAAAGAAGATTTACATATGTGGGATCTCCACATAAGAGGATGACCTGACCTGACTTAACCTGATGGAGGTCCAGCTAGGCAACGATCAGCAGATCGTCGCGCTGGTTGCCTAGCTCCATCGAGGGGTTATAGTATTATTTAAGACCTACAAATATTTAGATTATTGTATAGATAAATTTCTTAAGATAAACTAACTCTACCGTAAGCAAAGAAAATTGTAAGGACTACTCGACAGAACCGACTGTCGTATTTTTTCATGGGAATAAAACATCTTCATATATAAAAATAATTTTTTTTATCGAAATTGGTTTAGTACGTACCTTTTGGGTGAAATGAACACAGATTATATAAACACATAGACAAAAATTTTAATAACTATACTAATTAATATACCATACTTTTACGTCTACTTTCGGCAGGAAGTATGTAAAGAAAAGAAATTAATCTATATTAAAATTAGTTAGGGATTTATTATAAAAACTTAATCAACGGGTAGCTATCGTTATTTTGGCATGGATTTCCGTTCATTTGTTAACGTAGGCAAATAACTCGTTAGCTTATGCAAATTTGAAGGATGACCTGACATATTCAAATTGTGGTCTCTAGATATTTGGCTAACAAGTTTGTAATTTTAGTACGAGTATGTATATTATTTGTAGCTGAAATAACAACATGGGTGCTCGTTTTTACCCAACACGCAAAAAAGAGGAGTTGGAAAATTTAACGTATGTCTCTGTGTATTTAGTTGTGGCTTCGTAAGGCCCAAACGGGTGAACATATTTTATTTAGTTTATTTTATATAATAGGTGCCTTAATTGAGAGTGTTCGTGACTATAAATCGATAAAGTCCGTTCACCGCCGCTGTCAGTTATTTTCTCATAGATCGGAAACTCATTGAAATTTTGTAATTAAATAGCTTATTATGTTAGAGGTGTTTTTCTATTAATTTAATTACTTGTTAGTGATACCATATTATTAACTTATATTTATTGAGAAACATCATTGGTTTTCTTGTACTATTATATAACTTACATGTGAAAATTAATAAAGAAATGATTTAGTTAAACTTGGCACATAGTTAGATTTTGGAAGACATAAGGAGCCCCATTTGTTGAAACAGAAAAAAAAACTATTATTACGGGATCTTTATTTGGGACAGTCATTTAAGTCCTCAACCTCTAGGAAAAAAGCAATAAATAAAATAAATCAATTACGATAATGTCTGTTGGGTGCTGGTCGAAATTGAAGGGCGAGTTTTACGATTCATTCCCCATTGACGTTTACAAAATTATCATTTAAATTAGATCATTTTTTTATGGCTCATAAACCCACACGAACAAGTTCACATTCTTCATATTCGTCGGGAAAACCGATTTCAAACCAAACTTCAGCAAAGGAGTATGAATAAATTATTTTTACTTTTGAAGATTTATATTAATTTACCGATAATTTGATAATTTGATGTCAAAATATTATAAATATTTAAAAAAAGGACGAGGAATGCATCATTTAAGATGATATTTTAGGCATTTTCTACATCCTATACCCAAAACGTGCAAAGTCATGGGGTGGTCTATAAAGGAAAAGCTTTTCATTCAATTAAATTATAATTAATATTGACGTGTGAGCAAAAATATGATGTTATATTTCACCCTTAATTTTTGTCGGAAATATCTAATTGGCGGAAGTTACGATCAAAACAATTTGCAATACCAATATAGATGTTTCAAAACATATCATTGATTAAAACATTTTAACGATGTTGATAACCTCTTGATATTGTTATTTCAATACGTACTCGTTTCATTGTATTCCAGTCATGGGTGTTTATATCTATACTAATATTATAAAGCTGAAAAGTTTGTTTGTTTGTTTGGTTGAACGCGCTAATTTCAAGAACTATTGGTCTGAATTAAAAAGAACTTTTTGTGTTGGATAATCCGTTTATCGAGGAAGGCTATTTTATATCACGCTACGATCAACAGGAGCGGTGCATCAATCAAAAATGTTGCAAAACGGGAGAAAAATATTTCTTTTGATTTTCAGCTTTTAAAACGCGAACGAAGCCACGGGAAATGCTAGTTTATAATATGTATCTATTTAAAGTTATATATGTAGTATATCAACTTTCTGGTATCTGTAACACAAGCTTCATTCCTAGCTTACCACGGAACTAGATGGCGCTGTGTGTAATAATGTCCCAACATATTTATTTATTTCCTAAGTAGGTACGTCAAGGGACAAATGTAAAGTTACTTTTATTACGGAAGGAAGTACCTAATAAAATTTGCTTATCACAAAGATTTAAAGATGTAGAGATAAGGTCGGTTGAGAAACAAAGGCAAATTGACAATAGTACCTTTTTTATAATGGTATTTTTAATTTATGCTAACGAAAATACGAATATTCAAGAAATAAAAGTCGTTTTTTCTAAGAAATCTCCATAGCGCATAATTTCATCTTATAGATCATTTTGGTTCTTTATGACTTACTGACTTTGATTTTTATAAATCAAGTGTTGTTAAAACCAAATTTCTATTTATACTAAGATTATAAAGATCAGTTTTCTGTTAGTTTGGATGGGGAACAAAGAGGTTTGTAGATTTCTTTAAATAATTTTTGAGAAAGACCTTAATATACATAAATATTACACTATTACTATGTATGCTTACATAGTAATAGTGTTCTCCGACCGATTCCGGTCATGGTGGCCAATCTTATTGAGACCAGCCAAGCCGACAGACCAGCGCAGGAGATAATATAATAGTGCACAAGTGTACGCGCAGACACAAGTGCACTTCCTGTTTCTATAATTTTCATACTCCGGTGGGACGACTACTCGACACGACCAGTGAGAGCTAAGGCGCAGGACCGACGGCTTTACGTGCTCTCCGAGGCACGGGGGTGACATACCGCCAACTTCCCAAATCCGGGCTGTTACAGTTTTTTGTAGGGGATGAATTTTCAAATAAGTTTCATATTTTTAAGACAAGATGACTTAATCCAAAAAATGTAAAAGTGCAATAAAAAAATTGAAATAGCAAATTTAATTTAATGATCATAATATGAAAACACAACCCAGCAGTAGCCTAGTGGTAACGCGCTTCCTCGGGGAACGAAAAGCAGCAGGTTTAAATCCATGGTAGCACCATTATTTTCGTGTGCGAATCGCTTTTAACATAATTGCCCCTTGTCTTACAGTGAAGTAAGATGCCATGAGTAAACGTGCATGTCTAAGAGACTAACAAGTTTTTGAAAGACATAGCAAGTTTGCAAACCCATACTTTCCCACTCATATTGTAGGGAGGGCTTGCAGTGGGTCGTTAAAAACGGCTAAATGCAACCATAACATGACATTCTCTTTTCTTTAATGATTCTACAAAGATATATTGTGTAAGTCTCGAGTAGAGAAATTAATGTCTGACATTTATGTCGCAATTTCTGTCGCTGAGTAAGCTCTACTGTAGCGCAATTATTCAAAATAAACTACGCCAACGAAGCAAACGAAAGTTAATTAAGTGTAAATTAAAACACATTTAGTAGTTTTCTTTTAACAACAAGTTGTATAATCTAAAAGTAAGTGAACTTGACTGTGTTTTATTATAGGAATAATATTTTCTTAGATTTACGCGAATATTTTAGGTCTTAAATGAACTTATCTTTTTGGAATTACTCGTGGTTTTATTTAGTACTTTTGTTTCTGACATTTCGAATGCTTTACAGTAAACATGGTCATGGCAGAGACTAGGCTAGACTTCTTTCTAGATGCCTGTAAAGCTATTTACATAGTTATCGCCACTCAAAATTGTATATAAATTTGAATTAATATTAGCAATTTGATATATCTTGAGTTACTTACTCGTACTATTTATTAACATCAAACTAAATTGTCTTATCTACAACCCTTTTTTTAACGTCCTACCGCTGGGCACGGGCCTCCCTTGATACGAGGGGGATCAGGCCATAGTCCATCGCGCTGGCCTTATGCACGTATTGGCGGACTTCACATGTCTTTCGAAAATTTGCTAAGTTTTTCGCAAACATGCCGGTTTCCACACGTAAGACATGTTTTCCTTCACCGTAAGGCAAGTGGTGATCATGAAAGAAATAATTTGCATGAAAGGTGCAAGACCCAAATTAGAACCCGCATCACTCAGTTATCCAAGGGAGCGCATTACCGCTGGGCTACCACTTTATTTCAAATTTACAACGCCACGAAATAAAAAAAAAAAAAATGAAAAATCTTTACTGATTTATACAACATGATAAATTATATCGAATAAATTATATTGATATATATTGAAAAAAGGTTGCTAAATTCTATTTCCCCCAAATAGTAAGTATTAGGAGTTATCATTTCTCAATCGTGATGAGGGACTGACCCTTGGCATTACTCATTCGAGGAACACATTCACTGTCATCAATATTTGTAAGAATTTTATGGAAAAAGTTATGCTTTAATGAAATTTTTGCTATATATCAAACTAGCATTTCCCACGGCTTCGCACGCGTTCTTTAGAACTCTTTCTTTAGAACTAACGTCCACCCTTCCCGTTTTTGCAAGATTTTTCATTGATGGTATGCTCCTATTGGTCGTAGCGTGATGTAGTATAGCCTATAGCCTTCCTCGATAAACGGACTATCCAACACAAAAAGAATTTTTTAATTCCAGCCAGTAAATTCTGAGATTAGCGCGTTCAACCAAGCAAAGAAACAAACTCTTCAGCTTTATAATATTAATATTAATATAGACAAAATGGCGTTAAAGTGGGATAAATAATTTAATGGTAGCATGCTTAACTCTTAAAAGTCATCCGCCGCGTCTGCTGTCTGTTCGCGATAAACTCAAAAACGACTGCCCCGATATTCATGCTGTTCCACTAATGGGTAGAGTGGTTCTTGAGAAAGGTTTTGGAATATAATTTATCATGTGTTTATAAACATTTATTAGCAGAACCCGCGGCTTCTCACGCGAAAATTAGGGACGAGCCCGAACTAAAATAAAAGCCTAAGTTACTTCGTATAAGTTATAACATCTGTTATCTGCTACTGGAAAACCCTCTAAAATCAGTCCAACTCTTTCCA
This sequence comes from Boloria selene, assembly GCA_905231865.2. Classification (NCBI taxonomy): domain Eukaryota; kingdom Metazoa; phylum Arthropoda; class Insecta; order Lepidoptera; family Nymphalidae; genus Boloria; species Boloria selene. The sequence goes on from HG993132.1 coordinate 1,971,463, forward strand.
AGACTAGCCGGAACTAGCAAACAGACAAAAATTAAAAAAATGTTACCAGTACAGACGATGAACTTTGACGTCATGGACCAATGGTTTCTACTTATTTCACTACTAGCGACTCGCCCTCGCTTCGATCGGGCTCTTCCCTAGATTTAGCACAGGCAAAGCCGCGGGATCGCCTAGTTATGCATATAAACCTTCCTCTTGAATCACTCTATCAATTGGAAAAAACCGCATCAAAATCCGTTGCGTAGTTTTAAAGATTTAAGCGCACATAGGGATATAGAGATATAGGGACAGAAAAGGCGACTTTGTTTTATACTATGTAGTGATATAGGTACATAATATTAGCATACAATAAGTTATACGCTGATAACATTTAAGTGAAGTTCTCTTGACATTTTCAGAAACAAGTTTTTCAGTTTTAAACTGAAAAAAAAGTTGTTCTGAACTTACCAATACAAATTTTCAACTTTACGCAAATGTAAAAAGTGTATATGTAACTCATTGCAGTTTTTACTGCTTCAACTGCTTTAACTTTATACATATATCGCATTTTTTAATTTTATATTTTAATCCATAGAATATGTTAATGAAAAAGGATATATAAGGATTAGGAAAGTTTCAGAATTTTTCTTTGTTGTCTGTGTCCGCATCTTGATAAAACGATTTTACAGATTTTGATGAACTTTGGTATGATGATTACTAATTATTAAGTTAAAATTGTCTCGGTGATGTAGTGGCTAGCATGTACGGTCACACATCGAGAGGTTCTGAGTTCAAGTCCCGGGCCAAGTTTAGTTATTGAGTCTTTCTGTTTCGTAATCCTCAGTAACAGCCCGGAGTTGGGAAGTTGGGTGGTGTGCAGACACAAGTGCATCCTGCACTTGTGTCTGCACATACACTTGTGCACTATAATATCTCTCGCGTAGATGGCTAGTCTCAATAAGATTGACCGCCGTGGCCGTAATCGGTCGGGATATCATCATTAAGTTAAATATATTAGATACTTTGTACTGCTGGAAAAATTCTCTCTGAGAAGTACTGTTACTACTTCTAACCGTTGAAACGTATCTAGGGGTGTGAGCGAAGCAAGAGTAAGTCGCTAGTACTTATTTATAAACTAGTGAGACAAGACGTAGTTCTATCCATATTTTAATTGAATTGTTCATAATATAAATGTTTAAAATATTCCTCTTAGTTTGCATATCATAATACCTGCTTTTAGTTTGCAATGACAGATTTTTTCAATCGTACACAAACAACAAGTAAATGTGATGTTGCATATTTGAGATTTACTCAATCATTGGAAAACAAAAATTCTAAAATCTATAGATTCAGCTCTTATCGATAATAATGACTATGACATAACTACTATGACGTATGACTAATGATTTGGCTCAGAATTTTATTATACTAGCGGAAACCGCGGCTTCGCTCGCGCTAAATTGCTAGTGTATTATACTTAGATATAAAATATTATAGCAAAACACAATTAACACTTACTAAAATTAAATAATAAAAATATTAATAACGCCATTTATAAGAAATAATTACGCATCATTTGCTAAGTGAAAGTACGGAATTATGATTTAAGAGTTTAGAAAACATTGTTATAATATTCTTTTTAACAGTATTTTAGGAATTAAACAGCATCATTAGAATTAAACAAAATACTCGACAATCCAAATTTTGCGGATATTATATGTTGTCGACTCGAAATCTTTATTTTTTAATGTTTTATTATATAGTTAAGGTTTCTTGACGAAATTATTAATATAGATGTAGGTAAAAAAAAAAGTTTAAAAAATGATACCTATACAGTTTCAACATTATTTAAAGATAAATAAGTTTATGTTCCGTACACCTCGCAGTAAACCGCATTAAACAATCTGGATCTATCGAGTTAGGTTTAAATAATTCAGAGGCGAGGACTCATCAGCGGAATTAGGTTGCCTAGGTCCCGGGCGGGCTTAGACGTAATTTTGGTTTAGTACCCAGTGAAAACTAGAATTTATGACTGTGACTTTTGGGATGGCATTTTTTTCGCTAACAAAGTTACGAATAAAGATTTGAAAATGAGAATAAAAGCTATAAGTTTTTTGTAAGGTTGTTGGACTGAATAAAAAGTAGTTGTTAAAAGATGAAACTGAAAATTATAAAATTAAATGATTTTTTTAATAAGTAGAGCTTCTTAACTAATATTAGCCTAAACCTAAAAATTCGTAACGCAACATCAATGAATATCGACAATTATAACACAAAAAACCATGATTGGATTTAATTTTTTTTAATATATCACAATCTCCATCATTTACTGTACATTTATATATTGTAATAATTTTGTGTTGTTTATGTGTGTTCATATATTTTATTTCAATCTCAAAATCAGAGCTTTTTTTGCTATTTCCTAATTTTCTTTTTCGCTCTTCTACTATACTATAGTAATAGAGAGTATGACAGAAAAACACACGAGTTAGCCTAGTTAGTTAGTTTATATTAGTTTTCATAACTAACATATGCAAATTGGTGCATTATTCGATTTTAAATAAACTTACATGTTTATTTTATTATATGGATACTAAATATGACAAATTGTTGTATTTTTTGTGAAGTGATTCGTGTATACAAAATGAAGGATTTGTACATTAACTAAAAATAAAATAACTTTACCCAAGTTAATATAATCAGCATAGTAATTAAGCACGCAATTATGACTGGCTATGAACTTTTCGATGAAGAAGTAGAAGTTTGTTGTTTCTTTTGTGCTTTCAAAGTTCTGTTGTCTTTATACAACTTTTTTTACTTTTCGTGTAATTTTCAGTGTTAATCAGACTCCGTTAAGAATAATTTTGAAAATGAAAGGGTTTGTTGACTTAGAATGACAAAGTTCAGGCTTAGCTGATGACTATGGCGCATTATTATTTTAATAGTAAGAGCTACAATGGATCTTTACTGGTCGACGTAGCTAAGGGCAACACAATAATAATAATATAATATCAATGTAATATATTTAATTATAATAATGTCATATATATAATAAATTATGTACGTAACATTACATAAATCTAAGAGGTTTACAATGTTACAATTAATAAAAAAACAGTATGTAAACTTTTATAATAATACATAAAACACTGCGCAGGATGTATTATAGTGCAGGGCGTGTACGCACAGACACAAGTGGACCTAGTTATGCAGAAAGCAGCCATGTGCGAAAAAGTACAAACGGAGATATAAGCATTTTACTGTTGATAGTTGCACTTTTGTTACGTTTCGTTTTTCTGGTTATTTCGAAATTGAAAAATATATGTATAAGTATTGTTTATTTTTTTATCCTATCCAGTATTTTGAACTGTTGCTATTAAAGCAAATAATTACGTTTTAGACGTGGCTGTTTTATACAAAATAGCATATTTTACAGTAATCAAGTAAAGCTTAATCCAGTCACATCCAGTTGGCTGTGTTTTGAGTTATTTTTAAACAGCAAAACAAATATAAAAACAGCCAAAAAACCTGTAGTAAGTAACAAAAATCATAATACAACATATGTAATAAAATAATTATTTTGATATTTTCATATTGTTTTTGAATTGTTATTAGATTTTATAAAATCATGATAGATTTTGAGAGGTTTTTTTCTTCTTACGAGTACATAATGCCATAATTTGAATGTAGTCATCACGCATATACCGGATGTAACATTTAAATCTGTCATACGAAGTCTGACATTACGAATAACTGTTTTTAAATATCATGTCATTGATTTTAGTAACAAGAAAAACTGCATTCATACATTTAAAAAAACTTGTACTCAGCTCGGGAATCGAACCCGGACGCTTTGAAAAATAAAACTAACATTATTTCTATGTAAACATAGATGTGTAGTTCTTAAGCAGTAAATATTACTAGTAACACAATCGATGTGATGAGACCTGCACATGTTTCATAGTAACATTTACAGCTTAAGACCTACACAATCGATATCTAAATAGAAATAGTTTTGGTTTTGTTCTTCCATACTTCCGGCTTCGATTTTCGAGCTGAGTACAAGCAGTATTAATGTAGTTTTTCTTGTTACTAAAATCGATCACATAGTATCTCCGAACAGATCTTCATATGTCTTATAGTTTTAGACTTCCCCATACTGACCAATTTGAATGTTACACCCGGTTTTGTTTATTTCAGGCATTACTTTCATCATAAGAGTAATTTTAATATTTTTATTTTGATCAGGGACATTCTTATCTACGTTTTTCAGAAGAGACGATCCCACCTCTTGTGCACCATGTCCAGCCTGATCCTTTATCCATGTATAACAGCTTTGGATATATTTAGCACTGTGCGCTCTCAAGTAATAAAGCCAGATTTGTATTTTGTAAAATATTACATTTTTTTGAATATGGGGTAATGCTAGTGTCTTTTGCATATCAAATGTAGGACATTCAATGTTTTCTTGATTTTTAGCTAGGTTCATATCTATTTGTAATTGAGATCTTGCTCTTTCAGCCTGATGAAGATGTAAATTGTGTTTTTCTCTTACAGAGTTAACATCCCCATCGCTTTTTCCTGCATTTTATAATTCGATGCGAAAGGTATCGCAGACATTGCACGTATCTTTTGCTTAGTGTTTTAGTGTTTTAACTTTGATGTTATAGTATCTGTATCTCTCTATCAATGAATTCTTTTATATTTTATTGTTTACGCACACTAGGCATCCTATTTTCTCCTCTTTTTATAGAGCCAAAGAGGCTAAGTCTAATAAAGGTTTTTGGGAACTAATTTTGTCCATGAGATTTTAGTTGAACATATTGAGAGTTTTACAGAATATATCACGGAAAACATCATACTGTGGTTGAATTTTATATTTGCGCAAAAACTTTTTTTTTCTAATGGGTAAACAAAAATATAATAACCTATTTGCTGCGCACGCAAAATCTTATTCGGTAAACAAGTAAGTAGTTATAAGTAGGCGGAAAACGATATAATATATTGTAACAGTCAACAGATAAGTTCCTTTTTACTTGCCCATGTGAATGAAACTAATTATTTACCTAATTAAATTACTTAAACAGATTTTTTTACTAAATAATAATGAGATCGTGTTATAAAATCAAAAATATATTTTGAATTCACAAAACAGCCAGGATAATAATAAAAAAAGCCAACTACCACTAACAACAAATATCTATTTTACAGAAAACAGCCATCATAGACTGGCTGCTTCTTACGTAACTGGAACACTGATATCTTCTAACATTTTGAAATTTGTAAAAAACAACCATATCGGTAGGCTGACTTCTGCAATATAAGTATTTTAGTTAGTGTCAAAATTGGCTGCATTTGACACCAACCTGACTGTTTTTTACGAAATGGATTTGTTTGAATGGCTGGATTTGACGGCTTATTATCTCCGAAATTATTAAAGATATCGACATGGGTGTTTCTTTAAAAAATGCGCCGTGTCTAAATTAGCAGGGCTGCTTTTATAACTCATTTTTGGAAAAATTGTGAGATGGCTGTTTTCTGCATAACTATGTCCAAGTGCGCTCTCTATTCCTATCACTCTCATACTCCGGTGGGACGACTGTTAGACACGACCAGTAAGAGCTAAGGCGCAGAACCGACCTCTCCGAGGCACGGGGGTGACTCACCGCCAACTTCCCAACTCCGGGTTATTATGAGGCTTACTAAATTGAAAGACTTAATAATTAAACTTGACCCGACCTGGACCAACTCGAACCCAGGACCTCTCGATGTATGACCGGACATGCTAGCCACTAAACCACCGAGGCAGTAATTATGTAAGTAACTATACGTTACAACTATGTAAGTAACATGTAATATTAGATATCTTCATTTTGCAGAACACGTACAAGGCTTCTGAGAAACTATCTTGCATATTCTCTTTGAACTTTCAAAGGAAACCGTTGGTCTTTGGAGAATCTATTCCATATTTTATCTCAATCCCGCTATGAAATATTTTAAAACTAAATTGAACTTCAAACAAAAATAGAATTACATGCATTTTGCAAATAAACTTTAAAAATATCGCACTGTAGCCAATATAGCTGTAGTAGTGTATCACAATGATGGATAATAATTTATGAATAGATTACATCTATTATCGTACGTATAAGACTTTTACTTGGTTTTTTGCCTATATTTATTATATATATGAAAAGCTATAATAATCTTTATCGTCAGAAAAGTACTATTATAGGTAAAGTCAAACAAATAAGTTTGTTAATTTTCTGTGCTACTGTGCTTTTATTGTACCATCACTAAGCCATATCACAAATTATTATTAAGCGAAATCACTTAAATGGTTTTGATTTTATTATGAAAATAATATAAAATAATCTTTTCCCTAAGTTATACGATCGACGTACATAAGTTTTAATTTAAATAATATTATAGACGATTTGAGCACAGATTGAACTAGTACCGCTTGCAAGTGCATTACTATGTGCATCCTGTTAGCATAGTTATCGCTTCATCGCACATTCATGAACCTGCCTTAGCGTACACAAAGTTTCGTGCTTTTATATTTTATGTAAACAGAAAATTGGCTAAGATCTATGTATTTACAAAGCTATAAATATCAGCAATCACAACAAGATATATAATTATATATCTAATATATAAAATTCTCGTGTCACGGGGTTCGAACTTGAACTCCTTCGAAACGGCTCGACCGATTCTCATGAAATTTTGTGAGCATATTGAGTAGGTCTGAGAATCGGCCAATATCTATTTTTCATCCCCCTAAATGTTAAGTGTAGTCCACCCCTAAATTTTATTTTTATATTTTTTAGACAATTTTTTTCCTACAGATCAAACTCAATGCGGTTGATTAGCAATTGAAAAAATGAACGCGGGCGAAGCCGCGGGTACAGCTAGTTATATTATATATTATAGTATATATTAGGTATATTATGTATGTTTTCGGATTTTTTCGCGGTTAGTCTTTCCCGTAAACATGATTGCAAGTTCCCATAAACAGGATTCAGCAATCCGAAACAAACAAACACACGTATAAAAATCTGTTAAGTTAGTTTTAGTTAAGAACGTATCGACTTCGATCGATCGATCGATCGTGAGTCATTGTAGCCATTGTAACCATATAAACGTTTTAATTAATAATTACAAATTTAAAGCCTGTGTCAATGATTCCTTAGCTGTCAATAAGAGTTAAAAAAAAGAAAGTTACGCGGCGCTTTTTGGAAAAAGCTTACGAGTAAGAGGTGTGAGTTCTCCTTTACAAGGACATTCATAAATAGATATAGAACTTCTTTTCGAGTCGATTTTTCAACTGGACAATAGTCTGTCGACAGTAAACTGTATGCCGATAATAAAAAAAAAACAAGTCGATGTTGCAAAATGTAATATGAAAATATATGCAAGGTATATCTCGAAGTTTTATTACTTTATGCTAATAGCCATGTATAATATCGCTAACAGTTGGTCTGGTTGACGTCGTATTTTTTGCAATTATGAATATTATACCGTTATCATAAAGTTTAAATTTTATAATATATCTTTTATTTAGAAATAATTATCTTTTTAAAGCTAACACTTAGTGAATAATGATATAATGCCACTATATAGGTATAGTGGTAGCCCAGTGGTAACGCTGTCGCTTGGATTACCGAGTGATTCGGGTTCAAATCCGGATCTCGCACCTCTGATATTTTCATGTACGAATCATTAAATTATGATTACCACTTGACTTATGGTGAAGGAAAACATCGTGAGGAAACCTGCCTGTCTGAGAAAACCAAACAAGTTTTCGAAAGACATGTGAAGTCCGCCAACACGCACTGGGCCAGCGCGGTGGACTATCCCCCTCGTATTGAGGGAGGCCCGTGCCCACCAGTGAGAAGTTAAAAGGACAGATGATAATAATACCTAATACTAGCGGCTCTTCCTCACTTCTCTCGTTTGGTTTCTTCCTAGGCAACAAAATGCACTTAATATTTAGTATGGAATAAAAATATTTTTTTATTCTTTATAATTGTTTTATAACTACTATAATAACATTTGTTTAAGTACAGCAAAATATACAAATACATACACACAAAAACTCACATTTTGTCAAAATTCAATAAAAACACTTTGGATTTTTTTCAGAGACAATGTAATCTGAAAAAATGCATGGAATCTTACATTTCACATTATTTTACTCCCACTCTATACTGATTCTTTGTTTCACGCTTACCATAGAACAAATACCATGTCGTCAATGAACATGGGTATTTTAAGGTCGCTATAAAAAGTAAATGGACCTCTTCATATGAGGGTATGTAATGAAAGGAGCGCTGTCACTGTGACTTTGCTACTTTATAACAACTTCCTTTCACATATTTGAGAGTAGAGCCTATTCGTTAAATTGAATTGTTGAAAACTATTTAGGGTCTCTGAAGAGAATTTACATAACAAACTACTTATTTTATGTTATGTAGAATAGTGTCATTTTTTCGTCCTATGGAATCTATGCTAATATTATAAAGCTGAAGAGTTTGTTTGTTTGATTGAACGCGCTAATCTCAGGAACTACTGGTTCGATTTGAAAAATTCTTATTGTGTTGGATAGTCCGTTTATCGAGAAAGGCTATAGGCTATATTATACCACGTTACGGCCTATAAGAGCGAAGCATCAATGAAAAATGTTGCAAAAACCGGAAGGGCGTTAGTTCTGCGAGGTATCATACCGCGCAACAGAAAGTATAAAGGCTTCCGGTCTTTAGAACGCGTGCGAAGCCGCGGGAAATGCTAGTATGTTATATTTAAGACAAAAATGTAAAAAAATCGTATCGATCGTAAATACTTGTTATGACATTTTGAAACATTTACAACCTTAGTATCTAGTAAACATGATTGTTGTAAAGCATTCAAAAAGTCGGGAACTAAATATCTAAATACAATTCACAATTGCTTTTACAATATTTAATATTCACGTAAATCTAAAAATATATTACAAAAAATAATAAGTAGTTTTGGAAATGTCTTCCATTCCAAATTTATGATCATAATACCTTATGCGTTTTAACAGTTACTTGAGAATTCTTAGAAATGAGATATTTTCCCATATTTACTCGGATAATCATCCATCCGAATTTCATCTAAAGCTATCCAGTGATTTTCTCGTAATACGGTCACTAACAGACAGTCAGACAAAAAACGAAAAACTGTAGATTTGGAACTGTAGATAGAATTTTTAGTCCAAATTATACTTTAAACTAATTTTGTAGACGGGCTCTTTAAATAAATAAGAAGCCGTTATTCAAAGTATAACACCTAGCACGTATTGCCCATATGAGTTTACTACTAGTTCAGACTTAGCAACTTGGTGTATGTCGTATTCATACAAGTTTGGAGGTCGGATTAGGCTAGATTAGCGTTTTAATTATTGAAGCGACAGGCATCGCGGTGACGGAGAGTTATTAAAATTAATATATTACACGGCTATGTGCTCTTCGTCCCGTTGTCAACTGATGACTGACTTTTATGATGAAACCGTTTGAATATTTTGTGAATGGTTTTTTTTTAGTAAATTATAGTACATTCTTATTATTGAATCGTAAATTTATAAATTTAACTTCATAAAAAGGTTTTTAAACTTAACTTAAAGGTTTTTATTTTATATAAATATAGTTATATTAATATTGTTTACGTTTTAAAGAATTAACAAACACCCCTAAAGAGATGTTGTGGTACGCACGAGGGAGATTAATAGAGCTAGTTCTATATCCAATTAAAATATAATTTTACGCTATCTATGCGATCCCTTTAGTTCAATATTCTATAAATTATGTTAGTAATTTGGTGGGTACATGTAACAAAAATACACATTTAAGCGAGGGCCTTATGGCCTATCCTTTAAAATTAAGATAGATATTTCTAAGTCACTTGTTATTAAAGCCACGTATTGTAAAGTAAAAAGCTTCTAAACTTGTTAGCATAGCATTATATTGGACCGACCGGGAGTCGAACCTAGGATCTGTAGCCAGATACTTATCCAGTAAACCAATGTAGTTTCCAAATAATAATGTCTATTGAACGCTTATAATACAGAATTTCTATAAGTTATAAGTTGGTTTTCACGATAACTATATAATATACACGTAACTATCGACCGAGCTAAAGTAAGCAGCGTGCGGGGCCTCGTTATACTGACGGTAAAACAATAAAGTAGTAAGAATTCCCTATGATTTATTGTACCTTAAGGGAAATTATATAAGTTATGAGCACATATATAAGAAAAATAAAATAGACTTATATTCACGTACAAGTAAATTTGAACGACATACGAACTAGCAACTCACCCTCGTTCTGCTCGAGTTTTTTCGTAGGTACGTTTTAACGGTTAGTATACATATAAATAAATATAGATATAAATATAAATATGTTGGGACATTTACACACAGCACTATCTAGTTCCACGGTAAGGTACGAGCCTTGTGTTATGGATACTAGAAGGTTGATATACTACACATATAAGTTTAAATACATACATATTATAAATATAAGCATCCATGACTGGAGTACAAACATTCGTGCTCAACAAATGTATGCCCCCAGTGGGACTCGAACCCGCGACCGCTGGCGCAGAAAGCAGGTTTCCTATAAAAAGTAGCTTTATGTTGATTCAGCTAATCAGCTACTATCAGTAGACTATAAAAAAAAAAGTTTTATCTAAATTGGTCCAGAGTTTTCTCGCGAAAGGACTATCAATAAAAATATGGTATAACGGAATGCGTCTAACGTATTTACAAACATACTCGTATATAAGTATACCTGAATAACATTCGTTTGAATATCAAGCATTTCGTAACCTTTGATTTTTAATTTCCATTTTAATTGTTAATTTATTTTTACCGCGCGCGCAACGCCTCTCAAATTTACATTTTTGGACAGATTTTACGAGTAATAAATTAAATGAAGCTACTCCTGCTTGTCCATTGAAGTTACATGTTCAAAGAGCGTAAGTTAGTAAAATTAAAACGAGTGCGGATTCGAGTTGTCTGGGGTCAAATATTTATTCCTATCTTTCCTGATTTATTTGTACTTATTGGTGTAAAAAAGTAACGATTCTTATAAAAAATCTACCCTTTGATAGTCAATCAAATAAAATAATAGTATATATTTTATTTTTTCGTATGTAATATCGTATTGTACACCACAGTAATAAAATAAAGATGGAAAAACAAAGTATCAAAAAGAACGTGCACAAAAGGCGGCTTTATCGCTGATTAGCAATTTCTTTCAAACAACCTTTGGGTTAGGAGATTTTGAAGACTATAATATAGGGGTAAATTTATATTTATGGTAGGTATAATTATGTGATAAGACCCAGGACGGATACTAACATCTTCTAACTCCTGATTGCCACTGAGATGTTCTTGATAGCAAAACCCAAAAACTAAATTTGACTGGACCCGGTGATAAAATTTAAGACTTTTAGAAATCAGCCATATGTGCTAGTCGCTAATCGATAGATGCTATAGAAATAAGGTTATGTTATAATATGGGTAAAAGGGCTTGAACGGTCTTAAAGTTGAATTTCCTCTTTATTTAATAAAAATTTTTTAAGTTTAGATTTTTGCGCTGGTATCGACGTATAGTTTTGGTAAGATACAAGTATGATAAAAATTGCATTAAGAATAGGATTCTCGATGTTTCACCGACATAAATATGTCACGTCCCAAAATGCTAGTAATTTTGAAATTTTAAAGAATTTGACAGGAATAAATGTATTCGGGCGCCTCAAATCGGATTCAGTTCGAAGGTAGTCAAACATTACAGCTTCAAGCGCTCTTCTACGTGATATGAATAAATTCAACCACTTATCGGACACGGAAAATTAGGAAGGAATTGTAGGGTAGTTCAGCAGTTCGAAAACATGAAGGAATATATATTTTGTGAACTATTCGGAAAAGTTGGTGTTTGAAAATTGAGTTGGATTTAGAGGATTATCAGTTCCAATACGTACAAAGCTGTACAATTCAAAATTTTCATTTGTATCTATGTGAATAAAAATATTTTTTGTTCCTTCTTCATCTTATATTGTTTATCAAAGTAAGAATAGCTTGTATGAATCCCAACAGAAAGCCAATGAAATCACACCATAACATGAATTTTCAACACGGTTTTCGAATCAGTCTATAAAATTAAATATTTTTTTACTAAATAAGAATAATAAAACAGATTTTACATTAAACAGGTCATGCAAAATCGATTGCATAAAGCGACTATTGTTTAAGTTTTTCGAATTGTAAGGAGAATTATTTTGAAAACACAGCTGAGCCTATATGAAGGCTTTGTCAAACTTTTAGCTATGATATGGAAGTTATTGTTAAATTAACATCATTATTTTCATCATTAGTATAATTTATTGGATAAGAGACGAGAAAAACCGCAAACATCTGTCACAAATATTATTTATTTTAATATATGTTTTTACACAAAGTCAACATCTAATTTTTCCTCTTATTTCCATATAAAGAAGAATCGGAAGTATTCGGTATAGAAATCAGTAGCTTTACACATAAAAGCTGCGAGACCGCCAGGCACTTTTATTTGAGGGCACTCCGGAATATTGAGTCTTTAGCTAATTGGTGCCTTTCATATCGATATTACCTTTACATTTTAATCAGAATGTTTCTTGTTTCATTTAAGAGAATTCTTATAAAATCGAACAAAGATATAGAAGTATATATTTCCGGTAATTTCTATAGAGTATGATGTTTTAGCATGTATTCTTTTAAGATAGTAGTAACACATTGTGTTATGTATGAGATTAGTTTAGTATTAAATGGAAATTCATTAAAATTATTCTTATCATAAAACTAAGTAGCGTAAAACCGATTTGGTTAAATTATTCATTAACAGTAGAAAAAAATTGGTCAGTCTGTATAAGGAATAAGCTTTTAATGCATCTCTTGACCGACATTCAGAACTATATATTTATGGAAAATATTGTAGTATCATTAAAGTAACTTAATTACCATCAGAGTTACCATTTCCCAAATAAACTATCACTTTTATGAAATTCTAACTATAAAATAACATTATTATGAAAAAGATAACAAATCCTACGTACCCTTTTCACATGGTGTTTACAGATCCATTTGATTACGAGCACTTTTGAAAAGAGAAAATACATATAATACTAAGTCAAATATGTACATTAAATATTTTTGAAAAATCTTATTGAAATATTCGTTATCTATACTAATATTATAAAGCTGAAGAGTTTGTTTATTTATTTGGTTGGTTTAACGCGCTAACGAGTTTAAATACATACGTATTATAAATGTACCTAAATACCCATGACTGGAGTATATATAGATCCGTGTTTAAAATGAATGCCCTCAGCGGGACTCGAACCCGCAACAGCTGGCGCAAAAATATATGGGGACATTATTACACACAGCGCCATCTAGTTCCGTGGAAAGCTACGAGGCTTGTGTTACGGATACCAGATAGTTGATATACTACATATATAAGTTTAAATACATAAATATTATAAATATTAACACCCATGACTGGAGTACAAACATCCGACTTTCACAAATGAATGCCCCAGCAGGACTCGAACCCGCGACCGCTGGCGCAAGAAAGTAGGGTCACTACAAACTGCGCCAAACTTGTCGTCATTAGTAGTAAGAGTAACTTTAATTTATATAGTTAAAGCCAAAATAGTTGAAAGGAGCAAATACACTTTGTTTTAGAGCTCTCAAGAAAGTTTTTAACGAATTTTGTTGTCTGTGCAAGTGGAAGTTATTTGTATGCGTAGATAGTTTGGTCGTTAGAAAGTCTTTGAACTGAAAGTGTTTTTACTCAACAGAAGTATCTTGTTCCACTTTAGGTTCTAGTACATTTACTTAATATACTTTTTAATTCATTTGCTTACATAAAAACATTTCATTTTTCTGCGCTTAGGTTTTATAGGCTTTCGAAATGATCAAGACAAATTAATTTATAATATACTAGCATTTCCCGCGGCTCCGCCCGCATTCTAAAGACCAAAAACAAAATAGATTTCACATAGTACCGTGTGATGTTTTATAGCCAGTTTGTAACGGTTAGTTGGAATTTCTCAGAAATGAGATATTTTCCAGTAGTCAAAAGTATCCTATGGATTGACCCGGGTAACCAGCTATCATTATACCAAATTTCATCCAAATCCGTCCAGTGGTTTTCTTGTGATGCGGTCACAGATAGACAGACAGACAAAAATTCTTAAAACAATAGATTTGGCCTCTATATCAATAATAATGTCTATTTTAATTAGATTTTTCAACAAATACCTATTTATACGACATTTTTTTTAATCATTGTTTCAGTGAATCGCATAGTATATTTACCTATGTTAGTTATATGTATTAATAACGTTTTCCCGCTGTTTCACCCGTGTAGTACATAATGTATAGACATATATGTATACATTATATTATATAGAATATATATCCATTCAGGGGTAACTCTGATGTACGTGTTTATGGAAACTATGAGGTTTAATCATAATCAAATTCGATCCGCAGTTTTTACATGAAGGAATAAAAAAATTACATAACTATTACCTATTTAAATTTTAATAAAAAAAATTACAAAAATTATATATATTTCATTTATAATATAAATAGATTTATTATAAATCACACATTGTATTAAATTTGGATTATAGTTATAGTTTAATAATAGTGCCATAACCCATTTCGGATACATCAGCAAATCTTATCGAAACTAGTGGTCCATGCAAGAGATAGACAGTAGTGCAGAAGCGTGTTCTTGTGAGCTAGTCGCCAAAGGCTTGATATTATCGACAATAAGTTTTATTATATGTACTAGGCTAAATTTGCCTTCGGCTATATAAACAAAAAATTAATCATTAATATTTATATATCTCAGTTTATCATTTAACTCCCATTTAGACTTCAATATTCATTTAAATACATTTAAGGGATGATATGCACAAAAATTTTCTTAGTTAGGTATTCGTTATATTAGAGCTATACCCCATATACTCGTAGCTCCTTCCAGCATCCTTCTACACATAGCAGCTTAGGCTTAAGTTATCAGTCAGTCAGTCAGTGAATAAGATTATTAAATAAAATTGAAATTTTATTAAATACACACATATATACATAATAACATTAAGATTTTTATTAAAGTAGATAACGTTTAGATCGAAACTAGAAGGTAATATCGACGTGAAAGGTTCCAATTATCTAAAGACTCGATACGGCTGAGTGCCCTCGAATTAAAAAGCCTTAGGCTTACAGCTTCTGTCAAAAGCTATTAAAAGTAGTGTATTTATGGAAAAACTTTCTTTTTTTCTAAAAATGTTTAGCACTTTAGACTGCCATGTGAAGTGGAGTAGACGTATCTCTACGCTGGATGTCGTAGGTTTGGTTTCTGCTTAGGTAAGCCAGTTGTGAAGTTCCTGCTAAAATGTCGCACATGTGAATGAATTTACATGGATATATTAATGGCGAAAGTTAATTTGTACATATTTTTATTGAAATGGAATTCTTGGTTAATATTTGAATCTCATCTATCATATAGCACTATACTTATATGAGTCAAGCGAATATTAAGTTTTTAAGGCCTGACCAGTGACCTACGAGTATAATAAGCTTTTTTCTAATTCGCTTGGAAACTACGAAAAAAGAATATTTATCATTTTTATGTCGAACATGTTTACTTTTACTTTTTTTAGCTGAATTCATTAAAGCAATTTCCCTAATACGAGTGAATAATTCAATATGTGTACTCTCAATACACTCATATAATTTTCATATACTCAGATCGATTTTAGTCTGAATAAAATGTCAGAGGGCGGTATAAAATAAAAATTACATCTAAAAATATTTAAAATACCCACAGGCATAGAAATAATAGGCACTTTTTTGTCCCTTACTAGAAAAGACCTCCATTTTATATCGAAATTTGAAAATTTCTCATTTAATATTCAAAATATATATAATGCTGTGAGAAAAATGCTGCTATGATTAATGCAAAAGAAATTAGGTTCGACCAAAAGTGCCTGTAAAATTTATTCATCTCACGTTCAGCTTACACTTTGCTCTGCACCTTTTGCTTCTTTTGATAAGCTTTTGTGTATTTTGTTGTTGCCTGGTCGTAAATAATTTGGTAAATAGAATTCAATTATTCTGTTTTAATATTATAACTCCCTCATGGTGGAGTGGCTATCACGTACGAGAAGCGGAAGGTAGCTGCATTCGAGTTTGGGTCGTAGAAAGCTGTTATTATGGTTATATGTTGGGACATTAAAGAATATATAATTAAATTCATTCAAATTATATTATATATCACTGACGTACAATATCTATGATACATATTTAACAAGCATGATGACAAATTTTATACTACTAATAGCGTATCATAAAATTTCAGTACTAATATTAAAAATGAAAAAGGAAAAATTCATAGAGTACTCTAAAAATATAATAATTAGATAAATAACTTTCGGTTTTGACATTAGCTACCATAAACAGATACTGTAGTAGTAAAAAATAATAGTTTGTTAAAAAAATATTTTAAATTTATTTCTTGGCACATTATATCGGCCTAATTTATACTAATATTATAAATCTGAAGAGTTTGTTTGTTTGGTTGAACGCCGCGCTAATCTCAGAAACTACTGGTCCGAACTGAAAAATTCTTTGTGTGTTAGGCTATATTACATCACGCTATGACTAATAAAACAGCGGAGCATCAATGAAAAACGTTGCAAAAACGGGAGTTACTTATTTTCCAGCTCTTAAAACGCGCGCTAAGTCGCGGGAAAGACCAGTAGAACGTAGAAGTAGAAAATTTAACTTCAATTCTATTCATTACAACAAAAGGCTAATTACAATAGTACAATGTATTCGCAAACAAAAACAAAGCAAAAATACTAAATAATTCGTGAAAACCCCTGGCTTTTGCTCTGTAAGTGACATCGTTAAGTGCGACATAAATTCGAGACAAAGAAAGTCAACTTGTCATAATGACGAGCCATGCCTCACTGAGCCCTTGAGTTAGGTTGGTATATTAATGTATGTGTAGTACTATGACATACTATAAAATTATAAAATTATGAATATGATTTTAATAAAGTTTTTAAACTTTTTAATTATTAATTTTTTAAAGTACTAGACATTCAACGGAAAACGTAAATGAAGGTAATAAGATATTCGAAAGTATTTATTAATTTTGTAATTTCAAATGTAAGACTGTAGAGAGTAAAGGAAGCGAAATTCAAAATTAAGGTTTTCACAAGTTTTATAATAATATATAGGTACTCATTAAATAACTATTAAACAAAAAAAGGGTTGAAAAAAAGACAGAAATTAATTCTATTTTTAAAACTCTCAGCTATGCGATATTTTCAATGGACACAATTCTTATTTTAAATAGAAGCTGGTAAATGCGAGAAATTTTTAACTATTGCTATAATTGTAGACAGGTAGTTATTGCACCTTCATAATATATAGTTCAAGTTAAATAAGTTTATTTATTTGTCTCGTATACCGAGGTACAGTTCGCGTCACGTAAAAAGAACGCTGGAAGAAAGTGGTGGGGGGTGTGTTTGCGCATGGGTACATTCGCATACGAAATTACTAAGCCTATACTTTTATATTTGAACTAGCATTTCGCTCGCGACGTACTATATTAGTTATTGGCAGGTACATTGAAAAATATATTAGATAGAATGTCATTAAATAGAATTATATTATTTAAAAAAATGTTTGATTCAGTGTAAAATGTTTAATTTACTTACAAAAAATATAATTAATTAATTTAACATGTTTTTAAAAATTATTAACTGCATTATTATCAAACTCTCTCTTTATAAAATAATATACGTCAAAAATATATTTTTTCTATTTTTTATATAAAACCATTTCGTAATTAATAACTTTTGTGTGCGCGATAGTATTTTGAACTGACAAACCAATAGCGAGGCGGAAAGCATGCGGCGCGTGCCTCGCCGTCCCACACCCCGCGTCTTACCACCAAATTGGCCTATAAATCGCCTCTGCGCAACTTGACAGCCAGCGTTCTTTTTACATGACGCGAATTATATATAGTTATTTCTGGTGGCTTACATAAAATCGCATATGGCCTTAAATCGTTAGTCTCAGTTAATTTTTAAACGCTACCAAAATCATAAGTAATTAAATATTTATAATGAATCCGGCATATTTAATAACGATTTATCTTTTAATAATCTAAAATTTCATGTTTTTCGTTTTTAATGTTTTAGTGTCCCCTGAGAGGTGCACTTAAATGGAGTTAGCAGATTTGCAATTTAAGGTATCGAATTAAAAAAGATTTTCGTTAAAAATGCTTCAAATTGGGATTGATATTTTATCATTGTGTGTTTTTCAAACATTCCAATAAATTATTTTTCAAGTTTACAAGTAGCGATAACGAAAAAAATATTTTACTGTTCCATCCCAAGTCCAATAAATATATAGTCCCATCGGACTTTCAGATCCTTAGACAGGATCAGTGACAGTTAAGGTGCTGGACCGACGGCTTTACGTACTCGTCGAGGCTCGGGGGTGATAAACCGCCAACTTCTCCACACCGAGCATTACTGAGAATTTACTGAGAGAAAACTACACGACCGTTGCGAACGCACAGCACTAACAGATTTATGAATGCTCTTCGAATCATCGTCAACTTTTCATCTCCGGTTGTTATTGGGAATTTCTTGACAGAAAATTTTAATAGCTATTTTATTTTAAATGAAAATTAAGGTATACTTGACTCGGAACTCAAACCTAGCACCTACTAATTTACAACCGCACATCATAACACACATTTTTAATGATACCATTTTATAATAATGAACCAAAAATGCGTAATATGTTATGCTCAGTCGGGATCCAATTTTTTTATACATCACTGTATGTTCGTTGGCAAATAAATTGGCGGCGGGCAGCGACAGGTGGCCAATATCGTATGGCCTACTGTTTACATTGGTTTTCGATTGTAATAGTTTGTTAACATTACTTTATGAATTACTAGCGACTCGCCCTCGTTTCGCTCGGGCTCTTCCCTACATTTAGCACATGCAAAGCCGCGGGATCCGATAGTTATGCATATAAACCTTCCTCTTGAATCACTCTATCTATTAAAAAAACCGCATCAAAATCCGTTGCGTAGTTTTAAAGATTTAAGTATACATACAAGGGATAGAGAAAGCGACTTTGTTTTATACTATGTAGTACCTAATTCGCAATATTGTAAGAATTTTTATATATTGCCGCTATTTCTAAACTATCAATGAAGTATTCATGATTTTAGGAGACTAAAATACGTATAAGTAGACGCTTTTAGAAACATTTGCTCGCACTAGAACCACTACTATATTATGGCTCGTTAACAAAGGCAGTACTATGGACATTAGATGTCAATGTGCTAGACGATCGTTTTTTATTACAGCTAAAAATATGCCAGTGAAGAGTTAACAGCTGCCACTCTTCCGTTCAAACAATACCTTGCTAAAATATCGCTCAATAGAATTATTTATTCGAGTCGCGCTCGTTCAATATTCTGAATAATTTTCTTGTACCGTGGGCAACAATGTGAAGTAAGTATTCAAAGCTATATTCAAAGGAATTTTGAGACTTATTTCTATTGTTATAAGGTGTCAGTTTAAGTGATATTTCTCTGTGATCAAGGCTAAAGCATTGTGATGGATAAATGTCAGTACTCGTCATTCGTGCTTAGAAATTCAAATTAAGGCAAGTATTAGTAGAAAGGCTAACGCTCAAAGTAATCATAGTTTAATATTTCGCAGATTTGTTGAAACAAATTGTTTTGGTTTCAGAATTTCATGAAATTGTAAATGAAGTGACATTTACTATTCAATGGATATTTTAAGATGAAATAATTTACATATTTTGATGAAACAAGAGTAAAAGAAGAAATTGCAAAAGATTATGTTCTTAAATAGAGATTTTAGAGTAGATAATTTAAAGATTATCACTTATTTAATTTTATTTATCACAAAATAATTGTATGATCAATACAAGTGAAGCATGTGCTGCTTAGAAAACAAACGCACTGTGCCAATTTAAACCTTGGAAGACTAGTTTATTTAATTTTATTTATATTTTAGAGACAGTGTTAGGCTATTTGCAAACCAAGTGACACAGATTCAAACGTTTAGCACCTTTGAAATTTTCTTGTGCGAATCATTTACAACATGATTACCACTGATCTCTCGGATGTCTGAGAGAACCTAGTAAGTTTTCGTTTGACTAGCGTAGTTGTGTATGACCTGATCCCCCTTGTATTAAAGGGACATCTGTGCCCAGCAGTGGGACGGCAAAAAGGGCTGAAAATAAATAAATAAATATGTTGGGACATTTTTACAACAGCGCCATCTAGTTCCGTGGTAAGCTACGAGGCTTGTATAACGGATACCAGATAGTTGATATATTACACATATAAATTTTTAATACATACATAGTATAAATATTAACACCCGTGACTGGAGAACAAACATTCGTGCTTAACGTAACAAATGAATGCCCCCAGCGGGACTCGAACCCGCGACCGCTGGCGTAGAAAGTAGAGTAGTATATAATTTGAAACAAGTAAGGGGCCCATGACATTTTTTTTCAAATATTAACCGTTTATCTATTAATTTTAAAGTTTAGATATAGTACCTACATGCCATTGGTCTGAAGTATCAGGGCTAATAATAATTCGGAAAGCAATCTCGAAGCTTCAGATGGGAATTCCAAAAACTATAATATTATCTTAACCTATATTTTTTGACGAAAGTATATAGCGACTGTTTCAAGTGCCTTTTAATATTTATGTCTCTGTAAGTAATAACTTTATATATTATTCCATAAATTACCATAGAAATTTACTTTCTCTGGGAAATTATAACGTACTTAGTAAACTACAGACGTCTTGATATTATTCGTTTAAAATACTTTTCTTTGGGAATCTTCCACCATATACGTATGTACGATGTATTGGAATATGTATTTGGAAAAAATTTTTCATATCAAATTATTTCAAGTAATAGTAGCCCGGTTGTAATGCGCTCGCTTGTAAAAACAGGGTGAGTAGATTCAAATACCGTGTCTCGCACTTCTAATATTTTATGTGTAAATCACTTCTAACAATAAAGAATAAGGTAAAGGTGAAAATGTATAAAATAATCAAGTTTTAAAAAAAAGACATGGGTTCTGATCTGACTTCATGCTTGTTATCTTCGGGTAGCAGCCGAATGGGCCGGCACGCCCTGTATAGTACCACTCTCTCACAGAAGACCGGCGTGAAGTGGCAGCTATGCTGTCGCGTTTCGTCCGGTAAGAGAGAGTCCGGGAGACCCACTCCCCTTCCCTCCTCCCTCTCCCTCCCTCCCTCTTCCCTTCGTCCTCCGTCTTCGTTCTCCCTTCCCTCTTCCCTCCCTCTTCCCTCCCTCCTTTCTCCCTCCCTTTCCTGAAAGGCCGGCAACGCATCTGCAAGCCAGAGTTGCAGATGTCTATGGGCGGAGGTGATCATTTCCCATCAGGTGAGCCTCCTGCCCGTTTGCCCCCTTTTTGCCATAAAAAAATCCTGATCCCCTCCTATAATGAGGCATACTGTATGACGAAAAAAAGAACTGTTTTCCATATCATTATATATTTTCACATGAAAATAATCCTTCCCAACTATTTCAAATACGAAAGTTTATGTGTGTAATACTCTTACACATTGAAACGCCTAGACGGATGTAGGTGATACCCAAATAGATTATGACCCGATATAACACATGGGTTTAATAATAAAATTTGCCAAAAGGGGGCCCTACCTGTATCATGAAGGTAAAAGGCACCTGGGGGCACATTTCAACGAAGCGAGGGCGAGGGTATACATGCGAAAGTGTGTTTAATAGGTTGTCTATCTTGTTGATCGATTTCATAAAAGCAGTAGTTACATACTTCAATTTGTGTGTATGTTTTTATATATACTTCATATTATAAGTGTGAACCAATTGCCATGTTTTTTATAATGTAATCTGACTACTGATTCGGCCGCGATCGGCTATCAAAATATACCTAACTGCGGTATGACTGATCGTGGACATGTTCATTTTAATGAGCTTATCAGTAGGAAATTAATATGATATCACTTCCATTTTGTTAACATGTTGCATATGGTATGTTAAGGCTTAAATAAATTTATTCATTATCAACAGGAAATTCACAGAAAATAACATTTTTTTCTGGCAATTCTTCTATTAAGTCAATATACTTATAGTACAATAATAAACCGCCTTAAATTTAATAAAAATATAATTTGCATGGAACCGTTTCAATTGAAAACGTACATAAACCTGTTATTTATAGAATCAAAAGTAATTTAAAATCAAATACCTCAATATACGCGAAGCCATATACGGGTACAAAAGAAATTTTCACAGAATACAATCAGGTGAACGTTGTTCGGAAGTAAAAAGTACCGGTCCCTTCACATCAAAGCTGTGACCCAATTATAAGGGTAGTCACGCCCGTAATTGCGTGGCCGTCGGATGAACGATTTGTTCTCAATATACAGTTTTTTATAGATTGTAGGCTGTTTTCAGTAAATGTTCTAATTTTGTTATTAGGAAAACAAATTGATTTATATTTTTCCTTACTAAAGTAAAAATAATATTGTTTTAGATTTCAAGACAGTTTGGATACTTTGAACTGGAGTACCAACTACTAACCAAGGTACAGGAAGCTATGACGATTGAGTCAAGAGGTTAAAAAAGAACTTAATAACATGTAATCAAATGACGTTCGGCATTTTAGGATTTCAGTCCTAAAATGCCAAACGTCTTATCAACGTGTCCTTATTAAATCACACCAAGTTCAAACTAATAATTGTTGAGTTTCACTAACCATATTTTGGCCTTACCATTAAATCAGTTCCAAGGTACCAAATTACCACACATCATAGAATTAATATTGCTTTAGCGTTAGAAACAAACATTTGTAAAAGTTTCATGTTTACATAGCTATTAGAACTAGGTACTTAATTAATTTAATTTGTTAACCCGCAAAAAGTGTATTCTATATCGTAGAGTGGGATCACCTAGGGATCTACCATAATATAAAACCGTTTAAAGTAGAAAAATCGGTAAAGTAGTCGGTGTAGATACATATAAAACATACATACAGTCAAACACAGAACGTCCTCCTTTTTGGAAGTTGGTTCTAAATATTGCTTTTTTAAAAATACCTTCCATTTGCCGGATGGTACTATTTGCATGCAAACTGCTGTTTTATAAGTAATGTTGACTGTTGAGCTGCCAGATACAACGAGTTTTAGAGTGGCGCAGGTCTAAGCAATAATATATGAGAATCACAACATGTTCATTTTGATCACTAGCACTTAAATTATCTTACTAATATTAGTGACTAGCCTTTCCCTCGGCTTCGCTTGCGTTTTAAAGGAAACCAACCGTTTTTGCAACATTTTTCAGGAATGCTCCGCTCCTATTGGTCGAAGAGTAATGTTATATAGCCTATAGCCTTCCTTGATAAACGGACTATCCAACACAAAAAAAAATTCCGATTCGGAGTAGTTCCTGAGATCAGTGCGTTCAACCAAACAAACAAACTCTTCAGCTGTATAATATTAGTATAGATAGGATTGTAGAAGAATATCTACTTCAGCGAACTCATTTTGTATTTATACATATAATAAAATTCTCATTGAGAAGAATCTATACTTGAATATATTTTGGAAAAAATAATTGACATTGTCATTCTTAATGATACAGAGGCCGAATCTATAGTTTTTAGTATGTCTGTCTGTCAGTTTACTGTCTGTGACCGCATTAAGAGAAATTTTGATTTTGATTAGACAGATTTTGATGAACTTTTGTATAATGATAGCTGGTAATCTTTTTACAGTTGAAAAATGTCTAACTATACTAACATTTAAAATGTATTCTCTAGTAATATACATAGTAAAGTAATATATGAAATCTATATCTAAGACTTTGGTTTCCAGTATTCAGAAAACGGGCGGAGCCGCGGGAATTGCTAATGTTAATTAAAATTGTCTATGATCCTTTATTAATATCAAAATTATTTGAATCGCAATCCACAGCTAAATTATTACAGTGCTTAGTTTATTTAGGAAAATAAAAGTATCGCTAAAATTGTTTTTCCAATACAGTGTGCTCTCCCAATTTTTTTAGCATTATCGACGGAACAGTCGCATTAGTGACTAGCAGTTATCGTTTACAATTTCCTTTTATTGCTTCAACTTCATTCAGGAAAAATGAAGCAA
The DNA here is from genome assembly GCA_905231865.2 of Boloria selene. Taxonomy (NCBI): domain Eukaryota; kingdom Metazoa; phylum Arthropoda; class Insecta; order Lepidoptera; family Nymphalidae; genus Boloria; species Boloria selene. The sequence goes on from HG993132.1 coordinate 1,995,769, forward strand.
ATTTCATAATAAAAATAATATATTTCCGCGCTTAATTATTTTATGTTTTTCCTTATTTCATGCTTCTGAATAAAACTTATACACTTTTAGCCTTTTTCATAAATATTTTATTGCGCTCGAGATAAGATTACAATGAAAATAATGGAATTGCTATAAATTTTGTATTTAATAAGGTAGCCTTATAGGGAATTGTGATGAATATTTGAGGCTTTAGATTTAGAGTAGGTATAAGATAGTGACTACACAAGAAATGATAGCGTATGTATTCAGCGCGTTTTTAAATAGCGAGTAGAGTATAAATAAGAGGGGGCCTGCCTTCCTTCCTTCAATGTCTCTTCAAAACTTATTAGCATTTCCCGCGGCTTCGCACGCGTTCTAAAGACTGGAAACCAAATTCTTTTTGAGTCGCGTTGTATGATATTTCGCAGAGCTAATACTGATACTAAACTTATAACGTTTTTGCAACATTTTTCATTGATGCTAAGCTCCTATTAGTCGTAGCGTGATGTAATATAGCCTTTAGCCTTCCTCAAGCGGATTATACAACACAAAAAGAATTTTTCAATTCAGACCAGTAGTTCCTGAGATAAGCGCGAATTAAGTAACCAGCAGCGAGAGGTTCGAAAAAAGAGAGAACTTTACTTAAAACTACTTTAATTAAATTATTAATTTACAATTACTTATAACTACTTAAGACTAACTTCACGATCGAAGCTAAATCTAATAATGATTACTGTATAGATGTAGTTACTAAGGCATCTTCGGCTGACGCAATATTGCATCAGCTTTACCCTAGATTTGGTTATTTCTCAATTTCTGAGTGGCTGCAACCTCAGCGATTTTCATATACTAGCTGTACGTAATTCGCGTTCAACTAAACAAACAAACAAACAAACTCTTCAGCTTTATAATATTAGTATAGATAAACAATGCAATTTTTACATACATAAGTATATAATCATACACATTTTCATAAACAAATACTACACAAATAATCTTAAAACTAGACAAAACACAACTAAAATTTAGCAAGATTTAATTTTAATATTTCACAAAATTTCTTTAAAAACATAAGAGCCACGTATTTCAAGCATATAAAGTAAATGTATAGGTAAGCTCACCAACCTCTACTATCCGAACGGAAAGCATTATAAGTAGGCAGCAGTATGATTTTATGAGTGGACGTAAAACTCGGCGGATATCAGAAAATCGCTTTTGAAAGAATTGGCATTGTGCACGTACAATGTAGCGAAGAGAAAAGGCTTCAGGCTCCAGTCACTTGGGAATTGTAGGCAGTTGGTACATACTTGTTTTGTAGACTTAATTGCTGGTTTTTATCATCTTTACTTAATATTACTTATAAAAAACCATGTGACTTACTGACTGACTGTATTTTGAAGAAGGAAACAAGTTAACCAAAAAATTTAGAAATACCTATTCAGTCGTAGAGAAATATTTTTTATCTTACAACATAATTTCAAGTTAGCTACCAGACTTTGTTATGGATAGCAGATAGTTGATACACTACACATATAAATTCTTAAATATATACTGATTAAAAATAGATAAATAGATTAATTTTTAAAAACACCCAAGAGTAGATTAATTCATGCTCATCACACAAATGAATGCCCCTGGCGGGACTCGAAATATACTTTGTGTATATACGTATACTATGTATATACAACGTATTTATTTTCTATATATATTGGGCAATTTTTATCCAATATACTTAATTATTGCTAAAATTAATACATAATGTATTATTTTTTTAATTTTGATTTATTAATATGTGTATTATATTATGGGAATTAATTCAAATTAAAAAATCCTATCATGATACGTGAAATAAACCTATACAAATATATTTTCTTACACAGAATATATGTATTAGTATACATATTATACGTGTATAAATGTTACGGCAGTGTTACAATATGGGCGGCAGACGCGAGCCTAAACAAACGTTAAAAGCCACCTGTCGCTACTACGGTTTGTTCAACAAATACATGAAATTAAGAGGATGCCAATAGAATGCCTATTTGAAACTCAGATGGATTGCTTCATTAACCGACTTCAAAATGACTAGGTACTTGATTTGATTATTTTAATTTGGCATTTTGATGACACGTTTGAGTGATCCTCAGTTAGTAGAGATCCGCTAGGGGCATTCATTTGTTCAGCATGAATATTTGTACTTCAGTCATGGGTGTTTATATTTATAATATGTATGTATTTAAACTTATATATGTGTAATATATCAACTATCTGGTATCCGTAACACAATCCTTGTAGCTTACACGTGAATCCCACCAACGCGCACTTGGCTAGCGTGATGATTCCCCTCGTATTCAAGGGAGACTTGTGCAACTAACAGTGGAATGTTTAAAAGATTGAGTACAAAATAAGGATTTATTACAATATTTTCTATTACTAAAAATGAAAAATCAAATAAATGCATTTGTGGGTGCATTTGATCGATGGTGGAGGGTACTGGCATCGCGTGTCGGAGCCGCATTTATCAGGTAGATAAGCTACATTGTGCCTGAACCAGGTCAGGTCTGGTATCTAATATTCTGTAAGGAATGACGCTTGTAAGCGAATATATGTTCTTTCAAAATATGCTGAAGTTGACTGAAAACCGACGTTGATATGAAACGATTTTTAAGTATTAAAAATATGTAAGTATATTCGTTTTGTTTATGTATTTTGTAATATAAAAACGACTTTAAAAAGGAGGTAAAAGGAACTAACAGGGTTTTGCAATTTAGAAATTATGATATATAAATAAGTATGTATATCTACACACATTGAAGTGTCTGTTTTTAATTTCAAATTAACAGCTTTTAATAAAAGTATATACCGTACTAGCATCAAAAAATCAATTCTGTCTGTCTGTTTCTTCCGGCTAATATCTGAAACGGCTGCACCGACTTTCGCTTGTAGATACGGCTACTTTTTAACCGACATCAAAAAAAGAGGAGGTTTTAGAACATTTATTTGTTATATTATTTAATTTCTATCATGATTACCACTTATCTTACGGTGAAGGAAAACATCGTGAGGAAACCTGCATGGCTTGGAAAAACTAGCAAGTTTTTGGAAAGACATGTGATGAAAAAAAATTACAGGTCGAAAATATCTCACCCCTTGTTTTTATGTGTAACATACCTAAGTTATTCTCTTTTAAAATTATATTATAGAATCCTGTGCTCACAAGCTTTTAAATTTTTGAATTTTATGAAAATTTTGTAAAAATGAACAAATAAAAAACAATATAAGCTCTTGCTTGCTCTTACTTTGTACCTACTAAATAGTGATGTCGCACACGTTTTCGAATTTTGTCGCGGATTTATTTGGATTTTTGGTTCCCGACGTTTCGAATGTTTGCATTTTTTAAATTAACTTTTTTTTTAAAAATTATGAAATTTCGAATGCTAAAATCCAAATGAAACCGCGACAAAACCTGAAAAGGTAGTTTCATTTATAATGTCAAATATTCGCGTAAACCTAAACAAGTATTAGGTAGTGAGTTGTTATTAAACTCTCCTGCAACCTTTGGTAATATAACTATCAAAATTTATTCAGTCCACGTTGTTAATACTTTTGCTGAACTTGTTATATTGCTTTACATGCTCCATATATTATAACCCAATATTGCTTTTGAAGCAGTTAAGTGTTTTATACATAAAGGTTAGGTCGAGTAAATAACTAAGTTTTCGACGCCTGATATTAATAGGGGTCATACAAAGTTTTTTCCTCTTTTATAAAACTAGTAATTCTTCGTAACAAACGTAGAGCGATTTCGTACTTAAAAGTAAAATAACTAAAGCTAAAACTGATGAGGTACAACTTCAATAAAGCTTAGAAGTTTGACACTAGTTTTAACTAAAGTCATCATTAAATGCGACATACACATTTAAATCATCTACCACATAAAATGTTATACTTTGCGCAGTTTGTAGTGACCCTACTTTCTTGCGCCAGCGGTGGCGGGTTCGAGTCCCGCTGGGGGCATTCATTTGTTGAACTCGGATGTTTGTACTAGTCATGGGTGTTTATACTTATAATATGTATTTAAACTTATATATCTAGTATATCAACTATCTGGTATCCGTAACACAAGCTTCGTAGCTTACCACAGAACTGGATGGCGCTGTGTGTAATAATGTCCTAACATATTTATTTAAAATAAGTAAATACAATATTTCGCAATTCGCTTCATTGAGTCTTTATATAATATTATCGCGTCAGTTGCGTGGCAGACCCCGAACAAAAGTAAACACAATCTCTCTATTGACACATCATACAGATTAAAATTTGGTCAACAAAAACCTAACGTTAACGCAAAAATATACGTAACATATCTTATTATTTGCATTAAAACAATGACTAATATAAAAAAATAACGCTATGTACGGGTTTGTCTCGAGATACATAGATTATTACATAGAAGGTAGATAGAAAATTAGATAGATAGATTTTTAAAATTTTTGTTAAATTTATGAGAGATGAGATATTTTACAGCACTTAAAAGTATCCTATACTTTGTCCTGATTAACCAGGTATCATACCTTTTTAGGTTTACTCTAATATTTGACATTATAAATGAAACTATCTTTTCTACTATCACGGGAGAGTCTCTCCCGTGACCATGATTGCTGTAAAGCATTCGAAACGTCGGGAACCAAAAATCAAAATAAATCCGCGACAAAATCCGAAATATAGTTTCATTTATACCTAATAACCCAGATATCATCATACCAAACTTCATCAAAATCAGTACAGTGGTTTTCTCATCTCAGACAGACAAACATTAGAAAATTCGAATAACTGTAGTGTCGGCTTCTACATCGATAAGACTTAATCTTTCTAAAAGATGTTCCGAAATCATTCAATCTTGTGTGTCTGTGTGTGTGTGCGTACGTACGTATGTGAGTGTGTTTGTTACTAGTTCCCGTTAAAATGAAATTGCTTTAGTCGATCTTTAAACTAAATTCACAAAAAATCATTCAGAAAAAATTAACAAACAAAAGCATAACAATTTTACGTACAATATATTTAGATACAAATACATATTTAATAATAATAACCTAATTATAAAAGTCACCTATAGACGTTCCCGAGCAAAGCTATAGTACATCACTAGTATTATGCATGAATGAAAGAATCCGAATCATTAACAATTTTCAATCGTATTAAGAAAATGCTAACCAATTATGGTTAAGAGTACGGAAGTAGATTCTCGAATACGTGACCTTTATCAATTGGGGAGGAAAACGGACGGAATGGTTTCATTTCCTTAGATGTTAATCCACGAGTCAATACACTTATACTAGAATATAAGCTTTTGTTATGAGGATTTTGTATTTGACTAGGTTTATATTATGATTGTTACTAAGTAAACTGGATTCGATTGAGAACTTGTATATTTCAACCAAATTCCAAAAAGGAGGATGTAGTTTTTTTAGTAAAAATGTTTTATTATGCAGTGAAATACCGTAAAATGATGTTGAAGTTTAAACTTCAAAAATATATAGAAACGTAATTTTGTTCCATATACTCATATTTTTAAGCAATTCGAGGGTAAGTAGACAGGTCCTGAAGCCGCTGGACCGATTTTTATGGGACTTTCTCTGATGGATACAGGTATTTGTCAAAGAAAGTCCTGTCAGAATCGGTGCAACATCAGAATGTTATACGGGGTAATATAATATACTTTAAAATAAAAGAAAAATACATATAGCTTTTTTGCTTTCCAATTGAAAGAAGTTGTGCCCAGCAGATAAGAATGGCTGAATACGTAACACTAACATTGCAAGTATCGAACCAGTGACCTCCGTCTCAAACAGTAGATAGGTACTACCAAAAGATAATAAACTTAAATTACTGATTTCATCACTTTATACTTGTTACTTTATGAAATATCATCTTATTTTCTTCACTAGCGACTATGTTTCTAGAACAACATGGCTCACCTAGCTGATAAATGGGGCTCTGACACGCGATGCCACTGCGCCATCGATTAAGGGAATGCAGTAACGATGCACGTGTTAAATTTTTGCGCCCTCAGAGACTAAAATATTTTAGGTCATCTTATATTCTTGCAATTTATATGCAAAAAATAGTAAATTTCAGCCTGCTATGCCTATGAGCATTGAGTATCTAGTAAAGGTTAATAATCTATACTAATATTATAAAGCTGAAGAGTTTGTTTGTTTGTTTGGTTGAACGCGCTAATCTCAGAAAGTGGTCCGAATTGAAAAATGCTTTTGTGTTGGATAGTCTGTTTATCGAGGGCTATAGACTATATAACATCACGTTACGACTAATAGGAGCGGAGCATCAATGAAAAATGTTGAAAAAACGTGAGAAAAATTCTTTTGATTACAGCCTTTAGAAAGCGAACGGAGCCGTGGGAAATGCTAGTTTATTTATATGCGTATTAATATTATATTATTTATCAAGGGAGCCATGCTTAATGATGATTGCGTAGGTTGTGTCGTTTATACAGGTAAAAGTGTATTCTAAATTACTACAATTTTGAAAGGTATCCAAAAAAATTCTTATTTTACCTACTAATCAAATATTAAATATAATATTAAAAAAAAAAAAAAAAAAAAAAAAAAAAAAAATAAAAAGTGAATTACAAACACGTGAAAAAAACGGAGAAAGAAATTTAGTAATTAAATATGTCGGCGGCGTTCCTAAAATTATAACTAAAATACCAAAAAACGACGCAAAAAACTAGATTCATCCGACTCATCGTCTATAGAAAGTATTACTTACCAATTAACCCACGATTACAGAAGCTTATTAAGTACTTCTTCATCTTTGAAATTTTTTTATGCAAATGTTAGAAGCTTAATGAAACCAGGTAAACTTGACGAAATAAAATGTATACTAAAGTCCTTCCCATACAAAGTGCACATTATTGTTTTAACAGAAACTTGGATTAAGTCACCACACGAGGCCAACACGCTTTCTATAGAAAATTACACACATATTTACAACCTCAGAACTGACGGTATTGGGGGTGGAATATCAATGTTTATACATAAAGATATAACTTATTCTATTACACAGAATATATATATGAATGGAAATAATTACCTTTGGATTAATTTACACAAAAATGCCTTAAACATTGGCTTAGTATATAGACCCCCCAACTCAGATATAGAAAGTTTCTACAATACCTTCTCAACGCAGTTAGTCAATAAGAAAAATACTATAATTTTTGGCGATTTTAATATCAATCTCTTAAGTAATGATAATCATACCCACAAATATACGAATTTATTGCATGAATCTGGCTACGATATACTCAACAAAATAAACCACAAGTATTGCACGAGAGAAACAAATACATCTCAAACAATTATTGACCATGTGCATACGAATATAATTAATAATAAATTTCATATTGCTATAATTGACTCACCATTATCTGACCATAAGCAGATTTACTGCGAAATGATGCAATACAGAGAAGGCATTAAGAAAAAATTGAAATATACCTCAATCAACTATCCTATGTTTATAAAAGATATAGCTAACATAAAATTTCATAACCCAAACTACAATTATTCTAAATTAGAGAATTACATTAAAACAAATATGGAGAAGAACAAAGTATTTAAATATAAAATTCAGAATTTGCCTCGCGATGACTGGATAAATAAAGAAATAATGGATGAAATATGCAAACGCAACAGACTTTGGGTAGGTTTAAAGAAAGAAAGTGATAATGTAGAATTGAAAAATAAGTTTAATGCTAAAAGAAACGAAGTAGGAATGATGATAAAAGAAGCGAAAGAAAAATATTACTGCAAAGAATTTATGAAATACTACATGAAGCCTAAAGAAATGTGGAAATTACTACATACATTTGCCTGTAATAAAAATAAAACTAGTAGTGCTCCCCCAATTCTCAAAATTAATAATAAAATTATTTCCGATGGAAATGAAATATGTGAGTCATTTAATACATACTTTTCTACAATAGGTTTAAATTTAGCTAATAATATAACACAAACATATCACAGTATTAAATTTACACATACACAACACATTTTTCCTCACACAAATAACGTACATTCTTTAACTAACACACTAGATACATTTAAGCCATGCACTACAGGAGAAGTGAAAAATATAATTTGTAAACTCAACACTAACTGCAGTTCAGGAATTGATGGAATACCAGCAAAAGCTATAAAATCTATAAACAAACTGATTTGTAAAAACCTTTGTTTAAGCATTAATAAATGTATAGAAAACGGGATGTTTCCGGACAGCCTTAAGATAGCCAAAGTAGCTCCTATATATAAGGCAGGCTCAAAGTGTGACCCGGATAATTATAGACCGATATCGGTGCTACCAGTATTATCAAAAATTTTTGAACGGATTTTACACAGTAGATTATACAATTATTTAAGCGATATACATTTTTTGTTTGAAAGACAATATGGTTTTCGTCCTAAATCGAATACACTTTCTGCTGTCATTGATTTAATAACTAAAATTAAAAAAAACATTGATAAAAAAAATATTGTATTAGGTATATTCATTGACCTCAAAAAGGCATTTGACACCGTGTCGCATGATCTACTGCTACAAAAGTTGAAATATATTGGCATTACTGGATTAGCGTACAGACTACTAGAATCCTATCTTAATAATAGGCAACAAATTGTAAAAATTGAGAATTACTGTAGCAAACCATTAAATATTACCTGCGGAATACCCCAAGGTTCAATTTTGGGTCCGTTGTTGTTTTTAATATATATCAATAGCATAGGTTCTTTAGGATTGTCCGGGGAAGTAACATTGTATGCTGACGATACATGTTTATTCTATTATGGGGACTGTGTGCATGAATTAATGAGAAATGCCCAACAAGATTTATTGACTTTAAATGAATGGTTTAAGCAAAATTTATTAACTATCAATATTTCAAAAACTTCTTATATGCTTTTTCATGCAAAAAATAAAATTATTCCTAACTTTAATCCTATAACACTTAATCAAGTAGTTATTCAACAAACTCACGAAGCTAAATATTTGGGTCTTACATTAGATTCCAAGTTAACTTGGCAAGCTCACATAGATCAAGTTCATTCCAAAATTATCAAACTTAATGGAATATTGCGTAAATCCATATCTTGTATACCAATTAAAGTACGCAACATAATTTACAACTCATTGTTTAAACCGCAAATAGAATATTTAATAGAAATTTGGGGAAGTGCTGCTAAGTCCAATTTAAAATCACTACAAATATCTCAAAACAAATTTCTTAAGGCATTATTTAATCTCGATTACCTTACACCTACTAAAGAATTATATAGAATTACAAAAAAGTTATCTATAGAGCAGCTATACAAATTCAGAACGTGCATATTAGTTAGAAAGATTCTCACAAAAGATATACATACACAAATCACATTCCAAACAAAATCGTATAAGTATCACACAAGAAACAAGTACAAACTAGATTTACCTATTACTAGAACTAAATATGGCATTAAAACAATTGAATTTGAGGGAGCACAACATTACAATAGTTTACCAAATGATGTAATAAATGCTAGGTCTTTGACAGCATTTAAAAATAAACTAAAAAAATATTTAGAAGCTGTTTCTAACTAATTCACTTAAACTTATGTTTTTTTAACGGTCACTACTGTATATGATTGTACCTAATATTAAGTTATAATTGTAATCTCATTGCAAGTGAACTATGTTCTTAAATGAGTAAATAAAAAAAAAAAATGTTCTTTAACCCTAAATATACTTCTTATGCAAATAAAAAAAGCTATAAAACGGTAAAAATACTTTTTTTTCTATTTGAACCAAGACGTAATTAAAAATATAGTCTATGCCGATATAAAAGTGCGTATCACAAGTAGGTCTTGATTACGGCTACGGCCCAGGTGGGGCTCGCTCGAAGTTATTACAGGATTACATCGTTCTGCTTCGTTATGAATCGGATTTCCTTCAGCCTTCCTTTATTTATTGCTTCGGTACCGGTTCTAATGCCTATTTATTTTCAGAGGTAATTTGTGCGTGGCTAAGATTTGAATACGTTTAATACTTTGTCATTTTTCATATTGGCAAATTAAGTTCAGTTTTGACGAGTTTAAAATAGATAGAGTTGTTTAAGTATTTAATGAATTTATTTGAAGATGATAATGGTTTTGCGATTTAAAAAAAAATTGTTGAGGAATTTTAGGTACAAGTGGATCCTAAATCTATTAAATTATATACTGGCTTGACGTAAGGTTATTAAGAGTAGTTTATACTTCAAATATACCAAAACTTTCAAGAACAGGTTTCAAGGATCATGAAGGAAGGAAGGATACCTCTCTTTTAAAAACAAAATGTTGTATGTTTGTCATATTAATCACACAATTGCCTATAAAGGCTGGAAAAATGAGTAAAAAACTTTTTCATTCTAGGTATATCTAGTTGCATATTGATCGCTGAGATCTAAATACTAGGTCAACCTTTTTACTTTGTTTACATGAGGACCTTCATAACTTAGATTTGAATGATTTTTGGTTTGATTGGTTCAAAATCAAACAAGTTGATCGATTCGGACAGTGCAATGTCGATATTGTACACTTTGTCATAAATTCCATCAAGATTTAAATACGTTTTTAATATATATAATAAACTTACGAATGAGTACATACCTACATTTAAAAGAATCTTTAAAAAACATACATTTTTGGCGAAAACAACTACTTTGAAAATCCACTTAATATTTTGAGAGCTTGCCAAGAAAACATAAAATTAATCCTCTCCAAAGACATTCTAGGCAGAATACATTCGACCCGGTGCAACAGGTCGGCAAACTTCAAAATCACGTCTGTTGGCAACTTCCCCAGCACCCTTATTACCGTTTTTATCTTTAAAGCCATAGAACAGTAGGTATATGTGAAGTAGTATGTGTAATGCGAGCTGAATCAATAATTTGGACTTAGTTCGAAATACATAATTCATTTCCCTATTCACTTACGACATTGCTTAAGTGAAGTTTAAGTGGTTAATTGCTAAAATAATACAAAAACGATAAGTTCTGTACATAACGATAAAATTAATCAATTCTATTTGATTTTTATAATTTGTTTTCAGAAGCGTTTGTAAGTATTCTCTCTCTCTCTCTCTCTCTCCCCCTCTCTCAATCTCTCTCTCCAACAATACCCTTGTACAAAATTACATTTATCTGTAACTTCAGTAATTCGTGAAGGACCGATAAGCACAATTCTGAATTTTACTATGTTGTATAGAAAAGATAGGTAATTCTCTTTCCTTGATACCATCTCCAATACATAGTATCATACTCTTTGGGCGGCTAACTTGCAAGCGTTAATGAAGCCGCAGAAGTTTGTAATGTAAACACAATTTTATTAACATTCGAGTATCAAGTATGGCGCGGTTAAATTCTGGGAAAACCGTTCTTAAAATTTTCGGACTATTACTTGAGCTTAGTAAAGTTACGTTTGTGTACTTTTTTCATGTAATTATAACTTATTAAAATAGTTTTTTTTACTTTTCACATGGATTCTTATGATATTATTTTGTACGTACTAACCCTGACTGATGTCGCCGCGTTGTAGCTACTGCACTCGATTAAACGTAGCACACTTTCGTTAAATGATAACATTAAGAAACTAGTTAAATACGTTTTACAGATCAGTTTAATTTAAAAATTACTTTAATAAATAAATAAATATGTGGGACATTTTACACACAGCACTATCTAGTTCCACCGTAAGGTACGAGCCTTGTGTTATGGATACTAGATGGTTGATATACTACACATATATAAGTTTAAATACATACATATTATAAATATAAACATCCATGACTGGAGTACAAACATTCGTGCTCAACAAATGTATGCCACCAGCCGGACTTGAACCCGCGACCGCTGGCGCATCAAGTAGGGTCACAAGAAACTATCGTCAAAAATCTTGATTCTATATTAGGTACATATATTATTTTTTATTCTTTATTTTATTCAAAACCTAAGAATTTTATTTTTAAACATTTTACATATTTTGCAAGAAATAACATTTAAAACCACTGATATGTATGCAATACTTCGGTACTAAAATGTCATTAGACTATTACATAATATGTTAGTAGTGTGAAAAAGAAGAAGAAAAATACATAATATATTTTTATGTACAGAAAAAATGTTATTTTTACTTAATATTCCCATTCGTAATATACCTAAAATACTTATTTTTGTATCATAAATGTTTTGATTAATTCATACTATCGAATCGATTGACTAACATTATAATATATTTCACGCCACATTAATTCTGTCACAACGCTTCAATGACTGCAGGCTTCAGTATAGTGAATATAGATTTTTAGCGTTTGTTTAAAATATGGAAGGCTTAGCTATAATCGCTGGACCAAAATGGTGTCATGTCAAAACAATTCTCAAAAAATGTTGGTATTCACAATAAACGACATATCTAACGATATTTGTTTGAATAAGTTATAGATACGTACCGTACAGTAAAACAATTTGTGGAAACAGCTATTTTTACATAGATAGTAAAAATCTAATGATGGAATGTTCTTTTTCGAACTAAATCGTTGGGCTAAATCAATTCACATTTAAATAAATAACAACTGCGAGTCTTTAACATTGTATTGCATTAAGCCTTTTTATAGTTCCACTGCTGATTACACGGGCTATCCCTCAATATGAGGGGGATCAGGCCATAACCCACCACTTGCCCAGCAAGTGGGAATTGGTGAACTGCACTCGTCATTCGACAACTTGTTTGGTTCTCTCAAACATGCAGGTTTCCGCACGATGTTTTCTTTTACCATAAGACAAGTAGTATTCATGCTGGAAAAAATTAACACATATAAAAATATTATAGGTGCGAGACCCGAGATTTGAACACACTTCACTTGGTTGTCGAAGCAAGCTCATTACCACTGCTGATGCTGCTGAAGCTCATACTTACTCATTTGATATTAAACGTAAAATAATAAACACTTTGCAAGACACTTAACTATTTATCTAGCTCGTATGCCCTTAACTTAATACCTGGCAGTTTTCCCTCAACGTTTTATACCGGCTAATATATTATTTCCCTCCACACGCTAAAAACTCAAATGTATGCAGGTCTGAGTCTAAAAGTACATATGAGCGCAAAAGTGCTTATGCAAATGTCCTGCTTCAGCGGGGCTCGTTTGATAAAATAAAGCGAAACATTCCCCAAATATTGCAATATAAGATCGTGCACATTTCCTTGGTTTAAAAAAGTATTAAATATTAAAAAAATATATAAACTTCTGTCTAATGCTTTTTGTTGCTATCTAATTATTCTAAAGGAAACCAAAGTAGGCGGTAGTTTGTTTTATAGATAGGTACACTCTTGCACGCTACGTCGCTTAAACGTTATGTCAAAAATAGCCAATATTAGTAGGTATTTGTATACAATTTATATTTTCTTCACTCATAAGAACTAAGAAATATGAATAGAAATATGTACAGAAGTCCTTATGTCATTTTTCATATTCAAGATTTAATATATATCCAAACTTTTATTTAATTCATTAAAATGTGCGCAAATCTTTAACCAACATATATTTATTAGTTTTACGAGACAATATTACATTTACATTACAAAACAGTTGTGACGACGGTAGTACAATACAATTAACGTGTCACAGGACAGAAATGAATAGAGCACCTTTTAATAAAAGAATTGCTCGTCGTAGTACGTTTTAATAATCTCTATTTAAAATCTCTATGTTCTTATTATGTTATGTTTATTATAGAGTAAAAGTTGCATTTTCTGGTGGATAAAGTAAGTGCTTAGCTTGTGATGTTAAAACATCAAATATCAAAAGGAAAATAAATTAAATTTTAAATTACTTAGTTTTAGCTTCGTTCATCATCATCATCATCATCAGCCCTTTTTAACGTCCCAATGTTGGGCACGGACCTCCCTCAGTACGAGGGGATGAGCCCATAGTCCACCGCGCTGGCCTAGTGCGAGTTGGCGGGCTTCACATGTCTTTTGAAAACTTGCTAGGTTTCCTCACGATATTTTCCTTCACCGTAAGACAAGTGATAACTATGATATGATTCGCACATGAAACTATCAGAGGTGCGAGATCCAGATTTGAACTCTCGCTCGCTTTGATAACCGAGTGATCGCTCGCACTCGGTTATCAAAGCGAGCGCGTTACCGCTGGGCTACCATTGTTTTATTAGCTTCGTTATTTCAATAATAATGTGGATTTTGTCTAGATATTTAAAATGCATTACGTTCAAAATTCTTTAAACTTAAATTTCTGTCTTAAAATCCTCCTCTGACTCTTATAAAATAATCAAACAAGACCTACTAAATAAACACAAAGTATACATCATTTTTATATTTTTTATTGATTATTTTCTGCAAATAGCTCAGTGTACTCCACCAAGTCTGTACTAGGGCTTGCAAAACTGAAATATAAATAGTTTCTTGACACCCTGAAGGAAAGAAGTCGAAGTTTAGGGGTTAGCAGCACTGAGGCCAGCTTGATGTAGTCGTCGTGTGTAGTCTGTGTGGTCTCTCGCCAACATTTTCCACAATTTTGATTTCTGACTTTGAAACTGAAACAACAAATTTTTCATTTATTAAATGAAATGTGTTAAGAAAATTTTTGTAAAATAAAAATGTAATGTAATAAAATTGAAGGATTTTTTTTTGAATGATTGTTTGGATACGATAGGTTTTTTTTATTCATTATGTTATTTTTATAATGACTATATACTCGTAAACATTGAGCTCCTGTTAAGTATTCGAAAATTCGGGAACCAAAAACGAAATAAATCCCGGAAAAATCCGAAATGATACTCTTAATTGTATTAGAAAATGTCTGATTTTCGGGCAAAGCTAATAAAATAGGTAACTAATAAAGCCGTATTTATATGAGAACAATATATAGTATAAAACTCTTTTTACTTAAGCTGTAAGTGAAAAAGCCACCAAGTACAATTATGTTACATTATAAATCACTTACCAATGAAAAAACATTCTTTTTAAAGCACCAGAAATTTTGATCATCATCTTGACTCATAATTTGATGACAACTAATGTTTTTTTTTGTAGTATAACTTTGAGGTAAACTTCTAAAGAGTTTTAATTTTTAATGTTAACGAAAAAACTTTTTAGTTTTCCTTTGATCGTTCAAGTTTAATTACGTTAATAAATAGTAGAAACCTTCGAGCAAACTTCTTGCTGTTAATTGAAGACAGGTTTTTGAAAAACTTTATAATTTTACTCATCTTAAGGTGCAGTGGCAGCCTGTATATATATGTATACTAATTTAATTGCTAGCTTAGATAGTATATTAAAGATAATTGTATTAAGTAAGAATGGAACTTAGAAACTTTTGGAACTTCGACTATGGAATGGATATTATAGGTGCTTATTTTAAGAAAGTATCTGAAAATATTTATTTACAAAGAGGAAAGAAAATGTTTTAAATTTAAAATCTATTAAACAAATTTAGATGAACTAAGTTTGAGGCCTTGAGAAAGACAATAAATACTTTTGTCCCAGAAATCATCCCTTAATTAGTCAATAAGGGGATGAAAGTTCGTATAGGGAAAAATTTTGATTTTCAAGTAGGGGGTATTAATAAACATCTATACAGTAACTGTCAAAACTAAAACTAGGGGCAAGCTCGATCGAAGTGAGTGTTAGTACTTAATAAAGTACTTATGCTGTCATTGCATTTAATTTCATTTCAACATTCAGGAACTATAGAAATATATTTTTTTGCATTCGATAAGCTAATTCTGTAGAAGGACTACATCTTGCTACGAATTTTAGAATCTAATCAGTTGTATATGAATAAATAAAGAGAAGTATAGTATATTATAATGTATCTACTACGACTTAACTACGAATTACCTGTACACGGTAACAAAATTAAATCTAGGTTAAATACCCTCTCTGAAATAAGACGTTAAAATATAAATAAGAAGAAAATAATGTACAAAATGTGGTGAAATCTCGCATCATAAATGAATTTAGCTGATAAAAAGATTCGGGTTTAAAGCAGGATATTGTGATGGCAAAATTTAAATCTTTCCCTCGGAATGAATTATTAAACGTTTTCGAGAGAAAAGTAAGAAATTTCACGGCTCTTTCCTCGGAGCTAAATTCCCTACAAGGGTCAGGCTTGCGAAAAAAATGGTAGTCAAAAAGTTGCTTCTAGTTAGAGATTCTGAAAAAGTGTAAATTAAGCCTCCTTTTTGTTGTCATCGGACATTATTTGAGAAGAAATTTTTTGGACTTAAGACAACATTAGGAGGACTTTGTTCGTTTATTATAAAGCAAAGATTGCCATATTTTCTGAGTTATTTTATTTTTATTGGGAAAGTAAAATGAGGAAAGTTATTTTTCTTCTAACAGTTTTATTTTATTATCTTGCTCAGTTATTTAGTCGGAGTTATTATGTACATTGTCTATTTATTACAACCTTGATCTAATAAAAGCTAGCGACTCGCTTCGCTCGGGTTCGTCCCTATGTGTATTTTACTCGTAACTATTAGTATGGTATAAAAACTATAAAACTATCGATGTGTGAAATATCGATTCTTCATACAAACTCATCCCCATATTCACGTTATAAGGGGAAACTTCCGGAATATAAATATCCTATCTCCTCTACAGGGTCTCTAACTTTTGTCATACCAAATTTGATCGAAATCAATTCAGTTCAGTGGATGTTTAGTTTATCAATTACAAACAAACACTTAATTATTTCTTTTTATTATATTAAGTATAGATTAAGCTAAATTCGAGTTACAAAAGTAATTTATTATTATAAATTTCATACGTTAAAAGACCAAAGTGTAAAAATTACTAAATTAATAATAGTTTTGTTAATAACATATCAAAGTAATAAAAAGCAGCTAAACCGTAAACGTTCTAAACAACCTATGTATTACTAGGTCTAGTCAAGGTCCTAACATTTACGACACTTCGACTTAAGAGAAATGAGTAAAGAATATAATTAACATTTTTATTACATAATTTGATAGATAATAAGTTAATTTAAACTTTTCCAATAACAAAGCAAGCAATATACGATCAAAATTCTTAAGCATTTATTAGCTATTGCATAAATAGCAAGCATTTTTCCTCTCAACTTGCAGCGGAATTCCTGATAACATTGATTTTACTAGAGAGAGGAACTTCACAAGATTTGTTAAACTTCATGCAATTACTTAGGATAATCGATGGAGCTTGTGAACTCTAAACAAACTTGTAACCGCCAGAGAGGTAGTTACTAGAGCAAGAACTATGTATACATTATTAATATATCTTGTAAGAGTTATAATGTAAAGATTTTAAATATTTTAAATTTAATTAATGTCTTGGGATGGTAACACAGCACCATCTAGTTTCGAGGCTTATGTTATGGATACCAGTTGATTCACGACACATTAAACTTTCAATACATATATATTATTAAAAATATATGTCTATATTTATTAGTGAAGTACAAACATTCAACACGGGTCTCAAACCCGCGACCGCTGATGCAGCAAGCAAGCACTACGGTTTGAACTAAACGGGTTGTCCAAATTCCAAATTTCTTAGCTAGCACAGTAATTTAAAACTTTAATAGACGTCGGATTTCAAATTAGGACTATTATAACTTATTAGATAATAATAATTAAATGACAGGTTAAGTAATGTTACGAGTTTAACTATTTTCAGTTTTATGTTATTTTCATTTAAATTACACAAGTATACCTACTGATTTAACCTTAATTAGCTAGTACGAATAAACTAACTTTTCTATTCACGTTTATACTCTGAGACGACTAATCGACACGACCAGTGAGATAAGGCGCAGGACCGACGATTTTACGTGCTCTCCGAGGCACACACCGCCAACTTCCCAGATCAGGCCTATTAGTGAGGCTTACCAAACAGAAAGACTCAATTAAACTTGGCCCGAGCCGGGACTCGAACCCAGGACCTCTCGATGTATGACCGTACATGCTAGCCACTACACCACAGACACAGTTAAATGAAAACATTTACATATTAATATATTGAAAGTTACACAATAAGTATTCCAACAATTACTCCATACTGAAGTAATAAATAAATTGCCTTTTAAAATATTGCGTTTGAAATCTGACGTCAGCTTTTCAATACGGTCTAAAGCTTTCAAATGTTTATATTTAAAAGATTTAAAAGCTTTGGAAAATATTGGAATGACAAAGCTCAAAAAAAATTAATTTTTTGTGAGACTCACCCTCACTTCGCTCCGGTTTGTCCTCATCTGCAAGTAAAAGTTCCGTCAAATCGGTCCAACTGTTTCGGAGAATAGCCGGAACAAACAGACAGACAGGCGAAAATTTAAAAAAAAATTTTTGATTCTAGTACCGTATTATATACTTTCATATGTATATAGTGAAAAATCGTTATTGAAATTAAAAACAGACACTCCAATTTTATTTATATGTATTGATGTATAGATTATATATAGTAGAAGTATATACTGATATACCTACGTCGGAGTAATTAAATCCGATCCCTGTCAGTATGTAAGCTCTTGTACAAGTCGTTAGGATAATCGATGGACCGATAGGAGTTTGTATTAAACAAATTTATGGTCGAGGAAGGTTTATATCGTTTTTGGGCATTGGTATATTAAGAGGGTGAAAGTTTAACAATTTACTACGTTTTATTACTTTTATTATTAAGGTTATGAAATCTACCAACATCGTAAAACTAACAACGGTATGTTTACAATAAAATTTATTTTTTACTTAGCGATATAGATATATACTTTTCGAGTTTAGATTTTTTGATGAGAAGTTTATATATTAGATATTCAATTTCCCAGAAATTGTGACATGCATAGCATTAATACTAGGAGCAAACATAAACTTGTAATGCCTGTGACTCGCTTACGCCGAGTCAGTAATTCTTTTTACGGGCAATGTATACGCTTATACAACAGGATCCCAGAAAACGTTCAAAAAGCTTCTATTGCCAAATTTTAAAAAAAAGTGAAGAAACGTTTGTGTACTAAAGGCTATTATTCGATTAACGATTTTTTAGAAGAAGTACAAGTAGTAAGTACGCCAAGTTAGTAAGTACGCTATGGGACGATGTGATCGCCGCCAGGCTATTTCATATAGAATTATTGTTAATTCGCAATTCAATTTGAAAAAGAGAGATAAAAACAATAATTTTAGTTTCTTTCGCCAGTTCTTCTTAGGTCAGAGGTTTCTTCTTTCCGAGCTGGTGGTAGACTCATGACGTTCAGTAAGAAATTGTAAAATTTTTATGTTGAATAAAATATTTTGATTTGATTTGATAATTAGTCTGTTTGTAATGTCAAAGTTACTACTTTAAACTAAATGCATATTATAAAATTATATATTACGGTACTTATAAGATAAATACAATTTACAACATTTTTGTCTATCTGTTCGGTCTATTCGTTCCGGCTCTCTGAAACGGCTGGTCTGGTATTAACGGGAATTTTTCAGGCTATATTATAAGGCTATACTGATATTATAAGGAGTCAGTTAAGATTAAGCTACTTTTTTATTTTAGATAAAAAGTACCTTAGGTCTTGTACATTTGATATTTTTATAAACCTGTTTAAAAATCTGACTAGTTTTTGTAAGTCATATTTTGTAGTTCGCCAGAAGATTCTGATTCAGAAAGAAGATATGATAATATGAGAAGATAATCTATCAATGAATGTCGTGTAGGTATTAGTGTATACATAATTAGTTTGTATAAATAATATTTTTATGTTTGTATAAATAATATTTTTATGTTTGTATAAATAATATTATTTACAGTTCCTTTATAAAAAATAACCACCTAGAAATCTAAAAATTAAAAATTTCGGCCAACATGTATATTTGGAACTAGTTAAAACAAATCTAATAGCCCCAGATTGAAGTGTTTGCAGCCAATGAAGGGGATCCATTATCAAATTAGCACGATAGTATTAAATTTTCCCATCTTGACCCATTTTGGCCGCGGCAGCCGATCTCACTGAGACTAGCCATGTGCGTAGGAGATATTATTACTACAGTTCACATTGCACTACTAGTTTGTTACTTCGTTTGGACAATTCGGACCGGTGGACCGGTGAAAGGTCTCCCCAGAATATATACCTAATACAGCTTTTCATGCTCTCTGAGACGTAGAATTAAAACTTCGTCTTTCCAACTCCGGCCTCTTACTGAGCAGAAAAATTTAGTGCAAGCTACCAAATTACAATCGCCGAGGTAACAAGTACTCGTATCAAATTATTATTGCACCGTTATACAGGTTGCTTAATAGGATGTTCTAGAAGTATAAGATATGTCGTTACAGGCCATATGTTATATATTATATTGTCTATACTAATAATATTAGAAAGAGGAAAAATTCAATTGTTCGTTTGCATGGACTCTGAAACTACTGAACCGATTTAAAATATTCTTTCACTGTTGAGTAGCTACACTATCCCCGGGTGACATAGACTCCATTATATTTTAAAAAAATTGAGGTCCTTACTAAAACTCCAATAATGTAACCCAAGGTAGCTAAATCTATGGTGGAACCCGAGGGAAGCGAGGCTGAGTCGCTGGTATAGTTAAAAAAGCGTGTGTATAGTTAAAAAATAAATAATGTTCGCATCGAAACAAACAAACGAATAAATAAATTTTAATATTAATTAATTTAAGCCTTAAAAGAAATACTGACAGCTTTGAATAAAAATGCACTGAGAATATTACCATAACTGTGAACCCGACAGAAAGGGGTCAGAAAAGCGTTCTTTGACATTCATTAATAAGTGTCGCTTAGCCATTCACGAATAACTAGGTACCTACTGCGTCAAAGCTCCTCATGCCATATGCAGGCATTGTTTTAAGTACGATAACTCTATGCAATAACCGTCTGTTTTAGATGCTTCACAAAAAATCCATTTAAAAGCTGTTTTTTGGCCTATTTTGTAGTGACTCTGCCTGCTGAGCCAGCAGTCGCGGGTTTGGGTCCAATTGGAGGCATTCATTTATATCATGAGCAAGAATTTTTGTACTTTAGTCATGGCTGTTTATTTATAATATGTATTAATTTAAGGTTTTAACTCGAAATGAATCGAATTCAGAACCTCCGAATCAGCAGCCGTACATGCTATTCA
This sequence comes from Boloria selene, assembly GCA_905231865.2. NCBI lineage: Eukaryota > Metazoa > Arthropoda > Insecta > Lepidoptera > Nymphalidae > Boloria > Boloria selene. The sequence continues at coordinate 2,016,985 of HG993132.1, forward strand.
ATAGATCACAGAGGCTAAAAGTTTAAGAGCGTAAATGACACCCAAATATATTTTAAATTAAATTTTATTAATAGATATATAGTTTTTTTTAATAAACATCAACAAAACCAATTAAAAAAAACTTTACAAACACTGACAGCATATGTCTTTACCGTCAAATAAAAAATTGAATACTATATGTACAAACATAAATTGAAATATTTAAAGGTTTTAAAATATATATTACTAATATATCGCTTATCCTATTTCCTACAAAGATATATCTTAAAATGAAAACTCGTTTAAGCAAGGCGGGGAAATATCAAAGCTTTAGAGGCTGCTTTGCGGAATATGCATGCAAATGTTCAGGGATATTAAACGTAAATGTTTAAGCGCGGGCAAAAATCCAAATTGAAACATGTGATAAAAATAAGCGGATATAATATGGGAGATGAGCTACAGTTTACTGTCTAGGTAGCAAATATATATTGGTTATTGCATTGTTGCTATTTTCGGTTTTTTGCGTAAGAATACAAACTAAAATTGGCCAAAAAATACTTGTTAAGTAAGTCGAAATATTTGTTTTTTAATTTTCTAAGAAGCAAATGAGAATAAAATTTAAAAAATCCCAGAAAAGACTTGTTAAGTCGAAATGAATATTTTGTTTTTAATTTTCTAAGAAGCTAATCCTTTCCATAGAGCGTTCATTCATGATTCCAAATTATTTGGGTCATTCATACAGCCTTCTGTATAATTTCAGACTTAATTTAATTTTATTTATTAAAATAAGCCATATATAAGCCTTAATAAACCTCTTATAAAACTTATATTTCGAAGAATCGCATAGGCTTACCTTATAATATTAGTAATAAATAGATCTTATTGTCGTATTTAGCGTTGTATTGATTGCACGGCGCGCCTCGCCATTCAACGGCGCGATTCGTTTTGACAGCCAAAGGGACGTTGATTTACCGACAAAGCTTTGTTGTTGACTCAAACTTTGTACAGAAAGCACAACGTATAAATCTAAAGTAAGTGGAGGATAACAACCGAAAAAAAGAATTAACTATAGTTTTTTTTAAATACGTACTTACGCAATAATGATAATTTATTTAGGCACTGTGTGGTATCTGTAGTAAATTTGTAAAATTATTAAATAATTTGTATTAAAACATAGCGTTATAATCCTTTTTTATTTGTATTTAAGACGTTTAACATTATATTCATCATCTTTAAAAATATGTTGGGACATTATTACACACAGCGCTACCTAGTTCCGTGTTAAGTTACAAAGCTTGTGTAACGGATATCAGATAGTTTATATTTATACGCTTAATTACATACATATGTATTATAAATATAAACCACCCATGACAGTACAAACATCCAAGTTTAAGAAATGAATGCCCACAGCGGGACTCGATCCCAGGACCGCTGGCGCAACACGTAAAACTATAATACAAGCTGAGCCAAACGTGTCGTCGAATTAATGGCATCTTATTATATCATTCTCATTCCAATTTAATGTCTATTTTTCATCCGTCAATATCAAATACACGTATATAGTAACTATAAAAAATACGTTATTGAATAAACCTTATTACACCATCACGGAATACTTAGTAGATGTAAATGTGTGGGATTAATGTCTGGTTGTGTCTCACGTAGGATAAATAGATAAATATTGTAATGCAATATTGTTACCTTTTTTTGTTTGAAAAGAGCAACTGTTGAGTTTCTCGCCGGCTCTTCTCAGCAGAACAGCTTTTCGAGCCGGTGGTAGTTTACTCACAGAGTTACAGACTGACATTTAATTTTAATAATGTAAAAATGACGATTCAAAAGACCTTGTAAAAGTCTATTTGAATAAAGAATATTTTGATTTTATATAAATTATAAAAAACATATATTAAATGCCTTGAAAACTTGATTTACGGCTTATATAACCCACAAAGGCTTGTACACTTCGCGTTCATTCAGTCGGTTATCGGGCTTTGACTGTTGGCGCGTTATTCCGAGATAGCGCGTATTGTGATTCAAATTTGCATTGTATTGAAAAAAATAATAAATTATATTTATGATCGTACAGATATCTGTTTCTATATCTATAAAACATTAATTAAACCCTTTCTGTTTTATTTAATGTATATACGTAGATGAGTTTGTTCGTTGGTTATTGTTTGGAAATTTATTTTAGGGATGTTAGTATAGGGGTAGACGTCGTAGTAGTTGTAAAAGTTAAGCTTGTCAACAATTTGCGTTTTATTTCTTTTGTTCTCGTCTTTCTATTTTGTGAAAGTATTTTCAAATGGATGTACTGTTTTAAACTTAATCAAAAACTAGCGACTCGCCCTCGCTTCGCTTGGGCTGTTCCCTAGATTTAGCACGGGTTCCCCTAGTTATACATATAAACCTTCCTCTTGAATCACTCTATCTATTAAATAAAATCGCATCAAAATCCGTTGCGTAGTTTTAAAGATCAAGCCTACATATTTATTTTATACTACGAGTATGTAGTGATAGAAAAGTAGTTACTTTAACGCAATAGTATAAAGATATTCAGCCCTTTTTAACTATCTAAGGTTGTAGCGAGATCAAGCCATAGTCCATCACATTGGCCAAGTGCAGGTTATCTGGCTGCACATGTCAGTTTAAAATTTCATAGGTTCTCTCAGATATGCAGATTTCCACGCAATGCTTTATTTCACCGTAAGATAAATGTGAATTTTCACAATTAAAATTATTTTAATAAGAATCAAGCGACCCAAAGTGTGTGTTCTAGTTATTAATAATATTCACCTGTTTATTTTTCACAAACGCCTATTATCAAGAAGGCAGAAGATACAATGTAAGCAAAATCAATGTGATTTACATAGTTTATTGATAAAAAATAAATATTTTGTAAAAATACGTGATTAAAAGTAACCTCAGTGCTACGGCAACATGAGTCCCGATGTAATGCAAGCCACAATACCCTCTTCGGTTCGCCGCAGTCTGGGCATACGAAATAAACTTCTATTTCTACTGTTGCATGAGTACAAGAAAACTTTGTTAAGAATAATATTTTCTAAAGCTAAAGAATATTTCTGAGTGACAATCACTTACCACACAAAATAGGTACATACAAAAATCAGTTTTTCTAAGCTTACTTAAAGGTCGAAAGAAATAATTAATTTATACATAATATAATAAAATTTTAAAGGTGTCAAATTCGTACATTATTTATTTTTGGAAACTTTAATTAATATTTCCACATAAAATAAATAAAATTTTAAAGTTTTATTAAGGAATACACCTTGATAGCAAAAAGATAATAAGAAAATTGTAATAAACTAAGCTTTTTACACGCTTTTTATTAGCTTCACCTGTATGTTTGTATGTTTGTTTGTAACCGACTTCTTTGGGCGCGATTTTGACCCACTTTAAACGGCCACATTTCGTTCAAACTTTGTAGATTTATTGAGGACCGATGACAATACACTAAATTGATAAAATTATTCCATTTTTCAATTTGCAAAATATGATTTTTGCTAGAAAAAGTAGAAAATAAATAATAGTTTAAAAAAACTAAAAAACACGCTTTTTATAGAAAACCGAACTAAAAAATAGAAAATAAAATTTTATTTTAAAAAAAGCGTGGGGTGCTTTTTAAGATATTATCGAAATGATAATGACACCATGCACCCCACGCTTTTTTTAAAATAAAATTTTATTTTCTATTTTTTAGTTCGGTTTTCTATAAAAAGCGTGTTTTTTAGTTTTTTTAAACTATTATTTATTTTCTACTTTTTCTAGCAAAAATCATATTTTGTTGTTTCAGTATCTTTAAAAAAATATTCAAAAATAAATGTTGTTAAGTTAATAGACTGTTTTATAACCTATTTCAAAAACGAAGTACGTGCTCAATTCACGTGTAAAATTTTACGTATGAAGAAAACTAAAAGTTCCCATATAAGGTCCCATATAGAATACCCATATAGGGTTTATGTGACATTTTCACATTTTTAATAAACGCGGCAAGAGAGCAAAGCTGCGGCTACAAGCAAGTATGTACTCCATATATTTTTAATGGTATCAATAGCTATGCATCGGAGCATAGCCTAGATTGATTCACTGCGGGAGGACGTGTTAAATATTTTAGACACGCCACTGTACTGCGGTTCAATTTCTAAGCACGTTGCAATATAAATAAAAAATAAGCGAGTTCGGGGTGACAGTTTGCGGCACGTGGATTTTATGATACGGTTCAGTCTAGAAATCAGTTGTATTCAAAAAGATACATCTTTACATGTTTTGTCTCTCTCTCTTTGTCTTCAACTTCGTCGTCTTCGTCTTTTAACGTCCCACTGCTGGGCACGGGCCTCCATCAGTACGAGGGAGATCAGGCTCCACCGCGCTGGCCTAGTGCGTGTTGGCGGACTTCACATGTTTTACGAAAATTTGCTAGGTTTTCTCAGACATACAGTTTTCCTCTCGATGTTTTTCTTCACCGTAAGACAAGTGGTAATCATGTTGGTAATGATTCGCACATGAAAATATTAGAGGTGCGAGACCCGGATTTGAACCTGCATCACTAATTGGTTATCCAAGTGAGCGCGTTACTGCTGGGCTACCAATTCTATGAATGGTAGTAGAAAATCTGAATGACTATAGAATGGTCAGGTTTTAAGTAGCTAAGGACGCACCCGAGTAAAGCCAGGGTAAGTCTATAGTTTTGAATTAAGTTGCGAATGGTATCGCAGTGATGATTCACGATAATGTTTGGTATCATATTAGAGTCAATAGGCCTCCCATAGGTATTGTCATGTTTAGTAGTGTTGTCATCAACTGCAAATTATTGCTGCTTATATAAAGCTTGCCTATATGAATATTTGACATTACAAATGAAGCTATCGTTTCTCATTTTCAGTGGATTACTTTAATTTTTAATTTCCGACGTTTCGAGTTTGAGTTTCCCTTTTCTATAATTACTATAAAGAGGACACGTCGGGAACTTAAAATCAAAATAAATCTATGAAAACCCATTTATAACATTTAATTATTATTATTATTAAGTTAAAGAGCTAAACAGATATCTAATCAATTAAATACCAAGTAAGCCAACATTTTTTGTACTAAACCAATTCGAAATTGATTCATGCAGATTGTGTTGAGTCACAGCCTCGAACTCTCGCTTCTACCAACAAATAGTTGCGAATAATTCTCAATTAAACAAGAGACGTTGTACTTTCAAAGTAACAATGTGGATAGGAAAAGGCGAGTCAACTGAATAAACCATACGTTCCCTCGCGAGTAGATGTAGTTAATTAAACTTATGTGCACACAAAAGCGACATTGTAATATATCTTTCAGATAACTTTGTATAGTTACATCTATTGTCAACTAAGAATACCATTTCAATAATCACCGCATATAAATTCTATAATTTATACTACAGACACTACTGTCTGCTTGTAATTTCAATTACACAGCTTTTCACTAAATACATATTATGATAGTATATACGGTATTTATATCAAAAAACAAATTTTGTAATTATTGTCTATCTGTTAGTTCCGGTTAATCTGAAATAGCTGGACCGATTTTGACGGGAATTAAACTATATTATAATATTATAAAAACTTAGGCTACTTTTAATTTTAATCTATAATTTAAACCGTTTAATTCTATACTAGGTATATGACAAAAGGTTTGGCGCAGTTTGTAGTCACTAGACTTTCTTGCACCAGCGGTCGCGGGTTGAGTCCCGCTGGGGGCATTCATTTGTTAAACTCGGATGTTTGTACTAGATAGATGGTGCTATTTCCAAACATAATTATTTACATATTTCTATTTTTATCGTATAAAACAAAGCCTTTTCCCTTTGTCTGTCTGTCCCTATGTATGCTTAGATCTTTAAAACTACGCAAATGATTTTGATACAACGGATAAAGAAAGGAACCCGCGGCTTCGCCCGTGCTAATTCTTTAATAATTAATTTCTGAAAAAGAATACACTTTTATAATGATAATATGCGTCTATTTACTCTCTAAATGTATTAATAACAAATTTTATAACATTTTTCCTTTAAAAAAATCAGAGACAGTTATTTTTTAATATAAAAACGTATTCCCAAGAAATATCCTATAATCGCAGCGAGCTATGGAAAGGTTAGATACCTTTTGTGTTCCGTTGCCCCTATTATGATGGAATCTCATGAAAACTTGGGCATTTTGCTTTTTGGCTAATGCATTACTCGCGTTTTACAAAGGAAACAAAAAGTTCTTATATTTCTTACAGCGTTCAGGGAATTCTATTTAATAAAATAATAATCGTGAAAACTTTTTAATTTATTTAACGTTTTACTTTATTGAAAATATTGATGATGTTCGTGTTATGTATAATATAATGATAACTTATATCTTATCTGCTTCACCTAAGCATACTTCTAATAATTTTTGATTTTTAAAATAATCCAGGCATTTTAATGTGATAGAATTACTAATATACAAACAACACAGGTACATACTTTCACTATATAATAGTGGTTCCTGGTTTTTTTCGCGTATTTATTATTGTTTGTCCATTCGTCTGTCTGTCTGTAAGAAAAAAATATTGATGAAATTTGGTAATATAATAGCTAGTTATTCTGGTCTACATATGAGACACCTTTTAATGCAGGAGAAGATCTCATTTTTGAGTAATCAATATAGTCACAATCTACCTAGAGACAAACTCGAACGAAGTTAGGTTGAGTCGCTTGTATTTCAATAAGATTCTATTATAAAGATATTGAGCTAAGGAAAAATACTTTCTTCTTATACTTCGCAATTACATGAATATAAGCGTTAATTAGTCAAAATAAAGTGCCTTAGTACAAATATTAAATTCACAATTGTTTCGCGACTTTACAGTCTATTATTTAGCGAACAGCTGACTATGTAGTAAAATGTACGTCACTGCGTGAGTTGCGAATTAACTGTTGGAAGTTATTACGCAAAAGTTTAGATTGGCTTCATTTATTTCTATATTAATATGATACTAGTTATAGGTCGTTATTTTACACTAAATATCATCATTAGCCCTTTTTTTAACGTCCCACTGCTGGATACGTGCCTCTCTTGGTACGAAGGCGATCAGGCCATAATCCACCGCACTAGTCTAGTGTGCGTGTTGGCGGACATCACATGTCTTTCGAAAACTTGCTAGGTTTTCTCAGACATGTAGGTGGGCTACCACTGTCTACACTACATAGTAGTAAGTTAGTTTTCTTACCTATGACATACAGGTCATACCATTACTCTGATTGAAGAGCTTAAATAAATTTGGAACAACTTAGCTGTCCCAATGTACTTACCTAAAATAAAATTTGACTGTTTTATAATGTTTTATTCGAGTAAGTAATGGTCTTTCAGGTCCTTCTCGAAAATTTCCATGCTTGATTTAAGAGCTATGCAAAGTCGTCTTTACATTTTTAATGATGTAAATAGTTAATGGCGTCCAACGGGGCTTCGACAGAGGGTCCTTAATAAGCACTTTAAGTTATTAGTTATTTAGTATACTTTTGGTAATATTATTACTATAAGTATATGACAGTCCCTATAATTTGAAATGTAAAGAAATTATTATTTTTAGGTGTATTTGCTTTTCTTTATCATCCCACTACTAGCCACCTGACTTCAATAAGGAGGGCTCAGGTCATAAAACACGCTAGCCAAATGCGGACTTTCACACGTCTTTCGAAAACTTGCTAAGTTCCATCAGGCATGAAGACTTCCTCACGATGTTTTCCTACACGGTAACACAAATCCTGTAGATGATTGCACTTACACAACCACTTGTGTACTATATATCCCTCTTGGGTATAGGCTAATTTTCGTTATATTGTTCGTCGTGGCTTAAAACGTTTAGAAGATACCGTACAAGACAAAACTATGCTAACACATCTTACGTTCCATTACACGCATGATAGTCCGAAGGTTATATTTTAAGAAATTATATTTTTGTTTAAGAGACTCTCGTTAGAAGTTTAAATACTTGTTGCTCTAAATTTTCCTTTTAACACTGAAAAAGCGTCATGTTTCCACAAAGAAGCAAAAAGCATTTAATTAAAAGTTTTATTATTTGTTTTCTTATTTGCGATAAACTAATGAAAAGACTTTATACCTGTTTACAAGTTATTGGTGTTTAAATATGCTAAACTTGAGTTAAATAATTTATTTCTTACTAGTGACTGACCCACGCTCCTCTTAGTTTCGTTACTAGGTACTTTATAACATTTAGTATATTATATTATGTAATATTTATCGCAGTAAAAGGTATCCTATATTCAGGATAACCAGCTATCATCATACCAAATTTTATCAAAATCGGTCCAGTTTTCACGTGATGTGGTCTCAGACAGAAAAAATTTCTAAAATATGGGACAGCGTATCGATACTTAATCCCCCTCGTACTGAGGGAGGCCCGTGCCCAGCAGTGAGACGTTAAAAAAAAGGGCTGATGATGATGATGATGTATCGATACTCATACTCGTCATTATTATTTTCTCTCTTAGGTTCTCCAAGTTAATATAAAGGATGCTTTTTATTGCAGAAAAATATCTCATAAAGAATCTATACTAACCCTTTAAAACAGATCTAGGGATGAGCCCGAGCGGAGCGAGGACGAGTCGCTAGTCTTTACTAATATTATAAAGCTGAAGAGTTTGTTTGTTTATTTGCTTGGATAGTCCACTTATCGAGGAAAGCTATAGACTATATTTAATGTAATTTACATCACGCTACGACCAAGAGAACCGGAGCATCAATGATAAATGTTGCAAAAACGGGAAGGGCTTAAATCTGCAAGGTATCATACCGCGCGACCCAGAAAGTATTTGGTTTCCGATCTTTAGAACGCATGCGAAGCCGCGGGAAATGCTAGTATTAAATAAAAGTAAAACTTAGTTTATATTAAACTATTGCGAAATAGGGTCGAATGCTAAAACACTGGTAGACCATAAAACGATTTTCTTTTACACATAAACAAGGGTGGGCCTCACGTCTAAAAGATTGCTACCCTCGCCAAGAAATATTGTCACACTCATTGGGTGTGCTCTCGTAAATAGTATCTTTAGACGTGAAATAAATGTTTACACGAATTTTGTTATACATTCAATATTATTTAGTAACACCTGGGAACAAAAGTTCGATGAATTTGGTATGCGTATGATACTGTCATAACTATTTATACCTAAATATACGTACCTATGTATTATGTGTACGTAAAAGTGTGTGATTTTGTATTCGCTTGGGCTATTAGTTATTTTTAGGACACATGTTTTTGTGTTTACACACAAAAACATGTGTCCTAAAAATCAACCAATGTATCTTTATATATATAATTCTACTGTACGTGTGTATGTCACTGAACTCCTCCTAAACGGCTGGACCTATTTTGATGAAATGTTTTGTGTGTGTTCGAGTGTATTCGAGAATGGTTTAGATTCACAATTCGGTCCACTAGATAATGTATTTTTTATATTATTTAGTTATTTATACATTTGCACAATAAATGACATATTCAATTATAAATAAGTCGTTGCTAGGCAACGCTGTTTTGCGCATGCATACTAAAACATTTCACCGGGAGAAAAAGTTTATAAAAATTTTCTATATGTACAGGACAACGTCTGTAGGGTCCGCTAGTCTGTTATAAAATTTCGGTGTATTTGTTTGTTTTTGCTCCTACTAAACGTCTTGACCGTTCGATTGCTCTCAGCCATCAAATGTTCACCAAAATTCGTAAAATCGACGGCCCTGGTACTTGGCGAGTTTGTCGAGATCCAGGTTCTCTAAATTTTCCAACGAATTGAGGTCTGTGCCAGCTCATACATGATATTTTACTTCTGGTTGGTGTTATATATGTGTAAATATAGATGTTTAGAAGTTGAGATAGATAGCTGTTACTCAATTACGCCAGAACGGCTGAATTGATATGGATGGAATTTGGCACAAAGATAGATTGTTATCTGAAATAACACATAAGCTATATATTCATCCCGGAATAATCTACAGTTTTCTGATTTGTTTTTGTTTTTCACTGAGACCAACCCAAGCGTAGTGAGCGAGAGCCTTATAACAATATTTAAATGTTACTATATATTATGTATATATGCTGTATCTTTACTTCTATTTAATAATAATAACAATTTATTTCAAAATAATTTTAATAGAGTATACTGATAATATTTTTATTAGGCAATGATTACCATTTTATTGTCAACCCTACAAAAACATTCACACAAATTATTGACGCTGACATGTAGTGAAATTCAACCAGTGATGCATTCAGCATTCACGAGGTCATAAATTCCCGCGGCTCGCCCACTAATATATCTCCCTGAGCCCAACCGATGTTGTGAATGCATAATAGAAAGAAATTTTCGAAATGTAGTCCATTTGTTTATTTAAAATATCCATTTTGAAAAATTACGTGTATTTGCTTTTCGATTTATTGCTTTGGGGCATGTTTATGTGTTATTTATTATATGTATCACTACATCTCGTAGTATAAAATAAAGTCGCCTCGCTGTCTGTCTGTCCCTATGTATGCTTAGATCTTTAAAGCTACGCAACGGATTTTAATGCGGTTTTTTATAGATAGGGTGATTCAAGAGGAAGGTTTATATGTATAATATATGTATAACTAGCGAAACCCGCGGCTTCGCTCGCGCTAAATCTAGGGACAAACCCGAGCGAAGCGAGTGCGAGTCGCTAGCAGTTACTATAACGTATTGTATAATATTATTTTATAAAGGTTTTCTAATATTATTCTATATAGGTTTTGTTTTGTTTGTTTCTATGTAGAGAATAATTTATTGAAATATTAAACAATTTTGCCGCATAGGGTAGGTACCCTATTACTAAGTTACTCAGGCTATTTTAATTTATTACAGATTTATAAAAAGATGACTGAATTCTATCCTGTATTATTATGTCTACGTGTGATGTGTGTATGTGTGCGTGTGTATACGTTTATATTTGTATGAATGTGTGCAGTGTGTGCGTGTGAAAACTAAATAAAAACCAAAAAAGAAACTTAAGCACACCAAGTTCTAATAAAATGTGAAAATGATATTACTAAAATATATCAGGAAAAAATGTAGAGTTAGAAATAAATAAATATCGAAACCCATTCGCTATTTATAATTTCAAAGTTTCATCGTAAATCGAAACACCAGTGAATCTGTTATTTACGACGTTGTAACGAATAAGTAACGACATACTATCTCTCGCTATAGTTTATTTTATATGTAAAATATACATGTAAGTATATCATACGCGCCTCGTCGATCTAATAGGTAATATGTTTGGCTGCAAATCATAAGATCCGAAAACCGAGGGTTTGAATCATTTACCTAAGATTCTTGAATCAATTACATTGTACCATATTTATTAAAAAAATACCATATTTATTAATAAAATACTATATTTATTAATTTATTTATCAGACGTAAATAGAAATAATTGTAAATTACGAACGAACGTACGTACGAGAACAGCTAAGGACATATTGTTGACGTTATAGGCCTTTTCAGTAATATTATCTCGATAAATACATGTATTTTGCACTTTTTTAACGTCCCATGGGCATCCACACCCCTTCAACACTAGAAGTAGCCGGCCATAGTCCACTCAGATGTAACACATGAAAATACCTTGGTTGAACCCACTTCACTCCCACTGGGACTACCACTGGATCAAAAAACAACCATCGTATTTTCACAATTTCTATAATATTTTATAAGAAAGGGTTCATGTAAAAAAAATCCTTCGAGCCGGATTTGAACCAGCGACCTATGGATGACTATTTACCAGCTACAGTCCACCGCTCTACCAACTGAGCTATCGAAGGTGTGACGAGAAATTCAACTAAAAAGTACACTATCGACCGTTACGTATACGATACCGTTATGTAACAAATGTGAGCGAGAACGAGTAGAGATAAGAAATTGCATCTCGTAATACCTACTTAAAATACAAAGTTTCTTTATGATTTTAGTATAAAAATAACAATAATAATTGTTATAAAACTATTCGACGACACGATTGACTCAGTTTGTAGTGAACCTACTTGTTGTGCCATCGGTCGCGGGTTTAAGTCGCTGGGGACATTAATTTTTGAGCTCGAATGTTTGTATTCCATTCATGGGTGTTTCTGTATATATTTACAATATGTATGTATTTAAAGTAATATATGTGAAGTGTATCAAGTATGGTATCCATAACACAAGTAACGTAGCTTACTATGGAACTAGGTGCTGTGATAGGTGTTAATGTTCCTGTAAAATATTTGAGCCTAGAGGAGTTGCTCTTATTTTACTTAAATTAGTCTATATGAAGCTTTCTTCATACAAATACCATACAAACTCGTCCAGCTGACAACATAAGTTGTAACAAACATACATACGCACGCACGCACTTTTAAATAGTGCGGTTAACACGTAGTGGTCTCTGATTTGATAAGAAAGTTATTAAATAATATCAATTATAACCTTTATTGCGAGTAATTACTGAATATTTTGAACTTATCAACTATATTTATTGTTTTTTTTATTGATTTAATCGAGACATTTTTATCATTTAATAATTAAAATTATTTTTTATTATTAATACCAGCTAGTTTTAAAAAGACCGGAACCCAAATTCTTACTAAGTCGCCTCGCAGAACTAGCGCCCGCCCTTCCCGTTTTGCAACATTTTTTATTGTTGTTCTGCTTCTATTGGTCGTACCGTGATGTAATATAGCCCCTAGCCTTCCTTGATAAACGGACTATCCTACACAAAAACAATTTTTCAAATCAAACCAGTAGTTCATGAGATTAGCGCGTTCAACCAAACAAACAAACAAACAAACAAACTCTTCAGCTTTCTAATATTAGTATAGATTTAATTTATTTTTAATTGGTAATGCTAGTCAAACTATTTTGTTGTTACTGCTGCACTACGATACAAAGCGCGTCGTATTTAATTCACATTTAAGCCGCCTATTACATGATATTATGTAAATCGGACTACTAGTATTATTATGTAAAGAGTGAATTTAATTGAACATTTACATAGTGACGGCATGTTTGGTGCAGTTTGTAGTGTCCTACTGTCTTGCGCCAGCGGTCGTGGGTTCGAGTCCCGCTGGGGGCGTTCATTTGTTAAACTCGGATGATTGTACTCCAGTCATGGGTGTTTAAATTTATAATATGTATGGATCTAAACTAATATAATATTATGTAGTATATCAACTATCTTATTGTTAAGTTAGCATGATTTTCCAATTTATTATTTTCATATTTAGTATATTTGAATATTTTTTATTGTTAAAGTGTCCAAAGTGGACGCAGCTTGCTCAAGCCAGTGTACCCGTTTTCGGCCGTATTTTCATCCCTCTGGGAAAACTATAAATATTGATCCTACAATTCCGAGAATCGACATTTCTTAGGAAATTTCCTCCTCGTTTTGAATCATTCTACAGATTTGAAAAATCTTTAATAGTTTTTGAGATGTTTGCAAAAATCTAAATCCCCTTTTTTTAGTTAATTGTTACTAAGTTTTGTAATTTATGCAAGCGGAACTTCATTTTTTTTAACCGACTTCCGCAGGAGAGGAGGTTATCAATTTGATCGGTATGTATTTTTTTAAATATGTACATCGATTACTCTGTGAGTTTTGATCCGATTTACGTGATTCTTCCTTTGTTTGATGGGAAATAGCTGCCATATGGTCCCATAAAATTTTTAAATAGTTAAAACTACTGGGCCAAGTTTTAATTGTATGAAATTTTTTTTTTTTTTACTGACTACATTTTTATCAAAAATCATCTAGATGCCATTCCGTATCGAATGACACCTCAATCATAATTTTCGGAGACTGCTGAAAAAAGTTGATCCAAAGGCACTTGTTGACTAGACTATTACATAGTACAATTAATTTAGTAATTTTTGTACATAATATTGTACAAAATACCTAGATTCTTTATATAAATGTGCAAACAGGTCCCATATAGAAAAACGCACGCAGTTTTCCAATCAATTCTGGGGTAATTTGATAGAATGCTTTAAGTGGGCTTCAAGCATCAGGTACGTTAGAGTTAACTTTGTTGGTATCGGTGCCGAGCTCAGGCCAATAGGTTTATAATACTTGTGTGGTACAAAGGAAATTTTGATACCATAAATGAGGGTTTTTGGATAGTTATTTTCTTTTTACTTGGATACTGTTTATGTTCTTGTATGAATGGCGATGAACAGAAATATTGGTTTCTTTATACGAATGAGTACGTTTATGTTATTACGTAGTTTTTAATAACTTATCGCCTTAATACTTTCTTAGGTTTACACGAATATGTTACATAATAAAGGAAACTCTTTTTTCGGATTTTGTTACGGATTTATTATGATTTTTAGTTCCCGACGTTTCGAATGCTTTATGGTCACGGGAGAGACCATGATTGTCGAGACCGTCGGGAACCAAAAAACATAGTAAATCCGCGATAAAATCCGAAAAGGTAGTTTCATTACCTTATTGCCTTTTTAAGCCTTCGTGTACTAAATACCTTCTGTGCAAGGTGGAGTTCGACATACTCTAGATATTAAAACTTGTAATTGTATATAAAATATAAAACCTACCGTGTTTTCTTTATAATAGAATATATTATAAATTATAAGCGGCAGCGGGTTCGACTACTGGAGCAATTTATTTGTGTGATGGACACGAAAGTTTGTACCTACTAAACTACTTTTTTAGTCTTCCTGTGACCGCGTCTGGTGCAACCCAGTTGAAACGTAGGGAATAAAATTTTATTTATGTTTATAAAATTAAAAAATATGTAATGTATCAATAGTATCTGGTATCCATAATACAAGCCTTACCATAGAACTAGCTGGTGCTGTTAGTTAATGTAAGTAATAATAATAATGTTCTCCGACCGATTCCGGCCACGGCGGCCAATCTCATTAAGACTGGTCAACTGCGCAGGAGATATTATAGTGCACAAGTGTACGCGCAGCACAAGTGCACTCTCTATTCCTATCACTCTCATATTCTGGTGGATCGACTGTTCGACACGACCAGTGAGAGCGGCGGCGCAGGACCGTCGGCTTTTCATGCTCTCTGAAGCACGGGGGTGACACACCGCCAACTTCCCAACTCCGGGCTGTTACTGAGGCTTACTAAACAAAAAGAGTCAATGACTATAATACTAACCTTGGCCCGACCTGGGACTTGAACCCAGGATCTCTCGATGTATGACCGTAAATATTAGCCACTACACCATCGAGGCAATGTAAGTAGTACTAATATGAAACCTGGTAAGTAAAATCCAAGAACGTGTTTACATTCAAATCAGTAAGATTTACGCAACAACATTAATTCACGTTTACCACTCACGTGGTATAAGAGAGAGAAAGTAAAAGGCGCATACGCAAGGCAAAAAAGTATATTGACTAAACGGCTTCACCGTCATACCTTCGATAGCTCAGTTGGTAGAGCGGTGGACTGTAGTTGGTTAATAGTAATCCATAGGTCGCTGGTTCAAATCCGGCTCGAAGGAATTTTTTGTATTTTTTTATTTTTTCTACGAATATTAATTTTAAGAAAAAAAAATTTATATAATTTAATTAAGAAATAACATTAAGATCCAAATATCCGTTAAAAAGAATATTTTAGAGCAAAATGTGTAGGTTTATAAAATTTCGATTTTTTTCCTATAAATTAATGCGAGTTCAAAAATCAAAATAAATAACATAATTATTTTATAATTATTAACGCTTACAAGCTCTTCTTAGTCGTTATCAAAATATAAACATAATCTATACATGATATTACATATAAATAAAATTGAAGTGTGTTTTTAAACGGTTTTATTTAGCTCACCCCGTTTGTTTTATTATTTATTCTTGGGTCAAATTTAGTAATTCAAATTTCACCCTCTTCCTGTCAACCGATTAATCTGAAATTTTGTATACACTTTGGATTTTGGTGACAATACAATTATGTTTACTCATTATCATTATAAATTCAAGATGGCGGCCGCTACAAAATGGCGGATAATTTATGTTTTATTAATCCCATCAATATGGGTATCAAATGAAAGGGCTCAACAAGCAGAATACAATATACTATAAAAATTGAAATCCAAGATGGCGGCCGCTACAAAATGGCGGATAACGTAGGTTTTTTAGCACTAAATGAATTAAACAGAATGCGAAATAAAAACTAAAAACTAGAAAATAAAAATAGGTAAAAAAACTTTTTAAGGGCTCAACAAACAGAATAGACAATATACTATAAAAAAATTGAAATCCAAGATGGCGGCCGCTACAAAATGGCGGATAACGTAGGTTTTTTAGCACTAAATGAATTAAACAGAATGCGAAATAAAAACTAAAAACTAGAAAATAAAAATAGGTAAAAAAGCTTTTTAAGTTAAACGGTTTTATGTTAAACATACATTGCAATGTTTAAGATAAATGTACTAAAAACCAAAAAATAATAAAATAGATACAGTCGTGGGAATTATAAACATATGCATAGACTAGACTAAAATAAAACCGTGGGGCACGTCAATTGTCTACAAATTATCGACTTAATGTGCGATAGAAGAATCGATTGACGTGCCCCACGGTTTTATTTTAGTCTAGTCTATGCATATGTTTATAATTCCCACGACTGTATCTATTTTATTATTTTTTGGTTTTTAGTACATTTATCTTAAACATTGCAATGTATGTTTAACATAAAACCGTTTAACTTAAAAAGCTTTTTTACCTATTTTTATTAATTTCAAATTAGCAGCTTTTGACTGATGCACATGAAAGTATATTATACGGTACTAATATTAAAAAAAATCATTTTTTAAATTTTAGTCTGACAGTCTGTCTGTTCGACTAATATTTAAAACGGCTGGACGGATTTTGACGGGATTTGATGGGAATGTTATAAGGTGTAACTTGGGCTACTTTTTAACCGACTTCAAAAAAAGATGAGGTTATATTTTTGAACATTTTATTAATTTAACAAGCGGAACCCGTGACTGGAACCTAAAAAGAATAATAAATACTCTCACTTCCGCGACACTAGTTCCAATATACCGACTACTTTTTCACGCCTAAAGAAGTTTTACTTCAAAAAGATTTTTATTGCTTTATTATTTCAATGGAATATTATGTTATCAAATTTGTATTGACATGTATCTATTTTGTGAGCATATTGAGTAGGTCTAAGAATCGGCCAACATCTATTTTTCATCCCCCTAAATGTTTAGGGTAGTCCACCCCTAAATTTTTTTTTTATTTTTTAGACATTTTTTTTCCTACAGATCAACCCAATGAGGTTGATTAGCAATTAAAAAAATGAACGCGGGTGAAGCCGCGGGTACAGCTAGTAAAATATATACTTTACAGTATTTTTCTTCATGTATAACTGTATATGCTATGTAAAAAAATAGATATTGTCTATGCATATAATATTGCTTTTTCTTCTTATCATTAAAATATGTTAGGTTTTTTAGTTGTTCTGAATATCTTATACCTTACGCCATATTCACACGGACGTACTTCGTACTGAACTTCTCTAATTAGTATTGTATTGTTTCTCGCGTTAATTAAACTTCGCCTACGCAGTTCATATGACATTACACATCATTGGATTTGGAAAGTGATAAGATTGCTGTTTGTTTTTACATGTCATGTCTTATTATTTACTTATATACTAATGAATAACCCTTGCTCTGCTCAGATTGATCCCTAGATATGTTTGTAAGTATTTCTTAAGAAAGAAGAATATACTTTCCAGTATTAAAAGTTTCCTAGATGTTGACCCAGATAATTATATTATACCAATTTTTTTCAAAATCTTTCTAGTGGTTTTTCTCGTTATAAGGTCACAGACAAACAGACAGACAAAACCATAGATTGATAAAAATGAATTGAAAAAATATTGGACTTAATCTATAGTTAGTGAAGTAGGTACAATACTTTCTTAGGCTTAATGTAAGCACTGTAAATACGAGTACCCTTTCGGATTTTTTCGTGGATTTATATTGCTATTTTTTGTTCTCGACGTTTCGAATCACATATGTAGCAATCATGATCATGGGAGAGACTAAGGTATTAGACGCCGCAAAGGTTATAATGTATTGTTACTGACAATGGGTCATACCATATCAAAGAGGATGTTAAGTTCCATTGTAAATACTTTTAATATTAAGTTTTATAATTAAATACTCAAGTATTATTTATTATCAGATTTTTTCAAAATCATGGCCTCATTGAATCAATTCCATAAAATCAACAAATCGGCGCGAAAGATAGTAGTTTTAAATAGAGTTCATAGATTTAATCACACACAAATAAGGGACTATTAAATTGAATAAAAAGGGTCAGAACCCAGGACCATCAAATGTGATACCGTACATATTAGCTACTGTACCACTGAGTTAAGTAAGATGGGATGATATTCAATCTTCTGCATATTGTCCTCCTGACAGATTTATCGGTAGCAGTCCACATCATTAAGTCAGTCAGTTACACGAAGGAGATTACAATAAATCAGTATGTTATACCGGTGCACTCATTATTTTTTCTCAACTTCAAAGAAAAGGTATTTCATTCAGCTGAAATTTTTTATTAATATCTTTAATAATAATATTCTTTTTCATATTTTTTTGACTCGCTCTCGCTCCGCTAGGGCTCGTTTTAGTGCGAGCGAAGCCGCGAGTTCCGCTAGTAAATGTACTTGTCAAATTATATGCTAAAACCTTCCTTAAGAACCACTCTATCCCTTGGTGAAAACAACATGAAAATCGGTGCAGTAGTTATTGAATTCATCCCGAACAGACAGACGGATATACGTTGCGGAGGACTTTGTTTTATAATATGTAGCGATAAAAACATGTATTTCGATCGGAACATTTTTATAGGTGACTTCGACAAAATTTATATATTATGTATTTACATTATTTTATTGAGAACATTAACTCGTCAATATCTACAAAAAAAGAAAATCAGTTTACTTTTTCTGTTAAGTCTTCGCCTATATAGATCTTCATTTTCCGATAAACGCTGATAACTTCAGCATCACTTGTCTCCAATATTGGTAATAATGGTGTTAGTGCCAGAAATTAATTAATTAATCTGTCTAATGCGTAGATTGCTCATCGACTGGTTAGATTATATTAATTACTTCGGTCTAGACTTATACGTTTATATAAAATACTAGCATGTCTCGCACGCTTTCTAAAGAACGGAAACCTAATTCAATGGTATCAGGTCATAGACAGCCAGACCAACAGACAACTGTATTAATAATAATTATCACTATTTCAATAGATTTTTTTCCAAAAAATATTTTATGTTTACAGATTTTTTTATTACAGTTAAATATAGCTTACCTTATACATGTGCCACGAAGGCTAGTCTCAAATAGATAATTCTTTTATTTAATCTATATCTCTGAAATGGCTGGACCGATTATGATTGGACTTTCATTCGCAGATAGCTTATGTTATAAGGCGTAACTTAGGCTACTTTTAACTGACTTCAAAAAAGGAGGAGGTAGAAATTTTATTTATTATAACTAGCGGAACCCATGGCTTCACTGGTGCTAAACCTAGTAGTACCAAAATAGTAGGTACGTAGTAACGTAGTACTAAAATAAATAAAAAAGCTCTGTATACTTTTTGGCCTATAGACTGCGAAATATCACGACGACCGAGGCGTGAGTGTGATACTAATGTGAAAATAAATTATTGTAGTAGTAGCTTATGTTACTTCAAAATTATATATACCATAAATTCTTAAATCCTATTTTCATGTCTGACTTGAAAATGTTCCCTAAGGCATGAAGACGAATAAGTGTGAAACGTTTGAATAAACTTTCGAAGACTTTCGCCATTTTCTAAAGTATGCACACGAGGCTCTTGAGACCGCGATTGTGACTTACAGATACGGATGCTGTAATATAAGAAATATTGTGATTTAACGACATAACTTAGCCGGTTACTTCTGGTCTCGCAAAGCTTGATAAGGCGAAATTAGCCTTAGTTCTTCAAAGGAAATAAATAAATATGTTGGGACATTATTACACACAGCGCCATCTAGATCCGTGGTAAGCTACGAAGGAACTGGTGTTACGGATACCAGATAGTTGATATACTACATATATAAGTTTAAATATATACAGGTAAAGCCGCGGGATCTGCTAGTTATGCATATAAACGTTCCTCTTGAATCACTCTATCTATTAAAAAAAACCGCATCAAAATCCGTTGCGTAGTTTTAAAGATTTAAGCGCACATAGGGATATAGGGATATAGGGACAGAAAAGGCGACTTTGTTTTATACTATGTAGTGATGATGATGTACAGTAATAATGTTATATGAACGATAAGACTTTTTTAACCGATTTAATATTGTTTTTTGATCAATATCAACTTTGCTTAAGCTCTCGTATTAAAATAGGTCAGAAGTTATCAACATTTTGCGCACGTAAAGGCATCATGCAGCGCACCTGTACCTAGTCTTCCAATACCGCCCATTACCAGTTATAAATTTTTTAGGGTTGCCCAAATTCATAATTTATTGCGAAATTACGATTATAGCTAAAAAATAAAATGTGTAAATATTTTTTTTGTAGATTTGTAATTAATTTTATTACGAGTAGTATACTATTTTTAACATTTTAAATTACGCCCAGCGAAGCGGCCGGGCTGCTTCGTTGGGCGTAAGTTAAAATAAATTAAACAGTTTTTATAATTTTTTAATAAAATAAAATTAGCCTAAGTTACTCCTTATTACATTAGCTATCTGCTAATGAAAGTCCCATCAAAATCAGTCCACCCATTTCAGATATTAGCTGGAACAAACAGACAGACAAAGAAAAATTTTAAAATTTGATTTTTTGATATAAGTACCATATAAACAATAATAAGTTGTTAATAATTTGAAATTAAAAATAGATACTTCAATTTTATTTATATGTATAGATAATAATACTACATATTAATAAAAAGGTTTAATAACAATTATAAATACTACATCGTCAAATACTCGTAATGTGGCGTTCATTAGAACGACGCTAACTTGATCGTATGCTCAGCTGCATTAGTTGCAACTTGTTGGTACATCAGGGCTTTACATCTTAATGAAATATATAATTAAATTAAAATATTTTATACTTTTATATTTAATGGTTATATTATGTAAGTTTATGTATTATTTGTCAACATTTTTTAGATTAAATAAACATTTAATTTTTTACAGGTAAATAAATTAATAATGAATCTGCTTAAAATCCATATTCTATTAAAAACAAATGAGTGGGAACATAAGTTTATTTTATTAAATAAAAAAATAACATACAAAAAAATGTATATCAAAAGTAGCAACCCTAATAAAACTCACCACTATAAACTTGTTCGTAGGCACCAAACTTATTCATAGTTTGTAAAATTCGATCATATTTCATGCCACACTCGTCGCCAGCTCAAGGGTATTTGCCGCAAATGAGTTTTAATAGTTGTATAAATAACCTTTATATTATTTACAGCACCGTAATTTTCCCATTATTTATATACATATTATATGCAACAATAATTTAATGTATAATGTATTCAGTCCTCTTTAACATCTTAGCACGAGCCCTAGCCCCTATCCATCAATACGAGGGGGATCAGGCCATAGTCCACCAAGGTGGCCAACTGTGGGTTGGCGGGCTTCACATGTCTTTCGAAAACTTGCTAGGTTCTCTTAGACATACAGGTTGCCTGTCGGTATGATGATATCATTGAACTAGCACTGCCTTTAGCCATAGTATGCATATATTATTATGTAGTAATGATCCATCATCACCATCATCAAAAAATCATATTATCTCATTTATGAATTACGTTTTTTTCATTAGAAGCTTCGTAATAAAAAAAATATATTACGATATAAATGAAACTATCTTTTCGGGTTTTGTCTGTGGGAGAGTCTCTCCCGTGACCATGATTGCTGTAAAGCATTCGAAATGTCGGGAACCAAAAATCCAAATCAATCCGCCACAAAATCCGAAAAGATAGTTTCATTTATAATGTCAAATATTCGCGTAAACCTAAAAAAGTATTAAATATATAACGTATTCAAATTATACTAATCTAGATTCTAATTATTAGTACTCTACTATAATAAATTAATGAAGGGAGCTTTTCATTGAACTATTAATATATGACTGTATTATATTGATGATATTTCGACAACATACGGTTAGAGCACAGAGTCACATGGAAATCGACAATTTACATAGTCTTTTTATTATTACTATAGATATGAATGTTTGTAAATTTGTGAATGTGTATAGATGTTCTTCTTATCCAGCAACAAGTTTTAATGATATTCAGAATGGAGGATATAAGTCATGGACATAAGTCCATTTTACGTTTCTTTATTGATATATCTACTACGTGAACAAATAAATCTTTAAAAGGTACTCTACTACGTCGAAAACATATGTAAGTTGCGTTAAGAAACATTTACAATCGTCGTTAAGACCCTATAGGGATGTGGGAGATTTTATGTTACGCTGTTATGCCATAGGACCCAAATCTATGAACCGTTTTCAGCAGTCGATGAAGCCCTCATGACGTAATCAGGACATTTTCTGTTGTCTACATCTTATCTATACTAATATAATAAAGCTAAAAAGTTTGTTTATTTGTTTGTTTGTTTGGTTGGTTGGTTGGTTGAACGCACTAATCTCAGAACCTACTGGTCCAATTTGAAAAATTCTTTTTGTGTTGGATACTCCGTTTATTGAGGAAGGTTATAGGTTATTTTACATCACGCTACGACCAATAGGATCGGAGCATCAATGAAAAATGTTGCAAAAACGGGAAGAGCTGGCGTTAGTTCTACGAGATATCGAGATATAGAGATACGAGATAGAATTTGGTTTCCGGTCTTTAGAACGTGTGCGAAGCCACGGGAAATGCTAGTAAATAATATGTTAGGACATTAAAACACAGAATCATCTAATTCAAAGCTAGGCTTGTGTTCAATATATCAGTTAGAATTTCATTAGTTGTTCGGCCAGTTTCGGGGAATACCCGCATGCTGATATGAACCGAGATATCGATAAAGCATTTTCCTTAATCTACTCCCCGCATGTGACATAACATTGGAGTTGACGACCAATAATGAGCCTTTAAGATCGAAATAGAACACTGACAGACAACTGAATAATAATTATAGGCAAAGATACTCAAACCAAAGGAGTTATTACTACATATACAAATTAGTGGGTTTTTCATTATAACCAAAGAATGAATCAAAAATTTGTAGGCTTATGAAAATTTTGCTTTTTCTAGGTAGGTATTCTAGATCCAAAAGCCAGGCTATTTTCAATGTTTCATAACAGGGCAGTAATTAGGACGACACGATAAGCTTTTCAGGGGCCCATAATGTAAGGACATAATAGGTCCCCGCTTTCACGAGGACTACTTATACGACGCTCGTTTAGTACCGTAATGACAAGATGTTCCAAACTTTGTTAAAGATATTTCTCTGCGAGTGTGGATATTAAGACAAATAATATACATTAGCAAATTATCGTGAATACAAATTATTTAGTTTTCGTATAAAACATAAAATCCGTGCATATTTAAGCATAATATTTTAATTAAACTAGAGTAGAATAGTTACGGAGTTTCGTTCGTATAGTTTAATCAGTTATCAGCTACTTACGATTTAAAGATCTACGTTAAAAAAAACTTAGTACCGTGAACTGATGATTGTTTCTGAAGTGCTGAATGCATTCGAAACGTCTAAAAATATATATGATTTTTTTATGTGAAACATCTATTTAGCACAATTTTCAATAATTATTATAAACGAATTTGGACAACTCGGAAAATCCTAGTTAAAAAATATATCGTAAATTTTCATTTAAAATCGATTTACTTTATTTAGTGAATAATTGAGGTTTAAATATAGAAGTAGTAGATACTCGTATCAAAATTAAATACCACACAGACACAAAATGTTAAACATTTTACACAATAACTAAACGTAATTACTGAGAAAGATATAAAGTTTATATTTTGAGCTAATTCAGTTAAAGTTGGCTTAAGCCAGCTTAATTCTGCAGCGATGCATCTTGAACAATATTTGTTCAGGCTGCGCATAATGTGTTGTGTAATTGCTTGCAATATCGTTTGAGGTCAAACGTTATAAATCTGCTGGGAACTGTGTTTTTACTGAAACTTACCTATTGAGTGTTTGTTTTTCTATTATTTTTTCTTATTTTAAAGATCTGAAAATCTACATTAAATTCTTAAATCTAACATAATCGAATTTGTACTTAAGAAAAAGACTTTATTATTGAACCAACCATGTTTAAGATAAAATAATTATTAAAAAAGTTCATTACCTCCTTATGGTCAAGACAGTTTTTTGGAAGCAGATACACTAAAAGGAGAGGAAGACTACTTCATTCTTCAGTACTCAAATTTTAATTGGCAAAGGACAAAGCTTAGCTACAATATGTATTCTATTCAACTCATTTAGTTAAAGTTAGATTGAAGCCTTAATTTTGACAGATTGTATTTTACACCGATATATATAAGTCTAGTCCTGAAATTTCAAACAACAAGGCAGTGACCAAGAAATAACTTTATAAGCACCTATACATTTCTGCTTTACGAACATTTGTCACAAACATCAGTAATCAGTAACATTTCTCCTATATTCCATTGAACCATTTTAGTAAAGAACTTGCCTCGCTTCGAGCTTGTACCGTTTCGCTAAATGTCTTTCATTTTTATATCTTGTGGAAGCATTTCCAGTTTCGGTCTAAAAGTTCTAGAAATAAGCTTTTTTGATTTAAAATTTACTAACATCTATTGTTCAAGCATCTTTTTACTTAACTATTTAATTCATATAAGTTATTTAAGCTACATAGTAATATACCACCGTATTGCCTTTTATTTTCATCAGGCGTCGTATAGTTTATCATGTGACGGTGATTTTAAAATTAATTCTGTACTTTTACATTAGAATAAACCGTGAGACTGCGTACTGCTTGGTCGTTTATTTTATTTATATCTAAATCCCAGTTTATTAAAACCCCCTATACGAACATTTGGTCCATTACGAACCGGATAACTATAATTTTCAATGAAAATATTGGGAAATACGGAATATTACCTGGAAAATCATAAAATCATCATAACTGAGCAACGTGGCTGAGAAGTAATCTACGTTTTGGGTGAAGAAAAGTGGCTTGGACTTTAGAATGGCTAAATTTAGTAAAACAAATTATTTAAGTATTAAATAATATATTATATTTCACCCAACACTCAAAAATTTAAGGTAATATTTTAGGTAAAAATTTAATGACCATTATGAAGACTGTATAAGGTTAGTAACATATTTTAATGTAATATTTTCAAGTTATTCTTATTTTATTTAAATAAATTACAATTTAATACTTATTTATTGTTAACTTACATTGCATTAGGTTGGTTAAATAATTATTGTATACTATAGTTAACAGTACTTCGTTGTGACAGTACAGTAATATAAAATATTGCATTAGTTAACTATTTATCAGATTTAATACAATATTTAATGTCAAACCTTTAAATTTAGCATTGTAAGTAATTGTAATTATAAATAGTTTAAATAATAAAATAAGATTTAAATGTACCTACTAGTCTATCATACAGCAGCAAATTATAAGTGCAGTGCTCTTAAAAGTTAAATTAAATTATATCAGTTTAGAATTTAATGCTCATTATCATAATAATTTATAACATCATTTTAAAGATTATTTAGCGCTTTATCTTTGTAAATTCCAGGTCGACCATACCCGCCTTCCAAAATGTCCGACATAAAAGAACTTAAAAAGAAACGTGGCAGTTATAAGGGAAGATTCACTTCATTTGCAACCTATTTAGGTCTTCTAAAAGGTTCGGAGCTCACCCCTTGTCAGGCAATGGAGTTACAGTTACGTATTGATAAATTAGAAAATTTATATAACGATTTTAATGAAATTCAATTGCAATTAGAATGTTTATGTGATAATCTTGATATTGAATCTGCTGAAAGAACTACTGTAGAATCTCAATATTACAGCTTACTAGCTCAGGCAAAATTATGCTAAATGACTATTCTAAATTAGAAAAAGATGATGCAAAATCTTGTCACAGTAGTTTAAAGCGTCAACTAGTCAAGTTACCTACCATTGCATTGCCAAAATTCTCAGGGTCTTATGTTAACTGGCTTGAATTTCGTGATACGTTTACGAGTCTCATTCATGACAATGATGATATGGACGAAATTAATAAATTCCATTACTTGAGATCATCATTGGAAGGTTCGGCGGCCGTCGTAATTGAATCAATTGAGTTTTCCGCCAGAAACTACACAATTGCTTGGGAACTTCTTTGTGAACGTTTCGATAATAAACGCTTATTAATTAATAATCACGTCACGGCATTATTTGATATCGAATCGATCACTAAAGAATCCTCAATTGCATTGAAGCGCACAATCGACAATGTTAACAAAAATATTAGGGCATTAAGTTCATTAGGCGAACCTGTTCATAGTTGGGACACTCTTTTAATATATATTATTAGTAAAAAAATAGATTTTAAAACATTTAGAGAGTGGGAGGAGTTTAAAGGGCACTTTGATAAAACTAAATTAATTTCATTTCAACAGTTCATGGATTTCTTGCGTAACCGTGCTGATCTCCTAGAAACGGTAGAATTATCACGCCCCTCTTCCAGTAATATTAAATACAGCACTAAACTTAAGGCTTTGGTTTCCACAGAAAATATAAGCTCATCATTATCACATAGTTGTCCAAAGTGTAGTGGCGATCATAACTTAAATTCATGTCCACAGTTCTTAGCACTGAGTGTTAATGACAGAATGTTATTATTGCGAAATTATAAAATATGCTTTAATTGTTTCCGTCCTGGTCACTATCCTAATTCTTGCAAGAAATCTGGTTGTAAAATATGCAAGCGCAAACACCACACGCTTATTCATAATGATGAATATAAAAATCATTATGTTGTAAACAAGTCAGGTGAATGTACAATCGGCAAGGCCAAGGACACGTTGTCTTCTATCGCTTCTGACGACGGAGACAACGCGCACGTTGCACTATCGGCTAGCATCACGGCGCACTCGCATACAAGCACCTCAAGCGATGTCCTTCTGTCGACTGCGTTAATTAAATGTTATGATGTAAATAACAAAGTGCACGTCGCACGCGCCCTTCTTGATTCTGGTAGTTCATCTTGTCTAATGACGGAAAGGTTGTTTAAAAAATTAAATTTACCTTATTCAAATATAAAAAAGTCTATTCAAGGTATTAATAACTCACAATCTCCTGTAAAAAAGATGTGCCGAGTTCACGTCGAATCGTTGCACGAATCTTATAATAATGATTTAATGTGTTTCGTTTTGCCAACTATTACAGATAACGTTCCCGCTAGACAGGTTCATATAGGTATTCCTTCAAATATACAGTTAGCGAATCCTTACTTTCGTACATCAGGTTCCATTGATATCATAATTGGATCTGACGTATTTTGGAGCTTGTTAGGCTCTGATAAAATTATATTAGGTGATAGGAAACCAACATTATATCAAACCAGACTCGGTTGGCTGGTTTGTGGCCCAGTGAACGGCGGCTATAATATGTTGTCATCTCATTTCCCACCAATACATTGTAATTTTACAAATATTCAACATAAACGTTCTTCTAGTTCTCGTGAGTTAGATGACATCCAAAACCAACTTACGCGTTTTAGGCAGCTCGAACGAGTCTGTCATGAGTCATCAGCTTATTCAATTAATGAGAAAATGTGCGAAGAACACTTTATTAATAACACTACATATTTACCAGACGATCATTTAAATGTTAGAAATCCGCTCAATAGATCTTCACGTCGTCTTACTGATTCATTTCATCGTGCAAAACTTTGTTTTCAGTCTTCAGAGCGCAGAAATTTATAGCAACCTACTCTCGATATAATGTATAATGGTTACGGGTCTGCGTATATTTCTTTAGATCATAGGTACGAGTGTTATATCAATTATTATCAAAAGTCATATTATTTCATTTCGTATCATGGTGTCTTGTATAAAGGTAATTGAACCTATGAATTAAATGAAACGTATGATACAGCAGTCTCAAACAGATAGGTTTAGATCGTCACGGAAATCATCATCTTAACTAAAAGATTTGTTAATTTTAAACTTATTTAACATCTACTAAATTATTTTTACTATTAACATTTACAACTTAGTATTTGTCATTTATTCCGTTTTATCAAATCATGCAAAACTTGTTTTGAATTTAAGTCTCATTTTACGTCATAAGAATTACTATTAATTCTTTAAATATCATTATTATCATATTTCAAAAGGAATCTTTTCCTGAATATAATTTACTATTGAATAATTAAAATAACTATATAAAAATCAATTATTGAAATTTAATGTTTTTCTCGATCATAACAAAATAATTCGTATGGGGGAAGAATTACGTAACTTTAAATATTATTTCGAGAAAAAGCATCCTATATTATTACAGTCCACTAATCATTTAAAAAGTGCTATTTAGACATAAGCGTGTCAAGTTGATGCATGCAAGGCCTCAATTTTTATGAAACACTAGTAGGCAAACCTACTACCTACTATATAGGCAAACTTATGGGCGATCGTAATTTAGTCAGAGCTTGCTATCGCCAGTACGCTCGATGGTACCGTTTGGAAGGACAGACAGTTGTTCCTCTAATGAGTAATTTTTCAATGACTTACCAGCTGACTTTCCTTTTCAAAACGTTGCGGTCGATTATACAGGACCTATTTCATCAGCTAGTCGTCAAGGTCGCGGATGTAAAATAGTAAAGTATTATATTATAGTGATTTTCTTGTACTTTACTACCATTGCCATTCATTTACAATTTGTGAGTGACTTGACTAGTTATATAATTATTTTCAGGCTTTGCGAAGACTTTTGTTTAGAGAGGGAAAACCGCTTTATATTTTTCTAATAATGGTTCCTCAGTTGTAGGAATTTGTATTATTGTCATTTGTATACAATGAAATCTCAAACATTTTGAAACTTAACTGTGACTCCTTGCTTGTAGATGTTGCTCAACATGGAACTAAGTTCCATTTTATTCTTGCACATTTCAGTGGACTTTGGGAGGCAGGTGTTAAGTCGGCCAAATACCATCTGATTCGAGTGTTGGGAAATTGTTATCTGATGTACTATGGAGCTTCACTCTGTACTAATTCAAATCAATATTTATTAATGTTGTATTTTAAATTCGCGGCCACTTACACCCTTATCTACGGACCCAGATGACGAGCTTTCATCTACTCCTGGACTCTTTTTAATGACAATTACTTCACTTCGCGTCCAGGATCATGGTAAAACTTCGAGCAGTCGCCTGAACCGTTTCCAGCGGATTGATCAATTTATACAGTATTTTTGGATCCTGTGACATAAAGAATTTGTTTCCATGCTGAAGCACCGTGTGAAACGTCTAACTTCTAAGGACTCACTCAAGTTCCATTTAGATGGAGCCATTAAGATACCTGCTGTCATTAAGATGGAGGATGGGCTGAATTGTCACTTTTCACACTACTGATAATATTAGCTGGGTTGCAGATATTAAGATTGCCAATAGAGTCATAAGAAGAACATGTTATGAAATGTGTCCTTTACTCGAAGATTCCTGTTGAAAGGCAGGCTTTCAACGGCCGGGGGCATGTTCAAGCATCTTTTTACTTAACTATTTAATTCATATAAGTTATTTAAGCTACATAGTAATATACCACCGTATTGCCTTTTATTTTCATCAGGCGTCGTATAGTTTATCATGTGACAGTGATTTTAAAATTAATTCTGTACTTTTACATTAGAATAAACCGTGAGACTGCGTACTGCTTGGTCGTTTATTTTATTTATATCTAAATCCCAGTTTATTAAAACCCCCTATACGAACATCTATGTTGATATAAGTGTTTTTTCTAAGCTTTATCATTTAGATAGTTCTTTTATAAAAAAATAAGTATTTATGTAGATATCCATCTAGCAAAAGAAGCAGTTATGCAATAGACGCTAATGCCCTACTTACGTGGGCATGTCGTATATTTAAAGCAGGTATAAATAAACGGTACGATACGCAATGAGGACATCAAGTGAGCTGGACTGTGCAAATTTGAGCTTAACAAAATGGCCATTTGCTTTCTGCTTCATATAGTGTTTCTACTCAGCTACTAAATAATAATAGAGCGTTGGCTGTCGTCCAAATAAATATGTTGGAACATTAATAATGTTTAAATATGTTGGGACATCAATAATAATTACACACAGCACCATCTAGTTCCATGAAAAGCTACGATGGAAGCTTGTGTTACGGATACCAGATAGTTGATATACTACACACATAAGTTTAAATACATGCATATTATAAATATAAACAACCATGATTGGAGTACAAACATCTGAGCTTAACAAATGAATGCCCCCAGCGGGACTCGAACCTGCGACCGCTGGCGCAAGAAAGTAGGGTCACTACAAACTGCGCCAAACGTGTCGTCAAATTATTTGTTCGATTATTGCAATTCACACATAATTCAGTCAATTCGTACTCTAAGGAGCCGCTAGTAGGAAAGTTATGGGGTAAAAAAAAATTTCCTAGTAAAACACACTTTAACTGAACTAACAGACTTAACCACTGACGATAGCTATTAACATTTTTTATATAGTTATTTTATATCTTGGATTGACCCCATTTGGTCTTGTCTCCACTTAATATTTTAACTATAGATGATAAAGATTTTTTATAACCCGCTTGGTTATAATTTTATCTTTATAAAAAAGTTGCATTAATATCGCAAACTGATATTATGTTTTTTATTCATCCGATTATAGGATAAACAATTTGGGCTTCAAAACACACGTAAAGCGTCAATCCCGGCTATTATTGACTTACGCCAATGGTGTTAGTAGATGGATTTTAGTAATCATCGATATATACGTAAACATAAAAATTGTATAAAATATTTAAAAACTACCTTTTAACATTAAACTCACAAAAATTATAATTAGAAAAATTATAACATTAAACTCACTTTGAATCCGTCAATTTCACTAATAAGAATATCTTTTTTATTGATAACACTACAGCTTTGTTTGGCATCTAAATAAAAAAATGGATTGAGAATGTTATACGAGTACATTGTCTGATAAGAAAAAGGAAAAGAACTTTAAATGAAACTATCTTTTCGGATTTTATCGCGGATTTATTTTAATTTTTGACTCCCGACTTTTCAAATGCTTTACAGCAATCATGGTCAATATATTATATCAAATATTCGCGTAAACCTAAAAAAGTATTATAGGATACAACATCATGGAAACACTAAAAATATTAATCATGAGAATCAATTGAAAATGAAGAAATTTCATGCTGTTGTTAATATTAAGATTTAGAGACTCTTATTAAAATAAAAATATCACGAATTACTCAATGGAATTATAATATAAATAAAAACTAATAATTATTAAAAAAATTTAAATTGTAAATAACTGAGAAGTTAATTTAAACGGTTGCTCATGTCGTGTGACGTCACGAAACTAGAAGGGTGCAACTTTATTTTTTAACTTGAGATATTGTGATAATTCCTTTATATTTTGTTATATTTGACTTAAATATGTATAATTAATACATTAAAAAGCTGAAAACTTTTCCATTACCGAAAATATCAGGTAACTTTAAGTATACGAATCATAACGATTTTTCAAGTATACCGTTATATAGCGTACATTTCACGTTTCATGAGTAGTTAGATAGCGTACGGGGTAAAATTTGTATTCTAAACACAGTGATTATAAGTACTACCACCACATGTTCTCCCCCCACCCTTATAGTATGCTTTAATATACTTACTAGTTATAATATTCAATTTACATGCTACAGCTGTAAATCAGACTTATTGTAACTATAGCTACTAGAGAAAACTTGTGTAGTTATGTTTCTGAAGCACGTTTCGAGTAGTAATTGTGTTAAAAATGATTGCCACTTGTGATTAATGGCACTTGTGAAACACCTGAAGTGCGGATCTAAAATAAATTAATATTGTATCCTTAGTTTATATTCTATACTTAAAAGTGACGTTTTAAATATATTGTTTGTCCATTGTTTTTAACTAAACCATATGTGTAGTATTTTTTTATATAATATTATTTTTTTATTTTATATGAACTTTTGTTACTCCTTAACGCTGAAACTGCTGGACAAATATTATGGGTATTACTGAAAATCAGCGCTGTCTGAGACTCTGGCTCTCAGCTAAGTTATTACCCTTTGCCATAAATTTATTTAAGCCACCTTGTATATGTTAACTTTTTACTGTTCTTCATGGCAATAAACGATTTTATTATTATTATTATTAAATGAAAAAACAAAATACACAGGTCTACCTTTGTATTTTGTTAGTTTAGTTAACATGACCTGGATAAAATAGGCTAATGTAAATAATTCAGAGTTCTAAGATGTTCAACAGCAAGTAGTATGCTAATATTTCGATACACTTTAAAAATACATAGCCATCGCCAGTTCTTCTAAGGTCATAATCGGCTTCTTCTTTCCAAACTGATAGTAGACCCGTCACGTTTAGTAAATTATAATAATTTAATGCTGAATAAATATTTTGAATTTGAATTGATTGCAATTTTTTTGGCACGCGTTGAAACCTTACTCCCAGCTTGAAGTGTTGGTAGATTCGTCTCAACCATGAGAGTGACTGTAATTATAAAAATTAAAAAGGCCATTTTTTGCGACATATTATGTCTTAAGCGTTTTAAATATATCGAGTGAAGTATCAAAATATAGAGTTTCATAATTTAAAATTATGTTTTTTATATTATTACTATTTACTTAGTGAAGCTTCCCACAACACTCTTTACTAATTTTGTTCTTATTACAATTGTTACAAAGGCAAATGTATTTACTTATATAAGTATGATAACATTAATTAGCATGTTGAACTGTGACCTGCGTTGTTTGCGGGTTACATGATGCGTGGCGCGTATAATGATATGCAATGAGAGTATGCTTTTGAAATACAGAGGCGTATTCGGTTAAGTTTATTCTTGCGAGGTTATTAATAAAATTAAATACATATGTAAAGAGTTTAAAATAATAATAAAAATATTTTCTCAACATTTTCCAGTTTCTTTTTTCTTCTTCTTTTCTTTTACCTTTTTCTTCCACGTGGAGAGAAAGAATTGGGTAAATTTTGCCTATTTTAAATTTTTTCGCTAATAACACTACAAGTAGCGGCTTCGATTCTTACATAATTCTAGCAGGTTTCCATATGGCAAAGTTGTATTGTTAGATTTGTCTTTATAGGTCGTAGGTTTGATATTTGAAGTATTTTGGACTTAAATTAATTACCTATGAAGAAACTTCTTTGTAAAACCAACAAGAAATATCTGTAAATGATATTTAGAAAATCATTAATTATTATCAATCAATTCATACAGAGCTTACGTTGTTAAGTATGTACCTACACAGCTATTTGCTAATTTACTTACTAATAGGTACATTATTGCTTCGGCTCATAAATAGATTCGAATAATTAAAATATATATTTTATGCTTATAATTTCTAAATCATTTGAAAAGAATAGATATAAGGATGATAGCAGTTCTCAAAATGTAAATTTTTCCACTGTCAAAGCAAGGCAGCGTGGCCGAGCGGTCTAAGGCGCTGGTTTTAGGCACCAGTCCGAAAGGGCGTGGGTTCGAATCCCACCGCTGTCATATTTATTATTTTGCTTTTTATAGTAATAAAGTAAAAACTTATTTCAAGTAAGCTTTAAGCAAAATGGCGAATCCAAAACAAAACAATGGTATTTAATGGTAAGATCGTTCTTAGATGGCTTCTTCATGTTGAAGTTGAGAGCCTTCAGGTAATTTAATTATATGTTTTGATTCTTTGATTTTTTCTTTTATTCATATCGATTCTCTAATTTCTTTCTTTAAAAATAATGTGTGGACAGGTTTTAATGAAATATAATTATATTGTTAAAAACGGAGATAACTATCGAACCTTCGATAGCTCAGTTGGTAGAGCGGTGGACTGTAGCTGGGAAATAGTGATCCATAGGTCGCTGGTTCAAATCCGGCTCGAAGGAATTATTTTTGCACATTTTGATAATTTTATCACCAAGGATATAACACTCGAAGAAAAAAATAGACAAATATTAATTCCTCAAATATAGTTATTAGTTAGGTTAGTTAGGTATATTATGATAAAATTGAAGTTTGATCGTGATTATAAATAATTAGACAATGTTTTCTATAGTTTTCAAGCAAAGATTATGACACTGCTGCTACTCTTAATCTCATATTATTTTTTAATACCTTTAATAATATGGTATATCATGGTATATGGTTATAATAGTCGTCAAAGAAATCGTTTAAATTGTCTGTCTGTATACATAATAATACCTTCTAATCTCCGAAACTATACAATCAGCTTTACTTACTAGAGAAGGATTAATTTTATTAGTTCATTGAGACAGTGTTAGTAGGAGCTGAAGATAAGCTTGTCATCGACTACCCTAGTCGATGATAAGTAAATTAACTAAGATGGTTTATTCAAGTGCCTAAATTTTAAGCTTTACTCCCCATTTCCTTTCCAGCTCAGAGCTAATGGACTGAACTAAGATCTATTTACGTTTTAACTAGTTAAAAGCTTAAGGACTAGTTATATATATTATAGGGATTTTAACATTTTCATTAACTAGTGATATGCCATTGGTGTCATGTCATTACATTCATATACTTATGGAAAAATATGTTTTCCACAAAAGTTTGTTCTACATTGTTACAGACAGTGTCTACTAATAATTTACAATAAAATTTAAAATTGATGTACTTTTTGTTTTAAAGGTTTGTTAGAGGAAGATAAAAATATATTTTTCTTATCAGTTATGTTATATTAGAATTATGCTGTTAACATTTTTGAACTTCCTAGGTCCAGGGCCTCAAGTCTGCTATTGCAATGGTGTTACAATTGTCTATCAATGACATCCTAATTGCTACTTTTTGCAATTTGGTAGTCTACTAATTCAATGGTCTTCCGATGGTGTATTCAATGACACTTCAATGACACTTTGCAAATAATTGGTAGTCCCGTACGTAATGACAAGTCAATTATCAAACGTATTGCGTAGTCTGTTAATCTATATTTTTGGCTTTGTATGATCATTTTACATAATGCTTAGTCTTTAAAACATATATTGATAACATATATAATCGAACTTAGCCTGAATAAACGTTTTACGAACGCTTTTACAATTGACAAAATTGTCAAAATGACAAGACCATTGATCGACCATTGTAAATTTAGTAGACTACGAAATTTTGACTAATGGTAATTGAATTAAAATTGCATTGTTCTATAATGACAATTCATGTAAAATAGCATACTTGAGGCCCTGGTAGCGTACCATGAATTATTTTAAAACATTCTTATTTCAAAACTGTTTTATTTCAAGATTACAATAATCTTACTTTATTTCCTTTCTTTAATAATGTAGCTTAATGGAGTGTGTATTATGTCATTAGAGGAAAAATATTAATTGAAAAGACACGTCTGAAGCATGCTTTATACATCGCAAGAAAGTTGTCAAAATAACAAAGGATTAGTCTATTATTTTATAATATAACATTATAAACAACATTATAATAAAACTATATTTTCTTATTTTGTCGCGGATTTATTTTATTTTTGGTTTCCGACGTTTCAAATGCTTTACAGCAATCATGGCTACGGGAGAGTCTCGAGTCCCGAGAGAGAAAAGCTAGTTTCATATACCTAAGAAAGTATTATTCAATCTTTATTACTATGTGTAAAACACAAGAAAACTAACCGACAAGAACAATTAATTATAAATATCAAATGTAATTGAAGTATAAAATATTCCCAAGAGGGAATTAAAATTACTAGAAATGTTTTCACTACCAGAATGCATATTAAAAGGCCATCAGTATGTAGAGAGATCAGTTGAGTTTTGGAGCTAAGTAAAGCTTGAGGACAAATACAAAAAGTTGAAAAAAGTGAAGAAAAGTCGTGGTGAAAGTATAACCAGTGGTGAACAATAGTGTTAAGAGACTGAGAATCGCTTGCTGTGTAAATTACAAAAGCAATCAAACTTTCATAGTGAAAAAATCCTATCCCTCCGAACTCTTAAAACTATATCCTTATCTACTATATCCTTACACGTAATTATAATTTATTTATTATTAGTAGGCGCCTGTATGATTTATGACATTTTGTTTCTTTTAATTGCTTAATAATCAATGTTGAAGATATTCAGTTATAATGCAACATATACAAATGAATAACAAAGGTTAATTTTAACTTAGAATTACAATAAATTTAATAACTCAAGCCAGCAAATCTTAATTAACTGAACGTATATTAAAATCAGGTGTTGTATACGAATACGACGGTATAAGCTCGTAAAAGTCAGCGAAATTATTTTTAAGCGTCCAAAGAAAACTTGGTAAGAGACATAAATTTAAATGTTTATACTTCGCAAATGTGCTCGACGATTGTAGAAGTTGTGCAAGTAGAGCTCAGCTGACGTAGGCACCGGAAAAATACTCGTGAAATATGCTATCTTTCGGTTTAGAATTAAAAGTTAGGTTCAAAACCGAGTAGTAATGGTTGTTCTTATAAATTTTGACAGTTGTATGTTTTGTTTGTTACAATTTTAGAGGTTTTCTTCATAAGTTATACGTTAACTTATATTATATTATTATAGTAACACGTTACGTAATGAAATTAGTTTTAAACTTTTCATAATAATATAATTTTAACATTTTTTTCTCTCTTTAAAATGACTATCAATATTGGGTAATAAGATATGAGAAAAGCCAGTTTTTGCATCGATTTTTGCTTAGAAAAATCTAATTTTTGATACGGATCCCAAGGCTTTTCAGATAGATTTTAGATGAATTTCCATGTCGTCGTCTCAATGCTTACTGAAGACACGTTTTGTTCAGTTAGTACTTTAGTAGTAAGGTCTACTTGCTGTGTTAGCGGTCGGTTTGAGTCCCGCTGGGACCACATTGTATGATTTCAAGTGTTATGTGTTTTTATATATTTAAATATGTATGAAATTGAAGTTTAAATATAATATATG
Source organism: Boloria selene (assembly GCA_905231865.2). Lineage (NCBI taxonomy): Eukaryota > Metazoa > Arthropoda > Insecta > Lepidoptera > Nymphalidae > Boloria > Boloria selene. The sequence goes on from HG993132.1 coordinate 2,054,213, forward strand.
TAGTGTATGAATTATCTGATATGGATATCAGACACACGCTACATTACTTACCACAGAACAATACTTAAACTAAAACGGATTCCCCGAAAGAGTTTTTAGTCAGATTTAATTACTTTTAATTAAGGTCAGTTCTATTGGTATTAAATAAACATTTAACCTTATTAAAATCAAAAATGCAAAAAAAATATCTATAGTTATATATGCATGTATATCTTAGAATTAAAGCCGTGATTTTAAATAAAAGAAAAACTACTGTAAAATATAGCAAGAATGAAATATTGTTCGCTAGAACACACACTCGTAAGCACTTAGGTGCCAATATATAATATTATTTATAATATTATACTTAGCAAATGTAACAACAGTGGTAGCCCAGCGGTAACACGTCGCTTGGATAACCGAGTGATGCGGGTTCAAATCCGGGTCTCGCACCGCTGATATTTTCATGTGCGAATCATTTTTATCATGATTACCACTTGTCTTACGGTGAAGGAAAACATCGTGAGGAAACCTGCATGTCTGAGAAAAACCTAACAAGTTTTCGAAAGGCATGTGAAGTCCGCCAACTCGCACTAGGCCAGCGCGGTGGACTATGGCCTGATCCCCCCTCGTACTGAGGGAGGCCCGTGCCCAGTAGTGGGACGTTAATAAGGGCTGATGATGATGATGATGACTTAGCAAATAAACGTATATATACGTATATCGTTGTAACCACAAATTTTGCTAAGACAAAAAGCTTTACAGCCTCTAAGCTTATGGACTGAAGAGATATGTTGTCGTCCCTTAGAGAGTACTACGTAAAGCCATCGGTCCTGTGTCTGATATCTAACCGGTCGCTTTGAACTGCCATTCTAATGGAATATGAGACAAGGAATAGAAAGTGAAGTGATATAATTCAAAAACAATTTACACACACTAATTCCTTTAAATACCTCATTCGTAGATTTTGTTTTATTTATACTAAGTAGCTATTGATAAGCTTTTGTTATCAATAAAAAAAATTTGTTCTTGAAAAAAAAAACTTGACACACACACACACAAATTACCTACAAATAATAACTTTATAGGTATGTCGAATCTAATATTAGTCATTAGATCATTGTGCATTAGATCATTTTTGGAAACTATTAGTGAAATAGTTATGATTACTATCGATAAAACGGTATATCTATAGTCTTTCGGATTTCTCTGTGTCTGAAAAACACTGGAGATATCTTGGTGAAATTTGGAATAATGATAGCTAATTATATGGCACCTCAACTCCACTGGTCGTGGCCACTGTGTGCAGTCGTCCGACCGGAATATGAGAGTGATAAGGAATAGAGAGTGCACTTGTGTCTGCGCATACACTTGTGCACTGTAATATCTCCCGCACAAATGGCTAGTCTCAACGAGATTGGCCGCCGCGGCCGGAATCGATAAATAGGATATTATTTACTTCGGGAAAATCTCTTTGAGAATCAATTATAACCCTACCATATATACCAATACCTGTCAAAATTTTCCGAGAAGAAAACTACTTTTTTAGAACAAAACTCGAGTAGAGCGAGGGGTAGTCGCTAGTTATTTAATATATCCTTCCCAACTTTCATTACCCTTGGCTTTTACAGAAAATAAATTGAAATTTCAACTAAAGCTTTTCTGAGTAAATTTATTTATCGGTCAAACGCCTTTAAGACTAAGCGCTGTGAAAACAATTTATCACTCGTCGATGCGAAGAAAGATTTAAAGTTAATCAATCTTAATACGAATTGTATTGACGGTCTTATTATAGTGCCTGATTATTTTTAAATCAAATGTATTATTTTGTTTAACCTTCATGTGTAAGCGAATTTTCACATGTTTTTTTTCACTAGTGACTCACCCTCGTTCCGCTCGTGTTTCCTCTGTAGGTGATTTGCAAATTTAATATTAATAGCACAAAAAATAAAGGACTGTCATACAAACTTGCGAAAGCTCTTAAACCCCTAATCCGGCCCTGTCACAAAATTCGTTTTTAGGGGATGTCTACTAACTATAAACTACTTCCTTACCAAACATCGTTATAAGTCAAGCGGTATTCGATATTTCGTGATAAGTGAGTGATTAAATGCCCTTTTGCTATTAATTTTTAGACTTAGAGCATAATTATAAATGAAACTATTTTTTCAGAATTTGCTGCGGACCATGATTGCTGTAAAGCATTCGAAACGTCGGGAACCAAAAATCCAGATAAATCCGCTTCATAATCCGATAAGATAGTTTCATTTATGGCTGATGTTAGTCGTCTGCTAGTTGGACGAGTAAAATAATTTAGTCGTCCAACAATTGTTGGACGACTAAATTATTTTAAAGGCTGTTTCTAGTCATCCGATAATCGTATTAATAAAAAACATATTAATCGTCTGACTATTGTCGGTTTGTACGAATATCTATCACTTCTTTGATTTCTAATATAAAATAAGCGATTTTTATGTGCAGGATATACCTATGCCAAAAAAAAAAAAATAACCTTAACCTACCGAGCTGATAATTTATTATTAAGATCCCACCCACTTTTAATAAGTCCAAGAGTTTTTATATGTAAAAGAGCTAGCTCTATAGAGTCGTCCTATGAAATTTACACTCCCTGAGAGAATGTACTACATCAAAACAATGTACAATAAAATGGTATTAATAAATGGTAAAAAGTACTGTAGAAACGTCCGCAATTGCATTCACGAGTATGTTAAAACTTAAAAAACAAATTGATTTCTCTTTGAGCTATTTAAGAAGCAAATAAGTCTCAGTCGCGATATATCAAACACCAATTGTCGGACGAATAATAATATTTAATTTATTCGTCCGCTTATCGGATGAATAGACACTTCGTTCATTTATAATGTCAAATATTCGCGTAAACCTAAGAAAGTATTAGAGCATCATATTTAGCATACTTACTTATATTATTAGCTCAGTATATCTTTTACTTTTATATTGCAATTTTATGTATATTTATTTATGTTCGTGTGTGAAAACCCTATTCATTCGCAGTGTAATTTAGCGTAGCTACTTCGCGTGCTCACTGCCTTATGCTTCGTCGGCCATAATTCAGGACGTTATCTTTCCACCTTGTTAAATGGTGTTTCGCGATGTTACCTTTTAGTTACCTTTACATTACGTTTAAACTTTCTCGCGAAAAAACTTTATGAGATTCCTTACACGGTTTCAGTTTAATTGCTTAAGCAGTTTACAGAATTCTATTTAAAAACGAAAATTAAATATGTATAGAATAGATAAGGCTTATTTTTTCATGATTACCACTCTCGAAGTATATTGTGATGAATGTCAAAGAGAACTTAGCAAATCGGAAGTTATGTGAAGTCATTGAATTCGTACTTGGCCTTAGTTTTGGACTATGACTTGATCCACCTCGTAATTTTTTTGTAATCGCCTTACGAGAAAACCACTGGACAGATTTTAATGAGATTAGTTGCTAGTATGTTATAAATAGGCTTATATATTTTGTATGAAAAATAATGATTATAATGTGGTCAAATTAAACAAAAATAGTGATCTATACTAATTTTATAAATCTGAAGAGTTTGTTTGGTTGGTTGAACACCCTAATCTCAGGAACGACGGGTGATATTTGGTTTCCAGCTTTTAGAACGCGTGCGAAGCCGCGGTAAAGGCTAGTCGTGATATAAAATAGTTCAGCGGTACCTATATAATAATAAGAATAAAGTAAAATAAAACGTAAATAAATAGCCTTTCATTATTTTGTCCATCTCGAGTCGTTGGACAAAGCGTTACCTAGAACTCGGAAAGATTGAGGTCAGCCGCACTTTTTGAAGCACTTGTTAGAATTACTTTCGATCAGCGATTCGAAGTAAAATGTTCAGAATTTTTCAAATACATCTTTTACCGGAACGATAAGAGTTTGTAAGAAAAATCTATTTGAAATAAACTGTTAATAATGTTAGTTCTAAGAATTTTTTTAAAAAGTTTATTGATTTTGCAATTTAACTGGTGTAGTGGCTAGCATGTACTGTCGCACACTAAGAGATCCTGGGTTGAGTTTTTTATGTTTCGTAAGCCTCAGTAATAGCACGAAGTTGGAAGTTGGCAGTGTTTTACCCCCGTGCCTCGGAGAGCGCGTAAAGCCGTCGATCCTGCGCCTTAACTCTCACTGGTCGTGTCGAGCAGTTGTCCCACCGGAATATGAGAGCGATAAGGAATAGTAAGAGCACTTGTGTCTGCACATACACTTGTGCACTATAATACCTCCCGCGCAGATGGCTAGTAATATTAAGCATGGCCGCCGTAGCCGTGATCGTTCGGGAGGACATCATTACTGTTTTAAATAAAAATATTGGTGATTGATATAAGTTGATGATGCTTCCAAAAACATTTATTTAACATTTAAAGCTAACTAGAAATATAGGTAATCATGGTTTATGATATATTTCAACGAATCATTTCCAACATGATTAAAACTTGTCTTATAGTAAAAGGAAAACATGGTGAGAAATCGAATCGACAATCGACACAATATGTCTTTCGAAATAAGTTTTCGAAAGACATATTGTGAAGTCCGCCAACCCGCACTTGGCTGACGCGGTGGTCTTTGGCCTGATCCCCCTCGCCCAGCAGTGGGACTTCAAAAATCAGACATAACAATAGAAAGTGAATTTTAATCTACACCATAAAACGCGACACGAAAATCGCGGAGGCGGCTTTCCCTACTGTGGAATGGAGCAGGGTCCTAAAGTCCAAATATAGTATACAAATAGTGTGTAACATTAAAACAAAAAAAACGTGTCAGTGTGAGAGCACGTTCCATGTATATAGTATTAAGTTCGTAGCATGTATCGCTAGTTTTAAGTCTTTAAATAATTCTAAAACTCCAAACGAAATATAAATAAATAAAAATAAAATGCACGGACGCCTGTGGATGAGTTCATTAATACAAAAAATCTACATCGTAATAAATCAACGATAAGCTTAAAATATACGGAACTAAAACTTTTCCCATATATAATCGTTATTTCAAACTATTAATTGTGCAGTAAGAGCAACTGCAGAATAATTTCATGAATATTCGATTGATATGCAAAGTTAATAACTGGTTATCAGTGTTTGATATTGCTTCGATATATGTGTAAAAATGTTTAACAGAATACATTTATCAGTTTTATAAAATTCATAGGAAATTTCGTTTATAAGTTAGGTTAGAGCTTAATGTTAAAAGTTTAGTAAAATGGTAGATACCTATATGTATATTTAAGTATTATTGGCAAGGTTCGATTCTTGTTTGAGGAAAAAAGTATTTAAATTTATAATGCATTTAAAGCTCAAAAGCACCCTTTTTTTCCATTTTCAACTAGTTTTCATTTTCAATTTCATTTATTCGTTTAATGCTAAAAGTAATAAACTATTGTACATTTTTTAATACCCACGGGAAAATGTAATGACTGGTTCCATCGAGTTGTACGTACTTAGACATTTGCGTATTTTAAAATTACTTATAAAAAAATAAAGCAGAGACATTGTGTACAAAGATGACTTATTTCTTAACGAGATTTCTAATAATAAAATTAGGGTGGGGGTAAAAACTACAATACATACGTACATACATACATGTACACATACTTCAAGAAATAATAATATAATAAGAAAATTAACAATAATTATAATTTTCTTCAAAATAAAAATATTTCAACGAACAGGAAGCATAAATTTATATGTCACATAATAAAATAAAACGCATTTCGTTTTCCAGATCCTTCCGTCATGAATTTGCATAGCAATAGATTATAAGAACATACCTAATAGTAAAATTTTCCGCCGCTTTAACCCATTCCATAGTCATAGGCTTATGAATATTTAGTGTCATTGTGGGGAATGAAAACGTAAACTGACGTGAAGTGTCAAAAAAAGTAATAGAACCAGGACTCAGTCTAGGCCAGTAAAAATAGCTGTGTTTTTGGTCAACCTCGCACTAAATTTCGAAATGTTTTAAATAACTTGTGCTCTATAGTGCAAGTGGTGGTGTAGTAGGTAGCATGTACGCTACATCGAGAGGTACTGGGTTCCAGTCCAGGGTCAGACCAAGTTAGAAATTGAGTCTTTCTTTGTAGTAAGCCTCAGTAACCGCCCGGAGTTGGGAAGTTAGCGGTGTGTCCCCCCCGTGCCTCGGAAAGCACGTAAAGCCATCGATCCTACGCCTTAACTCTCACCGGTCGGGTAGAAGAGTCGTCCCACCGGAGTATGAGAGTGATAGGAACAGACAGTGCACTTGTGTCTGCGCGTACACTTGTACAATGTAATATCTCCTGCGCAGTTGTCAGTCTCAATGAGTTTGGTTGCCGTGGCCGGAATCGGTTGGAGAACATTATTATTAGTTTCGCTTGAAGCTCCACCTGGATCCTTCAGCATTTTGTAATTTTATGCTCAGTAAGTCACTCCAAACCTTATGAAAAGAAAAATTGGATCATAAATTTAGTGCGAGGTTAAATTCTATTTTTACTGGCCTGGTCGCCAAAAAAACTGATATGAATTTACTATCATATGGAATACAGGAAAGTATACTTTATTTAGTTAAAATAGAGTCGCTTTCAGTATATATTTTGATATCCGGGTGCATGTATCAGAAGCTCATGAATAGATATTGCTAAATCAAAACTACGATAAGTTTGGTTTGTGGAGGTTTGAGGACTGTTCTTACTTCTTCTCCTAAAAATCATTGACCTGCCAATATATATCTATAATATTGTATTATCATAATATAAATATACTAAATAATACTGTCGGGTAGTGGAGAGTGTGTACTGTCATTACAGTACGCCTGGAAAATCCTTTGTACATCGTAGTACAGTTTTCGAAATTTCTAGAAAAGTTACATTAGCGATACTAGGATATTCTTGCTTCATGTTTAAGTTCAGTTAAATGCTTGAACTAAGTGAAGACTGAGAAGAGATACGAAAAAGTGAATAAAAGTTGAGTAAAATCTTAGTGATAGTGATTCAAGAGGTGAAAAATAGTGCTCAGCGAACAAATTTAGTTAGAATTGTGTATAAAGTTACTCTCCTAGTTCCTTCCTTCCTCTCAGCCCATACACGTCCACTGCTGGACATAGGCCTCCCCCAAAGATCCCCACGACAACCGGTCTTGCGCCCTCCGTATCCAGTGGGGTCCAGCGACTTTAACCAAGTCGTCGGTCCACCTTGCGGGAGGCCTGCCCACGCTTCGCTTTCCGGTACGTGGCCGCCACTCCAGAACTTTGTGACCCCATCGACCATCCGTTCTTCGAGCGATGTGCCCCGCCCACTGCCACTTGAGCTTGGATATTCGGTTGGCTATGTCGGTGACCTTGGTCCTTCTGCGTATCTCCTCATTTCTGAATCGATCACGCAGGGAAACCCCGAGCATAGCCCTCTCCATTGCTCTCTGTGTGGCCTTGAGCTTTCTTATGAGGCCCATCGTGAGCGGCCACGTTTCTGTGCCGTATGTCATCACTGGCAACACACACTGGTCAAAGACTTTTGTCTTGAGACACTGCGGTATTGGTGACGAGAAAATTTTACGTAGCTTCCCGAACACTGCCCATCCGAGTTTGATCCTTCGATTGACCTCTTTTTCGAAGTTGGACCTACCTAATTGGACAGTTTGTCCTAGGTATATATACTCGTCTACAACTTCGAGCATAGAGTCATCGATAGAAACTGGAGTGGTTGCAACATGGACATTCGACATAAGTTTCGTCTTGTCCATGTTTATTTTGAGACCAACTCGCTCGGAGACTCTATTGAGGTCATTCAGCATAATACTGAGGTCCTCCATGGTCTCAGCCATGACCACAATATCGTCGGCAAATCGAAGGTGAGTGATGTACTCGCCGTTGATATTGATGCCAAGTCCGTTCCAGTCCAGGACCTTAAAGACATCTTCCAATGCAGCGGTAAACAATTTCGGCGAGATGACATCGCCCTGTCGGACTCCTCGCTGCAATTGGATGGGTCTCGAGTCCCGGTCATGAAGACGGACTGACATAGTGGCGTTTTCATACAGACACTTCAACACTTCGATATACCGGTGGTCCATTTGGCACCTTTGGAGAGACTGCAGCACAGCCCAGGTTTCGATGGAATCGAAGGCTTTTTCGTAGTCCACAAACGCCAAGCAAAGAGGCAAGTTATACTCCTCGGTCTTCTGTATAACCTGCCGCAGCGTATGTATGTGGTCTACGGTACTGAAGCCTTTACGGAAACCAGCTTGTTCAGGAGGCTGGAAGTCGTCAAACCTGCTTTCAAGACGGTTCGTAATGACTCTCGAAAACAGCTTGTAGACATGGCTCAGAAGTGCTATGGGTCTGTAGTTCTTTAGCAAGGCGTTATCGCCTTTTTTAAAGAACAGAACCACAACGCTTCTGCTCCATGCTCGTGGGGTCGTTCCTTGGAATATGACGGAATTAAATAGCTTCTGAAGGGCCTTAAGGATCGGTTCTCCACCCGCCTTCAGAAGTTCAGCCGTAATTCCATCTGCACCCGCTGCTTTGCTGTTTTTGAGCTGTTTCAGAGCCATCCTAATCTCGCTCAGGCTGACGTCCGGGATCTCTTCAGTATAGTGCCGGGTTAGTCTGGCCCTCGGATCGTTGTCCAGACAGATGGGTTGTCACGTTGATGCAAACTCTCCTAGTTACTAGTTATATAAATAAATAAAAACATCTAAGTATACTGCAAGAGAGCTTATTATTCCAAACGACAAATTACAATATTATGTATATTCTATCTAAAAAGAAAGTAGGTAACTCATGTATATTCTATGGTACTACATTGAGTGAGTAAACGGTGATTATATTGTAAATGAAACTATCTTTTCGGATATTGTCGCGGATTTATTATGATTTTTGTTTCCCGACATTTCGACTGCTTTAGAGCAATCATGGTCATCTTATATCTTAGAAGCATAATTTTGTAGGATATTCTTGAATACCTAAGTGTAGAAAATATTATGTTTGTACAGTACTTTTTTTGTTCGATGGCGCGGAACCCACGATGCCCGAGTCCGAGTCGTGCGTGTGACATATAAAGTTTCTAATAGAAAAAAATGGATTGCCATTTGCTACTTTCTATCCTAAATTATAATGAATCATCATTACTTTTATATTTACTAGTGTTGGTAGACATTTTAATACGTCCAATTTACTAATTATTTGACAACAAAAAATATTTCATGCATCACACCTGCTGAAAAGCATTTTGAATGAAAACGTTATATGTATATAACTGAAAAGGTTGTTTTAATCAATCACATTTCCTTTTATACATATTACATTTAATTCACTGTTTTTGTTTTTTATCAAGCCTTTAATTCATTAACAAATGAATACCTCCTTTAATACACATATTTTGATAAAAACAGTGCGCAGTGCACATTATTCTATACAGCTATTATATCTTTCTAAAGTATCATTATATCTAATTTTTTTCAATATATATTTAAGCACACAAACATACACACGAGCCTTAAATATGAAATATCTATATTATAATTTCAATATATAAGACGAATTAAGTATTTCTTTATTTTTTCAGGTACTTTATCGAGTTTTCTCGTAGGAGCAATAAAATCGATAGCCATAAACACCATTGTATTGTATTACGGTAAGGAAATATATTCGTAAGCGTAAAAAACGGGTGTTCTGGCACCGATATTGGCATCACATGAAAATGTAGTAAGAAATATGAAATATACTAAGAATACTTATGTCGCATCAGTACAATTAGGTAACTACGATTCGAACATGATATTGAGGCTTTATGAAATACGTGTATTTTGCTCTTCAACTAATATAACTTTGTTAATAAATTCAATAAAATTGAAATTTATTACTTCAACAACGCCGAAATAAGACTGTTTAAGGTTATCAGTAGGCGTACCAAAAATATACGGGGTCTAAAATTTCAAAGTTTGATTACTGATATAGCGTATATGCTTAGTACGAATATTGACTTTATAAGGGAATGAACAAGCGACCACTTACGTAATAATCATTGCCATTTTATGACTGTATTCATACAGGCTTAGTATAATTTGATATAAGGTTAAAATTTGGTGCGTTGCCCGCTTTGACCACTTCAACTTAGGAGAGTTGCAACCAAAAACAAAAAAAAAAACAAAAAACAAAAACCAAAAAGCATAAGAAATGGTGTTATTTCCTTTAAGCTACTTCGAATTTGCAAAATTGAAATTTAGATTTTTACTTACAAAAAAAAATTGAGTTTGTGCTATTTCTTCTTAGTACTTAGACTTTCTCCTTCAGAACTGGTGGCAGTCTCATAAATTTCACTAAAAATTGTAGTAATATAATACTGAAAAAATATTTTGAATTTCATTCTTCTTGCGTAGCAACCAATGCAAGTTTACGATTACAATACATAAAGTAAATACAAAACTATAAATAATACATATGCAATTTGCAATATAAATGAACAGTGAGACTGTACCGATTATTATGGATCCTGAAATGATGGCTTCAATTTAATGATATTTCAATCAGTAATCGGATTACAGCAACTACTGAAATAAGTTACATACATAACTCATATAATATAGTACATACATTTGACGACACGTTTGACTCAGTTTGTAATGACCTTACTGTCCTTACTTGCCAGTGGTCTTGGGTTCAAGTTCCGCTGGGAGCATTCATGGATGTTTGATGATTATGCAATATGCATGTATGTACTTAAAGTTATATAATATGTGTATTATACTATATGGTATCCATAACACAAGCCTCGTAGCTTACCATGGAACTCGAAGGTGCTTTGCGTTATTGTCCCAACATATTTATATAAATGCTTTGCTGCAATATTTTCTTGTTTTTTTATTTGGAAAATGAAAGTATAAGTTTCATTTTATTGATACAAGATATATAGCGGATAATTTTAGATATAATTTTAAATAAAATATTGAATACAGCCATGATTTCTAATTTTTCCTACACAATTTTACTTATTAACTTACCCATTTTAAAAATCCATATCATGCATAACTTAAAAGAATTCAATGATGAAATTCCAAGCAAAACCATGGAAATACAACTTAATTTTCTTAGTTATTCTAAGCAATAAAAATTTTAATAATTTTCTTTAAAATTAACTCGAGGCTGAAATCAAGTAACTTGTGGCTGAAAACTTTTTAATTAAGTCAATCTCGGTATAATCTTTGCTGACCATTTTTAACTAAGTTTTGGGTCTTCTATTTTGTCACCTTCATTAGGTATTCGTTTAGTGATTTCAATGAGAGCTGAGTTTTATGCGAGTATAGAGGGAAATTTCATCCAACTTTTAAAGTAAGAGAATGAATGGGAACCGAATTTATGTATATTGCTGTTTAATATTTCTCTTCAGGAAGATGAATATCAAAATCTTTTTACCTGCAGTATATATTTTAATATATATCTTAAATATAGTCTGCATTTATATATTCACGATAGACTGTTAATGTTCTAAGGCCTAGAATGTAGGCATTAGGTCTTCCAAATATTAATTTTAATAAACAGCATGGACATTGGACACCCCAAGGATTCCCCTTAAAAAAGTAATAATTACTGACCCGAGTAAAGCGAGTGGTTGTCTTGTGCTTGTCTATATATAAAAAAACTAAATATAAAAAAAATTGAAAATCAGAAGAAAATATGTAATGAGCTATTTTATATCTTTCTATTTATAGGTGTACAAATATGAGGTCAAAAAAATGAAACGATAGCAAATGTTTTATCATCTAACTAATTCTTATCTCATCTTTACGTATCTAAATAATTTTGTAGTAGTGAATCACAATCAATGCATTATGGTATAAATAATACGTGTAATGTTCTGTATTATAACAATTTATACTCAACTCGTAGTTTTTTTTTCATAAGTACTCTATTACTCTATGAGAATATAAAAAAGATTGTGACAGCGGTGGGATTCGAACCCACGCCCTTTCGGACTGGTGCCTAAAACCAGCGCCTTAGACCGCTCGGCCACGCTGCCGTATGATATAAACTGTAATAACTGGCAATAGTTAGTCCATTTTAATACATGCTGTTTTGAACATTTTATAAATAATAAAAAAATATATATTTTATAATATATAAATTTTTATAATAAATAAATCCTAAATATTATACCAATAAAAATAAAATTTAATATATTCTATTTATTTAATTTTTTTATAGTAAATTTCAAATTATAAAAAAGGTTGCGTAATATATATTTTTCTATAAATTTAAATTTTCATAAATAGAAAATTATAAGAAAATGGCATACATAATATTGAGAAAAAAAAGGATTAAATTATTATATTTTACATAGGTACATTAATGTCTAAATAAACAAATACAATAAAACACTTTATTTTCCCAGTTTTTTTATTTGCTATAATAATAAAAGCTTAAAATTTGGGATTTTTTAAAAAATATTTTACTTAAAGGTTAGGTTTAGGTAAAGGTTACAGTTTAAGTCATGTACTAACAAATGTCAAGAATAACGGAGCTACTGAAAAATGGTTGTCACTCTCGCATTACTCTCGAATGTTAAGCTGGCTCGCCACTGAGTTAAAAGATATATTGAAATATTTAAGTTTTAAAACTTATAAAGGCATATTGAAATTAAAGTTGATTCGATTATGATTATAGTAAACTATTACTTTTGACGACACGCGTGGCGCAGTGTGTAGTGACCCTACTTGCTGCGCCAGCGGTCGCGGGTTCGAGTCCCGCTGGGGGCATACATTTGTTGAGCACGAATGTTTGTACTCCAGTCATGGGTGCACTGTTAAAAATGTTTGTAAAATTACAATCATTTTACAAAACAAAGGTTGAGTAAAATTACAAATCGATGTTTACCACTGCAAAATTATGAAACAATTCTAGTAATTTTCCAAAAGATGTCAGGAAACTTAGTAGGATGTGTTGTAATTGTACGATTTTAATGTAAAAATCCTACTTGTATTGTAATTTTACAGAACTGTTTGTCGAATTTCATGAAAAAAATTTTAGATTTACAAACATTATTTGTAATTTGGTTTACTAGAAATTTTTGTAAAATCACAAAACAAAGTTGTAATAGAAATAACAATGGGGTCATTGTAAATTTAATAATTTTCTTTGTAATATTCAAATTTTGATTGTGAAATTATATCATGAATTGTAATTTCACCAACAATTATTATTTTTTTAATGTGTGTGGTAATTTTACAAGACTGTTTGCTGAATTACTTTAAAAATGTCTTATATAATTTTTTTTGTAAATAATTACTTATTCACAAAACAAAAACATTATGTGGCACACTAGAATAAGCTGGATACATACACCTATCTCTTACTTTACCTATTATTTACATTGTAAATATGAGTAATATTTACAATTAAAAAAAATTAACACATAAATTATTATGTAAGTAGTTCAGAGTTATACTAATAATAATATCATTATTTTGTAGGTTTTAACTACACTGTCCTTCTATGCGACAGGATCATATCAGAGACCTATTGGAGATATAAGTGCTCACTCTATAGCTCACCAAACAGTTTCTTGAAACAGCAATTGATTCTGCTGAGATGAGAAAGAAGTACATAACTTTTTCAGTGAAAGTTTAGTAAATTTCAACAAATATGTTGTAATTTTCTTATATTAAATTACACTAAACAGTATAGTAAATTTACAAAACTGAGTTTTAAAATTACTCAACATCTTGGATATCATTTGATTAGTAAAATTACAATACGTGTTAGAAATTTTACTAAACTTTTTTTCAGTAAAAGTTTAGTAAATTTCAACAAATATGTTGTAATTTTCTTATATTAAATTACAATAAATAGTATAGTAAATTTACAAAACTGAGTTTTAAAATTACTAAATTGGGGTGCGTAATTACTTCCAACACATTTTTTGTAAAAATACAATAGAAATGTTTAACAGGGTGTTTATATTTATAATATGCATGTATTTAAACTTATATATATGTAGTATATCAACCATCTAGTAACACAAGGCTCGTACCTTACCATGGAACTAGATAGTGCTGTGTGTATATGTCCCAAAATATTTATATTTATTTATTTATTTATTTATTACATATTATGAGTGACTAACCCAGTTTGTAAATGAAACTATCTTTTCGTATTTCGTCGCGGATTGATTTTGATTTTTGGACGTTTAGAATGCTTTACAGCAATTATATTCACGGGAGAGTTTGCTTGCTTGCTTGATTGCTGTAAAGTTTTTGAAACGACCAAAAACCAAAATAAATCTGCAACAAAATCCGAAAAGGTAGTTTCATTTTTAATGTCAAATATTCACGTAAACCTAAGAACCAGTGTATATAATATGATATTTCAAGCTGAAAACCTATTACAATTACTGAAATAAAGTAGCCTATGTATATATTTAATAACGCAGCTTTCTAAAAACAAAAGTTTTAACAAAACCGGTTCAGTAACTTTAGAATTTCTAAATTAAAAAAAACAAATCAGCTGTCCCCTTTGTAATATGAATATTACTATGATAATTTTAATACTGAAACGAATGTGAGAATATTGTTCTACCTTTTCTTTCGATATATATTCTCTAAGAAAATCAAAAGATAGTTACAAAAAATATATTTAAGGTAGATAGAGCTATACTTTCAGTATACAACGATCCTATCTCCTCAACACGATGCTACAGGACACATGTGGTCGACAAAAAGCATGTATTCAGCAAATTTCTTTCCCAGAATCTGTTTGTCACATACATTCGTTTGACCTTTTCAGAAACACATGTATTTCCTTTGAGATACTTATTTCAATCCACTGCTTTTTCGAGCACACGTACAAAAAATATGAGTTATGTAAAATTTTATAAGCTAGTTTTTGCCCCTGACTCAGTTCTCATGATTTGTGATATAATATGGTACATTATATTTTCAGGTTAAAACTGTTTAGCATACTTTTATGAAAAGCAAGGAGATGCACATATCAAACTTTTCGTTTTTCTCCCTCTCTTTATTATCTAAACATATAAATAAAAATTGAGTATATGTTTTTAATTTTAAATTAATAGCTTTTCACTAAATGCATATGAAAGTATACCTATACGATAGTAGCAACAAAAAACTAATTTTTAAAAATTTTTCTGTCTGTCTGTTTGTAAATAAAAAAAAAGTGCGTGTGTACAAAGTACTACACAAATGTCAGAAGTAAAACTTGAATTTAAATTAAGGCTAACTCTTCCCCGTCTCTGAGCGCCTGGTACTATGGACTTTTTTTTTCGTTTCATCGAGTTTGAAATCACAACGATTCTAAAGAAGTTTCACTTCAAAAAGAATGTGGTAGAAATTAAATTTATTTTAACTTGCGGAACCCGTAGCTTCGCTGATGCTAAACCGCTGGTCAGTAAAATACATACAGTGTGTGTCATATTTATTTTTATTAATTAATAGTAGTATGTCTAATGCATTTAAAATATATTTTAATGGCTTTCTATGTTTCTCCGGATAATTTTACCTTTACTTTACCTCACATTCCTCCTTCACGTATTAATTACATTCTCTTTGACTACTATTCGTTTAGGAATGGTATGGAACTAATTACTCGGTGACAGATGCTGTCATGTCAGCTTTTAATTTGCTTTCAATGTATTCCGATCGCGATTACATACCGTTGAACGTGACGGGTAGGTGTATAGTTTGATCTTTGATCCCTTGATCTACGGTTAATACACTTCTGGCGGAAGATAAAGCTTATCCTACAATCGTTTAAAATATATAATTATCATAATGACATGTTATGATAATTCAATGACAAAATTAATTTCGACGGCACGTTTGTAGTGATCCTAGTAGCTGTACTAGCGGTCGCGAGTTCTAGTCCTGGTGGGGGCATTAATTTGTCTCGCTCGAGTATTTGTGCTCTAGTCGTGGCTGTTATTTTTTATAATATGTATGTATTTATATATTGTATAGTAGGTACATAAACTACCTGGTATCTATAACACATTACTATGGAATAATGTTGCGTGTTTATTTCCCAAATATATTTATTTATTAATTAATGATATTAAAATTTCTCAATTTAATACAAATTTCAAAACTCTAGAAACCATTATTTTTAATTCATTATAAATAATAAAAAGCAAAACATTCACTTTTTAATTAACGATTTCAATACAGTTTTATCTTCTATGCTGTCTCGTAAGAAATAATCTACGGTCTGAAGTTAGTAATAAAAGCATTAAGACTACGAACTTTAGATTTTTATGCTGGCAATAAATTAACTGTTATGTTTACAAACGGATGTACTATCTGCGAAGAAATAAATTAGGCATAAAAGGAGAGGAAATGTTTCGAGCGTAATATCTTTTTAATTATGAGTGGGGTGCTTTTGCTTACGCAGCTTCTTTTGGGTTTAACGACAGATAAAGCTTGCATTTGGTTAAATTATGATATTTTTACCGTATTCAGCCATTTTTAACGTCCCACTCTGGCCAAGTTGACGGACAGACATTCATCTTTTGTTTTTTATATAGTCATAATGAGGGACCTTGGCTTTCCTTTCTATGCCACAATGCGAAAAAGATGTGGATCCCTGGTGAATAGATTACGGGGCAGTACCAACAGCATCATGATGGTAATTGCTAGTAGGTTGGATTGTAGATAATCATTAATCATTGCTGTGTTATTTCATGCTAGTATATATCTAAAATGTAAGTACTAACCTATGTTAGAATAAGAATACCTAAACACAATGTATACTAACAAATAATGAGTCTAAGTTACTTGAAATATAATAAATTATTATTATTATTGTATAATAAATAATCTACATTTAATTTAATTCAATTCAATTCCGTTGAGTTCAGTTCAATTCAATTCAATTCCATTCAATTCAATTCTATTCTATTCAATTCAATCAATTTAATTTTATGTTGAGCTGTAGATATTAAAATCAAGATCAAGGAATTTGAATTTCTACAGTTTCGAAGTTCCAAAGACTAATACTTTAGAAAATATGATATCTAATGTGTAGAGTTTCATGGTATAAATTCATAAGATCTAGCTGGACTTATTTAGTGGGCTTATTTATCTCATTTTATTTTATTTATTTTCTTTTACAAATTACAAGATCAATAATCCTTTAATTTTTCCAATATAATATTTAGATTAAAGCGTTACGTTGTTATAGTTTTAAAATCATAATATTAATTTTAAAAATATGAATTCTCATTCATTTTTGACGACGATACCATGTAACATATACAAAATATCAGATTTTAGGGCCTCTACATTATACTATATGATGAAACTAAGGGTGAAAGAGCTATTGTCATTGAATAAAAGGCTTAATAAAGTCAGGATGACTTAGATATATCTTAATACTACTACTATATTTAATTTTAACTATTGAAATTTTAAAACTATAAATGTATGCTTAGCTTATTACAGGTCTCGTCGTTTTAAAACTTATGGCTATTCTCACTCGTAAAAATGGTATAAAATAACTCCCGTAAAAAGTTAGGGCTGTCTCATGCTCAAATCACAGAGGAGGTATTTGAAGGCTTCACTAAAAAGTTTTAATATTTTTATTTATATTTAGATACCTCAGTTGAAAGGTTAGACACGGTTTTTCACGCTTCGTGTAATTTCCCTTGCGAGTAAATAGAAAAGTTGTCACCATTTCTTCTGAATGTTAAATAAGCTTTACTAATATTATAAATGGAAAACTGTTTATTTAAACACCTTTTATAAATAATTGACAAGAATTTCGCAAAAAGATAAGCCAACAATGACTTATTTGTATCAGACATCATTATTATAATTATTATGCATTAAATGGCTCTCTTTGGATGTACGAGTAAGTTTGGTGTAGAGAGAGTTACTAGAAATGCTTGTCATATTGATAATAGCAATATTAGTAAGTTATACATGTGTGTGTAAGCGTAAGCACAGTCCTCGAACGCCGAGCGTATATATGTGTGCATTACGAATGGAATGAAGTAGGTATATAATACGATGTAATATATAACTCACTTTTTTCGATGTTCTTTCTAAAGAAATATATAAACATTAAAACCTATATAAATACTAATTTATTCTGCACAAGAATATTACCTGTGACATTAAGTGTAGCAATATATAATATGTTATTACATTAACACATAACTATCTAATTTCATATTAAGTTACGAGGCTTGTATTATGGGTACCAGATAGTTTAAAAATGTAAACACCCATATTATAAACTAGCGTTTTCCGCAGCTTCGCATGCGTTCTAAAGACCGGAAACCAATTTTTTTCTGAGTCGCGCGGGCGTTTTTGCAACATTCTTCATTGATCCTTCGCTCCTAATGATTTCAGCGTGATGTAATATAGCCTATAGCCTTCCTCGATAAATGGACTATCCAACACAAAACGAATCGGACTGTATTTCGTGAGATTAGCGCGTTGAACCAAACAAACAAGCAAACAAACAAACGAACTGTTCAGCTTTATAATATTAGTATGGAGATATATACACACCCATGACTATAGGATACGAATTTTTGCAAACGAGCCAGGCGTGTCGTTAAAGCAATAAAGAAAGAAAGAAGACAACTAAATACAACAACAAAACTTGATGTTAAACATTTAATAAGCAATTCCTAATTTCGCAGTAAAGTTGAAGCTACCCCATTCTAAAGGACCATCGAGTGACTCGAGGACTTGAAGAGCGAAAATTGTTTACCATCCCCTTCATGTACTAAAACATTTAATATATTACCTTATTGTTTGGAAACATTTCAATATGTATATCTATAGATAAATAGGTATGTTTAGTGTGTGTGTATAAATAAGATTTGTTATGTAACACTGCTACTACATAATCTATACTAATATTATAAAGCTGAAAAGTTTGTTTGTTTGTTTGTTCGCTTGTTTGTTTGTTTGAACGCGCTAATCTCAGGAATTACTAGTCCGAATTGAAAATTTGTGGTTGTAGGCTTAAAATAAGGGAAATGCAAAAATATTTATTATTGCCTTTATGCATTTCCCCATTATCTTGAAAATGTAAACATATTATCTTAAAAATCTTAATTTTTTGGAATCCCGAAAGCATTTCAAAAAACATATAACCTCCTCCTTTTTTGAAGTCGGTTAATTAGGCTATCTTTTGACTGCCGAAGTAACATTGACGGCTCTAATCGACGACGAATCGTAATCCATTTTGCTAATGCTGATTATTTATTTAATCAAAAGTCTTTATTTCATCCAGTAGCTCATAAAGTCATAGGTATTTAGATGAAATAACAAATCATTTACTTATGACGACACATTTGGCGCAGTTTCTAGTGACCCTACTTTCTTGTGCCAGGGTTCGGTTCGGGTTTGAGTCCCACTGGGGGCATTCAAACTAGGATGTTTGTACTCCAGTTATGGGTGTTTATATTTAAAATATGTATGTACACCGCCTACCGTTTTTCTTGTACTTTCCTCTGGCTGGTTGTTGTTTGCCTGGAAGAGATCGCTTTAAGCGATAAGGCCGCCTGCTGTGCATCTTTGTTTAGTTTTAACAAGTTATTGTGTGTGTTTTTATTATTTTCTTTAGTGTACAATAAAGTGTATTATTATTATTATTATTATTTAAACTTATGTATGTAGTAAATCAACTGTCAAGTAGTCGTCGTAGCTTAACACGGAAATAGATGGTACTGTGTGTAATAATGTCCCAGCATATCTATTTATTTATTTATGTATTAACACTGGCTGTAAGTGTGAGAGTTAAATACGCGAGCATAGCCGCGTGCTAAAGCTATCTAATATTGAATAAATTGATTTTTAAAGGTATACCTATCAAATCTATCAGCATATAACGATATATAACCATATCTTATAATTTATACGTTATTGAATAGATTCACTGAGCTATATTAATATAATAGACAGTATCGGAGATCTTGACGCGGGACACGACAGCCATTCACAATGCTCACATATGGTCCAATAAATTCAACCCCGTGGTGAAACTATGACAACTACATTTTTTGTCATAGAAAAAAATATTATAACAACATTATTATGAAATATCTATATAACAGAGGACATTGGATATTTGATTTTATATTACAGTCGAATTTTCCCGGTTAATGTGACTGAAATGTATCGATACTGTTTAACTTTAAAATAAGAGAAAAATGTGGGAAAAAATTTAATAAATAAATATGTTGGGACAATATTACAACAGCACCATCTAGTACCGCGCTAAGCTTCGAGGCTTGTGTTACGGATACCAGATAATTGATAGCAAAACGTGCCTAATTGTTATGTTTTTTAGAATATAACAAAAAGTTCTTTGGATATGCTTCAACACGTTCTTGATTGTGATGTATATCTCGTATGTAAGAAAACGAGTAGGATAATAGGTATAACGGAATATGTAATTTTTTTTTTTAATGAATACAAGTTGCAATTTTTATGCCTTGTATAATTTAAATAAAGAATGGTAAATTAACGTTCAAAAACAAAGCGAAGCGAAGAGAAAAGCGAAGTTTTAATAATTTAATTTTAAAATATTAAAATTAAATTATTAAAACTTCGCTTCAAATAGAATGTTTTCGATCAATATACAGCAAATACGAAGTACAGTGGAGACACTAAGGGTGCGATAGGGGTGACAAAGGGAAACGACTCGCCGTTGCCATGGATACGGGTGGGTTGCCTCTAACCTTGTCACTATATCGAGCTGCTAGTAACCCAATTAAATGAAATGCTACATTTTGCAACCGAAATATGTGTATTTGTTACGTTTGACACTTAAAATTGGGCCTGATGTGTATAATTTAAGTTATTATATTAATTTTGATTCAAAATTTCTTCAAAATGTCGGCCTGCAATACTGTGCTGATTGCCCTAGTCGAATGGATTACCGACACGCTATATCAAATCAAATCAAATCAAATCAAAATATTTTATTCAGCATAAAAATTGTTATAATTTCTTACTGAACGTCATGAGTCTACCACCAGTTCGGAAAGAAGAAACCTCTGACCTGAGAAGAACTGGCGAAAGAAACTCAGCGATCTCATTCCTATCTCACTCTTATATTTGACGACACGTTTGGCTCAGTTTGTAGCGACCCTACTTGCTGTGCCAGCAGTTGCGGGTTTGAGGCCCGCTGGGGGCATACATTTATTGAGCACGAATGTTTGTACTCCAGTCATGGGTGTTTATATTAATATTATGTATTTAATTAAAGTTATATAATATGTACTATATCAACTATCTGGTATTCGTAACACAAGCCTCGGAAACTTAACACGGAACTAGATGGCACTGTGTGTAATAATGTGCCAAAATATTTTTACTATTATCATAATTGCAATAGTTTAGTAATTTATACGTAAATATGAGCGTATGTATGTTTGTAGTTAAAACGGCTGAAACTATTTGGAGTAAAATCTGAAGTTGGAGATAGGTTAAGTTTTGCATAGAAAGGCTTACTCAAGCGAAGCTAATATAACTTCCGACTCGCTATTATATAAGGTTATAGCTCAAACGATATTTTTGTATAATAACATACTTAGAATACTAAACTACCATTAATAAATAATCATTGAAAATTCATTTCGGTTTATAGCTTTAAAAGAATAATCAAAAGCACATGTTGCTTCAGAATGTAAGATAACGACTGGCGATTACGTTAAAACTGCATAACGAGATAGCATTACCGAGTGTTAACGTAAAATAACAAGACGAATAAACCGTTATCGCGCACATTTACCATATTTATATAGCAGTTAAATTCTCATTTTGTCAAGCGTTCCTCATAAACATGACGATTTGGAGCGCTCCACGTTTCACAATATTTTATTTCGTAATCAAAATCGATGTTAGATTATTTTTGTGTCAGGATGTATTGGCATGAATGATTGGGGTACGGCACGTTTCTTACTCGCACATTCAATATTGATTTGGGGTTGTGTTTGGATTTTACTAAGTTAAAAATGGTGAGGATGTTAGGTTAAATTAAACTATCGAAATATCCTCGCTCCGCTCGGGTTCGCCCTTTACTTTTTAACGATAAGTATAGATTTCCGAGAAATTATATATTTTTTTACTATAATATTCATGTATCATATTTATAAAACTCCTCTTGAATAACTCTATCTATTCATGTAAATTGCATTGAAATCTGTTGCGTAGTTTAAAAGACCTAAGCGTTCAGACGGCGGGAAGCGACTTGGTTTTATACTATGTAGTAATAAGATGGTATTTTCTGATTATTATTATTATTATAAACAAGGAAATGACGATGACACTTAAGCTTGTCAATAGCTAGGAGTACCTACCTACTTAATAAAAAACGGAAGTGTATGTGACAACTGCAAATTCGGAGGTCCGGGGTTCGAATCCCGGGTTAGGCAAAATTCAGTTAATAATGAATCTTCCCATTTATTCTTAGTTCGGAATACGTAATATTTTGTTCTTTCACACCCATGCCTCGAAAACTCAAAATATATACGACTCAGTACTCACAAGACTTACTTACTTAACTTTGTAATTAATATTTATGGAAATTTTAATTGGAGTGACGCACTTTAAACAAACCAAGGATTAAAAATCTTATATAAAGACATACTTTTGCTTGATTCTGCTAAATGGTAATGAATAGTCCGAATAATTCTAAATAAAGTGCCGACTTCAGCGAAGTTAAATAATTATCTCACGACTTGTTTCGGAGATCTCTTGTTTCCTTAGATTTGCATATTTTTAGACGTAGTTTGATGTCACTTATAAAACTTTGACATAGCAAAAATATCTTTACAATTTATTTTTAAAATATTTTTTATACATGCTTTTAAATGTCAAATATTTGGGTAGTTCTGGGTTATTTTTTGGGTAGTGAATAATTTTGTTGGTCCTTAAAAAGTAATACTAATGTTCTATTACTAGTAGATTTTTGTATTACTAAGACTTTAGCTCGTCATTAGCTACACAAAATATTATACAGGAAGAAAAGGGACTAAACTGTTTCGTCCTTGTCTTATCATATATAATATTTAAGTATTTAAAATTTATATATGTGTATCCGGTATATCATCTGGTATCCGTAACACAAGCCTCGTAGCTTACCACGGAACTAGGCGCTGTTGTAATAATGTCCCAACATATTAATTTTAGACTGAAATTTTTGGTTATTTCTCTCGTAACATTGCATTAGATAGTATGTTAAATGTTCTAACATTTTGGTGGGAACGTTATGTAAATAGTTAAAGGTCGTATAAAAGTTTCAATGGTTGGCATATGTTGCGTCTTAGTTTAGCACTAGTTCGTGGGTCGCGAACTTTTAGTATCGGTTATGGGAGGAAAATTTAGAAAATATGTGAATAATGTAACTAACTACGTAACTGTCGTAAAAAGCTTTGTGTAAATAAAGTTAAATCTACAAGACGAATGTCTACTAAGATTAAGTTTTTTTAATATATACATATTTTTTATTTACTTATTTATGTACCATACATAATACCTTTAATATTAATAAATTACTATTATTGTATGTGCTACCTATTGATAGGTTTGAAGTCGGTGCCAAGCCCTAAACAAAATAAATTTTAATATTATAAACAGCTTACTTGCTGTAATGAAATTCCTACTCTAAAGATCAACCTACGTACATTAAGAACAATGTGGATTAATGTGAAACAGATAAAAATTTAAATTTACTAAATTTTCATTATTATATTATTTGAAATTATTTGCGAACACGTTTTGCTATTACAGTTATATTATTAATTATATTTAAAGGTGATATTAACTTTTAAGACGCAACACAACGTAAGGAACAAAGTAGCAAGCATATTCCAATATGCTAGCTAGTATCAAAAATCACGATCAATTTTTTACTGACTTTACAGCATCTATGAAATATTTCAGAACTTTGTATTTCCTGTATCCTATTTTCGTTTTGATTGTTCTGAAACACGATTCTATTGTATGAGATCAAATTTTTCAATATCTATAACATGGAAATCTATTTTGATGAATTTAAACTGCAATAAAACATATTGTATTTGTTCGTGTCGATTCTTCAATATTATAATGATATCAGTATAGTTGCATTTTTATTTCTACACTAAGTTCCGTTTTATGGTGGTTCCTCGGACTTGCTGAAAAGACTGACCGTGAAAAATCTTAGTAAAACTTAAATACTAATTAGAAAGCTAGCATGTTACACCAATTATGTCATTATTCTACACAAAGAATAAGCACATAAAGCGCCCACCCACTTGTTTTACCAAAGCTCTTAAAGCTCCAAGTAGTAACGTTCAGCTATAAGATTTCTATGAGAGTACCTTTAAGTCGTTTAAAAGCTTAGTCTCTTCCACCACTGTAATTATTGTAAAGCATTCAAAGCGTTGAGAACCAAAAATCAAAATAAATACACGAAAAAATCCAAAAAGAAAGTTTTATTTAAAATGTATTAACCATCATAATATTGAAGGGGTCGTCTATACAATGTCATTAAGTGAGGGCTTAAGAATAATAAAAATACTCACGAGTATTTTTACACAAGTAAAACCGTATGCAAGAGTTAGTTTGAAAAGCAATTAAGGTATACAGGTTTTAATAAATAGCTACAATTCCCCTCTGAGTCCCATTGCAATATTTGTATTTTAATTGTATTGTATTTCAAATGTAACATAGCGAGAAAATTTAACTGTGCAGCTTCAAACAAACGCAGACGGTACCGTAATTAGAATATTTCGAAGCATGCTGTTATTATTTACGCTCTCTTTATGATAATAATTATATATATTTACTAATGACTTACTCTACCCATTCTGTATTTATAATACAGGTAACTTTTGACAAATTTTATTTCTTACTATTAGTTTATCTGTTAGTCTAGATCATAGTCTATCTAGGTATTATAATTCATTAAAATCGGTCTAGCCCTTTTATATAAGAGAGTTATGTTATAACTTAAACTTACGAGTAGGTAAATGTATTATATTATGTGCACTAAAATGTTGAAAATCCCTCAAAGATCATGTATTTATATTGCATATGAATATTTATTTAATTTTCCTACATTATTGGTTTTAATGTAATGACAGCAACGAGAAAACTAGTCTCTCAGAGACCATCTGGGGGGAGGCATGTTTTACCATTATTTTAAGGAGGGGCGAACTCAGAACGTTAATTAAATTCGTTATTAAATTTAGAATCTGGTCACAGAGAATCATAAAAATGATTTTGTTCTCAACGCTTTCCTTTATGAGAATTTCATGTTTTAGGACTTTTGTTTAGTGTATAATATATTATGAAGATTTGAGATACAAATAGGATTATTTTTTTTATTATTGCAAAATTACATAATACTAGATACCTAGTTTTCTGTATCTATATGTATTACTCGTAAAGAAAGAAAATTTCGATTTCGAAACTTTGTCCAGATACGTCCGCTCCGTAGTTAATATTATATTGTCTACATAATACTTATAAGTTATACAATAATCTAAATATCTTTATATAAAATAGCTTAGGAAAAAAAGTTAATTGTAATGACAAGTGGATTTTTAGCAAGTCTAGAACAATCGATGTGTGCAACAAAAGAATTATATTATATGATGTTAATGTAGGTACATAAATAATTACAGAAAAATAGCACAGTTTTTTAACTCAACCATTATGTTCACCTTGAGGTCAAAAATCAAACAATTATTATAAAAAGTTTGATAAGAACAAATTTTAATATCTGTAGCTATTAAAAAAATTATTAAAAATACGAGACTGGAACATACTTTGGGATCTTATACTTTAGCGCGAGCGAAGCCGCAGGTTCCACTAGTATAACTAGCGGAACTTATATACCTACCTCTTGAATGACTCTTGCTATTAAAAAACCGTATCAAAATCCAATGCGTAATTTTAAAGATCTAAGCATACATAGGGACAGACAGACAGCGGGAAGCGACTTTGTTTTATACTACTCGTATCATGCGTCAGTTGAGCCTGGGGCAAAGACAAGATGACAGGTCTAAGTGGCGTGTCATATTGGCAGATTTGTCTTTTTTCATATCGTTCCATGCTTTTATGAGACATCAATTGTAGAAATCAATTTCTTTTGGAGTCTTTATAACGGGAGTTCTTATAAGGTGTTGACTATGTAATATTAAAGGTTATATATTATTTTCGAGAAATGTATCATTTCTATAAAAGTAGTTTCATCGAATTCACTTTCTACGAATCTTGTGCCCAATTTTTATTATTACTTTCTTAGATTTACGAGAATATGGACTTCGGTGCCATTTTTCTTTTTCAGATTATTGCTTTGTATATTTGTAAATATATAAGAGTTCCATTTGAGATTTTTTTTTTCTCTTTATTAGGTTTACCAACAACTTTACATAATACAAATACACAATACACTATAATAAAAAATACAGATCTAAAAATGTAAAGCCACTTACAGGTAAACACAGCATGCATTATATAAATTTAATAATTTAGACGGTAAAAAGCATAACAAACAATTCTACATTTTAGTGTTCCTTCCAAGACAAATAAAACGTTTTAACTTATCTAATCTATATATCTATATCTATATATATATATATATATATATATATATATATATATATATATATATATATATATATATATATATATATATATATATAAAAAAATGAAACCCGTCTCCTGTTGTCACGACATAGCATGAAAACGGCTTGAACGATTTGGCTGATTTTTTTTTGTAGTTTTCTAATACTCTGTACAAGGTTCTTACGGAAAAAAAATATTAAGAAAATCTCTCAGAAAGATTGAAAAATATACATTTAATTTTGCATATTTTAAAAAAAGCGCGTTACGAATGTCAACGTCATTCAATTTAAAACAAAAATTCTGTGGTGATCTATGACACCACAGACATAACCGCGCTAACAAATGTCAACGTCATTCAATTTACAACAAAAAAAATATTTTTTATTTAATAAAATTAGTAAAGTCCTTCTCAGGCATGACGAGACCAGGGAAATAGGTATTCATTTCTATATGGAGGATATTATAGATTCCAGTTCAAATTGAATAGGTACGCATACATAAGATAGGTCAGCTATACAAAATAAAGTAGTGCATCAAATTTACGCTAAGGCGGTACGAAGTTCGCCGGGTCAGCTATATTATAATTACATTTAGGATTGTGCTGTCATTATTAGTTTTCGAAATTTAACAATTGACTGGTGAAAAATATCTAAGCTACTAATACTGTTATATAGACGGCAAATTCTAGGAACAGGTGAATTAGCACCCATAACTGTTTTACGACGAGGGCATAGGAGAAGTTTAATAACCTTTCTAGGATATCTTGTAGGTGCATTTAGTTCAAAGAGCCTAAGTAGTTCTGGACAATGAGTTTGGTTGTTAAATAGTTTATATAAAAATACTAAGTCTAATAAGTTTCTGCGGTCTTCAAGAGAATTTATGTTAAAGTGCTGAAGTCTATCTTTATATCTTTTAAGTGAGTAGTTAGAGATTGAAACCTTAGTCTCTCTCATGACACACAAACAAATTTACTATCAAACATTCGATATCTCGACAACCAAAAATAATAATAAATCTGTAAAAAGTCTTAATCCTACAACCTGAGCATTTTGTGGTACACTTTCATCATCATCATCATCAGCCCTTATTAGCCCATTGCTGGGCACGGGCCTCCCTCAGTACGAGGGGATTAGGCCATAGTCCACCGCGCTGGCCTAGTGCAACACTTTACTGTAAAACTATTATTGCAAAATTACATTTGTGCATAAACATAGTAATTTAACTTCATATCTAGATGTGTTATTTTTGAAAAAAAAATATTTTTATAACCATTAAAAAATGAACAATAACAACTGTCTTAAAAATTAATTACCGTTAGAAAAACTACGCGATACTTCACAAAGCTCAGCATTTTTGCTAGCTCATTATTAGGTAGTGTATATAATAAAATCCAAGCTCAATACCACAGAAATTTATTCCCGTCTATAAATTTACCTAGCCTGTTGCTTTCTTGCGTTGTTATCTATTTTAAAGACGTGCCCCCTCGTAACCTGCAATCTTGAGACACCTGCGTCTGATTTCAGCTTTATTAAATGGAGGGACGTTTATTTTAGAGAAGATTTCTTTAAATATTTTATTATTCATCTAAGTGCTTCGACTTAGGGTTACCAAGTAATATAAATTTTCAAGGTATTATTTAATTTTTTTATTTTTCTCTTTATTTTTGGAAAACAATTGCATTAGTACCATGTATAATATGGACGGGTGACCATTTTTTAAAACATGGATGGGCAAGCCATAATCAAATGTTGCCTGCAGTTAAAACATTGATTTAGATTAATTCTCAAACAATGAATAGGTAAAGTCAAAAGATTCTAATGCCTTTGTCTCCACGGTTTGTCCACTGATTTTTTATTAGTTTTGAAATGAATATTGATTATTGAGCGAATAATACATAAATTGTTAAAATACTATGATTCTTATGGGTTAGATGACACATGTGGCTCAGTTTGTAGTGCTTGATGTGCCAGTCGCAGGTTTGAGTACCGTTCGAAGCATTCGTTTGTGTGATGAGCACAAATGCTTATACTCCGGTTATGGGTGTTTATGTTTATAATATGTGGGTATTTAAAAGTATACGTAATAAC
Source organism: Boloria selene (assembly GCA_905231865.2). Taxonomy (NCBI): domain Eukaryota; kingdom Metazoa; phylum Arthropoda; class Insecta; order Lepidoptera; family Nymphalidae; genus Boloria; species Boloria selene. Next base: position 2,082,877 of record HG993132.1, read on the forward strand.
AACACAACATTAGGCTATAGACTGGCTTTATTCAGGTTAACAATTACCACCACGAACAATATACATTACATACCTACATATTATTTTCAACTACCTTACAGTATCCATAACACAAGCCTCGTAGCTTACCACTGAACTAGATAGTGCGGTATTAATGTTCAAATTTCAAACTTTCAAATACATGTATCCGAATTCTGTTGAGAACGATGTGCTCTCTATTACCAAATAATAATCTTTTGGTAGAGGAGACGTGGAAGATCGACCTTCACCGATCTGATAACCAGATGAGACATATTTTTTATCGAATATAATTTATAAACAAATATGCCTATAATTACTTGCCTATCTGAAAGTGCTCATGGCTATTTTTAGCTAGGCAACAGTGCTTTAAGTATGATTTTTTGCAGGCAATTCTATATGACTGATTTTGTAATAAAATGATCTAAAATTTGATATAACTTTCGATAAGTTAGCAGAACGATGGAGTCACCTATATTGACTTACCTGTTCACATCGGGTTGCCAGGTATACACAAAAATGAGTAGGAAGCCTACTGAGGCATATTCTGTGTGTTAAAAACTAACAGTGAAATAAAATTCATTTGGTTATCAAAAGAATGAAAGTCATGAAAAAAAAAACGATTAAAGTTAATTTAATTAAAAATAGCCATGAGCACTTTCAGATAGGCAAGTAATTATAGGTATATTTGTTTATAAATTATATTTGATAAAAAATATGTCTCATCTGGTTATCAGATCGGTGAAGGTCGATCTTCCACCGGCTCTTAGACCATTTTTTTTAAATCTAATATCAATTTATATAATCCGTTAAAAAGCACACATCATAAAAATACAGCTTTTATGAATATAACTGTAATAAGATTTCGTATAAATGGGATTTTTATAACCTTCTTAAATTTCGCGGAATTGACGGCATGAATAAATATAAATATTAATAAAGAAGGATTTTCGATCACAAAACGCGGAGGTCTTAAGTGGATGTACTTGCGTTAATATTATTCGTTTTTTTTAAGTATTATATTATCATTTACTTGACCAACTTCTAAAAAAAGCTAATTCGATGTATTTTTATATGTATGTTGTGCTTAGGACTATCCAATCTATTTTCATGTTATCTAAATATATAAAAGCGAGAAGTAACTCAATCACAAAATATCGACGAATCGAACTTGACGTAGGTATATAAAATGAAAGACAGAAGAGTTAATACTAGTACGGATTTTTTAGCAGGCTGGGTTTTCTCAAGTTTCTATGAAACTTGAATGGGGAATGTTAATATACTATTGCAAATTCCAATATTTGTATCACCATTACTAATTATATGACTTCTAAACGATTCATTCCGAACAAATTCCATGAAAATATGATAAGTATCCTCATTTTTTCCACACACATCCATGTGTATTTATTTTACAATACTATTTATTAGCTATGTGAAGAATTAGTTGTTGTCTTAATTTAATATTATTTGAAATAATAATATCGGCCATGTTGAAAGGCAGACAGATTCTTATTCAAGGCAATAAAATAACGAGTGGAACATTTGTACATAAAAATATAAATATATTCTATGAAAGTCCCTAATACAATATTAATATACTTATAAAATATTTGTTAAACGCTTATAAAGTTATTATTAGACACAAAATTAGATATGAAAGTCCCAACAATATATTACCGTGTAAAGTAGCTTTATTAAACAATGTTGTGAGCTACACTTTGCAGCTGAGAGAGAAGAGCACCAATTTTCCTTAGCACATTAGTGAAGTTGACATCCTCATTAATATGAGGATATTTCGCGTCATTTCATCCTCTTTACTCAGTGCTAGTTTCTTGCTTCTTACATACAAATATATAAGCCGGTTATTAAACCAGTGCAGTGTTAGTGGGCTTTCTAAGAAAGCCGAGTGACATGGGTTCTAATCCTGGGTCTTGTACCTCTGATTTTCTATGTGCGAATCATTTCTTAAAAGGCTACCAGTTGTCTAGGCTGACGCCGCACATGTTTCGCGCGTCACGGTTGAAAAGGACGTAATAATCGATATCTCTTATTTTTTAAATATAAAATAATATTTATTTTTATATTTATTAATATGAAAATAAATATTACTATCGTAAAAATCAAGTATGGTGGAGAGAACTAAGAGAATCATAATGTCTGATTTGGACCGTGACATTGCATTTGATAATTTATGCACACAAGAGTTAATAATTAATATAACTGAAGACTCCTCATCGTACAAATCTAAATCTAATATAAATGATGATTGTGACGAATCATGTTAATAAAAGGAATTAAACTAATTAGTTGTTTTATTTGTATGATTATAATAAGAAGAAAGTAAAACTTTACATAATGTTAATTTTGTTGTCTTCCTGATTAAATAACATATTACACCTTATTTAAATATTAACATTGATTTTTTCCGATTATTTGTAATCTGTGGCACAATCGTAGTAATCGTTATGTGTGGCACAGCAGTAAGGGGGCGGTGCCCGTGGATGGGCAGGATGTGATATGATTTTATTAATATACTTTTTGTAAACGCAAGAAATTAAAGGATTTATTTTATTTATTTACACAAATACATTTCGAGATAAATCTAATAAACAAACATTTTTAATACTATTTTCTACTGATATATAATTTAAGCAAGTAACTACAGGCCTAATAAAAATAATCATAAACATGTAGAAACAAAATGCTTTACATTCTTAAATGTATATAAATAATAAATATTTTTAATAACACACTTCCCGGCCCAATGCCAATTTCTGAGCACTGAATTAAAATTTAGCTACATGGACAACCCTGTGATAGGCAACTATGGTAACTATGACAGGTAATTATGTCGCGGATTGGGCCGAAGATGCCCTACTTTGTTCTCTTTATACTTTGGTTCAAACGTTCTAGCTAGATAAAGTTTCACTTGATTTAACGCTCTGGGCTGAATGGTAACGATTTTGTATTAAACTTTCAAATATTTTGGTGTATATTCGCTTTAGAATATTTGCTATATACGAGTATGTTTGAAATTCGAAGTAAGTTTTGGAAAGGCATGTGAAATCCGCACTAGGCCAGCGTGGTGGACTATGGCCTATTCCCCACGTATTGAAAAGAGGTCTGTGTCCAGCAGTGGAATGTTAAAACGGGCATTGATTAATTAAATAGGCATTCCTTTATTATTTGTACAAATAATTTAATTTATAATTTCTTTCATAGGACATTCAGTTCAGAATATAAGTAGCTCAGATCAAGTAAAATACCTAGATAACGCATTTAGGACAAAAAGTGTAACCATTTTTTTAAATATGTGTGCGTGATTGATGTGTTGTCACTTTTAAAAAATCTCCCTTAATATTCTGTAATATAGGTAATATGCGAATAAAATAAAATAAAAAATAGATGTAAATAAAAATAAAATAAACCGTTTTTATTTACAATAAGCTTTTAAGTATGTAGAAGGCGTGTAGGACTAGGATCACTTTGCAAATAGTTTGAATAGATAGTCTTGGGTGAAAAATAAAACAAAAGTAATGTAAAGAGTGTTTATTAAAAAAATAACAAACCAAAAAGATGGAATTAATGTAAAAATAATTATTTAATAATAATTTAAATTTAATTATATAATAATAATTTAAATTAATTTAAATGTCTACATAATTATTTTGCTATGAATTTACCTACCTACAATTTACCCCATATATTTTGACCAGTAGAAATTTACAAATTCCTGTGAAAACTCTCCCGTACGTCATTTCGGGACATTGTCATTATTTATGTCAAACAACATTAAAATTATTTTAGAATAATCTAAAAAAATATAGCCTTGTGTGTACTTACATGTGAAACGATATTCCATCAGGCTTTTTGTTCACTATTGAATTGCAGGACGGCATTTTTAGGCAAATTATTGCATGACGTAAGACACTAAAGAAAATGAGCATGGTTTCGTGCATATGTGTGCTGTGTTTACATGAAAAAGCATGATTTTGTGGCTTCAGTAATAATGTAGGCGGTGCGTTATCTACCTTTTTTACTTGATCTGAGATAAGTAGAAACTACATTAATACTTCCTGACTTTTATATATTAACATCCTTTAAAAAACTGGAATATGAAGGATAAATTAAAACATTAGAAGTTAAAGTGAAAAGCAACAGTAGTAGGTAACGCGCGCGGGTAGGACTCTAAACCGAAATTATGGTACTTGTAGTTTCATGCGTATAAACAATTCAAGAAATATTTTCAAATAATACTCGTTTGTATTCCGTATGTCTAAAAGAACCTAACTAATTATCTACAGACGAAAGTGAAGCAACCCGCTTTCACCCAGCGTTGTGTACTATCAACTATGGTTTCGTCCTGATAGTAAGTACTATATAAATGATTTGAAAAAAACTTCTACACGTTCGTTCTGCACTCAACACTTTAACTAACTTAATGCTATCTTTGTACGTAGATATGTCTATATAGAAATATTATAACAAGTTAATTAAGAAATCTTCTAGTACATAATGAATTATATTACAAAAAAAATATATATTATATTTCTCGGAGAGATTATTAATTATTATTAATAATACTTTCTTAGGTTTACGCGAATATTTGACATTATAAATGAAACTATCTTTTCAGATTTTGTCGTTGATTGATTTTTGGTTCCCGACATTTCGAATACTTTAAAGCAATCACGGTCTCTCCCGTGGCAAAATCAGAAAAGATAGTTTCATATTATATGAATCTTATTATTATAAATACTCCCTCATCAGCCAGCATCCCACTATCACGACTATATTATAACAGCAAACAACTCGTTTTATTAAGGGGATGAAATTATTCGCCAACTCAATATTTCTGGCTTACGTGAGCTTTTCTTCCGAAACAAGAAGAAAGTCGCAATTACGCGACGATCCCAAGGGAGAAAACTCGGTGCTTGCTATAATATAAAAATAAATGTTGCGACCAACGTGATTGGTAAATGGGTTAGGGGGCTCGATTCTTGCTGTTTGATTTTTTATTATGACATTTTCTGTTTCGTTTCCCTTACTAATAACAATATCTGAGCCTTTTGTAGTATAAAAAAGTATCTACCTTTCAATTTGGCAAATGATTGGTAAATATTGGTAGATTCCATAGATTTTTCTTGTAGTTTTTCAAGATTTATTTCAACTCAATAAGTAAGTAAGTTCTTTTCGGCAGTAACGTAAAACGTCTTAAAAGGCCTATTAAAAGATTGATTGTGGAATATACTGAAAACTGATTATTTAATTTGTAAAGAATTATATTAATACTTAATATTTATTAAACAATTAACATAAATAATTATTAAAAACAGGTTAAAGCGTAATTACGAGCTGCATTAGTATAAGCCGTATCGCAGCTATTTACACCCACCTACGGAACATAGGAGGAGAAATTATTTTCTACGGTTAGTACAAAAATTTATAAAATATTAAAAATAAAATACAATTGTGACCATCAATAATATAATTTTAAAAATTTTCAGATTTAAAAATGTTATGATAATGTTATGATTATGATACTAATATTGTAAAATTCACTAGTGTTTCTAGTGTAGGTGTTTCAACTATTTCAATTTTCGATGAAGTTGGTTAAATTCACAGTTCAAAAAAATTCACAGGTATCTGTAATACTAATATTGATTACATAATTAAAAGTATTTCTACTAATATATATTATGACTCAAGTGCAAACATCGTGCTTATCCCACAAATAAATGCGTCTTGCGGTACTCGAACCCGTGCCTCTGGCACAATATAGCCACTACAGTGCTTAGTATCTATAAATAAATAAATATAAATATGTTGGGACATTTACACACAGCACTATCTAGTTCCATGGTAAGGTACGAGCCTTGTGTTATGGATACTAGATGATTGATATACTACACATATATAAGTTTAAATACATACATATTATAAATATAAACACCCATGACTGGAGTACAAACAATCGTACTCAACAAATAAATGCCCCCAGCGGGACTCGAACCCGCGACCACTGGCGCAGCAAGTAGGTAGTAGTAGTCACTACAAACGGCGCCACGCGTGTCGTCGTCCATATTCTATTTAAAAATAATATTCGGCCTTAAAAATTCTAATAATTTCATTACATAAATTCTTTTGAGACGTTTGATATAAGATGTGATCAGTAAACCAATTTTCGATGATATGTTGGCATTTGTAGTTTGGCAATTGATATGTTTTATCACGGCATAGAAAAACCATATGACAATAGCGACTTGGGTCTTGAACCGTGATTGATGGTACCGTCCAATCTTTTCTGCTTTACACCCTACGACACCTTGTAATGTTATTTAAATAATTTGTTTTATAAATAAATATAATAAAAAGAATTTTTTTGACAGGTTTCAAAATAGATACTTGCGGTATGTGAAGATTTCATTCACCTATACAGCATATATTTACATACATAAATGCATGTTTTTTTCATATTATATACGGTACTTAAAATCTCTGAAACGGCTGGACAAACGCAGCTTAACATAAAAGCACTTAGGGACAACCTCGAAGGAATCGAATGTGATTGACTTATCTTTTAATAAATAATAATAAGAGTCAATAATGCAAAAGTGAGTGCTGAGACTGTGCAGACACTCTCTATCTTGTAAGTTAGTTATTTTTAACTATAAAAGTTATTTTGAATCATTCTTTAAGTTTAAGGAGTTCTTATTAACATTTGTTTTTATTATTCTTTTTTTAAACTAGCATTTGTAATATTGGAAATATTAGTCTGAACAACAACAAATCAAAATAAAAAAAAAGTGCGTGTGTACAAAGTACACATGTCAGAAGAAAGCTTCTTTGGCAAACTAATTTTTAAATCTCGTTTATATTTATACTAAATAACCCCATCTAAGCTCGATGAGAGAGGGAGATGGCGCGAAGGTCACACCCACGAGTGAGACAGAGCTAGAAATGTCACTGACACTGACTCCGGTAGGCGAGATCTAACTAAGGCTAACGTCTCTGAGTGCCTGGTACTATGGACTTATTTTTTCGTTTCATTGAGTTTGAAATCACAACGATTCTAAAGAAGTTTCACTTCAAAATCTTATATTGTAAAAGTTCCTCTCATTATACGCCTTTACCGGTCGTGTCAATCGCAAGCGCGATATTAAACCCACGCGTGATTGATAGTTTCCAAGAATACTCGTGGCCGGAGATGTAAGTATTGTAGCCACTTTACTTGAAACGACATATTCGTTCGTAAACGATATAAGATACGTATTTTTAGGAAATAAGATAAATTGGAAAGTTTTATCTTTGGTTACATCGGTGTTTCTTCGATATTTACTATTTTAGGCCTATTTTTGACTGACTTCGAAAGGAAGAGTTCTTTATTGCTTTAGATATTTTATACTGATTTAAGTTTTAAAATTAATCAAACTTTAGAATTTAATAAGTTACTTTTAAGTGATTTATTGACTACCTTTTTTATTATATGTAGTAGTTTTGAGTAGTTATCTTTATTTATTAGATTAAAAATATTTTTTTAATTACTCTTAATAATTATACTTAATAAACTCTCACTAAGAATTTTGAGAGTTGATTTTATTGATTAAATCTATAAGTTTTATAACATAAATTGACATAATCATATATTATATTAAATTAATTGATTTCTTCATTATTTTGGCAGTTTTTTTCTTTTTAGGTTTGTGGACAGACTGACAATAATCACAGTGCTAGAAGAATTATGGCCATACAATAAAATTTTATTAGCTAAGGATAATATTTTTAATAATATAAATATTATTAATATCGTTTAATTCGCTATTATCGCTTCCATGACTCTATATCACTGGTTACCGTTTCCTTAATACATTTGTAATCAATCATTGGTAAAAGGAAAACTTTCGAGAACTCTCAAAGTGCTTTAAATACGATATATTTTATCATAAATAAAATTTATTTATGACGTCCCTATTTTGTTGTTTTAGTTTATTATTTATTAGTTTACTTTTTTATCTTAAATTGGGAGTTCAACAAAATTAAAAAAAAAATCGATTGACAAACATCGCGAAGTTAAGTTATTAAGTTTTGTTATATCTTTCGCTATTTTAAAACGAAATAAAAAGGTATTGTTTCAAATCGCCATCGAATTACTGTTATATATTCGAAAGTTTGTTGTCCATGTATGTACGTTTATTAATCCGTCAGCCCGTCGATAGAGGTTGTCTAAAGTAACATATGGGCTTCTATTGTAAGGCAACAATCTCTGAGTTAACACAAAAAAGCAAAAAATATAATGTCTTCAAACCTGTTTCTTTGAGGAAATACTTTTTAGAATAAATCTCTAACAGTGCTTGGAATTTTTTCTAAAAATCTTTTACTTTTAATATAAGTATGAGTTTAATATGTTGTTTAATCCGCGGATAAATACTAGATGTCCATTTAAACATTATCTTAAATATTAATTTACCTGTATTTAAATTTCCCCGTCCTCGATTACTCTATCATGATTTGATGCAAATTCATGAAGTTTCACTAAAATTGTTGAGCGTACAGTATGAAAAAGTTAAAAAAAAGCACTTATGGAGGTTTAAACTCAATTTTTAGAAATGTATAATGTATTATAATGTTATATAGCTATCTGAAGGACACTAAGCAAATACACATTATAATAACATAACCACAAAATATATCAAAGTAAATTATACATGTTTCTGATAATAAATATGAAAGTAAATGGCTGTTATTCTTATTTATTACTTAGTACAATAAAAAACTTGGCCAATATCGCTAATGTATAAACAAGGTCAACCCTTTCCTAAATGAAACGGTAAAGAAACTTTTCAAAGTTGGTAATTTAAAGGAAAAATATCTCCTTTGCCTCTAAACTGTTAAATTGATGGCACTTGAAAGGAATGAGTTAAGGTTAACTTTCAAGTTTAAAAGTTAAACAGTAACTGTATTTTGTACCTATATAATAACTCAAGGGTTTTTATGGAAATTCATAATTTATAAAATGATAATTATTATTATTCCTGTAACTTTAGAAATAATTTAAATGCTCTAATAAGGTCTCAAAATTTGAAAAAAATCCGAAATCAATTCAACAAGCATAATTTTTTTACATAAACAATAGAATGTGTCTTTACATACATATCTTGTATACTTTAAAATATAACAACGAAAGTTATATAAGATGGCTAGGTATTTTCTACCGATTCTCTTCTGATTTGATTTGATTATATCTAAAAGTAATAAAGAAAACTACGAAAAAACAAAACACAGTTTATAATTTACATAATGTAAACGTGAAACAGACTCCCACTTGACTAACTGTTCAATGCAGCAAGTTTCAGGTTATCATTCAACTTGCGAGCCCTCTCCACCATCTAACGAAACCGCTCGTTTAGACTACATACGGACGGTTACTCAAGACACAGTCATGAACAAATCCACCGATAGTTCACAATTTGTATTGCACCGCTTAAAAGTTTTCACTTTAAATCTATACTAATATTATAAAGCTGAAGAGTTTGTTTGTTTGTTTGTTTGTTTGTTTGGTTGAACTCGCTAATCTTATACACTACTGGTATTAATTGATAAATTCTTTTTGTGGTGAATAGTCCATTTATCGAGGAAGGCTATAGGCTATACCATAGATTATACACTTATATACTGGGCTATACTATATCACGCTACGACCAATAGGAGCAGAGCATCAATGAAAAATGTTGCGACGGGAGAAAAATATTTCGTTTGATTTTTAGCCGATAGAACGCGAGCGGAGATGCGGGAAAAGCTAGATAAAAACTAAAAAGAGATCCTATTTTTCGTCTTCTTATCATTTGATTTTTTGTTTAGCAACTATACATAAACTTTTTGAGTAGTTTTTGATTTTCTTGGAACCTTTCATAAAATTTCATAAAAATGTTCATAAAAAACTCTAAAAGCAAGTGGCAAAAGCTAAAACTATCCCAAATTAAATTAATATAGACAATAACATCATAGATCATACTACCTTAGATTTACTTGACCTGTCAGTCTAACTCTGTTGTAACTAAGTTACGATGTGGTCTAGATATCCTCCAGCTGTTGAGAGCCTGTAAGTTAAACTTAGTAGACTTAGAACAATACCTTATACCAATAACCCAAAATTTCACGGAGTTGGTCAAAGTTGTAGATAAAGCAACTATTATAAGCTATAGTTTGCACCTTGAATTTTATTTATTGCTAGCATTTCCCGCGGCTTATCTGGCGTTCTGTAACGAATTTCTTTCTAAGTTGCGTGGTATGATACCTCGCAGAACTAACGCCCGCCCTTCCCGTTTTTGCAAGATTTTTCATTGATGCTCTGCTCCTATTAGTTGTAGCGTGATATATTATAGCTTATAGCCTTCCTTGATAAACGGACTACCCAACACAAAAAGTTCCTGAGAATAGCGCGTTTAACCAAACAAACAAACAAACAAACGCTTTATAGATTTAACTAGAGTTTTACCTTCTTTCAGCTCGAGCTGGTGCCTAGCTAAAAAAATACTAAAAATATAATATAAACACAGAAATCTATTCAAAAGAAAGAAAATACTAATTTCAGTTTTCGTTTTAAAATTGCATAAAAATTTAATAATAGCACGAGATATTATTATTATAAATGTAACGTCTGAAATCAATGAAGAGGAAATTATAACTATTATCTTACAGTTTAATTAGCAGGAATAAGGACATAGATATATTTAATGATAAATTATTTAGTTTAAAAAAGATCGTTGTCTCTATAGCGTCCTTTTAAAATAACTAAGTAAATACCTATAGAGATACAGTCTTAAGTTTATTTAATCTTAGATTATTCTTAAAATGTTAATACTATTAGTTAAGTATTTGGTTATAAATTTATTATATTGAAATATTGTTATTTTACCTACTAGTTATATTTTATATTAAATGTTAATTTGTTTTTTCTTGTCGTTGTCACCTATAATTAAGGTACTACTTTTTATGTTTTATTTTCCATGTACAAATTTTTTCATGTGTTTTGTAAGTACTTTGTTGGTGGACTAATGAAATAAATAAATAACATTAAACCAGTTTTATCACGCTAATCTCTATAACGGCTGAACAGATTTTCAGGAAAATTTCACTGGTATATAGCTCATGTTATAAGGAGTAACTTGTTAAGAATTTGTGAGGTGCGTACAACAATATTACGCGAATACAGGTGAGAAACGAAGGTGAGTCGTAATATACAAATATTATAAAGAGGAAAGATTTGTATGTAAGTATGTTTGTAACGTATTATCTCAGAATGTACTGGACCGTTTTAAAAAATTCTTTCACGATTTGAATGCTACATTAGCACTGATTAATATAGGCTATTTTAATTGTAAGAAAAAAATAAGGATTGCTACTAAAACTACAATAACATATGTACGCTGTTGTAATAAATATGAAATAGGTAGCCGCACGGCTCAGGAGTAGGTATATTAAAGCTCGAGTATTTTCAACCCAGGGAGTGATCGAATGAAGTTTAGTAGCGATTAAAAAACTAACGCGGGCGAAGCCGCGCGTATTGCTAGTAAGTAATAAATTAATAGCAATAATAGAAGTAGTTTTGTACCTGCTGCGTCATGTTCGTAATTAGTTTATATTTTAATGCCTATCCAGGTGCGAGTTGGTATCACCGTAATCCATTATGTGAAGCCACAGTAATTAAATTTTAGCGTCAAAATGCACACGTTGGCTTAATGAGAATAATTGAGCTAACTGCAAATATCCTATGATTGTGACTAAAATTTTAAGCTTAAATGTATCGTAAGTTAGAACTAAAGAGTATGTATCTTTATGTAGCTAAGATAATCTAACATTTTTTCTTTAGGGGCTTCCCCTTTTCTTGCAAGACGCCGACTTCTAAGTAATGCCCCGAATCAAAACTCTACCATTAGTTAAAGCAACCAAATTATTACATCGCATCACATCTGCCCTTATAGAACTATATACGTGATGACAATGACCGCTCTGTCAATAATTACATGAACAAGGGGAAGAAAAATATACTCAATTAAATTTTAAATATTCATGGCAAAGAATTCAAATGGAATATTAAAAAAAAAGTTGAGATGCACTTTATATTACACTAGCTAGATTTACCGCAAGCGAAGCCACGGGTTTCCTTAGTGTATTATACATATAAACCTTCCTCTTGAATCACTCTATCTACTTATTAACAAAACCGCATCAAAATTCGTTGCGTAGTTTAAAAGATCTAAGCATACATAGATACAGACAGCGGGAAGCGACTTTGTTTTATACTACGGGTATGTAGTGATAAATATATAAATACGAGGTAAGACTTTCTGTGTGCCTTTAAGCTATATCTTCATCGACTTTCTTCATTAGGTAATATGTTTAGTGCTCTGTCAAATTTCTGTTCGTTTCGTCCGGTGAGTGAGAGTCCGGGTGGCCCACTCTCCTTCCCCCCTTCCTCTTCTCTTCATCCTCCGCCTTCGTTCCCCCCTCCCTCCCACTTCCCTCCCTCCTCCATCCCTCCCTTTCCTGAAAGGCCGGCAACGCATCTTCATCAGGTGATCACTTTCCATCAGGTGAGCCTCCTGCCCGTTTGCCCCCTTTTTACCATAAAAAAAGCACAATTTTTGGCTGAAAATCCAATTACCTAGACTGGGGCTTGAACCTAGGAACTTATCTGTGATATATAGACATTAGACCAATAAGGTGTATTATATTAATAAAGTACCAAATGAAATTCAACGAGTAAATGACAAACATTTTAGCAATGTATGTACAATATCATCCTACGTTTTACGAGCAGGCCTAATAATCATGAGCTTCCAGAGCATTACAGAATACGGTTATTTAGGATATGTAACATTTGGCTTTAGTCCCTTTAATTAAATATAGAGCTTCTTTGTTTGAAATAAAATAAGCACGATATGTTGTTTTATAGTAATTTTAACCGACTTCAAAAAAAACTGTCTAATTGAACCTCATATGTTGTGAACTAAAACCCCTTTTATAAATAAATAGATTTCATACAAACTATTTAAATGAGGAAGAATTAGTTTTAGAGATAATGACTTTTAAAGTCGATGCAACTTCAAATAATTCATTAAATTGTAAAATTCTGTTCTAAAATGTTGTTATAAATGGACGACACGTTTGACTCTATTGGGAGTGACCCTGCTTGCTTAATATAATCGCGAAAGTTTGTAAGTATGAATGGCCGGATGGATATTTGTTACTCTTTCACGTAAAACTACAGAATGGATTTTAATGAAACTTTACAATAATATAAAGCTTATACGTCAGAATATTACATTGGTTACAATTTATAAAGATATTGTGTGAATTGTCCAAAATATGACGATAAGTGTCAAGTAAGTTGAAAAAAAATCTGCCATCTGCGAGCTTTTCTGGCGTGCGCTGCCAAAACCGCTAGAGTTATATGTAATGTATGATGGAAATGTTTCTCTTAAACAAACGACACACCCTCACTTCGCTCGCGTTCGTCCCTAGATTTAGCGCGAGCGAATCCGCCGGTTCTACTAGTCTAACATAAAATTTTGTGATATTAAATAGAATATTCTATTACAATGTTATCTCTTACATTTGCTATCTAAAATTTGAGTTTAATAACAGCGAACAATACAAACAGGGACCAACAAACCCATTATTGTTAATCGCTGAACATTCACTTTGCTACAGATAATGCACGCGCCCAATTAGTATCTAACTTTTGTCTGTGAAATCTATTAATAAAGTACAATAAAACGATTTGTGCCAGAGTATATGCGCTTTTTATTTAAAAAAAATCATAATGATTGTTTTTAAATAAGTAAAGTTTTCGTTAAACTGCATCAGATTTTAAGCTTTTCAGTTTGATAATCTATAAATATTAGTATATTATCCATACTGATATTATAAAGCTGAAAAGTTTGTTTCTTTGTTGGTTTTTTTGGTTGAACGCGCTAATCTCAGGGACTACTGGTTTGATTTGAAAAATTATTTTTGTGTTGGATAGTCCGTTTATCAAGGAAGGCTATATTAATACATCATGCTACAATCAATAGAAACGGAGCATCAATGAAAAGTGTTGCAAAAACGGGAAGTTTTCACTAAATTTTTCAATTCGGACCAGTAATTCTTGAGATTAGCTCGTTCAACCAAACAACAAACAAACTCTTCAGCTTTATTATATTAGTATAGATACGAGGGCCGAATGTATAGTTGTTTGTTTTTGTATATCTACGACCGGATCAAGTGAAACCCACTTCACAAATTGACCGTCCAAGGGTAAGAGTCTTCTAGTTTTAAATATGAATTTGTAATTATTAGTTATCTGTTAATTAAAATAAAATCAAATAAAATTATACATAAAGTACAAATTATAATACGAAATTTCGATAGAAATATTGTAATATAAGGTGTATTTAAAGTCTTTATCGATACTATAAACAAACATACAGGAATACAAATATAACTAAATGTAGAATTCCGATTTACCCAACATATTTGCATACGACCTGTAAAGAGGTTAGGCCATACGATTTTAAGGACTAAAGAGATTATGGCGGTCGCAATAACAATTTACTATATCAATATGATAATTTCAAAACGATAGGATATAAGGGAAATTGCATATGGTAATGAAATTTAGGGTTTCTGGTATTACTAGTGTTCACATAGTAGGAATTTAACCATAATAATTTAAAAAAATCATGTTGTTAGCCATTTTTTTGGGACCGGTCTGGTCGCTCTTCCATACGAAGAGGATTAGGCCACTTAGGTTGCTGATGCAGGTTTCCTCTTTCTGCTTTCATTATCTGTAAGAATAATAAAAAAAATATAGTAAATAAAAACACACCGAAAATAAATACTGGGAGTGCCAGATCCGGGGTTCTTGCTACCACTGAATCAATAGGCAAATATTATATTAAATATATATGTTATTTTTAAAAATTTGTAACATTAAAACTTGACAATACATAAAAAATAAAAAACAACATTCGTTGACAAACATAGAAGACTCTGAACTATTTTTTTTGCCCCTTTATATATAGGCTTACCTACTTTTCTTAAATGTGTACCTACAACCTATTGAGTGTTTTAATCACAGTAATTTCGTTTTATTTACTCAAAATAATAAAAGGAACGTTAACTTTTATAGTGATTTGAATTAATGTAGGAAAAAGTAAGAGCCGTTAGGCGACGCTGATAAATAGTAGTGTCGAGACCAGGGATCAATTAGGTTTTTCTTACATCCACGCCTTCTTCATTAAGCACTTTTAGATTAGCCTTACTCTATCTACCGTGTCTCTTCAAAAATATCACGGTAATATATATCTAAGCTATCAATGGTGTGTTTTTTTTATATTTCACGACTCACTTTAGCTTCGCTCGGGTCCGTCCCCAGATTTAGCTCGAGCAAAGCCGCCGCTGCTAGTAAATGTATACGAAATTACCCAATTATACATATATATATATATATATATATACTAAAACCTTCATCGAGAACCACTCTATCCATTGGTGAAAACATATGAAAATCGGTGCAGTAGTTTTTAAGTTTATCGCAAACGAATATTAATCGATGTTGGATCAATTGAGTGAGGAAGTGAACAAGAGATGCCCTTTTATACTGCATTTCTTATAGGAAGTTACAGTACAGATCGTACCACGAAAGATGAGATTTGAAATTAATTATACATAACTCTTACTAACGCGACTTAGCTGCGAAAATCCCCGCTACTGACGCTCGTCAAGTCTCTTTCGTGGCACGTATTATACTGGCTTAGTTATAATATAGGTGACTGCTGATGTAGCACCCGCGCATCGTAGCAACGTCATTTCGTCGTCGCTACGCGGATTTGTAGGTGAAATGCTTATACGGCGGTTTGGGTTTGCGTTACACAGGCGAAAACTAATGTAGAAATACAACTATAATAATAATTATTTATTTTATTTACTCCCACATGTACAATTGACACTGAAGTATACATTAAACTATGTAGGTAGTCTATATAAGTGGGAGACAGCAGCTTAAAGTAGGTAAACCCTGTAATATGAGTTTCTTGGCTCCTCCAAACTACAATAAATAATAAGCTGCAATTTTTTAAGTATCAGTCGTTAGTCTGTTTTAATATTCTCAATAATTTAAACCAAATTAGTTCATTTATTCATTAAATAATGTGACAAATCAAAAAGCTTTTACATCACGAGTATTATTTCGGTAAATCTCAGACAGACGCAGGATAGTGAAGTCAATTGCGCTTACTGTTCCTTTCTCTCTGAAAGTCCAATAGGATGATGATTCGACGAGGGATTAGGCATAAAGCCAAATCCTAGCTGCTAATGAGATAATACTTTCCTTAATAAAAATTTCAAAAACTTAACTAACCAACACTCAAACTCAATATGTAGTCCTTTATCTACAGTCACATGCTAGCCACTGAACCGACGAGGTAGTTATATAAATCTCAATTCTAAGAACATTTTTCATAAAATACTAATAAATTCGTTCTAAGAAATCTCATTTCATGATATTAGTCTCTACTGGAACTACTCTAAAAAGTATACATTATTAGCCACTTAAAAAGTCTTTGAAAAGATATAGCAAGAGAAATAGCTTGCGGTATTTGAACGCAAAAATCTTCTATTTATTGCTTTTGCGGTATAATTTCCCTTCGGGCGCCGCCTTCTTTCAGTGCACTTGTAGCATAAAATGTAGGCAACATGATTACCTCTTTAAGATATTTTTATATGGAACAGGATTTTTGAATATGATATATTTAAGGCGTTTTTTTTTTAATTTTACGTTTCATAATTCTTGTTAGTTGAAGTTTTGACTACTGTACTGTACTTTAGTAACTTTTATTTATGTTTAATCTTAAGATAGCATGTTAATGTTAGGAGTTTTCTAGAAAGTACTAAAGTCAATCAAAAGGACAGTGCACAAACAGCTATTTTTTGTAAGACTATCGGATTAATAGTGGCAAATACCATATTTAACATGCGTATAACTAATAATATATTCATATGTACTATATTCGTGACTACTTATTATTTCGCGGCTCTAATATACAGAACCTCTAACGTACTCGTTATAATTTAATGTGAAATTAACAATTTTGAATTGAATTGAATCTACCCTCTAATGGATATAAGGTGGGGTTTTATTACGTAATATTACTTTATAAAGGATTTTTTCGTAAAAGTACTCAGAAAATGTAAGCTCCATCCACACATTAAATGTAATTGGATTAGATAAAGAATCACGGAAACCTGACCTTTTAAAGTAAATTGCCTAAGCCTACAATAATTTTTCGGTGGAAATGATTGTGCTCTTTAGTATATTATCATGATGTAATTTATAATTTTTTCATTAAAATCTATTTTATTCAGATTTTTAGTAATTTTAGACTTCATTCTTTATTTCTTGATATTAATTTTCAGAATTTTATAAAATAGTAGTGACTCATTCTCCCTTCGCTCTGTTTCGCCCCTAGATTTAGCGCGAGCGTAGCCGCGGGTACCGCTAGTTATACCTACATATAAACCTTCCTCTTGAATCATTCTATCTATTAAAAAAACTGCATCAAAATCCGTTGCGTAGTTATAAAGCATACATAAGAAGACAGACAGACAGCGGGAAGCGACTTTGTTTTATACTATGTAGTGATTCAAAATTTAAGATATTTTGATTCCGATTATTAATTTTCAGTTATTAAAATTCAGTTAATTTAGTCAGACATTTTCATTTTCATCAAACGAAACAGAAAATTAATGAAATTGAAAAATGTTATTAAGAAATAAGCCAAGTTAAATATAACCTAGAAACTCAACAATTAACGACCCGTTTAGGATATACTAGTAACTTACCCACGCTTCTCTCGAGTGTATTCCGTAGGAATCCTCAGGTAGATCTTAAACATATATGAATAGTTCTCTTCTTAATTAATCTTAGGAGAAAGACTTATTCTTTTGCAGATACATCTGTAGACCTCCTGAAGATCTACAATTTTCGAGCAAATTATTTTAATGTATTTTAAGGTTTACTACGTATTGTGTTTTCCCGTGGGACGTAAGATTTTCCTGTAGTATAAAGTAATCTTAATTTTCGCCCGAGTAATAAGTCTTTAACAAAATTTCTTAAAATATGTACGGTAATTTTTACGTGAAAAGCGCAAATCGATTTCACCAAGTTACTGTTTTATTATATGTATATAAACTAGCGACTCACCTTTACTTCGCTCGGGTTTGTCCCTAGGTTCCAGCCACGGGTTCCGCTAGTTAAAATAAATAAAATTTCGAAAATATAACCTCCTTTTTTTTAGAAGTCGGTTAAAAAGTGGCCTAAGTTATGCCTTATATCATTAGCTGTATGCGAGTGAAAGTCTCGTCAATATCGGTCCAGCCGTTCCAGAGATTACTCGGAACAAATAGACAGCCAGAAATTTTAAAAATTGGTTTTTTGTTGCTAGTAACGTATATGTATAGTTTCATATGCATTTAGTGAAAAACAGTTAATTTGAAATTAAAAACAGACACTCCAATTTTATTTATATGTATGGATATGAATTTGACGTATAGCAACGACAGATTATGTGTGGGGCCTTAATCCATCCCTCCAAACATTCACATTTATTATATCTATGGGGTATACTCGAAAAGTATAAATTGCTACGCGCCTAAGTAGTGTCACGTAGATAAGTTATAACCGCCCTCATCTTTCAATTAAAGCTTACATACATTTATCATTTATTTATTTTCTTTTATTTATCATTTTTTTAATTAATTATTTATTTAATCCTGTCTGGTGATAAATCAAATCAAAATATTCTTTATTCAAATAGACTTTTACAAGCTCTTTTGAATCGTCATTTTTATATTATTAAAATTAAACGTCAATCTGTAAGTCTGAGAGAAAGCTACCACGGGCTCGTAAAGCTAACATAAAGCACACATTTACATCTTATTGGTTGTTTAAAAAATAATAATTTTTCCAATAAAGAATTATCTCCCTTACATATTATACTTATTTCAATTAAAAATTAAAATTATATTTTAATTCTGTCAGCACAATGCTAGTCTTCATATAAATTTTAAGAGGTTTTCATAAAGAGTAAAGTTATACAAGTAACAGATGGCTCTCGGATCCTTGCAGCGGTTTGCGCTAACTGCTTACGTGATTTAAATTTTGAACTTTTCAGTTAAGTTTCCTCTGATATTAAATACGATGTATACCATATTATGTTACTTGTATAGAAAGTGAAAAAGTCCAGTTATATATATTTAAAATTATAGAAGTGTGTGTTTGTAATCTCACTGTAAATAACAGTTTTACTAAATTCATATGGAATTATATACTACATTTATAAAAAAATTCACTTTTTGTATTTTTTATAGGCCGATCTGTCTATTCATCCTCTGCTTGCTCACCGAACCAGCTGATTTTCATAGAACTTTCCGGAGGATAGCTGTAGTTATAAAAAGAAACTTAGGTTACTTTTATTTCAGAAAAAGAGTTAGAGTTCCGCTCTAAAAGAGTTTGTATTTGTTTTTTAAATACCGACTTAAAACAGAACTTATATTTAAACAATGTAAAAGCCCCAAAGATTGAATAAAATCGTTTATATAAACATTTTTTGATTATTATTACAGACGTGTAAAGTCGTGCGTCGTAATCAGCCCTTATTAACGTCCCACTGCTAGGGATCAGGCCATAGTCCACCACGCTGGCCTAGTGCGGGTTGGCGGACTTCACATGTCTTTCGAAAATTTGCTAAGTTCTCTCAGATATGCAGGTTTCCTCACGATGTTTTCCTTCACCGTAAGACAAATGGTAATCATGTTAGAAATGATTCGCACCTGAAAATATCAGTGGTGCGAGACCCGGATTTGAATTCACTCGGATATCCAACCGAGCGTGATATCACTGAGCTACCACTGTTTTCATACTAGCCGTGGGTGAAGTCTAGTTAATTTCTAAATAAATTTTAATTGTAGCACATATCGATAAAATACATAGGACAGTCCATTACATAATAACACACAAAAAATATTCGCACATAAAATATGTTTACCAACAGCTGAATCCATCTCTCACAAACTGTTAATGCCATAGCACGGAAAGAACCCACGACCCTCGTCAGGATCCAATGATGTCCTCTGTCAAATCCGTTATTGTCAAATTGTGTAATATTTGGTCTGCGAGAAATACTATGAGCTGTTGAATTTTTCGATGAATAGGGCATGTGGTTTTCTATATAAATAATATAAAGAGAAAAGATTGTCGGTTTGTTTTAAATGGATAAAATAAAAATCTATTGAGCCGATTTAGATGGAATTTAATATAATGAAAGTTTGAAATTCTGGGAAGGACATAGGATAGTCTTATTATCCTGAATTTACCCTTAACGATAGAAAGAGTTAACCCTTCCCTTAACTAAAGGACACTACTACCTATACATATTAATAGTTCTATAGCTTCTATTCTACTAATCATTGAAAAGTACCTAGTATAAATACGCTATAATTTTTTTGTACTAAGTATACTTAAGTGCAAATGAAGATGAATGGATAGAATTTGGCACAGATATAGATTGAAATACTGCTCTTTTTATCCTGAAAAATCTACGGTTCCTGTAGGATAGATTAGTTTTTTCTTTTTGGATAGGTATATATAATTCTGACGACACGTTTGGCTCAGTTGGTGACTCTACTTTCTACGCCAGTGGTCACGGGTTTGAGTCCCGCTGGGGCATTCATTTTTTGAGCACGATTGTCTGAATTCCAGTCATGGGTGTTTATATTTATAATATGTATGTATTTAAAATTTATATATGTAGTATACCAATAACTGGTATCCTTAATACAAGCCTCGTAGCTTACCACGGACTAGATGACGCTGTTGTAATAAGGTCTCAACATATTTAATGTACTATATATGGCTCTATCTATAATTCAGCAATTAAAGCAAATAACTAGTGAAACTTCGCTTTGCTCGGGTGCACTCTTACCTAAGTGCCTAAGAATAGTCCATGTGTTAGGTCAAAGTCTTTTTATCTTATATGTAGGTACGTACTATTTTAATCTTTATTATCAGACCAGCTAGTTAGACGTAATTGCGTAATAAGCAACATACATACTTTTGCATCTATTATTATAACTCTTTAGATTGGAAACAGAACAAAAATATAATACCTATTTGAAGACTTGATTACAATAGACAGTATTTCTTTTTAAGGACAATATAAAAGGCAGCACACTGCGAATGATTGGATGCCTTCACCATTCCGTCCATAAATTAATATATTTATGCTAAAATCTCGTCAACCAATAAGCCAGTATCTGCGGCAAAACCAATAAACCAATAATCGTGTGCGAAACCATATATTTATAGACTAGCATTTTTTTGTGGCTCCACTCACTTGATTATTACTCCAATTTCAAGGTTTTTGGCGATATTTTAGATAGGTGTTTCCTTAATCATCTTTTTAAATTGTTTTTTTTTTAAAGTATTGAGTGGACCCAAGCGACGCGAGAGTGTGTCGTTAGCATTTTAATAAAAGTACGGTAGTATTGTATTTAATAAGCCTTATTTTTTAATCACCCCATTGTTGGGCATGAGATTATACCATAGTCCACAACGCTGGCCAAGTACGGGTTGGCGGGTTGCACATGTGTTTCAAGAACATGCTAGGTTCTCTCAGACATGCAGGATTCCTCACGATGTTTTCCTTCAACGTAAGACAAGTAGTAATCATGTCTGAATGATTCGCACATCGAGTGCATTACTACTGGTATACCACTGCTTCCAAAATATAAATATTAAATATATAGCCTCCTCCTTTTTTGAGGTCGGTTAAAAATAATAAATAAGAAATAAAATGAAAACATCCTCAGTTAGTGAAGATGTGTGTTTGTATGTAGCACAAAAACATTTAAACTAATGAAGCACCTTCACCATTTAAAGTTGGTCGAAACTATAATATCTATAAATACTGTCTCACCATAAACAGTCGTTAACAAATATTTTTATTAGTAAAGAAATATTTAAGTCAAAAGTTAAAGCAGATTTCATTGAGACACTTTGTATACCTTTTTGTTTAGTACGACTTTGTGTATTCTCATGAATATGAAAATCAACATTACTCTTACATTTTTGTTCTAAACAGGAACGGAGAAGTATAATTTGTTTTTGTTGTTTTAACTTTTAGTATATAACTGTATCTTTAAAAGAAAATGTCTTTATCTTAATTAGAAACATCCTTTATGGCAATAGTTTCACTTATATTTGACACACTAATTTTTGGAAGTTTAAGGTTTACATAATAATTTCTTTTTAATTTTTTTTTTTTTTTTTATGGTAAAAAGAGGGCAAACGGGCAGGAGGCTCACCTGATGGAAAGTAATCACCTCCGCCCATGGACATCAGGAAAGGGAGGGATGGAGGAGGGAGGGAAGTGGGAGGGAGGGGGGAACGA
The DNA here is from genome assembly GCA_905231865.2 of Boloria selene. Lineage (NCBI taxonomy): Eukaryota > Metazoa > Arthropoda > Insecta > Lepidoptera > Nymphalidae > Boloria > Boloria selene. Next base: position 2,105,391 of record HG993132.1, read on the forward strand.
AGGCGGAGAATGAACGGAAGAGGGAGGGGGGAAGGAGAGTGGGCCTCCCGGATTCTCACTCACCGGACGAAACGCGACAGCATATCTGCCACTTCACGCCGGTCTTCTGTGAGAGAGTGGTACTAATGAACTATACGGGGCGTGCCGGCCCAGTTGCTATCCGAAGGTAACAAGCATGGCACTACCAATAAGTTTAGGGTTTAATAAATTTTTATTTTTTCTTTATATTTTCCTTTGTGTTGTGTTTCTGTTGGGACATGTACCTACACATCGCATAATAATTCCTCGGTAAGTTACGAAGCCTAGATATTAGATTTTAATATACATTTATACATACTCGTCATACTAATAAATGTCCCCAACAGGACTCGAACTCGTGTCTTCTGGAACAGCTGTAGATCACTACAAACTGAGCGAAACTTGGAGTTTCATAGATGTTTTTTATTTCAAAGCTGTTGAGCTAAAAGATACGCTACTTTTACTCAGTGTCTTCTCAAATACTTAAAAAGTTTGTAAATAAAAGAAAATAAACATTAGTAACTAGAAGAAAGTTTGCCAATTCACTTTAGTTTCATTCGCGTGAATTCATTTAATCCAACAATCTGTTGTTAGCAGTATAATATAGCACTCTACTGTATTAAGCTCGTATTATTTAATTTAAACTTGGCAAAGCTATTTAAGCTTAATATTTCAAACAAAGTTAAAAATTGGTGTAGGAGGTTTGCTTTACAGATTTTTAACGTCTCACTGTTTGGAGACGGGCCTTTCTTAATTACATAGTCCACAACGCTGCCTTTGTGCGGGTGTAAGTCTGTGCGTGTTCCCAGACAGATAGACTGCCAGACAAAAATTCTTAAAATACATACATTTGGCCTCTGTATTAATAACAATGAAAATATTTAATGTAAAGATTCGGCTTAGTTTAAATTTTTTTATATTGTACAGATTTTATAAATAACTAGCGGCCCGCTCCGGCTTCGCACGGGTATAAAATATACAGCCTACTGTTATTATAAATATAAACCTTCCTATTCAATCACTCTATCTATTAAAAAAACCGCATCAAAATCCGTTGCGTAATTTTAAAGATTTAAGCATACATAGGGATATAGGGACAGAGAAAGCGACTTTGCTTTATACTATGTAGTGATTAATTATATTCATTTTTTCTCCTGTCATCTTCTATATCTTTTTATTGTTACGTGTGCGCTGCAACTCAAATAGTATAAAATTCATAAAATACGAAAAAGAATATAATCATTTTTTAAAATCGGTTAATAAATAAAGTAAAATTATACCGTTTGTATTAAATGATCAAACAAATCTCACAGCCGTATCAAGAGATAAGAAAGACTTATGCGTGTAAGCGGCCAGGGGACAGTTTGCATACGAAATGAGCAGATATCCATCGATATATTTTATTTATCGTATATTTTATATAGTCTCTACTGCTTTTGGTAATAAATTTAAAAATGAAACTCTTTTATAGAATAAAAATGGCATTTTGAATTTAAATTTTCGGTTAATAGTTGTGGGTGCGTGATGAGATAAATGTAATGATAATAATAATTTAAGAGTAACAAGTCAGTGTAAATAAAAAAACTAAAAAAACCCGACTGCGTTTCTGTGTAATTTGGGATTGCAAAAATCCTAAAATGTGTTGTGCTCTGATTCAAAATTTATACCCAGCTTTACTTTCACAATTAATACGAATCCAATGACACCTTTAAAGACAACGAGCCGTTCAGGCTGCAGAGCGTGCCAAACATTTGAATTTGGCGCCAAAAATCTGCCATTTTTTATATATATACTCAGTAGCACTGTCACAGTAAATACGAATCTAACGACTGAAGCTAAAATCCATCGAGCCGTTCAGACCGCAGAGCGTACCATACAATTAAACATACATACATACATACTCTCGAAAAACATAATCCTCCTTCCAGCGTAGTCGGGTATGATAATGGAATGTACGAAATGAATAAAAGAAAGAAAGGATGTCATATTCTATAATGGCAGCACGACGTTACGCGTAAACATTGTTTCTTTGTTATTTTAATCGAATAATTAGTTAGTGTGTTCTTATAAACTCATTTAACCCTTTTTTGTTCCACGAGTAAATACTTACTACTAAAAGCTTTCTCGCTTTCAAGGGAGATACAAAAAAAATATATGTTATTATTACCATAATATAATTATTAATATTTATTAAAAGGAAATATGAATAGTTCTTCTTCTTCTTCGTCGTATGCTTCATTACTGAAGGTCGTGCTTGTCCTGAAAGGCTTTTACTGTTCTGTTGACTAGCTTCCTCCACACCACTCTGTTTTCGGCTTGTCTCAGGGCAGTAGGAATATTGAGTCCCGTTATATTTTGAATTTGATCGGATCAGCGGGTAGGTGATCGACCGCGTGGTCTTTTGCCTTCAATCTTCCCTACTACAACCAGTTTGTCCAGGTTGTCTGGTTGTCTCCGGGCAATGTGTCCAAAATAACCCAAAACTCGTTGGTAGCATACAATGGATAGTTTGGTCTTAACCTTCAGTTGGTATGAATAGTATAGTATATATAGTATATATAGTATATGAATAGTATTTATATAAAAATAAAAAAAACTGAACGGCAAAATTTAAAATAGTAGCATAAACAGTAAATCAGGCTACTATTTTGACTTAGAATTTGGCGAACTCTGTTATTTATGATTCAACTAGCGACTCGCCCTCGCTTCGCTCGGGCTCTTCCCTAGATTTATAGCACAGGCAAAGCTGCGGGATCCGCTAGTTATGCATATAAACCTTTCTCTTGACTCACTCTATCTAAAACAAACTGCATCAAAATCCGTTGCGTAGTTTTAAAGATTTAAGCATACATAGTGATATAGGGACAGAAAAAGCGACTTTGTTTTATACTATGTAGTGATGACTAGCGACGCACACTCGCTTCGCACGCGTTCGTCTCTATAAAGGGGGTATCCCTTTAGTATAAGTTTTTTACAAGCTTTATATTTTTGTTATTATAGAAACCTTCCGTGTGCCTTAAGGAACTTACAAAAAAATATTAACCGAATTGGTCTTATCAACATTAATTTTTATTTATATAGATAGTGAGCGTTTAGGTACCAATATAGTTCTACCAATACAAAAACCAAATAATGCGTACATGTTTATTTTAAATACTGTCATATTGTCTGACGCCTTTGTTTTCACTATTAGTATTTGGACTAAACTATCCATTTGTTATTCATAAAGTTTTACTTTCCACTTTATACATAAAAGCCTTAGAAATTGGTTTAAGTATGAATTTTCGACGACCCCTTTCAGGAAACGTTGAGCCATCATATTAATTCAATCCCATACATGATGGATCTGAATATATTATCATTCTTTCACTTATATTATTGAATACATTCACCTAACAAAAGAAATTGAAACTATTTTAACCGATTTCACAAAAAGGAGGTTATCAACAAGTATGTATGTAATACGAATGTTGTCGAAACTTCAAAAGATTCAGATACTAGAAGGTATTAGGGCTTCCAAACAATTAATATATAAAAAGTTTATTCGTGGGTCTAAGCATGTATGTTTGTACATGTATTTTTCTGTAACTAAGTAGTAATTGGAGTGTGAACATTCTTTAAATTATAGAAATATTAAAGTTAATTATAACAAAGTATTAGCAATAATTATTACAAAAATCTTCTTCTTGGTCGGTACAGTCTTGACAGACTGGTCGTGGTCATCATGTAGATCTTATGATCCGGTCGACTTGACGCCTCCACTCCTCTCTGGAGATTGCAAATCTTGAACATTCATGCAATGGTACCTCTACTGCTGCTCTGACTTGGTCCGTCCACTTCATTGCCGATCTCCCTCGTGATCTAGTGCCTTCTACTTTTCCTTGCACCACAAAGCGTTCGATGGCTACATTATTACATCAAGAAACATGACCAAAGAAGGCTACGATTTGAGCCTGAACTGTAGAGGTTAGAGGCTGTTCGATGCCAAATTCCTCGAGGATTGAAATGTTAGCCCTGAATGCGTTCCAGGGAATTCTTAGCATTCTTCTCCAGCACTACATCTCGAGCGCGTCTATCCTCTTTTTCTCGCTCTCTCGTCTCTGAGGCGTAAAGAAATGTGGAGAATATAAGTGCCTTAACTAGCTAAATTCTAATAAAAACTTCCATTATGTTTTTAATTACATATTTTAGGCAGTATTCTCTTAAATATCCCTCCGTTAGCGCTTTTTACCCAAAATAATTGTTTTATATTTCGATACGATGTTGTTTCTTAATTTGATTCTCCTACTTTATGTTGTTGTCCTTTGAAAAGATTTATGACTGACAATTTGGCATTACTTAGCTCGTTAATAGCTTTATTTTAAAATTGCTTCACAGTTTCATCTCACGGATTTTAGCAACCATAATGAATCATTTTATTTGTTTTTTAATTTAAAACTTAACTTTTAAGATTTTAAATAATTTAATTTAACATCTTAGTTACTGACGGCACGTTTGTAGCACCCTACTTGCTACGGTGGCGGGTTCGAGTCCCGCTGGGGGAATTATAAATGCGTAGACTGTATAGTCTGTCAAGGTAAGGTATCTGTAGCACAAACCTCGTAGCTTACCAATGAACTAGATGGTGCTGTGAGTAATAATGTCCTAACATATTTATTATTATTTAATCTGGTGTGCTTGTTAATACTTGTCAAATTGTGTAATCAAATAGAATGTAGAGCTTCCGTCCTTACAAGCTTTCGTAGCGAATCCTACGTCGTAGTGATGTACTTTGAATAATTTTATTATATTGTGACTTCTACTTTAAAACATTAAATAAGTATATGTATATAAATGATCAGCCTTTACGGCGTTTTGAACGTAAGCTGATGTAATATTAAAAAACCTTATGTTTGTAGATACACTGTTAAAGTGCAACGTGTTCACGAAAACAAAATCATGACAGTTGATTCGAAGTTGCAAGAATTTGGGCTAATAAAATTTGTAAACATAAAATAGTCTTACAATTCGTACCTCGTCTTCTGAAGCAGGTTAAAAGTAAGTAAATTATCCTTAATTTGAATTCGTTTGAAAACCGACCATTTATTTTTCGCCCAAATATCACCTTGTTTCCGGCACTTGATTAAATTTGTAAAACTTTGACAAGAAGGCCGAGCAATTTAACTTTTAGTGAAATACCGGAACCACTTTGATCCGCTCTGTTGAAGAAAACTGCCTTAGATGAACAATATTTTTAATCAATTATAATATTATTAATAAATGCCCATCATTTTTGGTTGCTACAAATATATGTTATATAATATATTCTTATCATTTAAGTATTGCGTGAAGAGCAAACATTTTTGTACATCACTACATATTATGAAACAAATTCCTCCGCCGTGTCTGTCTGACTGTCTGTCTGTTCGCGATAATTTCAAAAACTACTGCACAGATTTTCATGCTGTTTGCATCAATGGATAAAGTGGTTCTCGAGGAAAGTTTCATAATATTACTACCGACAGCCTCACCTTCGTTTCGCTCAGGTTCATAACTTATCTATTAGATAAGTTTTAACGATTAGTATAGATTTCACTGAAATAAGTTATTCTTTCGGCTTTTTTCTACTATAATATTCAATATTATACATAAAAACCTTCTTTTTGAATTACTCTATCTTTTGATGAAAACCGCATTAAAATCCATTGCTTAGTTCGAAAGATCTTAGCGTACAAACGCAGGAAGCTACTTTGTTTTATACTATGTAATATAATGATTTTGAACGTATTATAACGTTAAAACATAATATATGTATTCGGTAACACATAAAGGTGAAATATAGTAAATATACTCGTATATACATAATTTTCTCGTCTAAAATAATTTACACCTGACTTCATTCTCATTAAGTCAGCCTTATAATCAGTAGAGGAGCGAAGTTTTTGCTGTGAGAGAGGTTTTTCCTCCTACCCTCGAAATTGCTATGATATGAATTATTTCGTTGATGATTATCGCTAGATATTATAAAACGTGGCCGACCACGTCTGTCTGTCTGTTCGCGGGAAACTAAGAAACTAATATACTCGTTTTCATGCTATTTTCACCAATGAATAGAGTGGTTCTCGAGAAAGGTTTTAGTATATAACTAACGGAACCGCTCGCACTAAATCTAGAGACGAACACAAGTAAAGCGGCTGGATCGATTTTGACGGGACTTTCACTCGCAGATAGATAATGTTATAAAGAGTAAATCATTCTACTTTTATTTGACTACAAAATTAAAACCCTATTTTTTTTTATTTACGCCCAGCGAAGCAGGCCGGATTGCTAGTTACGAAATAATTATGTCATCTTTTTTTATTAGGTATTTATAGTTGTCTATTATAGCTGTTGCTTGTTGTGTTAAAAGCTTTTTATATTTGCTTAATCGTTTTAGCGGAAAAAGGCTATCTACCATTATTATCGCTTATAAAATTCTAAAATTGTACTGAAATAACGTATCTAAGCATCTCAAACACACTTATCTATGAACAATATCGATTGTTGAAAATCAAGTTGTTACCAAGCATCGCTATTAACTTGTCTTTGTTTTAAGTTTTAGTTAACCACTAAAACATCAACAACATTAAGTGCAAATCTTTTGTTCTACGCTTATTCCCCTTCAGGAAGTATCGCATTAAGAGTAACAAGGGTAGCAATTGAGATGAAGTGAACAGTTTTGTTTCCTATTACCTACTTAAATACTGAAGAAAAGCTGTTAAGGCATTATATAGGTATGTTGGGACATTATTACACACAGCGCCATGTAGTTCCGTAGTAAGCTACGAAGGAACCTTATGTTACGTGTTACAAGATAGTTGATATAAGTTTAAATACATACATATTACAAATACAAACACACATGACTCGAGTATAAATATCAGAGTTTAACAAATGAATGCCCAGCGGGACTCGAACCCGCGACCGCTGGCGCAAGAATGAAAGAAGAAGTAGGGTCACTACAAACTTCACCGAACGTGTCAGCAGAGTAAATACCTAATTATTTATATTTTTATGTTAATTTCTTTATATTTACAAAATAACATCTACTTACATTAAATGATCGCTGTGATATTATATACATAAGTAAAGAATTGGTTTTATATAACAACTCATTACACTTATAATACTATCCCTCTAATATATATAAAAAACTCGTGTCACTGTGTTTATTCGATACTTCTCCGAAACGGCTTGACCGATTTTTATGATTTTTTTTGTAGGTAAGTCTGAGAGTAGGTTGTTCTGGGCAGGCCTCGTCAAATTTTTTATTTTTTTTTACTTTAATTTATTTTTTAAGATTTGGCATCAAGAAATACTTATAATCTTAAATTTTTATCCTTCAACCACCATTCCCCTTTTTTAATAGTGAATATATAAATAGGCATAGGCGGAAAACTTTTGTAATTTTTTTTCATGTCATAATTGTCAACTTTTTTTCATGACATAATTGTCAAAAAAAGGGGATGTTGCTCACTGCGGTAACTACAGAGGGATAAAGCTCACATCACATACTCTAAAACTGTTCGAAAGAATTATTGCCTTCCGAATAAGGCATTACTCCCGAATAAGTGAAAATCAGTTCGGGTTTACACTGGCAAATCAACCATCGATGCCATTCAAACTATTAGAATTGTGATGGAAAAGCACCGTTCAAACAAAGACAATCTGTACCTCCTATTTATCGACCTAGAAAAGGCCTTTGATAGAGTACCCAGAAGCCTTGTCTGGCAATCCATGAGAGCACAAAATATCCCCGAAAACTACCTAGCAATAGTCCAAGACATGTATAAGAACACCAAAACGCGCGTTAAAAGCTCCGCTGGTTTGAGTGACTTCTTCTGCGTAGAGGTAGGAGTGCATCAAGGATCAGCCTTGAGCCCCCTATTATTCAACCTTTGCTTAGATTACATCACGCGAGATATTCAAAAACCTATCCCGGAATGTATACTTTACGCAGACGATATAGTCCTTGTATCAAATAATGCAACAAACTCGCAGGAATCACTCAATCAATGGGTAACACAAATAGCCTGCATGGCCTGCGCATTAGCCGGAACAAAACCGAATATTTAGAATGCGACTACGGAGGGACAGCAGAAACGGGTTGCGATATTCACATAGACAACCGGGCACTTCCCAAAGTGGACAGCTTTGAATATCTAGGTTCTATGCTCACACCGGACGCTAACATAGACAAAGACATAGACCACCGTATTAATACAGCTTGGCTTAAATGGAGATCCCTATCGGGAATTTTGTGCGACCGCAACATGCCTATTAGAGTGAAAGGAAGAGTATACAAAACAGTTGTACGACCAGCCATGACCTACGGAGCTGAATGCTGGACCATAAAAAAGGCACACGAACAACAACTGCATACTAATGAAATGAGAATGCCCAGATGGGCGGGGGGTGTAACTCGAATTGATAAAGTACGAAATGAATATGTCAGAGGATCGTTTAAGGTAGCACCTATAACTGAAAAGCTAAAAGAAAGCCGAATGCGCTGGTATGGCCATATTCTTAGACAGAACGACGACCATCCGATTCACAAAGTTCTAAATATCCCTGACCGATCGCGAGGAAGAGGACGACCACGTGCCACCTGGTGGTCAAATATGCAAAAAGAGATCCAGAGAGAGAACCTGAGTGCAGAGACAAGCCAGATTAGAATTCTTTGGCGCAACCGTACAAGGAGACCCGACCCCAGCTAAACTGGGAAGAGGGTTGAACAAAGAAGAAGAAGAATTGTCAACTGACTTCCTATTTTGTGTAGTAACTGAGTTCTAAGTATTTTTAGTATCAATAACAATTAGGTAGGTAGTTCTTTGAGATAATAGACTGGTAAAAAGGTGTTTTCTTCAAATTTTTGATTGATTGCGAACTCTAGTGAACTCAAAAGTAAAATAAATAGAGTATTATTGTTTTTCTCACAATATAGTCAGAGTACACATGATAAAGTGTCACTGGACCTTCGCAAATGTTTACAAAAGGAGGAAAACTTAAGTCATTATTTATTGGCTTGGAAATCGATAGGTATAGATTAGCCATTCCAATGCAGTAGCTACGTGCTATTTCGTATAATTCAAATATTTTTCATAGTAAATAATTTTATGTTGGTTTTATGAAAACTCAATGTAAAAATAATAAATATGATGGGACATCATCAAACAGTACTATCTAGTTCCATTGGCCATCTACGAGGCCTGTGCCATGGATACAAGATTAATATACCTTTAAGTACGTACATTTTGTAAATATAAACACCCATGACTGGAGTACAAACATTTATACTCATAAATTAATCCCCAGAGAGACTCGAACCCGCGACCACTCGCACAGCAAGTAACTCTACTATAAACTGAGCCAAATATATCGACAAACAGTCGTGCATAAATAGTTTTACAACAACCATATCTTCAAATAACAATATATTTTATTACAATCAAGTAGGACAGCGTTTTTCGGGTCAAATTAGCATTAAAATAAAAAGACCCTTAACATCCCATTTATCTTCCTTCCTTACACTCAATAAAAGAGTCTCAAATAACAAATCAATCTTGTAATAAATCAAGGTTTCATTAAAGCTATGAAAATAGTTCAATTAGTCACAGTCCCGTGCATCTGAGCGTGATTAGCTCATTGTGAATAAATTATGAAGATTATAAATCCTTTATTTTCATTACTGTCTTTAGGTTATATTACCCGTAGGTAAATATTACCTGTATTACGAGTATGACTGTAATTAACTCTCGTAAAAGTGGAATTTATTTAGCACTAGCGAGTCGCCATTGCTTATCTCGGGTTCATCCTTAGATTTTGTACGAGCGAAGCCGCGGGTTCCGCTAGTAAATGTATATAAAACTTGACAAATTATATACTAAAACCTTCCTAGACCACTCTATCCATTGATGAAAATCGGTGCAGAAGTTTTTGATTTTATCACGAAAAGACAGACCGACGCGGTGGAGGACTTTGTTATATAATATGTAGTGATCTGACGAAAGACTTAATTCCCATATGTAGGTATGAACCATTTAAATGTATGTATGTCAAATTGCAAGATATATTTATATCTTGCAATTTGACATACATACATTTTAACGGTAGTATACATTCCTCCTTCCATTGTCTTACGGTGAAGGAAAACACCGTGAGGAAACCTGCATGTCTGAGAAAACCTAGCAAGTTTTCGAAAAACATGTGAAGTCCGCCAACTCGCACTAGGCCAGCGCAGTGGACTATGGCCTGATCCTCTTCATACTCAGGGAGGCTCATGCCCACCAGTGGGACGTTAATAAGGGCTGATGATGATGATGATGATACATTCCTAAAAGTTTAGATACTTTCACGCAGTTAAAGGTATCCGACAGGTAGGATATATTATCCTAAACGTATCCTACAGGTATATAACGACCCGAATCCGAACCCGAAAATCAGCTATGATCATACTTCATCAAAATCTATCCAGTGTCCTGATGAGGTCACAAACAGACAAAGAGACATAAGAATATTCTAAAAACAACAGATTCAACCTTTGTATCGATAATAAGGTAATTACTATTTTAATAAGATTCTCTAAAATACGGTTCAGTTAGAATTAGAGTTTTAAAATTAGATTACCATGTTTTCATCACTGTAACTGCTCTTGTTACACTCTAAAAATCTATCACTTCGTATCACTATTTTGCCAACACAAAGGGAGTGTCATGAGAAGTGAAATAGAAAACAAGTATTCGGTCCGTTGTGCACGAGTAGCGTGACTTGAATGGGAAAAACGTCAAGTGTACACGAATGTAAGTATACTCAATTCTCGCAAAAGATTCGTCAATTGTTAGCTGATTTTTGTGAAGCCTTTTCTAAAAGTCCTAAAACTTATAGATTTATGTGAATTTGAAATGTATCAATAGTATCTTTTTAATTCGGTGTGTTAATTAGAAAAATGTTATTTTCATATTATACAATACTAGCCATTCGCCCTCGCTTCGCTCGGGCTCGTCGTTCTGCTAGTTATACATATGAACCTTTCTCTTGAATCACTCTTTCTATTAAAAACCGCATCAAAATCCGTTGCATAGTTTTAAAGATCTAAGCATACATAGTGACAGACTGACAGCGGGAACTTACTTTGTTTTGTTTTATACTATGTAGTGATACTTAGTAAGTTCTTTTACGTTCTTTAACGTAGAAATTGTAATTAATGATCGTACTCAGTAGTGTAATAAATAAATATATAATAAATAAATAAAAATGTAATAAATATTACTGATACTGACAAAAAAGTAACAATAGAGCAATATGTGCTATGTTTAATGTTCATAAAGTACATAGAAATATTAGATTTAAGTTAGGCCTCGATGGAGTGTAGCTGGGAAAGCTAATCAAAACTTGTTTGTACAAGTTTCTGTATCTATCCTCAATATTCACCTTTAATTGGATTTTGGTATCTTCATAAGTGTTAGTTATAAGCCTATCACAATTCTCGCTGAAACGGCGGGGCAGATTTTGATGACATTAAGGACATAGATGTGAGTTCAAAAAATATTTAAGCTATGAAGTAGTCCATAGTAACCCACATAGAAAGTGAGAACAAATCCCTTATTAGGTATAGTTTAATCCCATTATTAATATAATAAATGCGTAAGTTTGGATGTTTATTATTCAATCGCGCCAGAACGACTTAATGAATTTAGTTTTTATCCTAGAAAAATCCAGTGGGATAGTTTAGTTCGTAACAAGGAATTGCAGACTAGGGTGAATGATCCACTAATATTATGTACATAGACTGAAAGATAATATTACCTATTAGATTTGAACGTATTTTTGTGTATTGTTGTTAAGTGAAACTTCTTTAGACTCGTTGTGAATTCAAACTCGATGAAACGAAAAAATAAGTCCATAGTACCAGGCACTCAGAGACGGGGAAGAGTTAGCCTTAATTTAAATTCAAGTTTTACTTCTGACATGTGTACTTTGTACACATGCACTTTTTTTATTTCAGACTGTCTTCAAGGGATATTCTACACAATTTTAAAATATTTTATTAACAAACATAAATGTTATGTTTGTTTTTGACAGCATAGCATGATTGATAGCATTTAAAATATAATTTGTGCATTCACTTTCACCGTATAAGAGATGAGTCACGCTCATATGATGTAATTTATTTATTTTTCTTTCTTCCCTATTATGATTAGCCATATTGTCATAGCCATTTTTCGTTCTCTCTCGCCCTTAACTCTGCAGTCTGCACATATTCACTCTTTACGTTACAATTATATAAGTACAAGAATTTTTAATGATCCAATAAGTCGCAATTAAATTTACTTACAAGTAAAAATAGTAGTGTTTTAGACGTTTTACTTGTATGTAAAAATTGTTTGATAGAATATGTTTCGATCTTTGCTTAATTAATCTTACTAAAAACTGTACTGTCTTCATGTAGAGTCCCACATGTTATGGAGTTCCTGGGTTTGAGTACCGGGTCGGGCCAAGTTTAGTCTTTGAGTCAATCCGTTCAGTGAACCACGGGAACCGGATCTTTTTCATGATAAAAAGTAACCTATGTACTATTCCAGTCTATAACCTATCTATGAAGCAAATTTCATTTAAATACGTTGAGCCTAAATTTTCACATTAATTAATATAAGTTTGATATAGAAATAGGTATCTGTCTGTACTGAGAACTCCTTTTTTTTAAATCGGTTTAATAAAGTTTTGTTTCTTCAGCGATAATTTATACATCTTCATAGATATTCATAACACGGGAGTGAGTAATTAAAAGGGTTAACACAATTTCAAGGTACAGGATTACACATTAGCCTTGTTAGAAGTTACGTTCATTAAAACTGGGAACTTTAAATAGAAGAGAAAATGAGTTTGCAAAATCTTTAAATCCTTCTTAATGTTAGAAATACGAACATTGTATTCGTTACATCAAGGGGTGTCCTTGAATAAGATAATACAGTAAGTTAGTAATAAAATCAATCATCAATAATTCAATACGTTTATTAATTTAATTACTAGCGATTTAACAGTAGCCAAGTGTATTGCACCGAGTCGATAGTATAACGACCTGCCACTATTACTACAGACTATTACTACTACTACTACTAAACTATAGTAGGTACTTAGTCGTTAGCTAAATTTTTACTTGTATCTTTTATTATTATTTATTATCTATACATATAATAAAATTTTAACTAAGTTAAATCTGTGCATTAAATATTTTTTGGAAAATCTAATGAAATAGACATAATTATCGATACACAGTCCAAATTTATTGTTTTTAGAATTTTTGTCAATATGTCTGTCTGTCTGTCTGTCTACTACGAGAAAATCATTGGACGGATTTTGATGAAATTTGGTGTGATGATAGCTGGCTGGCTCAACTAACCATTACAAACCAGCTATAAAACATCACACAGTATCTGAAATCTAAGTACTTGGTTTCCGGTCTTTAGAACGCGGACGAAGCCGCGGGAAATACTAGTTTTACATAAATTAAGTTGGAAATTAGGCATAAGATTTTATATTAAGAGAAAAACAGAAGCTTACACGACACAATATTTCAAACCATTTGTAGTTCGTTCCAAAATATTCAAATTAATAGTCGTGTGCTACAATAAATCAATGTAATTACATTTCACAAGTGTGTCAACACATTTATTTTCTGATTAATAGCTGTATAGTTTGATTTATACATACTTAATGTAGGTAGGTACATATATACATATATAAATTATCTAAAAAACTTTTGCTTGTTCTTCAGGACAGTAAAATATGATTTATTATCGTATATTCTAAATCTCAAATATTATCTATATCTACAAGGACTTCTTCGGTTCGGTTTAAGATTTTTATTTTAACAGATGCAATAAATCATTCTATAGAGGAATTTATGTTTACGGTTTCATCCCTAGATTACTATATCCCTAGAGCGAGCGAAGCCGCGGGGTTCCGCTAGTTATACATATGAACCTTCCTCTTGAATCACTCTATCTTTTAAAAATCCCATCAAAATCCGTTGCGTAGTTTTAAAGATCTAAGCATACATAGGGACAGACAGACAGCAAGGTGACTTTATTTTATACTATGTAGTGAATGTACCAAAAGCTATCTAATATTTCGCTAAACACTTTTTTTAGTTCGCTCTAACTGCAGAAACTACAGAACGGATATACATGGAACTTATTTCATAAGATACAGCGTGTTTCAGTGAAGCTTTTAGTACATGTAAATTATAACAACTTAGTTTTCGTCTTTAGAAGCGCACATGCTATTATCTGATAAAAAACTTATACAAGTGAAACCGTGGTCAAAACTAGTGTAGAATTAAATAACTTTTCCTAAGGTCATCATCGCGCAAATCAAATCGCTTGGCTTCAAGGGCAAAAAATTTGACAGCCCATTTCGATAATGACATGCCATGACAGGACCCTTAAAGGGTTAAAGAGGGATTGGATGGCTGAAAGGAAAATAATATTTTTTGCACCATTTATTTTCATCTATGTATCTGAAATCAAAGCTTTTTGACGGGTATTTTGACGCAAGAAACATTTTAATCTTGAAATAAAAATTACTACACTAATAGGGTTGTTGTCGTTGAATCCTTCTGGATGCGAATGGCCAAAACCGGTCATCATAGAGATCTGTGTGAAGCCTATGTCCTAAGAGTAGAGTTGACTTCCATATGTCAAAATAGGAAAAAAATTCTCTGTAAAATAGGTATAATCTTTAGCTTATATTTAAGATTTTGTCGTTCATGAGATGATTAACTTTAAAACCATGGTTTTTATCTTAAAATAAAAAACTAACAATTTTTGCTATGAAACTTCTTCTAAGAAACTCGTGTCATTTTAACCTCAACGCTCAGATAATAATAATAATAATAAAAATAAATAGATGCTTCGTACTTGTATTAATATAACATTAGAATGGAGTCAACATCACTTTTATTATTCTAATTAAATATCATAAACCTAGTGAACTATGAAATGGCGAGTCATATTGTTTATTACCGTGTTAGGGTCGGGTTTATAGAGGGCAGTTCTTAATCATTTCTCACCCACATTATTTGTTTCCTAAAGTATGTGTATTAATGGAGATTTATGGAAATTATTAGAACTAGCGTTGTATGTTTTAGGTTTTTAAACGGAAACCAAATTCTTTGTAAAAAAAGTAGCGCAACTTACTCTTTATAAGATCAGCTATCTGCCAGTGAAAGTCCTGTCAAAATCAGTTTAGCGATTAGAAGACTAGACAGACAGACAAGATTTTAAAAAATAGTGTATTTTTTATAAGAAACGTGTAACTAATTCCATGTACATTCAAATAAAAACTGTTATTTCGATATTATAAAAACTTCAATTTTATTTATCTAAACCTATAGACTTGAATAAATATTGTATCACTACTATATATACCTAGTTTAAAACAAAGTCGCTTCCCGCTGTCGGTGACTATCTATGCTTAGATATTTAAAACTACGCAACGCATTTTAACACAGTTTTAAATTAGATAAAATAATTCAAGAGAAAAGTAGTAATTTGTCAAGTTTATGTACCTACCCTGTACATACCCGCGACTTCGTCCGCGTTGCTTGAAATATTAACAAAGTTTTCCGCATGCGCGCTACGCCGCTTGCCCCACTACTCCGCGAGAAGGAAACATACATCACTGAACACGCAGTGCATATACAAATCGTTGTTTCTCGAAACTTTAATAACTTTTTATTAAATGAAGATATCGCAATTATTATTTTTTTTTGATAAGGGCCAAGTGTCTAAGAAATAAAACTTAGAAATTTCATTGAAATCTATCCAGTAGTTTTCCGTGATGCGCGCACAACTGCAGACCTCTATCATTTTATTTATATAGATTCATTTACAAGCGGAACCCACAACTTCGTTATTGGAAGCAGGGGAAAGTCGGTAGTTCAATTATATTTTGAATCCATGGCCAGTTAAAGTTGACTGTAAAAGATTGATTTTAAGACTTTGCCATCAGTTTATTTACAGGTATAAATTTTAGCAACTCAACTTAGCCGTAAAATCGGCATTGCTTTACCGCTTCGACCATGTTGACTAGAAATTGTATTGTGAAAAATCTATATATAAATAGTTCAGTATCGTTTTCTTCTCTGTTGTTCAACCCAGTTTACTTTCTGTTTCTTTTTTCATTTTCACTTTGTTTTTTCTATAAAGAGCCTTTGTGTTATTTTTTATAGTAAAATGAATTTGGTAGCAGTTAGTTGTTTAAAATATTCATGTGTGTTTCCCTTAAATTCTCAAAATGTTTATTAATTCTTCAAAAAAATTCAATACTCGGCAAACACAAATTCAATAAAAACTTCCATTGAATTCCTAATAATAATACATTTTTATTATACTCGTATAAATAACAGACTTATTTATTAATTTACCATAGATCCAAATTAAATAGAAAAAATGGTTCCACGTTTTATGATACAGTCTTAAAGCTAAGAAACCAAATTATATTGACATCTTAAGAATTTTGTTTTTATACCAACAATGCCAATTAGAGTTTAGCGTAAGGGAAGAATTTAATTACTCAAGACCAAAGATAAGAAAAAAGATAATAAAAAAGATCCGCCTCGTCAGATTAATTTAGCCCTTCCCGTGCCTAAGGGTTAAAATGATTTATTTAGTTAATTTTATTTTACTAGTCACAAAATATTGTTATATTTTGCACTAGTAACTCGCCCTTGTTTTGCTCGGGCTCGTCCCAAGATTTAGCTCGAGCGAAACCACGGGTTCCTCTAGTATATTATATGTATAAACCTCCTCTTGATTTACTCTATCTATTAACAAACCGCATCAAAATCCGTTGCGTAGTTTTAAAGATCTAAGCATACATAGGGACAGACAGACGGCCGGAAGCGACTTTGTTTTATACTATGTAGAGATTTTATGTAAATCACATACAAAAGCTACTAGCGTAAAATTTCTCAGAGATGTCACATTTTTAGCAGTAAAAAGTATTCTTTATGTTGACCTTAATAACCAGCTATCATCATATCAAATTTCACCCAAATCAGTTCAGTCGGTTTTTCATGATGGGGTCACAAAAATTCTAAAAACTAAATTTTCTGCCTCTGTATTATTTATTATGTCTATTTCAATTAGATTTAAAAAGTAATATTTCATGTATACATGCGAATCAGTAATAATTAAATTATATGTAATGAAAATATACAGCCATATTACAAAAATATAAGATGTAACTTTCAAGCTTATAATATTAGTATGGATTTAGCGAGCATGACCGTATAAGCTCCAATTTGGTAGGCAATATTTACCCGAATATGTTTACAGTCCCACAGGGATAGCCATTAAAAAGCTGTAAAAGAGCAAGAGCTTCATTAAGCTCAGTCGCAGTACGTGACATGAATCTCGGGTGTAATTTGAAACGTATTACCTATCACCTATCTAGAAATTTCGATATTTTTTTTTCATACAACTTATTTTACTATAGTAGACTCGCTTGATTGTAAGCTTAATGTACATATATTATAGATATTAAGTTGTTATTAAAATCAAAATCAAAATATTTCATTCAGCATAAAAATTGTTACATTTTCTTACTGAACGTCATGAGTCTACCATTCAGTCAGTCCAGTTCGGAGAGAAGAAACCTCTGATCTGAGAAGAACTGGCGAAAGAAACTCAGCGGGACTAATAATATTATTTTTTATCTCTCTTTTTCAAATTTTGTTATTTGTTAACTTATGGCATTAATGTTTAATACCATATGTATGTACAGTCGTCAGAAAAAATATGTGTGCAAATAAGATTGCATGAGATATGGGATCAGAATAAATTTTACAATCAGGTTTTATTTCCGTACTGTCCATGATCATATATTTATGCTTATGGCTGTACTCTTGCAACGCAAGGCGTCGAATTACCCTATTTAAGGTTATGTGATGAAAGGGAGGCAAGAGGAAGTAGATAAAAAGGTGGGGGTAAGGTTGAGCCACCAAAATTATACATCTAATGAAACGCAATAGTACAAGTCTTGCTAATTTATAAAATGGTAGGTAGGTAGTAACATCGCATATCCTACGTGCTATTTATTTTACTTTTAACAAGTAATTAAGTGATCT
Source organism: Boloria selene (assembly GCA_905231865.2). NCBI lineage: Eukaryota > Metazoa > Arthropoda > Insecta > Lepidoptera > Nymphalidae > Boloria > Boloria selene. The sequence continues at coordinate 2,123,557 of HG993132.1, forward strand.
ATTCAGAGTGAATTTACAGTGATAGGCTACAATTAATGCCAAACTTACTTTATTAGTTTAAATAACATAAAAAAGTTATGTAATTTATAAACAAACACAGTTAAAAAGATTCTATTCAAGTGTAGTGAACAGTGTTTGGAATAAACGCGTAAGCGACGCGTATTCCACGGCGCTTACGTCCTTTTCGTCGCGACCTTACGCTAAAGACAGTGTCCGACAAATAATATAATATTTAGTGTTGGAACTCCTTCTATCTACTTTTAAATAGACTTATAAGTTATAACAATGGAGTGCAAACAATGTTCTGATGTTATAAAACCTGAGGACTCAATCAAATGTACGGCTTGCCAAGGCTTATTTCATTATGTATGCAGTGGTTTAAAAGAAAGTGATTTTAAAAAAATGCTCCCTATGAACAAGGCTAAATGGAAGTGTAATATTTGCAAGCTTTCTAAGAAAACGAATAATAATGCCAGTCCTAAACTTGTTTGTCCGGAGTCTATGCAATCCCAATGCACTTCAAGCAGTGAAATCAAGTCTTTGATTGCCCATTTTGATGAGAGGTTTAATAGTTTGCATACAACAATGGATTCTTTTAAGTCTTTTATTACTGAAGAACTTCGAAAGCTTTTAGAAACCGTTAGTTTTTGGTCAACAAAAATAACATCTATCGAATCTTCAATAAGCTCCGTTGTGGATAGGGTTAATGAGATGGATAAGGAGGTCTTAAAAATACAACACATTGAATCTGAACTTGAAGAAATGAAACTTAAAATTAATGAGTTGTCGGATAGTAATAGAAGAAATGAACAATGGGTACGACGGTCTAATATTCAGATTAATGGAATCCCACACAAAAATGGTGAGAACTTGATGCAAATAGTTAAAAGTCTGTCTACAAAAAGTGGATTCGTTTTAAATACCGAGTCAGATATTGATTTTGTAACAAGAATCGCCGTTAAAAATGATACCAATGATAACAAACCACGACCAATTATATTGAAAATGCAGTCCAGGTATAAGAAAGACGATTTTCTTTCTTCATTACGCAAGTTAAAAAATCTGAGAGCGTGTGACATTGGATTCCCAGGTATAAAGAATAATATATATGTTAACGATCACTTGTCCGCTTATAATAAAGGGATTCTAAATGAAGCAAGACGGCGAGCAAAGGAAAAAGGCTTTAAGTATTGCTGGGTCCGCAATTGCACGGTTATGGTCAGAAAAACCGACAACTCACCAGTCATGCATATTACATCTTATGATTGTTTAAAAAAAATTTCATAGGTACAATTATTATAGTAAATTTTTTGGTAACTATTTATAAAGGTCAACTTTTTATGTCATTAATTAGTAATATACGTTTTATTTTTAGTGATAATATTTTTAATAATTATTTATACTTAACTTTAATTTTATTTTTTAGTGGGTCGGTACGGTGTCTCTGTATCAAACATATAAAAATAATTCTTGGAAAAAATATCAGATATTGGTGTTTGTATTTATATTTTTATTTATGGATAATTATTATCTCAGTCGATATGGTTAAACATAAATACTATAATTATTATATATATATCTTGTTAATATGGCCCTAAACATTTTTTACTAAAACGTTAGAGGTTTGCGCACTAAAACTAGACAATTTTACCGTAATCTTATTCATTTAGATCATGACATCATTTGCTTGAGCGAGACTTGGCTCTTACCTGGTATCTTCAACGAAGAACTGTTTGATTCTCGATATAATGTATATAGGAATGATCGTAACTTGGCCCAACAGGGTGTAAAAATGGGTGGAGGAACTTTGATTGCAGTACGTCGAGGTTCCGGCTTGGTCGAAATACGGCATTCGGATGCCCTTCCATCATTTCCCGATGCAGATATTACTTACATTGATATCGTTATAAATCGGGCTTCCATTAAAAGTAAGTTGCATGTGTTTTGTTGTTACTTCCCACAGAATCCACAACAATGTGAATCACAGACCACTTTCTTTGAGTTCGTTTCAGACTTAAATATTAATAACCCGAACGATAAAATTGTTATATTGGGAGACTTTAATATCAGAGATACTATTTGGTGTGATCACTCAGAAGGCTATATGACAATTCAAAATACAAATGACAATTATTTAATAACTCAATTATTTGCCTTTATGAACTTTAATGCAATAAGACAATATAACAAAATTTTTAACGCAAATAATAGATTATTAGATTTCGTTCTATCGAATATTCACTGTGTTGTTGAAAAAACGTCACCTCTATCTTTACCTGAAGATAGTCATCACCCTTCAATACTAGTAGAATTATATATTGAGACAATAGAAACAAATTTACGCGCTACTATACGAACAGCTCGCTGTTATCACGCTGCTGATTATGATAAAATTAATTATGAGCTTGGTGTTATTGATTGGGAGGAAGAATTATCATTATTGGATGTGTCAGCTGCAGTTGACAAGTTTTATTTAATAATTAATAATATAGTGAGCAAACTAGTTCCAGTGAAAGTTGTCTACGAAAACGGTCGATATCCAATATGGTTTTCTAAACCTTTAATCAAACTAATCACAAGAAAATTAAAAATACATAAAAAATGGAAAATATATGGTAGATTAAGTGATTATGATAGATTTTCAGATCTTCGTCGACAAACAAAGATGCTTGAGATAGAGTGCTATGATTCCTTCACGGTAAGATCTGAAAATAATATACGCTACAATTCAAAATATTTTTGGACTTTCATTAAATCTAAGAGATGTTCTAATACTATTCCTGACGTAATTTATTTTGGTGAAGAAGAGGCGTCTGACGGGCCATCAATTGCCAATGCCTTTGATTTATTTTTTAAATCAGTTTTTGAAGATGACAATAATTTTAGTATAACGACAAGTAACATTCTCCCTCGACATAACCAATCCCTAATTAGTAAAATAACAATTTCATTAAATGAAGTAGAAAAATATTTGGCAAAACTTGATACTTCTAAAGGTGGTGGCCCCGATGGCCTTCATGCTACGTTTCTAAAGAAATCAAGAAAACAAATCTCATTTCCACTATACTTACTGTTTAATAAATCTTTACAATCGGGAATTATGCCAGAAATATGGAAAAAGTCTTTAATAACTCCAATCTTTAAGTGTGGTGATAAACATAATGTAAAAAATTATCGCGGAATTTCTAAAATATCAATCATTCCAAAACTATTTGAAAAGATCGTCTATGACCACCTGTACCCATTATTAAGACCCTCGCTTATTACTCAGCAACATGGATTTATCAACAAGCGCTCCACTGAAACTAACTTGTGCGAGTTTCTTGACATCGTTATTTCTGCTTTAGAAATCGGATATCAAGTGGATACTGTATACACAGATTTTTCAAAAGCATTCGATAAAATTTCGCACTCATTGCTCGTATACAAACTTGAACAAGCCGGCATACATGGTGATCTACTCAGATGGTTGAATTCCTATCTTCGAAATAGAACACAGGCAGTAGCTGTTAAAGGTTTCGTTTCGAGTTTCGTCCCCATAACATCAGGGGTTCCCCAGGGCTCTCACCTCGGCCCTCTATTATTTAATATCTTTATTAATGACATCCTTGAAAATTGTCAGCTTTCAAACTCACTTTTATATGCAGATGATATTAAGATATTTAAAATAGTAAAGAGTATAGAAGACTGTGAGGATTTGCAAAATAATATTAATAAAATTAAAAATTATTGTATAGCTAATGGATTACATATTAATATTGATAAGTGCTGTGTTATTACTTTTTCAAAAAAAAAGAATCTAATTTCATTTAATTACTCTATTTTAAACAAACCCCTTAAACGTGTAACAGAGGTGAGAGACCTGGGAATACAACTGGATTCTCAACTTCTTTTTGATAAACACATCTCTAATATTACAGCTAAGGCTTACAAAATGCTTGGATTTATTTTTCGTCAGGCAGATGATTTTAAGAACATACAAACATACAATCTACTATATAACTGTTACGTTAGATCCATTCTGGAATATGCCTCAACTGTTTGGAATCCTCAGTATCACAAATATATTAACGCTATCGAGCAAGTTCAAAATAAATTTATTAAGAGATTACATTTCAAATTTGGAGATATTCAATGTAATAACCTAAACTTGTGTGCTTTGGAAAAAAGAAGGGAAGTAAAAGACCAAATTCTTCTTTACAAAATCATTAATAACCATATCGATAGTAATTATCTTTTATCTAATATTTTCTTTAAATGCCCTCGAACTAACAGCCGATCCAGAGATACCTTTTCTGTTCCCTTTCATAGAACCAAATATGCCAAGAATTGTTTCCTGACTAGAGTCTGTAACATTTATAATAATTACTACAAGCATCTTGACATATTTGGATATAATTTAAAGAAATTTATAGCTGAACTTAAAAAAAACACTAGAGTCTGATAAATATTATTCTTTTTATTTTGTAGCTACACATTTTATTCATACCTGTTTTTATTTTACTGTTAGTAAGTTTACTCTGCTATGTTTATGTACAAGTGGAAACTTTATTGGCTAAGTGTATTAATTCTAATGTATTTTGCATTTTATGCTTATATATGCTGTCTGTTTTCCAATTTACAAATAAAATAAAATAAAATAAAATAATTAAATTCTCATTTGTACTAACATCATCTTACATATAGTAGAAATTTTTAAAACTAAGTGCCTACATAAAGATTGTTAAAAAATTAATTAATTATATTATTATGTTGTTTCATAGAATTGACATTTAATTATATTTGAGTAAGTATAACATTCTTACTGGAATTTAAGCTTTTAAGTGTTAATATACATAAATAGACAAGAACCAAACACTATAGTATATATAGTACCTTGTTCTCCTTTGTCTGTGTAACGATTTTCTTTCTTTTTAGTTTTATTATTAAGCTTAGTGTTATCAATATAAATAGTAACTTGTGCCCAACTGACACTTCTAGAAGCCACTGTACAAAGAATCGAATCAATTAAAATTGTTGCGGTCGATCTTAGACCAATACGCTAACTATTTATATGAAATCGGTTTATGCATATTTTTAAACCAAATGGTGCGAAAAATATGATGTGACGATGTTTCAATGACTAGGAAATCCTTTTAAATTTGGCAAATAGAGCCTGGGTGACGAGGGTCTGATATGCCAGTCATGATGTCATCGACGTAACTATTTTTCTTGCTATATTTTTTAGTAATTATATATGCAATTTTATACCAAAGACTTGGGTAGCTCAGTGGTAACGCGCTCGCTTGATAAACCGAGTAAAGCGGGTTCAAGTCCGGGTCTCGCATCTCTGGTATTTTCATTTGCGATTCAACATGATTACAACTAGTCTTCCACCGTAGTGAAGGAAAACATCGTGAGGAAACCTGCATGTCTGAGAGAACCTAGCAAGTTTTCAAACGTGCAGCCAGCGTGGTGGACTATGGCCTGACCTCGTAATGGCGGTTCGTGTGGGGCGTTAAAAAGGGCTGAATACGTAATTATAAACCACTTATTACATCCATGTCAGTATCCATAATGCCAGTTGAATATTTTATGTATGACATGAACCTTCATAATAACCTTAATAAGTTTGTGAAACGTCAAAGAAGGAAGATTGGAAAAAATAACGTGGCTTTTGGTATTCGACCGCCAAACAGATTACACCGCTTTGTGAAATGAAATCGCGTAGCTTGTATTTTGCCTTTGATCTTTTGATACCTTCATCAAAACTGTGGTCACGTGACCCAAATGAACTTGGACTCATCAAATCTCGAAATATAATTTGGATAGTGTTATATTACCAGCGCTAGATTTTTATTTCGAGCACTAATTTCGCTTTTTTATTTTAGCTAGGACTAGGAAAATAATTCCACATATATGTATAATTCCTTAACTTTTTAGACAGATGACTGATTGATCTTAACGCATGGACGAATAAACTAATGGACCAGTCATAAGATACAAATGCATGAAAACACGTTCAACCAATTAAAGTATAACGCACACAAAGAATTGACACAATACATCAAAATTCACTCTAATGCTAGTGCTTGAACGTAGTCGATAAAATACATATATCAATGACATTTTAAATATTAATGATAAATATTGTTTGATTTTTCGCCGACAATCAAACCCAGAACGTTCGAATGGGAAAGAAAAGGCGTATCATAAATAAGCTGTAAGGCAAAGAAAATAAAGGGAGAATAAAGATGGGGTAAGCTTCCGGTATTTATATTTTAATTATACTAAAATAAGCAGGACATTGTTATGAACTTTTTACTCAATTATAGTTATTATAGACTTCAAATTTTTTGTTAAGAATTTTTTTTTTCTCTTTTGAGAAGGATCCCTAGGAAATCTAAAATTTTGTGCAATTTATGTGTTAAAATAAAATAAAAAAATAAGTACACATACTAATTATATTTTTTGCATTTATAATGTTTTTATTTAATTATAAAAATATTATTATAAATTTATTGTCATCAGATTGTAGGATACTGCGATAAAAGTATTTTATGTTATTGTACTGTACAAATAACATCATCATTTGTTCAGTTATTTCGTCAAATATCGATATATTTTTCGACATTGTCAAGCGCTAGTCGATGTCAAATGGACTCACTTGACAGTTCTGTCATTTTTTTTTAACGGTATAATCCAGCCATTTTATGATGGTTGTCAGATGTCAACAATACATAGATATATGTTCAATATTTAACATAGTTGAATAATACGAAATTTTATTTTACATTTACTTTAATTTTGTGATAAATAACATTAAATGTAATAAAATATATTACTTACAAGTGAAAAGAAATAGTGCTGCTTCCGCCGCTATAGTTTTTACACCATCTAATAGAACATTTAGTCATTTTTGGGAGACGTTTTGTTGACAAGTAAGTGCTTGAGACTGACGTAAAAACAAACGGCCAGGCCTAAAATATCCTGATTACTGTCAAGGCCGGTAAAGGTACGTCCGCTTATATGTCTCGTCCGTTAGATTATTCGTTCATGTCTTAACGGTTTCAAACTGTAATTTTGAAAATTTAAAGATTTTTTTTTAGTTGTACGTTGTATATTAATTACATAGAAATAACGATATTTATAATCATTTTTCCCACTTATACTTTTATGTCGTCTTGTAAATTTATATGTAAAGTGTACATTATGTAAATCGTATTACATGTGCCCGTACAGAGTAGTTAATAAAATCAGAGGAAACATCTTTTCAGAAACTGGGCACCTTGGGTATATTCATTCGAGCTAAACGAGTTAAGATTCATCGATTGATTAGATTTAACAATGACACAGCAATGCTAATAAAAACGTGTTAAAAATATGAGATTTTTGTACGTAAATATTAACGCTAATAAACATTATAAATGAACAAACAACAACGACTGATGTTTTTGTGTAAGAGTTCATTAAAACATAAATTAATATAATTTTACAAAATAAAGTGTATCATATTATTCTTTCACGTCTCTATAAAAACTACTCTACGGCACGAATGGGTATTAAATCGAGCGAGCCCTCAAAGGCAATATTGCGACTTTGTGGTGCATTTATTAAACGTCCAGGTGCATGGTTATTAAAACTTTACATTGTTTCTTGCTTATAATTATTTCATAAATATATGAAAAACCGTATATTATAGCTACTTTATAACAAAATTCTTCTTATCTTCTTATTTATCGCTTGGATAATGCATTTTGTAAATTTTTCATTCTTCTTAAAGGCATTATTTCGTTCGGCAAGTAGATTTTTAAAAAAACACGATTGCGAAGCAAACAACGATGTATACTTCCGATATTCATATATAGGAGGTTCTAGAAGTAAAAATATGCCTCATGTTAAAAAATTAAATTATTATTACGAAAAACAAATTTAAATATATTTAAATAATTAGCTTAAATAATACATATTATCTACTAAAGAAAAAAAACCTACTTGAAATGCTCCAAGTTCATATGTATCTAAAATGATAATTGACGTATCAATTTACGATTTTCAAATTTTATGCTCGAGTTCATCCGAGAGCCAGGAAATGGATTTTAGATAGTGGATCTTCTCAATGGCCGATACTAAAATCTCTGAGACCGCGCTCATTTGAGTAGTTTCGTTGAGTTTCAAAATAAATGCGGATTTGAAAGGTTAGAAACAAATATATTTATAAAAATTCTAATATATTCAGATATCTATACGTATAATAAACTTTTTATTGTAATGTAATGCTCAACAAATTAATACTTCCAGCGGGTCTCGAACCCGCGACCACTGACTCCGAAAGACTCTTCGACGTCGACTTTGGCAAAGCGAAGGTAGATCAATATTTCTATAATATCCAGAACTGAAGTTTTTTAAGCTTTTTTTAATAGAAATGCAGTATCCAGCTTTTAGCAAATCATTAGTTACTGTCTAAAATTCAACTGGGCGGAAAGTAAAAAAGTTTACGCTTTAAAGCTTTCAACTTCAAGCGGGATCTTTTAAATAAACTTAGTCAATTGGATATTTAATTCATTTCAGAGTTGTATACCTCTGTATTTTGTTACTTAGTATTTCTCAGGTTTTCGCAATCGCTGTTTATTATATACTTTATTTACTGTAACCGATTTTGATTATTATTTTTTGTGTATTCAAGATTTAATCTGGAAAGTTATTAATCTGAATATTTTTGATGAAATACACTTGAGAATTATTGAACAATCAAATAGTTTTTAATCTTGAAAATTGATTTAAAGACTTTTCTAACCATAGTTTGATATTAAGTCGGACTAACAATACCATTCTTAGATTATAGAGCTTGTTGATACTTAACTAGCCTTTACCGCGGCTCGCTCGCGTTCAAAAGGCTGAAAATCAAAAGACATATTTTTCTTCCGTTTTTGCAACATTTTCAAACAAACTCTTCAGCTTTATAATATTAGTATAGATTCAAGAATATGCATATAATAACTCTTCATTGGCTTTTACGTACCAATATAGTAAAAGGGTTGGTAACATTTATTTCATTTTGTCTTTAGAACGAACATATTCAAATTATCAATATTTTTGAATAGATACAAGAAAAATATTACATTTAGTTACATTCGATCATATTTAACACACTCCATTAAAAACCATAATCATGTTCAGTAATGGGACCTAAATAAACATAAACAGCGTTTTAACGCAACACTTATTCGATCTATTGTCCAACACAGTGCTGAAAATCCCCATTTATTGGCTCGTTATCTCAAAAAGCCTGCCAAAATGGTGAAGTCCACTCGTCTACAGCTCCCCCACAACATATAGGGGTTGAGTTTAAAGAGAACTTGTTGCGTCTGGCTGCCTGCCAGGGAATAAATCTGATACGCTTTAAACATTTATCGCGTCGGGTAAGTGATTATTAAAGAAATTGATATACGTGATCGCTTGGGCACGTACAAAGAATTTATTATGTAAAGATGAGCGGAAAGGGCAAACATGGTGTGTTTTTTAAAGATTTTGTTAAAAATATTCAGAATTTGGTGTATATGAGGAAGACTTATCAATAATGCCATGCCATTCCATCAAATCAATTTGCCATGGACGTCTCTTGTCAACAGAAAAAGAAGAAAAAGGATCAGTTTATATAATTAGAGTGACATAGATACTAGAAATAAAACTAATTTTGTGGTGCCACAATTTCTTCGCTAAGAAATAAACTAGCAAACAGCTTTTCATTAGCTTTGTGAGGGCTCGCGTTATTCTAACGGATAATAATTTTAAAACAGTTGTTAATGTTCATTTTTAATGGTTATAAATTTTTTTTTTCACAGACCACACATCTATATATGTAAGTTAAATAACTATGTTATAGCACAAATCTATAGGCGTGATAGTTTTTCAGTAAAGTGTACCACAAAATGCTCAGGTTTCGCGCACCCTAATTAATCTATTATGAGCCTGAGTTTATTAAGCACTTATAATAAAATAGTAGGTAATCAAGTGAAATATGAACAGAATATTAAGTAAAATAAAATTTACTTGATTTTTTGCCTGTTTGTCTAATATCGTATAAAACTACTGAAACTTAACATTCATAGTTTTAAAAAGTAACGTGAAGTCTAACAGGCCATACTTGTCCAGGTGGTAGACTATGAAGTAATTCCCCTCGTATAAAAAAGCCCCTGTCTGTGCCCCTGTATAGATTAAAAACGTGGGGCATAGGAAAGGAATTACAATAAACATAATATGACTTACTATTCAGTCTCTCCTGATTTTAATAGAACATTCCAACTTAGTAACAAATTCTTCTTTAACTGACTACACGTGTTCATTCAGTATTGAGTTGAAGATAATAGAAACACAAAGAGGAAAGTAAAAACACGTTTGGCTCAGTTGGTAGTGACCCTACTTTCTGCGCCAGCGGTCGCGGGTTCGATTCCCGCTGGGGGGCATTCATTTGTTGAACACGAATGTTTGTTCTTCAGTCATGGATGTTTATATTTATAATATGTATGTATTTAAAATTTATATGTGTATAGTATAATCAACTATCTGGTATTCGTAACACAAGCTACTAGCTTACCACGGAACTAGATAGCGCTGTTGTAAAAGTGTCCCAACAACATATATTTTTACGAAAATTTCATGAGGCAGATACTACAAAATCTTAGATTTAATCAACTTCATTTTATTTCTGCAATATAGCTAAAGGTAGTTTTTTCAAATCCTACGCGAGTTAAAAATTTATTCAAAAAAATCACAACTTGTTTTAATTAATAAATATATGTATTTTTTTATTTATATTTTGTTATGCTGAAACTTTTGACTTTAGTCGAGAACATACAAAATATTACACTGAAAAACTAATTACTAAGAGTTAGAAAGGAGCCGAAAATTCATCACGTTTCTATTATGCTTTGCAAGATATGAAAGTTCCAAGCTCAAACTTTAGTGCTTCAAACTTATACATGGCGTTTGTTACACAGATCGATGTACGAATGTACTCGTAGATGAAAATTATTAAGCCTTTATATCTAGTCTCATTTTTTATATTATATTATCTAGTATATGTATATACCTAAATAAAAGTGTCTGTTTTTTATTTGAAATTAATAGCTTTTTACTAAATGCCTATGAAAGTATGAGTCGTCTAACTTCAAATCCCTATAAAATGATTCACTAAACATTTTCAGAAATTAAAAAAAAATGTTTGAAACATAAATTATTCATTTATAGTAATCAATTCACATTTATTTCAATGGCAACAAAAGATACCAATGTAACAAAATGAAAAATTGTTACTCAGTCATACGGTACTAGCAACAAAACATCAATTTTTTTAAATTTGTTTGTCTATCTGTCAGTTTGTTCCGGCTAATCTCTGAACGGCTGGACCGATTTTGACGGCATTTTTACTTGCACAGAACTAATGTCATAAAGCGTCTGACTGTCAGTTTCCGTTTACTTTTGTGTGTACTTTTTATTATAAGAAAAACTTTCATTCTCACGAGAAAATAATAACTGGTTCTATCGAGTCGCGAAATTAACGTTAAGTAAAATATCTTACGCTAGCTTAACACTAGAGATACAGTAGTGCAATATATAGAAAAATTTAGGTTTTCTGTAAGACTTTCTACTAAAATACACTTGTAACAACTATTCATATCTATTCAAAATGTACCTACAAAAGTACAAGGTACGTCCGATTCGAGCGAAGCGTTGCAAATAATGCTTAAAAATGTATGTAGGTAATTTTTCAAAGAGAAAAGAATGAATTTTCTAAATTACAGCCTTGATAAAATTGCTCAGGTCAAAGGACTCTTGGAAGATCTAAGACCTATATTTTGCACTATTTTCATTACATTCTACGTACCTTCTCCTTAAAATACCCTCTTCAAATTTGTTAAATAGCTATAGAATGTGTATTACTTGGTTCAGGCATTACTTTTCATTTTTCACTAAAAAACTACACAACTTCAAAGTGACGTTAAAACTAAGTCTAAAAATGATTTCCTTTACAATGTAGATTTTCTTCTTGAATATGTGGAACTCTTCTTGTCTCCTCCATTTTTACTTATTTTAATACGCCTTATTAAATATTTTTGCCTAATGGACGTTCTTTTTGGAACTGTGTGCCTCCTTTTTTATGTTGTTTAATAAAAACAAGCGATTTTTTACAAAACTTAATTTAAGAATATCAATGGCCTGCAGGCATCCTTATTAAAATTTCGGCTTAAACCAATTTCAATGGCCCGTCTATTAAAACAAAGCGAAGCTAATTACCAGAGTAGTCATTAGTCGGCAACTCATTATTGGAGTAAAATGAAAAATATGTTGAATACGTCTTCTGTTTCTCTTGGAAATTTTATTTGTTCGTAGAAAGACTTTTGCGAATGCTTCGTTAAGTCAATATTTAACGTTGCTATTTTTCATCTCAGACTATGAAAAAGTATATAAAAAGTATACAATAAAAGAAAATACAGTCAGCTGGCATTTTTATTTTCGAGAATTTCATTTTATTCACAGCTTTTTAATTTTGGTCATTGAAACATATTTTGTACTTTAAAACATATAACATTTTTAATGTTCTAATCTCATATAAAAAACCTTATATTGTGATACCCCACCCGATTGGTCCAGGCGAAAAATTTTGATTTCTTATAATAATTAATATTTGAACTGATCAATATTCCATCGACTTTGTTGATATTCATTACGTGGGAACATAGAATCGGACATACATACAGCTGAAACACATAACCCTTCTTTGGGCTCCACCGCAGTCGGGTATACATATTAGTCTTTTTATAGAAAAAAAGTATCATCAACTACATAAATAACCTCGTACAGTAACAGTAGTTTAAAAATATATGCTACTAGTAACTTGCATCTTAAACTTTTAAGCCGCAAAGTCGTACAAAACAAGTTAGCATGAACTGGCTTTCGAACTTCATGTGCTGAGATTATAACAGGAAGATGTATCTGGATGAAGTTGGCGACAGCTTGTTGTATTTATACTAGAAACGTCTAGTTTGGTTGTTTTGTTGCGATATAAAATATTTTGTTAAAAACGCAGTAAAAGCAATTTAATTAGTCAGTTAGCGCTAACTTATTTTTAGTTAATTAATATTTAATATAAAATTAATTTGAATAAGCTATTTATATAAAAAAAAATAATATTCGCGTCTGCTGTGTTTGCGCTTAGCTCTGCAAATCTGCGCTATAGATTTTGATACATTCTTCACTATTAATTTTTAGAATTTCGTCAGAATTATTCATATATAACTCTCAAACATTAGTGTGGTTTCATAGTTTAATAATAAACAATAAATATGTTGGGACGTTATTACACACAGCGCCATCTAGTTTCGTGAAGCTTGTGTTACGGATACGAAATAATTAACATACTACATAATATATTAGTTTACGTACATAAATATTATAAATATAAACACCCATGACTGGGGCACATACATCCGAGTTTAATAAATGAATGCCCCCAGCGGGACTCGAACTCGCGACCGCTGACGCAAGAAAGTAAAGTTACAACAAACTGCGCCAAAAGTTGTACTTGAATAAAGAGATTTTCTAAGTTTTCTCGGATCCTGTTGTAAAACACATTGTCTATCAAAAGAATATCTCGATAATAAATAGTACCCGTGGGATATTAATTTTTCTTAAGTTAACTGAAGCGCACCGAGAGCAAGTCACTTTTTGTATGGTAAAATATATATATTTTTTATTTCCATTTTTCTTACTTTCGAAGAAAACTCTAGATTAACATTGCTTATTAATAATCACCTGCGTCAAGAGCACCGTTGAGTTTCTTCTTATATTTTATACTTAATGGTTTAAAATTTCACAAAAAGTTATATTATTTATTTAGATAATAATACACTAGGTATATATAAATGGCCTCAATTTACGAAATCATTACAAAAACAAGAAATGAATTGGATAAAATCCAAAATTATATAAAACTAAGTTTTACGTTCCCCGATTTACTAAATTTCCAAGCTAAGAAAGAAACTCAAATAAATTAGCGGTATTAAGCAAATGAATCCCCCATCTTTCTGTTTTCGCGAAGAAATCTTAATTAAGCTGATGAAATATGCCATTACTTATGTTTAATGAAGGTCATTGTGCTTAAATGTCCTTATAAGCTTTACACATTAGATAAAAGCTGCTTTTTAAATATCTCGGAATGGAAAATTTACATCAATTAAAAATTATTCAGAAAATAACATATAAACTATCTTCTCACTTAGCGAAAGTGTATTTATTAACAGATTATCAATTTGAAAAAGAGAGATAAAAAAATAATATTATTCCCACTGAGTTTCTTTCGCCAGTTCTTCTCAGGTCAGAGGTTTCTTCTTTCCAAACTGGGATGACGTTCAGTAAAAAATTGTATCAATTTTTATGCTGAATAAAATATTTTGATTTGATATCATTTTGTCCTGCTTTATGATACTTTTATAAAGCCTAGAAACTGTTGAACGTGATTTTTATATTTAGTTCGTCAGTTTTCACGTTGAGTACAAATTTAAAGGATCCTAGACATTGACCTGTATAGCCAGCTATAATCATACCTAATTCCATTAAAAAATATTGTGATGCGTAAGACAGACGGACAGTCGAAAATTCTAATACTATAGATTCGGCCTCTGTCCCGATATTAGTCACAATTTTAAAAAAAGAAAGAACTTTATACAGATTTCACACAGTTAAAATTTTATTATAATATATTTAGAAGTGACTTTCCATTATATGACAAGTACGTAATGCAAAAATTATCTTGAGAACTTATTACTTGTTTGTGTAACAATATAAGTGTTAATGGCAAAGATGTACACAAAAAGTACCTAGTAGTTCTTTTAAAATAGTCGAGTCTAGTCGAGAGTATTACACTTAACGATACTTTTTATACAAAAAACTTGACTTCATAAATGTTTTCTAAACATTTTTATCATTATGTATTTTGCGACCGGCGCCTAGACAAAGGTGAAAGGGTTCATTGGCATGTGAATGAGACTATCTGGCTGTTCAACAGCAAACATAACTATGTTGTATTTTAAGGCGAATAGCACTGTCTGCTACACAAATGTTTTTATTTAAAAAAAAAACTGAAACTTTCATGTCGAAAGAAAATGAGAATAACCATTTTCTCTTGTTAGTAACGATAAATCTTAACTATTCCCAGATATGAATTCTACATAGCATATGTAGGTACTTACTGATTATAATACATAGATAGTAGATACCTACATGTCCGGATGCACGGCAGTGCCACCGCCAGGTTGAGCAAAATGAACAAAAAACATAAAATTTAAATAAAATTGTATAAAATAATAACAGTGATAAATAAGTTATAATGAGTTCACTTAGAAATTAAATAAAAAGCGGTGAAAGGTTTAGTATCTCTGATATTTTCATATGTGAATTGTCAAGTTTATATTAAGAAAACGTCGAATTTAAAAAAAAAACATTATGTGACCATGGCCTGGTCTCGTACGTAACGGGGATAATTCTGGGGTGTCCCAGCGTGAGTTGAAATGGGCTATATTATATCAACATAATAATCAAATAATATTTTTTACAATTCATCATAAACAATACATTTTATTAGAGTGCTCTCTACTGAAAAATAATATTTTTAGATAAAACTTTTTAGGACTTCGTCCATTTTTAGTCATTGCTCAAATCTCTGTACTATGAGACGGGTCTAATTATATTCCACCCGGATCAGCTATTGCCTGAGGACACCGACTATCTGCAATTACGCAAGAAAAAGCGTTTTCTTGAAATGTTAAATGACCTCAGACTTACGAATTATATAGACAGTCCGCTAAAAATGTGAAAGTCAAATCTATACATCTATACATATAAATGAAATTCGAGTGTCTGTTTTTAATTTCAACTTAACAGCTTTTCACTAAATTCATACGAAAGGATAAACGATAATAGCAACAAAACAATTTTTAATTTTTTGTCTTTATACCGGCTTACCAGCAAAATCTTGGTTCCGGCTAATCTCTGAAACGGCTGGACCGATTTTGACGGGACTTTCACTCGCAGATAGCTAATGTTATAAGGCGTAACTTAGGCGAAGCGAAGGTGAGTCGCTAGTTGGTAATTTAATAACGTGATAATATTTAGTTTAGCTGTTTCTCTTTTCGTAATAAGAAAAATGTATATGTGAGAATTTCTATTTTTGAGAAGAAAATATGAATAATATTATATTCTTTTGTATTTTAAGCATTATTCTACTGAAAAGCGAGCCACGTTGTTCCAAGTACTTCTCTAGTGAACGCACGACTCATAGTATATCTACTATAAGGCATTATGTCGAAAGTGAGGTTAAATCGCCAGTTCAAAATAAATTAAGATCATATATAAGATTTCTTACTATAAATAATGTAAATGATTTATAGTTCTTTACAAAACATCAGCTCCATTTGTCTTTATCGAAACAGTGTTCGAGGGCCCCAAACAAATTTGTCAAGCTGCCAATACGCGATGGTCCAAAAAATAAAAATGGAGTCGACAACAACGATAAAAGCGTCAGAGAGGTTTTCACGCGTTCCACCGCGGGCTTACACGTAACATGAAATATTATCCACTTATAACAGTCTCCAAGTTCAAAAGAAAGTCTTACGCCTTAGGCAAATTTTGCACGCGAAAAATTTTCTATTTATTGCCTTCTGTGTGATTTCCCATCGGAACCAGCTGCCTTCGTACATTGATAACGGAAAGAATAGGTCCCGTAATTACTTACAAAAATGTCTTCCCGAAACTTATTTTTACGTGGAAAAAGAAACACTCGATCATTCTGAAATTGGAAATCGAAGATGAAAATTATACCTCGAATACTAAAAAATCTATCTCTTAAGTTCCTTGCATAGAATTTATGCGAATCGTTTAATTTATTACATACGGTTTTTTATTATTTGCACTGTTTCATTATCTTTATATTGAAATGATTAGAATCCTTTATGCATTTTAATAAAATTCTGAATCGTATCGTACATTAATTAATATATTTTTTGGAAAATTACTACATAAGTACGTGTATTCTTACATGATTCCTCCATACTAATGTTGAACCCACGTTTTAATTGTTTTTTTATTCAATAATCAATTTTTAGCGTATGCCTACGTGATAAAAACTACCTATGCGTCCCATTTCAACACCACTTACTTGATGGGCTATACGTTGATAGATCAGTCAGTCAGTCAGTTAAGGTTTATTTTTTATATAAACTTTTAATTTAACTAATAAATAAAAATATTTTTATATTATATTAATTTTGATATTTGCAAGTTTGTTCTTTCCTCTAGAACCCTAAAGCTTATATAAACTCATCGTATGACTAAACAAGTAATCTCGAAAGTGACAAATTGAACGACAAATACATCTTTGTATGTATATATAAAAAGGGAAAGACAAATCAGTGCCTTTTTTCCTCTGTTTGTTAACCATTTTTCTTTTAATACGCTCTTAAAATATTAACATTATAAATAAAACTATCTTTCCGTATTTTGAACGGATGTCATTAAGTCTTTGGTTCCGGCGTTTCGAGTGCTATTCAGCAATCATGATCACAGGAGAAACCTTAGTTTAACCCCTAGAGCGTCGGCCTCCGTTTTACGAAAAGGCTCGAAGCGTCGGCGTAATTTCAAGGACGTTTGATAGATAGGGTAGACCTTCGGAAAAACGATGAATTCGTTGATATGTATATATTAAAATGGTATAAATTATACCTTCCCGGCTTCGTTATGAGTTTATCTAACTATTTATATAATTTAATAAGCAAATAAAACTGACCTTATCTCGCAGTGATGTAATATATATTTTTTTATTTTTAAATTATTTTTAAATTAGGATGTATATGCGGAGCCGTCGACGCCTCGAGCCTTTTCTCTTATAATCTTACGGTGTATCGTGAAACGCTCGAGGGGTTAAGATGTCTTTGAAAGGTGAAAGAATTGTTTCCTTACAATATTTGTTGATTGAATTTCAAAATTCAAAATAAATCTGCGAAAAAATCTGAAAAATAGATTGATTTTTGTTTGTTTGCTTATTAACGAGCTTTAGAGTTACCAATAAAATAATTCGTTATAGTCGAACTTCGACTACTTCTGTAGTAGATTAAATATATTACTAGTATTAAATAGTTACCAAAGAAAACAAAGATAAAAGGAATTAAACATTATGAAATCCTTACAAATGTTAAATTTTGGGGTGAAGGTTCATTTGGGTCACGTCGAGGGACTTTCAACTTGCGTCCGGATGACGATAATGTTATTACTGTCCTTTATTATCTCTCCAACTTCAACAGTTTGAAGAAAGATTAATTTCATAGTTGTTTAAAACACCCTACTCGCTAAGGTTTTACTTTGATTTAGCCCTTTTGAGTACGGACCTCCCTTCAATACTAGGCCATAGTGGTCTAATGTGAGTTGTCGGACTTCACATATCCTTCGAAAACTTGCTAGGTTCTCTCAGACGTGTAGGTTTCCTTACAATGTTTTCCTTCACCGCCAAGTGGTAATCATGTTACAAATGATTCGCACATGGAAATGTTAGAGATGTGAGACCCGGATTTGAACCCGCTTCACTCGGTTACCCAAGCAAGCGCGTTACTACTACGCTACTGCTTTATATACCTATATTTATATAAAGCATGCTTCAATTTACTCTTAAGGAAAGTAGGTTAAATACCAACTACTCAACTAAAATATTCAATGCGAATTATTTTCAACATGTTTGCTAGCTAACGCCGGAACGGAAAACATCGTGAGGAAACCAACTCGTCTGACTAATCCAACCTATGTAAATATTTCTTAATTTCCAACGTGTGAGGGTGAAGCCCTTCAGATCTTTTTAATTAATTTTAACCAAGTTACTTTAAATTGTATTGACTTGAAACTTTGTATTAAATATATTGGACAATACACAAGCTGAACTAAGCTGATATAGCGAATGTAGAAAATACACGAATAATTCGTTATAGTTGAATTTCGACTACTTCTGTAGAAGATTATTCCTAATCAGACCCATTTAACTTGTTCGAAGATTTTCACGGATTTATTCTTATTATACGTTCTAAGTTTTATTTTTATTTTAGCATTTTTCAGTCCACGACCTCTACATACTATGATATCCGCTTAATATATCATAAAATCAAAAGCTCGATCGCTTTCATACTATTTTTTAAAGGAAGCTGTGATTGAGTTACTTGACATTATAGCAACAATAATAAAAAGTTTAAAAAACAACAATAAAAAAAATCCACAAAAATATGAAAAATTATAGCAACAATTTCCCATTAGCTGACTTTCTGATTCTAAAGACCATTCCCAACATGCAATGTTGTGGCGACTCTGAGTAATATTATCATTTATCGTGCCTCATGCTTGTCGGCCAGCTGACAGAATTATGACGCCTAATACCAACGTAAACGCGTAGGTATATAACTTTTAGGTATATTTTTTATTTCATCAATAATGAAAATAATAGCTTTTCTACCAAGTATCATATCCGGGAAAAAATATCCTATATCCTTCCTCAAAATATTATCTTATAAAATTTTATCCAATTTGGTTCAACGTATTTTTAGTCTGATCATTACAAACAAATATACAAATGATTTCCCTTTATAATTTTATATGATTATTGTTTCACTACTAATATTATTACTTGTTGAAATAGTATATTTAATGGCTGTTATGAAAAGGATAATAGCCATCCTAACTAATATTATAAATGCGAAAGTAACTCTGTCTGTCTGTCTGTTACGCTTTCACGCCTAAACCGCTGAACCGAATTCGATGAAATTTGGTACACAGATAGAGAAGACCTTCAGAAAGGACATAGGCTACTTTTTATCCCTTTAATCCCACGGGAACGGCAACTACGTGGGTGAAACCGCGGGGCGCAGCTAGTTACTTATATTTTTAATAGTGATGCTAAATACTGGGTGTGAAAGAAGAAAAAAGAAAGTGTACGAGAATCGAATTCGTAATCTCTCATTACACTGCCTTAAAACATTAGGTTTCTAGAACAAAGAAAAAACAATCAAAATGTAACAAAGATTGTTTTAAATTGTAGATAAGTAATGAAATTTAAAGCTATATCTCTAATAATATAATTTATGGTGCCATTAATTACAATTATTTTATACGATAGGAACTTTAATCTTAATTGCTACAAATGTATAATGTATTAACAATAAATGGATTATCTTGTGGAATCGTAAATAATACGTGTCCGGCGTTAGCTTAGCAGTTGATCTGTAAGGTATTTTATTAATTCACTATTAAGGGAACGATTAACTGAGATCTAGAGGGTACGGATATAGAGGTCCTTGATTCGAGTCCCGGGTGGGATCAAATATAGTTGGTGATTTTTCTATAAACCCTACACCTATACTTTCACTGGTCGTGTCGGTCAGTCGGGTTACTAAGCGAACGCTTTACCACTGGGCCTCAAGTCTGCTATTTTACATGAATTGTCATTATAGACCAATGCAATTTTAATTCAATTACCATTAGTCAAAAATTTCGTAGTCTACTAAATTTACAATGGTCGATCAATGGTCTTGTCATTTTGACAATTTTGTCAATTGTAAAAGCGTTCGTAAAACGTTTATTTAGGCTAAGTTCGATTATATATGTTTTAAAGACTAAGCATCGTGTAAAATGATCATACAAAGCCAAAAAGATAGATTAACAGACTACGCAATACGTTTGATCATTGACTTGTCATTACGTACGGGACTACCAATTATTTGCAAAGTGTCATTGAAGTGTCATTTTTATGTGTCAGTGATACACCATCGGAAGACCATTGAATTAGTAGACTACCAAAATTGCAAAAAGTAGCAATTACGATGTCATTGATAGACAATTGTAACACCAATGCAATAGCAGACTTGAGGCCCTGGTCTACCACTGTCTTAAAAATACTTGTCGTACTATAAACATAGGAAAATAAGTAAATCAAAAATAAACAGTTTATAAAATACTAGCAATACCCGCGGCTTCGCGCACTTTCATTTTTTTATATCGCTACTAAACTTCATTCAATCACTCTAAAATTACTCCAGCTATTTTAGAAACCCCTCCCTGTCCCGATTTCCCGCTGTAATGCACTTTATTTTCCTATAAAATAGCTTAAATTAATCAGTGATAATGTAACATTCAAAAGGTGAAAGAATTTTTAAAATCGGTCCAGTACTTTTTGAGGTAATTCGTTACAAACATACTTACATACAAATCTTTATAATATTAGTATAGATATAGATGTACAAAAAGGACAAATTATGTATAAATAAACAATCGAAATTTAAGCAATATAATCAAACTGACATGTTTACATTTTCTGTTTTGTTAATTATGGCCCGCCCTTCTAATGAGGCCACATTCGTCTTCATTACACGGCCCTAGAGAGTTATATGGAAAGCTAATTACATTTGTCGTGCTTTATGCTTTATTATGGAGTTAAAGGTTGATTTTATGCAGCTTTTAAATTTTCCAAGCTATTGTGACAGTATGTGGATTTTTGTTGATTCAGATTAAGGAAGGATATCCGGGATAAATCCTTAGTCTTTTTCAGGATTCGGAATAAAATTAGTATTACACTACTAATATCTCTTTTAAATTTGCCAAAATATATGCCAAAAAGATTACCATTCGTCTAAAGGTGTAGGAAACCATTGCGGAGCACTTGGCCCTCATAAATCAAAAAAAACAATCTAAATCTGTCGAAAGATATTGAAAGTCGCACTTCACTAGTTTAGATGATTATAGTCTCATACCCCTTGGAACTTTTAATGTGAGCAAAAGCTGTACCCTGCAGTAGTATTATAGAAGTAGCCAATGAAGAATGGATCCCATTTGTCTACAATCTAGAGTTTGAGAGTGGGAAACTTCGACATTTTTTTCTAAAAAAATTGATCTATATAAATATATATAAATATATATGTTGGGACATTATTACATACAACGCCATCTAGTTCCGTGGTAAGCTACAAAGGAAGCTTGTGTTACGGATACCATATATTTGATATACTACATATATTAGTTTAAATACATACATATATATTATGTGTAAAATAACCCAAATAGCAAATGAATGCCCCCAGCGGGACTCGAACTCGCGACCCGGGGTAGGGCCGGGTCGGGTAAAGTAGGGTCACTACAAACTGCGCCAAACGTGTCATCAAAATATATCCATAGCCAAAATTTCAAAATAGTCCTTTCTTTCAAAGTAGAGATTAAATTGAAAGCAATATAAAACCTAACCTTATTTCTAGTTGTGTAGAATAAGTCCAGACAGCGTAACAATAAAAGGGTATTGAAGTGCTCGTACGATTGTGTTAGACAGAGCTTAGTGAAAGAAAGTAGAGTGCTTAGCTATCTCCTTTAGAACGATAGATTGAAAATTGAAACATTTAATTTTGAATTACCTGTTAAGGGCTTAGTTCATTTAGGGAAAATATTTCTTTATTAGAAGAAAATAACAATATAGTTTTTACTTTCCCTTTATAAGTCCTTATTAAGTAGGTTTTTTCCCTTTGTAGGTTTTTTTTAAAAGTGAAATCTATTCACACCGTACACTACTATTGTCTTCAGTCTTTTTAACGTCCCACTGCTGGGCACGGGATTCCCTCAGTACGAGGGGGTTTAGGCCATAGTCCACCGCGCTGGCCTAGTACGTGTTGGAGGACTTCACATATCTTTCGGAAATTTCCTAGGTTCTCTCAGACACGCAGGTTTCCTCACGATGTTTTCCTTCACAAGTGTACTAACACTACTGTTACAAATATTTAATATTTAAGGAAACTTGCAACTCCATTGTGTTAAAATGACTGGACCGAATTGTATGATATTTATGACCCATATAGACTTCACACTGAAATAAAATTTGCTAAAACCGATATTTCTATATAAAAGCAAATAAAAACTCACCTGAAATTGACAAGAGTAAGCGTTTTCATAAAATATTCAACAACTTCATTATAAACTTATATCGAAAATTATATATTATACAAAATAACTTTATCGTATATATTTAAATATTAGAAAAAATACGATTATTCGTTAGGAGTAGTATTTAGGATTAGTGTTTAGTCTACACAGACAATTTACTGAGCTCTAACACGTGCTCTAATGGATAGGCAATTCCATATCCATTTGTCCACTTACGTAGAGCTGTTGTGGGTGTTACGCTCACATGACATAGTAAATTATTTAGTGTTATCTTTAAGTAACTAGCTATTTATACTTAAAGTGGACATATCATTAGAGAAGGTGATAGCGGGTTTGGTACTTTTATGATAAATTTGAACTTATTTATTTTAAATAATTTGGCATATCAGAAAATGAAGTCACAAATATATAAATATATAATATTTACTAAACAGTTTAAATTATAGCCTAATATGTTGTTGCCTAATAATTATATTGAATGCTGTATGAAAACACATACAGTAGTTTTTGAGATAAACCCGTACAAAGTTTGTAGTGACCCTACTTGCTGCGCCAGCGGTCGCGGGTTCGAGTCCCGCTGGGGGCATACATTTGTTGAACACGGTTGTTTGTACTCCAGTCATGGGTGTTTATATTTATATTATGTATTTATTTAAACTTATATATGTAGTATATCAACTATCTGGTATCCGTAACACAAGCTTCTTCGTAGCTTACCACGGAACTAGATAGCGCTGTGTGTAATAATGTCCCACATATATTTATTTATTTAATTTGTAATGTTATTTTTCAGTCAAATAGTGATTTCTATTTGTAAGCATTCCATAACTTTACTCGTGACCAAGTTACAAGCTATATGTATACGTTAGTTCAGCCCTTCACTTTCTACCCTCGATCCCACCTTTTCTCGGATCAAAAAGTAGGCTCATAACTCTTACCAAACTTTATATCCACCATTTGGAGTTCCATTAGAATCAATTTAGAGGATCGAAAGCTCAACTTTAATTTTATTTATGACTAGAAATTGGGACGGAAATCACGCTTTTGAGACGCTTCCTTTGAAATTATATTGAATGGTGATATAAAATATAATAAATAATATTAAAATTCCTATCAAATTATTATTTATAATATTTCATAACTAGGTATTTTATTGTGATGTGAAAAGCAATAATTACCATGCTTATCTTATAATATCTAACATCAAATTCAATACTTGTGTTAAAGATTTAATAAGTTTCTAACTACTTACCACTGTAAGTACATAATTTGAAACGGTTTACACTAATCAACTTTGCATCAACATTTATCTTTACTATAATTTTCGTTTCGTCCCAAAAACAATTTAATTATCCATACTGTTTATTATTCCCTCATAACTCTTGTGTAAAAAAATCTACTGAATCGAATCTAAAAATTAAATATTTTTTGGAAAATCTTATTGAAATAATCAATACAAAGGTAGAATCCATAGTTTACAAAAAATTGTCTATCTTTCTATCTATGATTGCATCACAAGAAAATCACTGAATGATGAAACCATAAAAGGAGTAATTATAAATGAAACTATCTTTTCGGATTTTGTCGCGGATTTATTATGATTTTTGGTTCCCGACGTTTCGAATGCATTACAGCAATCATGGTCACGGGAGAGACTCCGAAATCCGAAAAGATAGTTTCATTTATAATGTCAAATATTCACTTAAACCTAAAAAAAAGTATTATCAAAAGAAGTAACTTTTATTTTAGAAAAAGTATTAGGACTTAATAGGCATGATGACAGTAACTAAAAACAACTAAAATAATGTGTTCATCTAATGAGATAAGATTAATAGGTTTTGAAAAGCGTATTTATTTTCATATTTAGGGCGAGATTGATATTTTATTTATTAAAATAAAACGACAAAATACAGCAGTCCGCCATGATAAGTTGAACACCAATCAGAGTGAATTACGTCACGGCCGTATAAACGTCAATTTCTTTTGTATAAAGTACTAACTAGGACGTTTAAATCTGCATTCTGCGTTTGTATTTTGTGAAGTATTTCATTATTTCTATCAATCAGTTGCTTAGTTTGTGTTTTCATAACATGGAACAAGATTATTTGTTGATGTTGGGGGAGTTAATATATGGTCGTTCTGTAGTATTCGACGTTCGTTTTCTTCTATCTGATTGGCATTTAAATTTTGTAGGTATACACCCTGGTTTCATGCGGACCTGCGACACTGACCTCATTACATGATACCACATAAAATTTTCCATATCATTTGGCAACTGCAAAATGAATAAAATACTCAATAAGATAAAAATAGTGAACATGTTTAAAAGACGAAATGTTATCTCAAAAAGAATGAACTTTATAATTAAATTTAGTTAAACAAAGTCGCAAATCATGTCACAATATATGAAATAAAGTAAAAACTTACGTCAAAATGATCTTCACAGAAATAAAGTGAAGAATTTATAGATATAACTGTTGGATCTCGCCGTGCAAGATTAAGCCACTTACCTATTTCGCAATTTTTGATTGTGTGGAACGTAAACAAACAATTTGTTAGGTGTTTTTAATGACGTATTAACACACTGAGGGACCGCACAGCACTTGTACACTTTTGAATTCATATTTAAACCCAAATTATCTGATTTGTTGCTTTGGCTCCCTAGTGTTTACAGTCAGATTATACGGCCGTGACGTCACAAGCAGACGCCATGACACCGTCGGTCGTTTTGAAGCAAATTTTAAAACTTAAAATTTAAATAGCATTTTTTCGTAATGAAACTTTGTTTCCTGCAGAAATAATGTATTTTTTGGAAATAGTAAATACTTTAAATCATTATAGGCCAGTTTTCCAAAATCAGTCATCATGCCTATTAAGAAGCAAGGATTAAATATTTTATTGTAATTAGCAATAAAATAATTTATATGTAATAAAATGATTTAAATGTAGTAAATGCATATTATAATTTGACAATATATAACAATATGTAATTAAATAACATATGAGACGTATTAAGAGGTTGAGCAAAGTCATGGCCACAAGTACGATAAAGACAAAAACATTAAATAAACCGATGAAACTTTTAATTCGAATAACAACCCTAAAACCCGTATAAAGCAACTACATTTGGCCGGACAAAGAGAATACAACTTCGAAACAGATCCTCGACCACACAAGAAACTTTCTACTGGAAATAGTTACGTAATTGTTTTACAAAATCGAGAGGTCTGCATTTTCGGCAATAATTAAATGGAGTGAGTAACGTTGATCCAAACCTTGTTACCTATCTGACACTGTTATTTTGCCAAGAGATTTGTCTTAACTGATAAGCTGCAGGCGGATTTAAAACTACACGAAGAATAAATAAATAAATAATATTTTGTGACATTATTACACACAGCGCCATCTAGTTCCGTGGTAAGCTACGAAGCTTGTGCTACGGATACCAGATAGTTGATATACTACATAATATATATAAGTTTAAATATTAATATAAACACCCATGACTAGAGTACAAACTGAAACATCCGAGTTTATCAAATGAATACCCCCAGCGGAAGTCGAACCCGCGACCGCTGGTACACGAAAGTAGAGTCACTACAAACTGCGCTAAACGTATCGTCCAATTATAATACATTATAGCCGACTATTTTTAACTACTAACTAATATATATGGAAAAGGGCACTTATTTATTTTTTGGCGTGCGATTTTGTTTTTGTTTTTCACTTGGGACGAACTCAAGCGAAGCGAGAGTGGGTAACCGCTAGTTTGATTATTTTTAGCAATTAATATCTCGAAAGATGTAAATATTTAGACAGACTACCCACAAACACTGTACAATAATAATTATAAAAGAATATTCAGCATATTTTAAAAAGGATTATAAATATTTTTCTTCAATTTAAAAAGTAAATAATAATTTAATTTTAAAAACAACTTAACTTAATTTCATATTAAGTTAAGTTAAAATAATTCGCAGAAGTAATAAGAGGAGATACAAGTGTTTCCATTTTATTCTACACGCTACAGATTCCGAGTTTCCCCAACAACTTTCTGTTTGCCACCCCATATTTAGATAATATCAAACTCCTTTCACTTCAACCAGTCGACGAAGACGTCTCCTGTATAATAGAATGCTACGAGGTGTCGTAATTCATAGAAGCGCTACAGCCCACTATAAAATGATAATGAAAAGGCACAAGACGCGACTATATCACGTCGTTACGAGTCGTTGAGTCGCAGTTACTTAACTTAGAGGGAAGTTTTAGTTGAAAGCTATCATACATGTAAAGTTATTATACAATATATATACATATTTAACGGACTTTAAATGTAACTCAAAGTAAGCATTTGAGTCACCCTTTGAGCCTTAATGACGCCTAATGTATAATTAATTTACGAACGAACGAATAATAACTAGCCAAGACATTATCACAACAGCGCCATCTAGTTCCATGGTAAGCTACAAAGCTTGTGTTACATATACCAGATAGTTAACTACTACACATATAAATTTTAAATACATACATATTATAAACACCCATTACTGGAGTAGGTACATACATTCGTGCTCAACAAATAAATGCCCCCAGCGGGACTCGAACCCGCAACCGCTGGCGCAGAAAGTAGGGTCACTACCAACTGAGCCAAACGTGTCGTCAAAATGAAAGTTAAATAAAGAAAAATTGGATGATTGGATTAGGTGACTTGTGACAATTGCGGCACATCGATCCGTGATTATTGGGTATTTATTGACACATGTTTTCTGTATAGAGAGCAAATCTAATTTAGGATTACCAAGCAACCATTAGACAATGTTATATATATAATTTAAATGCTTAACTATATTTAATACTCGTTATTAATAAATGAAGTTAACGCGTCATAATTGAAACCCAGTTCAGTGTAAAGTGGCACCTTCTACTTTTTATAACTAGGTATACATATAAATAAAATTGGAGTGTCTGTTTATAATTTTAAATTAACAAATTTTCATTAATGCATATGAAAATATATACGATACTAGTTTTAAAAATTAATTTCAAACATTTTTGTTTGTCTGTCTGTCAGTCTGTTTGTTCCGGGTAAAATCTCTGGAATGACTGGACCGATTTTAACAGGAGTTTCACTCGCAGAAAGGTAATGTTATAAGGCGTAACTTAGGCTACTTTTAAACCGACTTCAAAAAAGGATGATGTGAAAATTTTATTTCTTTTAGCTAGCGGAACCTATGGTTTCGCTGACGCTCTAGAATAAAGATCCCATGAGATGGACAATATCAGTCTATGAGTTGTTTAAAGCTGACGCAAAGCAAGGAATTATATATGTATAAATAAAGTACAGTACAGTACAAGTAATCTAAATTGTACAACTTTCTTGCCTGACATTTTCATACAAATTATAATTTTAATAAGAACAGGCTTATTAAAAATTTCACTCGAGCTAGATTTTTACGCAGCGTTTCAAAGTTCACATCCGCCATCTTCACTCCCTTGAGATACATCTAAATTTTCAGCGTGTACTTATTTACTATGTGTATTAAATACCAGCTGGTACCTAGTGTTCGAAATTATTTATTTACCAATGTAATATTTTAATTGGTAATGTCAATGGCATTACTCAAACTGTTTCATATCGTTTGTAAATAAATAAGGCATTTATTTAGTAAAATAAGGACTTTTACAAGCGTTTTACTAACATTAATATTATGAGCGCAAGATACTAACTTTTGTTAATTATTGTATATAGCCAAATAAATTTTTACTATAATAGGTACGTATATAAAATTTATACTATGTAATTTAACCAATAGCATGTCACGTATTGGACTTACCATTTTTAGTGACGAATCATTGTTATAACGATGGATAGTTGATATTTATTACACGTGAAGTTGTATTTTAAGTCAGTTATTAATTTTTTATTTTAATTTACAACTTTAGATTAAAAATATTAGATAAATGAATGCCTCCAGTCGCCCATGAACACACGACCGCTGGCACAGCAAGTAGAGTGAATACAAACTGAGCCAAATGTGCCGTCAACCATAATTTTAAACAAATAAATATATAAATAATTAATGATTATTTAAGAATAAATTAAGAACTATTATAAAAAGTACCCCCAAATCCGCGAGCAACGTTTTATTATAGAGATATTTCATGTCAAATACGCGTCGGAATATTTTACGAAAGACTTGATCAGAAATCAGAGTATATAAAACTAATATTTTTCTTGGGAAGTTTGTGTAAGCCGTCCGTGTACGCCTCGACGGATTGCCTCCGCGTTGTTTATCTAAGGAACTGATCGACCTTGGATCGAGGGATGGTGTTATAATTTATTTATATTTCAAATGTAACAAATATATTTCAAGTAGTTCTTTATTCGAGAGCATATAGTTGTAGAAATACTTAGAAGTACAAGTGAATACTATCTATATCACTACATAGTATAAAACAAAGTCGCTTTCTCTGTCCTTTCCTATGTCCTTTTGTACGCTTAAATCTTTAAAACTACGCAAAGGATTTTGATTCGGTTTTTTTTAATAGATAGAGTGATTCAAGAGGAAGGTTTATATGCATAACTATCGGATCCCGCGGCTTTACTAAGCTTAAATCTAGGAAAAAGTCCAAGCGAAGCGAGGGTGAGTCGCTAGTTTCATATAATTTAGGTACTGCTTATGTCAGTTCTCGCTGGCTATACCTACCAACATTGAATGTATTGACACGTTTGGCTCAGTTTATAGTAACTTGCTATGCCAGCGGTTGTGAGTTCGAATCCCGATTGAGGAATTCATTTGTTGTTCACGAATATTTGTAATAAATATTGTGGTGTGTCAACAATCTGGTATTCGAAACACAAGCTATGTATTATGTATATGTAGTGCCATGCTTGTTATCTTCGGGTAGCAGCCGAATGGGCCGGCACGCCCCGTGAGAGTCCGGGAGGGCCACTCTCCTTCCCCCCTCCCTCTTCCCTTCATCCTCCTCCTTCGTTCCCCCCTCCCTCTTCCCTTCATCCCCCGCCTTCGTTCCCCCCTCCCTCCCACTTCCCTCCCTACCTTTCCTGAAAGGCCGGCAACGCATCTGCAAGCCTGGCTTACAGATGTCCATGGGCGGAGGTGATCACTTCCCATCAGGTGAGCCTCCTGCCCGTTTGCCCCCTTTTTACCATAAAAAAACAAAAAAAAATTGCTTTCCATGGAACTAGATGGCACGCTAGATGTGTGTTAATGTCTCATTTTTCTTATGTTTATTATATTTATATTTTTAGGGTACAAATTCCTCAATTTGTAAATGCTTATAAATGAAACTTTCTTTACGGATTTTGTCGTGGATTTATTTAGATTTTTGTCTCCCGACGTTTCGAATGCTTTACAGCAATCATGGTCACGGGAGAGAGTCTCTCCCTTTTCATTCATAGTGTCAAATATTCGCGTAAACCTAGGAAAGTTTTATTTGTAAAACAAACTGAGGATATATATTTTAGTTATACATTTGTTATATAAACATCATAACTTGTAATCGATTTCGGTCACGACGTCCCATTTAGGCTTATCTCATTGAGAGCTTATGCCGAAGATGTTATTGTGAACAAGTATGTACGCAGTAAAAGCGCTTGACACACGAGCTAAGCAGCTCAGTCAAGATGACAATACGACCGTAAAGAAATAAGCTACTTTTAAGAGATTTACGTATAGAAGACCACAAACTGCTTAATTCAAATACAATTAATAAGTAGTTGTTATGGTTTTGTTAGGTTCTGGCTTTAGTTTTGTAACTCACTTTTAAAAGGAACAAATAAGGGTATTTAGCATGTAGTGTTTACTTTTAAATGATTTTACATGCATGTAATATACATACTTTATGTTATACTAATTACTTATGTAAAATCGCTGCTAGACCTAATAAATAAATTATTAAAAATAAATAAATAATACTTGACTTATTCACGTTACATTTTCACATAAGTTAGACAAATAAGACATAATAATACAGGTATTTTACTATAACGGTTACCATTACATAAATTGATTTAAATATATGTATTGGTACTTAAGTTTGCAATTAATTAAAATTTAATCGGTACATTGCCACCAATGAAACCTTTCCCCAGGCTCAAGCCTCTAATATCGCTGAATAATATAGCACTCTCTCAT
Organism: Boloria selene; assembly: GCA_905231865.2. NCBI lineage: Eukaryota > Metazoa > Arthropoda > Insecta > Lepidoptera > Nymphalidae > Boloria > Boloria selene. Next base: position 2,154,705 of record HG993132.1, read on the forward strand.
TGGGATATTACATTGTATTGTAAATTCGCAAACCTCATAATGTATGTTTCCAATATTAATTTATATACATTATTAGTAAAACAAAGACAGTGGCAGCCCAGCGGTAACGCGTTCGCTTGGATAACCGAGTGATGCGGGTTCAAATCCGGGTCTCGCACCTCTGATATTTTCATGTGCGAATCATTTCTATCATGATTACCACTTGTCTTACGGTAAAGGAAAACATCCTGAGGAAACCTGCATGTCTGAGATAACCTAGCAAGTTTTAGTAAAGTCATGTCTGTTAAAATCGGTCCAGCCGTTCCAGAGACTTGTGACTACTAGTGAAGTCCGCCAACACGCACTAGGCCAGCGCGGTGGACTATGGCCTGATCATCCTCGTACTGAGGGAGGCCCGTGCCAAGAAGTGGGACGTTAAAAAGGGCTGATGATGATGATGATTAGTAAAACAGGTGTATGTTTTATAAATAAATTAGTGCAGACTCTACATTTTTATAAGTTACTTCAATAGCCTATTTTTCTTGTAATCATTACCTAATATGCTTATATATAATTAATTTTCGGACATCGAACATACATTGTTACACATTAAGTAAATGCATACCATTTTCATGACCAAAATAAACACAGATATGTCCTGAACTAGACTCAAACTTACATCCTCTGACGAAGAGACATATTCCTGCTACTACTGCTGTGCCAAATGCTCTTAACTACTTTATCTTATAAGACTACAAGTTAAAACTTAAACGCTGCATGCCCTAAATATGAAAGCACCAATGTTCTACATAAATAATTTACACTCGAACAAACTACAAAAGTCATAGAATATCAAAGTTTGTGTACACAGTTCACCTACATGTACGAACCGCATGTAAAATATATCTGAAGCTTTCTTCTGTTTTATGTATAACATCTGGTTAGCTTCTAGGAAATACTTTACACTTTTAACATTATAAATTGTGATTTTTTAAAATAATAATTTGACAACCAATGTGATGAAAATAACTTAAAATTAGAAAAAAAGGTCTTCAAAAACTAAAAAGTTTAAAATAACTTAATAAAGATTTAATTTAATACACCTCTTATGCAAACGCAATACCTTTAATATTAATAAAACCCTATTATTTGTATGTGCTACCTATTGATAGGTTTGAAGTCTATTTGAACCTCCTCCTTTTTGAAGTCGGTTAATAACTATTTATTTCAGTATTTTCTTGAATATATCGCTTAATGTACCTGTATGCATAAAAAACTATCTCATCGTTTTAGAAATCTTAAAAGAAAGTATTGTAATATCCAAATCCGGTATTGGATTTTATAGCAAATGTACCTACAAAAATGTATCATACAATTATGGTACAATATTAAGTTAATAAAATCAAATCAAATCAAATCATATAATAAAATTAATTGTAATTGTGAATATATAAATTAAATTGAAATGAATCCTCTGTAATATTCGTATACTATATATACTGCAGTATGTACTATACACAAAAATATCAAAAATATTTAATAAAAAATTACAATTCTGACAAATCAATTTTTTCGCTGACCGTATAGAATGCATGGCTTCATATTTGTTTTCTCGATCAACAACCCAGCCCGCATGGTGCCAACTTTCTATCGTTCGATGTATAAAGTTATAAATTATAAAATAATAAATATGTTGGGACATTATTACACACAGCGCCATCTAGTTTCGTGGTAAGCTACGAAGGAAGCTTGTGTTAACGATACAAGATAGTTGATTTACTACATATATAAGTTTAAATACATACATATTATAAATAATAACATCCATGACTAGAGTACAAACATCCGAGTTTAACAAATGAATGCCCCCAGTGGGACTCGAACCTACGACCTCTAGCGCAAGAAAGTAGGGTAGGTACTACCAACTGCACCAAACGTGTCGTCAAATTTGGCTCGGCAAAAAGCTTATGACATTTTAACATGACTTAGTACTAATTAGTTGTTACCAGAATATCTAAATTTAACAACTGGTTTTTATATCAGCTCATCAATAGCTATCTTACAAATAAAAACTGTTGATAAATATGGAAAAAAGAAAAGTAGTGAACTATTTTATTTATATTTTGCCTATTTATTAATTTCTTTTATCTTCTAATCTCTTCAGAATCTCTTCAGTTCCTACCTATTTTCTTACATTGTGCCTTTTTATAAAAGTTGCTTGAGCGCAGTGGTTAATGGGTTAACTCCTTGTACTGGAAAGCACATTACTAAGTACATTATAAATGATAATTTCATATTGTAATTGTAAATGTAGCTTAAGATGATTGAGAAGTCAATTTAAAAATTATCAAAATTTTAAACGTGTCCAAATTATTATTAAATTGTTATTGAATCTACACTTATATTATCCCGAGGCAAAGTAACTTTAAATAACGTTATCAGATTGTAAAAAATTTTCATTATTAGAACCCTATAATACCATATAGTATAATTATGTATTATATTTTATTTAGATAGAAATATGTGGACTGTTAGAAATGTTAATAACTTAAACTAGAATGAAAAAAGTGGTCGTTGAGTGGCTTAACTGAAACTCTTAGATACCCATCTAGGCATTAAAGCTAGCAAAGCGAGGATAAGTCCCTAGTATTAAATAGTAAGTAGTAAATATTGGTTAATCTTAACCACTATAATAATGCTTTATTATTATTAATTTTATATTTTTAGCTACAACTTTAAGTTATTTTTAAATTATTATAGATTTTGTTTGTGTAAAAATGTATAGATGACACAGTATTTCTGAAAGAACTAACGGAAACAGACAGCGAAAATAGCGAGACTTTACGACAGGCGCTTGGTGTTCAAAGCATTGACAGCAACTATCCAAATACTTTGATACTGTAACATGTTTGCTACGAGTAGTATTTAACTTGAAAAGTAACTCTCTTTTTAGGAAACTAGTGAACCATTCTCGTTTTAATTCCGCAAATTAATCTCTTTTCCATTTTTAACATTAATATATCATCTTATCAACCACGGAATAGCATCTTCTCTGTGTTATCAACTGCTAATTTAAAATAAAAACTTAAATTGACCTTTCATTTTCCTAGATAATCCTTCTCAGCGGGTACGGCTAAAATCAGTTTAACTATACCTAGTATAACCTAAGAGAGGTTGGCCGACAAAAAAATGAAGCACTTGAACTAATAATATATAACGGTGTATTGGGAGTTCGATACTTTTCTAGATTTATTAGGCTTAGCAATATATACAGCATAAGGTGGAAATGTAAATTATAAATAAATAAAAAAGTTAAGACATTATTACACACGATTACGGATACCAAATAGTTGAAACACTATATATTACATAAACCTTTACATACAAAATATAATCAAAAAAATAAACGGCCATGACCGCAGTACATACATTCGTGCTCAACAAATGAATACCCCCAACAGGACTCGAACCCGCGACCACAGGCACTGAAAGTAGGTTCACTATAAACTGAGCTACACAAATTTCTTAAAGTTTAACAACAATCTATTTATGATGGATATCTTTATAAAGAAAACTCAATTTATTATTATCTTGGACTATATTTCCCCGAACTCCAACAACTAGTATCAATATTAACCACATATATCACACAGGGGCTAACAACCTACACTATATTGACGTTAAGCGTAACATCGATCGGATTTGGATCGCGTCTGAAAATGACCCGGAATGAAAAATAGTGTAATTCAAAACAAACTCTTTGTTTGTGTAATATTTGGAGAAAAATACTTGCAAAAGTTTAATAAAAAGAGCGCAGTTTTACTTTCCTCTTCTATACGTAGTTTCAATAATATGTAGGTTTTAATTAAGTTCTTCATATGTAGTGGTATGGTGGTGGTAGATAGTGGCTACCATTGTGTAAATAAGTATCTTCATATCTGGATCTGTAAAAAATATTAATGCAATGAAAAAAAAAAACACTTTACAGTACTATCGCAGGTTCTATTTAAATAATCACATTATGTTGTACTGGACCAATCAGACTAGTTATAAAAGTCAACTTATAAAAGCAGAAAGAGAAAATATAAATAATAGAAAATATTAGTACATTTATATGTTTGTTCTATACGAGTAATGTTCAATATCAAAAATATTTATCTCGATTTCTTTAAATTTAAGCCTAAAAGTTATTTTTTTAAGGGATAAACATCTATATAGCCAGTGTTTCAGCATTAAATCACATATTAATGCCCATCAAAACGATGTCATACCAAAATACACACATCGATACAAAGTTCTTTACAAAAATTGAAATATGGAATCGTGAAACAATTTCTAAATTCAACACACCAATTAAATTTCTATGAAAAAATGTGTGAAAAATGTGGGAAACACCTGCTGTGTAAATGCAGCTGTGAAAGGGTGCGCGGAATTGGATTAAAAATGAGAATCGAACTGCAAACCTAATTCTGCGCTGGGAATAATAGAACCTGAAGAGCTTGTTGAGTTATTTAACCTCCAGATAGATTAAGAGCTAGTATTTAGTATCATATAGTATAATTATACCTATAGTACTAAAAATTGATTTTGTTTGTCTGTTTGAATGGAACTTTCTCTGAAACTTATGAGTTAGGACTTATATAGGCCAGTGCATTGGACTATGGCCTGATAGTTGTGAGGGAGGCTCATGCCCAGCTGTGAGACGTTAAAAATGGTTGAATTCTTTAGCCTGAAAACTATCAGATTAGGTACATTGTGTATTTTAAGTGTAAGTTTGTATTTATATAATACATATATATACGTACACCTTGGCAAAGCTAGGGTGTAACCGATGATACTAGCTAACACAGTACACAACTTTTTATGAAAAACTATATAAATTATTGAATGTTTTGCTCTTACACTACATTGTGGTACGATCCAATATAGATAGGCTACAGTCGAGGGCTATCCTACATCTAGAATATTGACCCGCACCTGCAAACGAGTGCGAGTGTTTAATCCCACGTACATACGAACACATAAGTGGATTCTATTTTGATTAGTAGTACGGGCATTCTGTATTATGAACAAACAAGTCAACAAATGGAACAAATTAAAAAGGTGAAATATTTTAAAGAAATTTGATAAAGACACTTTATTGCAGAAACATATCACGTTTCTGAGGAATCAATACCAACCTAATAGAGTCACATCTATAGAACTTAGAGAACCAAGTCAGACAGGATTAGTCACTATTTAACTATAAGTTTTTAACGTCGTTAATTAACCCTTACTATAATAATATTATGAATGCGTAACTCTTTCCGTCTGTGTGTTACGTAATCACGCCTTTATTACTGAACCGATTTAAATTAAGTTTGGTACAGTGGTAGTCTAGCTTTTTATTGTGACAAATGGGCTTTAAGGGTTTCAAATAGGGGATCAAAGTTTGTATGGAGATTTCATTTCATTTGTCATTTTTTAAGCTTGAAGCTTGAAGCTAATTTTTTAGGCCTTTGATTTAAGATATATTATGATCATGTGAAGTTTAGTAGCGATTAAAAATATGGACATGGGCGGAGCCAGGCGGTACTGCTAGTTAAATAAAAAAACAAAAATTAAATTATTTATACATACCACTTTTCCCTCGCAGTGTACATGTGATATAGCTTTTTGAAACTACGTCTGTGTGGTGGCGGCATCTATTATAGATACGTACATAGACTTCCATCGCATGGAACAGTACCGACAGTTTGTTACATTTGTGATTAAAATAAAAATATAGTAACGCTTACTTTTTAGAATTCAGCATCAAAGAAACGAAATGCTATTGAGCGTGTCGCTGTCCTGCTTTATGAAACACATTTTTTTTTCAAAATTATCTAGTTAAATAAATGAAACGTAATCGTGAAATTTTGCGCAAAGGGATGGCAATCCAATTACGCAAAATAAAATTGAAGTGTCTGTTATTAATTTCAAATTAACAGCTTTTCAATAAATGCATATTATGTAAGTACTTATAAACGGCACTTACACCCAAACATCAATTTTCATCTGTCTGTCTATTTGTTCCGGCTAATCTTTGAAACGGCTGGACCAATTTTGACAGGACTTTCATTTGCAGATAGCTAATGTTATAAGGAATAACTAAGGCAACTTTTTATATTAGGATTTTTAATATCTTTTAATTTATTTCTACTTACGCCCGGTCAAGCAGACCTGGTTTACTAGTTACATATATTATTATTATGGATAATGAATATGATGATTAAGTACTATGTGACCGCAGACAACAGCGTGGCTTGTAACTGTACTTGCTGCGGCCACTGGGACTTTATGCATCGAATACCAATTTTTCGCGTGTTCCATGATTTATTAATAAGCCTCTATATAAATAAAATTAAAATACTATATTTATCAATGAGAAAGCTTAAATATATTATGTGCCAAGAATAGACGAACTTGGATCCCCGATTGCGTCCCTAGTCTATTTCATCCCCATCCCCTTCTAGTTTTATTTTTGCAACAAAAATTAGCCTATGTCCTTCAATCTAACAAAATTTATCAAAATTGGTTTATCTGTTTAAGCGTGAAAACGTTTTTAAGCGTTACAAATAGACAAACAGCGTTACGTTCCCTAATTTTTACTGATTTTTTCGATTCTTTCTATGGTTAATTGAAAGGGAACAAATTTTTATTTTAATATTTAATTTTTAATAGTATACTTCATGCCCGATAAAATTCTCGATTACGTAATACACAGCTAAATAATATTATTTTTACATTTAAAGTGGCATACATGACTATCCAAGTTAAAGGTACTTTTGAATAATTTAATATAAGTAATCATTTAGTCTTGCATGGAACATACAATCTATAATATTAAATATGTATTTTCTAGTAATACCTACTATAGAACTAATCTAAACCTATAACCTATACAACATGTTGAATTATGCCTATTGAATTTGAAGGTCAGCTAGTTCCTAATTACGTAGAATATTAATACGTGTAATATGTGGTGGTTTCTCAGCTTGCCGCAGGGCTCGCGGTACATACTGCGGCTGGACCCAGATATAGATAGTTTTAGTTAGATGCAAAATTATTTAGCTTTTGTACGTAATTATTGAATTTATATACATGATTAATGATTTATCACTGCACGTTTCAGAAATTTTCGCGTGGAATACACACTTCGATTTCGCCCTATTCGCCTTCGATAAGTCCTTAACCGTTTTATTGTAAAGGTTTCTCTTGAAATAAAAAAGTACAATTCGAAAGTTATTTCAAAAATAATAAACATTCTCTATTCTGTGGTTTTGTATTAAAATTTCACAAAAAAAATATGTTTGACAATGATATCGTTTAACACAAAAGAACTGGTAAACTATGGCCGCTTTTTCAGAGGAGAGGCCCAAGGCCAGAAGTGGGACATACAAAATAACTTCTTACAACGCTTTAATAATAAATTTGCTATTAAATACATCTTACTTGTACTGAAAAAAGAAAAGTATTATAGGACATCTGTGAAAGACGTACAGACTGTTTCATTTTCAAATCGAAATGCAGTAGGTAGCCTGAATAAGCAATTTCGCAATTTCGTATCCATTACGAGAAAATAATGTCACTTTTTCTTATACCTAAAGAATTGAAGAAATACATTAGTTTTGAAATTAAAGACGCGCTTGGAATAAAAACCAACTTTCTCGTCTTGCCCATTACGTTGTAGCAAGTCTACATTTATTTAACATTCTAACTTTCTTCGACAGCGGAGTGACCCTTTCTGATAAAATCCTTTTACTTTTCACAAGCCCTAATGGCCAATTATAGCTTTTATTTCAACGTTCTTACTTAAAATATACTTTAACTCAGTAAAATGCAGTGCTGAGAAAAAGAGCTGCTTGGAAATTCAATTATTATGTTTGTTCCACAATTACATTTTATTTACTTCAGTATTCAGATTTTTTTACCTTCAAAACGAGGGGCATCAGGGTACGCTGTCACGTCCGCAACGCTGGCCAAGTGTGGGTTGACTTACGTCATTTATTATGTCTTTTGATAACGGTTCTCTCAGACATGCATGTTTCCTTCACTGTAAGACAAGTAATGATCATGTTTATAATAATACACACGTAAAAATTGCAAAGGTTCGAGACTCGGGATTTAAACCTGCTTTGCTCGTTTTTTCAAGCGAGTGCATTACGACTGGGCGCGAACAATCGTCTGAACCTGTTGAACAACTAATTTATTTTAATCTATTCCACGCGGACACGACTTGTACAGTAATAATTAAGTGTACAATTGCTTTGTATATATAGTTAAGTTTACTTGTAATTTCCTTTATTGTAAATACATATAATTTATTTTAATTTTTTATCATTTTCTAATTGAAAGTTATCTAACATTGTATAAGACTCTTAAGCAAAACCATTATAGGCACATATTATGTTAGCGAGTAGAGTCGCGAGAAAAGTTAGTTCTAATTTAATATATACTAATATATCCTAAATGTTTTATGTACAAGAAAACACTATGTAAAAGATATATTACTATATAATTGCCTCGCAAATTCAAAGTCGGTTAGTGGTGTAACCGCATCACGCCTACGCCACATTACTGTGGTTAACTTAACTCACATATGAAATCTATGTATTGCAGTATAGTGATTTACTAACGTAAGTATATATATACAAGAAATATAAGATATGAAATATTATATGTAAAAGTTTCCGAGCCATATACCTATACTCGTTTATAATGGTCACTTCATACTATAAATGCCTGAAAAAAAACAATTTTAACATGAAGTTATTTGTAATAAAAATTACTACTACCTATTTCACATTTATTAATTTTGTTTAATCGACACTTTTACGTATTTTCTTACACAGCCAAGTTCATTTTAATTAAAGCTATAAAGCATAAATATAATGTGTAGGTTGCAGTCCCACAGATGCCATCAAACATACATCATACATGTACAATATACTTAGTATGTACATGTACATAGAAGACATTATATATTTACAGGTATCATCAAGATATTTGGTTAAAAAAAACCTCTTAAAATTGATCTAATAGCAATTTTAGTTCAAGAGCACCTTGAAGCTCTGCTTGGGTATGAAGTATACCGACAGACAGAGTTAAGATTATACTTTTTATACGTTTCAAAATTAAATTGGTTGAATTAAATAAACTTAAATAAAAATACCTATACTAATTTCCTATTTTACTAATTCTAAACAGAGAAATATTAAACAAAAACCAGGAACTTAAAAACTTAGGGGAAGTAAATATCTTCATCTATACTAATATTATAAAGAAGTAAAGTTTGTTTATTTGTTAAATTGTAAGGGGTAATCTCGGGATTTACTGAACCGAATTTAAAAATTCTTTCACCAATAGAAAGCCACATTATTGCTGAGTGTCATAGGTTATATAAAAAACCGAAAAATAAAAAGGCTTTTATGTAGTAGTCCGTTTTGCAAAGTGAATCGGAGAAAAAACGGTCGAATGAAAGCGTTTCTTACGAACGCTGCCTTAACTATGAAAGATATATTTTTGAGTTCTAGAGAAAAGATGTGGAGCTTAAAAATGCCTACAAAAAAGTCAACGACAGCATATGTCTAACTTTTGTATTTAAGTGACAAAAAGTAGTTTATTAGTATAGATAATTTAATTTTTAATATTAATAAAATAATTTAAATTATTTAAACACTCTGTACTAAAAAAGGATTATTAACATTATGTCCAACGAAGTGGGCACGGGTCCGCTAGTTTTCAATATAAATCATTGATAAGATTTGAAGTTTTAAACCATTGATGTGTTACTACATCAAGAGAAAGCTGGAAAGATTTGGATGATTGTGTGTATCAGGGTCAACTATAGGATACTTTTTACTGCGGGAAAATATTTTTTTTTCTGAGAAATAAAAGGCAACTGTTAAAAAGTATTTAATGGATGAACCCGAAAAATTAAAATTTCTAAATGTTATAGACATTATAGTTTTATTAAACAGAGAGATAGAGGGAGTGAGACGTAGTTTAAAAGTACTTAATAACAGCAACGGCAATTGGTTTAACAATTTGCATTTCAATTTCCAATGAAGAAAAAATTTATGGTTAATCCATTACTATAAAGCTTCGTTCGAAGTGTTTATTCTTCTAAGAAAAGCTTTTAACTTTAATGAAACTTTTAAATACAACTCTTATTATGTTTTCATCACACTTTAATTTTATTAAATAGGTCACGACATTTTAAAAATATACATAATATAATACATTTTACGTAGGTATGATAATAATTAAAATAAATAATTAAAATAAAATACAAATAAAAACACGTTTATTATTTATCTTGTAGTTAAGAGTATAGAAGGGTGAAGGAAAAATGGAATTAATGCTTAAAAATAAATCATGGGTATACTTTTACGACATTATCTACGTGTATTTCAATGCTCTACCTCCAAAACTACTCGTATAGTTATAGGTGCGAGAGCATGCAAACGTTTCTACTCTTTTATTTTTTTCATATATTATACAAATAACATAGTTAATCTAATTACGCTTAAAACCAAAAAGATTAAAATTAATCTGGATGTAATCCATTTCTTTGTATTTTCATAGGAATTAACACTAATCAATGCAATATTATCTAGAAGCTGCGGATTTAATACTGACAAGATAACGTCGTATATAAAAAGTAATTATTTTATTTTCAATACGTAGTTTATCTAATACTTCAAAACAAGGTATAGTTTTTGTCTTAATTAATGTATATTATTAACAAAATTATTATTTTTAAATATGAAATTCCTAATTATCTCATCAAGACAGTGGTAGCCCAGCGGTATCGCGCTCGCTTGGATAACCGAGTGATGCGGGTTCAAATCCGGGTCTCGCACTTTTGATATTTTCATGTGCGAATCATTTCTATCATGATTACCACTTGTCTTACGGTGAAGGAAAACATCGTAAGGAAACCTGCATGTCTGAGAAAACCTAGCAAGTTTTCGAAAGATATGTGAAGTCCGCCAACACGTACTGGGCCAGCACGGTCGACTATGGCCTGATCCCCCTCGTACTAAGGGAGGTCCGTGCCCAGCAGTGGGACATTAAAAATGGCTGATGATAATGATGATGATGGTGATTAACAAAATTGATTTTTAAATACTAAACTTGTTGCTCATTTGTTATTACAGAGAAAACATGAAATTCCTAATTATCTCCGCTCTCGTAGCAGTGGCCATCGCCACACCTGTCCAGATTCAGCCAGACAATGGTGTCCTCGTCGTTGATGAAGATTCCTATGAACCAATCAACGTGGACCCCGTAATCATTGATGAGAGTGTCATCGAACCACCGATGTCAATTGTTCAGATCATCATAAATGTTGGTTCTAAGCCTCAAATTGTCGATGTGCCCATTCCTTCACCGATCATAGTAGCTGATGAAGAAGAAACTAACCCTGACTCAGTAATACTACCTGAACCCGTCCTACCCCTTCCTGTACCTGAGCCAGAAAACATTGGCGAACCAGCCCTGCCTCCCCAAGTCATACCTGTAGTCCCAGCTCCTGATTTTGAGTACTAAAGAGTGTTCGAAAAATTAAAAAAATATAATAATTAAAACTTATAATAAATATATAATATCTACTGTTATGTGTCTTTTAATAGTCTAAAATATTAGTATATTTTATTTAAAATTGAAGTATCCATAAAATTTTTCGTATTATTCGTGTTCAATAGGAAATGAAAGTGTTTAAAACAATGAAAATTAACTAAATTTGTGTGAGCATAATGATTATTATTAATTCATTTTAAATCAAGAACTTTATCAAGGCTCTTAGCTGATTAAGAAGCATGTACATCAGAGATTATAGATCCAGATATCTTAAGGTCGAAGTCGAGTAGAACCAAAAAGTGGATGCTGGGCTTACGAACAATTTCCTACTATAATTAAAATTCAAAACATACTATATAAAACTAACGTAAAGTTATAAATAAATATTGTTATACAATACCTATAAAAAGTAATTTATGCATCACTGTAGCCTAATCTTAAATAGTTTTTAATCTAATCGTATTTAAAAATTGTTAGTATGATTAGATTAAAAGAGGACATTTTTAAATTTTGCGAAAGTTTAACTTACCTTTAGGATTTTAACTTTACTCGTAGATTTCAATGGAATTTAGAACAAATCATATGTAATCAGTAATACTAAACTCACTGTCATTCATACATCTAACAATTTATCTCTTGAATTCAAGGATTAGTGGAATAGTGATGAGAATATTTTTTTTTAAATTTTCTTTATAAATCCTTTAGTACACCAAAATAATAGAACAAAACAAAAGATACAGTAGAAATATATCATAAATAAACAAAAATGTTTTGATGTAAAGGCAGCCTTATCACTTCCAGGCAACCTATACTTAAAGAAACTCGTTGCACGGACAGAGGATGGTGTAGCAAAAAAACAGCAAAAATAAACTCTGCTCGTCTCAGAATAAATTTAAATTATTGTGTTTATACTACTAGTTTTTACATTTTCTTATTTAAATTATTGCTACCAATCATAATTCTTTTAATTTTGCGAATTAATTTACACACAATGCCTCTTTAAATATAGATAATGGAGGTGGTAATGTAGGAATCAATGGCCAGTATCAACCAATATTAATATTATGTAGCATAGCTCTTGTCTTAAAAGGGCACCGCAAGATTGGTAAGGCACTCAAAAAGACTATTCTTCACCTGTCGACTCTATTAACAGTGTTTTTTCAAGAATAGCAACCCACATACAATGAAGGAATTTCTAGATCTTAGAAAGTAATGTTTAAAAAAACTAGTGTTTACATAATTGTCGAAATTTCACTTTAATAGTTGTTGAAAATTTGAGGAAAATGAGTATAAATTACCTTTATAAAGAAGCTATTCCCAACTTTTTGCTCAATATTTATTATACAACATTGAAGCTCGGCAATATATACGAAACTAACAAATGAAAGTTTAGCTGAAATATTTTGTATTTGTCTATATAAATATAAATATATTTGTATAGTTACATAGTTCATGACGCCGAAACATTAGTCCCCCACATGGGCATCCTCCCATTAAGTTTAATTTCATAGTAAATTTGGAATGTTTTATGGTTCCCTATAAAGAGCGAGTAGAGCTCTTGACTAATGTGTAATAATACACAATATTCGTTTTACTAGTTGTTTAGTTTGTTTGGTTTGTTAACAATAAAGCTCGAAAATGAAAAATACTATATAAAATCGGTTAAGAGTATTTAACTCTTTGGTATTTGCCTATTTAGGTATAACTATGTCATGTGCTTAAGTGTTAGACATAATATCACAATTGATAATAATTTATTTTAATCTTTTAATCTCATGCTTAATAATACTTAGCCAAATTTTATCATGTTTTTGACGTCTAGTTGATAAAGAACTAGCTTCTATTTATAACTTTATTCGTCTGAACGGTATGTATTTAGCCCTTTTTAACGTCTCACTGCTTTTTAACTGTCTCTCTCCCCAGTACGAAAGAATTCAGGCCACAGTCCACCACTCTGGCCAAGTGCAGGTTGGCGGACTTCACGTGTCTTTCGAAAACTTGCTAGGTTCTCTCAGACACTACTCAGACATTAAACAATAGTTACGAATGATTCTCACGTCAAAATATTAGAGGTGTGAGACCCGTATTTGAACCCGCATCATTCGATTATCCAAGCGAGCGATTTATCACCGTCTCTAAACAGTATTTATTCTTAAATACTTGCTAATATTTAAAGTGCATTTAACATTAAATTTGTTTAATTAAAAAAAATATATTAGGTTATGAGGTAGGTATATAAGGTTAATAAATATTTTATTTAATCCATAATATGGCTACATTTGTTAGGTATTATTTATTTTACGCTATCTGTTAATGTATATGGCAAGGTAATCTTTTTCAGTGTTGCTTTTTAATAATATTTATAAACTTAAATGAGAAAAAATGTGAAATACATATTCATGTAAATTACAAAAGAAACATTATATTTATGTAGTTTTTATAAAATTGTTTAAGAAACTATTCATTTTTGGCAAAAACTACTTATAATAATCTATTTTAACACATTCAGAAAAAACATACAGTCAATTGCAGTTATATAACAGTAGTATGATCAAAAATTACCCTTTAAAATACGGTGAAATAAAAGAAAAACTAAGCCAAATATGAAAGCACGTTTCGAGTCATCAAACAACAAAGTCGCCAAACCTTTGTTCGGAAGCTCAACATTAAACACGAAGTGTACGGAACCATTAAAACGAACCTTTCATTTCCGTTGCACGCACGGCTGACGATTTGTAGTAATTGGCACTGTGTTCTGGGGAAATGCAACTGATCTATGCACTTGTAGGCTCATTAAAAAGCTTATTATAGACTGTTAAAGCTCTCTTGGTTTTGGCACGCGTATAATTTATACTTATTCATAGCTATATATCATGCCTTTAATTTAGGTTTGTATTTATAAGGCACTGTACTCTCTAATTAATACTTTTAATTAGTATCCAAGAAGCTATATTAAAAAAAATTAACCAAATAGTTAAACAGACGTGATCCTTACGCTATTATGTTTCAACACGATTACTTCTTGTCTTATGGTGCAGAAAAACATCGTGAGAAAACCTGCATGTCTGAAAGAAACTAGCAAGCTTACGAAAGACACGTGAAGTTCGCCAACCTGCAATTGCTGAAACCCGCTGATATTCTTTCTAATGAAGGGAGGCCCATGCCCAGTAGTGGGACATTGAAAAAGGCCTAATATAATATTAATAATTAATGTGTAATACAATATTATTTAATAAATACTTTTGTTCATATAAATAAAGCATTATACATATGAGTATGTATGTTCGAGTCATGTTCAATTTCAACACTACATATCCAATTAACAAATAGTGTATTCGTAATTGAATGGCATAATGGACGCATCGCAAATATCAGTTTGCTAATTTTAACACACGAATTTACAATTTTTAGAAATTGAGAGAGTTTTAGTATCAATCTCGGGGATTAATTTTTTATATCCGACTACGTTTGAATGTTATAATAAAATAGAATATAAAACTATCGTTTTTATTTTTGATGTTACAGCTTTTTGACTGTTAAAATCTTTTTACTTTACACTGACGGCATGTTTTGTTGACTATTTGTACCTTTTGTGCGTTATAGGTCATAGATTCGATGCTTTTTTTAGCCTTTTATGTGCTAATAGTTCTTGTTCGCGGCTTCGCTCGTTGTCTTATGTCTTTCTCTTCCGGCTACGACAAATCTAACATGAACTACGCATCTACGCAGGGGATATTATAATATTAGTGCAATATCACCTTTTACACTCAAAGTTAAAAGGAGGATACTTCGAGATGACCGAAGAGAGTAATGGCGCAGGACAATGACTTCACGTGCTCAGAGGCACTAGGTGTAACAACACTAACTTCTCAGCTCTTTGCTGCTACTGAAAATATCTTAACAAAAAACTGAATAAGTATACTTTTCCTGACCCAGGACTCGACTCTAGGACCTCAGCATTTGCAATCGTACATGCTAGCCACTTATGGCTGTCTCTAGTATGCAATCTATGTCCTCGCTAAACTTTATGAAATTCTCTTTGTCTAGTTCTGATTTAAATGTGGAAAGTTACCATACAGAGTAACTTTCTATACTATTATTATAAATAAACACATACAAATATTTTTTAAATGGTAGTGCCATGCTTGTTACCTTCGGGTAGCAACCGAATGGGCCCGCACGTCCCGTATAGTTTCACAAGTCATTAGTACCACTCTCTCACAGAAGACCGGCGTGAAGTGGCAGCTATGCTGTCGCGTTTCGTCCGGTGAGTGAGAGTCCGGGAGGCCCACTCTCCTTTCCCCCTCCCTCTTCCCTTCATCCTCCGCCTTCGTTCCTCTCTCCCTCCCACTTCCCTCCCTTTCCTGAAATCCCGGCAACGCATCTGCAAGCCTGGCTTACAGATGTCCATGGGCGGAGGTGATCACTTCCCATCAGGTGAGCCTCCTGCCCGTTTGCCCCCTTTTTACCATAAAAAAAAATATATATTTGTATTATTTTTTTCTTACATTTTTATTTTATTTTTTCTTACATTTAATAATAAATCTAATGTTGTTGAAAATAAAGATAAGCTTTAAAAAACTCACCTCACCATAACGAATATCATATAACATCTTACATTGGATATAAAAATGAACATTGTATAAAAATTGCGAAACGACCCTTAAAAACCTAATGGCCCTTAAAGTAATTAAAGAAATTTATTTAAAGCTGAAAAACATTCGCTTGTATTAAATTTTTTTGGAACATGTTAATTAAATTGAAACGTGAAGAAGTGTAGGATATTAATTTAACTATTTTTTAGTCAAACATAACCACGTCGGCGGACTTTACTTCACTTATAGTGTGACATTTTTTTGTCATAATTTTTACAAACTTAACTATATAATACAAAAGAAATGTACACGTCTTAATGGTGTGTCCAAAATAACAAAAATACGAGTAGGTATATACTACTCAACTACATAACTAACTAATAACATTAACAGCCATGATATAACTAGAATTTACCGATCTATATAAAAAATCTAGGAAGAATCTGTCTGTTCAACTAATCTCTAAAATATATGGAGCGATTTTGACCAGACTTTAAGTGGGAGATAGCTGATATTTTAAGGAGTATCTTTGTTTTTTTTTTTTGAAAAAGAATTAGGATTCCGCTCGAAAAATTGAACCGTACCTAGGAACAAGCCGAGCTAAGCAAGTCATTTAAAATAAAAAAATAAAATATTATGTATACATATTATTAAAAAACTCATGACTGAAGTACAAATATTCATGCTCAACAAATGAAAGCCTCCAACGGGACTTGAACCCGTGACCGCTGACACAGCAAGTAGGGACATTATAAACTGAGCCAAACATGTCCTCAAACAGAAAAAACAAAGCATGAACAACGCCGCGGCTAATAAATTTCAAAAAAGAGTACCACCTTTCATTTCTGTTGGAAGAAAAACAATCGTTTGTGATTAAAGCGACTGTTTTCCTGGAATATACAAAAACTGTTTCCCTTAACAATTGTAAATGGACGTTCTGAATAATTACTAAAAATGAATGGCTTTACGCTTTACTACAATGAAATGCTCGATATCGTTGTCTATGGTAGAGTAAAAATTGACACCTGTATTAAGTAAAATTGTAACTAATTATTAAGGTAATTTTAAAATATAAATATTTATTTCTTGTAAATATACAAAATTATCACATATTTTAAACGTACTGACGAAACCCGCATCATGAACGTATTATATATATATATATATATATATATATATATATATATATATAATATGCACGTCGTATACTGATTAATCCGGACTGACAATATTTTTTAAAATATTTTTTCATTATATTTTTGAAAAATAGTAATTTTCTGTTGTTATAGATACTTCATATTTATAATATTAGACTATACTATATTATATAGCCGGAGTCGAACAGGCGACCGTCACAGCAAGTAGAACCACTATAAACAGAGCCAAACGTATCGTCAAACTTATTATCTTTAACCTTAGTACATTATCATTCATCCTAAATACAGTTTAAGACTCCTCGTTATCCTGTACCTGGTACTAAGTTGATAATTTTATCTAAAGAAATGAGAGTCGATTTTTCTTATTATTGGAAAAGTTAGAGCAGTCATCAGAGAATATTCTCTTATAATTTTCACTTTTCATAAACTACAAGCTTACTTAGGAAGCAGGCGGTAAATACCTCTCGAGATTTGACAGATGTAAAGCAATGAGCCAAGTAATATAAAGTAGTGTGGAAACACACGCGTTGAAATACCAGACGGAGTTACAACGGTTTATTTTTTTGCCCTTTGAATTATTTTTTTAGGTAAATAATTTATTATTTTATATCAATAAATATGTGGATCACAAAATTAAAAAAAAAACTATGTTCATATAGTTTTCAATAAATATTATTACTGTAATTTTACCTGATACAATTTTCAATTCTTTTACTTTACTTTAAATTTTAAAATTAAAGTTAAAAAATAATATATTTTTAATTAAAAAAACGACCGTTTTAAAACAGAATCCCTACTAATATAGTTATTTCAAACAAAATAAGCTCCGGGCAAATGAAATGGCCTTGCGAGGAACGTTTTATGAATTCATAACGTCTAGATGAAGTTTTTATTTTGCTCATTATAAGGGAAATTTCGTTTCATTATTTCTCTCACGAAATTTGTGTCAGGTCTTCGATGTATTTTGGATGGATCAGAAAATTCAAATCGGTACAAGATTAAAACGTCAATTACTCGTATATAATAATACTGGACACCCTACTTTTATAAAGGTTTTTATTGTAAAATAAGTATGTATTATTAAATATTCTATTCAGTTTGTTGATATGTGGTAATGATTAATATATACAGACAGATATATTATTATTAATAAAATGGCAAACTATTAGTTTCTACATACATTTGCACATACGTGAAGTAGGTAAGGAGATGAACATATTATGCCTAATAAGGAGATTCAATAGATTTCATTAATTTATTTTGTTTTTGGTTCCCGACATTTCGAATTTCGAAACTAATAAGACAAAATTACAGCAATCATTACAGGAGTTGTTCCATTATTCATATTATATATTCATATTATTGGAGTGTACAATAAATAACAACTAATGTAACCTTTGTGAGTTCACTCACAGGTGCGTGAAAAACATCTATCTTACCTGCTATTCGGTTGATACTAGTCAGAGATAGATAGAAGTGATAGACTTCACATGTATATTAAAAAATATAAAATTGAAATGTAAAGGAAAGTTATAAATGAAACTATCTTTTCGGATTTTGTCGCGGATTTATTATGATTTTTGGTTCCCGACATTTCGAATGCTTTACAGCAATCATAGTCACGGAGTCTTAACAAGATAGTTTCATTTATAATGTCAAGTATTCGCGTAAACCTAAGAAAGTATTAAAGGAAAGTTATAGACCAGTCGAGTTCATCGTAGCCTAATAATCGAAATATATGGCGCTGTAAGCCGGTGTCAGCCGCTGAATAATGTAGGGTCGGACTGGATTACAGATATCGCTTTTTCATCATGAAAAAAATTCTTCACCTTTAAATTTCAATTTACTTTTACTCTAAGCATTTTATTGACATTTTATCTCTCAATGCCTTTGTCCCTTGTGTATTATGTAAAATCGTTTTTGTGGAAGTTATAAGAAAAATAGATGCTCAAAGTTCGATTCTAAATAGTGATTGATATATGAAGTTTTTATTAAATTTCCAGTGTAATATTATTATTTATTTTACTTTTTATTTTTCAAATATTCTTATCCAATAAAACATGAGAAGTGATTTGTTTCAAATATAAACTTTTAACCCTACTTTCACCCCCTTTAAATTTTATTTCTTTAACAAAAAGTAGCATGTGCACTTTCGCATTTATAATATTTATAAAATAAAACAATATAATATCATATTATGAATGAAAGAATCGTACAACGAATATTAATGTTAAAATAAGCAGTTTTATACCATTCATAGAGCCTGACCCTTCTTTTAATAATATAAATCAATTCCCTCAATTTTTTATATGCAAGATAAAAAGAACAAATATAATTTATACACTAACAGATTGGCCCATGCACACGACACACGATACTCATTATGAGCCAGCCTACGCCCACTGCTGGACCTCTCCTATGCCACGCCACTGAACTCAAACTTTATATATACATAAATTATCTACGTACATACATACATACATACATACATACATACCTACATACATACATACATACATACATACATACATACATACATACATACATACATACATACATACATACATACATACATACATACATACAGATTGTACTTAATTAGTAGGAATTTGTTTTGACTAAAGTAACAAGTTACACTTGCTTTGTTAAAGCTCACCAATGAAATCCATCGAGATCGTCCGGACGAAGGTAAGTCGTTTTTGTAACATTAAGAGAGAAATACGATCAACTGGGACTTCTTTATCGTAAATTTCTAAAGTTGCAATCGATGTTTGGTGAAATAGTTTCATTGGAATTGAAATGGAATGGCGTAATTGAATGTAAGGAGGATTTTGCAGAAGAAAGCTTTACAGAAGCTCGATTAGATTGTTGTATTCGATAGGTACCTTTTGGGCTTTGAAGGTTTTAGTAACTTTAGTAACTTTAAGCATTTGCGATTAGTTGACCAATCAAACAAGTCCTACCGAACAGGACTGATCCTGTCCTCAAAATTTTTTTATGGTAAACTTTTTTTCAAGAAACCTAATTTGTTAATGAAACTATCTTTTCGGATTTCCGGATATATTGCGTAAACCTAAGAAAGTATTAAACCTAATTTGGACTACTAGTAGAGGAGACCGTGGAAGATCGACTTTCAGATAGGCAAGTAATTATAGGCATATTTGTTTATAAATTATATTTGATAAAAAATATGTCTCATCTGGTTATCAGATCGGTGAAGGTCGATCTTCCACCGGCTCTTAGACCATACAGTGAACATTAAAAAAGACACATCGGTCAAGCCGTTCTCAAATGAAGCAATTGCTAACGAATAACATTTCATTATCTTATCGTATATATGATGCTCTTTGAAAATAATGGAATGGCATCGGGCCAATAGGATTTAAATTAACTTACTGGACGATATGATATTTATTATTCTTATTGTTCCAATTGGTCGTTCATACATTTCTAAGCTTATACTATACTAGCAGTCCCCGCGGCTTCGCCCCCGTTAATTTTTTAATTGCTACTAAAGTTTACTCGATCACTCGTTGGGTTGATCTATAGATTACTTAAATTATTTTTTGAAAATCACTCCAGTTTTCTCAAAACCCATTGTAAATATACAAATAAATAATTTCATATATGTGCACGCCCCTCTCCCACACTCGGCTCCCCCTCCCTCGCCTCGCTGCCCGCTGTGCTGCGTTTTACTTTTCTATTAGTATTTTGTTTTGATTGACATTATTAAATTATCTTTTGAATGGAGTGTCTGATTAGTATTGTCCTTAAAGTTATCTGTTAACTATAAACTAACTGCCTGCCAAGAACTTTTAGAACGAAAATGAAGGAATTTCGTAAAAACTTATGAGAGCCCTTACACCAACTTAATCCGGCCCTGTCGAAAAAACGTTTTCGTGGACTTTTATTGACAATTACGTCCTACCAAATTTAAAGTTCGTAGCACAAAAGATACAAGTTTGTATGAAAGAGAAGGACTTTCATACAAACTTGCTATAGCCCTAAAACCTCCTCGATTCGGCCCTGTTGCAAAATTCTTTCCTTGCGGATGTCTACTAACAATTGTCTACCTCCCTGCAAAAGTTAAAGTTTGTAGCACAAAAATTGAAGGAATCTCGCAGAGCCCTTAAACCACCTTAATCCGGCCCTGTTCAAAACCTAGTCTTAGCGGTCTTCTACTAACAATACGGTTATTGTTAGTCCTTTTTACTAAATTTAAAATGTTTAGCACAAAAGATGAAGGACTCCCATACAAACTTGCGACGACCTTTAGACTCTTCAATCCGGCCCTGTCGCAAAATTCGTTATTTGCGGATGTTAACTAACTCCCTGCTAAATTTAAAATTTCTTGTACAAAAAATGAAAGACTTTCATACAAATTAATGAGAGCTCTTAGACTCTTCAATCCGGTCCTGTCGCAAAATTCGTTCTTTGCGGATGTCTTCTAACTATTAATTCCCTCCCTGCCAAATTTAAAGTATGTAGCACAAAAACTGAAGAACTTTCATACAAACTTGCGAGAGCCCTTAGACCACCTAAATCCAGCCCTGTCGCAAAAGTCGTTCTTAGCAGATGTCTACTAACTATTAACTCCCTCCCTGCCAAATTTAAAGTATGTAGCACAAAAGATGAAGGACTTTCATACAAACTTGCGAGAGCCCTTAGACCACCTTAATCCGGCCCTGTCAAAAAATCCGTTCTTAGCGTTCACCTACTAATTATAAACTACCTATCTGCCAATTTTCATCTTCATCTGTCTAGCGGTTTTCGAGATTTCGTGATGAGTGAGTGAGTGTTTTTCGCATTTATTATATATAATATAGACTATGTTTATGTACTCGTATATAGTTGTATATTACTTGCGAATTTTTATATTGCTATTTACCGTATTTTTAATTAAAATCAATTAAAAACGATAAATTTTCTTCAACAAAGTTATATTTTTCATCATTTAAGGTTCTTTGTAATTAAAAACATTATTTTATACGAAATAATCTTCGTATTATAGTTTCAAGGAAACTTATAATATTTAAAGATAAAGTACTCAAATAAATACCAGGTACGTAGAGGCTTCTTTTAATATTTTACGTTTTAAACTAATTTGAAACTAATGAATAAGGTATTTGATAGTCATTCACTATAACTGCTCAAAGGATTTAAGTAATCATAATGGTAACTCCGATGGTTATATCTAGTACAGGCTACTTCCGCCAGATGGCTTCCGCTTTCGGCTAACTCAGGTGCGTTGCTAAGTTTGTAATAGTAGTCTATGTATTACTTCAGGTCATCGTTTATCTATGTATCACCTAAATCCGTTAAGTTTAAGTATAAAATCTTTCACATTTATAATAATTCTTTAAAAACATGAAGATGCAAAACTATTCATGAAGAAATGATACAGATATAGGTTTCTTTCTATTTCTTTCCTATCCTAGAAGATAGAAAGTACTACATGAGATATTAGATAGTGGCTCTATAATCTCCTTAAATTTTGCAGTTTTGTACTGTAAAATGTACCAAAGCCATACTTTAGACATTTCATAAGGTAGCTAAGGATGCACATCAACTACTTACGTCGTCTTCATATGTTCTTCACTAATAATCTTAAAAAAATCAGATTACTTGTGTTCATATAGACGAGCTCGGAGCTCGAGTCGTTAACTCGTTCACTGCGCGTCCAATGCACGTCAGTGGTGTATTAAAAGCGTGATAAAACGTTAAATAACTCATGTATATTATAATCTTAATTGAATTTAGCCCTTTCTTACGTCCCACTGCTGGACACGGGCCTCCTCTCGATTCAAGAGGAAATCAGGTCATTAGACTATCTAACACGCTGGCCTATAAAATGTTTTTTTCTTCACGGTAAAACAAGTGGTAATGATGATGACTGATTTGCGCTTGAAAAAAATGAGAGGAGCCCGAGATTTGAACTCGCTTCATTGGGTTTCCCAAGCGAGTGTGTCACTACTCGACTACCAATGACTTTAATAGACAAATTGAATAATATACAATTTTGGAGATCTCTAAATACTAACAACCGATCCTATGATAAGAGTACCAATAAATTTGAGTGTCAATATAAGAAAAACTATACGTGTTACAACTATCTAACCATTCTAAATGGATCTTTTTCACTTGCAAGCGATTAACCTTCTCCTAAGCCCCATATTTTATACCAAACAACACAACAAGGAACTTGAGCTGTAACTATAAATATAAGAAATGTATTGCGTTTTTAGCTTTAACAGCTTATCTTGCATAATAAATCTCGTCTAACTACACTTAATGTTGTAAAATGTTGCTATACCTTTAGTGATGCGAACATGTTAGGTAGTAATAAAATTATAATGATACTGAACTTAAAAAACTACTTTTACTGCTGTTTTAAAAATACTCTATCATCTTTAAAATTTCATTGATTAATGAGTACTTGAATAAAATGTGAATTTGCATTTCGAGTCATTTTTATAATTGGACATAGTTATGCAGACCAGAACCAACCCACAATTGTGGTGAAATTGAGTTAAGTACATAGATAGGTCCAAAATTGCGTGTTTTTACATATGCTAAAAAGATCTAAGCTATCTACATATTCTATAATAATATAAAGGTATTTTTGGGAAAGAGGTTTATTCAAACTTTGTTAGTTTGGTTCTGGTCTGCATAACTATGTCCAATTGTTTATTAAATAATAACAACATAATGATGATATTATCCTGGTCGGACTGTTACTTTGTGATAGAAATTCCTTGAAGTGTTTTGACCGAACCCAGGAATCGAACCCCATCAGCTTACGGAGTAGATGCAGACCGCTAAAGACTAAACTATTCAATTCAATTCTCTTGTTGATAGCTTTAAAGCGTGCCAGTTGAGCACAGTTTATTTCGCCATTGTCACGTAGAATGGAGAAGACACAAAGGAGATTACCAGTTAGTCAAACTAATTGTTGATTATAATATATTAATCACTTATTGACTTTTACTTCTAAAGCTTTCGTTCGTAGGAACTTTTTCTATTAAAATTATTACGCCTTTTAGTTTCGAACTACTAGTTTATTACCTGAACCCATTAAAGTTACCTTTACGAAGTTATTAGAACAATCAAAGCCATAATGCATTAAAGTTTTGCATTCGCTGTTTGGTAGAAAATTTTTAATTGTAGCATAAAGTTGCCACTTTTTAATTAAACTTGGAAACCCAATAAAAAGTATTATGTAAAAAATACATGTGTAGGTTCCAACGTGCGATTGGAGTTTACCCCAACAAAAAACAAAACGTTTGATAACTTTTATTATATTATTTAATTTTAGTATTAAAATTAAATTTCAATATATATTATATAATAATATTTTAAACTTACGAGTAGAATTAATTTCTTATTCAAAACTTTAAAATACTATATTCGTAGATACAGCCTCTGTATCAATAGTAATGACTTTTTAAATAAGATTTTCCGAAAAATTATTTAATATACAGATTCGACTCAGAATGTTCATTTAAGAAACGGCTGGCCGTAGAAGGAAATAAAATTAGCTATAAAAAAAGTGATAATAATAATATTTTTTTTAGTAATAGTAGTGTTTCTAAAACTCTTACTTTTTGGAATTTTATTTTATTTCATATATTATATTCAATATCATATTATAGAAGTTTATTTTATATCATATTAATTTTATTTTAAAAATTAAGTTTTTTAATAATGTGTTTTACCTAATATTTTTTGTTTAGTTTTTCCTAATACACTAAGTAATAATTCAGTTTCAGCAAAGTTATAAATTTTTCATTATTTAAGGATGCGCCCAAATAAAGCTGTCAGATCATAAGTATATTAAAATCCTTCGATCAGGATTAAAAGATGAAAAATTTTCACGCTGTAGGCATTTTGTCAATATAATTTCGTTACTACATTCACTGCACCGGCTAATTGACGTGGACTGGAAGCGGAAGTGACGTCACAGGTAAAGATTTATTAGAAACGGCACCCATATCTGGTATGTATGAGACGTATCTGTCATTTGTATGGGTCGTGTACAAATTTATGGCTTTAGCTGTAATACTATGATTTTAACAAACTAGCAACTTATCCACGCTTCGCTCTGGTTGGTCCTCAAGAACGTTTTAAATAGATATGTTACTGTAAAAGCCCGAATATTGGTAAATCTTAGGTTCTACCAGTAAATCTTAGGGTTTACCAACACGAGTCGGTAAATGTAAGAATATGTAAAAAAGAAACGATTTTATCGGGCTTTTACCATTAATATTTAGTACATGCTAGGTTTTACCAGTGACGGTTGGTAAATGTTGGTTTTGTAAATAAAACAATGCATACTTCTTAATTCCTTGCCACGATTTCGTCCATTTATTCATAAAAATCTATGTTTTACACTCATTTTCATTCATAAATTACTTCCAGACACTAAAACTGCAAACATAAAACAAATCAAACTCGCTTTCTGTTTATAAATTACTTTTACACATCGAAAACACAAACAAGAATTGAATCAAACGATTGACTAAGGCGAGCGTAGACGGTAGAGGGAGATGGAACGAGTAGCGGAGGGCTGCAGACTGCCACGAGTTCAAGGCCATACGCCGAAGACGTATTGACATGTTTATCTCAACACTTACCGTGTCTTTGAGGTAAATCCTAAGATTTACCAAGTGTATCCTTGTAAAAGTCCGAAATAATCGTTGATCGTAGAACGGTTCGGACTTTTACCATAAAGTGTTGGTAAATCTTAGGATTTGCTGGAAAATCTCAGGATTTGCTGGAAAATCTCAGGATTTACCGTAGTTCGGGCTTTAACAGTAACAGATATATACATAAATATTAATTTTATTTTTATAATTTTTTTCGAAAATAGTGGTAGCCCAGCGGTCACGCTCGCTTGGATATCCGAGTGATGCGGGTTCAAATCCGGGTCTCGCGCCTCTGATTTATTCATGTGCGAATTATTTCTATCATGATTACTACTTGTTTTACGGTGAAGGAAAACATCGTGAGGAAACCTGTATGTCTGAGAAAACGTAGAAAGTTTTTGGAAGACATGTGAAGTTCGCCAACACGCACTAGGCCAGCGCGGTGGACTATGGTCTATGGTTGATCCCCTTCGTACGAAGGGAGACCCGTGCCCAGCAGTGGGACGTTAAAAAGGGCTGAAGAAGAATAAGAATTTGTTTTCAAAGTTTAAAAAGTTATTCGATTATTAGACGTGGACACAAATCCAACTAATGAAATATCATAAAAATCGGTCTAGCCGTTATTTAGTTATTTAATGGTGTAACTAACTCGAGTTCGTTTTACATACTATGTAATCTATGCCTTTTAGAGATAAACCATTAGATTTATCTCATGATGTCTTTAAGAATTTTAGGTTAGGTTAGGAACTTTAAAGTTCATTATTAGTTTAACCATAAAACTTGGTTTGTAGTTGCGGGCAAGATTCACGTCACCATTAAGTTTTATAACCCTATGAAATCTTGGAAAATTGAAATATTTATATTGTTGTGCAGATTTACGAGTATAATTTACTAATACTATAAACGAGAAATTGTGTATTCTATTCAATGTTACATAAATTCATCGATCCGATTTTTGTGTACAAAAAATTATAAGAGAAAGTGACTCAAGAAATGTTTTTTATTATCTACGTATATGTCTCCTACTACTAGTGTACTCGCCCTAACTTTGCTTAGATACGACCCTAGATATGTTTAGCAGTTAGTGATACCCCACATAAAAAGATAGTCCTGAAATTGTTGAATTTTCAGCTGTTTTTGGGTAGGTAGTTTATTTTTTATACTACAACACCCAACAAAATAAAATTAAAAAATCATCAAAAGCCGAATTTGAGCTTTAGCGGGACTAAAAACAGCAATTATTTTTTAAGTATAAGTATATCTACATAGACTGTTTCTATAGGAATTATTAATTTTGTTAGTAAATTTGATAAAAAATCTATCTACCTAACCTAACTAATGGTACTACTTACTCCACATATTATATTTATTTTATTTAAAGAACAATGTTCATATAACGACAGAATAAATTACCTTCTTATAATGAAAATATTTTTGTACCTCTTATATTCCTTGATTATCTTTTTATGTTCCAGTTGTCGGAGTTGCGAGAATAATAATATAGAGAAATTCTTTCTTACAAAATGGTTGACTTTGAAATTAAAATTCTTCAATTTGAAATAATTAAAACTCATCAACTCAAAATTTACTTTGTTTAAATATACTTTGAGTGGCAGTGGTAGCACAGTGATAGCTCGCTTGTTTGGATAACCGTGTGATGTGGGTTCAAACTTCAAATCCGGGTCTCGTATCTCTGATATTTTCATGGGCGAATCATTTTCAATATGATGACAGCTTGCTTTATGGTGAAGGAAAATATCGTGAGGAAACCTGCATGTCTGAGAGAACTTAGCAAGTTTTCGAAAGATATGTGAAGTCCTCCAACACGCACTTGGCCAGCATGGTGGACTATGCCCCCTCTCGCATGGAAGGGAGGGCGGTGCCCAGCAGTATGACTTTAAAAAGGGCTGAATACAAATACTTTAACAATCATTTAGCCATTGACAAAGCTTTATCCGACTTGAAAAATGCTAAAAAAACAATCGACAATATACCTAATAGTTATTTTAAAAAAATAAAAAATAACTTCCTTAACTTTAATATTTATAATATGTATGTATGTATGTATGTATACCTAATCTATACAACATTTAAAAAAAATAGCAGTCCAATAAAGCGATTTTCTAAGGCTTTTCTAGTTTTTTAGAAATCTTTGTAGTACATTAATGGAGCTGTGATGGCCGTCAACAGCTTCCGCTTCAATTATTCGGCGCTCCGGGATTTTATCTGGGACACGAATCTTTAGCCTGTGCAAAGGGCTTAATTATGCCTATAATTAACATTCCATTATTAAATGCACCGAAATGAAAAGAAAGTTAGAATAGGCCTTGAGATTATCTACTTCAAACAAAATGTATATATGTATAGATTACTAAGATATGATTTCTGTAAAACCAACAAGACTTTTCATTATAATTTAAAAGCTTAATTTAATTTGTTTGTATAATAGAACAAAATTATGGAAAAAACATAATAATTATAATAATTATTGAATATAATACCTTTACTAAAAGGTTTTTAAACGTAGGTAAATATTAAAAAATGAAATTAATAAGTAAATATTGTAAACTTCGTTTAATGTTAACATTTTTCTTAAACTTCCCAAATAAAAATACTACGAGGTTTGTGTTATGGATACCAGGTACATTCACTACACATATATAACTTTAAATACAAACATATTATAGATAAAATCACCTATGTCTAAAGAACAAGCTTTGTACACATCACACAAATATAGGCCTCGAGCAGGACTCGAACCAGCGACTGCAAGGTATAGCAAGTAGTCACCCCCTTGTCGTCAATAATTATAAGTTAGTTAAATATTCTTATACTAATTTCTAGATGAAAAGTTTTTAATTTAATATAAAATTCTGAATTCTAAATTACACCTCTTTCATACAAATCTCCACTCTGGAATAAATTGCGAAAGTTAGCAAGAATTTTTACTACATTTTAAATTTATTTTATAAACTTTTGAAAATTTCGCCACGAACATCATAATTACTCGTATAATCTCAGATAACTAGAATAAAAAATACACGTAGAAATAATGTACATGTCTTCAATTAAAAGATTCATTTTTATGGAGATGAAAAACCAACTATTTTTAAGGCCAAACTTTGAACTCGCAATTTCTAGCATAGAATTAAAAACTCCAAACTGTGTATTCTCATATTGGTGAAATAAATTGTTCAGACTCAGTAAATATACCATATTTTATAGTACATAATATTAAGCTTTGAAACTATGCTAACTCCGTTTCAGACAATTTGTCAAAGTAGCAATTTTAAGTACTTCGATATATTATGATTTCGGAACAATTATTAAAAATTAATCCTTCCCGCTGTGTGCTGTCTGTCCTTATGTATGCTGACTACGACTTAACGGATTTTAAGGATTTTTTTTCATAGATAGAGTGATTCAAGAGGAAGGTTAATATGCATAATACACTAGCGGAACCCGCGGCTTCGCTCGCGCTAAATCCATGCTAGAGCCTAAGCGAAGCGAGGGCGACTCGCTAGTATACTTATAAAATAAAAATATGTTAAATTTCATATTTTACGAATTCACAATATTGTTGAAATAGAAGTTCACTAAAATAAAGTTAGCCGTTTTGCGAAGGTATAAATAAATATATTTCATATTACTTTTAACCTATTCATATTGCCTTAAACCTATACCTACTAATAATATAAAGAAGTGCAGCCTGTTGTTTGTATCTAGGACGTAATCTCTGACATTTCGATTCGATTTTTATTTCGATTAAATGGATTTACCGTCAGAAATCATAACAAAGTTTAATTGAAAACGGAAGTAGTCTTTCATTTACTTTATCAGCGTGTTCTGCTTAAGCGTTTTGAAATAAAGCAATTAAATGTTTGGCAACAAGGCACCCAGAGATTCTCCCTAGCGAAGCGAAATAAGAAATTTGTGAAAATAACGGTCAAGATCGAGTCAGCTCGCACACAAAGGGTTCCGTACCATCGCGCATGATATAATACTGTTTATTACTCGATTTTTATTTATTCGGTGGTCGTTTTAAAATTCGCCATCTTTATTAGTTGTTATAGCTTCCCTCCGTGAAAATATTTACTCTCTACTGATTACGAGTAGATGAGAGATAAGCAGCGCAGGCTTACTGTTGGTACGTTTCTTGTACGGAACCCTAAAAACTGATAATTACAGTAATTAACAACGTTCCGACAAGATGCTTCTAACGATATCTCATTTGTCAAATTACAGCTTACAAATAGCTTACTGAAATCATAACTTTCGATAGTCCAGTAAAAATTTAAGATTCGATTTGTGTTCAGAAAAGAATTCTTTGTAATACCATTAAAGTCATTCACGGAATTCTGCATCTACTGTCCCGACAGTCGCTGAGTCGAGCTGATCTCTTACACTAGGGTTGCAAATGTGATAAAATATATCACGAACACGTTCCTTCGATAACTCTTCTTTAATGTCCCCACATAATTATTTATTTATACTTTAAGTTATATATGTGTAGTTTTCAACTACCTGCTATCCGTAACACAAGCCTCGTAGCTTACCACAGAACTAGATGTATGTAATAATATCCTAACACATTATTTAATTATAAGTTCAATATATAGCCTGTTCAATTAATATCCAGGTCTTATATAAATTAAAAAAATACAATGTAGCAAGAACCTCTTTCATTTCAAGTCAGTGAATATTAAAGGAACTTTCACATCCACAAAGTGGTAAGCCTCAACTTAAACCTAACCTAAAACTAACCTAAACAAAAGTTTGTCATTATAAATGAAACTATCTTTTCGTATTTTGTCGCGGATTTATTATGATTTTTGGTTTCCGACGTTTCGAATGCTTTACAGCAATGGTCACGGGACAAAATCCGAAAAGATAGTTTCATTTATAATGTCAAGTATTCGCGTAAATCTAAGAAAGTATTAAAAGTTAGTCATATTATAAAAGTTAACAGGCCCCGAAGAAACGGCAGTCACTGAATCCAATATGGTTGAAGCTTTGCAATGCTGTAAGAACGGGATGTTTATTATTTTCCGATTCCGAAATACCACTTTTACGGTTTTCAGTAATGATAAAGTCTAGAGTATTTGAGAGTATTTTTTTAACTTTTGTTCCGTGAAAAACCATTGCAAATGCTCAAGTTCCTACGAGTATAATGATTGAAATTTTTTTATTTCAAATTGTAAAATAATAAAAAAAATATAAAAAATTGTATTGATACTATTTAAAAATCAAAATGTAAAACTTTTGATAATAATAAAGGAAGAAGAAGAAGAAGAAGTCTGTATTGCCCAATGCGATTCTCATTTTTAACATTAATTGACTTCCGTTCTGTTCGAAACAAATAATATTTACTCTTAAAACTAAGTAGAAAAAGGCAATTATAAGACACTTGAATGCCTTTTCTCCTGTTTTAAACCGATTTTCTTCTTTTTTTGTATTTAGTAGTTGTAGTTAGTGTTATCAATAAAAAAATTAATAATAAAATATATTTCAATTTCGACCACTAGGCAAACTATTGAATATTATGGATGATATTCAGATAAATCTCTCGCAATATCTAGTTATACTAATTTCCGTTTCTGTGTTCACTGTTCCACGAACTTCGCTGGGGGTCATGAAACTGTACTGAGTTCTCAGAACTAACTGTCTATGATTCTACAAAGCATATTGGATATACAATGGAAATATAAACTAGTAACCTGACTTGATTTTGTTGGATCTGCATTGTTTACTGTAGTAAAAATGTTTGTCACACAGTTTGTATGTACAGACTGTACGTATGACCATGTCAATTTGTATGTATGACCATAACAGTGATAATTTGACAATAAAAAATATTGTTTAAATCGCGCTATCAGATTATTGCTGAACTGCCCATGCCTATAA
Organism: Boloria selene; assembly: GCA_905231865.2. Classification (NCBI taxonomy): domain Eukaryota; kingdom Metazoa; phylum Arthropoda; class Insecta; order Lepidoptera; family Nymphalidae; genus Boloria; species Boloria selene. The sequence continues at coordinate 2,186,589 of HG993132.1, forward strand.
ATTTCTCGTACATTCTCCTGTTTTGTTTTAAAGTAGGCTTTAATTAACTAAATGGGAATATCCTTAAGGTAAACTAATTAATTAGTTTACCTTAGGGGTATTCTAATATATATGAAGTAAAACTCATTTCTATGCTCTTAAGTTAGTATTTGTTTAGTTAAAGTTGACAATTCAATACCTTTTTTATTATATCAAAGGCATGCTACTTCACTACATATTATAAAAAAAGTCTTCCACCGCGTTTGTCTGTCTGTCCGTTTGCGATAAAATCAAAAACTACTGCACCGATTTCCATGCTGTTTTCATACTGTCAAATTTTTGTATACATTTACACTAACGGAATCCGCGGCTTCGCTCGCGCTAAATCGTGCTGGTTACTATATAAAACAGAAATGAAAATATAAACAGACAATTTCATTTTTGGATTTATGATAGATAATAATATAAATGATTTTAATTTTCAAAGCAATTCCTAGTAACTACTTGCTAGCAAATCTTATTCAATAAGCTGAAGTGAACTGCCATTGATATAGATTAATGTCTTTGTGCTTTAACTATTCAGGTATGCTTTATTTTAGAGCGTATCCCAAGCTTTCTAATATTTGCAGTAAAAGTTTTAGCTTAAATGAAAGTTACAAACTATTTAAATAAGTGAAATATTTCATCACAACTGATTCTCATGTAACTACGACGTAAAGCATAATGGGCTTAAATTAATTTTGGAGTGTATTAGACAAACTACAAAACTTGTATCGTACTTTGTATGATGATATTGTAAAGTCGTACAGATTATTTCATGGTTTAGTTAAAATAATAGGTCAAATTCATAATATAATTTGAAATAATGAACATCTATACTAATATTATAAATGCGAAAGTTTGTAAGTATGGATGTATGGATGTTTGTTACTCTTTCACGTAATAACTACTGAATGGATTTTAATGAAACTTTACAATAATATAGCTTATACATCAGAATATCACATAGGCTACAATTTATAAAGATATTGTGTGAATTGTCCAAAATATGACGATAAGTATCAAGTAAGTAGTAAAAAATCTACCATCTGCGAGCTATTCTGGCGTGCGCTGCCAAAACCGCTAGAGTTATACATATGTAATGTATGATGGAAATGTTTATCTTAACAAGCGACTCACCCTTACTTCGCTCGGGTTCGTCCCTAGATTTAGTGCGAGCGAAGCCGCGGGTTCCACTAGTTAATAATAATTTATTAGTCTCCGCGAGTAGAGTAGAGCAATAGCAGAATAGCATTTGCATTGTATAATAATAAATAAAGAAATTAGAAATGCATTTGAAATACAACTTACAATTAATCATACATTATATTTGTTTAAAATGTACCTGACACTATGAAACCTATCATTTGTCTAGTTTAGCCCCTATGCTATAATAGCAGGCGTAATCAAATAATTGAGCGCCATTGTCTTTCAAATATCCTAACAATATATTTTTACCAGAATAATCGAGTAGTAGACCAACCCTAATGCCGAAGACTCAATGAGATCCAACTGTATGGGATCGGAGGGAATCCGCGTTGTCAGTCGCTACAGAATTTCAGATGCTTTCGACTGAACGGATCTGGCAAATTCATTCACAGAAAACTCAAACAGTGAGATTCGAACCAGAATGTACCAAAAAGTTATTAAATTATTGATTTTAATTTCCATATTATAATCTGAACCACAAAAAGAAAAACGACTTAACTTTTGAATTTGATGTAATGAAGGTGGAAAATGCCCAAAAATTTATTGAGACTAGCCTATGGACGATATACATACATAATATAATAATGCGCACTCGCGCATCTTTATTAGTATATACACTTATAGTATATACACTTATAGTATATATACTTATATATATAAGATAGTACATATGATAGTGCACGTAGTAAATATTCCATCGTACTCCGATAGGACCACAATTCGATGTGAAATCTTCGATAACGTGCTGTTACAAAGATTTTATATTTTCTCAGGAACTACTGGTCTGAATTGAAAATTCTTTTTTTGTTGGATAGTCCGTTTTTCGAAGAATATTAAGGCTTTATAACATCACGCTAAGACTAATAGGAGTAGAGCGTATCAATGAAACATGTTGCAAAAACGGGAAGGTTATCATACCACACGACTCAAAAAGAATTTGCTTTCCGGTCTTTAGAACATGTGTGAAAGCCGCGGAAAAAGCTAGTATATTATATGTTAAAAATATTGCGCCTACTCACATATATTGTGTAGTACTTAATAATTAAAACAATTACGGAGTTTCTATATAAAATATTATGTTTTCATCGTAACTGGAACTTCTGCTGAAGTATACTCAACATTGCGCAAAACAATCGCAATTTAAACAATATTTTCCAAAATAACCCGAGCATAAGTCACCTTTTCAAATGAAACAAAGCCCTAAATCGCTTAGAATTATTTTGAATATTTCTTTGAAAGACTCTGTAATCTTTTGAAGGGTCGCCATATATTGTTTTACGAGAGTGCCACAATTTAGGTTTAATTGAATTGGCTACATTTTAAGCATTAAATAAAATTAAATGTTGTACGGATGAAATCAACGTCCGCTGTCGATTTTATAAAATGAGTACCTAGTAGTATATTGTTTCAATATATAATGTGTATATCTATACATATAAATATAATTGGATTGTCTGTTTTTAATACCAAATTAACAGGTTTTCACTCAATTCATATAAAAGTATAATACGATACTAGCAACAAAAAAACAATTTTGAAAATTCGTCTGTATGCCTATCCGGCTTATCTCTGAAACGGCCGGACCGATTTTGACGGGACTTTCACTTGCAGATAGCTAATGTTATAAGGCGTAACATAGGCTATTTTTAACCGACTTCAAAAAAGCAGGAAGTAGAAATTAAATTTATTTTAACTACGGGAACCCGAGGTTGCGCTGACGATAAACCTAGGGACAAATCCGAGCAAAGCGAGGGTGAGTCGCTAGTTAGTACTAAAAATCTTTAAGCCCACAAGAGTCTCAGGGAGAAAGTCCCAATCCCACGAGTCTTCCGGAATGCAAAAGGAATTAGACCATATACCTACGATTCGTTGAGGTGCTTCCCATGTCTCTTAATGAAGAAAACATTACGGTACATAAATCGAGTGATTATCATGTTAAAATGACTCGCACATACAAATGTCTTCCTACGACACCCCAAGGCTTGTTCAAGCTTTAGTAAGCTGCCAATTACTAATTTTATGTCTTCACAGAATCATTTACAACATCGGGATGAGAAATACACGAACAACGTACGTGTAGCTTTGTTTAATGTAACTTATACACTTATATAAGTATTTAGGAACAAAAAAATATTTTTCTACTAACTATAACCAACCCTTAGGCCTTCCGACGACTCTATAATTCTTCTAAGGGTCGACGAATTATCTTAAGGCATACACCTAGTATTACGGATAAAGTTGTTTGCACTTCTCGCTCCATTAAATATGATGATGATTTATGACATATTAGCAACTCATCCTCGCTTCGCTTCGGATTCGTCCATACTCCCTAGCGAAAAAAAATCTATCTCAGTGAGATAGGTTTTTTTTTTCAAATGCACATTTTACCGGGATGAAAAGTAATCTATGTGTTATGACGACACGTTTGGCGCAGTTTGTAGTTTTCCCTAGTTTCTTGCACCAGTGTTCACGGGTTTAAGTCCTGCTGGGGGCATTCATTTGTTAAACTCAGATGTTTGTACTCCACTCATGGGTGATTTGTTTTGATTTGATTTGATTTGTAATTACAACATTGAACGTAACAATATAATACTTAATATTATTAAATAAGTATAAGAAAAAATTATTCGATATTTCCAGGTGGATTTAGTTATTACAACTACTCACTTTGTATAGTGGTAGTGCCATGCTTGTTGTATAGTGGTAGTGCCATGCTTGTTACCTTCGGGTAGCAGCCGAATGGGCCGGCACGCCCCGTATAGTTCATTAGTACCACTCTCTCACAGAAGACCGGCGTGAAGTGGCAGCTATGCTGTCGCGTTTCGTCCGGTGAGTGAGAGTCCGGGAGGCCCACTCTCCTTACCCCCTCCCTCTCCCTCCCTCCCTCTTCCCTTCATCCTCCGCCTTCGTTCCCCCCTCCCTCCCACTTCCCTCACCCCTCCATCCCTCCCTTTCCTGAAAGGCCGGCAACGCATCTGCAAGCCTGGCTTGCAGATGTCCATGGGCGGAGGTGATCACTTCCCATCAGGTGAGCCTCCTGCCCGTTTGCCCCCTTTTTACCATAAAAAAAAATGGGCCGAATGGGCCGGCACGCCCCGTATAGTTCATTAGTACCACTCTCTCACAGAAGACTGGCGTGAAGTGGCAGCTATGCTGTCGCGTTTCGTCCGGTGAGTGAGAGTCCGGGAGGCCCACTCTCCTTACCCCCTCCCTCTCCCTCCCTCCCTCTTCCCTTCATCCTCCGCCTTCGTTCCCCCCTCCCTCCCACTTCCCTCACCCCTCCATCCCTCCCTTTCCTGAAAGGCCGGCAACGCATCTGCAAGCCTGGCTTGCAGATGTCCATGGGCGGAGGTGATCACTTCCCATCAGGTGAGCCTCCTGCCCGTTTGCCCCCTTTTTACCATAAAAAAGAAACTGAACTACTTATAAGGTATTATAATGCATGAGTTTTGCACTACCTGCAAACACAAATGACCTCATAGACGTAGACCTCATATTCAAGTATCAAGATCTCACATGAGACTTGAAACGACAACTTTATTTATTTTTCAATACACGGTGAACGACCAATGACCACAATCCCTAGCTGCTTACCAGGGTTTCTTAAAAGAAAAATCAAATGTCTTGACTTGATCCGTCTTAGAAACGAACCCAGGACCTCCGATCGTAATATTAAGTACTAGCGACTCGCCCTCGCTTCGCTCGGGCTCTTCCCTAGATTTAGCACAGGCAAAGCCGCGGTTTCCGCTAGTTATGCATACCTATAAACCTTCCTCTTGAATCACTCTATCTATTAAAAAAACCGCATCAAAATCCGTTGCGTAGTTTTAAAGATTATGCTTAAATCTTTGCATAGGGATATAGGGACAGAGAAAGCGACTTTGTTTTATACTATGTAGTGATTTTTAGATCCCATGTCATACTCACTCTTGAAAATCTTGCTGATTTCTTGAGTTTAAAGTGAAGGTCCAAACCATAAAACAATGGTTACATCAAAAACAGAACTTTACAATTGTCTCAGTCTAATCATCTTTACAAACTTTGGCCTTCAAGATCTGACAAGCGCGAAGCACTTGACAGTAACTTATCAAATTAACTACGTATGGTTAGCAAATAAACTTTAAAATGTTAAAATTATATACTAACTAAATTATTTTGAAGTGGAAGGTGAAGCAAAATCTTGTGAAGAAACCTACATATTTGAGACGACCTAATAAGTTTTTGAAAGACTACTGACCCGTACTAGCTAGCGAGGTAAACTATGGCCTGATCCCCCTCATGTTAAATTGCATTGCCCAGCAGTGGGATAATAAGAGGAGCTGAATACATGAATTATTTATTCACATAATATATTATATAGGTAGTTAAGTTTACTTGTACTTTATTCACATTAGTGGGTGATTACCTCCTGACCGTTTTCAGCCTCGGTAATCTATCTTGATGAAATCCTAATAAATTATAGTGCTAAGTGCTAAGTATTCCCACAAACATATTATATAAAAAATAAATAAATATAAATATGTTAAGACTTTAACACACAACACTATTTAGCTCAATGCTGTGCTGATGTAAGCTCTCGTAGGTTGATACGCTACACATGTATCACATATTAATACCATAAGTATAAACTGCAATGCAAACATTCGTGCTCATCACACAAATTAATACCGCCCCTTACCAGACCCGAACCCGCTACCGCAGGCATAGTCTAGTACACTACAAACTGAATCAAAATCTACAAACTGAAAGTGTCGTCAATATTATCATGATTTTTTTACTTTCGTTTTCGGTTATAATATTTTTCTAAGCTATAACATAGAAATTTCACAAATTACTTCATTTATTACTTTTTATACTCCCATAAAAAAATTAATTTTATCAGATTTTAATAATTTAAAATATATTACGTGTGTGTCAACGCTACCTAAGCTCTTCAGCTACAAAGCCAGCGATAAGCCACCGTCTCAAACAAGGTTTCCTCCGTTGATATACTATATGTAATTGTAAAATTTTCTTAATAACTCGTGCGTCTCTTCTTAATTGAGTTTTGTTATATTATACCACTTTCAGCGGTTCTGTGGGGAAGCACGCGAAGGGTGAGGGATGCAACATTAGATTTTGCCTTCTATTTAATATTCTATTTAATATTCCGAATAATAAATAGCGCGTTTATATGATTTTTATTAAAAAATCTCCATTAATACCTATCGCAATTTTTATATTAAATCTTTTGCTATTTAGGAAATAAATACCTGACAAAACATACGCTGTCCTGACAATGTACTTTCTAATAAGCAACACTTTTTATATTTATACTGAAGAAAAGGCAGGCATAGGCAGGTAGCACAGTGGTAACTCGTTCGCTTAGTAAAGCCTAGTGAAACTGGTTTAAAGCCCATTGAAATATCTCTGATATTTTCATGTATGAATCATTTCACACATGATTACCACTTGTCTTACGGTAAAGGAAAACATCGTGAGGAAACTTGAATGTCTGAGGGAAACTAACAAGTTCTCGAAAGACATGTGAAGGCTGCCAAGCCACACTTGCCTAGCATGTAGATCTTTGACACCCTCATTTCAACCGAGGCCTGTACCCAGTGGGACGTTTTATTTATTTATTTATTTATAAAAGTACACAAACAACATACATATTAATACATTCATGAACATTAATTATTAATACATTCATGAACATTAATTATTAAAAACAAGAAACAGTCAAATATGTAAGTCTTTAAAAGTGTAAATAACATTCACTTGTCATAATCAAAGGTATTCAGATTAATAATTCCATAAGATTAGTATAATTAATTAATAAATACAATTTACATAATGTTAATAACGTTTAAAAGGGTAATAAAAATAGTATTCATACTATTACTTGTAGTATAAGAAAACAGTCTTTTAACTCTTTTTTTAGCATTCGAGTTAACATGAAATTGTTCCTTACCATTTAAGTAAAATATAATTAAGTGTTCATTAGATATTGTGCAAGTAAACGAATAAATTTATCATTAGATAAATCTGAACAAATGTAAATTCAACTGTTGTTTTCAAAAGAATATTATAAAACAAATTAAACATGAATCAATAAATGCTGGAACCAGTTTTATATATAGGTCATACTGAAATTACACGGTTCGAGCTACATTATACGTACAGTTGTAATTGTAACAATCAGTCGAGGCGTTGAAGCATAGAGGCGTGAAAACGTATGAAATAGATAGATGGACATGGTGTGTGAATTTAACCGTGCTTCGTGTATGTACAAAGGTATAATTCTAGAACATAAATTGTTTCTTGAGTAAACTGTTAACTGCTTCTCGCAAGTAGAATTTTTCACAGTAAGTCGATATTCGAGATTTTTAAATAATTACTTTAATTTAAGCACTTTTAGAGATCATCCACTAAATATAACAAGCCTAAACAAAAATATTTTTGTACATTAAACAAATTATTCTTGTTGGATTCTTCTTTGTACTGACTTATTAAACTATCCGCATTTACCAAAACTTGGCCAGACGCAAATGTTTTGGTTTTCTACTCAGACCGAAGTGCTGAGCCTAAAGGCTACATTATTTATAATATATAAATTATACCATGTATATTATAATAACCCATAAATATTTAAAAATCTTAAGGTAGTATATATTTTGTACTTAACCAATATATGTTCCTATGAAAAATGAAATGCAAGTGGTACATAAAGAACTTATATGAAACAAACATGACTGTCGATGTACGGTCGTTTAAGGGCGTATATTATTATCAGAAAAATATACTTTTCACTAAATTATACCCATGTCAAACTGTATAAGCGTAAAAATAAGCTTATTTTATTAGGAACCTTCGAACCTCTCATACGCTTCCGATTTTTCGGATTTATGACACAGATTGAGAATGGCTTATTGAAAAAGATCCGAGGAGGCGGAACAATATAAACTTTATTTCAATTAAAATAAATTATCTACGTAGTTGAAAATTTAATTTCCGTAGATACAAATGTTTTAATTACTAAAGGCGGAATTATATTTGTCTGATGTGTCGTGACGTGTCGTGTCGTGACGTGATGGCTAGTGTTCACATTTATGTGTCGTGTTCTGATGCCTTCTGACGATATTTTGAATCAATACAGCCGCAGCTCTAGGAAAGGTGACATGTTTTCAATGTTCTCCCATGACTTATCCGATTCTGATTCAGATTATGAAGAAGATATTCAATTTATGATGCTAGCCACTTTTGTTTACATTTTGTATCATAAATCACATTACATTGTCGTACAATTTCAATTAAGTCGTACATACTTGAAAGTGATATCTACCACAATAAAATCCAAACGTGACTCTGACGCGTCACAACAGGACACTGGCGCTTGCACATTTGTCTGACGTGTTATGACGACGCCGTTCCCCCGCCCCTCCGCTCTGACTCAACCGGGATCGTTTCTGATGCGACACAACACAAGCCATCATAACACATTACGCATTACAAGTATGAACGCTACCATACTAAATGTATAAAACCGATTGCGTTCTGACGCGTCACGAGTCAAATATAATTCCCTTAATGTTGTTATTGTCACAATATTAACACTAATATATTCGGTACTCGACATTGCTCATATGATGTTGATTGATTAAACGATTATAACGATACCAGATAGTTGATACACTACAGTCTACACATCAATATAACTTTCAATACCCACACATATACACGTGTTAAAAATACTTAAAACACCCATGACTGGAGTAGGAACAAATGTTCGGTCTAAAAATGAATGCCCCAGCGGGAGTCGAACTCGCGACCGCTGGCACTGCAAAATGAGCCAAACGTGTCCTCAAAAATATATATCCTTAATAGTAATTCGGCATATTTTTACTTTCTAACTTTTTCTATTAGCAATGTAAGAATACAATAAAAAATAATTATGTATTATCTTTTTATTAAAATAATACACATAATTTATGGTTTAAAAATTCTTTTATACCTAATTCTTGCTTCGTTTTCCCCTGAGGATCTTTTCCAATTTCCCATCCATTCTTATTTAGGATGCTAATTTTTTCTTTGTAAAACAAGACTGAATATAATAAAAATGTAGTCTGTAGGTACAATTCTAACGTTAAAATTACAATAAAGAATTATTACTTTCGGTTGTAGCTTAATTGCAAATCATTCGTATTGAATAGTGGAAAGTATGCTAGGCGCATCGTTTTTTTTTTTGCAAAAAAGAAAACATTTGTGTGAACTGTTTATTTAAAGACTAGCAAGCCGGCTTCGCTAAGCGTAAGTTAAAATAAACTAAACGGTGATTATAATGTTCTAGTCTCAGACCTATAAAAAAGTATTTATTGGTCTGAGGTTCTAGTACAATAAAAGTAGCCTAAGTTACTCCTTATAACATTTTAGCTTTCTACAGTAAAGTCCCGTCAAAATCGGTACAGCTATTTCATATAAGTATTAACTCGAACAAACATACAGATAGACAAAAATGTTAAAAATAGATTTTTTGCTGTAAGTACCGGATGTACTTTCATAATTATTGCATTTAATAAAAAAACTGTTAATTTGAAACAGACGCTTCAATTTTATTTACTAAGTATAAGTACCGATGTACTGAATGTCTGATAATACAGTGGTAGGTACTAACTCTAAAATTTATAAAATATCTCACATGAATCAAAATTTCTAACAAAGAAAATTAATAAAAAAATATATTTTTTCTACGCAAGCGATAAGTTAAACGATAACAATTCTTAACATTCCTTATGAAATATTTTGTACATATATTATTTCAAACTCGCCACCGCTGCACTTAGTGTTTTTACTTTTACCGCGATTCTCAAGTCCTCGACTTGTTGTCCGCGTCAGTAAAAATGATCAACACATCCCACATTTTGCGAAAAGCTTTAAAAATCCCGGCTGAAGGCAAGAGAAATCTCAAACAAGTATCAAGCGTATTGCGATATCTTTATACTTAATGTATACAGTATACATTGCATGTAAAGCAGTTAGTCGTCTTTAGTACGATTTTAAATCTTGAACCTATTTAGGAATATTGTAATACAATGTCGTGTATTTTGTAGGCGATATTAATAAAGATATTGTCCTGAAACTGAATGAATTACACCTTACCGCCTTCTGTACATCTTTTCTTTTTGTGTTTTGTGTCTATTCTTTGTGTTGTATTATTGGTGTACCATAAAGAGTTAAATAAATAAATAAATTAAACTTATTTCAGTTATAGAATGTGAGGTCACAATAGTAAGTATGTCTATTGTTTAGTATTTAATATTTTTAACGATAATTGATTCCCATACAAAATAAAACAGTTTCGAATTACAACTTCTTATTTGGACTTACCATTTTTTTAACTTAAAGTACCTTTGTTTCCTACCCATTAAAAAAAGAATTATTTAATTCGGTCCAGCCGTTGTCGAATGTCTTTAACATTTAATGTCACGCTTGTCTACTACCTTTTTACGCTAAAGCCTATGAACAGATTTCGATAAAACTTTGCAAAGACTTATCACTTAGATTATTATTATTAGGATGAACATGTTACATTTTTTATACGGGGTACATCTTACCACACAAACGAAGCCCCGGGAAAACTAGTATCCAAAATTTTTCACATTGAAGTTTTTATTACATTAGGTATACTTACTTACCTTTATTCCGAACTCAGAAGTATAACATAAATAAATATTTATCTTAAGTACATATTTACGTCCCAATAAAACATTTTACTATGAATTTTCTTTTCAGTTCTATCTCCTTAAGCGATAACCCTTATTATGCACAAAGAATCGTTTGCAAATCCATTTTCAAGCTACATAACTCAGCATGATAGCTAAATCGAGCGATTGAATAGCTGCCATTCCTCGACGAGATCACAGCATCGATCATTGATATGATCACGGCCTGCGACATAACGTACGAAATCATTGCCTAGGGGACCTATACCGGGAGCATTATATGTACACGAGCTACGAAGAACGGTCCCTATTTACAAAACTCTACTCCGTTAAATACAGTGTACAGTAACTCAGAGCTTGTGGAAAGTTTGATTCCCCTTTGACATAGTGTTTGATTAGCAATTTAATGCCAATTAATACTTTCATAGAATTACTTGGTTGTTTAATATTTTAAATTAAACTACGATTACGATTTACGATACGACATGTCTTTTTGGATTATTTCGTAGATTTATTTTTGTTTATGATTAACGGTGTTTCCAAAGTTTTATGGCAATCATGGTCATAAGAGAAACTAAGGTTGTCAGCAATGTAATAAATAGCACTGTCTGATAATATCAGTAGGTACTACCATGTATTACCTACTATCGCGCAGTAGAATATTATATCCTTCATTTTAACCCGGATAACGCTATCACTGTACCAAATTTAATCAAAATCTCTCCAATTGATGATGCACAGCTCGGTAATAAAAAAATTACAATTTCCATAACATTTTCAAAAAATACTTAACGGCTACAACAACGTAACAGCTTCTAACCGTTTAGAATTTAATAAATATGTAGATACTAGCGACTCGCCCTCGCTTCGCTTTCTGTCATCCCTAGATTTAGCACAAGCGAAGCCGCGGGTTCCTCTAGTTATACATTTAAACCTTCCTCTTGAAGCACTCTATCTATAAAAAACCGCATCAAAATCCGTTGCGTAGTTTTAAAGATCTAAGCATACGTAGGGACAGACAGACAGTGGGAAGTGACTTTGTTTTATACTATGTAGTGATAAAAAAAGGATTAAAAACGCCTTATCTACAGATTTTATAGCTCTCAACAAACACTAGATTCACCTAAACCCGAATCCAATCTGTCAAGCATTCCGAACGCAAACATTTCAGTTATGCCGACATGCCCTACATTCCTGTTGCTATACTTACAAAAGTAACAGGAATCGGAAATACGGAACTAAATCAAAAATAGCTTTAGCTATCGTTTACGAAATACGTCGAGCAATCTTTTTAACAAAGAATATATTATTATATTATTATAGTGTATAATATTCCCATGATATTTAGAGATATTTTAATAGATAATAATTGATAGGTTACCATTCTTAAGGTGAATCTTTCAATATTTAAAAAATATAATTATACGTATACGGTATACCACATGTATATTTATGAAACGTGCGTTTCTGACGTCCTAAACGTTAGTTTTATGTAAATAAAGCATTCGATTTCAGAAACCTAATATTTTAATAGGTAAAGCGAGAAAAGATCCGACAAAGTAGGTAGTGTCCTTTTAGAACTAGTCAATTATCTTGGATTCGCTCGGATGCATCCCTGGGTCTAAAAGTCCCTCTAGGTTAGTATAGATCTAGAAAATAGCAGGTAGTGATAGCGCACTTTGGAGATAAACTCATATCATCGCGATCTTTCTGTGATCTTTTTAACCCCCGACGCAAAAAGAGGGGTGTCATAAGTTTGACATGTCTGTCTGTCTGTCTGTAGCTATAGCTGTAGCTGTAGTGGTTTCAATTTAGTTTTTTTGTACGAAAGGTGAGTTACGGGCGAGTGGTCTTTGACATGTTTGATGAAAATCGGTTGAGCCGATTAAAAGTTGTGGGGGTTGAAAGGAAAGAAAGGTACTCGAGGGGTCTCAAATGAAAGCGCACTGAAAGAGAATATTGATGACTTAATCGAGTGTTCTTAGCTTCGTTTGATTAGAAAATTGGTGGTGGGAACATTGGGACATGGAAATCCGATTGTTAGTTTGTCTTTCCAGACAAAGGCAGCGTAAACAAGATTTTAAATAAGATAATATTATTATTAGGAACTTGTATTTACAACTTAACAAAATCTACATTACAATAACTATGTACCTATAAAAAGTATAAAATAAAAAATTAAATTAAAAATTAAAAAAACCCCGACACAAAAACCCTAAATAAAAAAATTAAAATAATAAAAAAACTTAATCCTAAAGTACTCGTACCAAGTAGATATGTATTAATAATTCTAAAAAAATACGTCGCGTTGGGGGACCGCTCCACACCTAACAATTTAATTACAAATAATCCTGTCTATTACCTAACTAAGCAACATAGACGAATTCAAAAACAAAATTAAGAAAAGAAAACTTTTATATTTAATGATTCTACTTCAACATATTATTGCATTTAGGCTTAAGGATGATTCACGTTACACCGTGTCGGGGCCGGGCCGGGCGCCGACCGTGGCACGGCCGGGACACGGTCAAACATCTATAGTATGCTTTTGTATGAAGTAATTCATGGTAGACCGTGTCCCGGCCGTGCCTCGGCCGGCCACGGCCGGGGCACGGCGTTGAAATGTCGGTGGGTATTGTTTCCCGGCTCCGGCCCGGCCCGGCCCCGGCACGTTGTAACATGAACGCGGTCGCCGGGCGCCCGGAGGGCAGTTCACGATATATCTTAGTGAGGTGAGCAACGCACTCGCAAAATGGACGATGAAAAATTGTTGGAAAGTGTGCGCAACTAGCCTGTAGTTTATGATATGAGTCATCCTAAGTATCTGGATAATAAACACAAAAATGTTGTTACGAAAATAATATAGACGAAATTAAACAACCTGCTTCAGCATAAATGTTTCTACTTCAGTAGAAACATTTATTTTTAAGTTAGTAGTTTTTGAAAAAGTTGGTTATTAGATTATTAGTAGGTAATTTATAATGCGACTGTTATTTTAAATTTATAACGCTTTTCTCACTCAAACGAAAAATAAAAAATAAAAAATCTTATCATCGATTGTTGAAATCACTATTTGTATAGACAGACACGGCCGTGCAATGAATACTTTCAAACAGCCCGGTGTAGCATGAATGACTGGCCCGGCCGGAGCACGGTGGAAGCGACAAGGTCGGCGCCCGGTCCGGCCCCGACACGGTGTAACGTGAATCATCCTTGAGCTGCACAATTTTAGCACCCCATCGAAGGATTTTTTTTATTAACAATTATAAATAATTGACATTGACAATGTCATAAGTTATTATGTAGCAATATACTCTATGGTTATTATTATTAATTCATCACTGGCGCATGCGCTCGACGCGCCTTCTAGGTGTGATTAAATTAAATGGATAATATAAAAGCAAAAACTATAGAGACCAATACTGATCTAACGATAAAGAATGTAGAAATATAAAGATTATTGATTAATCAGTTTTCGTTTAAATGAGATGCTAAGATTTATTTTAAAATAATAGTTAAATTTAAAAAAATATTTATTAAAAAACTACAGGTGACCTAAAAAAAATGATAGTGGACCTATACAGATCAAACGTAGACCTATCGATGAAGGTCATTTTGATTTCAAAAATCCTTCGATGGGGTGCTAAAATTGTGTAGCTCTTATTCTGAGCATTTAGGGTACGACCGTTAACGACGTCTACCCTGTAGATAATAAATAATTTGGAGCGGTCCTTTTATTAGAATTATTAATTAAGAGGTCTATTTTGTAGTGTATTGTTTTGCTGTACCTATACTACCTATATCTTAGGGCCTGCTGGCTAGTATTAGCCATGTAAGCTTACGAAAACAGTTTTTAATATTTTAATTATTTTTATGCAAAGTAACAAAATATACCTAATTATGTACAGGTACTCTTACCGCAGTAAATTTTGTTAAACATGATAATTAATGCTAATTATAAGATAATAATCATATTTTTATGAAGGCTAACTCGGCTGAACCAGTTATTGTTTCCCGTGGGAATGAAAAATAAATTCTTATGTAGTTAAAGGTAACATGTTCACCTTGTAATGGTGGGGGGTTCCTCTAGGACCTAGGTACTTTTCTGATAACAGAGTGGATTCTGAAACAACCCCTTAGCTGGCTGTCTGCTTCGGCAGACCTGCCGCTGGTGCATCCTTGAATGCTGTACCGTTACCGTACTTTTATAGCTGTTAAGACCTACATAGCCTAGTTGTAATGAATTTAGCTGCTATAGCTGATGTCAATTTAGTCTTTAGAAGATATTTGTATTTATTTTTTTTATTTTGGCATCGAACATGAACTAATTTTGTAGTTTGCTACATTTTAGACGATTTAGTGCATAGATGTAATAAAAATTGTTATCTGTGGTGGGTTGACATTATGGTCATATCGGAATGAAATTTACAAGACTAGGCTGTATGGACTATAGTCCTTTGCCTTTCCCTATTGGGGATAAATTTTAAAAACAACAATTAAGAATACGTAGGCATGTGTAACTCAATGACTTTTTATGAGCTGCGGTTCAGCTCATGAGTCATATGCTTGAGCTGGAGCTGCGAACCGGCTCACAGTTCAGCTCAATTGTTATTGGGTACTTTTGACTACTTATAGATCTACAGCTCAGTTATGACGCGGTTCAAACGAATGACATGCATGATGTAACTCAATTATAAAATATGTCATAAAGCAGCGTTTCGAAGTTATTATAGTGAATAGTGATATATTTTCGTTTTTACACAATTATAGGGGAATGTTAATTTCATGCATATTTATATTTATTATTATAATTTATATATAATTATTAAATGCTAAAGTGAGTTTGTTTTACTTTTTTAACGTTACTTTAATTAACGTAGGTACCATAGTTTTATATTATAATATTTATATATATTACCATAGGAGCCTGTACCACGCAAGCGAAGACGCGGGCGAAAGCTAGTTATTTATATTAAATCTTTAAAGCTAGAATTTAATATTATTTTATAAGTATATTATTACAATACAAACTGACTACACTGACATTTAATTAAATTTAAAATGTAAAATTATTAACGATTCAAAAGTGCTTGTAAAAGTCTATTTGAATAAATTATTTTCAGTTTTAATAAATCGTATGCATAATCGTATGTCGTATGTATTAATATTACAAATATACGTAATTTATTATGGTAGCTAATATTTTGGATATTAATTGACTATTGCTAGCGCGGTTCGATATATGTAGCAATATACTCTATGCTAATAGCACAGATCACATAATACTATACTAGGTAATAGTGACTCAAGTGAGCTGTTTGGTTAGCTGTGAACCGTTTATCTGGCAACTGAGTCGCAGCTCACGGCTCAAGTTGCTGTGAGCTGAATATTTGAACCGGCTCTGAGCTGAGTTACACATCTTTAAGAATACGAGAATTCAGAATTTATAATATGGATAACCTTTCCCTATTGGGGATAAATTTTAACAACAACATTATATATGGATAAAATTATAATAAAGGGCAATTAATTGTTTTTATATAATTTTTATTTTGTACAATTTAAGTTGCTACAGTTTCTGAACGTAAACAAACTTTACTTTTGTTCGTTAGTGGATGTCGAAACAACTTAAAATGATAAACAAAAGTCTGAACACTGTGGGCGTTGCCACACATTGTGCCTTTGATAATTTGTTGATTATTTCTGTGTTATCCTGATAACGTTATTATATCTGTTTGTGACCATGTACTAGATTATACAGTGTGATAAAATATTTGAGTCATCCGTCATTCATAAACATTGTTGTCATTTTTTTAAGTTATTTTCTTTAAATTTCTTATCAATTTATGTGGCTTTTAGAAATATAAGTGTCCTATGATATAAATAGCATAATTTTATATACACTTTAATTCAGAAAAAATCTAAACACTAAATATAAGCCACTTCAGTGATACGAATATGTGATTCATAGAAAGCGTCTTATTAGACCGTAACAAAGTGTGTGAAAATGTTGACTAAAGTTCTTTTGACCATTTTTATAAGTGCTAGTGTAAAATCTCAGTCAAACAAAGATCTGTATAATGGACAAAGTAATGAATATTATACTAGAAAACAAGAAGGCTCTCACGAGTCCAGACTGCCAAATCCTGGAGACAATGATTACAGAACCTACGTTTATAATAATAGAAGATATGGAAATGATCCATCAAGATATAACCCATACAATCCAAACATTAATCAGCCGGGTGGATATCCCTATAATCCTATAAACACTAACCCATTGGATGAGCAATTTAAGTATAATACTGTAAGTTGAATATTTGTTTTGTATTTTACATAAACTGTGATAGCAAATTTTTATACCAAGTACAAATACAAAATAAATGCCTAATGTAATTACAATTTTCATAATTATATTTATTTATAACATTTAGGCATTTATTTTATAAATCAATAATATACTTTCACGGCAGAAAGTTTGAAATAACTTTTTTAATTTAAAAGTTAAATAACATTTTATAAATATTGTGTAATATTTATTATGACAGAATAGGGATGCAAACAATCCAGATGCACTGTTTCCTGGTGTTTTGGGAGGTTGGAGAGAAGATCTACAAGGCAGAGAAAGGAGAGACTCTCGGCAATTGAAAAGAGATATTTTTGTTAATACTAATTATGGCCAAGTGCAAGGATTTAAGGTATATAATAATTTTTTCTAAGTTTTTAATATAAAAAATTAGTGAAATTTTACTAAACTTAAACATTAATAATCACTGGCAGAGTAACACACGTTTTTTAATCACATAATCCAAAAGCTCCTTCTTTTACAGATAGCACTATATTTTGTGCTTTTTTTTAAACATACAATTTTCCAATCATTTGATACTTCTAGTCACTCAAAGAACAACAAAAATTACTATAAATTACTCTTGTTTTTAACTATTCTTTGTTTACTAGGTATATTTATATGATAACCCAGACCCAAGTTCAGGGTACAGACCGTGGCTGACCCCAGTGGAGAGGATACAGGGTGAAGTCTCTGTTTTCCTTGGTATACCATATGCAAGACCTCCCGTATTAGAAGGCAGGTTTAAGGTGAGATTTGAAACCAAACCTTCAAGTTAGTAATTTTTAATAGTGAATTTTTTTTAATCAAATAAAAAGAAGCTCTCATGTCAGCTGTATTTTTCCAATAATGTAAGTATCTATTGTGACACACAAATAACTAGTATAGTTAACAATTGTGAATTTATTCTATTGCAGCCACCAAGACAACATCCCGGATGGCAACTTATGCAAGCAGTTGACTGGGGTCCGGCTTGTCCACAACCAGTGAGATTTACCGGAGCCACCAAAGGCATAAGGGATATGGATGAGGATTGCCTCTATCTTAATATATTCTCGCCTCATGTAAGTCAAATTGTGTTTATATTTTTCATTTTATTAGAAAATAAGTGAGAATGGATATTTTTTGGGTAATTTACTATTTGACTACTAAAGGTGTGTCTATTATTTTTATACCTCTTTAAATTTCATGGGCTTAAAGGCCTACTGGAAGGCTAGAGGGGCTTATGAGATTCAAATTCATTCAATGTGCATCACATCAGCCAGGATCAATCATTCCATAATCTAGAGAGGATTGCACAAATTGATATTTCCCTTTTGAGCACTTGGGTCTTACATCCTACTCTGGAAGGTCAATGCCCAGAGGCAGTGGGCAGATGTTTCCCTCAGAAGGTCTCAGATCCATGGTGTTATCGCTCTATCAGTTCATTATTATTATATTACCTATTTTTGATCTCATAAAAATATTCAAGGCATAAACAAAACAATTGTATTGATTGATCTCCTAAATTATGTCAATTGATGGCTGACGTCAGCTTTTAAAGTTTTTGAATGAGTGTATAATTTATTCCCGCTAAAGAAAAGTGAGAAAGGAAATTAATTTCTTAAGTTCTTCATAAGTTTAAGTCGTTATTATTATTATAACATCCAAGTAAAGTTACGGGCGAAAGCTTGTTATGAAAAATTTACGTACATATAACCATAGTATAAAGAGAGAGAACAAAGTAGGGCAACTTCGGCCCAATCCGCGATATAATTACCTGTCATAGTTACCATAGTTGCCTGTCACAGGGTTGTCACTGTAGCTAAATTTTAATTCAGTGCTCAGAAATTGGCATTGGGCCGGGAAGTATGTTATTAAAAAATATTTATTATTTATCTACAATTAAGAATGTAAAACATTTTGTTTCTACATGTTTATGATTATTTTTATTAGGCCTTTAGTTACTTACTTAACTGATATATCAGTAGAAAATAGTATTAAAAATGTTTGTTTGTTAGATTTATCTCGAAATTTATTTGTATAAATAAATAAAATAAATCCTTTAATTTCTTGCTTTTACAAAAACATAAATATGCTATTAGTAACAATTAAAAAAAATTAAAAGTATAATATATTAATAAAATCATATCATATCCTATTAAAATAATAAACTAATACAACAAAAATAAAAGTACCAACATGAGTATTTCATCATCAAGTATAATTTATATGCTATAGTTTGTCCATTTAATTAATGGTTTTTTGACAGCTCACGCCCACAAAGTTTCGTATTAAATGGTTAGCCATTAAAGTTAAAATGCCATACAAATAATATTGTACTTCATGGACGGGCACCGCCCCCTTACTGCTGTGCCACACAACGATTACTACGATTGTGCCACAGATTACAAATAATCGGAAAAAATCAATGTTAATATTTAAATAAGGTGTAATATGTTATTTAATCAGGAAGACAACAAAATTTTAAGGTAGAAACCAATAAATGAAAACATTAACATTAAGTAAAGTTTTACTTTCTTCTTATTATAATCATACAAATAAAACAACTAAAATAGTTTAATTATTTATAGATTCGTCACAATCATCATTTATATTAGATTTATCCGATGAGGAGTCTTCAGTTACCTATATTAATTATTAACTCTTGTGTGCATAAATTATCAAATGCAATGTCACGGTCCAAATCAAACATTATGATTCTCTTAGTTCTCTCCACCACACTTGATTTTTACTATAGTAATATTTATTTTCATATTATTAAATATAAAAATAAATATTATTTTATGTTAAAAAAAATAAGAGATATCGATTATTACGTCCTTTTGACATCACTATAGCTTGTCAGTCGTCGAGCTGTCAAAAAACCATTAACAAAATGGACAAACTATAGAATAAGTGATTTGTTTACCTTTTCTGTTCAGTAGGTAATCTGAACAAAGACAACTCTGGAATCGATGAAGAATTTAGACACCCAAACACACAGCAATAAGTTCTTCTACGAATATCACACATTTTTCATATAGTGAAAAACCGTGACGCGCGAAACTTGTGCGGCGTCAGCCTTGACTGGCGCACTGATAAACGGTTCGAGTTATTGTTTGAGTGTGCGTGCGGCAACGTAAAGATACTATGACGCACACATACAAGCCGCGCACGGTGCGTTTGTATGAAGTTGCCTTACTTTCTCTCTTTATACTATGATATAACTACTGGATGACAAACTTTGTTAGGAAAACAGTCTAAGTCACTAAACGCGTCGGCTTCTCCAAATTAGACCAATTAACCCTCGCCGAGCTTAACTAATGACTGTAAGACGTGACACACGCTTTGACTTACATACACAGTATATTATTCGTAATATTTAACTAATTATGATGTAATGTAATAATATTGTAACTTAACTAGAATAGTTAGTTAGTAGCGATGAGTAATTCGTGTCGATAGGTAATACTTTGACTGTCTCAGGGCCTAAGTGGTTTTAAACAGATATATCTATACTAATAATATAAAGTTGAAGAGTTTGTTTGTTTGGTTGAACGCGCTAATCTCAGGAACTACTGTTTCGATTTGAAAAATTCTTTTTGTGTTGGATAGTCCGTTTGTCGAGGAAGGCTATAGGCTTTATTACATCACGCTGCGACTAATAGGAGCGGAGCATCAATGAAAAATGTTGCAAAAACGGGAAGGGCGGGCGTTAGTTGTGCGAGATATTACCATACCGCGCGACTCAGTAAGAATTTGGTTTCCGGTCGAAGCCGCGAGAAAAGCTAGTTTTTTATAAAAGAATTAAAACTAAATAATTCCCTTTAATGAATATTTTCTCCGCAGACAAATTAATTATTTTTGATAGTACCTATTTTATAACTTTGATAAACCAAAAAAACAATAAATCAAATCAAATCAAATCAAAATATTCTTTATTCAAATAGACAATTACAAGCTCTTTTGAATCGTCACTTTTACATTATCAAAATTAAAAGTCAGTCTGTAAGTCTGTGAGTAAACTACCACCGGCTCGGAAAGCTGTTCTGCTGAGAAGAACCGGCGAGAAACTCAACAGTTGCTCTTTTCAAAAAAATATTTGGTAACAATATTGTATTACAATTCATCTATTTATCCTACGTGAGACACAACCAGTCACTAATCCCACACATTCACATCTCCCAGGTATTCCGCTATCTTCTTCTATCTATCTATCTATATATATATAATGAAAATGGTGTTCGTTTGAGGCTCAATCACGCCTAAACCACTGATCGTATCGACATGAAACTACCACCATTCGATGCGAAATTTTTCCTAGATGGTTTATGGCTATTTATTTTTCGAATTCTAACGTTCCTTCATTTTTTTATTGCTGTTTTACTTTTATGAACATTTATCCCGCTAATAAAAACAAAAGACAAGCGTTTTCTCTTGATTCTTTTGTTTTCATGGATTTAAACGGAGTTTACTAAACGGATAATGTTCTTTTACATTCAGCTAAGAATCTACTTACAAACTTCCACGCATCCACCCACCAACTCCCACGCACCCCTGCACACACACTCTCATTTTTTGATAAAAATAAAATGCCGTATCTATGATAGAGTATCACTTGAGAACGGCTGGACCGTTTGGGTTAATTTTTTTTTGTTGTCTTCAGAATTGTCAGGAGAATGTTTATATGTAAGAAAATTTTAAAAAAGTCTGCTAAAACGTTAAAAATTTCGATGATAATCGAAGTATTCCAATTTCTATAGTTACTCATCACGAAATCTCGGGAACTATAGGACTTAGAAATGTGAAACTTGGTAGGAATATTAGGATTGCGGTAGTGGATGTTAAAATGTGAAATTTCTATTTCCAAGCTGTAACCTCTATAGACTTTAAATTAGGTAGTAATCTTTTATTTGTCATACAGAAATCATCTCAAATAGGATTTTACGAAATTCTATTTCCAATAGGGATTGCGGGGGTGGGTGTGAGAATGTTAAATTTATGTTTCCAAACTGTAACTTATACAGACTCCAAATGATTATTTTTTTACTGTTTAAATAGAAAAGGTTAAAGTCAATTGTTTTTTTTTTATTTAGTTAATTTCATTTGTTTTTATATAACCTAATAATCTATATAAATAAAATGATAGAGGTCTGCAGTTGTGCGCGCATCACGGAAAAAGTACTGGATAGATTTAAATGAAACTTTCTAAGTTTTATTTTTTAGACACTTGGCCCTTATATAAAAAAAGATTGCGATATTTTCATTTAATAAAAATTTATTAAAGTTTCAAGAAAAAACGATTTGTATATGTACTGCGTGTTCAGTGATGCAGTATGTATGTTTCCTTCTCGCGGAGTAGTGGGGCAAGCGGCGTAGCGCCATGCGGAAAACTTTGTTAATATTTCAAGCAACGCGGACGAAGTCGCGGGTATCAGCTAGTAGTATAATAAGCTTTATTCAATAACGTATTTTTAATTTTTGATTTAAATTGCCTCAAAGGCAAGTTCAATATGGACTATGGAATTTTATTATACATGCGTACACCTTGCCCTATAAACGATCTGTTTACCTTTTGTAGGCGAAAACTGGCCTCTTAAACTGAAGCATTCTGGCGTATTCTAAACCTAAATTAAAGCTTTTAATACGTACTTAACAACACAAATGATTCAAAAGAAACGACATAATTCGTGGTTTAAATTGTCTTGTCATTATAATTGTTTATTTGAGCACTTCTAACATGTATATTTAGTTGTCTTAACGTTTATAGTTTTTAAATCTTTACATTCGATATTAACCTACTACAAATTATTTTATCTATTTAAAAGAAATTGCATTTTAATATTAGATTCACCTTGTTCAACCTCAAGGGCTCCTATTATTATATCTACTCGTAAATACATAATTAAATTTATAGTACTTATAATAAAATTCTAACTGAGCCGAACCGAACATTAAATGTTTAAAGAAACCATATTGAAATAGTAATTATTATTTAGTGAAATATAATAGATATACAAACCGAATAAAAAAGTTTTAGAAGTTTATTTAAGTTTGTATGTGTGTCTGTCTGTGAACGCATATTACGAGAAAACCACTGAATAGATTTTATTACATATACTAGCGACTCGCCCTCGCTTCGCTCGGGCTCTTCCCTAGATTTAGCACGGAAAAAGCCGCGGGATCCGCTTGTTATGCATATAAACCTTCCTCTTGCATCACTTTATCTATTAAAACAACCGCATCAAAATCCGTTGCGTAGTTTTAAAGATTTAAGCATACATAGGGATGTAGGGACAGAGAAAGCGACTTTGTTTTATACTATGTAGTGATTTAATATTTGATGCAATGTATTCCCTTTAGTGCTATTGTAGTCTTTACAATTACTAATAATTAGATAATATGTTATTCATTTTACAGTACTTTAAAACAATAGGCCCCATGTGAATGAATTGTACGTACAATACACAGTTATAAAAATATACCTATAATTATTAGTATTATAAAAATATAAAAATTCTCATGCTCTCGTAGCTACTAAGGAATCAATTTTTTTTTCATTAAAATTTCTTTATTTATTTTTGCAGTATGCAATACAAAATAAAGATTAAATTTAAACTTGTATTTTTTTTATAGAGATAAATCTGAAATACGTAAAAAAGAATACTTTAGAAGCTTTTTATTATTCTCTTGAACGACAATAATTTGAGAGTCCCATAGTTTCGACCTGACATGTTTATATCGTTTTGATGTTCAAAATTCCTTCGTGCATTCTCCCTACTTCGATTTCCACTCACTCTACAGCTTTCATTTTTTTTCTTATGATAACCATTAAAGCTGAGCTAATTTTGGACAAACTATTTCTTCATTTTTGACCGACTAATAAATAAAAGAAGTATCAAATTCGGGTGTCGTGTATTCTCTGATAATTTCGTTATTCCTTCGATTTTACAAATTTGCTGTTTTTTTATTGATATAAATGAATAAATCATATAGGCTTCAGGATATATAATCGAACTGTCCATCCATGTCATATATATTATCTGTATAAATAAAAATGAATGAACTCGAGGTTGGCTCGACCAATTCGGCTAATGTTTATTTGTATGTTCCTTTAAGGAACATGAAAGGTTTTAATAATAAAAAAATCAAAGTTTGTAAAAACTTATACTAAAGAGGGTACCTACCTAGGGGCGAACCGGAGCGAAACGACGATGAGTCGTTTATTTATTTATTATATGTTTATGACTGTACAACGACCCTTCAATCCATCTTATTATTCTCCTCCTCTTTAATACTACTCTACTCTATCTACAAATGATATATTCCACTTCAGACAGAAGCAGGTGCAACAGCACAGAAATACCCGGTAATGGTGTATATACACGGGGGGCAGTTCTCGTCTGGCGCATCTAATCTCTTCCCCGCACATATGTTGGCCGGCTTCTATGAAGTGGTCGTTGTTTCCTTCAATTACAGGCTAGGAGCTTTAGGTGAGTTGATCGTTTTTAACTATTCTTTGCTGTGTTTTTTGTGTTGTAATTCGATTTACATAATATGTATTCAGCCCTTTTTAACGTCCCACTTCTGGGCACGAGCCTCCCTTCAATACTAGGGGAATCAGGCCATAGTCCACCATGCTGGCCTAGTTCGAAAACTATTTAAACTTATATATGTAGTATATCAACTATCTGGTACACAAGCTTCTTCGTAGCTTACCACGGAACTAGATAGCGCTGTGTGTAATAATGTCCCGACATATTTATTTATTAACCAACCACACAATTTCCCAGGTTTCCTCTCAACAGCCGACGAGAACTCCCCCGGGAATTACGGGATCCTCGACCAAGCGATGGCGCTACGCTGGGTCCGGGATAACATAGGTTCGTTCAATGGTGACCCCAACTTGATAACCCTGTTCGGTCCCGGGGCGGGGGCGGCGTCTAGTGGCCTACTGGCTGTAGCGCCGCAGACCAGGAATATAGTGTCCCGGATTATAGCACAGGTGAGCACGATAGTACGCTATTTCTGACAGAATTTACATATTTCTGACAGAATTTACTTATTTCTGGCAGAATTTACGTATTTCTGACAGAATTTACATATTTCTGACAGAATTTACATATTTCTGACAGAATTTACAGTAAAATTAATGAGGATGTTTTTCATAATACTTTCTTAGGTTTACGCTGTTAAAATTATTGTAACAAATATTATAAAAAATGTAATAATTCTGATTTTAGTAGCTAAAAATAAGTTGATAATATTGCCATATTTATAATATAATGCATTTCAAATGTTTAGAATTGGAATGTATAATTTTATAAGGTAATTTGGTGCCATTTTAGGCACTCTCTGTAACAAGTATATAAACCCCTGAGACCTTGATTGCTGTAAAGCATTTGAAATGTCAGAAACCAAAAATCATAACAAATCCGCGACAAAATCCGAAAAGATAGTTTCATTTATAAAGTGGGATAGTTTTTATTAAAGTGTTTCTGGTAATTTCGACTTAACAGTTAATTTTGATTTTAGAGTGGTTCACCGTTAGCCGACTGGGCACTCATCCAGGATAAGTACAGGGTCCAGAACACATCACTAGTGTTCGGAAGGCTACTCGGCTGTCCCATAGATACGTCATGGAAACTTGTCAACTGCCTCCGTCAAGGGAGGAGCTTCTATGAACTGGGAAATGCAGAATTTCAGGTAAGGATAGGATCTCATGACGGTAGATAGATAGTTATTGTATTGCTATAATATAATCAAATCACTACATAGTATAAAACAAAGTCTCTTTCTCTGTCCCTATATCCCTTTGTACGCTTAAATCTTTAAAACTACGCAACGGATTTTGATGCGGTTTTTTTTTTATAGAAAGAGTGATTCAAGAGGAAGGTTTATATGCATAACTAGCGGATCCCGCGGCTTTGCCTGTGCTAAATCTAGGAAAAAGCCCAAGCGAAGCGAGGGCGAGTCGCTAGTATTATTTTAAAAGAGTAACTTCATGCCACACTGGGAGTATTATTAATTGAGCATGAATATTTGTACTGCACTCATGAACTATATTAATATTACCTCGTTGGAGTTGAGTGGAGTTGTATGTTGATGTGCCAATTTACAATTTATACTAAAATATTTATTTAAAATAAGTGAATAAACTCATTGATTTAATTAACAAACCAATTCAATATATTCCAAAATCCAAATTATCTTTATTAATTTTAACCCCTCAATGATATCATACTTTATTATATATAATTATTTTTAATGTTGTCTTTATTGCATAAAGCTGACCTAGGTTTAGGTACTTGTGAAGATATTGTAAACAACTCTTTTTGCGGGTTGATTTATTACCACATTAAACCCACAGGTCTTACATTCCAGCCCCAAGTGGGTCTCACGACCCTCTTTGGGGGTTCATTTATTTCCACATTAACCCACTAATATTACATTCCAGCCCCAAGTGGGCTTCACGACCCTCTTTGGGGGTTCATTTATTTCCACATTAACCCACTAATCTTACATTCCAGCCCCAAGTGGGCTTCATTCCATGGGGCCCGGTGCTGGAGAACAACTTCACGTTCCCCGGCGACGAGTGGTACGAGGGCTGGCGCGAGCGCGACTGGCGGTTCCTATCGACGACGCCCGAGGAGTTACTCGCGCGGGGCCTGTTCAACCCCACGCTTAGATACATGACGGGGGTGACCACGCAGGAGGCTGCTTATGTTTTGTGTATGTCATTTTTGTGTATTAGATAGAATGTGTTTTGTGTGTTGGATAGAATGTGTTTTGTGTGATGGATAGAATGTGTTTTGTGTGTTGGATAGAATTTTGAAGGAAACGCATTTTTGTCAATGTTTGGTTTGTGTGTAATATTTAAGTGCACAAGTCATTGATACACATTGTTGGTGATTTATAAAATATACATGAAATATTCATGTTGTTATCCTTATGTTATTTTTTTTTAAAGAATTACAGTTGAAAAGTTGCTGATTTCTTTGACTTGATGACAACTAACACTAAAATATATGGAGTAATTATTTAAAAACTTAATCGTTGAAAACTATAATAATAATTATCTAAACATATATTTTTTTACTTTTTTATGAATGAGACCAGTATTATAAAATAATTACACAATATTTTTTTTCATATACAACAGACACGAACGACTCGCTAGCGCCCACATACGAAGTGGACGAGCGTTGGTTCGACCAGAAGGTACGCGAGTTCGTACTCCGCTACAACTACACGCTGAACCCGCGCGGAGTGTTCGACGCCGTGCGCTACATGTACACGTACCACCCCGAGCCGCACAATGTTAGCGCGATACGGGACCAGTATGTGCATGTATGTATTTTTTTTAATATAAGCTCGTGATTTTCTATAAAATCTCACTTAATCTCACTAAATCTCATCACGGGAGCAACGCGATACGGGACCAGTATGTGCATGTATGTATTTCTTTTTTTTTAGTGTATAGTTGTGGTATTCTATAAAAGCTCACTTAATCTCACTAAATCTCACTAAGGGAGAGTGGGGTCCAAATTGTGAGGACAAATCTCATGTATCTAATTAAAACCAGCGCTGGTTTGGCCAGAAGGTGTAAAGGTAATAATGCAAGGTGTTACTTTCTATATATTCAGGCTTTTTACATTGTCACTCTACCATCTCTCTATCCTCTCGCCTCATGCTCTACCACATGTGAAATGTACTTTTATACGAATTGGATCAGGCCCACCATAGCGCTGGTGAAATATAAGTTGGCAGACTTGTCTTTCAAAAATTTACTACGTCTTAACTAACAACAAAATATATTAGAACAACATTAAACCTTTAGTTAAAACTTGAAATTATTTAAGGCAACTGAAAAATCTATGTCATAAATTATTTTAGTTTGCGTTTTAAAAGAATGATGTAAGAAGATGTTACTTATTACTTGTTCTAATAAGATAAAATAATGACAAAGTTCCAATCAAAATACAACTCAAAGGTGTTTATTTTAAAGTAAAGTAAATATGAATAAACTAGCCTTTCCCAAGGCTTAGCGCGCGTTCTAAAGGCCGGAAACCAAATACCTACCGTTTTTGCAACATTATTCATTGATACTCCGCTCCTATTAGTCGTAGCGTGATGTAATATAGCCTATACCCTTCCTCGATAAACGGACTACCCAGCACAAAATGTACTTTTGAAGTGAAACTTCTTTAGAATCGATGTGATTTCAAACTCGATGAAACGGAAGAGTTAGCCTTAATTTAAATTCAAGTTTTACTTCTGACATGTGTACTTTGTACACATGCACTTTTTTTAATTCGGACCGGTCGTTCCTGAGATTAGCGCGTTCAACCAAACAAACTCTTTAGCTTTATAATATTAGTATAGATAATATGTTTATATTTCATTCCAGTTCCTCTCAGACTTCCTCTACAGAGCTCCAACAGACAAAATGGTCAAACTACTCCTAGAACAAAAAGTGCCAGTCTACATGTATGTATTGAATACCACCGTAGAAGCCTTCAATTGGCCGGAATGGCGAAGATATGCCCACGATACAGAACACTTCTTCTTAACCGGTGCACCTTTCATGGACCAGGAGTTCTTCCCGAGGAGGTACAGGATCGAAAGACAGGCCTGGACCCCGAATGATAGGAATATGAGTCACTTTTTTATGAAGGCCTACTCGGACTTTGCTAGATTTGGGTGAGATGTTTGTTCTCTTTTAAATTAAATATTCATTTGTAATAAGTTGGTGAAATATGAATATTTGAAAGAATTGTTTGCAATGAAAAAGATAATAAATGTACTAAATAGATAGATAGAAAATGCATATTTTATAAACAGAATTAAAAATAGAAGTCATAAAATATTATTATTTTTTTTAAATTATCTGCAAATGAAACATGGCTATGTGTCATATATCTTTTATACAATACAGAATATATTACTATACTTTGTCCAATTTGTTAATGGTTTTTTGACAGCTCACGCCCACGAAGTTTCGTATTTAATGGTTAGCCATTAAAGTTAAAATGTCATACTCATTAATATTGTACTTCATGGACGGGCAACTCCCCCTTATTGCTGTGCCACACATAACGATTACTACGATTGTGCCACAGATTACAAATAATCGATAGAAATCAATGCTAATATGTAAATTAGGTGTAATGTTATATTTATGTTATTTAATAAGGATGACAAAAATTTTTTAAGATTTAAACCAATAACTTAAAATATTAAAGTTAATAGTAAAATTTTACGTTCTTCTTAGTATAAGGCATACAAATAAAACAACTAAAATAGTTTAATTCCTTTTATTAACATGATTCGTCAGAATCATCATTTATATTAGATTTGTCTGATGAGGAGTCTTCAGTTATATTAATTATTAACTCTTGTGTGTATAAATTATCAAAATATGCAATGTCACGGCCCGAATCACATTATGATTCTCTTAGTTCTCTCCACCACACTTGATTTTTACGATAATAATATTTATTTTCATATTAATAAATATAAAAATAAATATTATTGTATACTTAAAAAATAAGAGAAATCGATTATTACGTCCTTTTGTCATCACTATAGCTTGTCAGTCGGCGAGCTGTCAAAAAACCATTAACAAAATGGACAAACTATAAAAGTATAAGTTGATTGAAACCAAAATAAATACATAAAAAACTTTAAATTTTAAACAAAAAAAAAACAAAATAAATAGATAAAAAACACGCCATTTTGGTTTTGCTTGTCGTGACGTCATAGTCTATGGCAACATTGACATAAACAAATGAGGTTATTATTGTTAGTACTTACCGCGAACACCAAACAACATTGCTCTATTATTTAATACTTTTTTTAACTTCATGTTTATATATAGTCTTTTTTTGACTATTATCTATAGTCTATTTTACATTCTATTTCTCAGGAACCCAACCCGTTCTCGCATATTAGGACTCCACTTCGAAATGGCAGAAGCCGGTCAACTTCGATACCTAAATCTCAATACGACTTTCAATTCAAGCATCCAATTAAATTATAGACAAACCGAACTGGCCTTTTGGACGGTATACTTACCAACTGTTATAGGGAGATTGGTGCCTACATATCCACCCATTACTGAGGTATGATAATCTATATTAACCCCTAGAGCGTCGGCCTCCGTTTTACGAAAAGGCTCGAAGCGTCGGCGTAATTTCAAGGACGTTTGATAGATAGGGTAGACCTTCGGAAAAACGATGAATTCGTTGATATGTATATATTAAAATGGTATAAATTATACCTTCACGGCTTCGTTATGAGTTTATCTAACTATTTATATAATTTAATAAGCAAATAAAACTGACCTTATCTCGCAGTGATGTAATATATATTTTTTTATTTTTAAATTATTTTTAAATTAGGATGCATATGCGGAGCCGTCGACGCCTCGAGCCTTTTCTCTTATGATCTTACGGTGTATCGTGAAACGCTCGAAGGGTTAATAATCTATACTAATATTATAAAGATAAAGAGTTTGTTTATTTTGTGTTGGATAGTCCATTAATCGAGGAAGGTTATAGGCTATATAACATCACGCTACGATTAATTGGAGCGGAGCATCAATGAAAAATGTTGCAAAAACGGGAAGGGCGTTAGTTCTGCGAGGTATCATACCGCGCGACTTAGAAAGAATTTGGATTTCGGTCTTTAGAACGCGTGCGGAGCCGCGGGAAATGCTTGTTTATCTATAATTCGGGTCATGTAAAAAGAACGCTGGCTGTCAAGTTGCCAGAGACGATTTATCGGCCAATTTGGTGGTAAGATGGGGGGGGGGGCATGCTTTCCGGCTCGCTATTGGTTCGTCAGTTCAAAATACCATCGCACACACAAATGTTATGAATTACGAAATGGTTTTATGTAAAAAATAGAGAAAAAATATTTTTGACGTATATTTTTTTATAAAGAGAGTCTGATAATAATGCAGTTAATAATTTTAAAAAATATGGTAAACGAATATATTTATTTTTTTATACTATATTTATTCTTTGTTACTCTTTGTTTTATATTTTACTTTTTTTGAGTTACTTTTTAATTTTCATTGATACTTTTTTGTTTAATTATGTTTTTTTTATTTCAGTATTGGTGGGAACCAAAGCAGCCTCTACAGATAGCTTTTTGGTCCGTATCTAGCGCCTGTCTTGTTCTCATAGTTTTGTTGGTGGTCTGCTGTATGCTGTGGAGGAATGCTAAGAGGTAACTTAAATTTTGCTTTAAATTATTGTATTTTTTTAATTTAATGTAGCACTTATATAATATTAACTAACACGTTTTTGAATATTAACAAATTAATCTAATTTCTTATAGTTGTTTGTATTAACATACATTTGTTGTATGTATATATATATATATATATATGTGTGTGTGTGTGTGTGTGTGTGTGTGTATGTGTGTGCGTGTGTGTGTGTGTGTGTGTGTGTGTGTGTGTGTGTGTGTGTGTGTGTGTGTGTGTGTGTGTGTGTGTGACACCACCTACCAAAATTTTTTTGGTATACTGATTCCTCTACCCTAACGATGCCTGTAAGAGATGATCGCTTCTACTGATTTGCTGTGTGTCTTTCTTTATATGTATATTTCTCTTCCTTATGTATTTTCATATTTTATACAATAAAGTGTTTATTAATATTATTATATGTGACATCTCTACTATACTACCTGACTCGGCACTAAAACTACTACAACTCTATAAAAGCCGTTTCGCGGAGCAGTGCGAACAAAATTTTTTATATTACATTAGGTACTTATTTATGAGATGTTTTGTGTGTGTGTGTGTGTGTATGCAGAAGTTAGTAGGTGGCGCTGCAGTCATTTTGTAGATTTTTTAAATTATTATATATTATATACTATTTTTTTAATTTGAATAAATAACAAATAATCATAACATACTTCTAACTAACTCATTAACTCACTAACTTTGTCCACAACAGGTCAATCCCACCCAAGTGGAAGTTAGTACCGACCATGTAGGTGATATTATTATATAGATAGTTTAAGTTCTTGTCTTTAGAAAGATCTAGAAATATACAGAATATTCTAGATTTTTTTAATTTACACAAATTGTGTATTTTTAGAAATTTCTATAATATTTGCTAATTAATAATTGCTTCAAATAACATACTAAATATTACGCTTTTTTGCTTGTTATTTTAATAGTGAGTAGAAATATCTTATTTCCTTTTTTTTATATTTAGTAAAATTAAAAAAAAAATATCACAAATTATTTATCTGTGATGTTGAACTTAACTAAGTATATTTTAAACAATATTTCATACTTTATTGTTTACTCAAAATTCCTACATAAATTTAGAATTAAATTAAAATAATTAATTAAAATAAATTTTCCATAAGATTTCTCTATCAAATGTACGAAACCAAACTTTATTCTAAGTAATTAACTTAACATTAATTAAAAATAAGCCCAACTATACATTACAAAAAACATCAATACGAACAGGGAAACAGACCGGTATTACAATGGCGAAGTGTTCATCGTACCGGAACTAGAGGAGAGCGGCATAGACAATACGACGCGATCCAGAGACAATATCTATGAATACCGCGACGTGCCCGTCAAGAGAGCCCCCTCGCAGACTTTGACTAGAACTGTACGTATGAGTTTTTTTTGAAGTGAAACTTCTTTAGAATCGTTGTGATTTCAACTCGATGAAACGAAAAAATAAGTCCATAGTACCAGGCGCTCAGAGACGGGGGAGAGTTAGCCTTAGTTAGATCTCGCCCACCGCGAGTCAGTGACATTTCTAACTCTGTCTAACTCGTGGGTGTGACCTTCGCGCCGTCTCCCTCTCTCAAATATAAACGAGATTTAAAAATTAGTTTGGCAAAGAAGTTTTACTTCTGACATGTGTTCTTTGTACACACGCACTTTTTTTTAATATATAATGCTCTATAATTCGCGTCATGTAAAAAGAACGCTGGCTGTCAAGTTGCGCAGAGGCGATTTATCGGACAATTTGGTGGTAAGACGCGGGGCGCGGGACGGCAAGGATCGCTCCGCATGCTTTCCGGCTCGCTATTGGTTTGTCAGTTCAAAATACTATCGCGCACACAAAAGTTATTAATTACTAAATGATTTTATATCAAAAATAGAGAAAAAATATTTTTGACCTATATTATTTTATAAAGAGTGAGTTTTATAATAATGCAGTTAATAATTTTAAAAAATATGTTAAATTATTAATTATATTTTTTATAAGTAAATTAAACATTCTACACTAAATCAAACAATTTTTTTTAATTAATATAATTCTATTTAATGACATTCTATCTAATATATATTTCAATGTACCTGGCAATAACCAATACACGTCGCGAGCGAAAGGCTAGTTCAAAAATAAAACAATAGGCTTAGTAATTTCGTATGCGAATGTACCCATGCGCAAAAACACCCCCCACCACTTTCTTCCAGCGTTCTTTTTACGTGACGCGAACTGTACTTTACTATACTCTGTTTTTTTATCTCAGAGACAACTGACATTACGTGGGTTGTCGGCTTTTTGCAATTTTTATTTAATTATGTGCCACTATCGGTAATTAACGTTAGTAAAATCAAGTATTGTTTTTGTAATAAATTATCCTGAAATAATATGTAGATACTTATTAAACGTAACGTATAATTGAGACGTAACGTAACGTATTATTGAGACGTAATAAAACAAAATTGATATTTGACAAATGCATGTGTCAATTCTGTCTTCAAAACAGACTATAGTTATTATATTTATTAGATATTTTTAATTTGTTAATTTTTTTCAAATAAATTCATTGATAAATGTTAAAATAATTTGGTTTTGCTTTAACTGTGGAACTTGTGCAATTTCGACTAACAAAACGTCGAATTTTACCCCTTAACAATTTTTTTGCACTTTTAACTTAAAAAGCCTATATCTACTCCACAGGTAAGCCAGCCCCAAACCCTACAATCGCTCGCGCCGTCCGAAACCTCCTCTGACACGGCAATATCCCTCAAGGGGGTCTCTCACACCCCGCGCGGTCCCTCCCCCGCGCCCCGCTCCCGCTCCCGCACACACATAGTGCAGGGGGTGCCTCAGACCACCGTGTGAACGTAGCGGATGCAGGGGGTGCAACAGACCCCATAATATGAACATAGGGAAATCGTTGATTTTAATGTATGGTGTCAATGTAAGGGTTATTAGTTCATGCAACGAAAATTCGGCCATTATTCGGTATTCGACTACTTTATATTATAAAAAAAAACTGTAGTTAACTTAGTGTCTGTAATGTCAAAATAACAACTTATTTACTGTACATGGAATTATACTGCATGAATATACGGTACTTATAAGAAAAGCACACTTTTTAGGGGTTTTTCCGTTTGTTTGTTCCGAATAATCTCCAAAACGGCTGGACCAATTTGTACAAAACTTTCGGTTACTGATAGCTGTTGTTATAATTAGAAACTTGACTACTTTTAATTTTAGAAAAAAAATCAGGTTCTGCAAAAAAATAATATGTACCTAATTGACAAACGAATAAAGTTCAATTTCAATTAAAATCAACACATACATACACACACACACACACACACACAAAATATACACAAAGTATTAGTGTTTTCTATATCATTATATTCTGCACATACCTTTAATATAATAAGCAATGAATTTAGAAGAAAGAACAAAAATGTGTTCATTTTCTATACTATAAGACTAATTTAGCAGCTTTTTTAAATATAATATCTTCATACACTTGTATATTAAATGTGCTGTTGTAAAGTACTTGGGAAAAATTGCGTCGCTTTAGCTCATATTTGTTTGAACTGCGAATACTTCTCGCTAAGATTTCTTTTCACTATTATAAAAGAGAAACTTTCTTTCTACATTTTATATATTATCTATACTAATATTATAAAGCTGAAGAGTTTGTTTGGTTGAACGCGCTAATCTCAGGAACTACTGGTTCGATTTGAAAAAATATTTTCGTGTTGGATAGCCTGTTTATGGAGGAAGGCTATATTACATCACGCTACAACCAATAGGAGTGGAGCATCAATGAAAAATGTTGCAAAAACTGGAAGGGCGGGTTACCGCGCGATTCAGTAAGAATTTGGTATTTAGAACGTATGCGAAGCCGCGGGAAATGCTAGTACTATATATAATATATGTATATACATATTATGTAGTATTATAACGTTTTCCCATGGGAATGTGATAATTTCCTGCGTTAAATAGTTGCCTATTCACTCACTTGAACTATCCTAACAAAAAAGTAACCGATACTCTTATCTCAACGTGACAGAAGTACAATCAAATTTCTGCATTTCTTTTTTAATTTTGTAAAGACATTTTCTCTTTGAAAGTAAAAGAAATAATGCAAAAGTTAACAAAGAAGAACAGCACATTTAATACTAGTATTTGCACTACGATCTCGTAGTTTTACTTTGTCGATTTTTAAATGTATATTTATTATAATCTTGACATTAAACGTTGATTTGCAAATATTGCAATTGTAATGAAAAAAATTTCAATTAAATTATTCAATTTAATGAAACTTTTAGGCGAAAAATATGATTTTTTTAACACAAAATACTTATGAATTTTTACATTCATATAACTTTTGTTAATATGCACTATAGCAAATTCTAATTAACTTCAGTTCTCGGGGCATAAGCTCAGCTTTGCATTTGTGTGAGTGCAGTGTACGCATAGGCACGACGATACGGTTAGACGTTGCGTGATTGGTTTTTTTTTTATTTATTTATTTTATTCTGAATTAGACCCGTTTAAACCAGTTTTAACTGGTTTTTGATGCGCGGCTATTGGCTTTTAGCTATCACTCACACAAATGCAAAGCTGAGCTTACGCCTCGAGAACTGTAGATCTCTTTACACACAGACTGTTTAATTATTAAATATTTAGTTACATAAGACAATTATTGTTAAAAGTCGGATAGAATCAATATGTTATATTATACTCTGTAAAAAATAATGCAAAAAATCCATTTATTTTAATTATATTTTAAATGAACGTATGCTGACATTTTACACCACCGCTAGTTTATATTACCGTTTAATTCTAAGCCATAAAGGTACTTCTAAACGGGCAATATTTATCTGCAATATGTAGCTATTGCAGCTACTTTGCAAGCAATACCAGCAATTTTGAAGTACTGTCCCGGCCATATCGGTAACCATGTTTGCTATGGCCGATATTGCCGGACTATCGCTGAGCGACCGATTTTCTGCGATATTGCCCGACCAGTCCTATTGTTGTTTCGGTCACTCTCTATTGTTGTGGCAAAGTGTGTCCTTTTTTACGCGACTGAAGTTTGCTCTGAGTGACGTCGTGATTAATTACTATGGTTTGTGCCGGCCAAATATTGCTCGGCAATTGTTGCAATATTTTTTGATAACCCTGCAATTAGTTGCCAATATTGCAGAATAATATTGCCCGTTTAGGAGCACCATAACAAAACAATATATTACCGTTTAAGGTTGTCACTTATCAATGTTGCCATACTTATGGATATTTTACTAAAAATCATATTTAGTTGATATGGCAATATTTACTTCGATTTGATCGAAGCTAATAATGAGTTTTACATCTTTAAAAAAGTTTTATAAAACATAACACATATTTTTTAATTATTTTTTTAAAGTAATGCTTATTTTTATTATTAATAATAATTAGGTTAAGTTAATGTTTGTGATCGTCAACCGTCCATTAAGCAAAGTGCCTTTTGGTGCCTCAGTGATGATAATATTAGAATATTTATTGTATGTACAACATTTACACCTTGTATAGTATTCAAAATAAAAACGATTCTATTTAAAATATCTTTTATTCATCACACCACGTTGTTCAATTTACGGATATTAATATAGTCCAGCCAAAGTCATTGGGTTGGACCCAATGACTTTTAAACATGTCTACATCTGTTTCAATATTTAAAAAGAAACCTTCATACTAATATATTACTAAGGCCGAAATTAGGCCTACTATATAGATAAAATTCAAAGCCAGTCGCAACTACAAATATTTTTCTTGTTTTACTGTTGTCAACTATTATAATTGAAATTACGAACTTCTAAATTTCTTTAGCGATATTATTCAATATTTATTTTTTTCTTTTTCTCTTCAGTAAGTTGATTAAAAGAAAAAAATAGGTTTTGTTTTAATGTATTTTGAAATTTAATAACTTTTTTGTAATAATTTTTCATATGATGACATTGTAAATCGTAACTTCAGAGTTATTTTCATATATTTCAATGTTTACACTTGCGTAGTGTAAGGCGGGTAATGCTTCCCGCACACACGTTGAGCCTCTACGGAGAGACGCGGCAGTAACTTCCCTGGTACCTCCATCAGGTCCACCACGTAGTTAGCCCTTAGGAGTCCTGCTGGATAGCTCTCTTCTTGTAGGTTTTCAGTCTAAAGAACAATTTTGCAATAAAATCGTCGTAAGCTAAACCTTTAACTTTTTGTAAGTATAAAATTTGAACTAAAAGACGCGTTTTGGATCAGGAAATTTTTGAGGAAATCACTTAATGTAACGAAATAAATATTTATGCTGGGACATAAACACACGCGCCATCTTCTCTCCAAGCATATTACACATAGGTATGTAACTTTAATTATACACTGTCAACATGATTGGAGTACATTCGTGCTCATCACACAAGCGGGACAGGAACCCGCGACCGCTGGTACTTACAAATTAAGCACACCAGACCGATCCAAACATTTCATCAACATTTTACGTAAATCTAAAAGGATATGTGGATTTTAAAATGAAAATCATACAGGATCTAACTCAGGTACAGCCACTTCGCACCACGCGTGTGCACTCGACGCTCTATGCAAGGAACACGGCAACCCCACTCGGTCAGCCAGCACTTTGTAAAGGACTGCTCTCTCTAAAGCTCCGCCGCAGTGAACAAAACCAATACCGATTATACACGATTTTAGTTCTTTCTGAAATGTACCATGGTTATTATACGAACTTGGCTGATATAACGCTATGCCATTAGAATATAATATAACAAAAAATATAGGGCGGTTATAAAAATAACTAATTATATTAAAATGTTATAATTTTATGTGGTTTTCATCTAAGTATATATAAAATACTAGCATTTCCCACGGCTTCGCACGCGTTCTAAAGACCGGAAACCAAATTTTTCTGAGTCGCGCGGTATGGTACCTCGCAGAACTAATGAGCGTCATTCCCGTTTTTGCAACATTTTTCATTGAGGCTCCGTTCCTTTTAGTCGGACTGTAAGGTAATGTAGCTTATAGCCTTCCTTGATAAACGGACTATCCAACACAAAAAATAATTTTTCAATTCGGACCAGTAGTTTCTGAGAATAGCGCGTTCAACCAAACAAACAAACTCTTCAGCTTTATAATATTAATAAACTTTATAATAGATTTCTAAAATATTTCTTACGTAAGTACCATTAAATCGGCCAAATGCAAGTTAACACTGGGCATAGAGCAGTCCCTCTCTTGAGTGAGTCCGCTCATCTGCTGCGCTACGAACTCGCCCAACAGCTGCGCCCTTTGCTTCAGCGAAGACGAGACTTCCTGACATTTGTCTCGGTATCTAGATATTATAAATATAAAAGTTCGTTCTTCTTCAGAAATGGAAAAATCATAATCTTATTATGATTTTTCCTTTAAGAAATGAACTGCTATTCATTTGACTCACTATATATTTGACGACACATTTGATCCTACTTGCTGCATCAGTGGTCGCGGATTCGAGCCCGCTGGGGCATTTATTAGTTGAGTACGAATGTTTGTACTCCAGTTATGGGTTTTATATTTGTAATGTCAATACATATGTATGTATGTATTTAAATTCGATATATGTGTAGTATATCAACTATCTGGTATCCGTAACACAAGCCTCGTAGCTTACCACGGTACCTTACCAACATATTTATACCTATATAAATAACTTAAATGGTTTTATGCAAATCGTTCGAGCCGTTTCTGAAACACGGGAAATAAATTTACATAC
This sequence comes from Boloria selene, assembly GCA_905231865.2. NCBI lineage: Eukaryota > Metazoa > Arthropoda > Insecta > Lepidoptera > Nymphalidae > Boloria > Boloria selene. Next base: position 2,225,886 of record HG993132.1, read on the forward strand.
ATATGTACAAGAATCGCTCTCTTAATATTGTTGTAACAATAAGCGAGCATTACGCCTAGTTAGTTTGCATGTATGCAATGGCAATCCTCGCCGGCCGGACTGACTCGACGCACACCACGACGCCGCCCCACCTCGCGCGTCTACCTATATAAGCGGCCTCACGCGTTGAAACAGCGCAGTCTGTTAGCTGCAACCTTCGCATCCGGCAATTCGGAAAGTTGGTTGACGCTCTCTAGACTCATCCTCGCAGTACATACGTATGTGAGGTATCCGTTTGGGCGCTTCGAATCGAACGCCTCTCGGTCCGCCACCATATTGTATTGTATCTTGTACTGTTAACTCAAGTTTTAAGTTTATACAACAATACTAAAGTATTCTTTATAACGAGTTTGGTTTTCTGCCTGTCTCATCACTACATCTTGTTATAAACTGACGCCCAACGTTAAGGCCCAGAAGAAGGCCAGCCCGAACTGCAATATGAATTTTACGGAGGACCAGTTAAAGAAGTTGCTAGCGGCCATAGGATCACAACAACATGAATCTTTCGCCTCTTGTAAGGCGTCTTTCGACGGCACGAGGGACTTCGAAGTCGTTGAAGCCTTTCTCACTGTATCGACTGTCTTCAAATCAGTGACACAAATGAATGATGAAGAAGCCCTAAAGAGCGTGCCATTAATCCTGAAAGGTAAAGCAGCTATTTGGTGGAATTGTATCAAAGAGACAGTCACTACTTGGAGTGATTTTCAACTCAGGGTACGTAACGCATTTGCTGCCACGAGACCAGCGTATCTGGTATACCAGGACATCGTAGGAATTAAGCAAGATGAAAATGAGCTTACGGAGATATTTGTGTCTAAGAAAAGAGCCCTTTTTGCACAACTGCCAGAACCTGCCCATAGCGAATCTCAACAGCTGGACATGATTTATGGCCAGCTACGTTACAGGATCCGTGCTAAAGTACCTAGGGAATCAATTTCGACTTACGATGCTTTATTGAAAGCAGCAAGAGAAGCGGAACGTCTGCTAACGGAAAAACAGCCTCAGATGTACCAACAAGAAGAGCATAAAGCGAAAATAACCTCTGTGAAAAAGAAACTACGCTGTGGGTACTGCAGACTGTCAGGCCACACTTCAGAAAATTGTCGTAGAAAGGTGAAGGAAAGGAAAGTAGGATGCACCACAACCAGTAATAACATCCCTCTGAACTCTAAGCCGGCGTCAGTTACAGTAGGAACTCAAGCTCCTTCACCCTCCGAACCGAAGTTTTCATGCTACGGATGTGGTAAACCGGGGGTCGTACGATCAAAGTGCTTGACTTGTATGAATAAGTTACGTATTAACCACGAAGTGAGTTTCTTCTGAATAAATGTTAAAACTGACGCTCGCCTTGGTCCCTAACCTAGGCTGCATTAGTCTACTCCCGCGCCCAGTACGTCCATTAAAGAAACAAAGGCAACCACCAAAGCAAAGTCGGCAGATGTGATCGACCTAAGAAATCTGAAGCTTAGAAGACGGTTCTTAGTAGATAACTCGTCTTCGCATCCAATCGCATCCTCGCAGTGCCTATGTATTGGACGTATGCGATTGGTCACTTGAAATCGACCGCCTCTCGGACCGCCACTGTATTGTATTGCACCTTGTTCTGGTAACTCAAGTTTAAGTTTATATAATAAATACTAAAGTTTTCTTTCTAACGAGTTTAATTTTTCTTCCTGTCTCCGAACTTTATCTTGTTACATATAAAATGCTTATATTTTATACCAACAGGTTGCTACAAAATAATATAAATTGCATCTAACTTGATTGTGGCAAGATTGCTAACTGCATTCTCTTATAAAATTTGGATATAACAAAAATTTATATTGCACATAGTAGGTATATGTAGGTACATGCCTTGAAAAGTATGACTTTATCAACTTAAAAAAATCCCGACTTTAAATGATTTTATGTACTTAATAATTACTAACCTCACTTCATAATGTGCATCTTCGATTTCGAAGTAATGTAACGACTTTGCGCTGAAAATATTAAAAAAATTAAATTACTAATAAATAATTAATTAACTTGAATACATTCAAAAAGTTAATAAAATTGAGGTACACTAAAATCCTTAATGTTTCTAACAATAATCTATAATATAATATTAAAGCAGTAATAGCCCAGTTGTAACGAACTCGCCTGGGTAACCGATTCAAGTGGGTTCAAATCCCGGGTCTCGCACCTCTAATATTTTCATATACGAATCGATTCTAACATTTTTTTTTTTATGGTAAAAAGGGGGCAAACGGGCAGGAGGCTCACCTGATGGAAAGTGATCACCTCCGCCCATGGACATCTGCAAGCCAGGCTTGCAGATGCGTTGCCGGCCTTTCAGGAAAGGGAGGGATGGAGGAGGAAGGGAAGTGAGAGGGAGGGGGGAACGAAGGCGGAGGATGAAGGGAAGAGGGAGGGGGAAGGAGAGTGGGCCTCCCGGACTCTCACTCACCGGACGAAACGCGACAGCATAGCTGCCACTTCACGCCGGTCTTCTGTGAGAGAGTGGTACTAATGAACTATACGGGGCGTGCCGGCCCATTCGGTTGCTACCCGAAGGTAACAAGCATGGCACTACCACTTAATATCTATCGATAAAAAAAAAACATCGTTGGGGAACCTGACTTGACAAGTTTCTCGAAAGCCATGAAGTCCTCCAACCCGCACTCGGCAAGCGCGGTGGACTATACAGGAACTACACAGTTAAAAGGGCTATATACAATCTATAATCTTACTAACGGATCGCCAAACCAAATACGCAAGCGTAGCAAATATTTTCGAAGATTTGGGTCATCCGGAAAGGTAGGAAATTGTATGCGACTCGATTGAGACACAGCGAGCTTAGACTCTGAGCGATAATCTGTAAGTATTATTATCAAATACTAAATTACTAGATAAATCAATCAAAATATGCAAGAAAAGTGCCAAAATGTGTCAGATATGCGACTTTAAATTATAATTACAAATATTTAATTATTTTTCCAATAGCAGAAATAAAAATCCTACTGAATTTAATAATATTATCACAAATATTCAGTAAAATATAGTATAAGAGTAAAGATACTCACACGGGGATCTTATATCTATGCTGGAGGTGACATCATGTGGCTGATGGAACATACATATGAAGACAGGGTCGAGGTAAGGTGGAGATGCTTTCGATAGGTTTTGGATTGTGGGAAACGAACGGCCAAGACGTTTTTGTACATAAAAGCCTTCCTGCGTAAACAAATGTAAGTATTTAATCATTAATGTTACCATTAAACATTAGGTTATAAATTTGATGTTATCTTTACTGATTAGGTGATGGAGTGCCTAGAATATATGGCTGTAACCTGAGATCCTGTCTTCGAGTAATGGGTTATTTCAAGTTTAATTATTGAGTTCCTCTATTGTCAGTAACAGCCCGGTGGTGGGGAAGTGTTACTTTACCCCTGTGCCTCGAAGAGCACGTAAAGCTGTCAGTTTATCGCCTGATTTTTCACCGGTCATATCGAAATTATCATTTCATCAAAATAGAGTGTAAAAGACAGAATGTGCACAGTGGAGCACTGATGTTTACACGTTTGTTCACTATAATATTTTGTGCACAGTTGGCTAGTATCATTGAGATTGACTCTTGACGATTGAAGATTGAGTTTGATTGAGTCGAGAGAACATCTGGTTATAAAAGACAACTAGTTTATATAATAGTTATTCTTTGCTAAATTTAACTTTATTATGTGAATAAAAATAAACAAAAACCACCTGTGTAAAATCATTAATATCCAAACGGCCAGTGTACGCCAACTTTGCAGAAGGATGATGACGAAATATCGCTTCTAATGCAGGTTCCCAAGCCCCTACCGCATATCTTGCTTGCTTATTTTCTACCATACTGTAAATCAAATATTTATCTTTAATTCTAGACTAAATGTCACACGCAATCATAATTTTTATTAAGAAATTATTATGTCTATGTGGTAAGGTGTACATTCAATATTTACATCATCAAGACCAACGGTAAAGGGTTCTATTGGAATTTTACTAGTGATGCTTCACTAGTTCAAACTCTTTCTCGCACCTCTGATTTTTCATGTGCGAATCATTTCACTCAGGATAACCGCTTATCTTACGGTTAACACGTTCACTGCGGCTGTTATTTTTCTATACTTTCCATTCATGCGGTACAAGGTCTATAAACCTGGTAATAAAACTTCCATTGTTGCGGTACAAGGCTTATAGACCCTGTAACATTTAAGAAACTTAAATCCTTTTTTTGGCTTCATGTCAAAATATATTTGATTTTTTTGCTTTGAATATTAATAATAATGAACTAATTGACATACACCTGAAGCCGTTTGTAAATAACTTGTTTAGTTTAAAAATTATAGCTATTTTTAAAATACAGGGTCTATGCACCCTGTACCGCACTGAATATGGGAAGTCTGGTGCGTATTTTAGGGATGTGAAATAAAAATATCGAGTCTTAATTAAGTTTTAATATAATGACAAAAAGAAAAAAACAAGCATGATTTAATGTTTTTCAATAAAGCATGGATAACAAAAGTTTCTTTTAGATTGAACACATTCCGGTAATTTTTTTTTACTTTTTGTTAGCTTAGCAGCTTTTTCGGTAAAAGGTTCGGAGTTTTTCGTAGCATCCAATTCCTCTTCTTAACACCTTTTATTAAATTGTGTTTCTTAATTTTTCGCGCGGGTTTTCAGAAAGATAAATTTATCAATTAATTTTTTATTTATAGGTGTATATGTGTGCGTGGATTGGATGTGGATGTGTATGTGTGCATACGTTTTCGTCTGCGTTGAAATTACCTGTATCATTGTCAAAGTCCTTTTTTGTAAAAGAATAAAATATATAGTAATGAAGACTCACCTGTCTTTGATCAATCAATCTATGATTAGATTTAATATTAACCGCGTTACTGTCCTCACAAAAGCCGTGGATTATTTTTCTTCGGCACCTTTTTGTTAGTCCTATGTCGATGCCTGCGTTTCTCGCGAATGCAAGCCAACACTAGCCGCGCGAAGCTAGCGTGGGGTGCGGTACCAGGTGCGCGAGGTACAAGGTGCTTTGACCTGGTTTCGCACTGTGATGATATTTTATTTCTTCTGTGCGGTACCAGGTTTATAAGCCCGGTATTAAGGTAGGTATACCATTGGGTTAGATATATATTCATCTCTTTCCTACACCGAACCAAATTGAAGTTATGCCTTCCGCACGACAGGGAAGTCTACACTTTTCTTAGCCGCACTGTACGCGAGACGTAATACAAGGTGTTTAGACCTGGTAACGCAGTGAACGTGTTAAGAAAAACATCGTAGTGGAATTCGGCCTGAACCCTTTCGTATTTGAGGGAGATTCGTGTTCAGCAGTGGGACGTTAAGAACTACATTCATACCTAAGTAGGTACAAACTAGTAAAGTATTATGTGATCTGTGGTACAACTATAATTTCAAATCTTTTATATTTTGTATCACGTAACAATGTCAAGCAACTCACTATTGAATTGTTCCCAAGTCCAGATATACGTCAGCTCCTTCATAAGTGACACTGGCAGAGACGAGCGTACACAGAGCGGTGCGCAAACCCACGTGCTCCACGCGCAAGTTGCTTGAAACTACCTTACAATTATTGAACGACTATTTTGAATATTATTCTTCAACTAGCGACTCGCCCTCGCTTCGCTTGGGCTTTTTCCTAGATTTAGCACAGGCAAAGCCGCGGGATCCGCTAGTTATGCATATAAACCTTCCTCTTGAATCACTCTATCTATTGAAAAAACCGCATCAAAATCCGTTGCGTAGTTTTAAAGATTTAAGCGTACAAAGGAATATAGGGACAGAGAAAGCGACTTTGTTTTATACTATGTAGTGATCTTTGATGTATATAATCTAAGGTAGTGATACAAAAATACTCGCATGTAGAATCACGTAGGGAAAGACGAGGTAAATACAAGTCCAAGTTTCCATGGTCATTGACCGAAATTTTTATAATGTAAAATGGGAACATTTACCACGTCTGACACTTGTTGAAGTTATTGATATTTTGGTACTGTTACAAACGTAATCTTACCGTCAAAATTAGCTAGGTCAAACGGACAAACAGCTAAAATTTTTATATAAGCTAGTATTATGTGATCTGTGATATAAGTAAGTTTATAATTTTTCTAAAAATTTGTACCGCACATCTATACTTCCATATTTATGCATATTTTAGTAAAATGTTACTCCTATAATAGGCACTTCAATTTTATTTATGTGTATAGACTAGATATGAATATCACTGTTAATTCTAAAATCTCTCGTATATATTAGGTACTTAAGTACAAACGAACAGTTTTATTACCTTTTCACCTTGTTTTGACGTGAACAATTCTTTTGCAATTTCTTCTGTCATTAGACCACTTAGAACAGTGCATGTCATTATTTTAAGCTTAACATCAATCCGCTGAAATATATTTTACAAAAGTTATTGTGTTTTATTATACTATAAGCATAGGTAAAGGATAAGTTAATCGAAAAATTAATATAAAAATACAGTTTCCTTAGAAGAATATTGCTCCAAAGTCGAAACAATACATACTTAGAAGCCAGGTAATATGAATTAGGAAATCAGGGGAGTCCCGATATAGAGATTGCTTTTATCGATTCTTAATCATCAATGATCGACGCGACATCGAAATTATTCATCGAATATATCTATATCGAATCAAACAGACCATTGCAATCTATATAAAGTAAATCAGAAAATTGAAAAAAAAACTCATTTTGGCACAATAAAAATAAAAAGCCATAACATCTTTTATTTCTCCATTTAATTAATACAATGGATAATAATTTAATCAATAATTTCCGGTATCTCAGTGTTATTCTTAAAAATACATAAAGATGTGAACGCTATAAGTGATTTGTGTCGTGGCGTGTCAGTGCAAAACCAGTTTAGAACAACAACTTGACCTTCGGACGTAATCGAACAACTTCATTCACGTTTAAACATATCTCGTTCATATTCAACGCACTTGTTATTAACATCGATAGCTCAGCCGTGACTCTGCGAGATTTTCCTAGCGTAGTGCGCGAAACATAGGTTCGATCCCCTCTTGAACAAGTATATATAATATCATTATTTTGTTTTTTATTTTTACATTATGTCTCTTCAACGTACACCCCCATCTGGACTAAAGTCTTCATCGCCGCTGCAGCCATGTATATCAGAACCTAATTTAAATAAAAAACAAGACCATGATTCTGGTTCTGCGGATACTCGCGATAACATTACTTTACGCTACAAACGTTCACACTCGGATATGCAATTACTAACTTTCATGGATGAACTTAGAGATATGTTCTCCTCATTTAAAGATGAGCAAAATAAGAAAATTGAAAAAATATATGAAACAGTCTATGAAATCAAAAACCAAAATAATGAAATTCGTGCTTCTGTGGATTTTTTATCAGAAAAATATGACACTATTAATAACCTAATTACTAAACTCCAAACTGAGCATACCAGCTCTTTAACCTATATCCATACGTTGGAGGAGAGATTAGACAACCTGGAGCGCCTGTCCAGATCCACTTGCTTGGAAATTAAAAATATTCCTGCCGTTAGTTCTGAGACTAAAGAGAGCCTCTTAAATACCGTCATTTCTACTGGGAAGAACTTGAATGTTCCTATAGCTCCTAATGATGTAAAGGACGTGTTTCGTATTGGATCGAAGGACTCTGTAAATAAAACTGTAATAGTTGAATTAAATAGTGTTATTATGAAACAGAAAATTATAAAGATGTACCGAAGAGCCAACAAAGAAAATAATAGATTAACAACTGATAAGTTAAAACTTGTTGGCCCCTCAAAACCCATATTTATAACGGAAAACCTATCGAATAAAATGAAAAGGCTTTACTTTCTTTCCCGTGACTTTGCCAAGTCTAACGAATACAAATTCTGCTGGATCTCAAATGGCAAAATATTTATTCGTAAAAGAGATGGTGACCAACTAGTACATATTAAAAATGAAACTGATTTGTCAAAGTTGCTTAAGGAACAAAAAGCATGACTAGTTCTCGACATATTATGTACTTTATATTCAGTTCTAGGGTCAATTCTATATTTCATATTTTTAATTAATCTCAGATATTGTTTAATTAGACATTTAAATAGTTTCAGATGCAAGTTTTATTTAATAAAATACACATACACACATACACACACACATACACACTATCATTACTCACCTCTCTCTCATTCACTCATGTTCTTAATACTAAATTATAATTTCTTAATTATTGTGGCTTCTATCTTTCTTTTCGCCGCTCGTATTATATGGTGGTATCCCACGTTGAATAGATTTAATATCTTTAAACTTATAGAATTCTTGTTACATTTCACCTTAACGCTATGACTAACAATTGTATAAATAAACTAAATCGCGATATCGAAGAAATCTCTAACTCAGAATCATTTATTTTGTCCCCTGAAGACTGCTTGTACCGACTGAATAATTTAACTAAATCACTTAAAGTTTTTCACGTCAATATAAGAAGCATTAATTGCAATTTTAGTAATCTTTTAGTTTTATTACATCGGATTAATTTTCTTGTGGACGTTATTATTCTATCAGAATGTTGGCTTAGTAAAACAAATGATATCCCTATAATAAAAAGTTTTTTATCATAGAAATCGAAATTCACTAACCAAAATGATGGGATTGTTGTGTACGGGTGAATATTTCATTTCATGCATATTTTACATTTTTTTTTGACGAATCAAATATTAAGCCTGATGGTGTTGTTTATTATTTTTTTGTACAATATATAATGAAAATAAACTAAATATGAAGGAGGTACAGTAATGTGACGTTTAGTATTGAAGATATAGGGCTTTGTTTTTTTTAATAAACGGTAATGAGATTAGCACGAACGGTAATTGATATTTAGCTAATGGTAATGAGATTTATTCAAATGGTGATTAGAAATATATTAAAAAGTATAACATCAGAGTACTTTAATCAGCATTTTATTCGTTAACAATCAAATATGATTTGTAATAAGTAACAAAGAGGAAACATAATTAGTATAAATAATCAAACGCGTATAATATAAACAATCATAAAAAAGGAATTTAAGGAGTCAACTCAAAGTAAATAATAGAAATTGTCAATTTTTATTTGTAACAATAAACACTAATCGATTTATAATTTTCATGTACCACTGCAACTTGGTGTGTTAGCACTTTTACTCGCCGTTACGTCAAGACAGAGCAAAAGTTTTCTTTGGTAATATTCATTACTGTTCCTGTGACATGTTTAGAATACATTTCTCCCCTACCACTGTGAAAGCTGCTCTTAAAATGCGAGTAACTCACCAATGCCCTCTACCACTAAAACTTGCCAGTATTGCTCTCTACTGGCTCGCGACTCATATCGAACTTGATCGCTAAATGTCCCAGTCGCAGATCTGTTCAAAGCCAGCCCCTTTCCTAAATTCCGATGATCTTGGCGACCTCGGGATCGATATTTAAGTGAAGTCCATCGCTTCTGTTTAAGTGTGTCGTGTTGGCATGGAGTCCATGGAGACCTGATGAAACGCTCTACCGCTGGCCGCTCGTTTGTTTGTACCCAGATCTATCCCCCATGCCAGCAAAATACACAGTTTGAATGGTGCAGATATACACATACTGAATATTTTTATTTAACCCGAGTCCGCCGAAATCTCAGAATTCCTTTTTTCCCCCTTTTTGACACACTATGGTTGCAACAAACGTTAGAAAAATTTGCACAGCGGCCACCCCTTCCGCGTTTAATGTGGACTTTTGCAACAAAAAGGCACTCCATTCCAACCTCAATGCTGTCCATCACTATCTTGAAACAGATAAGCCGGTCTTACTTTTTTTAATGGAGACAGATATTGTCCTGCCGATACATCTTGCTTAAAATATCCTTGTTACAGCTTGGAACATGTCTTTCTGCCAAAAGTTGGGATTTGTACGTTCGTCAGGGAAGATATCACTCTGTTGTCGCCACCCCGTCCTGACCTGTCAATTTTATGGTCACGTATAAAATATGGGGGACATACTCCAATATAGACGTGTATCTCATAGTGGAAACGCCGAAATAGACCGACCCTTCGGACATCCAAGAAGGGTCAGATTTCCTATTCCAGCTATATCCCTGCGTGGAAGTTGTGATCCTCGGAGATTTAATGCCATGTCCAGTTTACACGTCATTTGGAACAGAAAGCCAGATTGGCTTCCAAAACAATAGTAATGCTTAACGAAGCGAAACAATATTTCAGTTCCTGTTCTTTATAAATCACAGGTTCACCCTCTCATGGAATAGTGTTATGATCTCTGGGCTGGCACTCCTCAATACCAACTTCTTCCATGTGACAAGCCGTTCATATTGTCGATGATCCCATACTAACATACGACTTAGAACCCTTAAGCTTTCGGATAGATGTTGCTCTCTATGTGTATTCTTTCGTCTGTATAATGGAATGTTCTGACGAACTTTTTGATGTGATGCCACCGTCGCGTTTCTGTCACCGCTCTTTTCCCCGTCGGGTTGATGTAATCCTTATATATTACATGCCTGGCATCCCAAAAATGAACATGCATCTCGCTCCTTTCTGCCCGCACATGCAAAATGTGCAATGATCTTCCTCCTGGGGTTTTCTCTGAGCGCTATTATGTGGGGCACTCTCAACTCCTGTTATGTTGCAGGTGTCTTTTTTAAAAACAATTAAAGTATGTGGGGGTCAAACAGACAAATAGAACTAAAATAAAAGCTTACTAATCTAATTTCCGAAAATGCGTCACTTAACATTAATTGTAAGTATAATTGTTAATTTATATGGTTAAGGTTTCATCAAATCTTAACATTAAACTCATTACCGTTACTTTCTTCTAATCACCATTCGACTATAAACGAATGGTAAATAATGGTAATTAGAAGTTTGGTAATTAGATTCATCAATATATGCGGTTAAATATAGTTTTTTTAAAGAGTCATGGATTTATGCAGTCTATTGTTTAAAAGATATCCTATTGTTGGTTACATCTAGCTAAAATTAAATAAAAAATAACCGATATATTACCTTTTATAATCGAAACGGTATGTAGAAATATTCCAAACCACACCAAATTTTAACCGGAGAATCTTATGTCACTTTGCCGGTAACAATCTTTCATGTGTGTATCCTGCTCTATTGCAGAGTGTCGACTGATGCCGAACGTTTTGTGAGAATGAAGGTACATAGTAATGCGAAAGTATTAAAATATCGACGCAAACATGTCGCTGAATGGTAATTATGAAGAAGTGTAAGGACATTTTTTAAAGTAGTAAAAAGTTGTTTAAAACTGTTCTTTCATGAATAATAAAATAATAAAACATAGATTATTTAGTCTTTTATCATAAATATATATGATAACTTATTCTTTAAGGACAGTTTTTTAGTAAAATATTTTGATTAGGTCAAATCTGGAAAAAGGACACAAATGGTAATTAGATTTTACGACTTTGTTAATTTTTTTTACCTATACCTAATAATAATATACATATTCAACGAGTTGCGTCCATTAGAACCCGTAGCTTATTAAAAATAAATATTATCATCTTCAAAATATTTTAACGTTTTATACATTCTTTATGGCCAGAACTGTAATATGCACCAAATGAAATATTCACCCGTACATTAAGGATAATCTTGATTGTACGGTTATTGAACCAAATTTTTCTGAAGCTAACTGCTTGTTGCTAAAATTCTCATTTGATCTTACAATAATAGCTTTATATCGTTCCCCTTCGTATCTTACCATTGATCCCTTCATTGACAGCCTGGATGTTATCTTGACCTCTATTAAAGATAGCAATACTATAGCCATTATAGGTGATATCAATATTAACATTGCAACGCAGTCAAATATGCATCAATATGCGAATGAATATCTAAATCTGGTCGCTTCACATGGCTTACTACCCGCTCATTTTCTTCCTACACGAAACAACAGTTGCCTCGATCACGTTATCGTAAAAAGTAACAAAGATAATATTTCCATTGTCTTGGATTCTCTAGTGACAGATCATTCTCCAGTTTTATTTTGCTGCGATATCGGAATAATTCCTCCAAGATATAAAAGAACCTCTATAAAAATTGATATCGCTGCTGTTACATCTACGCTTGAAAATATAGATTTTTCAAACGTTTTTATATCCAGAAATGCTGAAGAAGTCACTGAATCATTAGTAACAATGGTTTCGTCTATTGTTGCTTCCCATACAAATACTGTTTTAATTTCAAGTCGAAAAAGAATAATTAAGCCCTGGATCACCTCCGGCCTACTGCGATGTATACGACGTCGCGACAAACTTTTTAAGAAATATAGAAAAAACCCAGAAAATAATATAAATAAAATATCATACATTAGATACAGAAATTTCTGCAATAATTTATTGAAGAAAGTCAAATCCACTTACGAGCGTAACGAATTTTTAAAAGCCAAAAATAATTTAAAGAAAACCTGGCAACTAATCAAAGAATTTGCTAATATAAATAATAAATCACAGTCTTCTCATGAATTACTTGCAATTTGCAGTGATCCTATTTCTTCACTAAATCATGTAAATAATTATTTCTCGAATGTGGGTAGAAATTTAGCCTTAAGGGTTTCCCAAGCCACAACCCCAAACCCATTTGCACCTTCGGAAAATTCAAATTCTATGGTAATGTTTTATGTTGATGAAGCAGAAGTAAATACTATTATTTCAGGTCTTAAACTAAATTCTGCCGTTGGTTGGGACGGTATCCCTACTTCTGTTGTTAAAGCTGCAAAACATGTTCTGACTCCTCTATTAACAAAGGTTTTTAATCTATGTTTATCAGCTGGTACTTTTCCTCGTGTTTTTAAAAAGGCAATAGTACATCCAATTTATAAACATGGTTCTAAACAGAGAGTTTTAACAGTTTTCTCCAAGATCTTTGAAAAAATAGTGAACAAAAGATTGGTTACGTTTTTTAACAAAAATAACATTCTAGCCGATAACCAATATGGCTTTAGAACAGGAAAATCGACTGAAGATGCTGCTATTACCCTAAGCGATTACATTATTCAAAATGTTGATAGGAAATATAAAACTATTGGTATTTTTTTGGATATCTCTAAGGCTTTTGACTCAGTGTCAATTCCCAATATTTTAAATAAACTAAATAGGGTGGGAGTTCGAGGCCTGGCACTGGATATTTTTGACAGCTATCTAAGTGAACGTTTCCAGATGGTTAAAGTCGATGAATTTGTTAGTTGTGAGGCTAACTTAACTTACGGTGTACCCCAGGGAAGTGTAATCGGCCCTACTCTCTTTCTCTTATATATTAACGATCTTTGTAATCTCAATATTCCTAATTGTAAAATCATTACTTATGCAGATGATACTGCTTTACTAGTTTTTGGCGATTCGTGGGAGAGCACTCGAAGGCACGCTGAATCTGCACTAACCATAGTAATGAATTGGTTTAAACATAATTTATTAACTGTAAATGTCGAAAAAACAAAATTTATAACTTTTTCAGCTAAGTCATCGCTCGTGCCCGATTCATCATTTAACATAGTTGCCCACACATGTTCCCCAAATTCAAACGTTTGCAACTGCATCCCTCTTGTACACACTATATACTTCACACTAACACACACACACACACACACACACACACACACACACACACACACACACACACACACACACACACACACACACACACACACACACACACACACACACACACACACACACACACACACACACACACACACACACACACACACACACACACACACACACACACACACACACACACACACACACACACACACACACACACACACACACACACACACACACACACACACCCACACACACACACACACACACACACACACACACACACACACACACACACACACACACACACACACACACACACACACACACACACACACACACACACACACACACACACACACACACACACACACACACACACACACACACACACACACACACACACACACACACACACACACACACACACACACACACACACACACACACACACACACACACACACACACACACACACACACACACACACACACACACACACACACACACACACACACACACACACACACATACCTTGCACACTTGCATCAAAAATTAAATTGAAAAGAAAATATAATATATAAACTTATTTGTATTGTTTCTATTATTCACTCAAAAATTGTTTGTTTTTGTTTGTTTTTTTTTTTCTCTTCAATGTTTTTATTTTTTTGGTTTGATGGATGTACATATTTGTTTTTTTTTGTTACTTTGCTGGTGGAGGGCGTTGGTAATTGCGACACAGTTTTTAACTTCTGCAATTATCATCGTTATATATGTTTTTGTGTTATATGTACTGAAATAAATAAACATTTTATTATTATTATTATATTTATTATTTTACCTGTAAAATGTTCAAAAGCTCCTGCATAAAGTCGGCATTGAGCATGGCTTTAGTGCTAACGTGGTAGCTTTGCAGGTTGATATAGCATTGTACCGCGAGGCGCTGGGCTTCTATTGGAGTATCTTTGACTGTTGAAAGTTAAGACATATTTAACAATATTTAGATAAAAGTCTATTATTCGTTTATGGTATAAAGTGAACGTCCTTAGATTTTCGAATTTCGTTCACTAAATAATTGTGTAGTAGTGACAGTGTACGTAATATTAATTTGAAGCAGGTACCTATAAATAGAGTTTATCTCCAATTTAACTTTGCTTATCGTTTAATAATAACACTAGCATAGGTTTCTCAACGTCCTGACTGTCTTCACTTCTACAAAGGTAGTGCAAATCGGTAAAAGCTTGGTAAAAAAATCCGAAAAGATTTAATTTAAATCATGTCAAATAAGTATTCGCACAAACCTAAGAAAGTATTATGAACTGTAATGTGAATTATAGTCCATAAGCCAATTGATTCCAAGTTTGTTAAGTATTTATTATATCGATATTAAAATTTTAAGAATCTTCTTATATTAAATCAACAAATACTACTTATGATTTCTCGACTCGATATACTAACATTTTTTATTAATATTCCGTAAAGACGCAAACGTTTTCGGCTCTATTACACTGAAAGCTGCTTTAGGGATAATTCGACAAAGTTCTGCCAAAGCTCTAAGCGCGTTCATACGGATATAGAACCAAACTGCGGCATCGTCGCTTAGTATTGCTAAAAAAGTGATATTTATTTAGAAATTAGTAGGTGCCTTTAATAATTAGAACTTCTGATTCACTACATAGTATAAAAAAAAGTCGTCCACTGTTTGTCTGTCCCTATGTACGCGTAGATCATATAAACTACTCAACGGATTTTGATGCGTTTTTTTAATAGATAGAGTTATTCAAGAGGAAGGTTTTAGTATATAATTTATCAAGTTTATGTATATACATGTATGTATACATATACATTTACTACAGGAACTCCCGCCCGCGCTCGCACTAAATCTAGGGATGAGCTCGAGCGAAGCAAGGACGATTCGCTAGTAGGTACAGTATAATATAGAAAATTTTAAATAAGTAATTAATATTCGATTCCAAAACAGAGCAAGTAGGTTGTGTGCACGTATTATAGTATACAGAAGAAAATGTCAAATATTCCAGTAAATCTATGTACCTAAGTATTTGTAACTAAATCAGATTTGAATCTATACTAATATTATAAAGCTTGAGTTTTTTTGTTTGGCTGAAGACGCTTATCTCAGGAACTACTGGTACGATTTGAAAAATTCTTTTTGTGTTGAATAGTCCGTTTATCGAGAAAGGCTATAGGCTACATTACATCACGTTACAACCAATAGGAGCGGAGCATTAATGAAAAATGTTGCACAAACGGGAAGGTCGTTAGTTCTGCGAAATACCATAATGCGCAACTCAGAAAGAATTTGGTTTCCGGACTTTAGAACGCGTGCGAAGCCGCGGGAAATCTAGTATTTATATATGTATACCACAAAGTGCTTCAATGATATTGGTATCAGACATGCGCACGGCGGCCGGAAGGAGCTTCGTCATGTTCGCAACCCCCATCGCGGCATCCGCTAAAAGCTCCACGTTGGAACTGAGCAATTGGTGGCAGAACACCAGATCGATGCCAGTTTGGTACAGAGCCTGTATTAATAATGAACATAGTATTAGAAAATTAGTACCTACCTAATGATTAAAATATTTTAATTTATACTGAGGTTTTCTCTTGAATTGACAAGATATTAACTAACTTATTTATTTAATTATTATCATTAAATCAAGAGCAATATTATGGGAAATTGTGTTAATTTTTTTTTATTTTATACAAATTTATTGGATTTTGATAGTTCATAAGGCTGTTAATATTTTTCCTTTTTTTTGAGACTATTATAGCATTTTAATACATTGTTTTTATATTTACTTATTTAATGGTTATGTAATTTTAAAAATGTATTAAATAAACTATCAAAAGTCTAAAATAACTAACATCTCTGCCATTCGAAGTGAAAGACATCTTAGTGAGTACTTTCAAACAGTGCGGTTTCATAGCCGGGAGAGCCATTTCCAGATACGCTAGCAGTCGCAAGATACAGCCAGATTGGTAGAGATGGGCCGCGTTCTCTTCTGTTTCCGCGTAATTCCGCAACACTCCAAGTACTTCAGCATGAACGTCCCGAAATTCGTAAGACTTAAAGTCAAAAAATAGTTGTTATAAATAATAGTTTTCAAATCGTCTTTAATATTTAAATTTTTATTTTGGTTCTAGTCAAAACGACAAATCAAAGTCGCGTAAGAAGCTTTAAATATATTTTATTATAACTAATTATTAAGTAAATATTACTTTTTCTAAATCAATGATTAGGTAATATAGGTAGATATCCCACCTCTAAAATATCACATAGATCCAAAACTCCAGTGGACGCTCGGAACGTTTTCTGCACATTTTGGTCCTTATATCTACATATCAGCTGGTCAACAGTCTTTAAAGCCGTGTGTTGTATCGCAAGATATTTGCTGTACATGAGTGCTAGTAAAGATGACCAACTAAATTGTTGACTTTTTGTAACTTCTGTCGCACAAACTGGATCATCCAATAGATTACTCAATGTCTGTAAAATACTTAGAAATCTCAATAATTAGGTACGTAAGTATATTTTTTAGAAATATTTTCCCAAGTGGTAGTGCCATGCTTGTTACTTTCGGGTAGCAGCGGGTTCGAATGGGCCGGCATGCCCCGTATAGTACCACTCTCTCACAGAAGACCGGCGTGAAGTGGCAGCTATGCTGTCGCGTTTCATCCGGTAAGTGAGAGTCCGGGAGGCCCACTCCCCTTCCCTCCTCCCTCTCCACTCCGTCTTCGCTCCCTCCTGCATCTTTCCTCCCTCTTCCCTCCCTCCTCCCTCCCTCCCTTTCCTGAAAGGCCGGCAACGCATCTGCAAGGCTTGCAGATGTCCATGGGCGTAATCACTTCCCATCAGGTGAGCCTCCTGCCCTTTTGCTCCCTTTGTACCATAAAAAAAAGAATTATAGCATTTTGTGGTAAGTAGCTAACAGAAGATCATTTAACTACTTAGAGGTATATAGGTAGGTACTTCATTATTAAAGTAAACAAATAATAAGTGTATATAATAAATAAAACTATGTATAACTAGTATTCATTTTGTAAGAATTTGATATAAATTTACATAGTATTACAATTAATACATACCTAAACGAATTAATCTTTTTTTTATTAGTTAGAGAAATCATGGAGAAGTATTAGTATAAAGTAACTAAATAGACACAAAGTCACGAAAACCTGCAAGCAATTCTTCTGAATGTCTGGATCAAGGCTATTCTTCATCCGCGAACATAAACTGTTAAGAATATTCGCAGATACTAATTGTTCACAGCCCAGAGGCTCTTTTGTGAGTTCAGACAAAACTAATGACGCAAATTCCAACACGAAAACGTCTTCGACCTAAGAAATAAAAAATATTTTATGATGAATCCACATACCTAGGTAACTACTCGGATATATAAAATATATAAGAATTACAATAAAAATAATTATTTGATTTGTTTTGGTTAAAATGAAGACGTAGAGATAGTTGGTTTTGGCAAATTGTGCAAATTAGCACATCTATTTCTTCATTTATTTGAGATTTGTCGCCGAAACTGATCATCACTCAGACAATAGGTCTTTATTACATTGTTGATTATTTCAACTCTTTGTAAAAGTAAGATTTTGAAAAAAAATGATTTGTTAGATTAGAATAAAATATAATATTTTTGAATTATCATGACTTACTTTCACTAGCATAAAAGCTATTTTCCTCAAGTTCTGTGGATCCACCAACACTTGCTCTGGTCCTCGAGGCAACTGGCAAAGCTGCGCCAAAGCTTTTAAAGCGAAACGCCTTATATTCACCTCAGGATGCTCTATGTGTGGCAAAATATACTTTATTGCATCCAAATTGAAAAGGACGTGGCGATTTTGAATATCTTGTGCCGCAAATTTCGTTATAGCCCTTAATGTCTGAAATATAAATAAAGTTTTACTTATCAGAAATCAGAATAATCTAATTGCTGTATAAAAGAGCATTGATGTCTTCGGAGGAAGTGGTCTAATAACATCTATACATATCCGTAAAGCGAAATAGGCTTACATATTATAAGCACTCTGTCTTACTTTTGCCATTAAGCTAACCGCAAAACCATGAAAATTATAGTAACTAATTCTATTGATTACAAAATTAAAACAACATCGTTTACTTGACATAATATCTCAGGTTCAGCAGATTCCAGAAGAAGAATTGAGGTATGCGCACTTTCTGGTGTTATATTATAGGGATGGAAAGTAAAGTCCTTTTTCTCGGCCGATCTGTTCTCTCTCTCCTTTTGTAACGGTTTTGCCATTTTATTCAAAAAATATTAAGTTAAGATCTACAATCAAGTCAAGTGCTGAAAACATTGAATAGTATAATATTACTTTTCTCTATGCATTGAATTTTATTTTGAATACTATTTGACATTAATTTTTTTGGCTAATGTTTGTTTTAAAACTCATTTACCACTGGCCGCTACACTTTTTCTTTCTATTTGTTGTCAGATAAAATGAATTATTTATATTTCAATACTGTCTTTACTGATTAATCGTTTTATAATTTTGAATTTAAATATACTAACTTTATGCGCAAAAGAAATATATTTATACGTCTCGTAGGTGCACTAGCTCGGAAATTTAGGGTTTTTCAAGAAACATGGTTATTTCCTTGGTGGGAAAGTAGACGATTGACGGCAATACCACTTTGGGTCCTCGATATATTTGTACTGGTTCTAAAATTGTGTTCCACTTGCGCTATGGCTATCGTTAAAGTATTATTACCACGGACTATAAAGAATTTGTATGGAGAAACAGTACTGGTCAGTCATTCATTTTCTATTATATTGGATTGTACATATACTACCTGAATTCGACACTTTTTAGTGTCCTCTTGCTGCATGTTTTCCTTCACCGAAGGACAAGTTACAAATTATTCCCACATAAAAATATCAGTGGTGCGAGGGATTAGAATCTGTTTCACTCAGTTGCAAGCGAGCACGTCACCACTGGATTACCACTGCGTTTAAATGCGTACCTAATACTATTTCAATAACTATTAGTTAACCAGATATTATGTTTTAATTATTTACAGGTAACTGGAGCAGGTTCTGGTATAGGACGTGAGCTTGCAGTACAATTTGCTGAACTAGGTGCAACTGTTGTTTGCTGGGACATAGACACTAAAAGAAACAATGCTGTTGTTGATGAAATAAGAAAAAAAGATGGAGATGTAAGCACTAAGCAATGAGAACAAAAAATGTTCACCACGCTATACTAATCAATTAAGTAGTTTTGGAAATATCTATTAAGTGCTTACCTACCCAATTGTAATATTTCGTTAAAACGCAGCGCGACACTTTACCTTTGTCGTTAATATCGAGCAAAACTATAAGAAAATCTTTTCAATGCAGTTTTTTTTAATTATAAATTTTGATCTTTCAGTGCTTTGGTTTCACGGTAGATGTAACAGTATTAGAACAGGTGCTAACAGCAGCGGCGAAAATGCGGCGTTTGACAGACGTGTCCATTGTTGTAAGCAATGCTGGCACATTGACTTATGCACCGTTTATTCATTTACGATCGGATGCAATCACCAAAATGATTGAGACCAATTTATTGGCGCACTTTTGGGTAAAGCCTTCTGTCAATTAATCTTAGAAAATCTACTTCAAATGTTTCGAGGTCGTAGAGAAATAGCTACCTAATAGGTACTTATAAAGTTTTAGTTCAATTTTTTAGGCTTTTTAAAGTACCAGTTGGACATAATTGCAAAAGTGATAAAACGTTTATCCGAAACTCGAAAGTATAAAAGATATTTTTATATTCTGCTCTAAGTATCTCTAATCTCTATATATATTACAAGAAGCTAGTTGCTAAGTAATCTAATTCCTAAGAGTAATAAAGATTATAAATGCTTTTAGGTAATACAAGCTTTCTTACCAGATATGATAGATAAGCGGCGAGGGCATATCGTGGCTATCAATTCTAGCGCCGGGCTCTCGGCCAGCACACAGATGGTGCCTTATTGCGCTGCTAAGTTTGGTCTTAAAGGTAACAATTGGACAGTAACACAAAGTGTGGAAAAATGATTGTTTTATATTTTTTCTTCTCTGGCTAATGGCGTGTAGGCGTGTCATTTGGGCAAAGTTTACTTCGCTATTCTAAACGAGAATGGAGAAGACAAGGTAGTGATAAAAATAACTAAAATCAGAGTGTCCTGGTCTGTATAAGTCCAAATGACAGCTTTTTAAATTTTACTGTAAAAAGCATAATATGAAAGTATACAACGGTAAGTAGGTACTGTTAATAAAATGTCAATTTTTAAGTTTTTGTCTATTTGTTCGTTCCGGCCAATCTCCGAAACGGTTGCACTGATTTTTACTGGTCTTTCACTGCCAGATAGCTGACATTATAACTTTTTTACAAAATAAAAATCATATTACCACTATTCACTAACATATTTTAGGTCTCATGGATTCAATGAGTGAGGAGCTTCGACTACAGGGGTGGACAAAATATATAAACACCACATCTGTATACTTAGGCACAGTGGCAACCGGCCTTTATCCTACCCCCTCTCATCGTTTCATATCTTGGTACTCAGAGGTGACAGCAAAGGATGCTGCGAGGATTATCATAGAAGGTATAATTTCAAAGGTAGAAAGGTAAAAACTTTAAGTTATAGCATGTAAATTGTAGTCATACATCCAGAGGTTCCGAGTTCGAGTCTCGAGTCGAGCTAGGTAAAACCATTGGACCTACGCCTGAACTCGCATTGGGTGTAAAAAAATATTTTTCCACACAGATTTAACAGGTAAATATCAAATTAACTTGCGCACATAGTCTCAGTGAAATTGATCGCCGTAACAGATATTAGTCAGGAAGACTTAATTATTAATAACATAGTAAATCATCCTCATCATCATCAGCCCTTTTTAATGTCCCACTGCTGGGCACGGGCCTCCCTCAGTACGAGGGGGATCAGGCCATAGTCCACCGCGCTGGCATAGTGCGAGTTGGCGGACTTTACATGCCTTTCGAAAACTTGTTAGGTTTTCTCAGACATGCAGGTTTCCTCACGATGTTTTCCTTCACCGTAAGACAAGTGGTAATCATGATATAAATGATTCGCACATGAAAATATCAGAGGTGCGAGACCCGGATTTGAACCCGCATTACTCGGTTATCCAAGCGACGCGTTACCGCTGGGCTACCACTGACTTCAAATTTTTGTTACAGGCGTCAGAAGAAATAGAGAGTGTATCAGCATACCATACTACATGAAGCCACTGATCGAAATAAAAAACCTTATGCCACACAGAATAAGGATCATTTTATCAGATTTCTTTAATTTTGGACACCGAGGCTGGTTTTGTTTTTGCTGATAGCAAAAGATAACTCTTAATTTTTTGTTATAAAAATCTAGCAGCAGTTGTGAGGAATGTCAGTATGATTAAGAGATGAACATCACTTGTCTATTTACTATCTTGGTATTTCAGGTACATTTTATAGCTTTAGAAATAATTTATTTTTAACTTTATTTTAAGGCTGTTTAATTTAATAAATAAATATAAATAACATTAAATATTTTTTTTTAAATTATTTTTAATGAAACACTCCTTTTACATTATAAGCTTTATGAAAACATAAATTTACTTAATCAAGTAGGTTTAACTGTTTAAAGACATATATCTTAAAAATGGTACTTAATGGTATATCACAATTTCAAGCTTATTTATTTAATTCAAATTAACATGTATGTGCGTCAAATTTGGCACACTTAAGAGTTTCACCGCACTTTTCACACATAGTAACATCAACATGTTCTAGAACATGTTGATCTCGTAATGTTGCAGATGAAAACTTTTTATTGCATATAATACACTTGTAACACTTTGGTTCGTGTTGTAAGGAATGACGTTGGAGACTAGCGTTGCTCGCAAAACTCCGTCCACACGACTCACATAAATGTCTTTGAGGTTCCTTTACATCTGTATGTGTTTTAACATGGTTGAAAATCTCCTTGTGGTCTTTTGATGTGAAAAAACATATTTTGCACCTGAAATCATACATATTTAAATAAATATAGTTTTGTATATGGGATGTGGTATATGGGATGTGGTATATGGGATGTGGTATATGGGATGTGGTATATGGGATGTGTTATATGGGATATGGTTTATGGGATGTGGTACCTGGAAGAGTTGGATATGGCATCTGCTTAAACTATTATATAATATTGGTAGTAGGGTTTCTTTGATATTAAATGCAAGATAATCTTTTACAAGGTATTAAATGGTAAAGAAATAATTGAGTCTAAAGTTTAACTTTTCAAATCCTTGGCCTTTTTGTTTTTCTCAAAATTATTATTCGCGTCTCATGAAATTTTGTGAGCATATTGAGTAGGTCTGAGAATCGGCCAACATCTATTTTTCATCCCCCTAAATGTTAAGGGTAGTCCACCCCAAAATTTTTTTTTTAATTTTTTAGACAAAATTTTTAGTTTTTATTTTTTTATGATACAACATACAAAAATACATACAATCCTAAATTTTCACCCTTTTACGATCAACCCCTATTTTTCCAACGCGATTTTTTTAGCAATTAAATAAATGAATGCGGGCGAAGCCGCGGGTACAGCTAGTTGCTATATAAAAAAAATACCTTAGTAAAGCTTTATTATCTTTTCCATGAAGTTTCTTTTCATGTTGTAATAATTCATCATCTCCAACAAACTTAGAGCCACAAACTTTACATTCTCTTTCTTCAGATTTTTGAATATGAGCTCTGGCATGTTTAAAAAGTTGAAATCTTTCACTAAATTTCTCTCCACATAATTTACAAGAATATGAGAACCCCATTGATGCTATATGATCTATTTCACATTTTTTGCTATGATGTAATAACTTTTCTTTACTTTCAAATTCTTGACCACAATTACAGGATAATGGTGTAAGAACACTATGAGTTAAAGCATGATGCCGCATCTTTTGCTTAGAGTCAAAAAGTATGTTACAGTGCACACATGTCCTGACTGCAATATCACAAATGCTTAAATGATGCGAGAGTTTCTGTATGCTGCTCAACTTCACTTTACAAGCGAAACAAGAAAATGTTTTATCTAATCTAATTTTTTTTGGTTCAATTTCTTTAACTAGCAATTCTTTTACTATTTCTATGTCAGAATCTAATACATCTACGTCCATGTTTAAAGATTTGTTTGATGAACTAACAGAATCTTTCTTTTTGGGACTTGGTATTATAATTAATTTATTATTAGCTATTTTATATGATTCATTACCCTCAGCCTTATCCAACATATTCACTATAGATGGTATATCTTCTTTGCCTAAATTATTTAAGTATTCCTCAATATTTTCTGTATTGTTCAAAAATTCGAGTAGTGAATCAGAATTATATTCTGAATCTGGGAGTGGTTGTACTACGTGAATCTTAGGATCTGTCGACTTTTTCGTTTCTTCTTGTAAAGAAGATTCTAACCAATCCTGAGAGCAACGGGCGTTTAGTTGAAAATTATAAAACTGATTTAATTGTAAAACGCAAGTTTCACAAATAACTTTAGGAAGCTCATCGTTGATTGAAATATTAATTGGTAAACACGATTTAATATGCAAATGTATGGCGGGATTTTCAAGTATGGAAATTTGTTTTGATTCCATATCTAAACATATACGACAGCAACTTTTTATATTGCTAGCCATTTCCAAAATTATTTTTCCAAAAAAATCGAACTGTTGTTAGTGTTTACAAATAAACTTCAAAATTCATTTTCATAGGGACATATTTTGACTTTAGTTTCTTGACATTCGACTTCTAGCCCAGAAATAGTCACCGCTAATTGAAATTTAATTTTTAAGTAATTTATTTTTAATGGGAGTTAAAGTGTGATGATGTAAATTATTTGTTTTTAAATAGAGAAAACGATAAAGTAAGACAAAAAATATGTTTTTCCTTAAAATTAAAATGCTACACTATCATCGATCGCAGTCATAGTTTTTAGGCGAAATCCCGTGATTGTCAAGTGTCAACGGCTGTCAAGATTGGCAATGTTTCATATTTCATATTTTGCGAAGGTTTATAAAAAATATGTCCTAAGCTCTTTGTATTAGAACCTTCTAAGTGAATAAAATTTACAGATGAACGCACAATAGATCTAATGTAATGTGACGGCTAATATAATATAATAAGTATATATATTGCGTGTTAAGTGGTTCACACATTGAAATTGTTTACAAAGTTTATTTGAAATGTCCGCAAAAGACGTGAATCCTGGTTTAGAGGCGGAGGAATCACTTTTGTATTCAGCTAGGCATGGGGAGCTGAAAGTTGTGAAAGCTCTCCTAGATGCTAAAAAGGAAGGAAAGCTGAGATTAGACATTAACTGCAAAGGTAAGTTTTTATTTAAAATTAAAATATTCCATTTAGTTTAAATGAAACACTATAATAAAAAATAAGAATTGAAATATAATACATTATTTTTATTTGAATATTCTTGTGAAACAATCTTAACACTAACATTATATTTTAGTACTTTTTCATAGTTTGTGAGTAATTGTATAATGATTAATAAGTATAGTCATTTTGATATTATAATATTTATTATTTATGATTTATTTATTTTTATTCAGAACAATATGTCAACACTTAAGAAAATATGTTTGTAATAACTTTTGTGTTGAATTTATATGTAATACTTTCTTAGGTTTATGTGAATATTTGACATTATAAATGAAGCATTATAAATTACAGCAATCATGGTATCGGGAGAGACCATGATTGCTGTAAAGCATTTGAAACGTCGGGAACCAAAAATCATAATAAATCTGAGACAAAATCCGAAAAGGTAGTTTCATTTATAATTTGAATTTATATGTATTATTAAAAGCTTTGATAAACCTAATAACTATATTTTGAATTTTAACCTTATAGAAGTCCTCAAAGTTCACAGAAGTAATGATTAAAAAGTGTGTCTTAGAATGTATATTTTATTGAAATATATAAACTGAAGTAACACTATTTGTTTATTTAATTTGATCATTAAATGGGCATTGAATGCAATATTATTATCTTATTTTACTTTACTCCTTATTTACTGCAGCACTAGAAAGAAAACTGAATTTTAATAATACTTGGTTCATTACTATAATTTTATTTCAAATCTAACTAGTACCTAAGTCTTAAAATTAGCACTTAAAAAACAAATTCGTAAGTACACATAAATATTATGCACTTTATGCACCTTTCTGCTCTTTCTGTTTATTTTTTGATCCTTCTTATAGCCTTCTTCTTGCCTGTAAGAAATCATTTCTAGTGATAAGGCCACCTTTGCACATTACCTACTTTATAAGTATTTTTTGTATGTTTAATTTTTTTTTGTGTGCAATAAATTGTTTAAATAAATATGTTGTTCGGTGAGTTTGAATTCTTTATAACCTGATCATGATTTGCACTTGACCTATCTAAATCACTATATTTTCCCTATAATTTTTTTTTATTATTACTGTAGGTAAAGCAAAGGGCAACTTAGGATGGACACCACTCCACTTGGCTACCTATTTCCGTCACGCGGACGTCGTCGAAGTTCTTTTAGACGCTGGCGCCGATGTAGATGAAGTCAACGACAGTGGCGACACGGCCTTACACAAGGCCTCGTTTATTGGGAACGAGGTTAGATTGATCATATATTACGCTTTTTTTACGTATACATATTTAACCCTTTTTTACAGTCCCTCTACTAGGCCTAGGCCTTCAATACGAGGGGGATCAGTTCTCTCAAAATTTTGTGAGTAATCCAGCATGGATTGCTCTCAATTTTACTTAAAAATATATTTGATGCCAAGTCATATTGGAAATGATCAGAGGTGCAAGACTCGTTAATTGGTGTCCTCACTCCTCTCTTGATGTCCCAAGCGAGCTTGTTACCACTGGGCTACAAGTGTCTTTTACAATTTTATTTCATTTTTTTCTCTTATATTTAAAAAGTGTTATTTTGTTAAAGAGCGATTCATTACTAGGTACCAAGTACCAACTATGTATGTATACAGAAGAAGTTGTGGTTAGTCCTTAATGCCTAACACTCGATATCTAGGTACCCTGCAAAAAATATAGTATGTAAATAAATAGGTATATTACCTACGTTCATTTGTGCAATTGTTATCAGAGTTAGTTCTCATCATACTTATTATGTTTGTCTACATCTATCCAGCGTTACGTTATATTCTAAATATTGTCAAATATTTCTTAACCTACCTTAATGACAGCTCGTTTCCATATTGTACTGTATATGTTTCAAATCAACCCCATAGCATTTGCTATAATAACATTTATAAAGAAGTTTGAATAGTTATTAGGTATAGTCTTTGTCCTTGGTTTCATAAGCATTCGAGTGTGACATCAATGTTAATGCCCCATTTAGAATGTCTAAAATATACCTATATAGAAATACATAATAATTATAATTAAGGATAATATTAATATTATTCATATTAAAAATGATTAAACTTTTTCATTGGAAATCAAATATACTAAATATATTATATAAATAATTAGTTTCCTCATCAATAAATTGTAAGATAATACCTACTCATATGATTTCAGTGTAAGTTTAAAATTTTAACGTAGGTACAGTTCGCGTCACGTAAAAAGAACGCTGGAGGAAAGTGGTGGGGGGTGTGTTTGCGCATGGGTATATTCGCACACGAAATTACTAAGTCCATTCTTTAATTTTTGAACTAGCCTTTCGCTCGCGACGTACCTATATTGGGTCATTGTTAGGTACATTGAAAAATATATTAGATAGAACGTTATTAAATAGAATTCATTTTTTTTTTTATTAAATTTACAATAAAGGAAATTACAAGTAAACTTAACTATATGTACAAAGCAAATATACACTTAATTATTACTGTATTAATTATTACTGAATTCTATTAATTCATAAAATATGTTAGATTCAATTAAGAATGTTTAATCTAATTACAAAAAAATAAATTAATTCGGTTAATATATATTTTAACTGCATTATTATCAGACTCTCTCTTCATAAAACAATATAGGTCAAAAACATTTTTCTCTATTTTTTATATAAAACCATTTTGTAATATATAACTTTTATGTGCACGATGGTATTTTGAACTGACGAACCAATAGCGAACCGGAAAGCATGCGGCGCGTGCCTCGCCCCCCCGCGCCCCGCGTCTTATCACCAAATTGGCCGATAAATCGCCTCTGCGCAACTTGACAGCCAGCGTTCTTTTTACATGACGCGAATTATACCATTTACTTCACCTTCATGTCTGTGTCTCTTTTAGTTAAATGAAATGACTTTAGTTCTGTATGGTTACTTTAAGTTGCCTAAAATTTAACAATAAAGCAGCGGTAGCTCAGTGGTAACGTGTTTGCTTGGATAACGTGATGCGGGTTCAAATCCGGGTCTAGCACCTCTGATATTTTCATGTGCTAGTCATTTACAACATGTTTAACACTTGTCTTACGGTGATGGAAAATGGCTAGCGTGGCGTGGTGAAGGAAGGCCCGTGCGGCGTGCCCAACAATGGGACGTTAAAAAGGGCAGAATAAATAATTTAATAATGTATTTTTCTCTAAGCAATTTGAAAGAGAGAGCTCTTAAGATTACAAATGTTCTTAATGAATCTATAATATATAATATGTATATCCCAAACAGGAGTTAGTAATTCTCCTCCTAAACTACAAAGCGGACGTCAATATAATGAACGGTGAAGGACGGACGGCAACAGACGTTTGCAAGACGCAGGATGTTCAAAGATTGTTGGAAGCAGCTCGACTCGCGGAGAGACGCGATAGAGAAAGAAAGCTGTTGACTGCTGCAAGGGAGGGTAGAGTTGAAGAAGTGCAAGAGTTGGTAAGTGAAGTATGAAATATCCAAATTTTTAGTTACAGTGACTTGTTTGTCTTCGATTTGCCATTTACGTGAAAAAAATTACGCCAAAACGTGTGCGCAATGGTTTTTCATCGGCAAATAAAAAACGTTATAGTTTATATAAAAGTGATGTAATAATATTAATTTGTGTTCCTTAAAATCTTCTTGTAATACCCACCTTTGTATAAATATTACGAGTAAGTTGAGCGGTCTTATTATTACTAATAAATGGAATGAAATAATTACAGTAGACCTTCCTACACAAATTTTAATCATGACACGTACTTTAGTCTTAATCAGTCGAAGTCCACAAGTGTGCGATGAAGTGCACTATTTATTTACAATCTCATAATGTAAAGAAACTCGCTTGCTTGATTTATCTTTAACAAAAACCCATTAACTAGATTAGCCCGACTCAGGAACTGAATCTAAGACCACACCAATAGTTCAAATTAATAACTTTTTGAAG
The DNA here is from genome assembly GCA_905231865.2 of Boloria selene. Lineage (NCBI taxonomy): Eukaryota > Metazoa > Arthropoda > Insecta > Lepidoptera > Nymphalidae > Boloria > Boloria selene. The sequence goes on from HG993132.1 coordinate 2,254,948, forward strand.
TTATACTTCTTTTGGCGCGTTACGAAAAAATGATGAGAGTAAATTTTTACTTAAGTTAGCTAGTCAACAGTTTAGAGGACTTGCAACTATATTCACGATATTTATTCACGTTTTTACAGTTAAGCAGTTCAAACCCTCCGAACATAAACTGCGTAGACGCACAAGGCAATACGAGTCTCCATTGCGCGGCGTACAGAGGGCAAGCGCGAGTTGCTGTTTTGCTACTAGAAAATGGAGTGGACACTACTTTAAGGAATAATAGCGGTAAGTATTTTATTACTTAATAATGAATATGCTATTTTTAATTCTTAAAATTTTGTTTATTTCGTTAATTGAAGGTAAAGAGAAAGAGACAAATAAAATTTAAATTTTGCTATAATAAGTGCTTTGGTTTCAACTGAACCTTCACCATTTAAACTAGATGCCCCAGTTTTTCTATAATTGTAAAATTAATAAACTTTTTTGTTGTTTCAAAATTTTGACAAACCGCATAGAAATGAGAGCAAAAAGTGTTTTTAACTCTTCTGCATTAATATTAAGGCTCTCCACACCATAGTTGCCCTAAGGACACGTACATTTAAATATGGCTCAGGGGCGAATTTATAAATAGGCTTTTTGAAATGCCCCTAAGATATCAACTGGCCCTCTATGTCAAAATGATAATTAGTTGAGGCCCCCAAGAAGTATTATAACATGATCCACCTAGCTAGGCCCCCAAAATATCTATACATTGTCATACGATGGCCTAGATAATGTTGTGTTTTTGGTTTAAACAAAACCTAACTTTCACAGGACAATTAGCAATAGACATGTCGAAGGACAACGATATGAGAGAAGTACTGAGCGTAAGACCGGCGCAGAGGCTGCAAAGGACCGCAGCACGCTTTGAAGGCCCTCTGCTAAAGCGGTCCAGGTTCCTAGGATGGAGGCCTATATGGGTATTGAATATACGTTATTATTTATATTTTACGTTTACTTTTACAGTTACTATAGATTTTACAGGAATTAGAGGTTTTCTCGCAGTAAAAAGTAACTTATATTCTTACATGGATAACCAGCGGTCATCTATATAAATAAAATGATAGAGGTCTGCAGTTGTGCGCGCATCACGGAAAAACTACTGGATAGATTTCAATGAAACTTTCTTAGTTTTATTTCTTAGACACTTGGCCCTTATCAAGAAATGATTGCGATATCTTCATTTAATAAAAAGTTATTAAAGTTTCAAGAAACAACGATTGTATATGCACTGCGTGTTCAGTGATGTATGTTTCCTTCTCGCGGAGTAGTGGGGCAAGCGGCGTAGCGCGCATGCGGAATACTTTGTTAATATTTCAAGCAATGAGGGCGAAGTCGCGTCTGGAAGGCGAAATCTGTCCAATAGGCTTCTCTTGATATGGTCTCCGACAGACAGGCAGACAAAAATTATAAAAACTCGGTTAGGATTTTATTATATAAATTTTAAGGAATAAGAAGTGAAATAAGATTAAACATGTTTAATTCAATTCTCTTGTTAATGGCTTCAAAGCGTGCCAGTTGAGCACAGATTATTTCGCCAGTGTCACATAGAATGGAGAAGACACGAATTAAACATGTTAAACTATAGCGGAATACTTTGTAGATGTCAATGTCATGGTCTATAAACAATTTTTTTTAAAAAGCAACTGCTGAGCTTCTCACTAGCTCTTTTTAGCAGTGTAATGGTAGATTATTTACGAATTTACATATTGGCACATTTTATTTAAAAATGTGAAAAAATGATGATTCAAAAATGCTTGTAAAAGTCCATTTACGAGTAAGTTTGTAGTGACCCTACTTTCTTGCGCCAGCGGTCGCAGGTTCGAGTCCCGCTGGGGGCATTCATTTGTTAAACTTGGATGTTTGTACTCCTATTCATGGGTGTGTTTATATTTATAATATGTATGTATTTAATTAAACTTATATATGTAGTATATCAACTATCCGGTATCCGTAACACAAGCCTCATAGCTTACCACGGAACTAGATGGCGCTGTGTGCAATAATGTCCTAACATATTTATTTATTTAATTTATGATTTGATTGTTATCTAAAGGGCAAAATGATATAAACTCATAAATTAAGTCACTCAAACAAACAAACCCCCAGGCAGTCCTCCAGCGCGGGGTTCTCCTCTACTACGGGTCCCGCGCCGAAGCCGCGCGGGAGAAGGGCAGGTGGAGAGACCGCAAATACTTGGACGGGGCCAAGCTGTCCCCACCGGACACCGAACCCGCGCTCATGCTGGTGGCCTTCAGTGACGGTGATAATCACAGGCTGGCTGTGCCGCAGGGGGAAAACGTGGCGGCTGCTAGACAGGTTCGATATAAAAACTTAAGTTTTTGAAGTGAAACTTCTTTAGAATCGATGTGATTTCAAACTCGATGAAACGAAAAAATAAGTCCATAGTACCAGGCGCTCAGAGACGGGGAAGAGTTAGCCTTAGTTAGATCTCGCCCACCGCGAGTCAGTGACATTTCTAACTCTGTCTAACTCGTGGGTGTAAACTTCGCGCAATCTCCCTCTCTCAACGGGGTTATTTAGTATAAATATAAAAGAGATTTAAAAATTAGTTTGCCAAAAAAGTTTTACTTCTGACATGTGTACTTTGTACACACGCACTTTTTTTTTATGGTAAAAAGGGGGCCAACGGGCAGGAGGCTCACCCGATGGGAAGTGATCACCTCCGCCCATGGACATCTGCAACACTGCAGGGCTTGCAGATACGTTGCCGGCGTTTCAGGAAAGGGAGGGAGGGAGGAGGGAGAAGGGATGGGGCGTGGGCCTCTCCGTTAAAAGTGCGTTAATATTTAATTTTGATTATTTAATTGAAAATGTTTTAATTGTATTACTTTCTTAGATTTTTATTTTCAAAGAGACCTTTCCGTCAATGAAGTAAAGTCTTTAGAATAACATTATTTGACTAATAAACTCTAAAAGAATAATAATGTACATGTTTATATCCCCTAAAATTACAAATAATGCCTAATATGAATGAATTCCAAAAATTTTTTTTTAAATTTTCACTCAGGCATATGTTTTGATATAACTATCACGCAATTAAATTAAATAATCGAATAGGTTTAATAATGAATGTAAAATATATTCCCCAGTCGTGGATCACAGCGTTCAAGGAGCACATAGCGTACTCGGGGCACTACCTGTGGGCGGGCGCGTCGCCGGACACCGCGCGGGAGGCCACCGAGGATTTGGAGGACGATTGCAAACCCCTAGGTAAGATGTTTTATTTATATTTAAATTTGCTTTTGGTACATTTTCAGCTTTTCTTGGCTATTGCCTTTACGCGTACTACTTGTAGTAAATAGGTTGGTCGCCTGGGAAGTTTTCATCAATTTGGTACGTCAGCATATTCGTGGGATTAGGGTACCGTAACTAGGTTGTAAAAAAAAGGCGTATGTTTGTCTATATTAACAAAATTTATTAAATTTATGTATATTATATTGTAAGCATAAAAGAACAATACTAAAAACTGTCACACATAAATCTAACAATTAATAAATAATTCTTAAACTTGTATTTAGTTTCAGTCTTAGATTATATAAATCAAAGGTTTCAGTTATCTGATTCAACGAATCGTACATCGCGTTCCCGCCATTACGAAGTAAAAGTAAAGTTAACTTGACAGCTCGGTCACAGATTATCAAATATAAAAATAATGAGTTTATCCTTATCTATATAAATAAAATGAAGAGGTCTGCAGTTGTGCGCGCATCACGGAAAAACTACTGGATAGATTTCAATGAAACTTTCTAAGTTTTATTTCTTAGACACCTGGCCCTTATCAAAAGAAATGATTGCGAAATCTTCATTTAATAAAAAGTTATTAAAGTTTCAAGAAACAACGATTTGTATATGCACTGCGTGTTCAGTGATGTATGTTTTCTTCTCGCGGAGTAGTGGGGCAAGCGGCGTAGCGCGCGTGCGGAAAACTTTGTTAATATTTCAAGCAACGCGGACGAAGTCGCGGGTATCAGCTAGTAAAATATAGTTGACTTGTCGATGTTGGAACAAGTAAGTGAAGAAATGAATAAGTGATGATCTTTTATACTGAAATTTCTATAGGAAGTACAATATTAACATAGTTAGAATTAAGGTGGTTGCTGCGCTTGCACCTGCGCTTGGCCTTGCCTCGTCGTTTGTAGGTCACCGCTGATGCGGTTTGGGTTCCGTAACACGCACTTATCTCAGGAACTATTGGTCCGAATTGAAAAATTCTTTTTGTGATGGATTCCGTCTATCGAGGAAGGCTATAGGCTATATTAAATCACGCTACGACCAATGGGAGTGAAGCATGAATGAAAAGTATTGCAAAAACGGGAAGGGTGTTAGTTCTCAGTTAGTTAGTTAGGGTGTTAGTTATTTGATTTGATTGATTTGATTTGATTCTGCGAGATACCATACCGCTCAACTCAGAAAGAATTTGGTTATGGGAGAAACATGAAACGACCATGCTTCAGCATGACTGAAAAGTATTGCAAAAACGGGAAGGGCTGGCGTTATTTGTAAGAGGTACCGTATCACGCGACTCAGAAAGATTTTGGTTTCCGGTCTTTAGAACGCGTGCGAAGTCGCCGGAAATGCTAGTATTATATTATTTAATATTCTAGCTAGTATTATCTAGAAAGCAAATTCCCCTCTTTCGAATTAATAAATATAGAACGAACTTAGGAAAAAATGCGCCGCTTAACCGAATAGCTAGAACATATAATGGCATTACATCAGAAAATAGGGGGATAGTCATTTCGCATGACACATTTAACGCCTTTAAAAATAAAATTATTTGCTATCTTGATTAACTTCAATTTTATTGTATTTTGCTCTTCTTTTAGTATTGTTCTAATCAGATTGCATGCCGTTTTTCTTCTTGATTGATTTGCTTTGTCTCGGTTTAATTTTTAATTTTTAAAATATAACATAATATCATAGATTATTAACCATTGTAATTATTTATTGTATGATAATATCTTTGTTATAAAATTTTATTATTTTAATTTATAATTGTAATAAATTAATTATTTAAATAAAAATAAACTAAATCTAAATTGTTATACTGTAATTAATAGTACAATTATCATGAGAAATTATGTAACCTAGTTTTTAAGTATTGTAATATTGTAACTTTTGTTGGTAGTTCAATAAATAAACAAATAAATAAATAAATATTCATGTGGTACGTGATCTTGCAGGGTCGATGCAAGACGCACTCACAAACGCCAGTAACAACCTGTCGCTACTGGACACGCAGCTGCGCGAGTGCGCCGCCATCCTTGCCGCGCTCGACAAAAGTGTCACCGTCGGCAACGCGTTACACCACTCCGCATACATGGTACGTCTTATATACCCATAGCAACCCCCATAGATACCTCCTGCCAAAATGAGCTTATATACCCATAGCAACCCCCATAGATACCTCCTGACAAAATATGCTTATATACCCATAGCAACCCCCATAGATACCTCCTGACAAAATATGCTTATATACCCATAGCAACCCCCATAGATACCTCCTGACAAAATATGCTTATATACCCATAGCAACCCCCATAGATACCTCCTGACAAAATATGCTTATATACCCATAGCAACCCCCATAGATACCTCCTGACAAAATATGCTTATATACCCATAGCAACCCCCATAGATACCTCCTGACAAAATATGCTTATATACCCATAGCAACCCCCATAGATACCTCCTGACAAAGATGTTTGGACCGTCGTACAAAATTCTTATACACCCCAAGCCGGTTGGTCACCGTGGGGAAAGAAGACCACTACCCTTCAGCAAATAAAATACCTAAAGAAAAAGTAAAACCAAACAGTATCTACATAGCCACCCTAAACACACTTTCATTAAGGACGACAGAAAAACTGCTTGAATTAGAGATAGCTTTGTGTAAAATTAAATGGGATATTCTTGGTATGAGTGAGGTAAGACGAATAGGAAACCACATCGAAGAGCATGACGACTACATCCTGTACTATATCGGCGAAACAAAGGGTCAATATGGAGTTGGATTTATGGTAAAAAAGCATCTAAAGAAACAAATCATAGAGTTCAAAGGCATATCCGAAAGAATAGCTGCACTAAATATAAAACTACAAGGCTATAAGAACAAATGGACTATACTACAAATCTACGCTCCAACAGAAGCAGCAGACGAAACAGTAAAAGATAATTTCTACAGCCAACTTACAACTACGCTAGAGACTGCACACAAGAACGTTATTGTCATGGGAGATTTCAATGGAAAAATAGGTAAACAAAAGCATGGAGAAGAGTCAGTAATAGGAAATTTCGGCATAGGAAAAAGAAGTAAGAACGGCAAGAGAATTGTAAATTTGGCTCTAGAGAATAACTTAACCATATTAAATAGCATATTCAAGAAAAGGCCTGCTAAGAAGTGGACTTGGATATCGCCTGACGGAAGCTACCGCAACGAAATAGACTTTATAACCAGTAATCAACCAAAGTTTTTTCAAGATGTTAGCGTATTAAACAATCTCAACTTTAACAGCAATCATCGTATGGTTAGAGCAGTACTTTCTCACAAACAACAAAAGAAACAGCGAAAACACTTTCATCACGAGAAAAATACTTTCACGACTGGAACAACGTCTCAAAATAGTATAACATCTGGAGAACTTGACAAAACACAAGAAATTTACAACATAGAAACAAATGATATATATAGAAACGTGAACAAATTAATAAAAAGCAAAATTACACTGAGCTCGAAAACAATAGATCTCATCCAAAAAAGGAAAGAACTACTTATGAATAGAAGAAATAAAACAACACTTAATGAAATAACTGATCTAAGTAAGGAAATAAGCCGCAATATAAAACAAGAAAAGTCTAATAAAAGATTCAAATGTATCGAAAAGCACATTACTAAAACAGGAGGTATTAATAAAGCACTCAAAGAATTAAAAGAAGCGACGCTATGGGTTCCTAAAATGAAAAGCAAAAACAACAAGGAAGAAACAAGGAGACAGCCAATTTTAAAGATCGCAACAGACTATTATCGTAAATTGTACTCTACCGGAAACATCATAAAATGCAACATGAACCTTGAAGATGAAACAGAAGAAATTCCTCAGATTCTTGAAAGAGAAGTCCAACATGCCATAGAAACGCAGAAAAACGATAAAGCTCCAGGACCTGACCATATAACCAATGAGATGATGAAAGCTACATTGCCAGAAACAACAAAAAAACTTACTTACTTGTTCAATCTTATCCTAAACACGGAATACATACCTTCGCAGTGGACAATGAGTACTATAATACTCATCTTTAAGAAAGGTGACAGAGCAGAAATAGAAAACTATCGCCCAATAAGCCTCATGTCAAACATATACAAGGTGTTCTCAAAAATAATACTCAAACGCATTACCAAGAAACTTGACGAACAACAATCAAGAGAACAAGCTGGGTTTCGATCGGGATTTGCAACTATAGATCATAAACACGTAGTAAAACAGCTCATTGAAAAATGTCAAGAATATAATTATCCGTTATACATAGCTTTTGTGGATTATAACAAAGCGTTTGACTGCCTCGAACATCAGTACATTTGGGAAGCCCTGAAAAATCAAGGAATAGAAAAAAAATATATAAGGATAATAAAAAATGTATACTCCAATAGCAAAGCTCGAGTAAAACTGGAAAAGGAGGGGGAAATTTTCCCGATACACAGGGGAGTGAGGCAGGGAGATCCACTCTCACCAAAACTTTTTTCATCCGTACTAGAGGAAGTCATCAGGAAGATGGAATGGGACAACATAGGAATTAACATAAATGGATCACGTTTAAATCATTTGAGATTCGCTGATGACATATTACTTATAACAGATAACCCAGAAAGCCTTAAAAACATGCTTCAAGACTTGTCATGCGAAAGCAAGAAGGTCGGACTAACAATAAACAAAACAAAGACCAAGATAATAACAAACAGATCCCAAATAATTATCTCAGTAGATGGGGAAGAAATAGAATATGTCAATTCCTATATATATTTGGGCCAACTTATTAACTTCAACAACCAAATGGATTTAGAGATAGAAAGACGGGTAGCCAATGCCTGGAAAAGATTTTGGTCCCTAAAAGAAGTGCTAAAAGGTAATCAATATAATATTACAATGAAAAGGAAAGTATACAACACATGCATATTACCAATTCTTACCTATGGGTGCCAGACCTGGGCGAACAACCAAAAACAAAACCAAAAACTGATCACATGCCAAAGAGCCATGGAGAGAAGCCTACTGGGGTATACAAAAAGAGACAGAAAGAGAGCTGTAGATTTAAGACAAATTACGAAAATAGAAGATGTTATAGTCAAAACCAAAAAACTCAAATGGAGATGGGTAGGCCATATGATGAGAGACAATAGAAATAAATGGACGAGAGACATAACAGAATGGATCCCTAGATTCCAAACAAAGAGGAAACAAGGACGACAAAGAAAAAGGTGGTGTGATGAGTTAAGAAAGCATGCGGGTTCAAAATGGACCAGATTAGCGAAATCAAGAGCAGATTGGAAAGAGCTGGAGGAGGCCTTCGTGTCACAAGACACGCCGACACCCAATAACTATGAAAATTGAGAATAGAAAAGATTAAATAATTTATTATCAACTTAAATAAATAATAGCAATAATAATCAATAGTAACATAAAAATAATATAATAATAAATGTAATAATGTAATATAATAATAAATGTAATATATTAATAAATGTAATATAATAATGAATTAATGTTGTTGGCAATAAAGGCTTAATAATAATTAATAATAAAAAACAAAATTCTTATATTTTTTTTTGAAAAGAGCAACTATTGAGTTGCCGGTTCTTCTCAGCAGAACAGCTTTCCGAGCCGGTGGTAGTTTACTGACAGTCTTACAGACTGACTTTTAATTATGATAATGTAAAAGGGACGATTCGAAAGAGCTTGTAAAAGTCTATTTGAATAAAGAATATTTTGATTTCATTTGATACCCATAGCAACCCCCATAGATACCTCCTGCCAAAATGTGCTTATATACCCATAGCAACCCCCATAAATACTTCCTGCCAAAAAAGGTTGGACCTTAGTACAAATTGACGAGAGCCCTAAGCCCTTCTATGCACGGACCTGTCGTAATGCACGGACCTGTCGTAAAATCTGTTCTTAGCGGACGTCTACTAACTATAAACTACAGTTCGCGTCACGTAAAAAGAACGCTGGAAGAAAGTGGTGGGGGGTGTGTTTGCGCATGGGTACATTCGCATACGAAATTACTAAGCCTATTCTTTTATTTTTGAACCAGCCTTTCGCTCGCGACGTATATTGGTTATTGGCAGGTAGGTACATTGAAATATATATATTAGATAGAATGTCATTGAAAAGAATTCTATTAATTAATAAAATATGTTTGATTCAATGTAGAATGTTTAATCTACTTACAAAAAAAATATTTAATATATTTTTAAAAATTATTAACAGCAATATTATCAGACTCACTCTTTATAAAACAAAAAAATATATTTTAAAAATATTTTTTCTCTATCTTTTATATAAAATCATTTCGTAATTAATAACTTTTGTGGGAGCGTTAGTATTTTAAACTGACGGGCCAATACCGAGACGGCGCGTGCCTCGCCCCCCGCGCCCCGCGTCTTACCACCAAATTGTCCGATAAATCACCTCTGCGCAACTTGACAGCCAGCGTTCTTTTTACATGACGCGAATTATACTTCCCTTCCTCTAGCCAAATTTCGTCTTTATCAAGCGGTTTTCGATACTTCGTGATGAGTCGCCAATATAATATATTTAGATACACCTTTCTTATTGATAATTCCTATTCCTAATCCTAAATCTTATTCCTAAATATTTATAATCTTTATTTATAATACGCGAAATCGCAAAAAAAAAATTGAATGTACCGATTCGACTCATTCGAATTTTATTATAATTTTATGTATAGTTCTAGCCATTACCATAAATAATATTATATATATATATACTAGAAAACCCGGCCCGCTTCGCTGGGCGTAAGTTAAAATAAATTAAACGGTTTTTATATATATAAAAAAAAATATATATATAAAATTTTTATTAAAATATATATTTTAAAAAATAAAAATACTACTCCTTACTACATTTTGGCCACGTACCACCTATAATCTAGAAATAGAAATACAAATAAAATAATATTGCGACTATAAATTAAAATGTAAGCTATCCTATTCTTCAAGTTGGATCAAACTGCACACGGTGTGCAAATTTGATTAAAATAGGTTAAGTAGTTTAGGAGTCCATCGCGAACAAACAACGTGACACGTAATTTATATATATTAGATTAGATGTATGTATGTACATATACATACGATCTCTTGTTCGTTGGCAGAGGTTCCAGCACGCGTGCGGCACGGGGCAGGCGGCGCTGACCGCGCTCAAGCACTGCGCCGCGCTCGTCGCGCAGGCGCGCGACCGCGACCGACACGCTCTCGCCACGCAGGTACACGCACACACACACACACACACATTCACGCGCACCCAAACAAACACACACACACACATACACACGCACGCACACACACACACACACACACACACACACACACACACACACACACATACACAAGCACGCACACACACGCGCGCACATACATACACACACACACACACACACACACACACACACACACACACACACACACACACACACACACACACACACACACACACGCACACATACACACACACACACTCAACTCGGGACTCCGAAACACGCACACGGAAATACACTCATATACACGCGCACACGCATGCAAGTGAATGCTCACGTACATGCGTACAAACACGCACACATAGGCGAAAAAAGGTATAAATGTAAGTAAATATGTGTAATTCCTCAGATAGAGAGGAACAGAGTGTTAGAGGAGGCGCTGGCGGCGCTCGCGCGGACACATCACGCTTTGGAAATGTCTGTTGCTGAAGAACTCACTAAGGTACTAATCCCTTTTTAAAATAATATGTTTGTATTTATATAATTGATTTTTCACGTCCCACACCCATGCCCACGTTCACTACAGAGTTATTGTTGGGTAAATATATTGTCTTTAATGGAGAATATGAACTATCGTTTTTCCGAGTTGTCCGTATGTAATAAATATGCACTAAAAAAAAATTGTTTTATTAAATGCAAATTTAGTTATTCTACATATTATTTAATACACAAGTATTCATAAATATAGTTTAGGCTAACAATATCCCAAATTATAAAGGACTGAATATTTGTACTGTAATATAATTGTGTAGTCTGTATTTATTAATATTTGTGTTTTATTTTTAGAGTAAACGAAAGAAAAAGATATCGCAATCCACGAACGACTCCAAAGAAAATTTCTTTGATGTATATGACGGTATGTATTCACTATTGCTAAACTAACCCCCTACTTCTATTCTTATGTACTTTCCATAATTTTCCAAAAATGTTCTTTCCAAAATTTCTGTAATCAAATTCTAAATAGAATCTGCACGCTTAATATTTTTGGAAAATCTTATTGAAATATTTATTATCGATACAGAGATAAGAGAACTAATCTATAGTTTTTAGAATTTTTGTTTGCTTGTTTGTGTGATGCGGGTTCGAATCCGGGTCTCGCGCCTCTGATATCATGTGCGAATCATTTCTATCATGATTACCACTTGTCTTACGGTAAAGGAAAACATCGTGAGGAAAACCTGCATGCTTGAGAGAGACCTAGCAAGTTTTCGAAAGGCATGTGAAGTCTACCAACTCGCATTAGGCCAGCGCGGTGGACTATGGCCTGATCCCCTCGTACTGAGGGAGGCCCGTGCCCAGCAGTGGGACGTTAAAAAAGGCTGAAGTTTGTGACCGCATCACAAAAACCATTGAATAGATTTTGATAAAATTGAGTAAGATGATAGCTGGTGGTTATATATCAATATATAAAATAAAAAAGCTTTATATTTCTTGCATTTAGTACATTACAATTGCAATCTTAATTTTTTAGTGTTAGTAATGTTGTAAAAAAAATGGCTAAACGTTAGTAATTTATATAATTGTATTAAGAAAGCTTTCGAAATAAAGAGTTTATTTATCCTATTGTTCTGCAAGAACCCCTCTACAGGTGAAGGCCTCCGACTCAATATAAATAATAAATAATCTTAACTAAATCAAAAATATAATAACAACATAACAATGGACCTGTATATAATTTTAAGATTAAATAATAATTAAAATAATATTTGAAATAAATTAAATCTAAACTGGTATACTATTAATACTATTGTGATAGCCTGTAAAAGTAGCAAGTTGTAAGTTGTAACTCCCTGTAATTAAAAGTACAATTATCATGAGAAATTATGTAACCTAGTTTTAAATATTGTAATAATAATAATAATATTTTTTTATTTGCTCAGAATGTAGGTATACATAGTATGTTACAGGTGTAAGCATTAATATTAAGCATCCCGTATACATTCTACCGTTTGGCATGCAAATGTAATTTTTCAATTAAAAAATTTACAAACTAAGTAACATTATATTTATATATTAGGTTTAAATTTAGTAGTACAAAAATATAAATTAGTATTACAATATATAAGCTAATACCTAATTAAAACTATGACTTATCTATCAGTAACTCATTGACTGATTAATAGCAATAGTAATATTGTAACGTTTGTTGGTAGTTCAATAAATAAATAAATAAATATTTATTGTATCAGATTCTGACGAAGACGACACGCTGGTGACGGCGGGCCTGTCCAGCCCGCTGGGTGCGCTGAGCCCGTGGGGCAGCCGCCTCGACTTGCCCGCCGACCTGCCCGCCGACCTGCTCGACGGTCAGTTGTACATTTATTTAACTTAAATATAATTCGCGTCATGTAAAAAGAACGCTGGCTGTCAAGTTGCGCAGAGACGATTTATCGGACAATTTGGTGGTAAGACGCGGGGCGCGGGACGGCGGTGCTCGAGTCGCATGCTTTTCGGCTCGCTATTGGTTTGTCAGTTTAAAATACCATCGCGTACACAAAAGTTATTAGTTACGAAATGATTTTATATAAAAAATAGTGAAAAAATATTTTTGACGTATTTTGTTTTATAAAGAGAGAGTCTAATAATAATTCAGTTAATAATTAAAAAAATATATTAAACGAATTAATTTAATTTTTTGTAAGTAGATTATACATTCTACACTGAATCAAACATATTTTATTAATTAATAGAATTCTATTTAATGACATTCTATCTAATATATTTTTCAATGTACCTACCAATAATCAATATACATCGTGAGCGAAAGGCTAGTTCAAAAATAAAAGAATATGCTTAGGAATTTCGCATGTGAATGTACCGATGCGCAAACACACCCCCCACCACTTTCTTCCAGCGTTCTTTTTACGTGACGCGAACTGTACATATTTGTTATTTATATGGTATTTTATTATTGTAGGTTATTCAGAAAAAATAAATTTTAGTATAACTTTTGTTTTTGCTGAAAATTATTAAGCTATTGCATAGCTTTTATCGCGGGCTTTGAGCGCGGTGACCGAATCAAGAAATTCCGTAACGAAAATAAAACCTAACACCCCCCACTCCGCCTACCATGTAGCTCGGCCGAGCGTTCGCCTAACGTGTAAAATGTATATGGTACGACTGTACGAAGCTCGCACGGATCGAACGAGCAGCTGCTCCGAAATCGGACGAATACGTATATGTTTCTTATTTCAGTTACCATAAACCTATATTTTCAATGATAAAAATTCCTGAATAACCTACATGTATTGTACGACAATAAAAATATTTTAAACGATATTAAGTTAAAGAATTAATAAATTTTTTTATTAATTTTTTACTTTTATTGACTGTACATCTATTCAGAATATAGATAAATAAAATTGAAGGGTCTGTTTGTAACATCAACATTACAGCTTTTACAAAATGCATATGTTATTGTAAAAGGTAATTTAGAAAAACATATTTTGACGGCAACCTTACCTGGCGAATAGCTAATGTTTAAAGGAAAAAGGACTAGCTTTTTCATTACAAAAGAACAAACAACACAATCAAAAAAAGTGTCATTTCTTGTTATATTGTGATTATATTGATTTCTCATAAAACCAGGTGAAATAACACCAACAAACGAAGACCAGAACATGTTCGGGCGACTCTCCCCGCGCTCCCCTACCTCCCCGCCGTCCCCGACCTCCCCGCCGTCGCCCGCCAGCTCGCGCGGCACGCTAGTGTCGCAAGGTGGACACGTGTACAGAAACGCAAGGCCCTACAGGAGGAACACCAAGCCCAGGTGAGAAGGAGATACGATATTATTGAAGTGAAACTTCTTTAGAATCGTTGTGATTTCAAACTCGATGAAACGAAAAAATAAGTCCGTAGTACCAGGCGCTCAGAGACGGGGAAGAGTTAGCCTTAGTTAAATAAGAAGCATAGATTATACAATAAGAAGTTTTACTTCTGACATGTGTACTTTGTACACACGCACTTTTTTTTATAGTAATATAAGATACAAGATATAGTGTGTGAGAGAGATGGATGATGGAAACTGAGATATGTCTTTGTGTGGTGTGTAAGAGAGATGGATATAGCTATGTACGTCATTTGAAGAAGACTTTTTCTCCTGCGGGCACGTGTACAGAAACGCCAGGCCCTACAGGAGGAACACGAAGCCCAGGTGAGAGGGAGATACGATATATCTATACTAATATTATAAAGCAGAAGAGTTTGTTTGTTTGTTTGAATCACAGGAACTACTGGTTCGATTTGAAGAATTCTTTTTGTGTTTTGTGTTTGGATAGTCCGTTAATCGAGGAAGGCTATAGGCTATAATATATTACGCTACGACCAATAGGAGCGGAGCATCAATGAAAAATGTTGCAAAAACGGGAGAAAACGCCGGTAGCTCTGCGAGGTATTTGGTTTCCAGCCTTAAGAACGCGAGCGAAGCAGCGGGAAAGGCTATTAGTAATATAAGATACGAGATATAGTATGTGAGAGAGATGGATGATGGAAACTGAGATATGTCAGCATGTGGTGTGTGAGAGAGATGGATATAGCTATCTACGTCAATTGAAGAAGACTTTTTCTCCTGCGGGCACGTGTACAGGAACGCCAGGCTTAGCAGGAGGAATACCAAGCCCAGGTGAGAGGGAGATACGTTAGAGAGTTATGTCTGTGTGTGGTGTGTGAGGGAGATGGATGATGGAACTGAGATATGTTATTATGTGGTGTGTGAGAAAGATGGATATAGCTATGTACGTCAATTGAAGAAGACTTTGTCTCCTAATGTCTGCCTACTCTTCTTGGATTACTGACCCAGCGTTCTGTGTGACAACGCCAGGGCGAAAAGGAATGTTAAGGTGAGATGAAGATTTATGTCAGTGTGTGGTGTGTGAAAGAGATGGTTGATAAACAGCATCAAAAGGCATATTCTACAGAAGTCTGTTAACTCTCTCGCGTCGGAAGTCTCTGTGCATTAATATTAATAATAATAAATATATGTATATGTACCGACGTAAAGCGATGAGCGTGCCAACTTCATGTGTTCATCCCTTCCTAATGTTCCACTGCTGGGCACGGACCCTAGTCTACCCGAGTGCGGGTTAGAGGACCTGTTCTTCGAAACTTGCTAAGGTTATCACGTAAATCACACGATATTTTCCTTCGTCGTAAGACAAGTGGTAATTGTGTTGGCAATGATTGAAAATATCAGATATACCCGGATTTGAACCTGCTTCACTCTGTTTTCCAAGCGAGCGCGTTACCACTGGATTACCATAATTAATAACACGCGTTTTATGTTGTGCTGAAAATATTGACTTCTAGCATATTGGTTTTTTGTGTAATTCTTTTTTTTATTTATTTTATTTTTTGTTTCAGTTCCAAATGGTCATTATAAGTTACTACTCAGTACATATTTTTGATAGAAGGCATAAACGCTAAAGCATTTAGTATATCGGAACAAAAAATATTTTTATAGTCTTTTTTTATTATCTGTGACAAAGGCTTTTACTAACAAACTTTGATACTTAATCTTCATACTATTTTCTTTTTAAGACTTCCATATTGGTTAAATATATATAAAAAAATAATGTTGATATTTCTTTTCTCATGAAATTAAGTTGGTATTTACAAATTGTATTCAGAAAATCTCATTTACATTTATTATTAATTTAGCACAAGTAATCTTAATATTAAACTTAATTTTATGATTTAAGAAATGAATTACTGATTATTAGGAATAACTCCATTAAGTCTTTGCCTTTTTTTAATTTGTCCTTTGTAGATTATAAAATATTATCCGATATTTTTATATGCAATTTTTTTAAAACATTGTTTTTGTACTTTATAATCAGCAAATAGGTCGAATAAAAATAGATCGTTTTAAGGGCAAATACAAACATATGAGCTCGATAAAAACTAGATGCCATTTCTAGGAAAAGTTTTTACGCTGAGACTTATTAGTTAAAAATAATTAAATCATTAAACTGATGCTGACAGCTGCCTTAAAACTTCACTACTAGTTTAAAATTGATTAAAGGTCAATTCAGTCTTCTTTATTCGACGTGAAATTGGTGAAGTATTCTGTGACAAATTTTGAGGACATTAACAAAAGTATATCTATCTGGTATCCATAACACAAGCTTCATAGCTTCCTAAGGAACTAGATAGCGCTGTGTTTAATAATATCCCAACATATTGTACATTTTAAATATCTTTGATTTTTTTGCGGATTTATTATGATTTTTGGTTCCCGAAGTTTCGGATTTTCAGCAATCATGCTGACGGGAGAGACTAAGGTTTTAGACGTCTCAAAGGTCCTTATATACGTACTGTCACACTCGCACTGTCTGTAACAAATCAAAATAAGTCCGAGGAAAAATCCGAAAAGATGATTTTATTTAAAATGTATATCTAAGAATGTATTAAGATAATTAAATTGATGGTCTATTCAAATGAGCGATAATCGTTAAGGGATAGATACAAATTTCGATCGATATTCCCGTTGAAATTTAATTGTCAAGTTCCGGACAATAGAAATTTATAATATATATTTTGGGAAACAGTTGCCATAGAATTATAGAGAATTAGAATTGAATGGACTTCAAATAATCATCATTTTAAAATTAATAATTATACACTAGCACATCTGCATTTATACAGAGCTAATATGGCTAATAGAAAATAAAAAAAATATTAGGACTAAGCAGTTTTTTTTAATAGCAATTTTAAAATGTACGAAACAAAGTTCTATAAGTCTTCCTGTCGCTTGCACAAAGGCTGTATACATGTCAAACCTTTTTAGAATAATTTTTTTATACAAATTTTCGAACGCGCAACTACATTTGTTGCTAACTTCATACCGTAGATTAAAATTGGATTTAATTATTTATAACGCCTTTTATAATCATTTTTTCTTGTATAATATCAAGAAATAGGTATAAATAATTTTATTCAAATATGCATTGTGATATTTTTATATAATAATAATATTATATATATTTAAAAAACCACTAGCATCTTTCTATATTTTTGTATGAGCTTAATTTTATATTTGCTATTGCAGAAAAATTAAAATTAAAAAAAAAAACATTCCATCCATGTACTTTTTAACGTTCTAAGAATAAGTTGTGACTACAATGAATTTTTGAATCTCTCGGCAGCTCGATTTTTATATAACAATTTACCTATATAATATGTATATGATTATTTTTATTATATTTTTTTTGATAATTATTTAATATTCAAATTATCATTAAATCTAAGTTTAGTGATTCCGTTGAAAATACCCAATTTTTATTACTTAATATTCTATTATGTTGTAGAGTAAAATATGAATCTATTTTTATAAAAAACTATTTGTAGTATAAATCTGAGATCTTTATTTTTTTTAAATAGTCCATTATGTTGTAACACATTAAGTTAATCACAAAAAATAATAATATAGATTAAAAATGAGAACTTCTTCTATTTTTTTTTCATTTATTTTTTTTTTTGAAAAAAAAAGTTGAATTTTAAGATTTATGTTGACTTTTGTTATATATATATTAGTAATTTAGTTATGTACCTGACGAAAAATGTGACAAATTGTGATGATTCTATTGTTTTTAATTATTTTTTCATGTGATTATTATTGTAGTTTGACATTAAAGTATTTTTTTTAATTTTGTGTTTTATTTTTTATTCCTTATTTTATTTTAAAATGTTTTTAATCTGTTAATCATTTCATTCAGATTATCAGGAGGGTAATAATGAGGGTAAATACGTAAAATAGGATTTTTAGAGCTACAAGACTTTTTTGTTATAAACTTTTTAATTTGGGTTCTGCTTTTTTAGTATCTATTTGGCTTGTAATAAAAATGTTATTGTTGTAATTTGAAAAGGCTATATATTACGAGTATAATTTTAAATAATTAGGCTAAGAGCCTAGACTTATCGCCCATATAACATTTTATATCGAAATAAAACAGCTTTTGTCGTTCTAATTTCGTTATAAAACGTTACATGATGTAGAATAAAAATGGTGTCTGCAAATACTGCATCGTACTATTACAGCGATCTAATAACGTTGTGCTTAAAACGCGCTGTTAAAGAGATGTAACAAAATACCTGCCGGCCATATTTCGACGGATTTGCTAGAACATAAAGTTTGTATCACACTGAGATTATTACAATTAAAAGAATATATTCATAGATTTAAAAAGAAAGGAATTGAGATACACTTTTACAAAATATTAACCTGTTGAGATACATTTGACTTAAACAAACATTCATATTGCTTATATCTATGCTATGTATATTTTTCGTTTAGTATGGAATAGATATAGAGTATAGATGTAGAATATAGAGTAGTCTTTGAGTTTTATATTCATTAGTTGATCAGAATTGATTTAACAAATTATTATTTCTTATACCACCACCCGCCTTTTCACATCCTTAAAGGACGATTTCCAGGATAAAAACTATCCTATGTCCTTTTCAGGGTCTCCAACTACATACCAAATTTCATCTAAATCGGTTCAATGCATTAATTGTGAAAATGTGTCAGGCAGATAGACAGTTACGTTTTCATTTATAATATTAGTATAGACACAGTACATGGGTGGAAACTAATATTATAAATAATCGTTTGGGTGACAAAAAAATATTTGTACAAAATGCGTATCTATCGATGTTGTTGGTGACTCGTGTTGATTGGGTATTATCGCACTGACAGTGTTAAGCCCCACTTTGGGCGCCACATTTATTTTCAAGGGGATGGGGGTTTTCTACCACCTACTCCAACCTAACGCCTACCTAGCCAGTCGCGCCGCAGTGCTCGCCGCGAACACACGTATATCGTGTTATAAAGCAATTCACTAGATCCTAAGTCCGTCTGATTACGTAAGAAATGATTAATTAGTGTCAATGTGCTTATATATAATGTTTATTTTTTATTGGTTTGTATGCTTTTAGCTTTTTATATGTATGTATGTATATATGTACACTGTTTATTTATTTTTGACTTTCTAGTTATTATTTCAAATGGCTAGGCTATTTACTGACATTTGTCAGACAAGAGCTGCGGCTTAGACATTATGCCGTGTTGTGAGAGTATTTGCTCATTTAGACTTTTGGAAGTTCGAAAAATCTATATGTTTAAATAATGAAGATTGAAATGACCTCATTTCTTATTAAAGTTAGTTAGTCTCATCTGGTTATCAGGTCGGTGAAGGTCGATCTTCGACCGGCTCTTAGACCATCACATAATATTCTCGAGGGAGATATTTCGCGTTTGTAGACGATTTACTTAACCTAAATTTTAAACAAACGTAAATATTCAATTTTTGTACTAAAATCAGTTATTAGTGTTCGCTTTCATAATTAAATGTATAATTTTCGTTTCATTATTTTTTCTTTGAATAGTTTTATGTATATGCTAAGCTGCTTATTAAAATGTTTTTTTTTAAATTATATTTATACTCTATATCGCTCACCGTTCCTATTTTATTAAATCATGTCTTAGAGAGTCATAGAACCGTCGGAAGCTAGTGTAAAATATTACCATATTTTTTTCTTATATATCGTACTAGCGACTCAACTCGCTCCGCTCGAGTCCGTCTTTACTTATATTTTAGCGGTAGGCGGTATTATAGACAAGAGTCATCTGCGTTCAAAAAAAATTTAAATATTTGCATCCACTGATAAGGACTTACATTTTATTTTATTAGGTACGGATTACTGTTGTATACCTATAACATAAATACCTAATGAAATTAAACGAAATTATTACTGTTTATGCATAAAAATGGAATTAAAATTTCCCAAATAAAATTATCTTTTCGGATTTTTCGCTGATAATTTTTGGTTTTGAATCTAAAATGGGTTTTCTCTTCGAATTAAGGTTACATAAGGACTAAATACATATCGTATTTACAATAGACGTGTAATCCATAACTAGAACATCTTGCAAAGATACCTTGCAGATATTTCACACTTAAAATGTATGAACTTCTCATATTCACGAAGAAAATCAATAAAACTGTTGCTGTTCAATTGAATCGTTGGAAAATTTGGTGCGTCATACATTGACCGATTCGTATACAACATGGAAATTTGCCAGCTTAGACATAAACAAATGTTTGCGAAGACGCTGTATTTTGTTGAATAATGAATGGGATATGGAAATTACTCTTTTAAAGAATAAAAGAAATATATATTACCTACATTTTTTGTGAATGAAAAAAGGCATTAGAATTTTCGACATGAATTTTTTGACGTTTCTTGTCAGTGATGATGCTTTGTTAATTCATCATGTTACAACATTAATGATTTTAAGTGAAATTCTAAATAAATAGCTTAGATACTTATTTTTTAAGTTTTATTTTTTTATTTAAGCATAGGCTTTCAGTGTTACTTATTAGATTCGAGCTTGACTTGGGTAAGAAAAAGATATGTAACACGAGATAAGTTTGTCGACTATAAAGAACTGATTCGATTTTTTGATTCGAATACTTTATTAAATTACATTAAATTTATTAGTACACTTAGGGATCACTCTCTATTAAAGAAGAAAATGTTACTCTTCAACTTTGAAGTAAAAAATACATTGAAGGTTATCTCTAAGTCAAACGAAAAAAAAATCCAACATACCTATTATGATAAATTTATTTCGAAGACTTATTGTATTGCTCTGTAAATTTTTAAAAGCTTTCTCGTCGTCATGTTGGAGCTTATTTCAACTCAACAAAGGGATGTAATTAAGCTTGCTTGCTACTCTCAATAGGAATTCGTATGAAAAGGGAACGATTTCATGTTGAAAGCTTTAGAAATGTTTTGTTTAATGTTGCGGTTTAAATGCAACAGGCTTCATTCTTCAGTAATATAAGGATATCAGATATTTAATGCACTCCACTTACTATATAACTTTAAATAAATAATTATAAATATTTAAATATAAATACCCCCGGCGGGACTCAAACCCGCGACCGCTGGCACAGCAAGTAGAGTACACTACAGCTGAGCCAAATGTGTCGTTGAAAATGAGCGATTACTCTTTTTTAGGTGTGACATTTGTGTAAATACCTATTTCGATAGAAACCTCATAACTATAGTATTTAGGTTTACTTATACCTATACTTTTCTCCATATCTATTTCTCTTATAAAGTTCAATATAAGAAAATTGTCTACAAATTTTATGTATAGACATCAAAAACTAAATGAAACTTCGGCTCTATGTTTAAGTGTAGGTATGTTACGCGATATCTTCGTTAATTGTACATATTTTAATGAACCAAGAAACTTTTAGGGTTAAATGTAAGTTTAAAACTTGTACAGTATAATTTACAGGTAACGAAAATAGCTTTTCTAATACTTCGGCTTAATATCAAATTTTTGGTTCAGTAATTACACTTAAATCTATAAATTCAATGACTTTTATTTAACTTTTGGGTGGGCGTAGTTTAGTTGTCACAAAGAACTAAGAGTTTTTTCAGAGTTGATGCTAAAGCTACAACATTATAATAATTAGAATTTAGAGTTAGTTATTAGTAGAGATGCGCCGAGTAGCACTTTTGCCGAGTAACGAGTACCGAGTTTTACTTGGTTCAATTTTTTTCCAACCAAATTCCACTATTTCTGAGAGGTATTAGTAATAACTAACGCTCAAATATTATGTCGTACAATACGATATATAACCACTTTAGCTCCTCTGCTTTTATGATAGACTAGCTGACCCGTGCCCACTTCGTTGGGCATAAAGTGAGAGTGGTTAAATAATGTAAATTATTTTATTAATATTAAAAATTAAAAATTAAATTATGTATACTAATATTAAAAAAACTACTTTTTGTCACTTAAATATAAAAGTTAGACATATGCTGTCGAAAAAAACGCTTTCATTCGACCGTTTTTTCTCCTATTCACTTTGCAAAACGGACTACCACGTAAAAGCCTTTTTATTTTTCGGTTTTTTATATAACCTATGACACTCAGCAATTATGTGGCTTTCTATTGGTGAAAGAATTTTTAAATCGGTTCAGTAGATCCCGAGATTACCCCTTACATACAATTTAACAAATAAACAAACTTTACTTCTTTATATTATTAGTATAGATATAGGGAGTATACAAACAAATACATTTCTTTATATTAGTTATAAGTATATATTAATTGATAATACTAGTGTTAGCCCTAGGGGCTTAAGCACAATCATTATTGAAAATTTGAGGAAAACCTTTTCTTATCTTTTTTCAAGTGAAAGTCAATATCTACTAAATGAGCGGAGAAGAGCTTTTATAAAAACTCTCACACAAAATTACAATAAAATCGTAAATCCTTAAAACGAAATTAATTCACTTTGCCTTTGGGACTACGAAATTTTCCTCTGATTTAAAAAGGACCGCCCTCGAGGTACGATTTGAATGAATAAAGAATCAATATATTATCTATTCAGAATCATATTTAGGTATATTTTTTTTTGTACTACATTATCAGAAGACTATTTAATTTTTTATAGTATATATCTGAATATTATGGGCTTATGACTTATTACTATGATTTTTTGTAATTAAAAAATAATATTATTTATATTTACTTATTTAGTATCAAACTTGAGTGACATATTTTAATAAAATAATAATTCATTGTAAATAATATTAAATGATGAAGAAATACTTAAAATAATTATTTAAAAAGAATAAATTTGAATTGATTTGAATGAACTTCTCTTATTGAAAATGGGCAAAACATCACAACATACAAATACCTTTTACGATTCGCCACAATTCTATATAAAAAAACTATTATTTTAAAGTTTTATAAAAGCTCCTTTCAGTTTTAAAACCGCATTTCCGTCTGTCTGCGTTAAAAGATGACTCATTACGGATGTTAAGGAGTGCATTACATTATTTTGCAATGCAGTATACTTATTGTGGATCGATATAGTTGAAACAAAATTTTTTGTATTTCCATTTACTTTTAACGATTTTTAATGTAGGTACATTTTAAAATACTAAGACACATTTTGACTAACTTTATTGTAGACTTGATACTCGTTTTACGAATGTAAATGAGTTCAAACTCTTTTCTATTCGAAGCCATTAGACAGTATCCCTCAATCCGAGGTACTGTCTTCAGAACAGTATAATTTTTTTTCAGATACTTACAAAGTTTTAAATCAATTCTTTACCGAAAAGATTTCATTATGGTTTCGTCGTTGTCTAAGTGTTCTTGCAATTGCATTATGTATTATAAGTAGATAGTTATTCAAATAATTGCGTTTAAACAAACAAACTTCATGATATATTAGTAGGTACAATTTTGTATTGTGGCTGGCTTCACTCCCTACCAACTCAATGCCACCTAATTGACTCATTTCGAAGCGTGGTGTAAATTGATTTAAATCGACCGGCTCACTGCTACTGCGTTGCTATTGTATCCTGTAAAGACGAAGGGTAACTGAGAGTAATCTTGCCTGGATCGACGAATCGTTCCATCAATTATTTCACGTATTTTAAGACTTTTAATTAATCAACAAACAAGTAGTTACACTAAGTCTGTGTAAACTATGACTACAACTCTTAGATATTTGACGATTTTTGATTTAATTGAAGAACTAAAAACTAATTTGAATCAGAACTTTCAATCAACGTCTCTTATTTATCAATAACTTTGTAATTTGTAGTCATATACTTACCTTACCAACTAATGTACCTTAAAAAACTTTTGACCAAGACGTTATGTATCACATTATTTCTGCTTGCGGCTTTCTTTTAATACATTTGTCAACACTCCATATAAAATTCCTTTGCATTTTCTTAGACTTTATCGCTACAATTCAATTCTAACTTCATACTTCTATATAGCATATTTTATATTTTCTCGGATGATAGCCAAGGACAATCCTCAAAGGGATCGAGTAAATCAGATAAGGCTTTTCCCCTCTCAACTGTACAATATACTTATATATATTTTATATACTCGTGGGTATTTGCTACTTTAAAATGCTACAATTTTACATTATTTTACTTATAGCTTTATATTATTATGTGGGCAGAGATAGCGAGATACTAATCCCTTACTTTAGCTTTCGCATTCGCTATTTTTTTAAGGTTTAAAATAATATTTTTTTAAAGATTCAATTAAGTTATACAAACTGAAACTGAATTAACCAACAAAATTGGGCTAATTAACAACTATATAAAATCGATTGATTTTGCTAAGCTTTCGAGTAATCCTCCATCGTGAACCGTCATCCTACGCTACTGAATTTAATCCAGCAAAAAATATTAGGTACTCGTTATTTAAATATCATATTAAAAAAAAATCAAAAAGAATCGAAATGCCTTTTGTAACAGTCGTTATAAGATAGCTTTGAAACGTATTTTTCTTTGTAAAACAAATAGCCTTTGACCTTTCATTGAAAGAGAGACTTAAAGATTATGTAAACATTTCATGCCATTGCGGACGTAATTACTATTGGCATTTGCCAGCGATAGATGTAAGGACATAATAGATTTTGACTTAAGCATTTATTGTCTTAATGAAATTCTACACGAGTAGAATCTTATTATGGCGATTGGCGTTATTTTTCAAGTCGTGGCGACTGCAAGTACCTACGATAGTACATGCATATTAAGTTATACATAATTATTTGTAATATGAAAAACTCGTGCCACAGTGTTTGTTATCGAACTGATTGCTTGACTGACGGCTTGAAATTTTTATGATTTTTTTTTGTGTATATTTGGTAGGTCTGAGAATAGGTTGTGACATTTTTATGCCCCTAGGTAATAAGAGTGGACGTCTACCGATTTTTGATTTTTAGACCAATTTTTATTTTTTATTTTTTTATGATTTCTTCCACCAATCCCTATTTCTAATTATGATTAGAACGTGGGCGAAACTGCGGGATTCGGTAGTGTATGTATATTATAGTAGATGCTAAAGATTTAATAAAGATCTACGACAATATGATTGCTCTATTTAAGTCTGTAAGTCTTATATAATCTCAAAAGTTTTATAAAAAAACTACTGTTTTTTTTTTCATATAATATAATTTGTTTCGTTGTTTTCACATGATTATATTCATAGAGCTTGCTTTTCCTCTTATTTATCTTAATACTTCTTTTTTATAATTTCAAAATCTCAGATTATTTTGTGATAAAAAGACGATGGGAACTAAGTAAATAGAGGATTAGTACAGTCAGTGAGTCGTGTAGTGAAGTGTATCGCGGAGTCGCGACGGGGGCGCTGGGGGAGTAAGATGGAACATGACCGCCGGCTATACAAATATAGGTGAGTTTTATTATTATATAAAACTTATACTATTTTTATGAGGTTATTTGATTACTATTAATATAATGGAGAAAGTTTGTGTGTTTTTTATAAATTAAAGTGAAGTAAAGAGAGAGAGAGAGAGTGAGGGTGAATCGCTAGGGTTTTTCATAGGGTTCGTCTTTGACATATAATATGAATAAAACATATAACAATTAATATGTTCAGACGATATAACACACATCGCCATAGTTCCATGGTACGCTACGAGCCTTGTGTATATAATTTCAAATACATTAATAGTACAAAACAGCGTGATAGGTCTAGTCTAGAAACCTAAAATTTTCCAGGAGATCCTTGTAACGAAGGCTGGCTAACTAATTAAGGGTGATTAAAAATTGATCCCCTAAATAGGTCATTTCACATTTATATGTAACTTCGTATCTAATATATGTCGATGGAATCCAATCCGGCTCACTGCTTGTTATATTATTATTAGAGTTAGAGATTAAAAAAGTAAATTCAATATCTTCCCGAATCATTAAGATTAAAAAATACAAAACTAAGAAGTAACTTTTCCTTTATTATATCTGAATAGTTGAGTTTCTAAAGAACTACTTGTGAAATAATAAGTTCTTAACCCTTATAATAGCGTTGAGTGAAAATGACAGCTTGTTAGCAATCTGTCTCCCGCAGATTGCTTATCAAATAATAATATTATCTTTGATTTTCGCCGGCGTATAACTTGACGATCAATGAAATATAGATCTTTAGTTATAATATTTGTTCTGATATTCCCATTTGCCAATCATTTTAATAACGGTAAAGTAAATTATCGTCAAAAAACTGGCATTTCTAAGAGAAACTGAACAGTTATGGAAAGGGCTATGAAATCTATCAACCCAAATCCACAAACTTCAATGCGTGGAAGATGTCCAATCCAGCGGGGGTGCGGTAAAATGGGCTATTAATTGCTTATATCTTCAGTTTTCTTATAAATACTTCATTATTTAAAGTAAAAATTAAGCATATCTAGTATTGTGGACTGTGGTGTGAGAGAAAAATTTACTAATTACAAAACTTCGTTTTATTTCCAAATAAAATTGAATTAAAATAGAAAATTTACTTTAGTAGGTACGAGTACGTTTATAAAATATTTACAAACAATCCATGTTAAAGTCGTCCAACCATGAATGACCCTCAGAAAAAGGGACGAGACATAAGACAAATTGAACGAAGACAAAACACAAAGAGTAATTTAAGTATAACAACTATATTAAACTAGCAACTTCACCTTGCTCCGCTTGAGTCCTTACGTAGACCGTGAATTTTACCGGTTAGTATACATTTTTGCAACATGAGATATAATCCAGCAGTAATAAGTATGCGATGAAGTCCTATGTTATATTCATAATTTCATAATTTTAGTAAACAGGTTTAAACAGACAGATCGACAAATATTCTAAAAACTATAGATTTAGCTTCTATACGACTATTGCACTCGGTTAGAACCCGCGACCGCTGGTTCTAGAAAGTAGAGTATATAAACTGTGCCAAACGTGTCGTCAAGTATCGTATGAATAATATTTTTCTTAATTATCTCTATTATACTAGTCTATATACTAGTCTGCTTCATCTCTACGGTTGATAGACGTATTCTGAGCCACTCGGCTGTCTCGAGTTTCTCATCACCATGAATAATAACATTTAAAGCTAGTTTGCGGCTTCTGATATAGATAGAGCATTTAACTATTCAAATTGGCCTACTTTATAACGAAGGGTTAACTTAGGGGTTAGTTGGACGGATACGATTACGTTGTAACAATATTCTTTACTAGTTTACGCCGCGACCATGCCTGCGTGTATTCTTATTGTTTCTTTGTTCAATGTTCTTAATACATACCACTTAATACCGATATGCAGTGGCGTAACTATAGGGTGACAGAGGTCGCAAAATGCCACGGGCCCCCGACCCAAGGGGGCCCGACCCAAGAAGAAACCCAGAAATAACCTAACATTTTTAACAAAATTTTGAACCGAAGTACTTAAAAATTATATTTTTTTCTGGGATGCCAGAGGGACCCATCCGAAGAATTTGCCACGGGCCTCAGATATTGTTACGCCAGTGCCGATATGCATGGTATTGCGATAACATTAATGTACTCGTAGCTTCAAAGCTTACATACATTACGTATTATATATATTTTTTATAACGCTGAAAAACGGATTTTCGAACGTGGTTATGAGGGAATCATTGGCTAGAAAATCCATTACTATGCACTAAAGCCTAATGCGACCTCCCTCGTCTTAATGGGACGTCGCAGGATCACTTACGCAATCCACGACGCCAGCACGTCTGCCGAGGAAGACCATAACAATCATGGGGTTGCTCCATTATTCTTAAATCCACCCTGCTTTCAGAGAAGTACTAGGAGTAATCATACTGGTACACCACCTACCGAAGCGTACCATAGAGACACAAAATAATCTAGGCAGTCGACAGACATAGCCGCGACACGATTCTAGTCGCGGTCGTAGAGCGTGGGCGGAGAATTGCTCTTAACGTCGTTTTGAAGGCACTGAACTCTCAAGATATAATAAAGTCTTAAAACTTAATACACAAATTCAAGTTTATTGAACTTCTCGAAAGCTTTTCCAAGAACATGTTTTCTTTATTAATAGACAAATATATGTAAACAACATAGATGGGATTCAAATTGATATTGTTCTCGTATGGGAATATTTTTTGTCACGATACAAAATACTTCTTGTCAAATTTATTCAAATAGACTTTTACAAGCAGTTTTGAATCTACACCTTTACATTGTAATATTGAATTTAAATTAAATGTCAGTCATTAGTCCATGAGGAAGCTACCATCGACCCGGAAGGCAGTTCTGCTGAGAAGAGCCAGCAAGAAAATCAACAGTTGCTCTTTTAAAATAAAACTAAATACAATATTGCAATAAAATAATCATCTATTTATCCTACGTGAGACCCAACACATACATTTATATCTTCAAAGACTTATATTTTAGACTTAAATTAATTTAAATTGTTGATTTTAATATATAATATACGCCCATTATATAAAATCTAATTAAAGTATTATTCGTTGAAAAGGATTTTCAAAAATTAAATAATATTGTTTTGCGACAATGTATATACCTACTAGAAACCAACTCGTATCAAAATAACAATCGATAACTGCTATCGCAGATAGCAGAAGCAATTCGAAACATGTACAGCGCTTTGATACAGCAATAAAAATTTTATTGCTCAGTGAATCATCTATGACAATGTACGCTATAAAATAGTAATAAACACGAATAAAGGTTACGGGGTTATTCACTTAGTTATATACTTTTATATAGGTAGATATTGTATGTGTATATATGTTGTATGTATGCGGAGGTCCTGGGTTTGAGTCCCGGGTCAGGCAAAGTTAAGTTAACTTTCTCATTGAGTCTTTCCGCTTTAAAAAAAATCGATAGTCAACATCACATCCCTAGTCCGATTATGATTTATGGCCGAGTCTGCAGCGAGATAATAACAATACTATAGTAAGCATCATTAAGCCCAGAGTTGGGAAGTTAGCCGAGTGTTATACCCCGTGCCTCGGAGATAACGTAAAGCCGTCGTTCCCACGTCTTCACTCTCTCAGATTGTGTCGTGTGTTCATTCCATCGGAGTATGAGAGTGACAGGATTAGAGTGAACTATACTTGTGCACTATAATATTTCTTACGCATTTTGCTAGTCTCAATGAGATCGGCCACCGCGTTTTAAAAATCGGTCGGCAAGACATTATTATTTTTAAGAACCTTAATTATTCAACCATGTAAATGTGTATATTATTACCCCCGTCGCTGTCATAGTCTGTTAACTAACGTCGTCATAATATGTCTCGTAGACTTACACGTGTCTCTAAGAATCTTTTTGAACCAATGAAGCACTGTAGTAGAACTAATATACCAGAGAATGTAATTATAATAGGTTAATGTTAACCAACGCTCTTTCTATTCATGATATTATAAAAAATACCGTTTTAAAAATAAAAATAAAAGATACGAGTATATATTGGTGTGATAGCCATCGAAGAGTTTCACTATTCTTCTCCTGGCCTTACATCCATAAAATTTTTAAAGGTCGAATCGTTTAATCACAATACAACAGCATTTATGACTACAGAGACTATAATGAAACTGAAAAAAAAAACTGCGTAAAGTATTATTTACTAGCCTTTCTCGCGGCTTCACGCGCGTTCTTTAAGCTGGAAACCAAATAACTCTCGTTTAAGCAACATTTTTCATTGATGCTCCGCTTCTATTGGTCGTAGCGTAATGTAATATATCCTACAGCCTTCCTCGATAAACGGACTATCTAACACAAGAAGAATTTTTCCAATCGAACCGGTGGTTCCTGAGATAAGCGCGTTCAACCAAACAAACAAATAAACAAACAAACAAACAAATTCTTCAGCTTTATATATATATTCCCACTTCCCAGCACCTACGTTTATTTGTTTGAGCGAAACCTTCATTATTTTTCCAAAAAAAGTGGCCTTAATTACTTCTTTGAATATCAGCTTTTGGAGATAAGAAGGAAGACACATACAAACAACAAAATTTGAAATTGTTTTTTCTTAAAAGTACCTACCGTATATTATCGCATAAGAAAGTAGTAAACAGCTTATTTTATTCGTTCCAAAACGAAAAAAAATATTTATTCTTATTTATACTAATCCAAATAATATAACATCATAAATCAATTCAAAGATCGTCTGAACTTTGAAACAAAGGCGTAATTAGTACATAAATTATACCATCGAGTTCCAAGAGTAAAATCACAGGCCGCATAAATAATTGTGTTTACTGAAGCAGTGTAGACTGTAGCCATCGGGATTGGGTGTATTGATTTTGCCGATATGCCAGTTAGTCTGTGGAAGCTGCGTGGGATGCTTTAGTGATTGGCTAGCTATTGATGAATAAATAAAGAGAAACTAGACCTCAGTTGGACGTTATATCATTCTATTTGCCTGGAGATATCCTGTTTCTATTTGAAATTAATACACGATACAACTGTTCTTATATAAAGATAGGTTTAATAATAGAAAGCTAAGTTAGCTAACCTAGTTTTTTTCCTTAGTTTCACCTAGTAAGTGTAACAAGCACACATATGTACTAAATTTCGTGTTTACAGTATAATTTATATAAATTTCTGCAATTCGAATGAAATTACCTTGGATGTCAGCTGCGAATGCAAGTAAAGTACCTCAATATCTTCTAAATAGCAATATAAAGTACGATATTCAGAGATATCATAAAAGTTGGTTCTAATTGTAAAGACCCCTTCATGTGTGGAATAAATACATAAATAAAGCGAAGAATTGAATATATATAACACTTTAAAACAAAGAATAGTTAATGTCATTTCTAAGTCAAAATTATAAATTACATAACTAGATGTACCTATTTGATAATATTTTCGGTTATTATTACAAACACTATATAGAAAATGTAAAGCTAGATTGTTGAAAATAAAATAGTTTTCTTGGCGACCTGTCGACTTGTATTACGATTTACGAGTACCTACGTCTAATGTCGTAAACACGACTACCTGCCTGCCTCTATAAACAAAAATATATTTCTGATATACAAATAAGAACAAAATGTAATCTACATATATTTCTATATATCTACATTCTACAGTTTCGATCTCAACAGTTTTGCTAGCGATTCGGTAATTAGAAATGTGGGCTTACATTTAACAATTATAAATGTTAAATAATGATGTGTAAAATATTAAATTATACAAAAATACTTTATTCGGTGGAAGCGGAAAAATATTCTTCGACCAATGCGACATTAAGAGATTTATTGAAGTACTCTGAAAAGATTACCTCTAAAAAGATAAAGGGAGCTAGGATATGTACTTGTAATACAGCTAAAATGACTTGAATGAATGCTAAAATGAATATTTATAAAAAATTCTTTTCGCATTTACAATATAGCTTGTTAATAAGGACATGATTCGTCTCCTTAAACCGGGAGGGTTAGAGGTTAGAGGTTAGTATAGATCCAATAAAGGAGAAAAATGTGTGAAGAAAAGTGTGTGAAAATCAAGCAAACTCAAACAAGTACCGTACAGTAACGCAAAAAAGTATTGGAAAAATACCTTCTAATAATGTCTAAAGACGATATTTTGAAAGGATAAGAACCTGCCTATAATAATGTACGCACGGGACCTAGTATTGATTGCGTCCGAAAAACACGTCTGAGTTCTTTGAATAAGTCTATTTTTACTAAAAGGTTCTTTTAGTGTAAAATCATAATTTAACGACTAATGGCTATAATTAAATGTATACATAATTGGGCTGTATTGTTTGAAACAAAGATATTTTAACTCAATGGTTTAAAATATAACGATAAAACTTTTGATAACTTTATGCTGTCATTTGATGTTTATATCGAAAGTAGCGACTCTATCTCCCTCCACTCGGATTTTTCAGAGATAAAATATTATCTCCAAACAAAAAGTATGATGTAACTTGACCCGGATAAACAGCTACAACACCAGTAGGCACTGGTAATACCTCACTAAGCTAAACAAATTGTAAAAAGATCTCTAAGCCAAAGAAGTTGAATATATGTGAGAAGTAACCATTTTAACAATATTACCATTAAATAACAGTTGAAAAATTCGAGATACAGAGACAAAAAAATACTTTTTATCCTATATAATATTTATTGCGGGATAGACTTTATAGAGATAGATCTAACGAGACAGCTAAAATATAAAATATAAACAGTTGAATATAATTTTTCTAAAATATAATTTGTCGAATATATTTTTTGTAAATGCTACATAAGCCTCTCATTTTACTAAAAGCTAGAATAGAAATCATTATATACTTACTCTTAACCTATAAAATAAAAGCTTTACTACGAAATTCTACCTTGTAAAGCACGTTACTTATGTTAATGTGCCTACATGACAAGTTCACTCCTTGAAAAAGTTAAAAAAGTGTCGTTATTAATTATTGAACTTAAAGTATTTGAAAGACATTTAATTATTATATAAAATTAAAATCAACAGATTTCAGTAACTTGTTACAACCGGGGTGGGAACTTGTGATACCCAACTCATGAGTACAAAATTCTTACCAATATGTTACTCTGGTCACTGTGACAAGGTCGCGAGGTGGATCAATACTGAACATCAAGCTGCCGTGTGTACCGACCGTACATACTCCGAAATATGTGGAAATACATAATGTACTATAATGTATCATATCTTAAATTATTCTATTCTGTTCTACGATGAATTTAGAATAATTTACACAATTTATGTTTTTTTTTATGTTCCAAATACCATTTATCTTAATGTAATTATAGGAAGTTAAAAATATATATTACATAATATATAACATATATATTATAGATTTAGAGAGATGTTTCAAGCGAGTCGTACTCAATATTGACATATTCTTAGGTATATGTACTCGTATTGTTTAAAAAAATTGACGATTTACATTTTGTAATAAAACCTTATCTCTGGGTAAGAGACGGCTGTTATCCGAACCAGGTACTCTACATTTGAAAATGAAAAGCTTTCATCTAAGCTCATATTCGCAACGATATAAGTATTTTCTACCGGTAAGCGAGCTTTTTCCTTTAAAGTGAAACAAAGCAAGCACATGCATGCTCACAGCATCCCACACCAGCGAGCTGCGAATAATTTGACCCCTTTTCTTTAGTAAGAGCTGAGATAACAATATAATATTACGGAAACGTGATCGACGTAAAACGAGACAAAGCTTTTAAAGCTTTAAATAATGTTTTATGTCAAGGAAAAATACATATAGTATTTTTTAGGCGGCTGCTTTTTCGACTCTTTTGTTTGTTATTTACGAGCCTCGGGCTTAGATTGATGACATTCTACATTGGTTAGAGAATATAACTGAGAAATGGAAAGCAATGATACGTTATCATTCAATGACATAACGATATTGGCATGTGTATTGGGGTGATATCAAACGGTTTTCTGAATGACGGAATGATTATTCACTCGGATGAATGCTTCATTTTTATTTCATTCCATGTTCACACGCCTTAGACGGAATGATATAGAAAAAAAAGTTCATTTTTATTTCTTCGTTAAATCGGCTACAGGACTCGAGACAAAATGGCCGAACGCGAAACGCGAAAGAACGTTCTCTTAGTGTTCAGACAGTTCATTTCTCGTTCATTCGAAGTGAAGTGAAAGATGTTGGATCAGTTCACTAATGAATTCATTCGGCACTAATGTTTCATTTTATGATTAGATGTGACACTTTAAGTGAAAAATGAAAAATGAAAGACGAAAGTGAACAAAAAAATGACCCGTCTGATATCACCTTTATATATGTCAAATATAAATATCATGTTCGTCTTTCTTTCACGTTGTAACAGTGACGGATGGTTTGTATACAGGTAGTTGGAGGGTTAAAGAGTGACATAGGTTTGTTTTAACTGCGGTAGATAATCTCTTTACAATGGAAAACACGTTGTAATACATAAAACAACTCATCATATCTATACAAAATATATAGTCTGTCTTCAAGCAAACTGTTAACGTTAACAATATAGTTTTTATTTCTATTAGCTTCAACGATTATATATGAGTAAGACCACTTGGTTCTACGATAATAAATAATATTCTGTTTAATTAATAATTCTGTAGTATCACAGATTACTTAAATAGGTAGTATGAGCGTACGAATTAGTTCTTTGTGTAGGACTTCTTTTATCGCCTTGAAGTTGAATATTAAATAGGAAGCCAAAAATTTTGGCGTAATTGAAAACGACTATTAAGGAGATAGATTTTTCTTAGTAATCGTGTTCCTTAATTTATTTAAACACACAGAATGATCGATTTAGTTAAACACCTACGCATATAATAACTTTATTTAAAATTTGGGGATACAAAATATAACACTGTTATCAAAATATTTCTGCGAACGTTACGACTTCTTTCTATTTATGGGATTCGGGATAAAAGCTTTTTAAGACACAGAATATTTATGAATTAGAGAAAACAATGTATACGCATTAATATGTATACGCAAACAATGTATAATATATATATTGTCGCGCTGCCGTTGTGTCAAACGAAAACGATCCTTCTCCCATCTCATTCATTTCATTTTTCTCTTATAATATCAATTCACGGAACTTATCTCGCATGTTCTACTTTTTTTATTTTATTATATATTTTAATCAAGCGGCGGCTTGTATACAACCTAATTAGAACTCGCTGTTGCGCTGAAATGCTTATTTTAACAAGATGCAAGATATATGACACCTTATAAAAGCTCTAAATTATTCAAGAATTAATAACAAATATGAAAACAACGTAAACATGTTTTCTTTTAGTAATATTAAAGTCTAGATGACATAGTATCTGCTATTATCGGCTTACTGCTAAGCACGGACCTCTCTTCAATTCGAAACGGATGAGGTCATATACCCGCTGGCCAAGAGTGAGTTGGTGAAATTCACATGTGCTTCGAAGACGCACTATATTCTCTTAGACATTACAGGTTTCCTCACGAAGTATTCTTCACTAAAGATACTTACTATGCTGGAAAAATTCTCACATAAAAAGATCTGAGGTGTGAGACCCGGGATTTGAACCCCGATGATTCCCAAGCAAGTGGAAGCACTTGTTTGGACTGCTAAGAGTCTACTGCTTTAGCTGCATACTCTAATCCTATACATAATATAATTAAAACGTAATAATATAACGTATCCATTAAGTTCGCAATTATTGTGTTATAATAAGAAAGCCTTAAAGAAATGGAATAATCTCTCATACATTTCTTACTAATAAGATAGTTTTGGCTCTAA
This sequence comes from Boloria selene, assembly GCA_905231865.2. NCBI lineage: Eukaryota > Metazoa > Arthropoda > Insecta > Lepidoptera > Nymphalidae > Boloria > Boloria selene. The sequence goes on from HG993132.1 coordinate 2,290,665, forward strand.
TAAGCGGAATAGTAGATTAGTTTGGGGAGGAAGCCTTATGTACTACCTTCTTCACGTTTTAAGACTTAGATATATAGAAAAGTAAATAATATTTTATTGCGTTTTACTTCCTTGAACTTATTTTATTATGTTGTTCAATTAATTAAATTTGTAAGTATACGTTTTCTAAAATAAATTTCTAAATCAAAAGGATTTCGTTAATAAGGAAAATTACAATTTACAAATGAAAGGTTTCTACAAAATTGATGTCTGAAGTTTGCGAAATGAACAGGAAGTTTATTTACACAGTGTGAAAAAGGTGCTTAGAGTTAGGAGAAGAAACTTTTTAGGCATCTTTAATTTTTATGCGAACTCATTTTGCATGTTTTTACCTATATACATTTTTTACTTTTATATTACTAGTTATATAAGTTGGTTTAATATAATAATATTATATAAGAACTTGTTACGTAGAATTGATTATTGTCACGATAATGTTATTTCTTAAAAAATAGTGATTATTTATGGAATGTAGGTATATTATGTACTTAGTTATGTTGGTACAGTAGTTTTCGACCTTAACACGTAGAAATAAAAAAACAATAAAATAATCATAGAGGACGAAAGACGATGCTTTTTAAATATAATTTTTAATACTAAAAGCATATGAAAGTCGCCGATCAATATCTAACATAAACTAGTTAATAAGTTCGTAAACAAAGACTCATTAAATAAAATCAAGGACTTTAAAGCACGCGGAGGATACATCGGTATAACTTTAGTGTATAGATTCTTCCCGACCTCCGTGCGTATTGATCGGCGAGACGACCTTGAGCGTTCCCGGAGAAAAGCTACGAACTGGGATTATATTCGGGAAAGTAGCTACTAGCTATAGTTATTGTTATGTTTATGAATATTTAAGAAGGATGAAAATGAAAAAGGTACTGAACTGTTTATTTTTTGCCACTTATAGCCTAGTACATTATATAGATACCCACTTTGGATTTATATGTAGGTATACCTATTTCTCACCCGATGGAAAAACATCGTTACTACCAGTTCTAAATATTTAATAAAACTGGCAAGTCACCCTCGTTTCGTTAGGGTTTGTCCCTAGGTATAGGTACCCTTTAGTATAAGATTTTTTACAAAATTTGATGTTTTTATTTGTCTTTTTTTTTTATATTAAAACTTTCCGTGTGCCTTAAGGAATATACAAAAAATGCCGAAATGGTCGAGACATAATAAATAAAACATTATATATAATTTATTCAAATATACATCTTTTTTGAAAAATCTTATTGAAATAAGTAGCCATATTATCGATATTGGAAACCAAAACTATGTTTTTTAGAATATTTGTTAGACAGATAGTCTGCTGTCTGTGACAGCATGACGAGAAACCACTGGATGGATGTTAACGAAATTTGATAGGATGATAGCTAGATATCCGGGATATAGGATACTTGTTACTGCGGAAAAATATTACGAGTATCTTACATCTGTGAAATTGAAATGTATACTAATTACTAACGTATATAAATTGCTACTAGTACTTTTTTAAATAGGTAAGTAAATATAAAAAGTACTATATGTTAGTCATTCAAGTCTTAAAAAGAATTTCGTACGTGATTTGAGAAAATAAGCATGTTTCGTCATTTGATTTATTACGAATAACGCCACCATTAGCTATGCTGTTACGTGTTTTCCGTGACCTGTGTTTACATTTACGTTTAACCCAATAACATGAAAAGCGCAAAAGCTTTGATTTTTATGGAACTTTATTACATGTAGCAATCATTTTTATATTTTTGGTTATTAATCATACATCTTAATAAAGTCATAATAAATCTAGCTTATTAATTTTAAGTTACATAATGACTAAGATCTAGTCCTAATGACTAATGAGGATGGTTAATGTAGTTGCAGTCCAATGGTGACGCGCGTACTTGGGAAACTGACTGAAACGGTTCAAATCCCGGGTCTCGCACCTCTGATATTTAATTAAAATCATGGGGAAACATGTATTTCCGAAATAACCTAGCAAGTCCACTAACTCGTACTTGGTCAGCGTGGTGGTCTATAGCCTGATCTCCCTTGTAGGTAGGCTCCTTAGCAGTGGGACGTTAAAAAGGACTAAATACAATGTCTTAATAAATTTGCTTATATTATGCGGATCGTTAATTATACCTGAAAAAAAAATATAGCGTTTGTTTACTTAATACGTTATATCATAAACAAAAAGTATTATAAATTGTGTACGTGAGCCAAGAACGTTATTCGCTAACAAGTATAATATTGACTTCAGAGACGTTCTTTCCATAATATATGAATGAAATTAGTTTTATTTAGATACACATCTCTTGTTTTATTGCCATTATAATATTAAAATATTGTATTTTTCTTTCTTTCTCGTCGCCATTAAATTAAGTAATAAATATTAGATATGTTGAACTGGAGAACATTCATGCTCATCACACATAAATGTCCCAGAGGGACTCGAATCTGCGACCTTTGGCATAACAAAAACGGTCAGTACAAACTGCTGAACTGAAGCTGAACGTGTGCTGTAGAAAAACTATGAAGTATATATTTAGATATAAAGACATCTATAGAAATAAATTCTCTCAAAAAACATTATTTTCTTTTTTTCCATAAAACAATTGTGCAATTTAATTGAGAAAACCCAGAAAGCATTAACATTACGAACTCAAAACCTAGCTCCTACCTTTTTTATTATTTCTTTTCTCTTTCTATTTTTTTTAAATCTTATTATTATTCAACTGCGCTTATGAAGCCGGAAAATGCTAGTATATTTAATATTATTGTATATAGTGAAACATGGTATCAATCTGTTTCAACATATTATATTTTATTTCCAGGACCTCATTGCCGGTTGCCCAATTCAGCCGTGGCGACTTCTCTCTCTGGTCGGTCCTGAAGAACTGTGTGGGAAAGGAACTATCCAAGATCACGATGCCGGTCGTTTTCAACGAACCGCTGTCGTTCCTGCAGCGCATGCTTGAGTATCTAGAGTATGCTCATCTCTTACGTATGGCGTCCGAACAGACTGACCCTGTTGCTAGGATGGAATATATTGCTGGTTAGTTCAATTATTATTTACAGTTACAGTTACAGAGATGAAAGTGGTTTGTATCACTCTCTCTCATATCATTTATCATCAACAACAGTGGTTTCTTAAAATCACATTATTATCAACCTACCTGAGTACCTATAATTTTTTTTAAAATAAATATGTTGTATACATTATTACGTGACACAGTATGTAGTTGTGTTACGGATGCCAGATAGTTGATATACTACATAATATATAAGCTTAAATACATACATATTATTAGTGCAATAAAGAATATTATATAAACACCCATGACTGGAGTGCAAACATCCGAGTTTAACAAATAGATGCCCCCAGCGAGACTCGAACCCGCGACCGCTGACGCAAGAAAGTAGTGTCACTATCAAATGCGCCAAACGTGTCGGTAAATAGATATATTTCTTACTCCTTCACGCTGTAATAGCTGGACGGATATAGATGAAATTAAAAACACTGATAAGCTCAGCAGATCTGAAGCAACGAATGTTGTCTGTTTGGGCGCACCTAAGCGAATCTAGGGCATGTCGTTAGTCTTGGATAAGGTGCTGTATGCTGTAATTATGACCCTATTATGATAATTTTCATCGTCCCTACTGGTAATTAAGTACCTACTACTAATAGTGTAATAACAAGATTACCTATGGCATGTGTAAATATACGCCCGCAATATAATGTAATCTGCTCTAACAGATGTATGTAGGCGCTTTGTTCGACGCAACAAAGCGTAATGAAAACGAGTAAGCAATTCGTACTTGACCTTTTCCCTTTTCTTTGTATTGTCCCTGTTCTGTTTATATTGAGTCATTTAATGGATTTCTTTCATATCTTCCCATCTGTATGTAACGAACTATAACCAATCTACTTAATAAAATTTAGGCTTAAAAATTATATATCTACTTTTATGTAAACGATACAGTTTTTTCCCTTATCCATCTGCTAGTAAATTGTATCTAGTTAACTTTTAAAATAGATTTTTCTGTATTCAAGACTCAAATTTTATCATCGAAGGATTTATCTCGATTAAACCAGCAAAGAAAATACGGTATTAAAGCTTGAAAAATATTTTTGTGACGTTCAATACTTGCCACTTGTTCTACGTAGGTACTTGTAATTTATATAACGATTATAATGTATAATTGATTTTTCAATTTATCTAAGTTAATGGATATTTTTATCTATGTTAATGGCTTCAAAGTGTGCGACAAGACAATTAAAAAAATACATAAAAAAAATTTTTTTTATATAATTATTTCATATTGAAAGATGAGACGATGAGATGAAAAGATATTCATATTTACTCGTCTAACTTTAATTATATGAAAATGTGTACAAACTTGCTCCAACATAGAACAAGTAAAGTTCCTGAACAAACATCCATCTTTTTGCTCCGAGCTATTTTACTTTCCCCAACCTAGCTACTTATAACAAGCGGAAATAAAAGACACAGTTTCGTTTTTAGTCCCTAAACTTATTCAGAAATGTCAGTCGCTCAGCGGGCGAGCCTTAGTTCATTTATTTTATAATTGAAATCCCAGACGGAATTTTGTTTTGCATATTTAAACCCAGAATATTCAGCTACCTACTGAATTTGCGAAAAAAATGTTTTTAAGCGGCCTTTTTGTAGTACCCCTGCTTGGCCCACTACACTACCTTAATGCGGTATTTTGGTCTTTACATGTCTTTCTTATGCTTGCTGGGTTATTTCAGACATAAAGGGTTCCTTTTTCTTCATCGTAAGATAAGTAGTTAGTAGCAATATCAGAGTGTCGAGACGAGGATTTGAACCACTTTACGCGGTTTTCCAAGTAAACGCGATTCCAGTGGGCTAACTAGGTACCCCCAACGTACCCCGATTATTATTTTTTTATGGTACAAAGGGGGCAAACGGGCAGGAGTCTCACCTGATGGGAAGTGATCACCTCCGCCCATGGACATCTGCAACTCTGCAGGGCTTGCAGATGAGTTGCCGGCCTTTTAGGAAAGGGAGGAAGGGAGGAGGGAGGGAAGAGGGATGGAAGAGGGAGGAGGGAGGGAAGAGAGGAGGGTGGCAAGGAATAGGGAGGTAGGAGGGAGGTGGGAGGTATGGAGAGTGGGCCTCCCGGACTCTCACTTACCGGACGAAACGCGACAGCATAGCTGCCACTTCACGCCCGTCTTCTGTGAGAGAGTGGTACTATACGGGGCGTGCCGGCCCATTCGGCTGCTACCCGAAGGTATGGCATGGCAGGCATGGCACTACCACTATAGATATCTTATCTTATCTGAATAAAAATGACGAGTAGTTAAGCAAAAAAAGAGCGAACTCTGCCAGAGAACCAGTCAGGGCGTCAGCAAGGCGATGTACTTTAATATCTGTTTTGCATATTGATTTCAATTTTCATGGCCTAAGAGGTCTATATAATCAGAGGTCTATATTATTTATAAGTCAAAATTAAGCTATAATTAAAATAAACTGTACATTTTTATCAATCTGAGATGAATTAAATGTATCGTTAAGGTAATTACCAATATTAGGCACACTTATACAAAGACTCGATGTAGAAAATAAATATTAACATCTTATAATATGAAATTATAAACAAAAAATAATTTATTTTTGTATTGAGATATAAAAGTTCTTTTGTGTATAATTAATAAATATATTTCGTACAATTCAAACATTATTCGGTAAAAGGAATATTACAAATATATTAGACAACCATAATTTGAACAATAAAGCGAACATAAATGTCTAATCTAATTTCGCGGAGCTCCGCATTACGCCCACCATCTTAATACAATTTAAAAATAAATGTATTCGGAGGCGTTACTTCAATCATGAATTAATTTTAGCTTATTAAATAAAAACGTTTTATATTTCATTTTCTTTTCTTTTTATATCTTGACTAGCATTTTTCGCGGCTTCGCATGCGTTCTAAAGATCGGAAACCAAATTCTTCGGGAGTCGCGGAAATAACGCCCGCCTTTCCCGTTTTCGCAACACTTCATTTTGCTCCGCTCCCATTAGTCGTAGCGTGATGTATATAACCTTCCTCGATAAACGGACTATCCAACACAAAAAGAATTTTTCAACAGTTCCTGAGATTAGCGCGTTCAACCAAACAATCAAACAAATAAACAAACTCTTCAGCTTTATAATATTAGTATAGATAGATAAATAGATTGAATTGGTTTACGCGTATAGTATAGTATATAGCGTATAATATATATGTAGGGTATTATTTGAAACGATTAAATGAATAATGATAAAAAAATAAACATGTACATTTCGGTCGACAAGCAACGTAGGGTGCCGTAACTAGTAAATTTATAAAGAGTCATTTCTACAAACAAAGGGAGTGACCCTTTATGAACTTAATAATAAGGAGGCCAATAACCTCATGCATTATTAAATTTGTAAAGAGAAAGACAATGAATGAAAGACATGAAATAAACTAAGTTTGAAAAGACACCCCATCCACACACCCTGGAATATAATAACTCGACGGAATATGCAATTTTATTACCTCGTCTCTGTTACTACTTACGTATAACTTTTTTACAGCTTTCGCAGTAAGCGCTTTAGCTTCCAATTGGGAGCGTCTGGGGAAGCCTTTCAACCCTCTCCTTGGTGAGACCTACGAACTCGAACGACCAGAGTTCAGGGCTGTTTGTGAACAGGTAATGGTTCTACCCAACGACGTTTAAAGTTTTAGCCGTTGTACTAGATTAAATATGTTTTGTAAGAAAAGATACCACATGTTTTCAGGTTAACAACTTTAAGTAATTAAAATAATACACGTATAGTATACTCTTTACACTTATCTACTTTATTTTTTAAATCAAAAACCAGTAAGTAGGTCTTATACCTAAAGATATGAGGTATTACTTCAAATATTTCTTCACTTCTCTCTCAGTTTAATAGAAACTTAATCATATTTGAAGCAACACGAGAAGCGAACTTAGCAAAGTTTTATACATCACAGGAAAGCTCTTTAATAGAGCTAAGTGCACTTTAAATTAATAACAAGCTTTCCTATTTCCTACGTTGTAACTGAATTTGTAGATAACTGGTTTATGTGCATAATTTAATACATAGCTAGGACATTTTTATATGAATTAGATCACGACCTATTTAAAAAAATATTGAACATTTTTTAAAGCGGAATAAGCTCGTAAACTCCTATTTTTCTAATGATTATATTATATTTATTTACATTGATTTAACTAACATATCGTTTTAAATTGATAGTATAATTTATCGGTCAATCCCTACTAATATTATAAACGTGAATGTAAGTTTGCTTGTTACGCTTTCACGCGAAAACTACTCAACCGATCATCATGAAACTTTGTACACATATTCTTCTAATAGAAGTATCATAGGATACTTTTTATTAAAAAAAATATTTTTACGAAAAATTAAACAAATTGTTTGTATTAACAATGGGTTCTGAAATAGCTAGAGTAATTTTGAAGAAACTTTCAGGCATCCTACAGATCAACCCAATGAGGTTGATTGGCAATTAAAAAAATTAACGCGGGCGAAGCCGCGGGTAAAGCTAATATAATATAACGGAAAGTTTCCGTTATTGCAGTAATATTAAATAGATTCTTAGATTAATCTATCAAAAGTTTAAGCGTACACAATTATTAGCATTAAATTACGACATTGTAGGTGTCACACCACCCCCCAGTGTCTGCTTTCCATGCAGACAGCCCCCACTTCGTATTCCACGGATCAGTGCATCCTAAGCTGAAATTCTGCGGCAAGAGTGTCGAGATACAGCCTAAGGGGCACGTCACTGTGGAGCTGCCAAGGTACGTTATGAGTATTTAGTTCCTACACGCCCTTGATATTTGTAACATAACGGAAAATCTTGGAAAAGACGACTTAAAACACAAGTAAAGTTTTAAGTAGCACACACTGTTTAATTTATACTTTTGTAGAAAAACTATTACTGTATGAAAAGTCTGTAGTTTCTGATATTAGCCTGAACAATCGACAATACGGCTTCTATATACATTTAATAAAATTGTAACGTATTTTAAATCCGTACATTAAATAGTTTTTGACATATATTATATAGTTTTTAGAATTTTTGTCTATCTTTGAACGCATCACAAGAAACCCACGGTTATTCAGGTCAATATGACGGATGCTTTTTACTGCTGAAAATATCTTATTTGTGAGAAGTCTATTATAATCGTTAAAACGTATCTAGAAAAGAACACTGGTGTGTCTCTAGTATATAATATGTAGTGTTATCAGTAGGTGCATATACATAATAGCTTTTTACCAAATGCATATGAAAGTTTATAGGTACGGTATTTACATAAAAAAGTTATTTGTTGTTATTTTTTTGAATGTTTGTCTGTCTGTCTGTTTGTTCCGGCTAATCTCTGAAACGGCTGGACCGATTTTGACGGAACATTCGCTCGTAGATATCTAATGTTATAAGGAGTAACTAAGGCTACTTTTATTTTATTAGAAGATTATAAAAACCGATTAATTTATTTTAACTTACGCCCAACAAGTAAACATTAAAAGCAAACACCTATTCAACTTTAAAACATTTATCGACAAAACAGATGGGGTGAAGCGTACACCTGGACCAATGTGAACTGCTGCGTTCACAACGTGATAGTGGGCAAGCTGTGGATCGAGCAGTACGGCGCTATGGAGGTAACCTGCCACGGCGGGGCGGGGCTCAAAGCGAACCTGGCGTTCAAACCTGCCGGCTTCAATAATCGAGACCTGCATAGAGTCGATGGTTTTATTACTGATCAAAGGTAAGCGAATGTTATAGTAGTTAGAAACTTTTAAAATTTAATTTTAAGCTATTTAACCCTTTGATAACGCTATAGTTGAACTCATGTCCCGCGGCTTCGCACGCTTTCAAATTACCGGAAACCAATTTCTTTCTGAGTCGCGCGGTATAATACCTCGCAGAACTAACGCCCACCCTTCCCGTTCTTGCAACATTTTTCATTGATGCTCCACTCCTATTGGTCGTAGCGTGATATAATATAGCCTTCCTCAATAAACGGACTATCCAACACAAAAAGAATCTTTCAAATCGGACCATTAGTTCCTGAGATTAGCGCGTTCACCAAACAAACAAACAAACTCTTCTGCTTTATAATATTAGTATAGATATAGATTTATATTTAGATATAGCTTAAAGTGGTAAAAACTCCACATAAATGTACTAAAAAGAGGAATATATTCCAACTGCAGTAAGAAACGCCTCCGCTTCCTGTACGGCAAGTGGACGGAGTGCATCAAGGTATGCAGTGCGGCGGCGCACGAGCAGTGGGCGCGTGACCGCGGTGACGACGGCACGCAGCACACGCCTAAGAAGGTCTTAGCCAAGCTCAACAGCTTTAAAGTTGGCGCACTACGCTCTATGTCTATACAGGATGTAAGTATACTTAGTTCCTTATCTTCGGTTGTCTTAAATCTTATCTTAGTTCCTTATCATAGTCGGTATCAGTCGGTTGATGAACCGACTTCAAAAGAAGGTCTTTGCCAAGCTCAACAGCTTTAAAGTTGGCGCACTACGCTCTATGTCTATACAGGACGTGAGTATACTTAGTTCTTTATCAACCGACTTCAAAAAAGAGGAGATTCTCAATTAGACTGTATTTTCTTTATAAATAGAGCTGGTCTTTTTTGGCTATTTATGTTAAGCTTTTAGGAAATAAATAAGCTATTTATCAGGAGGAGAAATTTAGAAAAAACTGAAGTACGTTTTCAAATGCGAAAATCGAGAACGCCTAACCTTTTTTTTTGGGTCTCGTACTCGAAAATGCTAGTGTAAATGTTTTTATAATATTTGACGCGTAAGAGAGTTCGTTTAGCCTTATGATATTTGTATTATAATAAAGTTATATTTCATAGAATGATGAAGCTGAAAACTCGGAAGAAGTGCCGAAACCGGATGATTCATACAACATCGATATACCAGGCTCGGTCACACTTTGGGAAGCTCGCCCTAGACCCAGCAACAGTGCACAGGTATATATTAGTTACTACACTCGTAGTTGCATATTTTTACCATATTTTAATACGAACTTCAAATATTTTATAATATTTTGTTTTTTTTTTACTTTGAACATCAGACTAAAAACCATTTTAACTTTCTGGAAAAATGAGATTCACTCTAACCATCTTCCTAAGCTATTCCCTGAGTAGATCTATAGGGATCTCATGAAGAGTCACATTGAGAATGTCTCTAATATTGATCTGAATAACAGATGCCTTTGACCGACACTAAATCTGTTACAAGTTATTTAGTTAGTATTATTTCATTCATATTTAGGTGGATAAAAGTTTACTTGTTTAAATTTAGTTATAAAATAACTAATTAAACTTCCAAATGCCCTAAACTTAAAAAATCTAACCAATCTAATCTAATCCACAGTACTACCAGTTCACGGAGTTCGCGATGTCCCTCAACGAGTTGGAGCGAGACATGAAGGGACAGCTGTGTCCCACCGACAGTCGGTTACGGCCGGACATCCGCCTGCTCGAGCAGGGAGACATTGACGGCGCCGCCGCGGAGAAGACGCGGCTCGAGGAGAAGCAACGTGCTGCTAGGAAGGTGCTGAAGAAGAATACTGATGCATGGAATCCAAGGTTTGTGCAAAATATAGTAAGCCATAAGTTCTCACGCAGTAGACAGAAGTGCTGTGTCATGCATAAAAACCTTTAAGTTTTAAGATGGTTGTTTATGGTAGTATTTTATTTAAAGTTCTCACGAAGTAGGTAGATGTCATATGAGTATGTCATGTATAAAAACCTTTCAGTTTTTAAGGTGGTTGTTTATGGTACACCTCAGCAGGTACGGTATCGAAAGTGTTAAATAGTTTTCTCTGTAATTTGAGTTACATGCATTTCTTTTAACACACACATAGAAGAGAAGACATAGGTATTGTATGTAATTATATCTAAGTAGGTACGACTATAATATTTTTAAACCGACCATAGACTAGCAGAAATCTGATATATTATTTATAGCCAAAAAACATAAAGTTGTACAAGAAAATATGAAATAATAAGCCAAATATTGAATATTCCAGATGGTTCAGCCAGGGCACGAACCCGTACACCAAGCAAGAGGACTGGCTCTACAACGGCGGCTACTGGGACCGCAACTATCAACACCTGAAAGACGTCGATATATTCTAGACGCTTCCAAAAATTCCAATATTGCATAAATAATTAGTTGTCAATGTTATTAGAAGTACTTTTATAATAATTATCGATATTCTCAAAAAATGTTGCATTTCCAAATGGATTTTAGGGCTATAAGAAAAAAACATTATCATATTATTATAACTTGCTATGAAAAAAATTAGATTAAACTGTGACAAAAAAATATTAGATTTTTGTAACTAATAGCAGAATAATATGCAAAAGACAATTTTTTAGATTCTAGTGAATAGAAGTGACTAGAAATATATGAGAAAGTGCAACTTTTTTGCTTCACCATACCAATTACTAAATAAGAAAATCATGAATTAAAATTTAAGATTTTTATTAATTTCGTTTGTTTTAAAATTTTACGCTTGATGTTATATAATCGTTCTCTGTTATGTGAAAATTAAGGCGATATTTGAAACAGATTTTTACAACCTCTCTATACCTTTGCCACATTACAAGTTTATATATTGAGTATGTAAAACGTTTCAAATAATAGTTATGTCATTAATAAACGTATTTACCTGTTACCTTTCTACCTTTAATTGTAACTTCTTGGAGGCATGAGGACTTTGAGGACTTAATTTTTTTGTGTATTTTATGTATATATATGTATATTCTTCTCTATTGTATTAGAATTGTTAGTCATTTTTAAAAGAAAAAAAAATGTTGCATATCCCTTATTTTCGTGATAAGGTATTAATTTGTGTTCTATAGACAATATCTATGTAGATATAGGTATTGTTCCTGAATAACTTATTAAGATTAATTTAAAAAATACATAATTTATTATAATGCCTCGTTATTGTTACATTCTAAATAATTTGTTATTTTGTTTTAAACCTTAATTCACATAAGCAAAGGATAAAAAACGTAATAATATACGAGTAAAATTAAAAAAAAAACTCAAAACTTAGCACAAACACGCCAGCAATAAACATACCTCATCACTAATAGTGAAATAGAAATAAATATTTCAATAGATTCTTAAAGTTTTAAAATGTAGTATTTTGGTATTTTACTACAAAAAGTAGAACTTGCACTAGCCATTCTTACTATTATTACCACAGATTTAAATAGTTTTAATTGTGTAACACAAACACAATAATTCTGAATTTGTAATATACAAGTACGTAATATTTATAATAGTTATTAATTTTCTTTAAATGAATATCAAAAACCATTACTGGTCTCAGAGAAGTTATAGGTATGTCTTATCAATGTTTTTAAACATTAAGACATGACACGTTTTTTTATCTGTGATTGAATTTAAAGTAATTCCCGATTCGTTGTCAATAAAAAAAGAATAGTAATAAAATATGAGTAGATTGTTTTGCTTAAACTTAAGCATATAGCTCTATAATACATGAAGCTGCAATTATTTTTTTGTTTAATCAATAAAATACTATTAACATAAGTATTGTGTATATTCAATTTGTAATATTTTGACCAATTTAAATTATGTTGCAACTTGCAGGGAGCATGTATGAAATTCTCTATCTTTCAACTCTGATAAGCAGTTTCTTTTTGCTCAAAACCTACCTACTTAAAATAATTTAACTGACATATTTATGTAATATATTTGAAGCTACTACAAATATTATGTAAATAAAATATAAAATAGATCGTAATTTATATATTATACGTCTAAGCATCGTTTATATCAAAAACTGTTAAGCCTTTTCTTATTTAGCGAAATATTACGTTTTAGTGGCCATATTTTCTATGTACCAGTAGCTCAAATGTAGCATATTTATAGTTATAACGCATATGTTGTATATAAATTATTTTTGCATTAAATTAATATGAAACAGAACAAAGAGTTTAAATAGAAATTAGGCAAATTAGATTGTGACATGTGTTTAGACTTAAATTTTAGGGGTTGAAAAAAATGGATATTTTGCGTTCGGATACTTTTGCCTAAATATTTATGGAAATATTATAAAAAATTTAATCACTTTTTTTGTAACACTTGGCAAATAATAATTATAGTAATATATTATACTACTTATAGTATATTTAATTTTCAAGCTTTTCTATTATTATTGCAGAGTATCCGAATGGTAAAAATCTCGAGTCCTTAGGACATGAATATCCTATAATATATCTTTAAATGTATACCAGAATAAATAGAATTCTAATGTGCATATCTCGTCTTATTTACCTTGGTAAAATTTAAAATCTTAGTTGATTATTTAAAAAAAATAAAGTGAGTTTGTCTTTGATAAACAGATAAAAAAGTTCATCATTATCATTGTAAAATGAGATGACAAATATGTATTTAAATAATCAATGATGTTTATAACCTCATTGTAAATAATAATTCGAAAAATATTAAATTATTGCATGCATGAAACATCAAGGCTGTCTGTCTGTCCCTATGTATGCTTAGAAACTATGCAACAGATTTTGATGCGGTTTTTCTTCATAGATAGAGCGATTCAAGAGGAAGGTTTATATGTATGATACACAAGCGGAACCCGCTTCAAATCTAAGAATTTTAATAAAAACAACCATGAAAAATTTAACCATTTATTCCTTTCATCACAAATATAAAATTCAATAATTCTTACAACCCTTACCTATTTATATATCTATATCTATAGTATCACTGTAAAGTAGTAAATAGTAAATGTATAAAAATAGGAAAAATGTGATGTTTTATTCAAAATGGCGGACATAATAAGTATATCAACATACCTTGCTTATGATTAACGGTCAGACAAGAATAATAAGGATAAAGATAAGCGACATTCTAACAATGTTTTAAAATAGTAGACAAATAACAATTTTTATACTGAGTGATAAAAAATAAATTTTAATTAAGTAATAAAAATAGTTTACAGATTTTATTATAATAAAGAAAAAAATAAGATAAAATATACTTTTTTTAAGGGGAAGAGAATAATAATGCTTTAAAAACAAGTGAATATGTCATTCATTTTAGCGCTCTCCTTCTATTTAACTCTATAGTCTGAGCGTAAAATACTATTTTTACATACTTGTCATGAAATTTATTCGATATTTAATATATTGTGTATATAATTATAAAAATCCTATTAAAATCAACGAAATGCATTTAATATTGACTTAAAAACAATGACAAATGGCACAGATCCAAATGATCATTGGCATAGTAATGTATACATAATATCTATATTTCTGTGTTACTTAAATACAGGCAACAGATAAAAGTATACGAAGATATAAAAATATTATAATTATTGAAAATACTGCAATATTATTATATGAATAGAAAAATCGTTAATATATTATTAGGTTTTCATGTCGAACATCTATTTTGATGTGAAACATCTATTGTCATCATAGTAGTAACTAGCAAAACTAACTAACTATATAAACTAACAAACGGTTTCGTGACGAATATACTCTGAACGATGCTGACGATTCCAATGTATGCGCGTACAAATACCTATAGTCCCTTTTAAACCAGTCTCTATTTAACACTTACATATTACCAATTGTATTAAATTTTCTTCATCATCATCAGCCCTTTTTAACGTCCCACTGCTGGGCACGGGCCTCCCTCAGTACGAGGGGGATCAGGCCATAGTCCACCGCGCTGGCGTAGAGCGAGTTGGCGGACTTCACTTGCCTTTCGAAAACTTGTTAGGTTTTCTCAGACATGCAGGTTTCTTCACGATGTTTTCCTTCACCGTAAGACAAGTGGTAATCATGATATAAATGATTCACACATGAAAATATCAGAGGTGCGAGACCCGGATTTGAACCCGCATCACTCGGTTATCCAAGCGACGCGTTACCGCTGGGCTACCACTGTCTTTAAATTTTCTTAATATCTTAATATTATTTTTATTAAAATAATAAGAAAATTTAATTGATTTTATTAACAAACCTGTTTTTTATAACTTTACTGTATAATTTATTGTATACCAATTATAAATTGTAGTATTAATATAGATGTTTCACATCAACGGTCTCTTGACGGCCAACTTATTTCATTGCAATATTTTCGTATCACACATCTATCACCACTTATTGCACTTAATAACTATATTTCTTAGCATTATTTTAAATTTCAATGTCATTATTCATCTTTTGTTCAATACTAATTATTTTTTAATTCATAAATTCTCTTTGTATTTCACATATTTACATATTATGTATATTTTCAAATTATATGACCATTGAATTATTTATGTGAACATTTTAATTGAGACAGTATTTAAATTGTATTTAATTACAATACATTATTCGACACCTAAAAACAATATTGTAATATTGACATCATTTTAAAGTATTTTCTTATATATTTAAAAGTTCAATTGAATGAGGGCTATCGTTAGCGCCACTGGCGAATAAAATCATATCGGACAGTAAAATTATAATACTTATATAAATAATAATTAACCCGTAAAATTTTAAACCGGATTTTATTTTAAATTTACAATAACAAAATAAATATAATTATTAGCTCTTTTTTAATTTTATAAAAAAAAATAAAAAAGAGCAAAGATAAATTTATTTATTATTTTAAAACACTAACATTTATTGAGCTGTATGTCTGCCATGATTAATCAGGAAAGGGGCAATGTTTACAACAGTCATGAATTACAAGTTAAAAACCATAAAGAATACAGATAAGGCATTCAATGTAAAAATTGTTGAAAAATTAAATAAAATAATAGTACGGTCGCTCTGTTACAAGAGGGAGAAAAAGAAATTCACACTGATGGGTTAACCACCTTTATAACTAACTTCGCTACTATTATAACATATAGCTAAATTCACGTAACTACGTAATTAGCACTCGTGGCACTTTCTAGAACTATGGTTCTAACTTCTACTTTTTTGCACGCGCATTTATATTATAGAAAATCGTATACAGATTGAACTCCTTGTCTATATTCTCTGCAGTAAACGTTCAGTAACATTCGAGATTTCTAGTTTTTTTTAATGATAATCCAAGCCCTCATTGAATTAAATAAAAAAAATCTTAATAATGGCAAGAATATCTTACCTAGTATTTATATAGATTTAATGTTTATATTTTAGTTGATACAGTATTGAATTATTTTCAGGAATTAATTTTAATTTCGAAAGTCAAATAGACTCTGATTTGGTCCATTGTGCGTAATAATAGTGAAGGTTCATCTATCTCTTTCTTTCATTTAGTTTAAAGAGAGAAGAATATCTGTATTGTATTTTTTTATACCGGCATGAAATATCCAGGAATCAATGTGGCCATTATGACCAATCGGATTATAGCTAAAGCACTTATTTGGTCCCTAATGTTGGTAACTAAATATTTTAAACGTTTCTTTTAGTAACTACTGCGCTTCTAAACCTGAATCCAAGAAGTCTTTGATGTGAAGTGGTACTGGCCGTGGGAATACTCGGAATATCTGAAAAATAATGAATATAAGTTATTATTTGCACTTTTTTGCACTATTTACCTATAAGGGTTATAGATGATAGATTCTCTAAGAAAACGAATTTTTTATACTATATTGGATCCAGATAGATACCAGATATCACGAGAGACTCTGGTTTGCCCAGGAATGAACTATCACTACATAGTTCAACAATACTTTGGTTATAGCGAACTGTTTTCATGGTAAGGCACCCAAACACTTTTAAAAGTCATTAAACAAAATAATTGAATTGGATTTTTATACTGTACTGTACAAAAATCCAATTCAATTATTTTGTTTAATGGCTTTTAGAAGTGCCAGTTGGGTTGGATGCTTTACAATTCACTATATCTTCTGTTACACATTTATTTTATGTCTCTGGGGACTCATGGGGTCAACAAGCAGTAATTTTGAGACTCTAAAAACCACAGCGGAATCCTTCGCCGTAGTGCAATAGAGTGCAGAATCGCTTGCACACTTTACATTTCTAACTTTAAATCGCACTTTTCGTAGCCATTAAAAATTAAATTGAAATAACTCATATCGTCGCTGTAGAATGAAAACCTCGTTGGTCAAAAATGCATATTTTTTTTTATGTAAAAATCAAATGAAAATTACGTATTTTACATTACGGAGAAACCGTAAATCCAATATATGACTACTAGTGACATAATATGTATTTGGAGTAAAACGAAAACCTCTTGTTTGAAAAACATTGACAAAATGAACCATTTTTTCGTTTCCTGTAAAGTTTGGATTTCTGGACATACGATGTTTCATTGTACAGCGACGATATATAAATAACTCATATATAAATACTAATATTTTGATAATTTTATCATTTAACTTACCTGGTTAATATAATAAAGACTGCTAGGAATGGTGATCTCCTGGTACTCCCTCAGCACGGCATCTACGATCCTGTCCACAGCCTCTTGCGGGGAGAGGATCTTCATCAGAGACGGGAACTTGATCTTGGGGTTCTTGCATAAGCCGGTGTCTACTATGTACGGGTATATGCAGGTTAGTTTGATCTGAAAAAATTGAAATTAATTAATGTTTAGTTGAATTCTATTTTTATTTCTGTTAAGATAATAATCTTATTTAATTAGGTGTATAATTAAAGCTTTTTTTCAACGAATGGTAGATTATTGAAAGTAAAAAACACATGCATACATTTATTACACACGAGCGCGCGCGCTATATCTTATTTTATTATTATTTTATTTTAAATAGACACCAAAATATAAAAATTATAACAACACATTAAAACTAAAAATAACATTTTAAATTTGCTATCCAATTACATCTGTACACAACATTAGAAGTATACATTTAGTTAATTTATTAACACAAACTTAATTAAAAAGAAAATTTAACTATAGTTGTTAGAATTATTGTGTATCTATCTTTCTGTGACCACATCACGAGAAAACCAGATATAATTTGGACAAATTTTGAAAAAAAAATCAATGTCAGTAATAATGAAAAAATATATAACATATTTTTATATCTAGGATATTTTTTACAGCTGTAAAATATTTAATTTCTGGGATTAACCAACCATAAAACAACACACAGTATAATATTACGTAAAATTCAAGAATTACGTTTCCGTTCTTAAAAACGCGGGCGGAACCATGGGAATACAGCTGTAAAATATTTAATTACTGCAAAACCGACCATAAAACAACACTCAAGAATTAATTCCGGTTTGAACAACGCGGACGGAAATGGCAGAAATGTTAACGGGATTTTAGCGGGTTTTACTCACCCCACTAAAATCCCTGGGGTCCTCCCGCAGCTCCTCGTGGATGGCCTCCATCATGCCGCGCACGGCCCACTTGGTGCCGCAGTAGGGCACGAGGTTGCGCAGGCCGAGCACGCCCGCCATCGACGACATGGCCACGATGTGCCCGTGGTTCCTTTCCATCATCGCTGGGAGGAACGCTTGGAGAGTCTGAATATAAATAAGAATATAATAATTTTACACGTTCAGGGCTCATTTTCATTGGTCGTTAACTCAGTCATTACACCGCAAGCGGGGAATCCCCGAATACGGGCTATCGACTAATGAAAATAGGCTATCTATATCTCGGTCGTAATACGGCATGCGGTTATTCCCCGCACGTGGCCTAACAACCAATGAAATTCATCGGTTGGTGTAAAGCATGCGTAGTGCGCCGTGCGGGGACTCAATTTACGACTATTTTTTTCTTTTTCTTCTGTGAAGTTAGTTAGTGAACAATACGCAAGCGGACCCTATCGACTAATGAAAACGGTTATTTATTTATTTATAAAAGTATACAAACAACATACATATTAATACATTCATGAACATTAATTATTAAAAACAAGAAACAGTCAAATATGTAAGTCTTAAAAAGTGTACATTAACATTCACTTGTCATAATCAAAGGTTCATCAAAGAATCATTCAGATCAATAATTCCATAAGATTAGTATACTTAATTAATAAATACAATTTAAATAATCAGCATTAGTCAACAGTCGTCTAGGTAGTTTATGGTTGTCAAAAAGATTAAAAAATCGCAGTTATCGCAGCCTTAGGGCTCATTTTCATTAGTCGTTAGAGCACGCATTCGGGGTGCGGGAGAATTCTGTTCACGCATGCCATAGGGACCGCATGCTTTAATCGTTTTCATTAGTCGATAGAGCCCGCGTACGGGTTACGGGAGATTTTTGTTTAAGCATGCCGTAGGGCCAGCATGCGATAACCGTTTTCAATATTTTTTTACATCCCTATGGCGTACGACACGTTTGACTGTTTGTTGAGCGCGGTCGCCGGTTCGAGGTCCGCTAGGGGATGGTATGATCGATGAGGACGAATAATCTGAACCCGCGAAAAATCGGAAAAGATTGTTTTATATGCACGCTTTATCTTCAGATCTTCTAACCGACGTATTTTTTTTGGAAGTTCCAGTCCATACTGGTTCACATAAGAATTTCTTACGTTTACGCGAATATTTGACATTATAAGTGAAACTATCTTCTGGTCTCCCCGTGACCATTGCTGTAAAGCATTCGAAACGTCGGGAACCAAAAATCATAATAAATCCGCGACAAAATCCGAAAAGATAGTTTCATTTATAAAACCCGTATTTTAAATTATAAATGAAAAATAAATTAAAAAATTCTGCGATTATATATGTAAAACCTACTTAGCAAATACCTAATTTTTTATTCAGAATAATAAGAAATTTAACTTTATTTACATATGTTTAACACGATTCAGGTACGAAAGGTCTTTGAACGGATTTATTTGCACATTTTATTGTTTGTTTAGTTCATTATACACTTAGTAGGTTTTGATTAAAATATTGTGAATAATTGAATTTCACTTATTATTCGATACGAAATTTTTATTTAAGGTATTATACTATTTAAATCGATTTTACTATTCACAACATTCCGCGAATGCACACTTCATTCTTAACATTGGTGTTTAGGAAGAAGGTATATTAGATAGATTATAATCTACAGAAAAATAAAGCGTTAAATTGTAAGCAGTATGTTACCGTTCACAATCGCGCGAGATTGTAAACTGTAATATTATAATCTAACGGTATTTACAATTTTACGCTGACATATAAAATGTAGGATCGTAAAAATTACAGAAAAGATGTTTTTATCTATTCCGTGGTAAAAATGATAAGTAAAAGCACTTCGTTAGAACTCACAGACGTCGTGTCGCCACAATAACAAGACATCCTCCTTTCTTTCTTTTATACTTCTAACGCATTCTATTCTTAAAATCCTTCCATTCATTGCCTTTTATTCTAACATGCAGGCCCGCCGCGTGCTAAGGTGCAAGGTGTGCACCGCACAAGGGCGGCATTTTCAAGGGGGCGGCAAAAACCGATATCGAAACGAAAACGAAACATTTTCATAATATTTTTAAATAACTAAAAATTAAAGGACAGATTCGATGAGTTAAAAACGTTTACTGGCATATTCGGCTTTTTAAACATAACTTATTTAATTACTGCGATGATGACTCGGTCGGCATAATCGGTATTGCACAAGGGCGCTCAAACAGCTAGCGGCGGGCCTGCTTACATGCATGTCCTTTTACAAATCCTACATAAAATACTAGCGACTTGCCCTCGCTTCGCTCGGGCTCTTCCCTAGATTTAGCACAGGTAAAGCCGCGGGATCTGCTAGTTATGCGTATAAACCTTCCTCTTGAATCACTCTATCTATTAAAAAAAACCGCATCAAAATCCGTTGCGTAGTTTTAAAGATTTAAGCGCACATAGGGATATAGGGATATAGGGACAGAAAAGGCGGCTTTGTTTTATACTATGTAGTGATTTAGAAAATTACCACTAGATATATTTATTTAAAGGTTTGAAAACGTACCCAAAGGTGTGATAAGCAGTTCACTTCGTAGGCAGTCCGTATTTCCTTCTCGCTAGTCTGTAACAATGGCTTGCAGGGCATGATGCCGGCGTTGTTCACGAGGATCGTCACTTCGCCTACCTCTTTGCGTATCTTCTCCGCCATTTCGTTGATGGATATCCGGTTTGTTACGTCACAGCTGAAATATTATATCTAATTTTAGAAAAAAAATGTGTATGTTTTTTTTGCGGATAAATCGATTTTTTTGTTCCCAAAATTTCGATTTATATACAAAAATATCTCATTCAGGATAATGATCCCCATAAAGCTTTCCGAACATGAGGGAAAAATGTAAATGAACCCGTTAAACATCGGAAAAGATTGTTATATGTAAGCTGCTAAATAATGGCGTATCTAATTAAGTATTATTATACTATTATTAACTGTTTACTGTTACTTAACGACTACTAGAAATATATCTTCAAGGTTTTAAGACACCCATTAAAATTCGGATAAGAAGTTTCGATATTCTCACTACTTTTATTTACCTCTTTCTAAGGTAATCGAGAACATAAGGTAGATCGATTTTAATTTTTTGAACTTTGTAACAATTTAAATGAGTGATTTTTATATTGGCTATTGCTTTAAATCATTTCTTTTTCTCATTAAAAATTAATTAGTCTCAAGGATTTTTACTCATATCTTTGTAAAATTTCATTGAAACCAGTGTTTTAATCAGCATAAAAAGTTGTTAATGATATTGCTACGTTCGGATTTAAATTGTTACTAGCAGAATGAGCTACTTTTGACGATACTTTTGGCTCAGTTTGTAGCGACCCTACTTGCTGTGCCAGTAGTCACGAGTTCGAGTTCCTCTGGATGCATTCATTTGAGTGATGAACATAATTGTGTATGTAGCTTTCCATGAAAATAAAATGCTGCTGTGTGTGTTAATGTCCCAATATATTACTTTCATTACGTTATTTCGTTTATATACTAAATAAGCAGTAATTATTATTATTGAATGTACATTTGTATATATTTAGGTCAAGTACGTCAGTTAATAAGGATTTCCACATCCTTTGCATCGGATATACGAATCAATTGCAAGGCCATTGTTTTCATATTATAGAGGTACAAGATAATTGTGAATCTCATTTAAACTGAAGGGGGGTGTTCTTAAATTGGCAATCTAAGGTCAAATTTATTTATTTTTTGTGTCTTCTGCTTAAGTATAACTACTTCTACCTAATTTCTCATATTACACATATTTCTCGTATTACAAAAGTTTACATCGAATATATAATAATTAACAGTTAACACCTTTAGAAGTGTCTACTTACAGGTAGCTGTGTGCCTTTCCTTTGTTCTCCTTGATCAGCTCGACAGTCTGTTCATTGCCGGTGGGATTGATGTCGACGCATATAATAGTGCTGCCGAGCTTCGCAAAACGTAGCGCCATCTCCCGACCCATCCCGTGACCTGCTCCTGTTATCTGTGAACAATAAAATTATCCCATTACCTATATACATACCTATAATAAAATTGTACCTTAGTCGGATTAGGTTATAAAGAAGGTATACGTAAAGAAATACATAAAAAATATTTAATGTATTTACATAGCCATAGTCCACCAGGCTGGCCTAATGCGAGTTGGCGAATTTCACATGTCTTTCAAAAACTTGCTAGGTTCTCTCAGAACAAGCAGGTTTCCTCACGATGTTTTCCTTCACCGTAAGATAAGTGGTAATCATGATAGAAGTGATTCGCACATGAAAATCCCGAGGTGTGAAAACCGGATTCGAACTTCCATCACTCGGTTATCCAAGCGAGCGCGTTACTACTGTTACTGGGCTTTATAGTTTATAAAAAAATAATAATTAGAAAATGTTATTGAAATAGTCATTATTATCGGATGCAGGAAGCCGAATCTAATGTCTATTTGTCTGTGATAGCATCACGAGAAAACGATTAGACAGATTTGGATGAAATTTAGAAATCATTCCAATTGCTACACTCGTCACAATCTAAGAATTCGGATTTGACATCTGTCAAATGTATGAAAGTAAATTATAAAATTCCTTTCTTTGGTAAATATTATCATAAATATGCAATCGTATTAGAAAAAAATTAAGCAATTGTACAGCTCTAACTTCGAAGAAATAAATAATATAATATTTTGTGCCCGCCGTTACAAGGCAAGTTGTTGAATTTTATGAAGTGTCAAATCCGACTTCTTAGATTGTCACGAGTATAGATACGAGTCACTCGTTGCAGAAAATTGCGCGTTTTCCTTAAACTATGCGGTCTGACAATTTTATTTTCAATGATACCTACGACTTGTAAAGGTGAATAAACTACGTCTTAGGTACTCATCAATTTAAAGTAGGTAGTGTTAACCTGAAAAAACTGTTGAAATTCTCTTTATTTCCAATAAATAGAATATTTATTATTGCCATTGTATTCTTCCTTAATTTATTCATGTAGTAAAATGGAACGGCCTCAAATTGTTTTTAAAATGTTTAAACAAAGCAAACGTAGCAACACTAGTTTTTTGGTGACCTACTACCTGGGGCACCCGAGCAAAGCGGTAGTAAGTCACTTAGAGTTAGATAGAAAACAAATTAACAACAAAGAGTCACATGAAAACTTTGTCTACTTGTTAACTTCGTAAAGAAATTATTTAAAAGTTAATAATAAAGGTAATGTATAAAATATAATGTATACAATATAATAATAAAATTATAATATAATCGAAATATATTCTTAAGGGATTATGAAGAATAAGTTCATTAAGTATATATACTTACAAGTACGATTTCCCCCTTAACACTCTTAGGTTCGGGAGGTACGAAGAACTTGTAAATGCAGTAGAACCAGGTCGCATACATCTTGATGATAAGCACAATTATCTCCAGGGTCATCAGCACGCCCTGGTATATCTTCATGCCGATGCCTTGCTCGTCCGTCCTGGAATAAAAAAAGACAGATATGAATTTTGATTGGTCATTTTTTAATGTTTCAAAATGTAAAACGCATACTCTTGTCAATTTATTTTCATTTAACTCGACTTTGGGGTGTACTTCAATCAATTTCTACCGTCAACTCACTTCATTCAAATCCTTTCATAGATATCATCCCTTAGGTAAACGTGATTTACATAAATTAACTTTCACATAATTAGGCTATCAAAGCAAATCAAATCAAAATATTTTATTCAGTATAAAAATTGTTACAATTTCTTACTGAACGTCATGAGTCTACCACCAGTTAGGAAAGAAGAAACGTCTGACCTGAGAAGAACTGGCGAAAGAAACTCAGCGGGACCTAGTATTATGTGATCTGTGGCGGGACTAATATATTTTTAAGATATACCTACTAGTATTTCCTTTCACTTATAAGAGTAATTGAATTGGTTGTACACAGATATACAAAATTTCGCATTTACGAGTAGAAATGTAGTACCTAAGAACTTTTCTTTGTATCGGAGTTGCCATATTATACGTTTCTTTATCTGTTGTGTCTCCTGCTTTATCTGTTTCTTTGACTATCAGCTTTGTGCACATTATATACCTGCTTATTAACACTATTTCTAACGAACAAAGGTTGGCTGGAAGAGATCTCTTCTAGGGATAAGTCCACCTTTGCATACAAAAATTATATTAAAATGTCTGTATAATATTTTCTTAAAGTGCAATAAAGAATACTATCTGCTCAGGTTCTCCCATACATGTAAGTTTTATAGTTTTCAATATATATTTCATGGTAGGATCAAGAGGGAGTATTGCTCATACATTAAAAAAACTCCGATATCTTTGCAGGAGGAATATTGAAATTGTTTCGTTTACTTTGTAATCCGATCTTTTACTATGTTGTAGATATCTATGTCTCTGTTATTAAGTGACCTTTGACCTCGTTATTCCATCGTAAATCATGTAAGTACATATCGTATTTATTTTATGGCATTTTAAAGCATAATATAAAAATATATTGCATATAATATGTAACATACTTACATATAAATAATATGTAACATGTAATATATAATCATGTCGATTTTGCAACAAACTTTTGAGCTACTATTTGAAGTTAGGAATAGATTAAGAGCTCGGGCCTCCCTTCATCTTCAATACGAGGATAATCAGGCCAAAGTGCACTACGCTGGCCAAGTGAAGTATGTCGGACCTCACATAACCCTCGAAAACTTTAAGTTCTGTTAGAAATGCAGGTTTCTTCACGACGTTTTTCTTCACAGAGAATGGATATTAAACGCTTAGAAACGCTTTAATATTTTAACTAGCGACTCGCCCTCGCTTCGCTCGGGCTCTTCCCTAGATTTAGCACAGGTAAAGCCGCGGGATCTGCTAGTTATGCATATAAACCTTCCTCTTGAATCACTCTATCTATTAAAAAAAACCGCATCAAAATCCGTTGCGTAGTTTTAAAGATTTAAGCGCACATAGAAATATATAGGGATATAGGGACAGAAAAGGCGACTTTGTTTTATACTATGTAGTGATGACAAGTTTTACAAAATTATATTATATTTGATAACATCATTGGATGAGCAATAAAGAAAAAACTAAGCAAAGGTTCATTACACAGTTGAAATTGAATTTCAATGAATTTAAATATTTATAGCTTATATACTCGTAGATAGAATATACGTAAAGTTTCATTGTTTATTGAGACCTTTAAAGCGTCTGGTATAAGTGCCGCAGACTGTAAGTGTCTGGCATTATTAATTATAATTATATTTTTAACGATATTCTCTAAAACATACGTAAAAATCGGCACTAAAGCTTTAAGAAAAGTAAATGTTATTTTGACTTAACTTTAGCACCGGGTGCCGCTTAATTGGCCATCGCGTCAGCCGAAACTAGCGGGTACAGTCAAAGACCATACGTAAACTAATGCCATTGATTTGGTTCATGAGAAAATAAGTAAAGTCTGGTGGAGCAGGGATCTTGGTTAATATGCAAATCGCCAATTGTATAAGTAATCCACTCACAACGCTTCCTGTAGATTTGGACGTTAAACATTGTTCAATACTCGGTTGAAATTGCATTTCAATGAATGTAAATATTTATAGCTTGCAAACATAGTGTTACTTTGGCTAGATGACCTATGACGATATATTCTAGAAGATTCTTTATTCACATTACGTTTCACTCATAATATATGCAAATCCGAAATCGCAAATAAATAAATAATAAATAAATAAATAAATAAATCATCCACTCGCGACGCTCCTTGTTGATTTGGACGTTAAAAAGTGTTCAATGCACATTTGAAATTCAATTTGAATGAATTTAAATAATCAAAGTTTGCAAATACTTGGCTAAATTCGGAATTGGCTGATATTAAATCCTATTATATCGATTCTTTACATTATTTTATAAACTACTCACCCTCGCTTCGCTCAGGCTCTTTCCTAGATTTAGCGCGAGCGAAGCCGCGGGTTCCGCTAGTGTATTATACATATAAACCTTTATCTTGAGTAACTCTATCTATTAAAAAAACGCATCAAAATCCGTTGCGTAGTTTTAAAGATCTTAGCATACATAGGGACAGACAGCGAGGCAAGTTTATTTTATACTATGTAGTGATTATTCTAATGATTTTTAATAAACAAGTGTTTAACGAAAAAGTAAACTGATTACAAATTACAATTCGTACAAATGCTCGAAATGAGGTCAAATAGCTCATAAAACAAAGTTTCTCTGTTCTCTGTCTGTTTATTTTTTTACATTTATTTTGATAACGTTTTTACTAATACACAAACGAGGAAGGCTTGTACCAATGATCATTGGCTTGTACATATATAATTTGAAAATAATTTGCACAAAAAGTACTACATATAACCTTGTTTTGTAAAAAAACTGTTTTTGTAGACTTACTTAGTTAATCTTTAATGATACATCACAAAAATATAACTAATTACTCGAAAAAATTAAGTTCTAACATCCTATTATATATATAGCCCAGCGGTAACACGTCGCTTGGATAACCGAGTGATGCGGGTTCAAATCCGGGTCACGCACCTCTGATATTTTCATGTGCGAATCATTTATATCATGATTACCACTTGTCTTACGGTGAAGGAAAACATCGTGAGGAAACCTGCATGTCTGACAAACCTACCAAGTTTTCGAAAGACATGTGAAGTCCGCCAACTCGCACTAGGCCAGCGCGGTGGACTATGGCCTGATCCCCTTCGTACTGAGGGAGGCCCGTGCCCAGCAGTGGGACGTTAATAAGGGCTGAAGATGATGAGATGAAGATCCTATTATATAATAAAAGTCTGTGACAGAATATGTCTATATCCTATGTTACGCTCACAATATCTACTTTTATTTATTTAGAACCTAAAGCCCATGCGAAGCGTGGGTAAGTCGCTAGTCATAATATAATACGAAAATATTATATACAATCTTGTTATGCGTAGGCACTATAAAACGATATTGATAAATATAGTCACAAGTGGATGACTTAATAGCACTTGGCCACTAACTATAGATAACTACTAACATAAAATGCGATTAAATAACTTATTTATACTAATATTATTCTAAGAAATTAAACAGTATTTTTGTTTGTATTTGTATTGATAAAAAACAAAACAAAAAATCCACTGAATTGTCGCCTATCCTTCCGTTTCACTAGTTCGCTCACTTACCCACTAAACCACAACTAAAGTACCTATGTATCGTTTCTAACCCACAATATATATTATATACATTACTTATCTACGTAATTGGACATAGTTATGCAGGCCAGAACCAACCCACAATCGTGGTGAAATTGAGTTAAATACACAGATAGGTCCAAAATTGTGTGTTTTATATGTGCTAAAAATATCTAAGCTATCTACATATTCTATAATATTATAAAGGTATTTTTGGGAAAGAGGTTTATTCAAACGTTGTATACAGTTTTTTATGAAAATCGATCATATCTCAAAACAGTCATTATGTGGGTTGGTTCTGGTCTGCATAACTATGTCCAATTATTATACATATTTTTAAAAATTTATACTTTTTCGCATAACAATACATTTATTCCATTATGTCTACCCTACAAATAATCCAAAAAGTCAAAATGCCTTCCAAATCAGTACATATAAATAAAAGTGTCAGTTTTTAAAGTGAAATTAACAGCTTTTCACTAAATGCATATGAAAGTATTAACGTTAGGTACCTACTTACGTCAAAAAATCAATTTTTAATTTTTTTGTCTGTCTTTCTGTCTGTCGTTTGTTCCGGCTTATATCTGAAATGGCTTTGACGGGACTTTCACTTACACACTCAGCTAATGTTATAAGGAGTAACTTAGGCTACTTTTATTTTATTAGAAAATTATAAAACCCGTTTAATTTTAACTTAGACCCAGCGAATCGGTCTAGGTTTGCTAGTTATAAATGAGACAAAACAAGGTTAGTTTCCACTTCGATAATAAAGTCGATGAGTTTGTTTGGTTGAACGCGTTAAACTCAGAAACTATTGGTTCGAATTGAATAATTCGAAGAGGAAGACCGAAGACAATAGGCTATAATAATATAAAAAACTAAAAAAATAAATAGTTTCCAGTCATCAGAAGGCGGGCCGCAGGATTATGTAGTAGATTTTAAAATGTTTTAAAATATTATAGCTATTAAATCTTATACGAGACTTAATTAGCAATTTATACAAAAAGTTTTGGTACTTTTTTTATTTATACAAAATTTTTTGTTTTTGCCGGCAAATTGTATAATTTATTGCTTATGTATATTTTTGTATATTTAACGTTATAACCATCAAGGTTAAATATTAAATTTGTTTAATTATCTATGTATATACTTTAGAGATATGTATATTAAAACAAAGTACGAGGAAAATTTAAGAAAATATGCATGTATGAGGTATACATTAAAGAACACTTATAATAATACCTTCATCTACATAAAACGTACAATGCCTAGAGACGCAGAGGAAGCAAGTGTAACTCACTTGACACTGTGTGTGTTAGATTTAGTCATTTTGAAATAAACTTGATTTAGTTTTTAAAATTGATTTAGTTCCGCTAGTTATACATATATACTTCTAAACCTTCCTCTTAAATCACTCTATCTATTAAAAAACCGCATCAAAATCCGTTGCGTAGTTTTCTAGATTTAAACATACATAGGGACAGACAGACAGCGGGACAGACAGACAGACAGCGGGAAGCGACTTTGTTTTATACTATGTAGTGATAAGCTAAAACTTTAATAGAAAAATGTATATTAAAGGCCAGTAAATATACCCATTTTTCGGTCAACCTTGCACTAAATTTCCGATCCAATATTTTTTACTTACTATGGAACGGACGGAACTATCTATGGAGCGGCGTTTTGGGTGAGATTTATTGAACATGTATTTTACTGATTAATCCAATATTGAGAGTTATCGGAGACAGAAAAACCGGTTCGGTAAATTGGCCATAAATCGTAAACGGTAAATTTTACAGTAAAATTTAAAGGAAATAAATGTTTTTTTTTATGGTAAAAAGGGGGCAAACGGACAGGAGGCTCACCTGATGGGAAGTGATCACCTCCGCCCATGGACATCGTTGCCGGCCTTTCAGGAAAGGGTGGGATGGAGGAGGGAGGGAAGTGGAATGGAGGGGGGAACGAAGGCGGAGGATGAAGGGAAGAGGGAGGGGGAAGGAGAGTGGGCCTCCCGGACTCTCACTCACCGGACGAAACGCGACAGCATAGCTGCCACTTCACGCCGGTCTTCTGTGAGAGAGTGGTACTAATGAACTATACGGGGCGTGCCGGCCCATTCAGTTGCTACCCGAAGGTAACAAGCATGGCACTACCACATGTGAAATTTTATCCTCTACAATCGTGGTTTCAATAACATTTGCGCTAAAGTGCATATTTTCTGAGATATCCGCCAAAAACTTTTTTTTCAAGATGGCGCTTGAAGCTCCACCTGAGATCTATCAGCATTTTGTAATTTTATGCTCTAAACCTTAAAAGAAAAAGAAATCGGATATTTAGTGCGAGGTTGAATTCTATTTTTACTGGCCTATTAAATTGTCGTGTCAGTTTATCGTAATTTTTACCACTGTCATAGCCCAGCGAGGTCAACACTGAGATTGAATTGTTCGTTTGATCACAGTTATACTCAAGAGCAAAACTTTATATTTTAGCTATAACTCTAGGACTAGAAGAATTTACGAGAAAAGGATTTACAAAATATAAATTTAAGATAACTAATGTGTTGTTTTTAGATATTTTATATTAGATATAACTTAAAACATAAAAAAATATCATAAAAACACAATAATCAAAACAAATGTTATATCATAAGTCGGCTGTCACAGACTCTACACATATGAGATTTGGTATCTATAGAAAGTAGCTTTAATTTAATGATTTTTGATCTAAAATCGGTATTTCTAAATAATCATTATTTCTACATTTTTCATGTAAAGATATATTAGTAGCGAAGTGAACGAAGTATTTAAAACAAAATGTAGGGGAAAATTCAATAATCCCCGGTATTCACAGGGGACAGGGGTAGATTTTAAATCATTTCATAAATGACGGGCTTTGGTTAAAAAAACATACAATGAAATTTAGAACCTCCTCTTGAAAGTCGTTTGAAAATCAGTCAAATATGTGATAATTCAAAAACTGTTAGTAAATTATCAGTAGAGATAGAAGAATAAAATAACCTCTAAAAGACAAAAATCGTCACTCACCTTGACTATGATATTGCATTTTTAGTAATTACTAATTAGGCATTATGAATGAAATAATAGCTTTTGCGGAGCTCTACTCGGATAATTTATATATATTCTTTATTGCACATGTAAAAAAACAAATATAAATATAACAGAGAAGTTGAGGGCAAAGGTGGACTTATCTCTAACAGAGATCTCTTCCAGTCAACCTATGGGGTCAGAGAGATTATTAATTAGCAGACCAAAAATTATTCATACATAACTTGTCTGTTCCACATTAAATTAATTATATATTATCAATTTATTTTTCTTAAATCGTTATTTATTCAGTCCTTTCTGACGTCCCACAAGTGGGCATGGGCGTAGCATGTCTTTCGAAAATGTGCTAGGTTCTCTCAGACATGCAGGTTTCCCCACGATGTTTTACTTCAGCGTAAGAAAAGGTAACAGTACAGTCATCTTAGGCCAAATTAGGTGAATTTCTCGGAAAATCGACATACCCGGTATCACGTAAAAACTTGTTATTTTTTATACCTTGATTTTTTTTCGAGATAGAGCGCAAAATAAAATTTAAATACAAAAGTTGTAGAGAATTTAATTTTCTACAATATTGATAATAAATACAAATAACGACTACATAATAAAAAAACCTATAGAAAACGATTATTTGCAAAAAATATTAAAAAAAAGATTTTAGTGACCTTTGACTTAAAACTTGCGACCATCCAATTATATGTGAATTTTGACAACAGTTTTAGGATGCCAAAATACAAGTTTTTACGTGGTAATATACTGGGTATGTCGATTTTCCGAGGTCAACCCCCTATAATGACTGGACTACAAGTCAGAGGTGCTAGACCCGGATTTGAACTCGCGTTACTCGACGGTTATCCAAGCGAGTACGTTACACATAGTAATCTATATTTTATTAACCTGGATTTTCCTTGACTATTATTAAAAACACATTGTTTTAACACATCCCCTTCGACCCTATAGGAGTAAATTTTTTAATTGCTTTTTCCGGGATTTTATTCATCATTCATTGTGATTTGTCGAATGGTGAAGGAAAACAAAATAAAAAAAACATAAACAAAATAGAAGATATTTCCTCATTCACTAAATTAAGAAACGTACCTATTATTATTATAATATTACTCTCAGGGTCTTAACCAAATCTGGTTGAACTGGTTAAGGCCTACGCCAAACGCTATCCTCGTCCGATCTTAAGCGTTACATTTGTTGTATATTACTTCGTAAAATATTAAAATTTATTTGAAATTCCATAAATTATAACTACCTAAAGTTAAACCAAGTTGATTTTTTTTATAAATTTACTCATCCACAGGCGTTAAGCGCTCGTGCCTTTTGTTTATTTAATTTCCAAGTTGAATTTAATTTATATAGTAAATACAGGTAAATTTAGAGCTTAAAAGGGACACAAACAAGCCGCCTAAATCTAAGGTTAATCCATATAGATGTATCGGTTAAACCGTTTAAAATTGTAACTTGTGTCAGTTTCTATAGCCAAAATTCAAATGGAAGTACACACGAATACGGAATATATATAACAAAAACATTTAAATATATAAATATGTTAGTACATTAATTAGTTTTAATTTAAATAGTGTAATATTCAAGATAATAATTATTCGTTAAAATTTAAGTACCTATTAGGTTATTTTAAGCTTAATCAAAATATAATAACAGAAATCACCGCTCATTATAATGTTATGTTGAAGATTTTGCTAATTGTATTTGTAGTTTATGTTAACGTTTATATGGCTCAGTTTGTAAACTCTACCAGTAGTTCTAGCGGTCATGTGTTCAACTCATGCTCATTTGAATATCATATACAATTATTGCTGATAAATATTCATAATACAAGCCTTGCCGCTAACGATGGGACTAGATGGTGTTGTGTATTATTAATATTAAACTTTTATTTAAAAATCCTATTAAAATAAGAAATTATAATCGAAATAGAGGCTACTACTACTATTACTATCTATTAAAATATGTATATACGTAGAGAAGAACTCGAGTGGAACGTTTGTGAGTCACCTAGCGTTATCATAACATGTCTACACTCTACAGTTTGTAAACATTTAAACTTTTAAAAATTAAACATTAATTACACCACGCTTTCATATCACCTTAACAGCTTTCTATAATTGTGTAAACCTCCAAACAAGCTGAACAAACTAGGGCAAGGTTTAAAAAAATATTGGCAAATATTTACCTTATGGCAACTAATAGTGCAATTTTTACCATGAAACTACGTATGAAATAAGATTAGCAAAACAAGACCTGACAAGTGTTTTTTATGTTAACATAACACTTGGGAGATTTAAGTATGTATGTATTTTAAAAATAGTAAAATATGCGGTATTAGCATTATTACTAAATCTATGTTGATGTCATAGAGTAGGATTCATGGCAGTAGTTAATATATATGTATATGGCAATTCTATTATTAAAAGTAGAGCATTTTTTAAGGAAAAAAATGTTTAAATATCTCTCTACAACGCGATATGCACAGTGCACTAGTTAGTCATTTATTTAACTGTCAAGAATTAAATAGGAAGAGTAAAATTAAAAATATCTAGTTTCTTTAT
The DNA here is from genome assembly GCA_905231865.2 of Boloria selene. Lineage (NCBI taxonomy): Eukaryota > Metazoa > Arthropoda > Insecta > Lepidoptera > Nymphalidae > Boloria > Boloria selene. The sequence goes on from HG993132.1 coordinate 2,324,030, forward strand.
TAGATTTTACACATAATAAATAACATAATTACCTAATGGCGACGAACAATGGACAACAAAGACAAGCGAACGTTCTCGATTGATAATAATTACGTTATTTATGTTTGTATTTATACGTATTTTTAAACATTTATATAATATGTCTTATTTTGATAAAATTCAAAACAAGATATTATAAAAACATGCCGACAAAAAGCGCCATTGAAATATATTTAATAATGTTCACGATGATATCATAATATATACGTAGTGGTGAATCACTGAGCAAATCTAAAAGTATCCTACTATATTATTATTATAGACGCTAGTTTGTGATAATGTATAGATATTATATACTTGTAATTCTTTTACACAAAAACTACAAAACGGATTTTGATGCAATTTTAATGCTGTAATTTATGAAAATAAGGAATTTGAAATCAAGCCTAAACAATAATTTTTCTCGTTATCTTTGGCACAAAGTATGGTAGTAACTGTAAACATAGACTTAGACAGTCATTGACATAAAGTAACTTAAATATGTCATTAATTTACAATCTTGTACGCCAGGAGAACGCTTAAAACACATAGTATACTGTGACTATTTAACATAACACTAAAACATTGAAATAAGGTGTTTCGACAAGGTACCGTTCTAAATTTGATAAGAATAGATCATAAAAAATATATGACACTAGCGACCCACTTCGATCCGCTCGAGTTCGTCACCATATAATTTCTTAGAGATATTTTCCCGAGATATAAATTATCCTATATCCGGTTAAATAACACCGAGCTATTATCACCAATTCTTATCAAATTCTGCTCAGTTATTTTCCGGTTAGTTGTGCGGTCACACAGACAAACAGACAGGCAAATATTCTAATGAAAACTATAATATGCCTCAGTATCATTAATAGCTATTTCAGTAAATATTTTATGTACAGATACGACTTAAATAGAACTTTATAAAATATATCTAGATTGTTTTACATAATAATGTTATTTTTCACCGTAAAATTCACTGTTCTATAATATACACAGATCACAAGAGCTCGGTCTGGTCCCCTCCTAATCTGGCGCCAACGCAATGTGCCTACAAATAAATGTACGTTTCTTAGTCATCGTTTTAAAATACAATAGAATTCCAAACGTTGATTTTAATAAAAAGTTTCTTATCAAATAAGTACGCGTATAAAATATATTAATAAATTAATTTAAACCAATAACTGCGTATTTAATTTAAGACCTTAGGTAAATTTAACTACAAATATAAATAAATTTTACTCATATTATTTAGCTCGTAGCTTTACACAAGAGTTTTAAGGTAAAGGTTATATACAAAAAGAAAAGCTATTATAATAATACTATAATTATTTTGTAATTTTTGTTTTGTTAATTATATTTATGTATTGGTTAGAATGTTTAATATTTATTATGAAACTATAAAAAAATGAAATCGTCAAAAATAATATCCAAATTGTTATTTACCTATTGATAGAGTCCACACATTTCAAACATATTGCGCGTATCGGTTGCCCCACGTATTGCGCTCACCTTCACATTGACATACTTGTTACGATATTCATTGAAACGTTAACTTATTTATGCAATTTTAGATACACTTATATACTTTTCTAGAAAAAAATGATTTCACGAAATAAATTTTAATTAACACTTTAGTTTATGATATATCTATAGACTATATTCTATATTTTAAGATACTCGTAGGTTCCGTTGCTAAACCTCTACGAGTCTACATATATAATCAAACATAAAGCTCAGCTTTGCATTTGTGTGAGTGCAGTGTACAGTGGCACGATGTACGGATAGATGTTGCGTGATTAGCTTAAACACGTTTTAACTGGTTTTTGATGCGCGGCTATTGGCTTTTAGCTATCACTCACACAAATGCAAAGCTGAGCTTATGCCTCGAGAACTGTAACTTAGTCAAATCTATACATTGAATATTTTTTGGAAAATCTAATTTCAATATTATTAAGGATACAAGGGCAATTTTTCTATCTGTAACCGCATCACAAGAGTACTATTGGAGAGATTTTGATGAAATTCGGCATGATGATAGATGGTGATCCGGATTAACATATACTTAGGATACCATTTTCTGATGGAAAACATTGAATTTCTGAAAACCGATACGACTCCAAGCGACACGAGGATGGGTCACTAGTATTATCATCACTATCACTACATAGTATAAAACAAAGTCCCATTCTCTGTCCCTATATCCCTATGTATGCTTAAATCTTTAAAACTACGCAACGGATTTTTTATGCGATTTTCTTAATAGATAGAGTGATTCAAGAGAAAGGTTTATATGCATAACTAGCAGATCCCACGGCTTTGCCTGTGCTAAATCTAGGGAAGAGCCCGAGCGAAGCGAGGGCGAGTCGCTAGTAATTTATAATACACGTATAAGAAAACGCAATTACTATTAATCGTACAAGATGTTGTTAGTAAAAAAAATAAATTTAGTCTATAATGAAATATATTATTTAATATATACAAAACTTTAGCCCGTGTCATGCTTAAGGCTTATCTGAGGATATCACAGGAAGTATGTTGTTGAATATGTGATACTGAATACGAAAATACGAATGTACGAATAATTGAAAACATTGTTAAATTAATTTTATCGGTAAGCAGATGTAAATCACAGTATGTGTAGAAATTATGTGCATCTCTATAATTATACTGTGTCACTATAGAGCATCATGCGACGCATGATGCCATTAGCAGCAACTAGTTATAATGCAGAACTATTAAGTTTAGACTTTAAAAGCTCACGAGTAAAAGCGTTGACTACACTTACGTAAACTGTATAGTACAGCTTTCGTTAAAGACCTGGATTATGTAAGTAAAGTTAGAATTTATTTTTATTTGCAATACTTATTTTAACCCGCCCTCTAAACGTATATATAATGTTTGCAGAAGGAATTGTTTATGTATGAAGATAGAATTCTAGACTCACGATCGTGTCTAGTTCGAAAAAAACGGGCTAAGTAACGACAAGTCTTACTACAATATAATAAATAGATGCTATTTTTGCAAAAGTAAAGTGGTGTGAAGTTAATGTTTGTATATAAGTTACTTTTATAAGTTATACGAAGTCACGAGTTTTTGCTTAGTTTAAAAATAATTCTATTAATAATGCTACTAGATTTCAAAAGATGCAAATGAAAAGAAGGTGCGTTCAATATTATATATTCTGTGGTTCAACCTTAATCAAATAAGTACATACTAGCGATTTGAATTGGCTTCATCTTGTACCGTAAATAAATAAAAATAATAAAGAAATAATAATCATAACTGTATAAATATAATTGTTATTTTTCAATTACTAGATTCAGATAGTTCACAATAGACAAACACGTTTTACTCAGTGCTTATATGTACCTACTTATATATACATTAAAAACAAAGATAAAATACAGTTGTAAGTCCTTACAAAAACGGAGAACTTTATGGACCACTTGTCAAGCAGGAAACAAACCTGCTATGTACTACGTATATACCCAGATACGCTATATCCAAAGGTCAGTCTTTAATTACTTAAATAACGCATGCAATTTATTGTATCAATTAACTATCAATTGTTGGAATGAAACTACACAAATGTATTTAATTATAGTTTTTAAACTGCAATAAATGGGATTTAAAAACAGTGATTCGAAATGTTTATTTTCCTTATATTATTAAATGTGTACCAACGCGTGAAAAAAATACACATACTTTTGTTATTATAATCGTGCTTATATCGTATTACTACCAAACTTTTCCGTACTTATCATGACTACATAAACAAAGTATTATAAACAAAGTCCTTTGCCGCGTCTGTCTGTGCGCCATAAACTCAAAAACTACTGCACCGATTTTCATGCTGTTTTCACCAATGGATAGTTCTGAAGGAAGGTTTTAACAAATAACTAGCGGCGCCCACGACTTCGCTCGCGCTAATATATTACTAAACCCTAGTCTGTAAAGATCTTATTAAAATCGATAGGTGTGTATGTGTGTGTATTTTGTAAGCTCAATAGACAATCTATTTTGAAATGACCGACACGTAGATAAATAAGCAATGTGCTCATAAATGTTCAATTTTATTTTTTAGTTTTTAGGTAAGTAACGAGTAAGTTTTGGTGAAACTGTATTTTAAAAAGATATATCCTTTCGAGTTTCTTTATTGTAGAAAAAAATATAAATATATCTACAATTGAAATCAGTTTGCAAATTCGTGTAAAGGCCACGATAAATAAATAATAATTAATAGTTGTAACATCGCCAATTAGATTTGATAATTCCGTTTAGCTTCATAATATTAAAAGACAACGTATGTATTATAATACTAATTATTATATATATTAAACTTTGAATTACTCAAAAAAACTAAGATTTTAATAAAATTTCAAAGAATAATTATTAAATTTTATTTTTAGGTGTCATTAAACCTAACATTTTGTTGCGATACGTTCAAAATTGCTACAATTTCTCTAAATTGGTTGGGATTGTTTAGACATTTTGTACTCACTCGAAGCACAATACTTTCTTCTTTCCAGACTGAACCATGGACACGTTGAACCACATAGCACTAACCTTGCAGTATCCCAAACGTTTCCAGCAGAAAATACACTATTTGATATATACAACTCTTACGTTGTAGAGTCAAAGAGGCGTGCGGCGGCCGAGCCAGACTTTCACTAATGCATGTTGCAGGTGCAGTTGCATAATTAGAGGAAGTTTCGAAAAACTACAGACGTCCTGCGTGTGTATCCTTCCCTAATTCCGTTTGTTTTATTATTATACGAAATAGAAGAACTTGTCTGTTCATTTGTTGAAATTAATGTATTTAAAATCTACGTTCATAGTAATCACCTTAATAATTTTGGTAATAACAAACAATAGATGAGTTCTTTAATTTTAAAAAAGATATTTTTTTATAATTTTCCAATTACTGAAACGAGTAAAGATTTTGACAAAATCATGGCTATTCAGACGGTCTTGAATCCGTTTTAGACTTTTGGTTTCAACTGCTATTTCTATTCTATTACCTAGTATAATATTATGTAATCTAATATAAATGATGTTTTTCCTACACCCACATTCTCTATAGCAAAATAAATTCTTTGCTTTCTAACAATGTTGAAACCTGTATTAAGCCTTCAGTCATAATGAAACCATGTTAACATCTGAATAAATAAAACAGAAGTGTTTACGTGTCAAACCACACTACTAAATATGTATAATGAGCAAATATGGTTATTTGGACCAAATCCTAACCAAACCATTATAAAAATTATTTATTTACAATTTTCATTAAAAATTGTCTCTCCAGTATCCGATAATCTTGTGATAAAATAATGAACACCAGTTTAAATTGAGTCAGTCCAGAAATAATAGAAGATGAACGGCTAGATTATAGCGAATTAAGAACCCTCTCTAAAGTGGCTACTTAAGACTAGTTCACTTATGTAACCGCTTCGGTCTAATGACTATGGCATGTGTGTGTAGCTGCAGATACGGACATCTCGGGTTCGAGATTAATAATAATGTAATAATAATAATGTTCTCCAACCGATTCCGGCGACGGGGGCCAATCTCATTGAGACTTGCCAACTGCGTATAGTGCACAAGTGTACACGCAGACACAAGTGCACTATGTATTCCTATCACTCTCATACTCCGGTGGGACGACTCACGGAATAGGTAAAAAAGGATCATCTATTCTGTGGGACGACTGTTCGACACGACCAGTGAAAGCTAAGGCGCAGGACAGACGGCTTTTACGTGCTCTCCGAGGCACGGGGATGACACACCGCCAACTTCCCAACTCCGGGCTATTACTGAGGCTTACTAAACAGAAAGACTCAATAACTAAACTTGACCCGACTCGGGACTCAAACCCAGGACCTCTCGATGTATGACCGTATATGCTATCCATTACACCACCGAGGCAGTAATACTTATTCCTCTAAGGACTAAAGCAAGGTGTAGGTGTAAGTGGTTAACTAAGGCAGCGGTTCCCAAATGGTGGTCCGCGGAAAAAGGGCAAAAAACAGGAAACTGCTGAACTAAGTTATCAAGTGCATATTTAGATATATATTAAATAATTCTAACAAGACGTTAGCGTTAGCTAAACACAAGTAAGCCACGACTGTCATTAATTAAAAAAAAAACTTTCATCTAAAAGTACCTAATTGCCTCTGTATTGCGAAGTCGGTGCCAGTGATGTGGTTTATGTGACATATATACAGTACTTCTCATATTTCCCAATGCAGCGGTGTAATCGCACTGTTAAGTTTATCGATGTACTGTGGCGTAACCGACAGCGTAACAGATCATTAGAGACTTGTATGAATGAGCAAAACACGTAACGTTCAACTAACACTAAGATACATTGTATAAAAGTAATTAAAGTTAATTTGTTAGTAAGTCCTTTTAATTAGTAAACTGGCGACTTTTCTCGCTTATATCGAATATCGGATAAACGATCAAAAATTTTTTTGGGGTCGGTCTTTTGCAAGCGTATACAGAATTAACACCATCCACTTTCATTATATATATATATATATAATCTTTCTTTACTTTAGGTAATATAATTCTAAACGAGTTGAATAACTCTAACTTAAATATATTCATATCAATAATTGTATGCGGGGATTTTAATGTCGATATACTTCAAGTAACGCAGCACAGTAATCGCCTTTTAAGTCTATTCAGATCATACGACTTAAGTAATGTCTTCTGCGAACCAACTCGAGTGACAAATTCTTCCTCCACGTGTATTGATAATGTGTTCTGTCATGGGGAAGTTCTCGATAAATTAATAATAGGAAATTTTGGGTCAAAAAATTTCAATAACTAGTAATATTGTTAACTCTAAGCAAAATATAAAATGTAGACCGGTCACTCATTATAAAATTAACATTTTTAAAGAGAAGGTTATGCAACAATTACTTCAAGTGGACATGGCAGTAGATAGTCCCAACTCATATTATAATAAAGTATTTAATATACTCTTAGACTCGTTCAATGACGTATTCAAAGAGCGCACTGTAATTAAGAACCCTAAAATGAAATTTAGCGACTGGGCGACAGTCGGCATATACCGTAGTAGAGACAATTTGTATGAACTATATAGTATGAAGCAGTGGAATCATGACCCAACGTTCTATACTCGGGTAAGAGCTTATTCAAAAATTTTTAAAAAAGTTTGTCAGCAGGCTAAGTCTATATATATTAGAAATAAAATTTTAAACTCTGACAATAAAATTAAAGCCACTTGGGACGTGATTACTCGTACGACTGGCAGATCTAAGCCCGCTAGTGAACCTATCCAATTGTTAATCAATAATGCTACAGTGAGTTCCAATGAAGATGTTGCAAATTCATTTGAAAGTTATTTTTCTAAAATCCCTGAAAAGGTCACATCTTCTTTAAAATCCTCTACTTCAGATGCAATAATTTCTTTAAAAAGTCATACTCCTCACTGTGATCACCAATTTAAATTTTCATATGTAGATGCGAATGAAATAATTAAAATATTTAAAACTATAAATCTTAAAAAAACTGGTGATTTTTGGGGCATGTCTGTTAAATTACTTAATACAATAATAACAAACATTGCACCACAATTGTCTCTTATATTCAATAAATGCGTAGATACTGGAATATTCCCTGATCTTATGAAAATTAGTAAAATAATACCTCTTTTTAAAGATGGTGAAAAAAATGACCCTGGCAATTATAGACCTATTTCTATATTGCCATGTATGAGTAAAATCTTTGAGAAACTTATTTTAAGTCAACTTTTGACTCATTTTAACGCAAATAATATTTTCCATAATGAACAGTATGGTTTTACTAAAGGCAGATCTACAGCCGATGCGGGGATTGCGCTTCTTAGACATATTTATGACGCTTGGGAAAAATCACAGAATGCAATTGGAGTTTTCTGTGATTTGTCTAAAGCTTTTGATTGTGTGAAACATGAAACTCTTTTGCTTAAATTTGCTCATTACGGTGTTCGTGGTATTGCTCTCGATCTACTTGCTTCTTATCTTACTGATAGAGTTCAGAAGGTCGCAGTAAATAACGTCAACTCTTCTGGTTCTCCTCTTAGAATGGGTGTTCCGCAAGGATCTATCCTAGGTCCATTTTTGTTTTTAGTTTATATTAATGATCTCCCGTTTTATGCCGATAAATTGTGTGATATTGTACTCTTTGCGGATGATACCTCCTTAATTTTTAAAGTTGATAGAAAGTCAAATAATTACGACGAAGTAAACAGTGCATTATCGCATATGCTTCACTGGTTTAACATTAATAATCTGGCTTTAAATGCCAAGAAGACAAAATATATGCAGTTTTTATTACCTAATGTAAAAAGACAGAATTTGAATTTGTATCTCAATAACGACACATTAAATACGGTAGATTCCACGGTCTTCTTGGGATTGACATTAGATTCGGGTCTGCAATGGGGTCCCCATCTCTCGTCTCTTGCGAGTAGACTGAGCTCAGCTGTTTTCGCTGTTAGAAAAGTCAAGCAGCTAACGGACATTGATACTGCCAGACTTGTTTACTTCAGTTATTTCCATAGCATTTTATCTTATGGTATTTTGTTGTGGGGTAATGCAGCGGACATTAAATCGATTTTTATTCTACAAAAAAGGGCCATTCGGGCTATTTATAACATAAGCGCTCGTGATACTCTCCGCGGACTTTTTAAAGAAATAGGAATTCTTACGGTTGCTTCGCAATATATATATTGTAACATTATGTTTGTTCGGCAAAATATTAATTGCTATTCAAAGCACAGCGACAAACACAGTATAAATACAAGAAATAAGGATAAACTTGTAACACCCAGTTTTCGCCTACAAAAGGTAAACAGATCGTTTATGGGGCAAGGTGTACGCATGTATAATAAAATTCCACAGTCCATATTGAACTTGCCTTTGAGGCAATTTAAATCAAAAATTAAAAGTACGTTGTTGAATAAAGCTTATTACACTATAGCGGAATACCTGGTGGATGTAAATGTGTGGGATTAGCGACTGGTTGTGTCTCACGTAGGATAAATAGATAAATTGTAATACAATATTGTTACTAAATATTTTTTTGAAAAGAGCAACTGTTGAGTTTCTCGCCGGTTCTTCTCAGCAGAACAGCTTTCCGAGCCGGTGGTAGTTTACTCACAGACTTACAGACTGACTTTTAATTTTGATAATGTAAAAATGACGATTCAAAAGAGCTTGTAAAAGTCTATTTGAATAAAGAATATTTTGATTTGATATTTTGATTTGATTTATGTGTCTGTCGTCTGAGAATTCATCATGAGAAAATCACTGGACTGATTATGATTTGAATTTGTTATGATTGTTGGCTATCTATATAGGTACTTATACTATACCTACTTATACTGCGGGAAATTATATTTAAGAAATCTATACCTACCTATCATTAAAATGTACCTAAGGATAGTTTTTATGTCAATAAAAATCTAGTTTTTATTTAGGTATAAAAAATAAAAAATAAACATTTTCTCGAAAACAAACAACAACTTACGAAACTAGTGTTATGACTACCAGATAGTTGATACACTACACACACATATACCTACCTATACCTTTTAAATATCACATCCACCAATGACTGGAGTACAAACATTTGAGCTCATTACAGAAATTACTACCTCAGCGGGTCTATAACCCGCGACCGCTGGCACAGCTAGTAGGGTAGTTGATAGAAGGTAAATCACTCAATATACAATACAATACCCAATTCGCACTTGACCGATTTTATATACAGCGGTGTTGATAGCTTGGTTATTTTATTTTTATTTCTATTTGTGGTTTCGCAAGATATTGTTTTTCTTTGTCCGTAACCATTAAATCTGATCCTCACTGAATATGATATAGCGTGGACGGTAGGTACTAGGTATTATTAACGACGTGTATTAAGTAATGAAAATGAAAAAACCTTTATACAATATGTATTACAAATAGTTACATGGTCCCCTGTACTGGGTGAAAACCCGTATTATTGGGTCAATTCATAGTAAAAAAATATTAATAGTTAAAAATATTTCAGATCCAAAAGTCATCCACCCCCTAGGTACAGCAAAGATTTATAATGAGCATAACAGTGAAAATTACTCCTTATCTATAGGAAACAGCTAGCAGTATCACTGATAATAATTTGTCTGTTTTACTGGATAGAACATCCCTTTCTTTAGACCGACCGCGACACGATAACGCGAATATTTGGGTTAAAAATACAAAAAAATTAATATTGAGGCGATGTATTAAAATGGATAATGAAGAAATGTAAATAAAAATTAATGAATGTTTATGATCTCTTCCGGGTTTCAATCTTGTAAAGAAAAAATTAAAATGTCGTCATGAAAATCTGCAGAAAATAACGTTTTAAACACAGCAAAGACTTTTATATTCTTACACAGACCACAGACCAAAACAGACACAGAGCAAATGCACATTGAAATAAACGCATAAAAACGCAACAAAAACTAACGAAAAAACAAGGTACCGGAAAAAAAACACTATTAAGTGTTTATATTCACATTTTGAAGACTAATTGAAATTAAACAAAATGCACTTTAATGTATGATTATGTTTTTTTTAATTATTTTTGATTCGCTACTTCTAGATTCTTCAAAATATTTACGTAAACTAGTATAATCAAGTTTTTGATGTGTAATTTTTTCATTTTTTCTTTAGCTTGGAGTGATTTTGTGAAATAGGACGGAAGTAAGTGAAGTCGCACGCTATTTGATTGGACCATTAAAAAATTGAAGTTCTTAAAGAAAACAAAAATTTCTAGATTTCTCCGAAATAAGATATATTTGAATATTATTTAAAAAATATTCCGAATGACCCGAAAAAGTAGCTATAATCATACTAAAATTTATAAAAAATATGCCCAGTCGTTTTCTCGTGATGCAGTAGCAGACATACAAAGAGACAGACAGTCATAAATCCATAAAACTATTTGCGGTTCTAGTTATATCTGGATATCTGGATTTAAAGGATCTGGCAGATTTTCCAAAGAATATTTTATATACAGGTTTCAATTAATCACAATGTTATTTATTACGTTCAAAGCTCATTTCCTTCTTCTAACGAAAGGAATTTGATATACTACGAGTATACCAAATTCCTTTCGTTAGAGGAAGTAGTCAGTTGTATCTAGTTGTATCTATCTAGTTATGTGACTGTATAATTTGTGATGTTTGATCATCATGAAGAACTCAAGAGTAATGCTTTATTTTTTAATCGACATCAAAAAAGAAGGATGTTATATTATGTCCCACTGTATGTTTTTGTCTATATCCAAAAAAATATGTATTTACATATTTATATCGTAATTTAAGACGAGTTATAAGATAACTAACAATAATAGTGTGTAAATCATTTTAATTAATTAATATCAACATATTATGCAAAATGTAATAAATTTATATGTATTTTATTTTAGTCATTATTTTGGTAATTATATTTTATACGAACTAATTAAATTTTTAAATAATGGCTACAGTGATGATATATCAAGGTCGCTGTTAAAGTTTTAAAAGACAGTTTGCATGTCCGTACACGCCTGGTTGCACAAGCGACATGCATCCGACTCACGCGCAAGCGATTAACCTTATACGTTTTACGTGTAAGTGTACTCTATGTAGCATTGACTCCTGGATCACATTTTTCAAGGTTAGGTTAGGTGGTGGAAATAAATATGTTGGGATATTATTACACACAGCGCCATCTACTTCTGTAGTAAACTACGTGGCTTTTGTAACGGACACCAGATAGTTGATATAATACAAATATATAATTTTAAATACATACATATTATAAATATTAAAATCCATGATTAGTTTAAAACATCCGTGCTTGACAATTTGAGTCTCAGCGTCTTCAGACCAACCTAACCTCGGAGATTTGTTTTTATCATTTATGATAATTATTCTTAGATATTATGTTATAATATTTATTATAAAGATCTTAACGTGCAAAATTTTTCCTTAAGAGCCTCATATCAAGGATTTTAAAAACAAGTAAACAAGCATGTTGAACCATGGAACTAGATCATGGTGAGTTAATGTCCAAAAAAACAAAACAAAAACAAAGTTTATTGATATCAGAGTGTAAACATGTTGTTAAATAAACTTCATGGAACTTAAATAAACTTAATATGAATTGCCTCACAACTAATCTATTTTGTCTATCTGTTTATCTATTCGCGATAAACTTAAAAACGACTGCACCGATTTTCATGCTATTTTCACTAATGAATAGTGTGGATCTCGAGGAAAGTTTTAGTATATAAATAGCGGACGGATACCTGCGGCTTCGCTCGGACTAAATCTAGGGACGAGCGAAGCGAGGGTGAGTCGTTAGTTAAAAATAAATTATAAAATATGATTTATAAAGTATGTTTACGTCTTATCAATAAATTCACACAACAAGGCCGGATATGATACAAAACATTGCATTGGCCATTGCCTGTAGTGTTTGTTTAGATAAAATAAAGCGGTAACAATTATTATTAGTGTTTAAGTAAATAGTAGTAGTAAGTTTTTAATTATAATTAGATTTGTTATTATACTATTATATTATATTTCTTTCCTAATCGTTTAAGAGCTTCCGTATATAAAAAGCACAATATTATCTACAGTGTCTACAGAGTCACAAATATTTTTATCAATACTTTTAAGTAAAAAAAAAAATGTAGTATGTTTCTTTGTAATGAATAAACTAAAAGTCTATTGAACTGATTTAAATTAAATTTGGTGAAATGATAGTTTGAGAACTCCCTGGGAAGGACATAAGATAGTTTTTATTCCGAAACCATCCGTTATGGGTGAACGAAAATTAACTTTTCGATTATTTCTTAAGGGATATAAAACTCATGAAGCCTACGTAGTACCTATGTACATCTATAACTTAGGCTACGTCCGCACAGACAGGCGGCTTGCTTAGCGCCTAGAGCCTAGTGGATTGCGCTCTAGCAAATTGCTAGGATACACAGTGGCCGCACTGCAGGAGGTTTGCGGGCCGTTGTCACTTTTAAAAATAGCTGTAAAACTGTTACTTACACAAATTTCACATTTAAAATATACCATTTCAAGGTCCTATCCATCATGTTGGGTTCATGACGTAAATAAACAACTTTTTAGTACTTACGATCTTTTTTTACTTCGACTGATATCTCTTTCCATATTTTTTTTAAATAATCGCATTTTTATGTAGTTTATTTGCCGGATTCCACAAAGGTTCTCTCTTAAAAATTGATTCTTGAAATAAAATGCCTCGCGCCTAGTGTCAAAAAACCAACATGTTTGTTTACTTAGATACACGCTTAGCAACTAGTTAGACGCTAAGCGCGCAGTGCGGCCGGTCGCGAACATTTTGGAACGTTCGTTTTAGTAAGCTACTAGCTAGGTGACTAATTAGGCTCTAGGCGCTAAGCAAGCCGCCTGTCTGTGCGGACGTAGCCTAAGCGTTAAAAAGTATCTAAGTAACTTTTTTCATACTTAAGTATATTCATTTTTACTATATTTTCATACTAATATTTATATTTTATTTATTAAATTAACAAAAATTTTAAATACTTTTTGTTTCAAACGTTTTTAAGAGAAATATGTTTTTAGCACAATATAAGTTAAATATTTTATTCGAGAACGCATAACCTGGTTACATACACGTCCCCCTATGGTGGAATTTTGCATCTCACATAGTCTACAGAAAAGTCCACGATGGCATATGTCTACCTCTTAAGGATAAAATACTATATCCATTATTATACTTTAAAAATGGGCAATTATAAAGCAGTAGGTAATTATCATTTTAAATAATTAAAAGGCTTGAAGCATTTCATGCACATTATTTTACTCTTTTTTACCACATAATTTAATCGAATAAGGAAGGATTAGGAGTAACTAATTTGCAAAAAGTATTACGTTCGCGAGAATAAAATTCAAGCGCCTTATTTCGCTTGATGCAATTGCCGACCCTCCCCCCGCACATTTAAATAAATATAAAAGCTTGATGACATTTTGTAGTTAGGTTATTGTTAGTAGACGTACGCTAAAATCGGATTATACGACAGGGCCGGATTAAGGAGAACTAAAGGCAAGTTTGAATGAAAGTCTTTCACTTTTTGTGCGACAAACTTTAAATTTGTCAGGGAGCACCCAGAGGTGAACCCGAGCGAGGGAGTATCGCTAGTAATGTAATAAGATTGATATGTCTAAGGATAGCCACTAAACCTAAGAATTGTTTTGTTTTTATGCTTGTAAGGGACAATAAGACGTGTAGTTTAGGATTAATAACAGAGGTAAATGAATAATTAAAAAAACATACCAAGGTGCCTTTGATAACAAATTTTCGGCATCGCCATTTTTTTGGACGGAATTTTCGATCGTCGCCATTGTTTTTCTGAAAATAAAAGTAATTTAAATAATTTATGTACGTATTATTAATCATAGTATAAAATATGTAACCTCAACACGGACAAAGAAATTGTTTAAGTGAATTACAATAGATGACGTTACGTGTATCTTCTAGATTTAAAATGTATAAAAGCGAAAGGTCATTGTCATCCATTCACCATGAAATAACGCTTGACGTATGTATATTGTATAATTATGAAATTTGGCAGGGAGGTAATTTATGTTATTGATTTGCTACAGGGCCGGATTAAGGAGGTCTAAGGGTTCTTGCAAGTCTGTATGAAAGTCCTTCATTTTTTGTGTTACAAACCTACAAACATTAAATTTGGCAGGGAACACCTAGGGGCGAACACGAGCGAAACGAGGGTTAGTCGCTAGTTCATCCATATCTATATAATATTATGTAGTAGGCATATAAAATAAAGCCACGTTAGTGGTAATTAGTTTCGGCTAGGCGGATTTTTATAATTTTTATTTGTCAAGATTTGTCTCTGAAAATAAACATAATATTAAAGATTGTATTGTGATTATGTATATTCACAGATTGCTATTTTAATCAATTGTTTCTTAACATATAATTGAATCAACGAATCGTCGTAGGAAAATTCGTACAATATAGCATAAAGTACTTTAAAAAAATTAAATACTTTTGTCTGATACATAGTATTTAACTTTTTATTGCCATTCATCAATAATCACCATACAAGTTTAGTAGGTACCTACTTGCTAATGGAATTATCGTTCTCCGGTCAATACAGGTATTCTAATTGTAATTAACAATAATTCGCATAGGTCTAAAAATTTGGATCTTACGTAAAACTATATTTGTTTAAAATGAATGTCTGTCTGGAAACGCATCACGAGAAAAACAATGGACAGATACTTTTTCTGCAGGAAAACTCGTAAATCACTAGTATTCGTTAAAGCATTTCTAGGGATCCTGCGGAACGAGGGTGAGTCACTAGTATTATCTACGAGTGATTTACCCTCGCTTCACTTTAAAGTTCTGCCAATTTTAAAGTTTGTAGCACAAAAAATGAATGACTTTAATGCAAAGTTGCGAGAGCCCTTAGACCTACTTAATCCGGCCCTGTCGCAAAGTCCGTTCTTTTTTTTTTTATGGTAAGAAGGGGGCAAACGGGCAAGAAGCTCACCTGATGGGAAGTGATACCTCCGCCCATGGACATCTGCAAGCCTGGCTTGCAGATGGCTTGCCGGCCTTTCAGGAAAGGGAGGGATGGAGGAGGGAGGGATATGGGAAGGAGGGGGGAATGAAGGCGGAGGATGAAGGGAAGAGGGAGGGGGGAAGGAGAGTGGGCCTCCCGGACTCTCACTCACCGGACGAAACGCGACAGCATAGCTGCCACTTCACGCCGGTCTTCTGTGAGAGAGTGGTACTAATGAACTATACGGGGCGTGCCGGCCCATTCGGTTGCTACCCGAAGGTAACAAGCATGGCACTACCACTAAAAAAAAGGATTTCTACTAACTAAATTTCTTTTCTGCCAAATTTTATCTTCATACATCTTTCTTCTTCATACAGAGGTTTTCGATATTTCGTGGCGAGTGAGTTTCGCTTCTATTTATATAGAAGATTAAAATAAAACAAGC
This sequence comes from Boloria selene, assembly GCA_905231865.2. Taxonomy (NCBI): domain Eukaryota; kingdom Metazoa; phylum Arthropoda; class Insecta; order Lepidoptera; family Nymphalidae; genus Boloria; species Boloria selene. Next base: position 2,340,111 of record HG993132.1, read on the forward strand.
ATGCCGCCGTGCGCCTCTATTCGCGAGTACGGCTCGGGTTGACCTTGGCCGCTAGATACTGTATTATGTATGGCAATCATTGCCTTGCGAAAAATATGGTCATTTTGGATCATTATAATTAAAGTACACGAGGCAAAATTCTAGATAGGTACCCACCCTTAGAACAATGCTTTATTATTCTATAAGGGTACCGTATAACTCGAGTCGATGTTTTAGTACAAAATCAGAGACCTGTCTCGTACATATCAGGTTCCCGTTCACTACAGCTTTTAATAGAATTCCTCTTAGAATAATTATTCTAAGGACTACTATCTAATGTTTCACATAAGTGACCCAAACTTATAGCTAAACCCCGCTTGTCGCGTTCACGCATCGCGAGGAATAGAGTACCTATAGCATAAATTATTACTATGGGAATTGGCAATGTGTCGTAAGTCCGATAGTCACGTCAAGTCTAAATTTTTATTCTAGTGTAGGTACATACAACATACATATGTACTTAACATTCGCCATACATGTAGTTATTTAATTTCTTTTAAAATTTGCTCTGTCAACTGTACAACACCTATGTTACAAATGACATTTTACGTAAATTATAAAGTTGGCTTTGTATGTCGGTCTACATGAGTATTGTAGGTATGTAATTATGTGTTTTAGTTACTTTTTTTAATTGCCTATATCAACGTTTTAAACTTTAAATATATACCTATAATTTTAATAATAATTCTTAGACATTACAATAATAATTACAAGCTGTAATTGGGCATAAAATCTCAGATAGATGGTACCTATTTGAATTTATCTAATGTGTTTAAAAAAATATCGAAAAAAGTAAATTTAGAAAATACCTATGTAAACTATAAAAGTTTATTCAGTAATGTCATCATTAATCTTGAAAAGTTGTATTTTTATATAAGAGCATGTAAATAATAGATAAGTAACTATGTACCTATACAGAGTTCGCAAAAAGTTAAATAAATTATGATAAAAAAACTATAAATTTAATAAAAATGAACTAGATTTTTTAAAAAGATTTTTTAAAATTAGATTTTTTAAAGTGATAACCATTTACAATATAAATATTAATCAATATTGAAATGGATGTAGTTATAATAATATTACATATATTATATAATACTGATACATGATATTTTGTAATTCATTTGATTACACGTTTTTCCTCTTCTCAATTTTAAGCTTTATTTATTATTAAAAATATATTACAAAAAATCTTTAAATACCTATCTATATTATATGTTGTTGTTTTTAAAATTTATCCCCAATAGGGAAAGGCAAAGGAAAATATCTATATTATACCTAGTATTTTCGTAAATAAATGTTATACAATAAAGAATAAGTTAATTTTGAAAAAATTGTGGCATGGGAACAAAACAAACAATGAAATAAGCTTTGATATAATATAATCAAAGGAAATAAGTAAGAACAAAAATAAACGAAATGTTGATTGTTGATAATAAATACCTAGAGTAACGTATTTAAACTAAACTGACAGTTAAAAATAAGTTTAAAAAGATTTAAAATAGACAATAAAAATACATAAATACTAACCTTATCCAATTAATGCCAATATCACTATCAATTGTTTAATAAAAAATGGCGGGAAAATCACGCAAAATCTCGCGTGTAACCGGCGACAGACCGCGAATGACTGAGTCGCGATGTGTTCAGAAATTAGGTCGATTATTTAAACCCAGGGTTGGCAAATGACCGGTTTTTATTTACTATAACTAATATTATAATCTATAGATATTTAAATATTTTTATCTCTTAATTTTATTGTATTTTTTTAAAAATGTGATCACGATTGTATTTATTAACCAGTAACTCACCCACACTTCCCACGAGTCCGTCCCTAGATATGTTTTATGTTTGATGAGCTAAGCTTTAATTCTTAAAACTAAGGTAAGTTACTTTTAATAATATACCTAGAATATTTTCTTCTATAAGCTTCTTTATAATAAAAGTTTCTTACCTACCTGCTAGTGCATGCTTTTAAAAGTAAACATCATAGTGGCAAAGTAACTGTATATTTTATTTTAGAAATAGGGACCAACTTTATAGTATATCTTAGTACCTATATCTTGTACACTAATATTATAAAGAGGAAACCGATTTGTAAAATTCTTTTTGTGTAGGATAGTCGTTTATCGACTATATTATATCACGCTGTGATCAATAGGAGCGGAGCAACAATGCAAAATGTTGAAAAAAACGGGAGAAAAATATTTGTTTTGATTTTCAGCCTTTAGATCGCGAGCGGAGCCGCGGGATATATTTTCAAAAAAAATAGGGACCCTTAAACACCAATAATGTAACCCAAAGTACCGAAATTTAGGGACGAACCCGAGCGAAGCGAAGGTGAGTCGCAAATATCCAATAAAAGAATCATCAAAATTAAACAACACTGTCAAGTTATTTGTGGGCTAACACAAAAATTTTGCAGGTAAACAATCAATCACCCATATTATAATACTTAGCGCAGGTGAATATTTAGTTTCAAATTAAAATACAACCAAACTGAAAGTTTACATTTAAGTATAAACACAACGAGAAAGATATCTTCAAATCGGTTTATACCTAAATGATGGATTTCAAGGTAGGAACCGTAAAATATATATTTTGGGTCGCGCATGAAATACATAATATACCTATCCCCAAAACAATAACTTACTATAGATTAGGAAAGCTGACAGTGCCTTTCATTATAGACGATAGATCACAGAAGTATAATTACCAAGTTTTTATACATTTTTACAATTATACTAAAATAATATACCGGTTAAACAAACAACTACTCATTACAAAAAAAGAAGAAATAATATTTTAAATTCTAGGTTTCTATTCTAAAAATAATAAGAAACATTAAGGAAGTAATCAATCCACTCTATTTGTAATGTAAATTAGCTCCTTGTCTTTGTTTTAACTGCATGAAGAGCATATTTTCTAGCATGTTTCAGAAACATTTAATCTGTACTAATATTACAAAGTTGAAGAGTTTGTTTGTCTGAACGCGCTAATCTCAGGAAGTACAGAGGGATAGACAAGTGGCATAAACGCTTGTAGAATAGATAAATCATTGTATGAGATTGTCATTAGCTTACGACTACGTATCGAATTTGTGGGTGAAACTGGTGGGTATTTAAAAATTCTTTTGTGATTGATAAATATCCCATTTATCGAGGAAGGCTATATAATATGTATCACGCTATGACCAATATTATATTGATAGGTACTAAATACTAATCAATGAAAAATTTCGCTAAAACGAGAAAAATTATTCGTTTCGAGTTACTAAGCTACTAGTTAGTAACTAGTTTAATTGTCTAAATATCACGTGTTTAAAAATGTGCTTTAAAATGCGTTCAAGGCTAGTTAAATGAGAAAAATTTAACAAGAACTTTTATGTTTTCGCACATTAATGTTGCGATATTCTTAAAATATTATATTCAAGTGAGTGGTGACGAAAGTGACAAATGTTTGTAGATATGGCTAGCATATTCAATCTTATCGATATAGCTGAGTTTTAACATCAGCAAAGTTGTCGGCTAAAGTAATGTTATTTTTAATTTACCCTCTAATAGGATTTCTGTGGAATATCATGGATATATGTAGATATACTGTGCAAATACCTATACCCTCTTTATTTTCGGGGTAGATTATGCGAAGGAGAGAAACATCTATATCAATAAAAAATTTCAATTAGGTAATATGACAATGACTATGGCATAATAAATTACGGTTTAAAATGATAAGATTGTAGAAGAAAGTGCGTTGACACAACGGGAAACGGGTGAGTTAGGTGATAATTATATTACGATAATGATTTTTTACGACATTGAACTAAAAAAATATAAGTATACTAGCATTTCCCGCGGCTCCGCCCACGTTCTAAGCCTTAAACAAAATAGATTTTACATACCGTGTGATAATTTATAGCCGGTTTGTAACGGTTAATTTTAGCGGGAAAAAGTAAGACGCGCAGTTAAAAGTATCCTATGTATTGTACCCGGATACCAAAGTTCATCCAAATCCGTGCAGTGGTTTTCTCGTGATGCGGTTACAGACATACAGACACACAGACAGACAGACAAACATTCTAAAAACAATTGATATTGCGTCTATATCGATAATAATGTCTATTTCAATTAGATGCCCCAAAAAACGATATTTTATTGTGAGTACAAGTGTGTCTAACCTACCTACATACCTTGTATGTTCTAATTCAAATATTTATCCGGAGACTTCAACGCGATCTGTATTACTATTTATTAAATTTGAAATCTTTGACATGTAAAACAAATTAACTTTAAACAATTCTCGAAATTAATCTTATCAAAAAGATAGACATAAATTAAAAAAAAATTACCAACAAAATTAAGATAAAATTAATGAGTAAATTGCGTTATGCTAATAGCCATATTTACAGAGGTCAGTAACATTTCATAAAAAAAATCGTCCAACCTTGAAAGAGAAGGTACGAAAAGCCAGTCAGATACCGAGCTTTCTAGTCCAAGGTCTTTATCGTTTACTATGCATATGTGAACAAGCACTTGCGTGAATTGGCTCATGTTAGATATTAAGGATATTTTTAAACGTTTATTTTTTTTAAAACGTTCAAAAAGCTTCTATTGCCAAATTAAAGAAAATGTGAAGGAACGTTTGTGTACTAAATTAGGTATTTGAATAACGATTTTTACCAATAACATAGGAACATTAAATGAAACCAAAGACAGTCACTGACTGCAGGAAATAGTAAATGGAAAATAAATATATGGATTTTTTAAGTTGCCAATACTCGTAAGCACTACTATACGCTAAGCAGCCTACTATCTCAACGCAAATGGTCACTGCACCGATGATCTAGCTTGCTCAATGGCGATTTGCGTCATTGTTTTACAGAAATATTCCTGCATTTCTCATACCAACTGATATGTTTGCGGCTGTCGAAACCTGCCAGATTGGGAGGAAACCTACCGGTTTTAAAATTTTGTAAGTCAAAGTTAGACAGGAGATAATGAAATATTTTAAATTATTTCTAATTAAATATTTTATTTTTAATTATATTTCAGGCTAATAAAATGTTAAAATAATCCTTATTAATGGTATTAGGTATAATTATTATGTATTGTATAAGTCATTTTTGAAAAAGCTTTTTGATTTCGTCAAGTCAATCTGATAATCTGTCTGTAGGTATAGTATATTTTTTCTTATCTTTAGAGTTTAAGTATATTTAGGGGCTTTTGCAAAATGGCATAATTGTCATTTACCGGTTGTGCGCTTCACTAGAGTATCGACTGTAAAATTTACTTTATTTCTCATAATAATGTCACGAAACAGAAACTTATTCCTGCTATTAAGGAAAAAAATATTGTAGATGGATAAATGTTACATTTTAATTTTAAGTTATTTTTTTTAAGTTATAATAAAACATTAATCTTTGATGCTTCGGAACCGTCGGTGCTCGAGTTAGACTTGCACTTGCCCAGTTTTCAACACAACACACAACCAAGGAAGAAGAGCAAGTGTCTTCCCTGTTACAAGTTGTTGCACTTTTTAGTAATAAATGAGCAATATCTTATTTAAAAAAACACGGCAAAAGCTCTTTAAACACGCTAAAACACTTTGCTTTATAAAACTTACAGGCGCTCAAATTTTCAGCACCTTAAATCCCCGCAAATAACTAATAGACAAGTGCAATTTACAATTTATTTGATGATGTACAAATAACATAGGAAAAATAGTCCAGACTCGGAAAAAGGGAAGTGGGTGTGTGTGTGTGTGTGTGTCAATATATATATTTAAGGAGTTTGTACTCGGTTTTTGTGATTTGCGACTAAACTATGCATCCTAACGAAAACAGTTAAATGTAAAATTTGTAGATAATAAAAAAATCTAAAACTTTCTTTTCATATATTACCCATAACCTCAAAATTATCGAGAAAAACGCAAAAAATTTTTTATTTGTAACTCTTATATTTTGGTTTTCAAATTATAACTGGCAAAAACTTTCTCGTTTTCATGAAAATTGGTAATATGTTTTTTTTCGTGTTTCAAACAAGCTCAATTTTTTTCGAACCAAGATATTTATTTTCGATATTTTAAAAGAAAGATGTTTAAAGAAAATACAAAAAATAGCTTATTTTCAATTGAAAAATTTGGTTAGTAAATTTTAAATAAATGACCTGTACCAGTGCTCATTGTTTTCATTGAAATCGGAGCTTTCGTATAGAATTAAAATATAATATTATTTAGGTACAAAAATATTATGTTATATAAATAAAAATATTAATTTTTCCTTCGTTATTTACATCATCGACTAAATTTTCCGAACACTCGTATACTGCTAAGATTTTTTTCCTCAAACATAATATTATATATTTCAGAACAAAATAAAAGTATTTGATAATATATGAAATTATTTACTATAAGAAAAAGAAACTTTAAGTTGCTCACAACTTTATTATTGGCTTCTATTACTTTCTATTTGCTTCACTGGTATTGTGGCAAGCATTACACATCCGAGCTAAAACCCAGGTTGTTCGAGTCCCGGGTAGAGTTACGATTAGCTATTTAGTGTTGAGTTAAGAAAGCCCTAATAATATTCAGAATTCAGTAGACAAATTGACCAGTGGTACGCTATACCAGTCGGGAGGACATCACATTTTCTTCCACACTTTTAAGTCCTGTAGGGGAAGGGGGGGCAAGACGGGGTTGCGGGCAAGACGGGGTTGCGGGCAAGACGGGGTACCCGTCTTAAATAAGAAACCAATTGACCTATCTCAATCTTTTTTGCACCTGACAGTGCGCCGGAATGTCAGTTATTAGTTAGCAAAGTCACTGGATGAAAATACTACATTGTTTAGTTGTCAAATGAAAAAATATATTTTTGGCGGTTTCCTTAGCATTTTTTTACATTACTTGGAACGTGTTAGCTCTGGAAATAACATTATTTTAAATTATAAATAAATTTAGTCATATTTATCAACAATTACGCTTGCAGGTAAGCACTTATTTATGTGTGTGTGAGACCATTGTGTTGAGAGGTAACATTTTTAATGCAATCGGGCATGAAAGGGCAAGACGGGGTAGGGGTACCCCATCTTGCCCGCATTAAAATATTTTTACAGATTATTTTGCTATGTCAGTTAAAGTGTAATGATTTGTAAGACACTATCGATGATTTTTTTTGTTATAGGATAGTAAACATCTATCTAAAAGAAAAACAAATAGAAAAATTGATCAGTAGAGTCTGTGATACAAGGAAAAATGGCTGAGATCAGTTGCAATTAAAATGAAGGTTAGGTTAGGTCAGGTAGGACCTAAATTACTAGTTTTTTCCTATGATGAATAGAAAGAGTTACGTGATTATAGATGAGATATGACATAACAATATCTGAGACCCGTCCTGCATTGTCCTCAACCACTCACTCATCTGGCTAACACACCGGACTTATCTATTACTTTACTATTGCGACTGAGATTTGGTCGGCGGTTAACAAAAAAAAAGAGTGAAAAGTGAAGTGAAAAAAAAGTATCGAGGATTAGCTCATCAATAAACAGTAGTAATAGTGAAGTAGAAAATACACCATGTTTGTATTGTGAAGGTTGTTATTTGGAGTCAAATGTAGGCTGAGCTGCATGTTCTGCGTGCGGAAAATAGGCTCACCGTAGCTGTGCTGGGGTAGATGACAAAAATGAAGATGCGAATTTTGTCAGCAAAAATTATTAATTCAATGATTTTGGCAAACCTCATCTTGCCCTTTAGGGTACCCCATCTTACCCGAGGGAGGGGCAAGATGGGGAGATCTGACTTTTTCTACTTTTAGTTTTATTTTTATTTAATTATATAACATATGTTTCTTATTAGAATGAATTATGAAAGACAGATAACCAAAGATGATTATTAAAATAAAAAATATAATATAAACACGACTTTTCTAACTTTTATTGACCTTCAAACGTTAAGTACCCCGTCTTGCCCCCCCTTCCCCTATATACTTTTAAATATATAGAGTAAGGATTATGGTTACTTATATGTATAGAGTAAATTTTTAATTTAAATATTTTTAAAAGGGAAGGTAAGATAAAATTGTAGCCTTGTGCGGAGATTTTTATATACATACCTACTTGCAAGGCGTTGCTCGAAAGTACCTATTGCAAGCATGACGTACTCATTTATGTACCACGATCACCGTGACACGGGATTTTTATAAATTACATTTAAATTATAACAAATAGTACCTACGGTGAGACATCAAGTCGCTCCATGGCTTTCTGCAATGATATCAAGTTTAAATAAATTATTAAAAAATCTGAACAAACAAGCACTTTTATGTTACCTACGTAGGTGTATAAAAATGGCGAAAAAGACATTAAAAAAACAGACCACAGCGACCGAGGTCACCTAGGTTTTATTTTGCCTGCTATATTTTTATATACGTAATTATAGGTACAGTTTTGCATGAATACTACTTTCACGAGTCACTTAATTTCCATGTTAGGCTCGAATGCAAGGGTACACAAAGTCTTTGTGTACAGCAACTAGGGACTTGTTTATCCTTGGGAAATGCATTGACGCATACAACCTGTAAAAAAAGCGTGTGGTGTCGTGGGACACCGGATAGGAACGAAGTTCCTTATTATAAAAATATTTAATTTTAAGTTCTATTAGCGGTACAAAGAAAATTATTTTACGGGTATACATTTTTTTGGTTTTTCTATCGATAAAAATCAAAAAAGCTACTTTACAAAATTATCTTAACACCTTTATTTTATTGAGAGAGAGAGAGAGAGACAGACAGACAGACAGAGAAACACGCGCACGCCGCACGGGCTTAGCAAAAAGTGTCGTTACAACTTTTGGTCTTAATTTTTTCCGTCTTTCGCAACGCGCGATAAGGAACTTCGTTCCAACAGATGGTTATGTTGGACTCACCGGCAAGCCAGTACTACTCACTAAAACCAGCACCCATCACCCGTCTTAATGGGGCATCGCCAAGAGACTACACAGCCAAAAGGATTGCTCCACAGTCCACTCTATCCACTGCTATCCAGAAAAATACCAGCACAATCCAAGCTCTTTAAAATTGTTTTTTGAACTATTTTCTTCTTTCCATTTAAAAATTAATTTATTAGATACTAGTGGAACCCGCGGCTTCGCTCGCGCTAAATCTAGGGACGATCCCGAGCGAAGTGAGGGTGAGTCGCTTGTTAAGATAAACATTTCCATCATACATTACATATGTATAACTCTAGCGGTTTTGGCAGCGCACGCCAGAATAGCTCGCAGATGGTAGATTTTTTACTACTTACTTGATACTTATCGTCATATTTTGGACAATTCACACAATATCTTTATAAATTGTAGCCTATGTGATATTCTGATGTATAAGCTATATTATTGTAAAGTTTCATTAAAATCCATTCAGTAGTTATTACGTGAAAGAGTAACAAACATCCATACATCCATACATCCATACTTACAAACTTTCGCGTTTATAATATTAGTATAGATTTTATAATAATGTCGCGAAAAACTAAAAGAGTTTTTATATGAGTATGTTGTTATTTCGCCCGATTTGGAAAAAAGGGAAGTTTTCGTACGTTCTCTAATCAATTGTTTTTCTTATATTTCTAAATTAGGTATGAACTTGTCATCTAAAGATTATTCTGTTGCCAATTTAACTATCCAGACTGCGCTCGGAGACAGTATGATGCTTTATTATCTAGAATGATGTGTTATCTTATCATTATTTATATGTATACAGTTGATGGGGTTTGGTTGTCTCTATAGTTGTAGCAATTTTTAACTTACATTATATTTTTATTTATTTCGTAACGAGTATGACATTACATTAGGGCATATACTTAAATAAAATTGAAGTGTCTGTTTTTAATTTCAAATTTACAGCTTTATACTAAATGCATATTAAAGTATATTCGGTACTGACATCAAAAATCAATTTTTAAATTTTTTGTCTGTCTGTTTGTTCCGCCTAACCGATTCTTACGGAATTTTCACTCGCAGATTGTTAATGTTATAAGAAGTAACTTAGACTACTTTTATTATATTAAAAAAATATAATAACCGTTTAATATATTGTCGCGGAATATAGTGCGAACTCGTCATAATAGCACGCTTGTACCATGCCTTACAACAGCGAATGTCAATTTCTAACTTTTGACAATTAGATAACAAGAACAGTTTATTACAAATTTTAATGTGACAGCAAGAGATAACGCATTTTCAGGAACAATTTGGAAGTTACTAGAAACATTTTGAATTTTCGATACTAGAATGTTCTAAATTTACGCATATAAAAAGGCCGGCAGTGTGTCGAGAGTTCAGTTGAAGTTCGGAGTTGAGTGAAGATTGCGAAGAGATACGAAATAGTGGAAAGGTGAAGAAGAACATAGTGAATTATTAAAAGTGGTGGTTTATAGTGCTCAGAGACTAAATTAAACTAGTGCTGTGAACAGACTGCGCGTGTATATAAGGTGTAAATAAAACTCCTTTAGTGCGAGAACGCTTTTAATTTCCGATCCCGAACCCGTAGTACGTAACAATTGGTGTCAGAAGTGGGATCGGAAATGCCGTTAGCACCAAGGCACGAGAAGGAAGGAGTCACTACACGCGCAATGGCAGAACAGCAAAGGGAAGATTCTGGCCCTAGCACATCGAGGGATGAGTCCGCGGCTCCACAGAGCACCACGCCAGACATGAACGCCCTTCTGCAACAAATGGCGTTCATGATGCAAGAGCAGGCTCGCCGACAGGAGGAACAGCTGCGCGCACTACAAGATGAGCAGGCTCGCCGCCAGGAGGAACAGCTGCGCACACTCCAAGAAGAGCAGGCTCGCCGCCAAGAGGAGCAGGCTCGCCGCGACGAAGAGCAAGCTCGCCGCGAGGAAGAACGTGCACGCCGCCAGGAGGAACAGCTGCGCGCACTCCAAGAGGAGCAGGCTCGCCGCCAGGAGGAACAGATGCGCACACTCCAAGAAGAGCAGGCTCGCCGCCAAGAGGAGCAGGCTCGCCGCGAGGAAGAGCAGGCTCGCCGCGAAGAAGAACGTGCACGCCGCCAGGAGGAACAGCTGCGCGCACTCCAAGAGGGCATTCACAAGGATGTCATAGCCGCTCTTCAACAGAATACGGAAAGGGTGGAAGTCGTTGAAAGAGAAGTTGAGGAACTAAAGACAACACTCGTCACACACGGTGAAGCTTTAGACGAGCACGACTCAAAACTCTCTAAAATTGAGAAGAGGATGGATTACTTGGAAACTCAGAAATTACCGCGTGGTGCCGACATTAGCTCATCATCAGCAAAGATTTTCAAAGTCCCCTACTTCGACGGCAAATCTTCTTGGGCCGCATTCAAGATCCAGCTTGAGACGATCAAGGAGACGAGTGGTTGGACGGATGACGAAGCCCGATCTGCCCTTACCGTCGCACTTAGAGAGGAGGCTCTGAATGTATTGGAGGCGCTTTGTGCTAGCGACCCTGGCAGGAAGACCACATACAGTGAACTCCTTAACGCATTGGAGTCGCGGTATGGTGATAGTCATCTAGAGCACGTGTATAGGGCTCAAATTAAAGATCGTACACAACGAGCCAATGAAACCCTGCAGCAGTGGTCCATAGAGATTGAGAGGCTCGTACGTAAGGCATATCAATCCTCGCCATCCACCATAGAAACTATTCTTCTGCAGGCTTTTGTGGACGGGATTCGCGACTCGGAGGTACGCGCCACTGTTCGCCTAAGACACCATACGAGTCTCAAGGAAGCTGTCGCTCATGCTCTAGAGATTGAAGCTGTGCGTCATGATTCAAGACCGAGGAGGGTGCAGCAAGCTTTCACGGGAGGATTATCCAACCGGAGACGTCTTTTCAACCCAAAGTGCTACGAGTGCGGTGACCGGGGCCATCTTCGAAGTGACTGCCCTACAAGGAAAAATGATCGACTACAGTCAGATGTTGGTGTAACAAGCAGCGATCAAGTCAGAGGAGAATTGATCTCGGCCAGAGTTAGGACGCTGGCTGGATCTATAACTCCACCGATAGAAGTAAAACAGGCAGTAGATGGAAACACTTTGGTTGTACATGGCGCTATTAATGGAGTGACATGTAAACTGACACTGGATACCGGAGCTTCGCGAACTGTCATTAATAACCGAAAGCTGAAACACATTGCGGACAGTAATTTGCAAGATAGAAGGCACATCATCCTTATGACAGCCACTGGTCAGCGCATACCTGTTTGGGGGGAAAGAAAAATTGCTATAAAAATTGGGGACAACGTCTATTGGCATAGCGCAATAGTTGCAGATATCGTGGATGATTGCATCATTGGATTGGACTTTCTTCAAAATTATCAGTGTACGATTGACATGAAATATGGAGTTTTAAAGTGCAGAAATATAGAAGTACCGATAAGTGGTGGAGTTAAGGGGAAAGTTTGTTGCTTAAGAGACACCGCTCTTCCACCAAGATCACAGACTTTAGTACCTGTCGCTATACCTCAGAACAAGTCAGGTAGTCAATGGTGCTGCGCTATCATAGAAAAGTGTGAAGACGCAAACTATTCAGAGAGGGGAAGTTGTGGGGACTTGCGAAGAGATAGCCTGGTTAAGCAGATGTCAACAGAATGAGAAGGTGCTTAACAAGGATAAGGAGCAAGCAATAAAACTTTTAGAAGACTGCAAAGATCATCTCACAAGTTCACAGAAGACAAAAGCTGAAAATTTACTTTACCAATATTCAGATTTGTTCTCGAAACATGATGGCGATATTGGAAGAACCAGTTTGGTGAAGCACAAAATTAATACTGGTGACGTAGCGCCTATTCGACAACGACCAAGACGAATTCCATGGGCTAAAGAGAAAGAGGTTGACGACATGATCGAGGACATGAGAAAGAATGACATCATCGAACAATCTACTAGTCCTTGGTGTTCTCCAGTAGTACTTGTAAGGAAGAAGGATGGATCTACAAGGTTTTGCATCGATTACCGCAGACTCAACGATGTAACCAAAAAGGACAGTTATCCCCTGCCTCGAATCGACGACACCTTAGACACTCTCAGTGGTATGAAATGGTTTTCAACTCTCGATTTAAAGAGTGGCTATTGGCAAGTGGACATGGACCCCGTGGATAAGGAGAAAACTGCGTTTTCAACTGGAAAAGGGTTGTGGCAGTTTAAGGTTATGCCGTTCGGGTTATGCAATGCACCAGCAACATTCGAGAGGTTAATGGAACGTGTACTCGCTGGATTACTAGGAGCAGCCTGCCTTGTTTACCTGGATGACATAATTATTGTGGGACGTGACTTCGAAGACCATCTTAAGAAACTCGAAGCAGTACTCGATAAACTAAGGGAAGCTAATCTAAAGTTAAGTCCGAAGAAGTGCTTATTCTTCAGAAAACAAGTAAATTACCTTGGACACGTAGTTTCGGAAAACGGAGTAGAAACGGATCCTGGGAAAATCACCGCTGTGAAAGATTGGCCGACCCCTAAAGACAAGACGCAAGTGAGAGCATTTCTAGGATTGTGCTCCTACTATCGACGATTTGTGAAAGGGTTTTCTGACATCGCCAAACCACTTCATAAACTAACCGAGGAGAAGAGACCTTTCGTATGGGACAAGAGTTGTGAATCGGCCTTTCAAGAACTGAAGAAACATCTTTGCCAAACACCGATCCTTGGGTATCCAGACACAAAAGGAGAGTTTATTGTCGACACTGATGCTAGCAATATCGGTATTGGAGGTGTATTGTCCCAGCGGAAGGGTGATCAGGAGGTGGTTATCGCATATTTCAGTAAGTCACTCTCTAAACCGGAAAAGAATTATTGCGTTACTCGAAGGGAGCTACTTGCTGTAGTAAAAACCTTACAGCATTTTAAGAAATACTTGCTTGGACGCAAATTTTTAGTAAGAACCGATCACGCTGCCCTGAAATGGTTATTGGAATTCAAGGACCCCGAAGGACAGGTAGCGCGATGGATTGAACAACTTCAAGAGTTTCAGTTTGAAATAGAACATCGTGGGGGTAAAACACACAGTAACGCCGATGCCCTATCTCGAAGACCATGCGAGGAACACTGCAAGCACTGTCACAGACAGGAGGTAAAAGAGCTAGAATCTATTAAAATTATAAGAACAGATTCGATAGATGAACGTTGGAGCGATGATGCCATGAAGAGAGCACAAGAAGAAGACCGAGACATACGACCGATCATGGAATGGTTAAGTAGTGGTAGACCAAAACCTAAGTGGACTGACATAGCACAGTATAGTACCGCTACGAAAAGTTTGTGGGCACAATGGGACAGTTTGTTGTTACACAATGGAGTATTGTGCCGCAAATGGGAGCAGACACGTGGAAATGATAGCCATCTCCAACTAGTGGTACCTAAAATAAAAGTATCCGAGGTACTTCGAGCATACCATGATGGTTCTTCTGGTGGACACTTAGGGGTAAGAAGAACGTTAATGAAGATCAAAGAGCGATTTTATTGGTTGCATTGTCGAGATGATGTCGAGGACTGGTGTCGGAAATGTGTACAATGTGCCTCTGTCAAAGGCCCGCAAACCAGAAGTCGAGGGGCAATGAAATTATACAATGTTGGGGCACCTTGGGAGAGAATCGCAATAGACGTAGCAGGACCATTTCCGATTACTAACTCCGGGAACCGATACATTTTAGTTATAATGGACTATTTCACGAAATGGCCTGAAGCATTCGCCATACCAAATCAAGAAGCTGTTACTGTTGCAAATAAATTGGTCAAAGAGGTATTTTGCAGATTTGGTGTCCCATTAGAAATGCACAGTGATCAAGGAAGAAACTTCGAATCACAGGTGTTTCAAGAACTGTGTAAAATCATGGGGGTGCACAAAACTAGAACTACGCCTGGTCACCCACAGTCCGATGGAATGGTGGAGAGGTTTAATCAAACTTTAGAACGACATCTAGCCAAGGTTGTAGATAGTCATCAAAAGGATTGGGACGAGTACATATCACTGTTTCTACTATCTTACCGGACAGCATTACATGAAAGCATTGCAATGACACCTGCCTTTGCCAATTTCGGAAGAGAATTACGACTACCAGCGGATCTGTTAAGTGGTTGCCCGCCGGATACTCCCAGTTGCATAACCGAATATGCCAGTGAACTACGAGCGAAGATGATTAGTGTTCATGAGCAGATACGAGATGCAGGACTACAAGCAAGTGAACGCATGAAAACTCGTTATGACCGAAAGGCGACAGGAACGAACTTCGAGGAAGGCTCATTGGTATGGCTGCATAACCCGGTGAGACGAAAGGGTAAATCGCCAAAGCTACAACCCAGTTGGGAGGGGCCTTACAAGGTTATAACGAAAATTAACGACGTCACTTTCCGAATTCAACGTACATCTAGAAGCCCGGCTAAAATCGTGCATGTGGACCGATTAGCCAAGTATCACGGCAACAACGATGCTCGAGACGAGCATGTCTTAGGAGGGGGTAATGTCGCGGAATATAGTGCGAACTCGTCATAATAGCACGCTTGTACCATGCCTTACAACAGCGAATGTCAATTTCTAACTTTTGACAATTAGATAACAAGAACAGTTTATTACAAATTTTAATGTGACAGAAAGAGATAACGCATTTTCAGGAACAATTTGGAAGTTACTAGAAACATTTTGAATTTTCGATACTAGAATGTTCTAAATTTACGAATATAAAAAGGCCGGCAGTGTGTCGAGAGTTCAGTTGAAGTTCGGAGTTGAGTGAAGATTGCGAAGAGATACGAAATAGTGGAAAGGTGAAGAAGAACATAGTGAATTATTAAAAGTGGTGGTTTATAGTGCTCAGAGACTAAATTAAACTAGTGCTGTGAACAGACTGCGCGTGTATATAACGTGTAAATAAAACTTCTTTAGTGCGAGAACGCTTTTAATTTCCGATCCCGAACACGTAGTACGTAACAATATTTTAACTTACGCCCAGCGAAGCGGGCTGGGTTTGCTACTTTTTAATATGTTTATGTTTATATTAATTTATGTACACGCCCTTGACAAATATCTTGTAAGTTCATTAATATTCAATTCTTATCTTGATTCATAATAAAATCTTAATTATATCAAGTCCAATGTCCACATATACATATAATAAAACAGTAACTTAAAAAATCTGTAGGTACATGAAATATTTTTAAAAAACAAATACTAGGTATATGTATTTTCCATTAACGAATTGTAAATCGATTATGTATTTTATATCGACTACGTTCAAGCACTAGAAATTGAGTGAATTGTTATGTACTTTGTATCTGTGGTTATAATAATGTATTGAAATCTTTGTGTGCGTTATAAATAAATAATAATAAATAAATATGTTGGGACATTTACACACAGCACTATCTAGTTCCACGGTAAGGTACGAGCCTTGTGTTATGGATACTAGATGGTTGATATACTACATATATATAAGTTTTTTAAATACTCACATATTATAAATATAAACATCCATGACTGGAGTACAAACATTCGTGCTCAACAAAAGTATGCCCCCAGCGGGACTCGAACCCGCGACCGCTTGCGTTCACTTGGTTGAACGATTTTTCATATATTTGTATTTTATGTCGGGTCCAGTGTCTAATTCGTTCATGGTATTTTCATATTCACATTTACTTACGTTTGCATGCAAATACTTTACCTAAGTCCATGTGGAATAGCTCATACAATAATAAAATTACTAATTTACTAATAAAATTACTAATTTTATTATTTTCATTTAGGCTTTTCATGCCGGTGTATTATTTCGATATTCGATAGTAAATAGTGGGTTAAGACAATTAACTTAATTTATTATATTTGGTATTTTTTGGGGTATGTATAATGTATATAGTTGAGATAAGGTTTGAGCGTTTTATTTTTAACGGAACTGATAAAATGTATCTACACCTAATAAAAATGTAAATATGTATATAAAAATTTCTCTTCAGTTAATTTAAATGACAGGTAACGCCCTCATAGGTTAATGACCGACAAAAAAAAATTATAAGAAATTGTCTGGAAAGAATATCTAATGAATAAAGTAGATAACGCTATATTGCAATTTGCGTTCCAATTTAAATATACAAATAATATTATAATATTCACCGTTATTAACCTTACTTTAAGGGTAACTATGTTCTATTAGAACTAGTAGTTATATACCCTATCCCATTCCAAACAAAAGGACGGTCATTATTCACTATTCACAGTCTTTTGATCATAGATCACGATGATGCCCGAGGCCCGTGACTAGAGGAGCCCGCGGCTTCGCTCGCGTTAAATCCTGAAGAACCCGGGCGAAGCGAGGGTGAGCCGCTTTATAATTTTCTGATAATTAAAAGTAGCCTAAGTTATTCCTTATAACATTAGCTATCTGCGAGTGAAAGTCCCGTAAAAATCGATACCGCCGTTTCAGAGATTAGCCGGAACAAACAGACAGACAGATAAAAATTTTAAAAATATTTTACCGATAGGTGCAAAGCGTTGCACTTTATTTTTATTTCTCTCTATGGGACCATGGTTGCAGGTACATTAATATTTTCCGAATGTTATTCAAAATAATTGAATAACTTTATACTTTTATCAAAACAAAAAATATGAAGCATCGCCAAGTTTTAATGCTAGATTTAATTCAAACAAGCGCTTGTTATCGTTATCAGCTATTATTGTGTGGATTGCCTTAAGAGTAGTGACAAAGTGAACACGCATTGAACGAACATGTAAGTCTTACATATTTTTATAACATTATTTTTTCAAAAGTTAAAAAAAACACAAAATTTAATAAATATTTTATATTTCGATAATTTTTGAGCTGTGTTGTATCAATAAATGTAGGTAGTTTTAAAATTTGTTTGTTAAATATACTATAATACCGAATACGCAACGTTTGGTTGAATGAACTATTTTGCCACAGTTTCTTTTGTTAGGAAAGTGAGAATAAAATAGAAGTAGTTATTGTATATTCAAAGAGATAATTATTATTCAACAGATAAATAATTCGATATTAAGTAAGATTAGATCTTTGATTATATATATAATCAAAGGGTTAGGTATTACCACAATTAAGGATTAATTTTTTTATGGTTTTTCTGCAATTAAAAAGTGACAAATAAAAAAATTGAGTATCAATCTAGGAATTAGTCATCAACATATTATAAACCCAGTACCTACCTATAAATAAACTAAATATACTCTATTAAAAAACAAAAAATCCGAAAGAATCTGTATGCAGGCGCGGTCCGAAGGGGGGGGTCACAGGGGACATGACCCCCCCCAAAATCTAAGGTCAAATTGAAAAATATCAAAAATTTGCCAAATAATAAAAAGAAATTTCTAGCTATCGCCTAACAGCGATAAATTTATAGTTTGATGACACCTAGTGGTGTTTTTATGAACATGATGAAACATGTTAGAAGAGCGATTAACAGGTGTAGCTCTTCTAAACATTCACCCGGAAATAGTACCTACTAGAATAGACGTCTCAAATATTATCACCCGATTCGCAAATACAAAAAGACGACTTCCATTTGTTTTATAAGTAATGTATAAAACCGACTTCAAAACGTTACAAATCGAAACTAAAAACAGAAAAAATAATTTTAATTACTTAGTTATTGTTGGAGTCGGTGCCAGCCAAGAAGGACAGTTTTATCCTGCCCTTGCATTGTTGTAACGTTTTGTTAAAAAATATATTTTTTTTATTTTTTTTGTGGAAATTAGATATTTTGTTTAAATATAATATTGGTAGGCTAACAAAACTACTGCTCCAATAAGTCAGCAAAGTTTTGGAGTGTACGACAATAGTCAATCGAGATTTGTCGCCTATTTTTCCACGTAACTCCTAGACGTTAATAAGATGTATCTTCTATTATCAGATCAACCTAATATCTTTAAGGAATGCGACTATCGGTTCATAAGTACACAATATTAAAAGAAATTTATTTCAACTCCTAACCGTTGAGGAGATATACCTTACATCATCACAAATTCTTGAACAGCTTTAGAAAATATATGAAAAACGTAATAAATGCCTATAAAATTTGAGAGTTGCCCTGGATTTCCTTAGGATCCCATCATCAGGTCCTGACTTGGTGATAATGCGAATATCTTGGAAGTTTACCCTACCGAACAAAAAAAATTGTAATCGGCCAACATTTGACGCAGAATTAATGAACTAACATAAAAAGAACTGTCGAGGAATTGTACCTTCCATCATCAGCTCATCCACATTAAATAATGATTTTCAGACACAAATGCTTGAACATCTTTAGAAAATATATCAAACACTTAATAGGTGCCTATAAAATTTGAGAGTTGCCCTCGATTTCCCTGGGATCCCATCATCAGAATCTGACTTGGTGACAATGGGTCCCCCTCGGAGCTATACTCTACCGAACAAATCAAAAATTTTTGAAATCGGCCCACAGACGGCGGAGAAATCGGTGAACATACATAAAAAAAATATATACCTACAATGGAACATATAACCTCCTCCTTTTTTGAAGTCGGTTAAAAAAATTGTGTCTTGTGCAATAATGTGTATTGAGTGACCCCCTCCAAAATTTCAGGCTGCGACCGCGCCTGTCTGTATGCGCTAGTGTGTGTGATACCCTAAGTCTTATATATGTTTTTATAGAAATTTTACACTGTAAAGGTTTAACAGATTGAAACAAATTTGAAATGTATTAGATGGATGATAATGATTTAATAGGTCCTATAGTTTTTTATCGGCGTACCTTAAAATGAATATATTTATCAAGTAACAATTTGTGAGTTTCAACTTAATTGTTACAAAATATTTTTTCAATTGAACTTTTAGTTTCTAAGATTAGCATTCAAATAATAACAAATAATAATTATTATACAGTACTTAAAAAATAAACACAAAGTATTTTAAAGTATAATTTACTTAAACAAAATGTAAAGACATTTAAAGAAAACCAATGCGTTATCAAAATATTTAGGTACATATTTGTTATATTAGAGATAACACAAGTTAAAGCCAAAAGTTCAATTTCATAATAATACAAATAAAAAAAGGTTTGTAATATTTTTAATGAGTACATTAGTACATCTACATATAAACAAAATTGAAGTGTCTGTTTTGAATTTCAAATTAACAGCTTTTCACTAAATTCATATAAAATTTACGTTACTTACATTAAAAAATCAATTTTTTAATTTCTTTCAACTGTCGCCCAGCGAAGCAGGCCGGTTTGCTAGTTCATTCATAAATATTTAATGTAAATTTTTGTGACTTTATTATACTTGATTTAATTAAATTAATCGAATAACTATTAAATAATTATTCTATTTTTTTATTACGATATAGAACTTTCAATTTATATAGAAATAGTTAGGTATTTACAAAAAAAAACTTTAGGCTTTAGCTCTGCCTACGATGCGAAGATATAAAGACTAATGTTAGTGATTTATACCCATATTAAAAAGATAAAGTCTGATAAACGGTTACGACCATGGGTTATCTCATCTCATTGAACCTTATATTGACTCAAGTAAATACATACATATATTTTATATTTTTATTTGTTTATATCTTTGTTTGTTTGAAACGCGCTAATTTCAGGAACTATTAAATTTGAATAAAAACAAAAGCCCATTTATTGAGGAAGACTATACATCAATCAAAATTCAAAAGTGTTATCTTTCGTGAATGATAGACAATAAAATACTTAGGTAGGTATAATATCTTGTTCCTTTCCGTCTATATCCCGAACAATTTGTAAAAATTATTTGCCTGCGTATTTTTTTGTTTCTTGGCGTACTTCTTATAAAAATAATTAATTACTCAATAAACTAGATATGTTTTGTCGATCGTTTATTTCTCCGGCAATCAGTAGGTAGATAATAGCAGGCGGCAGGATTTTTTTCAAATTTAATACATAAAGCACCTACTTTTTGAATAATATGCATATCGCTATAATATTATCCAAAACTTGCGGTTATAATGTCTGTAAAATTAAAAGTTTAATTTGGAACCAAATATCAAAATAAAAGTTTTAAATTTAACGCTAACGAAATCTAAACAGATGCCAATTAGAAATATAATAGACAATAGAGGTGCTTAAATTAAAAACTCTCAAGGATAACCGATAAGTTCAAAAAGTCGCATCCCATTGTTAACAATAATAATTTTTACCTTGAAAATGTTCAATGTCAAAGTAGACAGGTATTATATATAGTAGATGCATTATCTTTTTATACAAATAAAATTATTAAGCGATATTATTAACGGTGTATATAAACACTTTGTATTCACTTAAGTCTTAAATAAAGTTTGCGTATAATACACTTACTTAATGCAATTAAACTTTTACATGGGCTTTCGAATTGTACTTTTTATTTAAAGAGACTTAAGTGTAGTCCATCCGAGAGGAAACAGTCGACAGATCGTAACATAGTTCTGCTGAGATGAGCAAGGGAAGAGAGATCGTTGGGCGGTGGGCCATGGGGGTTGCTCCAGGTTTCTTCTTCTCTGACAGCAGAGTCTTAGAGAGAGACTGAGAAAGAGACTGAGTAGAACCCCTCTGACTGTGTGGTCAGCTTCGGCACTTCTTCCGTCGCGACTCGTGACTTCGTCTTTAAAGCGTAACTAAGCGATCCTGCCTGTTGGTTTTTAGACGGTAGTTCGTTTACCTTCACATTGAACCACCTGTTGCACATTTGATATATTTGTGTAGTGGTAGCTTTTCGATTTTCTAGCTATTTTGTTTTATTTTTTCCTCTTCTTCCATCCCTGAGACTCATCCCTGACACAACCTTAATAAATTAAAAATATAATTAAGGCTTTTTTTTAATTTTAGCGAGACTAATGAATAACAATTGACTGTTATATAACTAAAGATATGTATATAACTATGTATATGAAGCAAAAACTTTGTAACCGTTTTTTAATTGTGAATTATAAGAAACTAGCGACTCGCCCTCGCTTCGCTCGGGCTCTTCCCTAGATTTAACAGAGGCAAAGCCGCGGGATCCGCTAGTTATGCATATAAACCTTCCTCTATCTATTAAAAAAACCGCATCAAAATCCGTTGCGTAGTTTTAAAGATTTAAGCATACATAGGGACATAGGGACAGAGAAAGCGACTTTGTTTTATCTGGGGGCACGGTAGTGCCCCCGCCAAGACGAGCCAAGCGAAGCGCACGGGCACTACCTACCTTTTCTCGAAGCGCTTCGTCGTTTTTTTGAACCCTCATAACTTGGGTTTGGATTATGCTAGATCAACAAAATTTTCGGGATATATTGTCAATAGCGGACTTATTGAACATATTAAGTTTTAATTACATTAGCTTTTATACTTCAGATTTTATTTATATCTAAAAAACGCTGATTTCGTCACTGACTCACTGATGATCATCAAAATTCTTAAGGTATTTCCTAATGTCCTAGAAAGCTGAAATTTTGTATGTAAGCTAGTATTAGCACACAAACAACAAAAAAATTATAAAACTTGTAACTTTCATCCCCCAACCCCTTAAACTAGGGGATGGGAGTTTGTATGAGACCTGTAATTTTAAATTAAATTTTGATGACGCTAGAGGTCTAATCTATAATCTAAAACTTGGTGCCCCCAGATATATATATGTATAGGTACTCCTGGTTAAAAAAAAAAAGAAGAAAAAAATAAAAAAAAAATTTGTTACAAACAACTTACAAAAAGAAATGAAATCCCACCAAAAACATTTTCATGTAAAATGTTGCCAAGACGAGCCCATATGACTCGCACTGTCAAAAAGTTATCAGATCTCATGTAGAGCCAAGCTTCTAACACTACACGCCCTAACTCTACAAGGCCTAACTTCACAAACTCTACACCTTAGTCAAAATATGTGGCTTGGCCGTTCGTTACTTTTGTGTTATACAATAGTTCTTGTAGTAACGAACGGCCAAGCCACATATTTTGACTAAGGTGTAGAGTTTGTGAAGTTAGGCCTTGTAGAGTTAGGGCGCGTAGTGTTAGAAGCTTGGCTCTACATGAGATCTGATAACTTTTTGACAGTGCGAGTCATATGGGCTCGTCTTGGCAACATTTTACATGAAAATGTTTTTGGTGGGATACTATGTAGTGATTCTCATATATTTTTTTCTTTTTTAATATTCCTGTATATCCCTTGAATTACATTTTTGATGATTTGTTTTTATTACTTTACAGGGCGGATTTACAAGCGGTCCTACATATCATTCTCGAGTTCATATGGACTCTCATCAAAGTGAACTATGAGACAATACGAGGCATTTGGCGAGTGCTCGTACCCCCTGAGCCTAAAGAAGTTCGGAATGAAATTATACTTGTAAGTTTATTAATTTTATTTAATATAAAATTTCCACACTTATCACACATATCTTACGTATTTTTAAATTTTAAATATTTAAATTTGTTCACCGCTATAACATTCAATTTACTCGCCCTACCACTATTCAACAACCTGAGCATTTTGTGGTACAATTTACTGAAAAACTATCACACCTTTCAATTTGTGCTTTCACATAGTAATTTTTAACTTCATATTTAGATGTGTTATCTGTCAAAAAATGTAATTAAATAACCATTAAAAAATGTTTTCCTAAAGATAACTGGGGCTGGTCATGGCATGGGTCGGGAGATGGCTCTCCGTTTCGCCAGACTCGGAGGAATCATCGTATGTGTAGACATTAATGAAAGTGGCAACGAAGAAACTGCGAAAATGATAAAGCAAGAAAAAGGGAGAGCTCATACTTACCTGTTAGTGTTTGATTTTGACTTTATTTTTTTTAAATACTTCTTACTTTTGCATTGATAACTTTCAACCTTGGCAATTTCGTCAACTTCAAAAACACGTAAATTATAATTGCAAAAATATTAAAAAACAGTAAGCCCTATTCTTGTAATAATATTTTCAATGTTACTACAATTGCATTTATCTCCGGATCTCAGCATCATTACCATATTCACATGGCACTGCCAGGCGAGTATGCATATATACTTGTAAGTAATTAAATAATTATTTTTATTATAATTGGCCCACAGATCTCGGTATGATAGGTGCAAATATTAAAATGAAATTGCCGGCCCTTTTAATAAAACGTAGAACGTGTATTTCAGAACAAAGTACTGTTTCTATTATTTCCTTAGTAAATCATTGCTTAATATTTTCCTTTTTCGGGCCACAACAATTACTATGTATGTATAAAACAAAACCTATATATGTACTACGATTCATCCAAATCTTTTGTACCTAACATGTAACAAATATACACATTCACAAATTCTTCTTTGCATAATATTACTGTAATATCATATCTTTCTCGAATTTGAGAGGAAACATAATGGAATCCTCGATATGTAAGTCCAACTTACACTTTTCTGATTCTAAATAATACAATATTCAGATGCGATGTAACTGACCGCGCAGCAGTAATGCAAATGGCTGAAAAAGTGAAAAGTGAAGTTGGAGACGTGTCTATCCTCGTCAACAACGCGGGCATCATGCCTTGCAACCCTGTTCTGAAACAAACTGAGCAGGAAATTAGGCTGATGAACGATATCAATATTAATGGTAATCTTTGGGTGAGTTTTTTAATAAAATGTATTTAATAGTCATATTCTTCTGAACGACCAACCATCGAGCTATAAGTGACAAATTTAGTAATCTACTTCTAATTATTACTGAGAATTTTTGACCATTAAAACTCATAAGCTATACGTGACCCAACCAGAGACTCGAACCCAGAACTTCAATATTTACAGCCTTACAGCCAACTAACTAATAAGTTAAAATAATAGATTTCAAAGGTACGAGTACTATATACCGGTTAGTCTGATAGGGAAGTGAAAAACTCTGACATTGATCACAATTATTGATATTGATATATATCAATATGTACTAATTTTGGGTAAGAACTAAGAAAGCTGTCTAAATGATCCGTGTGTGCATGCATTTGTGATTGTGCTATTTTCTGGTATGTTTAGTGTCTTATCGGAAAAATATTAAGTAATCTATTTTGAATTACAGACAATCCAAGCCTTCCTCCCTGCGATGATGGCGCGTAATCATGGGCACATAGTCGCAATGTCATCCATGGCAGGTTTGATGGGTATTCGCAACCTTGTCCCGTACTGCGGCTCTAAGTACGCAGTAAGAGGGATCATGGAAGCTTTAGCTATAGAAATGAGAGACGATCCTAAGCATTTGACTGGGGTAAGATCTATTTATTTAAATAAGTATTCATTGTAAACTATAGGTCTGTGAGTTAAGAATTAAACACATTATTTTAATCAGGTTTGGTTTTTGATGAGTGGTTTGTTGTTTGTTGACAGACTTTAAAATTTATGTAAAAAGGTAGACACGTAGTCTATATATATTTTTATATATAATATAAATTATAATAATGTTCTCACTTCTAAGTTCAATCTCATGGAAATTGTCTTATAATATGTCAATACAGAGAATCTATAGTTTTAAAATTCTTGTATGTCTAGGATCATCACGAGAAAACCACTTCACTTTGATGCAATGTTATTAGGAATCACGTAATTGGAAAATATTTAATCCTATTTTAATTTGGGAGATCTTTCCTAATCATAAAGCGAATTTGAGATGAACCTGACAAGAACGAGGCTTGGTTTCACAAAGACTTTTTACATTTAACAGATCAAATTTACAACTGTCTGCCCCTACATAGTAGACACTGGCTTGTGCAAGAAACCACGCATTCGTTTCGAGAGCTTAATGAAAGTGGTAGACGCGGGTGAAGCAGCCGACATGATCGTCAACGCTGTGAGGCGGGATGTGGTCGAGATCACTATACCACCCGAACTACATTTTATGAATAGAGTAAGTTATACACATTATTTAAATAAATAGAATATATAATATTATTTGCTTTTTACATATAGTTAAATTTACTTGTAATTTCCTTTATTGTAACCAAACAGTCTTTCTAATTATTAAAAATTATGTCTACCTTCGAAGGAGTTTTTAATAAAAATTATAATTACAAAAGACTGAGGAACCCCTAATCTAGCGAATATGAACATACGATTCAATGATAACAATAGACAAAGTGAAAAAGCCGGTGTAGATGTAGATCGTAACGCTTGGCGCTCTGTTAGAGTCACTTTTAATTCAATTGAAATCTTTTTAATATGATAGTATTTTACTAGTTTTAGTTAATATAAATAAGTTATTATAAATACTTTTTGTAATCTTTTTACAGTACATCTATCGACTTATACCTTTCCCTGCAGCCTGCGCCTGGAACGAATTCTTCAACACCGGTGTCGATGCACACAATTAATGTGTCCTTCTTCTCGATTAAAATTACCTTTTAAAGATCTCTTCGTGTAAGAGAAAAAAGTGAAGAATTGTATTATCTGTGTACTTTTTTTCACTTTAATGTATATATTGTATAAGGATTTATATTGTAAATATTAAGCCGCGTTTTCACTAGGGGACATTTGTTTGGCGATTCTGTCTTTCGACACGAAATCTGCGACATGTCTCTAGTGAAAACGCGGCTTTAATTTCGGCGACGCGACGGGCCTTTATTTTGTGGCTGATGCTAGTCGTCTGCTAGTTGGACGAGTAAAATAATTTAGTCGTCCAACAATTGTTGGATGACTAAATTATTTTAAAGACTGTTGCTAGTCATCCGATAATCGTATTAATAAAAAAAATATTATTCGTCCGACTATTGTCGGTTTGTACGAATATCTATCACTTCTTTGATTTCTAATATAAAATAAGCGATTTTTATGTGCAGGATATACCTATGCCAAAAATAAAAAAAAAATAACCCTAACCTACCGAGCTGATAATTTATTATTTAGATCCCACCCACTTTTAAGAAGTCCAAGAATTTTTATATGTAAAAGAGCTGGCTCTATAGAGTCGTCCTATGAAATTTACGTTCCTAACACTCCCTTAGAGTATGTACCTACATCAAAACAATGTACAAGAAAATGGTATTTTGTAAAAAGTACTACAGAAACGTCCGCAATTGCATTCACGAGTATGTTAAAACTTAAAAAACAAATTGATTTCTCTTTGAGCCATTTAAGAAGCAAAAAAGTCTCAGTCGCGATATATCAAACACCAATTGTCGGACGAATAATATTTAATTTATTCGTCCGCTTATCGGATGAATAGACACTTCGTTATTTTGTTGTTTTTAAAATGTAATTTTTATTTAAATACATAGATAAGTATAAGCTCTCATAAATGGATGATATGTTATGATCTATGTAGGTTGACCTTTATTTATAGATACTAGTCGAATAAACAGTCATTGTGATAAGTAAATTATTTTATTTCCAAATAACACATAATTATAACAATAGTATTCTTATCACTTTATCTTATCGTTACTTAATAAATCTATCTTTAAAAAAATGTAATACGTGATAACCGTTTACAATATTGTATCTACGATTTAAGTTGAAAACTTTTCTATTTATATTTTTAATCCTTTATATATTTTTTTAATTCATACATATTTCATTTCCTTATTAATGGTCTTTAAACGTGACATTTGAGTAAAATACTACAATTTAATGTACAATACCATTGCAGTCTATTGAAATTTAAACGTGTATATGAATATTTTAATAGTATTGATCAGATAATAAATATAATGAGAATGAAAATATCAGAGGTGCGAGATGCGAAACAAACATCGCCATGTTATATGAGCAGTATTATTTTTAGAAGGGTGCTTTTACACTTATTAAGTTTTTACCTATCATTGAATGATTTTTAATAAATATGATCATCATATATTTCCGTGGTAAGCTACAAGACCATGAATGAAGTACAAAAATTCGTGCTGATCACACGAATGAAGTGAATGAGAACAAACGCAGGAAATCGAACCCGCGACCACTGCCACTGCAAGTAGGGTCTCAGAAACACTGAGCCAAACGCGTCGTCGGAATATTTATTATTAACAAAGAGCATTAAAATTATTTATTAACTAATGTTTTCAAAAATGCCGTTGCGTGTCTTCGAGACGGCAGACATTGACCGAAAGCTTCTAACAACAGGGGCTCTTGTTGAACTGCTTGCCTAAATTATATAAAATATACATTTTCAAATTATATCTGTATACGGTATTCATCATTTTTATTATATGATGTATTCATTTTATTAACTTAAAATAAAAAGTAAGCACTTAAATTAATTAGTCTATAAGGTAATTCGAATCCGTTCACCGTTTTTTACCTGATGAGTCACAAATATTGGGCAATTTTTTAAATATAAAAATGGTGCTAATAGAATAAAAAGTTTTACACAAGTACTAAGCAATAGTAGGTACATAAGGCATAGAGCACAAAGTGCATACTTGTAATCATCTATAGACAATTTTCCGTCTTTGTCTATATCCATCTTCCGTAAGACCAATTCGACTAAATCTCGTACACCTTCGTCTGGGTCTTCATCGCCGGGTTGTTTCAACAGGGAATTCCTTAAAATGTCACAAGTACAATCAATAAATAAAAATAACTTATCCATATATTTTATTTCTATTTTTTATCGCAAAAAATAGATGCGAGTGGTCGTGGAGGGAGAAGAGAGAGACATTTGCCCAGTAAAGGAACAGTAACGGCTGAAAAGAAAACATAATTTCACTTTCGATGTTCTTTTTGTGGTGGCAGAAAGAAGGTAAGATCTGACCGAACTTAGTTATGTTGAGAATAATGAGAAACAATGTTTTAATGTCGCCTTTTACCTAACTCGATTGAAAATTAAGTTAGTTTCTCTGCGAAATAAAGCCTCATAAATATTTGGACGCTTGAGTTAAATGGTTAAAGAGGAATAAAATGGAATGTTTTTTTTCTTAGTTTGTCTCATTGCAAAAAGCAATGGGAATGGAATCTACAGTCTAATAAAATGCTTGTTACCAAATATAATAATTTTTCCTAAAGGCTCTTCAGAATAAATATTTATGACATGATAGACTATTACGGGTAAACTAAAAGTGTACTAAATGTTGCAATGTTTCATAATGTTCTTTTTACATTGACTACGTTAATGGGAGCCTTATCGTAAAGTTTTATGACAGTAGTCAGTACGAGTATGCTACACGAAAAAGAAATGCTGCTATTTAAATGTCAACTGCAAACGTTTCTATTTAAACGTCGAAGTAACTATTAGGTATAAAGACAAATGAAGTAAGAAGTAAAGAAAAATAAGAGGCTAAAATGTAGTTGTTTTTACCCGAGTGTAGCGCAGACCAAAAGATGTTTATTTCTACATGTGTCCACACCATTGATATTACACTTTTATTAAAGAATAGTCCTGAAATCTATCCATGAGCTGAACATTATTTACTTAAACTTGAAAATTTCAAATGAATAATATTTATATAGTACAATGCTAGCTTAGAACTACCGTATTTATTTCGATTTTCTTAAATGTCTAGTATCCGAAGCTATCAACAAACATGGTCACGAGAGAGACTACGATTTTAGACGTAAACCTATGAAAAATACGAAAATATCCTTTTATTTTTAAATGACAACGTAAAGTTACAGTTTTACATAGTGTTAGCTTAAATATCTTACTTGAGTAACGTGAACATTTCATCCCTAGTAATGAATCCATCACCATTGAGATCGTATACAGCAAAGCAGTGACTTCTTCTTTCCTCATCAGACCCTTTCAGCAGAACGCTTAAGCCTCTAGCCCAGGCCTCGAATTTCAACGCGCCTTCTCCTCCATTCGCCCCTCTCTCCCACGTGAGCCACACACGGTCTAACACCACGTCTTCAGTAACTAGATCGAATGTGTTGTGCATTACATCGCGGAATGTATTCTGATCTAGGCCCTGTTTATAAAAAACTAGTAAATTAATAATTATTGTTATTTATTAAAATATATTTTTTATTATATGTATTTATATATAAAGTGTTTTTATTATAAATAATCATAATTACAATATAGGATCATCTTATGTACAGGTAAAGTTAATTATAAGTTTATAAGTAAAAGAAAGCTTTATACGATACTAAACCATAAAACGGTGCCAACGCCAATTAATCAACTGGGATCTTCAGAGCTTACCTATGATGAGACGAATCTTCTTTAATAATAATAAATAATGACTATATTTATAATTCTACATAAATAAGTTACCTACTAACGTAGATGATGACATGTTTGGCGCAGTTTGTAGTGACCCTACATTCTTGTGCCACCGGTCGCGGGTTCGAGTCTCGCTGGGGGCATTCATTTGATAAACTCGAATGTTTGTTTTGTTTCTTACTCCAGTCACGTGTGTTTAAATTTATAATATGTACGTATTTAAACTTATATATGTAGTGTATCAACTATCTGGTATCCGTAACACAAGCTTCCTTCGTAGCCTAGGAGGATAAAACCAATTCGTAGCTTACCACGGAACTAGATGGCGCTCTATGTAATAATGTCACAAAAAAATAGATAATGCCAAATTAAACATCCTATATATCATGTACATCAACGCAATAAAAACAAATGGAAAGTCGGTCCCAAATATGAGAATGAGAATGTCTGACTTATTTTAGTGTCGTAATTGGTCACGATATAGCGAAATTTTCCCTAGAAAGATAATATTTAGAATTGCGTGCGTCCTCATGTCTTCTACATATTTTGTTAGTTTACGATAATAAACTTTCTTTGGATATTATAGAAATGTAAAACATACGAATATGTAATTTAATATTTGATTTATAGCCCATTTAGTGAACCGGTTTTTCTGTGTCTCGGTCGACAACTCTCAAAATTTTGGATAAAACAATAAAATGCATGTTAATAAATCGTAAACCAATCGTTTCCAAAAAATTTTACAGGAAGATGCAAAATTTTATTTTCAACAATAATGGTTTCCATAAATTTTGCGCTAAAGTGCATAGTTTCCGAGATATCGGCCAAAAACTTTTTCAAGATGACGCTTGAAGCTCCACCTGGATCTCAGCATCAGTATTTTGTGATTTTATGCTCAGTAAGTGACCCTTAACCTTATATAAAAAAAATGGATCGAAAATTTAGTGCGAGGTTAAATTCTATTTTGACTGCAGGCCTATAAAACTCTCTATTGTACACCCTAAAACATGAGAAAATAAACAGAAACAAAGAAGAAAAACCTTTAAGTGTATGAAAAATGAGGGGGGCGTGAAAAATAAATAAAGAAAAAGATAAAAAAAATCTTTTTGAGAAAATAATAATGATGAAGACTGAAGTATGTAAAATTTACAGTGTACGCTGTACCTATACCGTATAGCGTTAATTTCTTAAAATACTAAACAGATTCCGATAAAATTTACATTGCATTCTTGAGACGGACATATGTTCGTCCTCGAACTGCAAGCATACTGAGCCGCTCCGAAGGACTAGTTTATTATTGCTATAATTTTTTTATTAATTAACTTACAATATAGAATACAAATAGCTTGATACTCACATCAACTTTAGCAGCAGATTGTCCGATGGCAGACGTAGGGGCAGTGTTCTGAGCAGATGTGACTAACTTCCGGTAGATCGTGAACAGCGACTCCAATTCATTTCTGCAATGTTTTAAATGGTTCCGTACTAAAGTATCTAGTCGGAATCGTAATATTTAACTGCCTCGGTGGTGTAGTCCTGGGTTCGAGTCCCGGGTCGGGCGAAGTTTAGTTTTTGAGTCTATGTTTCGTAAGCCTCAGTAACAGCCCGGAGTTGGGAAGTTGGCGGTGTGTCGTCCCCGTTCCTCGGAGAGCACGTAAAGTCGTGGGTTCTGTGCTTTACTCTCACTGGTCGTGTCGAGCAGTCGTCCTACCGGAATATGAGAGTGATAAGGAATAGAGAGTGCACTTGTGTCTACGCGTACACGCGATGCACTATAATATCTCCTGCGTAGATGGCTAGTCTCAATGAGATTGGCCGCCGTGACCGGACTCGGTCGGGAAGACATCATTACTAAGCCGACGTTATGTGCTTTAAGCTTTAAGCTTTCAAGAGGTGTATCTTTTAATATAGATAACCATTTGAGTTTTTTACAAACTATTATATCTTAGTATGATAATTTTTTACTTTCATTAAACATAAAACATATAAGTGGTATATTATATTATTTTAAATGTAATTTTATACTAGTGGGATTCATTAGGATTTAGGACGAAAAAAAAATTGCGAAATTTAATTTGTCGAGTTTTTTATATCTGTATTACAAACAATATGACACTCGCGTTATCAAGACTTTTTAACCGACTTTATAAAAGGAGGACCGAGGAGGTTATATGTTCCATTGTATATATTTTTACGTATAGTATGTACATAATAACAGGGGAATATAAGTCGGAATTACATACATATTATATATAATATAACCCTCCTTTGCTGCAGTCGGATAACAAGTAGCTAATTAAAACTGTACACAAATTTAACAAGTTATGTACTTGTTACTTATATTAAATGTATTATTATGTACTTGTTACTTATATTAAATGTATTTAAAACAGTCTGAAAATTCAAACAAAACTGTTAGAAGATATTATTAATTCATATTGATTTTTTAAAAACGTTAGAACCGTAAGGAACCGTTTGGGAAAAAAACAGTCAGTGTTTTGTAAATTATGTTTATCCCATCCTCATCCTTTTACTGTTTTTTTAATTATTTTTTTTAATTAACGACTTTTAGTGTACCTAGATTCAATAAATTATTCAAAAATCAATTTATAATTGGCGTATAAATATCCTGTAAAAATATGGTTTCTTTGAAAACAATCAAACTGGACAGACTGGCAAATAAATTCGCATTAATAATATTAGTGATTTACAGTTTCCTAATGCCCGACTCACTTGCTAAAATGCGTAGATCTATACAACGTGTCTAGCGTCTTTTCTTTGAGCTGTCGATACGGCATGGTGCGTGCTTTCACGGACGCGAAGCTTTCTGAACTGACAAGGCAGTAAACAGGGTGGCATAAACAGAATTTCTAGGACAATTACCCTAAACGTTGAATGTCGTAACAACAGGGCCTCCAAAATTCCACAAGCAACTATATGCCGATCTATGATCGCTTATTTAATAGTGTTTTCAGTCGTAACATTGATAACTACATTGACCTTATTTCATTTTAGCAGTTAAAGCTCTTTATCTTACTGCAAAACTTATTAAATTATTGGTATGATAAAAAATAAAATCAAAATATTCCTTATTCAAACAGACTTTTACAAGCTCTTTTATATAGTCATTTTTAGATTATTAAACTTTAAATTTAATGTCAGTACGTAACGTTCGTCTGTGAGAAAGCTACCATTTGCTCGGAAAGCTGTTCTGCTGGGAAGAACTGGCGAGAAACTCAACAGTTGCTCTTTTCAAAAATATATTTGATAACAATATTACATTATGTTGGGACTGTATCTCTTATGTCGTAGGCATCTCGTAGGCTTCTTTGCGCCGTGATTTAAATTACGAGACACACGGACATTCGAAACTCAAAAGGCCTTAGTAATATCTTATTACTTTGCAAATAATAAAAAACAGTGAAGTTGTAACATGCTCAGTGATAACGCGCTAGCTTTTGAAACCGAGCTCTAAAATTTTAGTCTGGAATGTCTGAGAAAACCTATCAATACAAACTGAAGAAGTTTGAGATAAGTACAATCTAAAACAATGCATGAGTCATGACCAAATTATGGAAGACTCGTAACCAAACCTACGTATATAGACATCAATTAATTATCATCTTTGTACGGAAAATTCACTGCAAATTACTGCAGCATTACCGATAATTTATTTTTCGCGTGTTCAAACTCCTAACACATAAATTTTAGGATCGTTGTAAGGAACTATAATTAAATACAAATGCAAGTTTTTAGCCGTCCGTGATGATTTGAATAGCTTACTTGATGAATAGAGTTTTGCTTTTAATATAATACCTACAAATTATAATCAGTCCGAAGTTGAATCAAAAAATATTTACTAAAAAATGTAAACGTAGATTATCTATATTAAACAAATGCAAAAACTGTTCAAATTAATTTTTGTTGTTGTTGTTGGTTAATACAACAAAAAAAAGTAAGTATTAAACCTAAATTCATTATTATTCTCCAATTAGGTGGCAGGTGCTGAGAAGGCAATGGCAGGAGCGAAGTATTTCTCCTTAGTCATTTTGGTTTTAAACCCAGAAGCTCTACTAAAGCTCTATCATTAGTGCTTTACGTTAATTTCAAATTTGTTGACACTTCTGATTTGAAAATTTTAGGTATCGGAACTCGGAAATATATGGACTGATGGATAATTTAAAAAAAGCACGATTAGTTAAAAATTATAAAATAAGATTTAGAAAAAGATTCATATTATAACATACTTGTTAAATTTTGTAGTTTTTAGCAATACTTCAATAACACTCTGCTGCAATTTGTTCACAGGAATGACCGTCTTCACTTTCCGAGGCCGTGGAGGAGAAGCCCTGCGTTGAGCCGCGGCTCTACCCGCACTAAGAAACAATCGTACCCCCCTCATAGCAATGGCGCTTGCGGCCATACTGATCTGTTGATTTTTATTATCCGCCATCTAAAATATATTAAAAAAAATATAGTAAAGCAAACATTTTTAAAATCGTATTTTTAAGATTTTTTGTTTGATGTACTAGCAACATTGGAGAACAGCTCGATGTTGTATTTCTAAATGTAATAGTACATTGGGAAGGCGTGAAGCTTTTTTATCGCGATTAACACTTTTGAAGAAGAAGAGTTTTTGGTTGAACACGCTAATCTCAAAAACTGCTGTTTCGAATTGGAAAATTCTTTTAGTATTGGATAGCGTATTTATCTAGGAACATCAATTTAATAATGTAAAATTTAATAATGTGGTTTTCGGTCTTAAGAACGCGGGTGGAAAAAATATATACATATACCTACATAGTTACGTACGAGAATCTATTTTTTTTAATCGTAGTGAAACTAAACGTGTTTTGTTCGTAATTGTACCATGTCGATCGCTTTGCGAGACCCCGTTACGTTCCATAGTCATCAAAACGTAATCTAATCTTAGTTGAAAGTTAAAACAGCAATTAGTTCGAAGCCTAGCGAAAGGTAGCGCGAGGTACGAACTATGAACTAGAACAAATGCATCTAATAGCCTAGCGATACTAAAATTATTATTTTTAATATAGTGAAGTTACCCATTTCTCCACTTGTATCGTGGATATTACGAAAGATAACGTTTGATATAAAAATAAATGGGACATACACTTGTCTAATTCGTACACCGAAAGAAGTATGTATTAGTAAAAGATTATCATCATCAGCCCTTTTTTAACGTGCGGGATTAGCGAGAGGGAACAGGCCATAGTCCACCGCGCTGGCCTAGTGCGAGTTGGCGGACTTCACATGCCTTTCGAAAACTTGTTAGGTTTTCTGAGACATGCAGGTTTCCGCACGATGTTTTCCTTCACCGTAAGACAAGTGGTAATCATGATATAAATGATTCGCACATGAAAATATCAGAGGTGCGAGACCCGAATTTGAACCCGCATCACTCGGTTATCCAAACGTCGCGAAGGGCTATTTCAGACTTGTATTTGTTTTAATTTCAACTCTACACCTTTCTGAGAAAAAGGATCTCGACAGATTGAAAAACAGATGGACAGGATGATCTGATTTCTGGGAAATCTTTATGATGTAGAGTCGTTGTTATAATAATTCTTGCAGCAAATACCTATTTAATTAATATTAGGTAAATTTTTAAGATTAAAACCTAAATATAATGAAAGAGAAGAATGAAAATTGATACATAGGCCATTGTTATTGCCATTTACATTTGTGCGTGGGGCACGTCCTCCATGTCTTAAACGGACTGTTATTTATATTTCTAGTCCAACATAAATACAGAATTTGACGCGTAGATAATATCTGCATCTAATTTGTATATTTATGAGTATTTTCCTAAGCGAAGCCACGCAATGTTTGGCAAAACTATATTTACATGAAGATCAGTTTTCCGATTCCTAAATATAAATAAATAAATATAAATAAATAAATAAATAATATTGATTCCTAAGAATACAATTTTAATAATATTTTGTATGTCTACTATCTGTATAGATGGATGATATCAAAGTCAATATACATGTGCAATATAAAAGCGATAAAATTGCTCGAATCAGTCGACATATGCACGCACGCTGAGCAAAGCTCTTGCATCGATATAAAGTCGATCACGCGATAATGTAAATAAAGTTAACACACCTAGAAAGCTAAGCTGTATTTTATAATAATTTGAGCTTTCCTATTTCCTGATATAAATAAGAAATGAGAAGTCATGGTTTTAAATAAAATTATTTTCATCAAATTTACCTACATCAATTTTCAAACTTTACGTTTTATTAAAATAGTATGCCTACCTAATCGTTTTTTCGAACTACAATAACTTTACATTTAAGAAGAAATTAAGACACCACTTTCTGACTCTATCTTAACCAATCTCAATTACTATTATTATGTATTCTATTATATGGGTACGTATATGTATAAATGTGTGTATGTGTGTATGTATGTATGTATGTATGTATGTATGTATGTATGTATGTATGTATGTATGTATGTATGTATGTATGTATGTATGTATGTATGTATGTATGTATGTAAGTATGTATAGTATGGTATGTAGCTTATATTGTATAGTATTTTATAATATTTAAGTAGTGTTTTTTTTAATTACTTGTATACCATAATATTATATAATCGTAGCACTCAAACTGCACTATTTTAGCCTGCTTCATAACACTATTTCTCACTAACACAGGTTGGCTGGAAGAAATCTCTTATAGAGATAAGTCCACCGTTGCAAACTAAATTTGTACTTGCATTACTGTTTATATTATGTGCAATAAACAATATAATAATAAATATGTAGATTTATTTTTTAAATTATATTCTTAAAAGTACTATAATTGATTATTCTATGAAAAATCGTAAAAAAATCGTGGCTCTACGTAAAATAATCGGTATCAATGTGTATATTAAAAAAGAGCCATACATGAGAATTCATTGGTAAAATGTTATGACTTGTTGATGACGAACATGAAAGAACGAACAGTTAAGGCAGAATCTAATACTAATTATAATCCAAACTGACTACCGAGGTTTCGTCCATCCGCGGTTCTTCAACGACGCGGACCTTTTTAAATCATAAATTAAAGAAATCATACAAGTTTATCTCGCACTTGAACTTTTTTGTTAACAGTAATTAGAAGAAAAAAATGTGGATATGATGTTAAAGTAAAGGAAAAGGACACTGCATAACGTGTATAATTTTATTAGTCGAATGTAGACCGAAAAACGGCAGGTGCTGACACATTCAGAGATAATGATAAGCAAATTAATTTACTAAACTTTAAGAATAACTGTACTTCTTCCTGTAAAAGGAATATAAAAAATAATACATTACATAAATCTATTTTTAATAAGTACACATAAAAAGCACGGAATGTAAAGAAAAGCCCTTTGGAAAAACCCTTTTTTCATGTGTGAATCTATGATGCATAGTAAGTACCTATAACATGTATATCGTACAAATTGATATCTAGGTATATTGAAAACTAAATTAAACAAGATAAATGGTACAAAGTAATCCTTTGTTCATTTATTTCCCACTTAACCTTCGCTTTATTAGCGTGACTATAAAGACTGGCTGAAAACATCGTTTATAACTACAACTTTGTCTATTACAGAGTAACATGTAGAGCACGGTACTCACCATAATATGCCTGTATCTCCCCTATTTACACGTATACATACATATAAATAAATCAAAGCAAACGCATAAAGCTAACACACTATACAAGTAAAACTTGATTGTTGCCTGGATACAGATTTTGGAATATTGATATTTTGTAGCCTATTGGAGTTGACCTACAAATGTTTGGAAATATTTTTATATAGCGCCATAATGAATTTAACTAGTAGGTAAAAATAACAAGTATGTATTGAAATAAACGGTTGTACAACCTATAGTTCTTTATTAACATTTATAAGAGCTTTTTGATGAAATTGAGAAATAAAATGTTTATATGCCTACCTACCTACTTTTTTAATAAATTCTTTTAGTCTAGTTTTTGACGATTATCTTTTTAACCAAAGAATAATGCGAAATCTTGACAAAATCTTTTGCAGCAAGTTTAGGTAAGAAACCAACTTACGATTTATTAGATGGTTAATTGGATTGCTATTGTTTTACAGTTAATGAGCAACTTAATAGCGTAACTGATAATAATGCTTTAGTTTCTAGCTTTAATCATTTTATATCAATGCTTTTTATATTATTTTTATCATTTTTACCTCTTTACAAGCTAAATCTGGTATATATAAATATAGGATAGTAACCATTTAATAACACTAATAACATGTCTTACAAATATATACCTATCTAGATATCCAGATCATAGATTTCTAAAATCTTATGCTTATATCTACATCTATGATTATGCTCTCTTTTTATAGTCTAAAATTTTTGTTGTACTTAATATCTATACTAATATTATAAAGCTGAAGAGTTTGTTTGTTTGTTTGGTTGAACGCGCTAATCTCAGGAACTACTGATCAGAATTGAAAAATTATTTTTGTGTTGGATAGTCCTATCTTTGATTATAGGACATGTATATAGTAATCTAAGAGCCCTATGCTATAGGCAGTAGGCTATATTACATCACGCTACGACTAATAGGAGAGGAGCATCAATGAAAAATGTTGCAAAAACGGAAGAAAAATATTTCTTTTGGTTTTCAGCCTTTGGAACGCGAGCGGAGCCTCGGGAAAGGCTATAAGCTACTATAAATTGCGATTAGTGAATGTGATAATGCGATGTAGGTGCGGAGTATAAAAAAAGTTTCAACTTAACAGTAATTAAATCCGTTATTATATCCATATTAAGAAAATATTTCGTGTTTAAATTAATACATAATATTTAAGAGACTCCGATTTTTCCAGACGATAGACCTGGAAATTTTTTTTCCAGGCTGGAACCTATTGTATTATTTTCATTTATGCAATATTTTCTATTTTTTTATTTTCTTGAGGATAGCCGATAAGGATAAAGTAGAGACATCTTTGTTGATTGTTCGTCATGATCATACGTATAGCATTTCCTCAAAAACCTTTCATCATGCCATGGGTTTCATTTATTATTCCTTTCACAAGATGGCGCTAGCCAATTACAAATACCGCCATCTACAGCAAATGGTGTTAACTTTCGAAATAACAATGAATTATGAACATTTTAAACTTGATTTATTTAAAAAGGATGCTATATAATTTATTTATAACATTCATAAATAACAAAATATCTTTATTTTTTTTTGTATATTAAAAAATAAGTCTAGTAATCCTTTTCGAGTTTTCAGAACTGATTAATGTCATGTTAGTTGTCAATGTCATATACAAGGCAAACAATGGAGTTATATGAGAGTATCTTTTTTAATGTTTTTTAATGTTTATTTAGTGAAATTCGGGAAAAAACTGTGTTAAAAAATATGTGTTGTGTTAAATAAAAAGGACGAAACTAAGAAAAGTTTTAGTGCTCCGGCTTTGACGAAAGTTTTAGGTATGTAGCGTTTTATTCTTTTTAACGATATAAATTTAATTATTTAATATCACTTCATCTTTTTTACAGATTTTAATATAAAAAATTCTTCAACACTTAAATTTCATTAACATGTTCTTTTTAGATGTAACATTTTTTATTTAATGATTTAAAAAATTAACATAGTTACTTATTCATTAAAGTATGATAAAATTTATTTTAAATGATTTAAATTTAAAAAATATAATATATATATACGTAAATAAATACGTAAATAATTTTATACTGTATTGTAGACTGTATATGAATTTTAAAATATTTCCAAATAAGTAAATTATAATGTGTTTAAATATATGATAATAAATCATAAATAAAAAAATAGTATTTCAAAACAATAAGTTGTAAAATTTAGAAAATACAAATTACTGGATTTCTTAAAGTTATAGTTAATATGAATGAAAAACTTTAGATGAGTAGGTAATATTTTTTTATTACTACATAACAATTTAATAACATATTATGTTACTGAGTTAATTAATAATTAAATAAATTTTAAATAACTGTTGTAATTGGACAAAACATGCTTTAGTTTGTAGCTGTTTTTGTCATATTTTTTTTCCTTTAAGAAGTACAATTTGTGAAGAAGGCAACTTTACTTGTATAGAAAACTGGCAGTCTGGCTTGGTTTGTCTGACTTTAAAATTTTTCATGTTGTTCAGTTGAATTTCAAAACAGTATTGTACTGAGGAATCTACTTGTCTTCTGTTAATATATAAAAATAGTGTCATACTTCTGAAGATTACTGAAATATTTTTAATTGACATATCTTTACTCATCAGGCTGTACTCAAAAGCTACCGGTAGCATGACCTGAGCCAGATAATTATCATCTCTAGCACCCATTCATTTAATTCAGGACGGTAATTGCCTTATCTGATCATAAAAATAATGCTCATGCACACAATAGGCAAGTATTTCTACAGGCATCTATTTTTAACTTATTATAATATAAATATAAATATCTTATATTATTATATTTACAGCTTGAATCAGTACAGTATTTATTGAACTGGTTTTCAAAATGAAGCCTTGTTTTCATTTAAAAATTAAGTTTCCAAAAAAAATTTCATCTTGAATCAATCAATCAATCTCATTTGAATCTTCTTCAAGAAGTTATATTCTATTCTATTGGCTAAATATAATATGTGGTGATTAAATTAAATAATTTTGATTATAATTAAAAGTTTAAAAACTTGAGTGTTTCTGAATATTTGTAGACAATTGGTCCCAATGAGAAAAAGCATATTTTTATATACATTTTGAGCTTATAAGGCTATGTATATATGGTGACATAGGCTATTCTAACAACGGTTCCTGTGAAATATTAATTAGTACTTCGCAAAAGTGAGCAAAAATATTAAATTTAGTATTAATTTATTATCAATAGGAATGTTACATGTGGCTGTAGCCACTTGTTTGCGCATATTAAATGTGTCAAGTGTGCGCACTGCACAGACTCATGTTGTTACAACCTTGAAAGCTACTGAATAGATTTTATTCTCTTAATAATAAACACAAAAGTTCTACAAAGATATTATATAAACACAATTAAAATTTAAAATAAGGTTGATGAGAGAAGTAAGGCAACCCAAGCATTATTTCAACGCCCTAAGCTATTTCGTACGAGAGGATCAGGTAAGGCCACTAACGGTCTTTGAACCCGATCCCGCAGATATTACGATAGATTCCCCGCCTTTCAAAGATTTATTGACCATTCGTGCACTTTCGAAGTATTAAACCCTTCTATTCCTTGGTCAATAAATTATAAATTTATGATAGAAAATTTAGAAAAATTTAGAAAGTTTTTATAAACTTTTAATTTACTGTACAAGTGCCGCGGTCATCGTTACAAAATAATTCTCGTGTTTTCATGGTCAATTTTTTTGCGCGTAACCCAAATCATTTTTTTTTAATAGGCTACTAGCCTTAGTTACTCCTTAGATATGTCAGATATTTGACAGTGAAAGTCCTGTCAAAATCGATCTAGCCGTTTCGGAGATTAGCATCCGGCCAAACAGGTAGACAGATGAACAATTAAAAAGATCTTAATTCTATACAGTAATTAGTCAAGCATTGTTATTTTGACATTACAAACAGACACTTCAATTATTCTATTTATTTTTATAGATTTACATTTAAACTGATGTTTATTTCTGTTTCGAGAAATATAATGGAGAAATAAATTAATTGATATTGGTAATATAATAATATACTAGCGACTCACCCTCGCTTCGCTCGGAATTGTCCCTCTACTTAGCTTGCTCGTTAGTTAAAATAAATGAAATTTCTAAAATAAAAGCAGCCTAAGTTACTCCTTATAACATTAGCTATTTGCGAGTTAAAAGTCCCGTCGAAATCGGTTCAGCCGTTTCAGACATTAGCCAGAACAAACAGACAGACAAAAATTTAAAAAAATATATTTTTTGATGTTAGTAGTACGTGGTAGTACCGTATTATATACTTTCATAATATGCATTTAATGAAAAGCTGTTAGTTTGAAATTAAAAACAGACACTTCAATTTTATTTATATGTATATTAGGGTAGATAATGCTAACAATATATCTCGTTGTGGTAAAATGGTAAAAGTTTATTAGGACTAAACTGGTTTATTTATCATGTGAAAAATTATTATTATAATGCTATAATGTAATTGCAAAGTGATTAAGTAATCGTTAAACACATTAGCTAGATAGTCGTTTGATGCAAGTTTTCTCTATATTAGGTAGTACAAATTATATTTTAATGTCAGTCAAAGGCTTTCTATAACGTAATTACCCTTTTATCTGAGTTTTGCTAGTGTGTTCACTTTGCCCATTAAGAAATTTGGTATGAAATCAGTTTTCAAAGTAGGTACTTCGAATGTTTAGAGAGTTTAGAGAGAGAGAGAACGATCGTATTATACAAAAAAAGCTCTTACTCCGGCTACTCGTGCGTTATTACTAATTATCTTTAGTTTTAAGAGTTTTTAGCCTTACAAAGTTATAAAATCTAAAAGGTACAAACGCATTATCTTATGCCGATTGCAACTAAACTGTACCATCGATTAACGGCTTAATAGGGATAGAGAGAAGAGGTCGCGAGTTCGAGACCTGTCGGGGGCATTCATGGATGTTTATTATATTTTGAGTTACCTCTGTATTGTGTAATGTATCAACTATCTGGTATCCATAAAACGAGCCTCGTAGCATACCATGGAATTAGACTGTGTTTTGTGTCCCAACATATTTATTATTATTGACTTCTATATTCTTTAACAATATAAACCGACTCACCGAGACGAAAGATAATATTGTATTTTGTAAAAACAAAGAACCTTATTAAAATGAAGTAGGCTTGATGACTATCCAGGCGTTCTTTTATACTCGGCTAGTCTGTCTGTGTCAGCTGCCATCTCCTAATGAGCCCCAACCTCCACTATTGTTCATTGTCTAAAGGTACGTCGCTGAAACTAGCCAACAAAACTAGCATATCAATCATAAAAGTAATAAAAATTTTTTTTGCAGACCGTAATAAATTAATTTTTGATTCTTATGGTTTTACTAGATTTAATTTAAATTTAAATGCTATTTTAAGATAAATTCTGTGTTTAAGTAATTTTTTAAAACATTTTTACCACTTATTTTTATTTCTCAACTTTAAAAAAAGATAGTTATACTTCGTATTTGAATTCGAACCTCATACTCAATATCTCTGGCCCGCGTCGACTTAGGGACTTGAAATTAACTAGGGATCTTTGGAAGACATCAAGGAATCCAAAAAAATAATCAAAACGCCAGCGACGCCATATTTTATTTAATATTTCTCAACTTTAAAAAAAGATGGTTTTTCTTATTATAGACTCCAAATCTAATACGTGATTTGTCTGGCCCGCGTCGACTTAGGGACTTGAAATTGACTAGGGATCACCAGCACATGTCAAGGAACCCAGAGAAATTATCAAAACGCCAGCGACGCCATATTTTGTACAATATTTCTCACTTTAAAAAAGATAGTTTTTCTTCGTATATGACTTCGATCGTTGTACTCCATAACTTTAGCCCGCGTCATCTAAAGGTCACTCTTTCCG
Organism: Boloria selene; assembly: GCA_905231865.2. NCBI lineage: Eukaryota > Metazoa > Arthropoda > Insecta > Lepidoptera > Nymphalidae > Boloria > Boloria selene. The sequence continues at coordinate 2,383,849 of HG993132.1, forward strand.
CGTCCTTGCTTTGACTAGCTTTTATTTAATTTACTAATTGCATATATTTATTTAATTTCTTTTCGAAACTTATCTAGATTAATGTTTCTTAATTTCTTCCTCTTTTCCGGAGTGTAGAATAATTATGCCAACCTGAAGACTGAATTAAATTATAATGAAATAATTACGTTTGAGTTTTAATAGAAAAATAAAAATATCGCAAATAATTCTTATTGATGTGAATTTGAGAAAAAAGTCGTAAAAGTTAGATGCAGAATTGTCGCTTTACGTGACCTCACCAGAAGCACACCGCCAAATTGCAAACTACGAACTTAAAGGAAATATATTGACAGAAAACCCTAATAACAATACGTACTTGGCCCGACCCGGATTGAGAACCCAAGACCTCAGGATATGCAGCCATACACGCTAGCCACGAGTTACACCCACGAGATTTTCCATCCTTTACCAATAAACAATTAACAAAACCAAGACTGTTATACGTGAAATATGACTTATAAATAATCTATATTTTCCTTTATACCTGTTAGTATATCCATTAGTCCATTGTCCACTACAGCATTAGTTGTTATTTTGTTCCGATTCGAGTTTCGACCCAGTAATTGGCTTGCAGCAACGTAAAGCGGTCAGGGACATGCCCGGGCTAGATTGTAAATAAACGTTCGCTTTAGTTACTCTGTTTCCCTTTTAGAACCGTTGATAAAATTAATAGATAAACTTTACACAGTGTTAAAGAATGTAGGTGGGTATTTTATGAAGAATAAGATTAAGAAACCTTCACGTCTACCTAAATGATCTTACTTAAAACTTTCATATTGTTTCTAAAGAGGTTTTTAGAACTAAATAGAACCATTGTAACCTAAGAAGTAATGAAACTGCTATTTGTGTTGAAGTAGGTGAAAGTATGGAGGTACTAAGTAAAAAATATGAGTAACAGCAGACGACTGGTTGCAATATCAATTCAAGGGCATTCCTCAATTGCATTGTTATCAGAACTTAACAGTTAAACAAACAAAATGTATAAGGTAATTTTTGTTTCAATATATTAGATAGGTATATTAAATTTTTAACAAAAAAATTTTAAAAAAAATATATTTTTTTATTTTTTAAGAAAATTTTTTTTTTTAAGAAAACAGTGGTATCCCAGTGGTAATACGCTCATTTGGATAACCGAGCGATGCGGGTTCCAATCATGGTCTTTCACTTCTGATACCTACTATCATATGTGAATCATTGCTAACATGATTACCTTATCTTACGATGAATGAAGGAGAATAATGTGAGGAAACCTTTAACAATTGTAAGGAGAACCTTAACTTAAACTTAATAAGTTTGAGTTTTTGAAGGACATGAAGACCGTCAACTCATATTTGGCCAGCGTGATGGACTATGGGCTAATGGGACGTTAAAAAGACTATATAATAGTTTACTAAATCGGATGAAAAAATGGTTTGTAGCTGAAAAGCTACAGATGTATCATACACTGCCACAAGTTTAACTTTAAGTTTGACGAAATTCAAAATTATAATATTTTTATTTTCGCAAAATGTTTATTACCTATATACCTACATTTTTTGAAATTAGGATTACTGCAATATTCTTTGTTTGTGTTTTTACAACAATAAAACATCGATATTGTAAATATCGAGCTTATTAAAATTTGTGTTATGTTATTATCCGACCCTGGCTTATGACAATATGTATGTTTGCTAAACATATTGTTTTCTCATATTTGATATTTGTATAAAATGTAGTAGTATGAGCGTCAGTATTGGTAAACCATCAAGGTATATACCTACATACAAAATACGTTGCGTGATTAAATTATTAACATGACTGAACGTTAAATCTTACTCCTAATATGGCATTGAGTATGCATTAAGTACGTCAGTGCATACAGATTAGACTTCCTTTTTATTAGTATATTATTATGTATAATCCATTAGAATATATTTTTTGTAGCTTTAAATAATTATGTACCTTGGATAGTATAGAAAGTTTTCATATTACATCTCTTAGCTAATAGCTTTCTAGACTTAGAGCTTGACGTTATATAACCTATAACTTTCCTCAATAACTAACTTTTTAAATGTACAAATGTGTGTTCATATTGAACTGGCAGTTCCAGAGATATGTGCGTACAAACAAACAAAACAATAGAAAACAAATATATCAAACTTATCTCTTTTACCTTCCTTCTTTTCTTTTAATGTATTGTTTTCTAATTGGAACTTTTTCTATGATACCAGATTCTCTAGATTCCGTGGTACTTTTCAACATGGTAATTTTTATTACCTACTTTCATTATGGTTTGTGCCATATACGAAGATACAGAGGTTAATTAGTTTTATTTCCTTCTGTAAAGTGAGGAAGCACTAAAGAAAATGTAATTATAAGTGTTAATGAGCATAAAATGCATTGAGAAAAACGTGTATTACTAAGGTTAAACCATGATATCACTATTTACATCGTACTAAGACTGGTTAAGCTTATCCTTCGCCTAAGTTAAGCACATGATTGGAAATTTAAAAAAGCAGGAAGGAAATACAAATGGTGCCAAAATATAATTAATAACAATATATTTACGGTAATAATTTACCGTTGTTATAGCAAAATGTAAGACAAGTTATAACATACATATAACATAGTACGGCTTTAGATTTCGATTATTTTTAATGAATTATATAAGGTTATCTTTTGCAATTAAATATTCTTTTAGTTTTAAATGATGATAAATAATTTTCTAAGTTTTTTCTAGTTTGTTTAGAGTAGTTTTATCCATGTTTTAAATATCACACTCAAGTTTGCATTTCATTAGTGAATCTAGGTTACCGCAGCCAAGAAATTCATTATTAGTACACATAACAGCTCAAAATAAAAATCGTCTTAGTAAAAGGTGCTCAGCGTTTAGACGTAAAGGAGATTTTTATAGAGATCTACTTGCTCTAGTAATTTGAGGTGTGTTAAACTTTTTGATGAATACAATTTATATTTAAGTACTTTGCTCACTCATTAAATAGGCTTTTGAAAATGCAGCTTTTAAAAGAATTTACGATTTAATTTCAACCGGCTATAAGAACGGATAAAGACTAAGCTTTGAATATTTTATATTCTTATAATTGGAAGTAATTTTTGGTACATACATATGGTACCTATATATTTTGATTTATTTTTTATTTTTTTTTATTTCATCATCATTCTGAATTAGTGCTTGACTACCTTCCACCTGATGGTACATGGTAACGTAGTTGTAGATGATAAGTCACAGTAATTCAGTAGCCACCTATTCACTTCACTTACCTCATACCATTTTTAAACTACATGAATATGTTACAGTACAGTTAAAAGTGTCTATAATATATTCTATTACACTATGTCATACATATTTTGTGGTATAATATATACGCATGAAGACTTTTGTACTAACTTGATAGTATCGAACCTAATTGTCTATACACTAATTCTAAGAAACAAGTTTCACATCACACGTGCAAAGGATATCATTAGCATGTGAATATCAAACAACACAAAACTACTTTTTCGAATTTAGTAAGTTAAAACTAGTTACCAGCCCCTGTTTCAAAATTAAGTTATATCACTAATTATTGTAAGAAATAATGCAAGAAGTTTGTATGAGTGAAAAAAAGTGTCGTGTTGACTCCAAAGATTGTATGGAAATAAGAATACGAATATAAAGCGTTACAAGTGCTTTTCAACCGACTTCAAAAAAGACGAGGTTCTCAATTCGTCTGTATTTCTTTTTTTTTATATTTGTTACCTCAGAACTTTGGTCTGGGTGAACGGATTTTTATGATTCTTTTTTTATTTGAAAACTAGCTGACCCGGCGAACTCTGTTCCGCCAGAATACAAATAACTTATTATATTATTACTGATTATTGATTTCTGTCAAAATTTGTAAAAACCATACTTAACCATAGACAAATTAACGTTTAGCTGTCATTTTCGTTATTCCATGTCAGATGCTGACGTTTAATGTCACGTCACATGGGAACGCGGTTGAACGGGATAAAAAGTATCCTATGTCCTTCTCCTGGCTCTAAGCTACCTCCCCACCAATTTTCAGCTAAATCGGTTTAGCCGTTCTTGAGTTATAAATGGTGTAACTAACACGACTTTCTTTTATATATATAGATTTGTAACTACATACATACTTATAGATGAGATGTGCTTATGTCGCTCGCGCGACTTGTCGAATCGCGAGCTGTTTAAGCGGACATGATTTGCTGACACTCATTCCAAAAATAACAATAATTGTAATTTCAGTTGATATACTTAGGAGAACTCTAAGTAAAATAAAAAATTAAGTTGATAATTAAGTTGTTTAACAAATACAAAATATTTTTTTTCTTTTTAGTGTATATTAATTTGTTTTGGAATAGTATTTTTTTTTGAAGTCAGTTTTTTTGTTAAAATATTTGATTATCGTATTAATCAATCAATTAGTAAAAGATTTAGCTCTGTTGTAAACAGGAAGTGCTCTCTTGAACAAAATAAGACTTGAATTTTTCAGCACTCAAAATAGGTATTGTTAAAGTAGATTTCTATAGTATCAATCCACTCGCTTCAAGATCCTAGACATTCATCTCAATTGCAAATTCAATACCTGTTTCAGCATTTTCCGGCGTGGCATAATTTATTCCTTAGCATGAAAACTCGTTTAAGATTAAGGTTTTAAACGTTTGTTCGTTACACTTTTTGCGTTTCGACGTAAATGTCATTAAAATTAAAGTATTAGGTGTGAGTATTACGTAGGCGGGCATATTAATATTTTCTTAAGTTTGAATAGAATTTATTATTATTTAACTTATCTATATTGTATATTAGCTTTTCCTGCAGCTCCACTTGCGTTCTAAAGGCTGAAAATCAAAAGAAATATTTTTCTTCCGATTTTGCAACATTTTTCATTGATGCTCCGCTCCTATTAGTCGTAGCGTGATGTTATATTATAGCCTTCCTCTAAAAACGGACTATCCAACACAAAAAGATTTTTTTAAATCGTACCAATAGTTCCTAAGATTAGCGCGTTCAATCAAACAAACAAACTCTTCAGCTTAAAATATTATAGTATAGATTTTGTTTTTAGATGAACTTGGCAAACCTTTAATTATAAGAAAAGCTTGTGTTACTAAAATAAAGAAAAAAACCCTATAACATTTTTGTTATATTTGTAATGTAGATCCAATTTCAGACATGTTTCTTTCATGAGATAAGAAAAAGTTTTCCTATATGTTAGTATTTGTTATTTAAATAACCCGCGTTCTTTCTGAAGTTTCGTACGACTTGAAAGACTGCGTAACTTCTTCAAATTGAACGTTTCTGTAAGAAAATAAATGCCGGTTTAATATAACAATAAATATTATTATTTTTTATGTTTGTACATAAACAGTAACATTTTTCTTTATTTTTTTTTAAATCAATTCAATGCAAGGCTCTAAAGAGCTACTCAATGCCATGCGTGTTGGATTACACTGTATCTTTATTATCCTATTGTTGTTCTGTTTCTTTGTTTAGAAGGTTGATTTTTAAATATAAAAGGTGCGGTTCCCAAGATTTATCTTCCGATCTCATAATATAATCATTTATTTGTATGTGAAAATGATAGTACGAATAATATATGCATGAAGGTGAGCAATGGAAGGAGAGTTAAAGTAATATCTACAACAGAATAGTATTCGCTCTGAAGTACTAGTTATATTTATTTATATTAAATTGTTTCATACACAATGTGTTCTTTCCCTTACGATAGGAAAGTCTAAGGTATACTTAAGTCAGCCCTCCAGCCCTGTCATTTTTAAATCAACTCGAAATGTGCAGAAAACTTAAGTGAAGGGTGTGTTCGGGGGCTGTATAATTTTTTGTTATAGGAAAACCGTTCACGTGAATGAACGCCAATGTAGAATTAGTACCATTTGTATGTGATCATATATTTAAAACTAGTATCTCAACCTAGCTCTACCTTGGCTGTTCAAGCCTATTATATAACCCTTACAAAATCTCATAAAATATTTTTAATATTCCACGGGGATCACTTTAACCAGACATTGTGTCCTGTATAAATTCCTGGTAAAAATACTATACAAACTTGTTAGATATTGCAAATAATCATACCTAAACTCTTATTTTAAGTTGCTTCTATTACAAAATCACAACTTTTTATTACTTATTATACAAATGCAAATAATATATTATGTATATATTTATAAATCGAAAAAACGAAATTACGAACGCATATTAAAAACTCTGTGTGGATTCCATTACTAATATCGTGAAACCTGGAAATACGTAGGTACATAAAAAATTAAAAAAATTTATATACTTATAAAAATACTAACATTTCCCAGTGGTTTTAGTCGGTAATTTATTTATTACTCTCTCAAAAAAGGCCTATCAAATGGAAAAAAGTGTTTTCCAGTCCAGCTTTTAAGCAGCTTTCAAAGAGATTAATGCGATTTAACGAAAAAACAAACGCTTAAGCGTTATTATATTCATTATAAATTATCATCATCTCATGCAATTATTATACAGTCCTACAATTTTTATTGAATGAACTCTTTATTTTTACAATGCATATAATATTTTTAATTGGCCTAGTCGCTATATTTACACATGTAGAGTTGGTTACATACACTCGCTTTGTGTTTATTTCTCACACTTGTATGCAAGCTTGTTAGGTCGCTTGAGCTAATAATCTAATTCTTTCGACAATTGTTATACCTAGATCGATTGCATTATAGATTACGTAAAAGTTATTTATTGCCAGTTTTTTAACAAAAACGCAAATATTCCCTGTTTTTTGTTACCTATATTATAAAACTCGACAATGCTTAATATGTACCAATATATCTGTACTAATATTATAAAGCTGAAGAGTTTGTTTGTTTGTTTGTTTGGTTGGTTGAACGCGCTAATCTCAGGAACTACTGGTTCGATTTGAAAAATTCTTTTTGTGTTGGATACTCCGTTTATCCTGGAAGGCCTATATAGGCTATATAATAACGCGCTACGACTAATAGGAGCGGAGCATCAAAGAAAAATGTTGCACAAACGGGAAGGTCAGACGTTAGTTCTGCGAAATATCATACCGCGCGACTCAGAGAGAATTTGGTTCCCTGTACTTAGAACTCGTGCGAACCTAATATAATATGAAACTGCTTATCTGGGTATGAGCATTAGATAAGACATTAGACAATAAAACAAATAGGAATAGAAAAGTGTAGCCCTACTAAGTTAACAAAGATAATTTTCATTATATTATCTTGATATTTAAAACAGAGTTTTCACCATTTTTAGTATAGGTATGTTTACGCAATCTAATGTAGTGTCAACATGTTAAACTTTAACTTTCAATGCCATAATCTTGTTACTTCAATCCTCTCAACCTTAAGCAAATAGTGTTTACATAATACAATAATACCGTTCTTACGAGGCTTCGAAGAAACTAATACCAACCTTTGGACGACCCACAACGCTCTTTATAGTTTACTAGCGACTCGCCCTCGCTTCGCTCGGGCTCTTCCCTAGATTTAGCACAGGCAAAGCCACGGGATCCGCTAGTTATGCATATAGACCTTCCTCTTGAATCACTATCTATTAAAAAAACCGCATTAAAATCCGTTGCGTAGTTTTAAAGATTTAATCATACATAGGGATATAGGGACAGAGAAAGCGACTTTGTTATATACTATTTAGTGATGATACTAGAACGAGGAACAAATAATGAAGCAAATTAAAAGGTCTCAGTTATGTACCGAGGAAAATTAAAAACGAGAGCTAAACGTTTTAACCTAAGAAGCTAATACTAATAAGTACTAACAATCCTCGAGACACGATCCAATTACAATAAGCTATTATGTTTATCATAAAATCATATTAATTACCCTTAACCTTCCTCTATTATTATAAAAACCACGGAATATTGAATATCGTTCGATAACTATTTCCGCATCATAATCACTCATGTATAGCCGCGAGTCATTAGATTTCGGGCTGCCATAAATTATGTATGTCTAATGTATACTGATAACTGTCTGATTTGGTGGTTAACATGTCCTGTTGCATATCTAGGAGTCCTGGATTAGAGTTCCAGGTTGATCGAAGTTTAGATATTAAGTTTTGCTTCTAGGAATTCTCATGCCTCAGAGTACCTACAAGTTAAGCCATTACTTGCTCTCCGAAATAAGTACAGACAGTACAGAGATGAACAGAAGGAACAGATGGTCTACTTGTAATACCTAATAAGCTATCACTCGAAATACTGTATCGTTATTACTTTTATCATGATTCAACAATGTTTTATTTTTTTACTTATACAATTTAAAAGCATAAGTTTCCTTGCAAATATTTTCCCTAGCGCGTAGTTCTAAAGCCGCGGGTTCCACTAGTGTATTAAACATTTAAACCTCTCCTCTTCCTCTTTAATCACTCTATCTTTAGAAAAAGCCAAATTTATCTATCATTCAAAATCCGTTGTGTAGTTTTAAAGATGTAAGCATACATATGGACAGACAATAAGCGTAAGCGACTTGTGTGATACATAATTCCTAATAACACGCATAATACTAAAACTAAAATAATCTGTGCAAAATAACATACAAAAATAAAATAAGCAAATTATAGAAATAACTTCAGCGAGCTACTAGACTGAGTTTAATCGAATTCCTACATTAAAATATCAATTCCATCAAAAAGGTTCTCTTTATTTGCTTTCGGGTAGCTTGGAGCTAATAAAATTCCTACGCAATACGCCCATACCATCTAAAGTGACTTACCCTTTTGTACAATATAGTATGTACTCACATTGTACAATAAAGGCAGGGTTGTTAAGTTCGTTATGTACACTTTATCTTCAATCTCAGGAAATCTCTACATATAATAAAATTCTAACCAAATCGAATCTGTACATTAAATATTTTTTGGAAAATCTTATTGGAATGGTTATTATTATCTATACAGATACAGAATTTATACCTATTTTTGAAAAAATTTTTGTCCGTCTTTCGGTCTATAGTCTATTTTTTCTTACTTGTCCTAAATGGTAAACAAACACTGCCTTGAACGAAAATCACTTATTTTCGGAAAATCCCGCATTTTAGACTTGGTTTCATCGTTTATAACTATTTTAGAAACACACACACTGTGAATTACACTTATAAAAGCTGTTTATTTATGATTTGAACACATTATTTTTGCTAAAATTGAAATTTTAACAGAACTAAATTCTATAGATAAAATATGAACAAAACATTTTGACGTTTCGATACGCTACTTTGTCTTTGAATCATAGAGATGTAACATGTAAAATTATTTGGAGAGGATGGAAACTGAACTTTTAAAAAAATAACAATATTTGTAAATTACAAAGTACGACATTTTTCTTCAAATTTTATTAGGTTTTAAAATAGGAGTGTCATCTGTAGAATATAGAAGATTTTTAATTGCTTTTAACCAACTTATACTGATTATTTATTGGTTATTGTAATTATTATTATTTCTTATCTTATTGCACTGTGTAATAAAATGGAGTGAGGGACTTCGCTCTCGGAGATCTTTCGATCGCTTATTTGCTTTTTTAGTTTAAAGTTTTAAAAATGACTTTATATTAAGACAAAAAGGAAAATAAAATTATTAAAATTATTATTAGTAAGGAGGTCATATCCGAGTTATAAAATTATCAAATTAACTTGTCGTATTATTTCTACCCAATACTTTACGTTCACTGCATAAAAACCATTAAGTTCAGTCGTTGTCATTCATTCGTCATTGCAATCTCTATGAAATTATCTCTGGTTACCTGTCCGCCATATTTGTTTACTATTTAAGACAAGTAAGAAAAAATAGACTATACCTGTGGCAGCATCACGAGAAAATGACTGGACAGATATTGATTAAATTTTGTATGATAATAGTCATCCGAGTCAACATAAATTCTTTTTACTGCAATATATTATGTTATTTCTGAAAAATATACACTTACCGTTAAAATGTATCTAGGAACGAATCCGATTAGAGCGAGGATAAGTCGGAAGTGAAAAATTAAGTACCATCGTAATAACCATTTGATACAATAGAAATATTATATAATTATTAATTTTCACGAATTAATCAATTCCTAAAATTTTCGTACGGCAACTAATTACGTGAATTTGACAATAATCCGCTTCAATAGCTTTTAATTAAGGTTAAACTTCGCTGGTTGTGCAAAACAGTTGAAAAAAATAATATTAGAAGTTGTAAAAAACATCAAATTCTCGATAGTCCCATGTCCTTGACCTCTTGGTAGATCAAGCGACCACGGAAGGCTTGCAATATAGCTAATTAACTGCCATTTGCTATGCTTTACCACATTGGGTTTGAAAAAGTGTTAGCAACGGACTCGATTTGTTGTTGTATTCGCTTTCAATAGTAGATTCTTCACTTAATCTATTAGACCATGCCATAAAATTGATTTCACAAACATGCTAAATTGTATTTTCGCTAGAGAAGCTTCTGATTTAGCCTAGGATGTTCAGCCGTTAGGATTATTTTTATCCACGTCGTATTATACTGATGGTTAAAATTTATGTATTATATAGAGAAAGTCGAACCATCCGTTTCGAGACCAGTGTAAGTAAAGAGACGCTTTACGTACATATATATGTTTCTGAATAATTGAAAAACATTGTACTGTGTACGATTGCTATAAATCATGTCAGCAAAATATACTCGTATGTACGAAAGTGTTTGAAAAAGTAACAACAAATAATGAGCAAAGTTCATGAATTTTACAAATTGATTTAAAGCTTTTCAACAAACTTTTTGGGTCTAGCCATGTGTACATTTTGTTCGAGACTAATCTGTTTGTGAATAAGTAAGTCTTTTCACAATAAGAGGATTAGAATAAGTATTTTATATTGTTCATTTAAAGCTTATTTATTCTTTAGTATGAGTTTACTACGATATACATTTTTTTTAACATCTTGTTGTATCTGTCTTGTCTTACTTATAACGTCCAAATTATAGGTTGTTTAATTTAATTTATTAAAAACTAGCGACTCACCCTCGCTTCGCTAGGGTTCCTTCACCCTTTACTATAAGTTTTAACAAACTTTGATTTTTTTTAATTATTAAAAACCTTCCGTGTGCCTTAAGGAACATCAAAAAAATTGGTCGAGCCATTCTCGAGTTTTGCGCTTAGCAACTTTCATTTTTATTTATATAGATATTGACCATTTTCAAAATATGCCATAATATATATTTGTTTGTTAATATATTCGTGTGTGAATTTAAAATAAATATTTGAACTCAATTCTTTATTTAAACTATTGCACGACTTGTGCAAGGCAAACTCATTACTCAAGGCCGAGCTGGAACTTGCTGAGAGCACTTCTTAGTCAGGAATCTACTAGCTCGTGGAAGCGAGCTTGAGTGATTCAAACTGCAAACCTCAAGACCACTGTCTCGAGTCTAAACTTTATTACTTCTATTTAGTTTCCAAGGTTTTTGAATATATATATATATATATATATATATATATATATATATATATATATATATATATATATATATATATATATATATATATATATATATTTCAGTTTCAAAGTACCTAAGCTGATAGAAATTCTATAGTTCGGGCCTGATACGAATGATGTTTCAATAAGAAAGCGTGATAGGAAAATCGTGGTATCATGATCATGGTTTTTACTCATCGCACGATCTGAAATTTTTTAAGGTTACAAAATATGTTTTCCATAAAATTTTTAATTTCATTTTTTGTAGACTCTGTAGCTAAGTAGCTAATATAAATATAGATAAACAATATAGTACTCTAGTATTAATGTAAAATACATTAATACTAGAGTACTATATGGTTTAGCACAATAATTAATCATAAATCAAATTGTAGTACAAAGCAGTACGTAATACTGATTACATATTGTAATTAAACAAAATGGAGGATTTTTGGCGCCAAATTCAATTGTTTGGCACGCCGCTGTGCAACCTGAACGGGTTTTTAAATTTTTTTTTACATTAACTTGTTTCAGAAATTACATTTTACTTATATTTTACTCAGTATATCAGTATTCTTACACAAGTAACTACATTAGTCATCTCCATTATATTTTGATTTATTATGACGTCGATTGGCAAACGCTTGGCTAACGATCCCTCCCACATTTAGGTCAAATTATGCTCGCAGCGTCCATTGAAACAGTGGGTTTCATATGGCGAAACCCTACAAACCGAAACTTTTGACGTAACGCCTCTGCACAATAGTTCCCACAGCACGCTTTCTATTTTGCAGTAGATTGGGGAATACAATCAAGAATACATTAACGTAACATAAACGTTTTACTCCTTGAGCTTATGTAAAACATTTACTTTCTATGAAACTTAATTTTCACCTCCTGAAAGTTAGAAAAAGTTTGACGTCCAAAAAGGGTGTCCCGTGAGAATACGCTTACGAAGTTTTAAAAGGTACAAAGAAAAATAACTTACCTTGTTTCTAAAGAAAATTAAAGATTAAGTTGATGATTTACTGCAGACTTCTTTTAATCTATTGTTGTATTTTAAGCTTAGGATAGAATTAAAGGTCAATCTCGTATTGTTTAATACGGAGTAAATTAAATATGTATATATTATTCATTATATACATATAATAAAATTCTAATTCGAATGTGTTTATTCAATATTTCAGGAAAATCTTTTTAATTAAATGGTCACTATTATCGATACTGCTGCATAAAATGAGATTTCCCTACATATTTTTCGTTTGCCAGATTTTATGGTAGCCAGATACAATAAAATTAAAGATAGTAAAAGCGTTTAAAATCATTTCGTGTGGTCCAAATTCTGTAGAAAGAAACCTGTGTATAGATTTAGAATGTTTGTCTGTCTGTGACCGCATCACTACTTAGCAGATTTTGATAAATTTGGTAAGATGAGATCCTGACAACATAAAGGATACTTTTTACCGCGCGAAATTATCTCTTCTCTGAGTTATGCGTAGTATTATTAAATTATATTAATTTTATGTTAATACAATAAAAGTTATGTCATGAGATTCTTTATTTGAACGCACATCATTCGATTTTATGCCTGATATTTATTTGGTATACAAATTAATATCGATTATCGACTATTCATTTATAGCTTATACAAATACTAGCGACTCGCCCTCCTTTTCCTAGATTTAGCACAGGCAAATCCGCGAGATCCGCTAGTTATGCATATAAACCTTCCTCTTGAATCACTCTATCTATTAAAAAAAACCGCATCAAAATCCGTTGCGTAGTTTTAAAGATTTAAGCGTACAAAGGGATATAGGGACACAGAAAGCGACTTTGTTTTATAGTCTAGTCAACAAGTTCAAAAACGTGTTAAATAGACATAAAGCTCCTAAAAATATGTGCCATAGCTCATTCGATTCGGATTGACGTCTAGAAAAATGTTTTTTAAGGGTATATTAGCACATAAAAAATTGCGATTGTTATTAACAAAATAAGAAAAAAAAAAAGGTATTTAGTTTTTCGTTAATAACTTTTAAAATAATGATATTTAAGGAATTTTGAAAAAAGAACCTGAAAGAGGAGATAATTTCCAATAAAAAAATCCTAACTCCCGGAACTCTATCTATATTATTTATAATTTTTTTTTAACGCTGAAAATAGGGCTCCGCGAGGGCGTTACGGCATAGGCGCGCCGCCGAAAAAGCCGGTATATCACCTAAAATAATTTTTTTTTAATATTAAATAACAATTTAAAAATTTGAATAAATTATAGTGTAATCTAGACACTTGAACGAAAAAAACCTCGGTGAAAAAAAAATTTTTTGTCGATTTTTCTAAAAGTTACACCACTGTTAATTAACTAATTTTTTTCCAATCTCTGTTTTTATAAATTATGGTATAAAAGTTTAAATAATTGGTCTATAAATTTTTCGCTTCGTGGAGCTCTTTTTGTTTAGGTACTTAATAAAGTTATGCAAAAAAAATTTATTAAAGTTATTTATTTTGTTAATTATAATTTTTTTAAACTAACTAAAAATGAAATTTCTAAAAAATGTTATCTAAAAAATTTTTTTTTGGTAATATATTATTATTGCTGTTTTCGCACCTGATATAGGTATTAATTAACATTGGAAAAAAAATTTTTACGTCATTTGTTAAGAAATTGTTTATAAACAAATAGACTATTTTGGGATTTTTAAAAAAAATTTTTTTATTATCTTTTAGTATAGGTGAAATGATGATTTTTTTAAAAAAAATTTTTTCTTAAATAAATTTTTTTATTGTTTATAATCGTTTTTTTTATATTTCAACTGTTTAAATAATTAGTTAAGAAATTATTTTATTCTTAAAAATCATCATTTACCCTTTTCAATGGAATAACAGAGAAATAATTTTTTTTTATAAATAATTTAATTGTTTATTAACTTAACAATTTGTTATAAACAAATAATATTAACCGTTATATTTTTTTTCGAAAACTTCAAAAAATTATAAAAACAACCATATATAACAAAGTTAAGAAAAATTTTTTTTCAAAAAAATTTTTGTAAAAAATACAAAAAAATTTTTTTCTTAACTTTGTTATATATGGTTGTTTTTATAATTTTTTGAAGTTTTCAAAAAAAAATATAACGGTAAATATTATTTGTTTATAACAAATTGTTAAGGTAATAAACAATTAAATTATTTATAAAAAAAAATTATTTCTCTGTTATTCCATTGAAAAGGGTAAATGATGATTTTTAAGAATAAAATAATTTCTTAACTAATTATTTAAACAATTGAAATATAAAAAAAACGATTATAAACAATGAAAAAATTTATTTAAGAAAATTTTTTTTTTTTAAAAATCATCATTTCACCTATGCTAAAAGATAATAAAAAAATTTTTTTTAAAAATCCCAAAATAGTCTATTTGTTTATAAACAATTTCTTAACAAATGACGTAAAAATTTTTTTTCCAATGTTAATTAATACCTATATCAGGTGCGAAAACAGCAATAATAATATATTACCAAAAAAAAATTTTTTAGATAACATTTTTTAGAAATTTCATTTTTAGTTAGTTTAAAAAAATTATAATTAACAAAATAAATAACTTTAATAAATTTTTTTTGCATAACTTTATTAAGTACCTAAACAAAAAGAGCTCCACGAAGCGAAAAATTTATAGACCAATTATGTAAACTTTTATACCGTAATTTATAAAAACAGAGATTGGAAAGAAATTAGTTAATTAACAATGGTGTAACTTTTTGAAAAATCGACAAAAAAATTTTTTTTCACCGAGGTTTTTTTCGTTCAAGTGTCTAAATTACACTATAATTTATTCAAATTTTTAAATTGTTATTTAATATTAAAAAAAAAATATTTTAGGTGATATACCGGCTTTTTTGGCGGCGCGCCTATGCCGTAACGCCCTAGCGGAGCCCTATTTTCAGCGTTAAAAAAAAGTTATAAATAATATAGATAGAGTTCCGGGAGTTAGGACTTTTTTATTGGAAATTATCTCCTCTTTCAGGTTCTTTTTTCAAAATTCCTTAAATATCATTATTTTAAAAGTAATTAACGAAAAACTAAATACCTTTTTTTTTTTCTTATTTTGTTAATAACAATCGCAATTTTTTATGTGCTAATATACCCTTAAAAAACATTTTTCTAGACGTCATTCCGAATCGAATGAGCTATGGCACATATTTTTAGGAGCTTTATGTTTATTTAACACGTTTTTGAACTTGTTGACTAGACTATTATACTATGTAGTGATTACGTATCTTTTTTTTTTAACAATTGATGAACTCATGTATATTATAAACAGAGCTATTCATTATCATGTTAGTAAGAATGAAATGCAGATCTGTTGTTATGTAACTCAGAAAAATAAACATTTATATGAGAACATTGCGTAATCTAGCAATAATTTTAAATCTATTTTCTATCGTATTCATTTCATTAGCAGTAACAGACGGTATAGACGCATTGTCATTTCTATTGATATATACGATTAGGTAAACATTTAAATAAAATAATCTTATTATTGCTTATTATTTGAGCTGTGAAATAGGAAAGTATGAAAATAATGATTGGCATTTTCTTACAACTAGGTACATTTTATTTTTGTTTTTGAGTTCTTATTTTGACATTTTATGAGAAAAATGCTAGAAGATTCTAGAAAATGCAATGTTCCAATTTAGGTAATAGTGAGAAAATACGTTGCTTATCTTTTGTATACCTTGTGTGTAACATTGTATTTTAATTTATTTTTCACCTACATTATTTCAGATATAAAAAAACCTTGTCGATTCATGCACAGTTCAAAAATTTTAAAGCATGCTCGATGCTCGTTAAATAGTTTGGTAGTTCTTGTCTGTTTTTTCGTAAGTTAACCTATATTGTTACGTGTTATCTTTAGTTTTTACGCGAACTTCCTTTTACGAAACTGCGCAATTCCTTGTAAAAATACCGATGCGTAGCTATTAAGTACGTATTTGGCGAAAATTAGGTAAATGGTTATACATTTATGTAAATAACAATGATATGAGCGACGAAGGAAGTTGAATTGTTGCCTCGAATGTGCTCTGGATGTTTTATGTACCGCACAAGGTCTTTCACTTTTTCGAATTAATTTCCTATTCATCAGAGAAAGTTTATTGTTCGGTCAATTGGATTCTAATAGAGCACATCGTGCGATACATCGAGTGGCAAATGTATTGACCACTTGTTCTATGCTTTTTATTTTAGTAATAGACGAAAAATATAAAAAAACATGATTTTGAGTAACCATAATGTATGCCACGACTAATCAAATGAACCCAACTTCAAAAGTTTTATTAATATCAATTAAATACTTTCTAGTTTTAATCAATATGCAAATTCAATTATTGCTAAAATTTCCCTACATATTTTTCGTTTGTCAGATTTTATGTTTGCCAGATACAATAAAGTTAAAGATAGTAAAGCATTTAAAATCATCTAGTATGGTCCAAATTCTGTAGAAAGAAATCTGTGTAAAATTTTTACTTGCGACTATCTCATCCATATTTAAAGCTAATCTTTCTGTAGAGCATGAAATGAATCGCATACATAATTCTTTACATCACATTGCAAATTTATAATCACTGTGTTACCTAACTGATACTTAGTAATTGCCATTGGACAATTATCTAGATAAGTTTGACATTGACAAAAATTCTAATATATAAAAATATTGTGTCAGTGTTTGTTATCGAACTCCTCCGAAACGGCTTGACCGATTGTTTTTTTTGTGTATATTTGGTAGGTCTGAGAAAAGGTCGTAGGCTATTTTTTATTCCCCTTGGTGATAACTACTATATTATACTATATAGATACTTTTTATCTTCAAACCAAATTTTTATTTTTTTATGATTTGGCATCAAAAAATACTTATTAAGAAAAAAAATTCGTTCTACCACCCTCCTAATTTTTTTATAGTTATTAAAACGTGGGCGGATTACTACTTAAATATAGAAACAGAAAGTGCATAAAAATACGGTGTTTATGTAAAGAAATTTCTCTAGAGAATCGACAGGGAAAATAACGTTTTTATATCCTCAATGAATTGCTACAGATATTGCTGTTTTAAAATTTAATCAGACTTTCTTCCAACAGTCCACATCTATAGATAAGTCGTAGCCTAATCCGGAGTAACCTAGAACTCTATACCTAACGAGCGCAACCGATATTCCGTTACGACTCACATGTCATGGTAATTGATTAGACCAACACATACTAGCAGCTTTATGTAACGCTTTATATGAACCAATTTCGTCACTTCCTATTTGCGAAATTTTGCGCAATTAATTTGTTACCTATTACTTGCAATACTCTTGCTTGTTTTATGTTGTCACAAAACGTAAACTCTATGACTGTTAGAGTTCAGAGATGCACAATGCACATATCTCACAATCTAATACATTGATCAATCAGTAGTTCTATTATAAACATATTATTTTTAGTTATTTACATCAATTTTACGTTTATGCATATTGAATTTGTTAATCTTTGTGACAGTTTTAATGATATGTATTGATTAGAGCAACCTACGACGTTATGATTGCGTCGTCACCACGCATTATAAATTAACCCACAAAAGAAAAAATATATGAGGGGTAGGTTTTGAGAGTTAGTATAGAATTCTCAGAAATGAGATATTTTCTCACAGTTTTATATTTTGTCCTACTTTTATTATAGCTATCATTAAGCCAAATTTAAACAAAATCTGTCCGGTGGTTATTTCGTGTCGTCAACCACTGATCGATAGTCAGCCGTAAAATTCTAACAACTATAGATGCGATCGATGTCCCCCTATGTCGATGAAAATGACTATTTCAATAAGATTTTCCGAAAAATATTTAATGTACTAGGTATTGCTATTTAATGCGACTCTGTCAGAATTTTATTATTAATAATAATATTATCCGACCGATTCCGGCCATGACGGCCAATCTCATTGCGTCTAGCCTACTGCGCAGGAGATATTATAGTGCACAAGTGTACGCGCAGACACAAGTGCACTCTCTATTCCTACTCTCATACTCCGGTGGGATGACTATTCGACACGACCAGTGCGAGTCAACAGTGCGCAGGACCGACGGCTTTACGTGCTCTCCGAGGCACTGGGGTGACTCACCGCCAACTTCCTAACTCCGAGCTGTTACTGAGGCTTACTAAACAGAAAGACTCAATAATTAAACTTGACCCGACCCGAGACTCGAACCCAGGACCTCTCGATGTATGACCGTACATGCTAGCCACTACCCCATCAAGGCAGTTTCATTATATACTAGGTATATAAATAAATAAAAATCTCGTTTTTTATATTCAATTACGTACGTCGCATTAAATAATAGTGACAAAACAACATTAAAGTATTTACTTTTCAACAACAAGGTTAGGTCAGGGACACCGCATGATATGCCAAAAAGTATCTACACCCTCCCAGTTAATCCGCATTATAAGTTTAATAGAGTAGATGACTCATTTTAATTAAAGTGCGATGTTATCAGACATGTTTCTGTTTCCTAATTATTATAATTTTCATTTTATTCCACAAATAGAATAAATACTGCTTTGTAATAACCTAAACCTAGAACATTTAACACCGTTTAAAGATTTTAATCAGGATTTAAGCTTCTCAGACTTAACTACATTAATATATAAACAGATTATGTTTTATAACATTCTAAAGAAATTGTATGGACTCTTGACACTGCTCCAACAATAAGCAATTAGTTAGCTTTTAATGTATGGTTTCACCTTGTAAACATTTTATGTGCATACTTAATTATTATTATTAGTCCCTTGCATGGTTAAACCTATTTGAAATAAGATACAACTAGCAAATTACCCTCGCATCGCTCGAGAATCGAGTTTTTCCTTAGCTATGTTTTAATTCTAAACAGAATAGATTTATCAGAAACCAGGTATTTTCCGATATTTAAAAACTTAACAGTATCATATATGAATTATGATGGCCCGGAAAACCAGCGATCATATTATCTTTCAAAATCTGCCCATTGGTTTCCTCATCATGAGATCACAGACGCACAGACACAAAAATTGTAAAAGCTATAGATTCGGATGATCAATAGTAATGCTTGTTTCAATACGATCTTGCAAAAATATTTAATGTAAATTCTAGGTACTAAGTTAGAATTTAGAACACGTACAAGTTATTTTATTGTATGTGTCATTTATTACCTTCTAATGCTAGGCTATTGCTATTTCAAAGTTGGGTTGATGTTTGGAGGAATCGATAATTAATTATGTGTTTCATGTATAGGTTTCTTTTTTAATAATTAATTATTAATGTTTTCATTCCTACATCTAAAATTTTAGACCGTACCGTACTTGGAAAGAAAGCGTAAATAAAATCAGTGTTGCACAGGCACATGTCATTGATGAAAGAGAACCTGCGAGCGCCGAGTATTAACGCAGGCCAAAAGACCAGTCGCGGCTTGGCGCGCTATCGAGCAGGACGTGTTTATATAAAACCCTATTTAATTGGATTGTTATGAATTGAAATAAATTTCGTGATTTAACACTATTAGTGAGTGATTGTTACGTGTTTGACTTTAAGGTGGCTGATTACCGGGTTTTGTGGACATTAGTTGGTGTTCTCAAGGTATTTTTTATTATTTGATTATTATACTTGTAGAGTCGGCTTTTTGTCAGACAACAAAGTAGTGGCCATGGGCTTCTATCTAAATTTTGTTTGGGACTTAATAATAAGGGCCGAAATCAAATAACACTTGTATAATAATAAATGTAGACTACGTGATGTGTTCGTATAACATATGAAGCCTCGGTTATACCAATCATGTTTTGATAACTGTCTCGAACCATTTAGGGAAAAAGTAGGTGGATATTCTGATGTTTTCGGAATAAAATTATCCTTGTTTCTTGCAATAAAAACTAACATCCGGAGCCTGAGAACAATTTCTCTCACCATATTGCATTGTTTTGCAAAAACGATCTAATTTGCCGTAATGTTTTGAAGCTGAAGCTCGCAATCGCTGTAAATTGGTATGCAGTTACTTTGCAAAATACCTGGCTAGACAGCTTCTTATAGGTTTCTAACTTTCTCACAAAAAGCAATTTGCATTAGCAAACTATTTTGAATTTAGTTTTGAATGAAAGCAAAGAGATTCGATCAGCAAAAGGAGAGATTTGCCTAAAATCTAACCTCAATCATAAAATAAAAACTATCTATATAGGTATTTAACCCTTTCCAAGCAGGTAGCACGTAAGTCCTTAACCATTGACGGGCCCTAAAGAACCGTACAAAATGAAAGGATCCTCAAACCTTGACTGTAATGACTGACATGTCTAAGTATAAAAAGTTGGGCGAAGGACTTGTTTCTCATCCTTTGTTTATAACGTAATAAGTAAAAAAGCTAATAGTAGCTCCATTATTTAACGCTTACAGCATACATCGAGGCGCTTAGTCCATCTATAATATGGATTAAATTATACCAATTTTAACCGAGGACATAGAAAACTACGGACATGTCAATAGCTCAAGATTTTTATTTAATAGTTATTAATAGCTTAAACAACACAAGCCCTTAACTCTTCTTTATCAAACAGATTTCGACTGCATAGCTCTTAAACTGCTACTACTAGATAAGCGATAAATATAATTATCAATTTACATCAAACGCAAATTTACAGATAAGGATGTCGCTAAACTAGTAGCTATTATTTTGAATATAGAAATAGCATATTATATGTAATAGATTATAATATCTATTAAATGTAATATGGTGTTACAAAACGTTTATTGTTACTAAAAACTGTATATTTAAATTACCCATTAAAAAGGGTTTTTATACTGCTGTCAATGTCACTGATAGAAATGCTGGAGGTAAAAAAATATTATTAGAACTTTTATTAGAGCAAGTCGTATCAGGTGTACAGAAACCACAAACGGTACAAACACACGCACCATTGAAGACTGCATATTATATTTTATATACATATATCTAGCTTACTTACCTGTTAATAAAATTTTATGGCCTTGGTAGGTAGTTATTTTTAATCGCCTTTACTGTTCTTTTCTTTTTGTAATGTTTTTAATTTTAAAGCTTTTAAAATAAAAGGTCGAAGAATAAGTTATTAATTCTTACTTGCGTCAATATTAAAGTTTTATAAATATATAATTTAAATACTTTTTATTGCTAAGTAGCTATACTTTTTTTATTTATTGTTGACTACAGATTTTTAATTAAATATGTAGTCTAGTTTTTTATATCTTTTTTGATATACGATTATATGACATTTTTGGCAGAAAATCGATACCATCGATTATAACAGCAGCTACGTATATTTTAATAAAAACTTTATATTTAAATTTAAAACCATTCTTAAATACCTGACGTTACGGTTTTATATAATTTCGGTACATCTTACCTAATTTTTAGAAAGGCAACTCTAATAATGCTTAAAAATGTTAGTAAGTTCTAAGTATTCATTGAAATAAATGAAAAATTAATACATTTGCGTCTAATCTAGTATAATCACGGAACTGTGACGTAGTAAAAATGAAATCATTTGTCATCATTTGAGTCACACTTCTCGAGATTACAAGAACAAGTGTTAAACAATAATTTTATGTTCATACATTATATTTATGCCACATTACATTTAAATATGCAATAAATCTAATGTTCTACCGTCTATCTACTTATCTACTTAATACATAAAATAGATGGAATGCGTCACTAACTACATATTATCTAGACATATATAAAACTGACGACTCACCTTCGCTTCGCTCGGATTCGGCTCTAGGTACTGCACTGTATCTGCCAAATTTAAAGTTTGTTTTTCTTTTGTAACACATAAAATGAAGCACTTTCATACAAACTTGCGAGAGCCCTTAGACCCCCTTAATCCGGCCGATTTCGCAAAATCCATTCTAGCGGACGTCTACTAAATTCCTCCCAAATTTTATCTTAATACGTCAAGCGGTTTTCTATATTTCGTGATAAGTGAATGACTTCGCTTTTCTATATTTAAAGAACTCAGTCGAATCTGTTCGATTGAAACATAATCTTATTGAAAGATTCATTTATAACGATATAGAAACCGAACCATGGGAAAACCACTAGATCTTGTGACATTTGGTATGATAATAAATTAACATCCGGGTCGACACTTAGGATACTTTTTACTGCTGTAAAATATCTCATGTCTGAGAAACTATACGCCCTGGGGACGAAGACGAATCCGAACGGAGCGCAAGTGCCTCGCTAGTACAGTTCTCGATGCATAAGCTCAGCTTTGCATTTGTGTGAGTGATATCTAAAAGCCAATAGCCGCGCATCAAAAACCAGTAAAAACGGGTTTAAACCAATCACGCAAAGCTGATCTTACGCCTCGAGAACTGTAGTCTTATGAAATCTGGTTGCCTATAAAACTACTGTTGAATTTTTGGACTTTAATTTTTCTATTATTTTCTATATTCATTGAGAGACATGAATTGTATGTATAATAGAATTACTGACTGTAACGATGTTAAATTATAATAGGTATATTTTATGGTGATAGTAAACGTAGTATCGAAATGTCAGGATTGCGGAAACTGTTCACTGCTACTGCCCTTAAGCATTGGCATTTAGTGCCGTTCTCAACAAATACCGATACGGATGCTTGATATTGTTATATATTACAAATATTTAAATCAATACATTATTGTATTGACAAATGACAATCACATAGTATAGGTAGTGTGATTAGCCGGATGGAAGATTTTTTTATAGCTTTAGTTAGATTTAATATTTAGGTAACTAATTAGTTGAATATCTACTTTAAATTCATACATATTATAAATATAATTATAACTTTATGAGAACTTATATATGGAGTAAAAACATCTTTGCTCATCTCACAAATTATTGTCCCCAGCGGGGCTCGAACCCGCAACCACACAGCAAGTACGGTTCAATCTGAGCCAAACGGGTCATCAAATATTTTTAGTACTGATTTTTTGACCTATATAAATATAAATTTCTATCCTATCATAATATTATTATGTATAAATTAATTTTTATTGCGTATTTTTTTAATATCTTACGGAACTATATGGAGGCTTTTATTCATAGATTCGAAGAACGGTCGTCAAACTGAAACAAATTTTAAGGTTTATTGTATTTTCTAACTTCATTAACATATTGCTAGTGTTTCTTGTCGAAAGACAACGTTCATTATTTGATAGAATGTTAACAAGTTTTTCTGTCAACGCCTACATTATATTATAAATTTAATGATGCCCCTACATGGTACATACAACTATCCTTTTTATAATATGCTAAATACCGCGTTACTCAATTTTTGATGATGATTTTATTTTTAATTATTAACTCTGAACCTTGTTTTTTAGAGATAATCTAAAATCTTAATAACTAGGTATTAACTAATAAGTGGTAGTTTATTAAAGAATTCAACTAAATTTAATAATAGGTACATATTTCTCGTTTGTCGATAATTTATACATAAGTTAACAACAGTTCAACGGGAGTAAGGTATTTCCATATAAATTGGTCTGCATTTAGGAGTAGAAGACACTTTCTTTGCAAAATTAACATAACAAGATTATAAACTTTGCTAGGTATCTGAATTTATAATCGAATTAACATGTCATTAATATTTATTTTTTATTGATAGCTCTTTTTTGTTAAAGTCGGTCAAAAATACACATACTTTTTACGACTTATTGCTTTATTGAAGCTTCCTCCAAACTAGACCCCTGCGGAAGGATCAGCTCGAATTGCATCCTCATCCATGCGCCAATTTAAATTGTGATGTATCTTGTATTTGTGAACTGAACAGTATAAATGCGCCCTTTATATTATTGACGTTTTAATTTTAATGTTAGGTACTATGGTTTTTTTTAATTATTCTACGTTAGACAGTCAGACCAGTTGTAACGCGCTCGCTTTATATCCGAGTGATGCTGGTTCAAATCCGGGTATCGCACCTCTGATATTTTCATGTGGTAATAATTTCTAAGTTCTAACATGATTACCACTTGTCTTACGGTCAAGGAAAACATCGTAAGGAAACCTGCATGTCTGAGAGAAGCTAACAAGTTTTCGAAAAACAATTGAAGTCTGCCAACCCGCACTAGGCCAGTATGGTGGACTATGGCCTGATGCCCCATGTATTGAAGGGAGGCTCGTGCTCAGCAGTGGGACGTTAATAGGGCTGACTTATTCTACATTAAGTAGATATATTATATGTACGTATTTACAAAGGGTCTCAAAAAATGTATATTGAAATATTACTTTCCACAGCCAACTTTGTCTGGTGACAGCCATAATATGATGTATGGTGATTTATAACTAGGTCTAGTCAGATATTTTTGCTTATTAAAAAACTTTCTGCAAGTGGGCCCGGATAAACAGCATAGACCAGTGTCGATAATTTTTGAAACAAAAAAAATTGCAGTAGTATGAAACTCATGGAAAAGGAAGAGAATATTATAAAAATGAAAGGAAAAATAAATTACGGGCGATCTGAGTTCGGGAAGGGGAAGAGGGGGAGCTTTAAAGGGTAAAAAACGGTTTTTCTCGATTTCCGGCAAAACTAATAGTCGTGTAGAAAAAAGTTTATTAGCAAAGTTGTAGGTAATAAAAAGATCTAAAACTTTTGTATTTACACTTTTTTCACATAACCTCAAAATTTATGTCAAAAAATCAAAAAACCAAATTTTTGGTTTTTTATTTTTATCTTTTACAAAAAAAGTTCTTTTTTGACGAAATTTGGTGAAAACCTTTTTATGTCCCAAATACGCTGTAATTTATTTGGTTTGAAATATTTATTTTTTCACCTTATTTTGAATTAATATAAAAAAGTAGCCTAATTTTCAAACGAAAATTCACCCGTTAAAATATTAGCTTTTCCCAATAAATTGGTGTGCTTTGAAAATTTCTGTCCGTTAATAATCGAAAAAGCTCGAATTCGAATAATTCGTAATTTATTTTTCCTTTCATTTTTATAATATTCTCTTCCTTTTCCAATGGGTTTCATACAACTGCAATTTTTTTTCACTTTTTATTATTTTTAAAGGCTTCTACCCTGGTCTACTATTAATTATTATCATACTAAATTTCACAAAGCGGACAGACAGACAAAACTTCAAAAAATCAGTTATTTTTATCGTTTATACTATAGAATCGGCCTCTTTAATGAAAAATATTTAATGTACAGATTCGAGCCTATAAGATTTTTTATACTATAAAGAGCCAAATTAAAAATTAAATAAAGTATATTTAAACCATGTTTAATTAATGAGTTTACTTTTAAATTTGTAAGTCGACTTGAATATATCATAAAAACATTTCATTTTAAGCAAAATATATTCATATTTACACAGTTATATGAATAACATAAGTGACGAACAACAATTTTGTTAATTTGAAACCTCGAGTAAGTATTTCTTATTAAATTTATAGTCTATTTTTTCTTACTTGTCCTAAATGGTAAACAAACACTGCCTTGAACGAAAATCACTTATTTTCGGAAAATCCCGCATTTTAGACTTGGTTTCATCGTTTATAACTATTTTAGAAACACACACACTATGAATTATACTTATAAAAGCTGTTTATTTATGATTTGAACACATTATTTTTGCTAAAATTGAAATTTTAACAGAACTAAATTCTATAGATAAAATATGAACAAAACATTTTGACGTTTCGATACGCTACTTTGTCTTTGAATCATAGAGATGTAACATGTAAAATTATTTGGCGAGAATGGAAACTGAACTTTTAAAAAAATAACAATATTTGTAAATTACAAAGTACAACATTTTTCTTCAAATTTTATTAGGTTTTAAAATAGGAGTGTCATCTGTAGAATATAGAAGATTTTTTATTGCTTTTAACCAACTTATACTGATTATTTATTTGTTATTGTAATTATTATTATTTCTTATCTTATTGCACTGTGTAATAAAATGGAGTAAGGGACTTCGCTCTCGGAGATCTTTCGATCGCTTATTTGCTTTTTTAGTTTAAAGTTTTAAAAATGACTTTATATTAAGACAAAAAGGAAAATAAAATTATTAAAATTATTATTAGTAAGGATATAGTCATATCCGAGTAATAAAATTATCAAATTAACTTGTCGTATTATTTCTACCCAATACTTTACGTTCACTGCATAAAAACCATTAAGTTCAGTCGTTGTCATTCATTCGTCATTGCAATCTCTATGAAATTATCTCTGGTTACCTGTCCGCCATATTTGTTTACTATTTAAGACAAGTAAGAAAAAATAGACTATAATTGCTCTGTTCTGCTTCAAACGAAAATGTACAAAACTTTTTGTCATAAAAACCTTCTTTGGAAATTCGACAAAAGTATACGCATAAAGAAAAAACAGAAATGTGTTTTAGTATTGTTTATAAAACAAACAAAAAATAATGATAAAACTTTTGAGTTACTTTTCACATTATGTTAGTAATTAGATGTAGATCCTTTGTAAATTTCGACATTTTAGGAACCGACGCAAGCTGCTAGGAATCCACGTGGGTGGTAGGTAGGTTATGGGGATGTAAAAACTAAAAGAGTAGGTAGATTCTATTTGAGAATTAACTCACTTATATATAAGCTTCACTTCGAATTCTACTTATTATACAGTGCCTTTCCAGGAATTTTACAAAATTGCTATGGCTGGACTCTGTATGTAACAATTATGATGTCTAAAACCAGAGTCTCTCCCGTTATCATAATTGCTTTTCAATCAATCGAAACGTCGCTAACTGAAATCAAAATAAATCTGTGTAATAATACTTTATTTTAAATGATGAGTTCTCAATCAAAGATTTAAATCGATTTTTCCACGCAACCATTAACACCTATGTAAATTGAACCACAAATAATCCTACGGAATAGCAATTTAATCGTAAGTTTAGACAGTACATAAGACAAGGTCTTTGATCGCTTTTTTATTGTAAAATTAACAAGTAATAAACTTATATGCTAGGATGACAATATAATATAAAACAGACAAATTTGCTTGTAAAAATACTGAAAACAATAGATTTGGTCTCTGCATCGATAATATTGGTTGTAAGATAATAATATTTCAATAAGATTTAGTCAAAAATATTTAATGTAAAGATAAGAATTAGAACTTTACAATATAATGCATGGATAATTTCGAATAAAGGTTTTCATAAAGGTATAAAGATATGATGCTATTTCGGAGAATTTCATTTAATTAAATAAAATTATTTAAAGTACGAAGATAATTCCATTATAAGAAAACGCAAAACAATTTCGAGACGATTATTATACTCAGTGAGTTTATCTAACAACTTCATGTTCTAAATTTAATTTAGTAAATAATTACTTAGTAAATAAAATCTTATATTCGACCAATTAATATATATACCTACTTATTATAATAAATAATCTGATGATGATCCCACAGTCTTTTCTGTCTTCAAGTTACGACCAGAGTGTTTAAACAGTGCATAAAATATAACAGCGAATCCCAAATTAGAAAATTCGCTAATAATCTAAGAAAGCACGCCGAAGTGGAGTGGGATGGGCATGTAAAAGTATAGATGGCCGATAGTACCAACTCGTGTTAAAGTGGAGACCGTGGCTAAGGCCAAAATTAGTCCAGGGCGCCTTGAAACATGATTCTTTTAATGGAAGACAAATGTGTCAAAAATAGAAAAAAACGATTGATAACTCTATAAAAGATGTTTGAAGTAGATAAATACTTTCACACTCGCTGTAATCTAATGCCAGTATAGACGAGTAAATTTTAAATTCACGTATCGTATTCAGAATATAAACCTTCTAATTTAAGACGCGTAACGTATATATAACGTAGAACATAAATCACAAGATTTCTTTACACATTACGTTTGACCTACTGGCATCATTATTTTTGTTTTAAATTTTGTTCCTCGGTTCTAAGAAAACCGTGTGGTAGAGACTAGAGTGAAAGAAAACAATTCCTAAGAACAATTGGTTATTGTAATTCGAAGTTATATTTTAACTAGCTGACCCGTGCCCACTTCGTTGGGCATAATGTTAATAATTCTTTTTTAGTACAGAGTGTTTAAATAATTCAAATTATTTTATTAATATTAAAAATTAAAAATTAAATTATCTATACTAATATTAAAAAAACTACTTTATGTAACTTAAATATAAAAGTTAGACATATGCTGTCGTTGACTTTTTTGTAGGCATTTTCAAGCTCCACATCTTTTCTCTAGAACTCAAAAATATATCTTTCATAGTTAAGGCAGCGTTCGTAAGAAACGCTTTCATTCGACCGTTTTTTCTCCGATTCACTTTGCAAAACGGACTACCACATAAAAGCCTTTTTATTTTTCGGGTTTTTATATAGCCTATGACACTCAGCAATAATGTGGCTTTCTATTGGTGAAAGAATTTTTAAAATCGGTTCAGTAGATCCCGAGATTACCCCTTACAATTTAACAAACAAACAAACTTTACCTCTTTATAATACTAGTATAGATTATGTCTTAATTTTATTAAAGAAGTAAAGTTTATTTGTAAATGTGAAAATATACTGAACTTTTGCATAAACTTCAATAAATTTTGTGTCTACATTTCATTTAAGAACAAGGATAATTTTAAATCACTGCTTAAGAAACTTTAGATTCAGACACCTTCTAATTATTGTTCTCGTTGTTTTTACCCAACACTACGAGTCGGCTCTTTGAAAGCCTTAACACCGATAGGTATAATAACTTAATGCAAAAATATCACAAAGCTAAATGTGAAATCGAACCCGGTACTTTAGGCGTTGAAGGTCAGTAAAACGCAAAATTTTATATGCAGAACGTTTTTGTAAATATTTTCATAATACATAAATGTATGTGTATTTTATATATAAAAAGTCATGCTCCAATTAATCTATCATCCATCATTCGTGATATGATTAATATTTCGATATAATCCAATGTAATAATATACATATAGAAGTACATACTCATTTACTCCATGATGAAACATTTAAATACCTTTTATATGGCTTATGCGTTTATATTAAAGGTTTTATTACTTTACATACGAGTATATAAACTACTTAACTTCGAGACCGTGATTAAGTTAATGTTGTTATGTGAAAATGAGAGTATTAGTTATACGTGCTTCGTGTGGTTTGACGATGATTAAACCCTTAAAATACTTTATTTTAAGGGTTTAACTGATAGATATTTATTAGGTATAGCTAATTAAAATAAAATAAAAAAATTACGTTGTCGAAATTTTAATAAAGTTGTAGTAGAAATCAAATTGTGCTTCCACCTTTTTCTCAATTTCTAAATTTTCCAGACAAAGTATCCTATTTCCCACGTACCTAATATAAATCTATACATAATAATTATTAAGAAATGACTAGACAAATTGTTCCAGTTCAATTGTATAGAAATACCAAATTATTTTTTTCTCATTCACATCATTTTAATAGGATATAATTTCACAAGTTTTCAGATTATTTATCTCAAAATCAAAAAGCAGCACGGACACATTGACAGATCTCAAGTTGACTATTGTTTGAATTTAGGCCAACACATAACAGTTCTTTATTATGTCCAAATGAGTGGCCGAACATTGATCTCTATCCGAACATTGTTGTTGGAAATATTCTTCAAAACTAATATTGAAAAGTTAAAAACATTGAAGGCAATATTCTTAATTATACTTTACTAAGTAAGTAGTAATGTTTTTACATACTATTTACTCACCCACGCTTCGCTCGGGATCGTCCCTCGATTTGGCGTGTGCGAAGCGACGGGTTCCGCTATTTAAAATTAATAATATTTCTATAATATAACCTCCTCCTTTTTTGAAGTCGGTTAAAAAGTAGCCTAAGTTACGCTTTATAACATTAGCTATATACTAGTGAAAGCCCCGATAATACAGACAGATAATAATTTTAAAAAATGGTTTTTTGTTGCTAGTATCGTACATACTTTCATATGTATTTAGTGAAAAGCTGTGAATTTGAAATTAAAAACAGACGCTCCAATTTTGTTTATATGTATAGACTATAGATTAACTATCGATTGAAATCATATAAATGCAATACCTCAATGCGGAATATCATGACTTTAAAAAGCGAAATTGTAAGATATAAATTATATAATTACATTATAACTGACAATGAGCTAAAGGAATAAAACCACTGGATGGATTTTGATGAAAGGTATGATGATAGCTTCTCTACTCTTTCTAGGTTATACGGGTACTTACATATGTGATACTTTTTACTATAAATTGTAAAATAAACATCTCTGAGAAATCTATACTAAATCCGAACGGACATATAAAATATAACCTCCTCCTTTTTTGAAGTCGGTTAAAAATAGGCGATTCGCTAATCTCTATGGTCTATAAATATGGTCTTGAGTCGTTCACTGCTTTGCTGCGTTCGCTCAATTTAACTGAAGTAGCTAGAATTAATTGCACAGTTTCAAGTGTCATTGACATCGCGAATGCGTGCTTTGAACCGAAGCCAAACATAGTTTGAGTACTCCATCGTTTATTTTTACGAAAACGTATATTTCATTCGACACGCACGTTACACGATACGTTTAGAAGAGTTAGGTGACACGTAATGAGACGAGATTACACGCTTCTGCGACACGAACGGTGTTTATTTGTTGATGGAAATAATCGTTACGTTTATCGAAGGAGGCACAAGTACACTTAGTATGTTATAATACTAATATTATAAATACAGAATAGATGATTTTTTCCTATTCCGTTATTATATATGTGAAAATTTGTAAGCGTAGGTTACATTTTTATCCCGGAAAAATTTAAGGATCCCATTAGACAACTTTGTTCTTGTTTTTTAATAGGAATAAAGCCAAAGCGAACGTATATAAGTATAAATATTTTTGAAATTATTAATAGTTAAATTATAAAATGTTTGGGTAAGTTATTTATTACATACTGTAATTATCAAAAGTTGATTCATAGGAAATGTTTGAATTACTTTCTCTTTGCTCTAATTTGCCTAATTGATGATGTTTTAGTTAAAGCTCGTGGGTTAGCAGTTAAATAAATACTACTTCTAACTACGTATCTACTTTATTCTACCTACATATCTATTAACATTGAACCCTGGGAGGGTTTCTTTCAAATTTATAATGATATATTATTTCTTGCCTTTCAATTCACAAAATGAATCGCGCATGGTTCTCGACTATAAGGCTATAGGATATTTGAATAACTGGAAAATCATATAACATTATCCTTTCGATAGTTCCTAGGTCTCAACTAAGGGTAATTTAGTTTGTAGGTGAGGTCTAAAACAAAACTCTACTTCTCTATTTTATTATTTTATGGCCTTGTAAGCGCTTGTAATTTTGTATATCTAGGTACTTT
The DNA here is from genome assembly GCA_905231865.2 of Boloria selene. Taxonomy (NCBI): domain Eukaryota; kingdom Metazoa; phylum Arthropoda; class Insecta; order Lepidoptera; family Nymphalidae; genus Boloria; species Boloria selene. The sequence continues at coordinate 2,415,777 of HG993132.1, forward strand.
TATTAACGCCATACTCATGACAAAACAGTCACGCAAGGTCACAAGTTCGTCCACCGACGAAGCTTGTATTAGTAAACAAATATTTATTCCGTCCGGTTGTCCAGAAACCGTTACGTGGACTGCCCGTTCTTGACATTAAGGTTGGCTTAATACGGTAATACTATTATTAGTGAGCTCTCAATACTAGTTTACTTTGTACACTATAAATGTTCACAATTTCAATGTAACAATTTAATATGTATTGATAAAATAAACAGAACCTAAATAATTAGTATACACGTAAAAAACCTATCTATTTAATAACACTGGATGACGATTTTTTTTAGATTCACCGTTCTTATTTAAGTTACAATTACAGAAAATTTCATACCTTATAGTCCAGAAGTTAAAAACTAGATGAGGTTTCTCTCAATGAGTCAGTGTTAGTTTTATTGCATACATAACTTTTACATCAACCCTCTCGGGTCATATATCACAATATAACACACACTGGGATCGTTCTGTGTACGAAGATGAATGGGGATGAAAACTATGTTACTATTTAACCCGTAAACTGTCAACGACTAAAAAAAGATAAAAATAAATTGATTATAATAATCATTCTATAATCTATAATATAAATAATCGATATATAATCTATACACATAATAAATAAAATTGAAGTGTCTGTTTTTAATTTCAAATTGACAGCTTTTCACTAAATGTAAATTTTTACAATTTTTGTCTGTCTGTCTGTTTGTTCCGGGTAAACTCAACAACGGCTGGACCGATTTTGATTGGACTCTCACTCGCAAATAGCTAATGTTATAAGGCGTAACTTAGGCTACTTTTTAACCGACTTCAAAAAAGGTGGAGTTAGTAATTTTATTTATTTTAACTAGCGAAACCCGTCGCTTCGCTGACCCTAAACCTAGGGACGAACCCGAGCGAAGCGAGGGTGAGTTGCTAGTACTTGATAAAAGTTTCGATCAAGTTACATACACAAAAACACAGTGAAGTCGGTTGAATGAGAAAAGACAAAATAGTTGGTATTCCTTTTGTCCTCTGTTTGCTAACCGGCTTTCTTATGTTTTCAAAAGCCATTGTGGAGCTTAGTGCGTAGTGAAGTATCAATGAAAAAAGTTTTTTAATAATAATTATGGTAGAAAATCAACCACTGGACGAACCAGAAAATAAAATATTCAAAGTTTTAAGTATAAACAAAGTTGACAATTATTAAAAGAAGTAAATTTGGAATGAAGGCCACGATCTGATTCATTTTCGAGTGTCTGCTGTCACTTCCTTTGGTCAATGTCAGCCATTGTCTCGTAAAAGCCAAATAGCCTTGACTACTTGAGTTAAGATCGTTTGGCCTACTCAAAAGTTGCTGGTATATTAAAATTCTAACACTAAGTGATAATTAATATACCTATATTCTATACTAGGTAATATTATAAAGCTGAAGAGTTTGTTTGTTTGTTTGGTTGGTGGAACGCGCTAATCTTAGGAACTACTGGTCCGATTGAATAATTCATTTTGTGTTGAATAGTCCGTTTATCGAGGAAGGCTATAGGTTATATTACATTACGCTGTGATCAATAGGAGCGGAGCATAAATGAAAAATGTTACAAAAGCGAGGTACCATACCGTGAGATTTAGAAATAATTTGGTTTCCGGTCCTAAGAACGCGTGCGAAGCCGCGGGAAATGCTAGTAACAAATAAGAATGTTTGCTTAATAGGTAGATATATAAGTTTCGAAATTTTAATTTTGTACGTAACTATTGGCCAAAAAATCCAAACTTTGTAAAAATCACTAGATAATAAATCTCCGACAAAAGTACTCGTACTAACGGGGTATTGCAATAAATAAAACAAAACATGAATGCGCACTTAAATAAAAATGTATTATGTATTTTCTAAAAATGTTAAAATAAAATTAAGCAATTAATATTTTTACGGGAATTTCTTTTTATAATATTGCAAATATTATAAGACTCATTCTTTTTTGCAAAATCTGTATAGCTATTACATTAATTTATAAGTTTTGTTCATCTAATTCAGTAAACCAATTTCTTAAAGAGAAAGAAAAGTGTAATGACAAGGTCGTTGCCTAAAGAGTATCTAGATATGTTTTATTTTATCACTTAGATTTCTGTACTTATTGCAAAATAATCTTACAATCGGCTCGCGGTTCTTAGAGCTCACACACACGACGACTTTTTAACGAGCAGTCATGTTATAGATGTAAATGAAAAAAAGCTCACGTCCGTTTTGAAGATTGTCGTGGAATTGTATCGATAGTCGATACTACATATAAATAATAAATAGTCTTCATTTTTCAACCTTTTCTGTACTAGTAATTTAAGACATATCGTAACCTTATTATTTTACCTTCGCTTTAATATACTTAACACGGCGTACACAGGATCTTACGTGTAAGAATCAAACAGTTCAAATGAGGCACCGTACAGATTTACATTGCAAACGGGCTTGTTAATAATTGCATGAGATGTCCGTTAGTTTAAAGTTTACACAAATCACAAACAAAAACTCTTGTTTGTAGTATTGATGTTTCATGATTTAGGATTAAATTCCTTTTTAGAAATGAATGACTGGATTATAAACTTTATAAACCGTTGTGCCTAATAAGCAATTAATTATATTTTAATACAGCAATACTAAAATTATTAGATGAATTACTTTAATTTATCATTAAGATATCTAGATCAAGTGCAAATATACCAACTTGCAAAAAGTACATATAGACCGGAAGCTGATGACAAAAAGACCGAAACCATCTAATTTCAACTCCCGCACATGTCACACAATACTCGGCCTTAATCTGTCATGCACACTCCTTATTGCAAGCCGTCGAAAACGGCCTAACTCAACGTCATCTCTAACACAAACCCATAAGGCCTATTTTTGAATAGATTTTAAAATATTTCACGAAGAATTAAAGTTGGTCTGCTTAGTATTGTACTGCCGTCATGCGATGTAGCAATAGTGTATAATGTACTGCATATCGGTTACACTCCGATTAAACGACCTCACAAGACCTCAATAGCATATTATGTTTCTGTCTGAAAGCTTTATACTCGTCAAATGTTACCTAATATGTCAAAATAAACTGCAAATGGTTCGCAAGTGGAGGTCGCATGTTTGATGCTCGTATGGTGCAGAAAGTTATTTAATTAGTAGATACTATGTTTTATTTAGGTACTTCACAAAGTTGTGTTCGCTTGACACTATCTTTGTCCAGTGTATGATATTGCACCTCTAAAAGCTTGGTAAGAAAAGTATGGTATATTTTTATATTGCGCTATCAGAAGTCTTGTTCACATAGGGCTTTTTTGATCGAGAAAAAAGCCCTTTGTGTCAGATGAAGAAAAAGAATTGTATGATAAATGGTAGCCGTTTTTTCGTAGTTAAAAATGGCTGCTTTTTTTTCGAACAGGTCCACAAGAAAAAAAAACGAAAATCTATACTATTCATTAAAAATACCTTTTAGAAAAACGCATTTTTAGTGACTCAAAATATCTTAAATAAAAAGATGAGTGTATTTCAGTGCAGAAAACAATTTAGAAACCACTAAATTAAACGGTGACAAAGAAAGATGACTGACAGAAAATCTTTCATTTAATTTTCTCAAAAAGGAATCTCCAATGATTCAGCGTTATTGTTAATTGCGATGATTTACCTCATCTTTACGAGTACAGTGTATTCGTGACCAACGTGAGTCACATTATTTCATGTACAACGTGAACTATAATATGTACAAGTATGTATCTCTACCTACGTAGAAAGTTTATACATATTATTAATTTCATTTTATAGCTCCGCTTTTGTGAACAGGCAGTGGTAGTCCAGTGGTAACGCGCTTGCTTGGAAAACTAAGTGAAGCAGGTTCAAAACCCCAGTCTTGTAGCTCCGATATTTTCATGCAAGAATATTTTTTTCAACATGATTACCAGTTGTCTTGCGGTGAAGTAAAACATCATGAGGAAAACTGCTTGCCTGAGAATACCTAGCTTCGAAAGATGTAAAGTCCGCCAACCCACACTTGACCAGCGTAGTGGATGTCACCTTATATTAAAAGGAGGCACGCGTCCAGCACATTACATACGTATACATTTCTAACATTTCTGTGAAAAAATGTCTTGAACTGTTCTAAAAACTTACGTATTTCAATAAGTACCTACAGGCAGGTCAGTTTCCGGTCCAATAGACTTGGTAAAACCACACGCTCGTTAATAAATGATAATTGATTGAAGAAAAGATGGTCGGATAATTTTTAAGGAATACAATATTAGAATTTTTTTACGTTTTATTTAAATTGTTTTGAAGATTGTTTGAAATTGGATTCTGCTTTATCACGAATGGTGCTGAAATATTTTAAATATGCTATATTAATTGCAGTAATCCCAAAATATACTATACCTTACCGGTACTATACCTTATCGTGTCCACCAATAAAATAACAAAATCATCATACATTATATTAAATAAGACATACTTTTAATAAATAAGAAAGAAATATTTGATGGTACGTATTATCAATTTACGTCTTAATTAACTTTCAATATTGTTAAATATCTATTTGTATACATTTATTTTGTTGACTTAGATCGTAAGGTTCCGGGTGACAAGAGTAAATCTCTTATCGGCCGGATACCAGACAGGCATTTAATCTGAACCGAAGTGCTGCCGGATATTAAACGCTAAAAGGAAGAAAATTGTAAAGTAATATGAATATCGTCATTTAATAAACAATCTTGAACCTTGGATTTCAATTTTGCTGTGTTGTGTGAATGCTTCAATTCGAGATATTAAAATTTTATGACTAAGCCAATTTTATAAAATGTAGAATAGTTCAGTTCAATTAAATTACTTTTTTTTATTATTTTAACGCCTTCGAGAACTATACTACTAGACTATAACTATGTCGTATTATAATTATTTTTTTTTAATATGTTGGGACATTTACACACAGCACTATCTAGTTCCACGATAAGGTACGAGCCTTGTGTTATGGATACTAGATGGTTGATATACTACACATATAAATTAAGTATAAGTTTAAATACATACATATTATAAATATAAACATCCATGACTGGAGTACAAACATTCGTGCTCAACAAATGTATGCCCCCAGCGGGACTCGAACCCGCGACCGCTGGCGCAGAAAGCAGGGTCACTACCCACTGAGCCAAACGTGTCGTCAAACGTTATTCGCAAGTACAGTTGAATTTGACGATCGTTTAACGCGACAATATGGCGAGGTTTATACAAAAGAAGGAAGGAAACAAAGTTGTATGCTTATCGGAACGCAAATATTGACCATGATCAATGTATCTATACGATTATACAAAATTATGTGAATGCATAGTTACTCATATTGCCTGTAAAATATTACAGTTTTTGAAGTGAAACTTCTTTAGAATCGTAGTGATTTCAAACTCGATGAAACGAAAAAGTAAGTCCATAGTACAAGGCGCTCAGAGACGGGGAAGAGTTTTGATTTAAATTCAAGTTTTACTTCTGACATGTGTAGTTTGTACACACGCACTTTTTTTCTATATTGATATTATGATGAGGCAGAGTTTGATTGTTAAAAACTATATATTCGGCTTTTGTAGCGATAATAATAACTATTTAAATAAAATTTTATAAAAAATATTTTGTCTTGTAGATTCGACTTCGTTTGTATTTTATACGTATAGAAATACACGAAACGATTAACTTGACATGAAACTTGTGACAAGTTTTAATAACTTTATTTAAACAAGTGTTCGTTGCAAAATCATTAAATGTTTTGGAGGTTAGTGGCTTCATAGTTATGTAGATTCAACTTAATCAATGTTTAATCTATACTAATATTATAACGCTGAAGAGCTTGTTTGTTTGTTTGTTTGTTTGTTTGGTTGGTTGAACGCGCTAATCTCAGGAACTACTGGTATTAATTGAAAAATTCTTTTTTGTGTTGGATATACCGTTTATCGAGAAAAACTATAGGTTATATTACATCACGCTATGACAAATAGGAGCGGAACATCAAAGAAAAATGTTGCAAAAACGGGAAGGGCAGGTGTTAGTTCTGCGAAGTATCATACCGCGCAACTCAAAAAGAATTTGGTTTCCGGTCTTTAGAACGCGTGCGAAGCCGCAGGAAATAATAACAGTTAAAAACAGTAACAATGTAATAATAACAGTTAAAAACACTCGTTAAAAACATATTTGCACAGATTGCTTTGCTTAAACATTTTCATGGTTCATATGGATATATTTACATAGTTTACATAGTTGATTACATAGTTCAATGGTAAGAAAATAAATTCCATTAATAGTAATATTATGTTATACTCGTATAAACACATCACACGCAGAATAATTTCCTAAAATTATGTAATGTTTACTTTAATCTTACTTCACTTATACCTCACTTATATAGGAACTAGCGACTCACCCTGGCTCTCCCTTGATAAATTTTATCGGTTAGTGTAAAAATTCTAGAAATTAGATATTTTCCCGCATTTTGTAAGTCAATTGAATTATTGAATACCTTAAAAAACGTGACACCATCATATTTCATTTTTTACACATTAAAACGACAGAAACCGCGTGAATAACTAAATATTTATCAGTCTTTACTACTTCTTGCAACTAATGATGCCTTTCACACAAGTCACAAGGTCGTCCTGGATAGTTAATGAAGGGTACAGCGAGACAAGCTGAAAAAACATAATTTAGTGCACAAAAAGCATTGCAAAAGCTACCTAGAATGTTACTAATCATTTGAATATAGTGTTAAAAATATCGAATTATTTGTGTACCTGTATTCTTTTATTCGGTTTTCAAAAAAATAAAAATCTCATTTTAACAATAAATTTTCTTACTTTGACTTACTACTTAACAAACAAAGTAAATTACTGTTGGAAATTAATAAATTATCTTAGAATTCCTTTGAAGTGAAAATATTGTACATAATAAAAACAAGAGAAACATGCGCAAACAGAAAATTTAATACATAGCTGATGAGTTCTAAAGCGCCTCCGAGACGGTCGAATCTGATTCATACACGTAGATTTTACTTTGATTCAAATCATTTTGATTGTTTACACAAGTTTGACTGGTTTGTCATATATTCACGAGTTTGAAACTTGTTTCGTGAAATTTCATATTTTTTATGTGTGTTTGATATTCTTCCGACGCTTCCGTTTGGACAAATACGGCTTTAGTTTTCACCCTTAGTTTTGTATGAGGTTTGGCGTAGTGTTTGTGAGGCTAAGGTGTCTTAATTTATACCTTTATTTGGACTACATTTTTGATCTGAGCTTTTTAAGGACAATAATGTAGTGAACAGGACGAAATCGTCATTCTTCTTCGAGGGCATTTAACAATTATTTGTCTGCGTCATAAGTCAGATTACAACGGCACGCGTGACGTTTGAAGAACCGTCAACACGTGTCAAATTGTTTCATCAAACACGTAAGCTTCAAACAAACTGTTCGACCGTCTCGGGGGGCGCTTAACGCGAATATCGTGAAAAACCCTGTTGATGAATACCATGTCGTTCACAAAGTCCCTATCATAAAGGCATCGTAATAAAATGGGTCACAATTTCATGAACAATAGTGCTTTTAATTGGACTTTATTCGCGTATAATTTAATAAAGTAATGGATGTACAATTTTTTCCTTTCACTGAAGAGATGCATAGAAAAAATTGTGACTGATCGTTCAGACGTAAATAGTTTAAGGCAACATTTTATTAGAGATGTCATCTAATAGAGTTTTTAAATATATAACATTAATAAGAAAACATATAAAATATACATATACTAATAGAGTAATCTTTTTTGTTACAGGTGTGGTGATCTGCGTCGTCTAACTATATGAGTCGACGGTGAATCAGCGGCCGACGTAATCGGTACATTGTCTATATTATATACTTATTTGGTTTTTAAGGCTTCTTACGCACTTAAAAATTATCCTCAAGTTAAAACCGCTGATGTGTCACAACTCACAATCTTTTGAAGGCTGAAGCACCTTGTTTCTTAAGTACTAGCTCTTTAAATCTCAACAAAGACTCGACTTCGATTAAGAATAAATGTTACTTAATTTTATTTATATTAGAATTAATTTTAGTAAATTATTATTAAGTACATTAATTAGTTGTATGAAAATTGAAAATTTCTGGCCCTTTTAACATTGTTTATTAGCTGAAACTCTAACCTTACCGTTTTGCTGTTAAATTAAGAACGTAGGCGAATGCGTGAACCTTCTTCCTTTTTTAACCGACTTCAAAAAAGGAGGAGGTTATATGTTCCGTTGTATGTATTTTTTTTTATGTATGTTCACCGATTACTCCGCCGTCTGTGGGCCGATTTCAAAAATTTTTCTTTTGATTGGTAGGGTATAGTTCCGAGGTGGTCCCATTGTCACCAAGTCAGGATCTGATGATGGGATCCCAGGGAAATCGAAGGCAACTCTCAAAATTTACAGGCACCTATTATGTTTTTGATATATTTTCTAAACCCGATAAAGCTTTTACGTATGAAAATCATCATCTCATGTGGATGAGCTGATGATGGAAGGTAAAACTCCTCAACAGTTGTTTTTTATGTGTTTTCACCGATTTCTCCGTGAATTGTGGGCCGATTTTAAAAATTTCTTTTTTGTTCGGTAGGGTATACATTCAAGATGTTGTCATTGTCACCAAGTCAGCATCTGATGATGGCATCCTAGAGAAATCGAGGGCAACCCTTAAATTTTATCGGCACTGATTACCTTTTTCATATATTTTCTAAAGCTGTTCAAGAATTTGTGATGATGTAAGGTATATATCCTCAACGGTTAGGAGTTGAAAGAAAATTCTTTTAATATTATACGTACTTATGAACTGATAGTCGTATTCCTTCAGGATATTAGGTGGATTGATAATAGACGGTAAATCTTATTAACGTCTACGAGTTACGTGGAAAAATAGACGTGGACAAATCTCGATTGACTATTGTCGTTCATTTCAAAACTTCGCTGACCTATTGGAGCAGTAGTTTAGTTAGCCTTCCAATATTTTATTTAAACATAATAATTTCCACAAAAAAATATAAAATAAATTATTTTTTAACAAAAATGAAAACCGACTTCAAAACGCTACAAATCGAAACTAAAAAGAAAAAAAATAATTTTAATTACTTAGTTATTGTTGGAGTCGGTGCCAGCCAAAGCAAAATAATCTTAATACAATTTAATTAATGTATCAATTTGTAAATATAATCAAAATATCCGTTCGAAAGTTCATTGCAAAGGCAGGATAAAACTGTCCTTCTTGGCTGGCACCGACTCCAACAATAACTAAGTAATTAAAATTATTTTTTTTTTTTTTTAGTTTCGATTTGTAGCGTTTTGAAGTCGGTTTTCATTTTTGTTAAAAAATAATTTATGGAACCTATATAAAAGTAGCATAGTACTTACTTATTATGGATGTTTGTTTAATTATTATTGTTAATGTTAATTGCACATGATGTCTCGTATTGTATTGTGTGTAAGTATGAATATCTCTATAGTAAACTTAGCTCAAGTATTCCTGCTATTTAGTTAGTCCCTGTAGACATCACGTTTTGGTTTCCCAGAGACTGTTAAGACCCACATTAATTATAAACGTTGCGCTGAATCCGAACTATCTCAGGCTAAGCGCAAAATATAAAGCGACAGAACATAACTTCTTAGTAGAACTTTATTGCAAATTGCTATAATTAGTAATTACATTTTAGAAACTTTGATTTACATAGTATCACGTTTTAACCTTTAATATAGTTCGACATTCCATTTAGGATTCTGGAATTTTGATTCTGCAAAAGTTATTGGTATTAAATTTTTCGCTATTTTATATTTTTTATAATTAGATAATATTTAATTTAAGACATTATTAATCAAGTGGTAACGTCCTAAGTTGGAAAATTAAAAAAGTAAAGCAGGTTCAAATTCGAGTAGACTTTTGATATTTTCATGTGAATTTTCAACATAATTAAAGAGTATGATAACATTAGCATGTCTTGAATCTACAAAATTTTAGTTTTTTAGATTGCACACTAAAACCTTCTCGAGAACCACTCTATCCATTAGTGAAAACAGCATGAAAATCGGTGCAGTAGTTTTTGAGTTAGTTTGAGCGAACAGACAGACAGACCGTCGCGGCAAAGGACTTTGTTTTATAATATGTAGTGATTAATACCTATGGAAAGAATTAACTCCATAATACAGCTTGAGCTGTATAGTAATTTGTGCCTTAGACCATACCTATTCATAATATAATATGGGTCTCCTCGATTGATAAAGCCCTTTGAAAGCTTACTTTGATTCGTCAATGTACGAGTATGAAGTGAGTTCTATTGATAATTGATATAGAAGTCGTAGACAGACATTTATTTTTATTATTAGTATTATTATTTATACTTCTTCTGCTTCATTGATGTTCGTATTACTGAATATTTATATATCTTAATCGCATCCAACCTTGAGTATTATATTATGCACATAGCGTTGTTACAGTTTAAAAAAGTCTTTTTAGACCTGTAATATATTGTTTTCATATAACTTTATTATTTTCTTAGTAACCACCGGCGTACGCCAATAAAACATGATTTTTTCAGACATCTACAACAATCATCTTCATATTTCAGCGAATTAACACAAGACCTTGATGAATTTTACACCTAACCTATACCTACCTTCCTTTTTAATCACTCCATCTAAGTACCTATTTGTCAAAACCGCATGAAAATTCGTTCGGTAGTTTTTGAGATTATTGCGAACAGACAAACAGTGTGGGAATTATTTTGTAATATGTAGTAACAATATTCCGTAATTGTAAGTATAAGTTACAATGCATTATAAGAAATATTATTTATATTCTCCAAAAATTCCTAAAATTTATGTAAAGTCGATAAATTATTAAATATAGTAAATTAATTTAATAGAGTATTATAAATAAAACATAATTATTATGTCTTACCTGATAATGTCAAGACAAGGCCTCCTGAAGCCAAACAATGGCCTATTGTCTAATTGCCTCCCTCTTTTAATAGACTCCATATAGCTACATAGTCTTCCTCTCGTTTTGTGTTTTACCATTCACCATAGCTTTGCTCAGGCTCGTATTAAAAAAAATATAAACCAAATATTTCCTCGGAAGTAAAATATTTCTAGTGCGATCGAAGCAGCTGGTTCCGCTAGTAATAAATACAGGTTATGTTACTCAGTGATAATGTGGGTTTCTAATGGCAAAAGAATATTTAAATCGGTCCAGTAGTTTTTGAGTTTATTCGTTATATACAAAAATACAAATCTTTCCCCTTTATTAGTATCAGATATGAGATATACTATTTCAGACTAGAATGTATCTCTGTGCAAATTTCATCCAGATCCATTCGGCTGTTCTGGCGTGACTGAGTAACAAACATCTAATCATCTGAACTTTCACTGTTATCATAAAAGAAGTAAAATATAATATCCCGGAATATATTGAAAGAACATACGGATGTTTCGAGTGTAACGTAAAATTGCCGATAAAACATTGTTTATGGCATCTGCTATAAATTTCTTTTGTACTATTAAAAATCTTTGAGTTTGCTTTTTTTTCCTTATTGTATTTTAATTAAATAAAACTTATTGGGATTAAAAAAATATTATTAAATAATATAATATAATACACACAGTACCTATGCCTAGTTTATTCCGCAGCTGTACTCGTGTATTTTGTTTTAATTTTTAATATTTAAGCAATTTCTAGAGATAAGCTCGTTCAAAGAAATTAATTTAAAAACAAAAGAAATCAACATCTTGATGTTTATAATTATTGTATCAGACTAATGCCAAGATATTATGTAAATAAAGCATTTAAGGCGCCTACCTCGCCCGATGACCTTGAGGATTTGATATCTGTACTAGTATTTGTTATTTTAACGCCATCTACCGACCGACGACCATACTACAACGAAACGAAGTGAAGATAAAGCAAGAACACAGATGTGTCGCGTTGTCATCGTTTCTTGCCTATTTGATTCGATCTCTGAGAAATCTCATTTTGTTCCTTTCCTCTAGTTTTTGTAGTCTTGTATGAGTATAGTGCCTACATCATAATCTATATTATTTATATTAAACTACACAATGCACTATGCCTGCTGACATAGCTTTCATTTTACTAAATGTTTTATGGTGAAGGTCTGCTGATGACCAGGTAGGTAAGTAGGTAAACGGTTCTCAGTAACGGAAATAGTTAGGTTGACCTAGTTTTCAACATTTACAAATGGCTTACCTTCTTTAAACGCACCTATTCTTTATTTGTAATATCATTAGGATGTAGGTATTGGTATATTTTTATGTGAGCAATAAACAATAACTGTCTATAAAGTGTGAACAAAATATTAAAAAAAATGCCTTAGTTATTCTTATATTTAGGCATTAGGCATATTTAGGCATATTATATTCTGGCTTACTCTATGATAGGTTCAAAAAACAAAACGAAATGACAAACCATTTTACATATACTTACAAACTTAAATTCTGTTTTTGTTTTACGAAATGTTTATATTTGTATTATTTAATATATGGTTTAATTCAAAAATCATTCAAAACGAGAAGTTTTAGGTATTAATTGGAAAAAATAACGCGCGTGTAGTCCACTCGTCACAAGAGTCATCGAGACACTGCTGTATCGCATCCCGAGTACGCGCCACAGGCCGTAGCGGGGGTGCGTCAGTGGGGTACTGGTTAAGTTTCGGGTTTTTATTTATTATTTAAGAATATCAGAATAAAAAAATAAAAAAAAACAATAGAAATTGTGAAATACGTCATTACATATTTTTTGGTACGAAATTCACGCCAAACTAATTAGCCGTTACAGAGAAAAAGTACAGTTTACGTTGAAAAAGGCCCTATTTAATATATTTTTTTTCCAAATTTGGAAGAGTGTATTTAAATTTAAAACAATAGCATGTATTTGTGATAACCTTAAGTAAATCATATATTTTTTATATGGTAATCGTACGAGAGGATTCATCTACAATCTTCTTTAAACTTATAGTGTTTTTGGAATTTGAGCGAGGTAATCCCCTTAATGCATAAACTTCACCGGTGTTAAATTTATTCTTTATCAAAAATTTACATAAATTGTTATGAAACAACTTAGTTTTATTTATATGCCTTCAGTAAAATAATATAATCGATCAGTGAAAGCGATATGGAAATGTTATCGTGATATAAAAAAGTATACTTTCCCTCTTAACAAAACGTTTAGAAAACAGTAAGGTTTAGTACAAACGATACGGAACGACTGAACAATGAAATCAGGGTTGCCTAAAACCAGTGTTTCTTCTTCTTCACCTTCCACATAGGTACTAAAATTGCTGCTTATAATTTATTTAAATGAAAACTAGTAATAGTGATGTACTAAGTATTAGATAAGATGGCATTAAGTTCAGAAAGTTGTGACATCAAGACCTGTATAGCGCGAAACATTTCTAAAATGATTATTTAAATGTGAACGTAATAATCTATCTTTATTGCAGTGGTTATTGTAGAATCTATTGTAGTAAATAGATTTTCATTTCAATACAATTCATTGATTGTGATCTATAAAGACTCTCCCATCTGACAACCCTATTCAAAGTGTAATGCTCTTCATGTGGATCGAAGCGAATCACGCGCACCCAAAAACTTAATGGTTTTTTAGTCTTACATTACCTATATGGTATTGTAACACCTAAGACAATTGGAAAACGCTTGTTATCCCATGATCTTTACCATACGTGGTAATTAATACCCATCTGCCATGAATACGAAGAAAGTAATTTATCTCATTCCGTATTAGTTTTGGTTGTTTCCAAGCTTTGTTGTTATGGTTCCGTATCAGTTGTGGTTGTTTCAAGTTAATGTTACTGCGTGACTTGTGCTTTTATATAGGCGTCATTAAAAATCATAATTTATGTAAAGTATTAGTAATAAGTGTAGTGTAATAATGCTTACATGTAGTTATATGTGTATAATTAAGTCTAATTGCTGTATGCCCCTTGTAATGTATGAATCTGTCTGTTTGTTACTTTTCAATATATTTTGATTGTTTGGAATAAATATCGACTTGACTTAGGCTTCCTACAATATACGAGCGAAGCCACAGGCAATTAATATAACCGATTTGCTAGCGTGAAACATTTATGCAGAGAATTATTACGGATTGTTTAACTCTGAAGTGTAATCCACGGAGGCCATGAAGCGCTGGAAATCGTAATTTTCCGCAGTTTACTCCCAAATTAACGTCGATGGAGCTCGAATTCACGAGCAACTGGTGTTGGCAAATGAGTGTTTAACGTCTCAAGGCATTAAGGACGTTGGCCTGATGTACGGCGTACGTTGCCTTCCTTCTTGCCTTGTTGCCTCGCGTCTGTGTTTGCGACAAAATATTTGCTTTCTGCGAGTTAATCAAGAAACATATATGAAAACTAAATGTGTGCCTCTAAATTAAATCATGGTAGGTAAATTTAAACAAGTTACATATGTATTTAAGTGCGCCATTTTGATTTTCAAAGTGAAATACAGTGCAATAGTTACAAATTCTTTTAATGTTTAACATCTAACGATATGAGTCGCTTGAACGAAAACATTCTAAGCGTTTCAGGTGACATAGTTTATGGTTTTGAGTGTAACTGTTGACTATTCTTAAACGTGTGCCAGTTGCTACTAGAACTCACTAACAATAATATCCGCTTATAAGAAAAATGCAATATAGAAGACTTTATTTCACGACTACGGTGAAGTTTAATTACAATTTACGTTTTCAGGACTAAGCTAAGGTACGTTCTTTATTACACAAGGCAGGTTTTAAGAAAATTAACAGAGACATGTTAAATTGCTACAGTATGTTCGTCTCTACACTCAGCTTAAAATGTTTCTAAAGTAGACTTGAAGATATATTACCTGTCTTAATGAAATTCCCCTGAACTTCCCAAAAATTTTATTGTTTTGGCTGAAAACTCATGAACCTTAAATATATATTAAAACTGATTATATTTCAGAGCCAGTGATAATACGATAAATGTGCCGAATTGCTTTAGGAAAGATAATTAAGCAGTAGTGTGTTATTTGTATTTTCTTCTCTTGGCAAATAATTATCGGACTAAAGATATTATTGGTTGATTACGTAATTCACTCGAAATCTCTAGATGCCTTTATCTGTAATGGATATTAGGGATTTAAGCGTTGGGAACTCTTTGAACTCTTTTCGTTTTTTATGTACAACTAAAAAAAAATCAAGTTTATTATAAGTTTTGGTACAATTAATCTTTTTCTAAATTATACATCAGTATAAGTATAAAGATTTAAGTAGGCAGGCAGAGGGAGTCCAAGAAATCTTATGTGTACAATAATGGGGACTAAGGGTCCAAAATTGTCCTTACGTAATTAATGACCTTACTTGGTAATAATAAAATATATTTGTTATTGTAAATGGTGTTGAAGCACGCAATTATTATTTTTAAACGTAAATCTTATAAATTGGAACGTAATTTAACTTTCCCCAAAGTTTAATATGTTCCTACCTATTTAACGTTACTAATTTTTGTGAAGTAGGTACTGTAGGTATATGTAAGTATTTTGCCCGTGGGAAAAGTGTTTTAATTTAAATGACTGTTGCTCGGTGTTGGTGTTGTAACTTTTGAAATAAGTCTCTTAGATTTAACGAGTAAAACTTTTACTGATTTCATTCAATTCATTAGTCAGAATATCACACAAACCTTACAAAAGTGAAATATTTTCCAATAGGTGGAAGTGAAAGAATTTCTTTTGCCTTTTACGATTTATATTTAAATTAAAAAAATATATAAGAAAAGAGCTATAAATACATACGTACGTCTAACGCAGTCTAAGTTTATGTTCATTTTTAACATTAATAAAACTAAATAATTACAAGCATGTTTTTAATCGTCAAGTTTGTTCGAAACTCAACTATAAAGGCCTCTCAGTTTTTACCCATTCACACGTTAACGAGAGAAGTTCAGTGAAGCTTTACTGTAGAAATAATTAACAAATCCTTTGTTACCTAAAAGCTTATACTTCGTACACAGACGAAACTGCAAAATAGTTTGCAACAAAAGAAAAAATGCAGATTGCCGACATCTTTGTTAAATGTACAGTGATTTTAATTGGCTTTTTTAAATAAAAAATAAGAACTACAATTCTTCAATTGAAAATGTAGCGTACAAAAAATAATAATTATTAAAAATTCTCAATTATTACATATTGTGAATAAGTAGGGTGAAAATAAACTTGCACAAATACATGTTGTATCTACCTATTTATTGCTCTGTTCACATCAAACAGCAATATTATTATATAATCTGTGCAAATATAAAATCTGTATAGTATATAGATTTGTAGGTGAATATATTTTTATTTTGTGCTATTTCAAATGTTAATCGTATTAATCGCTTAGTAATTACACCACACAAGGCCGGGTTCATTAAAGAAGGAGATTCGATTAGTAAATTAGTACCGCGTTGAGACTTGCTAATAATGAGCCGTGTTACACTAATCATGTAGGTACAGTTAATATAGTTTGAACTAGTGACTCACCCTCGCTCCGCTCGGGTTAGCGCCTACGAACGTTAGTTTATATTTCTCAGGGATGATATACTATTTAACCGCAATAAAAAGTATTCAATATGTCGATTGATGTTATCATCATGACATCCACATCAGTCCAGTGCCTCTGTATAATACTTATAACTATTTCAATAAGATTTTTCAAAAAATATTTTATTTTTTCAATTTTTTTTTATTAAAATTAATGTACAGATTTGACTCAGAAATTTATTATACATATGTGTATAGGTTCAATTAAATAATATTATAATCACGTATGTGTATACTTCATCTACACATATTATTTGATATAATAAGCATAAAAAACTTTTAAATATTAATAGTCACGCGACTCTTATAAATTGAAATAAACTTTTTTTAAACAATATATGAAAACAATTTGCTGCTCTGTTTTTCATAGATTAATAACAATTAGCAAACCAAAAGACTCGCGATCTGAGACTTAAATATTATTACTAATGTAATAGAAGAAAAAACTACTACGTACTACTAATAATTAATTGTAGATACTACAAAGAACTAAAAATGATCCAGCTCTTTGTAAGTTATGTATGCTAGGAATTTAAATGTGTCAAAATTGATTGATCATGGTCACTGACATTATTTTTTTTATTTCCAGGTCGAAAGAACGAGCAGTTGTAATCACGCTGCCATCATGACGTTACACTGGTGGATGCATTGGTTCTGGGTGACGATGCTCTTCGTCATTATAGGTAATAGTCAATTACTAATAGATAAACTGTTTTATTTATTTTTGGGAAGTAATTACGTGCTGACGTTAAATATGGATAGTGGATACATATAATCACATACATAAAATCCCGCTGTCTGTCTGTCCCTATGTATGCTTAGATCTTTAAAACTAAGCAAAGGATTTTGATGCGGTTTTTTAATAGATAGTGGATAAATTATTTATCATACTAGGTTTTCAATCGTTATGGCAGTTTAAAATCAACTTTGAAATAAGCTTTAGAATTAAAAAAAATCATTTGAATTTAGAAACTAAAAGCTAATATGAGCTGATCGTCACGTTAACGTAAATATTGGCAACACGCGTAGTTTTGTTAATATTTATTAAATTATTCATTGTATGTCCATAAGTAATTCAAAATTTTAAACGTTTTTCTTTTTGTTTAAATAATCACAACACATCAATTATATTTCTCCAAACAATCTAGACTGACAAGCGCATCCGGCGTTTGCTAACTAGTTATTACCGCGGTCGAGTCGGCGCACAAAATTGTTTCAACATATTGTACTGTGAAGCAATTAGTCGTGATGGATCTTCAAGCCAGCCTCATTATCTGCGCCAAAGCCTTGTCGTCGCTACACAAAAGAAATAGTGTCTTTGTATTAAAATTGAGGCGAACCATCTCTGCCAAGAGCTGTAACTACTCTGTTATACTGGCTTCTTGCTGGAAAAAATTTGAAACAGTATTGTATTTTATTTCTGTATGAATTTATTAGGGATAGTTTTTTTGCAATCACACAAAGTATTAGTATCAAAACAAAATTAACTCGTAGGTACATAATACCACCTTTAATTAAAAACCTTATTTTTTTTTAAATTATGAATAAATATGTTGCGACATTAACCCACAGCACCATCTACTTCATGGTAAACTGTTATGGAATATAGTAGATATGAACCCATGACTTGAGAACAACTTTACAACTCAATGCCCCCAGCGGCACTCGAATTGGCGACCGTTGTTCAAAATCTTTAACCAATAAATCTACAAAAGAACATATACAATATTATTCTTATCTAAATTTTAATTACGGAAAATATATTTATATTAATAATTATTATATGAGGATAAATGTTGATGTCTGTGTCACATAAAATTGCGTAAGTACTAATTAATCACTTAATTTATACAGTAAAAGTTATAATGCCTGCATATCCTTAGTTTTTTCATATCTACATTTTGTGTGCAGTAATTATATTATATGTTTTGATAAATCAACAGTGTAATTAACACGCTTTCGTATACAGTTTAAATGTTCTGTGTACTTTCTCCTTATATATACACAATATACTGGTAATTGTTACCATTTCATCAGTCACTGAAATAAACACTACTGTGAAAATTACGTTTTAACTCGCAATTTGACACGTAACCAGTCTCTTTGAAGCCAGTCTAATAGAAAAGTAAAGAGAACATAGAATTGTTTTTTATAATTATTAATTAAAAATATTATTTAAGTAATAAAATACATAAATATTATTTAAGTAACTTTTTTAGCGATAGCACATGTAGAATATATCCATTTATTTATGCTTGTATCGCTTCTCGGGTCTACCGTCTTAAACACATCCATATCAGGATCTCCTAGTATGTCTCTTTACCTACCTAGGTTTACCTGAGATACCTAGGTCAAAAAATTACTATAATTCAAATACGAAATAAAGTTAACAGTTTTAAAGATTATGAATAATTATCTCCTTTCAAAATAGAATGAAATAATCTACAGTACCGTTTATTCTTCCACTTTTCTTAGAATTTTACTAAGAAGCAACAATTTTCTTATAGTATGTTTATTTTCTTATTTCAATATACTTTCTGCTTTATGGCTGCAGTTCAAAATGAATAGACTACATAATATATGATCCGTTTGCGTCAGTTGTTATTCTTATTTCTTTTAGTCAGCACTGATCGCTTATAAAGTGTTTTATTACATGGGTGATAAATGAAAGATGATGACATGTTTGGGTGTACCGAATAATATGGAATAGCAGTAAGATAATATCTTCACTACATAATATAAAACAAAGTCGCTTTCTCTGTCCCTATATCCCTATGTATGCTCAAAACTTTTAAACTACGCAACGGATTTTGATGCGGTTTTTTTTAATAAATAGAGTGATTCAAGAGGGAGGTTTATATGCATAACTAGCGGATCCCGCGGCTTTGCCTGTGCTAAATCTAGGGAAGAGCCCGAGCGAAGCGAGTGTGAGTCGCTAGTGTATTATATTATAATAACAATATTAGTATCACATTTGTATTAAGGATAAATGTACAAGGTCATTTCCTACGCGGAGCTCACTAGCGGGATCGACAAGCGAAACGATCTGAGCATACCACAAAAGTATATTATATACGCAAAAGCAATTTTATAGTTTGTGCTAATTAAGTTAATTAATAAATAAATACGTTAGTACGTTAACACATAGCACAACTTGGTCCATGGTAAGGTTCATGAGCCTTGTGTTGTGAATACGATTAAGAGATAGTTAACACACTACACGTTATTTGTAACTTTACAGATGCAAATTGATTGATTGATTAAAAGTCGATCAGAATCTTTACTGAAATATTACCTAAAAATTATATTGTTTATTCATAACACGAGCCAATAGCTACAAAATAGAATCGAAATTTATAAAAATATCGAAGAAGAGACGATCGATATTGACAACAAGAGGAGGAAAAGCAAAACTAAACCTTTTATTTAATATAGTTAAAATATTCACTTTATATTAAATACAATATCTATTTAATAAGATTATATATTAGATACTTACTTGAAACCCTTACTCTTTTATTCTTTAGCTGCCTTGAGTTGCATTATTGGAATATTAGTAAGGATCCCTAATTTAAAAAAAATATAATATAGCCTGTGTCATTCGGAGAGTGTAGCTTCCCAACAGTGAAAGAATTTTTGAAATCGGCTTAGTAGTTTCGGAGCCTATTCAATGCAAACAAACTAACAAATATTTCCTCTTTGTAATATAAGTATTAAGTATAGATTTAATAAAACTATCACTAACTAACTACTTTCTCTAGAAGCAACATATTATTTTGTAACAAAATCTTATAGAACGAAAAAGGATAACATAAATAGATAAATATTGTAATGTAATATTGTTACCAAATATTTTTGAAAAGAGCAACTGTTGAATTTCTCGCCGGTTCTTCTCAGCAGAACATCTTTACGAGCCGGTAGTAGCTCTCACAGACTTACAGATTGACATTTAATTTTAATAATGTAGAAATGACGATTTTCAAGAGCTTGTAAATATCTATTTGAATAAAGAATAGTTTTATTTTATTGTAACTAAGCGCAATAGTTTCTTGAAAATACCCTTCACCACTACTATAAAATATTTTACCTGAACAGAGTATAAAACAATGCATGGAGATTGGAGATTTAAGGTATCAAGCTAAGCTTAAGGGCTAGCGTTTATGTACGTATTATGTAGTTTGATATTTAAATCAAAGGTCGGATAGACAAAACGTGATCATAGTTACGGTACCGGTAACATACAAGTTTTATTGAACATCTTGCATTGCCATCGCTTTTTGCACTAAATGTTATCATTACGTGTGTTACTTTCTTTAATTTTTTATTAACGACACGTTTGGATCAGTTTGTGCTTTGTAGTGGCCCTTGCTGACAGCGGTTGTAGTTCAATTTCGCTAGGAACAGTAATTTCTGTGATGAGCTCGGATGTTTGTAATACATACGTATGTATTCAAATTATATATGTATAGTGTATTTATATGGTGTCTATAACACAACCCCACAAGCTCACCTACCATGGAATAAGATTGTACGGTGTTTCATGTTAATTTATGTATTTTATCATAATTTAATTCTTGTGTATTTCCAACTGCCCTTCTATTACAATAGTACATATTTTTTTCACGAGTACTTTTTAAAGTCGATTAAAATAAATCCAATCGTCAGTGGTTAATATCATTAGCCTTGACTAAATTGTGATTTGTGCGAGATGCAAAATAAACCTATCTACGAAAGGCTTCCGGCAAAGGACTTAACTTAACATAAGCAGATTACATTCGCGAAGTGAATGTGAGCAAAGGGTAAACGTGATTTCAATAGTTGTTTTAAATACGTAGGTACGTACGTTCTTAGTATTATATATTATCACTAGTGCTTTCCCGTGACTCCAATCGTATAATTTATAATATAATGTCCTCCCGACCGATTTCCGCCGCAGCGGCTGATTCTCTGAGACTTTTTACCTGCGCAGGAGTTATTATACGTGTTGTGCATACTCAAGTACACTCTCTATTCCTGTCACTCTCATTTTCCCGGCAGGACAACTACTTGACAGGATCAGTGAATGATAAGCAAAGGACTGACTGTAGTCTGTACGTGCTTTACGAAGTACGGATATAAAATACCGCCAACTTCCCAACTCCGTGCTGTTACTGAATAAAGTTTGCCTGATCAGAGACACGAACTCAGGGCCTCGAGTGTGCAGCCGTACACGCTAGGTACTAAACCACCGACGCGTATTATATACACGTCTATAAAAAGTAGCTTATGCGTTGAAACGCGATCCAGAAATATGAATCGTTTTTTTTTCTAAATCCATCCTGTTTTTATGACGTCAGGGTCGACAATCGCGCTCACTCGTTGAAAAACTTCTATTAGTAACTTTTAGTACTAGATGCATTTAACCCGCCTGTTTCGCCTGTAGTTATGCTCTTTTCACTTACGAGTATCTAAAAAAAAATTTTCGTCCTTGCTTGAAATAGATTTTTCTAAACGTAAAATAAAAACGTATAAGCTTATTTTAATAGAATAGATGAAATCTTTGTAAATCATGTTTTTTTTTTTCAATTTTTACAATTCGTGTAGCGGACTTATGTTACGATTTAATTTATATGAAATTATGAACCTCTGTGAACGATATCATATCGTAATACTCGTATTCTGATTTCTGAAATCTACAATTCAGTATGAATCTACAAGTCTTTCAAATCTACAATTTAACTTGTTACAAGTATTGAACTAAATTTATTACAAATATCTTGAATTTTTTTTAGAAATATACATTACAAAAGGAATATTTCATTATTAAGTTTTGAAAATTGAAGGACGTCTCAATATTGAATAGGTACCTTTTATCAGCAACCAACAGATTCTTTGAGTAACCCTTGTCAAAGGATTGTGAACTTCGACATTTATTAAATTTAATATGACTTTGACGAATAATTTTAATACCTTCTGGCTATTTTATTGCATTTGGAAACCTTATATTAATTGTTTCAAAGTATAAAAAGTGAAAAAGACATTAATCTTGGTTTAAACTGGCGCGTCCTTAATACAAAAACGTCTTAGTATGTTAGTCACTAGGCTCTCGACTCTCCATATAGACAATAGACATCCCCCAAAGCCACATCAATCCGAATTACCTCTCGTGTACGTCTTTTCCCGTCGGAACGGAACATTTTCCAAGATAATAAAGAGTAGCTTAGTGACATTTACTATAATGGTAGATAGTAACTTATTCGAGCCTAAATATCTCAAGGAAAAATTTACCTACTTACAACAAATTACAAATTTAATAAAAATAGATAATAATACGTAGAATATACTTAAAATACTATATAGAATTATATCTGTAATGCGGTCATAAGAGTTTTGTAACGACAATGTTTAAAATTGTATATAAAATTTGTATTCATGAGAAGAAATCCCAAGACGCTCGGTTGATTTCTTCCTTGTCAGAATATTACATTCAATTTCTCCACACTACGAGTATGAAATATTAATAATACAATCGAGAGTGTTACCATCCTTTACCGGTATATTTGACTTATAAACAACTACACTCGCGATACTCGAGGGACGAGGGCATTGGTCATCTTCAGACTAAAAAAAATATCCCGCCAAAAGAGACGTCGAAGCTAATTATTAACGTTTACATTTTTTGCGGGCTGCCTCAATATATCTTTAGAATAGGGCAATTTTTCGTTGATTTATTTTAATAGTTCAAATCACTAAATTGGTACAAATTTTGCACAACAGTTGATCAATATCTAAGTCTCTTGGTGTAAAATTTATACAGACATTTGAATCAGAAGTGATAGGCAGCTAGATTTACCAAATTTGCCTTAAGGTTCTATTAAAAGTCTACTTTTTACCATGCGGTAAAATTAAAATTATACAAAAAGAAAGAAAGTGTACAAAACTTTGACTAACTTGGATTACAATACAATACTTTATACTCTAGATACGAAATCATTATAACTTCTAATACTATTAAATAACCCATTTTCAAGATCTTATTGCAAAAAATAATCTTAATTACGTAGTCATATAGTTCTATTAGACAATGAGGTCTCTAATTGTATTGAAAACTATTAAATAGTTACACAGTAATGTAAATACACTAACTTCTCGGTGCGGTTTGCTTAGGACCAACTTAATTATTTGCACACAAACTAATTGTTCAACCTTGGGCGTGGCTTATACAAATATTTGTAGTAAGGGTCGCAGTATTTACGTACTGTTAAAATATCCTTCCAAAGCTTCACGTACATAAGAATATAATTTATGGATAAAATATTGTCCAAAAATGGTAATAGCTATTGAAATTCGGGTGAAGATCCTATCGATAAATGTGTGAGTAAACAAGAAATTCATCATCCGAAGACGGAGTTTGAGATGATTATTTTAATTGGCACTACCATCCCTTGTTCTAGTTTGGCGTCAAGTTATTATTGATTGGTTATAGTTAACGTTATATCGTATAGTACTCACATACTTCCATTTTACTTTTTGTAGACGCTTTTCTTATTTTTACTTCGCCCATACATTATATGTGTCCCGATACGTGCTTTTTTCGATACGATGTTGTTAGTAATGTAAGATGAAGAATAGACTTATTCAATATGGCATTGTGTATAGCGAGGTCGCTTATACCTTTTCGTAGAATGTCTGTTCAACTGCTTGAAGTTATATTATTTACTTCATATGAAATTCAGTTTTCTTGCAGTATAACAGTTTAATCCTAGATCGAATAGCATTTTAGTAGAAAAACCTTTTAGATTGTAATAAATTTAACCCATATTTACTGTAATCTGTTTCTCAATACCAATTTGTATTCCAGTAATTTATCGCGTAGCCTTTCCTTTTTGCAATAAACGAGGCTGTTCGAAGGCTGTGGAAAAAACAACCGCTATAACCCACTTTAACGACAGATAACGACAATAACGTGTATATCCGTTTGTTTCTCAATGACAACTATCTACTGAAACTTTAAATGCGACGACTGGTAATCAGGAACTTCCTGTAACAAATGAATATTAGAAAATTAGTATGTACATTGTGCATAACATAAATTATTGACGACACGTTTGGCTCAGTAGGTATGTAATGACCTTACTTGCTGTGCCATCACTCGGGTTCGAATCCCGTTGGGCGCATTCATTCATGAGCACGAATGTTTGTGTATTTTAATAAATAATTTATAATATTTATTTATTAAAATTATGTATGTATTCCATTCATCTGGTATTTATTGCACTAGGCTACGAACTTTACCATTGAACTAGAGGTGCTGTTTGTTAATGCTCTAACATATATATTGGTTTGTTTATTATGTAGCAATATATTTTCCTTTACCGTGAATTGGTTATTTTTAACCGACTAGGAGGATATTATGTTGCGGTTTCAGTCAGAAATAGGTACCAAATTCATAATTATGTAATAACCATTTAATTTGTGTGTTTTATACACTGTAGTAGTAGTGTACAATTTTCGAGAAATGTTACAAGATTTTTGTTAGATGTGAACTGATTAGGTTACGAGTATGTGTCAAGGATGGCATGTCTATAAATTACACTATACCTACGGGAAGTATAATCAGTTCTAGTGATTTTTGAATCATGTTTTAGTTGTCTTCAATTAGCCAGCTATATTAAATAATCCTACAATAAAACTTGCATATGACCTCACTAGTTACTCTAAGAGAATAAAAAAAGAACAGTAATATATCTCTGCCTTTCATCCATATCCGTTCAGCCGTTCTGACGTGTTTCCACCCAAACATCTAAACTTTCACATTTTCAATATAAGTAAGATAAGATATCATTTCAATAACAACCATTTCGAAAAAAATTGTCTATAATAATACTATTTAAATGCTTACCTATATCATACTCTAGCCTTTCCCGCGGCTTCGCGCGCGTTCAAAAGGCTGGAAACCAAATGGGGGTATTTGCAACATTTTTCATTGATGCTCCGCTCCTATTGGTTGCGTGATGTAATATAGCCTGTAGCCTTCCTCGATAAATGGACTATCCAACACAAAAAGAATTTTTCAATTCAGACCGGTCGTTCCTGAGATTAGCGCGTTCAACCAAACAAACAAACAAACTCTTCAGCTTTATGATATTAAGTATAGAGTAGTATTATATATTATAGAGTAGTAGTATAGTAAATTCGTGTAGCTTAATATAAATTAACTGCTGTTTATTTCATTTAAATACATATTGAGTAAAACTCGCAGTATATGCTAAAAAAAGGCATTATTCAGACTTTCCTTTGTATAAATAGATAAAGTAATTTAAATTTGCATATTTTTGTTCTTCTTTAGCCCTGTTAGGCTTTTAAGTAGAGGGCTGGGTCATCCGCTGAATAAATTAAAGACCCTCTTGTTATTTGTTATTTTTAAAAGCATATTATTTGAAATGAGAAAATACAAGAGCCCAACAGTCGAATATTTATTAGCTTCACATGTTATTTTTCGTACTTTTATATATTTTGACTCTTATGTTTATTTTGTTAATATTTCATTCTAGAAATATGGCGCTGTGTGTAATAATGTACCAACCATATTTATTTTATTTATTTCTTTATTCTAGAAATATTCAATTATTATACTTTTAACTATAATTATATTAATTTTCTTGCTACTGTTTTTTTATTATGTTATAATGATATTTTATATAAAATTGTATGATACGGCTGTTAAATTCTTCATTTTAATTTTTTCAGAGAGCTCCGGAAGAAACCACGCCGCGCCCCAGCCAGAGGAAGTGCAGCATGCTCCCACAGGCCTGAAAGTTGACCAGCAGTTCGCCGAAAGACAAGCGAGAGCCATGTATTTTACCAAAACTCCACTCGTTACTACAAGACCTCTCCCCGCTAACGTAACATTACACGTAGACATTGAACCACCTAAAATAGTAAATATAACTGAAAATAACTCGACATTTGGAAATTCAACAATACATCCTATACAATGGACGCCAGTTAACCCCACAGATGTCTCAATAATAGCACTACCAGAAACTAACACAACTGACTATATTAATGTGACAGAAACTCAAAACTCAACGTTTACCAAAAAACGTAATTTGACAAGACCCGAGTTCATCAAAGAGGATCTCAGCTTAGAAGGCGTTTCAGAGAGTCGTATTGTAACTGAGAAACCACTGTCCTTAGAGACGACGTTTCTACAAACAAGAATTCCACCAAATGTGGAATCTTCCAGAAGGATAATAGATAGCGGTGGGATGGACACGGGGGTGATAGCTGGTATTTCCTTCGCGGCACTCGTCCTCGCGGCTCTAGTCGGAAGCACGGCGTTTGTTTTATACCGCAGGAGGTATTTGAACAAGCCACAAACTTTAAATGACAAATGTTCCAATCCTGATTCTAGTGGATATCTCGATGATAGCACTATCAGGGTATGTATATATACGTTGTTTGCTAATCTTTTACCTAACCAATTACATATTTGTAAAACTTTAGTTTTTTTACAATTCGTTTTGCAAGTCTTAAGTAACCAAAATATTATAAGAATAGAATTTTTCGGTAAAATCATGATGAACAACCAGTATTCCATCACTTTCCTTTTCTTTTCGTAACAGAATAGCTATGGTCTATGTACATTCAAATATATGTTTTAAATTTACAGGATAACTCCGAGGAGATGTACAGTTTGGACAACGATTCATTTTTGAATTCGCTTGAAGCCATGACCATTCAGAACTACTGGACTGACACGGTGAAGCACACCAAATTATAAATCGGTGACTAAGTGTCATATTGAACTAATATAACAATGTCTAAACATAGTGTTTTTCAAAGAAAACTATATATCAGTGTAATTTTGATTTCTTTCTTTGTAGTGATAATCGTAATTTTTTCATACATAAGTGATAATCATAGTTGGCTCATATCAGTTTCTTTCGATAGACAAAGTGACTTTTCAATAGAATTGCTTCTATGTGCTAAAAGACGTTAAAATTTTATTAATCAAGTGAATCAAATACCAGTTATATTTATGATCTTTAATGAAATTTTATATATTCATGTGTTCTATGCCTAAGTATTATTTAATAACCGCTATACTGTTCGATTGCTAGTTGACTTTAAAAATATCAAACCGGCTTGTTATAGCATTATTTTGTTTAAAAACAGTATTGTAATAGTAAAGCACATGGCAATATTGTTATTGCTATGGCTTTACTTATCTCAAGTATTAAAGCACTCCATGTTATTGATTCGTTTGTTACCTAGTTTGGAGATTAGTTACGAAATTGGATTGTTATCTTTCACTGACAATTATTATTATTAGCATTTATTTAAAACTTTGAATGTGTTGTTAAATAATAATTTATTTTAACAACTATATTTGCTTTAAATAAACATTTAATTTATTTTTTAATTATTAGTTGGCTGTTGAACTTGGTAAATATTTCTAAATATATCATCAACTATTAATATACATATATAGGACTAATTTGACATTTTCAATATCATTAGTAATTAAAAAAATAATGACATTAATTGTTTATTGTCCTATTTAATTGACATACAGCTATCTGTTATCTCCACAGGCATAGAGAAATAGATGAATTAAAAAACTGAATAGATTTTTAGAAAGAGACAACAACATCATTAGTCTGTCTCGCTCGTATTTCTATGAACTTACAGCTGAATATTTCTGGTTTATTTCTCTATATCTCTATGCCTCATTATGATATTAGTTTGTAATATGAGGAAATTTCTATATAAACTAAATTAATGATACTACTTAAAATTTATGACAAATCCAACATTAACTCGACAATGGGCTATTTGACGGTGTATAAAATATTGTAAGAGCCCTCCCTAAGAACATAATTTGTTTTTATCTATTAAAAAATGGAAAACGATCTGGATTGACTGAAGGTTCGATGACGTCATATGGAAGTATACAATATTTACGTTGACTTGACTTTGATGTCAGCTACACCATGTTGTATAAAAAGGGAATTTTGTTAAAATAACTTTTTTATAACAATTATAATTTCTGATGAAATATTTATAATTATTTAAATATCCACATTTTCTGGGGATATTTTAAGACGGTTTTTAGAACACTCAAATAGCCTATTTCTTTTCTTCCTTGAATTGGTATCTTAGGTACAACACTTAAGTATTACTATAAATTACTAAATGTATTTTAATGTTTGATGTGAATGTATAAGATTAACTTTAATTTATATTAGTTTTAAAATTGTTTTAGACTATCATGTAAATAATTTTAGTACGATTGTGATAAAATAGATATGGTTTTAATAATTATATCAAAATTTACTTTATAAGTTTATCAGTATACTCTTGTGTAAAGTAGTTTGGTTTTATCTCAGACAAGGAAATTATATAGAAATAGTCAGAGATCTTAACAATAAAATCAAGAATGATAGCATCAAAAGCAAATCGTGCTACTGATGTTGACTTTGACATTTATTTTGATGGACTCTTTCTATGTAATTTTTGGCTGACGCATGATTGAAAAATATTAACAAGGAGTCCAACCTCTGAATTTAAACCAAAAATTTTAAAAATAATTGCGGGCGCGCAGACAGCGCCATCGCTATGTAAGAAGTAGGTTTTTTCCGCACCTTTATAACTAACTTTGTGCTACTTAAATACAGCTGAATTCACGTAGTAACTAGCGCGACTCGTGGAATTTTCTAGAACTATAGATCTAGCTTTAATAATTTTCGCGGACGGATTTCAAATATGAAATCTTATGGAGATTGGGCTCCTAGTATATGTTTCTCATGGTCTGAGGTTATTATATCCGTTACATGTCATGTAAATTCTTTTAAATTACTTAGCTAGTTTCAAAATGCGCTATGGCAATAATGAGTATTGTTTTGGTTAAAATATCAATTATTTAGATATATTTAACTTAAATTAATTAAAATCAAAATGTAGGTTTTGTAATCGCGTAATTTTAGGCATAATAATAATTATTATACTATATAAACATATATATTAAAAGCTTTTCATGATTCATTATTTTTTTTAAAGTGAGCTTAAATATACATAGTGAAAACTCGTTGATTTCGAAATTAAGGTGTTTAGGAATAAGAATATGATCTCAGTATTTCATTTGTAAGTTGGTATAATTTAAAGTAAATGTAGCTTTAAATAAATTTTGTTAAATATAATTATTGAGTAAAGGTAAATTCATGTTGATATAATGATTTGGATTCGACTCAATGTGGTTTATTCATAAACAATATTAAAATAAACAACACTATATGTGGGAATATTTCTGGGTAACTTGTTTTTAAAGTATAAATAAAATTTACAGTGTTACGTCGTTCTATATAATATTAATCCATCAACCATATCACTTTCAATACTAATTTTAGTGTGTATTATACTTTACTATAGTGATATTCGTTTAAAAACTGATTTGTCAAAAATCCGCAAAATTGACATTGCTGTAAGCTGAAGCTGATATAGTTTGTTTACTTTCTTAGTGTCATTCCAGCAAAAGTATTATTTCCTGTATTCCTGATTGTAATAAAAAAACTGAAAAGTCATGTCGGAAAATATATGAATATATATGTATAGGTAATTATGAAAATTAACTATACATATTATTTTTTATTTATATATTAAGTTTCATTTACAACTATTTTTTGGTCCTAAAGAATAAGAAGTGGCACTAATTTAAAGATCTAATAATATATACTAATTTTGCTGAAATATGTGGTACATATACAAACAAACGGACATATTTTGTTATATTATGATTGTAGTTCTGTGTATTAATTTTAAGCTGTTAAACTATGTAATATGGTACAGTTCTCGAGGCATAAGCTCAGCTTTGCATTTGTGTGAGTGCAGTGTACGGATAGGCACGACCGAAGTAGCGCGTTGCGAGTTGGTTTAAACCAGTTTTAACTAGTTTTTGATGCGCGGCTATTGGTTTTTAGCTATCACTCACACAAATGCAAAGCTGAGCTTACACATCGAGAACCGTAGTTGCCTTTAAGAAAATATCATAAAACCAAAAATGACAAACTGAAAAACAAATGAATTTTAACTGTTGTGAAATAATTTTCGAATTTAGTTGGACAGTGCAGTTTTGAATTTAGTACAGTAATATTCAAATAACTTATTTCATTAACTTCTTAAGTTTATCCAGAATATTTCCTATATTTTTACCCTGACATTTTATTTGTGATTTATACTTCCGTCCAAGTAAGTTTTTTATTCGTTGCATTTATTTACTCATAAAATTTTAATTGGTTTAATATTTTTATGTTTAACAACATTTTAAAAATGCTTTTCTTATTCTTCATTGTACAATGTTCTATATTTATATTATTTGTTATTTTCTTTCAATATGCAAAATTAATTGAATTTAAACTTGTAGAAAATGTATTTTGCATAATTCACAATATTATTTAATTTTAATGCCAATGAATAATTTGGACAAAATATTAAGAAACCATTTCACTATTTGATTTATATAAATCAAATAGTGAAATGGTTTCTTAATATTTTGTTGCCATAATATTATGTAGATATCTACATAATATTATGGCCTATACTTAATAATACTGATATGATTCATAATACTTGTATGTCAATATCATATCATAATAAAAATAATATGTAATATATTAAAAAAATTAGCCTAAACATAACAATTTGAAAATGGATATTCTTTATCATAATAAATTGAAATTGAATTAGAATGCAAAAAGTTTGGCATTTTTGTGTGTACTAATAGGTAGTTTATTTTTGTATAGGCAATAAGATCCCAATCCTTGTGGCTAACGGAGTCTAATTTAGTTATGGAACAAAGTGTTATATTAGATTAATGTATTAAAATTATTTTTAATTTATAATGTGTTTTAATTTTATTTTCAAAACCTGTTTAGATTTTTTTTATAACTGGTAAGGTTGCAAATACAGATATCCTGGTTTAGAGTTAGGATCGAATCTGTCCAGTGTTTTTTTGTTATACGATCACAGACAGTCCAACAAACAAGAATACTAAAAACTGTAGATTCAGTCTCTGTAACAATATAATATAACTATTACAATGAGATTTTCCAAAAAAATACTTAGGTTCAGATGCGACTCGGAAATGTATTGTCTTCTATATAAAAAAAATGATAGAGGTCTGCAGTTGTGCGCGCATCACGGAAAAACTACTGGATAGATTTCAATGAAACTTTCTATGTTTTATTTCTTACACACTTGGCCCTTATCAAAAAAAAAGCCATATCTTTATTTAATAAAAAGTTATTAAAGTTTCAAGAAACAACGATTTGTATATGCACTGCGTGTTTAGTGATGTATGTTTCCTTCTCGCGGAGTAGTGGGGCAAGCGGCGTAGCGCGCATGCGGAAAACTTTGTTAATATTTCAAGCAACGCGGACGAAGTCGCGGGTATCAGCTAGTCTAATTATAAAAACCTTGTGTCACATTGCTAAAACTCCTTGAAAAAACGGCTTGACCGTTTTATATTATGATTTTTTTGTGTACATTTGGTAGGTCGGTCTGAGACTAGGTCGTAGGCTATTTTTTATTCCGCTAGGAGATAAGTGTGGCCTTCTTCACATTTTTTATTTTTAGACCAAATTTTTATTATTTGGCATGAAAACTAGTATTATTTTTCGATAATTTTAATGCAATATCTGTGATCGCCATAAGTAAGTAGCATATAAATTATAAATTAAAGATACTAAAGCTAATATATTTTATTTACATACTGCCAAGTATTTTAAAATAATTTTCTTGTGACCAATTAGGAATTAAATATAAAAATACATTATAGCGTTGTAAATAATTAAAGGTGAGATTTTATCCCATTATATCTTTATACAAAGCAGTCCGGAAAAAAATTAAAA
This sequence comes from Boloria selene, assembly GCA_905231865.2. Lineage (NCBI taxonomy): Eukaryota > Metazoa > Arthropoda > Insecta > Lepidoptera > Nymphalidae > Boloria > Boloria selene. Next base: position 2,448,337 of record HG993132.1, read on the forward strand.
CTTATTTATTGACAAAATAATAATTACCAAAAAGACAATATGCTAAGGCGGTAAAACAATAATTAAAAAGTCATTTGTATTTTTTTTCAATCATTTTCTTTGGGAGGTTCCCGCGCTTTCTCCAAGCTGCGATGGTCCTGTTTGCAGTGATCGTTTCAAGTCTTGGAGAAAGCGCGGGAACTGTTAAGTGAAAAGGACCTATAATTCGCGTCATGTAAAAAGAACGCTGGCTGTCAAGTTGCGCAGAGGCGATTTATCGGCCAATTTGGTGGTAAGACGCGGGGCGCGGGACGTCGAGGCACGCGTCACATGCTTGCCGGCTCGCTATTGGTTTGTCAGTTTAAAATACCATCGCGCACAGAAAAGTTATTAATTACGAAATGATTTTATATAAAAAATAGTGAAAAAATATTTTTGACGTATATCGTTTTATAAAAAGAGAGACTGATAATAATGCTTTTAATAATTAAAAAAAATATATTAAACGAATTAATTTATTTTTTTGTAAATAGTTTAAATATTTTACGATGAATCAAACATATTTTATTAATTAATAGAATTCTATTTAATGACATTCTATCTAATATATTTTTCAATGTACCTACCAATACTCAATATACATCGTGAGCAAAAGGCTAGTTCAAAAATAAAAGAATAGGCTTAGGAATTTCGTATGCGAATGTACCGATGCGCAAACACACCCCCCACCACTTTCTTCCAGCGTTCTTTTTACGTGACGCGAACTGTATTTAATTTACTCGACCTATTTAATATACTCGGATGTGAAATTTATATTATGACTCTTCAGGCTTCGGCCTAATTCTTACGGACTTGGTTTCGACCTTGCATATCATATTGATGAAATACGAAGAGAAAACGAAAATATGATATCTCAGACTTGGTTTCGCCTTACCAACAATGGAATCAGAAGATAAATGAAGTTTCTCAGACTTGGCCTCGGCCTTTCGTCATATCGGAATGAAATTTACAAAGGAGAAACCCAATTTAGGGCCCTACGTTACACGAACGACTAGGCTGTGTGGACTATAGTCTTTTGCCTTTCCCTATTGGGGATAAATTTTAAAAACAACAACATTCTCTTTGGTTTCATTTTTCAATGACATTTGAGCTTGACAAATGAGATGTCAGATGACACTTATTAACTTGACGTTGACAGTGATATATTGAACTCATTACAAATTATTTTTTTCTTATTTTATCGTACATATACAAATCAAAATGGTTAAAGCTTGGTTTATGGACAATGAACAAAGTGATCAACGCTTAGAGCACCACAGAAACCCTCCAGAATATATATCTCTGGATGATTTATACAAGAAAACAGGTGTCGAATACTTTAACGTAAGTTTCATCAGTTTTCTAGATGTTTTATTAATTTTTAATCTAATCTAGGCTAATATTTTGATATAAAGGTCAAGCTTATTACACTTTTTACTTAGCTGAAAGTTGCTTATGGTATTTAATATAATTAGAATGTAAATAATGTATAAAACAATTTTTAGATAAATGTCAATACATATTTAAGTGATGGAGTGTTAGATAAAATCAAAAAAGAGAGAGGCTACACATATGAAGATGAAATAGCTTGCTCTAAGGATTGCTTACCAAATTATGAGGAAAAAATTAAATCTTTTTATGAAGAACATCTACATACTGATGAGGAAATCAGGTAAGCATTTGTAAAGTGAATGGAATATTAAAGAAAAATGAGATTTTTTTAATCTCAAGAAAAATAAATTAACACATTACATTAATTATGAAAAGCAGTTACAAAAAACTGATTTTGATTTTATAAAAGATATAAAAACATTTTTCCAGCATGTGATGTAAAATTAGGCATTTAATTTATTAACTTTAAATTTAGAATAAACTTTAATAATATGAAACTAAAATTTTAAAATGATAGTGAAAGGTTGATTTGTAAGAATATTGTAATTTTCCACCATTTGTAGTTTCTTGTATACAACTAGGTATCCAAGATATCTTTGTCACAATGTATTACCATGTTTACAATTTCTTTATCTAAACTGTATAAACAATTAACATACTAATTTTATCTAGTAGGTACTACTGATATTGTGAATTGATAGATTTTCTAAGAATGTACTTAACAATAAAAATACACCACATTTCCCACATAAAATGCATATCTAAAGAGAAATAATTAAGATCTAGTTTTATTAGTTCCACTAGATTTTTAGTACTAATTGCTTTAACATTTTATTACTGATTCTAGGCTAGTGCTGGAAGGCTCTGGATATTTTGATGTGCGTGATGGAAATGATGAATGGATCAGGATTGCTGTTTCAGCTGGAGACATGATTATTATACCCAGCGGCATCTACCATCGGTTCACCCTTGACACTAATGTAATTTTTGTTTTATTATTATTATTTTCTATAATATTTTCTAAATACTCTTTGCAATTAAATCTTTAAATACATTAAATAGAGAACAATGTAAAATGTACTTGTTATTAGTTTGAATTATAAGGATAACTCTGTCATTAAGGTCATTTTACAAGTCACATTAAAAGGTTCTTAGTAATGACTTGCTTGGAATAGTTTTTTGTGTTATGCTGTACTGTGGTGTTTCACTTTACCACCTCATTAGTTGTGTAACATTTGAAGTTCTATTTAATAGTCAAAGAAATACTGTATAAGCCCATACATAGCATAGGTACTAGCTAATTAGTGCTCTTGCATAGCAAGTAAGCTTTTCATAATATACATAGTCCTATAAAAAAATTGACTAAAATAACTATAATTAATAAGATGTTTATTATATTTACAGAACTTCATCAGAGCCAAACGATTCTTCATAGGCGAGCCTGTGTGGCTTCCATACAACAGACCAGCGGATGAGTTGCCTTGCAGGAAAGCATACTTGGATAAGTTGCAGAAAGGATTTATCACAGCTTTTTAATCTTATTAATTATATACATTGTTTTATTCCATTATGTACCAGATGATTTTATTTTTAAATATTATATTAAGTTTTACGAAATGCAACCTATATTACTTAGAGACCAATATATTGATTTAAGATATGTTTTATTGATATATACAGTTCGCGTCACGTAAAAATAACGCTGGAAGAAAGTGGTGGGGGGTGTATTTGCGCATCGGTACATTCGCATACGAAATTACTAAGCCTATTCTTTTATTTTTGAATTAGCCTTTAATTCATTTATTATATTTTTTTAATTATTTAACTGCATTATTATCAGACCCTTTCTTTATGAAACAATATACGTCAAAAATATTTTTTGACTATTTTTTATATCAAATCATTTCGTAATTAATAATAGTCCGGGAGGCAGTGTCAAATTTGACCGGAGCATTTTGGCATGGCTTTTGTTTTTTTGTATAGTCAGTTGTTCCAACGCTTATTAATAAACAAATTGTCAGTTGGCCCAAAACCGGGGCATAAGATGAGAAAATGCCAGGAAACTTGATAGTAAAAAAATGTTCTTGGACTATTTTGGCAAAGATAAAAAAGTATAAATAATTAGTTTATGAATTGTAGATCTCAAAAAAAAGTGTCAGCTGTATCATGTACGTGACAAAATATGTTAGCTGATCATGTGAACATGCCAAAAAATCAGAAAACCTTGTAGCATTTTGGCAAAGCTGAAAATTATATATATTGAAGATTATAATTCAATAATCATAATAATTTATGTCAGCTTTAATTTTAACAAGGCACAACCTGTAAGCTTGACTTTCAAAGTTTGGTTATTAGGTATATCAGATCATTATGGCATGGTTTTTGGTTTTTTGTATAGTCAGTTGTTCCATCGCTTATTAATAAATGAGGTATCAGTTGGCCCAAAACCGGGGCATAAGATGAGAAAATGCCAGGAAACTTCAATAAAAAAAATTTTTTTTGGACTATTTTGGCAAAGATGAAAAAGTATAAATAATTAGTTAATGAATTGTAGATCTTAAAAAAAAGTGTCAGCTGTATCGTGTACGTGGCAAAATATGTTAGCTGATCATGTGAACATGTCAAAAAATCAGAAAACCTTGTAGCATTTTGGCAAAGCTGAAAATTGTATATATTGAAGATTATAATTCAATAATCATAATAATTTATGTCAGCTGGAATTTTAACAAGGCACAACCTGTTAGCTTGACTTTCAAAGTTTGGTTATTAGGTATATCAGATCGTTATGGCATGGTTTTTGGTTTTTTGTATAGTCAGTTGTTCCATCGCTTATTAATAAATGAGGTATCAGTTGGCCCAAAACCGGGTATGTATATGATACAGCTGACACTTTTTTTTAAAATCTACAATTCATAAACTAAATTATTTATACTTTTTCATCATTGCCAAAATAGTCCAAGAATATTTTTTTTTCATGTACGTTAATATTTTCTCTAGCCCAAAAGCCCCGGAGTCGCGCCAGCTGACAATTATTTTTGTTCTCATACAAGTACTAACTATCAAAATAAGTTCATAGAGTCCATGCCAAAATCACCGTAAAAATTTGACACTACCCGGACCCGGACTATAACTTTTGTGTGCGCGATGGTATTTTGAACTGACGAGCCAATAGCGAGCCGGATAGCTTGCGGCCGTCCCGCGCCCCGCGTCTTACCACCAAATTGGCGGATAAATCGTATCTGCGCAACTTGACAGCCAGCGTTCTTTTTACATGACGCGAATTATAAAATACTCGATATTTATTAGGAGTACAGGATTTTTTATAATAAAAAAAGTTCCAAAAACAGACACTAGGGCAATATTATCTTCAAACATATCTCTTTAGTTCTTTAAGTGTTATCTTTCTATTGATTGCCATGTACATTATATACATAATAAACGATTTGTAACCTATTTTTATCTCGTTGAAATATATTTTTATATAAATAAAATTGTAGTTAAAGATTACTCTTTTATTTTAAAGTACTAGACAAAATCATTTCCAAAATAATGTAATAAAATACATAAGAAACATAACTTAATATTTCTCAACAATATTTTCATTAGTAAAGCCGTGGACCATTGTATTACGAAATTAAAAAAAAATATATAATCTTTGATTAAATATAACATGACCCACTAGACCCAAATTTTCTTTCAAAACATTCTGAACTAAAACAATAGGTAAGTTTGTCTTTATATTTACTACTAGCGTTTCCCGCGGCTTCGCACGCGTTCTATGTACCGGAAACCAAATTCAGAGTCCACGGTCTTCTTGGGATTGACATTAGATTCGGGTCTGCAATGGGGTCCCCATCTCTCGTCTCTTGCGAGTAGACTGAGCTCAGCTGTTTTCGCTGTTAGAAAAGTCAAGCAACTAACGGACGGTTATTTCCATAGCATTTTATGTTATGGTATTTTGTTGTGGGGTAATGCAGCGGACATTAAATCGATATTTATTCTACAAAAAAGGGCCATTCGGACTATTTATAACATAAGCGCTCGTGATACTCTCCGCGGACTTTTTAAAGAAATAGGAATTCTTACGGTTGCTTCGCAATATATATATTGTAACATTATGTTTGTTCGGCAAAATATTAATTGCTATGCAAAGCACAGCGACAAACACAGTATAAATACAAGAAATAAGGATAAACTTGTAACACCCAGTTTTCGCCTACAAAAGGTAAACAGATCGTTTATAGGGCAAGGTGTACGCATGTATAATAAAATTCCACAGTCCATGTTGAACTTGCCTTTGTGGCAATTTAAATCAAAAATTAAAATTACGTTGTTGAATAAAGCATATTACACTATAGCGGAATACCTGGTGGATGTAAATGTGTGGGATTAGTGACTGGTTGTGTCTCACGTAGGATAAATAGATAAATTGTAATACAATATTGTTGCCAAATATTTTTTTGAAAAGAGCAACTGTTGAGTTTCTCGCCGGTTCTTCTCAGCAGAACAGCTTTCCGAGCCGGTGGTAGTTTACTCACAGACTTACAGACTGACTTTTAATTTTGATAATGTAAAAATGACGATTCAAAAGAGCTTGTAAAAGTCTATTTGAATAAAGAATATTTTGATTTGATTTGATTTGAGAGTCGCACGGTACTTATTTACAGAACTAACGCCCGCCCTTCCCGTTTTTGTAACATTTTTCATTCATGCTCCTCACCTATTGGTCGTAGCGTGATGTAATTTAGCATTCCTCGATAAAGGGATTATCCAACACATAAAGAATTTTTCAATTCGGACTGTAGTTCTTGAGGTTAGCGCGTTCAACCAAACAAACAAACTCTTCAGCTTTATAATATTACTTAGTATTGATATTGCACTAATAAATATATATTTTTTAATATTACTTTGGAGTTTTTGACTGATTTCAATAATTGGTAAAAATAGGGAATATTCAAAACATAGCTGGCAAATATAACTCATTTCGAATAGAAATGTTAACTGTGAAAACGTAGGTAGGTAGAAAGTAGGAAAGAACTGGAATGAAGCGAAGATGAGTGGCTATACTCGCTACATTTATAAATCCTCTAAAGTCTAAATTAAATTTTTAACCATAGATATTGACTCGTGTATTGACAAAGAGTTTCAAAAAATCATAGTTGTATCAAATCTGTCATCATGTTGTATAAGTAAAAATTTTGGTTTTAATGCTTTCATAAAAATAAATTAGATTAAGTATTTAAACCGGGATGTAAATAGAAATAACCATTTAGCAACAATAATATGAATAGAATCAATCATGGATAATATAGCCAGTAAATCACTACAATAATATAGTACACACATAGTCATTGGTACGTAGTTTTTAAAGCAAAAGTTATAAAAAAGATGTATTCAGCCGTTTTTTACGTTCCAATGCAGCACATGAAAATATCAGAGGTGCGAGATTCGAGATTTAAACCCGCAACACTAGATTTCGCAAGCGAGCGCGTTACCACTGGGTAACCACTGCCTTTAATGCCTCATTGCCATTTATGTTCCTGTATTATTCTATTGTAGTCTATTGTCTAGGTAAGTACATTATAATATATGAACGTGAATTATTTTTTACTAGACATCGAGACGCATCTTGATCCGCTTAAAGTTTAAGCCTTAAACGAAAGTTGCAACGTATGTTGGTATGAATTTCTCAGAGATTTTTCATGCAGTAACAACTATTCTATATGTTTAAATTCAAAAAACCAGTTATATATAGTACTTTTTATACAGTAGCGTTAGAAATTACCAGTAGGAATAGCTTTAACTTAGGGCAAAAAATTATGGGAGCGCTTAAACCGAGTTTCCTTAAAAAAAGAAGAAACACTCAATAGTTATACTTTGTGAGAGCATGGGCTCGAACCCAGCACTAGTATAGTATAGTAATGATCCTATGGTCTAACAATCTCAATTCTTTCCTAGGAACAAAAAGCCTAAGTGGTACCATGGGAGAAGGTATAATAATCTTTGGTCTGTGGTACATAGTTATGGCCTTCAACTATTATATGTAAGTAGTGAATACTTTAATTGAATACATTTTAAGATAGATTAATCTTGTTGAACTACCTTTTTTATACATCAAATATGGAAACCTAGAAATGTAAATAAAACAATGACTAAATTACATGAAATGTGTTAGTCTCCACATACATATCTCCGTCTCCTACACAAACATTGTGTAAGCACAATTTATGAATGCACTTATTGATACTAGAAATAGATAATGAATAGTAGACTAATGTCTGCCAAATATGAATTAACATTCAACATTGCTTCTGTTCCAACTTTATTTGGCTGAAGTGAACAAAATTCTATGTAACATTGTGATTTTAATTTTTTCTCTATCTTACTCTACTGCCATATTAAATGCCTAATGCACTTGCAAATGAAGTAGGTATCCATTGAATCAAAAACACCACGTAAATAATACTTTTAATAAATATATTTAGATTGCTTTGAGGTGCATCTTTGTCTACCAAGTCGAGACTCGATTTAAAAATATGTATATCAGTTAATCTATGTCATTCTTAAAACTCAAACTTCAAAGACAACTTTCTTTTTATTCTCTTGCATATTCATATCATTGCATAGCATATTCAATGATCATTGATCAATCTTGTAAATTATATTTTTTGTGTCCATATAGTTCACATTGCACAAGATATATTGTCTGTACTCTGTAGGATAATTTTTTATATCTTTATTTAAGACCAGTACTTTTTAATTGTTATCATATAAATAAAATATAACACTATCTAAAAATTAATAATTAACAATGTATTTAATGTCGGTTCCAAATGCCAACATTTCAGCTTCACTCAATTTACAATTAGTTGGATGATAAGTCTTTTGGCACAAGTAATCTAATCATCATCTAATGGCTTGTTATGAAAGGTCATGTATTCATAGGGTAGGGTCAAGGTTTTTTATCAAGTAATTTTTTGTACACATTGAAATCTAATCACTTCGAACCTATCCTTTGACCTTCTTTATTTTTATCTATCAGGTTTTAAATGACATTTAATATAGAAGAATAAAAACTTGTCTCTATTCTTAGCAGTCTCAATAATGGTCTAGAGTTGGTAACCTTAAATAGTAAATCTCACGAAATTAAACTTACTTTGGAATTTAATATATTATTATAGTTGATAGTACTGTTCATAAATATATTCAAAAATTAAAAAATTTAAGAGCCCTATTACAAATCTGCACTCTGCGAGTTTAGGTATTTTGAAGCGTCGCGTCCGGACACCTGCACAAGAAACTACGACCAAGCGATTTGATACTTTTCCCTAAGTTTTGTATATTTTTTAGTATTTCTATAGTATAGAGTAATTCGTTATCTACTAACCCGCAAATTTTACATACAGTGCCATGGATGTAGTATCATAGTATGCGAAGAAACAGATTATATTATGAAGATGAAACCTTGATGATAAATAAGACAGATAATATTTTTTTAACATAAAATTTATTTTATTATTGAAGTTATACTTCTTTAGGCGCATTATGAAAAATTGATGAGAGTTAAATTTTACAATGCGCGCACAGAGAGACACAAAATTCTCACGGGAGAAGTTAGCTAACAGTCAACAGTTTAGAGGACTTGCAACTATATTCACGATATTTATTTTCAACAATGACATGGGTGTCATTTTCGAGGTTTCTCGGGGTGCTAATTGCGAAAATGAGGTCCATTTTCAAACCCAAGATGGCGGACTTTCGGTTTTTTTTTCAACAATGACATGGGTGTCATTTTCGAGATTTCTCGGGGTGCTGATTACGAAAATGAGGTCCATTTTCAAATCCAAGATGGCGGACTTTCGGTTTTTTTCAACAATGACATGGGTGTCATTTTCGAGGTTTCTCAGGGTGCTGATTACGAAAATGAGGTCCATTTTCAAATCCAAGATGGCGGATTTTCGGTTTTTTTTCAACAATGACATGGGTGTCATTTTCGAGGTTTCTCGGGGTGCTGATTACGAAAATGAGGTCCATTTTCAAATCCAAGATGGCGAACATCCGGTTTTTTTTTCATCAATGACATGGGTGTCATTTTCGAGGTTTCTCGGGGTGCTAATTGCGAAAATGAGGTCCATTTTCAAATCCAAGATGGCGGACTTTCGGTTTTTTTTTTTCAACAACGACATGGGTGTCGTTTTCGAGGTTTCTCGGGGTGCTGATTACGAAAATGAGGTCCATTTTCAAATCCAAGATGGTGAACATCCGGTTTTTTTTTAACAATGACATGGGTGACATTTTCGAGGTTTCTCGGGGTGCTAATTGCGAAAATGAGGTCCATTTTCAAATTCAAGATGGCGGACATCTGGTTTTTTTTTTCAACAATAACATGGGTGTCATTTTCGAGTTTTCTCGGGGTGCTGATTACGAAAATGAGGTCCATTTTCAAATCCAAGATGGCGGACATCCGGTTTTTTAAACAATTACACGGGTTTCATTTTCGAGGTTTCTCGGGGTGCTGATTGCGAAAATGAGTATGTATTATTTAATGATGTCAAAGAAGTATAACTTCTAACGCGTGTACATAAGTTCACACACACATTTTTTTAGTCCTCTGTTATCAAACAACTGTTTAAAAAAGAAATGAAAATCAATTATTCTCCATCCCTGAACTATGTAATCTGTTACCTGAAACAATTATTATTATTAATAAAATAAGAAAAGAATGCTTCTAAATTATTGGGTTCATATCATACTTAAATTCTCCGATTCAGTTTCTATCTCCTCAAGTGCTAGTATTGGCGGTTCGTCAATATTAATTGAATTTTTTGCGGATAACGAATCAAAAAGAACGTCGTGACTCGTGACCGGTAGGTATCTAAAATAAAAATAAGTTTAATTAAACCTAACCACATAACAATTTACCAATGACTTAGGGGCCATTCATTTATTACGTAAGACTATTTTCGCTAGTTTTTGACCCCCTCCCCCCCTATTATAAGAAAAAAAATGTGTGTGTGTACTTATGTACACGCGTTAGAAGTTATACTTCTTTGGCATCATTAAATAATACATACTCATTTTCGCAATTAGCACCCCGAGAAACCTCGAAAATGACACCCATGTAGTTGTTAAGAAAACCAGATGTCCGCCTTCTCAATTTGAAAATGGACCTCATTTGCGCAATTAGCACCCCGAGAAACCTCGAAAATGAAACCCATGAAATTGTTGAAAAAAAAAACCAGATGTCCGCCATCTTGGATTTGAAAATGGACCTCATTTTCGCAATTAGCACCCTGAGAAACCTCGAAAATGACACCCATGTCATTGATGAAAAAAAAACCGGATGTTCGCCATCTTGGATTTGAAAATGGACCTCATTTTCATATTCAGCACCCCGAAAAACCTTAAAAATGACACCCATGTCATTGTTGAAAAAAAACCGAAAATCCGCCATCTTGGATTTGAAAATGGACCTCATTTTCGTAATCAGCACCCCGAGAAACCTCGAAAATGACACCCATGTCGTTGTTGAAAAAAAACCGAAAATCCGCCATCTTGGATTTGAAAATGGACCTCATTTTCGTAATCAGCACCCCGAGAAACCTAGAAAATGACACCCATGTCATTGTTGAAAAAAAACCGGATGTCCGCCATCTTGGATTTGAAAATGGACCTCATTTTCGCAATTAGCACCCCGAGAAACCTCGAAAATGACACCCATGTCATTGATGAAAAAAAAACCGGATGTTCGCCATCTTGGATTTGAAAATGGACCTCATTTTCATAATCAGCACCCCGAAAAACCTCGAAAATGACACCCATGTCATTGTTGAAAAAAAAAAAAACGAAAATCCGCCATCTTGGATTTGAAAATGGACCTCATTTTCGTAATCGGCACCCCGAGAAACCTCGAAAATGACATCCATGTCATTGTTGAAAATAAATATCATGAATATAGTTGCAAGTCCTCTAAACTGTTGACTGTTAGCTAACTTCTCCCGTGAGAATTTTGTGTCTCGCTGTGCGCGTGCATCGTAAAATTTCACTCTCATCAATTTTTCAAACACGCCTTAAGAAGTATAACTTCAAAAAATAAGAATAGGCCGAACCCCTTCCCCCCCTGTTTAATATTAAGTAAGAGTCTAAAGGGTTTTTCGTAAGGGTTTTTCGACTCATGCTGAAAATAACAAAACAAATATTAAAAATAATTCAATCACATAATAAGCTATGAAGATTCCATATATAACAATACTAAAAAGAATTATACTTATGTGATTAAAATTTGGTAGACGCACTATACTTCTGACGCTCGATCGATTTTGACACGAAAAAATTCAACACAGGTCCGACGCCGAGGAGCGCTCGCGCAGTACTGAGTGCAGACGGCCGGTGCGTCGCATTTTGTAGTAATTTTGCAGTTATAATTATCGTTTTTATTGAAATATTATAATAAATTCATGCTTAAAAAATATAAAATCTTTATTCCTCATGATGTAACTATTATTCTGGTACAAATTTCGCTTAATAAAATTATCGTAGACAGGAGAAATTCAAAGTTAACTTAGAGCGATTTTCGAAGTTTTTTGGTTTAGAATAAGATTTTTTTTCCATATTAAATCACTGATTTTTCAAAATTCAGAGGCCGCTACGAACTATACGACTATATAAGAGATATTATTCTATTTTTTTTAATTCATTTGTTTAGAACAGTAGTTCAATCCAGATGCTCAAAAAAATGCCTTCGCGCATTTTATGAAAATCTGTCTCTGTAATTTTGGGTTTAATTAAAAAGTGATCCAAAATTTACAAAAAGCGAGGCCGCTACGAACTATGCCAAGAGTTATTTTGCAATATTCAATAAGTCAAAACTGTTAATGTATTTTTGTTTCTGAGATCAAGACCGCCAAAATTGGCCATTTTACGCAAAAATCACAATCGAGATGTAATATGGCTCTTAACATCACAGTACTGAACACGGGTCGCCTCTGCTCCTTAGGGTTGAAAGTCTATATATGTGACATAATTAAATAAAGAGTAAACAAACCTTATTTAATTTATTTTTAACAATTAATCTGGAATAGATTGGAATAAATTACATTTTATATAAATAAGTGTATCACTTAACATTTCCCTTTTCCAACTGCTCAAGGAAACCTTGTGAGCATCTCACAGACTGTTGATAGCACTTTTCAAAGCCTTTTGCATCACTATCCTACAAAACAATAGAAAATTATAAGTAAAAATATTAATAAGAAATTTATAAATAAATATAAAATGTAATCATTTTACTTTACAACATTATTTTCTTTAGAAAGAATTTTATATAAGATTTCTTTTTACCTAGAGCACTACTTCAATTTTAACTTCTATGATATTCTGTTGATATAAATTAATGCTACACAGATTACATTCTTTAAGAATTTTAGTAATATAATATATTTTATATGATTTAATATAATACTTACATAATAAGGATCTCTAATGATTCGGTCACCTTGAGGATCATAGTCCCCAAATAATAAGAGTTTAGCTTTGGAACCTTTAGGTGCTCTTTTGTTTAAGTCTTTCATATTAGCTTCATCCATTCCAAATATAAAGTCATAATGGTTGAAATCGTCTGATGTAATCTGATGTGTGAATATTTTTTATTAATTATAATTTTAATGATTCAATCACTAAGAACCTTAAACCTATTTTAAATGGTATTTATTCTTCATGATAATATTTATGATAGATTGATGAAATTTCATTCACAATTATTGATATTATCTGTATATGACCTTGGCTAGAAGCCAAAATATAATAAGATCAGTAAAAGTAATGTCTATTATAATACTATATCATTAAGATGAATCAAAGTTATTGATGAATTAATGGAAGTATTTGCCCCTTTAACATACCTGCCTTGCATGGTTACTATAAGGCACCTCATGTTTCTTCATTGTATCCAATGCTCTCCAATCGGGTGAGTTACCAACATGCCATCCTCCTATTGCTGCACTGTCTATCTCCCATTGATCACCGATACCCATATCATTTACAGTTTTTTGGAATACCCCTTCAGCTATTGGCGATCGGCAAATATTTCCTATACAAAAATGAACGCTATAAAGTTGTATAATTTCACTTTCAATAAAAGTCTTTAACCTAAAATATATGTAATTCTTACCAAGACAAATGAACAAAGCTTTCTTCTTTGTGCCAGACATTTTAAAGTAAGTTAGAATTTATCAATTCGTAGTTATTAATAAATATTAAATAAATTAAAGCACACGTTTGTTGATAATTTTGAATGATATTGACATTTGACATTGTCAATGACAATTATTGTCAAAATTGTCATGCATGCGACAATGTCAGTTGTCACTTCAATGCATAGACCATCCGTTTATTCTTAAAATGAAGTTCAAAAAGTTAAAAACATGACTGAGACTGACCGTACGCTATAATAATTTTATACAACTATTTAATAATTTTAATATAATGAATTGCAAAAAAAAGTATTAATTTTAATAAGTACTAGACATTATTAAGTTCACACTCATACCCAAAGAGTAATATAAGTATAGGGGCTCATACCTTGGCTTCCTGTCTAATTTTTTGGATTTTACTGGCCGTGTTGCTGGATATTTTGCAATTATTTTTATTGCGTTCCATGGTTATTGCTTACATTCAGCGGAATTATCCAAGTTTGTATAATATATCGTTAATATTGTATGATAAAGACAGTAAAATTTCATCTACACTAGTATCTACAGCAATACGAATTGAAATCTTAATCAAATCGAAAACGTTAATGATAATTGCGTAAAGAAAAGTGATTCAATTGTGAGATGTACAGTATAAAGATTGTTTTGGCGCGCACCCAAAAGATATAGTAGCTTTGAGCCAACATAATAATGTAAAAACTGATAACCGTATGCATTCCTAGAAAAGCTGCACAAGTATATTTTACACTAGCGATTTACTCTTGCTTTGAATGGCACCACCACCGAGGCACTGTTTATAATATTAGCTAACTATAAGTAAAAGCCACGTCAAAATTGCTTCAGCATTTTAGAGTTTAGCCAGAATAAACGGAGACAGACAAAAATTAAAAAAAAATTTTTTTTAATGTGAGTACCGTTAACCGTATAATATAGTTTCATGCATTTACTTAAAAACTGTTAATTTGAAATTACAAACAGACACTTCAATTTCACTTATATGTCTATGTCTAGATTATTTACATTATCTAACTAAAAGCAAGTTATTATTCAATTTTTATTATTATCATATTAATAAATGACCTTAAATAAGGATTGTACATACTTGTAATACAAACGTAGCATCTCTATTACATCTATTACATTACATGGATTTTTTTATTAGTTAGCATTGTTTACAAAGTTTCTCGCCATCTCCTTTTAAACTGACATTGTAAATGTCTTCAATTATGCCCGCATGATTAAATTACCAACATAACATTATTAGTATTAATTTAGATCAAAACGGCCCTAATTGGGTACGTATTGTATTTAATCGCCATTAAATAATTTAATGAAAATTTAATTAAAATAGGCATATGAATCTATAGTTTTTAGAATTTTTGTCTGTCTGATATCAGGTAGTACATTATCCGGGTTAATAAAGAATACATTTACTACAGGAAAATGTCACATTCTTGAGAAAAAACGTATAATAATTATAAGGACGAACTCGATTTTATTATGTCTGTGATTTTTTAGTCTAATCGACTTGGAAAATAGTAAAGTATATTTGCGTTATATTGGGTAGCTAACGACCATTGAAATTTAATATGAATGCTTTGTAGGTATTATATATTTTTTTTTTTATGGGACAAAGGGGGCAAACGGGCAGGAGGCTCACCTGATGGAAAGTGATCACCACCGCCCATGGACATCTGCAACACCGCAGGGCTTGCAAATGCGTCGCCGGCCTTTCAGGAAGGAATACGCTCTCTTCTTGAAGGTCGCCAGGTCGTAACGGTTTGGAAAGACCGCCGGCGGCAGCTGGTTCCACAGAGTGGTTGTGCGTGGCAGAAAATGTCTTAAAAATCGCACTGTTGTGGAACGCTGGACATCGAGGTGGTGTGGATGGAATTTGCGGTTTTGACGCGATGTCCGATGGTGAAATTCTGCGGCCGGGATCAGTCCAAACAATTCCTCGGAACACTCCCCGTGGTAAATGCGGTAGAAGATGCAGAGTGATCCAACATCTCTACGCAGAGCTAAAGGATCAAGCCGATCGGAGAGAGCTTGATCGTCGACAACTCGAGCCGCCCTACGTTGAATGCGGTCAAATGGAAGTAGCTGGTACTGGGGAGCTCCCGCCCAGAGATGAGAACAGTACTCCATGTGGGGCCGAATTTGCGCCTTATAAAGATTAAGACGCTGACCCGACGTGAAGTACTGTCTCGCCTTACTGAGCACACCAAGCTTCTTTGAGGCCAATTTGGCCTTGTCTTCCAATTGACCACGGAACTGGACGTTGCTCGAAATGTCGACACCAAGTATTCCGATACTGGCTGTGGCAAACAGAGGAGTGTCCTCAAATAGAGGAGTGACGACAAATGGCGACTTTTTAGCGGTGAACGCGCAAACTTGTGTCTTTTTGGGGTTAAATTGGTCTAAGTTTAGTCGACCCCAATCCGAGACTTTGGTTAATGATAATTCGATTTCAGACACAAGTTTGTTCCGACACTCGTCGACGTATTCCCGAGAAATATTAGCGCGGCCAGTGTACAGGGCGTCCACAGTGCTGTCGTCTGCATAGCAATGAATGTTGCTGATTTCCAACATGTCATTGATATGCAGAAGGAACAGAGTAGGAGACAGTACACAGCCTTGTGGAACACCAGCATTGACGTATTTAGGATCAGAGCAAGCACCGTCAACAACGATCTTGATGCTCCGATCTGCCAAAAAGCTGGTGATCCAGTTGCATAATTTCTCGGGGAGCCCATAGGAAGGTAGCTTCGAAAGAAGCGCTTTGTGCCATACCCGATCAAAGGCCTTCGCTATGTCCAGACTGGCTGCAAGCGCCTCCCCCTTGGTCTCAACTGCTTCTGCCCATCTATGTGTCAGGTAAACTAGAAGATCACCGGCTGAACGACCTCGACGAAAGCCGTACTGACGGTCGCTGATCAGCCGGTGCTCCTCCAGGTACCGCAGGAGCTGGCAGTTGATAAGGGACTCCATTATCTTGGAGAACAAGGAGGTAATGGCTATGGGCCTGTAATTGGACGGATTCGAGCGGTTACCCTTTTTTGGGATCGGGTGCACTAAAGCGGCCTTCCAAGATTTCGGGACTACGCCTAATGAGTAGGAGTGCCGGAAAAGACGCGTTAAGACCGGTGCCAGCTCCGGAGCACATGTCTTCAACACGATCGGAGGGATGCCATCGGGCCCACTCGACTTATGAATGTCCAAGGAAAGAAGTGCTTTGCGAACTGCACTTTGCCGGAATTGAACTTCCGGCATCGTAGTATCGCACCGCGGGATTGTCGGTGGTGAGTTTCCTTGGTCATCCAGAGTCGAGTTGGACGCGAAGAGAGAGCCCAAAAGATCAGCTTTCTCCTTCGCGGCATGGGCCAGCGAGCCATCCTCCGTGTGCAGAGGTGGAAAAGAAGGCTGACAGAAATTCCCTAAAATAGCCTTGGCGAGAGACCAGAACGCACGTGTTCCTGAAAGGAGACGTCCCAATCTCTCGCCAATTCTAGCAATGTGCTTCGACTTTGCATTAGCAATAGCACTTTTGAGGGACCCGGAGGCAAAGTTATACTCTTTTTCAAAATGCTGGTGTTTGCATCACTAGACGACGACGCGACAGCCCAGGCTTGGTAGCATTCCAGCTTTCGACGAGATGCCGTCTTGCAGGAGCGACCAAACCAAGGCTGGGATTTGCCTCCGATGGGCACTGCAGAGAACGGAATAAATAGTTCCATACCCTGAAGTATCACATCCGTGACAGAGTCAGCAACGACGTCTGGATCATCCGGCGAGAAGCATATCTCCCTCCATGGGTAGGATGCAAAGAATGACCGCATCCCGTCCCAATCCGCTGACCTATAGTGCCATACTCGGTGGCAACCCGCAAAGCGAGGCCTTGTTGAGAGCGTAACCTGCACTGTACTCCGGACAAGGCAGTGGTCCGACGAACCAAGAGGAGGGTCGACGGAGATCAGGTAGCCGTCCGGGTGAGAGGTCAACAGAAGGTCCAACAGGGAAGGTGTATGATCCTCCACATCAGGGATTCGCGTTGGCGAGGTAACAAGTTGTGTCAGATCATATGCTAATGCGAAATCGTAAACAGATCTCCCCGCATGATCGGTGGTGCGTGATCTAAGCCATGAGAATAAGCAGAAATAAAAATATGGATAATTTTTCCCTTCACTGTAGCGCATCGTAAGCTCAATAAAGCAATAGGTCGAACATGGAAACCGATTATTGTCTCATAAGCTACTACATAAGTATTTACTGTAATTTATGTAATGATTCAGTAATCAGTTCTTTTTTTTTTGTATCTTCTAGGAGTGCCAGTTCGCATAATGTTATGATTTTAATATACTTATTATAAAATATAGTTACTATTGGGATCGACCTTCTTCTTCTTCATATCTACCTACCTAAATATAAGTCTAGAAAATTAATATATAAAAGGTAGTTTAGTCAAGAAAGTTAAGTTTTATGCATACATATTATAAAAGCAGTTTTAATTTTGGCCGTTTGGTTTTTACCCTACGAAAAACCTACCATTTTGCCCAAAAAAACTATATAATATGTTAGTATAAGTAGTAAGTTATGATGACGACTCTCACTCTCAGTGCTTTTGAAATGGAAATTTACGACCAAGGAATATTGAAGGTACAAGTAGTTCTGATCTAACAATAGTTTTAGTATCATCGACTGGGAATATTATGCTCTTTGCCAATGCACTTTGATATCTTTCCTACAAACTTCGAGTGTCCATTATATTACGGTTTCATAAATAACTATTTAATGGATTAGGAATACCTAATATTTTGTTTGATTTCTATTTTACACAATTTATTTGTTTATTTTATATAAATTGTTCTATAACGTTTTAAACTCTCTCTCCATCTTTATTCTTTTTCACTTTCAGAAGTTGACTGACGTAGGTACAACTCTTTTAGGGAAGTCCACCTAGCCTTAAATTACGCTTCGAAGACAATAAATAATATTGATATTAATTTTGAGTTTTAAAGATATTATTATGATGAATATTTATAAATAGCAAGGTCACTATATAGCAATATTTTTCCCTACTAAATACCCATAGCCCATCTTGGGCATTTACTTCTACTCTCCTCTTTCACTTTCTAAAACCACAGAGGCTGTCGCTACGGTGAAATAAGGCGCTGTTGGATTGCTTGTGTATCTACTCAATATCATACACACGAAGTACACGTAAAACAAAATACATTCAAAATTTGAAGTTTGTAGATTCGAGTGTCAGAGTGTCGAGTAAAATTATTAATTAATAATATGGGTTCATTGTAATTTTTATAAAATTAAAAAGTATTTTTGGATTAATTCCGTAAACATCTATTCATTAATCGTATTACCTATAACTATTAGGTACCTTGAGCAAAATCGTTTCGTCGCATCACTATGGATACGAATTAATGTGTTTTCACGTACTGAATGGTTTTCGCTTTGAAAATAGTGACAAATAACCTTGCATCGTCCTCGGTGTATATTGATTATTGATCTTGATTCTATTTTACTAGAGTTTCTACCTAAGTCAGCCGACGCGACGGGTTGAGCTAATGTATACAATAACTTGACAAATTATATACTAAAAAGTAAAACCTCTCTTGAGAACCACTCTATCTATTGGTGAAAACAGCATGAAAATCGGAGCAGTAGTTTTTGAGTTTACGCGAACAGACAGACAGACACGGCGGAGGACTATTTTATAATATGTACCTAGTGATACTAATGACTAGTTTCGCTCGAGAATGGATGTTTCCATCAATATTTCCGATTTTCACTTTTTCATTTATTGCTCTTTTTCCGATATTCTTCAACCATCGTAATATTTAATTTACACAAAACCTTGTAAACATGAATCACTTCATCCAGTGTTGAAAATCGTGTGAAAATTTTTAAGGTAGTTTTTGAGTTTATCGCGTGAAAGACAGTCATCTTTTTTTTTATTTACTAGCATTTATCCTAAAACCAAATAAATATACACAACTCTAATTATTCGGCATTTTAAGTGTACTGTGTAAGTTATACTTATGTCGTAACTAAATAGTCATTCTACAATTATGAACAATGCACATTCCATCCCATATCTAATCTTATAATTTCTAAGACCGTACGGTTCAATAGTACACGTCTGTCAAATGACCCCAGCGGAAGTTTGTGGCCTGAGTCATGTCCCACCGGAAACGCATTAAGCAGTCTGCCCACTCCCGGCGCAGGCGCACAATCAACGCTCATTGTAGTATTGAGAAGAGGGAAGTTTTATCCAGTTTGGTAAAGCTTTTCGATACTATTGACCTATACAGGTTTTATTTTGCAGTAGGCACTTAAATTTCATAACTGTTTTGTGGAACGCTCCTTTAGTAAAATTTAAAAAATAAAACAACAAGTTTTTTGAAAATAGATGATTAACATAATTGTTCTATGACTGTTATAAATTAAAGAAATAGAAATACCTCGGTGGTCCAGATTACGAGGTCTTAAGTTCAAATCGCGGGAATTTCTAATATGTCATGTTCATTAATTGTCTTCACGACATCATTTTCTATTAGGTAAACTACGTTCTTTTAATGAGGGCTAAGCCAATTTATTTTAAAAATCCTCTTTGTCGTTGAAATTGTGATTCTTCTAATACACTCTCAAATTTCTCTTTAATACATTCTTTGACCTAATCCTAGGATTAATTTGGCACTATATATATCTAGATATAGTACCGAATTATTACGGCTTCGCAACTATGCGATTCACCCTCGTTTCACTCGAGTTCGTCTGTTTTAAAATTAGCGTATAACTCGAAGACTGTCGATTATATCGATCAATTTAGCAAGTTAAGAAGTTGGCGAACTAATGGGACATAAATCAATGGCGCGTAATAAGATTCGTTGAAGTATTACTAAATATGTCTGTACTGTTACATATGACGTTTACAAATTGCTCTCTTACTGGTGAGACTTGCTGCCTGCAATTTCAATAAAATTGCTGTAATTTGAATACGTGAGAGCAATGGAAGATAAGGAAGTTTAAAGCTAGTCTTGAGTCGCTTAAGATTTTATTCTACAAGAATTTTATTCGACACTATCGGAACCCGCAGCTTCGCTCACACTAAAAGTACAAAAAATATTTTTGCTTTTAAGTCGTTGTTATACCCACGACTGATTTCCCTTTCAAAGTTTATGTAGTTTATTTATATATAGTCAGTTATTGTGTATTTCTGTAAGTATAAAAGATTTTCCTGTAGTAAAGGGTATCCTAAATATTGGCCCTAGCAATAATCTATCAATACATAAAGCTTACGCAGTAGTATTTTAAGTTTTTTTGATATATTAGGTGTTTTAAATGTTGCCTTGTATAGTAATTAGTTACGCATCACTACACAAAATTAAATTTAAATTAGCTCCGTACTTTTTGCGTGAAATGGGCACATTTATTCTCTTACTGTATTTTATTCGTACTGATAAAGATAGGTATTGTGAGAGTAACTTAGGAGATAGATATTTGATACTGTAAACTTTTCTGTATGCCTTTTTAAGACCTACAATTTCCTACAACATTGTTTAGATGTATCTCTTAAGATTTACCCACCGCGCCGCTAGCTTTCTAAGAAGTACTTAATCATGCGAATTTCGTTAGTTTAAAACAAATAAGGTATAGATCAACACTCACTTTAGTCATCAACATAATAATTTTAAGTTTGGAATTCAAAAATGGGAAAAAGTAGGTACCTAGATTCTATAAGTATGTAAGTTAGAACTCAAATATCAAGTTTTTAATAAAAATAATAATAGTACATTGAAAACTCTCAAAAATGTTTAAAAAATTTAATTTAATAAATTTAAAAAGGTGATAATTCAAAGCACATAATACAATATTTAATATTGATTAATAAAATTATTCACATCTAAATTATGCATTAATCTCATCCAAGTTTATTTGATGCTGCCTTTTTCTAGTTGGTCCAAAAAGCCTTTAGAGCTTCTTGTGGCCTGATGGTAACATTTCTCAAAACCCATATCATCTTTATCCTAAAAATCAAAAATACAACCATAAATTATATAGACACTTTTCTAATAAATATGTTAAACTTTCTACATTAATAATGTATGTTTTGTGTATTTTTATCATTTTATTAGGTCCAATGTAATTACTACACAACAAACCATCTTAAAACTTGTTACATTACTTAGATAATAACTTCTTATATTTTTTTTTCAAATTCATTTAATATAAATTAGGTATTAGGTATACTACATTAACATCAAACCTGTTCCTTTTAGGACTAGGCAATGTTCACTGACCAGTGATAGAGACTAGTATCTTTCAAAAACTAATTAGGTTTTTGCAGATATACTCATACTACTTTCCTTTCCCATCATTTCATTTCACATAAATTTAAAATTCCGTTGCCTAAATTCCAGTTCAAATTCAAAAGAAATTATGTGAGTTAGTTGAATATAGAAAAATAAAGATATTTACAAAAAATGGGTCTTTGATGATTCTTTCACCTTCAGGGTCAAAATCACCAAGAAGAAAAATTTTTGCTTTAGAATTTGCAGGTGCTAAGTGGTGGAGGTTTCTTATATTCTGTTCATCCATTCCGAAGATGTAGTCAAAATCATTAAAATCTTCCATTGTTATCTAAAACAATATTAATAATTATAAACAAGTTTTAATGAATAATGTATTGTATGAAAGTATTTATATAATATAATATTATGTCCTTTTTCACATCCCACCTGGACACAAGGTTCCCTTCAATATGAGGGGATCAGGCCATAGTCCACCACACTGATCTTGTGGTTTGATATTAATGAATAATACATAATTTAAATTTATATTCTAGGAATTTTCAAAATATTTATCATATTAAGATTACCTGCCTGCCCACACCATTATATCTTATTCCATATTTCTTCATAACACAAGTTGCTCTATCAGAAGGCGGGTATCCAACATTCCAGTCAGCTATTGCTGCACTGTCTATCTCCCATTCATGACCCTTGCCCAGTTTATTTACTGTGTGTTTAAAAACTCCCTCAGCGATTGGGGAGCGACAGCTGTTACCTATTGTCACATTTTCTTATTATAAGATACAACTAGCAACAGATTTTTTCATTTTGTTTATTTATTATCTCTTATGTAAATAGCATAATATGGCATTATAATATTATAATATAATTTTCAAAACATATAAGTACTTATAAAGTCTTAAATAAAATATTATTATAATATTTTCTTACCAAGACACACAAATAGAGCCTTCTTTATCGTATACTCAGCCATATTAGTTGTTCTCCTTATTTTCAAAACAACTACGATATTTTTAAATAATACTCGTAAACTTATGTGGTATGACACCTACCAAAACACTAGGTGGGATATATAAAATCAGGTTTTGCTTGAGACTATACCTATACTTCATATTAGTCTCTTGATTTTTGTAAACCAGTTTCCTCATATTTTGCAGAATCAAAATTAACATTTCACAATAATAAACAAAATATGGTTATTTTTTTGACGTTGTCAGATCACCGATGTCAGTTGTAGCTTTGAAAAGCGTGGAGTTCGGATTCACGCATTTTGAGCTACATTGCATTTTCACCGTTTTAATAACCTTTAATAAAGAAGAATAAAATACGATCGTACAAGAATTGAATTTTAAAAGTTATAATTAATAAGGTAATGTTTTTAATGCGAAATTAATGCAGTGTGTCTGTAACGGTTTCACTCCTAAACGGCTGAAACAATTGTGATGAAATTTCGTACAGAGATTGATAAGACCTTAGAAAAATGTACGTTTTTGTTTTTTTTTATCCTTGGGAAATGCATTGACGCATGCCACCTGTAGGAAACAAAAGGTTATGTGGGAGTCACCGGCAAGCCAGTACTACTCACTGAAATTCAAGCCTCCTCATCCATCTCAATGGTGCGCCGACGGATCGCTTACACATAAACCACGACGCTCAATGGCTCGGCAAGTCAATAAAAATGGTGTATTTCATATTTGTAGAAGAATAGAATCGTTAATAATTATAGTCTATGAGGACTTTTTCTCTGGTAAAAGCTAATAAACTTCAAACTTTTCCCCACGTTAATAGTGTCTACTTGCCCTGCATCCAGTTAGGGATCATTATATTATAACAAAGCAATTTTTGAAATAAAATGCTTACAACGTAAAGTAAGTCAACGTAAGTCATTTAGCGAACTATCCAATATTCATAGGTATGACGTTACGAAGCTAGAACTTGTGTTAAATTTTAAAAATATTTCTAGTACCTTTTGCTAACAAGAAGCCTTAATGCTGTAAAAGACCATGTTTTTGGACATTTTTATTATTTAAACAATATTTGAACTGAAAATAGAAATTTCTACCTCCACAAAATGCCCATCTATTTCAATGCACTGTATGCACTCCGTTGGTTCTCGCCTTAAATGGCCTGTACGAATATAGAGATAGTTCTCTTTGTCTTCGCTTGTTGCTGTGCAATAAAATCTGTTTTTAGATTCCTAGATGCATGTTGCATTTAATACTTACATATGTACATACGGCGCTGCGTGGGGCTTGCATGTGCATTCGCTTAGATCCTCATAACCTTACCATATGTTTCAATCTGTAAATCGATAACAAGTGTAACGTAACCTGCATAATAGAAATTATTATATTTTTAATATTTGAAGGTAGGCTAAATGTCGTTATATAATATTTCGATATTTTCCTCCTTCTTTCCTCATTCCTAATTCTTCTTTTTCCAGGCCTAGCCTGAAGTGAAAAGATCTTCAACTTTATTCTTCCCGGTTAACATAATAGATACTTAATATTTATGTAAAACTAATAAGAGACCAGATAATATTTAAAACATATATTGTAGGCGTGACATAACTTAATGACTCCCACTGACCTGATTACAAGTAGAGTATTGGATAGGTCGGGGGGCACTTGACATTGAACATGAATCATATATTGGGGTTGTAAATTGTAATTAACACAAAAAAACGTACTTTGAACTTTTTAATTTATGTGAAACGAAAGCCACTACCGTTTCGGTCATAAGTACGTTATATAAACAAATAAACGTAATGGTATTTATTGATAGACAGACAAACCCTAATTTTTTTCTGGATAAAATACCTATGTACTATAATTGCAGACTATAATCTATATCTGAGCTAAATTTAATCTAGATTCGATCAACCATCCGCTCTGCGGTCTTGACATTGGAAGATGAAATGATCTTTTTAGATTTTTTGGTTTCCGATGTTTCGAATGCTTTCAGCAGGCAACAACGATGATCACGGGGGAGACCCTCTCTGTTTCAAAATAGAGTTACTTATATTTAGAATAATTAAGTGTAAATAAATGGTAAAATAAAAAAAAGAATTTAGATTGTTAGTAACAAGCCATTTTAAACCTAGACAGGCACAAAGAGAAATCTCCGTTAAATTTGTCACAACAGCAGGATCCCACGTTGGCAAGCAATCACAAATGTAACTTTAATGGCTTATTATTCTAACAAGAGTCTTATTATGCTTTACTTACAAAGTTATGTCTTTAAACCGGACTTTACTCGTATAAAATAAGAAATTACATAATATCTGTAGGTACATACAACGTTAAATGTGGGTAATAGTTATAAAGAGGTTGCGTTTATCACTATCACTACATAGTATAAAACAAAGTCGCCTTTTCTGTCCCTATATCCCTATATCCCTATGTGCGCTTAAATCTTTAAAACTACGCAACGGATTTTGATGCGGTTTTTTTTAATAGATAGAGTGATTCAAGAGGAAGGTTTATATGCATAACTAGCAGATCCCGCGGCTTTACCTGTGCTAAATCTAGGGAAGAGCCCGAGCGAAGCGAGGGCGAGTCGCTAGTTTATATATATTTGGCACGGTCTCTTTTCTCAACTAAAAGACGACTTGCATTAGACAGCAACTGGAAATAAAATACTTCAGCATTTTTTTCTACAAAGTACACAATATTATTTCTATGGCGGTAGCACAATAACGCTCTCTCTTGAGAGACTGACTAAAACAGATTCAATCCCAGGTATCGCCTCATATTTTTATGTGTTAAAATGTTAAGTCCGTACACTTGCATGTGGCCAGCGTGGGGACTATGGTCTGATTTATCTAGGTATATAGGTAGATACTAGATAGGTATATTGAAGGTAGGGCAACAGTTTTATGTTAAAAGATGATTGAATGCATTTGGCTCAATCGGTAGTGACCCTGCTTTCTGCGCCTACGGTTGCGGGTTCGAGTCCCGCTGGGGGCATTCATTTGTTAAGCACAAATGTTTGTTCTCCAGTCATGGGTGTTTATATTTATAATATATTTAAAAGTAATATATATGTAGTATATCAACTATCTGGTATCCGTAATACAAGCATCGTAGCTTACCACGGAACTGGATGGCGCTGTTGTAAGAATGTTCTAACATATTTATTCATACAGACAAACATAACTCGGTAAACTTTGCACATACACGTATATATATGTTATAATCCAAGCTGACAATTGTAGCGTATAGCAGTTTCCCCATAATGCGAGTGCATGTGGGCTGATGTCTGCAAACGATGACAAATTCACCGTTTCCCGACTGCGCCCTTTATTACAAGCGCAGACGCAGTAAATAGTCAATTAGATTAAATAAAATTAGGGCTTCTTAAATACTAAACTTGGGTATTTTCGGTGATTTTGACATGATTTATTTCTCTGTAACGTTATGCTAATTAATATTTATATAATTTGAAAAAAATATACATTGTATATTTAATGCTAAGAACAAATGCTAACTTCTCATGTTCTATGTATGGTAATATCCACAGAGAAGATGATAGGTAATGTTTTTTTATCTATTCCGTGGTAATATCGCAGCTTTCAAAATGATATAGGTATACCTACCGAATTGCTTTAAAAACCTTAACCCATACCTAATTTTGACGACACGTTTGGCTCAGTTGGTAGTGACCCTACCTTCTGTGCCAGCGGTCGCGGGTTCGACTCCCGCTGGGGGCATTCATTTGTTGAGCACGAATGTTTGTTCTCCAGTCATGGGTGTTAATATTTATATCATGTAAGTAATATTTAAAAAATATATGTGTAGTATATCAACTATTTGGTATCCGTATTCCGTAACACAAGCCTTGTAGCTTACCACGGAACCAGATAGCGCTGTTGTAAAAATGTCCCGACATATTTATTTATTTAATTTATTTTAAAAAATATTTATAAGTCACTGATTTCATATTTTACAAAATTAAATAATGCTAAAACTAAGAATGCCTGTAAGATATCTTTTAAGTGCAAGAGACTACGGCGAGGCGAGTACCGAGTGGGCGGACGTGCCTAGTGCATATAATCCGTTCTTTACAACAGGGAACTGATTTAATGAGCCCCTTCTGGTACGCGCCGGATGCTGCTAAGACATCTATTGATGCTCGATATTGATTGCCTCTGATTGTACTTTAAAAAAAACAAGCTAGCATTAATATTCAAGATGATTGTATTGAAAATATAGTGTAGATTTATGATATTATGTTTTGTGTTTAATTGTTACACTTGACAGACAAAGTATGAGGTATTTTACATTTAGGTCAGTCAGTCGGTACATAATACCCTCATGGACAGCGTATTTGTGATTCTTAAATGATTTTTTTTTATATTTACGAACGTATTTAATGAGGTACATTTTAAATATCGATATTTAGCTATATATTCGTAAAAACCCTAGCAACATTATTTTGAATTGACTCAATCCAGTCCATCAAGATTAAGTTCTCTACATTTTTATAACATTTACGTAATATGATCAAAATGCATTGAAAAGTGGATAAATATACAGATAGCTCTAACCTTCTATCGAGTCGTCTGGCCGGGGTTGTCGGCCTGCGCTTCAAAATAGCGCCGTTGGCTGCGCGCGCGCATACCTCTATCTAATGCAAATAAAATAATTTAAACCTAAACGTTAGCTAGCTATAATGTATAAATAGCCGAGAAGCATCGTAGTCAATAAATACAGTGGGTGCGAGAAAAGTTAAACATTTAAGATATTTATATGATGTTTTCACCGTTGTTTAAATTTACCTACATTTCATACGTAACAAAATCGTACACTCAGCTCTGATAATCCTATTTTTAATACCTTGTAGTTTAACTGGACTTAGTTTTCGCTTGGGTTTCATAAGGTTTCGTAAAAACCTTGAAAAAACTATTTAATTCAATTATTAAATATTTGGAAGTTATGTAAATATTATTGAAAGAAAATAGATGTTTGTTTGCAATAAACTATCCGTTGGACCTGACATCAAGGGAAGTTGGCGCGCCGCCATCTCTGTAAGGTCGATAGACGATACACTATGGAAGAAATAAACGATTAAGGTTTAACGGCTTTGGTTACATAAATGAACTGATTTAGATCATGTCGTGTATAACAATGTAATGTCATGTTGAAGGTTATTTTTAATCTTTTTAGAGATACGTAGCAAAAATTAATTTCTTTCCAAATTGTTACAAATTTTAGTAATAACTGAAATTTGGAGCTGTACACATAATTTTTGAACATATTCAACAGATACATAATATAATATCGTATACACAAATATTAATAACGAATATTCAAAATTATCCTAATATTTTTTGCTTTTGAGTTAAATACCGGAACTATGCGTGATTCTGCTTTGGATGATTTCAGACATTTGAAGTTTTCCGTGACTGAAAAAAAGACCTGACTATTTCCAATGAATCGTTATGCACTTACTACATGCATGTTTTAACGACTTATGAATTATGGTTATAATTATATATACGTCATTGCAATTACGTTTTACCTACCATCTTTGTATGTAATATATTACATTATTTAATTACTGCACACCAGTAATTTATCTATTTTTTAATAGCATCTGTTTCATTTTAACTCTCTCTCTCTCTCTTACTAATATAAGCTCGTATATTAAACTTAAAACTTATTAATATGTCCTAAACCTCAGTTTTCCCAGTGACCATAT
Organism: Boloria selene; assembly: GCA_905231865.2. Classification (NCBI taxonomy): domain Eukaryota; kingdom Metazoa; phylum Arthropoda; class Insecta; order Lepidoptera; family Nymphalidae; genus Boloria; species Boloria selene. The sequence goes on from HG993132.1 coordinate 2,476,988, forward strand.
TTACTGTAAAGCTTTTGAAACGTCACGTTGATAACAAATAAGTCCTATAATTATATAGTAGTCACGAATAAAACATTTAAAATAAGGCACATCACTTTTGTCATAAATAAAAAAGCGAAATGGTTATTTTTTAACACCAGCGGACTTCCCCCGAGCAATGAAAAATCGATTCGCTTCCATCCTTGCAAGTTGCATCAATAATTTATTGTTGGAAATTAGGTATCGGAGTATAATAGCTAATCAATACAACTTCAAGGCTGACGATTATGTGTCACGTATTTCAAACTTTACTAACTATTGTACTCCTTATATTTATTAGATATATAATAAATTTTGCTTATTATTTAAGAAAAGATGTCTTTCCTGATTTTTTTCTTACGAAATTTATAAGGAAGTCTCTGAAAATGGATGTCTTAATATTTTTTTAAAAGGAAATTTAGTAGCAAGTAGGTACTGATCCCCTTCAAGAATATGCATTTTTTTCAGCTAGAAGATCTGAATTCTGAACTGACTCTGAACTTAGCTTCACTTTACGTGTTTATTTCTTCTTCACACTCTAACGGCACTGTTGGCACAATAAATTTGAGTGAAATTCGGAATAGAGACAAAGTAGATATATCCTTTTTTTTATGTTAGACATCAGGTCTGCCAAAACAAACGACACTACCAAGGGATTACAAATAGTGTGAAGTATCGGTAAATGATATATGTTGGAAAGCTAGAAGATGAGATAATTAACCTTTCCCATGTAAAACATTAAAAAAGTAGTAAATTCAATACATCTTAGTACCTAAATCGTATCACGTATAATAGCATAATAGTACTATAAGCACCAGTTATCCCAGGAAATGTCCAATAGATAGATAATAGTTGCAACTAGATTAAAAAGAAGATCTGACGTCTGGCATAATATTAGTCGTTCCTTGCCTACGCCGCGCGGTCGCAAACAGGAAGTCTAGATTGAGTTCTAGACTTACATAGATATGACCTATCCACATCTTTCAATACGAGTAAATACTAGGCATTTATAAATAACTCCTCGTGACTTTGACTTTCTTATGATTGTAACCTTGGTGTAGGTACAAGGGTTGATCTTTGTGTCTGCATGAGTAGAGTACATATATAAACTGTTATATTTATTATATTAGTTGTTGTACGTAAAATTTCAAATTACTCATGAAAATTATGTAAATAAAGTGACATAACAGTAAATGTAGAGGCAATAAATGACTTATGACTGCAAGATGAATTTTCTGAACCTACGTATTGATTTCTTTTTCAATGTCATAATAATAAAAATAGGTTACTATTTTTGATATAAAATGAAAAAATCTATTACAAAACAGATTTTGGGTAAATTCCAACTATAAAGTTCATTAAAATCAGCTGCGCGCTCCGGTCTCTTTCCTGGTTATCAGATATTATGAGATTTTCACACGCCAAAGTCCATGCCACTTCAAACTTGGCAAATAATAAAATATTCCATTCTCAATGTAAACAAGATATTTATATCAAGTTTTAATTTTATATTTTATTTCTCAGCAGTCAGCTCTTTTTTGTATTTCTATTGATTTTGTAAGAATCCTTCCTTGTATAATTTACAAAAAAAGAAGACTTAATAATATTTTATGTACAATTCAATTATAATGCTTTTTTTACTAGATCGGTACATACTACCACTGCAGATTCTATTTAAGTAGAATAAAGTTTTCAAGTGCTTATGATATTACTTCTGTTGTTACTATGCCGACATTCACTAGAATATAGAAAACATTAAATACAATTTATTCGGTATGTTATTTTTTTTTTTTTATTATTATACTTATGTTTAAAAATATCAATATAACAAAATATTATTCATAACTTATTTCAGTAAGCAATACTGGGCCTCAAGTCTGCTATTGCAATGGTGTAACAATTGTCTATCAATGACATCGTAATTGCTACTTTTTGCAATTTTGGTAGTCTACTAATTCAATGGTCTTCCGATGTTGTATCACTGACACTTCAATTACAGTTCTCAAATAATTGGTAGTCCCGTATGTAATGACAAGTCAATGATCAAACGTATTGCATAGTCTGTTAATCTGTCTTTTTGGCTTTGTATGATCATTTTACATAATGCTTAGTCTTTAAAACATATATTCATAACATATATAATCAAACTTAGTCTAAATAAACGTTTTACGAACGCTTTTACAATTGACAAAATTGTCAAAATTACAAGACCATTGAACGACCATTGTAAATTTAGTAGACTACGAAATTTTTGACTAATGGTAATTGAATTAAAATTGCATTGTTCTATAATGACAATTCATGTAAAATAGCAGACTTGAGGCCCTGATAATAATATCATAGGTATCATAGGTATAATATCTATAAAGGTAAATATTTAAAAGGAACAGTAGCTAATAAAGTTATATTACTTTCAGAGAAAAGTGTGGCACTGCAAAGGAGGATAAAGATGGCCAAACTGAAATGAATTTTATTAAGAAGCAGCTAAGTCTACATGATCATAATCTTGAAATCGAAAAATCTAATAGATTTAGAAAGGAAGAGCATGGGAATAAAGAAGATGAATATAAAAAAGAAGTTAAAAAGAAAGAAGAAGTTGTCGAAGAAGAAAACAAAAATAAAGATCAAGTAGAAAAGCTTTCTAATACTATAGAATTTGAGCCAAAACTAGATATACCTATACCTTCTCTACCAGCTATTGATGACGTCTATCTAAACATTGATCAAATGGACGACACTTCACTTGGAGAGTTCTTACATGAAGAAATTGAAAGAAATGAAGAAGAATAATTGAAAATATGCTTTTATACATGTGTTTTATAGTAAATTTATGATTTGACTATTTTTACAATTTTAAATATTTTATCACCGATTTTATTATTAAATTTGCATAACAGCATGAATAATATTATTTAATTACCTAAAATACTGATTTCTAATTCATACTTTTATTATTAATTTTAAATTAATACTAGCGACTTGCTTTCGTTTTGTGGTTTCCTATGTGGTCACAGACAGACTGACAGACAGTCAAAAATTCTAAAAATTAGAATAGAGTAAAATTCGGTATCTGTATCGAAATAATGACTATTTCAATAAGGTTTTTCAAAATTAATGTACAGATTTAACTCAGTTAGAAGTTTATTACATATGTATAGATGTAAAGATTTAAAGCGTGACTCTTATAAATAACAAATCGCAGTGATCTGTTTGTAATTTGTTTACCTCACATTAATAATAATACACTTTATTGTTTTTTTTTATGGTAGTAAAAAGGGGGCAAACGGGCAGGAGGCTCACCTGATGGGAAGTGATCACCTCCGCCCATGGACATCTGCAAGCCTGGCTTGCAGATGCGTTGCCGGCCTTTCAGGAAAGGGAGGGATGGAGGAGGGAGGAAAGTGGGAGGGAGGGGGGAACGAAGTCGGAGGATGAAGGGAAGAGGGAGGGGGAAGGAGAGTGGGCCTCCCGGACTCTCACTCACCGGACGAAACGCGACAGCATAGCTGCCACTTCACGCCGGTCTTCTGTGAGAGAGTGGTACTAATGAACTATACGGGGCGTGCCGGCCCATTCGGTTTCTACCCGAAGGTAACAAGCATGGCACTACCACTTAAAATCTTCACATTTTATTTCTTATTAATTATCATCACTACATAGTATAAGTCGCTTTCTCTGTCCCTATATCCCTTTGTACGCTTAAATCTTTAAAACTACGCAACAGATTTTGATGCGGTTTTTTTTAATAGATAGAGTGATTCAAGAGGAAGGTTTATATATATAACTAGCGGATCCCGCGGCTTTGCCTGTGCTAAATCTAGGAAAAAGCCCAAGCGAAGCGAGGGCGAGTCGCTAGTTTATATATAAATTATTTAAATACATGACCAAATGACCAATATTATATGCATAGCATTACGCCATTTTATGCAACTTTAGTACTAAACATTGAAGCAAACATGTGCAATGTGCATTGTACATTCTCTTGAAGAACGCGTCGGTTTTGTTGCTATAGCTAGAACGTCTTCTACCAATTCACCTATTTAACACAGTTTATAATTGACCTTAACACATATATTTTAAGGTTTGTTTTTCTATATATTTCATATTTCTTGTAACTTTTCATTGCACGTTTCCTGAAGATGCAAATTTCTCATTTTATTGGGTTTTAAGCTTTATTTCTAGGGTTTTAAAATCGATTTTATTTTTGTATGTACCTAGTGTCACTATTTATTCTATGCAATTAACGTAATTATTATGTTTGTATGCAAGGTCTGAAAGTGCTAACTAAGTTACAGCTATTGTGTGATTTCTCCCGGTCTTCATACTGAAGCTTTGCTAATGGAAATCAAGTTCAATGCCATGGTTACGCAGATCTTTTTAATCTATTTTTTAACCTATTTTAATATCGATCAAAATTCTACCAGATATATTGTTATTTAGCTTTTCCATTGGGATTTGGGACAGTAGACAACCTCTCAATCTAGAGCAATAAAGGCGTGTCTAATAGCCAATAGTTAGAAGTCTAATAATTAATTCGTATCCATTGCCAGCTATACACTATTTTTATTTGTTTTTTTTATGCCAGGGGATATCTACCTGCTCCTCTACCCCCTGAAGAAGGGACACCTGAAGGTCGACCACATCCGCCGCCACCATGATGATTACGTAAAAACACTCTAATTCATGTACTACCTACCTAGATAGTTTAGCTGTCAAGCTATTAACTTTATTTGTCTTTTTGATTTATCTATACTAATATAATATTAAAAGAGGAAAGATTTGTATGTGTATGTAATGAATAAAATTAAAAAACTACTGGACCGATTTCAAAAATTTTTTTTTCATTAGGAACCTACATGACTGAGTTACATAGGTTATATAAATATAACTAGCGAACCCGTGGCTTTGCTCGCGCTAGATCTAGAGACGAACCCAAGTGAAGCCACGGTGAGTCTCTAGTATAAAATAATTAAATTAAATAAATTATGAATAGTTTACCTTAAAAGTTATTCAGGTATAAAATAAAAATTCATTTTTATTTGCGTACTGCTATTCTATACTGGCGTCCTATACGGATAGAAAAATGTAAAAAGTCTATTTTTCTGTTCCAGAGCCCAAAAATCCATCTTGAAATATGAGTGATGTGGTTTATATCTACAGGATTTACTTTATCTTCTTTTTCAAATAATCATTTAAAGATTATAATGAAGAAAATCAATATCAATGCAGACTAGTATTATCAGTACAACTAGTGCAACGTTGTTTATCAAAAATTTTTGTACCTGTTTGCTAAAACGCTTTCATTAAATCATTGCAATGTTATAAAAATGTTTATAACAAATTCTAGTTTTATTTTATTTTTTGTAAGTAACCCTAGAATTTATTTAATACTACTACCCTAGAATTTTCAAAATTGCAATTTTCAAACTTATTTAAAATAATCATACATAGAGTGTAACATAGAACCCTCTTCTTTGTGAAAGTCGGTTAGAAACAAATTAGGGACGAAGCATGAAATTCATATTCATTTCAGCTAGTTAAGACATGAAAAGGGCTTTCGCTCAAAAGGTCAAGGTGAACAACTACAACTGCATAACTATTCAAATTATTAATTTATTTTTTTATTTTTTGAACATTAAGGACGTTATAGTTTTTCTTTGACAATGGTTTTAATTTCTTAATATGCTGTTACAATAATAATATACTGAAATTATAGTCTAAAAACCTAGTTTTGAACCATCAGTTTAAGTATTTAACTATTCCATTCCTCTTATTTTGGTATATTACTTATTGGGAACCGAAATTAAATGGATATTTAGCGCACGAAAAATATTTAAGGTAGAAAAAATCGTTTCTTTATTAAAATTGATATCTTATATACCTAGTGACAATATGTAAAAGTACGTACTATATAATAATCTAATCAATAATAATCATGTATACTTTCTAACAGTAACAAGTAACAAGTCACTTTGGTTTACACTTTGATAGCAAACTATTACCTATATTGGAATCATATCTACAATCTACATACATAGCATTTTATTATCGTGCCTGTGTTTATTTAACTTTTTCATTAAATTTTATTTTGAACTGAATATAATACTAGTGTAGAAATATCATGATACATTTTAATGATATAATATATAATATACTTATTTAATCGCCCTTTCTGGGCAGATTTACTTATGCATCGGCAAAATTTTAACTCATATTTACAGAAGCAATGCTCTTAATGCCTTCTAGGTATTCCTCAGCATTCTGAATCTACGAAACAAAGTCTGCAGTCGGAGCCTTTACACGATGCATTTAAGTTTATTCTATAAAATTAAGGTATTCAGTCAATACTGACAAGTAAAATTCTTAGATCTTAGCAACGAGTACAATTACGACTAGCAATGGCGGTTGTAACATTTAAATCAAGGTAATGGACGATAAGAACATATTAGGATTAACGAGTTCAATTATCGCACATACTTAGTTCAAAATGTAGTCACTTATCATAATTGGTTTTAAGGTTAAGTTAGTCAGTCTTATCTTATTACTATATGGTTAAATAAAAGTTTTTACTACAAGAATAAGTTTTTTTACGTCCCACTTCTGGGCTGACTTCACACGTTATTCGAAAACTTGCAGGTTTCCTCACGATGTTTCCTTCATCTTAAGATAAGTGGTAATCTTGTTAGAAATAATTCGCACATGAAAATATCATAAGTGCGAGACCCGGGAGTTCAACCCGCTTCACTTATTTATCCAAGCGAGCGCATTACCACTGGGCTACTACCGCCCTAATAGTTAATCTATACTACTCTATAATTTACCTGAAAATTTTGTTTGTCTATGAACGCGACATTTAAACAGTTATACATATTCTACGCGAACGGAGCAGTGGGAAAATGTAAGTAGACTACTAAGTCCAACGACATCCGACACGCTGATTATATCTTATTATTTTATCTTCTCTGCACTTTTGACGACAAGTTTGGCTCAGTTGGTAGTGACCCTGCTTTCGCGAGTTCGAGTCCCGCTGGAGGCATTCATTAGTTGAACCCGAATGTTTGTACTCCAGTCATGGGTGCTTATATTTATAATATGTATGTATTTAAAATGTATAAATGTGTAGTATATCATCTACCTGGTATCCGTAACACAAGCCACGTAGCTTACCACGGAACCAGATGGCGCTATTTTAATATGTGCCAACATATTTTGTTTCTGAGAAAATAATATCTTAAACCATATCAATTGAGTACAATAATTGAGTGTAATTTGAAATTTAAAGGGCAATTATATAGTTCTTTTATTATTTAGTTGACAGTGACGCACGCGGCGAGCCGACCAGAGGCGCGGCGGAGTAAACACTTGCCATGTTTTTTTTTTTTCAATTTTACCAAAATACCACATTGTATAATCGCATATCGTCGTAGTATTGCGTAACGCTACGTGTGTAGCTACGATATTACAAGAATATTTCCATCAATTGTTGATTTAATTTTGATAAAAATTGGTTTAATTAAAAACCAAAGAACAGATTTAGATGAAACTTTATATGAATATAGCTTGAGACACTGGGAAGGACATTTTTGTCCGGGAAATCATTTCTTAAGGAGATGAAAAGAGGGATGAATTGTGTGGGGAATCACAAAATTTTCGAGTAATGAATATATTATACAGGATAGAAGTTTATCTATTCTATAGTCCGTACTAACCTTTACAAATAGGCATGAACCCAAGCGAAGCAAGGGTCAAGTCATATATGCTGTAAAACGAGGTAAAAAGTAGCCTACAAATATACACTTTGCCTATACCTAACGTAGAACATTCGGCGATAATCTTTGGATAAACAAGCAATCAAAAACAAACTATATTTTATAGTTGTGTAACATAACGTCACCTGATTACCGTAAAGTAGTCTAAAGAAAAATAAATAAGAATTGTAATTTTGGCTCGCGCTCCAGTTTTTTGTGCTACTATTTATGCTATTAATAGCTGGCGTTTTCAGATGTAAAGTGAATCTTTTCCGTGGCCCATTTTAATTTCTCGTATGAATTTGATTGACACCTACTTAATTAATGAAAAGATTCTGATAGCTTCATTTTAGTCACGATACCACTTTATTAAGGTTTATTTAAGAATGCTACGTAATCAAAAATTTGAAGCAATGAATGTTCCAATAATTACGAAATTTACGCAAGATATTTTAAATATTGAAAATATATGAAGCAGTCAAAAAATGTGTTAGGTTTTATATTATGTACGATTAGTTCTGCCTCATTTTGAAACCGCTGGATTTCAAATTATTGAATAAAATTTAGTTCTCAGATAGATAAAGACATATTACATAAATATACATGATACATTGTACATCACCGTGTTGATGATCGCAACCAGAAGCGCATCCGAATGAAGGGTGAGTAACTACGAATAGTAATGTATGTTTATATGATAAACTATGAGTTAGCGCGAGCGAAGCCGCGGATTCCGCTAAAAAATGTGTACAAAAACTTGACAAACTATATACAAAAACCTTCCTCAAAAACCACTCTATCCGTTGGTGAAAACAACATGAAAATCAGTAGTTTTTGAGTTTATCGCGAACAGACCGACAGAGAGACGCGGCCAATTCGATTTATAATATACTAAGGTTAATATTTAGGTTACCCTTTACTACAGGAAAATCCATATTCTCACGGGAATACACAATAACTGGTACTGCAGAGTAGTCCTCAAAAGAAAAGGTTGGTTAAACTTTCAAGAACAAATCATCACTTTGTATTAAAAAATTAACTACATTATGTATTAGTAAATAAAACTAAAAAAACAGCTAAAAAGTCAAAAATAAATCCCTCTTACGAGCAAACATGATTTCTACACGAACATAAAGAATAAACAGTTGGGTTTCCGACAAAAAAGTTATTCCAAAATGTACTCCAATCAGGTTCATCATCAGAAAAGGAAGTTTGGGTGGACGCGTCAACGCCACCAACATCCCTCCTGCTCGTAGAAGAAGAGTGGGCTGTGTAAGGATCCAACCGCCTCCGAAATTTTTTCCTAACAATTTTAGTATTTTGCTTAGAAATTGGCGTTGAAGTCATCAGATTTTCAATCAAGTCGAGATTACTCAAATCACTGGAAGTGTCATGTGCTGTCTCTCTAGGTCCATAGGAAATTTCTTCCGCCAGTTCCATTGGTTGCACCTCTGAAAATAAATCTTTTTCGTCAATGACATTTTCTGAACTTGATTCAGATCGTTCATAGCGCGGCAAAGATCCGAAGGAGGTAAAATCTTGAACTCGTCTCATCAATTCCGTTGAGAAGTGACTTGACAGCTCGCTGCTTACGGTGTTTCTTTTGCTTGCATCTAAAATATATTTGATATTTTATAAGCTGTAATATTTGGTAAATATTATATAATGATATATTGGATATAAGCAAGAATATGTGCCCCAGTCATTGGTGTTTACATTTTAGTTACATAATAAAATGTAAGAAATTTGTTATAGTAACATAACTATAATTTTCCTACCGATTCTGGCCACGGCGGCCAAACTCATTGAGACAGGCCAACTGCGAAGGAGATATTGTAATATCTTATAATGTGCAAGCGTTCCTGCGTTGTAAAATTAAGACGGGTGGGTGCTTGGAGTTTAATGGGTAGTACTGGCTGGCGGGTGAGTCGCACATAACAATCTTTTTTCTACAGGTAATATACATTTGCGACAATTAACGGGATAAAATTCAGCACTGCAGGAAAGTTTATATGTAGTATGACGGAGACAGTCATGGATATGGTGCCTTAACGATGGGATAATGTTGAACGAAAGAATTTCTGAAATCGATCCAGTATATTTTGATTTTATTCGTCACAAACAAAAATAACAATGTTTACTTTTTATATAGATATACTAGTACTTCTTTCATACGAGTAGATAATCAGTATATAGCATTAGCGTTTGACCTACAAGTAAAATAAGACACAAGAAAATCTTATTACTAATGAAATAAACAGTTGAACGTACCACTGATTTCTGCAAGACCCTCAGATTCTGCCATGCAGCCATGTTTTGATGGTGTGCTAAAACATTGTCCATATTCATTTTTACCAAAACTTTCGAGTGAACTTGAAGAGGCTGTGGAAGAATCTATATTATGGTCCCTTTTATAGAGGCGTCTCATTTCTTTAGCCAAACGTTCATAAAACTCCTCATCTTCTGAATCGTGTGGGTTTGGTTTTTTGGGTTCTACCTCAATGATAAGATCTGGTAGAGGACTTTCAGCTCTAAACTCATCATCGGATGACGATGGATCGGGTTCCGGTTCCGGTTCCACACTTTTTTTAGGTTCCGCTTCCTCTTGAATTGGTGGTAAAACTGTTAGCAATAATAAATTAAATAAATACCGGTACATTGTAAAAGTATCTGTTTTCTTTCTACGCGTCATATATTCGTAAGCTTTAAGTGTACTATTAAAATAATATTTAAGGTAAAAAGCATTTATGAGTTATATAGTATCTAGCACATCCATCTTATTTAAAATTTCATCTGCTTAGTAATTATTTAATTTATAATAAGCGAAACTATAACCTAAATGCATAGTTAGTAATTTATAAAACTTACAAGCCGGTACGTCTTCAAATAAACTACGTATTAGATACGACTTCTTTTTCTCCCATGCCTCCATAGAACTCTGTGATCGCCACATATCCGGCAAATTAATTAGAAAATTTTAGTATCACGGATCACGTTATTGCGTTATTTATTAAGTAGGTTAGTTTGGCACGCCTAAAAGCCACAGAATAAAGAACATGAACATGAAGTAGGGTAGTTACAAATTACAATACTTAAGGTGCGCGCGCACTAGGCGTAACTGATTAGGTGTAGAGCGTTGTCTCATACTATTTCATACAAAGAATATTTTCAGTGCCGTGTCACGTCCGTCGCTCCGCTGCAGTGCATACGCTTAGTGCGCGCGCACCTTTATTTAGAAGCTGTACGAAACACTCACATGTTTTTTTATTAATTACTATCCGATTTTATGTATACTATGCATGTATTAATCGTTAAATTAAGCAGAAAAATATTATACGGGCTGATTTTTAGTATACGTAACACTTTTTTTAGAACAGAAGAAATTCAAAATATTTTGATGTTTTTTACGTTCGTCTAGAATGAACTCGTAGTTTACTCACAGAGTATCCGAATGCAATCATCGATGTCCTGTCATATCAGAATGAAGAATGATCATCATTGATGATCATTTAAAACTAAAATCATTTTCAATAGTTAAAAGATCACTCGCTCGACTGATCTATAGATGAAAATTAATCGAAATCGCTCTAGCAATTTCAGAACCTATTACTACCTATTTCATAGATGTGCACGCCCCTCTCCCGCACTTCGGCACCCCTTCCCTTGCCTTTATTTTTCTATTATTATTTTCTTTCACATTTTTAAATTCGTAATATCTTTTGAATGTTGAAGTGTCTGAATTAAATAATTTGAAAATAATCATGAATTTAATTAAGTTGTATTTTCATGAATTCATCAATAAATGTTTGTTCAACACATCGGATTGCGAAAGCAATTACACTCTCTCAAACCGAGACTGTCGCAAAATCCGTTCTTAGCGGGCATCTTCTAAGTTAACTACGTCTTACGTCCCTGCCAAATTTAAATTTTGTAGCACAAAACTTGAAGGACTTTCATACAAACTTGCGAGAGCTCTACAAAGTGACACCACCTTAATCCGACGCTGTCGTAAATTCCGTTCTTGTCCATCTACTAACTATTATCTACCTCCCTGCCATTCGTGATGAGTGAATGGGTGAGTGGATATAAGGCACGTTCCATCCCCCACTCGCCTAAACCCCTCCCACCCTTCCTATTACTATTGTTCTGCCACGATTTTAATTCGCACCTTCATTGTTCTGTTTCTTGTAGAAATAAACTAAATGATCGTATATTTTTTGCTAATAAGTTGTTACTAAATTCAATAAAATAAAAAAATAAAACACAGTAGCAGGCTGCACTATAATATTTATTACACATCTTTGGTTTACAAAACTTCATAAGGTAAAAGCGCACAACTCAACTCCAACATTATTACATAATAAGTTAAGAATAGAGAGCGAGAGAGATAGAGTTAGAAAAAGAGAGAGAAAGTCTATTGTTATGCAAAAAGATAGTATATATTTATTAAAAAAATACATAGATTTATTCGTGAAAATATTTTTGTTTATTGACACATTGTGCTTGAGACGTGAAGTGAAATTTTTAATAAAACTTACTTCACTGGGTTTATAATAAAACAAGTAATAAAAAATGTATAAATTTAAAAGTAATGGGAACACTGGACGGACTTTAAACCGACAAAATATACAAAAAAAATACAAAAGATATAGAAAAAAGCAAATGTTTGTTTTGATAACTGTACGCTACATTATAAATTAATTAGCGGAACCCGCGGCTTCGCTCGTGCTAGTATAGTATAGATATAAAATATATAGCAATACAATGAACACTTACTAAAATTAAATAATAAAAATATTAATAGCGCCATCTATTAGAAATCATAACGCATCATTTAATAAGTGAAAACGGAATTATGATTTAGGAGTTTAGAACACATTATATTAACTATTCTTTTTTAACAGTATTTTAGGAATTAAATATTTTTATGTAGGAAATATATTTTATTTTATAGACTTTTGTTGTTTCATTTGTATTTTGTTGTCTGTGACGTTTCGCTAGAGTGGCCAATATGGCGACTACGATTTGTCTGTCAGCATCATTAGAATTAAACAAAATACTCGACAATCCGAATTTTGCGAATATATGCTGTCGACTCGAAATCTTTATTTTTGTATGTTTTATTATTCAGTTAAGGTTTCGATGGAGTCTACCGTAACCCTTGACGAAATTATTAATATAGATAGTGAAGAAGTGTAACAAAACAAACTTTTAAATTTAAACTTTGAGTCATAATTCTATCCAGATCTTCAGATAAATCTTTATATCATGAAACCATAACAGTGTTTCATTGAAATTTACATAAGCTTACCAAATTTTAGATTAATGGTGCGCTAAGTGCTAGAAATACGTATTTTAAAATTTAAATAGGTCCTAGAAATATATTACAAGGAAGAACTAACCAAAAAATAACAGATTTAATTTCAAAATATTACTTTTTTGTATTCACTGATTTATGGATGGTCTCTCTCAGTCTCATGGCAATGATTGCTTTTCACAACGTCTGATCACTAAAGCCAACAAAGTATCACGAAAACGTCTTAAATAAAGTTAGATTTATAAATACTTTTTATAAAAAGTAAATTTTAATGTGTTGCTCTGCACCATTCAAGTTTAATTTTCAGGTTCGCCTCAAGACTGAGAATCTCGAGAGAAGAGCCCTTGAGGTGCTGAAATTTAGCGGCTCATGAAATGTAAGGTTTAAACTAAAGAACGCTTGAAGAAACATGTTTTTATTCGCCCCTTTTGAATTTTTCTTGCACTCTCAAGTTGTAAGGTGGACTTGTGCCGGGAAGGTATATTTGGAAAACATCCGAAATAATTATAACATTGTAAGTGTTTAAGGCTTATTTAATTCTACTAAGATGTCATGGACTATCTAAGTATTACGACTTTCTCTCTACAAGAAAACAAGTAAATACGTATGTATTATATTGTTACGTACTACAGGTTCGGGATCGGAAATTAAAAGCGTTCTCGCACTAAAGATTAATTTATTTACACTTTGTACACGCGCAGTTTGTACACAGCACTAGTTAAATTGAGTCTCTGAGCTCTACAATTCACCACTTTTAACAATTCACTATACTCTTCTTCACTTTTCCACTATTTCGTATCTCTTCGCAATCTTCACTTAACTTCGAACGACAACTGAACTCTCGACACACTGCCGGCCTTTTTATATGCGTAAATTTAGAATATTCTAGTATCGAAAATTCAAAATGTTTCTAGTAACTTCGAAATTGTTCCTGAAAATGCGTTATCTCTTTCTGTCACATTAAAATTTGTAATAAACTGTTCTTGTTATCTAATTGTCAAAAGTTAGAAATTGACATTCGCTGTTGTAAGGCATGGTACAAGCGTGCTATTATGACGAGTTCGCACTATATTCCGCGACATTACCCCCTCCTAAGACATGCTCGTCTCGAGCATCGTTGTTGCCGTGATACTTGGCTAATCGGTCCACATGCACGATTTTAGCCGGGCTTCTAGATGTACGTTGAATTCGGAAAGTGACGTCGTTAATTTTCGTTATAACCTTGTAGGGCCCCTCCCAACTGGGTTGCAGCTTTGGCGATTTACCCTTTCGTCTCACCGGGTTATGCAGCCATACCAATGAGCCTTCCTCGAAGTTCGTTCCTGTCGCCTTTCGGTCATAACGAGTTTTCATGCGTTCACTTGCTTGTAGTCCTGCATCTCGTATCTGCTCATGAACACCAATCATCTTCGCTCGTAGTTCACTGGCATATTCTGTTATGCAACTGGGAGTATCCGGCGGGCAACCACTTAACAGATCCGCTGGTAGTCGCAATTCTCTTCCGAAATTTGCAAAAGCAGGTGTTATGGTAATGCTTTCGTGTACAGCAGTCCGGTAAGATAGCAGGAACAATGATAAATACTCGTCCCAATCCTTTTGATGTTTATCCACAACCTTAGCTAGATGGCGTTCCAAAGTCTGGTTAAACCTTTCAACCATTCCATCTGACTGTGGATGATGTGGTGTGGTTCGAGTCTTGTGCACCCCCATGATTTTACATACTTCCTGAAATATATGTGATTCAAAGTTTCTTCCTTGATCACTGTGCATTTCTAACGGAACGCCGAATCTGCAAAATACATCTTTTACCAAAGTATTTGCGATAGTTACTGCTTCTTGATTTGGGATGGCGAATGCCTCAGGCCATTTTGTAAAATAGTCCATCACAACTAAAATATATCGGTTCCCGGAATTAGTAATCGGAAATGGTCCTGTTACGTCTAATGCGATTCTCTCCCAAGGTGCCCCAACGTTGTATAATTTCATTACTCCTCGGCTTCTGGTCTGCGGGCCTTTGACAGAGGCACATTGCACGCATTTCCGACACCAGTCCTCAACATCATCTCGACAATGCAGCCAGTAAAATCGCTCCTTGATCTTGATTAACGTTCTTCTTACCCCTAAGTGTCCACCAGAAGAACCATCATGGTAGACTCGAAGTATCTCGGATACTTTTATTTTAGGAACCACTAGTTGGAGATGGCTATCATTTCTACGTGTCTTCTCCCATTTCCGGCACAATACTCCATTGTGTAACAGCAAACTGTCCCATTGTGCCCACAAACTTTTCGTAGCGGTACTGTACTGTGCTATGTCAGTCCACTTAGGTTTTGGCCTACCACTACTTAGCCATTCCATGATAGGTCGTATATCTCGGTCTTCTTCTTGAGCTCTCCTCATGGCTTCATCACTCCAACGTTCATCTAACGAGTCTGTTCTAATAACTTTAATTGATTCCAATTCCTTTGCCTCTTGTCTTTGACAGTGCTTGCAGTCGTCTTCACAGGGTCTTCTAGATAGAGCATCGGCGTTGCTGTGATTTTTACCCCCTCGATGTTCTATATCAAACTGGAATTCTTGAAGTTGTTCAATCCATCGTGCTACCTGCCCTTCGGGATCCTTGAATTCTAATAACCATTTCAGGGCAGCGTGATCGGTTCTTACCAAAAATTTGCGTCCTAGCAAGTATTTCTTAAAATGTTGTAAGGTTTTTACTACAGCAAGTAGCTCTCTTCGAGTAACGCAATAATTCTTTTCCGGTTTAGAGAGTGACTTACTGAAATATGCGATTACCACCTCCTGCTCACCCTTCCGCTGGGACAATACACCTCCAATACCGATATTACTGGCATCAGTGTCGACAATAAACTCTCCCTTTGTGTCTGGATACCCGAGGATCGGTGTTTGGCAAAGATGTTTCTTTAATTCTTGGAAGGCCAATTCGCAATTATGGTCCCATACGAAAGGTCTCTTCTCCTCGGTTAGCTTATGGAGTGGTTTGGCGATGTCAGAAAACCCTTTCACAAACCGTCGATAGTAAGAGCACAATCCTAGAAATGCTCTCACTTGCGTCTTGTCCTTAGGGGTCGGCCAATCTTTTACAGCGGTGATTTTCTCAGGATCCGTTTCTACTCCGTTTTCTGAAACTACGTGTCCAAGGTAATTCACTTGTTTTCTGAAGAATAAGCACTTCTTCGGACTTAACTTTAAATTAGCTTCCCTTAGTTTATCGAATACTGCTTCGAGTTTCCTAAGATGGTCATTGAAATCACGCCCCACAATAATTATGTCATCTAGGTAAACAAGGCAGGCTTCTCCTAGTAATCCGGCGAGTATGCGTTCCATCAACCTCTCAAATGTAGCTGGTGCATTACATAACCCAAACGGCATAACCTTAAACTGCCATAACCCTTTTCCAGTTGAAAACGCAGTTTTCTCCTTATCCACGGGGTCCATGTCCACTTGCCAATAGCCACTCTTCAAATCGAGAGTTGAAAACCATTTCATACCACTTAGAGTGTCTAAGGTGTCGTCGATTCGAGGCAGGGGATAACTATCCTTTTTGGTCACATCATTGAGTCTGCGGTAATCGATGCAAAACCTTGTAGAACCATCCTTCTTCCTAACTAGTACTACCGGAGAACACCAAGGGCTAGTGGAGTGTTCGATGATGTTGTTCTCTCTCATGTTTTGAATCATGTCGTCCACTTCCTTTTCCCTGGCCCATGGAATTCGTCTAGGTCGCTGTCGGATAGGCGCAACATCACCTGTATTGATTTTGTGCTTCACTAAGCCGGTTCTTCCTATATCGTTCTCATGTTTGGAAAACAAATCTGAATATCGGTACAGTAAATTTTCAGCTTCTGTCTTCTGAGAACTTGTGAGATTTTCTTTACAGTCTTCGATAAGTTTCGTCGCTTGCTCTCTATCCTTGTTCGGTACCTTCACGTTCGGTTGACATCTGTTTAACCAGGCTATCTCTTCGCAAGTTCCCACAACTTCGCCTCTCTGAATGGTTTGAGTAAAGTTACTAGGGTTTAGCACTGGAATCATGGATGTGGAAGCTTTACCTACAATAACTCTTGCCGGGATCCACGAGCTCTCATCTTCAAACTTCTCTATGATAGCGCACGACCATGGACTACCTGACGTGTTGTGAGGTAAAGCGACAGGTACTAGAGTCTGTGATCTTGGTGGAAGAGCGGTGTCTTTTAAGCAACAAACTTTCCCCTGAACTCCACCACTTATCGGTACTTCCTTATTTCTGCACTTTAAAACTCCATATTTCATGTCGATCGTACACTGATAATTTTGAAGAAAGTCCAATCCAATGATGCAATCATCCACGATATCTGCAACTATTG
This sequence comes from Boloria selene, assembly GCA_905231865.2. NCBI lineage: Eukaryota > Metazoa > Arthropoda > Insecta > Lepidoptera > Nymphalidae > Boloria > Boloria selene. The sequence continues at coordinate 2,494,435 of HG993132.1, forward strand.
CGTTATGCCAATAGACGTTGTCCCCAATTTTTATAGCAATTTTTCTTTCCCCCCAAACAGGTATGCGCTGACCAGTGGCTGTCATAAGGGTGATGTGCCTTCTATCTTGCAAATTATTGTCCGCAATGTGTTTCAGCTTTCGGTTATTAATGACAGTTCGCGAAGCTCCGGTATCCAGTGTCAGTTTACATGTCACTCCATTAATAGCGCCATGTATAACCAAAGTGTTTCCATCTATTGCCTGTTTTACTTCTATGGGTGAGGTTGTAGATCCCCCGGCCAGCGCCCACCTCCTAGCTCTGGCTGAGATCAATTCTCCTCTTACTTGATCGCAGGTTGGTACACCAACATCTGAGTATAGTCGACCATTCTTCCTTTTAGGGCAGTCACTTCGAAGATGGCCCCGCTCACCACACTCATAGCACCTTGGGTTGAAAAGACGTCTCCGGGTGGTTAATCCTCCCGTGGTAGCTTCCTGCACCCTCCAAGGTCTAGAGTCATGACGCACAGCTTCAATCTCTAGAGCATGAGCGACAGCTTCTCTGAGACTTGTATGGTGTTTTAGGCGTACAGCGGCACGTACCTCCGAGTCGCGAATCCCGTCCACAAAAGCCTGCAGAAGAATGGTTTCTATGGTAGCTGGCGAGGATTGATATGCCTTCCGTACGAGCCTCTCAATCTCTACGGACCACTGCTGCAGGGTTTCATTGGCTCGTTGTGTACGGTCTTTAATTTGAGCCCTGTACACGTGCTCTAGATGACTATCACCATACCGCGACTCTAAAGCGTTAAGTAGCTCACTGTATGTGGTCTTCCTGCCAGGAACGCTAGAACAAAGCGCCTCCAATACATTTAGAGCCTCCTCTCTAAGAGCGACGGTAAGGGCAGATCGGGCTTCATCATCTGTCCATCCACTTGTCTCCTTGATCGTTTCAAACTGGATCTTGAATGCGGCCCAAGAAGATTTGCCGTCGAAGTGAGGGACTTTGAAAATCTTTGCTGATGATGAGCTAATGTCGGCACCACGCGGTAATTTCTGAGTTTCCAAGTAATCCATCCTCTTCTCCATTTTAGAGAGTTTTGAGTCGTGCTCGTCTAAAGCTTCACCGTGTGTGACGAGTGTCGTCTTTAGTTCCTCAACTTCTCTTTCAACGACTTCCACCCTTTCCGTATTCTGTTGAAGAGCGGCTATGACATCCTTGTAAATGCCCTCTTGGAGTGCGCGCAGCTGTTCCTCCTGGTGGCGTGCACGTTCTTCCTCGCGGCGAGCCTGCTCTTCCTCGCGGCGAGCCTGCTCTTCTTGGAGTGTGCGCAGCTGTTCTTCCTGGCGGCGAGCCTGCTCTTCTTGGAGTGCGCGCAGCTGTTCGTCTTGGCGTCGAGCCTGCTCCTCTTGGAGTGCGCGCAGCTGTTCCTCTTGGCGTTGGGCTTGCTTTTCTTCGAGTGCGCGCAACTGTTCTTGCATCATGAACGCCATTTGTTGCAGAAGGGCGTTCATGTCTGGCGTTGTGCTCTGTTGAGCCGCGGACTCTCCACTCGATGTACTTGGGCTAGAGTCTTCCCTTTGCTGTTCTGCCATTGCGCGTGTAGTGACTCCTTGCTTCTCGTGCCTCGGTACTAACGGCATTTCCGATCCCACTTCTGACACCAATTGTTACGTACTACAGGTTCGGGATCGGAAATTAAAAGCGTTCTCGCACTAAAGATTAATTTATTTACACTTTGTACACGCGCAGTTTGTACACAGCACTAGTTAAATTGAGTCTCTGAGCTCTACAATTCACCACTTTTAACAATTCACTATACTCTTCTTCACTTTTCCACTATTTCGTATCTCTTCGCAATCTTCACTTAACTTCGAACGACAACTGAACTCTCGACACACTGCCGGCCTTTTTATATGCGTAAATTTAGAATATTCTAGTATCGAAAATTCAAAATGTTTCTAGTAACTTCGAAATTGTTCCTGAAAATGCGTTATCTCTTTCTGTCACATTAAAATTTGTAATAAACTGTTCTTGTTATCTAATTGTCAAAAGTTAGAAATTGACATTCGCTGTTGTAAGGCATGGTACAAGCGTGCTATTATGACGAGTTCGCACTATATTCCGCGACAATATTATGATTATATCTATTTGTAGTACCTATATTACTTTTATACGTAGGGGAGAGTTGAGTAATTGTGTACAATATTTTATTCTTCCTTCTACTACTACTCCGGCGCAGAAACATTCCGCTAGTCGGTACTTGCGTTCGTTGAGACAATAAGTGGATCTATAAAAATGTTATCCTATTGCTGTAATTTTCGACGATCACGAGTTTAAGGAGACATTAAATTGCGAATGTTTTACTCAATATTATTTTCGGCTTTACACTTGTAGATAAAAACAACATTCCTTGTTGTTTTTGTCAGATATTTTTCTTTGCCTACTGTAAAACTGTCTTACTAACACAATTTCAAAGAGTTAGAATATTAATTACCTCAATACTCTTCCCAATTTATCCTTTTAAAATATCTGGTAGGTAATTGACGTAACAAATAAATGAAATAAAAAAATGTGTTATACATACAATTTTAATTAGGTATTGTGGTTAAAGCTATATAGCATAGAAGGGAAGGGAATCCTTTACCTCTTCATTGTCAAGTATTACAACTAAATTGCAATAATATTTTCGATGTATATACAATGTACATTTCTTCCTTTAAAAGCCATTATCATCGTCTTTATTACGTTCAGCCAATTGGGTAAGCAAAAACACTTTAAAATAATCTTAAATATCATATAGGTAGTTCACTATCATATAACATACATCACAGCATCATAAGCCAAATTAAGCAAAATTTTAACCTCTTCATTTTTGTCAAGTCATCATTTTATATAAGTTTATTTCATACTAGCAAACCGGACCCGCTTCGCTGGGCGTAAGTTAAAATAGATTAAACGGTTTTTATAATTTTCTAAAAAAATAAAAGTAACCTAAGTTACTTCTTATAACATTAGCTATCCGCGAGTGAAAATCCCGTCAAAATCAGTCAAGCCCTTTCTGAGATTAGCCGGAACAAACAGACAGACAGACAGACGAAAATAAAAAAAAAAATTTTTGATGTAAGTGCCATAAAGTATATATGTATATGTTACTGTAAAAGCCCGAATATTGGTAAAACTTAGGTTCTACCAGTAAATCTTAAGGTTTACCAACACGAGTCGGTAAATGTAAGAATATGTAAAAAAGAAACGATTTGATCGGACTTTTACCATTATAATTTAGTACATGCTAGGTTTTACCAGTAACGGTTGGTAAATGTTGGTTTTGGAAATAAAACAATGCATACTTCTTAATTCTTTGCCACGATTTCGTCCATTAATTCATAATATCTATGCTTTACACTCATTTTCATTAAAAATTACTTCCAGGCACTAAAAACGCAAACATAAAACAATTCAAACTCGCTTTTTGTTTATAAATTACTTTAAGACTTAGAAAACACAAACAGGAATTGAATTAAAGTTTTAACGTGTCAAACGATTGACTAAGGCGAGCGTAGACGGTAGAGGGAGATGGAACGAGTAGCGAAGGGCTGCAGAATGCCACGAGTACAAGGCCATACGCCGAACACGTATTGTTTATCTCAACATTTACCGTGTCTTTGAGGTAAATCTTAAGATTTACTATGTGAATAGTGGTAAAAGTCCTAAATAAACGTTGATCATAGAACGGTTCGGACTTTTACCATTAAGGGGTGGTACATCTTAGGATTTACTTGAAAATCTTAGGATTTACCGTCGTTCGGGCTTTTACAGTAACATATATACTTTAATTGAAATTAAAAACAGACACTTCAATTTTATTTGTTTGTGCTGATATTTTAACTATCGTATTCTTCTTTCTATAATTTCTATGGTCTAATTTAAACGCTTCGATGTGGTAGACGTGACATTTGGCGATTGGTTCGATTGCCAACTGCATACAACGAACGGTGAACGACCCCGCATAGTGCATAGTGCCTGACTCATAGTTCCCCGGCCCTCCAGACATGGAACAAGTATTGCTTCTTTATAAGGCAAAGACAATTTCTATGAAGTCCCATAATAGGTGCAATACAGACAATTAGGTAATACATGAAAAACCTAATATATATATATATATATATATATATATATTAGTTACAATGACATTTGATATATGTTGGAAAGCCGCTTCGCTCGGGTGCTTCCCGGTAGGTGCATAGCGCATAGGCATACGAGCGTGCCTACATGCACGTACGCGTCACTACAGTTTAACAGGAAAACCTTTTTAAGATGAATAATTATTGTAATTCATAATAATAATTCTTTTAGTCATAATGCATCAATTGCGTTTTTCCGTCAAAATTTTTTTATGGTAAAAAAAACCGAGGTCTTACACGGCTGATATTTTTATGTACCAATAATTTCTAACATGATTACCAATTAGCTTACGGAGAAGACTCGAAAAATATGTGAAGTCAACCCGTACTTGGCCAGCGTGGTGGAAATATTGCTCCTCGTATTGAAGGAAGGCGTTAAAAAATGATGAATACATACAAGTAATAACGTAAATATTGATCCTAGTAAAAGTTTACGTCAAAGGCGAATATACAAACAGACAACATTTTAGGATCTATTTTTTGTACACAATCCGATACAGGGATTATTTTAAAAAAATATTTCATGTAGGTACAAATTTCAAGTTACGCGAAATTATGAAATGAAAATATATGGCTTTATAGATAGATAGTATCAATCTGTTATTCGAAAAGTGATATGAATTGTTGTTGTTTATCGTCCATTTTTGTTATGACACTGAGTGGAAACTTTCACGTTAGATATCTATCTTATCTACCTGTTAAATTACATCATGCACCGGACATTCAAACTTTTTAAGAGTAAAAAAATATGTAGGTAAGCCAAAATGATGATTACAATTTTTGTAGAAACAAATAATAGAAACAAAATTAAAGCTAGAAATACAGTTATTTTAAATATAAATTAATTCGCAATATATTTAGAGAAAGCATCTGTGATCAGCCTCATTTCCAAATGCTAAGAGCTTAGTCTTAATCATGGATATTTCCACGACAGCAAAAAAAATCGAATGATATACACTAAACATGAAAGTATCGCAGCCGGATAGACTTTTAACGGGAATGAATATGAAGAGGTCGCGAACAGTGGGATGGAGGTCAGACTTAATTGAATTTAACGAGATTTTATTGACATCAGCTTGATTTTTATACCGGGAGAAGAAGATGATCACCGTGGAATTTAGCAATAACACGGGAAGTAGGTATATTAAGATAGATTAAACATTAGATGAACAATCTGTATAAGCGCGAGACGCTTGGCTCAGTTGGTAGTGACCCTACTTTCTGCGCCAGCGGTCACGGGTTCGAGTCCCGCTGGGGGCATTCATTTGTTGAGCACGTATGTTTGTTCTCCAGTCATGGGTGTTAATATTTATATTATGTATTTATTTAAAAATTTATATGTGTAGTACATATATCAATTATCTGGGATCCGTAACACAAACCACGTAGCTTACCACGGAACTAGATGGTGCTGTTGTAAAAATGTCCGAACATATATTTATATTTATTTATTATATCCCATGTTGTGTCTTGCCTAGATCGCCTGAAGTGGGCCGGCGCGGGCGAGACCGGATATTAGTCATGTAGTACAAATTACATGCCCCTCCTCATGTCCTCTAACGACTCTGTAAACGTTTATACTTTATTGTATTCAGATCTAGTTTCAATTGCTGTTAAAAATTCCCACAGATGTATTATGCATACGAGTATGTACATGATACATATTATATATAGTACATTGTGCAAAGTACATAGGCTTGTAATCTAATTGATTTTTACTAAGTATTATAAATTTATTTTTACTATCTAATTCTTTAGTCAAATCTATACAATAAATATTTTTTGGAAAATCTAATTGAAATAGACATTATTATTGATATAGAAGCCAAATCTATTGTTTTTAGTATTATTGTCTCTCTGCCTGTCTGTTACCGCATTACGAGAAAACCACTGGACGGATTTGGATGAAATTTTGGTATGATAATAGCTGGTTACCCTGGTAAATGCATAAAATACTTCTAGTTGCGGCAAAATATCTCATTTCTGAGAAATCCCAACTAACCTAACTAATTATGTATAAGTTTATGCATTTGTTGTTCGTACAATATAAGTGTGTGTAATACAATATGACATTGTAATCCGATAAATTTATTATTTTTTATTTCACATGAAGAAAATAGCATTAGCAGATATTAAACAAATTTTAAATAATCATAAACATAAGAAATCAATTTTATTTATTATAGCTGTATTTAACTGAATTATTAATAACAATATATCTGTTGGTTACCTATCTGTTGAAGATAATCTTAGATATTTAAGACTTTCGTTGGATAGATCGCTAAGATGGAGCAATCATGTGAATGTGCTAGTAGAAAAAACATCTAAATGTTTAAATTTACTTAAAATACTTACAGGCCCCGGCTGGGGAATTCATCCTAAACATTTACGTTTGTTATATATATCATTAATTAGAAGTAAGTTTGATTTTGGTTCCTTTTTGTATGCAAATTGTGCGAAAACGCACTTATCTAAACTTGACAAGGTTCAAAATGCGGCCCTCAGGATAATAGGAGGATTTATAAGAAGCACACCTAGCCACGTTATGGAGAGTGAGCTATGTATTCCACCTTTATATTTGAGAAGACAGTACCTTGCCCTTAAGTATTGTAGTAAAAGTATGTCTTGCTCGAATAACGTTACCATAGACCTCGCCACTTTATCATAGACGGTGCCCAATCCATCAAATAAATTTGCCTACCTTATGAAAAAAGTAAATTCACCTTTATGTATTAAATGTAATATGATAGACGATGTTCATCACATTCTGGTGGAGTGTGTTAAGCATCAAAGGGAGAGGGAATCAATATGAGAAAAACTGAATGTTAATAAGCAAACCCATTAAGTAATGATGTTGTTAAAGTTTTGACAGACATGGTTTTGCAACATTGAAAACATCTTTAGATGTTTGACACATTCTGCCGGAGTGTGTCGAACATTGGCTATCCTTTGTCCATAATTTTTATATGTTATACTTAGATTAAGATACGATGGGACGGACATATCCTAGAAGGATAAAAGTCCCTTGAAAATTAGAAATTAAAAAAATATATATATATTATAGCTGTATTTATACAAAGTTAGTTTTTAAATCTTATTAAATATCATCGCAACGATCTTTCCAAAGCCTTATAAGTGGGTAAGTAGTTTCATTTTTCAAGCATATTATAGTGTCTTATACTTATAAACAGATTAGCCGTTTGAAGGTTATAGAAATTAGTCTTTTAATGACTTTTTCTATTAGAATTAGGCCTATTTACAATTAGGTGTTAATTATCGTCTAATAAGACGGTCGTACAATTTTCTAAAATTGGTTATTACTCATAACTTTAGTTTGCTCAGTGCTTGTACTTTGACCGTAACCATTATTGAAAATTGAAGAAAAAATGCGCACTTAAATCGATTAATTTAATTAAATTTAAATAAATAAAAATATTAATCTTCTTTTACATTCGATTTTCTTTAAAATGAATCGATTACAGCCACAACGACTTCTGAGAACTGAGAAAGAAAAGTATGAGGAGCTCAAGCACAAACGGTGCCCATTGAACTATGGATCCCCCACGTATTGATGGGGTGCCCAGCCGTTAACGATAATAAGGGCTCATACATACATGCTCCTCTATAGACGCAGTTCAATAACATGGATCTTTTGAAATAAGATAATAACCATCATTCTTTCCCTAGTATCATGTAGTTGAACTATATTATCCCGTTTATTTTAATCAGACAAATAATGAACATCTTTGTTAACATAAATTGAAAACAAATATCTATTCTTGGCTTTCTAATGACCGTCGCAATACAATGAAATGGTTGGCAATGAATTGAGTTATTCATTTTTAAATCTCTGTCTGAAACTTTTTTTTAAGCGAACAAAACAATCGTTGATTCGCCCCATAGCTGTGACAGAAGCATAAATTAAGAAGTGCTTTTTAGATTTAATTTGTAACACTGTTATATTAGTACCCAAGCTTATTAATCATTTTATTTCCAGCTGGATGCATTATATTTACAGACAGGCACATTTCAAGCCAGAGTTGTTAATATTTTAACAGAAAGTGTTTTATTTATAGCTTGTTTGCGAGTTTTAAGCATCAATAGCGTAAACTTTAACTGCTCTTTAGCACTTCCTCTACAGTGAGTTATTTTAAGACAAAAGTAAATAAGGAGAAAGCACATATCGTATGCTTATTGCTAATAGATTTTCATGAATTTTTTTAATATATGAATATATAAATAAATAATTTGCATTAAAAAGTTGTTTTTTTTACCTTTAACTAATTATATTCTATGTTTATAAGAAATACAATACTCAAAAAGCTCCTTGAAGTGATAATCACCGCTATTAATGTTATTAAAAAGCTGTTCAAGTAGGTACTTATAGGAATCAGAACTTGCATATAATTTAGTGGATTGACTATACATTTCGGGGTACAACTATACTCAGCTTCCTTTCTATATCTCCAAAGTTATGTTGGGATAATATGTTGGGACATAATGTTGGGACAATCATGGATATTTTGCACTCTAAAGGATTTAGTTTAAATCATATCCTACATTATTATAATAAAATTCTAACAGAGTCAAATGTGTACATTAAATATATTTTGGAAAATCTAATTGAAATAGACAAATTATTATGGAATATGGATATAGATGCTAAATCTATTGTTTTAAATAAAATTGTCTGTCTGTCTGTGACCGGGTTATAGGATACTACATAGGACCGGGATATAAGATACTTGGAGAGGAGGGCGGGCTTTTTATTTATATCTCATTTCTGAGAAATCTCTACTAATCGTTACTAACCGGCTATAAAACATCACACGGTATGTGAAATCTATTTTGTTTCCGATCTTTAGAACGCGGGTGGAGCCGCGGAAAATGCTAGTGAATACATAAAGTGTCACTACTGAGTATACTATAATATAGACTAGCATAAAGACTGTTAAAGAAATCCTCTTAGTACGCTTGAGCGTATTATAAAACCATTACCTACTAAGTATTTAACAAAGTGTTCTCTATAAGTCGTTAGTCAGGTTTATTAAATAGGTGTGAAGTAAGTATAATGTCAATGCGATTGATAACATAATCGTAATTCTATTGAATTTATCTTCACGATAAAGTTATCGGACAAGTGGCTTACGGGCAAGTGTTGCAATCACTTCTAGAATTTTCTAAAATGCTATCTTTTAGAACATCTAAATGTCTCAATCGAGTTTATTTTACGTTAGGTCTTATTTACTTTATAATATTTTTGAATATGCTGCATAATAACAGGTGAGTGTTACTTTTCATTCACATTACTCCACCAACGTGTATGGGAGTCAACCATAATGGAATTTCCAACACCGCCCAAATTTTTATTATCAATACTATATATCTACCAAAAGCCTAAATAAGTATTTAAAACATACATATACACGGTTGGTATACACATGCTCAGTTGGTAGTGACCCCACTTTCTGCGCCAGCGGTCACGGGTTCGAGTCCCGCTGGGGGCATTCATTTGTTGAACACGAATTGTACTCCAGTTATGGGTGTTTATATTTATAATATGTATGTATTTAAAATTAATATATGTTTAGTGTATCATCTACCTGGTATCCGTAACACAAGCCTCGTAGCTTACCACAAAACTAGATGGCGCTGTTGTAATAATGTCCCAACATATTTATTTATTTATATGGACTGTATTGAACCAGATCTTAGCTGATTCATATGTACCTATATCTATACTAATATTATAAAGCTGAAGAGTTTGTTTGATTGATTGATTGTTTGTTTGTTTGTTTGTTTGTTTGTTTGTTTGGTTGGTTGAGCGCGCTAATCTCAGGAACTACTGGTCCGAATTGAAAAATTATTTTTGTGATGGATAGTCCGTTTATCAAGGAAGGCTATAGGCTATATTATATCACGCTACGACCAATGGGAGCGGAGCATGAAAACGAATGAAAAGTATTGCGAAAACGGGAAGGGCGGGCGTTAGTTCTGCGATGTACCATTCCGCGCGACTCACAAAGAATTTGGTTTCCGGTCTTTAGAACGCGTGCGAAGTCACTCATAACTCTTTAACAGGAACATGTTTGGGCTTGTTGCAATTGTCTTGTGCTGTACCTATTGGAACTCTTAAAAGGAACATTTGTATTGTTTTTTGTCTATGGAACATATCATAGTGTATATGCTATTTGCGGGCCACTTGTACAGCTGTAGTATAACGAACGCGTAGACTGGGCAATCTTGAAGGGCATGCGAGGAGCTACGTGGATGAGACGCACCCAACTGGCACACTTTTCGTATAACAGTTGGGAAACAGAAACTTTACTGTTGACAGGTATAATAATAACTGGCCTGGCCAAAAGATAGAACGACGGTATGGTGTTTTTTGAGAACTCTTGCAATATTTCTACTAAAGTCTATGGGTTTTCTGCTGTAACTGTAACTTATACAAGTTTCCATCATTTATATCACAATTATTGAACTCTACATTAATTATTATAGTAGATTCCATTCCAAAATATTAAGCACTTTTTAATATTTTTATTATCTCTGATGTTATGTATCCATGCGCCATATTATAAAAAGTATAAAAAGTAGAATATATCAAGTCCTAAGTCCTAAGGACCTAATGAGGTGAATAGTTAAAAGTTATATCAGTGTGATAAAATCTAAGACTGTGTCGTTACGCCCTTTAAAATATGTATTACTACTTACGAGCATATTATTACGGGGGAAATGATCATGAATCATGATTCCAATGAACTATACGAGACTTAAAGTAGGTAGTGGAAAGTATTGGTCTAAGAGCCGGTGGAAGATCGACCTTCACCGACCTGATAACCAGATGAGACATATTTTTTATTAAATATAATTTATAAACAAATATGCCTATAATTACTTGCCTATCTGAAAGTGCTCATGGCTATTTTTAATTAAATTAACTTAAATCGATTTTTGTTTTTCATCACTTGACATTCTTTTAATAACCAAATGAATTTTATTTCACTGTTAGTTTTTAACACACAGAATATGCCTCAGTAGGCTAGCCTACTCATTTTTGTGTATAGCTACCAAAGCCGATGTGAACAGGTAAGTCAATATAGGTGACTCCATCGTTCTGCTAACTTATCGAAAGTTATATCAAATTTTAGATTATTTTATTACAAAATCAGTCATATAGACTTGCCTGCAAAAAATCATACTTAAAGCACTGTTGCCCAGCTAAAAATAGCCATGAGCACTTTCAGATAGGCAAGTAATTATAGGCATATTTGTTTATAAATTATATACGATAAAAAATATGTCTCATCTGGTTATCAGATCGGTGAAGGTCAATCTTCCACGGTCTCCTCTACTATGTGGGAAAGTCAATAATTTAACAAGTTCGATTCAATTCGTGAATTTCGATTGTGATTTTTTGATTCGATAATAAAATTTTAACTACGGCACCCCAAAAAATGGAAGCGAACGTAGAATGTAGCTACGCGATCCAAATGTACGAATAACGCAACTGAAAACCATGAGCGTAGCGCATCGAACGCAACTCCGGCGTGTTTTTTACCTCTCACCTGACTAACAGCAATTTTGTTAACTGCGACATTTCAATACGAAGCGTTGGAAATGTTACAGAGCACTATAAAAAGTCGCGCTTTATAAGCTTCGCATCTGAATAAATAATCTGAAACCGCATATTTGTTATATTACAGCGGATATTAATAAATCGTCCGAGTGAACAAGGCCTTAGACCTATACACGTCATACATATCTGAGTCGTGTAGTGAGTCTTGTTACGCATGCTTGCATAATACGCATAATGCATATATACAATATGCATATATGTACGTCTCCTATTGCATAATAGGTACTATGTTACTACGTCGACGCTCTCTTGTCGTTTTAGTTCGTTTTTTAATAAAAAGGAATTACTTATAATATTCTTTATATCTCCTTTTACTTCTTACCAACTAATAGTATTTCAAATTGAAAAATTTTATACAAAATTGACTGATAACACTTAAACAGTATACTGTTGTTATCTCAACTTGATCCATTGGGTGTGTAACGAAAGTGTGTCAGCATCTAGAAAAGAAAAAGCATGTACCATATTTGTACAAACTTTACCACAACAGCACAGTTTAGTTAATTAATAGGTTAGAATATGTCATTTTATCCATCTCTAAATAACTTGCTTTCTTAATCATTGTGGCTTTGTTATCTTATAGCTTTCTTGCAAATAAAACCACGAGCTATCATATTCATGTATACATGCTACAATAGGAATGGAATAGGGACTGATGCAAGTTCAATAATATGAACGTATTACGTTTAATTTACATAAATGAATTTACAAATATATTTTAAGAATGTGTTATCCATGTGAGTACATAAAAACTGATTGTGCGAAAGAATGATATAAGCTGATGTTTTTTGTCGATATGTAGTCCTTTTAAAATAAAATTACCCTTTCGATTTTTTTTACAGTGCTTAAGGCGCCGGACACCAAAAATCCGCGAAAAAATGAAAGAATTTATTTAAAATGTCAAATATTCACGTAAATATAAGAATGTATTATTTTTTAATCCTTCATGAAACGTTTATTGGAATTACCACTGCCGTCAATTTATATTACCACTGCACTAATACAGATTTTACTTCAAACGCTGAAAATTAAAATGTATCATCATGATCAGTAGTTAACATTATTGACTTGTCTCTTGGCACCTATGTACAAAAGTCTAGTGCCAAAACGTTTACTTGATCAATAACCACTTTAGTTTTTCATTTTTAAAATACTTTAAAACGAAATCTGTTCTATATCTCAAATCAAATAATAACTCAATAGACATTGTAAATTCAGTAGTAAATAAAGAAGTAGGTTTATCACAAAAGTCTAAACATTTGAAATAGTAAACACAATTATAAATGAGGTAACAACGAGTTTAATACAAAGTAGAATCGATATATCAATCAGTGGTTTGGCATCGAAATAGAATTTATCGTTGTAACGATCAACAACATTGCGAGCAGTCGGAGTATTATTTTCTTGCATACCTACTGAATTTACTATAACATCGAGTCATATTCATAATTCTTAAATCAGGTACCTACTGAAATGTAACGCTTAGTTTTTAATTTATATTTTTAAGTTAAACATTTTGTTTTTGAAACTCGCTACGTGAAACAAAAGAGTAATAATGTGTTACGCATATAACTTGTTAAATATTTTAAAAGAATCAATGTACTTAAATAAATAATCGGTACCAATATGATAGCATGCGTAAAACAACCAAATTTTCATTCATTCTTAGTATTTACTAATATAAAAAGTACTAATAATGTTTTAAACATCGTGCATATATAGGTATAATAATAAAAAGCTGAAATATTTTTCAGCGTAACGAGCGTAGAAACAGCCTCGGCTTCAAGATTGACATTGAAACGAAGCAAGGTCACACGAAGCTATTCCGACTAAAATTGATCGGCACAACATGCCACCCTTACATAACCCAAATATCACGGTCACGGAAACGGCTTTCGTTTTAAAGCAAATAGGCCTAATTCCAAACATGCTAACCAGCTATTCGAGTAAATAACATGACAAAAAATGGTAACATAAATACAGTTTATATTTCAGGCACGCACTCTTTCGTCAATCCAAGTAATTTTAATCATGATCGTCGGTTCAATATAGATTCCATCAAGTTTTAACTATAAATTAACTAAAAACTTACCCTTGCTTTGCTCGAGCGTTGTTGTTTTTTAATCAAACCTACCTACAGCTATTAAAACTACTGATTAAAATGTTCAGAAAGTGTGCATGTGTGTGTTTGTGTGTAACTTCTAGACACTGTAAGTTGTAACGTATAACATGAAATTTAGTTCAAAAAATAAACTATGACTTATTCCTACAGGAGTAATATTTAGCGTTAAGGAGAAATAACTATACGCGCAAACATATTCAATTTCACAATTTTTATAATAGAAATAAGTAATCACTACCTCCTTTTTTCCTAATGTCGAGTGATATGATATAAATCGTACGAAAGACGGGTGTTTTAGTGGATCTCGCAGACATCTTCCTGTACAAAGAGGTTTAAGCTCACCATCAAAGCAAGATGTCTACATGTCCCTTGACACTCAATTCAAGTGAGAATTCAAAGCGTTTTTCAAATTTTAGCCATTCACTATTTTTAGAACACACAATTACGTCATATACTTAGTTGCTAAACTTTATTAAAAGGTACCTAATTTAAAAGTATTTATTTAGATGGATCATGTTTCAATCCAGCTATAATAATATGATGTAAATGAGGGTAGCTAAAAATATTTATATACAATTTACAAAGTGGAATGATATACTTATTTATGTACCGTATACTCAACATACTTGTGCTTTTAGAAAAATTAGAAAGCCGGAAGAAATATAAGCAACACATTATATAGACGTTATGTAGGTAGTACGTGTTGTCATGGAAATGACCTAGATGTTCTAGATTTCAGTTCCAAGTAAAAGCTTCTCTAAAAGCTTTGCGAAATGAAAATCTAGTTTTTAACAAAGATGATATTATTCTTCTATTTATGTTAACAAAAGAAAATTAATATGGTTCGTTCAATTATATATTTTATATATTTTTATTTTTTAACAGCTTGACTTAGACAGGAGGTTTTCGCTATGCCGAATATCACAAGTTCAGTTTAAATTTAAAAAATAATTATTGCACTCATTTTAAATACCATAAAAAGTGACTTTGGCCATAACTTTTATATTTTAGTACTTATAACACGCATCCATCCATACTAATATTATAAGTGACTTTATCTGTCTATCTATTAACTTTTCACGCTTAATCCGCTAAATCGATTTTGATGAAAATTAGTATTTTTATATTTTTTTAAAGCACCTTACTAATATTCTTTTCTATAGGTACCTGTTAAATATATAATCATGATGCGAGTTTACACAGGAATTTGTTGAAGCATGAAATGCTGTAATAAAAGGAAATAAATGTAATTTAATACCTACCCATTCTAGCGAATGAATATGTACATACAAAAATAACAAAGGTTTTGTTTTCGTGTGCAGTTTGATTGTTCTCTGGGATTATTATAAATAATTCTTGTAATACAGGAATTGAATGCCTTTCGAATTCCTAGCTTTATTATCGTTTTATGGTTAAAATTAAATAATAAAGAAACATAATAAACTTTATAAGGAGCCTTGATCGTATATTTTAAAAACCGAATATCGATTCTTTGTCTTTAAAAAAAAAATAGGTAGGTATGTGTAGCTGATCTGACTGACATTGTTTTATCACAATTAAAAAAATACAATTTGCTTTGAGGCCATACAATTTTCTGTAGAAAAAAAACCTATTTTCCGGGACATTTTTCTAATTTTATTTTATTTAAAACTTAAATTCTTACGCGATTGATAACGGAGTCGGTTTATAGGTCGTTTTATGTAATGCGTTTATACCATTGAAAAGCATTTGACATTTCATATTCAACTAAAAAAGAAAAATTCAACAGCATCCGCCCGGTACTGTACAACAGAAGATTATTTTTAAACGCTTTATCCCGTTAACAAGGCCGCGCACCGGTGTCACTGCCAAGGTCTTCCAGAACCTTCCCACGATTTTTTTTCTTTTCATTGAACGTATGACAGACGTGATTTATGAATGATCTATATTTTATGGGTTAGTCTCATTCAAATTACATTTTATAATATATGAAATAGGTAATTAGGTAAGTTCTTATCTATAACTACGTATAGAAGTAGCAGAGATGGTCAAATATATTTTTTAACATAATATACATAAACATATTTCTGATCCCGGCCTTGTTAAAATTTCTGCTATGCACGGAAGAGTCTGCTCTCAATCCCCCTTTCATTCAGGCCACAGTCCGACAGTTTTTCAGTCCACTTATCTCTTAGGAAAACAAGGTTTTCTCAGACATGCATATTTCCTCACAATAGTTTTCTTCACCGTATGACCAATCTCATTTAGACTAGTCGCCTGCGCAGAAAATATTAATATTATAGGTAGTTATGCGCGCAAACTCAAGTGCATTTTTTATTCACAGTGACTCTCATACTCCGGTGGAACGACTACTTGATGCGGCCAATAACAGTTAAGGTGTAGGGCCGATGCCTTTACGTGATCTGCCACGGGCCACCAAACCGTGAATTTCCTAACTCTATAATTTAATTTAGCCCATCGAATCTCAAAATTCGAACTCAAAATTCTAACTTTGCCCCCATAGCCGTAGTCAGTTAATCACTGAATAACCCCTAACCACTGAATTAAAATTTAGTGCTTATATTTCCTTCTTATTAATCACTGAATAAAACTAAAAACTGAATGATTTGTCTCTGTGGTTAAGGATACTCATTTTTGTTAATAATATTTTACGTGACCTGAAAAATCCCAATGATTCGAGAGGAAAAATATATGTACGCTTTATACCTACCTCAAAATACCTATTATTCATACGTTATAATTTATAATATGCTATAAATGAGAAAATAACTCTGTGTTTAACATTTTCAAGCTTAAATCATTGAACAATAAAATTTAGGTATGTGCCTCCTCCAAAAAAATTGCTTCCTCAGCCATAGGCAAACTTTGATACCTTCCCGTCTCAATTACCACGCGAGTGAAGTCGGGGGCGAAACTAGTTTTTAATAAGTTTAATAAGTTGTAGCACTGATTTCGCCCTGAAAAATATGTATATCTTGGTTAACAATAAATTTCCGTGGAACAGCTCAACGAGATGCAATGTTATGTTACAATTTACACTTTCCGCACGATAACATCGGACAATAAATTATTATAATATTATGTAGGTAGGAGTATGGCAATTTAAATTATCAGCTACTCGTACTATTATATATTTTGTTACTAGCATCAGGAAGCTTTATTCAGAAACAAGTAGTTTTAAATACATAACCTCCTTCTCCTCCGGAAGTCGGTTAAAAATTAGAATTTAAGAAATTCAAGGTTAAATCTTTAGAATTAAAAACTTTTTTATAAGTACCTACATAGTACATTCATATCACATACTTAATAGGATAATATCATAGTATAAAGAATGACACTTTATATATATACAATATATATACTATGATAATATTTTCCATTTTCGACTAACAGATTCTTATTTCATACTAAGTGATATGGTACTACGATGACGCTTTTCCATTGTAGGTCATGTGCTTAGTCTAGCACAATATTACAGCCACAGAAGTGCACTTACGTGATAAATTAGTTTTTCCTACCCCTTACGAGATGTAAAATAGACGTAGGTATGTATTTGTTTTTTAAAATCTAAAAAAGTTATATAATTATAATAATCTTTTATTATAGAAATAAAGAGAATGAAATAAAATTGTTATTTTTATTAATAACATCTTTTTTAAAGTTTTATGTAGTTATTCTACGAATATGTCAATGTAGAAAAATCATAAAATTTAATACTACGTCGGTTATTGATGGTTTCGCTGCGGCAGTATTACATAAGAGACATTTGCTCTACTGCATTGAAATGTACCTCATAAGTATAGATATTTCCTACGTACAGAGAAAGGTCAGAGTTACGCTAGTGGTATGATGAAGAAGTTTGAATCATGATAAAATTTGGACAAGTTTTAATTCAATCTAATCTATCATTAATAATAATCAATTAATGATGATAATATTTCAGATAACTTTTGTACGTTATACATAAGTATTTCATTTAGAAGGAACTGAAACTAATTTATTCTAATTATTTAATTTATCCTTTAGCTATTATTTTTAATGAAGGTATTTTATATACAAGTCGACGCGCTTTTAACGTTTTACAGATGCCTATAAAAACAAATAATCAACAAAAATGTAAGCAAGTTGTTGTAATTCATATCGGTTATAAATGAATAAGGGTAGTATTATGGCTTCCTCTATCCTTGACTCTAGTACACGAAAGCCACGCAATACAAATTACAATGTCAAGGACTAGAGGACGTTGGCTCTAAGGCTTCGTTCGATAACATACTATGGATAACGTTATTGTATTGATTTTTTATTACTTATTATATAATTTTCGTATTTTTTTTTATTGTATATTTTAATATTTTCAATTCAATTCAATTATAGGTATAACAATTTTAATATTTTCAACAATTTGTAGGTAGTAATGATTTTGACATTTATATTAAGATGTTGACGTTTCGAAAATAGGGTTTCTCTTAACAAATAATCCCGGAATATGGGATAATGTTAAACTAATAATTTAACATAATTCCGTATATTCCGGTATAACATTGATTAATTTAATATCAATAATATTATTGTGTTTTGAATATATTTAAAAATATTCGTTCATTTAAAATTGATTACTTTTAAATAACGCTTAAAGTGAAATGAACGTGAAAAAATAAACTTGACATTGGCCAGGCCATTGTAAAACAAGTTGTATCGTAGCACTTTTGGAGTTCATCCAGCTTCGAAAAAGAATCAGCAACAAACTAATTTTATACAGTATGGATATTTAATAGGCAGGTCAAACCTCAAACGATATATATTTACGATATATATTCATTTTAATGTGTAAGATTTAAATCAAACCTATGTACCCTCAAATCTCATCTAAATTAGTAAAAAGTACCTACTAGTTACCTGATAATATTCAAATTACGTTTTATTAATTATTAAATTCGTATATATAAATGTATATCCACTACATCAGCTGGATGATGATGTAAGTAGAATCCTCATATTTAAAATATTTTTTTCCAAAAGACTGATAATGCAGAGCATGATACCGATAGTGATATTAATATTTTAATATTGATATTACATCTGTAATTGATATATCGAACAATTAAGAAAAAATCAGATCTGTGATATCCAGACTTGAGCATCCCGGCAAGGCCAAGGTTGACAGCGTTAGGGCTGCGGTGCGGGCGCGGGGTGCACTGGGCATAATATTCCGCGCTCTCCCGCACCGACCATTCTGCACCTAGCAGTCGACTCTAACGGTTGTTCTAGTACAAGGTAAGCGGTAGACATTTAAGATATATTCTACCGCCCGACCAGCATCTCCAATTGTTACTATCATTCGGTTCCACTTCAAAAGTTTAGATAATATTATATCTAGTAACTATCTAGTGACATTTTAAACCGTATCAAGATGTGCAATGATAAGTTTAAGTGCTCTGGTAATGATATGAGAGTATTTTGCGGTAAGAAAATAGCCCATTTAAATATAACCCGCGAAAGTAAACGGTGGCGCTGGCCGGGGGTAGGTTTCCCTCCGAAAAGTTTTGAAGCGGTTCCCGAAGGGCGGGAAGCGTGAGCCGCGTGCGTGCGTACGGAGCATCGATCGGGCCACCCCTCGCCGTCGCCGCTCCCTGCACAGGCATATTCATTTGGACAAAATATCATTCCATCATTGCATTTAGTATTCTCCATTCATTTTATTTAGTTGCAGTAGTTTTTGTGATATAGTGCATGTTTTAGCGGCTAGTTTTTTTATAAATTTGTGAAAATGGGTGGCTGTGCGACGAAAGAAAATAAGGAAAACAAACCGGCAGATGAAGCCGACGGGTGCGTATTATAAGCCGGCATATATTTTCCACCTTGTGTCGCAAAATTTCAGTTTTATTCTATTATAAAGTCATTGATATTAATAAAACTATAAACTACGCGGTAATTCCAGTTTATTCACTAAAATTTGATTTCGCTATTATGTCTATTTAAACTGAATAGGTAATATAGGTATACTTGAGATATGTGCATACTATTTAAACTGCAGCCATAAATTTTCAGAAATTTCTAAATCTAAAATGTATTTTTATAATACAGCAATGTCAAATATTTATCGCTAAATATCTAATCGGCAAAATTCTAAGTACCTAGTAAAAAAGCAAGATTACTGTTTTGTATTTAAGTCTTATAGTTGTTATACCTAATACAAATTTTATCTTTGCAAATTCTATCATTGTCGCTAAACCAAAATTTTCAAAATTGCTTTTCATATGCATAACTTTACAAAACCTACATAAAAATAATGAAATCATCGGTTTTATGTCACATGCGTTAAGAATGTAGTGTAATTTGAGGATGCTTTGTTAAGTGTAGATTGTTTCATAGAATTGAATGCATTTCGGTAATAAGAAACTTACGATAACACATTCATACTCGGTAAGCAAATTGTGAGTGGGAGGTATCGTCTGCGCGCAGCTACGCAGCTCCGGTGCGCAGTGAGCTGAAATTTACTCGACTTGCGCGCGGCTACGACGACCTCTGGCCAAATTACATAATTCTACTAAATTGAAGTGACTTCTAGGGTGTGTTCGAACAACAATTCTATACCCGGCAGTTCCACTGAAACCATCACTTAGTGATTAGATCCTTACATTATCCCTAGTTCTAGTTAAATCGTTTCACCATGAATACTAAAATAAAAATTACGATTCCTATTATGGTTTGCGGTGGCGCTGTGCTTGCATTTTACCTCATAAGACGGTTTGTAATTTTCTATGAAAAAATTGTTAATTTTATTTATTTTTTATTTTATCTAACAGATAAATTATCATTTATATTATAGAATCGAAATTATTTTTTTTGTCATTTAATTTTATATAGTTTTTTAAAATCTGAATCCCGTAAAAGTTGTATCAGAACATCCCTAATTTTTAAATTTACGACTTGAACGTTAAACTTAAACGTCATAAAATTAGTTTTTGACTTTTGTTTCTTCTCAAATAAAAACGACGGGATCCCTACTTATTATTTTAACAAATAATTTTGTGAATATTCAAAAATGTGTACCCGGGCTACATGTGCGGCTTTAAAAGCGTTAGCATCCTTTATTTTATTAAGTTTAGACATCTATTATGATTTAAATCTAATTTATTGTTTTTGTTTATAGAAAAGCAGCAGCTATGGTGGACGCCGCAACCATTGAGAAATTGGAAGCTGGATTCAGCAAGCTCCAGGCTTCCGACTCTAAGTCGCTGCTCAAGAAGTACCTAACCAAGGAAGTCTTCGATGCTCTAAAGAACAAGAAGACTTCCTTCGGCTCCACCCTCTTGGATTGCATCCAGTCTGGTACGTAAATAATTTGATGTCGCAAACTTTTGTTTGTCAAGCCGTTTTATTACATAATATTGCACATTAAATACGTACGTCTATATGTTTATGTCTGTACGATTTTAATATCTTTTTATAACAAACTATTTAAAATTGTGTATCTTTTATAATTATGTGAAATAAAAGCAATAGGTAACTACAATATTATTTAACATTCAAAATGTATTTTCAATAATGTATAATATCACTTCTGGAAAATTTGATTCTAAAGTGGATTAATATATAGATCATTTCTTAGATAATGTTTTTGATAGGTTTTTATAGATAACAATTTAATAGATTAAACACATTATGATTACAGCAATGTATTGTAGCCAACTAGTTTTTATTTAAGTTATAAGGAACATATTATTTTTTTGAAAAAATATTGTTTGTATAAAAATAGATAAACATATTATTGAAAAATAATTTATAGTTATTTTGAATGTTTTTTTTATTTTCTTTTAATTGCTTTCAGGTGTTGAGAACTTGGACTCTGGTGTAGGAATCTATGCCCCTGATGCTGAATCTTACTCAGTATTTGCTGAACTTTTCGACCCCATCATTGAAGACTACCACAATGGTTTCAAGAAAACCGATAAGCACCCACCCAAGAACTGGGGTGATGTTGAGACCCTTGGCAACCTGGACCCTGCCAGTGAATTTATTGTATCCACCCGTGTCCGCTGCGGTCGTTCATTGGAGGGCTACCCCTTCAACCCCTGCTTAACTGAGGCCCAATACAAAGAAATGGAAGACAAAGTCTCCTCTACCCTCTCCGGACTTGAAGGTGAACTTAAGGGTACCTTCTACCCTCTGACTGGCATGTCCAAGGAGACCCAGCAGCAGCTCATCGATGACCATTTCCTGTTCAAGGAAGGAGACCGTTTCCTCCAGGCTGCCAATGCTTGCCGTTTCTGGCCCACCGGTCGTGGTATCTACCACAACGAGAACAAGACTTTCTTGGTCTGGTGCAATGAGGAGGATCACCTCCGCATCATCTCCATGCAAATGGGCGGTGACCTGAAGCAGGTGTACAAGAGGCTAGTGACCGCCGTCAACGACATCGAGAAGAGGATTCCTTTCTCCCACCACGACCGCCTCGGCTTCCTGACCTTCTGCCCCACCAACCTGGGAACAACCGTGCGTGCCTCCGTGCACATCAAGCTGCCCAAGCTGGCCGCCGACAAGGCCAAGCTGGAGGAGGTAGCTTCCAAGTACCACTTGCAGGTGCGCGGAACCCGTGGTGAGCACACCGAAGCAGAAGGCGGTGTCTACGACATCTCCAACAAGAGACGCATGGGCCTCACCGAGTACGACGCCGTCAAGGAGATGTACGATGGCATTGCCGAACTGATCAAAATCGAGAAGTCCCTGTAAGCTACGATCTCGCGCTATCAGTATTTTTTTGTATTATTTATCGTTTTCACGTAAGTATTGGATGTTGGCTGGGCTGCCAGGCGACACTAGTCAGCGGCGCCTTCCCGGGCGTACGGGCACGCGGGCGGCCCTTTAAACTGTTTTTCGTATAAATATTTTCTATAAGGAAATGGAAAATAAAGACAGCTAGCGTTAAGACCAAACTGCTTTTTATTTACAATCCCGATCTAACAATTGATTACTAAGAATGCAAAATTAACTCGTGAGTCATACGAAATTTCATCAAAATCCGTACAGTTTTATCGTGAGGTGGTCACGTACTGACTCACAAGAATTCTAAAAACTACAGCCAGTTCTATAGATTCCTCAGTATTGTTAATAATGACTTTCAAAAAGATTTTCCAAAAAATACCTATTCAAAGTACAGATTCGAGTAAATTTTAATGTTATAATATTATTATGTATAGATATATTTAGCTCACCTAAATAGATTACAAAAAAGAGCAAATTCAGAAAGAAATAAAAGTTTATTTATCATAATATGCTGTATATAGTGGTCAGTACATCATTTGCTTCATTAAGATTTAAGAAATACAAGCGCGCTGTTTCAACGTCTTTGTAGTTTATTAGACAAACGACCTCTGCTCATATACGATGATTATGTTCAATCCGTTGGCACGGACGCTCTTAATCTATACATATACATCTGTACATTGAATATTTCTGTCTGTGAAGTGTGACCGCATCCCGAGAAAACTACTGGACGGATTTTGATGGCATTTGATGCAGTGATAGCTGGTTATCCGAGTCAACATAGGATACTGTTTACTGCAGGAAAATGTCTCATTTAAGAAACAAAACTCAAAACGTATATGGGGACTAGACCCTACCTACCCACGGGTATAAGCTAGGTTACTTTAAACTATTTATATTTTTAACATTGATTCAATGATGAAAAGATTTGTTTGAGTTAAAAATGTTTGATAACTAGTTTTAGTTAGCCTTTTATGATAGCTATTTGATTTTCCAAAATAATTGAATGTTTAACGCTTAATTAACGTTTATATTATGCGATTTAATCGCATTGTCATATTTTTCGTGTTTTTACTATATGCCATTTCCATTCACAGTTTTCATTAAAAAAATTTGATTAGTTTTGTTTAATAGATGAAATTATCTTTTCGAATTTTGTCCGATATCCGAAAAGACAGTTTCATTTATAATTGTAAATAAGTATTCGCTTAAACCTAAAAATGTAGTTTTGTTTTGTTAAAAGTTGTGATTTATAGTTATTGGTAAATCTAAATAATTAATATTAATATTTATTGAAAATTCTTATTGAAATAGCCATCATTATCGATACAAAGGCAGAATCTGATTAGTTTTTAGATTTTCTGTCTGAAAGTGAAATTTGATTTGATGATAGATGGTTATTCGGGTCAACATATAGGAAACTTTATACAGCGGGAAAATACGTCACTTCTGAGAAATCAATACTAACCGCTTAGATTATATACATGTATATAATCAAAGACTAACTGTTAAAACGCAGGTATCTAGGTGCGAAGTGTCTACTTAATACAGTAGATTTATATGAAATAATAATTATTAACTTCCAAGCTAAGGCGTATAAACGTTAAAAGATACTCGTAATGTATTTTAGAATTAACTATGTTTTGTTTTAAAAATATAAAAATACTGCACAAGGTTATTAATGATACCTAATAGGTAATCATAGGTAATATAAAATAAATGTAAAAGTACTACAAAGGGTAATTAAAGGTAATAATAGTACTACTGGTGCTGGTGGGTCTAAACAAATAAAATAAAGAAATTTCCTCCGTCCTCACTTTCCGTAGGATCACATTTCTATTGATTTTCTTGATATGAATATGTAGGTTAAATAGATTAATGAATCTTTGCACGAACACTAGCTATTCAGCGCTTTCCCATGCATAGGAAATAAATAATAATAAGAACCCTTTAGCCTATAAGGTGTTAACATAGTGTATATATATCGATGGGTGTGAATAAGTAAGTATGTATAATGTACCTACTTCTGAGATGAGGAGAAACTCGATTTAATTTTCTGTTACATCTATACTTAATATTATAAAGCTGAAGAGTTTGTTTGTTTGTTTGGTTGAACGCGCTAGTCTCAGGAACTACTGGTCCGAATTGAAAAAAATTATGTTAGATAGTCCATTTTGCGAGGATTATATAAAAAGCTATAAACTATACTACATAACGCTACGACCATTAGGAGCGGAGCATCAATGAAACATGTTGTAAAAACGGGAGAATAATATTTCTTTTGATTAAAATAGCAATAAAGATTTCCCTTGTACAACCTCATTTTTGCAAAAAATATATCAAATCAATTGTAGGTAGTTTCATATTGAATTGAATTTTTAATTAAACTTAAGTTCTCAATTGAGAGATTATATTGGAAATTTATTTTTTCAAATCAATCTGCGAGTAAACAAAATTATAAAAACAAAATATGATAATAATTGTTTGTAAAACATATAATTGTATAAAACTTTACTCCATGTATAAAACCGAGGAATTGAAATTTTTGAATATTCCGTAGCCAAAAGCTACGAACGTGTTACGTACCCTAATATTATTTGCATGTTCTCCTGTATATAAGTAATAGCCATTTCACACAAAACTATTAGAGCTATATTGCTGAAATTTGGAGGCAGGCGTCTCATGGAAACCGGTTGCAATGTTGTGGATTTGAAATAATAAATTATATTAACTATTAATAGATTGTGTACTTTTTTTATTTTATATGAGCAAGCTGTACACAAAAAATAAATATTAAATAAAGATTTATAATTTTTATGGCACGAATTAATTTTGAAAATTAATTAAATTAATTAATACTGTTATATTTATTTCTACTGACATATAGTTATAATCACCTGGTAATTTTTGTTACAATTTAAGTTGGCTATTGTTGGACCGTGGTTGTGAGCTATGCTTGCAACTCTTACATGTCAAGTGTTAACTATTATGTGTCAACTTTGCCTTTCTCTATTGGGGATAAATTTTAAAAACAACAACAAACTATTATGGCTTGCTTTCCATTTACTTAACACAGAGGGACTCTGCGTTACATTGTGAAACACTGCCAAACACTGTGTAAAAGTTTAAATGAAACAGCTAGTTGTCTCGAAATAACACTAGAGCGCATCAATATCGCTAAATTATGGGCGTTGTATACCTAAATGCAAGTTCCTTGACAAAGTCTTGGCTCAATAATTTATAAACATAACCTTCCAATAAGTTAAAGAACTTTGACAATTTGCGGGCAAATAAATAATTGTTTTGTAATAATACTACTTTTGTTTAATAATTTTATAATAATTTAATATTTTTTTAATTCATCAATTAATGTTATGAAAATGAAGAAAGTTGGCTATTCAGTTGTAATTAAATATAATGTTTAAAAAACCAACTCAAAAATTGAAAATAATTTTTGGCTATAAAAATAAAACAATCACTGTAATTCACTTATATTTTTATTATAATTTGTACGTATTTCAATAAAATTATAGTCGAAACAAAAGTAAAAAATATTTCAATAATACTAGGATGCTTATAATTAATAATATAAAATATCATCAGTCAGTAGTTCTTACGGTACTATAAAATCTTTGACATTACACCACTTTTTCGAGTGTCAAACAGTGTACGGCTGTGTTCAGCAGTGTCGTTGATGGAAAGCGCTTTATCGAGCACTGCGTTACACTGCGTCACTTTTTGTATTAATTGGAAAGCACACATGATTTATGTGTCATTAATTTAGACTAGGCTGTATGGACTATAGTCCTTTGCCTTTCCCTATTGGGGATAAATTTAAAAAACAACAACAATGATTTATGTGTCAACTGTCAAAATAAATTGTGTCAGTAATCACTTGTCAGTGTCAGTCCGACAGACACAGTTATACATTTAAAATCGAAGTTCTATGAAATTTTCTTATTATGTCGACTCCAAAACCTGAAAAAGATTTAAATTTACCTTTGTCTAGGGTAAAAACTATAATGAAAAGTTCACCAGAGGTGGATGCTGTAGGACCAGAACCGTTGTATTTAGTCACAAAAGTAACAGTAAGTGTAACATTTTTTCGCGCTATTCTTTAAGTACAACTTATACTAACTTACCTATTAAATTCGTTTGTTTTTAATTCATATTACATCGTTTTTCCAAAACTATCTTTATATTCTAACAGCCTTAAATTAAATTTTAGGAACTATTCGTCACAGATCTTGCTAAAAGGGCTTTTAAAAATAGTAAAAACAACTTTCTCGAATATAAACACATTGCTGAAGTGGTGCAAGAAGACGATACATTAGATTTTTTACGAGAAATTATGCCACGTAAAATAACTGTGCGTCAATTTAAAGAGTTAATGGCAAAAAAAGCAGCACGAGGAGATGACTCCAATGAATCTAGCGAAGAATCCAGTGAAGAAGACAGTACTGATGAAAGTTCTAGTAGTAATAATCAAGATGCTCAAATTGCTTAAGTTAATTAAAATTAGGGCTTATATCTTAAGATTAATAAGTTACCTATTATCTCAGACTAATGAATTATGTATATATAGACAGAAAAAACAAAATGTCAGGCAAAAACTACTTTCCTTAGCTTATGCATTATATAATATAAATAATATTCCTAATTGTTAATTGTTTGCTTTGTTTAGTATTATGATATTCTTTAGTCTGAGTGTAATATCTAACTGACCAAAACTTATAATCCTTTTAATTTATAAACATGAACTTCTTTTGTAAAATATATGGTATACCACAGCATGAAATATCTTATAAAATGGTAGTGAATAAATAATATAAATAAAATACATGCATTATGTATATATGTTGAACTTTTATTGTAGTTTGTGTGATATTATGAAAAGAAAATAAATACATCCTATAGTATGTTTTGGTTTAATATGTAACATATATTTAGTGATTATTGATTGATCTGCCATCGGGAAATTGATTCTTTGACAATGTGGGGCTTTTACTATTTACCAGCAATATGTGTGGCTTCGCCAGCATTAATTTTTTAATCGCTACTAAACTTAAATTGATCACTCGCTGGGTTGAAAATTCTCCAAAATTACTCCAGCTTTAATATACTCCTGAGCTGCACGCTGAAGCCTATGTGCAGCGTGCACTCCTCTCCCGTTATTGTAGTTTTAGTAGAGATCCTTATTTTTTTCTTGCAATTAAAATAGCCTATATTAATCAGTGATAATATACTTACATACAAACCTTTCGTCTTTATAATATTAGTATAGATGAGTTGTTTGCCATGGTTATAGTGTGAAAGTGTGTGTGAATTCAAATATATTGTCAATTATTTACTTGTTATACAAACGTTGTATAATGTGTAAGTCAGTACAACAACAAACTCATTGTAAAGAGCAAGCAGGTACATGCAGAATTTTCTATGCATGGATTATTTGAATTAAACGTTTTGCGCATTTGCTTTTTTTATTCGACAGGCGACTTGCGACCCTATTTTCCCTTTCTAAATTTCGACAGTAAATTTCAATACTATAATATAGTAATTACAAAAATAATACAAGCTGATACTGTAAATAATTTTAATAAAATTATTATGTCACAGGAAACTGGAAAACACTAAATTTTGGTCACTAGATTAACTTAATGATTTATTTGGACCTTATTTATTCCTATAACTTTTTTTACTGCAAAATTAACGATTTTCATATAACAAAACCGATATGTACTCTCACATACATATAATGTATGTGAATTGCGACCCTTACGTTATAGTTAACACTGATAACTGGCAGTTAAAATACTATACATACAATACTATGCGGTTAACCATTGACCTCATCTTCCGACTGTATACGTGTGTTAGGGGTCGTCCATAAATCACGTGATGTTTTTAAGCAACTTTTTAGACCCCCCCCTCCCCCATGGTGATACGTGGTGAGGTTTAAGATTCCCCCCCCCCCCCACTCAAAATCACGTGTATTTTTTTACAAAGTATGATAAAAAATCTGAATATTATTTTTAAATAAAGATTAACACTTAACAGGTATAACCTTATATATAAAATTCTAGTGTCACAATTTTCGTTCCCATACTCCTCCGAAACGGCTTGACCGATTCTCATGAAATTTTGTGAGCATATTGAGTGTATAATTCGTCCGTCTGTAACTTATAACTACTATAACAATGTAACGTTACTTATAATTTATGAATGTCTTAATTTTTATACATGGTATTAATGGAAGTATGTCAATACTTTTTATAAGCAATCCAATTAAGACCAATCGGTTCATTATTACATTTCCATTCTTACTAATAGCGACGCTTCGTGTGTCTGGGGGAATGTTTGGCCCATCCTATTGGTCTCATCATCTGTTATGAAGAATTTATAATACACGATTTTTTAAAGCATAGCATAGCTTTTAATAGTGCCATTTCTTGCAATAGTAGTTCCCGTACAGGACTTTTCATAGAAGTTTTGGAGGTGACTAGGCTTATTATTATAAAAATTCGGCGAAAAAAAAAATCACGTGATAACTCGGTACACCCCCCCTCCCTCCTGGTGATATTTCGTGATTTTTACCGAACCACCTCCCCCCCCCCCCATTCAAACATCACGTGATTTATGGACGACCCCTTAGTATAAAGAAATCGTTTAATGTAAATTTTGGGTAAAGTGAACAATTGCACTTTTAAACTGCATCTACTATTTACGTGTACATGTAAAACTGTGTATGGCTATGGGTGTATGTTTTTTTAGTTTTTCAGTCATAATCGACTGGACGTTTTTTTAGTAGACTAAGACAGAGTGACCTGTAACACATATTGGGACATATCACATAGGTTGCTTTAAGTCATAGGTATATTATTTTAGTTTCCTTCCTTGAATATAAGATAATAATTAGATGTCGTAGATCGTAAAATTTTCGAATTATCTCATGTTAATGTTATAATGTTAAATTATGTTGTAAATAAAACTATTGCAAAATGCAACCTGCATTTAATAAAGTAAATAAAATATTTCGTTGATTTTAACAGTTTTTAAGTGATAAACAACTCAATTAAAGTAAAAGCGTCATATTCTGTGAATATGGACTACAAACCCGTGCGTTTTTATTGCTATTCTTTTCATCCGTAACATTACGCAAATTTGATTTGCAATATTATATTACATTATATTTTGCGTATTAAGTATTATATTTAAATGCAATATTTTGTTTCCCTTTCCATAGAATTATTTCTAAAACCACAATTCATCATCAGGTATACTTCGAAGCCAATAACAAGAGAATTGAATAGAAACTTTAATAACTATTCGATACTGTTAAATTGTTTCAAATATATTATGTTAATAATAGAGGACACTTCAGTAAATCTTTTAAGTATGTATCTATACATTTAAAGTAAATAAATTTTTCGTGGTTTCTAAAGAATGAGGCCCACTCTCATTTTCTCCTCCCTCTACCTCCCTCCCTCCCTCTTCCCTTCACCCTCCGTCTTCGGTCTTCCCTCCCTCCTCGCTCCCTCCCTTTCCTAAAAGGCCGGCAACGCATCTGCAAGCCCAGCTTGCAGATGTCCATCTGCGGTGGTGATCAATTCTCATCAGGTGAGCCTCCTGCCCGTTTGCCCCCTTTTTACCATAAAAAAAAACTAGTAGGTACTAGTAAGATATTATGTTAGGTATGTAATAACCCATGTATGATCGTGACGTTATTTCGAACCAGAATTTCAGGTACCTTGGAATATTAAAATATTGTGTACATCTAGATTCTTATTTTCAACAATCTTCTTCAACGATCAGTGGTGCGTTACAACTAGCTTATGCAAGTTCTAAGTAACTTGTAAATATTTACCGACGATATAGCCGATATGTAGTTTTGAAGGTACCTATAACTAATATGTACACACTAATGTAGGTCAAGTTTTGTTAGAAATATCAATAATAGATATTATTACGCTTCTGACCTTAAAATTATAGATGCTTGTACAAAAAAAGCAAGTGAATTAAAAAGTGTTTTTTTGCTAAATAATTTAACGTTATACCTATTACCTACTTACTGTATCTTCTATACTTATAATAAATCTGTAGAGAGGTCAATTCTGTACATGAAATATATTTCCAAAATAACTATCAGGGGATGATTAGGGATCGATACTGATGCCAAAAATGCAATCAGTAAAATTTTTGTCTGTCTGTCTGTCTGTCTGTCTGTCTGTATAACCGTTATAGAAACAAAAACTACTTGACGGATTTTAACGAAACTTGGTACAATTATTTTTCATACTCCTGAGCTGGTTATAGTATACTTTTCATCACGCTGACATCAATAGGAGCAGAGCAGTGAAGGGAAATGTTGGGAAAACGGGAGAATTTACTCCATTTTTTAAGCTTCCGTCGCGTGTGCGACCTTAATGGTTAAAGCTACACAGAAATCATGTATGACGGAAATGTTCTCCTTAAAATTATATAAAAAATATCCCACGACAGCATATGTCTATCTTTTATGGTTGACTCACAATAACACGTGTAACTCCCGATAGCTTAGCAGTTCGAAGCTTTCTGATTATATATTTTGTCTACTCTTACGTTTATAACACTCTCAGTCATCCCTAATTAAAAAAGTTAACATTATTAACTATTCCATAAAAAAATATCATAGAAATCGGTATAGAAACACCAAATTTATACATGAAATACGTTAATAATAAGCCATCGCGCGTGAATACTGCAATAAGAATTATTTTTAAATTTGTAATTCATATAAAATAAAAACAAAATAAAAATAAAAAGTAATTAAAGTGTATAAAATAAAATCTATAGTATAATTAAATAAAATATAATATATTTATTACATAAAAAAAGAATATTTAATTCCTAAAATACTATTAAAAAAGAATAATAGAATAATGTGTTCTAAATCATATTTCCATACTTTCAATTATCGAATGATGCGTAATGATTTCTCATAGATATTTAATTTTAGTAAGTGTTAATTGTATTTTGCTAAAATACTTTATATCTATAGTAGTACTAGCGACTTAGCGCGAGCGAAGCTGCGGGTTCTGCTAGTTATAGTATAAATCTTTACATGCTTATAGTATATTTACATAAATAAATCGTAAGAATGCGAAATTTGTATATAAAATAAGCATTTTCTTAAAAACAATGTCTGTTACCTGTATCTTTAATTTTTAAAATATTCGAAATTTTAACTAAATATATTTCATTTACGCATACCACCTTTATACATACATAAATGGTATAATATGAAGGATTCACTGGTTTAAATGAAGCCAGTACTACTCAGCACTCACTGAATCGCAGTGACTCAACTAAGATGCCCCGACGGCAGTGGAGTTGTTCCACAGTCCACTCTCTTATCAAAGAATATCTTGGAGCAACCCACATGGTACCTACACCGCCCATCGAGGTGGGCTGTCAGCCGGTACATTTCTTGGCTTCGCGCCCTGTTATATTGCTGGACGCTGAATAAGCCACACCCACCTTACCAAGGTGAACGAATGTTAATAATTTTTCATTTTCCTAGAAAAACGAGAGAAATGAAAAATTTTGTTCGAACGCAAGTATATTTTATTATGCATAGTGGAAGGTCATTGTCTGCCACTGTCTGTTTTTCTTATTTTGGCTTAGACTTACACAACGGTCTTTGATACGATTTACACTAGAAGGAGCAATAAAAGGTTTTTCAATATAATTTATAAATATGTCCCACAATCTATATTAATATTATAAACCATGGATGTTACTCTTTCACGTAAAAACTACTGAATAGATTTTAATGAAACTTTACAATATTATAGCTTATACAGTTATACATCAGAATAACACATAGGCAACAAATTTAATGTGACGATAAGTGTCAAGTAAGTAATAAAAAATCTACCATTTGCAGCTTGCTTGCATTCTGGCGTGCGCTGCCAAAACCGCTAAAGTTACACATATTATGTAATGTATGATGTAACTTCACTCGAGTTCGTCCCTAGACATAGCGCGAGCGAAGCCGTGGGTTCCACTAGTACGTAATATATTGTTCAACACAATGTAGTAGAAGATAATAAATTTCAATTCAAAAAAATCTTTTGTTCGGTAGGGCATAGCTCCGAGGGGGTCCCATTGTCACCAAGTCAGGATCTCATGATGGGATCCCAGGGAAATCGAGGACAACTCTTATAAGCAGCCAAAGCTAAATAATCTTAATATAATTTAATTAATGTATCAATTTTTGTAAATACTTATAATCAAAATATCTGTTCGAAAGTTCATTGCAAAAGCAAGATAAAACTGTCCGTCTTGGCTGGCACCGACTCCAACAATAACTAAGTAATTTTTTTTTTGTTTTTAGTTTCGATTTGTAACGTTTTGAAGTCGGTTTTCATTTTTGTTAAACAATAATTTATATCTAGGTAAGGTAAACGAACAAACGCATTCGAACATGCCGCTATAAGTTCAAAGTTTCTTTCCAGTTGAAATTTTTACGTTGTTATATAAGTTATCTTTAAAATATAGAGCCTACTAAGTTACTACCTAGATTTCTGTTAAGCCTACACGCTCTAGATAGCATAAGTAACAACTAAATTGCTAAACGTCCGTTAAAGTAAAAAAATACTTCGAGTTATTTGCTGTTATTTCATAATTTTATTTAAATAGTTGGTATTACTGGGTTAAGTTTCGTTAGCTTTGTCTTACGAGATAAAAAAGCAAATACCTACCTACTTAGGTATACGTCATGTATTTTAATATTAATCTTAACAGGTTCTTGTTAAGTTACAAAATATTGTGTTAGGTACACATTACTTAAAAATATAAGTACTTAATACTTATTTTAATGATAATGGTTATCCTTATCACCTTCTAGTGGAAAGGATTCCGACTTCCCGAATTAGTACATAATTTTATATATTTTCTTAGTTTTTCGAAATGCGGAGATTCTATGAACATGCAGTTAAAGACTAGGTTTTTCTAAGACATGCAGGTTTCCTCACCATCTTTTCCTTCACCGTAAGACAAGTGGTAATCATGCGGAAAAAAAAGAGCCTAGAGATTTTGTTCAAATAAGAAAATATATTGTTTTAAACATATTTCCTTAAGTCAAAGTTAAACGTCTTAAAATACATTTATGTTAAATTGAATTGAATCCATCAATTTCTTAGTTTAATTCAACAATATCATTTTAACTTAATGTCCATTTTATTGCTCCAATAGTATTTTTTAAAGAACATATTAAGCCAAAAGAAATATTTTGTTATCTTCAATGTAAATGAGCGATTCATTTAAACTGAACTAATGGAATGGTAAGACAATACAATATTACTTTACTTCAAGAAAACGGGTTTCTAGGTTCAAACTAAGCAATATTCTTGGTTGGAACACATGATATCTTAATATAAAACATTCTACATTTTCGTTTAAGAGTTTGTATTTTACCTAAATGCAAACCGCAATGCATAATTTAGAATCTTGATACAAATAAAATTTTATTTTAAATAAGTGAAAACATATAGGTGTTGTAACTAATTCAAGTAAATATTCTTCTTCACTCTAACAAACTCGTTTTCTTGGATGGAAACTAATAAATATATTGAAAGGAGTCGATAAAATATCCATTTAATCTTGTGATGGTCTTAGCTTAACCGTTTTTGTTTCATAAACGAAACAGTGTGATTGTATTGAATGGAAACATAATGCAATTAACCCTATCTAATTTGTCTTTCGAAATGCCGTATGCCGCTGTTTACTGTTCAGTGTTCTTAAGAAGTTACTTAAAAAGTTTTTCATTTGCAATCGGAGCGTCAGGTGAACATCATAAGCATAGCGTACCTATATTGCCAAATATATAAAATCATAAGTTTTCACCAACATTATGGAAAACTTATTAGATTTCTTTCGCCAGTTCTTCTCAGGCAGAGATTTCTTCTTTCCGAACTCATGACGTTCAGTAAGAAATTGTAACAATTTTTATGCTGAATAAAATATTTTGATTTGATTTGATCTTTTACTCTTTTGGCTTACCAGTGAGCGTTGAGGGTATTAATGACCATAGGCTTATAGCGGACATGTTCAGGGACCATTTTGCGGTGACGTCACCGTTGGGACCATCACAGCTTGGAAGAGATGATTGTACGGGTGGTCAGGAGATTGGAATCCGATTTACAGCAATGGATGTCAATAATGCTATAGCCTCTATGTCCCGTGGCAAGTCTCCTGGCCATGACGGTCTGAGTATTGAACACCTAAGGTATGCGGGTCCTCATCTGCCCGGAGTGCTTGCCATGTTTTATAACTTGTGCATGGCACACTCGTACTTGCCTTCAGCGCTGATGAGAACTGTGGTGGTGCCAATTGTGAAGAACAGAACGGGGGATGTATCTGATAAATCCAATTACAGGCCTATCTCACTAGCCACGGTTGTTGCGAAGGTTCTTGACAGTTTGCTTAGCGTCCACCTTGATAAATATATAAGCTTACATGATAATCAGTTTGGTTTCAGGCCAGGTTTATCAACTGAGTCGGCCATACTATGTCTGAAGCAGACTGTTAAGTACTATTCGATAAGACGTACATCTGTATATGCCTGTTTTCTCGACCTTAGTAAGGCTTTTGACCTGGTAAGTTACGATATCCTATGGCAGAAATTGAAAAATACTGGACTGCCTGAAGAAGCAACCAGAATCTTCAAATATTGGTACCGTAACCAGGTCAATGTTGTGCGATGGTCCGAATCTTATTCGCAGCCATATAGGTTGGAGTGCGGAGTTAGACAGGGAGGCCTAACCTCCCCTAAGCTATTCAACTTATATGTCAATGCCCTCATAGAGGAGCTCAGTGGCACACATGTCGGTTGTCACATTGACGGAGTATGTCTTAGCAACATCAGTTACGCTGACGACATGGTGTTGCTGAGTGCTTCTGTTTGTGGCTTAGCGAAACTGTTGAGCATATGTGAAAACTATGCTCACAGTCACGGCCTTATTTATAATGTGAAAAAAAGCGAATGTATGGTCTTTCAGGCCAGAGGAAAAGCATTACCATCAATTGTACCACCCATTAAATTATATGGTACGCCGTTAAAAAGGGTGTCGCAATTTAAATATCTTGGTCATGTGGTAACCTTTGACTTGAAAGACGATGCTGATATCGAGAGAGAGCGCAGAGCATTGTCGGTTAGGGCGAACATGATAGCTCGCAGGTTTGTTCGTTGTTCCACTCCGGTTAAAGTAACGCTCTTTAGAGCTTACTGTACTTCATTTTACACAAGCAGCCTGTGGATCGATTTTACGCAGAAACAGTACAATGCTCTGCGCGTTCAGTACAATAATGCTTTCAGGATGCTGATGGGACTGCCTCGATGCTGCAGTGCGTCGGGTATGTTCGCTGATGCGCATGTTGATTGTTTTCACTCGATCATGCGCAAGCGGTGCACATCCCTGGTGCGCAGGGTTAGGGATAGTCCCAGTGGCATCCTGAGGGCATTTGCTGACAGGCTGGATTGTCAGTACCTGAACCACTGCCGTATGGTTCACGTGCTGACAAATCAGGGCTGTATTAGATATAAGATATAGATTAAGGTAGTTTTAAGTTTACTAACATTAGACTAGTGTTTTTCTTAT
Organism: Boloria selene; assembly: GCA_905231865.2. Classification (NCBI taxonomy): domain Eukaryota; kingdom Metazoa; phylum Arthropoda; class Insecta; order Lepidoptera; family Nymphalidae; genus Boloria; species Boloria selene. The sequence continues at coordinate 2,530,770 of HG993132.1, forward strand.
ATATGTTACTAACAAATATGATCTTTAAGGTCGAAATAAATGATTTTTATTTATTTTATTTATATTATTTTTTTTAACGTCATGGGAAATTCCTGAGGATATAATTGATTCATTTCGCAGTAAGTACCTACTTTTAATTTAAATTTAGAATATGTTTTGGTAATTGATGCTCAGGCTTCAGATTTGATGATAAGTATACCTACTTATCCCCAAAAAAAGGCGCTATAAAAAGTAACCTTAGTTTATTAGATTAAAAAAGAGGCACTTTATTCAACTGTATTTTTGTATGTAGGTTTATAGCTTTATAGGCTACAAAGTGTATTTATTGATTTATTCATATACTTTTTTAAATAAAACTTTATTTTTCTAAAAAATCACAATTTAAGTAAAAAGTTATTTTATGTACTGATAAAAATATTAGTACATAAATTATAAATAAAATTGAAGTGTCTGTTTTTCTTAAATTAACAGCTTTTCACTAAATGCAGTTGTGAAAAGCTGTAAATTTCTCAGTTGCAGTGTTAAAGTATGATTGTATCAAGGTAAGATATAAGTGTCAAGGTATGATTACTCAAACAAATAATAAAAACAATCATTCCTTTCAGGTATACATGAAGACATTAAAATGAAATCAATATGGAACAAGACTGCACAGCTTCGCCATGAGTTGGAATATACTGATGTGCAGGGGCAAACAGGGCAATCGCCCGGGGCCTTGCTCTTGCAGGGGCCTCGCGCAACATCCCAAGCAAATTTTTAAAAATATAGATATTTTTAAGTATATTTCTTTTATTTTAAAATTTTGATCCTTAATTACTTATTACGGTTATAACACAACATTAATTTAAAATAAAGTTAGTTAAATAAAATAAAAAATGCATTCATTCAAAACATAATTGAAAAATTCATTATGTAGTACTTGAATGTTACTGTACCGTATATATGTTTCAATTTTATTGAATACTAGCTACTCGCCCTCGCTTCGCTCGGGCTCTTCCCTAGATTTAGCACGGGCAAAGCCGCGAGTTCCGCTAGTTATGCATATAAACCTTCCTCTTGAATCGAATGATTCAAATGATCGAAAAACCGCATCAAAATCTGTTGCGTAGTTTTAAAGATTTAAGCATACAAAGGGATATAAGACATAGATTACGTTCTTTTAGTATTTAAAGTATTGTATTAGTAAGCTGAAAAAGTGTAAAAAAACTGTGTGATACTTAAAAATTATTTCTGACTGTTTGTGCGTAACAAAACAAGATTAACGAAATGAGTTCGCGTGATCGCGATGCCGGTAGAAAATTTGAATTAGGTAGTTCAAAAAGGAAACGAGCTATCAAAAGAAAGCAGGTAAAGAAAATCTACGTGGATCTTTATATAAAAAGCGATGATCAGGAAACCTCTACAAAACATTTATTGACTGAAAGTGACTATATATAATCCTGATCTAGCTGAAAACATTCCTTCCACATCTTCATGGGTGCCGCCGCCGTCATTAAGTAAAAACAGCGAGGATAGTGATGAATTAACTACATTGTCTCTTAGATCACCGGTACCGACGTCAATGCTACCCAGTCAAGAACACGAATCTGAGCCCGAGTCTATATCTACATCCATGACTGCTGGAATGAGAAATCTGAATCCTCAAAATGACCCCGGTATGTAGCCCACAATAATTACTGAAGTAGACCGAACTGAGATTGTATTAAAAGGTCCAATCCGGGTTAAAGTTGATTTATTTCCCGTAAATGATAATAAATGGACGGCGATTCGGCAAATACTTATATTAGTTAACGGTGAAAAGCTTGACAGACGCTGGATGATTTTTCACAAACAAAGGATGCCGTTTACTGCTTTCCGTGTCGAATATTCGGGCTAGATACAAAGATACAAAGATTGGATCAAATCAAGGAGTGTGTGATTGGAAACACTTGGGTGATTACCTAAAGTTTCACGCATAAAGTATCAAGAACGGAATCCGTAGGAAATCTGAAACACAAAATATTTGAAAGAACTAACAAAAATACTATTTGGACATGGACTTCATTTATTTTATATAGGTGGTGAGGTCAAATAAATATTGTTACGAATTATAAAAACTTAAAAAAAACGTCTTGATAAAAAACCCTAAAACATAAAAAATAATTTATTGGTAGACTTCATTGACTATAGATGCTTAATCATATATTTTCGTACTATCGACTATATTACACCAATCAGTTATGTTGTTATTTCTAGTGTTTCTATTTGAAGTCGTCATTTTTACATTATCAAAATTAAAAGTCAGTCTGTAAGTATGTGAGTAAACTACCACCGGCTCGGAAAGCTGTTCTGCTGAGAAGAACCGGCGAGAAACTCAACAGTTGCTCTTTTCAAAAAAATATTTCGTAACAATATTGTATTACAATTTATCTATTTATCCTACGTGAGACACAACCAGTCACTAATCCCACACATTTACATCTACTAGGTATTCCGCTATAGCGTAATAGCTTTATTCAATAACGTATTTTTAATTTTTCTGACAATTTTCCTATGAAAATAAACATCATATCGGGCTCTAAATATATTCATTACTTTGATTAATTAAGGGTTAACCTTTTTAACATATTATATTTGATTTTTTTATCAAAAAACGAACTTAATTACAAAATATAAACCGATTTTTTAAAACATTTTGAAAAAAAATTCCTATCCAGGTATCCATGTTTGGAATTTTTGTTTCTAAACTTTTGTCATATGTTAGCACTACTTTCTAGTTTAAGTTTTTTTATTGTAGGAGTATATAAAATATCATTTGTAAATTACTTTATATTGCGAGCTCATACTAAGCTATGACTGAAACTAACCCTGAAGTGTCTATATAATAAGGTGTATTTGTTAATTAAAATATTGATGACATCATTTGTATTGTTTTTTTTTACTTTAAATTACATACTATAATATAAAAGGGTCATTCCGTAGTTTCGCGCAAAAAGCATTTCCAGATTAATTAAGCTATGAACAAGAGAATTAATTTTGAATATTATTTGCCTATACACTTTCAATATAATCACTTTCAAAGTAGTATTCTCAATATTACTGTTTTTTTAATTAGTTTACTATAAAAACGCGAAAAACCACCATTAAAATCATTCCTCTCTGTGTCCAGCTATGCACTTCAGCTGGTTTTTAAGTAGAAATTTCATAATCTTTCAAATAACATCTATTATGACTATGTAATATTAAAACCAAACTAATGACTTATCGATAAAATATTTTAAATTAACAGTTAACATAATACAATTACAATTATGAATAACTTTAAATTTGTCACAAAAAAAAAGTCATTACCATCCATACTTAAAATTTTACTCCTTGTTCGAGAAATAGAGGTTTACGACGAACGGTGTAAATCAAAATGTACTTTAAACCGATCAGTCGGCTGAGGCCTCTGAGAAAAGTGGACGTATGCAAGTCGCTGTTGAAATTATTTACGATCTTTACAATCTTATAAGTGCTTCGTCCATAAATTGTTTCATCACATTCCTACAATTTTGCAAGGTAATATATAATATAAATTATAATTATTTTTAGGAATACATAACTCATTAAAAGCGTTTTCTTTTTATACTATCAATTGACTATTCATGTAAATAATTACGAAGATAACACCGAAAAAGTTGAAATTTTTCATTCATCTCCAATTCATTTCCGTCCGTACCGTCCATTTTTTTACCGGAAGGTAATGAAATGATTTGGAAAGGAATGACAAATGTTTATGTTATTTAGAGTTTCAACATCCCAGGATCTAAAGGCACGATGCAAGTCCATCAATTCTTGTGGACTACTGATAAAACTAAAATTATAGCTTTACGGCGTCTGAGTTGTTTTGAATGTCAAGATGTTAGCACTCCTTTTGTACATAACAAACATTAAGGTTTTCTTCATTTTGATCATTACGGTGAAGAACAATTTGATTCAAATGAAGCACTTGATGTCAATAACGACCAGTCATTAAGCATAGACAAGTCCATAATTTTAAAATATCTACATGAATATAACGTTTTTGATAATGTAAAACTTCTCTCAGGTCCAATCGATTTACAGCTTTCGCCTTTGACAAATACAGCTACAACATCAACAAAGTCAAGATCTCCAAAAGTCAAGATTTTATCCGACATCCGTTTAAGTTGGGAAAACCGTAAATTTTATGAGACACCAAATATAAAACTAATTCCAAAAAAAACTAGATTTATATAATTCTGAGCATCAGCTAAAATTCGAATCATTTATTCATTCTAATGAATCTGAAAAAGAAACTATTTTTTATCCATTCTGAATAAGTTCGTAAGACTACGTTCCACCTGATGGTAAGTAGTAACGCAGTCATGGATGGTAAGTCGCACTAATTCAGTAGCCACCTATTCACTCTCGCCTTGAAGACACCCATATTGTAATCGGGCGGAAACACTGATGCAGGCAGGTTGTTCCAATCCTTAGCCGTACGTATAATAAATGACAAAGCGAAACTCTTCGTCCGGACAGGTGGGATGTCCACGACATAAGGATGGAGACCAGCCGCTTGTCGCGTCGTCCGATGATGAAAAGGGGATGGGGGAATTTAATCATGTAATTCCTGCGCACACTCGCCGAAATGTAACCTATAGAATACACAAAGGCTGGCAACCCTACGTCGGTGATCGAGGCTTTGTAAGTTGGCTTTGACCAGGGTAAGGTCACCAATAAGCCTCAGCGCAAGGCGAGTCCAAGGCTGACAGATGGCATTTCGCAACACCAGCCTATATGTGACTACATTATTCCACGCACGACTGAACTTGAGCTTTATATAGATTAAGAAGCTGTCACGGCGTGAAATACTGTTGGACCTTTGCGAGGATGCCAACTTTCCTCGCTGCTACCTTAGCCTTAGACTCGATGAACCGCCCGTAGTTCATGTTGGGGCTAACGTCCATTCCCAACAACTGAAGACGGTCAGTGTATTCCAGAGGCACATTTCGGAAAGTAGGAGTCAAGATAAAAGGACTCCTTTTTGTGGTGAACAGGCACGCCTCTGTTTTGGTGGTGTTGAAACTCACAAGATTGGCATCGCCCCAAATGGAGACTGTCCTGAGTATGAGATTCAACCGCTCTACTATGGCCTCTCTTTCAGACTGAATTTAATCTCTACTGGCCTGAGCATTCGGCAGGTATCTCTCTACAACAGTGCTGTCGTCTGCGTACCCATAGATACCGGGTATAAGCAGATCGTTAATATGTAGCAGGAACAAGGTTATAGAGAGAACAGACCCCTGAGGAACTCCTGAGTTGATCTTTAACGGGTAAGATGAATAAACCTCAACCACAACTCTGAGTGATCGGTCACTCAGGAAATATTTAATTCAGCCGATCAGGCCAGGAGATATACCATAGGCTGAAAACTTGCTTATAAGACTCGCGTGCCAAACCCTGTCAAATGTCTTTTAGACGTCGAGGGAGACAGCGATCGCCTCCCCACTTCGCTCAAGAGCTTCTCCAATGGTGTAGTAGGCACTTGGCATACACTAGAAGGTCGACCGATTCTGGCGAAACCCATATTGTCGATCACTGAGTAGATCGTTTTGTTCTAGGTATGCCATTAGACGATTGTTCAATATACGCACCATAATCTCGCAGAGTATGGAGGTGATTGAGATCGGACGATAATTGGCAGGGTCCGCACGGTTACCTTTTTTGGGCACTGGTTGCACGTTGGCAAGCTTCCAGTATTTAGGCAATATTCCAGTCTTAAGAGAAAGGCGGTACAGACGTGTCAGTATCAGAGACAACTCGGGAATACATGTTTTAAGTAGTATCGCTGGTATACTATTAGAACCACAAGTTTCACATCTAGGCGACTCAATACTCTCTTTACCTCCTTATTAATGATGGGAATTTCAGGCATTGAAATCTCGCGGTGCGGTAAATGTGGTGGAGTAGCATTGCCAGAGTCTAGACATGAATTTTGGGCAAAAAGAGAGGCAAGTAAATTCGCCTTCTCCATTGCCGTATGAGCCAGGGATCCGTCAGGTTTTTTCAGCGGTGGGAGTGAGGGCCGACAGAAGTTCGTCTTGACCGCTTTGGCAAGGGACCAAAAAGCTCTGCTGCCAGATGGTTGAGCAGAGAGCTTTGCGCCAATATGTGTAATTCGGTCAAAACGAGCCTTCTTTAATGTCTTTTTGTAGGACTTGGCGACTAAGTAAAAGGCTCTCTTCTTGGATCTTACATCCGGAGCTTTGCGGTTCAAGTCGGTTCAATCAAGTCATATCTTTTTTCTTTCCTATACTTACTATTATAGATTCCTTTGCAACTGAATTGTCGTATTTCATTACCATCTCAGTTTACATCTTTACCATCCTACCTGATTTCATTACAATCCTTCTCCTTTTCATCACCATCCAATTGTAAAATTTCAAGGATTATTTTCTCAATAACAAATTGAGATAAAAAGGTGCCTCTCACATTTTATGAATCTAGTAGCGAACTTAACTGGATAATTTTCGAAAAAAAATTAAAATTTTGACTTTTTTATTTTATCCGCGGAACGGTAAAATTTGCACGAAACGGCGGAATCAACCAAAAACTCTTTTATTTATCTAATCAATCTTTGAAGCGCTACAAATACAAATTCATCTTGAATGGGAAACTGACAACATTCATCTATATTCTTAATCTTATATGTTATGTTTCAGCAGCAGTTGGACCTATACGCGCTCGACTCCTTGGGATTGATTGGTTGGGGAAAATATCCTGTGAGGGTAGCACCGTTAAGCATTCTTTACTCATACGTACTGAAACTGAACTTTCTAAGCATATTGTATCTCACATCGGCTTGAACTATGTATCAGCAAACGGATGCGGCTGCCAATATGCCGTAAAACCGATGTTCAGTATGCATGAGTAAGGAATGCTGAACGGTACTACACTAATGGGATTTTTCACTTAACGAATACATTTTTTTGAGTCGAGCTTTTGTCAGTTTCCCTTAAGAACACATTTTAATTTAGCCTTAGACAATATTTTATCAATAGTATATAATTTGATTCAATTAACGCAAGTAAAATACATAATTATTTGAAATACTTTATTTTTCATCTAATATAACTGCATGTTTGGTTTAAAAAATAAAATCTTTACAAGAACCCGACCATACTTTAGGTTAAAACAATAACATTTTTAAATAAAACAAAAAATAGTTCAGAATAACATATCGACTCATCCGAAGAACAAAGTCCGATCTGTAGAATTGGTAGTTTTCAGTAGAGGTAAAAGAAGTTTGAAAAGTTGAAAAACTTGTATAACTTTTAAATGGTGAGACTTGCCACTTACATTTTTTGGTATGTTGTAACAGCTACCCAGCCAATTTAAATGCTATGTAGTGTATCTTTGTAATCCTTTTATTTTACGAGATAGTGAGTTCCATATCAACATAGGACATTTTATCGTGGAAGAGCGGGGGTCCGTAGTGAACATTGTACGTTGTTTTACGGAGACGTTTGAATTAAGTAACGCTCTATATTAACATAGGTCATTTTTGTTTGCAATTACTGATCCCATATAAGTCCTATGTGAATGGCTACGTTAAAATATTTAAACGTAACTTTAGTCATATTGTGACTACCTTCCCATATAACTAAATAAGAAAATGAAATTATTATTTAAAATCGTTTATTAATTTAAAAAATCTCACAATAGACAAAAAACCATAAGATGGCATCATTTTAAATAGTAATCACATCACAGTCATGTACGGATGTAACATTAGAAGCCTAAAACATACAGATCTATATTATACTATTAGAATAAAGTCGGAGACGCTCATGAAGAGATCTAAACTTCGCATTAGTTATAAAATAATGAAATCAACAATAACATATTTTTTCAAAATAACATTCAGTCTTTTATAGTTTTACCAATCCGAAGCATCTTGACGTAGGCGGTGTTCTCTCTCTAAAGTATAGAAAAACTTAACAACAATTATAATTAACGTTTACTTAAAACTGCCATTGTGGCGTAATAGTTAAAACTTAAAATAGTAATAAATTGGCACAACGTATCACAGCATGGTAACTATGTAACCTACACGACTACGCAACGAACTACATAAGTATTCTAAACTTCTACATATACGTAAATATTTACCATAACAAATACGTATATGAAGAAATTTATTCTTAGCACTAGTTACTTAAATCAAAATAAATCATAATTTGTAACAACCAGTCTTCAATTAAAATTATTTTTATCAATCAGTCTTACATCGTGGCCTAGACGTGAGTGCACATACTTAATAACAATTAAATTATAAGTAGGCAAACATTCAAATCAAAATATTCTTTATTCAAATAGACTTTTACAAGCTCTTTTGTATCGTCATTTTTACATTATTCAAATCAAATCAAAATCAAATCAAAATATTCTTTATTCAAATAGACTTTTACAAGCTCTTTTGAATCGTCATTTTTACATTATCAAAATTAAAAGTCAGTCTGTAAGTCTGTGAGTAAACTACCACCGGCTCGGAAAGCTGTTCTGCTGAGAAGAACCGGCGAGAAACTCAACAGTTGCTCTTTTCAAAAAAATATTTGGTAACAATATTGTATTACAATTTATCTATTTATCCTACGTGAGACACAACCAGTCACTAATCCCACACATTTACATCTACTAAGTATTCCGTTATAGTGTAATAAGCCTTATTCAACAACGTGCTTATAATTTTGGATTTAAAGTGCCTCAAAGGCAAGTTCAATATGGACTGTAGAATTTTGTTATACATGCGTACACCTTGCCCCATAAACGATCTGTTTACTTTTTGTAGGCGAAAACTGGATGTTACAAGTTTATCCTTATTTCTTTTATTTATATACCGTGTTTGTCGCTGTGTCTTGAGTAGCAACTAATGTTCTAAGGAATAAGCATAATGTTACAAAATATATATTGCGAAGCAACCGTAAGTATTCCTATTTTTTTTAAAAGTCCGCGGAGAGTATCATGAGCGCTTATGTTATAAATAGCCCGAGTGGCCCTTTTTTGTATAATAAATATCGATTTAATGTCCGCTGCATTACTCCACAACAAAATACCATAACATAAAATGCTATGGAAATAGCTGAAGTAAATTAAAATACTTAGTTGATTACTTATTATAATTACAATTACTTCGTTAGATCTGTAGGAAGAATGCAATTATAATTCAGAAACATCAACAGTGGCAAAGCGTTAAATTACGGGTGATACTCTAAGTCAATTACTTCTGAGCGGCACATATCAATTCAGTCTTTATATTTAGCAGTAAATAGGCTTCGAATATGTAGGTTTTAGTTTAGTTTGTACTGAGTTTCTTGTGTCTTGGTGAATCAATTTAAAGAAAAAAATATTGGGATCACTACAATCTGCATGAATTTCTCGAATGTTATTCCAGTTAGTCTTCTTGCCCTTAATGTCTTGCATCCAAATCTTATTATTAACAAGACATTTAAAGTTAAACTCGTCATTCTTTGATCCCTTGGTCATCCTTAGCCTGAACAAATTCTAAAAGGCAACTGCTAACCTTATTTGCCCCACGTTTTGCTACAAATTCATCCCATATAGCAAACGGTCTTCCTTTTACCCATAACCAAGGCAGAATGTACTGTTGTAGTATGATTAGACATTAGCAGGAAATGGCATTGGAGTTAGCACTGACAGTTCCAAGTTAACCGGGGTAAATGAATTGTGAGAAACTTCTAACAGCTCTTTACGTTGTATTCATGGTGAATTTTCGAAACTAGAAGGTACTTCCAAAGACAATGTACTAGGTTGATTGCTGTAAACATCCTCGGCAAATAGATCAGGCATGAAATTCGTTATTGAACTGCCGCAGGTAACTTCTTTAGTCCCACCATCTTCATCCAAAACTTCTTTCCATAATATATCAGCTAGTTTCTGACTGATTTCTTCTGCACCGGGAGGTAAAGGTAAAGTTTGTTGTGTCATGCCTTTTTCATCAACATACATAACTAAAATAAAAAAAACCGTATAATTATTATCATCGGTATTCATAAAATACTATTTATAATATGAATATTAATAATTTAATTAAATAATTTAATAATTTAACGATATTTTTAAATGAACAACGTCCTAAATGATTTCATTATCCCAATAACAACGTCTCATCTTAATATCGAACCAACAAATCGTATCACAGATTTCGTAGACAAACGTCCTATATTCACATGAAACGCTTAGAAGTTCAGTAATGTTCGTGTAAAATCATCCTAATATTTCATAAGACATTAACTTTTTACTGTTTATTATTACAGTAAGAATGATTACCCTGTGAATATACATTACACCAATTCTATTTTTTCATTAAATATGTTATTAAATACCTCTCCGTCAAAAAACGTCTTATGTAAAAATCAATCGCCAACAACTGTTTACTGAGACAAAAAAGCAATAATAACATGATTTTTATTAATTTAAGAACTAATTAGTATGTATCACGAAATAGCACAACTGAAATCATTAACTTACCAGAATTTACTTTTTTTTTCATATAAATGGCAGGAACATTAGAAAATGGTACAAAAGCCCAGGCCTTTCTGCGTCTTCTTTTAACATTTTCAACATTTTCCGTGATCGTGACTCTCTAATATATGTTTTTCATGAAAAAAACTTGAGTAAAATAATTTTTTCATCAAAGCAAACAAAAGCTAAGCGCATGACACAAAATCGTCCTCCCTCCAACAAACAGCGGCCGAAATGACGAACGGACCTGGCGCCCGCGCCGCCCACGAACCCTGCGCGTCGTCACATGTTCACTCCGTACGTTTATGTGCGGAGCTAATGTCAAATTGAACGTTATTCGACACTATTATTTCCGAAACTAAACAAGATACGAAAATTCTAAAAACTGTAGTCTGTAGAGTTTGTATTCCTTATCTCGTCTAGCTATTAATCTCGTTTTTGCTCTATGATCACATCGGATTTTGTTCTTCGGATAGGACGATATATTTCATTTTATGTCAATCGAATATAATATTCAGTCAATATTATAATTTCTTCCGCATAACATGTCAGCTTTTGTAAACTTCTTTTTTTGGTATAAAACATTATTTTATCTGTTGAAAAATATGTCACCTTAATTTAAGCTAACCGAGTTCAAAATAAGAGAAGATAGCGGATCTTGACTGAAAGAAAGAAAAAGCTTACAAAGAGTGTTTTAGTAAACTAATCTTTTTGAATTAAGACAATAATTATTTTGGTTTAAGAGAATATTAGTACTTGACTCCTATTGGAAACAATCTATTGTCTAAATTTGAAATAAACAGAGATCAGTACGAGACAATCGTTACTTTAGCTTTACGAATCGATTGTCTTATTGTTTTTTAAATAACCGAGCACTTGAACGAAGAGAATCATAATCTATATTCAAGATTTTATAATATTAAATAAATCGCCGGTATTATTTTGGTTGAATCTATTTTTTATTTACTTAATAAAATATTGCTTTGAAATTCAAAGCCATATTATATTATATCTTAACTGGAGACAATTTACTGCATGGTACATACGAGTATATAACCGAATATTTGCTTGGATCAAAGCATTCTTTTTTACCGTGTGATAGAAAATGATTCGCACATGAAAATATTATCAGAGGTGCGAGACTCAGATTTGAACCCGCATCACTCGGTTATTAAAACGAGCGCGTTACCGCTGGGCTACCACTGCCTTTCTGTAGTTATAAAAAGTAAATTATGAGCCTTCACCTCCTATTTCTTGTACACTGTGTGTTAAGTTACATTAAAATAAAAATATGTAGTTCAATGCCTGATAAACTTAAGTTATTACTACAAAAACTGCACTATTAATAGCATTATGCCACATTCAGTTAAATGATTAATGTCCGTTTTCGATGCTTATACTTATTTATTATTTTATATTTATTTCTTAATACAGATTTCAACATTTTTCTTTTGGACTTACTATAGGTTCCTACCGTTATTTCATTTCAAAGCCATTAATTAGATTATTATGCTGTGCACTATTTCAAAGCTTTGATCTTCCTGAATTTTGATATTAGAGCTAAATAATAAACAAAGTAAAAATAGTAATCAATTACGAAAAAAAACCTCAAACAAATCATTTCTTAGCATTTATTAATTTTCTATCTTATCTTTGATTTTTAGGGTAGTTATAATTTAAAATTTTATATTATTAAGAATAGGTCTTTGATTATATACATGTATATAATCAAAGGAGTAGGTATAATAAAACGAGCAAATCATGCTTTGCTCGGGTTTAAGTGAAACCCAAAATCTTTCTTTCTCTATTTCCCATCAAAATCAGTCTAGCCGTTTTAGAGATTAGCTGGAAGTTGGAACAAATGGACACGAAAAAATCAAGGAATATTTTTCTTGTGCCTACAATATATCTAATACCATAGATTATATTTTAACTCAATGCCTAATACAGTTACATAATATGTATCGACTAAATAGCTAACATTTTGACGATACGAGGTCCAAAACAAAACGCAATGACGGAGTAACAACTGTGGATGCCCTTTGCCCCACCTAGGGGCCATAGGACACTAAACTGGTACTTTTTTTCAGTATACATAATTTCTGCAAGTAAAATAAAAATAGATAAGGCATTTGAGCTTGCTCTATTTACTCATATCGAATCGTTAGTTTGAAATAGGGATGGTAATTTTTATTATAAAATATTTACTTACTTAGGTACAGTACATAATTTCTAACTTAAATTATAGCAAAACTAGCGACCCGCCCTCGCTTCGCTTGGGCTCTTCCCTAGATTTAGCGCAGGCAAACCCGCGGGATCTGTTAGTTATGCATATAAACCTTCGTCTTGAATCACTCTATCTATTAAAAAAACCGCATCAACATCCGTTGCGTAGTTTTAAAGATTTAAGCGTAGTACATAGGGATATAGGGACAGAGAAAGCGACTTTGTTTTATACTATGTAGTGATTAAGCTGTAAAATGGTGTTCTTATAAATCGCACCAATTGTTCGAGTTTGCTATTGTACCAAACTCAAACCGAGTACGTAACGTTTCCAACATTATCTACTGTATATTCCGCCTATATTATCTTTTTGTCTGACTAATAGAGTTTTTAAAATTTAGATGTTATAATTTCAAATTTCAAATAAAAAAGCTTTTTCAACTGTATATGATAATTAATAAATACAATCGTTAATAAATTGTAAATGATTTTCAATTTACACATACATAGGTATACCACGGAGATTATCTACAGAAATCAGAAATTATTATTAAAATATTTCAAACATAATTCATTAATTGTTTCATAGTTCCTTGAAAAAAAATGAACGCTTTAACGATTAAATAGATTGAATACAGCCTATAATATAACAAGTTCAACAGATAACTGATTGTAAAACATAAATTTACTAATAATTTAAAGTAAATGTAAATTATTTTTAGGACAACCCTGACTAGATCTTAGATAAGTTACGTAAAGTACCGTAACAGTAATTCCTGGTATAACGTAACAGTTCCAGCTTGCACACATTTAACTATTCTCGATAACAGTATACCTGTTACCTAGTAATGAGATGATTCAAATTCATTGACCCAATATATTTACACTTGCAAAATTTGTTTTAGAAAAACTGGTTTAAAACTGTAATTTTAAGTATAGTACTACAATGATATTATTTTGCAGAGTTCATAATGAAAAATATTCTTAAAATATTACTATAGATTAATTAATATTTAAACATAAAGTAAATTTTTCTTATTATACACATTTACACTTGACCAAAAATTAAAATTTAAAACCCATTTTTCTCAATAACTGCTTTGCGTACCTTACCTATTTACCTTATCGTAATAAAGAAAAATAATCGTGATAAAACTACATTTGTCCTGAAACAAACTCGTTTTTTGCATTGGAAAATCAAGGTTAGACCGTAATTGTTTCTTTTTTATCGTGCAGATTTCAACGACATCGACAATGAAAAATGCATTCGCGCGCAAGACCTCATTCTGAGCACACCGCAGTCATTACAAAATAAAAAAAAGTATTCGCGCCAAAATTTGTTTGTACATTATCGTGTTAGTTTGTGAAAATGACGCTTTACAGTAAAATAGTTCAAATAATATTAATCAGTGTGTAAAAATGTACTTATAAATAAGTCTGAAGTATTAATTATTTTAAGGTAAGATAACTTTTTTATATTAAATTAGTATTTATGTTATTTCTAATCAACCAGATCATATTTTTATTTTGTTTTATGATAGTATATTGTAATATAAAATTTAATTTTAAAATAACACATAACATTTACTTTCATATTTTTGTGTATTTAAATTATCGTGTAAGAATAAAATTTTTAAATAAATATGACCTAATATTGACGAAAACTATTATAATTTATATTAATCGTGTTGCTTGTTTCTATTTTTATTTTATAATTTTAATATTATAATTGTGAAGATGTTTGGTTGTCTTACTTTTACCATGAAGGAGAGTGATGGATTGATGTGATTACCTACCTATTTAGATACTTGAAAAGCTGTCATATATTTTAAGAGTTACATGGTTATAGTATAGTATTATGTGATCAATAAATATGTTGGGACATAATAAGGGACGATTATATTAAAAATATGTGCATTATATTGATATGCGTTACGTACTTAGGGAAGAAGCAGCGGTGGACAACTAGTATCAAAGACTAGTAGATTATAATGTTTAAAAATTAAAATATTATTCATATTACATCGAAATACGAAAAGGAACAAACTTAGGTATAACTAGCAAACTCGGCCTGCTTCGCTCGGCGTAAATTAAAATAAATTAAACGGTTATTATAACTGTGTAATAAAATAAAAGTAGCCAAAGTTACTCCTCATAACATTAGCTATCTGCGAGTGAGAGTCCCATTAAAATCTGTCCAACCGTTTCAGAGTGACTGACAGATAAACAAAAATTTAAAAAACTGATTTCATGATCTTAGTACCGTATATATACTTTCATATGCATTTAGTAAAACAGACATTTCAATTTTATTTATAAGTATAAGGGTAGGTAAATGAATTAAGGATTATAAACTCGCCCTCGCTCCGCCCGGACTCGACCGATTTTGCGCGTACGAGTTCCGCTAGTAAAAGTCTACACAAACTTGACAAATTATGTACCTTCCTCGAGAATCACTCTATCCATTGGTGAACGGCATGAAAATCAGTGCAGTAGTTTTTGAGTTTATCGCAAACAGACAGACGCGGCGGAGGACTTTGTTTTATAATATGTAGTGATACCTAAGATATAACTGTCCTGATCACACCTGACACACATATCATCTTGTCAAATTAATTCCATGCAAAATAATAAATGCGCACGTAATGATATTATAATAAAATTATTGTAATTATTTCATAAACAGACTACAGAATATTTATTTTTTTAAGAAGTGTATAAGTAATAAATACCTATAGTAATATATTTTTATCACCCTCGCTTCGCTCGTAAAAAACCTTCCTCTTGAATCACTCTATCTATTAAAAAAACCGAATCAAAATCCGTTGCGTTAAAGACCTAAGCATACATAGGGACAGGCAGAAAGCGAGGGGACTTTATTTTTTTATATTATGTTGTGTTTATTAATAATTCGTCACTAATGCATTAGCAATATGAACCAGCCTTTGATTATATACATGTCTAGATACCACATTGAACCGTCCCGAACGGCTCAAAAAAAGTCTGCTAAAATTGGTAGACTCGCTTCTCACGTACGTCAGTGTCATTTGAGCCACTAGGGGATAACAAGCTCGCGAAAAAAAATTAATTATGCCGGTTTGTGCTATCAAATTGTGTCGAAATTATGTGGAATAACCGTATAATAACACCAAGATCACTTTTCATCGGTAAGTTATGTTATTTAACTACTATTTTTTAAGAAAACATGGATTTTTAATTCGTTACTATTTAGGTTATCTTGACAAGCCTGTGTTGCCAGCTTATTACTAGGGAGACTTAGCGAAATTATTGGAGACAAATTATAAATATTATTATTAAATTTATGTATTTATTTATTTATTTATTTATAATATAGGATTATCAACAGTATATATAAGTAACATTTTTAAAAAGTAATAAAATACTAAAATTGTATGACATTGAACGTATACGTATGTATTATTCGGAGTATGCAGTTTATTAATTATTTACTTAGAATAAGTTTTTACAAAATAAAAATTAGTTATTAATTTCTTTTGTTTTTTTATATTCAATATACATATTTAATTTATAAATTCTTAACTATTATAATTACTTTATTTACCCCTAAGGGTAAAAGCCTTCTCCAAAGCAAACCACTTATTTTTATCTTTGGCGGTGTTTAAATAAACATAATTACATCCTCGTAAATCATAAAATGATGCAATAGTATATATTGTGTTATGTTTGTTACAAAACCGACTTTAATAACAAACACTAGAAATAACAACATAACTGATAGGTGTAAATTGTAATATAGTCGATGGTACAAAAATATATGATTAAGCATCTTTATTCACAGGGGCGGATCTTGAATTTGTGGGGCCCTGGGCTAATACTGCTTAGGGGCCCTACCTAATTACTCAACCAATTGCCATTTTGTCAAAAAACTGTTT
Source organism: Boloria selene (assembly GCA_905231865.2). Lineage (NCBI taxonomy): Eukaryota > Metazoa > Arthropoda > Insecta > Lepidoptera > Nymphalidae > Boloria > Boloria selene. The sequence goes on from HG993132.1 coordinate 2,547,437, forward strand.
TCTGTAGTGATGTAGGTATATATAATATATGTTATGTACAGGACAAAATATTTTATTTATTTATTAAAACATTATTTACCTATTGCAAAATAAATTGACAGGTTATGAATGGTTATGTTATATTAATTATAAAGCAACCTTTCTGCATTTTTGTGCTGCAAATTCTTATATTTGGTCATTGCAATGTAAGTCCTTTGTTAAATCGCAATTTATGGAAAGAACTGATAAATGATATAGTTGTACTGTATTTGTTTTCTATATACGACATCCTGGAGAAAGAGCGGTCCGCTTCACAGCTAGTGATCGGCATCGTTAAAAATTTTTTTAAGATGGTAGAGCAGTTTGGGAAAACCTCAACAAGTTTCTTTTCATAAATTAGCCAAAAAATTTCACTGCAAGAGTGTAAGGCTCTGTTTTAGACTGCAGTAAGGAAGATTTTAACTGAATGCACTCATTCACTAAATGTTCGTCTACGTCATTTGGATAATCTACATAAATAAAATGATAGAGGTCTACAGTTGTGCGCGCATCACGGAAAAACTACTGGATAGATTTCAATGAAACTTTCTAAGTTTTATTTCTTAGACACTTGGCTCTTATCAAAAAAAAATTATTGCAATATCTTCATTTAATAAAAAGTTATTAAAATTTTCATAATGCCATCATAATTACTTTTTAAAGCTCTGACAGCATCATAGTGACAAGACCATCTGGTCTGGCTTAAACTTTTTACCGTAAATTTTAATTTTGTTTGTAACTACTTCATATTATTTTAACAAATATTATAAAGTAATATAATAATTGTAATTATAGTAGCTAAAAATAAGTTAATAATATTGCCATATTTATAATATAATTATTATTTTCTAAGGTACTTTGATGTCATTTTGAATTTTTGTAAATTGTTGGTAGGCATGTCTGTAACAAGTATTATAACCCGCTGAGACGTAAAAAATTTACGGTAAAATACCTTAGTCTCTCGCGTGACCATGATTGCTGTAAAGCATTCGAAACGTCGGGATCCAAAAATCCGAATAAATCCGCGACAAAAACCGAAAAGGTAATTTCATTTATAAAGTCATGTTTTATAATTCTTTTTACTTACCTACTGCCTACTAAAAGCAGTAAGTCTACTTATACAGAATACTTTCAATTTTAGTAAGTTAAAAGAAAGCTCCGGTCCTTATAACTTTTAAGTTATCTATTACTTAGTAAACTAAACACATTTCTAACAATAACAAAGTCAATTCATTAATATAGTCGACCCATAAGTGCGGAAAAATAACAAAATTGCGTCGGGCGATAAGCGGAGGGAAGTCCCCAGTAATAGAAAATACACGGAATACACCGACCGAACAAGCGACGGGGAATTCCCCGTTCCGTTATATAGATGTGCACACGGGTTGATTGATCGCAGTGTTGCCAACCTTATGATCGGATTTTTATTTAATTCTAGATAACTTTTATTATTGACAATATGGTCTATTGTTTTCAGTTCGGCTGGGGGCCCTCTGTATCCACGGGGCCCTGGGCTGCAGCCCAAACGGCCTTTAAGTAGATCCGCCCCTGTATATTCAATGCCAACAAAGTATTTTTTACGTTTTAATGTTTTTTATCGAGACGTTTTATTAAGTTTTTATTTCACGTTTTAGTGTACGTTTGTGGACTATAGTAAATATCCTGCGTAGTTGACTAATCTTCGTAACAATATTTATTTGATCACCCTCACCACCACCTATATAAAATAAATTAAATCCATATGAATAAATGAAAACCGTAATATAGTACATGAAGCAGTACTAGTACTTTTTTATATTCTCAGGAGTAATTATCATATTTTAATTATTACATTTTAAATATTTAAAGTTTTAAAAATAAATATTTTATTTAACCTTCATCATATTAAATAATGGGAGAAAGATTTGGAGCGGGTATCCCTAAACACGCACACCTTGACAGTTTGACTTCAATAAGTACACGAGCTATACTCACACATGTCACGTAAAGTGAGGCCGTTTTCTGCGCGTCGTTTGTTTGCAATGCTCAATCTAAACATGTATATAATCAAAGGAACCAGCCCTATGATTTCAAACCAGTTGCAAGCATTATTGGGCGGAGCTAGACATTTTTCTGTCCTTATCAGTTTGTATGCAATTGTGGGACAATGAAAGCGCTTTACATGGTTCACTCCGTGAATAGAGCATAGTCTCTTTTATTTACATTTGATATCTATGAAAATTATCGAATTGGCCAAATACAAGAACGAAAATATTTTTTTTAGTTTTGGTTAAAACTAAACCATAATACTATAATTTATATTCTTTTATCGACCACAAAAAAGTCTTTGTATGAAATGAAGTATGTACCTAACTGTTAACATTAACTAATTACATGTAGCTACAATGGTATATAATCTAAGAAAACGAAGATGACAATGCTCCTATCTTTTCCCATTGCATCTTACTTCTGTACCTACTTGCTCTACCTATTCGTTTCGCATCACCAATTTCTATGTGTCATGCCTATTATTTCTAGCACCAAGAAAATATACATTATTATTAACCGATTATTTACCTTGTAGACGTTTACGTATTTAGAATCAGTTAATTATTTTTAAAAATTTTAAAACTTCATTGGGAATGCAGCCTTGTGAACGATGCGAGGTTTTTCGCACATGTTATAATTTCAAATACGAAATTAGGTAATCTAGTCTAGGCAATGCACATTTGATTTATATGAGCGCATCTATTTTATAAATATAAATTACTGATGTGCTTAAAAACTTTATTGTAAACAAAAATAAAATTATACATACACGAAAAAAATACAAGCAATGTACCTTATCACTACAAGTTAAATACTTGTAATTTTAATAAGTATAAAAACTTTATTTTGTAAGTATCACAAATGATGTGTTACATACAAATTACAAATTTACGTGTTTACTTATTGGAGTTATTATTATTATCAAGCCTTTATAGCCAGTTTTCCTTGGTCATTTGTAGCAAATCATGATGATCTATCGACTATCCTATACTCGTAGGTAAAACCTACAATTTTGACGCAAACTACTCGTATTTAACTTAACTTGATGATCGGTTTTTACGTCTTACGCTACTGCTAAAAATTTTAATATACCGTATAGGTAATTTTAATATACCGTACGTATACCTACCAACAATAAACTAAGAAAACCTAAAACAAAAATAACTAAAAAATGAGAAAAATGTTTACGTTTTAGATAATATACACATTAAAACGTAAGCATTTTAACAATCACCCACACACATATATGTACATAAATAAGGATAATAACACTTACATAAAAAGGTAAAGCTTCATGTTATTTTGATTTAAAAATATCTTTGACTCTCTGGTATTTAATTAGAAGGGCATATAAAAAACAGTACAGAATAATAATCGAAACCAAATTGTATAAGACAGTTAAAGCGACGGAATACTAGACCGGAAAAGAAATTCTAGTCCAAGAACACCGGACCTTCTAATTCGGAAAGGGCCAGTTGTAACCTTAATCGCTAGAACCTGTGGATTGTCCACAGTAGTAGGTACTAAATTACTGTGTAATATTTTATATTTAATAAAAAGACACTGTACTGTAGCTTTTTCTCTTCTCTTCTTCCGAACCTATTTTGTTTTTGTATAGTTATGTTAATATTTACTGACGAGTTTTAGTGTAATCAATTACAAAAAAATTTAGAACACTTTTTTATATAGATGGGTAGGTAAATTATTTTAATACGTATATGTTTTACTCATAATGATTATTACCGCTATGCAAATACTTAACCCGGCGTCATTGTGGTGCAAATTGTTACATGGATGTTGAGGTGGGTCAATATGACCCGTATATTTAATGTATGAAATTTTCATGTTTTATTGAATATATTCGTTGTCTTTGTCAGTATAGTGTAAATTTACTATTTGATTTTAGAAATAAAAGAAAAAAGATTGAATCGCAAAACATTTATTTATAATATTTAATTTTTTACTTCAATCCTCAAAAACTCAACAAAATTGAGATGCCTTCGAGTTTCATCACTCTATTACTCTAAAATATAGTCTCATCGGTTATATATGGAGTTTAAATTATAATTAATTAATATATCTTTGAAAAAAAGTTTAACAAAGCTAATTGGTATCCTCATTGTTAACACAATCACTGCAGAAAGGAAACTGCTCAGGGCAAATATATTTCTCACAACCTTGACAAATTTGTTTCGTGTTATGATTTTTTTTTTGCAGGCTATACTTGGCACCTTTTGCAGGCATTAGGTCTTTTAGTAGGAGGCTCTTGAGATGATTTCAGCAATCATCTGAATCATCATCACCAGTTCAATCACCAGTAAACTCCCTGATTTTCCTATGCATTTCTCAAGACAAGCGATTCAAATTCTGGCCATTTTTTGAATAAACTTACGAGTGTAAGACGTACCGCGTTCTAACTCAGTGAATTCAAGAGGAATTTGTCACTTCAAATATTAATATTTCCAATAATAATAATAATAATAATAATAATAATGGTCCTTATTCGAGCCTGGATGCGAGGAATTCAGCGTTGGTGATTAAAAATTAAAGGATTTATAAAGAATAGTCGTTGGACATCAAGAATTATAGTCGAGATTCGATGTGCAATTTTGCCACATCATTCTGGATAAAACAGGAAGATTCTGTGGTCTGGATATCAGGATACGTACTATAATAATTATAATTTTGATGATTAGTTTCGCCAACACTCTAAAGGTAGTATTTGTGGTTTAAATATTGTTTTTGAAGGTTAGTATCAAATATTTGTTAATTTTACATTACACTTGGCGTTCATACAATTATTTATTGTAATTTATGTAGTATGACTTTATCGCATTAATTTTAGTTGAAGTTTTCATAATTTTAAAGGATTATATACCTACATATCTGTGTATTGGTATATATTTGTGAACTTCTTTTGCAAAGTCTGTTACGTAACCGCTTAAGATTGTACTTAAACTTTACAGTTAATTTAACTGATTAATATTGATGCTAATTTAATTATTTCATAAACAATACGTGTTAATTGTAAATTTAATAGTTCCTAATTAATTATTATATACATATAATTCAGTATTATAAAGTAAAACTTACTTCTAATTGTTAAATATTGTTGTAAACGTTTCACATTAACTTTCATTGCATTGTAAGTTATTAGTTATCACGTATTATATTAATTATAATTTTGTATACATTCCAGGTTGACTGTACTAGTCTACGCAATGCCAGACGATAAGGAGCTCATAAGGAAGCGGGCTAGTTTTAAGGGAAGAGTAACTGTATTTTCTAATTATTTGAATTCTTTAGAACCTTCAACTTTAAGCCCTTCCGAAGTAAATGAATTACAATTACGTTTGAGTAGACTCGAGGCAATGTACGAGCAATATGACGAAGTACAATTATTATTGGAGTGTAGTACTGATAATATGGATAATCAAATGTCGGAACGTAGTGAGTTTGAATCTCTGTATTATAAATCCCTGTCTTTAGCACAAAAAATTCTTGCCGACTGCAAGAAAACAGATCGAGATAGCGAGGTAAGTTTACATTCAAATAATAAATGTGTCAAGCTGCCGACTATTCAATTACCTAAATTTAGTGGATCTTATACAAACTGGCTAGAATTTCATGATACATTTGAAAGCTTGATTCACTGCAACGATGAAATAAATAATATTAATAAATTTCATTATTTAAGATCCTCACTTGAGGGATCCGCTGCTGTGGTAATTAACTCAATACAATTTTCTGCGGCTAATTATTCGGTAGCATGGAATCTCCTTTGTGATCGATTCGACAACAAACATTTATTAATCCAACACCACGTTTCAACATTATTTAATATAGATTCTATTCGTAAAGAGTCATCAGTAGTTTTAAAGAATTTAATTGATCAAATAAACAAAAATTTACGTGCCTTGGAGTCATTAGGTGAACCTGTCAATCAATGGGACACTCTTCTCATTTACATTATTACACATAAGTTAGATAATAAAACTTATCGTGAATGGGAAGAATACAAAAGTCGCCTTGACAAGAACTCTAAGATAATGTTTTCTACATTTTTAAACTTTATTAGAGATCGAGCTGATTTAATTGAAACCTTAGAACTTTCGAATTCTAGTGTAGTTAGCCATACAAATACAAAAAATATTAAAATCAAGACAATGAGTATACAGGATTGTAATAGTAAAATTAGTGTTAATGATAATAATATTCAATCAAATTCTATTTTATTAAAATCTAAGTTATGCCAAAAATGCAACGGTGACCATAAATTGAGTGCTTGTCCTCAATTTTTAGCCATGACTAGTGAAGCACGTTTGCAGATTTTGCCTAGCTATAAAGTATGTTACAATTGTTTGTGTTCAGGTCATTATGCCAATAATTGTAAAAAGGCAGGCTGCAAAATATGCCGTCGTAAGCACAACACGCTGATACATGTGGCAGAGCATGTAAAAGGTAGGAACGCTTCAACTGTTGAACTCAGCGGCGGCAATGACAATACTAGCAGTTGTAAGACTGCGTCCACTACTCTAGCTCATGGTACGAGTTTATCACTTGCTGCCAATGTTAAGCAGGGCGATATTTTACTTTCAACTGCGTTAATAAAAGTGTTAGGAAGCAATCGCACATTCCACACAGCGCGCGCACTCCTTGACAGTGGCAGCACGTCATGTCTCATGACTGAGGCATTTTATAATCAGTTAGGTTTGTCTGGCTACACTGTGAATAAAGCAATAATGGGAATTAATAATTCTACATCGTCCATTAATAAAATGGCCGTCGTGTCAATAAAATCGAGAAGTGATGATTTTATGACAAAGATTAACTGTTTCGTTTTGAATTCGATTACTAACAACGTTCCTAGTAGGCATGTAGATTTGTTGAACCTTGAAATTCCTTCAGACATCTACTTAGCAACGTAAGGTTTAACGATTTTAACGTTGCTCAGGAAGCCAAGATGCAACTTATCAAACTTTTTAACTTAGGACATTTTCAACTTCGTAAGTGGGTTAGTAATAATCCAAAGCTTTTGTCTGACTTACCCGTTGAATATCACTTACAAGGTTCAATATCGCTTGACCACTCGGAACCCTCACCTTTAAAAGTCCTTGGTCTTAGATGGGACCCTTCATCGGATTCATTTCTCTTTTCGGTACAACCCACACATCAAACTTGCACTAAACGTTCAATTCTAAGCGAACTTGCTCGAATTTTTGATCCTTTAGGCTTTCTTTCACCAATTACAATCCAAGCTAAGTGCTTGATCCAAAAACTTTGGATTCTCGGTGTGAATTGGGATGAAACGCCACCCATCGAAGTCGTCCATTCTTGGGCTTCTTATTCGGATCAACTTCCTAAGCTGGCTCAACTTCGTATACCGCGCAAACTAACCTGCTCGAAGTCCACATCATACGAACTGAACGGATTTTGCGACAGCTCTGAAGTCGCGTATGGTGCTGTTATATACTTACGTGCCACAGATGAAGCTGGAAACATTCAGGTCTTCTTTGTTTGTTCCAAAGCTCGAGTCGTTCCATTGAAGCGAATCCCGCTACCGAGACTGGAGCTTTGTGCTGCAGTGCTGCTGGCTGATCTATATAAATATGTTCATGATACGTACCTTGCGCACATTCCAATCGATTCTGTCTTCTTGTGGTCAGATGCTACTATCGTTTTGTCCTGGCTACGCTCTCATTCCTCACGCTGGACTACTTTTGTAGCAAACCGTGTGAGTCATATCCAGGAAATCACTCCACCAGAATGCTGGCACCACGTTTCCTCCAAGGACAATCCAGCCGATATTTGCTCTCGCGGACTTTTGCCAAATGAAATTCTAAATAATTCCTTATGGTGGGTGGGACCAGAATGGCTTTCAAAAGAAAAGGATTCATGGCCGTTGCATGCTGTATCTGTAACTCAGGAAGAGGAAAAGATTATCCAAGCTGAGGCTCGCAAATCAATTGCGTTATTGACCGGACAAGGAGCTAATAACGACAATTCTCATTTTTTAACCGCTTTGACACATCGTTTTTCATCGTTACAAAAACTTTTAAACGTTTTATCGTATTTTTATCGTTTTATCAATTCAATTCGAAAGCGCTGTAAATCAAAAGAAAATCTTTTTATAAATAACGTTGAACGTCATAACGCGTTGATGCAATTAGTAATACACACCCAACGTCAAGAATTTTCAAATGAAATTTTAAGTTTACAAACTAAAAAACCCGTCATCAAACAGTTTCGTAAACTAAACCCATTCATCGACAATTTCGGTGTCCTCAGGGTGGGCGGTAGACTTTCTCGCTCGGGGCTGGAATACGAACACAAACATCCAGCGCTCTTGCCTTCTGATCATCCGCTAACGTATTTAATTATCGATCACATACATCGTAGTTACTGCCACCCGGGTGTTAACACAACAATTTTTCTCTTATTGCGGCAGTTTTGGGTAGTGTCAGCGAAACGTACGGTGCGTCGCGTTTTGTCAAAATGTATAAAGTGCTATCGACTGCACCCTCAACCGTTACAACCGTTCATGAGCGATTTGCCCGCATATCGTGTAAATCAGGTGAAGCCGTTCTCTGTTGTGGGCGTGGATTACGGCGGACCTTTTCGCATAAAATTAGGTCCACATCGTGGCGCTAAAATCGACAAGGCGTACCTCTGTCTGTTCGTTTGTCTCGCGACAAAGGCGGTTCATTTAGAGGTTGTTTCCACACTGTCAGCGGACGGTTTTATTGCTACTCTTCGGCGTTTTGTGGCACGCCGCGGTCGCTGCAAGACTATTCACGCGGATTGTGGTACCAATTTCGTTGGTGCTCGGAATCAACTGTCTTCCCTTATGGAAAATGCTTCACATGCGGAGCAAATTGAATTCAAATTCAATCCTCCATCGGCTCCCCACTTCGGAGGAGTGTGGGAGATTCAAATTAAAGCGGCCAAAACTCATTTATACCGGGTTGTTGGTGATCAGGTATTAACTTTTGAGGAGTTAACAACACTCTTCGCTCAAATAGAAGCTGTTTTGAATTCGAGACCGCTTTGCCATATTGTTAGCTGCTGATTCAACCTGATTTTTTACATGAATTTGGATAGTGACCAGGACGGAAACAATTAAAGCATATTTTATAATTTCGCAATAATAACATTCTGTCATTAACACTCAGTGCTAAGAACTGTGGACATGAATTTAAGTTATGATCGCCACTACACTTTGGACAACTATGTGATAATGATGAGCTTATATTTTCTGTGGAAACCAAAGCCTTAAGTTTAGTGCTGTATTTAATATTACTGGAAGAGGGGCGTGATAATTCTACCGTTTCTAGGAGATCAGCACGGTTACGCAAGAAATCCATGAACTGTTGAAATGAAATTAATTTAGTTTTATCAAAGTGCCCTTTAAACTCCTCCCACTCTCTAAATGTTTTAAAATCTATTTTTTTACTAATAATATATATTAAAAGAGTGTCCCAACTATGAACAGGTTCGCCTAATGAACTTAATGCCCTAATATTTTTGTTAACATTGCGGTCGATTATACAGGACCTATTTCATCAGCTAGTCGTCAAGGTCGCGGATGTAAAATAGTAAAGTATTATAAGTATAGTAATTTTCTTGTACTTTACTACCATTGCCATTCATTTACAATTGGTGAGTGACTTGACTAGTTATATAATTATTTTCAGGCTTTGCGAAGACTTATTTTTAGAGAGGCAAAACCGCTTTATATTTTTCTAATATAATGGTTCCTCAGTTGTAGGAATTTGTATTATTATTATTTGTGTAACTAAATTTCAAACTTTTTGAAACTTAACTGTGACTCCTTGCTTGTAGATGTTGCTCAACATGGAACTAAGTTCCATTTTATTCTTGCACATTTCGGTGGACTTTGGGAGGCAGGTGTTCAGTCGGCCAAATACCATCTAATTAAAGTGTTGGGAAATTGTTATCTTATGTACTATGGAGCTTCACTCTGTACTAATTCAAATCAATGTTTATTAATGTTGTATTTTTAAATTCGCGGCCACTTACACCCTTATCTACGGACCCAGATGTCGAGCTTTCATCTACTCCCAGGACACTTTTTAATTGTCAATTACTTCACTTCGCGTCCAGGATCGTGGTAAACTTCTAGCAGTCGCCTGAACCGTTTCCAGCGGATTGAGCAATTTATACAGTATTATGGATCCGGTGACATACAGAATTTGTTTCCGAGCTGCAGCACCGTGTGAAACACCTAACTTCTAAAGACTCACTCAAGCTCCATTTAGTTGGAGCCATTAAAGTACCTGCTGCCATTAAGATGGAGGATGGGCTGAATTGTCGCTTGTCGCTGTCACACGACTACTGACAGCCGGGTTGCAAATATTAAGACTGCCAATGGAGTCATAAGAAGAACTGGTTATGAAATTTGTCCTTTACTCGAAGATTCCTGTTGAAAGGCAGGCTTTCAACGGCCGGGGGCATGTTCAAGCATCTTTTTACTTAACTATTTAATTCATATAAGTTATTTAAGCTACATAGTAATATACCACCGTATTGTTTATGAAATAATTAAATTAGCATCAATATTAATCAGTTAAATTAACTGTAAAGTTTAAGTACAATCTTAAGCGGTTACGTAACAGACTTTGCAAAAGAAGTTCACAAATATATACCAATACACAAATATATAGGTATATAATCCTTTAAAATTATGAAACTTCAACTAAAATTAATGCGATAAAGTCATACTACATAAATTACAATAAATAATTGTATGAACGCCAAGTGTAATGTAAAATTAACAAATATTTGATACTAACCTTCAAAAACGATATTTAAACCACAAATACTACCTTTAGAGTGTTGGGGAAACTAATCATCAAAATTATAATTATTATAGTACGTATCCTGATATCCAGACCACAGAATCTTCCTGTTTTATCCAGAATGATGTGGCAAAATTGCACATCGAATCTCAACTATAATTCTTGATGTCCAACGACTATTCTTTATAAATCCTTTAATTATTAATCACCAATGCTGGATTCCTCGCATCCAGGCTCGAATAAGGACCATGTATAGGATTTTGGCAGTATTTAATGGGAGAAAAGTTAAATACGTGTTCTTGATGCTCTTATAAAATTATATTGTAGTTTGAGTAGAGTTATAATAAGAAATAGATTACTTTCTGAAGAAGTTATAAACAAATTAAAAAAAGATATATCCGAACAAATCAACTATGAGGAGAGAATGACTAATACTTCAGCACTGGTTTCAACTGATTTAATGAATTCTGTTATAACACCAAATGAATCTAATAGTAAATTAACAGATCCTAACACAAATATACCGCTTCCACTTTCTCAGCGTTCCTACGTACCAGAATCACAGTTGTCCTTAATGTCTCTTAATATCAGTCAGTCTTCAGTGTCAACACAAACGGAAGCCCCAATGTCTGATTTGTTGCAATCTCCTGAATCGATAGCAATAGTACAGAATGAGGTTTCAAACTCGTTCATTCAAGATCTGCATAATAAACTCAAAACTACTCTTGTAATGTATACAGGTACTGATCCGACCCATCGTCCTAAATTACCAAAATTAAGAGAAAACAAAAAGTTATATGATTTAGTAGGTATATTTAATCAAATATCTGTCAAATTTATTTCCATAGATTCTGATATAAAACAATTACATACATTAATTTATTGCATTGCGTTTGTAATTAGCAAAGAATTGGGCTATAAAATTTATTCAAATAAGATCCACATCAAAAAAAGTTCATTACATAAACCAGAATGGCAAATTAGACTTGAAAATGATATTAGAAAATTAAGAGTAGATATTGGTAGACTAACACAGTTCATAAATAATAACAGAAGTAATAAATTAGTAAAACACGTAAATAAAATATTCACGTCTTATAAAGTTCATTCATCACATGAAAAAAATAATAGTAGACTTGAGGAATTTTTAGACACGTTAAAACAAAAACTTACAGTTAAATCTCAAAGACTAGCACGGTACAAAAAATCATTGCAAAGAAAAGAAGATAACAAACTTTTTATCAATAATGAGAAGGATTTCTATAGAAGGCTAAAGGATATTCAAGACAACACTGTACGAGAGCTACCTGCAGAAAATGAACTCAAAGACTACTGGACCAATATTTGGAAAAAAGATACAGATCATAACAATTATGCTAAGTGGATAGAGAGAGTAGAAGAGACTGCAAAAACTATTGAACCGATGGATCACATTAATATAACAAAAATAGATATAGAAAAAGTAACAAAAAAAATGAAAAACTGGAAAGCTGCAGGTGTAGATGGAGTTCATAATTTTTGGTTAAAAAAACTTGTAGCGCTGCATCAGGCCCTTGCTGTAGCTATATCAGATATAATTAAACGAACAGCGGAAATTCCTTCATTTTTAACGAAAGGACTAACATATATGCTTCCCAAGTCAAGTAACACCACTGACCCCTCACAATATCGTCCCATTACTTGCTTACCCACTATTTACAAGTTAATTACTTCATGCATAGCTCTAAAAATAAATACACATGTAATTTGTAATAATATTCTCGCTGAGGAACAGAAAGGATGCCGACAAAATCATATGGGATGTAAAGAGCAGTTAATAATCGATTCTAATATTTTGAAACATGCCACCACACATAATCGTAATTTATTCCTAACATATATAGATTATAAGAAAGCATTTGACAGTATACCACACTCTTGGCTAATCCGCATTTTACAAATATATAAAATTAACTCTGACATAATCTCTTTCCTGAAGGATGCCATGAGAACATGGAGAACTACGCTATTGGTAAATAATGGCTGTAACTCTATAATAATTGATGATATCCCAATAACTAATGGCATCTTTCAGGGAGACTCACTCAGTCCCTTATGGTTTTGCTTGGCACTTAATCCATTATCTTATCTTCTCAACTCCCAAAACTCTGGATATAAACTGACATCAAACACAAATATTACTCATTTAATGTACATGGATGATATAAAATTATTTGCAAAGTCTGAAAAAGAAATAAATAAGCTCATAGAAATAACTGCTGAATTTAGTAAAGATATAAACATGACATTTGGGGTAGATAAATGTAAAATATTAAAACTAAGATCAGGTAAAATTATAACTAACAATAGTGAACCGGCTGATTATTTTGATGTTATGGGAGAGCACGAAAGCTATAAATATCTAGGTTTACATGAAGGTAGAACAATTAATCATACACAGATAAAAAAGGATTTAAGTAACGAATGTTTTAGTCGATTAAATAAAATTTGTAAAAGAACGCTGTGCTCTAAAAATTTAGTTAAAGCTATAAATACTTATGTTATACCAGTACTTATATATTCTTTCGGAGTAGTCAAGTGGACAGTTACAGATATTAATAAATTAGAAATTAAAATAAGAACCACCTTGACCAAATATAATTATCTACATCCAAAATCAGCAATAGAACGTATGACTGTGCAAAGAGGTAAGGGCGGTAGAGGGGTGATAGACATTCGAGTTTTATGGGAAAAACAGATCCAAAATCTTAGAAATTTCTTTTATAGTAAGGCTGAGACTAGTCAAATTCATTTAGCTATTGTAGAAACCGACACTAATTACACTCCACTTAATTTAAATAATAAAGACCGCGAATTTATTTCAATTAAAGATTATGAAGTTGAAAAGCTAACAAAATGGCGCAGCAAAGAGTTACATGGAAGACATATTCACGACCTTGAACTAAACCACATAGATTTACAAGCATCCAATCAGTGGCTAAAGCTAGGATACCTTTTCCCGGAAACCGAGGGCTTTATTATTGCCATTCAAGATCAGGTGATTAATACGAGAAACTATAAAAAGTTTATCCTTAAAGACCCAGCCTTAAAAAGTGATAAGTGCCGGAAATGCCATCGTCTACCAGAAACCATACAGCATATTACCAGTGCCTGTCCTAGCCTTACCCAAACTGATTACACTCATCGCCATAACCAAGTAGCCCATATGATCCATCAAAAGCTTGCCAGCAAACACAATTTAATACAAGGAAAACTCCAGCCATATTATCAATATACACCAAAGCCAGTCTTGGAGAGCGACAAGTACAAAATATACTTTGATAGAGCTATTTTAACTGATAAAACTATCCACAACAATAGACCAGACATTACTTTAACAGACAAAATAAATAAAATAACTTATTTAATTGATATCGCAGTTCCAAACACACACAATTTACAAAAAACTATAACAGAAAAAATACATAAATACACAGAATTAAAAGAAGAAGTTATTAGAATATGGAAAATGAATAAAGTATATATTGTACCATTGGTGCTCTCCAGTACAGGCGTTATACCAAAGTATCTGTTGCATTCTCTCCGAATTTTAGATTTATCACCTAACACTTTCATAAATATGCAAAAAGCCACAATTCTTAATACATGTCGCTTAGTCCGAAAATTTCTACAAGACGATTCCCCTAACCATCAAAGCTTGAATAATGATGATTCTCACTTGGCGTAAGCCCGTGAGATTCATTACACCGAAATATATATTTCGAGAAAATAAAAAGAAATAATAATAATAATAATCTTTATTGACATCTTTGTAATTACAGAAATCCTATGAAGACTCTGACACCCAAACTAGGCTATAAAGCCCGTATCTCAGGAGTCAGTGGCTTCTCCCAATATTAATTGTTACAATTGTCAAGAGAGCTTATTCATAATTTTACAGAGCTATATACTTTTTATAGACATTTTGTAAATTTCAGGTATTATATCTAATTATCTTTTCACACATAATATACATAAACACACAATAATATATATTAAAAAAATATTTCAGTATAAACTACAATGAATATAGGTACATACACATAAAATACTACAGTACATAAATATACATATACACTACACATATACCCGCACACTAGATATATATTATACATATAGTTAATGATTCAAAATAACTAAATAACTAATGTAGCATGTTGGTTAAGTAGATCTTCTGTTTCATCATAATTTAAGGACAAAAGCCAAGTCTTAACAATTGATTTGCAGTCATGTAGTGAAAGAGGGTAGAAATTTAATTTTTTGTTTATTTTATTATATAGAAAGACTGAGAGATATGCTCGTTGTCGCCTTGCGAAGGTAGTTCGGAATTTTGCTGTGGGGAGTACATTTGATATATGACGTTTGTTACTGCAAACCTCTGGGTCATAAGGGGTATGGACATGTTGTTTGGCTATTATATTTAACACGAATAACTGTCTAACACTGAGCAACTCACACTCTTTATATAAAAGTGTGGTTGAAAATCTGTAGTGTTTGAAGGTCATTACTTTTAGTAAAGATCTGTGGGCTCTTTCAAGCTGAATTAGATGTGACTTGCAGGCTCCACCCCACACGCTCACGCAATATCCAATAACCGATTGTGCTAGGGCAAAGTAAACAGTGCGGAGTAGTTCGAATTCCGCGACATAACGTAATTTTTTGAATGTCCAGATTAGTTTTCGCGTGCGTGTCGTTATAATCTCAATGTGAGGAAGCCAACTCAATTTATTATCTAATTCGATACCGAGGTATTTAATAGTATTGGATTTTGTTATATTTATGCAAGTACAATTTCGCCCAGAGACACATATGTGTATTTTAAGATTTATATCAGTCATATGAGAATTAATAGTTTGGAACTGAATATACGAAGTTTTAGAAATATTTAAAGTAAGTAAATTTTCTCTGAGCCACCCAGCCACCTTCTGCAGTCCGCTTTCGGCAATATTTTGTGTCTCGGTCCAGGTGTCCCCATAAAAAATTATAGCCGTATCATCGGCATAGGTAAACAACCTGCAACTAGTTAGGGACATATTACATAGGTCGTTTATGTAAATAAGGAAAAGACTGGGACCAAGAATACTGCCTTGCGGAACTCCAAAAATTACATTTGCGTCTGAACTAATATAATTATAAATCTTAACCCTTTGCACCCGATCACTAAGGAAATCTTTAAAAATAAGCAGGGCTGAGTCTCTTATTCCAATTCGCTCCAATTTGTCCACAAGCATAGGTATCGAGACGGTATCAAATGCCTTGGCAAGATCGAGGAAGACACCAAGGCATTTTTGTTTCCTGTCAAGTTTTTCGGTGACAAACTCTATCAAGCTACCCACAGCGTCTTCTGTCGACACACCCATTCTGAAGCCAAATTGTGAGCTGGACAGAATGTTGTACCGATTCAAGAACTGTACTAACCTCACGTTAAGCATTTTTTCGAGGATTTTAGATAGTGCTGTAAGCACAGAAATCGGTCTGTAGTTTGCGACACAGTCCCGTGCCCCACCCTTGTGAACGGGAGTAATGAGAGACCTTTTAAAGACTTTTGGAAAACAGCCTTCCCTAAAACATGTTTGAAACAAGATAGTAAGCGGCGATACAATGACATGTCTTATCATTTTTAGAAATCGAGCTGGTATAGAGTCCCAACCAGTGGCACAATCATTTTTCAAGCTTAAGATGAGAGATTCCACCTCTACCTCATCTGGTGGCATTAGTACGAAGGAGTTAGTTAAGCAATTAGATTTTGTATTTGTGTAGCTATTCTCACCCCCTGTAAGTTTTTCAGCTAGCTCTCTGCCAACATTAGAAAAATAACTATTTATGCCCTCAACCGCATCCAATTCATTACAATTCCTAATTAACTCATCAGCAGAAGATTTTTTACTTGAACTATCGGTGACACATTTAATTGCAGCCCAGGTTTCTTTATTTGATTTTGCACTTTTTAATATGAATTTATCGTGTTCGCGCTTCAACTTTCTGAGTAATGAGCAACAAAAATTCCTGTACCTTTTGTAGGTTATTTTAAGAACTTCATTTTGGGGGTCCCTTTTTAAATTAAGATGCAGCTTATCCCGGTGACGGATACAGCGAAGTAAGCCCGGGGTCATCCAGGGCTTAAGAGATTTTTTGCGCCTGGGTACCCGGACTATTTTAGTGTTAGCTTTAATAGCAGATGACAGTATTTCCACAAATCGAGTCGCAGCGGACTCGGCGTCTTGCTTATTAGTCATAAAAGTAAAATCAGCCAATTCAACATATTTTATAGCTTCACTAAAATTTACTCTTTCAACAATGGAAGGGCACTGAGTATTAGTCCGTTTACTGTTAAGGGATAAATTTATTAGAATAGAATCGTGATCAGTTACGGTGGAATTTATAACTATAATACTAGTTTGTAAGACAGTTTTAACCATTACATGATCAAGACAATTTCTTAATCGTGTAGGATATGTGTGGCCTGGCAGAAAACCTAATTCACTGGTTAAATTTAAGTAAGAGTTACTGTTTCTGTCACCGTTTCCAGGTTTTATGTCGATATTTATATCACCTATTAAAAATATATTCTTAGATTTTATAGATTTAACAATATAATTCAATGAATTCAAAAAGCGCTCAGTGTAGTAAAAGGATGGTGGTCTATAAATAGCTAAAAGTACAATATCTGGTACTATTTTAGCTAGCAGAAAGTTTGCATCTTTGGGATTTGGTTCTTCAATTTCACAATTTATATTTTGTTTAGCGTATATTATAATACCGTCATTTTGATTTAAACATTTTTTTGTGAAATAAGAATTATAATCCTTGAGACTGGGTATGGTTTTATTATCGTTTAACCAGCATTCAGTTAAAATTATTATGTCTGGATCAAAGTACAGACGAGCTATATGGGCCAAGAATGCATCAATATTTTTATAAACGCTACGGATATTTTGTGTTATAATTTTCAGAGAGTTTCCCGATTTTTTAACTAAATCATTACAAGTATTTATATCACAACTGTAGGCGGTCGCCACTGTTATATTATCAATATCATTATTTATATTGTCAAGAAATCTAGCCATTTTTTAAATATTAAGCTATTTGTCGTAAGTATTCGTGTCTGAGAAATGCTGACATTTTTACAAAGATAAGATCTCGATTTCAACATGATCACTAGACTAAGAATGTATAATTTTTTGGTTATGTAAAATACAATACAATGAACAGAGTATAAGTGTGTATATAAAGTAAGACAATAATATAATATATAAAAAAATAAAACAATATCTATAAAAACAATAATAAAGTGGCGGATTTTCACAAGCAGGAAAGGTATCGTAGGCCGGCGGAGTTTCCTGGGGACCTCAAAAAGTCATTGTTTCAGACGAAGTTTATTTAAATCACCCTCACTATCGATTCTAATATGCCGTTTACCTTCATCTTGTCTCAGGTAGGTTCTTCCAAATGAGGTCCAACAGAATTTATATCCATTTTCCTGAGCAAATGCTCGAGCCAGATAATTTAATCGTTTTTCGCAGGGCGATAGACATTCTGATATAAAAAATGGCTTTGCTGGTCCTTCCAAACTTAAGTGTGCCGTGTTTAATTTGTTAGCAGGGTTCATTTTGTTAAATCTGCGTGCCTTTTCAATTATATTTTCTTTCATTATAACGCTTCCCAGTTCCACAATAATTGCTCCATGTCCAGTCTTACTTTTTGTACGATAAATATCTTTAATATCTTGTTTCTGTACGGGAAAATCGATAACATCTGCAGCTTTTGAAGCAATTTTACATAAACTATCCTTATTTTCACCGGTAATCTTAGGGATATTTCTTAGTTCAAGTTTAGTCGAGGCAGACGTTCTTTCCAGCGACTCGATTTTCTTTTCAAGCTGATCAATATACAGACGATCTTCATTCCTCTGTTTTTCCAACTGCTCGTATTTAGCTTTCATATCTTCGTACTGCTTAGAGACAAAAGCAATGGAGTCTTTTATTTCTGTATTTTGTGTCATGATTTCTCTCATAGAGGATTGCAATGAGGTGAATTTGCTTTCATTTTGAGAGTTTGATTTAGCAAGCATATCCTTAATTTCGGTTATGAATTTTTTTATATAAGACTCATCCTGCTTGCGCCTCATAGTTACATTGCTTCGCTCCTCATTAGATAAATCTGACGTGGAGCCCGAAAAAGAAGCTTTCGGGGCGTTCAACCTAGCTTCCTTTAAGTCTTCGGGAGTGGGAGTGCTGGGAGGTGTACGCTTAAGAGGCATATTTGTGACAAAAGATGACACCAGAGTACCCGAGAAAATAAACTTGGGCCAGCCCCTTATAAATTTCCACTACCCGCTATCGCTTATGAATTACGGCAACTCACAATGCTTACGTATCGATGATGCGCGTAGACGGAGCGTATAACTTAGGCTGTCTCAATAGTGTTGTCCTGTTCGCACAGATGCACTCACTGCTCGCAACTCATGCGCTCCTGGTACACACCTTAATTTATTCGCACTGAATTTATTTTTAATTTGATTTTTAAGTTAATAAACAAATAGAATACACACGTCTAAACGCTTCCGCGGTCCAGGGGGGAGAGGATAATACACTGATCAGTGCCAAGTCAATTCTTTTCCTATCTTTGCGAGAAATTTCATCATCCAAGTAAACTACTTTGAAGTAAGGGAAAAATAATAATATCAAAATCATAAGAAAAACTTAAATATACACCAAAAAACAAAATTGAGTAAAAAAAAATTAATATAAAAAAGGGTCTAAAATTGTTACGTTAACTGTGAGCATGGGTCAAATTTACCCGTTTGACAAATGCACGGGCTTATCTCCTAGCGTGGTCACCTTACGACTGATTTCTTTCGGAAACGTTTAGATCAAAGGGTTGTTTCCAGCTACTGAGAAAAAGGGAAACGTCGCGGGCATACTTAAAAAAATATACGCATTTTTAAACACACTGGGTCATCCTGACCCAACCTCAATGACGCCGGGTTAAACTAAACATACGTTAAAGACTAATAAAATATACCTACTTTTATTTTTATTGTTTGTGTAAGCGTACAGTACCAATATACGAGTATCTACTAATATCGAAATCTTTGTGAAACTGTATCCAAATTTTAATTATGGATTTTAACATAATAAAATATTATACCTACAAGTAAGTAGTATAGAAATTATTCATTCGTGAGTTTATGACTCATCCAACCATTACCATTACCACGAGATGGCAACAACAAAGTTTAGCGTAACATGGCAATAAAGCGAGGTCACCAAAACAATAACATTATGAGACTTATGGTCTTATAAGTTTTAGATGCTTTAATGTTAGTTATTTACACGAGTTGAGTTAAAATAAATAAATTTTTGAGTTTTGTGCTTTCTGACACTTTTTATTTTAATCTACAAATTTTATAGTCCATACTAAGATAACGTCCAAAGTTATATTGAATTTATCAGCGGCCTTATATGTACGCTTGTAAAACGAGAGCAATTTAGATCTCTACCAAGGACAAGTAACCAGCCTTGCAGCGAGTTACTAAAAACCATTTGTACGCAGTCCTAAATACAGTAAAGTCTAAAAATATAGTCTTAGATATGTTTTTTACGTTACTTATTATATACGTTAGTGATTTTAGAAACATAATAACTTAGGTATATCTTATATGTATTTATATTATCCTATGAGACTTCGAGAATTTGAAAATAATACTCGTGTATCCGCCACCACCAAAGCCATTCGTAAAGCCACGCCCAAATATTTATGATTTTTCCCAGAAATTTAATTTTTATTGACGTTAACAGACTCGGGGTTTTTACTGACGTTACTTTAAGTAGGTACATAAAAAAGTTCAATGGGTAAGTACAGGTATAAACCACACGCCGGTCGCCGAGGGCTCAATAGTATGGTTAATGGTTTTATTAATATTACTTAGGTATATTTCATCATGATAAATTGGTTACGTTACAAGTTAAATGAAATTCGTTTGCAATATGCATGGGGAACAAAATTACTTTTTCGGCAAAAAACATGGTACCGAAAATATTCTTTCAGGAAAAAATACTCAACATATATTTTTCAATGCATTAACTAAGAAGTTTTAAATGAAATTATTTCGTGTAAAACCAATACTGTTGTAATTTCATGAAACAATTCGCCGCAAGAGGAACTCGAATAGTCTGTAACTAAAATGGCTTTAAAAACTTTTTTAACTTTGCTTACTAGTATTGTTGTACTGGTTAGTACGATGTTTTTGACTGCAAGACCAATGATGACCATATATAGACCGATTAAGTTACCCAAAAACTATACGCAAGTCAAGCATAAATCCGCAGGAGATGCTGAAACTCCAGTACTAGGTACTGGTGTAACCATAAAGGAAACGCTGATTCATTACACAGCGGATGTTTTTATATACCTACATATATTTAAGTCACAAAGATCAAAGTCGTTAGACGTCAAACATCCTTTCCCATTGTTCATTGTTTAAAGGCCAAAAAATTGCTATTTTTTTCTATAATAAGGTAATATTCATTGTTTATAATATATTTTCTTGTCATTTTTGTCATGGGTAATGGGTTGTCATGATGAAAAATGATTGCCAATGTGAAAAATGTTGTAGAATATTGAATATATTCTACTTATGCCATTTTTTTGGTTGAAAATCTTAATCTTAACTTATCTTATCTTAATCTTAAATTATAAGCGGACGAATAAATTAAATATTATTCGTCCGACTATAATTGGTGTTTGATATATCGCGACTGACACTTTTGCTTCTTAAATGGTTCAAAGAGAAATGAATTTGTTTTTTAAATTTTAACATACTCGTGTATGCAATTGCGGATGTTTCTACAGTACCTTTTACAAAATACCATTTTCTAGTTTGATTTGATGTAGTGAGTGTTAGCAATGTAAATTTCATAGGACGACTCTATAAAACCAGCTCTTTTACATATAAAAACTCTTGGATTTAAAAGTGGATGGGATCTTAATAATAAATTTTCAGCTCGGTAGGTTAGTGTTATTTTTTTTTATTTTTGGCTTAGGTATATCCTGCACGCAAAAATCGCTTATTTTATATTAGAAATCAAAAAAGTGATAGATATTCGTACAAACCGACAATAGTCGGACGAATAATATATTTTTATTCATACGATTACCGGATGACTAGCAACAGCCTTTTATTATATTATGTATTGATGATATGGGGACTTGTTCAAACTTCAAAATATTTGAAAAATATTTCGAATACTCTGGGTACGTCAATTAGTATACTTACATTTCTCACAGATGGGATATATTCGACAGTTTTGTTATTATATAATATATAATGCTGACCCAGAATACCAGCTATCGCTACGCGCGGGCCTAAAGCCTAAGCAACGTTATGAATTTTAAGAATATATTTTACTCCTATTTATAGACCGTACCTAGTATTCTTAGATATAAAGTAATTGTATGCACTTATATATTAAAAAAATAAATAATGTACCTAAGTAGCTCTTATACATGATTCGTACCTACTTAGATTTTTAAATCGTAAAAAAAAATACGTACATAAAATATTTCTTCAGAATTACCATTGCATCTGAGATAATGCTTTATTGTTGCTGTTATGGTATTGTTTTGATTGACCTCTCTGTGATCTTGAGTTATTAAATAATGTAGGTATATGGTTATATGGTTACAATTAAAGTCATCATCAATTATAAGGATTGCTTAGTAGCTTATTTACTAATAACATTTTTTTCTTTAGTGTAGTTTACGAGTATTAAATGTACTCATAGTTTATGTTAGAAAATTGTCATGAGCATGAGATGCCGTTACAAATTACAATGGGTTCGTGAATTTATTTACGTTAGCCTAGTGGCTACCTTTGACGATTGGAGATCCTGAGAGTCTAAGTTTGATTTCGCTTTATAGCTATATGGCTAAACTAGAATTTCCCGCAGCTTCGCATGCGTTCTAAACACTGGAAACCAAATTCTTTCTGAGTCTCGCAGAACTATTTATTTATGCTCCGCTCCCATTAGTCGTAGCGTGATGTAAACGGACTATTCTTACTTCCTCTATAAACGGACTATCCATCACAAAAGAATTTTTCAATTCGGACCAGTAGTTCCTGAAATTAGCACGTTCAAACAAACAAACAAACAAACAAACAAACAAACAAACAAACAAACAAACAAACAACTCTTCAGCTTTATAATATTAGTATAGATATGGTTATTGGGTTAAACTATTAAGAAATTCTTAACAACAGTCTAGAGTTAGTTAACAGTCACCATGTCTTAGAGAGTACGCTAAACCGTTGCAGCCGGTCCTGCGCCCGATCTCTTACCGGTCTGATAGTGAAAGGAATAGACAGTGCATTTGTGTTTGCGCATATTCTTATGCACTACAACTTCCACGCATTAAGTTTTAAAAAAGCAGTAATTAGATATTACCTAACGTGCTGCATACAAAATATAAACTCTAAAAACAATAGTTGCCTGTATGTTTGTGTTTAAATTGTTTAATGTAACTGCCTCGGTGGTGTAGTGGCTAGCATGTACGATCATACATCGAGAGGTCCTGGGTTAAAGTCCCGGGTCGGGGCAAGTTTAGTTATTGAGTCTTTCTGTTTAGTAAGCCTCAGTAACCGCCCGAAGTTAGGAACTTAGCGGTGTGTCACCCCCGTGTCTCGGAGAGCACGTAAAGCCCTCGGTTCTGCGCCTTAGCTCTCACTGGTCGAGGTCGTGTTGAAAATTTATTCCACCAGAGTATGAGAGTGACAGGAATAGAGAGTGCACTTGTGTCTGTGCGTACACTTGTGCACTATCATATCTCCTGCGCAGTTGGCAATGAAATTGGCCGCTGTAGCCGAAATCGGTCGGAGAACATTATTATTATTATTTATATAGGTAGTTTTTTATTTATATATTATAGTTTTACATTGCATTGTCGTAAACCACATGTTAATATTTTGGTTAGTCATAACTCAGGTCAACATTTAATCAACAACATTATAAGTATTAAAATCCTAGGCACGTATAGATACCTTTTTTTACCATAAAGGTATGAGAGCTGTTCACCACCATAAGGTTGCTCTAAAAGTACACTCTGCAATCAGAGAAGATTTTTTTATTCTTTGTTAATACATTTACGCTCAACCGCAGGCCATACCTAATAGGTACTACTCATGGGCCATTTACTACCCCATAAAAATCAATAGACCTCTACGTATCCCCCGTATTAATCATGAACGCGGCGGTAGCTCATAGGAAATCTTGGTCGACAATTTAAAGTATTTTAACCCCCTTTACCTTTTGCTGAAGTAATGACTAAAATAAATGTAATGTAGCTTTCTGAGTAAGCCAAATTTTGGGTATTTTTTTTGCACAGTATTAGCGATTTCGATCTTTTAGCTTTATCTCAAGTAGGTAAATGTATTATATAATATTAGAATTAGCACAATATATTCCAGGTTCATAAGCAGTTTCTGTAAAATGATATATTTATGCAAGTCTACATACTATCTACAGTCTTACATAAACACAATCATACATAAAAGCAATAACAATAACTATACTGTAAAAAAAGAGAAAGCTAATTTTAGACATCTAGTTTCAAAACTATTACTAAAAATATTATTAATGTGGCATCTTGGCCTGCATCAAGGCAAGGGGTCAATATTATTTCTTATTGGAATTTGAATTATTTAAATATAATTTTATTATTCAATGTATCATATTTTGCGAAAATATTTCTCATTCACATGTACAGATTCAGAAACGAATAAAAATTAGGTCAATCCTTGGTTGAAAATCATAAGGATAAAAATTAAAAATGTTTTATAATGGGCTTAAAATAAAATAAAGCAACTTATCTTGTAATTGCGTGATAATATCAAATGCAGTACCAGTACTCATTCGTTATTTCTCTCAGAATAATGCATAACGCGGTCAACCATGAAGGACTAAATGCCTGAAGTAACGGATATTTTAATTCTTATAGGTACATAATATGTAAAATACACACTTTTATTAAAGATATTTCATATTTAATTATAGTTCTATAACGGGATAAGTAGGTTATAGGTATACAGACATATATTATTCCATATACTTATGAGTAGGTACTACAAAAAAAGGGTTTTTCTGAATTCGACCACATAAAATGTAAGTATTTAAGAAGGTTAAAAGAAGTCTGAAAGTTTGTATGGGAATCCAAATATACATTAGATGCCTATTTAGAATATTTATTTAAAAAAATGCAATGAACAATTTCTTTTCATAATTTTCAGTTTATAAAATTTTAAAGGATAAAAATTATAATATTTCGCCATCTTTTCATTATTCATTACACCATCTTGCTTATCTCATAGACATTAAATTACAGTCATTTTGTCGCACTTATTTTAAAAATAATAGGTAGCCATGGCGCAATTTGCACGTTCATACAAGATTTAAGATTTTAAACCAGTTTTTAACAATAAAGATATGAAAAACGTAAACGTAATCCAACTGTTTGTTTAAGATAACCATAATATTATGTTACATGGGAAAATCTGCTGCGTGTTTAAATATCACAGCAAGATGCAATTTTCATACGCTACTATTAAAGTAAACACTTATCTAATAATGTCATTAGATAATTTTTTTCAATTGATGATAATCTAATAAATGATATATTTTTTTAATTTTAAGTAAGATTAGGTGACTTACACATTAATCATTGTACCAAAATCATTTAAACACGTATTTCATTATTGTTGCAGAGTAAATGAAAGTAAAAGTAAAAAAAGAAACCTACTACTTACTAACTTAATACATAAAAACTACTTACTTTTAAACATCAAGTAACTATTTTTTAAACTATATTCAAAAAAATCTAAAATTTTAAGACTGCTTATTCAGGCCCGTGCCCCTCAGTGGGACGTTAAAAAGGGGTAAAGAGTAGTCAAGACAAATCAACAGGCCCTCACCTCACCTACGGGTTAAAATACATCTATACTTATGTATAGTCAAATCAAATCTATATATTAAATATTGTTTGAAAATTCTAATTGAAATAGTCTTTATTACCAATGCAGTGACTGCATGTACATAGATTTTAGATTTTTTGTTTGTCTGTGTCCGCATCACGAGAAAGTTATTGTACAGATTTTGATGAAACTTGGTATTTATCTAGATGATAGCTGGTTATACTGCAGGAAAATATCTCATATTTGAGAAATCCATACTGACAATTATAACGAGATTCTCCAGTAATATATAAAAAAGTAAATAAATCTAAGAATTTGGTTTATAAATTTTAGGTCGCCGCCGCGGGAAATACTAGTACTATGCTTAACACAAGCATTTAACCATTGCATAAACAATAATTATTGACGTTCCGACATTTGCTTGTACCACAGCTTGTACTTATCAGTAGAAAGGGCCTTTACAATTGACTGTTCTTGTAGATTTATTTACTTTCTCACAAATTTCTTGCGGAAGAAAAATTACATAATATTTATACTGAGACATACGCCGCCTCACGTAATTTATAGATGTCCCCAAAGCTATAAAAACAATTATTATTCTTAGAACTTACTCGTTGTTTAATATACGTACATTAAATATTGTTTAGAAAAAAAATTCAAATAAGTAGTCATTATATACAGTGGCCGAATCTATATATTTTTAAGATTTGTCTGTCTGTCTGTGTCCATAAGGACCAAACCCACTCTAAATTACAAATTTAGGACCGGACCGGAAAGAGATGAGTGCACAGTGCACACCATAGATTATACATTTTATACGAGAGGTGCACACTGCACACTGCACATTACACATTTATGTATTGATAATGTCGCTGAGGTCGCTGTCGTGGTCAGCTATCACTATTATAAACATTATATTTATATAAAAACAAACATAACACACACTAATTACTCGTATACCGATACATAACAAGAAGTCATTATTAATACCTTATTTACCTAATTTATAACACGATTCACAAAACAAGTTTAAATAATAAGCTTTAAGTATGTGTAACATGTATGATATATAACCTAAAGTTGTATTTTGTAAAACTTATGTATAAACAAAATCAATACCTACCTCAAATTGTTAATTAAGTTCGCGATATTTATAACTTACGTCATAAAGGTTTTTGTTGCATTGTTGCGATAATTGCAGTTTTATAAATATCCGAATAATCTGTTAAAAATTTAATTAGTGTAAGATGATGCGGGTTCAAATCCGGGTCTCGCAGCTCTGATATTTTCATGTGTGAATCATTTCTAACATATTACCACTTATCTTACGGTGAGGGAAAACATCGCGAGGAAACCTGCATGTTTGAGAGAACCTAGCAAGATTTCGAAGGAATATATTGTGAAGTACATCATCACACACTAGTAGGCCAGCGCGGTGGACTATGGTCTGATCCCCCTCGTATTGAAGGAAATCCCGTGCCCAGCAGTGGGACAGTGGAATAGACAGAAAATACTTACATACTCGTAGAATACGATGAGTTTATATAAAACTCCTCTTACTAAAGATATGATTGATTTCACACACCTACTTAATTACTTACTGTTTATACCTTACGAACCCACAGTTGCGAGGAGGGTAAAGTAGAGAAGCATTATTTTTTCAATTACTTGAGGTATATTTTCTCTGATAATGCTCGACTTTCAAAAATTACAAATGAGGGAAGTTGATTAAAAAATTAATTAAACATTTTCTTGTTTAATAGATACCATCTGCACCACATTTAGCTGGTCAACTTACTTGCAATGTATCAATAGTATTATTAAATAACATACTATGAGGGTATATATTTCTTAGTAGCGACTAGCGACCCACCCTCGTTTTGCTCGGGTTCGTCCCTAGGTTTTGCGACAGCGAAGCTACTGGTCCCGCTAGTTAAAATAAATTAAATTTCTACCTCCTCCTTTCTTAAGTCTGTTAAAAAGTAGCCTAAGTTATGCCTTAGCTTATAACATACTAGCGACTCGCCCTCGCTTCGCTCGGGCTCTTCCCTAGATTTAGCAAAGGCAAAGCCGCGGGATCCGCTAGTTATTATAAACCTTCCTATTGAATCACTCTATCTATTTAAAAAACCGCAACAAAATCCGTTGCGTAGTTTTACAGATCTAAGCATACATAGGGATTACGGATATAGGGACAGAGAAAGCGACTTTGTTTTATACTATGTGTGAAACTCCCGTCAAAATCGGTCCAGCCAGACAGTCAGACAGAAAGACAAAAATTAAAAAAAAAATGCTTTTTTGTTGCTAGTATCATATTAAATACTTTCATAAGCATTTAGTGAAAAGCTGTTAATTTGAAATTAAAAACAGACACTCCAATTTTATTTATATTTATAGTATAGATTTACAGATAACAGATCTTAGACCAATAGTTTGATATCGTCTCATCACGTCTGCGCCTAAATAAGTAAGTATAAAGTTTTGATAAAACTTTATTTTAATTGAATTGGCAACAATGAACGACTGTAGTAGTACAGTGCCCTTTCGGTATTATTGAACAATTACATTATTACGACACTATATGACAAACTGTCAATGTACAATGGAAAATATTTTCCGTACAATATATTGTTCTGAGTTTTAGCTTCTCAGGGCCTTAAATATACAATAAGTCTTTGGTTATACGTAACAAAGATTTCGAGGTAAATTTATTTTTGGAAACTAAAAGTAACTTACTTAGTACACCATGTAAATATTTGTTTTTAAACATAGGTATAAGATAAAAATATATATAAATATTTAATATGTATAAATATTGACATTATAAATGAAACTTTTCGGATTTTGTCGCGGATTTATTATGATTTTTGTTTCCCGAATGGTTGGCCTGCAATAAGGGGGATCAGACCATAGTTTACTACGCTGGCCAAGTGCGAGTTGACAGATTTCACATATCTTAGGAAAACTTGCTGCTGAAAATATGAACACAATATGTTGAATTACCTAGGCAAATAACACTCTGTACTCTCAACTCTGTCTCATATCTGTCCTATAAGCTGTCCGATTAGGAGATTTGAGAAAAATATATCAAAAACATAATAGGTGACTATAAATTTTGAGAGCTGACTTGGTGACAATGGGACCCTCTTGGAACTATACCCTACTAAACAAGAGAAAAAAAATTCTAATCGGCCCACAGTTGACGGAGAAATCAGTGAACATATATAAAAAAATATAAATACAGTGGAACATATTATAACCTCCTCCTTTTTTGAAGTCGTTTAAAAAGGAGGTATGCTTAAATCAAATTATCTCCAGTCGATAGAGGAATTAGTACAGTTACTAATGTAATTATTTCTCCAATAATTGTTCTAACTACTTAGTGTAAAATGTTACAACCGACATACATAAAATTTGAGTGTCAGTTTTGAATTTTCAGCTTTTCACCATAGTATAAAGATTATTTATACTATGTTTTCACTGATTGTATATATATATACGGTTCTAACATTAAAAAAATCATTTATTTTTAAATTTTTTGTCTGTCTGACTCTCTGTTTGTTTCGGCTAATCTCCGAAACGGCTGGACCGATCTTGACGGGACTTACATTCGCAGATAACTAATGTTAAAAAGGGTATTTTAGGCTACTTTTATTTTAGAAATTTTATTCATTTTAAGTAGCGAAAGCCGCAGCTTCGCTCGTGCTAAATCTAGGAACGAACACGAAACAAACAAGGGTGAGTCGCTAGTATATGATAAATCAAAAAATAATGTTATGACTATAAGTTTGTTTACTGTAAGTGATCTTGCACTTCCATTCGCATTCTCCAAATAACCTTCTAATAAATAATTATATTTAGGTACAATAAGACTAAAAATACGTGCCTTACAAAATAAAAACGAAATTTTGCAATGTTTAAATAGAAGGTGTAATAAAGATATCAACGCGTTTCACAAACCACAAGCTCGCTTAAGGATTCATTTAACTGACATTTCATTTGAATTTGAATATGTTATACCCGTAATTTTACATCTTTTATTAGAATTATGTAAATAATACCGCAAATGGAATATTGTAAGCGAATAAACATGTTGGGACTTGAACAGTTAACACACAGTACCTACCAATAGTTCTAAGTAGTTCCATGGTGAGCTACGATGAGTGAGTGAGTGAGTCTTGTCTTATGTATACCATATAAGTATTTGATAGACTACACAAACTTTAAATACGTAATTATTATTATTATAAACAGTATTATAAATACAAGTAGAGTACAAATGTTTGTGCTCATCACATAAATGACTAACCTCAACGGGACTCAAACTTGCCACCGTTAGTACAGCAAGTGAAGTCCGGATGACTAAATCTTTATGTAGATTTTCTAATACTTTTACCAATTTGTACAAAAGAGAAAAATCTAAAAGCTATGTATTTTTAAACATGTACGAATCCCTTGGCGGGCGACTCTGACTCGCACTGGTCCGAATTTTTAATACTAAGCGACTCTCCCTCGCTTGAACCTTATATGGGGAACCTTAATACTTTTTCTAAAACAAACGTAGCCTAAGTTGCTACTTTGTAACACTGTCCAACTTTCTGCCAATGAAAGCCGCGTTAAAATGTATCCAGCTGTCTCAGATATAACCCAAAATAGACAGACAAAATTGTTAAAAACTGTGTTTTACTTATAAGTACATTAATAACATGCGCACTTAGTAAAAAGCTGTAATTTTCGGGTAATGGAGAGTATATCCGTAGACAGAAAATCAGTTTTCAACTTTTGACAACTATAGGACAAGAACAGTCAATTGGAAATTAGGAAAGGAAAAGATTCGAAATTACTAAAACAGTTTTGAATTTTCGATAGCATGTGCTAATGTGCTTTAATTATGCATATAAAAAGACCGGCAGTGTGTCGAGAGATCAGGACGAACGGGCGAACTGAAGAGCAACTGAGAAAAAATACGAAAAAGTGGAAAAGGGAAAAAAATTTGAACGAAGTTATGGTGGAAGTGAATCAAGAGGTGAAAAACATTGCTCGGAAAATAAAATTGCCTAACTAGCACTGTGTATAAACAACGCGTATTATTGAATCGCTTGTGAGTTATATAAAGACACTAGCGACTCACTCTCTTTTCGCTCGGATTGGTCCCCAGATTTAGCACGAGCGAAGCCGCGGGTTCCGCTAATTGAAATAATTAAAATTTCTAAAATAATAGTAGTCTAAGTTACTCCTTATAACTTTAACAATCTGCGAGTGAAAAGCTGTGAATTTTAGTTTTTGAAATTAAAAACAGACACAATTTTATTTATATGTAGGTAGGTATAATAGATTTAAACATCTGTATAATGCGACGTTATTAATTTCCGATCCCGAACCCCTAGACCGTACCCTAATATTTTAGTTACAAACCGATACTCCAATTTAATTTATCTATCATATAGATGTAAAACATTCGTGTTTTTCTAAGAATTTTTTTTTATAATTTACAGGATACAATGGCAGAAGCAGTAGAAGCAGGTGCCGGTCTCGCGTGGCGCTTGTTGGCTACCTTGGAAGGAGGGTCGCTATTAGTTGCCACTTCTGCACTAATAGCTTATACGGCAAGACTGAAGCTTTATAAAAAGAGGCGATATAGGATTATAAAAAGCGTTCTAGTAAGTATTCAAAAAAACATACTTGTCGGTAATAGGTACCTACTATACCCTGCAGTGTTGCCCTAGATTTTTAGATATTAAGGTACTATTGTATTTTAAATACATATTAAGTATATACAAAAATAATTCGGAGATTTTTTTTATCACAGTATGTAAAGTGTATGCATGTCTCCACAAAGATATAAATAATTAAAAAAAATGAGATGCACTAAAAATAAACTATTTAATTTCAAATACATCCTGGATTCTATAAAGTTTTTTTTATGGTAAAAAGGGGGCAAACGGGCAGGAGGATCACCTGATGGGAAGTGATCACCTCCGCCCATGGACATCTGCAAGCCACGCTTGCAGATGCGTTGCCGGCCTTTCAGGAAAGGGAGGGATGGAGGAGGGAGGGAAGTGGGAGGGAAGGGGGAACGAAGGCGGAGGATTAAGGGAAGAGGGAGGGGGAAGGAGAGTGGGCCTCCCGGACTCTCACTCACCGGACGAAACGCGACAGCATAGCTGCCACTTCACGCCGGTCTTCTGTGAGAGAGTGGTACTAATGAACTATACGGGGCGTGCCGGCCCATTCGGTTGCTACCCGAAGGTAACAAGTATGGCACTACCACTTTGAAAAATAATCCTATATTAAGATTAAGCATAATCTTTCAGGTATCTAATACATCAACTCATATAGGACGCGAACTAAAATCTGAATTAGAAGCTCACGGCTACACAGTGCGTGTTCCAAGTGACGGAAACACAGACTGTTTGGATAAAGCGGACGCGCTTGTCGTTATAGGCGCAGAATTCAAGCCAGGATTAGAGGGAATATCTCAACTCGTTACTCAAGATGTATATGAAAATTTAAAGGTAAGAACATAGGTACTAATCGGACTAGCATCATGCGTGCAAAACTTTGTATAGGTATGTGGTTGAATGTTTGACACTCGTTCAAGCGACACGACTAGATAGTTTGAAAGAATTTAATTTAAATTTTTGTCTACTATACGATTATATTAAAATGCACGCCACGCTCGGCGGCTAATCTCAATGAGAGTAGCAGCTAGCAAGATGTGCAGGAGATATTAATGTATAGTGTACGCGACGACACAAAGTATACAACTTATTCATATCACTCTCAAAATCCGAAACACCGCCATCAAGCCTATTCCGGGTTGTTACTGAGAATAAATTAAATAACAGAAAAACTCGTTTAATAACTAAGCCAGACCTTGGAGTCCAACCTGAAACGTCTGGCCATACATGCTAGCAACTAAATAGAATATACCCATAGCCTATCTCGTAGATGTAACTATGAAAACACTCGCAAAGGGAGAAAAATAATAATAATTTTATACAATTTTGGTCAAGTTGTTAGAGACACTATCGCACTCGGTGAAGCGCGGGGGTTGCATCGTGTGGGCTTGCTCCAGAAGTTCAGGGGGTGCTGGGAGGGAAGAGGGAGATGGGGAGATGGAGGGCGCAGGGAATGCAGGAGGTGCAGACACTGCGTATGCGGCAGCATCGAGCGCGTTCGATGCCGTGCTGCGAGCCAGCCTGCAGTACATCGCTAGAATGTAAGTATTTATGATTGGCAACAGATATTATAATTATACCTCAGCTGACATTCTTTACAACATCGATACCATGGACATCCAGCTTGAAATACTTCGGCGTCCCAGATTGATCGCACCATGTATATATGAAGAACCAAGTCACGGCGGCCACAAACAGCGCGAAGGCAGCAATGGCGTAGCTCCGTCCACTTCTACAGTCATCCTGCGTACGAAGATCGGGCTCTACAAGACGTACATCAGAACCCGATTAACGTACGCAGCCCCAGCGTGGTACGCCTTGACGTCGGAAACCCAGCGCAAGAGGCTTCAGACTGTACAAAATACAGCGCTTAGAAAAATCGTCAATGCTCCTCGGTACGTGAGGAACGCTACTATTCAGCGGGACTTACGTATCGAAAGCATTGACGACTACGTCCGCAGCCTGGCGAGAGGGACGCTAGAAAAGGCGGACAGATCCACCTTCGACCACATCAGGGGCATAGCCCCCTGGCACGCTCGCCCACCTGATAGATTTGCGCTCCCCAGGGACCTCCTGGACCCCGCAGACGCCGGAGTAGCCGCAACGACCGGTCGCTGATCGCCTAGCTGGGCCTCCCTCAGGGCAACTGAGGGTCTCACCCGGTGTTGATCGCCCGTGCGGCACCTCCTCCCACTCCGACGCCTAAAGGGTCCTGGTAGGATCCCCCAGGGACGCGCCCATATTAGCATAGTAAAAAGAATGACATCCTTTTTACTATGATATTAGTGGGCGGCGAAAGAACCCACGGTCAGAGGGCTATGCCCTGATGCCGTTTCCCCACTCCCCTTGCGGGGAATGTGAGAAGACCCACGTAGTCGTCGTATAATTATATTTATTCGTTTTACAAAGCCATCATTTGTATGATTGTTTTCAATAAATTCTTACTACACTTTAGTGAAAACTTAACATAGTATTAGATTTTATTATTTTAATTATAGTGTAAGTGTACAGTGAATTAAGGTAGACTATTTTATAATGGTTTCCTAATTTTCAGTTCACACTGCGATGGTGTCTGGATAGATCGATGTGCTACCACTGAACGAACAGTGGATAGAATCATCGAAGAATTTTCAGCTACAGCTCCGCAATATTCAGGATTTTCGCTCAGGTAATTATACTATAGATAGATCCTGTATCCACCCTCCAATATGCGTGAGTCATAGCCTACTTCAATTTGCTATGCGGGTTGCTCCTAGTACTTGTCCGATAGCAGAGTGTTTTACTACTAATTTGGTTGCCTAATATTTATTTACTAATATTTTGGTTTGATAATAAAAATTCATTAATTCTAGACTCGAGGCGGAAATTTATTAATTTAATCTTTTTTATATTTTCATGATAAAAGCTACTAATTGCTGTACTAATTCCTGAAGGCGTAAACTATAAATAATTGTATATATTGTATGCTGGGGTTGCTCCACAGTGTGGAAACAGTGTGCAAAATATCAGTAAAATATTAGGCAAATAGTAGTAAAATTAAGACGAAGAATAAATTAAGAAGGAACTATATATCTTCCTATTAATTCACAAATCAAAATCATAATTATATATAAAATAGTTGGTCAACTAAGTATAGACTTAACTGAATTATTATCTAAGCGGCTACCTACTTTCAAATATCCTCATTTCGATTTCCTCTATTACTTTAAATAACAATTATTATTTAAGCTTGTTTTAATAATTTGCCCGCCAGAAGTAAAGCGGTTTACGCCTTTACTGTATTGTGTAATGGCCGAGTTAGGAAATAGATTATAGATAGTGTGATGCTTTCGAACAGCACTAAATGGTACAGTTAGTATAAACTGCTGTATTGCAAATCTCACTTAGAATTAGTCAATCATTCAATAATTAAACTATTTAGGATTGAAATATATTTTTGATTCATATTGTTACATTGTTCATATACGTGTGTTAAAGGTGTGGTTCGTAAAGTAAAGATTTATTTTACCAATATTATGTCAACTCTTTGATAATTGCCTCGTGAGTTAGCTTACTACTAGAGCATTACGATATTAATAGAATATGGAAGGTGCGACTAGATTCGAACCCGCTATACTTGATTCATAAAAACGCGTGCTACCTTTCAGATGAAATGCTTAAATACTGATTATGACAAGTTAATAATTTTTATTTTATCTTTCCAGAAACACTGCATATAACGTCAGCACATTCTTGGGGCGATGGTTGAAGACGGTTACATAAATCTTCCTTTGATGTATTTTAGTATGCTACTTTATTTTTGTAAATAAGTCGTTATGACTGAATACGATTATGAAATAAAATAATTTACATTTCTAAGAAGTTTTTTTTTCATTTATTAGCTGAGTAGTTATTTTGATTAACTCTACCTCCTACTATCCTACTATCCTATAACCTACTTTACTTCTCACTATCGTAAGATATAATATGTAAAATTGAATTAACTGAAAAAGGTAATCACTGCTTACGTTATTTAATGTTTGGAAAATGAACTAGTCACCCTTGCATCTCAGAAGGAAAACGTGGATGATGGTGTCGACTAAGCTTAGTACAATTCAACCTCAAAAAGACACTAGTCTGAACGATAACCCCTAGACGAGACCCCTAGAAAGTCAACATTTGTCGTAACTCCTTAATTTGAGGACACTTCGAGCAACGTCCAGTTCGGTGGTCAATTAGAAGGTAAGGCCAAATTGGCCTCAAAAAAACTTGGTGTGCTCAGTAAGGCAAAATAGTACTTCACGCCGGGTCTCATCTCTGGGCGGAAGCTCTCCAGTACCAGTTACTTCCATTTGACCGCATTCAACAAAGGGCGGCTCGAGTTATCGACGATCAAGCTCTTTCCGATCGGGTGGACCCTTTAGCTCTGTGTAGAGATGTTGGATCACTCTGCATCTTCTACCGCATTTACCATGGGGAGTGTGTAGTGCGATAAATTGGTTAGATTGAGTCCCGACGCTGAATTTCATTATCAGACATCACGCCAATACTATAAATTTCATCCACACCACCTTGATGCCCAGCGTTCCAGTGCGTTTTGAATTTTGATATGTATCCGTTTTAATTTATTTTAAACTATAATATACTATCTTGCCAGAAGTAAAGATTGCTCAAATACTTTCGTAGGATAAAATGCATAATTTATTTATGATCGGATTACGTATTATAATACTTTGATATTAAATTTATTATTCATTTTATTCTTCGGAAGAGGATTTAAGAGTAATTGTTTGTTTAAATTTTAAATGGTTGTATATAAATTTGATTGATTGATTTGATTGTTTTTAATTTTAATTATAAATAAAATAATTCGTTGCAAAAAATATTCGATCATCTTGCCTTGAAAATTACTACATAGTATAAAACAAAGTCCTCCGCGGCGTCTGTCTGTCTGACTGTTCGCGAAAAATTAAAAAAATACTGCACCGATTATCATGCGTTTTCAGCAATGGATAGAGTGGTTTTCGAGGAAGATTTTAGTATATTACTAGCAGAACCCGCGGCTTCGCTCAAGTTAAATCTAGCCCTAGGGACGAATCCGAGCGAAACGAGATAGTGCGTTTTTAGTAAGAAATATACGAGTATGAAGTGAACCTTCAACTGCTAAGTGTAATATTTTTTTTGTTTGTGTTTTGTATTATTTACTTGCGCGCGTTTTCCCCGTAGCCTTAGAATAGAGAGAATGGACTGAGTGTACGCCGTTCTAACTGTAAAGAAAACACGGGCAGAAAAGTGTAAGAGAGTGCGGTCAGTGGTTGACTTTGTCTATAATTTTGATAGGTCCACTTCACAGCCTTCATGTAGGTCTACAAGACAGAGATAGGCATTAGCTGTACTGTAAGATAGCTTTCTCTCTTTCTAGAGAGTGATCAATTTATATTTTAAATAGATGTAAATAGTCATTAACCAGCGTTATCAGCATTGAGTAGCTAAATAGGGTACACTTTTTTACGTCAAGTTTTTTGATGTTTTAATAGGTAACAATTATGCTTTTTGGAGCGGAGGCAAATTTAACAAAACAAAGATCATAGAAATCGGTCCAGACGTACTTGAGTTATAAATAGTGTATCTGACTCAACTTACTTTTGTTTATAAAAATATAAAATATAATACGGCAAAATACATTATATTTACATTATATTATTATATATAAAATCAAACAGTAAATCATAGATGACTAATAAACAGTAAATCATCAATAATAAAATACAAATTGATTGTCGTTTATCTGTATTGTAACTTCAAACTTGTAGTGTACTGTGTAGTAGCTTATCTGTGGTCTCAGTTTTCGGACTCGAAATGGAGTGACAGACGTGTCCATAAACCATAATAAATACAAATCCCTTATTTTTGTTACTCGCAATGTCCATAGGGGTTTAACAATTGCTTTAAATACATTTTTCTATTATGTTTATTTCGTGTCATATCTTGTTTTATCTAAATTATCGATTTAAATATGGAAGAGGTGAGTGTATAGGTTACAAAATTTTTGTTGTGTCACATTTCACAATATAGATTAAAGAGTCACAACTCACATCGCTGATCGCATGGTCAATGATTATTTTTTAATATTTCAGGAGCTTAGCGAAAATGAATTGGAAGAACGGATGTATGCTATGCTACATTATGTAGACGAAACACAGGCAAATGTAGGCACAGATCCAAAAGAAAATGAAAACACTTTCGAAAATGTCCCCCGCAGTACTATACGACGGTACTGGCGTACAAGCGGCGACCACAATACGATTTACAAGAAAGTTAACAGTCCTAAAGAACCTACTGTCAACAAAAATTCAGCAGAAAATAGTTTATCGAAAGCAAAAGATGAAATAAACAACAGCCAAACATTGTCTCCAGATTTGTCTATATTTCAGAAACCTCCACCTGAAAATATAAAAAAAACCATTGAAATAGTGGAATGTGAGATTGAAAATCCTATTGTGGAGTTGGAATCTAGTGATGAAGATGAAGTAATGGAGGTAGTATTGCCACCAAAACCAACAATTACAATTGAGAGTTCAGATGAAGATGATAATCCTACCATCACTTCTGAGAGCCCTGACAAAAAGAATTTAGACAAGCCTGCAGACAAACCTATAGAGAGGGAAGTGACAGCAAGCCCTGTCCCATCTGTAGTATCATCAGTTTCAGATGACTTTATTCGGGGTGATTGTATAGCATTAAATATCTCTTCAAAACATAGAAATAATGAAAGTTTTGACTTCAGTCTTCATGGTTCAGATCTACTAAGTGAAACACCTAAGAAGAAAAAGAAAAAGAAAAACAAAGATGCCACTTCTACACCCATTTCTACTCCCATATCCAATACATCTGTTACTAATTCTGTGAAAGAATGTTTTGCAACACCAAAAAGTAAGGCTAAAAATAAAAGGCAAAGAACAAAATCATACCAAGTTTCAGAAAAGAGTGTACCGAGTGCTGATGTCTATGATTCTGACAGCAACCAATCATACACAGTTACAGATAAAAGTTTGCCCAAAACTGATGTTTATGAATCAGATTCTAACCAATCAGAGGTTGCTAAAGAGAGTGGATCCAAAGAAAATACACCAGCAGATGATGTGAATAGTTCAGATTGCAGTATAATTGATAATCCTGTACCAGACACACCTAAAACAACAAAAAAAAACACTGACCTAAACAAAATTTTTACTGTTGACTTAACTGAACTAGATATTGAAAATAATGAAACAATAAATGAAAGTATTGTTATGGGAAATGTTACTGGCTTTACAGACATTGATGAATATTGTGATGAAAACACTTTACCACCAGGTAATGTCTCCAAGTGCGGCTCAACTAAAATTCCCGCTATATTAAATGCTGATTTGGATTTCGATAACTTAAAAGGCAATGACAAGGTTTGTAAGAGACGTGGATACTCTCTCACCACTCTTAGAGCAGAAATGGAGAAGTTTTATAATGAAAGTTGGGGAGGTGAAGATTTTAATCACCGTGAGATACAAAAGAACATGTCAAGTAAGTACTTCAGTTTTCAATAGAGTTCCTATTGTTTGATTTATAATTTTCTTTATGTATTATTAAGATATATTAATACTAGTGATAATTTTATCACATGTTCTTTGCATCAATTTCAAGATCTGTTCAATAATAATGGCTGCCTATCTTAGAAATATTTTAGTAAATAAGAAGAAAATTAATACCATTTTTATGAATTTTTTTTTTAATATAAATTTATTTTAAACAAATACTTCTATGTATATATATGGGAGGTATTTTTTGAAAATACTATACTTTTTTTATTTTTAGGAGACAAAAGCCTGTGGGTTATAGATCCTAAGGACCGAATGCCTTCTTTGCAAAGGCGAAAGTCACCGTAAGTGCATAATATTTACAAACTTTTCACCTCTAAATCCCCAAAAAGGTATTTGAAATCATAATTTTCATGAGTGTTTTAAATGTTGATTAACAAAATATTAATAAATTCACGTTTAACACTAAAACACTGACTTTGCTTATTAGAATGATTTTTTTTTTTTAAATTTAAGAAATTTCTTACTTTAAAATATTATTTTAAGAGCAAATATGTAATTAATTCAAGAATAATTTATATACAGATGTAACTACTGTAATCGCGTCGGCCACCGCGACGACACATGCCGCCTCAAACCACCAGTGTGCTTCATGTGTGGCTCAGCTGGCCATTTTGAAACACGATGCCCAAGAAAAATTTGTGTCAATGTAAGCAACCAATTATTAATTTAAATAAAATTATTAAAAAAAAAATTTAAATGTAGTGAAATTAATTGTTTGATGCAGATAATATTTTTTATATAATATGTAACTGAAATTGTCTTACTGAAAACTTATTTTAGCAAATATTTATGTTTTTAAAGCTCTGATTCAATAGGTTCCTACTAAAAATAACTTTTTGAGCAAATGTAGACAAACATTGTAATTTTAATAATATAACATTGTTTTGTAACTAAAACAGATATTTTTCAATTTTATTTCAGTGTGGATCACCAAACCATATGTACTCCACAATGTGTCGTAATTGCTCCAATTGGAGTTGCATAAAGTGTGCCGAATGTGGACAAAATGGTCACCCCTCCAGCCACTGTCCGGACGTATGGCGTCGCTATCATAACACTGTAAGCTAATTAAATACTAATCTATATATTTGTATATAAACATTAATTTCTGTTTTTAGTCGAGCTAAAGCTCAAGAACGGCTTAAGAGTGATTTATATAATTCTTTATTTCTTTTTTTTTTGCGTGGTTTGTTGTTTGAAAATTTCAATATTGTTTATTTAATTTGGGAATTACTAATTGTTAAAAAGCACCTGAGATCGAACCCGAGAAAATGCGAGAATGAGTTATTAGTACTTATAATAAATCATAATCAATTTATAGCAAACTATTTATTATGATACATATATGAACAATAAATTAATTTATATTATTCACAAATGCTCTATAATTCAAATTATTTAAAACTCTTCTTTTG
The DNA here is from genome assembly GCA_905231865.2 of Boloria selene. Taxonomy (NCBI): domain Eukaryota; kingdom Metazoa; phylum Arthropoda; class Insecta; order Lepidoptera; family Nymphalidae; genus Boloria; species Boloria selene. The sequence goes on from HG993132.1 coordinate 2,588,018, forward strand.
TGCAGATCAATATGGACTGTGCATTAGAAGAGAATCACCAACTGAAAAAAGTATACCAAATGTACTGCAGCGGATGTACCCGCCGTGGCCATTTGGTCCACACCTGCCGCAATACACTGCCATTCTCTGGCTTACCAATCAACTCTCCTTACGTGTCAGTTTACCAACCGGTTTATCAAGTCACAACAAACAAAAGGACACAAAAATCTGACACGCAAGCAAATATTCAGCAAAACAAACAAAGAAACAGACATATGAGTGAAAATTTCAGTGGATCTACTACTGTATCAAGATTAGAACATCTCAAGCGGCAATCCAAATCGCCTGTTACACATGAAACTCATCAAAACAAGAAGAAAAATTTGGGAACCGATATACCTGAAGGTGCCCAAAGGAGCAAAAGCCCTAGCAGCAACAATACACAAAGGAAAAATTCTCAAAGCAAAGATTCAAAAGAACTCAAAAATATATCAGAAGCACCTAAATCTGATAAGAAAGTGTCAGAAAATCATGATTCAGAAGAAACGCCAGATTATATTCCAATAACATCAGGTAATCACGACCAGAAAGGGCAAATTATACAAGACAATGAAGTTTCTGATACAAGTGACGTAATAACATCCGCAAGAGCTTACATCACTAAAGAAGTATCAAACAAACTAGCGACTGAAGAAGGCAAGGCTTGGTTGAATGAGACTTTAACCAGAACTAATGTAAGTCTCGAAAACAAAGATATTACATTCTTTTTAAGCATTAAGGGAACTATTAGCAATCAAGAAGCATTTCAAGGAGAACTTCGTGATTGGATACGAAATAAACATGAAAAGAAAGAACGTGCTGTATCCGAGAGCGACGCTGATGCTACCCAAGAGATCTACGACTTAAACAATCTTTGGTATAACATACCGAAAAACAGAAACAATGTTTTACGAAAACTAAGTAGAGCGTTCGAATCGCTTAAATCAAATTTGGGTGACCCCAAAGATCTGTATAAAGAGCTGGTCTTTCTACAGAATCGACATCAGCAACTCTTAAAACAAAAAATTATCAGCCCCAAACAGTTATCTAATAATAAAGATAATATTAATGGTATGCTGAAAAAGCTCAACATGGTACTGCTTGGTCAAGCGGGCCTTGCTGATGGTTCGAAGCATTTAAGCGAACTGCAACAGCTAAAAGAGAAATTGACCAACTTCAAACAGAAAAATATATCTAAATCCTTAAGGGAAGAAATTGGTGAACATTTTCACTGTATTTTTACTGCTATTCCTCGAGACGATTATGTAGATCTTCTCAGTAAATATTATAAATTTCGCAAACCAATTCCAGCATTCAAAAAGAAGAAGTATGACAAATTGACTAAAAATCCAAAATCAAACCCAAAAAATGTATGTAACTCCATGTTTACATCATATATTGTAGACAAAGCAATAAAAGAAAGTGTAAATGAGAAGAAAGAACAACCTGCTATAGAAAAAACTAAAGACAATTTAGTTTTGTATCACAAAAGATTATTATCTATAAAGCCTAATGATTCAGTTCTGAAGAAAACGAGAATTGATCTAATAAAGAAGCTCTACTTTAATATTGGCTTGATGGATACAAGGACTCATCTCTCTTCAAAGGCCTTGAGGAAAATGAAAAAAATCCAAGAACAGGCTCAAATGTTCTTAACATATGTTTAGGGTACGAATAGATGTATGTATGTAGGTGTACGAAAGTCACCTTTATTGGCGAGTTATCGCCTTATGCTGGAAAAGCTATATTATCATATGTGGTAACCACCCGGCGGTTTTTCCCGTTGGATGTAAGAGCACTTCGGTTCATGTGAAAATAAACTTCTTAGTGTAAAGCAAAATGCCCTATTATTTATTAAAATTCCTGAGTAATACAAAATCATAGTTAATGATATTTATTCAGTACTTTCAAGCGGCAACGTATTTGGTTCCTATAGGCCAGTATTAATAGCCGATTTTTTGGTCAACCTCGTACTAAATTTCCGATTAATTTTATTTTTCTTATTTTATAATGCTAATAGATCCAGGTAGAGATTCAAGCGACATTTTGAAATAATAATCTTTGTCCGATATGTCGAAAATGTTATTGAAACCATTATTGTAGAGAATAAAAGGCCTTCTACACGGACGGCACCAACCGCCGACCATCGTGTCCTTGGTCGGGTTGATGTAAAAATGTACAGTGTAGAAATCGGTTGACCGAATAATATTTGGTCGATGTCAACGGCCTTGGTCGCGAGCGATCCCTCGCGACAGGCCGACCACGGAGGTAGGGATGGCGATTCTTTTCGAAAAACATCGATTTTAAAATCGATTCAAATCGTAACCTAATAAATCGATCCACAAAAAAATCGAGGCCAATAAGATCGATTTCTGAAAAATCGATCTTTTTCTCAAGTTTTTGTTTATAATGTAATATTTAAAATTTATTTTATTAAAAACAAGATACATATTATAATTTAACGATCTCTTATCAGTATAATCAAGTAATTCGATGATAAAAATATTTTTATTACCATATCAAAACATCAGATCAGGTATAAAACAAAATATTTATTTTTTAAATGTATTGGTTTACAAAGATTAGAAAATAAATAATGTAGTTTATAGTTCCCAGTGCTTAATATCTAAACTTTTTTAAAACAACAGTCTGTCAAGTTTACAGGGATCCAAGGAGAGGCGAAGGAATCCAAACATACAGCCATCTCGCGAGTTTTTGAATAATTAACCCTTTAACCGGCAGCCGGCAGCACTCGTATAATACGGGTATATTCAATTAATTGTAAATACTTTTTTGGTTTATACCATGAAATAGAAAAAACGGTGGAATTGCCAAGTAGGCGTGGTACGCTCGCCACTACTATGCGGTGTTACGCATACCTAATCTCAGATGCGTTTTGACAACGCGTCAAGTTGGTCGTATCACATCGAAATTTATTTTTCGTAAATATGCCGTATTGTTCCATTTTGGAGTGCAAAAATGATAGTAGGAGAAAAAACATTAAAAATGGAGGTGTTTCGTACCATCAGTGAATACGACAATATTTATTTCCAAATAAAATCTTAGTTTATTTCAGTTCACTAATAATTAATTAGAACGTCTAGTAAAGTCAATCTTATGTAATTAAAATAAAGTTCATTTTGGATTGACTGTATTCAACATGGAATCGTTATGTCAATCTCGAAAATTCTTTGCTACTCGATTAGGGATGTAGAAGGGTTGAATGTAGATTATATCGTTAGATATCGATAAAAGAACAGACAAAAATTCTAAAAATGCTGGAAATGGGTTCTATTGGTTATCCTTTAAAACCCTGGCTATTTTTTTTGTAATTTTTTTTGATGTACAAAAACGACTTTTCTACAGTTTTATTATATGTATAGATAATATCACGTCATTCCTCCAACAGTTTTACTGAACTTCTTATAAATCTTATTTCTTGAATGAATCATATAATTAAGGTATTTATCGATGTCGATAATGTAATTAAAAATCAATGTGTCACTACAATAGCGTGACCTTGGTCGAGTAGCGGTTGATTTCGACCTATACGCGCGACTGTCAACCTAACGGTACAAATAATTAAGTTTATAATTGCTGTCGCTGAGATTACCGCATTCTATTATCGAATAGCAAAATTACTTCATGTCAAAAAATATGTTTGAGTTCAGATTACAAAACATCGTAAAAACTTTCTGCGCTTAAGTAAAATAATTCTTATCGATAGGATTTTAAGTTTATTTCCAGATTTATGATTTGTGACTTATGATAGTTATGACTAAAATTAAAACGACGAATCAAATTAATAATTTGTTTGTAGTGCATAATATGATTATCGGTTTATTTGTGTTAGTTTGGCGACACCGGTTCCGATATAAATTTTGTTGTATTTCACTTCCACTGTTTTTTCTATTTCGTGGTTTATACCAAAAACTAAAATAAAATCGAATGTCGATTTTCAAGGGTGAAATATCGATTCACTGAATCGATAGAGTACTACATATCGATTTAAAAAATCGATCTTTTTGGCTACAAAAATCGATTCTTCGATTAATCGATCTCAGATCGCCATCCCTACACGGAGGCCCCGACCGTCTGGAACGCTGTCGGCCGACGCGAGCGCTCTCCTTGGAGTATATATGTTCTGTGCGAGCGCTTCACTACGCGCTTGTCAGTCGTGGACGCATGTCACCGCGCGTTGTAATGATGGAGCCTTAGAAAATTCTGAAAATCTTCAGAATCAAGAATCCTTAAAATATTGTGATGGTTCAAAGTAAACCGCTCTTTTAGCCATATTTTCATCTATTTTTTTCTGTGTTTTTCTTCTTTACTTTTATTTTACTTACTTTAAAAAAGTAATTGTCAAACCGTTCTTTTGTTGTTTCGAAAGACAAAGAGCCACCTGTAGAACGAATACAAAAATCGGTTGACCCGAACAAAGGACACGATGGTTGGCGGTTGATGCCGACCGTGTAGAAGGCCTTTAACATTTCGCATTTTATTACCTGAAATTTTTTTTGTAAAACTTACCATTTCCGATTTATGGCCCATTTAATAAATAAATTTATTCACAAAGCCATCTTCTGTTTTGCTAACAGCTTGAGCAAACAAAGACTGGTTACTAGAAATTTTAATAATAATAATTTATTATAAATGATACAATCTTTTGGATTTTGTCACTGATTTATTTTAATTTTTGGTTCTGGATTTTCAAATAATTTACAGCAATCATGGTCACGGCAGAAGGAGTGAGAGAGTATTTGACTATCAGAGGTTTATATACTTGTTACACAGTGCCTACCAGAGTAAAAATGTTCCTTGGTGCCTACCCACGATTTGCAAACTATTTTTTATTTTTAGTAATATTATTTTTCTGTTGCTTTTATAATATTTTTTGTACATTTGAAATATTGTTCGTTTATATCAATGTTACATATGAAATTTAATTAGAAGTTAAAATGTCAATTTAATTTTGATTATTATAAAGTTGAATATGAAGTTGCTTACAATATACAATTTATATATTAATCAGAATTATCATTATTTAAATCCATGCTGTATGAGCTAACTGCATTTGACTGACTTGTTATGGTACCTACGCACTATGCTTTTACTCGAAATACGGGCAGCCGGATGGTTGTCTGCAATAATAGTCCAAGAGCTAGTGAACCCTGGGAGTAACGGTCTCCCTGTAAGGTTAGAAATTTGTATACTTACGATTTATGACATGCTAAGAGCAATAGCCATGACCTGGCAGGTGTCAGCCCTGCACGTCATCAGCCCCTTTATTTTTTAGACTGTTCAGTAAATTGAGTTTCAAAACTTGTTTCTGTAAATTTGAAAATTTAATAGGATAAAGTTTATTCATTGTACATCTTAAAAAAAAATTGACAGGCGATTACAATAAGCAGAAGTATATGACAGATCAATTAGAAAACGTACAGTTGGTAGGGTACAGTTGGCAGGTAAAATAAAGTTTATCCTGTATACTTAAAATTTTTATATGTTTTCAAGTAAACGTCTCAGAGTAAATATGTACAATGCCAGGCGGTTTTGAACAGCATAAGACCTTGACAGGCGAGGGGACAGCTGCTAAGGGCGTGCGAGTGAGAGGTGTTGCGAGTATATAGAAATAGTACAGAAGAAAGAAAAAATTTTCCCGATACTAGAGAAATTTGTATGCCAAATGTATGGTTTGAAATGTTCAAAGTTAAACAATGCACGTTATGAAAAGTTCCTTGCTACGTACAACACAAATAATCCGAAAGTGTTTATGAAAAAAGTAGTAAGCTATGATTCATCGAATTTACCACCCTGCCAACGTGAACTACATCAACAATTATTGAGAACTGCCTACATTACAAATATATGGCGAAATTGTAATTTAAAAGAACCAACAATTCTTACACCTGAAAATAACGGTTGGAACTTAATTGATAGTCGTTACGAATTTAATTGGTTTGTGGGGAATACGGTTCCATCTTCTATATACGACATACTTTTACAAGGACCTGCTGATACTGCCACAGCACAATCGACTGAAACTGAGGAATGCATTTCAGGTAACATACAACTATTTTATTCCGTAACATTTAATACGCAGTCCTATGTAATTGAGCTTGATATTTAATTCTTAACAACCTTATTGATTCATTAAAATATTTTTTTTTACTATTTGCAGATGAGGAAAACATTGTTGAAGAATCAGATGATGATGAAAACAGTGATAGCGAAATTTCGGATGATGCTGAAGAAAATGAATGTTAAAAATAATGTAGATTGCATAAAACCCAATAAAATACATTGCATTTACTGTATGCGTTCATGTAACATTTCTTATTTGCACGCCCTTAGCAGCTGTCCCCTCGCCTGTCAAGGTCTTATGCTGTTCATAACCGCCTGGCATTGTACATATTTACTCTGAGACGTTTACTTGAAAACATATAAAAATTTTAAGTATACAGGATAAACTTTATTTTACCTGCCAACTGTACCCTACCAACTGTACGTTTTCTAATTGATCTGTCATATACTTCTGCTTATTGTAATCGCCTGTCAATTTTTTTTTAAGATGTACAATAAATAAACTTTATCCTATTAAATTTTCAAATTTACAGAAACAAGTTTTGAAACTCAATTTACTGAACAGTCTAAAAAATAAAGGGGCTGATGACGTGCAGGGCTGACACCTGCCAGGTCATGGCTATTGCTCTTAGCATGTCATAAATCGTAAGTATACAAATTTCTAACCTTACAGGGAGACCGTTACTCCCAGGGTTCACTAGCTCTCCAGCTATAAAAAATATGTACGAGAAAGCAATTTTTGTCTGCACTACGATGTGGATGGCCGACCGTTCGAGTTGCTCTGAGCGCAGCGGCCCCAGCGCAGCGACGAGTGACGACAAACGCAACCACATCCTGCGGTTAGCCGGACGGTTAACCGCATAATGCGTAGGAGGCCTTAGATCCCATTATATTAATTATAAAATCCCATGATGATGGTACTATACCAGCTGTCCTCCGAATTCAGATTAATTTAATTTTGATTTAATACTTTTATAAAGAGCATCTTCTAATTTACTTATGGTTTGAGCAAGTAAAAGAGTATAAGCATGCTGCGCCGTAATACTTAGATACAATACAAGTATTTAATTCTGAAACTATTCGAAGACATATCTTAATGCGTTTTTATTACACTTATAGATTGAATAAAAATTTGGTGATTTTTAGTAGTTTATTAGCACTACATAATCTTCAAAAATGGGTATAATACTCCGTCACCATTGCTTTATATCAAGTATTATTGTTCTGTGGGATTATAGGGCATCCACACAATACAATTTTACACCCAATTTGACTAGATTGGCAATCGAATTGTGTAGTGTGGATAGAAATATGAAATTGAAGGATATAATTGGTTTTAATAAGGTTATTATTAAGGTTGGTCGGGATCGGCCGACTTGATTATATCCAATCAAATTGGGTGGTGTGGACGCTAGTTGGACAATTTTTTGACGTATATTTACCATGTGTATTTTCTAGTTGTGTAATTTGTAGTTGTTCATAAAACGGAAGAATATTAACAAAAATATTACTCTATAGACGGACAATCAAATTGTAGCGTAGACAGATACTCAGTCTACGAATTGTAGCCAATTCGATTGGCAAATCAAATTGGCAATCAAAGTGTATTTACACACGATACACTTTGATTGCCAATTTGAAATTTGCCCTATTAATTGCGTAGTTTCAAGTTTTAGTATTGTCACCGACCAGAAACAAAAAGTACAACCAGTATATAAGTGTATAATCTATGTACAACTGTCAACTGTCAAGTCTGAAGTATGAAATGAACTCCGAGGCGATTTCAGATTTGCGATAAATTTATGAAAACAAGTCTGTAATCATTTAAATTATTAGTTTTATGATTATAGATTTCTTTAACTAAATAAAAGACTGAGTGCGACCACATGTTGTATTGTTGTGATTGTTTTGTTATAATTAGTTTACATAATTTATAAAATGGTCGATCTTGATATCAAATTCATGAAAAATATGTCTGAAATGTTTCTAGTATTATTGTTACTTCTGACATGTATTTACGCAAGAAGGGTAAGGAAGATATATAAATTATTTATTTATTATATCAGTAATGAAACACGTTTTTATTTAAATTATTTGTTCAGTTTTCTGAAGAAGAATATCCCGGGAACTACTACGAATCTAACCAATTCGTAAAAATAAATGCAGCTTTGCAAATGTTAGAGCATGGTATGACTTTTTTTATTTATTATAAAAATAATCCAAAAACAAAATCATTTGTGTATTGATAAAAATTCCACAATTATTTTAGCTCCTGAATGGGTTCCAAACTGGCCTAACCCAGCCATTGAAATGGGCCAAGTCTCAGGAGTCGCCCTTGACTCATCAGGACTTCTCTATGTATTTCATCGGGCATCTAACACCTGGGATATTAACACATTCACAGAGACTAATGCATACAGGAGGATTGGTGATGATCCAATACCTCAACCAACTATTTTAATTTTCAATGAAACTGGACAACTAGTTGACTCATGGGGACAAAATTTGTAAGTAATGAATAATACATAGATAATCCATTTTAGAACAAAATCAAACTTATCATAAATTAACCTTTTGAAATTATTGATACCCTCTCTGCTCATATACTGTAAGGTTTGGATCATATTTATTAATTAAATCTATAGAAAATTTGACTTTCCATTAAATAAATAAGGGTCAAATAAAAAGGTTGTTTACACTTTATATGATGTTGAATAATATGTCAGCATTTGAAATTTAACAGTTTTAAATGTAATAATTCACTTACAAATTAAAGGAAGTTTAATAAAGTGTTCAATTTGCATAGATTCTACATTCCGCATGGCATCACAGTTGACGATAAAGGCAATGTGTGGGTGACTGATGTTGCTCTCCATCAAGTATTCAAATTCACTCCTAACAACCGTACCCATCCTGCTTTAACACTTGGGGAGAAGTAAGTATAAATATTACCAAAACCGATTTTAGTTTTGAATATTTTCTATTAATTGTCCTTTTATGCATATACATATTAGAAATGAAGCACTACTTAGATAGTAAATGCTTCTTATCATAAAATTTTCAAATTAAGTAGAAAGTCTCTTTTAAGACACTTTTTCGATAAATAGTTCATTTTATAGTCTAGCCACAGATGCTACTTTTACCATATTGGAAAAACTGTTTTTGCCAAAAAAAATAATAAGTACATTTTAAATAGTTTTATTGTTGTGTTTAAAGATTTCTGTTCAATGTCCATATTAAGTGTATATTATTATGTATATTGCTTTAAGGGCAAATTGTGGTAGTCCATACTCCATACCATAGCGACAGTGATCTCTTTAGAAACAGTGAAGCAAACCCCAAGTTGTGTAGAATAGTAATTAGTATTTCATGCACAAACCTCATTTTTTTTCTAGTTTGTCTTGCTAATGCAGTGACCAAAGAAACTTTGTGAGAAAATGTGCATGTTTAAGAGAACATAAAAAAATCCTGAATGATATGTCAACTCCTTTTACCAGCATATTTTATTGTCTTTTTTATTGTATGTGATCTACTTTTGTATGGATGTATGCTCTGTTAGCAACCTATGGAATAAATAAATAAATAAATAAATAAATAAATATTACCGAGGTTGTGAACTGTCTTACGCATTTATTAGACACCCCTATAGACTAGTAGTATTTTATACCTAGACGACTTGATTAAATGCCTCTATAGATTATTAGACTTTGGTATATTGATATCTTTATTAGTCTACTTTATAAATATTATTAAACTGGTTAATATTGTGTGAAATGTGCAGGTTCGTCCCACGCGATGACGACACGCACTTCTGCAAGCCGACCGCGGTGGCGGTGATGTCGACGGGCGACTTCTTCGTGGCGGACGGATATTGCAACTCGCGCATCGTGAAGTTCGCGCGAGACGGCACTAGGATACTGCAGTGGGGGAAACGTGAGGATCTTCAGTTCTTTTTATTGGAACTTACACGTTCTAGTGAAAGCTAAATTCTAAGCAAAAGTGTAATCTTTTGACCGTCATGCCACTTTTTTCTAAGAGCATACAATAAGTTTCATCGTAAGTACCAGGAGATAATATGTGTATTTTGTATAAGAAATACATGCGCAATTCGTGCAGGTCGTTCTTAATGAACATCAACATATATATTCATAGCTGTGCAGCGCTGTAAAAAGGCGGTCGCATCTAACACACTAATAATTATTACTTTGTAATGTAAATTACATAGGGGACAGCAATTTAAAAACTTGCATCATACTTAGAAAATCTTACATGACTAAAGGGTAGAGAGTGAAGGAAACTGTGTTGTAACTTGTAACTGCGTATTCCACGGCAACTCTCGATTTTTAAATTTATAAAATTTAAATATATGACGTATCACGAAGTATCGAAAATCGCTTGACATAATATAAAGATGAAATGAAAATGATCCTTCATTTTTTGTGTTTCAAACTTTAAATCTAGTATGTCTTTTATGACGAAGCGAGCGAAGCAAGCGTGATTCGTTTTTTTTATGGTAAAAAGGGAGCAAACGGGCAGGAGGCTCACCTGATGGAAAGTGATCACCTCCGCCCATGGACGTCTACAAGCCAGGCTTGCAGATGCGTTGCCGGCCTTTCAGGAAAGGGAGGAGGGAGGGAAGACGGAGGAGGGAGGGAAGACGGAAGAGGGAGGGAGGAGGGATGGGGAATGGGCCTTCCGGACTCTCACTTACCGGACGAAACGCGACAGCATAGCTGCCTAGGTCTTCTGTGAGAGAGTGGTACTATACGGGGCGTGCCGGCCCATTCAGCTGCTACCCGAAGGTATCAAGCATGGGAAACTTTAAATCTAGTATGTCATGTATGTATGCGAGCGAAGCAAGCGTGAGTCGCTAGTATGTTATGTAATGTGTGTGTGTCAGAGTCTGGCGGCGGTCCGTACGCGTTACGCGTGCCGCACGCGCTGGCGCTGGCAGAAGCGCGCGGGGAGCTGTGCGCGGCGGACCGCGAGCACGGCCGCGTGCTGTGCTACCGCGCGGACTCGGCCGCGCACGTCGCCTCCTACAGCCACTGGCTGGTGGGCGCGCGTGTGTTTAGTGTCGCGTACACGCCTGCGCATGGTATGTGTACAGTTTGTTTTTTTTTTTTTTGAAGTGAAGCTTCTTTAGAATCGTTGTGATTTCAAACTCGATGAAACGAAAAACTAAGTCCATAGTACAGTTCTCGAGGCATAAGGTCAGCTTTGCATTTGTGTGAGTGCAGTGTACGCATAGGCATGACGATACGGATAGACGTTGCGTGATTGGCTTAAACCCGTTTTAACTGGTTTTTGATGCGCGGCTATTGGCTTTTAGCTATCACTCACACAAATGCAAAGCTGAGCTTATGCCTCAAGAACTGTACCAGGCACTCAGAGACGGGGAAGAGTTAGCCTTAGTTAGATCTCGCCCACCGCGAGTCAGTGACATTTCTAACTCTGTCTAACTCGTGGGTGTGACCTTCGCGCCATCTCCCTCTCTCAACGAGCTTAGACGGGGTTATTTAGTATAAATATAAACGAGATTTAAAAATTAGTTTGTCAAAGAAGTTTTACTTAAAGTGCATGTGTACTTTGTACACACGCACTTTTATATTCTATGTTGGATGTGTTTACACATACTACTTTTAACAGATGTAACGCTCAGCAGTTATAAAAGACAAAAAAAGTGCATGTGTACAAAGTTTCATCGAGTTTGAAATCACAACGATTCTAAAGAAGTTTTACTTAAATAACTAAAAATCTACAAAACCTTCCCCGTCTTAAAGAGACTTTTCAGGATAGCTCACCCATTCAACTACTGTGTTTTTTTTAACAGACGACAAGTCAAAATCTATTTTTGATAAAAAAAAAATAGACCACAGCCAAGATCGCAGAGGGGACTGAGGGGACAGAGAATCTGCTCTACAGTCCCCACTTCTATTAAAGAACTATGTAGTAGTAGTTTATTAGTCTCGACATATTTTGTCATCGATATTGTATCGATTCCTGTCGTTTAGTCGTAATTATCAATGAAAATGGTATGAACATCATTCATAATTTTTCATATATTTGAAATCGAAATTCAAATTGATCTACCACAATACAACACAGCATTATAATTTAATATGGCTTACAGGCGGCCAGCTGTACGTAGTGAACGGGCCGACGGCCGGCACCGTGCCGGTGCGCGGATACGTCATCGACTACTCCACGGGCAAGCTCATCAAGACCTTCGCCCCTAAAGATGGGTATGTTATGGTGGTTAATTACCTACATCCTTGATATTCAACTGCTGTTGAAGCTCCAAAGATTATTCATGAGAGTTTATCTAACCATATATCCTTAGTATTCAGCACTTTTTTGGCGTCCCGCTGTTGGGCACGGGCCTCTCTTCAATGAGAGGAATCAGGCCATAGTCCAATCCACTAAACTAAATAGTATGGTTGACTTTAATCTCTAAATCTAATAATAGGGATGGATGTGTCCATTTGATGTACAATAAAAGCTAACCTTTTTTACGTCCCACTGCTGGGAACAGGACTCTCTTCAATGAGAGGAATCAGGCCATAGTCCAAATCCACTAAACTAGATAGTATGGTTAACTTTAATCTCTAAATCTAATAATAGGGAAGCCTGCGTCCAATTGAAGTTAGATAAAAGCTAACTTATGAAAAATCAATAGATTCAGCAATCCGCACGACGTGGCGGTGAGCGCGGACGGGTCGCGCGTGTACGTTGCAGAGCTGGACCCGCACCGCGCGCTCGCATTCCGCGACGCCGCGCCCCCCGGGGCCCCCGCGCTCGCCCCCGGGGCCCCCGCGTTTGCCCCCGGGGCCCCTGTGCCCGTTCCCGGAGCCCCCGCGATCGCCCCCGGGGCCCCCGCGCCCGCCGCCGCACCACACGCCAAACCCACCGCCACCACTGGTGAGTAGGTTTGTATTGGCTTTGGTTTTGTTTTACCTTTAGTTGTTAGTAAACTATGGATGTATGGCTTACAAATGTATGGAACACAAATGTCATTAACATTTTTATTCTCTACGTTCCATTAATCAAAGATTTGTAATGAATCTTTGATTATTAATTATTATTATTGGAACGTAAAGAACTGGACGAATGTATAATTAAAAAAAATCGTTTAAAACAACAAAATTTTAAACTCTTGATGTGTTTCATTTATTTAAGTAAAGTTTTATTTTTTAAAACAAAGTGAAATTTATAGAATTTTTAGGAATACATTTGTCAATTTTTTTATTTCAATATAAGCATTTACATTCACATATCTTATTTACAAACCTTATGTAAAGTACTACAAGTATGGCTTAAAATCAATCAATAATCCCCCTCTTCCCCGTTCACAGAGTTATCAGGCAGTGACTGGGAGGTGTGGGGAGAGTGGGGCGCGTGGGGCGGCGCGGCGGGCGCGCTGTTCGCCGCCGCGCTGCTGCTGGCGCTGTGCGCGGCGCGCTCCCGCGGTAAGCGCTACTACGACACTACTAACCCACTTCTATCTTAATTCTATACTCTATGACTAGAGGTGGGGCGCAACGGCTATATCTATACTAATAATTTCGTCAAGGGTTACGGTCTTCGACTACTAAGCCTAATAGACACCTCACGCAAGGAGAACACTTTCAGTCAACACGTTAGACAAATACGTCTGACTTAAGAAAACGATCGCGCGACTTACTTTAGTAGCGACCACATCCGTGACCCGAGAACATATTGCTTGCGACTCGTGAATTTCCGACAAAATAAAATACAACAGTCGCGCAACATGGCTCCCTGTACAATAAAATGGTGTGGAAATAGTAGCCAAACATGTAACTTAAAAAAAATGGCATCTCTTTTCATAGGTAAGTGAATTTTAATTTCCAAAATCATTAAATGTGATTAAATCAGAGCTCAAGCTATATTGGTCGCAACGCAACTCGCGATGATGTATTTGACATCTTCGGACATTCTCGGAAAATGCATCCCTTTCTTTTCGATACAGATCATTGTTGCTATACTTTTCTTTAATTACCGGCACGAGTAACTAGTGCTGTACCAGTTTGCTGTACAAGTTAAACTATAAAATTGGTACAAGTAAATATTATATATATATATTTCAGTTCGGACATTTTGACATTTGACGACACGTTCCGAAAACTTTAAACATGTGTAAACATGTAAATAAAGATAAGTATTCTAATATTTATTCCTTGTAGTAAAGAAAGCTTGTTTTAATAAAAATATTCTTACCTACGATAAGATATAAAACTTATTTTGTAATTTTTTTCTCTTGTACTAATTTATAGTAGAATATAATTCTGGTACTAATTAAGTAGACTTGGTACAAAAAATTTACCACCCAAATTTATTAACCATCACTATTTGTCTATAAGCAAGTGTGGCGATCTTGAATTAACCAATTAGCGTGCATTTCAACTCGCCTCCCCCGTATCGCTTACCTCAGAGTTTTGACTGACAGGTTTGGACGCAGAAGTACATACATTAGGCGTCTATCGGGCTTAGTAGTCGATGGTTACGGTAGACTCGATCGAAACCTTAACTGAATTATAAAACATACAAAAATAAAGATTTCGAGTCGACAGCATATATTCGCAAAATTCGGATTGTCGAGTATTTTGTCTAATTCTAATGATGCTGACAGACAAATCGTAGTCGCCATATTGGCCACTCTAGCGAAACGTCACAGACAAAATACAAATGAAACGACAAAAGTCTATAAAATAAAATATATATTATAATTAAATAAAATATAATATATTTACTACATAAAAAAATATTTAATTCCTAAAATATAATAATGTGTTCTAAACTCTTAAATCATAATTCCGTTTTCACTAATATCAAATGATGCGTTATGATTTCTAATAGATGGCGTTATTAATATTTTTATTATTTAATTTTAGTAAGTGTTCATTGTATTGCTATAATATTTGATATCTATACTATACTAGCGATTTGGGACGAGCGAAGCCGCGGGTTCCTCTAGTATAGATATAAATTAGGGGTGTTCGTTATACTAGATAGCTGAAAAATAACCTGCTGTTTATAAATAACCAAATAGCCAGTTATTTATTTTTAGAGGCAAGCGCTATTTTTTAAATTTATTTTAATTACATATAATATGACCACAACAAATATAAGGTATAAATATAATATGATTTAATTTCTTTGTTAATATGACCACAACAAATATAAGGTATAAATATAATATAGCGTAAAAAATAATAATAAAAATATTTTATTCTTATAACTCTTTATCAATATATAGCCGTTGGCCCACCTCTACATGACACATTATTATTTTTTTATTTTAAATTTAGAATGGTTTTGTGTTGACAGATGCACAATTTCAATGTTTTTTTTTTTATTTTAATTAATGTAGGACACTAGTGTTACATATTCAAATTTAAAATGCTATTAGTGTTGGGTATGAGCTATAGACATAAAGAGTGCTCCCGCAGCTATAAAGGGCCTGATAGAGAGAAAATTAATGTGGGGTTAGAAGCCTTTTGTTTTAAAGATACAGAGATTATAGATAGATATTTATAACAATCTTAACATTCCATTATAATATTGTTATTTTTATTAAATTATTAATATTACATAATGTGTTATTATATAAATTTAAATTAGAATAAAAGGTGGGTTTTTAAGAGAGTGGCTTATTTCATGAGAATATTGCTTAGTCCAATCTTTAAGTCTAGGGTACAGTATACACATATTGCAATTTAACTTAATTTTTTAAAAAATAGCAATGAACGTGTTTTACTAACCCTAAAAGTATGTAGAAACTATGAATAATATTGTAACAATTTCTATGATTGAATATATAATATTTTTTTTATAAAATTTTAATTAATTATAATTAAAATGTTACATTTAAGTGAAACATAATAAATAGAAATTATGGTCCTTGAGACTTAAATAAACATTCCATATTGTTTATATTTATGATCTTACAAAAAGTTCTAAGAACTTGAAAACACTACTATTATATATTATAATGAGATAATAATAAAAAATATAAATCAATTATTATTATATGTTTAACAAGTTTTCACAAGTAATTATGATCTCGTGTAACGATCTGAGATTATTGTTTTTAATTATAAGTTTTTTTGAATAAAATACACTTAAAATATGGTTCTAAAGTATTCAAAATACGCATTAGGTTCAAGATTTTTTTTTTGAAATATATACAAATGGTACAAACTTTTTTTACTACTATTTTAACTATTTTTCTTGTAATAGTTTTTTTTTATTTTATATTTAAACTAAATTATTACACTTTGTTTCGTCCTATTTATATTTAATGTGAAATTAAGTTTTAATTTGCTTCTGTGATTAGTGTAGTGTAATGTACAGTAATGTAAAGCATTTATTCAAATATATTTATTGACTGCAGCTTTTGTTAGTTTTTTTTATTTTACACTTTCCTTTTTTATGATTTATGTATGCACCAATATTTTTCTTCTTTTTTTTTATAATTATTTCAACTAAATATTAACTGAATTGGTTTGATAATTACTGTAAACAAAACCATTGAGGCCAAAAAAATTCGATAAAATATAATCTTGATTTGAGGTAGTTTTAACTGTTAATTATCGCAAATTACTTGCGATTCGAATTTGTGAATGTGAATTAATGTAAACATACATACTGCTCCGTCTTAAACGACTGGACAGATTTGGATGAAATTGAACACACAGATATTGACTTTGGTATTATTATTTGGCATAATAAGTTACTGTTGCACATAAGGACACACCAAAATGAAACTAGGGTAAGTCGCAACTAGTTCTTAATGAAATCCTAAATTTATTGACTAACTTCAAGGCAGTTGTAGTCCACTGGTAACGCAATCACTTGAGAAAACGAGAAAAGCGGGTTCAAATCCCGGGTCTCACACTGATTTTTTGTGTGCGAATCATATCTAACATGATTACTACTTGTTTTACGGTGAAAGGAAACATCGTGAGGAAATGCATGTATCAGAGAACCTATGAGGTTTTCGAAAGACATTTGTAGTCCGCAAACCCGCACTTAGCCAGCGTAGACGAGCATGGCTTGATCCTCTCGTATTGGGAATGGGAAGCCCGTGCCCAGAACGTTAGAACGTTACAAACGACTGAACCCACAATCTACTTCTAAGGCTATTAACATGAAAGTTTCACAGCAATATAAGTTTATATGGAATTTTCTCACGAGAAAAAGAATGCAATTTGAAGTTAAAGGTTCAGTTTTTGTTCATTATTTCCAAAAATTTCCTTAAAATACAGGCCGTAAATCTATCAGCCGCCGTCGCTGGGACTACGGCCACAGCGAATTCAAGCTGCGTCGGTTTCTGGAGCGTCGTCGCTTCACGAGAGTGCACTCCGACGACTCGGAAGACGAACCCGCGCCCATGTTGCCACCCACAGCCTGATGCCATACAAAGTTCCTAATTCCTTATTAAAATCTTCATTTTACAATATATATTTACGTTTCATATTGCCTAATACTGATAAGTAAAGTAACTTCGATTTTTATACTGAGAGTCCCTTATAAATGTAAATTTATAACAATCTCAAGTCTCTGGAAAAAATGGATAACTGTTTTTACTAAAAATCTTAATAGTTTATTTGTACTTTTTCTTGGTAACCATCATTATATAGAGACCAATATAATATTATAAAGGCAGCTTTTTACTCAATAATAATGACGAAATGGAAAGGGAAAATTCTTGGCCAATGCACACATACAAATTTTAAGAGATAATAATTATTGTATTATCATTTATACATTAAATTTTGATATGAGGTAAAATTCAACAAATCCTCACAAAAGTATCGTGAAAATCAGTCCATGAAAATATTGTGCACTAAATTATAACTATTCATAGTAATTGTAAATAAATTCTAAGTCTCCATTTGGTACATATCTGTGATTAAAGTATATATTTACTAACAATGAGAGAAGTATTAACAAAAGTTCTAATGGATTATTTAATGTTGTTATTAATTTGTTCTATCGATATCGACTATTTATAACTATATTTAGAACCTTAAACACAAGTTTTGAATATATTTACATCTAAAATTAATTTTATTCTCTTATAGTCCGGGAGGTAGTGTCAAATTTTTACGGTGATTTTGGCATGGACTCTATGAACTTATTTTGATAGTAGTACTTGTATGAGAACTAAAATATATGTCAGCTGTCGCGACTCCGGGGCTTTTGGGCTAGAGAAAATGTTAACGTAGATGAAAAAAAATATTCTTGGACTATTTTGGCAATGATGAAAAAGTATATAATTTAGTTTATGAATTGTAGATCTTAAAAAAGAGTGTCAGCTGTATCATGTACGTGACAAAATATGTTAAGTCCGGGAGGTGGTGTCAAATTTGACACTTCCTCCCGGACTATTACTATAGACACGTTGTTATAATTTTAAATTTAGTTTGCAAAATTCAAACACTATTAATATTGAAAATAAAAACAATTAAATGTTTATTTTTAATTCATATAAAATATACTACAACACATAGTTAAGAAATAGTAATCTAACTGATGTGTCATATTTTCCTTCCTACTATGATATGATTGCGTGGAGATATCTTCGGATCAAAAACTGGATGAATCGCACAGGACACACCTAAAAAATACAATTATTAAAGTACACAAGTCACAACATTTTATTTCAAATAAAAAAAAAGAAAAGGCAAAGTTATAAAAAAATTGACTTAAGGCTAACGGACCAAATGGACAAGTATTATTTTAGTATTAATTATGTGCCAAATATAATTTCTATTCTAACATTCCTTTAAGCTTTCATTGTAGTGAGGTGCAATTTGTTGTACAGCTATGTATATATGTTGTGTAAATTGTGAATTATGTTTAAGTAAATGTATTGTATTTTTTCCTTCTAATAAATGTCTATATGAAATATGGTGTTTTAGTTTTACCACTGACAGAAAAATTAGTTCAAAAATTTGACAATAGTTAACAATATCTATTGTTGATCCAAAAAATTGATCTACTCATTGAATAGAAATATATGCTAAATTAAATATTTGAGTTATTTTACTGATTATTGAAATATCAGCAACTAGATGTTAAGTTTGTAGTGTATACTCATAAATGGAGCTTTTACATACATGGGTAGAGCTTTTTATATTAAGTATATAGTATAAACAACTATAAATGCTGTATAATTTATATAAATTGAATGAGGAGGAGAGAACTTGTACTATAATAATAAATTATTATGTGATCTGTGATTTTACTATAAAAACATTCATGTTTTCTAGTTCCATACCATAATCAACTAAGTAAGTATTACTTATAAGACCAACATACCATTTTCCAAGATATAAAGCATTCTATCCAGCAGTATGACTGTTTCCACAAGTGGCGCTAACATGAGGCGTAAAGTGTACAAAACAACCACTCGCTTCCATTGTTTTAAGTCTTCTTCAATATTTTCGTCATACAAAGTCTGGTATGATATTTTTTCAAGGGCTGCAGTACAGTAGCTGGAAATGAAATACAACCGAAACCATCATTTATTTATTTTTTAATATAAATATTTTTATTGATTTTCAATCAATGTCAATTGGAGACATTTTTATATACATATTTTTTAATTAAAAAAATACAATTAAAATTACAAACAAAAACCTATTTACAAACCTTTCAAAAGTCATATTTTGAGTATGTTTAACACTCCGGATAGGCATATGCTTTAATGTGGGGTCTGTTTGTACTAACAACTTTTCTAGTGCAGCCCTATATGCATGAACCTACAACATAAACTTTAGAATTTATATATAAAATATAAATATATATAAAATATAATATAATTCCATAGATATTATACCTTCAAGTCTTTATAGTCTCCTTTACATAGCTTATGTGTATAAGTTTCAATTGCATGACATGCTATTTCTCTACTGATATATGACAAGTGACTATCTCGGCTTTTTGTATATTTACTCAATGGATATCCAAAATTATTTGACAATTTCATGTAACAGCAGCCAACAACACATATAAACTTCACTTCTTCAGAACTAAGAAAATGCTTTATTAATAAAGGGCCTAAATCACCACAAGGATGCAAGCCTATTAATCCATAGCTGTGTAAATTTTTTGATACTGATAATTCATTTAATTGGTCCAATGAAGACAAAGTTATGTTACAGTGAATTGGTCTTAGCAGTTTAGACATAGACTCTTCAGAGATATGTTTTTTTGCTGTATATTCCAATTCTAGATCAAGTTTCCTGAAAATTCCAAGGTTCTATACAAATATTTAATAATCCATTAATACAAATACATTTATATTATTATTTTTTATATTTTAAAAGTAACAAAAAATATATTATATCCTATTATTATTATTATAAGTTCAAAATACTTATTCAACAAAGTAGTATACAATATACATACCAATAACATACCTAGATTCCTCTGATAATTTAGACTGCATTTCAATACCCACTGTTGATAGATTATATTTATAAGATAAAATCCTCACAAGATGACCTAAACCAGACCCAAAGTCTAAAACTCCATTACATTCACATTGCTTTGCAATGTAATAAACAAAATCAGACATCATGCTTATTTCATGTCGCTTTTTTAGCTTAACATGTTTTAAAAAGAGATTTTTCAGTTTAGGATGATTTCCACACACATGTTCAGTAGTAATGGGGGTTTTCTTATATTCGTAATTTCCTTGTCGTGGAATAGTCAGACTTGATATAGATTTTAACAAAGCTAAAAATGATAGAGGTAGAACATGTTTCGTCTCTTTACCAATAATGATATTACCGAGGTCTTGAGGATCCATTCTTGAGAAAGAGTCTCGCCATAGCTTTGGTAGCTTCATCCAGTGGTTGTCAACGAAAAAATCCTAAAAGAATCAAATTAATTATAATTAAATTATAATCAAAAATTTCCATAAGCATAGTGCTGTTGGATTAGTAAAAATATATACAAATTACAAACCAAAACATAGAGATCTAATAACCATTCATAAGACTTTACAACACTTAAACATAATTTAAGAGCTAGTTTCACAGTTTCTTCTTGAGTGCCTGACATTTTGTCAGCTAATTTAAAAACAAAATTGAAAAGGAACCACAACTTGATGTATAATCATATTTTTATTAATAATTGAATAATTTTGCAAAGTATTTCTGTAGCACTTTGAAGTTTGATCATTGATGAGCATAAGCAAAACATGCCAATGTCAAATATGAAATAAGTCAATAGTCAAATTGTCTATTGCTGTTTCGTTTAAAAACATCATGCACACAAGATTTCTGTGTACGAATAATATTTTTCGAAGCATCCCAAAAACAATAGAATTAGATTAAAATTACCATTAAATTGTATTGTAATTTAAATTAATACTTATTATTCTAAATAATTCCTGATGTGGTGTTGAAAAAATCAAAATATCAATATTCACCACTTTAAAATATTATATAGGTATCATTTAGAAAAAGACTAATCTTCAGAATCCATAATACCTAAGACTAGGAGGAATAGAAAAGCTTTTGGAATGGAAATAAATAATTTTTATTCAAGGTATTTCAGGTTTAAAATCAATACAAAAATAACGTTTTAAACTATGTTAAATTGCAATATTAACAATAAATAATAGTACACCAGTGCATTACTTATGGCCTTTGCTAAAGGTGAATATTGTACATTTTATAAAGTACTACTATACAACTAGAGTGAATTTTTTTTGATAATGCTGTAACGTATTTTTAAAAATACAACACTTTTTCTACCTTTCTTACATTAATTTCGCCGTTTTTTGTAACGAGGTATTACAGACTGTATATTCAGAGAGAAGAACCTATTAATAAAGTATCCCCGATCCCGTTTATAGAAGGATTTTAAATGCGATAAAAATGCGTAAAACTATACAAATATAAAACTAATTTTATATAATATAACAATACTAATCCTAAATATATAACGACTTCGATTATATCACTAATAAAAAGAGATTCAAGCCATCATCATCAAATAACAAAGAGAGAGCTAAGAACTTAACTGTAAAAATCGCGGGTTTGATGTTTACTAAAAACATCTGCTGTTAGAGACTGATATCCATTATCCAATGATTCAAAATACATATCGCAAATGTGCCATCATTGCACTATCCATAATAATATTATTTTTACTCTATCCATACAATAAGTCATTATAAATATAATCAATAATTTATAAAACCTTATCATTGCATATTATTATAGCAATATAAATGTGCGATTACTTACAATATTATAATATATATCATAAACCTATATATTTAATAATACCTATCTATGTTATTATTAGAAAGCTGAAGAGTTTGATTGAACGCCCTAATCTCAGGAACTATCTACTGGTTCGTATTGTAAAAAATTTTTTGGATAGCCTATTTATAGAGGAAGGCTTTAAGCTATATAACATCGCATGGTATAATAAAATGTAAAGTCTACGAATTTTGTTTCCGGTGTTTAGAACGCAGGCGCAGCAGCGGAAAATGCTTATCACTATAATTTTTATCACATTTTGTATTAAAATATAAAAACTAAAGGACGAATTTACAAACATAAGCTTTCATATTAAAAACATTATCAAGCATAAATAAATAGCTACAAAATAGAAAAACGTAAAGGCCGTATACTATTCATCCGTGTGTATTTTCGACGAAGGGCTCACCTTATACACTCTTAGACAGAACTTTTTTAAATAGCAAGAGATTCTTTGTAACATTGTCAGATCTACAGCAAGAGATTGATTTGACTTAATTAAGTTACTATCAGAACAGTATTGGTCGTACCTTCCCGGAAACTCGGGTAAAGCCTCAGAACAAAAATGAGGGTAGTATTTGAAATCTGTCACTAAATTAATATAATTATACTTGGCCGCTTCTTCTCTAATTTGACGTTCCAAAGAACAAGGCGATGCAATATAAAACTTATATTGCCTTTTGTTTTTGTGTAACAATCTTTCAGCATTTGTTAAAACATCATCTACTTTTACGAAAAGTTCTTTCATAGGCATCGAGCCGTATTTATGAAGAAATGTTGTTGGAGCTAGTCTGTAAGTGTGGCCACTTTTTTTGTCTTTGTAAATCTTTGTAGTGCTCTCCAGTTGGAGTAAGAATGTTGGTATACTATAGCTATGCGTTGTGATGACGTGTGTATGCACGCCATAATTATTTTTAATTTCCCGATGGAGATTGCTTGTAAAAGGGTAAATACCTCCTTGATGTATAAAACCAAAAAATATTGTCATAATAATATTAGATATGTACCAAAAGCAACGTAGGACCGTTTTCATACGTTTGAAACCTGGTGAATCACTTTCGTTAGCATATAAATGGTTTCCATACAAATATACTAGCGGTACTAGTATAGGTATAATAAAACGTGCCTCTTGGTGCGGAAATAAGGATAACACTGCAACAGGTGTAACCAATGAAAACAGCATGAGACCTGTGATGCTTTGGATCCTGGGTAACTTGTTGTATTGCCCACGGATGAATCTAAAATAAAATAATACAAGAATTGTTTATATTATTAACTTTAGATTACTTTTTAATAAATTTATTATACAACTGACACGGACATTGAACTTATGACACTGTTGATATATACACCAGATATAGTGATATATTGTGCGATAAACATAGCTCATATAATTTATACCTGTAGCATATATACCTAATTTTGAAAATAATTCAATAAGAAGTTATTTTTAAGTAACAAATAGCATAGTACACTAAAACAAACCTTGGAGTCAAATTCAGGTTTTTTTATTTACCGTAAAGAACTTTAAAAATAAATGACATTTAATTTATTTACCTGTAAGTTTGCACAATCAATATGCAGATGGCCATTATTCCCAACACACTAAACAGAAGTGGAACATTCACAGCAAGATGAAGCCAATGAGGATGTAGTCCATGTTCAGTGAGATTTCTTGTATTAGTATTATATCTAAGAAAATTTAAGGGTGTAACAACCCAATTGTCCCAGGAGATTTTTATTGATTCAATGTCAGCCATTGTTAAGTATCCATAGTATCCAGAATCTATTACAATAAGCAGTGTAGTAAAAGGTATTCCACATGCAATTAATGTGAAGATTCTGTAATGGAAATCTTTGAATCCAACAACTTTGGAGCCTAAGCCTCTATGCAGCCAGAAGAAAATTGGAGGAAAGGCAAAACCAATAAAAGTTGGACGGCTAAAAATGCCTATTACTACTACTGCCGCAATTATCACAACTCTATTCAATGAATGATCTGGCAAATGTGTTTGCAATTTAAATATCTTAACTTTTTCAACTGCATTTTTAGCTTGTTTATATTTTTCATTTAAAAATTCATTATGATATATTATCTTATCAGATTTAAACATACATTCAGCCACTAATAGAAGTAGAAGTGCAAAAAATGTCATTTCAAAAGCATTGGAAAAGCTTCTGCAACAATATACAAGTACTACATAAGAGCTTGCAAATATTTTAAGCCTGTTCTTAAAATTTTGTCCATACAATAGACATATTTTGTATAAACAGTAATCATTGATGAGTGAGAGGAAACAGATGAATAATCTTGGAATAACCAGCAAATAATAGGGTGTTTTAAGATCAATTTTAAGATATTCCTTGACATATGGGTTAAGCAAACGAATAAAATGAAGAGGTGGACCCAAAACCATTTTAGGTACAAAAATGTTTCTTATCGGAAACTTAGGATTAAATTCCCATGTCCTGGCTACATCAATCATGAAGATATCTCCTGAAAAATAAATATTAGATCTCAAGTAATTTATTGTAACAACTACATTTTTGTTAAAATAAAATAAATAAAAGTTTACACTCACCTGCTATTACTTCAACATTTTGAAAATATTCGTCTGGATGTATGTATCCTCTCTGTGGAAGTAATGTTAAAGCAAATCTTATACAAACCAATATCCAATAAGATAGAGGTAGTTTTACAGGATTTTTAAATGATATTGCTTTAAAAATTTCTTTTTTTAAAAACATGTTATCTTCGCGCCTCTGATAAGTTTAAATTTAAACAAATTTATTTGATAAGTTAGAGATAAGCAGCCTGTGATTACACCAATAGGATTCAATCTATTATTTGCATTTTGCTCAAAATTGAAATATTGACTTTGAAGTTTAACGTTAGTGCTGTGAAGCAAAGAATATACTGTGAAGTTTCGTTATATTTTTGCTACGTTCCACTAAGCGTTCACAACGATCACGCTCACGACCGTAGTTTTTCCCGTTCCACTTGCTTGTGAGCGTTACTGTCGTAAACTCAAGTGGAATGGATTATAGAGCGTTTTAAGCGTGGAGGTAAATAATACAAACGGCGAGTTAAAAAAAGAATGCTAAAGATTTAGAGGTTAGGTTATAATCTGCAAGCCTTGAAAATAAGCTTAATTAATTATTGTTTAAATCGATTTATATTGAAAAAAATTATAATTTAATTTTTTATATACAATATTAGTCGTGTATTTAGCATCCGCTGCAGAAACATTTACTTCTACTAAAATATTTCTTTCCGCATGAAATAACTTAAGCACGGTCGCCATTTTTGATATTTGTAAACGCCGCTAATTTTCTCAACCACAGAATAGCGATGAGTCAACTCGGTTTGCCAACCCGAGTCAACTCGAGTTAGCGTCGCGCCGAGTCAGCCCGAGTTCGACCGATCGTAACCCGGGTTGGACACCGCGCGATACCGAACCTCGTCTCGCTTGGAACTTAGTTTCATACTTCATAGTTCATACACGAAACGAAGTTTGCTTTCCGACGGAAGCCAACTCGGGTTGCTTACGAATCATTGCGCGCAATTAACGTCCATTAGAAATAGTAGCGAGTCTACAAAAAATTACTTTTACTATTGACTACTATAATAGACTACAATATACGTATATAATCAAATTCTAAAATACTGAATCTTTTTGAAGTGAAACTTCTTTAAAATCGATGTGATTTCAAACTCGATGAAACGAAAA
The DNA here is from genome assembly GCA_905231865.2 of Boloria selene. NCBI lineage: Eukaryota > Metazoa > Arthropoda > Insecta > Lepidoptera > Nymphalidae > Boloria > Boloria selene. The sequence continues at coordinate 2,614,158 of HG993132.1, forward strand.
AATAAGTCCATAGTACCAGGCGCTCAGAGACGGGGAAGAGTTAGCCTTAGCTTATTTTAAATTCAAGTTGTTTTTGTTTTTTAAATTTATCCCCAATAGGGAAAGGCAGAGGACTATAGTCCATACAGCCTAGTCTTAATTTTAAATTCAAGTTTTACTTCTGACATGTGTACTTTCTCTTTGCTTTGTACACACGCACTTTTTTTTTTAAATTATGTTTTGTATGTATTATTGAAATAGTTATTATTATTCATACAGAAGCCGAATTTATAAATTTCAGAATTACAAAGCAAAGTACTAGACTCGTTTTTGATTAATTAATTTTTCATGCAATAAAAACATTTAATAGATAGCAAATTTTTTATTCAATTGGTTACATTATTATTGAGGTTTGAAATATAGTTTAAGTTACTCATGGATAATGTAGCATTCGAATGGTAAAAAAAATTCTTAATCTGTCTAGTAGTTTTTGAATGCATATTTTTATTATTTGTTACAAACATTATATTATTGGTATATTAGCGTTGTAAAGTATAGATAAGTATAAAATATAGTATTGTAAATTGTGAAGACTTAATTGGTATTATATGTTATTTTTTTCTCGTTTTATATGTAACTAAATACTGTTTGTCTTCCGAATAATAAATTAATAAATAGTATAGAAGTAAAGATATGACCCGTTTCGATGTGCATAAGTTAAAATAAATTCAACGATTTTCATATTTTTTAGTAAAATAAAAGTAGCCTTAGTTACTCTTTATAACATTAGCTGTCTGCGAGTGAAAGGCCTATTAAAAACAGTTCAGCTATTTCAGAGATTAGCCGGAACAAACAGACAGTCAAAATTTTTAAAAGTTATTTTTTTGACGTACTAATTACTGTATAAATTTTCGTATGCATTTAGTGAAAAGTTTTTAATTTGAAATTAAAAACAGACACTTAAATTTTATTTATAAGTAGGTACTAATACTAAGGAATATTTAGACCTTATGTTCATTCGACAGTTCCAACCTATATTTTATTTAAGTACTGTTAGACACTTATTAATTTCTATTCTTATATTATCATCGATATTTGTTATTTTTTGACGTGTTTATAAAATCTACGTGATGCGGATACATGATTAAAAAATATTTAGAAATCTAAGAAGTTATGAATACCTAAGAATACTACAATCTGACATTGATTTTTAGGTTTTATGAATGATGTACCCTATCGAATAGAAATAGATATATTTACTAAATGGTATCGAATTATCTTAGAACTAGACTATAAGAAATAAATAAAGTTAGGGATCTTGATGTTTGCTATTATGGATTCTGAAACGAAAAAATGACATGTTAATTAATCTGTTTTGACTTGTTTTAAAATGCTCAATCTTATCTACGTTAATACGAGCGAATTTAAATCTGTATAGTATTTGCTTTAAGAACTCTGACAACTCCTTAGATCAAAGGACAACTCTTTGCGATATAGATTACGGTTGTTTCAAGTGCCAGAACCTCTTGGGTTAATATTTCTACACAACATTGAACTACAAAACATTGAAAAATGTGGTATAATCGCCTAACATACTATTTAAGATTGGATTACACTACAAATTGCGCGCTCTTTTAAGACAAATTAACAGCTTTGTACAGCTAAGCAGCTAAGTATGTATCAGATGTAAAATATAAAAAATTTAAAAATATACTTTATATATGTATTACTAATTATGCATTGTAGTGCATGCTTTTAATTTAGAATTATGTATACAAAAAGATATTGTTTAGTTTTAATAGTTAAGTGTGTGTTTGTATCTACTCTAGTTACTAAGTATCACTACATAGTATAAAACAAAGTGGCTTTCTCTGTCCCTATATCCCTATGTATGCTTAAATCTTTAAAACTACGCAACGGATTTTGATGCGGTTTTTTTAAATAGATAGAGTGATTCAAGAGGAAGGTTTATATGCATAACTAGCGAAACCCGCGGCTTTGCCTGTGCTAAATCTAGGGAAGAGTCCGAGTGAAGCGAGGGCGAGTCGCTAGTTATTTAATAAACAAATATTGTATGTAATCTAAAGTGATTTTACGGAAATAAGATATTTTGGTGCAGTAAAAGTAACTATTAAATATGTTGACCCGGATAACCAATTATCAGCATACTGGATTTTACCAAAATCTGTCCAGCAGTTTTCTCGTAATGCGGATACATACAGAAAAAAAGACAGACTGAAAGAAACGCAGACAAAAATTCGAAAAACCGTAGAATCGGCCTCAATATCGTTGATAATGACTATTATAATTTGTAATACATTTTCCAAAAAAAAAATCGTTAAATGGGGTAAACATACCGGTTATCGACCGTTTAAGCGGCTTGTTGACTTCGGAGTTGATTTTTATCATTATGTTGTACTCCAAGATTTTTCAAAAAAATATCATTTCATCCTACAATAGTCTAGTTTCATTAAACCTAGCGCCTATAAATGTATCAGTGATACATAATTTAATAAAAATATATATTCGTAAAAATAGCAAATATACCGGTTATCGGCCTTTTCACTCAGTTATCGTCCACTAGTGCACTGGTTATCGGCCACCTATTTTACGGTAGAAAAACGACTCTTGTGTAATAGCCTGTAAGGTTTATAATAGTATGATAATAATACAATTAATAAATTCACAAAAGCTGTATATTTTTACTCTCTTTTACGACTTAAAAATAAAATTAAGTAACGGTATTAAGGTCAAGATCACAAGAACCACATTTAACACGGGATTGAGTTTCTTCTACTTTTTTTTAATTCTCTTCTTTGATGGTTCTTTGGTGGTGAAATAGTTGTTCTTTTCTCTTTAGCTCTTTCGAGCTTTCTTTTCTTAATTTAGTTTTCTTTGTCCTCTTTCGCTATATCTCTTTTTTCATAGTATTGTTGCCAAGCTAAAGATTTGTGATAATTGAATGTCACTAAATGGTGATATTGAGACGTCAATAAGAGTTATTTAAGAAAAGCTCTGGAATCTTAATAGAGCTGTGCGAAATGTGAAATTTTCGCCCTAGCGTTTTCGTACGCTTGTTAGAAGGACTTTTAAATTCAAAGGAAAGTTTAGGGGTTGAAGCGGCACGGCTCTTAATTTTTTTTCCTTACTGATAGGTGCCATTTGATAAAAAAAACAAGCACAATTCAAACACCAAGCACAGCAACCAAAATGTATCCATTATCATTAAAACATATAAGCTTATTTATAAGCTTGAATAAGTTCGCCTTTACAAAATAAAAACAGATATATCCCAAGGGAACTATATATTTTTCCGGGATAAAAATTAGCATGTGCTATTCCAGAGTATACTCTATCTCTGTACCAAATTTTGTGCTTGAGTAACAAACATTCAAACATACATCTTAACTTTCACCTTTATAATAGCTATTAGTAAGATTATAAGGGAGTTTTCAAACGGTCGGGGACAGGTTTTGTTTTTACTGGTCATCGGCCGTTAAATATTCGCTATTTTGGAAAGCCATATCTTTGAAAATATAAGGTATACAGGCGGTCGTAATCTAGTTGTAAATTCACAAAACTCTAGCTGTTTACAAATATAGTGCAATGTATGTTGGTGAATTTAAGGTTTCCGCAATAAAGGCAAAGAAAAACGATGCGAATAAACCGGTTTTGCGACCATCCGGTCGGAAAGTAGATTTTGAAATTAATCGTTAACGTATTGTCCGACCACCAAAAATATCATAAATTATAAAAAGTTTGAGAGTTTAGGCACTTGAATATTGAAATTAAACATGCCTAATACACACAAACCAAATCAATGACCAATAAAGTAAGAGTAACACTTAAAAACTTACCTTTGAAAATTAATCCACCCACTATTTTTTTCGCTAAATTTTACACACGTTCATACACCAAATTTTGAAATAGCGACTGAGTGCTCAATTTGAAAACTTCGAGGTCATGCCGTTCAAATATAAACTGTGAAGTTTGCCCAGATCGAATGGCGCGAAATTAGAAAAGATCGGTCTATAACACTGTCTATTATTTAAAATAACATGCGAAGTGGTCGAAAAGGGGTAGTGGTCGGTAAACCGGTATGTTTACCCTGTTTGTTGATTTAACTTCGAATTTTATTGTATGAAAAGATAATAATATAACAAACGCCTCATTTGACTTCATTTTAATACTAATTATATATTTAAAAAGATTTTTTTAATTAATGTAATCAATTATCAATAGCCATACATATAAAGAAAGGAATAGATCTATTGAACTCGAAATAAAATGAAACAATGTAGGTATAAACTAAAATCATACCAGTTATCATGCTAACTCGAGTTAACTCGAGTTGACCCGGGTTACCATGATTCGAACTCGGGCTAACTCGAGTTAGCCAGATCCCGAGTTGGCCCATCTATACCACAGAACACTTATCTCAACGATCACGACGACCCACCTTTGTAGACGGGTCGTCGCGAGCTTCGCGTGAGCGTAAGTTATGACGTCATAAGTGACGTTTTCGCCGCGACCACAACGACCGCGGTCGTTATGTGGAACGACTAAAGGAGCAATGAGCATTTTGGTCGTTGTGGGCGCTTAGTGGAACGCAGCCTTTGTTATGATATGAGTGATATGCAGCGTTGCCAGAATGTTACTTTTGTAACATTTTACGTTACTTTTCACTACCTCATGTTACCTACATGTTACACGACTCAAAATGTTACTTTTACGTTACTTTAAGGAAGTAGCAAAAATATTTTTTTTCATCGACCAAAATTAGTCATGAAACGGAACGCATCTCGTTTCGGAACGGAATTTCGTTTGTTGTATTGGCGGACATGTCACGTAATGTCATAGTCAGTCTCAGTTCGTTTCATGGTTGCCATTTACACGGCAATTGCCGTGTTACACGGTATTTGGGGGCCATTACCAGAAAAACATGGTATACGGCAGAACAATCGTTGCCGTATTATATAGCAATATACTCTATGCCGTATCCTGAAACGCGGCAATCAGAGCACACGCACAACACACGCGCATTAAGCTGCGGATAACAGCTAGTCTATAACTAAATTTAATATAATTTATAGCACCGTTCAACTGATTAACTTTACTATTTATGTTTAATCGATAAATAATTTTATATAACTAGTATAGGAAGTCAAACTAATTTTAAATCAACCAAACAAATGTTAGATCAAAATACGATTTAAAGAAAGAAAAAGTAGAAGAAATAAGTATTAGTGGTATCAGACAGTTATATTACGGTTATAATTTTTACCAAAGTTGTTCAAATAAAATTTATTTATCTATAAATAAATTATCTAAGGAACCCTGGTTTTTCGCCACTAAAACTATAGGAACAATTTACAATTAGGTACAAAAGTCTACATTTTCGTTATATTTGTATGAGACACGGCAATTTTTTAACTTTTACCATAACACACGGAAATCTGACATCGGCAACACGGCAAAATAAAATAATGTTACTTTTTTTGTGAAAATGTTTCTTTTTGAGCTGTCTCGTGTTACTTTTTACTATCTGCCACTGGCAACACTGGTGATATGGTTACACAAAATATGTTAATTCAAAAACAACGTGTATGATTTTTATAATACATAAAAATATATTATATTATATATTTTATATCATTAATTAATATTTTAAAGTTTTAATTAGTTATAATCACATGGTAATTTGCTGAACAATATTTCTTCGTCAAATTCAACATGAAGTGAAGAAGAAGATTCTATTTCTATAAATGTCAATCTCGAATATTATGTCAAAATCAAATTAATTAGTGCAATAATCGCAAATTTGAAGTTTTCCGTTTTCGGAACGGTCTGTTACTGTTTTATTTATTCAACAATGACTGTGTAGTGTGTAGGTTAATGTTAAACATTATATGAGATCAAATCCTTGCGACAGTGACCTCGACTAGTCATCCTTTAACAGCAATGGTAAGTACTTTTTATTGAGTTAAATGTTTATTTACTATGTTCAGCCAAAGTTTGTTTATTTTTTATGTTTTGTTTAGTCTGATCCATCGCCGTCGGTACGCCGTTCTACCGGTGATGTTAAAAAGACTCCTCCATCATCTGTTGTTACTCGGAATGGAGCAAGAAAAGCAAAAATTCAAACACGTGCCATGTCTGCCGGCGCTAAAGTAAGAATTAATTATGTTATTTAACCTATTAACCCCTTTCTGTTATAAAAAAAATATATAATATTAGGTGCTTGATTCTCTTATTCAATAAGTATATGTTGTATTTTAAGATTAGTTAAGTTTCACTCTCTTTTGCTTTTCCTATTTTTTTAAAGTTTTTTTTACAAAAATGTACCAATGTTAACATTTGCCATTCATTAATAATATCTAATTTTGTAATAAATTTGAAAGAAAGAAGTAGTTAATCAATTGAATCAGTTATTTAAACATTGATAAATACTAAATGTTATTAATTAATACTAAATCTCTAATATCACCAACCTGACCATTCAAAATATAGTAGTTATAAAGTATTAAGTATATATTTTTCATTTTTTATTTATAATGGTAATAGAAAATAATTATAAATATGAAATTATTTTTAACATAAATAATCCTTATATTTTATCCGTAAAACTATATTGTGAACTATAATGTGATAAACATTGTTTACAAGATAAAAAGCTTTTACAGTAACTTTAACCTTATTACATTGCCAGTAGTAAATTTGTTTGTCTTTGTGTCTTTCTCTTATATATATATAATCTCCATATAACATATTATCTAGTAATGTAATATATAATAATGCATAATATAATGAATCCTCTGTTATATATGTACACAAAGTATTAAAGTGATTATAATATTTATCTCACTCTGATAAGGAGTCAAATGTACAGCAAATTGAACTAGTTTTATCATTTTGAAGCCATCAGCTTTGGTGCTAGCTGCTAAAAAGAAGGCTCAACAAAAGAGAAAGCAACCTGTTGAAACAATTTTGCGAGATCATTATCAGATTGTAAGTATTAAGGGTATTTTTATTGTCATTATATTTTATAACTAGAAGTCTTATATTATATAAGACCATTTGGGTAATTTACATTTAAATAAATAATATTTAAATATTATTATATTCATTATTATTATTTTTTGTTGATATTTTCTACTACAAAGTTTTATATGCAACATATATTATTATGGCACATAAATCAATGAAAAGAAAGTTTTAATTTGTTTTTTTTTTTGTTCAAGGCAATGGAATCAAAAGCAAAAGTAAGAGGTCCAACAGGTTTTGTAACAGAGCCTCGTATGGCAGAACACAAATGCCTGTGGGATGACAAGTATCCTGAATGTCCTGAGAGGCTAATTAGTGTCATAAATAGGTAATACAATAATAACTGTTACAAATAATTATTAATTTTAATTATTAAAAATATATAATATGTATAGCTAATATAATATGTATATAATATAATTCGTTGGCGTAGGTGGAGAACTAAATAACTCAAATTTTCTAGTTTAGAGAAAATCGCGATTTACTGATTCTTTTTCCAATTTTTTTTTTCCAAGATAAATTAAACAACTTATTTTATTTAAGTCATTAAACATTCCACTGATCATAAATCATAGTTATCAATTTATTTATTCAGTTGATTCTTTTTCCTTCTACTGTTTAGTGCTAGTTTCAGCATATTTACTTTAGCATTTGGAATACAAAAATGGCTATATTTCTGAAACGGGACAAGATATGAAAATGTTTGTTAGAGTAAAATATGCGGTATTTTTTGGGTGTTATGAAAATAATTAAATGTCAATTTGGCCAAATTCGCAGTTATTTAGTTTTCCACCTACGCCGACGAATTATGAATATTGTTATAACTATTCTCTTTTAAGATGTGAAGAATTAGGCTTGATAGACCAATGTGTAAAATTTGAACCAAGAGCCGCTACTTTAGAAGAACTACTCCCATTACACTCTAAGGAAGTGTATGACATGATGAAGACTACCCACCAGAATAATGATCTGGAGTACTTGGAGAAGCTGTCATCTAAATATGACGCAATCTATATTAGTCCGGTAAGCCTCTTTTGTCATATTTCCTTTGATGGTGTAGTGACTAGTACAGCGGTACAGCTGCACATCCAGAGATACTGTGATCTGCGCAGATAGATAGTTATAGTTTTAGCTAGGCTTATTGTTATCAAAAAATCTATTTTTTTTTATAAAAAATAGACAGTCTTTATGAAATAAGTTCATAAAAATGATTTAAACACATTAAAACACTTTTTAAAATTATTAATAACTATAGTTATCAGCAGTTGGCCAACATACTGGACTAAGACCAATCTCTTCCATATTAAACACACCATGGTTCAAAATAGTGGTAGTTTTAAATTGCACCGAATTATTATATATAATCCCATATGTTACAACTGTTTATTTATAATCTCACATGTTACAGGATTTTAATTATTAATTTATTTTTCAGAGCACTCACGAACTTGCATTAATCGCAGCCGGCTCAACAATAGATATGGTAGACAGGATAGTGTCCGGAGAGATTCAGAATGGGGTAGCGTTCGTAAGGCCGCCAGGACACCATGCGATGAGGGCGGAGCCCTGCGGCTACTGCTTCTATAACAATGTAGCGCTCGCTGCCAAACATGCCATTGACAAACGAGGATTGGAACGGTGAGGATATAACCTAATGATCAAATAGGAGACTTTATGCTTATTATTCACGTTTTTTTATATTTGTTGATTTGTGAATGTGTTATAAAAGTAAAATCTTAAGAAGAACCTATCTACAATTTACATGTAAGTGAGCTTATCTCGAAAAATTCTAAATAAAAGCGGTTTTTCCTACTATAAGTATTTAATAATGTTCTGTGAAGAGTGCTTATCGACGCGCGATGAACTAATCTATGCAGATAAATAAAATGAAGTCTGTTTGTGATGTCAAACTAATAACATTATTAACGCATGTGAAATTACGTAAAGTTTTTTTTTTTTTTGTCTATCTGTCTTCTTATTCCGTTTTGTCTCCGAAACTGCTGCACCGATTTTGACGGAACTTTAACTGGTAGATAACTGATGTTTAAAGGTTTCGAAGTCGAGCCTAGATACAAATTTAAAACAACAATGTAATATTATTTAATATCTCTAAACAAAAATAATTTTCTCTATAGAATACTGATCGTCGACTGGGACGTGCACCACGGGCAAGCGACTCAGCAGATGTTCTACGATGATCCCAGGTAAGTTTTAGTATACAGAAAAATTAAAATCTAAACATAGTCTAGTGCCATCTATGAAATCTATTTAGTAGTGTAGTAGTATATATTCACATTACCGAATGTTATTAGATTATTTAGTGTTTTGCGTAAATCTACAAAAGTATTATACCATACTAGCGTAGGTACATTTTAAAAGTAAGTATGCAACAGAATAGCGATATTCCCAATGATATATAAAACTATAGATACGTTGCCCGCGCTCTGTAGTGGCAACATGAATGCATGGCAATTGCCGGACTTTCATTTAGTCGCGTACCAATGTGAGGTTAAAATAACTTTTGTGTATAACTTCCTCAAACAACGAAAAAAATAATGCCGTCCTGTGTTTTTAGGACATGTAAAAACTATACTTTAACTGTGAAAGCTAGAAAAGTATCATTTCATGCGTAATTATCAAGAAAAATGTATTTTATTTTATTTTTTTCGATGCCTTCTAATGACAACGGAATTAAAGAAATATATTTATCTCTCTCTAACAACAAAAATTCCGTAGATGACGTTTAATTTTCTTTCCCATTCTTCGTGCGTCTAAGTAGCTATCTAGCTACCGACCGCGACAGTATTTACGCTGTTTTCGACAGCCGTGATGTTCATGCATGACGCGTCTATTTATAATACGTCATTGGATATTCCTATTAATATAAACATTATTAACGGGATTCTTATTTGAACATATACAGGGTGGTGTATTTCTCCATCCACCGGTACGAGCACGGCGCGTTCTGGCCGAACCTGCGGCAGGCGGAGTTCCACTACACGGGCGCCGGCCGCGGCCGCGGACACACCTTCAACGTGCCCCTCAACAAGACCGGCATGGCCGACGCAGACTACCTCGCCATATGGCACCAGCTGTTACTACCTATGGTGTTTGAGGTAGGCTACTTTTATTTTGATTGGGCACAGATTATTTTATAATTTATTTTAATTGGGTATAGATTATATAAAAATTATTTTTATTGGGCACAGATTATATAAAAATTTATATAAGTTAAAATATCAAATCAAATCAAAATATTTTATTCAGCATAAAAATTGTTACAATGTCTTACTGAACGTCATGAGTCTACCACCAATTCGGAAAGAAGAATATATATATATTAAAAAAGGTACTACGTCTGTTTGTTTGTTGCCTCTTATACCACTGAACTAATTTTGATAAGATTTGCCATTGACGTAGGTGACATTTTGTGCATTACGAATTACCAGACTAGTATCTTCGCCTTCGCTTACCACATGAAAAGAGTAGCTGGCATTGACAAGTCCCAATTAAAAAATATTAAATTTAAGAATTGATATTTCGCGCTTTATATTAAAGTGAATAAGAAGTAATTGTTAGAAAATGAAACAGAATGAAGAGTAAAATGGAAAGTTTTTTCTATAAAAATGGATATGGCATGATTTTTCTTTAATTATAAAATTTTAATGTCTAATCGTTCCCACTGTCCTGAACCGCAGTACCAACCGGAGCTGGTGCTGGTGTCGGCGGGCTTCGACGCGGCTCTCGGCTGTCCGGAGGTACTATTATTTCTCACTATTTATTCACATACTATATACGTGTATTGCAGTTCTCGCCGCAACTGGTTATTGTTTCCGCGGGGTTTGATTCAGCACTAGGTGACGAAAAAGTGAGTTTCAACTTACGTTACTCGCATTTCTTTGAATACATAATCTATGTTGTGTGTATATGTTATGATAGCAGTGTTATCTTCGTCCTGTCTTTTTTTTAAGTTACATTTGGGGTTTTTGCAATTGAGCTTTTATTTAGGTATATTTATTTAGTCATGACCAGTTAGATAATTTAAGTAAAGCATTCGAAACGTTTGTAATCAAAAATCTATATAAAATCGAAAATATAATTTCATTTAAAATTTCGTTAATTGTAAACCTAAGAAACTATTAAGAATCTATACATAATAGGTTGTGTAATATATTTAAAGAGAGCATAGATCAATTTATACACATTATGTTGTACTAGCGACTCGCCCTCGCTTCGCTCGGGCTCTTCCCTACGTTTAGCACAGGCAAAGCCGCGGGATCCGCTAGTTATGCATATAAACCTTCCTCTTGAATCACTCTATCTATTACAAAAAACCGCATCAAAATCCGTTGCGTAGTTTTAAAGATTTGAGTATACATAGGGATATAGGGACAGAGAAAGCGATTTTGTTTTATACTATGTAGTGATTACATGAGGCAGTGGTAGCCCAGCGGTAACGCGTCGCTCGGATAACCGAGGGATGCGGGTTCAAATCCGAGTTTCGCACCTCTGATATTTTCATGTGCGAATCATTTCTATCATGATTACCACTTGTCTTTACGAGGAAGGAAAACATCGTGAGGAAACCTGCATGTGTGAGAAAACCTAGCAAGTTTTCGCAAGACATGTGAAGTCCGCCAACTCGCACTAGGCCAGCGCGGTGGACTATGGCCTGATCCCAATCGCACTGAGGGAGGCCCGTGCCCAGCAGTGGGACGTTAAAAAGGGCTGATGATGATGAGTGATAACATATGTAGGGTGAGATGCAAGTGTCGCCGGCGTGCTACGCGACGCTGACGCACCTTCTAGCGGCGTGCGCGAGCGTGTGCGTAGTACTGGAGGGCGGCTACTGCGTGCCGGCGCTACGCGAGGCCGCCGCGCACACGCTACGTGCGCTACACAGCCCGCCGCCGAGACTTCCCCTCACCGAGCCTAGTGACGAGTGAGTTGCCTTATAGACATACTGACTGACTGACTGACTCTTATAGTATCGTAAGGAGCCATTCATTTATTACGTAAGACTGTTTTCACTAGTTTTTAACCCCCTACTTGATTATAAGACAAATAAGAATAGGCCGACCCCCTCCCCCCCTGTTTAATATTTATTACGTAGGTCTAAAAAAAATGAATACATTTTGGTTTATTTTATTGTTTATTTTTCAAAGTAACAATTTTTTGATATGTTTATTTGTAATTTTAAAGGTACAGTACCTTTCGCTCGGTTGCCCGCGCTTTATAATTTTAACTTTGCGCATTTTTTTGATTTTACGTAAGAACTATCAAGATTCCCTCCCATTTTCTTGTAAGAAAACATAAGTTTTCCCTTGTAAACATGGTCGACCCCCCCTCCCCCCTAAATTGTCTTACGTAATAAATGAATGGCCCCTAAGCCGTGGCCCGAACCTCGCAGGAGGTGCCTTTACGAAACTACACCCCTTGAGCTTCGTGCTCCACTTTTAGGCAGAACCTTCTGTCCGCCTCCCCGCCCGGTGACGCTGTCAAGGCCAGTGCCAGGGCCAACAACTCTCGACATTCAGAAAAAAAATTCTTATCAGTCATAGTTCAGGGGATGACTGACTTATTGATTGATTCTTGTCAGGTTTAGTTATGGGGATATGAGTGCTTAGTTTTAGCGACTCGTTCGATTTGAGATACAGTATTATAGTAACCATAACTTATAAAATTTTAGATTTTTTAACGGTTCTGTTAAAATAAAAATATTTTATGTATGTAAAATCAGACATTTTATTTGACAGGCGAAAATTAATAAACCTCTTAATTTCAACAAATGCTTTTTCTAAGCTTTATACATACTTCCATCCTTATCAATTTATCAATGGTAACTATTTGCTGTTTAGTAAATAAAGTAAATGTTTGAAATATTTAATAAATCAATTGATCGTCCCATCACAATAGCTAGTCTCAATTAGGTTATAATTATATTTCACTAATCAATTGTATATCTATCTTATCATTATCAGGATACGCGAGACCATTCTCAACTGTATCTACGCGCACAGAAACGACTGGCATTGCTACAACTTCCAGCCCACCTACAGTATTCACTCCCCGAAGACGGACCATGAAGACAGGCACGAGGTGACCGTTCGCTGGGTGGGCGATGAGACCAGGGTTGACACTTTTCCCACTAGAGACTGCTATCCTGTTCAGGATGATGAAACGAAACGGAAAATTTTAGAAAAATTGGACTATTTGAAATCAGGTAACGATAGTCCATAGCGTTTGTTAATAATGTACAAGCCTTGAAGTAGAATTATTTGATGTTTTTATTATTATTATTTTCACAGTAACGGATCTGTCGGTAGCGAAACATCCTGTATGTTTTATTTACGATCTCGCCATGTTGAAACACAAAAATATATGCGAACCGTGAGTACCTTAATTAATTTTAAAAAAATTGCTAAAAATTAGAATGACCTTTAACAGTATAAAAAAATTGAATATAATATTCGATAATGTACATTTATCAATAATAATGGCTATTTCAATATGATTTTACGAATTTTATGTACAGATTTGACTTAGATATAATTTATGTATAGATAATAAATAATAATTAATTTTAAAATTATTTGAAATCCCAGAGGTCATCCAGAGTGTCCGGAACGCATAATGCGTATCTATGAAATGTTCCGTGAGTTTGGCCTCTTAGAAAGACTGCACCAGATAGATGCGAGACCGGCATCGGACAAGGACATATTGGCGGTACATACACAAAAGCATTTGGACAGGTATTCAATGTAGTTTCTAGTTTGAAATATCGTCGCTGTAGAATGAATACCTCGTATGTCAAAAATGCAAAATTTTTTTTTTGTAAAAATCAAATGAAAACCACGTATTTTATAGTAAGACAAAACTGTAAAGCCAATACATGACTACTAGTGCCATATTTGAAGTAAAACGAAAACCCCTCTTGATTAAAAAACATTGACAAAATGAATCATTTTTTTCGTTTCCTGTAAAGTTTGGATCTCTGGACCTACGAGGTTACTATTCTACAGCGACGATATGTATGTATGTATACAGCCCTTCCCTTGAATATCAGGCTATATCCACCACGCTGGCTAAATGTGGGTTGGCGGACATCTCATGTCTTTCGAGATATTGGTAGGTTCTCTCAGACATGCAGGTTTCCCCACGATGTTTTCCTTCACCGTCGGACAATAAAAATCATGCTAGAAGTGATTCGCACATTAAAATATAACAGGTGCATGTCCGTGATTTGAACCCTTTTACTCAGTTTCGCACTCGTTATCACTAAGCTACTACTGTCTATTTTAAAATTAATTAATTCGATATATTGGAGTATTTTATTTCATTCATTTTTTATATATTTTTTAATCATGAGTGTTTTACAGGCTAAAGGAGCTATCAAGCACAAAGTTAAGGGATTTAAATACGCAAAGGAAAGCATATGATTCAGTATATCTCCATCCGGACTCGCTAGAAAGCGCCTCAGTAGCAGCAGGTTGTGTTCTACAGGTAATAATAATTTTTAGGAATATGATATTAGATAAATTAAGTAATAAACTGAAGATACAGCCTGCAAATATTATAAATTCGAGTCTGAAGATTGCAAGGATAGATGAATAACTCAGTGCTCTTTGATGCAAAAACTATTGAATGCATTTTGATGACTTTACAGTACCTGCTGTAGAACAATGTCTTAATCAAAAATAAATTATTTGATAATGATCTTAATAGCGTATAAGGATAATAAAGTGTAGTGTATCAACTACCAGGTATCCATAACAAAAGCCATGTAGCTTACATGGAACATGATTGTGCTGTGTTAATATTCAAAAAAAAAAAAAATTAAATGTTGATTGTTTTTAATCTTATTATCTTCTTAATCTATACTAATATTATAAAGCTGAAGAGTGTGTTTGTTTATTTGGTTGAACGCGCTAATCTCAGGAACTACTGGTTCGAATTGAAAAATTCTTTGTGTGTTGGATAGTTCTTTTATCGAGGAAGGTATAGGCTATTACATCACGCTACGACCAATTTGGTTCCCGGTCCTTAGAAATGTTAGTTACTTATAAATGAAATTCAAAAGTCTTCTTAAGTTTCTGGAGGAGCTTGGGTGGCAAGAGTGAATTTTGAACAAAATTCCCATACATGCAAAATAGGCGCTTAGACGTCGAGTTGCGGAAATAAAGCCCTTCAATACCATACCATACCATATAAATTAAATTTTCGGATTTTGTCGCGGATTTATTACGATTTTTGGTTCCCGACGTTTCGAATGCTTTACAGCAAGCATAGGTTACGGGAGAGACTCTTCCGAAAAGATTCATTCATTCATTTATAAAGTCAAATATTCGAGTAAACCTAAGAAAGTATTATTTCTTAACTACTATTAGATGATAGACGCGGTGATATCCAAAACCGCGGGGTCGGGGGTGTGCGTGATCCGCCCGCCCGGACACCACGCGGACGAGGACACCCCCAGCGGGTTCTGCCTGATCAACAACGTGGCGGTAGCGGCCAAGTATGCCGTCAATAACCTTGGCCTCAAGCGCGTGCTGATCCTGGACTGGGACGTGCACCATGGGAACGGAACGCAGAGGATAACTTACGAGGATGATCAGGTCGGTGGTGCTGTTGATTGTACCAGGGTGGCATGGTATGGAAGGAGGTATGTAAATCTGGTGGTATGAACGTGGTGGTCGCGGCCAAGTATGCCGTCAACGACCTTGGTTTTAAGCGCGTGCTGATACTGGACTGGGACGTGCACCATGGGAACGGGACGCAGAGGATCACATAGGAGGATGATCAGGTCGGTGGTGCTGTTGATTGTACCAGGGCGGCATGGTATAAAAGGAGGTATGTAAAACTGGTGGTACGATATGAAAGGAGGTATGCACTGGTTGCCTGTTAGCTGTATAAGATTGTTTAAGTTTTTTCGTTTAACTTATACTAGGGTAGCATGACTGCAAAGGAGATTTGTACAACTAACGGACTGTTACAGTTTCACCAATCTGTCAGACAAATATTGCAATCCTCTTCATATATTAAAGAGTGCATGTTTAAGATGTATGCATGTTTCTTTCTAAGTGGATATGTGATATAAAATGGAATAGGTTTAGTACAATCAAATAGAATTTGGGATTAACAAAATGTTAAAAAAATATTTCATTAATAGTGATTTATTTAAATATGTACCAAGAAATTAAATTAAAATTGTTTTCAGATCTTATACATATCGATTCACCGGTATGACCACGGCAAATTCTTCCCCAGTTCAAAAGACGCGGACTACACTGCAGTAGGGAAGGGCCGTGGCGAAGGGTTCAACGTTAATGTGCCTTGGAATGAGGTACATATTAAAATCACATAAATATTAAATACTAAAACTTACAGCTACGGTTTAATAGATATATTTATAAGAAAAAATTGTGTTTGTACTTATGTACACGCGTTAGAAGTTATACTTCTTTGGAATCATTAATTATTATTATACATACATACTCATTTTCACAATAGCACCCCGAGAAACCTCGAAAATGGCACCCATGTAATTGTTTAAAAAAAACCGGATGTCCGCCATCTTGGATTTGAAAATGGACCTCATTTTCGTAATCAGAACCCCGAGAAACCTCGAAAATGACACCCATGTCATTGTTGAAAAAAACCGGATGTCCGCCATCTTGGATTTGAAAATGGACCTCATTTTCGCAATTAGCACCCCGAGAAACCTCGAAAATGACACCCATGTCATTTTTGAAAATAAATATCGTGAATATAGTTGCAAGTCCTCTAAACTGTTGACTGTTAGCTAACTTCTCCCGTGAGAATTTTGTGTCTCGCTGTGCGCGCGCATCGTAAAATGTCACACTCATCAATTTTTCATAACGCGCCTAAAGAAGTATAACTTCAAATAAACTCTTAATACATTGTTTTCTCATTACTCTATTAGTTGCGCAACCGAGTACAGCTCCCAAGCGGCATGCAATAAGTTTACTTTACTATATAATAAGTTTAAAATATCGGAAAAACTTTTCATGTCATATTACAGAAAACCTTAACAAATTATACACCTACTTTCTTTATGAATCACTCTATCGTTTAATGAAAACCGCATGAAAATCCGTTCATCAGTTTTTTAGTTTTGTGTGGGCATCATTTTCAGAAAGGTATGGGAGACACGGAGTACTTGACGGCGTTCTCACAAGTCGTGCTGCCCATAGCGTATGAGTTCAATCCGGAACTGGTGCTCGTTTCCGCTGGCTTCGACGCTTGTGTTGGGGACCCTCTTGGACGTATGTTATTTGTTATTATTATTTCTAATATGGCAAAATGATTTCGGAGACATATCAAGTCTAGGCTATTTTTAAAGAAATATATATTTTAAAGGACAAGATTTTTTTTTAAATAAAGAAAGAGTGAGGGCTCTGCCACGTAGAACTAGATCTTATACTATAAAGTATTTATATATTATTATTATTAAAAGATAATTATTGTAGATTATAATATGTAACAGTATTTTTTTTAGTTATTGCGTTGACATAATTTATGTATATTAAAAATATCGTCTTCACTAAAATACTTATTTACAGAATGCAAAGTAACACCGGAATGCTATGGGATCATGACCAACTTGCTTAAAGGATTAGCCGCGGGACGAATAATCTTATGTCTGGAAGGAGGCTATAACATTAGAAGCATTTCATACGCAATGACAATGTGCACTAAAGCTTTACTAGGGGATCCAATGCATCGCCACTACGATCCAAAACCCACTTGCCGACCCTCTGCCATAGAATCAATAAATAACGTTATCAAAACACATAAAAAATACTGGAAAAGTCTTAAATTCCAAGTGGCACTGCCGTTAGAGAATGTTCTAGAAGAACCAGCGCCATCTAGGGGGTTAAATATATCGAATGACGAATCAATAGAAGCAATAATGGCATCCTTAAAACTTAGTTCGGAAAAGTGCTCTGATGGGGTGCACTGTGGCACAGACGATGAAGATGACAGTCCCAGTTCGTCGAATGTTAATGGGAAAAATGTTGCGTGTGGACAAAATGAAAGTGCCGGAAGTAGTAGCGGGAACAAGGAAGAAAAATGTAGCGATGATAAAAAAGAACCAACGACATTAGTTGATTTTTTGTCAGAAAATATGCAAGCGATAGTTGATGGCGAGATGTTTGCGGTGGTTCCATTGCAATGGTGTCCACATTTGGACTCATTGTATGCACTTCCGGGGGATGTAAAATTTGAGCAAGGGGTGAAGTGCATTAATTGTGACCACTGCGAAGAGAACTGGGTGTGTCTTCATTGTTATGTTGTAAGTATTTTGTTAGTCTATCATAATATCATAATGATTAATGAAATTGTTAACACCATTTCTAATTTCAAAATATTTTGACAATTTTCTTTATAAAAAATATGCCAGTTTTGGATTAACAATATTAATTGTGTTATGTAAAACTAGCTTTTCCCGCGGCTTCGCATGCATTCTAAATGTCGGAAACCAAATTCTGTCTGAGTCGTGCAGTATATATACCTCGCAGAACTAATGCCAGCCCTTCCCGTTTTTGCAAAAATTTTCATTGAAGCTCCGCTTCTATTGTTCGTAGCATGATAATATAGCCTATAGCGTTCCTCGATAAACGGAGTATCCAATACAAAACGAATTTGTCAAATCGAACCAGTAGTCACTGAGATTATCGCGTTCCACCATAATATTAGTAGAGATAGTTTGTATACAGTAGGCTTTGATATAAATCTGTCAAGTGTAAGGATTGACAAAAATATCTACTAATTTTCAAATGCCCGTAATCATAATGAGTTGTTTTTTATGTTAAAGCTCTAGTATCACTTTGTGATGAGTTACACTTAAATAGCAACACCAAGGCCGCTTCCCGATTTTATATAAGAAAAAGCCTTGGCTAGAATTAAAAAACCTTCCTTAGATATAAATTATGATTATTTTACGACGAGTGACGACACAACATTCTTGCGCCGGCGGTCGCGGGTTCGAGTCCCGCTGGGGACAATCTGTAATAATGTCCCAACATATTAAAAAAAATACACCCCCAATAAAAATACTCTATAAATATATGACTTAATACCAACCTTCAGACGGCATGCGGCCGCCATGTGCAAGGCCACATGCAGCAGCACTACCGCGACACGCAGCACGCCCTCGCCCTCTCCCTCCTCGACCTCTCCGCGTGGTGTAGCGCCTGCGACGCGTACGTCGACAACCCTCTGCTCTACGAAGCAAAGAACAACGCACACAGAAACAAGTTCGGGGAAGACATGCCCTGGTGCTACAATGACACTGTACATATGCAATAATATTGTTGAATTTTTTTTCTTAGTTATGTTTACAACAGACAATAAAGAGCAAAGAGTAGAATTTTATATATAACCAAGCAAAGTATTAGACAGTTACTAATTATGTATGTATATGTTACTGTAAAAGCCCGAATATTGGTAAAACTTAGGTTCTACCAGTAAATCTTAAGGTTTACCAACACGAGTCGGTAAATGTAAGAATATGTAAAAAAGAAACGATTTGATCGGACTTTTACCATTATAATTTAGTACATGCTAGGTTTTACCAGTAACGGTTGGTAAATGTTGGTTTTGGAAATAAAACAATGCATACTTCTTAATTCTTTGCCACGATTTCGTCCATTAATTCATAAAATCTATGGTTTACACTCATTTTCATTAAAAATTACTTCCAGACACTAAAAACGCAAACATAAAACAATTCAAACTCGCTTTTTGTTTATAAATTACTTTTAGACTTAGAAAACACAAACAGGAATTGAATTAAAGTTTTAACGTGTCAAACGATTGACTAAGGCGAGCGTAGACGGTAGAGGGAGATGGAACGAGTAGCGAAGGACTGCAGAATGTCACGAGTACAAGGCCATACGCCGAACACGTATTGTTTATCTCAACATTTACCGTGTCTTTGAGGTAAATCTTAAGATTTACTATGTGAATAGTGGTAAAAGTCCGAAATAAACGTTGATCATAGAACGGTTCGGACTTTTACCATTAAGGGGTGGTACATCTTAGGATTTACTTGAAAATCTTAGGATTTACCGTCGTTCGGGCTTTTACAGTAACATATATACTAAATTATATATGTTTTTTATTGTTAATATTTTTTTATTATATAATATGGATAATATAAATTATAAGTTCATTTGCTTTTATTTATTTTAAATTATTATGTACAAAATAATTTTCCAATCGATATATTATGACTACTTTTAAGATTATAATTGTTGTTATTCAATTGCCATGTTTTTTTCTATTGTAATAGTGTAGCCTGAACAAGATCTTATTTTATCAAGTATCAAACTCTGTGGTAATATGGGAATCACTTATATGCATTAATTAAAATAATTAAATTAAAAATATGTGCATATCTATAAGCATTGTATTTCAATATATTACTTTTCTAAATATGTAAAAAATTGTACATATATAAATTATATACAAAAAAGTCAAAAACATTTAATGTGTTTCAGGCATTTGTAGTGTTAACATTTTGATACTATACAATTGTATGTTTTATTCTTTTAAATATTACATATAATAATAAATAAAAGTCTATATAAAATGCTAATATGAAAATATGCTAACAAAGATTACTAAAATCTGACTTAGTTTACTTTACATTCTTTTATGTTAAATCTTTGCAAAATTACAATGATTGAAGGCACTTCTATTTATATACTCTTTGTTAGCAATGTAACATAGAAACAGTTGTTTTTTTTATATTTAGCATTTTATATAAATTATCAGTCATATTACTGATTCGTTATTTTGGTGTATTATTGAAATTGCAAAAAAAAATTAAATGTTTTTGAACACTAACCTAGATACCAGTGTAAAATATTACATGGCAAACTTGTGCCAAAAAAAATTTGCTCATTAGTTGCAAAAAATAAAATCATATCAGGTTTATTAACGATGCAGTGTTTTATTTTAATTTTTATGTACCATCAAAGACAAATAAATATTAACCATAAGTACAAATGCTCAAAAGAGCTCCCTTTGGAAATCGAGTGAAGCGGGTTCAAATCCCAGGTTTCCATCTGCAAATGATATTTGATATTTCCATGTGCAAATCATTTCTAACATGCTTACCATAGAGAAAAGTAATATTATACTTTTAAATGCTTACCAATTGTCTGACGGTGAAGTAATATCTATTTTTCGTAAATATACAAGATAACAAAACCTTAGTTAATCTGAAAATTAATAAATCTAAATATATTTTAAAAATTGATTTTCAGTTTTTAAAATGTACTTCGAATTCGATTTTCTTTTGTTCACTACTATATCCTGCTCATTCAGCTGAAAAGATTTTGAATTGCTTATAAAATTAAACTAAGAGCAATTTAGTTAAAATTAAAATGAATGCTTGCCCCAACCCTTCTAAAGAATATTTCTAAACGAAATACCGGCTGTCATTACTCATTGTCAAAGTGACGTATATGAGGTATGAAAAAGTGCTATTTCCGTGTTGCATTACATATTCTTTTGATTTCATCAAGAAATTATATATAATCGAATATTTTTTAAATATTTAAGTATTTTTAAATAAATTTTATAACCTATAAGTCATCAAGGTCAGTATAATAATCTAATAATAATTACTATGTAGGTAAACAACTTTGCAAGCTTTACACGAAAACAAATTTACGACTTAAATTTTAAATAGACACACTTTTTAAAGGATTTCTACCTGTTTTAATGAATAAAAAGAAAAGACTTTATTTTATGATTATAATAAAAGTTTATGTCGTAACTTAAAATTTAATGAAATTTATAAAAATATATTTCTTTCAGCAGAGAATATATTTTGTATATTTTGTAAAATGAAGCTACTAAAACCATTATGGTTGACTGGAAGAAGAAATGTAAGCACTTGGTCACCACTTGCTACAGCTTTCAATACTAGACCTACATCCAGACCAATTTTTGATTCTCTTCGAGAAAGAACAGTAAGTATTAGAAAATGACATTATAAATTATTTCCTAAAAAAATTATATATTTCGTTTAGAATTGTATTATTGTAGATGAAAATCATACATAGTATTAAAAGTTGTAATATTTTTAATTATGATATAATTAAAAAGTTGGCATTTTATGGTAGTATGTAGCACTTACATATAAAACACTTATTATTAGTAGTAGTTTTCGATGCCATTCTATCTTTAGCTAGAGCCTTGACATAGTTCCATTCCATGTGATTCCTACCCTTCTAAGGCTGCTTCAATAGACCTCCTCTAGGTGTCAGTTAGTCAACCAGGTCTTCTTCGACTGGCAGGCTGAGATTGGAATGCTACTTGTGCAGTATATTATAGTATTAATAGAAGAAAATTTATATAACTATTTAAAAAGCATGTTGACTCTTGTTTTCAGGGACTCTTTCAGAAACCAGAGCTCACAAGCTTTGAAGGTTTTTATACACTTAAAGATCAAGCCATTGCAGCAACAGATAGATTGGTAGAAGAAGCAACATCAAACCCAACAAGGCCTATGGTGGATATTTTCGATGAACTATCAGATACATTATGTCAAGTGGCAGATTTGGCAGAATTCGTTCGTATTGCTCATCCACAGCCACACTTTGCAAGTGCTGCAGAGGAAGCTTGTATTAGTATTAGTGGAGTAGTGGAGAAGTAAGTGCACCAGTGTAAATGTTAATATTATTAATGTTCTTGATATTTTAGATAGATTTTTTAGTTTTAAAATGGCCTATTTAGCAAATTATATGAATATTTAAAATAAACATTTTTGTTAAAAACATATGACACAATCACAAACAAACTGTGTGATTGAGTTGAAAACATATTATTGTTTACAAAGTTTAATGTATCAGCTTAAAATAAATTATGCCTATTTTAGATCTACTTTGCAATTGTACTTTCCAACAAGTTAATAATCCACCTGTATTATTTAAAAAAATATAACTAACAAGTGACTCTTCCTTGCACTGCTTGGGTTCATCCCTAATACATACATTAGTATACTACTGTTAGTATGTATTTCTCAGTAATGAGATTTTTTTTTGCAGTATAAGGTATCCTATATGTTGAGCTATCATCATACTAAATTTCAATAAAATTTGTCCCGTGATTTTCTGATGATGCGGTCATAGACAAACTGACGAAAATTCTAAAAATTATAGCTTCTTCTGTATTATTAATAATAACTATTACAATTATATTTTCCAAAAAATATTCATTGTACAAATTCGACTAATTTGGAATTTTATTATATTATTATGTGTAGATTTAAAAAACAAATGAAAAAAAAAATGGTCCCGCTGAGTTTCTTTCGCCAGTTCTTCTCAGATTAGAGGTTTCTTCTTTCCGAACTGATGGTAGACTCATGACGTTCAGTAAGAAATTGTAGCAATTTTTATGCTGAATAATATATTTTGATTTGATTTGATTTAATTTATTTTCATTTTCCAGATTGAACACTCACAAAGGTCTATATAACGCGTTACGCGACTCCGTCGAGCGAGGTACGTGTGGGGACCAGCACTTAGCCGAGCTGTTCCTGTTCGACTTCGAGCAGAGCGGCATCCACCTACCAGATGGTCCGCGTCAGCAGGTGGTGGCTCTCAACGACCTCATCCTGCAGACCGGCCAACAGTTCATGGCGGGCGCGGCCAAGCCTAGGAGAGTCCCCCGGTCTGCGGTACCACAGAATGTAAGGCAATTGTAAGTTAAATAAAAAGTTTTTATCATTTAAAGTTAGGATGTTTCAGTTTTTGCGTTTTAAAAATGGTTGTTTTTTATTCATGTAGATGGATACTTAATCATTGAAGTCGATTTGCACTTGCTGAAGGCTCATTTAAATATTTTGACAATTAATTTAATATTTGAAAACAAAATTGTATTAGGTTAAGTAAAATTATAAAAAATAATACTTAAAAGTAATAGTTAATATAAATTAGTCATGAAAACTCATATTCATCACTTTTGATATTGACCTATATTGACCTTTGATCCCATATTTGTAAATAAAAATGAATTTCACATACATATTACATATGCTTCATTTGTTTACTTTATTTTGCACAATATATTCTTAGTAAAAATACAATTCAAATATGATATGATTAAAAATAGGTAAATTGAAATATTACAACAACAACAACAGTAACAAAGGTTAGATTATTATTAAACGAAAATAAACGAAAAGTAATAAAAATGTGTAATTTAATTTATAAATAAATAAGACAGTGATAAAGAAATGCTAGCTACTACTAGCTTGGAAAACTGTCAAAAAATATGAGAATTTTTAGATCACTCGAAAATTATTTACAATATGACTATCAGACTAACATTAAATAAACATAGAGAGGACACCTGTACATCATGGGTACCCCTCGCAATATCAAAGATATGAAGTATGTACATGCAGCAAGGGGATGTTGAGAGATTAGCTTAATTTTTTGCTTATTTTAAGTATATCCTACTTCTATCAAGCACATAGAGATGCAAGATGTTCTTCAGTAAGTAATAAGACAGACAGCGCTATTAATACTATATGATGTCAGAGGCGGATTTACATACAGGCTTTATGGGCTGCAGGCCAAGTCCCCTATTGAAAAAAAAACATGAAATCCTGAATTTAAAAAAAATAAGCTAATAATAACAATCAAGAATTAAACAATACATCTATCATACTTTTGTCTAACACTATTTTATCATAAGACATTTTATGAAAACATAAAGATAACTAGTTGAACCCGTGGCAAATTCTTCGAATGGGGCCCTCTGCGTCCCAGAAAAAAAAAATTTTTAAGTACTTCGGTTATTTCTGAGCTCGTGGCTTCTTGGGTCGGGGCCCCATTGGATCGGGGGCCCGTGGCATTTTGCCACCCTATAGTTACGCCACTGTAGTTGAGGCCCCCAGAAAGTGTTGGCTCAGGGCCCCTTTAACCCACGGTCCGCCCATGTACGTTGTGTGCAGCTTCAGCAGCGAGGGGGACAGCGTGGTAGTGAGCGGCGTGTACGCGGAGTGCGGCGAGGCGGGCGCGCGCGAGGCCGCCTACCGCCTGTACCTGGCGCCCGACCCCGCGCAGGAGGCGCTGCTGGCCACGGCGCTGCGAGCGCGCCGCCGCCTCGCGCAGCTCTGCGGGTTCGACTGCTACGCGGATAGGTACTGTGTTTTGACTTTTGATGAGGCTAACTTCAGACTGGTCAACTTATATTATTAGTGTGGACTGTGGAGGCCGTTACTACGTTTTGACGAGGCTAACTTCAGACTGGTCAACTTATATAGTCAGTGTGGTGGCTGTAATATTGGAAAGATACAAAATGTATTAAAATGCCTATTCATAATGTATCTATACTAATATTATAAATCTGAAGAGTTTTTTTTTGTTTGGTTGAAAGCGCTAATCTCAGAAACTACTGGTCCAAATTGAAAAATTCTTTTTGTGTTAGATAGTCCGTTCGAGGAAGGCTATAGGCTATATTACATCACGCTACGACGAATAGGTGCGGAGCATCAATGAAAATGTTACAAAAACGGGAAGGGCGGGTGTTAGTTCTGCGAGGCACCATATCGCGCGACTCAGAAATAATTTGGTTTCCGGTCCTTAGAACGCGTGCAAAGCCGCTGGAAATGCTAGTTTCATTATAAATCAATGTTATTAAAAATAGTTATACTCTCTCTCGATCGATGATGTTGTTCTTCCACTGATTCTGAGATTCTGAGTGATATAATTATAAAGCTGCGTTTTGCATTGAATTGATTTGTCTCACTATGATACTAATATGATGTGTAATATGGATTATCATCCAAAATCCAACAATCTACCCGTAATTGGAGCACAAACATTTAATATAAAAGACTAGCGACTCGCTCTCGCTTCGCTTGAGCTTTTTCCTAGATTTAGCACAGGCAAAGCCGCGGGATCCGCTAGTTATGCATATAAACCTTCCTCTTGAATCACTCTATCTATTAAAAAAACCGCATCAAAATCCGTTGCGTAGTTTTAAAGATTTAAGCGTACAAAGGGATATAGGGACAGAGAAAGCGACTTTGTTTTATACTATGTAGTGAAATGTAAATTTTTTTTATAACCTACTTTCGTATTAGAGCAATCAAAGCGAGCACGATGGAGACGTCTGCCAACGTGCGCCAGTTCCTGGACATCCTGTCCGACAACCTGCACGACCGCGCCAACATCGACTTCGAGGCCATGGCCGATATGAAGAAGAAGGAGAATACTTATCAGGTACCATGTTATAAGTGAATTTTTTGAATAAATTAAATTAATTATTTGTGATTGTGTTTGCTTTTGATTATCATTACTTTGATTTGATTAATATAATACTTTAAATTTTTTCAAAATAATTGTAGCAACTTAGGCCAAGGTGTATGTTTCTTTTAATAAGGGGCTGGTGCACCTTCAACCTCCTGACCAACCTGATAGTATATAATGATAAGGTTTTATATTAAACTAGGGACGTGCTGTGAGTTTTGTATATTTACTTTGCACCGCCCATCTACGAGTATTTCCCGGTACATAATACTTGTCATGAAGATAATGAGACGTCGTTAATTTTACTCACTTTTCTTAAATTTTCTAATTTTTTTCTTTCATAAGAACTTTCTCCTGACAATAACAAACACAAAAAAAAAGAATTAGCATAATCGGTTCAGCCTTTCACGCGTGATGACGTGACCAATGCAAATAGGGATTCATTTTTATATATATAGACTAGCGACTCGCCCTCGCTTCGCTCGGGCTCTTCCCTAAATATAGCACAGTCAAAGCCGCGGGATTCGCTAGTTATGCATATAAACCTTCCTCTTGAATCCCTCTATCTATTAAAAAAACCGCATCAAATTCCGTTGCGTAGTTTTAAAGATTAAAGCATACATGGGGATATAGGGACAGAGAAAGCGACTTTGTTTTATACTATGTAGTGATTTTAATTTCAGAAAGATCTAATGTGCTGGGACACGCCGTACTACACGCACAAAGCCAAAATGCAGCTGCTAGAGGGAGCCACGTCTGACTTCAGTCCGTACTTCTCGCTCGGCGCCTGCATGGAGGGCCTCAACATGCTGTGCCAGGAGTTGTACGACATCACGCTGCAGCCTGAGGAGATGTTGCCAGGTGGGATGGCATTTGTATTATCATCATCATCAGCCCTTTTTAATGTCCCACTGCTGGGCACGGGCATCCCTCAGTACGAGGGGGATCAGGCCATAGTCCACCGCGCTGGCCTAGTGCGTGTTGGCGGACTTCACATGCCTTTCGAAAACTTGTAAGGTTTTCTCAGACATGCAGGTTTCCTCACGATGTTTTCCTTCACCGTAAGACAAGTGGTAATCATAATAGAAATGATTCGCACATGAAAATATCAGATGTGCGAGACCCGGATTCGAACCCGCATCACTCGGTTATCCAAGCGACGCGTTACCGCTGGGCTACCACTGTCTATTCGTCACTGTCTATGGCATTTGTATATTTGATATTTATTTAATATTTAATACATGTATAAGAGAAACAACATAACGATAGTAACTGCATTAGTATAAAACTGTATTAATGTAGTATATTTATGTAGTATGTGTATTTAAATAGCGGTGGTGTTGCTATTTGAATTAGTATTTAATTCATTATTTTTGTGTTAAACATTAACCATTAGCGCAAGCAGAAAAACTTATTTCATTATTTTTTATTTTTTCTATCTCTCTGTATCGTACAGTAATTTATTTATATGCTTCTGGTTATTGATTGGTTACTGGTACTTATAATGACGTCACACTCGGTGCTTTTAGTAAGTAATAGCTCCTTATAGAAGGTAGTTTTTGTTGTGACGGTAAAACTGTAACACTTTTCACAGGATAATACTTTCTAAGGTTTACGCGAATATTTGATATTATAAATGAATCTTTTCAGATTCATTTAGATTTTTGGTTTCCGACGTTTTGAATGCTTTACAGCAATCATGGTCACGGCCGAAACCGAGCAAAGTGAGGGTGAGTCGCTAGTCTATAATAAGTGTGATTACGCAGGCGAGTCGTGGTCGGCGGACGTGTACAAGCTGCGCGTGGAGCACGCGGCGGAGGGCACGCTGGGCTGGGTGTACTGCGACCTGTACGCGCGCGCCGGCAAGCCGCACCAGGACTGCCATTTCACGGTACGCCTACTTATGTTACATGGGAAAAACTATTTTTACTATGTTGAAAAAGACTTATTTTTGTTTTTTTTTTGAAAAAAAAAAACGGTTTCTTTTCTTGTTGAGGTAAAGATATAAATTAAACTAAAATTACAAATTTAATACTACTGAAATTAAAAAATATTCTCCCTATGTCATATTATTCAGTAAGTATCAGTGCCGCCAATACTACATTGATCTACAATTGAAAGAGGAAAATTTTTCCGGTGAAAAAAAGATTTTTTTTTCTTAATTAAAAAAAACTGTTGGACACTAGGTGCGCGGCGGGCGGTGTATCTGTTCTATATTGTATGCTCTAGATTGAAAGAGGAAAATTTTTCCGATGATTATTTTTTTTAATTAAAAAAAATGCTGGCCACTAGGTACGCGGCGGGCGGCAGCTGCAACACAGTTACCACCACCCGGTGGTGGTGGTGCAGCTTTTTATGTCCTCTAGATCTACGGACAATTTGTCCGGTGAAAAAAAATAAAAGTGCGTGTGCACTAAGAACACATGTTCGAAGTAAAACTTCTTTGGCAAACTGATTTTTAAATCTCGTTTATATTTATACTAAATAACGCGCCTAAGCTCGCCAAGAGAGGGAGATGGCGCGAAGGTCACACCCACGAGTTAGACAGAGTTAGAAATGTCACTGACTCGCGGTGGGCGAGATCTAACTAAGGCTAACTCTTCCCCGTCTCTGAGCGCCTGGTACTATGGACTTATTTTTTCGTTTCATCGAGTTTAAATTCACAACGATTCTAAAGAAGTGTCACTTCAAAAAAATGTTCTTTTCTTAATAAAAAAAAATATTGGTCACTAGGTACGCGGCGGGCGGCAACTGCAAGACAGCTACCAGCAGCCAGTAGTAGTAGTGCTGCTATCTCTACCCGGCCCGGCCGCGCCCGCACTGCTATCTCCGCCAGCAGTGGACAACCTGTTCCACGAGATGGGGCACGCATTACACTCGATGCTGGCGCGGCCCCGCCACCAGCACGTGGCTGGCACGCGATGTGCCACCGACTTAGCTGAGCTGCCTTCAGTGCTTATGGAGCACTTCGCTGCTGCTCCAGAGGTTGGCTTGACTTATTATTATTATTATTTTTCTTTGTTTTTGATTCTCAGCTAAAAGCTGGTATTTAAATGGCGGTTACGGGTTGTAACCAAGTAACCAAAAGTAATAGGGGTTAATAAACTACATTAATATTATTATTTATTTATAACGTCTGACTGACAAGGTGACGATACGACGCGTTCTGTCGCATGCCATTTCACAACGGTGACGATGACGGGTTTGATAGATCTACCGAAAAATAATGCGTTAAATTGTAAACGGTATGTTATCGTTAACAATCTCGCGAGATAAATGATAAAACAACTAGATATATTTACGTTGACTAATATACAATATATCAAATGCAGGTGGTGCGTCGCTTCGCTCGGCACTTCCAGACGGGCGCGCCGATGCCAGAGCGTATGCTACAACGCCTCTGCGCCTCCAAGCATCTGTTCGGCGCCAGCGAGATGCAGCTGCAGGTAAACGTACATCTGCTGCCCTCGGAGAGAGAGAGAGAAAGAGAGAGGGGGAAGCAAATCTCTTAATTTTATCTTAAACGGACGATATTAGGAGATAGATCCTTGTTCTATTTGAACTATAGATGAATATTATTTATAATTTTTTTTGCTCGAAGCTTGAAAGCCTTTTTTTGCGCTACTAACGACAGAAATACAGACATCAGACATCATTTTAATTATATACAAAAATATTCTTAATTTTCAAGTTATACCTATTATTTAATATTATTTTTTTTACTTAAAAAATAAAAAATTAAAAAATATGTAAAGTTTTAATACTATTACTATTTTTTTATATTATTATAACATATCACGTGATATATAAGTTGTGATGTGTAGGTGTTCTACTCGGCGCTAGACCAGCAGTACCACGGCGCTAGCGCGGACGCGGACACAACAGCTGTGCTGCGGCGCGCGCAGAAGCAGTACTACGGTCTGCCCTACGTTGAAAACACGGTTGGTTGATGCCATATACATAATATTTTCTTAGGTTTACGCGAATATTTTTTTTTTTTTTTTTTTTTATTCTTATTTTTTTAAAGGGTTTGATCATAAAGACCATGCCACCCTTATAGGAGCTACAAAACATATCTTATCTATTCTACTTCCTTAAATTGTACAATTTTATACAGCATCCTTGCTTGACTCGAAAGAGGTGAAGCAAGAATGCTGTTGCAAATACCAACATCCATTTTATTTAATTGAAATTTTTCAAATAACCATCTTCTGCTTGCCTCATTCCGAACACACTCCATCAAAATATGATATGTATCCTCTACAATCCCACACTCAGTACAATCTGTCGAATTTGACTTGCCCATTAAAAAGGTAAAATATTTCAATGGAAGGTGACCAGAACGAAGTCTTAAACTTGTTACAGTGTCATATCTACTCATATCGGCCTGATTAATCCATGAGCATCGTCCTATGGTAGGTTGAATGGTCTTATACCAAATACTTTTGTGTAACGATTTTTCATTAAAATATTCTTTCCACATTTCTAGACACTGTATTTTTATTAAAAATAAAACATCTGACCAATATGGTAAATATGTGCACGGAATTCCTTCTGTTATAGCTTCTCTTGCAAATTTATCAACCACTTCATTATTTTTCAGACCGATATGCGAAGGTACCCACTGTAGTACAATTTCTTTATTTTTGCAATGGAGTTTATTTATTAATACCATAATATCATACGCTATTGGTATTCCTCTATAGGATAGAGTACAACGATTCAAATGTAAAAGAGCACTTTTAGAATCAGTCAGTATTACAATCTTCTCGCAATCCAAGGAATCTATATAGGACAGAGCTTCAGCAATAGCGATAAGTTCGATATGCATAATCGACAATTTAGAGTTTAAAGTTAGCTTAACAGTATGTTTAGATTGCGGATCAAGGAAAGCTGCACCGGCCCCACAATAATTGTCCTTTGAGCCGTCAGTATAAATTTGGTAAAAATCGAGATATTTTTCACTAATAAACTTTATACAAATTTTATGTAATGTGCGAGTGTTATAATCTTTTTTAAAATTATTCATTTCCTCAATTTCTGTTCTTATACAGTTTGATAAATCTATTTTACTCACCCAAACGTCCAATGAAAACATTTCCATCCGTTCACTAGTATAAATACCGGTTGATTTATAAGCATCATGAATTTTAAACAGTAAAGGTTTTTTCATACGTCCCCTATATGTATTGGTAATATTCGAGTGAAAATTATCTAATATGCTTAGTATGTTATTGTTTTTAAAAGAACTGATTTTTAACCAAAATTTGCCTGCAAGGTAGTATCTGCGGATATGAAGTGGAGGAAGGTAAAGTTCACATTCCATCACATGAATGGCAGTGGTTTTGATATATCCACCGATTATTCTCAAACACTGATTTTGAATTATATCTAACTTTTTAAGATGAGTTTTACAACTATTGTCATATAGAAAACTGGCGTAGTCTATTTTACTACGAATTAATGAAATATATAGACGCCGCATGTGCATTGGATGAACTCCCCAACTAGAACCTGCTAAGATCTTTAAAACATTTAAGCATCTAGACATTTTAATTTTTAACTCATTTATATGTTTTTTCCAATTTAGTGACTTATCCAGCCAAACACCCAAATATTTAACATTATCTACATTTTCTAAAGCAATGTTATTAATTTTTAAACTAATTATTTCTTTTTTATAGCCACATTTAAAAATACAAACTTTTGTTTTCGATGACGATATTGTCAATCCAACATCAGATAAAAGGTTACTAAAGTCGTCTAAAGATCTCTGCATTCGTACAGTACCCAAACTCAAGTTATCACAAGTTATATACAGGACAAAATCATCAGCATATTGGGATATTAACACATTTTTAATCTTTTTGCATAAATTCATAGTTGCTACGTTGAATAATAGAGGTGATAAAGGATCGCCTTGAGCTAATCCCTGTCCAGTTTTCCTAGAGACATAATATGAGCTATCAATTAAAATGTTTAGATTTCTATCTTTCAAAAAGTTATATATGTATTTGCAAATAGTTGACCCCACTCCGATTTCCTGCAAGTTATGTAAAAGGCTTCCGATATTAATATTATTATATGCGTTGTCGATGTCTATAAAGCATGCTATAGTATACGCCTTCCTCAAAAAACCATTTTCTATTGTCAATACTAAATCACTGAGATTATCAAGTGTAGATCGGCATTTTCTAAACCCATTTATTCGACTTGGTAAAATATCAAACTTTTCTATAAACCACTCTATTCGTTTTAATAGAATGTTATGAAAAGATTTACAAACGCACGACATCATTGAAATAGGTCTTAAGGATGACCCAGAATCTGAATCCCGGCCTGGTTTCGGAATAGGAACAACTTTAATGTCTCTCCACTGCTTTGGTACAAATCCGGAACTTAGAAATTTATTGTACAACAAAATTAACACATTTTTGGCATTTTTTGGAAGGAACCTAATCATAGAATACGAGATATTATCACATCCAGGAGTAGTATCTTTTGAGCTTAATGACTTTTCGAATTCTGTAATTGTAATTGGTATATTTAGAGTATTGTTTATTTGGTCAAACTTTGGATCTTCGAATGAAACAGAATCCGGAGTTAAACTTTGAAGAAGTTCAAGAGATTTCACTTTATCAATATAAAATTTAGAACTGCCCTTGCCCTTTATCCAGCCCATTTTTTTATACAATATATATTGTGAAACGTTATAATCTAATGACGTACAAAATTCTGTCCAGTCTTTATCTCTAGCTTCTCTAATAGCTTTTTGTGCAATTTTAACTTTATCTTGAAATGTTTCTAAATTTTGTGGTGTTGGATTTCGCCTAAACTTAGCTAATGCTAATCGTCTCTCTGCTACCTTTTTTGACAAAGATTGATGCCAATAGGGTCTTGGAATAAATTTAGATGATGGGTTAGGGTTTATTTTTATATAAGGTATATAGATATCTGCGGCTATATTTATATATTTTATAAAAAGGTCATATGCATCTTGTAAACTATTGGACCATGTAAATTCGTTAAAAATATTTTCTAAATAGAACGAATATCCTCCCCAATCCGCCTTTTTTAAATTCCTTTTTAATATTAACTTAATATCGGGCTTAATGTGAGTTGAAATTTTAATAATCATATGGTCACTTCCTAGGGTTTCATTCATAACAGACCATTGAAAATCCAGCGAGATATCAGTAGTTACAAATGATATATCAGGTGAAGATTGTTTAATTTGACCGTTTACAAGTTGTATACGCGTTGAGACATTATTATTAATTGAAACAAAAGAACTATCCAATATAGCATTAAAAATTTGACTACCTTTTACATCAAGTTTATTTGACCAAGTAGGATGGTGACCATTAAAGTCTCCTAATAGGAGTGTTTTACTTACTCCTAGAGAAAAAACGTATTCCCAATCATATAGAGATGTTCTAACATTAGGCGGACAGTACAAAGCTATTATTTTTTCGATTTTAGTACAATTATGGATTCTTACAATAAGTAACTCTAAGCCTGACGTACATTTTTGGGTAAAGGACAATTGTGAAGATTTTATTGAATTATGTGTCAAAATAGCTAATCCTCCATATGCATCCGCTCTGTCCTTTCGGTATATCGTATATCCCCTAATATTTATATTAAAGTCTGATTGTAGCCAAGTTTCACAAATTACCGCGATGTGGACTTTTTCTTGTGCAATAATATTTTCAAAGTCCAATTTTTTAGATCGAAAACTTTGAGCATTCCATTGTATTATATTTAACTGAGTGAGTTGGTTAACATTATTCATTTATACAGCCAAGAATTACATTTATAAATGACTCTTTTGATATATTATCTACCAACATAGCAAGCAACCATTCCACACAACATTTAAAAATAGTCTTCATTTTATTCTTTACTGACTGATTACGTAAAAATATAATTTCTTTTAATCTAGCCAACAGTTCTCTAAATTGAATCGGCTTTTCTTTCGATAAGTTATTAGAATCACACTTAGCTTGCACATTCTCCTCTTCGCTTGATCCCAAAAAAATACACTGAGAATCAATTTGCTTTTTCTTTCTCAATTGAGCTTGTGGAGGACGTTTTGACATATCTGTTGGACGTATATTAGCCTTTGTTTTTACTACATCTGAATATCTTGTCTGAATATCTTCCCCGACACTTTCTGGTTCTGGTACATCTTCTATATTTTCTGTCAAAGAACTCGTGAAATTATAACTTTCTACAGGATTCCTTTCACACGTAGGAGAGAGTGGGTTTACATATAAAGTTAATGCTTTACGGTAGGTACAATTAAACTCTGCCATAAGTTCTCTTATTCTCTTCTCCTTTAGGAAGGTTGGGCATTTTTTGTATAGTGCCATATGAGTACCGTTACAGTTAACACATTTAAATATGCTCGTGTCACAATTAGCATGATTACCACAACATTTAGGACAAATGATTTTATTAGACGGACACTTTTTAGTTGTATGTCCAAGCTTCCAGCAGCGCGAGCATTGGGATACTGGAAATATGTAGGGTTCAACTTTAACACTTAAATTTTCAACAAAGACAAATGCTGGAAGATAAGTGCCCTTAAAACATAAACGCACAGACTCACTCGGCGACCATTCATTATCTTCCAAGTTATGGCGTTTTAATCGGTAAAGCGAAATTAATACTCCTGGTTCTGGGCAAACAATATTTTCAAAAACTTCCTTGTCGGATAATTCCAAGTCCACATTCTTGATAACTCCATATGAATAGTTTTGTTCCATAGCTCGTTGAAATTTCCATCCTTTGTCCAAAAGATCCCCACATGTTTCTAATTTTTTAACGCTCAATTCGTTATTTATGTCCAACCGCACTCTGTATGGATTTATATATTTAACTTTAATTATATCTGATATTTTATAATATTTTAATATTTTTGCCAGCCCGAACTGTTTCGGCAATTTTTCATTACAGGATATATACACCTCCACTATTCCACTCTTTTTAGACTTCTTTCCACCTCTGTTAATAGTTACCCACTCGTTCTCGCTCTCATCTCTGCTGCGCTTCGATCCCTCTGCATAAATAACTTCACCTTCTCTTTCATTTTGTATAGATACACAACATTGATTATTCTCCATTTCAAGCTCCTCTAACTCCTGTTCACTCAAAGATCCATTACTTATAATATTTATATTTTCTGAACTTAACAAAATATGTTCTTCACAATTTTCTATTGTAGACATTGTTAATAATATGCATCTTGTTTTAAAACGTACAAAGCGTCGTACGGCTACTACAAGTGTCGCTGTATATCGCAAAACCGGTTTTCAATACTCGCGGAACGCAATCTTTACGCGAATATTTGACATTATAAATGAAACTATCTTTTCGGATTTTGTCGCGGATTTATTATGATTTTTACCAAAAATATATTAAATATTTTAATTTTTTGTTGGTAGACATATTTATCTACTTGCTAACATATATCGCTTGTAATTCTACTTCAGTTTCAATATACAAATTACAAAACTCACAGCATCCACTCGCGAATCAAATTTTTACGGCGTTAACGGATTTTATCTTCCAGTTTCAAAATATTAAAAAAAAAAAATATTATTACTTTTTGTTGAAGATTTTGTTTGTTTGTTTGGTTGAACGCGCTAATCTTCAGGAACTATTGGTCCGTTTATTGATGAAGGCTATAAGGTTATATGACATCACGCTAAGACCAATTAGGAGCGGAGCATCAATGAAAAATGTGAAATTGAAGTGAAACTTCTCTAGAATCGTTGTGATTCAAACTCGATGAAACGAAAAAATAAGTCCATAGTACCAGGCACTCAGAGACGGGGAAGAGTTAGCCTTAGTTAGATCTCGCCCACCGCTAGTCAGTGACATTTCTAACTCTGTCTAACTCGTGGGTGTGACCTTCGCGCCATCTCCCTCTCTCGACGAGCTCAGACGGGATTATTTAGTATAAATATAAACGAGATTTAAAAATTAGTTTGCCAAAGAAGTTTTACTTCTGACATGTGGAATTTGTACACACGCACTTTTTTTACTTATAATAATATTAGCGACTCGCCCTCGCTTCGCTTGGGCTCTTCCCTAGACTTAGCACAGGCAAAGCCGCGGGATCTGCTAATTATGCATCCTTCCTCTTAAATCACTGTATATATTAAAAAAACCGCATCAAAATCCGTTGCGTAGTTTTAAAGATTTAAGTATACATAGGGATATAGCGACTTTGTTTTATATTATGTAATGATTTGTGTGTCGTTGCACAGGCGTGGCAGCACCGCTTCAGCCACCTAGTGGGCTACGGCGCCAAGTACTACTCGTACCTGATCTCGCGCGCGCTGGCGTGGGCCGCCTGGCGCCGCCACTTCGCCGCGCGCCCGCTGCCCGCCGCCGGCGCCGCCACGCGCCACCGCCTGCTCAAGCACGGAGGCTCCGTGCCGCCGCAGGTACCTACTGCCCCGCCATGTGCGCCTGGTACTTCTGTAACAGAAACGTGGACTGCTCGGCCGTCTATCTCTGTCTGTCCGTCCGTCCATCTCTGTCTGTCTGTAAGATAACGAAGTTCTCTTCCCGCTGTAACAACAAATACTAAAAAAAATTACAACAAACGTGATTTTTTTGCTCGTTTTTATAGATAATGGTACTGGAACCCTTCTGTCTGTCTGACTCGCGCTTGACCGGTTTTTTAGTCTGTTTCGGACGACCCATAAACCATACGTATTAACCATAGAATACATATTAAATTTTCATTAAAAACTTACGAAATTATTTTCGACATTACAATAATAGTCAGCAATATCAATTAAGCCGGCGCCGCCACGCACCACCGTCTGCTCAAGCATGGCGGCTCCGTGCCGCCGCAGGTACCTACTGCCCCGCCATGTGCTCCTGGTACTGTACTCCTTTTACTAAAACTCCGCGGTTCGTCCGTCTCTGTCTGTCTGTCATGTACGTGAAATTTTCACAGATAACGAAGTTCTCTCCCCGCTGTAACAACAAATAAAAAAATAGAACAAAATAAATATTTAATG
Source organism: Boloria selene (assembly GCA_905231865.2). NCBI lineage: Eukaryota > Metazoa > Arthropoda > Insecta > Lepidoptera > Nymphalidae > Boloria > Boloria selene. The sequence goes on from HG993132.1 coordinate 2,651,521, forward strand.
AGGAGCCATTTATGGGAGCCCCGTACAACAAACGTAATTTTTTTTGCTCGTTTTTATAGATAACCCTTCGTGCGCGAGTCCGACTCGTGCTTGGCCAGTTTTTTCTTATTATTATTATTGGAACGTAGTTCCTTATCGCGCGTTGCGAAAGGGGGCTACACGAAAAAAATTAATACCAAAAGTTGTAACGACACTTTTTGCTATAGTTGTAAGCCGTGCGGCGTTCGCGTGTTTCTCTGTCTGTTTCTTTCTCTCTCTCTCATAGAAAGCAAGCCAGTTATTTTCGTTTCGTCTTTCTATTTCGCATTGAACAGTGTGGTGTCGCGACGATTATTTTTGTTGAGTGTATACAGATTTCTTGTACATAATAAATAATAATAATATTTTTATAATAAGGAACTTCGTTCCTATACGGTGTCCCACGACACCACACGTTTAATTTTATAATGATATTGTATTAATTTCAGATCCTGCTACGCGACTACCTGGACATGGAGATCACGCCGCAGACCCTCGCCATGGCGCTCACCGAGGAGCTCGACTACCACAAGGACCACCTCGACACAGTGTTCAAATTGTCAAACAAATAGTCATTAGTTAGTAACTTATACAAGGCATTACTCTCTCCAATGCATTAGGCCAGTAAAAGTAGCATTTAACCTTGCAATAAATTTGCGATCCGATTTTTTTCTTTATAAGATTAAGGATCAAGTTAATCACAAAATGCTGACAGATTCTGGTGAAGCATCTTGAATAAACGCTTATGACCGAACTTGTTCTTTATAAGAAAAATTGGATCGGAAATTGAGTGCGAGGTTGACCAAAAAATGGGTATTTTTACTGGCTTCAAGTATAGACTTCTTTTAGTCCAGTCAAGTTATCGAGGTTTTTCTTATTGGACTTTAATGGTAATGGTTTGTGGAAATTTACTGAACTTTTACTACCAAGGTTTAGTGATTTGATATTGATTGATAGATAGGATTGATATGGCGATTTTTTTAGGAAATTGAAAAATTAAAAGATTAACTCATTTATAGTTTAAGGTATAGACGCGATTCAGCAAAACTTGTGAAATGAGAGGAAATGATGGCTAAATTACATATCTACCAGAAATTAATTTATTTTATAGCTTAATCAAGTAATTAATACAATTTGTTTTCTATAACATTATTGAAATTCATCAGTCCATTTGCAAAGTTTTTGAAATCAATGTCTTCCCTATAAGTAGAGTAAGTCTTATATTTCTTGTAAATAGTTTGAAATTGATCTGTAGAGTACTCATTAGACGTAATTTTGCTTTTGATATGTGCATTTATAAGTAATTCTAATTGTTACGACGCAAAAATTATTTATTTATCATTAACTAGCAGTGCCTGCTGTTTTATTGTTGAAAATTTCGATCGCTATCCACGGCTAATCTTAAAGTTTCATCAAAATCGCTAAAGCCGTTATAGGGAACTTTTAAAAGGAACTATCTATGCAAACACACATAGGATCGAAGATAGATTATTGCAGCTTTATCCCGTGTGGTATATATTTGTTTTACTTGTAATAACTGTAACCTTCATGAATGTCAACACTCAGTACCCAGGTATTTGTGTAAGCCCAGTCTAGGGCTTTTAGTACAATTCTTGCGATGTACTAACTGTACTGTTTGTTTGAGTTAGGATGTTGAATTATTTTGTCAGAATTTTGAATTTTCAATGTTATTCTTTTATTTTATCATAATTTAAAATTTAAAATATACAGTTTTTCAGTGTCGCTATTGTAAATAGTAAAATAGAATATTAGATTATTGATATAAGCGGGAAATAAAACAATTGCAGAAAATTATAAATATTTTAATTGGTGATCCCTCCCGAAACTAACACAACCAAAGACAAACAGCTGTGGTACATCAGTTTATTCTAACTACACAAAGCGAAATTATACTAAATACAAAATGTACAAACAGTGGCCTTGAAGTACCGGCTACTGGTCTACGGCTGCCCGCACCTGGCTCCCTCTTCCATTCACTAATAAACTTTTAGTCTCTCAGCTAAGTTTAATCTGCCTTTAATTTAAGATTATAGTTCCTTTAAGAGTTAATGAATTTATTAAATTGCACGTTATTGAACCCAGATGCAGAAACAGCTGACGATGCTAGCTAGGGCTCCTCAGGAGGGTCATCATCTAATATCACACGCAGTCGCTAGTGTGTCTGACCGTTCCAGAATTCACATATGAGCTTACACTTTGGTAAAGATTTCTACCCTCAAAGATACAATAGTGGAGCTTTTTGAAAAGTTATAGCTATTGTTTTAAAAGTGAATCAAAGTCTAAGGTATGAAAATCTGCTAATGTGTTGAATATATGGCTTTAAATCTTAACTTTAAGTGTATATTTTACATCTTAGATATTATTTTTATATTAATATATATACCTAATATCTTACTCTTTCACAACTTTTTGATGACAAATCAATGCCTTAAGATAAATCGAAAAAAAAATACTCTTTGTTATACTCCAGCACAAGATGGTATGGCATGTTGAGACAAAGTCAATATGAATAAGTATTATTATTATAATTATCAGAAATCGTTTTTTTGTTTGTTTTAATGACACAGCACCGGCTTTAATATAAAAAAAAAAACTAAATAAATTCAATTAAATCCATTGTTTGCGTGAATCTCATATTCAAATTCATAATTACCATAGAAATGAATACTAGCCGTCTGTCTAAAGCCAGCACTGTGTGGTTTGAGGGTAGAACAGTGTAATGTGGGGGATAGTGTTTACGCTACATAGTTGTATTGGTTGGGGTTGTCTTTGTCTCGCTCCATGTAGTCTCTGTCGATGAGTGACTCTATGCGCTTCTTGAGGTCTGCCGGCTGGAATAAATAAAATGATGCTATTACATTCCATAAAACTTACTACTAAATTACATTAATATTTTACTGCATTTATAGAGTGTAGTAAGGAGAACCATCTTATATGGGAGACGTGTTGAAAAAGTGTCCATCTATAAGTTACAAATAATATTTCAAATATCTACCACAATGGCGCTATTGTAGCAAATGGGTATGATATGATTTTAACTATACATGAAGTAATTTGCAGAGTTGATAAAATTTTATATTTTGTTCTATAATAATTTTGAAAAGTGAGGCATAACAAAATGAAGTATTTCATTTATTGTTGAATTGGCTATTCTACTCTACCAACTTATTGCGCTTTGCGCCTCATAATAATTTGACGCTTTTTGACCGATGCTGTTTCATACATAAATGTGATTTCATGTCATTTATAAAAGGTTTTAAATATATATAATATAGTTTCAAAGGCACGTACGAAGGGCAAGCGAGCGAGGGAAAATCGCAAGTTTAGTATGTAGAAATAAAACATACTTTTACTGGGAATTTAAGCTGGTTATAGAGTTCAGAGATGAGGAGATTGTGCGAGAGCGCTTTGCGCATCTTCATGACGCGCACGATGGCCGCGTCGATCTGGTACTGTCGGTCTTGGAACACTCGCTCCTCCGTTGCCTTTTGTTCTTCACTCTGCAAACAATATTACTTATCATCATCATCATCATCATCAGCCCTTTTTAACATCCCACTGCTGGGCACGGGCCTCCCTCAGTACGAGGGAGATCAGGTCAAAGTCCACGGCGCTGGCCTAATGCGTGTTGGCGAACTTCACATATCTTTCGAAAACTTGCCAGGTTTTCTCAGATATGCAGATTTCCTCACGAAGTTTTCCTTCACCATAAGACAAGTGGTAATCATGATAGAAATGATTCGCACTTGAAAATATCAGAGGTGCGAGACCCGGATTTGAACCCGCATCACTCTGTTATCCAAGCGAGGGCGTTACCGCTGGGCTAACACTGTCTTATTACTTATTTATAATTAGATTTTTATTTTGTTTTTAATTTCGTCGGTGTTCTAACCAACTATGTACTTCTTTTTAAACTCTAGTTACTCTAGAATTTTATATGAATGTAATATTAACATAATAAAAAATATCGTAAATATATTATATTCATAATATATACTATACATAGGCTTTATAACATAAGCTAGCTACTGAAGGCATTCTTCATTTTTTTGTCTGGCAACACTGTAAGTTGACGAACAAACAGTGGATGCGACTAATAGTTGTTCCAACAAAGTTATTCCTGCCTCTTTAGAGTTCATACAGAGGCGGACAGTAGGTGTATAATGCGGTGGGTACGTACCGTCTCCTTCATCTGTATCTGGTTGATCTTGATGCGGAACAGCTTGTTGGTGAAGTCCGCGTGGAAGGCGAAGTGGTCGGCGTCGCGCACGTCGCGGCCGCGCGGCTGCTTGGCGAGCACGCGCGCCTTCCCGCACGCTAGCGACTGCAGCGTGCGCCGCAGCTCGCCCGCCTGACATACGTACAGACATTTATATATATATTTTTTTATATTTTTTTATTGTATATTGGTCCACAAAACAAATAACAATAAAAATGGGTAATTCCATGCCAAATCGACATTTTTTTTACGTGGCCCCCTTCACTAAAAACTTTTTCTATCCACCAAACGACATTGTTAAGAAATTTTTCAAAAAAAAAATTTAAAAAAATTAGAAGAAAAAAAAGAGCGGTTTTTTTTTAAAATTCGTAACTTTTTTTGACTCGAAAAATTTTTTTTAATATTTTAGCGAAATCGAAGAGGGTAAGGTAAAAAATTTGTCGATTTGGCATGGAATTACCGTCGATATTGCTTATAAAACTAATACACTAGGTTGCCTTTTCTAGATGCAGACACAGCATGCATATTTTACAAAAAAATTAAACCTACGGTAACAATGAGAAGAGCGGTTTTTATATAATAACAATTTGTCACATACAAATAATTAACAACAATATTAAACTAAACAATGCATACAAACACAACATTTCTACAAATTTTCTTTTAAATAAAACATTAATTTATTAATATTATGGAAATGTGTGAGTTTATTTTTCCTTCTTTTATGTAAACAGAATGTGTATGACAGATATTTTGTATGGGTGGAGAAACTTTACATTCTATGTCAATTAAATTTATTTAATAATTAAAATTGAATCTATGTAATAATTAAAATTATACCTCAATGTTTGTAGCAGCTTTTATTTCTTCAAAAGAGAGATTATCTCCGTCATTAAACAGCAGTAATACCAGAGCTTGGAATAATGATACTTGTAGTTCCTTGTTACCCTGTGAATCGTTAAAAAAAATTTAATAAGCAGACCAGACAATATTACACAAAAAACATATTAAAAATAGCAGTCTCCACCGAGGTAGGGCTTTGTGTATACTATAGGTTACAATTCGGAGCATGTACGCAGGAATTACACGAATTTACTTCCCCATCCCCTTTCCATCATCAGACGACCGGCTGGTCTCCATCCTTATGTCATGAACTCCACCCGTCCGGATGAAGCGGTTCGCTTAGTCATGTATTATACGTGCGGCTAAGGATTGGGACAACCTGCCTGCGTCAGTGTTTCCGTCCGATTACAATATGGGTGTCTTCAAGGCAAGAGTGAATAGGTGGCTACTGAATTAGTGCGACTTACCATTTCCGACTGCGTTACCACTTACCATCAGGTGGAACGTAGTTAAGCACTAATTCAGAATAAACTATTGTAATAGTATTAAAATATGTGTGTGTGTTAGAAGTTATACTTCTTTGGCGTAACAAGATAAAAATCTTTTTAAATATTTTATCTTTCGCAATATTCTACGTTTGTAGAAAAAAACGGCACTAACAATAGAAAAAAGATATTTAATACATTGAAAGTTTTATTTTAACGCATTATAAGTAATTTATTTTAACGCATAATATATATAAATGCTGCGTTCCACTAAGCGTTCACAACGATCACGCTCACGACCGTAGTTTTTCCCGTTCCACTTGCTTGTGAGCGTTACTGTCGTAAACTCAAGTGGAATGGATTATAGAGCGTTTTGAGCGTGGAGGTAAATAATACAAACGGCGAGTTAAAAAAAGACTGTAAAAGATTTAAGAAGTTAGGTAATAATCTGTAAGCATTGAAAATAAACTTAATTAATTATTGTTTAAATCGATTTATATTGAAAAAAAATATAATTTAATTTTTTATATTCAATATTAGTGGTGTATTTAGCATCCACTGCAGAAACATTCACTTCTACTAAAATATTTCTTTCCGCATGAAATAACGTAAGCACGGTCGCCATTTTTGATTTTTGAAAACGCCGCTAATTTTCTCAACGAGCACGACGACCCACCTTTTTAGATGGGTCGTCGCGAGCTTCGCGTGAGCGTAAGTCATGACGTCATAAGTGACGTTTTCGCTGCGACCACAACGACCGCGGTCGTTATGTGGAACGACTAAAGAAGCATTTTGGTCGTTGTGGGAGCTTAGTGGAACGCAGCCAAAGTTTATTTAAATGGTTTTTCGTGACAATGTGTGCGCGCATCGTAAAAATTAACTATCATCATTTTTCCCTAACGCGCCAAAAGAAGTATAACTTAAAAATTATAATAAAAAAGTCTGCAGTGGTGTGTGTGTGTGTGTACCTGTGAGAAGTGCGCGCGCAGCACGCAGTGGCCAAGCGTGGGCTGCCACTGCAGCTTGCGTCCAGAGTGCTTGGCGAGGTAGAACTTGGCGAAGTGGTCCTGATGGCGGGTGAGGGCGGGGGGGAGGCGTGCCTCCGCCGGCGGGTACGTCGGCCAGAAGCCTTGCGTCAGGATGTACACCGACAGCTCCAGCCCGCCGCCCTCCTGCGTCGCCGCCAGGTGCTGGGGAATGAATGCTGAGTTAACACTCTTTTTGAAGTGAAACTTCTTTAGAATTGTTGTGATTTCAAACTCGATTAAACGAAAAAATAACTCCAAAATAAAAAAAAAATACCAGGCGCTCAGAGACGGGGAAGAGTTAGCCTTAGTTAGATCTCGCCCACCGCGAGTCGGTGACATTTCTAACTCTGTCTAACTCGTGGGTGTGACCTTCGCGCTATCTCCCTCTCTCGACGAGCTTAGACGGGGTTATTTAGTATAAATATGAACGAGATTTAAAAATTAGTTTGTCAAAGAAGTTTTACTTCTGACATGTGTACTTTGTACACACGCACTTTTTTTTCTGAATGTTAAGTGCTGTTGGCCTTGGCCCTACTGGCCTTGACAGCGTCACCGGGCGGGATGAGTTAAGACTCGCGTACACAGAACGGCAGGCTGATTACGTATCGAGCAAACCATCCGTGATAGCGAAAATTGTACAATAATTGCTGTCCAATCGCAAAATTGTATTAAACTTAATAGTATTTAACTTAACTTAATCGTATTTAACTTGAAACAGAGGGTCAAGTCACTAGACGTTCTAAATAATGCTTAATATTAAAGTATTATAAAATCAAGCTTTATTTGCTGCTCTTATATTTAAAAGAACATCAATATAATATACAAACAAATACTAAATCAATTAATGTAGAAACCAATATATTTTTTAAAAACTACGAATGAATTTATTAAGTTTCATACGATTTTTTTTTTAGGTTTACATCCCAAACACTTTAGATTTGATTACTTTTAAACATATTATAGTAAAAAAGGGATTATCAGAGCGGACATTCGGGTTTAATCTGCATGAACTATCATGCTAATTTTATTTCAAATAACTTCAAACCACGACAACTTGACCTTAAATGTCGATCAAGTTTTTATATATCATACAAATTAAATACAAGTGTACACATCTTAAATCTATACAAAAACTTCTCCAAACCTGTTTATATGTGATATTAATATCCTTAGAAAGTTCCATATCTTTGAACATGCCTTCCAACTTGCAGGTGAAGCCACCTCCGCACTCCTGCTTCAATTTACTAAGCATTGACTTTTCAGCATCCACCGATGCAGATTTTCCTACTAACAGTCTTTTTGCCAAATCCTTCTTATAGAATGCCTCGAACACATCCTTGCCGTGTATGAAACGGAACAGAACCATTATTTTATCTAGTAGCCTCTCTAGTTCCTCTTCTGTTGCTTCTTTGTTGCCAGCTCGAAGTTTTAAATCGACGAATTTTGCTGGAAATTGAAAAAAAATAAGATGAATCGTTTAAATAGATTTATATTTTTATTGTAATGTCTGTGTAATTATGAAATGTAAAGTTGTTGGTACACCTGATAAAGAGAGAAAAAATAGATAAAAAATTTCAAACAATATATCTAGATCAATGTTAAAGATTATTGGAATGTGTTTTCTTTTATTATCATCATTCACTTCAAATCACTTTTAAATTGTAAAATATTAAAATATCTCCTACACCTAATCAACATTGTGAAAAATAAAACTATTGTTAAATTATAAAGTAAACACAATAAGAGCTATACATAATACATATTATTAACTTGCCACCTAGAACACAATACCTTTCAACACAAATCTATACTAATATTATAAAGCTGAAAAGTTTGTTTGGTTGAACACACTAATCTCAGGAACTATTGGTTCGATTTGAAAAATTATTTTTGTGTTGGATAGTCCGTTTATCGAGGAAGGCTATAGGCTATATTATACTACGCTACGACCAATAAGAGCGGAGCATCAATGAAAAATATTGCATAAACAGGCGGGCGTTAGTTCTGCGAGGTACCATACCGCGCAACACAGAAAGAATTGATTTCCGGTCTTTAGAACGCGTGCGAAGCCGCGGGAAATGCTAGTAGTTACTAAAGATTATTACTCATTATATAAACGCATCACACAAAGTTCCATAATAGAGCATTGCTTTAACAAGTAAATAAATAACATTAAAAAAAGAAAAATATATGAGTAAATTGAAAAACTACAGTAAACCAAACAATACACAAGCATACCAATAAGTTCAGCGGGTTTATTTTGTCTCTGGTTAATAAAGTACTCGAAGGCCTCTCGCATGGAGTACAAAAAGCGGTCGTTCCTCTGGAAGCAGGTGCTGACGATGTTGTCTAGTTGCTCCTTGAACTCTAACAGCTCCGCCACCATCGTCTTGTCGCGCTCTGGCTCGATTACTATTGTACGACCTTTTTTCTGCAAATTGTCATTTTATTAAATTAAAAAAAAAATGGTAAATTTATTTAGAAATAAATATATTAATTCAACAAAATCCCTATTAGAAACTTTAGCTTTTACAAATATCTATGATGCACATGTATTGATTCATTTATTTTTGATATGACAATTTAAAACTCATAGATATTATTATTAAATATATATTATTTAGTTCCACAGCTACAAAAAATGTGATTTTTCGTAAGTTATCGCTAACTAGAAATATTTTTAATTAACTGGCACTCTAGACTTTGTCCAGTTCTCTATGTACAAAGCCTCATTCATATACATAATATAATATATACATATAAATCATTTACTAAAGAACTTATACAATACCTTAATATATGCATTAAAATGATTACACAGCTCAGTGAGCCCGTCCTTCACTCTGCTAAAGAGGCTGTATAGTGTAGTGAGGTCATGCAGCCGGGGACCATCCATCAGGGACTCCAATCCTTTGCTAAGGATGGCTGTGAGCGGCTCACTGAGAAGCTGTCGCTCAATTGTGTGAATTAATTGCCATCTGAAATTATTTTTTACTTATTGAAAGAATATATAACTAATACATAATTGAAAAAAAAAGAATATTTACTCATTACATTAGAAAAACTGCATGGAATTGAATAAAGTTCAGGACATAGATAGGACTATTGAATAACACATAGTTAAATATTAAATTTTTGACATACTTAGTACAGGGATCTAGATAGTGTAAAAGCCGCTCATTTTCTTCTCGCAACCTCTTTTCAACATGCGCCAAGTACTGTGGGACGGCCAACTCCCTCATCAGTCTTTGACCCTCTGCTGCATACAGTCTTTCTGTAGCTTGTAAGAATCTAAAAATAAAATGAATATATAATAATAATTTTTATTAACATAATTTTTGACATAGGGCTAAAATATTTAAAAAAATATGCTTTTTATAATAATAATAATAATTTGAGTAAAACATTACTTGTGTTCGAATGCATCTTGATATATTTGCAAATCACTAAGCATTCGGAGCAAGCTCTTGAGCAAGGAAATATCTACTGCATCTCCACCGCGCTCCCGCTCTATGAGGAGCAGCAGCCCATCCACAGTGCGAGTCTGAATCAGTGTGTTCATTGCTATGTGGTGTCTAAACAGATCAAGACCCATGTCCCTGAAATCATAACATTTTCTCAATTATCTTACTGTAAATTATACTGAAGATAAAAAGAGTTTGTTTCCAAATATTCCACTTAGCAGGACTCTATTTTTTTTAATCCCTTTATGTTATTGCTAACACACTAGTGTTATCTTGAATCTATACTTAATATTATAAAGCTAAAGAGTTTGTTTATTTGGTTGAATGCGCTAATCTCAGGAACTACTGGTACAAATTGAAAAATTCTTTTTGTGTTGGATAGTCCATTTATCGAGGAAAGCTATAGGCTATATTACATCACGCTACAACCAATAGGAACGGATAATCAATGAAAAATGTTGCAAAAACTGGAGAAAAACTTTCTTTTGATGTTCAGCCTTTACAATGCGAGCGTAGCCGAGGGGAAGGCTAGTATTATATATATATATATATATATATATATATATTTTATTATAATTCGATTTCTGATTTGATTTTTTTTCATGTTCAGGATTGATTGATATTATATACATTGGCAAATGAGGAAAGGATTCTACTTACTAGTAAACAGTAGAACCCCAAAGATAATTTCACAATAATTCAAATCTTGAATTTAAGAATTATATCAGTTTAACATCTAAATGACATCTTCAAAAATGTGAATAAGGTCTTCATGTAACTTATTTTATGCATGCATGATAAAATTACACAACATACAAACATCTAGGCTTTCGCAATTATAATAGTTGTAAAAGTTATAGACAAGGTTAAATAATAACCAAATTTCCTTTACTACTTTTAATTTTTAATTTACTAATCAATTTAGATACACCTAAGACTAGACATAAGAACATTAATTAAAAAAATAGCTTACCATATAGAATGTATGCTTGGATTTTGTAGTACATAAGTTCGGTCAAGATAAAGAAATATGCTGCGGATCATAATCATTTGCCTGCAGTGTGCACGCCAGCAATCATCCATGCGTTTCAAAAACACTTGCCTGTCCATACTCTCAGACAAGAACTGTTCAATATTAGATTTCACATGTGCTTCAACCAGGTTGGTCAAATTAACATATAACTGTGATGCCATCTGAAATAAAAAAAAATGTTATCTATAAATTCTTTATTACTTTTTATGGCATGAATTTTTGAAACAGAGTTGTTGCAAGAAACTTTACTTTCATTCATTTCATTATCACTTCTACTACTATTAAAACTGGATGTATCAAGATGTAGTTACTCTCTATCTCATAAAAAGGACTACTCTTTCTAGAAGAGAAGTAATAGTAGAAATAGATATTTGTTACAAGTAGATAAATTAACCAACATCTCTACACTTTTAATATGGGTAGTAATTATTGTTTGTAAATGTAAAACATAAAGAACATGAAATAATTGACTAATTAATATTTCATTACATCTTATCCCAGAGAATATATAAGCTTTATAGAATTTTTAGAATTTAAAATATGTATATGTATACCTCAATACTTAATATTATAAAATATGTGAAAGTATTTTTTATGTGGCCGTTTTAAACTTCTAATTAAACAAATGGCATGATTTTTAGTTTTGGAATTATATTTTCAACTATTTATTAAAATAAATTTCATGTTTTTATTATTTTGTTATTGATAACTAATGAGGAAAATGCAAAGTTTGTTAGTTTAAGGTCATAATATTTATTATTTTTACCTTATGGCTACACATATTTTCCACTGCTTGGTATAATTCTTCTAAAGAATAGGAGATTGCCTTTGAAGTCTGTATGGCTATAACTGCCTCCCGCAATTTGCTCCATGTTGTCTCCTGATAATTTTCCGGAAGATTCGGTTTACCTGCAAAATATTCGCACTAGTTACCAAATGTCACAGAGGTTATGACATGATCATTTGATTATAGCGTAAACACACTTTTAAAGTTTTTTATAACCAGCTTCTTGGTTGTTGCCCCAGGTTTGTTCATCGATGACGAAGTCATTTTTATAGTACCGTTGGAGTTTGGATTAAGCATTGAGAAGTTAGATTTCTTTTCATTAACATTCATTTCGTCAATTTTTGTCCTTTTGCTGCACTGATCGTTGCTTAAACTTAAATGGGAACGTTTTCTACACTGATTACCACCCTCCTCAACCAAAACAGATGTTTTAGATATGCCCGACATAAGAAAGCATGATATGGCCGCAGCCACAATATATAATAATGTGATTAACTTTAATTAATTAAGAATATGCAAATAAAAATAGATGCCATCAATATTATCTACGTCCTACGATCACCACCATTACGGTTTGTTTTTTTTACGATTAATAGAGGGCGCTAAGCGTACAGACTACAGACTACATAAAATTTGTCTATGAAACACATGTCTTTAGCTTTGTGTTAGATTTACTGGTTTTTAGAAAGTGTCTTAAACGATTAAGTGTTATTTATCGAGTCCACAAAAAATATTTATTTTGAATATTTACATGTATTTCTGTCAAAAATTGCATTTAAAAAGCACAATTAAAATACACCGCTGAAACACTATTTTGCGTAAATGGGGAAGTGTCATAAACAAACAAGCATCGTACAAATTAGGGATGGAAACAGCGCGAAAAAAGTCGACTTTTGACTTTAGAATCGACTTGGAATTTTTTGATTCTCAAAGTCGATTAATCATTGCTAAAAGTCGACTTTTCGACTCTCAAGTCGACTTTTTAAAAGCACAATAACTATATAACTCATAGTTAAAAGATATTTTACAAATTGTATTCGACATATTTCTTTATTTTTAATAAACAATTTATTTATCATTTGCACTTTTTATTTAAACAACTTACACACAAAGGATTGTTTTTAACATTTTTATAAAAGATACATTCTTCATAAAAATTGCACGTAGTATGGCACCGAAAAGTTTGTAGTATTTAAATTAAGTATTTTTGAAACGTTAAAATCAATATTTAATATTAAATATCAATAAAAATTTTAAATATCAGTTATAAACTGTTAAATAACAGTTTTTAAATTTAAATTTAAAGTTTACTATGTAAATTAAGTATCTATGAGACATCATAACATAAAAAATCAGTAATTTAAGAATCCCACATATCTTCACTAACTGACCTTAGAAATACAAGTTGATTTAAGTGCTGAGGCGATAAACGACTTCTTAATTGATTTGCAATCAGGCCAGCATGAGAAAACAATCTTTCGCAGGGTACAGAAGTTGCTACAATTGATAGAAACTTCCTCGCTACACTCCATAATCATGTGTTAAGTATTGTTTAAAAAAAGTTGAAGTCATCGAGTGAGAATCGATTTTAATCGACTCGAGACAGGTTCAAGTCGATTCTAAAAAGTCGATTATTTTTATGAAAAGATCGATTCTTGACTAAAGTCAGAGTCGACTTTCCTATCCCTAGTACAAATTCTTTGTAACATAACGTAAGCATCGGAAATTTTGAGTTAACATTTATTATTATTTACTGTGATACATTGTGTAGTGCCATGGATGATGGAGCACTTAGGTATATAAGAAAGTAGAAACGAAGATGACGTCAATAATTATTGACAGGCACGCTTACGACAATTTACTTTCCTATGACGACATTGCACATCATCCAATCCAAATCATTTTTGATCACGTGGTAATGGTCCGGGCGCACTAGGCGTAACTGCAATGCAAAATATTCTTTGTATGATAGAGAAATACTTTACTCCATGCATAGCACACTACGCGGCTTTGCCGTGCAGTGCCGCGTCGCGCGTCGCTCCGCTGCAGTTATGCCTAGTGCGCACGAACCTTTTGAAGTTTAAATTGTTTTGATCAGTATACCCAAAGCGCTTCAGAGTTCCGACCACCGCTAGTTAGATTCTCTTTGGTCGGAAGCGCCATGGTCACGGGTTTACACTATACCTTAGGAGTTTACGGATGGATGTTAAACATTTTATTGGCAGACATATTATCTGTCTACCCTCTTTTCAGTTCCTTTTGTACGTTCGTTTCCACTACTGTGTGCTTGTAACACGATTATGATCCGTGCACAAAGCTCACTGAATCCACTTGCGAAATTTTACACACATTTTTACGAGGTTGACACTTTTTACAACTGGTGTCTGAATTCCAAGTGCTTGATAAGTTAAATCCGTCCTCACGTTCTAGTTATTGTATGCAATAATTTCAATAGCTTTTAGTACCCGAGGTTATTTAACTCAATCAAGTGGTTTTTGTCCAATATATTTCTGATCACAAGTACAGTCTACCTTATAAACACCTTCCCTTTCCAAGGTAAAGCTATTACAATAATTATATTAACCAAAATATAATTATTATCTGTTTACTTTTGCGCTTTGCATAGTATTACAAAATAAGCACTGAAAGCTCTTAATTAACAGCTTTTCACTTTATGCATATGAAAGTATAATATACAGTACTGGTATCAAAAAATCAATTTTTAAAATTTTGTCTGTCTGTCTGTTTGTTCCGGCTAATTTCTGAAACGGCTGGACCAATTTTGACGTGACATTCACTTGCAGATAGCTAATGTTATATACGTAGACGTAACTTAGGTTACTTTTTAACCGAATTAAAAAAGGAGAAAAATTTATTTATTTTAACTAGCGGAACCCGTGGCTTCGCTTGAGATAGTGCTAGTTATTGAATAAAAAATAAGGTAGCTAGTAAAATAAAAAAATAACATTAAAATTATTTTTCAGTGTAATACACTTGATAATCAGGTGATCATATTGTTTTGTATGCTGAAATGGTGCTTTATAAATCATCTGCATAATATATCAATTTACTATTTCATATTAACCTCTTAATTAAAATAAATAGATATTAAGTTAGGTATTATTACTTTTTTTAAACTAGGCTTTGAATGCTAACTTCACGGGTCGAGGGTCAATCGGAAGACTACTAAACTATTCAATGTTTTAATAGGTTCTACATTCATCTAAATTCTAAACTAATCTTCTCTAATATATAAAAAATCGTGTCAGTCTTTGTTATCGAACTCCTCTGAAACAGCTTGACCGATTTTTTATGATTTTTTTGTGTATATTTGGTATGTCTGAGAATAGGTCGTGGGCTTTTTTTAAATTTCTATTTTTATTTGTATAGGTGGGTAGATTTTTTATTTGTTATTTTAGACTAAATTTTTATTTTTTTACGATTTAGCATCAAAAAATACTTATAACACTAAATTTTCATCTTTCTACCACCATCCCTATTTTTTAACAGTGTTATTTAATTTTAATTTACATTCTAACACTAAAAGCACATAGAATAGACGCAGTTTATAAATGTAGCACTGTCACGAGCTTTTGTAATATACGTGTACGATCATACCTACTACTGTTTTACTACAAAAATAATTTACTATCTAAATTATTGAAAAAATTATCTCTTTCATAATTAAATCGACGAAGACACGATTCGTGTCTTCGTTGCGTTTTGTTAATAGTTTACTGGAGGAAATAGAAAATATTGTTATGAGAATTACTTATTTTCCTAAAAATGTTACTTGATCTAGTAAATTATTAAAAAAATACCAATTTAAATAAAAAAAACTTGTCGTGTAATTAAATTACATAATAATAGTTGATTAAAATATTTATACCCTATTGAGAGTGCAGGTCTCGGGGCGGGGGCGTAACAAGTGGCGGGACCGGGGACATGTGCGGCGCCCCCGCTCATTCAGGTTTCAGTCGCCGTTCATTCACTTGCTGTGACGAACCACTTCGAGTCGGTTCATCGTCGCGCGTGGGTGTATTGCGGATATTACCGACTGATTTACGCGCGAAATTCGTAAATTGTTCCGATAATATGACGCGTGATTAGTGCTAACACGAATTGCTTAGGTAATAATTTTTTATTTAAAACTAAAATGGGGGAACAAACTTTTAATATAGATGACAATAATTTAGAACAACATATTGTGACTTTGTTTGAAAAGTTAGAGTGTTTACGTCGCGATGCGAGTTCTAATAGTGACAATGTGTTGTCTGGACGAGTGCCGGCTAGATTGGAAGTGAGGACACTTTCGTTGTGGAAGGCTGTTGTTGCGGAATGTGCGGCTTCCTTCCTGTATGTTTTTATCGTGTGCGGGGCCGCCGGCGGAGCGGGTGTCGGCGCGTCCGCCTCAGCTGTGCTCCTCGCCACTGCACTCGCTTCCGGCTGTGCTATAGCAACCCTAACCCTATGCTTCGCTCATATATCTGGTAAGATTGATTGACTTCACTATTGTAAAAGCCAAAATATCTAGATCTTTTAGTAAAAATAAAAAATCCATACATAATAAATGTTTCTTAAGTCGTTCGCGGCGTTATGTTAAAAACTTCCTGTTTCAATAGATTTATTTTAATTGTGGGTAGTAGTTTTATTTAAAAAGTTCTGATCTATTTAGAAGATTATCCATATTATCCATTTACTCTTCCCATTATTATTATTTACATGACAGAGAAGAATACAGATGACAGTTTCTTCAGTTGCATTAAATAGGTAGGTACTTCCAGCGATTAGGGTGTTTAACGCATTAAACACAAGAAACTTATTCATAATTATGTCTTAATGTATTCGTTTGAGTGAAACCCTTATTATTTTTATAAAATAATAATAAGGATTTTTTAAAGTGGTAGTGCCATGCTTGTTACCTTCGGGTAGCAACCGAATGGGCCGGCACGCCCCGTATAGTTCATTAGTACCACTCTCTCACAGAAGACCGGCGTGAAGTGGCAGCTATGCTGTCGCGTTTCGTCCGGTGAGTGAGAGTCCGGGAGGCCCACTCTCCTTCCCCCCTCCCTCTTCCCTTCATCCTCCGCCTTCGTTCCCCCCTCCCTCCCACTTCCCTCCCTCCTCCATCCCTCCCCTTCCTGAAAGGCCGGCAACGCATCTGCAAGCCAGGCTTGCAGATGTCCATGGGCGGAGGTGATCACTTCCCATCAGGTGAGCCTCCTGCCCGTTTGCCCCCTTTTTACCATAAAAAAAAAAAAGGAAGTCTTTTATAATAAAAGTTCTGTGCCATTGAAAGTCACGTCAAAGTCAATCAAGGCGTTTCGGAGATCAGTCAGGAAAAACAAACTGACAGACCAACACTTTAAAAATTGTGTTTTTTTTGTCTATAATTATTGGAACGAAGTTCCTTATCGTTCATCATTCCATATCATCATCATCATCAGCCCTTTTTAACGTCCCACTGCTGGGCACGGGCCTCCCTCAGTACGAGGGGAATCAGGCCATAGTCCACCGCGCTGGCCTAGTGCGTGTTGGCGGACTATAACACATGCCTTTCGAAAAACTTTTTAGGCTTTCTCAGACATGCAGGTTTCCTCACGATGTTTTCCTTCACCGTAAGACAAGTGGTAATCATGATATAAATGATTCGCACATGAAAATATCAGAGGTGCGAGACCCGGATTTGAACCCGCATCACTCGGATATCCAAGCGACGCGTTACCGCTGGGCTACCACTGTCATCATTCCATATATCAATACATTTAGTAAGTAGTTTTTTTTTAACCTAAAGAAACAGTTCTTTATGTCCTGTGGGTGTTCTTGTATGAACATCGTACACCCATAATAACAAATGGACATGTTAGTCATAAAAGTTTTCTTATAAAACTAATGTAATTAGTATTTTTAAAGTAGATTAAAAAAATTCAATTTGTTATTTCGAAAATATTAAAATATCATTAAGTTCTATATTATTCATGGAGCATAACATTGGAGTGGCAATTTAAAATACACGTGTCCGCCCTTCACCCTTTAATCCCTCATCATAACTTTATAATAGCGGCCATAGACGTAGGGAACAATGACATTTTAAATTATATCATAGTGACAATGATGCGTGACCGTTTGCATCTTCACAATTGAGCACAATTCTGTGTTAATGTTGGCGAGTTGGCAGCAATAAATTTTAAAATAAAATTATGTCGCTCGTCGGCGTCCGCCCTATTTTTCATTTTCGTCTAATGTGCGGTCACATCCCTATTTTAAGATCACTGTTGTGAAGCGAATCGATATTGATAAGTTTCCCTAAGCAATATACACATGTCGTACATGTTACTTATGGTATATTGTAGTTAGCTTTCTTATAAATTTATTGTAACAATTTCTAGGAACTGTTCAGTGATTCCGATAAATTTTCCCCTTAGTATAAACCATGTTTACTTTTTAATAATAGTGTAATATTTTACCTCAAACTATAGTTTTTCACTATAATATAGATTTCTTAGAAATTAGACATCTTCCCACAGAAAATGTATCCTATACATTGACCCGGGTAACCAGCTATCATCATATCAAATACTATCAAAATTTGTCGAGCGGTCTTCGCATTTTGCGGCCACAGACAGACAAAAATTCTAAAAACTATACATTTGGACTCTGTATCTATAATAATGACTATTTAAATGAAATTTTTCAAAAATATTTCATCTTCAGGTTCCACTAAGTTAGAATTTTACATGTATAGATTTGAATATGCATCAAACATGGACATTGCCGTATGAGGTAACAGGTGCCGTTCTATGCTGCAAATAATCGTCTCATTTACATGAATAACCCCGACTGAAATCCCGACTTAAATAAACGGTAGCCATGTAATTATTAATCCTTTTCAATTATACTTTTTGAGGTTTACGCGAATATTTGAAAATATAAATGTAACTATCTTTTCGGATTTTGTTGGATTATTTTAAAATCAGGTGCCATTTGGAATTTTTTGTACATTGTGGGTAAGCACTGTCTGTAACAAGTATATAAACTGCTGTCTCTCCCGTGACCATAATTGCTGTAAAGCATTCGAAACGTTGGGAACCAACAATCATAATAAACCTGCGACAAAATCCGAAAAGACAGTTTTATTTATAACACCTTATTTCATTTATCTTTATTCATGGCAACCAATACTATAGGGAAATATGTTTCTCAATATTGAACGGTGCGGTACTGTTTTAAATTTTTCACAATAATTAAATGTTCAGTTTAAATATTAACATATTTTAATCAAATGTAAAAATAAGAGAAGAGAAATACGCGCTCCGCCAAGTTTCATTAAAATTATATGGAAAGTTTCAGCGATAGTTTTTATTTTAATAAGAAACTAAAGAACAGTAGCCGTGGGCGTAAAGTGAGGTCGCAAGTACATTTTATAAAATAACGTGACAAAAGGCTGTCTTAAATCTTAACAAAGGTATTGAGTAAAGCTCAATCCTCCAGCATTATTGAGATTATTAGATTTTGTTTAAATACTTATTCCTACTAAAATTAGAATTTACTATATAAATAAGTAAAATTTAATATTTTACTATTATTTAGTTTTAGCAACGTAATGGTTTTTTATCCATAAAACTTTTTCTCTTAAAAATTTGAGATAAGCATGGTTATATCCTACTCGTCTGTAAGTAGCAGTGCAGACTGCAGAGACCGTTAAGAATGCGTTGAGCTGTACCTATTGGGGTCCTCGAACGAGAGCTTTACGTCACTCAAATGCTAGAGTATGAAGCGACTGCTATAAAAGTTTTGACATATTATTTATTTGAAGTACCGTTTAATAAAATATGAAATGATAAAATAGATAAATAAGTGAACGCTTTGGTAGTCATTATAAGAATCATACATTTTTAGTATGTACAATGTACATATAAAAAGTAGATTATAATTGAATATATTGTACATTTCTTTATGGTGCGCTTTTTTATAATACACATACTAGCAACCCGTCCTCGCTTCGCTCGAGCCTATGCTCGTTACTAGGTTTACCGCGAGAGAAGGCGCAGGTTTCGCTAGTAAATACATATACTTGACAATTTATATACAAAATTTTTTCTCGAGAACCACTCTATCCATTAGTGAAATCAGCATGAAAATCAGTGCAGTAGTTTTTGAGTTTATCGTGAATAGACAGACAAGCCCGAGATGCTGTGTCTACTCCAACATTGAGTAGGGCTATAAATAAAATGTCTTAATATCATGTGGTATTTGCCATAAACTTTAATATTTTTTGTTCCACTGCCTCCATGTTTTCTATGAAATAAGGATCGGACGACTTGTAACAATAGCAAGAAAATTTATTAATTCAACAAGCCAGATAAAATCTCTTTTGAGGAGGGGTTTGTTTTGTTGGGCATTCATGTCGGTAGGTATACTTCGTCATTATTCTACCTACTGAGTTTTTGATATAAACAATAATGAATAATATGTATTATTCATTGTATTATTCGTTGATGACACGTTTGGCTCAGTTTGTAGTGACCCTACTTGTTGCGCCAGCGGTTACGGGTTTGAGTCCCGCTGGGGGCATTCATTTGTTGAACACGAATGTTTGTACTCCAGTCACGGTAGTTTATATTTAAAATATGTGTTTATTTAAAGTTATATAATTATATAATATGTAGCATATGTATCAACTATCTGGTTTCTGTTACACAAGCCTCGTAGCGTAACACGGAACTACTCATAGGTAGCGCTGTGTGTAATAATGTCCCAACATATTTATTTATTACACTTATTAAAAGAATATTATAATGTTAATTTCACTTCTAAGATACGCGGGGCATATAAAATATAAAATAAGCGAAAAAAAGAAAACTGTAGTTTTAAAATAGACATTTGCATTTGATATTTAAAAATATTATTCACAGTATTCGTTTTCTTTGTATCCCACGAGATTGGTTTTTGTGTGGTTATTTCGCTTTGTTTGGTATTTATAGCACTGCAATAGGTATAGAGAAATAATAATACGTAACATTTTTTACAGTAGATTTAAAAATATTAAATGATTTTTGATTTGTCTTTTAGATATCACATAATATTGATTTCAATTTTGTACTCAATTACTGTCTGAAAAACCTTTATTACTTCTCTACGTTTTTACTCTTGTATGTATTTAATAGATTCTCTTAAGATTATTATAATTATTAATTTTTAAGTTAAAACTGTAATTAGAAAACATAGAAACTAGCAAAACTGGTAACTTAGTCTACATTAAATTGGAATAAGTAGTTAAAAATAATCTTAAAAATAAGTTTTTAAAAAAAATAAAAACTCTTTTCTTAAGACAAACTTCATCAACATAGAGACATCGTTTTCTGTTCCATATATTTTAGAAGTTAAACGTTTGTTTAACTGTAAAGACACATCTATTTAAGAATATCGTAATCACCAGAACAATACTCTATACCAGTGATTCCCAAACTTTGTTTTGCCATGGCCCGGTAACTTTCACACTGCCCCTTTGTGACCCACTTAATATTTTAAACCTAAGCTAATACACATTTCTTATTACTAAAAATGGTTCAATAATACACTGTGATGCGTCCATCGATAGTAGGTATTATTTTTTAAAACATGGCGGGATCGTTGCGACCCGGTATTTTATTTTGATGGCCCGGTACCGGGTCGCGACCCAGCAAATGGGAAATAACGCTCTATACATTTCTAAGTGTTAGGCAACAAACATTACATAAATATATTTTTTCAGGTGCACATGTGAACCCAGCCGTGTCAGTGGCGCTATGCGTGCGTAGACGCGTGTCGCCGCTCAGAACTGCGCTTTATGTGGCGGCTCAATGCGGAGGCGCTATAGCGGGTTCCGCGGCAATATATGGGTGAGTTTTGATTAGTCATTTTAAATTCGTCAAAGGATATTATAATATTTAAAGGATATTATTATACATAAGTAATTCTTTAAGTAGTAGTGATAGTGACCTTACTTTTTGCGACAGCGGTCGCGGGTTCGGGTCCCGCTGGGGGCATTCATTTTTTAAGCATGAATTCATTGGTATTCGTAACACAAGCCTCGCAAGTCGCAGCTTACCACGGAACTAGATGGAGCTGTTGTAAAATATCCGAATTAAACAAATATTATTATACAATGTATAGGTTGATATTTTAGAATAATATTTATGATATTACGTAAATGTACACCAGTAAAAGTGTCTTATTTCTGTGAAATATTATTTTTAATTATAATATAAATAATACGAATACATTTATTTACATGAAATAACAAAAAAGCTCAGCATCTTTTTCTATATTTCTTTCTTTATTGATTTTCTTTTATTTTGTGTTAAAAAAAACAATTGTAATGATTATGGTTAAATTTCGACAAATGTCTAGCCTTTATGTGTAATTTTCTGTAGCATTATTCGTTCTAAAGACTTAGTTCCATTAGAATAAATATTTAATGACATGATCCTCGTGTACAATCATAATGGCTTACCTTATTCACTTGATAAATAATATATACCTACTTACGTGCGAAAATTCAGCATTTGTTTATATTATTCATTATTATATATTAAGAAATTATTTATACATATACATATTATTTATTCATAACAAAATGTGAGTTCACAAGAGTGCGTCTATTGTGATTTATGAAAAGACCCTAATATAATTACAATACTACGAACCAATCAATCTTAAGACTGTTCCTTTTATTTTACATATTATATATACTTATATACTTATTACTTCCCGCGGCTTCGCACGCGTTTTGAGGACCATAAAGCAAATTCTCAGATAAAAGTTATTGTGAGTTAACCTTAAAAGATAGACATATACTATCGCAGACTTTATTTTAGAACTTTTAAAAGGTAATAATTTCGCCATACATAGTTTTTGTGTAACTTTAACCGATTACGCAGTGCACACAACGGAAGCTCTCAAAAGGAATAATTTCTCCCGTTTTCCACAACATTTTTCATTGATACTTTGTTCCTATTAGTCTTAGTATGATGTTATATAGCCTATAGCCGTTCTCGATAAACGGACTGTCCGACAATAATTTATTTTCAATTCTAACCAGTAGTTCCTACTCTTCAGTTTTATTGTATTTATTTAGATTAGATCTTGGACTAGAAAGTCACGTGATGATAAATTTTATTTTTCTTTCAGAGAAAAAGAAAGTTTCGTAGAAACACATATTATGTTTGTTTGAATTTATCAAATATCACGTTAACGTGCGTAAGAACAGTTTTCTTCTATTTTTTTGTATTTTCTACTCCCTACTTATATTAATGTGATTATATAGTAGACTAAATGGACATTCGACGTGAGTTGAAACTAGGTTACATTTAAGTGGGTCGGGATAACACGAGGGAAATTTTTATTGTCATTCAGTCCGTGAAAACTCTCACTCCAAGCTATTGTTTTATAATTTTCCGTCATAATAGGTATGTAGGTAATAAATAAGCACTAAGAGAAAAGCTAATTATAAATTCAGAATTTTATAGTTTGAATTATGATACTAAGAACTAAATAATTTATTTTACGATTTTTGCTTGCCGCGTGAAGAAGAATTTTGATTTACTTCTTCATCTTATTAGAATAGTTTTATGCATAAATAAAAGATTTTTATCCGCATTTTCAGATTCTTTCTCAGATTGTTATTCTTTTTAGTTTTTCAACATAAAAAGAGTTGGTATGCAAATAAAACCCAATTCTATATACCCATTATGTAACGTAGCTCTTGTAGATATTATCTATAATACTTGTTGACCAAACAAAATTCTACTAATTTGGACTTCTAATTTAAGCACTAAAGCACTAAGCATGCTTGTTGGATTTTCCTCAAAACTTTCCTTTGTTGAGTCACACCATTCCATTTCATAACATACGTATAGATAAACATAATCACCACTTACTCCGACCCTAATTAACGGGGTTCTGCCCAAACAAACTAATTGTACTCCCCGGTTGAAAGCGGCGGTGCTTTATCCTCAGAGATTGTGTTATCTTGTCTGAAATAGCAAATATATACTGATAAAATTGAAATTATATTTTTAGAATATTGTTTTTTTAGCTTTTTTGCGTCTATTATTATTTATTTTATGTCAGAAATCGAGGTTTGCTTACCGCGTGGGATGAATTTGAAGATCGTAAGCGGAAAAAAGTATGTAGAAAATAACTTTGCCAGAAAAAATAATATCTTAAGAAAACTCTAATTATTGCCTACATAAAATATATTCGTATTATTATTAATGCAATGTGGGTTTTATATTTTCATACCAAAACAGCTAAATATATATACACAGGTCTATCTGTTACGTGGAGATGGACACTTGTTACTTATACAGTACAAAGTTCTTAAGAACGCTCTAGTATATATAATAATATATGAAGTGACCTACAACATTCTGAGTATTTCTTTATATCTCCTAAGAGAAGGTGTTGGTGTATCGAGACAAAATAAGTAATGTTACTCTCCGGCCTATAAACTCTCATCTATTCAAAAACGTATGCTTAGACGCTCCGTAAAACACATATATAAGGCAAAGCAAGCTTTCTTGATACTATTATTATATTAAGTACTAGCATTTCCCGCGGCTTCGCAAGCGTTCTAAAGATCGGAAACCAAATTCTTTTTGAGTCGCGCGGTATGATACTTCGCAGAACTAACGCCCGCCATTCTCGTTTTTGCAACATTTTTCATTGATGTTCTGCTTCTATTAGTCGTTGCGTGATGTAATATAGCCTAAACCCTTACTCGATAGACGGACTATCCAACACAAAAAGAATTATTCAATTCAGACCAGTAGTTCCTGAAATTAGCGCGTTCAACCAAAGAAACAAACTATTCAGCTTTATAATTCTAGTATAGATGTACGATTTCATATATTTAAACCAGATTGTTCTTAAAATTCGAATTTTAATGATATGAATGAACTGTAAATTATACCGATTTACTCTTATAATTGGTAACGTCTGTGGCCTCCATAAACCAGCTGTTGCATCTGAAAATTTTGAAAGGTAATTTCGGTTAATTATAGTTTACTAAAAGGTAAATATTTATTTCAAAATTTAGAAAAAAAATATTAAAAGAAAATAAGAAGAGGTGAAAATAAAATACCACTATGTATAATCTTCTAGTAAAGTAGTTGTTATAAATGAAAATTAATATTCTATTGACTTGTCGAGGGAACTTTTAATTATAACTTAGTCTACTTCTTTTATTTTGCAATGTAGAGTCTTGCGTTCAGAGAATTATAAAGTTGATTAAAGCTTTACTAATACTTAGCGCAAGATTTTTTATATATTTAATAGATCGAGCTTCACAATTATGTTCGTCACATTATAATATAAATAACTACGTATTTATTTACAGTTCAGTTCTTTTATTGAAAGCTTATATAAAAATATATAAGCTTTACATTATATATGCTAATATAAAATTTACGTTAATTTGCTCTTCGTACGAACTTATATGGAATATTTTTTTATCAATGTTATTAATTTTAAAAGGACATAAGTTAAATAATATTAATATGGCACTAATAATTAATATTAAAAATGTCTTTTTACTATACATTGAATTGTATTTCCATACATGATTTCCTTAAATTAGTTAATTCGGTCGTTTTAGACAGAATTAAAATTGTAAACTTCATCATCAATTTTGTTTTTAGTTCATTTGCTAACTAAAAGTTTTCATCACGCTCGTATGTTTTATTAAGGTAATTTAATCAGACAGACTTAATACCCTACTCAGTAGCTAAAGGGTCTAATTAATTTCGTGACACCAGCCCCGAGTACCGGCGCGGCCATGTCAATATGAGTGCTGCCTAGACATTCTGATTAAAAAGTCTTATTAGTGCGTTAAATTTTTTAAGTTCATGTTATTTGTTACCTTAAATATTTTTGTTTTATTTGTTATTTTTTAATTCATGGTTGTTTATGTATTTTTGAAGTTAAAAGAGCTTTTATAAGCTCGTCATAACTTTCCTGTCAGTCCTGTCAGCGATGATATCTTTTAATACTTCATATTTCACAAAATATTTCTATTTCCAAAAATATGTATTTACTTAATAATGCAAAGCAAAACTTTATATCGACGACTGTATGTTTAAAACAATTAATAATATGCAAAAATATAACAGTCAATAAAGTGTAGCATTTAAATAACGTAAATTGAAATTTTGGGAATTATATTTCTTCCGGTCTCAGGTTTATACACTTTATTAAACACGTAACACGATCACACCCAATCAAGCATATCATAAAGACCCTATTTATATTCTATATATATACGCTATTTAATATTTATAAATATTCTACATATTATATTGATTGCTTTGAAAAGGCAGTGGTAGCCCAGTGGTAGCGCGCTCGCTTGGATAACCAAGTGATGCGGATTCAAATCTGGGTCTCGCACCTCTGATATTTTCATGTGCAAATCATTCTCTATCATGATTACCACTTGTCTTACGGTGAAAGACAAAAAAACATCGTGAGGAAAGCAGCATGTCTGAGAAAAACCTAGCAAGTTTTCGAAAGACATGTGAAGTCCGCCAACTCGCACTAGGCCAGCGCGGTGGACTATGGTCTGATCCCCCTCGTACTGAGGGAGGCTCGTGCCCAGCAGTGGAAGACGCAGCAGACGTTTAAAAGGGCTGAAAATGATGATGATTAATATATAATTTCTTTAGGTAAAAAATCGAGACGAGTATCTCAAGAATGTTTTAGGCATACCCATCGTCTACGTAATTTACCCTACTCTCTTTATTAAGATTTATCTTCAATGTTATTCTTGAATTTAAGCTCAGTAGTAAAAGCTGTTTTTTAGGCTAAAATTACTTTAATAAAAATAATTTATGTATAAAAATACTTTTTTAGAACAAAAAGAATATAATGTATAAGTTTCTGATTAAGCTCTGTATAATACCTTTGTCTAAATGGTCAATTTATAGCGCAAGGTTTCTGGCAGTATATGTATTGAAATGAATTCAAAACAATAAAATTTACGTGCCAAAGCTTGAAATGAAATTGGTTCAAATATTCTTCTGTTCGATCGATTCCTTTTACTGTTGACATTCAATCAGTCAGTTTGGAATTCAAATATGGTGGGATATCTCTCTAGAACCGAGTATTTTAAAAATTGATATGAGGGTTATTTTTACCAACTTCAAAAATTGTAAGTTTCATCAGTATCTTTTTTAGTTTTTTTTGGTTGGTATCATTGCCATTTACTGATATAATTTTATGGTATTTTTTAATGATAATGACATAGAGGATCAGTTTTACTACTTCTGGTTTTTCATTCCCAGTTATTACACTTGATCCATAAAGCTTGTGAAAATATTGACTACCTGTCTGAAACTCGTTTGTTCTCAAATTAATCTGTGACAATTACCCTACGGCTAATAAAAACATTTCGCAAAAGCGGAAATGGAGTACGTGATCCTAAAGCGTGAAATATAATAAATGTTTGCTAACTCAGGCTGTTATGCATATACATTATACATATATCCTTATATAGCATACTCGTATTTCTAAAGTGGAGTACGATTTCATCCGTCTATTATCTCCATTGTACATTCGTTCTAAATTTTCTCGATGCATGTCAATTACTGTTTAACTTGCGATCACATCTTTTATCCGGGTAAATCCAGGTCAAAAGTTCTAGCTTTGTAGCCTATATAGCTAAGCTCGAACCACTCCGCCTTTACATTGATGACAGTTATATGCCGATAGTATCGATGTATCTTCTATGTGTTTGATCATGTCTGATAAGACTAAGCAAACACTTTGACACATTTGTTTAGGATATTAGTTCAGAAGATGGCATTATTTGACTACTTGACCCATAGATCATTTTATGAAAAACTAGCACAACATTGGAATTCTTCTTGTAGCCGCGTCAGCGACTTTTGAGACCCGATTTTTGAAATATATTTTTTAAAAGAATAGGCTGTAATTTACCTAATACCTACTTAAAGGGCGGTCCTTCACAAATCGCTAAATAAAAGACCTTTTTAATTAAAATTGTTGCTATTTTCTAAAGCTTCTAAAGCTGTATAAAATATATTAATTTTAATTAATTAATATATTATGTTGAAAGCCGAAATTTTAATTAAGAACTTCCAATAATGTAAAACATTGATATCATCCGTATTTATATGTATGTAAATTCCGTAAGGTTATTAAAAATAAAAAGTGAAAATATGTGATAAACTGGTTTTAAGAGTTGCAACACCAGTTACGCTTATGCATCTGCTACTTAATATTTTAGGGCGTTGTAATTTTTTGAAATGAAGTTTTGCATTCCAGTTAATATAGGAATTTATAATGCTCATAATCACTATCACTACATATGTATTAGGTACCTAGTATAAAACAAAGTCGCTTCTCGCTGTCTGACCCATATGTATGTTTAGATCTTTGAAACTACGAAACGGATTTTAATGCGGTTTTTTTATCAGGTAAGAGTGATTCAAGATAAAGGTATATATATACAACTAGCGGAGCCTGCGGCTACGCTCGCGCTAAGTCTAGGGACGTATTCGAGCGGAGCGAGGGTGAGTCGCTAGACTTTTTTTATTTTTTTTTTATTAAGAACTAGCGAATTCGTCCCTACATACACGGTTAGTGATAAGTTTAGATTTCAATGCGATATTTTCCCGTAGTAACATTATCCTACATGCTGAGTCGGGTAATCAGCTATCGTTATACCAAACCTTATTAAAATCTGTCCAGTAGTTTTCTCCCAGACAGACATCCGCCGAGATCCCATATACCTAATAAGTAGGGTTTCTTGGCTCTACCTGTTCGAATTTACGAACCATTGACCTTTCACACAAAAGTATTAGCTATATAATATGTACATATTATGTGGGTTCATATTTTAGGTATTATCTTTTCAAAGCTATTAACATCCAGCCTTCGCTTTTTATAATCTACCCTTCAAACTTTTAATGTTAATTCATTACTCAACGTTCCTACACACGCGCCTACACTGTGTTATATTTGTAATAAAATGGATTCTATGTATATAGCACTTCTTTATAAATAGTCCTCACTCATGTGAAAGCACTTCATCAGTCCATATTGTTGTACACTATGCACTATAACTGAAATATTCACATTAGCTCTATTTAACTTTTATTAGAACAAAAACTTTAAAATCAAATAGAGCAGCGTTATCATTTAACGTAGCATTGCAACAAAGCTTTAAGAATTGGCTGGGATTTGCTAAATGTCTCTGTATATTTTAACTGAAATTTAATTCTTATAAAAACGTGCTATGTCTTTTGATCGAATATCATCATTATCAGTCTTTTTCAGTCCACTGTTGGACATAGGCCTCTCTCAGAGTGTGCCAATGCGCATCCAGTCCATACCAGCCGTACGGCGCAGGTCGTCGCACCATCTAGCAGGAGGACTTCTCACACCACGTTTTCTAAGCCGTGGTCTAGGACTGCGGTGCGACCAGACGTGGTCTGCAGGTCAATTGGAGAACCTACTTGCTCCAACGGTTGTCAGATATCCTTCAGTAAAAAAGCTTTCTTAATAAGATTACTATCTTATTATATTTATTTTCATTTAATTTATTAATTCCTCTTTACTTTACATTTGCGTCTTCATGTTTTTGAAAGAGATTAAAAGATTAAACTACTTTCTCGATACCTGAATAACTCATTATTATATAAAATAGTTAATTAATATTACTTAAATGACGGAAAGTCGACAAATTTTATCGATAAAATTTTTAAATTGCCCATTTAATTTGAATTGGAATATTTTAGTTTATCGTCTATCAGCTGTTTAGGTAGGTTCTTTGCTTACTTTCGATTACAAATGGGGGCCTGGAATAATTATGAAATAACAGATTTAAATACTATGATTGGTTTGTTATAGTGACCCTACTTGCTGTGCCAGCGGTCGCGGGTTCGAGTCCCGCTGAATCATACATTTGTGTGATGAGTACGAATATTTGTCCTCTAGTCATGAATTTATTTATAGTATGTGCTTAATAAAAGTTATATACATATGTCTAATGTGTCAACTATGTGGTATCTAAACACAAGCCTCACTATAAAACTAGAGGGTACTGCGTATCAATGTTCCAACATATAAAAAAAACTAAATGTTAGTTTTGATATTACGACGATATATCATTTACATTTTTGAAACAGCGCTCTTGTAGTTGATTAAATAATATTAATTTTTTTATTTATTTCATCCCATTCTATTCCATATTTTATAAAATATAATTCGTAGATACAAATTATGCATAAGAGTTACTAAAACAACAAATAATCACTAGCTAATAAAGAAAAAGTACTAAATGTAAAGTAGTAAATTACTGTACGTTTAAGCATCAAACGTAAGATCCTTTCGTTTACTCATTCATTGTTAAAGAGCACCTGTCAGATATGCTATTATGTTCTGTAACAAAAGTTTTCCATTTGTTAAAGGCAAAGTTGTTACACCTATTGTAAGAAAAAATGTTACCTGCCTCCGAAATGATTCATACGGAAACTATGGTAAATGTACATAAATCTTGCCAAATGTCGCCTGTGGGCTGTGATGTAATTCTCTCAATTGTTATAAAATAATGTTTTAGTCCACCAGCTGCAGTAGGTATTGTCAATAATATAAAAACTAAACAACTATATATAGATACAATGAAATTCTTAGTCGAATCTGTACTTTGAATATTTTATGAAAATATTCTTGATTTAATCATTATTATCAATACTAAAGTTGATTTATAGTTTTTAGAGTTTTCTTCTTTCTGTCTTTCGGTGACCAAATCATGAGTATATCACTGGATAGATCTTGAAGTTAGCGTGATATGAAGATAGCGTGTGTATACAGGATACTTTTTATAGCTGGATATTTCATTTGTGAAAGATTAATACTAACCTAACGGACTAAGCAGATCTAGGGTGAATCGCTAGTATTAAAGCGATGAAAGCCACATTTTATATGCGTATTTTAGTTTCGGTTATTTTTATAACTTGCTGATATAGACAAAATTCATTATTAAAATACCATCGTGTGACTATTTTAATATTTTGACTTTTTAATATAAAAAATAACTACACAAAATATTGTCGTAACCTAATTAAAAGTTAAAACTTGCTAGGTTAATAAGTAATGGGTTGTTTTGAGTTAAAATTTTCATACAATAAACTGGAAAAGCTAGTTTGCACTTATTGCAGTAGAACAACGCGGTTCTGTTATTTGTTAAAACTAAAGCTCAAAACGAAACTTGTACCAAATTCCAGAATCTCGTTAAAATATCTCGACTTTACGAATATAGGTATATATACTAATTTTATTTCTTTCAACGTGCTACTACCAGTCCGTTTTAAGGGATTCTTTATTTTCTTTAAATATTTATTGCGAATAATTATAGACTCCCTAACTTAAAGCTACGGCTATATGAAAGCACCCCATACAATTATTTTCTAGTTTGGGGTAGAAGGGGAATTTGATAGTTTCACCTGTGTATCCATATCCGTTTAGTTAACATTAACCTTTTGTCTATAATTAAGTTTTTTAAGCTTTTATTTCACTCGTCGTAGTCCTTAATTTATGTTTAAACGAGCTTATGAACCAAATAGGCAGTATGTACTTCTAGGTATTAGGTACTAAATGTACACATTCACGAAATCGTAAGCTCTAAGTATACATATAAATATTATTAAAAAAAGCAACTTTTCATATTGCAACTACATTCCAGTTGTTTGCGTCAATTTTTGAAACAATGAGGAACCTACTTTTAAATAAACACGATAAGTTACTTTTTATATAAAACGGAACGTCAGACGCATAACCTTCAGTCAAAACCTGTTTTTAAATAAGTTTTTTTCATTGAAATAGTCTAAAGTCGGCAACTACTGTTATTTCTTACATTCTACAGTTCCAGAACAAAATTACCATTTTACATTAATGGAATGAAAACACATTCCAAGTCGAAGTAGGAACTATTAGCAAATGCATCCCAACGGACCCAAACCCGCTTATGAAGTTTGATACTGTAAATTCAAAACTTTTACACTGCGCCACTGGCTATTTACATTTCGTTTAATTTCGAAATTGTCCTTTTCTTATTCCTGTAATATTATAATTAAATCATTTTATTAGACATAATTCGATTTGGAAATTGTCCAGCGTTTAATAATAATTTTAAATAGAATTTATAATAATCTATACCAATCATATAAAAAATATATACAAGATTTTGTGATACATAGATGATAGAGTATTATGGTGCCCGTTTACCTATCTCAATCTCACCGTCATTTACAGATGACAGGAAGGTCGCAAGCGTTACCCAAAAGTTTCTCCTATAACATTTTCCCATGAGGATCACTTATTAGCTATCAATATATTAAGTAGCCAATATTACTTGATACACTATACGTCCATCAAAATTTAAATAGTTAACACTTATGAATTTCATTTTTTTTTGTTATCAGGCGATGAATTCCCTGTATTTTTATTTTTATCAGATAAGCTCAATAAGCCTCAGAATACTCAATAGAAAAAACCACGACAGTACTAAAAAAGTATATTAAACAACTACCATATATTACGTTACTCTACAATAGTAAAATTAAGACATAACTTTGCGGTTAAAAACCTCGCAAAATATAAATATTGCATATTAAAACTGTATGAATAGGTTTTCTGATATACTTATAAATTAATTACAGCCTTTAAATTAAGTATAATAAAAATCCTGCTCAAGGGTCTTAGATAGTGCAGTGAACTCAGCAGATGTCGACACACGTGCAGGTTGCGCTCACGCACGTGCATCCCCACTCCGGCCTTAGCATAAACCCTATTTTAATATGCTTTAGAAGCTTGGAAGAAAGATTTTAAGAAAAAAATACGTGTCTAGGAACATATGGTGGTGTTCGACACACGAGATTAATTTTACGTGTGTTGAAGGGGATTATATTCCATAATTGTTAAAAGTAGCTATATAGTTATTATAGGCCTACTTAAAGTGTATGAAATAGATGTCACAATTTCAGCTTTATTACATAAACATAAAACCTGTCTGTATTTTTTTTGTGTTTCGGGTTATTTGATACTAAGGCACAAAGACAAACTAACAACCCCCTAGATACTAGAATAGAAGCGAGTAGAGTCGCAATTAGAAATTAGTAAATTAAAAAAACTTGTGTGTTAATAATAAAATAAACTATCAGATAATTAAAATATGCTAATTAATGTAAACTATCAGATAATTAAACCATCGATAAATTGCATGATATGATATCTGACATTTGCTGCCTGAACCTGACTATTTGTTGGTTGAGTTTGGATCGTCAAAGATAAACCGAGACATACTCTGTTTGAAGTGGGGCTTAGCTTT
Organism: Boloria selene; assembly: GCA_905231865.2. Lineage (NCBI taxonomy): Eukaryota > Metazoa > Arthropoda > Insecta > Lepidoptera > Nymphalidae > Boloria > Boloria selene. The sequence continues at coordinate 2,684,807 of HG993132.1, forward strand.
CAGCCCGAGAGATGAGACTTTTCCAATTATATTTCTTCAATTTATTTATAATAGGATTTCCTTTGTTTATTTGATTCATGAAATAAATTGTAGGTACTTTACTGTACATAAATTAGCGGTTATGTTATCCTTACATTTCAAGAAAATTTTAACCCAGATAATGAAGTAACAAGTTTTGAAGTGTATAGCACTTCAAAACTTGTGAAGTTTAATTATATATATTGTATAGTTACAATTATTATTGTATAATTTTTACATAACAAGTAAAATTAATTAAAATCATCTTTCTTTTCAATAAAAATTTCGTTAAAATTTTGTTGGATGTCCTTGACACTGTCGTTATTTTTAATTTGCGTTTATCGGATCGTCAAGAAACCTTAAAAGGTCGAGCTTTTCCTTTCAAAACCTTCTTTAATTTTAGCTCATTTCATAAATTTTGATGAGTCCCATAGTTTAGAATTGCACAAAAGCGATATTTTTAATTTCTTTTCAATTATAGGTACTTTTTTCATAGAATGAATTTACAATATATAGCATTACATTCTGTTCCATATTTAGTGCTCGTTGCTGTGCAAATAATATTTAAAATAATATTTAGTTTTGGTTTTAATCATAAATGAACCGTGAATAGCTTTTATTGATTTTTATAAAAGTAATAACATTTTTGTGCATTGTATATTACAATGTCCATTTCAGTGCAATGGACTATATGCACATTTTGAGTTTAAAATATACTACAATTATAATAAAAGTTAACTAGTGAACACACAACGTGAATATGAAGTTTAAAAGTAGTCCAAGCTTTCAGCAGTGCAACGTGCTGCGGAAGTCATTAGCTTTACCAGGTTTTACAAAATCTCTGCATTACAACACTGTAAGATATAATAATAAGCTATCCAAAACATTATATTGTTATGGAGTTAAGTTTATTATTGACATTAAATGTATTTTAAGCATCCATTATGTTGAAGGATTCTTGTCTGTCTGTTACTTTAACCAATTCAATTTTGAAATTGTAGTTATATATTATTTTATATGTTAATAGTAAAAGTAATAAACATTGTTGGTATGAAAACGAACATAAATATAGCAAGAGTTTTCTGTTTTGGGCCCTTATAACAACGGTGCGTGTGTTCTAGTTGCGAACGTAACAAAAATACGGCGCGAGCATAGTCGCTGATGGTATCTAGTTAAAATATACATAATAAAAAAGCAATACACAATAAACTACGGCTATCAACATTAAAAAAATTCTTATACGTATTATAACACTACATTCTTAATCTACTGGTTCGAATTTGAAGCAGTAAAAATTTTGAGTATGTAGAGCTAAATGGCATAAGTAAATAAAGTGTATTTTCTACAGTTGTATAAGAAAATAAAGTACACTCTAGTTTATACATATTATGTATATATATGTGCTTAGAAACAATAGAGAATAGAGTGGGAACATCTTATATAGAAGAGCACTTTTCGAAGATCGGACAATAAGAACGTAGTAGACGTTCTTATAAAGGTTTTTTTAAAGAAATCCTACACAATAAAGTAAATATTCGTAAAGGAAAGTTGTTTTGTTACAAATAAATAAAAACAAAACTTACAAAAGTTTAAATATAGATAAGAATAAGTATTCTTATTTTGTATTTTTTTCATGATTTCATAAAATGAGAGGTATTAATATATTGTATATTTCCGAGTAAACACAAAGGAATTGATAAACTCTAGCTAGACTCAAATTAGATTAACAGCCGCGGGCGTATGTCCGTAAATTGTTTCTCTTGCTCTACCAAAGTATGCTTTTCCTTTAGACCCACTGGAGTTATTTTGTACTTGTAAAAGTGAATACTTCATTTTTAATAATATAATTTGCTTGTAAATGACTTTAATTTTCTACTTCAGTTTTATTTATTCTTAGAAAACGTTTTCTCATGAAGTATATTTCAGTGATTGAATTAAATTACTCATATTTATTCTGTATGACGACACGTTTGGCTCAGTTTGTAGTGACCATACTTGCTGTGCCAGCGGTCACGGGTTCGAGTTCTGCTTCATTTGTCATAGGCACGAATGTTTGTAATGCAGCTATGGATGTTTATATTTATAACTAGCTGACCCGTGCCCACTTCGTTGGGCATAATGTTAATAATACTCTTTTAGTACAGTGTTTAAATAATTTAAATTATTTTATTAATATTAAAAATTAAATTATCTATACTAATAAACTACTTTTTGTCACTTAAATATAAAACTTATACATATGCTGTTATTGACTTTTTTGTAGGCATTTTTAAGCTCCACATCTTTTCTCTAGAACTCAAAAATATATCTTTCATAGTTAAGGCAGCGCTCGTAAGAAACGCTTTCATTCGACCGTTTTTTCTCCGGTTCACTTTGCAAAACGGACTACCACGTAAAAGCCTTTTTATTTTTCGGTTTTTTATATAGCCTATGACACTCAGCAATAATGTGGCTTTCTATTGGTGAAAGAATTTTTTAAATCGGTTCAGTAGATCCCGAGATTACCCCTTACAATTTAACAAATAAACAAATTTTACTTCTTTATAATATTAGTATAGATATATGTATGTCTTATGTATGTAAAGTTATATATGTGTAATGTATCAACTTTGTGGAACAGGGCTTGTATCATAGGTTACAATGGAACTAGATAGTGCTATTTTTTAATGTCCCAATGTATTTATTAATCGCTTATAATAATAAAGCTGCCTGCTGTACAGGGTACCTACACCTATTCTTTATGTACGAGAATGTATCAGTTTTTTGTTTGCTTTATTTTAATATGGTGTACAATAACGGGTATCTATCTATTTCTGGTTCTATGTCTACTTATATCCATTCAATCCCCACGTATGTAGAAACCTGAAACAACGTAATTGCTAAATTTCGCCACGCATGTCATTAGCATTGAGTCGATAAGACCATTAAGTCCTTGGTATGTATTACAGAGGATTATTCTAGATTTAGGGTTTTATTTAATCGATTTGAATATAAGTGGCCTCAAAAGTTAAATGTATCGTAATGCAGACATTGTTTTACAGTGTACATACTACATTACGTACATTTTTTACAATTTTTTACATTTTATATATACTCGGTAGCTCATTAGATAACCAGCTTTCATGCTAAATTTCATCGAAATTTATCCAGTGGTTTTCTTGTCTTACGTGCACAAAAAATATAGTCAAACATACAAAATTCTAAAAACTATAGCTAATAATGACTAAAATAAAATGTATCTAAAATATTTAATGTATAGATGAATATAAATAATAAACTCGGAATATTATTATATGTATGAGATTACATATTCGTATAGCGTGTGTGTGTGCACATATCTGCCCTATTCAATTTATTAGCATTCGACGTTAAACATTGTTATTTCGACAATCTTGGTAAACTTACTTAAATCTGTGTAGGCGGAAATCAATATCCTTCTATTGAACAATATACGTGTAGCTGATGCCGTACAAAAGCATGAAAAGACCTATACAGCGTTCGTTACTCTGTCAATAACTCGAGGAAGGTAGAGAACCAACGAACTGAATAATTCATTATTTCTTATTCTATGGAATTTTCATTACTTAGCCAGTTTTCATTTGGACTAAAATCGAATACCATTAATACATCAATAGTTTCTTTTCTTCAGTGGGAAAACTTGTTTGAGATAGAGTTTTCGACTGAATTTCCGCTACGAAGCCCCGTTTAAATTAATTAATATTTTTCCTATTTTATCTTTTTATTATAACCGCAGAAACCCTCTTCTTTTAATATCAGTGGATGGATATTTTATTAACGTTGGGAAATGTAAATCCATTACCACCTGCATACGAGTACAATACAGGTTGAGTTTATGAGAGATTCACCGGCAAAGTCCTCCCCCGTTTTACGGGGCTTCGAAGGATCGCTTAACGAAGCAGACCACAAAAAATATTGAGCAACTCCTCCAATAGTCTACTCGACTATAATAGAAGTACAGGTACTTCTAACTAACAAAAAAAATTTTTTTTTGGAAAAAGCGTATATGATAACAATAAAAACAGCAAACGGAGGAGAAAAACTTACTTAACTGTTGTCTTTACCTATTTAAATAATATTTAATCTACGAGTACATACAGGTATAGTTTATAAAGAAATCGGGCATACCATAATAATGTGCGGTCAACGCAATTTTAATGACATATTCTAATAATAATACCCTTTTTTACATCAACAACACTGTTCTACCGACTTATGATTTGATTGAAACCGCTTCATATATCGTAACGTCGTGTCAACCCCATTCATGATACCAAACCCGGTTTTGTTCATTCAATGGTTTGAAACTGATATTTTAAATTGTTCGTGTCGTTTAAATTTTAAATCACAAATGATTTGTTTTCGTTTCCATGTTTCAAGTTAAATTGCTTTAAAAGTACTTAACGTGATTGATTGCATTTTAATGAATTACCAATTTGTTTTACAGAATTAATACAAAATGCTTCTTATGAACAAAATGTATGTACTCTACAAAAATATAAATCAATTATTAAGTGAAAGTATTAAGCTTTATATTAAGTTTATTGAAAGTGAGAAAAGCGTTATGTATGTTCAAATAACATGTAGTCAAAATCTATGAAATACGATATTGGTTTGTACTTCAATGCTTAAAATCAGAAAGCAGCATATGATTGTGAGTCCTTTGTTCGACTCCGACCAGGTGTTAAGTAATCGTCCGCAGCGAGCGCTGTGAGCCTGCCGAATTGAATATATTGAACGTATCGGCCATTGGGAGACGTGATCTATTAAAGGCAATTTTACTCGACGTACGATATATTATGTATACCATTTATATTTGATTAAGGTAAAAATTTGTGTTAGTTCTGATAATACGTGGACATAAATTTTCTAGAATCGTTCTTATTTCTAAATAATTAAATTTACTTTATAGTGATCTTCTAAATTTAATTACTACTATTTATTTTATATTGCTTCTTAATAATTAGAAGTTACCTACTCAGTATAACTCTTTCTCTCTTTCCGACCTTCGTTTAGGGTAAGTAATATTTGAAACATTATAAAAGATCGTAGATACGTTAGAAATTATATGTTAAAATCTACTATGACAAAATATTCATTTTCCATTCTGTTTAAGAAACTTTGAAGCATAAATTATTGCCCACGCCATGTTAGTATAAACTTTGCTCATGTAATTAAAGCGAACACTTCAAAATCATATAATATTGAGTTTATGTGTCTTCGCATACAGTGAGTTAGTTAGCGGCACTAAAACTCAACTTCTTAACTTTAATTGTTTTGTCAGAATCGGGCGAACTTGTGTTAATTTTGGTCGATTTCTATTTATCTTCGTTGATTATTATTAGAGAAGTTTTAATGAATTCTTGCTTTAGCTGTCTGACGTTTATAAAATTCAATTTAATATTCAATGTGACAATATACGTTCTTTTTTTAAATTTACCTATCGTTATCGTTTAAACTCAAAGGAAAGAAAATTTAAATAAAATAATGGTAGATATATTAATAAAAGTTTGTCCGCGGTTAACCATGATGGTTTGATATGTTATATCTTATAATGCCGAAAATTATGTATTTATATGTAAATGCAGAGGATATTGATTTAGTTAAGAATATGCTCTCGAACACTAATAAGAACTAAACCGTAAAAAAAGAACTTCAATATGCCGCAAACACATAAATTGTACCTATCATTATAAAAAACTTAGGTAAATACATAGCTTTATAACTTTAAGATAAAAATAACATTTAACGGCCTCAAGAAATAATACAAAGTAAATAACATAACGAAAACTAGGTAACTTAAATATCAGGTACTGAAATGTTTTCTAGTAAAAATGCTTTTACATAACCGAAATAGTTCGGAAAGATTTGTATGTCCCTGTAAATGGTTCTAAAATGCGGGGGCACATATCGCAAACATAAATCACGCCCACGTGTGCGCTTCCCGACACAATGTGCATACATAGTTACGGAATAGCCAACATTCCCAGTTCCCACAGTGCAAGTGTAAACTCGGCTAACAAGTAATGATACATTTTTAACTCATTATCACCCTACCTACGCAATACCACAGATTAATAGTAACAGATACAACGAAAACTTTGTAATATATACTGGTAGAGGAGACCGTGGTAGATCGACCTTCACCGATCTGATAACCAGATGAGACATATTTTTTATCGAATATAATTTATAAACAAATATGCCTATAATTACTTGCCTATCTGAAAGTGCTCATGGCTATTTTTAGCTAGGTAACAGTGCTTTAAGTATGATTTTTTGCAGGCAAGTCTATATGACTGATTTTGTAATAAAATGATCTAAAATTTGATATAAGTTTCGATAAGTTAGCAGAACGATGGAGTCACCTATATTGACTTACCTGTTCACATCAGCTTGCCAGGTAGCATACACAAAAATGAGTAGGTTACCTACTGAGGCATATTCTGTGTGTTAAAAACTAACAGTGAAATAAAATTCATTTGATTATCAAAAGAATGAAAGTGATGAAAAAAAAATCGATTAAAATTAATTTAATTAAAAATAGCCATGAGCACTTTCAGATAGGCAAGTCATTATAGGCATATTTGTTTATAAATTATATTTGATAAAAAATATGTCTCATCTGGTTATCAGATCGGTGAAGGTCGATCTTCCACCGGCTCTTAGACCATACGTTTCATTTAACTTTCTTATTTTAGGTAATAATAATAAATTATTATTATTTTCGGACACTAACACGCATCAGCATCTAATTCCAGGGCAAGCTTAGAAGCTTGTTTTATGGATACCAGATATTTGATACTTTTTACATAAATAACTTTAAATACTACTTTTATAAATATAAACACTAATGTTTGGAGTACAGACATTCACACAAACGAATGTCCCTAGCGGGACTTGAACCCATGACCGCTAGAACAGCATGTAGAGAGGCAAGTGGTAGACAAATGAAAACCAAAGTGTGTAATTTACATCAAAGTTTCCAGAAATTCTTTTCTCTATCTCTAAAAAATATATTTTTTAATTTAGGTTAAGGTTTATTTATGATATAAAATATATAATTATGAAAACACTAAAAAAGATTTAAGTTTTAGTAGGGCTTTATTACAAAGAGAAGACTGTGAAACACATTATTAGTGCTTAGAACCTATCTTTTCCAATAATATACCAATAAAAAAAAAATTATTATGATTCTTGTAAATTTCATTGAATAAAAAGATGATAGATATATTAAAATTATTTTTTGAGCTGCTTCCTATATATAATATGGAAATATTAAAAATATTAAAATAGTGAATTTCCTTTACCTTACCTTAAGCTACCACGCTAATTCGGTAATCGGTATATCCCATGTTTGAAGCTGACTTAGAATCTTAGTTTGGAATAAGCATGGTCGCCTAGATTTTGGGGTATGGTCTCAAAATACTCCTCCTTATGAGGTTTATTACGAACAGCATATGATTATATGATTTTTTGTAAAGACATAATTTGAGAGTCGGAAGATACAGGATGTATGTACCTTTCTCAAGTCGGTTGAATATTAAGACGTAGGAGCATTTACATTGTATTCAACATGTTTATTTCTCATTTAAATTATGTTCTCTCTGAAAATTAACTTTTACAAGGATTCTCTAACTCTGGAAAAGACGTCTGAACTTACCGTATAATTTTTTTTTTTTAAGTATTATAAATTATGTTGGGACATTTTTACAACAGCGCCATCTAGTTCCATGGTAAGCTACGAGGCTTGTGTTACGGATACCAGATAGTTGATATACTACACATATAAATTTTTAAATACATACATAATATAAATATTGACACCCATGACTGGAGAACAAACATTCGTGATCATCAAATGAATGCCCACAGCGGGACTCGAACCCGCGACCGCTGGCGCAGAAGGTAGGGTCACTACCAACTGAGCCAAACGTGTCGTCATTAAATGTTCTTCTGGAATAAAATGTACGTAGGTACCTGTTTATTTAAAAAAGTATTACGGTTTATAAAGTCATTAAAGGATAAAAGTTTTTAATCATTTTTCAGTTAGATTCTGATATCGTTTTAATAACCATTTAAAATAACTTGGATTATATATTTATACTAATATTTATCCCTGCTTCGCTCGGGTCCCTGAGCACCTTGCCAATGTGCTATCCTGGTCATACTCTGATCATATTCGTCATTAGTTCCGTCCAACCCTTGTAGCCTCAAGTAATAAACACACGTATAACTCAACAATTTTAAAGTATTCAACATTTCATTTGTTTGGTCATGATTTCGAAAAAATATCGCGAAATATAAACCAAGAATTTTACCTAAATTTAGTACGTATGTACGAAGCAAAGTTGGACAAGCCATAAAATTCCATTATTCTATATTTCACACGACGTTGACGAGTAAACTAACATAATAATTAAGACTGTTCTTAGAACCACATTCGGGTATATCACTCTTATTTAACAACCGACACGCAGCTGCAGTATATCCCTGCGAAGTATCCTTTGCAAGTGTAATCCTTGCGCGTAAGTTATAATAGCGGTAATCGCCTGAATTATAAATAAGAGCTCGTATGCAGTAGATTAGCGAACTTTCTCACGCCCTACTTTAACCATATGTAGAGTATCAGTAACATCGGATGGAATATGGTGGGAGTAAATTTTTAATGTGATTAAGATAATTAACAAAACTTTCCGTCTGTTTTTCTGTATAAATATATACTGAGCTAAAACCTAAAGCCAAGAGACTCTACAGTATAACCATACTGTATGAGATGATACGTTCGGCTCAGGTTGCGGTGATCCTACTTGCTGCGCAAGCGGTCGCGTGTTCAAGACTCCAACTGTCCAACTGGAGGCATTCATTTGTTGAAAACGAATATTTGTACTCCTAAAAACCCATGAACATCCATCAACCCATGAATATGGGTTTTATGTTTATCATATGTATATATTTATAGTTATATATGTGTATTGTATCAACTATATGGGATCCGTAATACAAGCCTAATAAGTTATCATGGAACTAGATGGCTGGATGGATAATAAAGTCGAAAAATATTTATTTATTTATATTTTATCTACAATCTACATTATGATGTTCGAATTATGACAGACACAAGAAAGATACTCTAGAATTGCGTTTCGTTCTTAACAATAACCTTTGCCTGTACCTTTTAATATTTAATTTTTTGTAACATTTTTTAAGTGCAATAAAGAATAATCTTTGAATCTTATAAACTTACAAGTAAAGCCAGGAAGCGGTCAGTAGTTTATAAATACAGCAACACATTTATCCGGCACCAGAGATATGGGAAATAACGCTATGTAACGTCAGGCACATATGTAACTGGAAAAACTACGTTGTTTTATAGTCGCCACCATTTAAGCAAGATTTAGTAAGTATAAAGGTTTTTCATGATGAAACGTCAAGGCATTTAAGTGCTCATCAACGAAAATAGCTCTATATAATAGTATCGTACGATCAGTTCTCGAATATGGTAGCGTAGTATGGCGTCCACATTATGCTTGTCACATATTACGAATAGAGCGTATTCAAAAGCGGCTGGTTCGACATTTAATTTTTAACCATTACAGAGACAAGGAATCGCTCTCGTATGATAATACTCTAAAGTTACTGAATATGCATAACTTAAATAACCGACGAGACTTACTTGATCTCTGTTTCTTCTACAAAATTATGAGAAATTATCTAAATTGCCCGGCACTTTTGGAAAAAATCATGTTTAGAATCCCGATTCGGATGCCTATGCGTAAGCCGGTTGAGCCACTCTTTCGTCCTTTTCGTAAAACAGTTTTGGGTGCAAACTCGCCAATCTTAAGAATTTGTACGCTCTATAATAAGTATGGGGGATCGGTAGACGTACACTGCATGTCTCTAGCTAAATTTAAAGCAATAATAGCCCATAAGTTGAATTAGTATTTTTTTTTTTTTTTAATTTTTTTTTGTTTTTTAACGTTTAAGCGAATTTCACTCATTGTGATGGGACAGCTATTTCGGATTTTGGCGCGATCTGTGGACTTCTTGGATACCCTACGTGATCATGATTACTGTAAAGTATCTGAAGCGTCGGGCGTCGGAGAGGTCTGTTGGCCCGCGGTGGGGTCCGGAGAGGTTGTTTCGATATAGTTAGTAGATAGTTAGTAGCTACTATTAGTCTTGGTGTTTAGCATAAATTAGTTTATAAGATATTTTGTTATGTATACATACTATAATATGCATGTGGTGTATACCTGTAACTGATTGTGCAATTAGCGCAAATAAATTAACGTTATACTGTAGATGTAAGTAAAATTGTAACAATCGTTGGTGTACCAAAATAAATAAATAAATAAATAAATAAATAAATAAATGATTCCAGTTAACTTAAACATTTAATGTGTATAAAATATTAGTCTTTTTTGGGTAAAACGGAAGAAACGTTAGTAGTTTATATCATCATTATCTTTATCCACAAAAATTGTGCTCGTACGTATGGTATAAATATTCCGGCTTCAGCTTCTATAATGCTGTAATGGGACAGCCGTGTACTGAATCTTAACCATTTGTTACGGGATAACAAGATAAGCGCGGAAATCGTTACCACTTACGTAGTAATGGAATTTTTCAATAAAACTTGAGTTAAACCTATAAACTACTTACAACTGAAAATACCCATTAACTAAAGAAATAGTACCTTCAAATAATGATTTGATTGTGATTATTTACTTATTTGTTGTTTTTTTCATACATTCAACCCCTTTTAATATCCTACTACTGGACAAGGGCTTTATGAGTGGTATTGTTGATATTAGGAAAAAAAATATTTTTTTATAATTTGTGTAGAGATTTCATAAAATACCTTTTCTTATTTATATGAATTTTAGTGAATGCTTAATGAAAATTTAACCCCACATTGTTAACTATTCAAAATGTTAATAATTATGATTAAAGCCGCTCTACACGTTTAATATTCAATGTGCGCGGTCGCTACTGGATATAGACAAGTAAAATGTTCGCGGCACGGATTACCCGGCTTAACTCTGTTGTGACTGCAATAAATCCTAATATTGTTCTATTTATAAGTTTGCTACTGTTGACAAGAAAATATTTAATTTAATATAATTATTTTGATTATTGCAATTTTTTTCTTACGACTAATAAAGATATTTTTAAGCATATGTAAAATTAGGACCTCTAAAATAAATGAAGAATTTTACAAGCTTTTTCATAAGCTCAGCTCAGATTTCAATTTTTAACTCTACACGGTGTTAGTCCAGTACCTATATGGGTAATTTCAAACAGGAATGTGTAGTTGTAACAATGAATATCGTTTGGTTGAAAAATCCATATAAGATTTAAGCAACAAGCGAAACTAAATGCTATATATTAAACTACCAACCAATTGTAATATAAAACAAACTTTAAAACTTATCAAATACGCCCAAACTTAAAAGCTTAGTTATGTCATTAAAGTAGTTGGCTATGGGCCTTGCTCCTGACCTTATAATAAGAGATTAGAGAGAGCTTCAAAACTATACTTTGATTTAGGTATTATATAGATTTATGTACAAGCTGAAGTAATTACTACAAGTAGGATGAGAATATTTTAATAAATGTTAACTCAGGTTTGAATGCTAATCCATAAAATGTCTTAAATACAATAGATTATTACAACACTTGTAATAACACTAAGTCTAACGTCCGACATAAACGGCACTAGCTTTAAGCCAACAGAATGGCCATGCGATTAATAATTATGCAGCTAAATGCCACCGGTTGCCACTGACTAATAACGTTCAGTTGGTTTTCACTCAAAAGCATAGATTATAGCTTCACATCATCGCTCTATTATTATTAATGTTAATATAATATTAACGTACTATTCATTGATTTATTATTATTAGTAGTATTTGCACTTTATTTTCTCTCTGAAGGTCTTTGTTTTTTTTTAAAACGACGGCACATTTGTCCAAGTGTAGGGTCAGCACTTGCTACGCCAGCGGTGCAGGTTTGAGTACCGCTGGGGGCATTCATTTGATGTGCGCGCCTGTGATGAGCACGAATGTTTAATTAATTAATAACTTATTTTTTATTGAATTATTTATGTGTTTTATCGTTTCCAATGTTTTAACGTTATCTTTCAAATTAGCAAAGTTGTAAATAAACGTATAAATAATTATAAAGTAATTTTATAAAAAGTCAAAATGCTACATACATTTTAATTTTTAAGGTGGAGAATGACTTTAAATAGTTCTTTAAATAAATGTTTATTATTAACATATAAAGTAAAATTTAAAATTTATAACAGTAATAATAAGCTTTATTTGTTTTCCATTCAATACATTTGATTTATGCGACCGACTAGGGCTTGTGAAATGAGAAATAATTATTACTGCATGCTGAATTCTAATGTGCACAGCTGGACGGTTCTCACTGCAGCCTAAAATTCTAATTCCATGCTGGTATTTTTTATGCATAATCATTACGACTTGTAAATATTTAAAAAGTATTAAATTAATTTATAGTATAGTATGTATTTAGTAAATTTGTGCGTTTTTTTATTGAAAAGTAACTTAAATAATATTTCCAATCATTATTAAAATCTACTTGACCCTTAACTATGATTTTTAAGGAGCTTAAAGTTTATGCGTATGCTCAAGCGACGCTAAAACATTTTCATTTATTAAAGTTTTCGACATAAAGGTGCCCGAAGTACGTCTTATAATATGTTTATGAGAAAAGTTAATATCAAATTATAGTTTTTATTACTTGCTCATAAGAGCCATAATTCTTTAAAACATGTTTTACGTACGTCAAAGGTCAAAGTGAGAAAAGTAGTTAATTACTTTTTCAGAGCACATGCGTTACACGTGGGTCTCATTTAAGCTTTTCTGTTCTGTTCAATATTTCTTAGATATATATTAGATATGTACAATTTTTTAAATACTTACTCGTTTGTATGTATTTATATTTTACTTCAATGAATGTCTAAATATTTTCATGTTTAAAAAGCATCACCAATAAAAAATCGTGCAAAGCTAATTCATCTAAGGACTTTTTATTATATATACTACTAGCGACTCACCCTCGCTTCGCCCGGGTTCTTCCCTAGGTTCCAGCCACGTGTTCCGCTAGTTAAAATAAATAAAATATCTAATTTATAACCTCTTCCGTTTTTAAAGTCGGTTAACAAGTAGCCTAAGTTACGCCTTATAACATTAGCTATTTGCAAGTGAAAGTGATAAGTACCGTATATATTTTTACTTGAACATGCATTTAGTGAAAAGCAGCTAATTTGAAATTAATGAAATTAAAAACAGACACTTCAATTTTATTTATATATGTATAGATGTATAGATAATGACCACATACATGCTATACTAAAACTACACCCCTAATCAACTAAAATATTAGTAGTGTCGAGTTTATAGATTGAAATTACTGATCAGAATATATTTAGTCATTAGGCTGGCCATCCCAGCGTTAACGTTGACCTAATTAGGTAGAAAAAATTAAGATAAAGCTCGCTTTAAAAGTTTTTAGTTATCTGTGGTCATTCTTAGCCTATGAATAACCATTCATTAATTTCTCTATGAAATATTTCAAATTATTTTGATTCACGTTGTTATTAAAATTTCCATGAAACATCATTATTTACTTAAATATAAAAAGCTATTAACTTTTTAGTTTCCATAATTAAATTTGAATCTTGATAAAAGTAAAAAGTTGCAATTCGATTACAACGGTTGACAATAACAGATCCGTTTGCAGACTTTATTAATCCAACGGACGGTGAAAACCCAACCTTAGGTGACACTATTTCAGGGCAAAAGTGTTCGCAAGTTAACTTAATCTGTCAAGAGTTAGATTTAATTCTACCAACTCCATATATAGAGGCTTACATTATATTTATGCACTAGTTTCTCGTGTTCGGAAATATGTACATCATACTCGTAAGGTAGTTTAGCATATAACCACAAAAAACCAATTCTTCAGCGTAAAATTTATTACTATTTATACTGTATAGGTCAAAAATTATGCTGCAAATATTAGAATAAAAGCGATTGGAGTCTTGGTTAAAAAAAAGCAATTCAATAAATTTTAACCTTCTTCAGTCCTTCTACATATGCAAGGGGTATATAGAGCATATTATGATAAAGTTTTACTTAAAATAAGCTAAAAAATTAAATATATTTAACTACTTGACTACTGTTTATTAGTTGACCTAAATACGAAGACCTACTAAAGTTTCCCTTTTTATATCTACATAAAGCTCAGAGCTGTGCTTTATATATTTGGTTCAATAATTAGTTTATCCATAAACTTTGAATGTTTGTCATATAAAGTGGTCGAGTCGAGACATTTGAGGTCAGGCAACTTGGCGTTAATTGATTGAGTGCTTTTTAGACATGTTCAAATAACTTATATGTAACACTCACGATGACAGTGTAACACAAAAAATAAAAAAATAAGAACAATTTATTTCTTACACAAAAATGTTATATTTCTAGCCTACAAAAATGTTATTCCATACGGGTATTGTTATGTTCGATAAACAAATAAAAGGAAAAAAATGGCATTGATTATCTGGGTTGATTAAAAAAAATATTCACTTAAAATCCCGCAGTATCGAACGTATTGCCTTATTTACATTCACAGCAATACCCCAGGGGAGTGCGGGTTTTAAAATTGTTTGCCCGCTGCTTTTCCAGCTCTTTATAAAACATACGATAACATAGGTTTTCGAAGTTATTGAAAAATATATTACGTCATTATCATGCATAGTTTTGACCAATAGTATTGTATATTCTGTGCCAATAGTCTTGATTTTTTGTAATTTTATATTGTACTTTTAAAAAATCCAATAAAGTTTTTAGTATATTATTTAACATACTAAATAGTTAAATAATTAAAAAATATAGTTTTACAGTATATTATTTAGTAAAAAAATTAAAGTTTCTCTCCAAACAATTGATCAGATAAAACGACCCTAAGAAAGTTAATTTTAATTACCCTCTAAACGTAGAACGTAGTTATTAAATTTTACATGAAATAATAGGCAAATATTTTTTAAGACTTACATATAATTATTGCATAAAAACATGTCAATATTTTTACGGTATTTGATTATGTAGCCAACATAAGTCCTAAGTGCTGTAAACACAGTTGGCAATTAATGCGATACTTCGTCCCCCGAGCTTGTCGCTTCTTCATAGACCTAAATAGTTAATGAGCCTTTGGCGAATCGTAGCTGCCGTACTTATCTGTGATGTAGTAGAAGAGAACTTCTATTTTATAAGAAACTGAGGCAAGTTTGTTTTTCTGTGTTCCTAGCCTGGAAATAGAGCTGTTTTCTCGGTATGACGTATAAAATCAAGATACCCTATTTTGCATCTTAACATACATAAATAGAAAAAATTACCTTTGTTTAAGCATCTGATTCGAGTGATTTTTTCTAGTTAAAGCGTAAGCTTAGCTTTTAAAAGTGATGTGCAAAAACTGAAAACTGTTGCTTTGACTTGCCAGATTTGCAATTAGGAAAGTAGTGCAGAACATTTTCACAACACAGGTATACAGGTTTTTCTTAGTAAAATAATTATGATGTTATAATTTGTGTTACAGTACTTATGATGACGTTTTTGAGATTATTCCCGAGGGCTTTATAATGAGCCACCTTTTTAGGTCACGTATTCTTGCTTGCTTATTTACTTTGCAAATTCACAATTTGAATCTCTTAAGCAAAGTTAGAAATAACACACTATCAAAATATAAAACAACTAACTACGATATTTATATTGAAAACAATATTCTCTCAAAGTCTCTTATCTAATGAATATTTAGAATGTTTCTTAACTGAACAGCCTCATACTCGAGGCTCGTCTATAATTACTCTCTGAGTTGAGAAAGTTTACTTTTCCACACTTTCGTTGACGAGTTTTCTGTCGAAACCTATCAGCACATAGAAATCACAAGATATTCAATTTAAGAGTGAAAATGTGGATTGATTTTAAAGAGTAGTTTTATATTCACATCGGGTATCGTGAAGATAGTACGTGGCCACAATGATACGTCGATGTCTATCATAACTTGTTTGTTGGTTTATTATATACGACAGATTCTCCCTCCCTTCGCTCGGGTTCGTCCCTAGATCCCTTTTAACGGTTAGTATAGATTTCACAGAAATGTAGAAAAAAGTATCCTATGTGTTGATCCCGATAGCTAGCTATCATCATACTTTTGAATATATCTTTCCTGTGGTTTTCTCGCGATGCCGTCACAGATATACAGACGAAAATTCTAAAATCTATAGATTCGGCCTCTGCATCGACAATAATGACTATTCCAATAAGATTTTTCAAAAAAATATACTATGTTTAGAGTAGGTATATATTTAATTTAGTTAACATTTTATTTTATGTATAAATAAATATATCATTAAAATGTTGTGACTTTAGCGATTTAATTATATATGTATATTTCATTATCATTCTCGTAGCATCCTACGAAATTTAAATCGTTTGAAAAAACGTCAGGAAATGGAAAAAGATTGAAAGTATTCATTACGGGTTTTGGCACTTTAAAATTTGAAATACCAGCGCTGTGCTTTCAAAGCTCGTCCGACTTCCACACACGGTCAGCTTAAGTGACGATTAGTAAAATGCTCTTTAAAAAAATGTTTTATAATAGTAATAATTTACTCTTACCTCAATATTAATAATTGTTAATCTACATAGTTGTAAATAAATGTATGAAAGGTAGTACCTACTAAGCACTGAACAATACAACAACATACATATCTATCTATCAGCATTTCGGTGCTTTTTACTTGTTAAAAGTAACAGAAACATCCAAGACAATTTGTTTTCTTAAATAACACTGTCGATTTTAATTTGATAATCCCTTACAAAATACTGTTCTGGTATAACACAACATATACTTCATAGTTTGACTTAATTTCTATTTGTGTAAATTATGTAAAAATCAAGTTTGTTTTTCTTATCTCCTACATCGGTAATGTACCAACTAACAACTTACCCAAGTGATACACTTTCTACTATAAAAGCTTCTCTAACAAGCATAAAAACTTTTCGTAAGGGTTTTGTTATGAGCTTGAACAAAATATTTTGAGTCTTGGATTTTTTACTTCAAAATTGCTCTAAAAGTACCGAGCAACAAAATATCTTTTCCTTTAGCTCAATTTCGTTGTCATCTTGCACTTCTTCACAAACTGCGTAGTAAGCCCGTTTTTAGTATCCCGCATTAGCATTTTCCACTGGGAACTTTTCTCAAACATTTTTCTTTGCTGTTTAAGGCTCTACAGGGGATATTTATCAAAATATTATTTAAATATTTTTTTTAACATTTTTATAAGTGCTGTGTACAGAAATATGTGTATTATTACATGTCTAGTAGTTTAGTAACTACTTGCAATTTAGTTCATTGTTGTACTACCATTTGTAACTAATGGTAGACAGACTAATTTGTTCTTATTAAACGCATTTGTAAAGATCACTGCCAAGCTATCTGGAAATATCTAGGTCATTGAGCTTTATGTAAAGCAACACCTAAAACAAAACTATAATATTTTTTTAATATTTTTTTATACAGATACGAGTACATATCTCATTTAAATCTAACAATTCTGATATTGTTATAATATTATCTTTATTACATGCGCTAACTTTTCTCGTTAAACTTGGAGCCATTAAAGAAAAAGTTTGTTTTGTAGATCTGATAAATATTATGAAGCCTTATAAAGGCATTTGTCATCTCCAAAAGAGAAGTGGGATTTCTCAACGGGATGTTGTCAACTTCCGTTTTATTCAATCTACGTAAATATTTGCCAGTCGAGGGTACACTTTGTAGAAGCTTACAATATTTTGAAATTGTTTGCGCTTATATATCTTATATTATATTGGTGTGGGTTTCCATGTCTTATATTGTCTGTTTCTAAAACATATTGTTATTTCTCTTATATCTTGAACTAGCCTTTCCCGTGGCTTCGCACGCGTTATAAAGGCTGGAAACCAAATACCTCTCATTTTCCCAACATTTTTCATTGATGCTCCACTCCTATTGGTCGTAGCGTGATGTAATATAGCCTTCCTCATTAAACGGACTATCCAACACAAAAAGAATTTTTCAATTCGGACCGGTCGTTCCTGAGATTAGCGCGTTCAACCAAACAAATAAATAAACAAACAAACAAACAAACAAACAAACTCTTCTGCTTTATAATATTAGTATAGATTACTAGTAGTAACTAACATAGGTTTACAATAACATATACTTTTCAACGTAAGTAAATAAGCGTTATATATTATAAAAGTGCGGATGTAAGGAAAATTATTTAAAGGTCATAATTTAAAATAGAGTAGTATGCACGAACTATAAACGTATCTATAACACTTTTTGTGCAGTTCTAAAATTACCGTTCCAAAATTATATTTTATAATCCCAAGAATGCAGTAAAAAATCATCAGCTGCAGGCGGCTAAGCAAAAACTGCCGGCTGTATCCAATTATGTAATTTTGAGTTATTTTGAATCATACAGCATACGGACGATGTTTAAACCTATGATTTGTCTTATATAATGTAATCAGTTTAGGATATCTGAGAAGGGCAATTTGAATTTTTACAATAGTCGGTTTAAAAGTTGTCTAAGTTACGCCTTACACATTAGCTATCTGCGAGTGACAGTCCCGTCAAAATCGATCCAGTCGTTTCAAAAATTAGCCGGAACAAAGAGACAGACAGACAAAAATTTGAAAAATTGTTTTTTTTTGCTAGTATCGTAATACTTTCATATGCATTTAGTGAAAAGCTGTTAATTTTAAATTAAAAACAGAAACTCCAATTTTTTTTATATGTTTTTAATCTAAAATATTCGAATGCCCCACTTTAAATAACTCTCTATAAGTTATTCTTCACTAAGAAAACCTCTTTTGAGTTACACTAATACATACTTTGTAGAACAAAACCGCGAGTTTAACTTTTCAGTGTACAGCCGATGCAGCACTTGTAAACTCCTTTGTAGTATTGCGCTTATTCGTGTCAGTCAAGTTAGTTGCAATGAACTTACGGAGTTAGAACTTAAGCAAAGTGTCACTAACTTTTAATAATGCACTTCTGGTTCGAATCCTATTCAATTCCATAAGTTTTGTTGCTTTTTGAAGGTAACATAGTACATTTTATTCTTAAGCTCTTTTTAAAAGAGTTGGCAGAATTATGTAAGTGAATATTTTAACCTTTATTTTAGACTTCTTATAACAAAATTTCTTCGTTTATATAAAAGGGGTATTGGATGAATAAGAAGCTTTTGTATTAATACTATTTTTATTATTAGTTTTGCATTGTAAAATTATGTTTCTTATAATAAGAACAAGCTTTTTCGGTTCCTAGTAACTTATTTAATTTAGTTAACAGCAGGGCTTAAATACCCTCTACTTTTAATATACTTCAACCGCAACTTCAACTTAAGTTTGTGCCGTATTTGAACATTCGTAATTCTTATTTTAATAATAAATTCTCAAATTAACAGATTTGACTAAAGCCCAATAGAGAGATCGGGTAATGAGTTAGTTTAATATTCATAGTACGACTTGTAACATGATTAACACCGTGTAGACATTAGGCTCTAGTGACTTATCCTAATTAGTACCTTAGAAACTGATGAATGAACTATAGAGCATATACTTAAGTGTCTACAAACTAATCGAATATCAATAAGTAGTATTGAATATCAAGATTTTTACTTCAATTTTTTTTCAGCTTTTCACTCATATGCAGTTAGGATATGCATGTATATACGGTATTAGCGTCAAGAAATCAGTTTTAAAATTTTTTGTCTGTCTGTCTGCTTGTTCGAATCTCTGAAATGGCTGGGCCGATTTTGACGGGACTTTCACTCGCAGGTAGCTAATTTTGTAAGGAATAACTTAGGCTACTTTATTTTAGAAATTTTATTTATTTTGGGTTCCCTCGCGTTAAACCTAGGAACTAACCCGAACGAAGCAAGGTGAGTCGCTAGTTTCAAGTATAGGAAATAATATTATGAAATCCCCAAATTAGGCTACTGACCTTCATTTTTGATTTTTCTTAACATAGCTATTCTTTTGTCCATTCTAGCAAAAGAACATTATTTCTGCATGAACTTTATTATCCATGAAGCGAATACGTCAATAAGGTAATTGTAAATTCAGAAAGGAATCGATCCATATCCTTGGGTAACGACGTATGAATATCGAAGCTGTGCTTCCATTTAAACCAAGTCTTGCAGAAGCAGTTTCTTTACGTATGACCACTTTAACCTAATTTATATAAAATATTGGGCACATGTCTAAAACTCATGATTTTAAAAATATAACTATAAACTTATAATTAAAAAAAATATAATATTATTTATGATGAAAACTAGCCTTTCCCGCGGCTTCGCTCACGTAAGCTCTAAGAGAACCTTTTTTTAGAACCTTTAAAGGGGAATAATTCTATCATACATAGTTTTTGCGTAACTTCAACCGTTTTCGCAGCGTACGCGACGAAAGCTCTCAAAAGAAATACCTTTCTTCTGTTTTTGCAACATATTTAATCGATACTCCGCTCTTATTCGTCGTAGCGAGATGAAATATAGCCTATAGCCTCAATAAATGCACTATCCAACAACTGAAAGAATTTTAATTCGAACCATTAGTTCCAGAGATAAGCGCGTTCAACCAAACAAACAAACTCTTCTGCTTTATAATATTTGTATAGATATAATTCTCGTTTTATGCTGTGATATAATGTTGTTGTGATATAATGTGTTAATTTTACATTAGAGTCAAAAATTCTCTACTACATTTTGTGAAACACATTTCTTGTTCTATCGGTTTGTGCAGTTGTAACTAAAGAACTAGTGGTTGATTTACAAAATTTATAATATCATTTAATAATATTATTTTATCATACACACAAACTAAATACATTATATGTAATATTCGATTTACGTACATAATTAGTAACTACTTAATTAAAGTTCAGTGCTTGTTCACATATAATTCTCATTATAACATTCAAATGAGTATTGTTTGGCAGATTATATTTAAATATTGATTAATTTGTATACATAATTTATACATTCATACAGGCTTATGCCGGCTTTGTCTGGATTCTGAATTTATGTAAGAATCAAACTTACGTAATTTTAATCTCTCACAAACTGCCATTCCTTTTCAGCATATAGAGTTTTGATTAATCCTCTAGATCTTGCGTTGATAAATCAGTTGTTATGAGTACTAATAATGACCAGTAAATTCGTTCGAGTTTGTAATGTTACGATAGCTCTGTCTGTTAGGCTGCAGTTTGTATTTTACGTATATACGGCACGAGTTCAAATCCCACGCACGGTTTAACATTTTTCATTTTGTTAGCTATCGTGTAGGTAAGTGTCTTTTTACTAATGAATTTTATGAGGTGGGGATTACGGGACAAGGAGTGAGCCGTGATGTACGTGTGCTCGGTGTCCATATCTTTAAGATTGAGTTTATTCTATTTTATGGTCATATAGAAGATCGTAGTAAGACATATTATATACTTAAATTGAAATATTTGCCGTAAAGAAATACGAAGTACCTATATAAGTAAAATACATTTGGGAATTATTGTGCACAAAAGGGGTAAGTGTGACATAGGTATAAGTAATTATTGATCGTTAGGTACAGCATGATGTAATATTATATCTCAATTTGTGTCTTTTCTATTGTAGCCTAACGTAACGCCCTTAAGGTGCTGTCATACACCATCCAAATAAGAATCCCTGAAATCTTGCATAGCCGTGGCTAGGTTTTGGCAGAGTTCCATGCAGAGCCCATGTCCAGCTGTGCAGACAATAAAAATACTCTCCTGGCGCCCTTTATTAGTTTTAAGTCGTATTATTAAGATATATAAATAGCTAGAATAAGTATACTTTAGTACCCAACCTACCAGTTGATTTTGTAGCAATTTAAAATATATAGATATAAATTCGTGCATGCTGTTATTATTAATAAGTGAACCCATAACACAGTACAAGCAATTTTATTTTTAATATGTAATGTTAATCCCATGAGAGCCACTCGATAGAGTGGAATAAAGAAATACCGGCAAAAAATAATTCTATAGCCCACATACTACAAAAACTCACATTGATCTCTCCGTTGCTGTTAAACAACGACAAACTTACTTTTTCTTTAATTTTTATATACATTTTTTGACTTCACTTTGGACATGAAGGTATTATTTATTTTATCTATAGGTAAGTTTACCAAAAATTTGTATAATTTTCATCAAGTACAATAAAATTGGTATAAGTTTGTACTTCTTTTACAATACAATGCAAGGCATAATATATAAGGTGATTTCTAATTAATAAGCCTTTGAAATTTAATTTAAAAATACGTACGTGATACGTGATACGTTATATGTAGACACGTTCTCTATAATATACAATAAGTATATTAACAAAGAAATTGGGGTTTTACCAACTTTATTATAACTATTAGTGCACTTTTTGAAAAACCTTGAATGTATCTAAGCCAAATTTTACAGTAAAAGACGAACTATGCATTCTCTCCGCATTATATTTTATAAAGATTTTTTGCAATCTCTAAAAGGTATAATTTACAAGAGCAAACTTATACAAAGGAGATGAAACTTGAAAACAACGTATTTATAAAGCTGCGGCAGCAAACTTTTAAATTTATTAGAACTCCTTTATCCATATTTCACGAATTGTATTACATTGTCAAAGTTTCGGCGTCCGCTTCGGCCTTAAATTTTGAACTTGTTGGTTTTTGTATGAATGTTAAAGCATTTCTATGTTTACAGTGTAACTTTTACTCATTATGTAATGTTTTCGTTTAAAGAAAATAAAAGCAATAATGTATTTTATCATATCAAACATCAACAAAATCTATCCAGTGGTTCTCTCGTGATGCGGTCACGGACAGACAGAAATAAATTCTAAAAACGATTAATCAATAATATAATACTAATATAGTATCAATAATACTAGTACGGACTAGTTTAATGAGATTTGGAAAATCTTTATTTTCTAAATTTTTGAACTATGCAGTAGGTTGTACGTGTACCTACCTACCTGTATGCATACGAAACATTGACAAAAAGAAAATACAATTAATACGCCGAAAAAAGTACAATAAAAAATTTTAATTAATCAATTTTCACGTAAACCTAACAATGTACGTTTTATGATGGAAGTAGAAAATATTATTAACTATAGATACCTATATAATCCCCATGCTTATAACGCAGATGAGGCAATTTTAAATAAAAATTACATATAAAAACAAAATAATCTGATGATCTTTTAATAAAAATTTTACTGACAAGGCAGAGACAGACAGAATAAAACTATATGTTTAAATAGTACAAACTAAAACACTTTCCTGTAAAAGAACATTGTAGAAATCTTCTAAAGTTAAATAAAAGCTTAAATATATGTTTGAGCGGTATTTTTAAATGCTATTTAAACGTAAAAACGGTTTTTAACGAAAAATATAAATACAAAATGAATAGCTTTAAGCTTAGGTAAATTATATCAAGATAAACATAATTATGGCGCTCTACATACTTCCTGTAAAGCGTCGTAAGCTTCCGGAGAGGAAAATAAAATCCTTAGATTAATGTCGTTATGGAAATAAATCTAAATGTAAACCCATTATGAAGTCCATATTTAAGAGACATACTCCGTGGCCGTGGGAACGAGGCCCTGATTTGAACTTAATGAGCGTCTAAATTAATTCTAAATTAAAAGTGAAAGAACTTGGTAGGGTCGAGCAGGATGTTTCAATTATTCGGTTTGCGTCATTATCGTATGCTATGCGGGCTAAGCCCTTTGATTTATTCTGTAACCGCAAACCCGACCTATTTCATTTAATATATTCGAGAAAACAGTAGAATGGTATTTATTTAGGTTATTCTAATTGACTTAGAAATAAATACTATTGAGTTAGTACAAGCAATTCGGTGGGATTTTTAATAACAGTATTTCGATGTTTTTTTCAGTAAAAAAAAGAAAAGTACTTGTTAAAGTACTTATTTGGAAAAAAATGTTTAATTACTTTTTACTTACGCCATACTACGACTTAATGGATAGCCTGGGTACGATCGATGTTGCCTCTGGCTATCTTCCAGGTTTAAATAAAATGAAAACATTTTGTTTAATAAAGTAAAATCTACTAACACTAACTAAAATATAGTATGTAATGAAATATTCGCCACGTTACTTTGATATAATTTTTGGCGAAAGGTTACTTCTACTCAGATGACCTTCATACTAGTGAATTCTACAAGTATCTACTGAAAATTAACGGTGCTTCAGCATTATGAAAATTATATTAATAAGTACATATCTATCTATACTAATATTATAAAGCTGAAGAGTTTGTTTTTTTGGTTGAACGCGCTAATTTCAAAACTACTGGTCCGAATTGAAAAATTATTTTTGTGTTGGATAGTCTGTTTATCCCGGAAGGCTATAGCCTATATTACATCAGTGCAGCCTAGCCTATGTTACAGTAGGTGCGGAGCATTAATGAAAAGTGTTGCAAAAACAGTAGCAAAATATTTCTTTAGATTTTCAGCGTTTAGAACGCGAGTGGAGCCGTGGGAAAGGCTAGTATTTTATGAAAATAGGATAACTCGTCGTAAATTATAAGAGTGTCCTGCTGATAGATCGAATACGGCGGCCAATCTGACTGATAGCCTACACACCGGCGTAGGAGATATCATAGTGCACAAGTGCTCGCGCAATAACAATAAAATATTTGCACTCTCTTTTCCTTTTACTGTTAAAGTCCGATGGGATGATACATGCATAGATAAAGTTCCCTATATAAAACTACATTTAACTTAAAAATACTCAAAAAATTATACGTAAGTAATTAAAGTTTAATGACAGTTGATCACACATCGTATCTAAAGCAGTAACGATTGAAGGGGTTGAGCATTTTGCTTCAGGATACGCGTGATGGATGGCCGGCCATTTGTCAAGCACTCGATGACACCCCTGCTCTGGATTCATTGAACCCGGTATTCTGATTAAACGTGAGCAAAATAAATATAACCATATTAATACACGAAAACTGTGCGAAATTTTTTCCCAAGCACGCGAGTATAGCTTCTCCATTAGCGTACGGTACGAATCATTAGCACTTTCTTGATGATAATAAATAGATATATATTTTAAAACTTAGGTACTTGCCTCTACATCTCATACATACCTATGACTAATAAAATTCAAACTTAGTCCAATCTGTGCATTAAATATTTTTTTGAAAATCTTATTGAAATAGTCGATATAGAGGCGAAATCTTTTTTAGGTTATCTTCAACATCTATATGCTATCGTCAACATATAGGATACCTTTTACTTCGGAAAAATATCTCATCTATTAGATATCTATACTAAGCACCTACGAACCCGAGCGAAGCAAGGGTGAGACACTAGTTTATTTATAAAAGTATTACAGTGGTTCTAAATAAAATAGTCCGAATAAAAAAATAGAGTTATTGTTGAATATACCTCATTGTTTACAAAGAATTCTGCTTTATAAATTCCCCGTTCCTTTGGGAGCATAACTTTCTATACTCTAGTATACCACTAGTATCTACATTCAGTGTGAGATATGCAAACACCACCAAATCCGGAAAAATGCGAATACATATTTCCAAACCCCTCTACAGCGCAGATTATTTTGGCAGCCGACAGAAATATAGCCGTTCTATATCCACAAATGGTACCATATGTGAGATATGAGCATTAACAATGTGAAAAACGCCCGCACAAACATTCGTAATAAAAAACCGATCCTCACAATACAATACGAAAAAACTACTTCGAGGGAATATATCTGGCTTATCAACTGTCGTATCTATGCATTCAAGACAGCGAAATAGCTCTTATATTTCAGATAATAGGGGTTATAGAATTAAGTAAGCAAATTAACTGCGATATAACTTGTCGGTAACAATTCTCGGGTTTACGCCACCGCGATGACATGTGTCGCAAAGGGTTAACCGCGGGTTAAAACACTTTTGTTTTCTTTATGGGTTCCATAACAAAGGGCAAAGGGCAACAAGTTCGCGCCTGACACCCGCTGTGTCTTGTTATTTTTGGAAAAAGGGTTTATGTCGAAAAATATCTGACATCTTTATTTACACATTAATATTAACGTATCAGAAAAATATCATAAAATGGTATACTGTGAAAGGGTTTTTTTTAATAATTAATAATAGATACTTATGCTTTTTAATAATATTTACATCTATGTTAAAAATTTAAATGCTCGTTGAGATAACTGTGCAATACCGGCTTGCTAATACCCGAGCTTAATTAAATGCGCTCAAATATTAAACAGATGAAATGAACGCTTGCCAAGTGTTATGTATTATTAAAACATGCCGCAAAGTTTTCGTAGTTAATGAATAAATTATTTAAAAAAATAAATCTTACCTTACTTGTTTATGACAAGGATTTTGTATTTTTTAAACCGCGAAAACTTTAACACAGACTGCGAATCATTTACTTCAGTGTAGCTAAATGGCTAGTTCATTAAATCGAGTATATGTAGTACAATTGAAAATCAACTGCACATTAAAAATACAACGGCACTTGCCCGACTCAATTTCAATAATCCTTCAACAATCGCTTAACAACATAGGCCTTATTCATATAAAATAAAAGCTATAATCGCATGATAAAACGCCTTGTAATTGCCCGGTTTATTCGATACTTTTTAACGAGTACCACTTCATACAATTGAATTTTAGAAGCGATACCCTCTCAGTTATAATTTTTAACAAATGTCACAGTTTATTACGTTCTAAAAGATAGTTTGATAGCTGCAGGGGCGCCATATTGGGGCACATTAAAAAGTGCATCGGTAAATTAAATGTAATTGTTCGCTTGTTAATATATTTTGGGGGTTGGGTTTGTATACTTTTTATTAATGTTTGTGGTTTATTCAATCTCACCCCAAAATGATACCTTGTGTTTTCTACATTGCCCTAAGTACGAGTACATCTTTATTTTGTACTATAATAAGTAATGTATATAAAGTAATAGGTTTATAAGGTGCGTAACCGAATAACTAAAATTTAGTGTTCATGAAAATCTTACAATAACAGACATATTTGAATATGAGAGTGCCTGAATATTTAAGTATGATTTCCATAATTATGGCTCCTGGCGAATGTTTATCTTTCAGACGTGCATTAAATGTAAAAGTGCTTTTCTCTCCTCTCTCGACTCAGGTCTAAGTACATGTATTGTTTATATGATACTAGCGGTTTTGCTTAATATGTAAAACAAAAAACGAATCTATTCCACGGAAACCAAAAACTATTCGGGAAAAGCCTAGATATGATTTATCTTTGTGCTAAATTTCATCCTTATACGGCCATTATGACGTGATTGAGAATCATCCATCCAAACATCTAAATTTTCACATTCAAAATATTAATAAAATGTAATACACACAATTTAGATTTTTCTTATTTAGGAAAATAAATTCAAAAATATTGTTGTTTTGTTATCCGTGGATTTTCTATTTTTATTGCATCTGCTGGCATTTTATTTTCGTGCTTTTTTGAACAAGCAAGTAAATTATTTATTTATATACATATTTATTTATAGTTAATAAGTAAATTATCATAAGAAATAAATTGGCTCAAAATTTCGTCTCAATCTGTTATAACACGAGTTCTAATATTTATTTTATACAACAAAAATGACTAACAGAAAAGAATATATAAAATATATAAAATATTCGCCATGTCATCCCCAAATCTGTGACATCATAAAAAAGGTTCGTACTAATACGTTTATTGTGCGGGAATATTCGGCGATCGTGACATAAGGTGTGAATGTTCTCAATTTACTGACCATTGACAAAACGGATAAAAGATACCCCACATCAGGCCCGCCACTTGACCCCACGCATAAATTATGCATAATCATCAGAGCATCTGAGCGATGATCAACGCGCTTGCTCTATTTATTATCTTTTATTAACCGCCCCCCGAAAGAAGGCCATAAATTCACCACATTTATATTTTTACTGCCATCCTGCTTTATGTGCGGTTTTCCTTTAAAAATAAGAATATACTTTTTGCTTAAATCTTTTAGCTGCGGTGCTAATGAGGCCTCAAACAGTTACAGTAATCCTTTTAGAAAATCCACATTATTACATTATCCTCCATATGCAAGAGAGCACTTTGCGACGTATCTAAAAACATAAATTGTTATATTATACAGACTAAATTATAAACTAGTGTACCTACTTGGTATGCAATAAAATTCATATCATACTTTCTTAGGTTTACGCGAATGTTTGACATTATAAATGAAACTATCTTTTCGGATTTTGTCGCGGATTTATTATGATTTTTGGTTCCGGACGTTTCGAATGCTTTACAGCAATCATGGTCACGGGAGAGACTGACCATGATTGCTGTAAAGCATTCGAAACGTCGGGAACCAAAAATCATAATAAATCCGCGACAAAATCCGAAAAGATAGTTTCATTTATAAAATTCATATCTTATAAAAATTGATATATTTTAAAGCAAACACCAATTATGTACTTAGTAAGAAAATATGTTATGTATAATATTATTTCATCGAATATATACATTATTTAAACATGAATCACGATGTAGACAAACGCTTTACATTTTCATTGAATCGTAATCTGCGTATCTCAGCTTTTTATGTAAACATTGAAATTGAAAGCAGTAAATCTATTTTATCTGACGTCCAAATCTCAGATTTTGCCCGAAATTAACTGTAAAAAAAGGGCGGATAAACTAATCGAGGTTCGTGTGCAAACATTATAAAAAACAGTTTTATGCGTCGTCGGGGTTAAATTTCGTAACAATGGCATTAGAACGGATGTTAGAATATCTAATGAGCCATTAGATGCTATCTAACGCAGGTGCAGCGCTTTGCATACTTTTTTGTGAACTCTGACCAAAGCTGCGGTAAATTGGAGTAAGTGGTGTACATAATATGCAAAACCCTTTAAATTTATTTATATGTGTCCCTATTTCTTTATTTTGTTTCATTTTGATGCTCTAGGACACGTATAATATAGTATTTGGGTAATGTAAACAACGTAACTTGGGTTGTTTAAGGTTCTGTTAGTGCTCATTGGCCCTTCTAATCTGATTTTTAGTGCTTTGTCGGTAATTATAATAACGAGATCTACGACCGCCGACGTATAAATTTAGGCTAATTATCCACTCAGTTTTAATTTAGAAAAAAATATTTTCTAAATAAAAAATCTTGCTTAATTGATTACGAGAATGGGTTATAGTTAAGATAATTTTATGTTTTGTTCAGTCAAACAATTTCTTAATTATAATATTACCAGTAGGTACTTGCTTTTTAATTAGTTATATGTTCATTTATTTTCTATATATCTTTAAGGCTTTTACAAATCTTCCTATGAAAAACAAGATACTTTTAAAAGCCTTTTTTATTCTCGTAAACTTTAAGCGCTCTCTAGACTACATTGTTGAGTGAAATATGAAGACTACTTTCAAATTCCTTACTTAATTTAAAATTAATTATTTTACATGTTACATTTACAACAACCTATTAGGTAATTAGATTTAGGTAAATATTATTCACTTTCATAATATTAATAGAAAGCAAATTGTATATATTTAACATTATAATATGAAACATTATTCTTGGTTTCTTTTACTCAAGCTTACTGTATTTTCCGCAGAGTATCGTTAGGAATTAATTAATTGAAGCCAGACTGAGTACCTTTGGCGTATCGTTCCATGGCAAGCTCGTGTTATGTGTACCAAAAAATTATTTGAGAAAATTGATTTCTTGCTTCTCATTTTAATTAATTTTAAAAATTATATGTTTTTAAATATTTTATTAAATATAAGTCATTCTTTCGCATTGAAGATTGGGTATAATTTGTCGTAACTTAGCCCCAGCGATCTGTTAAATATATTCTGCTCATGAAATATACATGAAGTACCTCTATTTTGTGTCGCATATTCTTAGAATCCGTCGTCCTAAGCATTCTACTGACGTTACACTTTATTTAAGTGTTATGTAGAGACTATCTATGACATTTCTGCACAGATTTGTTACTAAATATTCATCTTCAAACCATTAAGTAGAATAAAAATGAGTTATGAATCAAAATCGTAAACCAATTCTTTGCTTTGTTCTTAGTATTTTAAGTTTGATTAATTAATTTAATGTTATATTCATACAACTATCATTACGTTGCGAATTGTACTACATTATGTAATATAAAAGAACTTATCATGAACTTATCGCAGCTCTACGAAAATACTGTTGATATTTATTGAGCAGTTATACAATTTAAAAGAGAGGTGATGTGAGGCACTTGAAATAAAATATGAATTATTATGTAAAAGCAGTACGCACACAATAGCAAAAAAATCTTCAAAAGCAATCTTATTTACTTTTTAGTGAAATAAATACTATGTGAATATGTAACAAGACGAACTATATTGTATATAGAATTATATATAACTTTATTTTTTGTACATCGCGAAAAAATGACAAAGAACCTCATTTCCTGGCGGTCCGTGTGTTAAAAACGTCGCAGCACGTCCGTTGAAGTTTCATTGATGAAAAATGGAATTTAATTATATATTCTGGTAATGAAGCTCTTGTAGTGGATTAATTGAAAAGAATGACCCCTGAGAAGCAGACGAGAAATAATTCACCTGTTCCAACCTGCAGAGCTACTTATAAATAATTCTATTGGTTAGGGTTTACATATTTGCTTACATTTATTGTTTACAAACAACACATTGAGTGCTAATATGGTGTTTACAAAATTTAAAACTTAATAGTTAACATTCTCTTATAATAGAATTTAAATTATAAGAATTTATACATAAGATATGCATCTACTTACATTAAAAATAAATTAACAACTGTATAAAATATTCATCATTTTTTTTCTAATAACCATAATACCACGTTTGTTCAAAATCACTGGAAAAAGGTCTAATGGCTAATAAAGGAGCCGGCCCAGTTTAAAGATATTTCTTTTTAAACGACGCTTTTCTCTTAATAGGTTAGTTAAATTGCGACAGTAAGTTAAAGTGCCATTTAAAATATTTACTTTTCACTATTATAATTAAATTGTATTTATCACTCTGGACTTAGAGTCGATGCATATTACTAAAGTTTATAAACATTACAACTTAATTCGTAGTTTTTTTTGTGAATATTGCAAAATAATTTAAACCAAGTTCCCAATTTGCATATTTTGTTTTCTCTTTAAAGTAAAAGTTTGTACTATACAAAATTAAGCAAAACACTTTGTAAATGATAACTTTAGTGAAATTCCATGGTCTTTTATACAGAATTTAGTAAAAACTTTACCGTATGGTGCTGTTTTACTATTATAAAGGCAAATGCAAAAGTATGTAATATTGTAAACTGTATGTATAAAAAAAATAATAATAATAAAAATAGTGGCATTACCTGTATATAGTTAATATTATTCATATTATATAAGGTACCCACTACAGCGTAGTCAAGTCTTGTTATTATTTAAAACCACTATTACTCTTTACATATAATACCGTAAAATATACTACGAAAGCATTTCAAGGTATGGAGATTCTCTACAATCTTCTGACACTTTTAGGACGAAGGAAACGTTTATGGGTCGGCAACTCCACCACAATGATTCTATTCATCTGATACGAGCTCAATAGCTATTGTAGGGATCGGATGAACTAGTTCAGACAACTCGTAGGGTATGTTGTCTTTGCGCTATCGAGTTTTCGGTTTCCTTTATTTTCCCCAGTAGTCGCATGAATAAGATAAATTATAAGTTATAAAAGTACACTAAAGTAAGAACAACCATTCGTAAAGCTAAGGAAACGAATTAATAATTAAATATTATGTTTTCGGAAAGAAATTAAATAAAATATCTCGCAAGGATACATGTTTTTTTACCAGGTTTGGTTTGCTGACTTCAAAGTTAAGCTTAAGTTTTTGAAGCATACTTTTGTTTCGGTGTAGCTGATGAGCAAGTAGATATATTAGAAAAAATCATAAAATATATATTCTTAATAATTTAAAGAAAATATTATATTTACGATTTGGTTGCAAATTAAATGAACGTTTTACTTCAACATCGCTAAAAAGTATGTAACACACTAATATTTATTGATTTATTATTAGACCCCTATCGAATACTACAAGCCCGTATGTAGCTAAGATTAATTAGAAACCAACGCTGCTGACTCATCCAATAATTACGGCTAAGATGTGACGTAAAGGCAGATGCGTATCTCGAAGTCATTGCATGTCCTTTTTCATTTAACCCCAGTTAATTCTCCGACAGCTGGTGGAGAGAGGTCAATGTTATGTTTAATCAGAAATTTAAAAATAGCTATTCGTATCTAACACATTAAGTAGATAATGTTGTTTTATATTTAAACCGTCGTAGTTGTAAAGTTTTGTATGTAGACCTATTTCGTCGACATCGTCTGTAAGGACTATTTTAATAATTTATATATTAGTAGTCAATGCGTGTTATGTATACACACTTGATTTTCATTCAATGCATTTATCTAAATATGTAAAAGCGAAACGTCATTTAGGTACATCATGAAATATCGAAAATCGCTTGATGTACTTATAAAGATGAATTTTGGCAGGGAGGTAGTTCATACTTCATAGTAAACCTAGACGTCCACTAAAAACAGATTTTGCGACTGGGCCGGGTTAAGGAGGCCTAATGGGTCTTGCAAATTTACATGAAAGTACTACAATTTTTTGTGCTACAAACTTTAAGTTTTGCAGGGAGCCACTAGTTTTTCATAAACCAAGGACAATTTTTATTTTAATATATAATATATAGATTTAGTACTCAGTTCGTATTTGTGGCGACAATTCTTTTTAATCTTCCCAACCTTTTACACACATAGGTATTTCACGTAGCTGTAGGTATAATGTATAGGCCCGAGCCTATGTTAAATTCATCATATAACTGATTATAAACCTTTCTATCGAAATTGCGTATGACAGTTTGGAAATTTCTCGTTGTTTTTTTGCCTATCAAGAAATAAATTATGTATTCGAGCACTATTCACAAATATAAGCCCGGCTTTGTTCAGTGTTTATAAAGCGCTCGTAGAATTTTTATTGCGTATAATTTTTATAAGTAGAACAATATCTGATTTTTTTTAGTTCAAATCAATTATTCATAAACGTTGACTAGATAATTTATTACAAAAATTATAATAAAATATTTATACAAAAGAAGAACAATGCTTGTATATGTTAAATTTAATTGAATATACATAGTTCAATATCATATTATTATCATTTGATCGTCATCAATCATGTGGCTCAGTTTGTAATGTTGGTTGCTGTGCTAGCTGTTGCAGGTTCGAGTCTCACTAGAGGCATTCATTGTCGTAATGAGGCCAATGTTTGTAATCCAGTCATCTTTCTATGAGAGATTTAAGCCATAAGAAAGGTCTATGACCAAAAGTGATTAGACATCTTCTTCTATCAAATGTTTAAGAAAAACTATTTAGCATACTTAATTTACTTACAAAAATAGATAAATCTCTGACAGTGCTGGACAAGTTTCCTGCAAGGGAAATCGAAAAAGAAGCAAATAAGTTTGCGTTACTTTCCAACATTTGCCTAATTTAGCCGACAAGTACCAGTTAAATTATATGGTATACGAAAACAAAATAAAAAGAATTTTTAATGTTTATGAGAAAACATTACAATTATCCCTTTATGAGTTTATAGTTGACACTTTCAGTGATAAAAAATATATAAATATTCTTATCTCATCTTTTTAGCCGACTTTAAAAAAGTAGATGGTTCTCAATTCTTGCTTTTTTATGTATGTTAATCGATTACTCGAAGACGCCTAAACCGATTTTAAAAATTCTTTTTTGTTTTTAGGGGTATACTCTCCGGATATTCCTATATAAATTTTATCGAAATCGGTCTAGCGGTTCTTGAAAAATCAACAAAAAAATGTTTAAGTTAGTACATATACTCGTAGGTATGGTTTTGAAGTCGGTTAATGTTTTTTTTAATATAATTAATTGTATCAGCCATAAAACATTATAAAAATATTAAAATATGTAAAATTATTAAATCAAATACATGCAGTACGTACACAAATAAAACTTTATTACCTACGAACGTAGAACTCATATTTAAACTCACAGTTAAACAAATAGTGGCAAAGACATTTCCTTTGAGAAGTAAATTTAACTTAAACGCATCCTAGACTTAAGTAAAGTTGTAATGGAACCTGTTCCATTCGCTTTGATATTTCTCCTTAAAACCGTACCGGGTAAAAAACCGGAAGTAAAGAAAATAGTAATCTATTCTTTTCAAAACTCTATTAGTTACGTTTATAGAAAAGTGACAAAACGAAATTCGATAAATATCTACTTAGTACTTACTATCGTTTGCACGAAGAAAAACATAAGAGGCATGTAGTAATTTACCATTAATTTCTTGTTTGAGTGAAGGTTTTAGGAAAAACCGCCTTAGGTGATGGTCCCGATGAGGACCAACAATTTATATTTAAGTGAGTTTACAAACATTCTCGAGCGAAAATAGAGCTTATACAAAGCGAAAATAGTATATATATACAATTTGAATATTTTAAATCTGTAGAAGAAAACAGTTATAACATTATGAACTGTAATGTAATATTAAATTGAGACTTTCTATATTTAGACATATTTAAAAAAGGTGAAATGATAAGAAATATGTGTTCAATATTGTAAGAGCGATAAGCACCTCCGTTTTGGATACCAACAGTCGTAAACAACTTGTCAGCTTCTTCCAATAGTATTTGCTTGAAAATCGAATGCTAAATTTCAAGCTCAAAGCGTTATAAATCGATTTGTATATAGTACGTGCATGGAAAATAGAAAAAAATAAACAGGTTCGCGTTTACATTGGTCAAAAATAACTGGAAACATTTATTTATATTATTTTCCTGTAAATTATTGCAGTGAGAATGGGTACAATAGTTTTGGAGTTAGTTAGTGAGTGCATAGTATATTAGCGTACAATTTCTCTCTAAACTTTTGCGATGTACTAAATGAAATGTTCAATAAATTCTATGAAACTAATTTCATATCTTCTTTTCTATTTATAAGATTTGAAAGTTTTTACAGCGAGCTTCATTTATATACTACCGATAACTTTAAAGTGTAGGTTTTGTCAGAGAAAGATTATTTCCCATTCAAAACTTGCATACTTTATACCCTTTAGGGATAAAAATTACGTTTAATAAGAAGTATAGTTTTTAAATATATGTTGCCATTCTGATTTTATTAATTTGTTATAGTGTTAGTGTGCCAGGATATGCGGGGGGCCTCGCAGCGTCTTTGCCGGGTGGAGGAAGTTCTGCGGCCGCGTGGGAGAGACTCGGTGCTGAACTCTTGCTATCCGGCCTAGTGGCTGCCGCTTACTTCGCTGCGATGGAGAGAAGGTGGACCGGAGCCGCACCCGCTTTAGTTGGCGCCGCGTACTGTGCTGCTAGCTTTGTTTCTGTGAGTGTATTTTATTTAACCAATATTAAGTTTACATTAAGTATTTATAAATATACAAAAAATAATGTGTTGGTGCAGAGATTAATAAAATGGAGACGGCAAAATAAAACGTTATCTTACTCGTATATTTATTTTTAACGAATTTTACTTAAATACTTCGCTTTAGTTTTTTTTTTCATAGTATAGTAGTATTATAGCATAGTAGGATATTGTTACATTTAATTGATACCATCGAATACAAGCCCTGCACCCCGCTGACTTGTCATTTGTTAGTATTCCTAAATCTCCTTTATACTACATTTTTTTCCACATTTATACTTTTCCAGATTTCAAAAAATAATTCCTCTTACAAGTTCTATTGAACTGGTAAATTTATAGCATTCTTCGATTAGTCTCGCCAATATTCAATAACGGATCCTTGAATCTGAGACATAAAATGTGTATTTGTATCCGACAACAGTTCCCAAGACGGACGAAGATAGAATGCTCAATAGCGTCCTACGATCGCTATTCTTCGTTCACAATGCGTATCCACCCGCGACACTACCTGCCTTTTGTGCGAGAATCCTTAACGGGCAGATGTTCTTTTTTTTACGCATCTGCCGAACAAAGTGCGGTCTACAAAAACGCGCACAGTAAAGATACCTTGGAAGGCTATACAATTTTTGCTAAGTATAAACGTTTTATACAAAACGTCCTTCAGAATCCCTAAATTATTTTGGTTCGTTACTGATTTTAAAGAAATTATTTTATATTATGCAAACATTTAAGTCAGATTGTTCTCGAAAGAAATACAAAAAGAGTGAAATGACCTATTTTCTTATATCAAATTTTGCGGTTGGTTAGGGGCCATTGTTTTGTCCAGAGATACAGTGAAACCCTTTTTATGGTACAAAGTTGTATCTGCCCTAATTACAGCTAACAGTCTCTGCCCAATGAAAAGAAGATGATTTTAATGGAAATACCCGCAGGTAGGATGCCATTGTTGTAACTAAATAAGAAATAGCACAGGGCTCTTTCAATGGGGACTGTTTTAAATTGCTCGCTCATTTCCTTCGAAAATAAATATAAAAATTGCACAAATTCTGGAACGAAAGTAAATAGTTTCCTTCATTTGAAATTTACTGTTATTCCGAATTGCATAGAGATGTGAATGGCTGCGAGTGCGCGCAGCTTGTAGCGTTCAATGTAGAGCAATCACGAGGCTCTTGAATTCTTCACAATTGAAATTGGAAACGACGGCGTTGTAGAGTTCGCTGTGCGAACTGTCAGCAATTATCAGCTATCCTATTGTCGAAATGAACAATTTCTAAAGTCGACTTAACGTCTAGGACTTTTATACGATTAGTTTAACTTAACTACGTAACTTTATAATTGCTAGACTTGCTGGTATTTACTTTAGTTCACGATTGTACGCCAGAATGTAAGTACTAGCAGGGAGAGTGGAGCATAAATAACGATTGAACTCACACCATCTGTTATTGCCTATCTTGTGCCAAGTGCACCTGTGGCGTCTGCGAGCTGCACTGGATATGTTCTGTTATAATGGCCAATTATACTTTTTATGAAATGTTGAAACTATGCTATCTAATAAAGCTCTCAATACAGTATGACGAGAAAGCTTATTTTATTTTATTTTGAAATAAAATGACATTATTATTTTCGTTATACTAAACGATGTTTAACATTTTTCAAAAAGAGCTAGCTCTCCCGCTGGGAGCGTACTTTCGCCTTACTTATTTGAATCTCATGGACTTTATTAAAATATTTAAAATATTTACTGCGCTGCAATGTGTACAGTCAATTTTATCTTGTTTTATATTTAATGTAGCTTGCGGACTTTGAGGTTCTTTTAGCACAAATTATAAAATGTATTTTTTATTTCAGATGCCGTCACTCAACCCAGCTCGGTCATTAGGACCCTCTTTTGTGCTCTCTCGTTGGGAGAGCCACTGGGTCTGTTGGGTCGGGGGTATCGGTGGGGGCATAGCGTGTGCCCTCCTTCATGAATGGGGTTCTCGAAGGCCTCGAGCAAATTCCAACTCCCGAGCATCCTCGCCGAGGGATCTAGATGATTTGGACAAGCCAGCGTTCCCCACACATCATCACTACAGGCATGCTCCAACTTACTGTTCCGCAGCAGCCCCGAGACCAGATACCACTGAGCCCCTGTACTCCGGGACCAAGTCTCTGTACTGCAGGTCGCCGCCGCCCGCTCGCCACACACTCCACAGGTCTGATGGAACCTCGTGTCAAATGTAATTATTAATACCTTGCTAGGCTCGGCAGCTGCATGAACGAGTATGAGATTTATGCTTTATAGTTCTCAATCTTATATAGTAAAAAATGGATGTTAGTAGAGTAGGAATTATATAGACTCGTAGCGGTTGAAGTATTTTGATACACTATAATATACATTTAGTAGGTACGTAACAATAAAGCCAAATTCCTATAATTATATCACTGCTATAACTTGAAACGAGATTTAGCAGTTGGAGTTGGAGTGGCTCACTTGTGACAAATAATAACTTTGCATGTCTGCTCTATACATTTATTATAAAAATAATTTAATACAGAAACAAAAATATACATAATACAGCCGAATTATATGTATCGTCTGTTTATAGTCGGATAAAGTTGTGCTGCTTTTCGAAGTCATGTAGAGTAGCCAGTTTAACAGTACTTAGAATTATGTCTGCGAAAAAAGTTTCTACAAAAATAGGACCGAATTTTATATTTTAAAAATCTAAGATGTAGATAGTCAGTTCATTCAATAGGTTGAATAGATACTAAATTATACTTTCTTTTCTTTTCTACGCTGTGCCATATATGTATACAATATATATGTATAATTAATTAGCGCCAACCCTTATAATGTCATATATCTGGATTTGTTGTTTTCTGTCTCGCAACGGGAACGGCGCAAGGAAATAACGTAACTTCTTAATAGTTGTTATGATATGAGGATGTATGCCGAGCAGTGCGACAGGGTATTTTTATCACTGTTAAATGTTTTACGAGTGATTATAACCCACTAAGAATTCACTCTTATCATGTTTTTTAATAAATATGTTGGGACATTATTACGCAC
Organism: Boloria selene; assembly: GCA_905231865.2. Lineage (NCBI taxonomy): Eukaryota > Metazoa > Arthropoda > Insecta > Lepidoptera > Nymphalidae > Boloria > Boloria selene. The sequence goes on from HG993132.1 coordinate 2,723,540, forward strand.
AGCGCCATCTAGTTCCGTGGTAAGCAACGAAGCTTGCGCTACGGATACCAGATAGTTGACCTACTACATAAATAAGTTTAAATACATACATATTATAAATGTAAACACTCATGACTGGAGTACAAGCATTCGAGTTTAACAAATGAATATCCCGAGCGGGACTCGAACCCGCGACCGCTGGCGCAAGAAAGTAGAGTGACTACAAACTACGCCAAACGTGTCGTATTTAGGTGCAACGTTACTTCAGGTCATATTCTGTATATCTGTATAAACGTTTCAACATAATGGTGCGACATGCACAATGCAGCACATCCCTACTAATATTATAAATGTGAATGTAAATTTGTTTGTTACGCTTTCATGCGAAAACTACTCAACCGATCATCATGAAACTTTGTACACTTATTCTTGGAGGTATTAGAAGTAACATAGGATACTTTTTATTAAAAAAAATATTTTTTACGAAAAATTACAAATTTTTTGTATTAACAATGGGTTCTGAAATAGCTAGAATAATTTTGAAGAAGCTTTCAGGCATCCTACAGATAAACCCAATGAGGTTGATTAGCAATTAAAAAAATAAACGCGGGTGAAGCCGCGGGTAAAGCTAGTATACCTATATATTTACAGGCATTAGTACCGCTGAGTTTCTTTCGCCAGTTCTTCTCAGGTCAGAGGTTTCTTCCTTCCGAACTGGTGGTAGACTCATGACGTTCAATAAGAAATTGTAACAATTTTTATGCTGAATAAAATACTTTGATTTGATTCGATTAATAATAATTAATGGGTAATCTGATTTCTAGGCCCCTATTTATATTTATTTTTACCCTATTTTTATTCAGGTCCCAATCAGTGTATAGCAAGAGCAGCGGCGCTGGAGGCAGCAGCCAGGCCGCCGCGCTGGTGGCCACGCAGTCGCTGCTACTGCGGCCGCCCACGCACACTGTCACTGTGAACCAGAACGTGCACAACGCGCAGCGCGAGCCCGCGTACGGCACCACTCCTAACGGCACCCGACCTGGACCTGCTGGTATGTTACTTTTGTATAATAACTAATTACTTAGCCAGTGAAACAGGTAAGTACTTGATGCTTTCATCATCATCATCAGCCCTTTTTTTAACGTCCCACTGCTGGGCACGGGCCTCCCTCAGTACGAGGGGGATCAGGCCATAGTCCACCGTTTTCGGATTTTGTCGCGGTAAATCCGCGACAAAATCCGAAAAGATAGTATGTGTTTGGTTCCCGACGTTTCGAATGCTTTAGAGCAATCATGGTGAACCAAAAATCATAATAAATCCGCGACAAAATCCGAAAAGATGTTTCATTTATAATGTCAAATATTCGCGTAAACCTAAGAAAGTATTAAATATTGAGAACATAATTGATCGTCTCCAGGCGCAGCGGTGCAAGAGCGGCGTGAGTCGGTGTACGGTGGTACCGCGGGCCGGCGCCCGCTGACGTCCGAGGACAGCGCGTACGGCAGCTACGCGCCGCGCGGCTTCCGCCCCGAACATTACTAGCGACGCGCCTCGCAGCACAACATTGCGCTGCTATTCGACGTCTGAAGATACTTGTGAGGACATTTTAACACTACTATCTACTTCTTCGACGGCTGAGGATACTTGTGAGGACTTCTAAACTCTTACATACTATATCTACTTAAAATGATTGGTAGTAGTGAATCAGTGTTTCGATGTTTGTGATGTGTTCGGTGATTGGTGATTTGGGACAATTCATAATTGAAGTGGTGTGCCTCGTGTTGTTTTGTAGGACGAAATCTAATCGATTTAAATGTTTGAAGTGAACCATAATATTTGGTAATTTGTGCCAATGTTGGAGCTAAAAATAAAATGGCTCAAATTATTATTTTAGTATGCGAAATATACTCGATAAGAACATGGTGAAGTTTCTTTGGTGATTTATATGTTTAAATTTATAAAATAATTTTATTGGAAATACATATTCTACTGGGCCACATAAACAAAATAATCGATTTTTAAGTTGAATCGATTTGGCGAAAATTATATTTGTAATAATATTTTAAGACACATTCGTATGCACCAGACATTGAATGCACGATCATTGATCATAAAAAGAACTAAACTATTATTATTGTTGACATTTTGCGATATATGGAACGAGTGGAGCGTGATGGATTGTGTACTATTAATAAATCATGTGTTTAACAATTTGCAATACCTACATAATAATATCCTACTATGCGCGCTCTTTGCAGACGTTTAAAATGTACTTTGCAGCAGATTTTGCTATCTTATTCTCTTGTTATGATGTTTTCGGCTTTATATGTTTAATAAATAAGTGAAAAAAAAATTTAAAATGTATCATTGTCTGAGAAATTAGTTCAATTACGGTATTACATCTGACAAAACTATTTCAATCAAATATTTAATTTAATTTTAAGCAGATCCCAGTCACCCTTACTTTTAATTAAATATCAAAAATTGGTCTCAGACTTCAAATATGTAGTTGTAGATACTTGAAAACTCTAACATAATGGATTGGGATTTTATACGTACACTAACAATTTGAAGCTTTGAGTAGCCAAAGCTCAAAAGTTCATTATCCTTTTTGAATGGACATTTCAACATTCGGTAGCTTTACGGTCTGATTGTACCGGCTCTGAACGTTCTTTATTTGCAATTTGAAAGTAATTAAAGTAGAACTTGTAATTAAAAAAGTTTCACTTTGTTAGTGACATCTTTTATTGACACCGTGATTTGAATTAACTTTATGTAATTCGAAAATACTTGGAGCATCTCACGTTTCTTTGAAACTCAATACCATCTAATCTTTTTAGTGAAGTATATCATGGGACTATACACAAGATACAAGATAAATATGTGAAATAAAAATTTAAAAAATATATATTCTAAAATTAGAAAATATTCCCGATATTCTAGCAATTCAGTTAAATTTCTAATTTCGGTTCAACAAAACAATCAAAAAAAAATTTTTAACTACCTAGTTCTATTTTTTAAGGTTATCTTTTTTAAAATACAATATTGCCCTGTGTCGGTGCCCGGTGGTAATCACTCGCTAGTCGCTACCTTGATATTGACATTCTAACCGCTGTCAAGCTAATAATATCCTAAAGGGTAAAGTATCAAATCTCATAATAGAAAAGGATGATGGCTATTTTAATTTAACATTGGTTATCATTTTCACATTATAATGTATTATCCCTAAGAGATTTAATTTTGTAAAATGTAACATATCAGCCGGGATCCATCTCAGAGTAACCCATAAGGAATCCCCCATAGATTCTCTCCAGACTCCAGACAGAGCCGGCGTTAGGACTAGATAAATTGCGTAGGGACTATGGAAATTGTGGAAACTAATTAGGGTTTTGGAATAGTTTGGATTGATAAAAACTGGGTTACTGTGTGAGTGAGGCTACCGAACGTCCGCTTGCTTAACTGTCTCATTGTCTGTGACTCGCCTCCCACCAGATGGATGAATTATTATTCTTTAATATTTTTATTTTTATTAAACCTACATTTTGACGACACGTTTTGCGCAGTTGGTAGTGACCCTACTTTCTTGCGCCAGAGGTCGCGGGTTCGAGTCCCGCTGGGGGCATTCATTTGTTAAACTCAAATGTTTGACCTCCAGTCATGGGTGTTTATATTTATAATATGTATGTATTTTAACTTATATATGTAGTATATCAACTATCTGGTATCCGTAACACAAGCTTCCTTCGTAGCTTACCACGGAACTAGACGGCGCTGTGTGTAATAATGTCCCAACATAGTTATTTATTATTACATTGAATAATATTTTATAATTTATGTTTCTTATGTTAGCAACTTTCTTGAATTAATTTGGTTTTATAAAATGTCTTCTTTATAACGATATAATATACCCATAAGCCTTTGATTCTGTCGGTGTACAACATATCATCTCAGGCTCGAAGGACCAACGTTTTCTAATAAAATAATAATTATTGATTGCATTTATTTTATTAGTCTGTAGCTATGTGCTACAGACTAATAATAATCGTTTGAGTACAAATTTTCATATACAAGTATGTGTTATATTATGTGAAACTATTAACAATTCATTCGAGCACAAAATATACCGTTCCTACTTGCATGATAAATAAAATAAGGTCAGTAATTTGAAGGTTCTTTATGATTACTCGAAAGGCGATAAATAATAAATTCGACTTGTTCCACTGCGTCTCTTCATACACACTTTTCAGTTTTTAAACAGGACTTTTGTATCATTTACTAAGCATTTTAAATATATCCTACTTAATTATTACTTATAAGACTGTGTTAGCCCAGTGGTGACGCGCTCGCTTTGATAACCGAGTGATTCGGGTCCGAATCTGGATCGCTGATATTTTCATGTACGAATCTTTTCTATCATGAATACCTACTACTTTTCTTACGGTGAAAGAAAACATCGTGAGGAAACCTGCATGTCTGAGAGAACCTAAGAAATTTTTTAAAACACATGTGAAGTCCACCAACACGTACTTGGCCAGCGTGGTGGACTATGACCTGATCCCCCTCGTATTGAAGGTAGATCCACGACCAGCAGTAGGACGTTAAAAAAAGGTCTGAACTCTGAATACACATACATACACAACAACAACTATAGAAAGAGTTAATCTTTCTATAAAATTTACGGTTCTAATAGCTTTACATGATTATATAATCGTAGAATTTATGACGAAAAATGAGTGTACATACTATACATATTTAATTAGCGTCAAAAACCATCAAATTTATTTAATTGTAATGACGGTAAAAGAAAATTTAGCAGTCATTTTTCACTTTACTAAGATCCTAAATGACTTTAAGATATCATAATCTTAAGGTTTAATATTTTCTTGCTACTGTATTCTACTTACTTGGTTACCAACCATTCTTTATGGAGAGTTGCCAAAGTTGTTATATTTACTAGTAAGCTTTAAGTAATAATTTTCCGGTAGTTGTATGGATTTATGGTACCAAATCTTGGATATCCAAGGAAGTTAAAATCTACGTATGAATTATAATCGATACGTGATGAATGTAAAATATGATAATATGCTATTTTAAAAAACCTTATATGGTACTTGCATTTTTGGCCGTTTTTTAATGTGTTCTAATATCTAAAATTTACCCATTATGATACGACTAGGCTATCCTAAACACTATTGTATAAAAATATTAAAAGACTCGAATAAATATATAAGTAGAAATAATTTGTAAATAATGTCGCGAAAACCAAAACTACACTATGTGTTTTAATTAATTCTTAGTAAATTAAGGGGTGTATTCCATTAAGGGTTTACAATAATCAAATTCTTTTACCCGTTCCACATGACTACCACTAGTACTGTAAGTACCTAGATACTTGAGTTTTCGTTTCTAACGTTTCCAAGCAATTTTAATAAGAAAAACCGCGGTCGTGAGCGTGTTCATTGTAGCCCTTAGTAAAACGCACCCCTAAGTTAGATGTAAGGTTTTTATTGATGACATGTTTACAGCTCTTCTGTATTTATTTTCTAAGTTAACCCATTATGTGAATAAGAATTTCTACAACGAATTAGATAAGTCTTTATTTATCTAGAGCAATGGTAATATAGGTACCGGAATAAATAAAATTTCGTGCACCTAGTTCGATTCCTGCGAAGTGTATTTTTATTCGTACATAAATATGTGTATGTATTAGGAGGCGATTTAATTTATTTTATTGTGCTCATGTATATATATTCGGTATTTTTAGGACATTATGTTCGCAAGCCAAATTTATAATATCTATTGTGAATATCTTTATAGTAAACTTTCAATGTACAAAATTGTAAAGTAGCTTTCAAAAAAAATCTTTTCCAATTTTTATATAATATATATAATATACTGTTTGCAACTTTAATGAAGTATTTCAGATATAACTTGTTTATCATCGATGTACGTACATACTTACAAACATCACTACAATATGCTCACTTTGCAAAGTTTAAATACTAAGACTGTTACCTCCTACATTTTATTTAAGGCTTCCAAAATATATTTAGGTTAAGATATTTTAGTACAAACCATATATAATGTAGATTCGTCGATTTTATTCATAAATTGTAAAGACTTAAAGCTGAAAACTTCTAAACTAAAATATGTCAAATACACTGTTATCAATAAAATGGTAATGTAAACTACATACTTAATATGTTTATTGGAAAAATAAATTTACCTCCAGTTAATAAGTGTGTTTTCTTTACCTCCTTTGCTCATATTACTACATTTATCATTTTTACTTTATTTTTATCTCTTATTCTTCAACTGCCTTCTTGCTCTAGTGATTAGTTGGATTCGAAGTGAGAAGAAATGAAGAAGTTACTTATTTTTTTTATCATGAAAAATAACAATAATAACACAGGTATATAAAATTATTAAAATATCGTAAAAATGAGAAAGTTATAAAACGTTGCGCTGACATAACACGACATCGTATTATTAAATAAACTTTTAATTAAACTGAACTTTAAAATTAATGTTGTCATTTCTTGATTTCTTGATATTTTCACGAAACTTCTCCATAAGAGTTATTAGGATTTTTGTTTATAAATTGTATCACACTCGCACTTCGTAAAAAGTGTAACTTAAAATCAGGCAGGTACTGTAGTATATTTTTAACTAGCGACTCGCATTAGCTTCGCTCGGGCTCTTCCCTAGATTTAGCACAGGCATAGCAGCGGGTTCTGCTCGTAATGCATATAAACCTTCCTCTTGAATCACTCTATCTATTAAAAAAAACCGCATCAAAATCCGTTGCGTAGTTTTAAAGATTTAAGCATACATAGGGATATAGGGACAGAGAAAGCGACTTTGTTTTATACTATGTATTGAAAACATACTTAAAAACTATTTCAAAATAAATAAATAAAACACAAAGTATATTTAAAATGCATTTATTATCCGGAACATTATGCTAATTTCGAATTATAGTAAAACAATGTTCTATTGATGAAGCTAAAGCATTGCACATTGCGTCACAACGCGAACGCACTCGTACTCGACTCTATCATATCATGCATATAAAACACTATAAAAACTTCCATATCCGCTTATTCGAATACAATAACATGAAATTCGTTTTCTACACAGTATGGGCTAAAGGATAATCTGAACTACATCGGCAGTGAGCTCGGCTATTTCAATAAATTTTATTGGGAAGAGAAAATTGTATGATTTCGATCGTTCTTCGAACTTCGCATAACTTAAAACATCTAGCAAGTTAAAATACTAATTGTGCTTCCGATATATTACTATAGAAGAGTAAATTCTTACGTAATAAGTCTTAGGTATGACCAGCAGAGTGACGCCAGTGTCGAGCAAGCGGTAAACTTTAAATAAATATAACAGACTATGTACAAATTCGAGATCTTTTCCCTCGTCTTCACAAGCGGGCCTCGGATGATATCCATGATACATTATAGATGAATTATCAGCCAAAACTAATCATCTTTTGATTGCTTGGCCTACTAGAAATAGAATGACAGATAAGCATTAGACGTTCCCTGTTAATTTTTTCTTAGTCCACATTTTTATATTAAATAATTAATTATTGCACACCCAAGACCCTTTCAGTCGTTTGTTTTGCCTCAAATGTTAGCCTTTTTGCCTGCTTAGCGTTATCCCTGCGTCCCCGTCCCGTATGCACATCACAACTCTTATTCTTAAACAATAATGGAAATATATAATTTGTAAAAATAAGAGAAAATCGTACAATTACTGCAGAATTTAAAATAGATTGTCAAAGGCACGTAATTTTAGGCGAGAAATTATCAATGCAGAGTAAAAAGTTATAGTATATAAATTTTCTCATGAAACCTTGATACATCATAATAATCACAGAACAATAAAATTATATAAGGTTTTGCAAAATATTACAATCACTTACAATATTGTAGAAGTACAAGTATATTTAAGTATATCGACATAATATAATTAAAAAAAAGGGACTACACAGAACAATCTAGAAACTTCTATAGAAATAACAATGTAACACACATTTCAGCTTATCATTTCTTTACCCATCGTATTCACTTCCCGTATCACATTTTCAAAAACTGGTTCGAAATACACTAGTGTTGCCAGGCACCCTCCTTGTTATATATGATAATAATTATTCTATAGCTAAAGATAAATTACGAGTTACATAAGATTAAGACTGGTGATTATTCGAGAAAAATCTACATAAAGCGGCTTCCACACGATACAATTTGATTGCCAATCAGATTGGCCGATTGAGTTGGCTAATAATTTTAGTTTTATTTTGTTGCCCCTGCTGAATGGACTTAAACAAGATTGCTTCTTACACACCATAACATTAAGGTTGATTTTGGCTTTTTTTAATGTAATTAAAAAAGAAAAAGAAGACCATCGACAAAACAATGGTGGTTAAAAAGAAAGAAATTAGTAGTCCTAATATTTTCTATATTTTTTTACTCCCTCCAGAGTGATATTTTTGTCAATAGTTTTCCATTTAGTGAGCGATTACAAGTTAAAATATACGACACACTTCACACACCCGCCCTACACGCCGCTTGCTCGGTGAATACGTCACAAAATTGACCAACTAACGTCCACACCACCTGAGTCGGACCATCCCGACCAATTGATAACCTCCAATGTCATATTTCTATCCACACTACACAATTCGATTGCCAATCTGATCAAATTGGACATAAAATCGTATCTTGTGGAAGCCGCTTAAATCTTAATCAACGTCACAGTATATTTCAACTAGTAATGTAATAAATTAAATCTAGCAACACTAGCCTAGATTTGAATGATGCCAGGCGAAACGATCCGGTGCGTGTAGCTCCGTGAAGCGATGCGGGGCCGTGGCGGGGCCGGGGCGAGGCCGGGGCGGGGCGAGGCGGGGGCAGGGGCGTGGCGGGGGTGGGTAAGGCGGGGGTCGCGCTCAGCAGACGCAGCCGCTCTCGTTGCCTTCCTGCTCGGAGCCCATGGGGGACTGCGTCTGCAGGTCCACAGCTGTTGCTTGAGTTAAGGAGTTATTAGTAGAAACACTCACTGTTATTAATATTATAAATATACACTATATACACGGTATTATGTCAAAACTTTGTGATTAACCTGAAGATCATATTATCTTATTATAACAAAAAAAATGGTAACGTAATGGTACGTTTCTACACTAAAATCTTATGAAATCTTTGCTTTCCTGCTCTACAGACAGGGACAGTGCACTTTATTAGTAGCTACAAAAAGCAACAATAAGAGCTGGATTATATTTATCCTCTATCTTTCGCTGCCTTTGGACATTTAATAACTATAACCATATATCACAACACGGAAAGTTTTATTTGAGAAATATTTCTGTCAGTGGGTTTCTGGGTATATATTTCTATAAGTTACACTTCATATTTGTTTATTTGTAGATCATGGTATTAGTCCTTCCATCAGTGTAACAGCAAACGGACTGACAGACAAAAAATAAACTAAACAAATCGGCAAAAGCAAAAAAAAATTAATTTTCACAGTTAATCGTGATAATTCATATCAATCAATATAATCTTTATAATTAAGAGGGCTATCACACTTTTTCTTGTATTTGAGTGTTTCACGCGAGTTTAGAATTCTGATTATGGTTAAGATATTCCCACAAAATGAAAAAAAAACATGCAACAGTAAGTTCAATTATTTATCTATGGAGTGTTGTGAATAAATATTTCAATTTGTTTACATACATGAGTAAAAACCTTGTTTCTGCAAAGGATGTTTCGTAAAATTCTACTTTTGGGCATATTTAGATGCTTGGTTACATAGAAGATATAATAATATAATAATATATTAAAATGTCCATGGTACAACTGAATGTTGTACTATGGAATGCTTAATTTAATTTTTTATGTTTCATACAATAATACACCAAAAATAATTCATTAAAATAGAGAGATACTGACAATTCTTCGTCTGAAATTTTATTTTTTATTTACGAATCTATAATCCAAATTCAAACAAAAAGTATTTAATAACTAAGGTTACTATCTTACCTTGCTCCAAAAAAATAATTAGTCCAAAAAGTTAAATATTATTTTAGTTTTCAATTGTTTTGTGCAATGATAAAAATCAATATAAATCTCGGAACCGGCGGTGCGTAGCTTCAGACCGCGCCAAGCGCTTACAGAGAGAGGACGTATCGCTTGCTGTTGTTCCATAGTGCGCTACGTAATCTTACCAATTCGCCAAGAATATACCGCAACTAACCCTTCCTGATACAAGTAACTAAATGTATTGAATGTATTTTCCTATGATATTCGAAAGTGAATATATTATTGAAAACACACATATTATACATATAAAGTAGTTTGATTTTTTTTTTCTAAATGAATAATTATTGAAGTTATACTTCTTTAGGCGCGTTATGAAAAATTGACTTCACTGTTTTTTTCAACAATGACATAGGTATCATTTTCGAGGTTTCTCGGGGTGCTGATTGCGAAAATGACGTCCATTTTCAAACCCAAGATGGCGGACATCCGGTTTTTTTTCGACAATGACATGGGTATCATTTTCGAGGTTTCTCGGGGTGCTGATTACGAAAATGAGGTCCATTTTCAAATCCAAGATGACGGACATCCGTTTTTTTTTTTCAACAATGACATGTGTGTCATTTTCGAGGTTTCTCGGGATGCTATTTGCGAAAATGAGGTCCATTTTCAAATCCAAGATGGCGGATATCCGTTTTTTTTCAACAATGACATAGGTGTCATTTTCGAGGTTTCTCGGGGTGCTGATTGTGAAAATGAGTTACATTTTCAAATCCAAGATGGCGGACATCCGGTTCATTTTCAACAATGACATGGGTGTCATTTTCGAGTGTTCTTGGGATGCCGATTACGAAAATGACGTCCATTTTCAAATCCAAGATGGCGGACATCCGGTTTATTTTCAACAATGACACTTAGGAAAGATGTGATCGCCGCCAGGCTATTTCAACATATAGAATTATTGTTAATTTACAATTTAATTTAAAAAGAGTGAGATTAAGATAAAAAAAGCGCGTGTGTACTTATATACACGCGTTAGAAGTAGTGTACTTCTTTGGCATCATTAAATAATGCATACAAATGGTTAACCTCAATTAAGTATATTGGAGCACTTGAAAAAGTTTATTTTAGTACAAGTTCTTATTTACGAATAGTCATTATTGAAAAAAACCGGATGTCCGCCATCTTGGATTTGAAAATGGACCTCATTTTCGTAATCAGCACCCTGAGAAACCTCGAAAATGACACCCATGTCATTGTTGAATAATATTTATTTATTCACACTGTTTAATTGTACTGTTACGAAACACGTGTTCTAAATATAAAAATACTGGAATATACAACTTTAACATAGTTTTCGATTTTCTTGCCACCTAGAACTAACTTTACGATGTAAAATCAGCTATCGTTGTGCGCGCGCATCGTAAAATTCACAAATTGTAACAATTTTTATGCCGAATAAAATATTTTGACTTGATTTGATATTATCTGCCTTATTTATCATCAAGGTTTCATCTTCATATAATCTGTTTATTCGCATACTAGATCCATGGCACTGTATGTAAAATTTGCGGGTTTGCCGATAACGAATTACTCTATAGAAATTCTAAAAAATATACAAAACTTAGGGAAAAGTATTAAAATCGATTGGTCATAGTTTCTTGTGCAGGTGTCCGGACGCTTCAATATACCTAAACTCGCAGAGTGCAGATTTGTAATAGGGCTCTTAACGTTTACCTTGCGACATAGCAAAATGTTTTTCAAATAAGTAAAATAACAAGACAAAAGTAGTGTTTTAAGAATTTTATTCAAAATATCAGCGTGAGATACGGGTATTTACAAACAAAGTTGACATCGCAGTACTTTGTCCATAGACAACTTAGAGATAGCATCTAATGCCACATTCACACAGATATAAAATTTCGTTTAAACGTGATTTAGAAAACCATGAAGTAGCGGTACAATTACCAAATGTGGCATCAAATGTGCTAAGCACGTAAATTAAGCATTGTACCGATATAAAATACACACACTAATTAAAATAGTTTAAAATATGACACTGATTTATTAAAGGCACATTGTCAATGAGTGATGAAAGAAATTAACTAGGAATGTGCGTCCGTTCGTTTTAAAAGGTTCAATGTTTAACGTACGTACCTATTTTGTATGCTCATGTATATGTACAGTTCTTGAGGCATAAACTCAGCTTTGCATTTGTGTGAGTGCAGTGTACGGATAGGCACGACCGAAGGCGTAGCGCGTTGCGAGTTGGTTTAAACCTGTTTTAACTGGTTCTTGATGCGCGGCTATTGGCTATTAGCTATCACTCACACAAATGCAAAGCTGAGCTTACGCCGCGAGAACTGTACATTGCGTATAGAACAAAGAAAATATTAAAATTAATATAATTTGTATTAAATATAGTAAATTATAATTAAAAAATAAACATTAATTTAGGAAATAATATAAATCTCATTAATCGAAAATATCACCTAAAACTAATATTAAAATTGCATTTTGAGGAAAACCTAGATTTTATTGCTGATTAAAAAATATGCGATTATAGTCTATTTGTAGTCGAAAATCTGTGTAAATGGCGTCAGATCTACAATACAGGTATAGAAAAGGAAAAGGAGACGTACAACTAAGAAATTGCCGCATTTCATGCAAACACTAATAATTTTTAACAAATTTTTAATATAGTAAATAAATAAATATATATTTGTCCATATTGAGACGACGCCAATTTACCAAACTTTCGATAGTTTTATTTCATTAATTATAAGCTGGAATGGCATTTTCAAATACAGTATAAAATTCATATAAACCCGATTAAGCTAGCAGTGGCATCTCACTAAATAAACATTTTTGTTAAAGTATATTAAGAATCATAAGATTTCGTACTTAAGCACTAAAGTAAATAAATAATACTAATGTACATAGACCGCTTCACCTCTCGCAATACTCATTTTATAATTACCCAGTTATGTTATACTAAAAAACTTCTTTGTTAAATAAATATGTATAATTTTAACCTTTAAATTGATCATAAAATATGATTTAATAAGAATTACTGACCAAAATAATTAAAAAACGTCTGATTCCTAATATAATTACATAAAAAGTAAATTCCGTTTATAGGCTAAAGAAGAACCCTTTCAAATTATAAAAAATACTTCAATTCATAAAATTATCCCAAATAAGGTAATTTTTTAATAATAACATAAGATTGAGGTGACAGCGGTCGAATTATATACAGCCATAGAGCAGCTCAACGAACCTACACTACGCTTAGCGCATTCACTCAAAACTTCCGACTTCAAAACTCACGCCCATCATCTTTGATAAGTAATGTCACTAAATTCATAAATTGTAAACCAATATCGAGATATAAAGGAACATATCGGTAAATAAATTTCAAATAAAAAAATGGACTAAGAATTGTGGTAACATTGAACTGGTCAGGGTAACATTGGTCGCAATACATTTTTCCAAAATATTTAATAAGCTGCCAGGTTTAAAAAAAAATACTTGTTAATATAACTGTGTTAAGCATATATTATTATGTTAATTTAACAAAGTTGCCCTGATTTATTCAAAATTCCTCCAATCGATAGTCCTTTTATAATTTTAGGCGTCTACTCTTCAGTCTTACAGACTTATGACGAATTCGCAAGCAAACATCAGTGCTTACGTGCTTTTGTGTTTTATGTTCTAACAAATTGCACTCATTACGATTTACTCTGGTTGCCCACTTTATATAAGAACACACTACTATCCCAACCTAATGATAAATTTTATTAATATTAATATTTCAAAAAGATATATGTTTTCAATTGATAGATATGTAAAAACTTATATCTATTTTTCAAATAGAACCCATTTTTATAGGATAGCCAAAATCGTGAAGTAGATTTTCATAGTATGATGCAAATTTTCAAAATGCCTAAGTAAAGTCATTAGAGCTTTACAGCTAAAAGGCACTAAGTTCAAGTTTAGCACTACATAATATTAAATTGCTGATCTGATCCACTTTATAGCTCGGCCTGATTATAGCAGTAGTGTCAATATACAGAAGGCGTCCAGAAACACTTGGAAAACCTAATGCAAGCACAATTGTGCATTATACTGAAAGCTGAACGTACATTAAAATCTAATATCACTTTAAATGCTAACACACAAAAGCACAGAAATATGTTAGATCTGTGTCGCCTTGAACGATAAAAAAGTGCGAAGCTTAACTCTATTGAGCATTTTGGACGAAAAAGGTTTTAATTGGGGTAATTTAATAGAGTGAAAGTCTAGAGTTAACAGACTTTAAAATGTAGGAGGTACTGTATATAGCCCTTAAGACCTACAAAATAAGATCCATTTTATCAGTTCTGTCAAATACACAGTTTTGTTCACCAACTTCTTAATTTAATATACAATATAATATGTACTACTAGTAATAATGTAGTATGACCCTTATACAGGCCATAAACGCTAAGATATTTGGTAGTCATATTGACTTATACTTCAGAGCGGTATGGTAAGTCAGAAAATAAATTATTCAAGGCGACAAACAGATACAATATTTGTTACTTTCACTGGTGAAAGACAGAATATTCTTAAAGAAAAGCGAGTTAATGTAATTAAACAAATCTATACAAATTATGTCGTATATGTATTTGAATAATTCATTGCGAAATTTCTTATAACTTGTAGAATATTTGAGTCTCACCATACAAGCTAAAGTAACAAACATTGTTAACTTAACATCGATGTATCGCAACATTATCATTATAATCGTATCGAAGTCACATTTAAAATTACGATATAAATTATGCTGATATGCTTTTTTATTTAAAATTTTATTTATAGGAAAGGAAATGTTTTATTAATTGTTTAATGGCAACTCTATTGTTATTATTGGCAACATATTTATTCAGCTATAAATTTTGTGTATATCAAAAACAAAAAGGCGGACGCAAAAGTATTTAATATATCTTTCATAATAATAATAATAATTATTTTATTCAATAAACTATAGATGAAGTTTTTATATGAAAAATTTAATACCTGATAGAACAACGATTACAAAATATGTACTCAATAGATGGCGATGTAATTGACTTTATATATTACTAGAGTACCCTTTTGAATAAGTTTTTACAAGCTTCTTTTTTTTTAAGGAACATACAAAAAAATATTAGCCGAATTGGTCAAGCCACTCTCGAGTTATGCGCTTTAATACCAACATTAATTTTTATTTATATAGATTATTATACTATAAAAAAATAAATTTAAAACTATACATACATATTCGCTTTATATAATAATTTCAAATGTGATATTCTTACGATATACATATGTATGTTTCTAGCAGGCACAGCTGCTGTCGGGCTCCTTGCTGTCCCCGGGCGCCTGCCGCAGGATCACTTCGTGCACTGGACACAGTATTAAGGAAAATAAAATACTACGGGGATATACTATCACAATACAGTGCCTTTGCTTTATTTTTATTGTGGAAATGAAGTTTTATTTTTATTATTAATAATTTAGCTTTCATTTAAAATTTTATTAATAGAAATGACTGATTTAATCTTTTCAAAACATTAATTTTTATCAACTATTATAATCTTTAGGTAAACAAGATGTTATCTACAAAGACACTATATTGATAGATAAAGAGTAATTGAAATATTTTTGTAATGTACTATTTAAATAATTATATGCATAGAATATATACAAGTAAATACATATGTTGTATTGAATTTTAAAAACAGCTGTTTATACATAGAAGCCAAAAAATCGGAATCAAGATACATAAGACATGTGAAATATTAAAAAAAACTGTTAATGATAAATAGTTAGTATAAAGAAGCAGAATAATTAAAAAAATACTAATTGGAGTGGATTAGACGAAGCAAGATTATTAACATTTTATGAAGGCATGCAACATGCAACATTTGAAATTAAACTTTTATTATGAATGATTTAACACCACACACAATATTTTGATTTTATTTCACGTTATTGATGTAAAAATGTGAAATTTAACGAAATGTATGATAATGAATGAGATTCATATATTGAGAGAGATTTTTGAGATTTTATAGTATGATAAGTAAACTTCTCGTGTCTTTCGTCTTTCCAAAGAGAATTATTGTCTAATTATTATTTATATTATACTGATTAGAAAACATTTTAACTTTCTGATGTGTACATTTTTATTAGTGAAAGTCATAGATAAAAAATCCAAATAGCAATTTAATCACGTTATTATAGATTTATATTTTTTAATGTTAAAATTATTTTTTAAATTAATTACCATATTAAAATCATGGTCAATACCATATTTATAAAATTAATAATAAAAATAAGTTTGTAAAATTGATAATTTACGAAGCTACTCTACATAATAGAAGCGCAGGAAAGAGGGAGAAAGAATATCGGAGCTTTCATGCAATACCTACATATTAGTAATGTTAAGTTACTTACAACGGGTTAGCTTGTATACCACCACCACGGGCGAGTCCGGGACGCGACACTAGTATACCGTTCATTTGTGCCAAAACGTGTGAAATTCGCTACAAAATATCGCTCTAACGAATCATTTTATTTATTTAATATGAATATTTCATTTACACGCTTATAAATACTTAGTTTTTGATATTGAAAGTCCTGAAAGTCGTTCCAGAGAGCGAATTTTTATAATAATTTCACACAAATGAATTCACACCCAAATCAAAACCAATTATAAATGAGCCGTCAAACTTAAACTAGCCGTAGCCGTATTACTCCATAGCGAACAAATATATCGAACACCTCTCAGCTCAAGGCAAAAGTCAGTAAGTAATAAATCAATACTTTTTTAAATATATACTAATTATGAAACTTTTATTGCATTATTATTTAGCAATTAAAATATGGGAATAATATGACAAAACATGACTTAGTGGCTTTTACCTTTACACCGATATAATATAATTATTTGGTAGGTAAACGTGTAGTGCGTGTATGGACTGCGTGAGATGTAATGACGTGTTCGTGTCACTATGATATATAAAATGTATTATATTTCTAAAAAAAAGGATACTGTCTTCAGGCGGCTTGCTCTCAGCGGAGTCCATGCCGGGCAGCGCGGCCGCCACTCGCCGGAATAACTGGAAATTAGTTTGTAAAATATTAACAAAAGAACTATTGCAGAATGCTTGAGACATTTTATTATTATTTTTATTTATATGTATAGCTCTCTTTTTTACGTCCCACTATATAATAGGATATAAGGCCATAGTCCACGCTATGCTACCACGCTAAGTGGGAGTTGACGAATTCACTTGTCTTTTCAAAACTAGATAGATTTTCGTAGACATGCAAGTTTCCTCACCATAAGACCAGTGCATATATTTCGCACATGAAAATATCAGGTATACTAGACCCGATTTGAACCCGCTTTACTTGGTTTTTCATTCGAGTGCATAATCACTAGGCTATCAATAGGCTACAACCTTGTTTTATATTAAGTATTAAATTTAATAAATAGTTTTATATACGTGTAAGTACTTAGTACTCTACATAATACACATTTTAACAAAAAAACAATGATAACAAGTAACAAAATTTATCTATTTATATATAAGTGTAATAAAACAGAAACTCAGTTATAAAACAAATATTTTTCAGATAGTAAATAGATAATAGATTAGAGTCAATATACGTTTATTCAAATTATCTTTTCATTTAAATTGTGTCTTAATAAAAGCCATAGCCTATATACGCTACGCTTACAGCACCATTGTCATCATACTCATTACCAACAATGAAAGCCTCCACCGGAAGTGATAAGGAACAGAGAGTGCACTTGTGTTCTCCCGCGCAGATGGCAAGTCCCAATGAGATTGGCCGACGTGGCCGTAATCGATCGGAAGGATATTACATTACATTATTAATAATGAATATGTAATGTTGCGAATGGATACGAATTAAATTACTTGTATAAAAGTGTGTATTGTACGTTAGTTACTTCTTCAGACTGAAACGTCTGGACACATTTTGAACAAATAAAAAAACACTCGAATGAACCTAGGCATATTCGCCAGTCAAAAAATACCTGTTTCACATTGTATCCAGCCTTAGCGCTGGTCTCTATGAACATCACGTTGAGCTCCTTGGCCTTGCGGTCGCCGTCCTCAGTGGACACCTGCCGCTTGTCCGACAAGTCCGTCTTGTTGCCCACCAGCATGATGATCACGTCCGAGCCGCGCTCGGTGCGCACGTCGTCGATCCATTTCGACGTTTGGTGGAACGAGTTCGCATCTGTTGAGATGGACATTTTGCATATTTTTTAAATAAGCATGGTTAGATAACCATTATCTTCTGTATATCATTTAGGCTGCCTTAATTGTTTTCAATATTGAGACTTCTATTCGGATTTTGTCGCGGATTTATTTGGATTTTTGTTTCCCGACGTTTCGAATGCTTTATAGCAATCATGGTCATGGGAGAGACTAAGGTATTTGACGTCTCATGGGTTTATATACTTCTTACAGACAGTGCCTACCCTATTCAAAATGGCATCAAAGTATGCCATATAAAGTTACACATTTAAAATTTTAAACATTTACAATGTCAAATATTCGCGTAAACCTAAGAAAGTATTATTAAGACTTTTATTTATATTATCATGACATAATATGTCGTTAAGAAATTCTGCCCTCAATTAATTGACGACGACGATTAGGCTCTATTATTTAAATACATAGTGATTGGGCAACTATTGTTCGCCTGGGGTCGAACTATTGTATTTTTATATTCGATAACACTTAAGTCCGTAAAAAGTTAATGTTGACAAATAGGAGTCTTTCACTGGCAAGTTACCTAAGCTTAGGCTACTTTTATTTAAAAAAAATGTTGGGTACCGCTCAAAAAACCTACCTATGGACAAGCCCGAGCGAAGTCATAATATCAGAGCGTAGAATAAGAGCCCTTGTTAAGTAATCAAATATACAAAACGTTAGTACCTATATAATATCGTTAAGGCCGTAATCTGAAAAAATCCAATGTAACATTCATGCTGACTTCTTCTATTCAGTAGTTTTACGAGCAATTAGCAAGGTTTATCGCTTTGTCTGAGACCTTTGTAAATATATTAATACATCGCAGGTTTTTACGCGAACATAACAAAGATTAATGTTAAATAACAATAATAAATAGACTAGTGAAAGTTAACACAACATAAAAATATAATTAAAGATCGTTTCCTTTGATCACATCGCAAAAAACTTAATAAGTATGTAACGTATACATGGTAGATCTCAGATCAAATTCCCACACAAGACAACGAACCATAAAAATAACTAAGAAAATAAATTAACATGGAAACAGTTTCTTCAATTCGTAATAAATTAAATATTTCTTATCTTCATTACTACGAACTTGTTATATTAAATTAATATAAGCCATTGTAAACGTAAAGCCCATCGTATAACTTTGCTTATCCCCTCGGCTCGGCCGCGTCGAGGATTGTTCCTGAGCTATATTTCTCGTCTGAAATAATGGGCCGAGGCACGCAGCCAACTGAACTGGATCCATTTTTATGAAACAATAACGAAAAAAGCTAATATATTGCGGTCACAAATTTTACAATAAAGTTTAGAATACAGATAACTTTTTAATTCTTTATATAAATTTTATATTTTAACGAGACGACTAACATTTTATACATTCGATAATATTAAACTTGTGTACAAAAAGGTATAAAAGTACATAATTTAATTTCAATATGTACCTCTTTAGTCTATTGAAAACTAAAAATATTCCTTGCAGAAGTAAGCGAGCTCTTAATTTTTTATAACACACGTGCAAAAATTGTTTTGAATAAAATATTTCCGGTAAGTAAGTAAAACCTGTAAGTACGTTTAACTTAAAAACTCGTGCCCTTGATGTAGTATTGAAATGAATCATGAAATGTATGATAACACAAAAAAGTGATTTTAATATCTATACATAAAATTATAAACGAGAGTCGAATACATAAATCACTTTTTTAACATTTTTATTGAAATAATTGTTATTATAGAGTTTAAAAATTTTTGTCCGTCTGTGACTTGCGAGTTGCGACATTGCGAGAAAATCACTGGACAGATTTGTCACAAAGGATACTTTTTATTATATAAAAATATCTCATCTCTGCCAAATGCAATGCAAATACTAACGTGTGTAGAGATAAGCCCGACCTGAATGAAGTATGTATATAAAAATTACCCCTTAGTAACTTATATACATAGTAATTATATAATAAATAGTTCCAGAGTTTAATGCATTAACAAACAAATACTTGAGCTTAAGGCATTAAATGTCTATTTATTCAAATATTTTCACAAAAATTGTATTAAATTTGCGAAAGAGAAAAAACAAAAGCTCGCAAACTGTATAAAATTAAAGTTTTATGTAGCAATACATCTGTAGCTTAACGGCTTCATGCCCTTCAAATTAGTTTGTATCAATAAAGCCGAGTTCAGGGGTAGTTTGCGCCAAATATTTGAACTGGCGGGACGATGAAGGTCGCCATAAACAGATCTAACGACGTTTGTTGCTGTAGGTACCAAATTAAGTACGTTCCCAATTCTCTTTCATTAAAGACTAATTTAATGTTTCAAAATCTCGCGATCAACTATGTTTATCAAAAACCTAGGCTACTAAGTAATATCTAGATACCAACTGTGCCGAATTCAACCTTCTTTTGACGAGGCCACTGGCACACTTTCAGCGTTTCAGGCATGCAACCGATCCGCTGTAACCAGTCTTTGTTGTACGATTATTTATTCAATACAGACGGATTGCGAAAATAACGTAGATTTTTCTGTCGTCTAAGAACGCTCTCTTTATTGATAAAGTTCCAGATAACATGACACAGTTTTAAAGATAAATTTTCCATTAAAAAGATTGCTTGAGTGATTGACTGCAATATATATTAAGGCTAACTTATAGTTAGTATAATATACTCGTACGTAGATAAAAACAAATTAAATGACTTTATCGTAACAAATACCATAAAAAGACAGTACATAAATAAATGCCTTGTCAACACAATATATAACTTTTCTATTTCGAAACAAACAATGCGAAAGATGAAGCTGTATCTAAATATGGCTATTGTTAGAGACACAAAACCCTCAGTTTTAAAAACGCGCTGTAATTAAAATGATATAATATATATAGACGTAAACAGTAACTTATCTACATTTCAAATTAGTCACGGTGTGACTTAACCAGCGTAGAGCATATTTTTGTCGTGGCTCCGTTCGCATGAATAAATAGAAGGTGTTTTTAAACATTTCCAAAATAATATACGATATACCTATGTTTTTATACGAAACACAGTCTAACATGGCTTTATTTAAGGTAACGCCGACGTTGAACTTTGATCCGATTTCCAAGATGAAAGAGGCTTTCTGCGCGGGAGGATCGACCCGTAACGAGCTGAGGCGGGCATTCAAATGCTTGTTAACTCTTTTTACGTTTACCTCGGTTCAATTTGTAAAGTTTAGACGAAATATATGCGAAAAGATATATGCAATTTTAAACAAAACAAAATCTATATGTTTCGTCTAGTTTTGAGATTAGAAATTTGACAATTAAATAAGATTAAGCTTCATTTGTTTTTCATTTATATTAAAAATAGTATTGAATGGTTCAGAGAACTGTTCGAAATATGTAGTTTCAAATGTCTTAAAATAGAAAGTAAGAATAGTTGTGCGACTTTATATGCATAGAAGCGACTTTAACGTTATGCAATTAGAAGATTACGACCGAGTTAGATCTTAAACTATAATGGGGTTATTATGACTCAGTTTAAAGATGGCTGTTAACTTTTAACTGGCAATTTTTTGCTACCTTATATAATATTACTTTTTTTAGATTCTAATTAAGAGTGAACGTATAAATAATAATGTTCATAATGGTTGCATTCGGATAATTGTATTACAATACTTATTTGTATTAGAATAATTGAAATATGGCTTACGAAGGAATCTTCTACATTATATTATGTACTATAAAGTATGAATCAATTGTGTTAAATTTAAAATATATCTAACTTTAAACATAAATTCGAAAGGAAAATGACTGTTACTTTAAAGTCTTAAACAGGTATTTAGTATTTACCAATTTATTAATCTAGTTTTATTTATTTTGTATAGCTTCAGAAAGAATTTGGCCCGAATTAAAGTAATTATATAAGATTCCACTCCACACACAAAGTTCAGTGTTAAAAATGTACGTAATTTTAAAAAGCGTGAATTTAAACCACCGACATTCTTTTGTGATGACTATTGTTTTCCGTTAAGAAATCGTGTGATTTGATTAATTCTATTGCACGCTACTTGTACGTTACGTTTGTTAAAAACTAGTATGTTTTATTCATTTCATAAGAGAGTACGAAAACGAAGAGTATTGGTTATACCAGTTATATATAATTTTGCTTCATATATAAAAAATATATAAGAAATGTTAATATAAATATACGATCGTGGGACATAAAAGACGCTAAGTAAAATTCACTGAAAACTTTTATTTCTGTAGCGTCTGCAATAAAACTCCTTAATAATATTTACGGTCTACAAGAAGCGTTATACGGCAGATAAAATTGTACGACAAGGCTCTACACGCGGCTATATTTGATGTGGAAAAAAACGCCTTATATTTTTCAAACATAATATTAACTCTACATAATAATAAAATTATTTTAATTAAATCGAATCTTTACATTAAATATTTCTTGAAAAAAAATATTGATAAAGTTATGATTATCGATACAGAGGCCGAATCTAGTTTTTTTTTTTAAACTGACAGCATCACGAGAAAAGAATTGGACAGATTTTGATGAATTTTGCTATGTTAATAGCTCAACGTATAGAATAGTTTTTACTGCTTGAAAAGTCATATACATTACGTACGTATGGACGAACCCAAGCGGATCGAGGGTGATCTGCTAGTTCATAATATATAATATGCTTACGTAAAAACATTCCAAAGAAATAGTGTCCATCCGTAGCTATTTAGACTACGCATTTGTATGTACTTGACATTCATTGCCATGGAGGCTAGAATAGTAATGTTATACCAATGTGGCACAAAGTGTGCGTAATATTACACCGAAACCGTGACGCGTGACTCATCTCTGATGGAGACAGGTGGAACTAGTTTGACCATGGTTTGAGACTGTCAGCGCTATGATGTAATTCTCATTATGCAATTTTATTAGAACAGGTTTTTTTATAATAAAGTTATGTCGAAAGTTACTAACATATGTTGAGTTTAAATGTCTTTGTTCTAACATTCTTACATTTTTATTATATGAATAAAACCGAATTTGAGCAAGTTTTACTTTAATTTTAACTCTACTGCATAAAATGCCATCATAACCTTTCACAAACAGACTACAGTAACAATGAAACCTTTAATAGGGCAGGCATGTCTACACTTTAAGCCCATATGAATTTAAATACATAGGTATTTTCTAAAGAATAAGTATTTGAGACATGACGGGACCTTAGCATATGATGAAAATTAATTCTTGTTCGACTTTTAACAATTTTAAAAGCGATATTTTTCATATTTATATTTTGTATACATTTTATTTATAAAACATATACTCAATATGTTAATTGTTAAGTTTCTGAGAAAAGAGACATTTTCCCGCAGTAGTATATAAGTGGTATGCCATACGTTACCTACGTACGTATACGTACCTCGATACCAGCAATCACCATACTATATCAAGATCTGTCCAGTGGTTTTTTCGTGATGCTGTCACAGACAGATTGACAGACAAAAATTGTAAGAGCTAAAGAGTTCACAACTGTATTGATATTAATGACTTTTTCAAGAAGATTTTCCAAAAAAATATTTTTAACTCATTTTTGAGAAATATAAATCAACGTACTCGTAAGTCGTAACGAACCCGAGCGGAGCAATGAAAAAGATAGTTTTATAACGTTAAAATATAAAGATATTGATGTTTCTATTTTATGTTATGGTGTATTTCATTGACTGTAAGATATTTTAAGAAGAGTAGGTATAGAAATTATACGATTAAATTTTAATCTGTAACAAGAAACTATCTTTTAATTAGTTAGCTGATTGCTCTTTAGGTTGCGGTGACTGTACTAGTTTATAATATTAGATATACACTAATAGAAAACAATAGCAGCAACATTATGCTATATACTATTCTTAAATTTTTATATTATATTCTTTTACGAGATTTTAAAGAGACGAAACCGGGTATCGATTAATTGTATTATTTTTGAACACTTAATATTTAAACGTTATCGGTTTTATAAATCTATGTAAACTACTAACACATTGAACGATTGTGTATTCAATAAAAATTCGGTGCACTACTTGTTAAAAAACAACAAAGCATCGCTCTAGAACATAATCTGTGTACTTCGCAATTCTATAGAGGCTTGATATAGCAATTAGCGGGTCGAGTATTTGAGCCGCGGTGCTTGCGGTCAAGCACCGACAGGGGTCGGGAATACGAATTAGCGATTACATATTGAAATTATTTCGAACATACTTTGGTTTATTGATAAAATTAAAATTCGAACATTCCCTAAAAATTTTAATAAACATTTACTTGTTTTCAATGAATAGTTCATATTTTGCTAGCAGTTATATAACAAACAAGTGAATGAATGCAATTCAGCAAAATTAATATTTTTTTGGAAATATGCACCTTTCATATTATTTCTTGTACTATTTAGAAATCATCAAAATATTTTTCCACATTATGAGTTTCAGTTAATAAAAACAAAAAGCACTCCACTTAAATCTCCTTATTGTATGTTGGTTTAAATGAAAAATAAATAAATATTTTAAACCATTTATGTTTTACATAAAATTGAAAGATTCAAAAATTGTGTGAAGGTTTCTGCTAAATTAGCAATCTGGTTGTTGATTGCAACCAGGGTATGGTTATATTTACTTATATCCATTTTTATACAATGGTGCTTCAAAAATTGTATACAGACCTATAAGTCAATAAGAGTTTATAAGTCTAGGTAAGATCACACCATTCAAGGAACCAAGTGCAAGTATTTATTTACTTATAACAAATTCATTGACACATCATTTGAATAATATTTTTTTAAAAGTGATCCACTTACTTGTTATATCATAAACAACAACAGCAACAGTTGAGTCCCGGATGTAAGAAGGAATTAGAGATCGGAATCTCTCCTGCCCAGCAGTGTCCCACAACTGTAGTCTTACTGTACGGTCTTCTAAATACATAGTCTTCGAGAGGAAGTCGATACCAATTGTTGCCTAAATTTAATATTAATATAAAAAATTAGGTAAAGAAACTATAGTGTAAAACTAAAAATTAATATTAATGTTACTTTTATTGACTTAATTATAGATGTTTGTTATTACGATGCTTCACTAAGTCTAAATATTATATAATATATAAGATAAATATTATTTTTTAATTACATATATAGGTAATAATTTAAAGCAAAAAAGATTGTGTTTAAATATTTTGTCTTTTACATTTAAGAAAATTATGTATATGTATTAGTTTATATTTTATTGTACATCATAAATAGCAAAGAAGGTAAATATGGATAGTCTGTTATTAGCATAAATACTTATTACCATTTCATGAATAATTTAATTTATTAAATTTACAAAATATATAATTACAGTATAATGTCAATAATATTATAAAATGTTGTTAAAATTTTGTAAATTAAACAATTTATAATATTTCAATTTCAATCTTTAATATTCAACTTATAAATCTTTAAAAACTATTTACTAAGTCATCAATTCTTATCAGTATTTTTATTTGCAGCTTAAATATTTATCTAGAATTAGTTTTGCATAATTGTTACAGATATATTATACTAAAAATTTAAAGTATTAAAATGCACTATGTTTTCTTCATATATGCTATTTTTTATTATATTACAAATATCCAAAGTAAAACAACCTATTTAAACTTAATTTAGTGTAATCTCATGAATCATCATTGTTTTACTACTTTTAATTTTATGATTACTATAAAATTACTAACCTGGTAAGTGTTGTCAAAACTATCATACATGAATCTAGTGATGAGCGACGTTTTTCCCACTGAAAAAACATAAGTAGCAGGTCAATGCACCTTCTAATTATGTCGTGCCTATTCAACTTGATTATATATTGGTAACGGGACCATAGATATTAGAGAATATCGTGTGAAGTTAAAGAAAGAAAGTCAAAAAATGATACTTATAATCTTTCGAGTAACCTACATCCACTAAACTGCGTAATGCATAGTACCGATACTTTTTCGATCGATCAAAGCCAATAAAATGAGCGAGTTCTGTCTTATAAGGTAGATGTAGGTCAGTAAATTATTAAATCTAGCTAAATCTATATACGTGATGGAAATTTTAAAACCAAGTATTAAAAATCAAAAATGTAAGAGTTGCAGGCTAATTTGCCTTCCACTTACCACTCTGTTCTCCAAGGAACACGAGTTTAAACTTGCGTAGAGGATTACCGAAGTCCCCCGACGTAGACATATTGATTGTTATAATTAAATAATTCGCTAAACTATAATTTCACAGTAATTCTTATCACAGAAAACTACATGAACAATGACAGTTCGGGCCACTCCTGCGGCACACACGAGCGCAGCGCCGCCACGTTACGGCAGACTGACGGCGCTACGCAAAAGCCAACTCAGCAAAATGACATCATGCCGGAGATGATATATATATTTTTCAGATATTAAATAATGTTTTGTTTGTATTTATTTATAGTAAAAAAATAGACAGATAATCATATATATTTCGTTATATTATGTTTTACTAACATGCATAGTTTCTGAACGACTCAGTGATAGGCTGTCTCATTACGAATCGATTTGATTAATGAAATTACTTAGGTAATATAAAATCGAGAATTTCATCGATATAATTTATTAACATAATATTATGATAGATAATATATTTTGGTTAATAAACAATTCCATTTATTTAAATAAAATACCAATTGTAAGAGGTATATTTTGTTTAAAAATGAAAATTATTCCATTAATATATCTATACTATAATATTATAAAGCTGAAGAGGTTGTTTGTTTGTTTGGTTAAGGTTTAATGCGCTAATCTCGGGAACTATTGGTCCGAATTGAAAAAAAATATTCGTGTTGGTAGGAAGGCTGTAATACAGCCGCTGTATATTGCAAAAGCGGGAGAAAAATATTTCTTTTGAGAGTTTCCGTCGCGTACGCTGCGTAAACGGTTAAAGTTATGCAAAAATAATGTATGACAGAATTGTTCCCCTTTAAAAGTTCAAAAAAAAGTCAGCGATTGCATTTGTCTATTTTTTAAGATTGACTCGCTAGGTATTCTTACTTAAATAAGTTACTTTAATTTTGAACCAAATAGCTCTAGGCATCATTTAATTTCAATGAATATCTTACGAGATATCATAGTTTCAGCATAACTCCTCTACAAAATAATGATCACCGCACTTAGAACGCGAGCGAAGCCGCGGAAATGGCTAGTTTTATAATACATATTATTATAAAACTAGCCATTTATGGTATATTATAATATAATATATTTTTGTAGGTATCATAAAGAATATTTACGTATTATGTATATCTTCACACTCTATCACTTTGCAGGATTCACGCTTCAAATTAAAATTTGAAACTTATAGTAGGTATAAATGAACAAATAATAATGTTCAATTTTACTAGGGTTTTAAATAAAAATATCAAGGAGTTTAATCATATCCTTTATTTTTAAATATAATAATACATATTATAATATGTATATGTAGGTATTTACAAAATAATTTAAAATTATCACAAAAGTATGATACTACTAGAAACATATGGTAAAAGAAGTAGTAACTACATTCATTTAAGTTTAAAACTAAAAGAAATAGTCTTTAAAAAAGATAATATGAATATTAAATTCTACAATTATTGTAACTCAGTTTTATCATCTAACTCTAACCCATCCATGACTCTTTACTCAAAGTAATATGAAATAAGAAATAGAAATAATTCCTTAAACAAATGACCTGTATAACATTAACAAATTAGACATAATATTTCATATTTTTGTACATTCCCTTTACAATATGTGGTTGTCGAGTGTCGCCTGTCTCAACTGTCAATGGCACAGTAAGCTTCTGATTCTTGTATAAGATATTAGAGCAGCATAATACAAAATCGTGTTATTATTTCAAAACATCCAGATTATTGACATCATTTCTTTGGTTAATCTGAATTCATAAGTTACAGGATAATTTCCAAAGTATGTATACTCATTTATTTGAACCAAATTATATAATTTGGTTTCTTTAGCAGAAAATATAAGAAACTTGCACATTCCACAAAAAGATGCAAAAAGTAAGCTAATTTATTTACAATTAACATTTAAGTCTATATAATAATATTAATGTTTCAAAAAATTTTAATGTCCTTTGTTTGATATTATATTTTATTTATAAAAGACATCTTATCATGGAATGTGTATTTATTGTACATATAGAAATCACATATACACATAAATTTAAGGAGCATGCCTCCTTGGTGGAAACATATTTTCTTCTACCACTATAACACCACACATAATATCATATCCAGTACGATTAAAACGAAAAATAAATAGCATCACGCATACTGGAAACAAAAGAGAAATGAGGAAATTCTTTATCAATGACCTGATTAATGCACACAAAAAACTTGGAGGTTTTGCAGGATATATCAAAACTGTCTCTTTAGGCCTACCCTCAACTGGTATTACAGCGGATGCTGTTATAACTCTAATGCCAAGTAATGCTTTACCAGGAGTTGCTCCTCCAATTCGACCAACGCTGCCACTGAGAAAAAATGCCTGAAAAATATTATAATTATCATTAAGTTGCAATTTATTTTTATTATTTGTGTATAATGTAATATCACTCCAACAACACAAATTATGCCTGCTTCATAACTGCATTTCTCATGAAAACTGTTGCAATCACAAATTGTGTTTAAATTACTGTATATGTTTTTTTTAAAGTACAATAAAGAATAGTTTCTTTATTTATTTATAGCAAAAGATTAGGTTAAAAAAATACTCTTTACATTGTTTGATTATATTAAACAAAACAACAAATGTAAAAAAGAATATCTAGAATGAATGCTCAAATTAGAGAAATCTGAATTACAAGTACCATGATCGTCCTCTAGATTTATATAGTACAAGACTAATAGTTAAAAAAAAGTTATTACTAACTTTAGTACAATAAGATGTTAGCAAATAGGACAAATTACATTTGACTAAAATTTATAAGTTTTTCTGTGTCATTAGGAGTTTTAGATAAAATTTTGCAACTTATATTAAAGTTTTGTATTCAACAATGTTGAACAGTAGTCTACTGACATTTATATTACATCTTTGTATTACATTTTTCCCAATTCAATTTATATTGAAAATGACAATGATAAAATAAAAATGATAGCTGTATAAGTTATAATTAAAAATAAGTCAAAAATTAAAATAGAACATAAGATAAAATATATTCATTACAGTAAAAATAAATTTAGAATGTAACTAATTTGTTAAAAAATGTTAGTTAAAAAAAACAAATCTTACCTCATATATGCATACAAGG
The DNA here is from genome assembly GCA_905231865.2 of Boloria selene. NCBI lineage: Eukaryota > Metazoa > Arthropoda > Insecta > Lepidoptera > Nymphalidae > Boloria > Boloria selene. Next base: position 2,753,229 of record HG993132.1, read on the forward strand.
CACCTATATATTATTTCCAAGAAAAGAATTTCTGTTGTAAACTCCATTGCAAATTTGTAATCTTTATAGTTTTGACTAAAATTGTAGATATCAAATTTGTCTGCATTGCTGAAAGAGATTTAGATATAAGTAAAAAATATATTATTTTTTATATACTATTTCTATACTAAATTCATAATTGATACTTGAAAATTGAAATACTTACATCAAATCAAACATATCCACTGCAATGAAAGTGACAATAAGTTTAAGAATGAATAAAAGGATAAAGTCCATAAGCTCTGCTATCAACCTCTTATACAATGGTGGTATAATATATTCATATCCTCCATGTCGTGCTATCACTGAAATATTGTATACATTATTACAGTAGTTGACTAGACTAGTAGTGGAATAAATAAGATATTGTCTTGAGAAATCGCAAAAATTACTTATATAACTTCACATACCATCAGCTGGTGGCTGAGGATCCGCTGCTGGTCGATTTTCTGTAGGAGGTCGAGGTGGAATCGGTAGTTGAAAAGGAAATTGTCCTTGAAACTGATAATTATTATTTAGCAGAGGAATATTTGTTGGATTATTTTGAAGTCCTTGTAAGCTCATCATATAATAAGGAAAACAGGTTGAAAGGTTTTGGTATAACTGTGCGTGTTGTATCCATAATTGAAGAGCTTGAAAATAGACTTCACGTTCAGAGAGATTAGGTTGAACACCTTCAGCATTTTCTGCCGTATCCATCGGAGGACCGGCATTATCCACAAGTCTTTCGGTATCTGACATTGTCCTTTCTGCTTTTATACTACATGAAAACAAGAAGATTAAATACTTTGGTACACTATGTAGTAGTATGTATTGTAGGTACACGTCAGTTTTGTTATTTTATTTTATTGAAATTCAGCTAAAAATTGACATTTGTCAATGCCATTCTGACAATTTGTAAAATATCGATTTTCATCTATCGAGGTATTCTGCTCCATTCTACGCACAGAATACAAATACCTACTCACGGAGATTCTACGCAACAATTATTTAATTTCTATGTGACAATAGCGAAGTAATCTGTGCGTAACTGCCACGATTTGAAGCTATTAACAAGAGAATTGAATTGAAATATTCGTTATCGAGGTATCCAAATCGAAACAAATAATAATAGTCCTCATGAGTCATGACATAGTGATAGTTATGATTAAACTGGTAAATAATACCTATTTCTTTTTCTTTTTTTTCGGATTTGAAATGGCTTAAGACTTAAGACTTAAGGTTAAGAGTGATTAATATGGCAATAATATTTTTATGTCAAATGGCGCTTGTCATCCGTCTACAGAATGCGTGCGCAATATTCTCAATCTCTTGATTTTGTGGAGTTCGGTGTGGACATTGGTGTTAAAGCCATGGGATTGTTCATTTAAAGTCGTATCGTGTGTTTTAAAGTTATTTTTTGTTCCTTTTATTCCATAGTTACCTATCCGTGCAATAAGAAAATTTTCTTGTGTACATACTTTTATATAAAGTTCATCGTGTATATGAAACAGTTGTGACCGGATCAATCGGTAATTTACTGTATTTTTCGCCCAGTGCAATGTCTGTGGTGTACGCGATGGGTGAATGTTAATATAAAATTGAGCAAAATATTTTTTGTTTCGCAGACAGTTAATCGTAAGTACCTATACATTGTTAATAAAAAAATATTTTGTACTCTCGTACCAGTACAGTGTCTAGATATTTGAGTAATTTGAGTTATTTTTATAGAAAACAATTCTTTCCTCATTGCATATTTACGAATTTATTATCAAAAAATGTTCTTTATATACTCCTGACATAAATACATGAGACAAATACTATGTAGTACTTTTTGGTCTATTACTTAATAGTTATGTGGGTCACCATATCCACAGTTTACCTATTTAGTACTTATATCTTTGCCTAAAATAAATATTATAATACCTTATATGTATATCAAGATATTTTATTTATAAAGCTATGGTCACATGTGTCACATTTTAAGATAAGCATTACATATGCATAAAAATAAAGTATTTTGTTAAAATTGTATAATACCCACAAATAAACCTTAATGTTTTATTATGTGGGTATCATACAGAAAAATAATTTAAATATCAATAGATATTAAAAAGTATTAGATATTGTTCAAATTTTAAAAATACTTTTCACAGAGATATGATTTTTCAGTTATCCCTGTGATACTTTATCATTATGTAAAGATAGTTCATTATTATCATTTTGCAAAGAAGATAGTGATAAGAAACTGATGTACATACATAATATCCATTAACATAACATGCCATTTAATATATTACAGTATTACCAGTCAAAAAGTGTCAGTTAGGTACCTAAATCTATTATAATATGTTTTCTTTTTAAATATAAAATGATAAAATATAATAACAATTTATAGATATACATTATGTACAAAAAATATTTACTAGTAAATTATATATAAGTATACTAAGTTTAAATTTATTTCATTTTTTATCGGTGACACAAAATACTGGGTTGCAGTGTTTTGTTTCACCAATTTTTGGAATGATAGTTTTTAAATGCATTCAATAACTAAAGTCACAACATGATATATATTTATCATATACTTATAAAATATTAATTTAAAGGCTAATTTTACGTCAATATAATAGACACCTGACAAAGTATGGTTCAAAGCGCTGGCGCCGATGTCCTAATTAATATTTACTGCGTACGCGGCGAGCCTCGACTGCATTACGCGCCTCTTACTCATGACCCGCTAGTGACGCGATTCACGAATGACTTACGATTTGCCTCTGTCTTGTATGATTGTTGCAGATTTTAAACATTTTTAAAATGTATAATAAAGCTACGTAATTGATGTTTGTCAAGTCAAAAACAAATATATCTGCTTTGTTTTCAATTGAATTTAAAAATTTGATTTGCAGAACTCCCAACCCATCATTTTTATTTTTGATCTATCTCTGAAATATCTCGTTATATTAAAAAGCCTCATATATAAAGAAGTCAGCCTCATATTCATGTTACTTTCATATACCTACTAAATTCATTTTACATTATTTTTATTAAGACGCGAGAGTAGCCTTTACTGATCGAACCTTCTCAAAATCGCCATTATTATCGATACTAAGTTTATTTAAAAACACTTGAATCGAAAATAATGAGTCTTAATTTTATAAGAATAGCTTTAATTTCGTTGTTCCTGCAAAATGTTTTACTAATATTTTGCTTTTCAAACCAGTTTTCCAATAGATATAAATATAATATATTATGCCTACTTCGGCGTAAAATTAAAGTTCAGTTTCATATGTAAGCGCAGCGAGGGCGTGTCATTAGTCATGCATAAAATTACTATAAAAGGTATAACTGACCGTTCGCATTTGTTATTCGAAATATTGCTTCTTGGAAGATAGGCATCAAAAACCGTTGAGTCACAGCCAGCACAAGAAGGCTGGTTATCTGATTAGTGACTCAATGGAGAATGGAGATAGAATTTAATAGTAATTTATTATGATTTCATCACTGGTGGTATAACTATCATGCGTGTTATATTTTATCACATAACAAATTTGAGGCCTATAATTTTTTTCTTTAATACCGTAGGTATAGGTACCTATTATAGTTTTTTACTACATGTAAATATGTATTAAAAACTTTTATACTATGAGAAGTCTTAATATCAATCAAGTAAATTTGCTTTTTGAGTACATTTAAGAAATATGTCACTTTTTATAATATTTAAAATTTAAATTATACATTTAAGATTATAGAATCAAATAATATCAAAATAAAAATCACAAATGTTTCTCAGTAAAAAATAAAATATTTATTTTAGAATCGATCGCTAAACAACAATTAAGTAAATCTCTCCTATCATTATAGTCGCGGAACCCACTAATAGTATTATAAAAGAAAATAAATGCACCAGCAAGTACCTACTTATTGCATCTTACAAATTTACCAGCTCTAATAATGATCGTAAGAATAAATCTGAACCTAAATTAAGATAAAGTTCTTATCCTCGCAAGGGAAAGGAAAGGATTAGTAAGGAGAAAGTTTAAATGAGTTCCTTACAGCAAATAGATGAAAACGGCTTACTAGCGAAGTAGATATTATTAGCTAGAATGGAAAATGTGGAGCGGATGCTGTAAGATAGATAGATCGCTGACGGTAGTATCTAATAGTCAAAGAGCCACCAAGCTTCAGATTACACGTTAGACTTTTTATAATAACACTCGTCTATAGGAACCGACTCGTCTAAAGACAGTGGTAGCCCAGCGGTAACGCGCTCGCTTGGATAACCGAGCGATGCGGGTTCAAATCCGGGTCTCGCACTTCTGATACTTTCATGTGCGAATCATTTCTATCTTGTTTTACGGTGAAGAAAAACATCGTGAGGAAACCTGCATGTCTGAGAAAACCTAGCAAGTTTTTGAAAGACATATGAAGTTCGCCAACACGCTCTAGGCCATTGCAATGGACTATGGCCTGATCCCCTTCGTACTGAAGGAGGCCCGTGCCCAGCAGTGGGACGTAAAAAGGGCTGATGATGATAGGAACCGAATCATACTATGAACATATTTCGTATAGGTATAATATAGTATTTGCATTAAATGAAAACACAAATAAATATTGTCGTTTTGTTAATAGCATATAAAATTTTTAATACTCTCTTACTAATCTACATTTTTATTTTATACAGTACAAAATTGAAATTGTCTTTAAAACCTATCCAACGTCACAGAGGTACATCTTGACCTTTAAATATTTAATATGGGCGGTTGAAAACGGTTTCCGCTTTAGAAGACTTTCGAGTGCTTTCAAACTTGTTTTAGGTAAAGGTGATACTAATAAATCTACGAATGAGTTAAATTAACTTAAGTACTTATTAAAAGAATGCCTTTTAATGGATAAACAATAAAATAAGAAAAAACTGAAATTTATAATACACACCTGTTTACTAATAATTATAGTTTGGTAAAAAAAATTAAATCTTTTTTATTATGAATGATATACATATAAATCGTCATAATTAATGTAAACATAAGTGTAGCCAAACCACAAATCTCCCAGATTTGTTTTAAAATGGAGAAGGTTTTTCATTTTTATGGTATTGATTTCTTCCACCCTATTCAACTGAACGCGAATACATCATATTATCTACTTAGTATAAAACAAAGTCGCTTCCCGCTGTCTGTCCCTATGTATGCTTAGATCTTTAAAACTACGCAACTGATTTTGATGCGGTTTTTTTTAATAGATAGTGATTCAAAGGGAAGGTTTATATGTATAACTAGCGGAACCTGCGGCTACGCTCACGCTAAGGTTGAGGGTGAGTCGCTAGTATACATTATACATAGATATTTGAGTAAAGAGATTATTTGGGCGTTATCTATTTACTTGGGTGTAGCTGCGGGCAAAAACTGTTGAACCTACATACCTACCTTATGCGCAAAAATCCTTTTCCTGAATGTACACGTGTTAAATGTAAATAATATTATTTAGTATTCCTGCCTAAATTTATTTGCATTAAATTTTGCTGTTGTATCCACTTAAGAGGATAGAACCTATTGCTATTTTATTTTAGGTTTTATACGACCTTAAAACTATGTGTATCTACCCGCTAAAGAACTACGTTGTAAATCGTTTATTATTTAATATATACATGTCGACATAAACCCTTTTCCACGTCACATCACGTTATTTCATCATTTTACAAGCGTAAATAGACTTTATTATTTATGAAGTAAATATTACAGTAGTTTGACATACGTTGCCTGTACCCCAATTGAAACATTTGCGACAAACCTAATCGGTTCCGCTTTATTTGTCAGCTGATAACCAGGTTACACTATCGCTTGTCATACATCTAATGTGAATTCAATGGAATATTTTAATATAAAATTTCATAATAAGCTGTTTGGACTTGCAATGTTAGCTATTAAATTCTAAAAAAATGTATAAAAGCAAGTAGCCTAGGCATATTATATACAAATAGGTGTATTATATTTATTCAGATTGAGCAAAAGTAAAACGTATGTGTTTGCAAGTACCAGCTAACATATTATAGCTCAATTTTGTCACGTTATATGTCTGTCACAATTACTTTTGCAGTGACTTACTTGATTTTGCTTAGGTTTTCGTTAAAAACAAAGATTCGTAGTGATAACATCGGCATAAAAATAATTGACGAAACCAGACAGTTACCTCATTTTGTTTATAAAAAGCTTGTTATTGTAACAAGAAATATCTAATAGGCATGAACGTATTGCTGTTTTATTCATGGTGCTGCCTATTAAATATTCGATACGGTTACATTTTTATATATTCTTGTATCTACATTGTACAGGCTTAGTTTACGTAATTTGACACTTTATGCATTAGATGTTGTGCGTATAATTTAATTTAATAGGTCCAGAGGCGTGCAAATAATGTTGTACCTACTTCGTTGAAACAATTATGTGCCTAAGTGACACGCCTTAAAGCCACAGGACAAAGAATTGAATTAAAACCATTCTGAGTAATTTAACTCAGTGACAGTTAAAAAAAACTAAACTAAACTATTTAATTAAATATTTGACATTATAAATGAAAAGCTGTAAAGCATTCGAAACGTGGGGAACCAAAAATCATAATAAATAATAAATCCGCGATAAAATCCGAAAAGATAGTTTCATTTATAATTCTATTGGTTAGTTTAGATTACTTACAGATTAGATTGTTTTCACAGTAAAATACCTATCACAGATATCATTATTTACAATCAATTTCATTAAAATCTGTTGAATGGATTTCTCGTTCTCAGACAGGCAGGCAGATTCGGACGCACTAATCATAACGACTACATCTAAAGATTTAATTTTTTTAACTAGCCTTTCCCGCGATTCCGCTTGCATTCTAAAGGCTGAAAAATCAAAAGAAATATTTTTCTCCAGTTTTTTTAACATTGATTCTCCGCTTTATTGGCCGTAGCTTGATGTTTATATATGTAGCAATATACTACTATATGGCTTGATGTGATACATATAGTCTTCCTCGATAAACGGACTGTCCAACACGAAAATAATTTTTTCATTCGGATCAGCAGTAGTTTCTGAGATTAGCGCATTCAACCAAACAAACAAACTAACTCTTCAGCTTTATAATATTAGTATAGATATCATCATCAGTCATTAACGTCCCACTGCTGGGCACGGGCCTCTCTCAGTACGAGGGGGATCAGGCCATGGTCCACCGCGCTGGCCTAGTGCGTGTTGACGGACTTCACATGTCTTTCGAAAACTTGTTAGGTTTTCTCAGACATGTAGGTTCCCTCACGATGTTTTCCTTCACCGTAAGACAAGTGGTAATCATGATATAAAAAAGTATAGATAAGATTAAAACAATCGTATGTACAGATTCGTCTTAAAGTTTTATTACATGTACCTATACTGTGTAGATATCTAAATCATTGACTATAAACGATTATATATTATGCTGATAACTGTTAATATATTTAATGTGTGCACAGTAAATCAATAATTTTCCTGATTAGGCGTTAACATTTGCGTCATGAATATCGTTAATCCGCTATCTAACAGTAATGAATCTCGGAATTTTAGTTAGGCACTTGGTACAGCTTCTTTCCAGTCCGCGTATATCTTTACGTTAGTTAAGTTGAGCATCATAACAAATTTTATGGATAAAATTACATGAAATTGGAATATTGATAGATGGTTATCACAGTCACTTTTAACATACATAGTATCATTTTTCCACCATAAGATCTTTTTATACTATAAATATCGGATCATAATCGTCTTAATTATTGCTAAATATACATAAACTGTATGCACAATGAAATAAACACTATTTCTTACCCTCTTTTTTAAAGTCGGATAAAAGACTCGTATCGATCGGTAGCTTCTAAGTTTAACGTCTAAACACCAGCTAGACATTTACGACCGAAAATGTGTGCCTTAATTTTCATTTGAAAACGTAAGATCTTTGATCTCAGTACGAATTGACGTCAAGTGAAAATGACGATGTTTGTTTTTTATCCATTTCACGAGTATTGTCTTTGCTTGGTGCCAGAGGCGGCAACGAATGAATAGCTATTAATCAAGTTAACTAAACTTCGGAACATTTTGTCTGTTTTATTAGCAGAGTGATAAATCAGAAGTTTGAGAAAAACCAGTCGCTTTAATGATATTATGATATAATTTTATAAATAACTTTGATCTTTTTTTTAATTAAAATGCTGAAAATATAAATAGGATAATAGTGAATGGTTTGATAGGTTTTTATTTTTTTATACTTACGCTCGTCTGCAAATAAAAGGAATATAATATATCTAATTTATATTTTCAACCACAAGCCACAACTCACGTGTTACTGAATTTTTTTTTTACTAGGTACCTACTTAGCATAATACAACCTAGTACATTCATACAACAATATATTTTTTGATTATTCAATTTAAATAATACTCCACCTACCACCACCACCTACAGTTTGTTGATAGAACTACATATTATGTGTGTCACAAAATTATGTGGAATATTCTATTTGTTACCTTTATATCTATTTTAAATATACGTAGGCGTTTAGATTCAAATCATCCTAGCGAGATTGATGAGAACAACGATCCCATGTCGGAAATGAGGTACGGTGGGGATCATCATGTCGTTTGTCATGGGTCATCAAGAATGCGTAAGCGTCTATTTCCGTTAGATCTCACCTAGACATTTTCTCACGTAAAATACTACATATTTGCTGTAGTAGACATAAGATAATATAAGACACAATTTTAATCTATACTAATATTATAAAGCTGAAGAGTTTGTTTGTTTGATTGAACGCGCTAATCTCAGGACTTATTGGTCCGAATTGAAAAATTATTTTTGTATTGAATAGTCCGTTTATCGAGGAAGGTAGGATATATTATATCACGCTACGACGGATTATCAATAGATAGGAGCGGAGTATCAATGAAAAATGTTGCAAAAACGGGAGAAAAATGTTTCTTTTGAGTTTCAGCCTAAAGCCGCGGGAAAAGCTAGTGTATTATGTTGTGCGTACAAATTGACTGCCTAAGGTACTCTTAGAGACATTTAAAATATTGAAACTATCAACTGAGCGTCTCTTCATGTGGAACGGCTTGTAACGGCGCGTATAGTTTCAACGTAAAGCATCGGACTATAAATATAGAATAGGGGAGAAGTACTCAGTGGAATGCGCTTCCAACCGAAAACAGATAAGCGATACACGTGATCACATCCACATGGTGACGTCACTTACGTTACGACATGGATAACTTCTTACCGATTCAACTTTTAACTCAGTTCAACAAGTTAAATTGCTAAAATTGTCTTATTGATTTATTGTGCACTTTATAAAGTTGCTTTTATAGGTAAGAAATATATTATCTTTAACAGTAATACCTACCTACCTACCTACTAATAATTATTTTTATTTAATTTTTAATATGGAAGAATAAAATATAATAAAAAAAAATAAAAAAGGAAATAATTTTGCTGCTTATCATTTCGTACTCTTACTCGATCTGCCTAATTGTATATCTGTACGGGTCCAACAGACAGTATGTCACTGCATGTGGCAAAATAATGGTATTTAACAAAAGTACAGTTCGCGTCATGTAAAAAGAACGCTGGAAGAAAGTGGTGGGGGGTGTGTTTGCGCATCGGTACATTCGCATACGAAATTCCTAAGCCTATTCTTTTATTTTTGAACTAGCCTTTCGCCCACGATGTATATTGATTAGTACGTACTTTGAAAAATATATTAGATAGAATGTCATTAAATAGAATTCTATTGATTAATAAAATATGTTTGATTCAGTGTAGAATGTTTAATTTACTTACAAAAAATTAAATTATTTCGTTTAATATATTTTTTTTAATTATTAACTGCATTATTATCAGAATCTCTCTTTATAAAACAATATACGTCAAAAATATTTTTTCACTATTTTTTATATAAAATAATTTCGTTATTAATAACTTTTGTGTGCGCGATGGTATTTTAAACTGACAAACCAATAGCGAGCCGGAAAGCATGCGGCGCGTGCCTCGCCGTCCCGCGCCCCGCGTCTTACCACCAAATTGGCCTATAAATCGCCTCTGCGCAACTTGACAGCCAGCGTTCTTTTTACATGACGCGAATTATAACTACTTTATTTGATCCAGATATATTCGCTACGAATTGTGATTATAAATGGAAAATATATTATGAATGAAAAATATTGTAATGTTGTTTGATTGTTTGTTACTCAATCAGACGGTTGAACTGATTAATTATATTGAACTAGCGACTCACCCTGGCCTCGCTCCGAACTGCTCGTACTTACAACTTCATACGTACTTTTAAACTAAAACTGATAAACAGCTATATTATACTATACTAATTATAGAAGTATCAAGATCATCAAAAATAATTAATGTACCTACAAAGACTCAGAATTTCACTATAATAATATGTATCGATGAATTTAGCTTACAGATTGCAACATGATATAGGAACTTTTACAATAGCCCTCGGGGCTAAATCATATAAAGCATCTTTTCGAATCATGTGGTGAGAGTTTTTGTATTCTTAAAATACGGATTATTTCCAAGAAACGAAGTGATTTAAATTTCAAGGAATCAATGGGCATAGCCCTTCCGAAACCTTTTTTATTATTCATCTGCTCAATACTCGTACTGTACAATGATAGACATGGCATTCTGTGAAAAGAGAAATATTTTGAATAGTTCGTTGTAAATTATGAATGTCCTTTCGTTTTGGAAGTTTTTTACTGAATAGAAAATATTATATGTATGTGATTTTGACTTAGTAATATCACTTCACACATGTCAATAATAATTATTATTGTCACAGTTCAAAGTTGTACGTCGTATTTTTCTAGAAACATTTGTTAAGAAAATGTTTGTGTATTTTAGTAGCCAAATGTTACTATTTATAGTTTTTTCTTCTTCTTTCTGACTATAGCATTGCCCATTACTAACGAACAGCTGGTATATATAAATCATACTTTATTTAAATATTCTGTATTGGAAAAAATATTTTACTAAATACAATATGGCAAATAAGCGTCTTTTTGAGAAGAGTAAAAGAACAAGTGATGTGGTTGCAAAAGGAGAAGAGGAGAAATAAAGGTCTGAACGAAACACCACAGTATAAGTAATTAGTATTTTACCTCGAAGATATTCGTACCATAGACACTGGCCGGCCTAATCATACTATAACAAACTAGATTGCTACTCAAGTATATTAATTGTAAGAAATTGAATTATAATATAATAATTCAATTTCTTACAATTTTTTTTAATAAATATAAATATGTTAGGACATTATTACAATAGCACCATCTAGTCCCATGGTAAGCTACGAGGCTTGTGTTATGGAGACCAGATTGTTAATATTAAACACATGTATATGTATGAATTTTAAATAAATAAATTTTATAAATATAAACAACCATGACTATCCATCAGTGCTCAACAAATGAATGCCCCCAGCGGACACGAACCCGCGACCGCTGGCGCAGAAAATAGGGTCGCTACCAACTGAGCCAAACGTGTCGTCATTTAATTACATGTTTCGTTTCTTGAGTCGTATAATATGTCGATGTAATTTATAATATGAAAAAATAAATTAAAACTGAATATTAAATATAAATAAATCATACTTTTAACACAAAGATTTAAGTAAATGGAACGTCCTAATGTATTTTTTTTTCTAATACAGAATAAGCCCACTAGTCACTACTTCATTATTATTAAAAATGCCACAACAATCAGTTCCGCGGATATTTTTTAATATTAATTGTTACTTGTTTTTCAAGATAGCCATTTGCTATTACGTTTTCATTAATTTACGTCAATGGCGGTTAACCTCATATTATGCAAGTGATCTCATTATAAATAGATTAGTGTGCGTAATTAGGAATTAACATAATGTTATACTTTTTGTTTTGTTTCGAATCAGAATAATTATAATATATTTATAGATTTTTTTAAATATTACAATGGTGTAGGTTATGTAATGTATTTAAGGTAATTAATATTAAATAGTCTGTTCTTTCTTGCGCTCATAATATATACGAGTAGCGTCCATTATTTTACGATACCAGCGTATCATATAAAAAACTTTGTACCAACTCTGCGTTCAGATTTGTTTACGGTTTATTCCCTTACTGATGTATATAGCGTGTTACAACATAAATATAAATATATTTTTCTCGGCAGCAATATACCTTCCTACAGTTACTTCATATTCAACCGAAATCCCAGGTAAAGTACCTATAGTTTATCAACGTTTCCAGATTTTTTTGCTCTCTTCACCAAATACCAAAATGTTTATCCGAACCGAAAATCGGTATATTGCTCCTATTTTATTTGGAAACTTTAAAAAAAACTACTTAATAACATGTATTTCGTTAAAATAAATACTACAAAAATATTTCTTACATTTTCTTATCCAAAATTTCTGGCAATAATTAATTGAATATTTGTGTGAAGCTCGCGAAGTTGGTAATCATATTTTATTTTAAAACGAAGTTAAAGAAGCCCGATGGAAGGAAAATTTAGAGGCAATAAATCATGCCCACGTATTTGCTATTGATGATGGAATTGATGGGAGCGCGGAGATGGATCGGTTTTGTGTAACCAACCCCGGGTTTATTTTCGTTTTACTCGTGACCTACTGTGGTGAAAGTTCCGTTTGAGATTTAATTACTTTCCAGCAACTTTGAAAATTGAACGAGAATGTATATACAAATTCTTATTAATTGCAAGATTGCTTGCATAGTTACGTAGCTAAATTACATGTTGTTCTCTCGTGGGTGCGCCACTGAACGGTATTCAATTAAATATAAGTAGATATGTATAACATATATAACATAAACAAAAATCTTCGCATTTTTTTGTATTTCGCTGTCGTAATTAATTATTGTGCTCGCAGGCAGAATATTATGAAGTTTTTATTTGTATGGTAATTTTTCTTTTTTTCGTATCAGATTGAATAATTGGTCGGTCAACGAGTTCAAACATAAATTGTTTTACAAATGTGTCCTCGTATGTTAAAGTATTATTTTACATATGAAATCTGACATAAAGGTTATACTCTATAAAAATAAATTTATTATTGTTATTCCTTAAAAGTTTGGAAAAATATGGCAAACTGTTACATTTAATTTTATTTGATTCGTTTAATATTATAATTAATTAATGAGCATTGCTCGTTAAAAAATCTAAAATATTAACTTCAATATAATTTTACAACAAGTAATTGTTATTTAACGAATAATTAACGTTAACGTGATATTTATGGTAAAATTATATATAAATGCATAGCGATACAAAATGTCTAAATTATTTAGTTAGAGTACGGGCGTGCATATGACAGGATACTTCCTCTCGACGCGACCTACTCAAGTTCTGAGCTCACGTGGAACCGTGTTACCTTGCTTCTGCTAACGAGGTTACACGTCGATGTCGAAGTTGAAACACTACACGCTATAACTTGGTGTTTATCCTTTAAAGTTTATGCACCGTGAAGTCCATGTTATACCTATAACATAATAGATAAAATATCTAGTAGGTATACTGTATAGGGTAGGTTATTACGCATTACTAAAAAGTATGTGTATCACGTCTTATCTATACTATTATTATAAAGCTGAAGTGTTTGTTTGTTTGATTGAACGCGCTAATTTTAGAAACTACTGGTCCGATATGAACATTATTTTTGTGTTGAATAGTCCGTGTGTGAATCGCGGAAGACTATAACACAGTAAAAATATTTGTTTTGTTACTTTTACTGTGACTATAGGCGGAGCATCAATGAAATATATTGCAAAAACGGGAAGGACGGGCGTAAGATTTGCGAGGTACCATACCGCGCGACTTAGAAAAACTTTAGTTTCCACTTTCCGGTCTTTAGAACGCGTGCGAAGTCGCGGGAAATGCTAGTATATCTTTGGATTCGGATTTGGATCTATTTGATTGTATAGTATCAAAACTTTCCATATCTGGCATTTTATTATTTTGTGTACCTACTTAATTATTTTTAATATAAACACATATTTTTAATGTAAGAATCTTAGATTTAAATTAAATAAATATGTTACGTATATTATGTTATTCGTAATATTCTGTGCGCTTAACTCCGTCTCAAAAAATACTATTATTTATTTCTTTTAACAAAACAAAACTTTAAACATAAAATATGAATGGTCATCCAATACTTCTTAATTATAGATGTTAGTTAATTTTATTGTGATGAGGCCAGATTTATATGCAATAACCTATACCTGTGAAGTATTTACTGCTGAATTAAAGTTAATACAGTAAAATAGAACAGTGCATTGAAATAAGGAATCTAAATAACTCTTGCGCATGATACGGTCATCAAACACTGCGTCTGTATCACTATTAACGACGGACGCAAAGTTTATTGCTTGGCGCCATTTCGCTGTTTACGGCGCAATATAATCAGCGCGTTCAATGAGTAACTTGGAAATCCGTATCACGTCGCATCTGTTTTTCGCTCGCATTCCTCAATCATCGAAGATTTATTGCTCGCTCTGTATTAAACGTTTCAGTCGATTCTGATGAAACTAACGATTATATACTATATATGTAAATAAATAAACATATCACACCACACCACATGAGCCATCTAGTTCCATAGCAAGCTTGTGGTATGAATACTGTATAGTTGATTGATGTCCCAACATATTTATTTTTATTCACTATACATAAAAGTTTAAACGCATACATAGCTATTATAAATATAAAAACCCATAACTGGAGTACAAACATTGGCGCTCATCACACAAATGACTGCCCCACTTGAACCCGGGATAATGGGACTCGAACCCAAGACTACTGGCACAGCAGGTAGGGTCAAAACGAGCCGAACGTGTCGTCAAAAATATTTACGTAGATTAATTTCTTCCAGTGTTATATCCGTACACATTAGCACATTGTACTAATATCAATCATCAGACATCACCTCTATCCGGAAATAATGTCATTAGTCATTGTTTAGGTTTTTCAAATTCTGTTAACTTATTTTACGGTATTTAAATAGTTATACATGTTCGCGATCCTCATCAGTGAGGGAACGAGGAAGAAGAAACATTTATTCTACTGTATAATCAGGAATCTTATTCAATAAATTATAAATATTTGACTGAACACATAGAGCATTACAAAGATTTTAGTTTAGATTATTTTGAGTACATATTGCAAATCTCTAAAATCACCTACTATTTTTGTGGTAGGTAATTTAGTTGTATCCTGATATTGGAAGCAGAAGATCTTTATTCAAAATAGGTACACTTTTTTGACATAAATGTCATTGTTGTAGGTGCTTTTTAATTTATAGCTCACGAATACACATCATTTCTTAGAATAGACTGATTTTCTACAAGGAAATTGTACAATGTTGGATCTTATTGAAACCTTTTAAAATATAATTTATAAAAAGGAAAGGATCTCCATTTATTCCAATGACAATGTTTACATTTTTTGTTCCGAAGAATTGCTACGAAGTGGGAAAGGAATCCTTTACAGCGCTTCGAATAAGTCATCGAGGCAGAAAACTATGTTAACGAAAAAGTGAATATCTTAGACGGGAAACCCGGTTCAATTGTCGTCTTTTTTCTCGGTTGAATGAATTACGAGATATCCTTTCTTGTAATCTATTGGTATTTATGACTTCGGTATGTGTGTTGCTTAATGAATGCCCTACAGCTTTTGACGTTAACGTTTATAATTTGATGTTTTTATAGTTGATTTATTCACGACTAGCGACTCGCTCTCGTTTCGCTTGGGCTCGTCCCTACTCCCTAGTATAAGCTGCAGCGAAGCCGAGTATACCAATACCTTTCTGGAGAACCATTCTTGCCAGTGGTGAAAATTTCATGAAAATTGGTGCAGTAGGTTTTGAGTTTATAGCAAACAGACATACATACAGAAAGACGCGGCGAAGGACTTTGTTTTATAATATGTAGTGAAGTTAAAACCTTAATCTTAAACCACATTATGCATTATTCAAAACAGCATGGAAATCAGTGCAGTAGTTTTTGAGCTTATCGCGAAAAGAATACACAGATCGGCGCGGCGGAGGTTTTATAATATTTAGTGATGTAGGTTATTCCATGCTACAAAACGCGAATTAGTACACTATCGTAAACTAAAGTTGATTTTAACCTTTGTAAATATTTGCACATATAATTAAATGTTATGTTGCCTAATGCACTTGCATCAGCATAGGTTGGGTTATATTTTATCATTAACATTTTAACCTGTATTTGAATTTAACCGTTAAACTTGCATAGCAGCTTCGTTACCTGTTGGCGCCCGTCACTCCATTACAAGTACTTAGGCTACGCCCGCACAGACAGGCGGCTTGCTTAGCGCCTAGAGAGCCTAGTTGCTTACGCTCTGGCAACATGGTAGGATACACAGCGGCCGCACTGTAGGAGGTTTGCGTGGTTGCTTGTCGGCACGTTGACGAGATGTCACTTTCAAAAATACCTGTAAAACTGTTACTTACAGAAAATTCACATTTAAAATATACCATTTCAAGGTCCTATCCATCATGTTGGGTTCATGACATAATAAAAAACTTTTTAGTACTTACGATCTTTTTTTACTTTGACTGATAAACGAAATAATCGCATTTTTATGTAGTTTATTTGCCGGATTTCACAAAGGTTCTGTCTTAAAAATTGATGCAATTAATATTTCATTCATTATATTTTCTTGAATAAAATGCCTCGCGCCTAGTGTCAAAAAACCAACATGTTTGTTTACATAGATACGCGCTTAGCAACTAGCTAGGCGCTAAGCGCGCAGTGCGGCCGGTCGCGAACATTTTAAAACGTTCGTTTTAGTAAGCTACTAGCTAGGTAACTCGTTAGGCTCTAGGCGCTAAGCAAGCCGCCTGTCTGTGCGGACGTAGCCTTAGTAAAACATTATTTACACAAAACGAGTATTAAACATTGGTTATTCTTTAATAAGACATTTTACGATAAAGGAAAAGAATAAAAGCGTAAAAACTTATTTTGTACCTAATAACATTTTTTTTCTGCATGTCGCATTTTATTTGTATCACACTAAATAATAAATATGCATGTTAAAAATGTGTTTATTTTTAACATAACTCGCGTGTTATTCAAGCATTTGAACTGGTATCGAAGAGTGATACGCGTTTATCTACTCGGTAATGGAGTACACAGATATCATGTTGTACATCGTGTATCCTATTAATGGGATCGACCACAAAATACGTTTCCGCCGGCTCTCAGCTAATTGGATTATAGTTTCGCATTGCCTATTCTAATTTCTACAGGTGCGTACTTGCAATTAAAAGGCACTTAACAGGATTGATTAGCTTTGGATGAGAATATGATAACTATAATTAGCTAATTATGAAAAATCATTGCAATCACTAATAATATCGGATTAGGACAGTGGTAGCCCAGCGGTAACGCGGTCGCTTGAATAACCGAGTGATACGGGTTCAAATCCGGGTCTCGCACCTCTGATATTTTCATGTGCGAACAGGCCTGGATTTACACTAGGGGCAGTCGGGGCGAGTGCCCAGGGCGGCAAAACTTTGAAAGTCAAAAAATTTTTTATAGTCTTATCAAGATTGCTCAATATAATCCCCCTCCCCCCCTAAATTGTCTTACGTAATAAATGAATGACCCCTAATTAGTAAACTCGAGTGCTTAATATTTTTTGTTAATTTTGAGTATAAATATACAATTAATTGAAAAACATGTCCGATGGACGTAAAAAATTGAGCGGATTTGAGCATCGGAAGCGCGCTTTGGACAAAAGTAGAAAGGAACAAGAGGTTTTGAGTAAAACTCCCAAACTAGATGATTTTTTACGAAGATAGAACGTGTTACACAAAAAACGGAATCTATCTATAGAGATTGTACAAACTTGATTGATTGTTTCGAATGCTTTACAGCAATCATGGTCACGGGCATAGCTGGACACCGTTAAACAAATAATTAACTCGTTAATCGTTAATCCGTTACTTAAAAAAGTTAACTTCGTTAAAAGTTAAAGCGTTACATTTCGAAAGATTTAACGCAAGTTAACGTTAATCGTTAATCAGTTAACACGTGATTAAAATTGTATTTTTATATCATTGCAACAATGATGATCTACTTATAAAATCTGTTGATTTGGGTTCTGGAAATTAAAAGCTTCTTAGCATTTCGAGGAGGCGGGACCGGGCTTTTCAGCTTTCAATACCCAGCCGTTTGGGACTCCTCTCTCTGGCCCTGGACGGACACTGGACGTTCCTTTTTCATTTCTCCCAGTTCACCCCAATACTGGAAGCCGTCTCTCCTGTGACCATAATTGCTGTAAAGCATTTGAAACGTCGCGTCGTTTCGAATGCTAATCCGCGACAAAATCTGAAAAGATAGTTTCTGTTTGAAGAGAGTTAATAACTTCTTACGTTCTACAATGACTGCTAATAGACTAACTTAGCTATTCTGTGCATCGAATCCGACGTACTTCAACGTTTAGATTGCGAAGAGTTAGGCGTGTTTGCCTGTCAAAAAATTGATGTTAAAATTGATGCAAAATTTATAATTGTTAGAAAAAACAGCAAGTATTTATTTGTTTTTGGAATATGTAACATATGTGTATATTAAAGTTTCTGCAATAAATTAGAGATTTTAATTTTGAGAAATAAAATATATAAACTATAAGTTTAAGTAAAGTTCCAATATTGGGGCGGATTCTTTTCCGGTGCCCAGGGGCGGCATTGAGTTTAAATCCGGCCCTGTGTGCGGCTATGTGAACTTGGCACCCGACTTTAGAAAAATTGTGTTCTTTTTGGCTCTTTTGGAAGATTTGGGTTAGTAGTGGATAGTAGTGAAGCTAATTTCGTTTGTAGTTTTTCCAAAAAAAAAATATAGATGACAAAAAAAAATGTCATCCCCCGACTTTGAAGAAAAAAAATTTTTTTGCAGTTTCTTATAAAGAAGCGTTAGTAGTGGTTTGTAGTAAAAAAAATTTCGTTTGTAGTAAAATAAAAAAAATAATAATAAAAAAAATCGTCTCAATAAATTTTCCTTAACGATATTTACTAAATAAATTCAATTTAAAAGCCTACGTGACTACTATTAACAATAAAAATGATTACGAAACGTTCGTAGAGGTTAGAAGTAAAGAAATCTTTAAGTTTAGTGGAACATAAGTTCAGATAGCGTTCAAGCATTAGTGGTCTCTTGCAGCTGAGTTCATTTCGTTAGTAGTATCAATATATCGTTTGTAGTAACGTTAATATCGTTTGTAGTACCACAATTTCGTTTGTAGTAACGTAAATTTCGTTTGTAGTACCACAATTTCGTTTGTAGTATGTTAAAATCGTTTGTAGTACCGAAATTTCGTTTGTAGTAACACAACTTCGTTTGTAGTTGTTTGTAGTAACGTTAATTTCGTTTGTAGTACCACAATTTCGTTTGTAGTAACGTAAATTTCGTTTGTAGTACCACAATTTCGTTTGTAGTATGTTAAAATCGTTTGTAGTACCGAAATTTCGTTTGTAGTAACACAACTTCGTTTGTAGTTGTTTGTAGTAACGTTAATTTCGTTTGTAGTAACACAACTTCGTTTGTAGTTGTTTGTAGTAACGTTAATTTCGTTCGTAGTACCACAATTTCGTTTGTAGTAACGTAAATTTCGTTTGTAGTACCACAATTTCGTTTGTAGTATGTTAAAATCGTTTGTAGTACCGAAATTTCGTTTGTAGTAACACAACTTCGTTTGTAGTTGTTTGTAGTAACGTTAATTTCGTTTGTAGTACCACAATTTCGTTTGTAGTAACGTAAATTTCGTTTGTAGTACCACAATTTCGTTTGTAGTATGTTATAATCGTTTGTAGTACCGAAATTTCGTTTGTAGTAACAGAACTTCGTTTGTAGTTGTTTGTAGTAACGTTAATTTCGTTTGTAGTACCACAATTTCGTTTGTAGTAACGTAAATTTCGTTTGTAGTACCACAATTTCGTTTGTAGTATGTTAAAATCGTTTGTAGTACCGAAATTTCGTTTGTAGTAACACAACTTCGTTTGTAGTTGTTTGTAGTAACGTTAATTTCGTTTGTAGTAACACAACTTCGTTTGTAGTTGTTTGTAGTAACGTTAATTTCGTTTGTAGTACCACAATTTCGTTTGTAGTAACGTAAATTTCGTTTGTAGTACCACAATTTCGTTTGTAGTATGTTAAAATCGTTTGTAGTACCGAAATTTCGTTTGAAGTAACACAACTTCGTTTGTAGTTGTTTGTAGTAACGTTAATTTCGTTTGTAGTACCACAATTTCGTTTGTAGTAACGTAAATTTCATTTGTAGTATCATAATTTCGTTTGTAGTAACGTTAATTTCGTTTGTAGTACCAGAATTTCGTTTGTAGTAACGTTAATTTCGTTTGTAGTATCAAAATTTTGTTTGTAGTAACGATAATTTCGTTTGTAGTACCACAATTTCGTTTGTAGTATCATAATTTTGTTTGTAGTAACGATAATTTCGTTTGTAGTAACTTTTCTTCGTTTGTAGTAACGTTAATTTTGTTTCTAATTACTTGTCTTCGTTTGTAGTATGTTAAAATCGTTTGTAGTACCGAAATTTAGTTTGTAGCAACACAACTTCGTTTGTAGTTGTTTGTAGTAACGTTAATTTTGTTTCTAATTACTTGTCTTCGTTTGTAGTATGTTAAAATCGTTTGTAGTACCGAAATTTCGTTAGTAGTAACACAACTTCGTTTGTAGTTGTTTGTAGTAACGTTAATTTCGTTTGTAGTATCATAATTTCGTTTGTAATAACGTAAATTTCATTTGTAGTATCATAATTTCGTTTGTAGTAACGTTAATTTCGTTTGTAGTACCACAATTTCGTTTGTAGTAACGTTAATTTCGTTTGTAGTATCAAAATTTTGTTTGTAGTAACGATAATTTCGTTTGTAGTACCACAATTTCGTTTGTAGTATCATAATTTTGTTTGTAGTAACGATAATTTCGTTTGTAGTAACTTTTCTTCGTTTGTAGTAACGTTAATTTTGTTTCTAATTACTTGTCTTCGTTTGTAGTATGTTAAAATCGTTTGTAGTACCGAAATTTCGTTAGTAGTAACACAACTTCGTTTGTAGTTGTTTGTAGTAACGTTAATTTCGTTTGTAGTATCATAATTTCGTTTGTAATAACGTAAATTTCATTTGTAGTATCATAATTTCGTTTGTAGTAACGTTAATTTCGTTTGTAGTACCACAATTTCGTTTGTAGTAACGTTAATTTCGTTTGTAGTATCAAAATTTTGTTTGTAGTAACGATAATTTCGTTTGTAGTACCACAATTTCGTTTGTAGTATCATAATTTTGTTTGTAGTAACGATAATTTCGTTTGTAGTAACTTTTCTTCGTTTGTAGTAACGTTAATTTTGTTTCTAATTACTTGTCTTCGTTTGTAGTATGTTAAAATCGTTTGTAGTACCGAAATTTCGTTTGTAGTAACACAACTTCGTTTGTAGTTGTTTGTAGTAACGTTAATTTCGTTTGTAGTATTATAATTTTGTTTGTAGTAACGTTTATTTCGTTTGTAGTAACATAACTTCGTTTGTAGTAACGTTAATTTCATTTGTAGTACCACAATTTCGTTCGTAGTATCAAAATTTCATTTGTAGTAACTTTTCTTTGTTTGTAGTAACGTTCATTTCGTTGTATCATAATATCGTTTGTAGTAAATTATGACACTACAAACGAAATTTCGGTACTACAAACGATTTTAACATACTACAAACGAAGACAAGTAATTAGAAACAAAATTAACGTTACTACAAACGAAGAAAAGTTACTACAAACGAAATTATCGTTACTACAAACAAAATTATGATACTACAAACGAAATTAACGTTACTACAAACAACTACAAACGAAGTTGTGTTACTACAAACGAAATTTCGGTACTACAAACGATTTTAACATACTACAAACGAAGATAAGTAATTATAAACAAAATTTACGTTACTACAAACGAAATTGTGGTACTACAAACGAAATTAACGTTACTACAAACAACTACAATCGAAGTTGTGTTACTACAAACGAAATTGTGGCACTACAAACGAAATTATGATACTACAAACGAAATTAACGTTACTACAAACGAAATTGTGGTACTACAAACGAAATTGTGGTACTACAAACGAAATTAACGTTACTACAAACAACTACAATCGAAGTTGTGTTACTACAAACGAAATTGTGGCACTACAAACGAAATTATGATACTACAAACGAAATTAACGTTACTACAAACGAAATTGTGGTACTACAAACGAAATTGTGGTACTACAAACGAAATTAACGTTACTACAAACAACTACAATCGAAGTTGTGTTACTACAAACGAAATTGTGGCACTACAAACGAAATTATGATACTACAAACGAAATTAACGTTACTACAAACGAAATTGTGGTACTACAAACGAAATTAACGTTACTACAAACAACTACAAACGAAGTTGTGTTACTACAAACGAAATTTCGGTACTACAAACGATTTTAACATACTACAAACGAAGATAAGTAATTATAAACAAAATTTACGTTACTACAAACGAAATTGTGGTACTACAAACGAAATTAACGTTACTACAAACAACTACAATCGAAGTTGTGTTACTACAAACGAAATTGTGGCACTACAAACGAAATTATGATACTACAAACGAAATTAACGTTACTACAAACGAAATTGTGGTACTACAAACGAAATTGTGGTACTACAAACGAAATTAACGTTACTACAAACAACTACAATCGAAGTTGTGTTACTACAAACGAAATTGTGGCACTACAAACGAAATTATGATACTACAAACGAAATTAACGTTACTACAAACGAAGAAAAGTTACTACAAACGAAATTATCGTTACTACAAACAAAATTATGATACTACAAACGAAATTAACGTTACTACAAACAACTACAAACGAAGTTGTGTTACTACAAACGAAATTTCGGTACTACAAACGATTTTAACATACTACAAACGAAGATAAGTAATTATAAACAAAATTTACGTTACTACAAACGAAATTGTGGTACTACAAACGAAATTAACGTTACTACAAACAACTACAATCGAAGTTGTGTTACTACAAACGAAATTGTGGCACTACAAACGAAATTATGATACTACAAACGAAATTAACGTTACTACAAACGAAATTGTGGTACTACAAACGAAATTGTGGTACTACAAACGAAATTAACGTTACTACAAACAACTACAATCGAAGTTGTGTTACTACAAACGAAATTGTGGCACTACAAACGAAATTATGATACTACAAACGAAATTAACGTTACTACAAACGAAATTGTGGTACTACAAACGAAATTGTGGTACTACAAACGAAATTAACGTTACTACAAACAACTACAATCGAAGTTGTGTTACTACAAACGAAATTGTGGCACTACAAACGAAATTATGATACTACAAACGAAATTAACGTTACTACAAACGAAATTGTGGTACTACAAACGAAATTAACGTTACTACAAACAACTACAAACGAAGTTGTGTTACTACAAACGAAATTTCGGTACTACAAACGATTTTAACTTACTACAAACGAAATTGTGGTACTACAAACGAAATTTACGTTACTACAAACGAAATTGTGGTACTCCAAACGAAATTAACGTTACTACAAACAACTACAAACGAAATTGTGTTACTACAAACGAAATTAACGTTACTACAAACAACTACAAACGAGGTTGTGTTACTACAAACGAAATTTCGGTACTACAAACGATTTTAACATACTACAAACGAAATTAACGTTACTACAAACAACTACAAACGAATTTGTGTTACTACAAACGAAATTGTGGTACTACAAACGAAATTATCGTTACTACAAACGAAATTATGATACTGCAAACGAAATTAACGTTACTACAAACAACTACAAACGAAGTTGTGTTACTACAAACGAAATTTCGGTACTACAAACGATTTTAAAATACTACAAACGAAGACAAGTAATTAGAAACAAAATTAACGTTACTACAAACGAAGAAAAGTTACTACAAACGAAATTATCGTTACTACAAACAAAATTATGATACTACAAACGAAATTAACGTTACTATAAACAACTACAAACGAAGTTGTGTTACTACAAACGAAATTTCAGTACTACAAACGATTTTAACATACTACAAACGAAGATAAGTAATTATAAACAAAATTTACGTTACTACAAACGAAATTGTGGTACTACAAACGAAATTAACGTTACTACAAACAACTACAAACGAAGTTGTGTTACTACAAACGAAATTTCGGTACTACAAACGATTTTAACATACTACAAACGAAATTGTGGTACTACAAACGAAATTTACGTTACTACAAACGAAATTGTGGTGCTACAAACGAAATTAACGTTACTACAAACAACTACAAACGAAGTTGTGTTACTACAAACGAAATTAACGTTACTACAAACAACTACAAACGAAGTTGTGTTACTACAAACGAAATTTCGGTACTACAAACGATTTTAACATACTACAAACGAAATTGTGGTACTACAAACGAAATTTACGTTACTACAAACGAAATTGTGGTACTACAAACGAAATTAACGTTACTACAAACAACTACAAACGAAGTTGTGTTACTACAAACGAAATTTCGGTACTACAAACGATTTTAACATACTACAAACGAAATTGTGGTACTACAAACGAAATTTACGTTACTACAAACGAAATTGTGGTGCTACAAACGAAATTAACGTTACTACAAACAACTACAAACGAAGTTGTGTTACTACAAACGAAATTAACGTTACTACAAACAACTACAAACGAAGTTGTGTTACTACAAACGAAATTAACGTTACTACAAACAACTACAATTGAAGTTGTGTTACTACAAACGAAATTTCGGTACTACAAACGATTTTAACATACTACAAACGAAATTGTGGTACTACAAACGAAATTTACGTTACTACAAACGAAATTGTGGTACTACAAACGAAATTAACGTTACTACAAACAACTACAAACGAAGTTGTGTTACTACAAACGAAATTTCGGTACTACAAACGATTTTAACATACTACAAACGAAATTGTGGTACTACAAACGAAATTTACGTTACTACAAACGAAATTGTGGTGCTACAAACGAAATTAACGTTACTACAAACAACTACAAACGAAGTTGTGTTACTACAAACGAAATTAACGTTACTACAAACAACTACAAACGAAGTTGTGTTACTACAAACGAAATTAACGTTACTACAAACAACTACAAATGAAGTTGTGTTACTACAAACGAAATTTCGGTACTACAAACGATTTTAACATACTACAAACGAAATTGTGGTACTACAAACGAAATTTACGTTACTACAAACGAAATTGTGGTACTACAAACGAAATTAACGTTACTACAAACAACTACAAACGAAGTTGTGTTACTACAAACGAAATTTCGGTACTACAAACGATTTTAACATACTACAAACGAAATTGTGGTACTACAAACGAAATTTACGTTACTACAAACGAAATTGTGGTACTACAAACGATATTAACGTTACTACAAACGATATATTGATACCACTAACGAAATGAACTCAGCTGCAAGAGACCACTAATGCTTGAACGCTATCTGAACTTATGTTCCACTAAACTTAAAGATTTCTTTACTTCTAACCTCTACGAACGTTTCGTAATCATTTTTATTGTTAATAGTAGTCACGTAGGCTTTTAAAATGAATTTATTTAGTAAATATCGTTAAGGAAAATTTATTGAGACGATTTTTTTTATTATTATTTTTTTTATTTTACTACAAACGAAAATTTTTTTACTACAAACCACTACTAACGCTTCTTTATAAGAAACTGCAAAAAAAATTTTTTTTCTTCAAAGTTGGGGGATGACATTTTTTTTTGTCATCTATATTTTTTTTTTGGAAAAACTACAAACGAAATTAGCTTCACTACTATCCACTACTAACCCAAATCTTCCAAAAGAACCAAAAAGAACACAATTTTTCTAAAGTCGGGTGCCAAGTTCACATAGCCCCTGTGTGCGAATCATTTATACGTACCCCCTCGTACTGAGAGAGGCCTGTGCCCAGCAGTGGGACGTTAAAAAAAAGGGCTGATGATGATGATGATGATGATGACATAATATTATGATTTATATGTATAATATATAGATATGTCTCTCCATTATACATTATTTGTAGATTTTTTAGAATGGCTTCTATAATTCTGATACATTAACTATAGTAAGAATAGATAAACAGTATCAGAAAAAATGATAGATAACAAACAAAAACACTTCTTTGACATTCGTTATATCTATTTGTCACAGACTAATTTTATTAGTAGACTAGCGACTCGCCCTCGCTTCGCTCGGGCTCTTCCCTAGATTTAGCACAGGCAAAGCCGCGGGATCCGCTAGTTATGCATATAAACCTTCCTCTTGAATCACTCTATCTATTAAAAAAAACCGCATCAAAATCCGTTGCGTAGTTTTAAAGATTTAAGCGTACATAGGGATATAGGGACAGAGAAAGCGACTTTGTTTTATACTATGTAGTGATAAAATTTGTAAAATACTAGGTATAATTTTAAAGTCTATAATGTAGATACTGTGTTAGTTGTCTATTTCTAAATATGTTAAAGTTGTATATTACATAATACATTGCATGCAAATGAAATATATACATATTTAAATGAATCTGAAAAGATTATGTTAATGCTTACTCTGCTGCTTAGTCGTCTGGCACACTTTTACATACACAGAATTATTATGAACTTAATTTTTCTGCGTTATTAAATATTTATAACGTCGCTTATATTATAATTACGATTTAAAACATAATGTTTAAAAACATAGATTGTAAAAATAATAGAATATCAATAGAATAACACATTATTATCAAACTTAATTGAAGTTGAAATATTATCAGGTATGTATTCGAACTCGCATAATGATAATATAAGTAAAAAGCGTACTTACATATTTTTTTTATATTTGCTAAAATTAATTTCTCTATTATTATTCTATATTAAATTAAATATACAAAAATCTTGTTTTTCTATATTACATCAACAAAGCTTATCTTTATTATAGTTTTAACTGTATCTAATTAGGAATCACTACATAGTATAAAACAAAGTCGCCTTTTCTGTCCCTATATCCCTATGTGCGCTTAAATCTTTAAAACTACGCAACGGATTTTGATGCGGTTTTTTTTAATAGATAGAGTGATTCAAGAGGAAGGTTTATATGCATAACTAGCAGATCCCGCGGCTTTACCTGTGCTAAATCTAGGGAAGAGCCCGAGCGAAGCGAGGGCGAGTCGCTAGTCTTTGTATAATTTATACATTATTAAAAATATAGTGAAGTGTGAAACGCTTGTAGATGCACTTAGGACCTAGGTACTCGTATTTACTTACATTTTGTAATAGATCTTGATAAACAACGCCATTTGCGGTCTCGTACAAAACGGGTGTCATGTTCGATTGTGGTTTGGAAGATGCAAGCAGAATTATATTATAAGAGTTTACTATTTACTTATGCAAGTTATGTAATTATTAAAGCTTTTAATTTAAAATATAAAGTTATCCCGACGTTAATTTATTGCGCCGCTGTCTTAGATTCAGTATCTATTTAATACAAATACAAAAATAGTTTTAATTTGCTAAGTAGTAAATTGTAATTGTGAGTATGTAATAAACTTTTGTCGTTTTATCATCGCCATAAATAATAGTCCACATTGTTAAATTAAAAAAAAACAACACGTCGATCCAAACGGTTGAAAGCTCAAGGTTATAAAAATTAAAAAATTGCAACCATACATTTCATTAATTACTACCACATTACGACGTTTAAGTAGACATTTCGTGCGGGTAATATGCGTGCACATATTAATGGATCTGTTGTGTACATTATGTCATAATATGTACATTAAAACTTTAGACCAGAGGTAAAGTGCGTGCTTGGATAAACGAGTGATTGGGGTTCAAATCCGGTTCTCGCATCTCTAATATTTTCATGTATGAATCATTTCTAAGCTGATTACCACTTGTCTTACAATTAAAAGGAAAACATTGTGATGTTTTCCTGCATGTCTAAGAGAACCTAGCAAGCTTTCGAGGGATATGTGAAGTCTGCCAATCCGCAATTGGCCCGCGTGGTGGATTATGGCTTGAAGGAAGGCCCTGTGGGGCCTTTGGAGCGTTAAAAAGAGCTGAATACATTGTAAATTGTACATAAATGTGTATGTAGTCAATGTATATTAGATTAATTTGCACAATAATCTTTAAGAGCTAGCAGCAATGGAATTGTACAAATTTTAATATTAAGTAAACTTCGCTTTATGTAAGTTCCATTAAATTAGTTTTGTTTACAATTTACTTATCTTTACCGATAGAGACCGAGTCTACCTGTGACCTCATCACGAGAAAACCCCTAGACCGATTTCGATTAAATTTGATATGATTATAGCTAGCCATTTGGGTCAACATAATACATTTTTACTGCTGGAAAACATCTCTGCTCCGAGAAATGTTTATCTAATAATCGTTCATGTATAATAATGTATACTAATACAATAATGAAAGTTTTTATGACTACAACAATGTTTCCTCCAGAGTAATATTGACATTGAGAATGAACAATCCGATTGAATAATGTATTAGGAGTGAAGGACGTTGTCCACTGCTCGGCTCACGTAATTGACAAACTGGTAACTAGATGTTTATAATATGCATAACTTAATAATAACATTCATGGATATAGTTGAGTTAGGGCATATGCGAATGAGATTTCTAAGCAATAGATGGTTTGAAACTTGCATGCCATTTTCTTTATCCTTTTTTATGTCTGACAAGAATTGAAAAATAAATTAACTTACAGGTAGACAAACTAGCTTCTCACAATTCTTATATTTTCAAGTATGAACCATTCTTGAACATGATTACCGTTCTCTTTACAATGAAAGAAAATAGCATGCTTTCCGCACGCTTGCACATATAAGAGTACCTACTTAACTAGTTCTTGAAAGACATGTGAAATCCTCCTATAAGAATTCGTAAAGAGAGGATCAGAGAGTAGTTATATTAGTAGTTATAATATCATTGGGCAAATTTCTAGAAATTTATAGAAACTTTGTGCAATATCACTACATAGTATAAAACAAAGTCGCCTTTTCTGTCCCTATATCCCTATGTGCGCTTAAATCTTTAAAACTACGCAACGGATTTTGATGCGGTTTTTTTTAATAGATAGAGTGATTCAAGAGGAAGGTTTATATGCATACCTAGTAGAACCCGCGGCTTTACTTGTGCTAAATCTAGGGAAGAGCCCGAGCGAAGCGAGGGCGAGTCGCTAGTAGTAAATAAACTATCCAAAAGTTAACTGTTTGCTCGGTAGAAGATTGAGTTTCAGTAAACCTAGTATCGAATGAATTTTAATATCAAGCGACTTAAGTAAAACTAGACTACTATTTGTATAAGATAGGAAAACCTATTTAAGTGGATTATAATACAGATATTTGTCTGATCAGTGGCGTTTGTATAGTATTTAAAAAAACGTTTTTCTATTTAAATAGATAATTTTAAATTTTCTCGTGCCAGGGCTAACTATTTCAACGAATTTTGTTTAGTAGCAATTAAAACCATTAATTACAATGATGATGATCCTCACTAACGATTTTTAGCTTGGTGGCCAGACCCACTGCGATTAGCTAATTGCGCAGGAAATATTATAGTGTCCGTTTACTCTCAAATTCTTGGGATAAATGGGATCGTAATTTGATACGACCGGTGAGTACACTTTACCCTACTCTGCTGTTACTGGGACTTTCTTAAGAGAAAGTCTAATAATATAGGATACTAAAAGCAGTTTTATTAGAATATTACTTTATTGTTCTCTTAATTATCTATGAATATAGAACTGGGTTAAATAAAATTAATGTATCTCACAGTAAACAATTAATTTTATTCATACTCTTTGCTTTATAGCGCGAGCAACTTAATTACAACTTGGCGCTTAAAAATATAAACTTACATTTTGCTCCTTACTTAGGGTTTCTTTTGAAAGTAAACACGCAACTTTATAACTTTGGAAGAAGTAATTATATTTTTCTCACTTAAATATTATTTATTTTTAATTTTTTCATCGAGGTTCGTTCTTGTGACGCACATCCTTTGTCATTACCAAAATTGTCACAAACACGTATTGCATAAATGTTTTTGTACGAGAAACTCGACAAAAACTGTCGTGCCAGTCTTAAAAGTTAAAGACAATAGATTGCATAATTTTATTTAGCCCATACAAAGTGCGTATTGTAATTAACGTTATAATTATTGTCTTTAATCGTCACAGGCTATCAACAGAACCATTAAGATTGCAATTATTGATGTATTAAATAATATAAATTTATAATTACGTATAATTGAAGCTTCATTGATTTTCTTATAATATTAATGGGTGTGTGTACTGTTGTACACACACACCTACCAACATTTGTAGAAATTACGGTAAAATTATGAAATATAGATATTAAATACTGTTGATAAAAGTTTATTTAAAAAAAAACATTAATTAATAAAAGAGAATGGCTTACCGAGTCATACATGGATAAATAAAAAAATATGTATTAAACATACGTCAGTTATGAAATATAGGTCTGTGTCTTGGGAGACCCCGGTAGGAATATAGTTCCTTTCGCTGACCGTACTAGGTTCATATATATGCTAAAACCCATTGACAAGTACAAGGGTTGAGTAAACCTAGAGTAACGTACATTACATGTTAAAGCTCATCCAAGAAAAGCCTGCAAATTGTACACTAATTTTATACAACATAGGTAGTAGGTACACTCCTAAACAATTATGATCGCCTGGTACTTCTATCATAAGTACTAGGGGATCAGGAACCTCGCCGAATGCTAATTACATACACGTAGGGCCCTACCAAAGCGTTCATACCTCCCTAACACTTATGCTCGTCTGGTACTTATGATGAATTCACATGGGATGCTCTTAGTAAATAATAAATAACCTTTTTCGTTACGTGACATTTACTATATACCAACACACTTGTTCTTTGTTGTATGTTTAAATTAAAATTTAGCAAGTAACTTCATGATGTAGTTACGCACCATAAAAGTATAAGTTCAAAAATGGAATCAGGAATGTGTGCCACCATAAGCACATGATAATTTTTTTAAATTGTATATTTTTCACAGTTGAAACTACATCTTTGATGTGTATTATGTAATATCTTTATTCTAACTCTTGTAAAAATGTTTTTTATATCTGAAGGCAGGCAATTTTATATCAGGAACCTCGCCGAATGCTAATTACATACACGTAGGGCCCTACCAAAGCGTTCATACCTCCCTAACACTTATGCTCGTCTGGTACTTATGATGAATTCACATGGGATGCTCTTAGTAAATAATAAATAACCTTTTTCGTTACGTGACATTTACTATATACCAACACACTTGTTCTTTGTTGTATGTTTAAATTAAAATTTAGCAAGTAACTTCATGATGTAGTTACGCACCATAAAAGTATAAGTTCAAAAATGGAATCAGGAATGTGTGCCACCATAAGCACATGATAATTTTTTTAAATTGTATATTTTTCACAGTTGAAACTACATCTTTGATGTGTATTATGTAATATCTTTATTCTAACTCTTGTAAAAATGTTTTTTATATCTGAAGGCAGTAACACTAAAGATGTTACAATTTTTTGGAATTCAGGACAGTTTATTTTTTCAGTTTACTACAAAGTACAAACCGAGTAAATCATCATCACTACGTAGTATAAAACAAAGTCGCCTTTTCTGTCCCTATATCCCTATGTGCGCTTAAATCTTTAAAACTACGCAACGGATTTTGATGCGGTTTTTTTTAATAGATAGAGTGATTCAAGAGGAAGGTTTATATGCATAACTAGCAGATCCCGCGGCTTTACCTGTGCTAAATCTAGGGAAGAGCCCGAGCGAAGCGAGGGCGAGTCGCTAGTGACAACTAAAATCTTACAAGTAAATTCTCCTTTGAATCTTTTCACCCGTTTATGCATTCTGTACGTCAGCCACATTTGTGCAGCGCGTCGCGTGCATCCGATGTCACCTGCAATGACGTCAGGCACGAGGTCGAATACACTTAAGGTACGACTGTGCCTAAGTTACAATGTAACTTATTATTAGTATATTTTAATAATAGCTACTCACTCTCGCTTCCTTTGGATTTCTTACTTTAATAAAAAAATTCCTTTTTCTTTAATAAAAAGTTTTTAAATAAGTGTCGTACATTATAACATACTCGTATGCATTCGGTAAAAATCCGTTTTGTTGATATTAAAAATAGATTCTTCAATTTTTTCTATCCATATATAATATGTGCATTAGTTTTTCGAGATTATTTTTATTTTATACTAGCATTTCCCGCGGCTTTGTACGCGTTCTTAAGACCGGAAACCAAATTTTTGCTGAGTCGCGCGGTATGGCACCTCGCAGAACTAACGACCGTCGTCGTAACGTATAGTATAGATTAATTTATTTTTATAAATTTTATCAGAATTTAACAGAAGGAATAATTTCCAAATGTTTTCATTTGCTATTCTGTAGAAAACATGATGTAAATTCACCTAAATGTTCTAACGTTATTGTATACCTTGCGTAGGTATATCTATAAAACGTTAGCGTGTCTCTTTTATGTCATCAGTCGTAGCTTCGAGCTTGTTATATATTTAATAAATGATTGAATGTCAAAGGGAAAACGTATTGAAAGCTATCGGATTTATACCTCCGACTCGAGTAAAATTGTTTTAAATTCAATAAAATTGGTTTTAATGTCGGTTGCTAATAGCGGCGACTCGAGTTACAAATATAATAGAAATCAATTCCCAGGTGTTAGATCCCACAAATTTAATTAAATGTAACGTAAATTGAATCAGCCCAGTCCTTTTAATACTAATAATTAATAAGCGACTTGTGTTTGAAAGTGCGTTGCAGGCGCTTGACGCGTTTATACACTGATAGTACCAGTGCTACCTTGTTAACAATTATGTGTACATAAGCATTAGGTATTTACTCTTTGTCATTAAAATATATAGAAATAAAATGTAAGACAGACAGAATTTTTATTCTGTAACGTTTTCTTAGGACGTCACTTTTTTAACGATATACCTACAGTATTAGGTTCATCATATATTTACATAATAGGCACATTTTAAAACAAAAATGTATAATATAAATCGTTAGTAATGTCAGTCTGTAATTTATGACAGTTTGACCCAGTCGAAGTTTCTTTTTGTATTGATGCTAGAGATAGGTAGCTATCTAGCACGCATTGCCCTAAGAATAGTTTAAAAGTGAATATGCGTAAACTTAGCCTTTGTGGTAAGAAGTTTAACTTCAAGTTAATTTAGTTATGTTATATAATAAAAATAACGAATTCCACAGATTGATTGTTTAGTTTTTTATTGCTTTTGTTGTGTATTATGCTGAAAAATTAAATTGGCGCCCTATGATAATAACCATTTCACGAGAAGCGGGTGACATACATATTTATGATATTGGTTATTGGTTTTTCTTAAAAGCCTCCCGTATTGATGCAAGGGAAACCTAATTACAGGGAGATGGGGAGGCGAACGGTACGCCGCCGCTTCACAGTGGATCCATATTGAAAATTAGTGGACATAGGCAACAAAGTTTCAATATCGATTCGAAATTTTTGTATGTGATTCTTCATGATATTCCAGACAACTTTTACTCTTGTGAAATTTCTTCTAAAGTTGATATTTTGTCTGAAAAAAAATAAATTAGATTTTTTTGTATGGAGCGAATCACGTTTATTTTTTTTTCTTCAATTGTACGAATATGTTGGGTGTATGGCGTGAGTATATGATAGCTAGGGTCATTCTCTATCCACGAAAAAATAATTCAGCGCCGGCCATCCGCAGCCGCGCGAGTAATCATTCGGTAAAAAAACAATATTTTCTATGAAATTTTTTGCCTTTTAAAATCAATTCAAAGTATATTTTCTGTCTCACTTGGCTGCTTTCACCTTATTTTTAGTTAAATATATAGTTTTAATAGCACATAGGTACTCACAACTAGTAATTCTGGCAGAGGTTTAGTTATTATTGAATTTTATCGGTGGCACCTGCATTGTGATTGATGACTCATTTGTTTGTGCGCTCGTCAAAGCGCATAACTAATGAGTCATCGAAAAATGCTCGTCTCTGATTGGCTGAATAATTTTCAGTCATATTAATATGTTCACTACTTGAGTAATTAACACTGACTATAAATACAAAGACATTCATTAAGTCCCTCTAGTTTCGCTCTTGTCGCTTATTTGTGAACACAGTGAAATACTTTTATTTTTATATTTACTTTAGAACTATGGCTGGATTTTGTACCAAACTAGATCTTTTTGCGAAATTAAGAAGTGGTGGTGATCTGAAAAATTATATGTTTCTATATGAAAGTATAATTTCTGTTTTGAATACCACAGTTTCTGAAGAAGACAAAAACCTAATCAAGGAGTTCTGTCGGGTTTTTTGTGTAAATCTAAATAAAAAGTGGATAGAGTCAAGTAGAAGTCAAAAAACTTTTATGAATCGTGTAAATAGTCACAAGTAGTTGGAAAAAAACATCAACTATCCTGTTTGTGACAGTGTTGACCTGAGAAGTGAGTTTGAGCTTTTCGGACGCAGCCTTATCTGAGCCAGTGGATATGAATTCCCATGTTCCTAATCTTGCAGTATGTACTATGTAAGACGTTCTACTTCCATAGTAGAAGAAAATTCCGAGGAAGAGTTGCAGCACTGGTACTTAACAAAATTGAACGACAACGGCAAAACGAATCTGGCAAAAGTGGTCGAATAATCCTTTCCAGTAATCCAGAAACGCTTCGTATACGAAGTACACGAGCAACTATTCAAAAAGCAGAGCCTAAGTACTGTCTCTGAAGATAAGTGTTTAGCTCTTTATACATCACTTGCGCTCTCGAGATGGAAGTACATAGCTCTTCGACAATTTCTGAAAGAAGAAAACTGTGCTGCCTTTCCATCTTATCCAAAGCTCGTAAATGCCAAGAAAAGATGTTATCCACCACAAGAGAGTATGGAGATTACCGAAAAAAGAGCTCAAATTAAATTGCAAGCGCTATTGGACCACACTGTGGAGAGAATTTTACTAGATGTGAATTCTGTTGATAGGTCTCAAAATGAAGAACTCAAGTTGACCTGGAAATGGGGGCTTGATGGTTCTTCGTCGCAGAGTAACTATAAACAGAAAACGTCAAACACAGCTACAGAGTTCGGTGATTCATCAGTAGTCATGATAAGCATCGTCCCTCTTCGGCTAGTGTCTGGCTCATCATCTGGGAATGAAAATATAGTTTGGGAGAACCCCACACCTTGCTCAACTCTGTACGAATATCTACACAGTGTGGAAATATTATTGTATCACATGAATTGCATATGACCATGATTGATGGAAAAGTGGCCAATATTATTGTTGAAGTACCATCATTTGCAACGTGCCCCATTTGCTTGGAAAACCAAGCGAGATGAATAATTTAGACGCTTTGACTTCCAGACCACTTCGTGAAGAACGTCTTGCCAGTTAAAATTCAAACTATTTCAGTATTATATTTGACAAAATTAGTATATCCAGAAACTTATTACTATATTTATTTTACAACTAGATGACACGTGCCCACTTCGTTGGGAATAATGTTAATAATCCTTTTTTAGAACTGAATGTTATGTTTTCATTTCTAACTGCCAAAAGGAGGGTTATACGTAGGTATAGTTTGTATTTGCATGCTAATACAAAATTTGAAAGTAACACTGTCCGAAAGAGGACCAAGTCGCGGGAAAAGTTAATTTGGTTATGGTAATTTTAATTGTTCAAAACTTCTCTGTAAACTATATTGGATGTAATGTTATCATTTGGTAGCAAAATATATTGTCTATCAGGATTTCCAACCCGAGATAAGCCAACATATAACTGCCCATGGGAAAAACACGGCTTTCTCAGGTCAATATTAAAAAAACTACTTTTTGTAACTTAAATATAAAAGTTAGACATATTCTGTCGTTGACTTTTTTGTAGGCATTATCAAGCTCCATATCTTTTCTCTAGAACTCAAAAATATATCTTTCATAGTTAAGGCAGCGTTCGTAAGAAACGCTTTCATTTGACCGTTTTTTCTCCGATTCACTTTGCAAAACGGACTACCACGTAAAAGCCTTTTTATTTTTCGGTTTTTAATAAAACCTATGACACTCAGCAATAATGTGGCTTTCTATTGGTGAAAGAATTTTTAAAATCGGTTCAGTAGATCCCGAGAAACACACAACCATTACTTCTTTATAATATTAGCATAGATAGATAACGTGCAGGTAGTCAAAAAAATAACAGCCAATCAGAGACGAGCATTTTTCGATGACTCATTAGTTATGCGCTTAGACGAGCGCCCAAACAAATGAGTCATCAATCACAATGCAGGTGCCACCGATAACATGCAATAATAACTAAACCTCTGCCAGAATTACTAGTTGTGAGTACCTATGTGCAATTAAAACTATATATTTAACTAAAAATAAGGTGAAAGCAGCCAAGTGAGACAGAAAATATACTTTGAATTGATTTTAAAAGGCAAAAAATTTCATAGAAAATATTGTTTTTTTACCGAATGATTACTCGCGCGGCTGCGGATGGCCGGCGCTGAATTATTTTTTCGTGGATAGAGAATGACCCTAGCTATCATATACTCACGCCATACACCCAACATATTCGTACAATTGAAGAAAAAAAAATAAACGTGATTCGCTCCATACAAAAAAATCTAATTTATTTTTTTTCAGACAAAATATCAACTTTAGAAGAAATTTCACAAGAGTAAAAGTTGTCTGGAATATCATGAAGAATCACATAAAAAATATCGAATCGATATTGGAACTTTGTTGCCTATGTCCACTAATTTTCAATATGGATCCACTGTGCGCTTGTACGAGTACTATCGTCTAGTATGAGGCAACGTCGACTCTAATAAAATTGAAGCTACATTTGCGTATATAACTAAATTACTTGGGTAGGAAAGGTATAATAAAGTTTGCTTCGTCATAAAGAGTTTAGTTTAAAATATACATGTATATTTATTATATATGTATAATTTATAAAGGCAAAATCTTACAAAGCAAAAGTATTGATTGAAGACTCAAAAGGCTGACTGCGTCTAATTGGCACGCTGTCAACTGTATTATGCTTATTAGTGGTAGGTTTGATTCCTTCTTTGAAGCCATTTACGAGAAAATTGAATTGAAATGTTTGTTAAAGCTTTTCTGATGTGTGTTCTAACGAAGCATCATATGCCGCGGTATTATTCCTCTTATATGTCCTTATTTGTAATACCTACTAACAAGATATAAAAATACAAATGTATTATATAGTTCGCTGCATTACGCATGTTGCAGCTTAAGGTTTTTGTTCAGCTACAGACGCTACATTTATTAATCATGATATTTTTTTTTGGCTTAAATTACTTAGATATCTAGACATCTAGACATAGATATAAATAAAATTGAAGTGTCTGTTTGTAATTTTAAACTAACAGCTTTTCACTAACAAGCCATCTTCGTTTTATTGTTCATCTTTGTGTTCTTGATTGAGAACTTATGAAATCTTATTATTTAAGTATATAATATTATGAGCTCAGGTCACTTAAAATTTTGAGATTTTTAAAATTCAATCTTTTTATAAGGAAAAAGGTGTTAATTTCAAAAAGTGAAATAATAAAATACCTAATCGAGCAAAGCAGGCAGAGCTTAAGTTATTGATATGTATTATGATGAAATCCCTAAGTGAATAACGTAGTACATAATAATTAATTAATTTGTATTGTGATATTTTATATTATAACCTTTTCTTTTCATTTTTATTTTCCTTATTAATAATTTTACAACTGGAAATTTACCGTAATTAGAACAGGATTTCTGTCATGTCACGTATAAAAGACGTCAAAAATAAGAGTTATCAATACAAATACCTAGAGTGAGAGGGTAAACTGTTTTCTAGCCGTATCTCGTCATATTATTTAATAATTAATTAAAATCCTTCAATTTTACAATCTCAATCTAAGCGCTTTCTTAATGGCATTTTTATAGTTTATTTAAAAAAGTTCCGCAAAAGCGAAGTTATGGCCTATTCCTTTTGCACTGAAATGTTTATTTTGCCCCGTAAATATTTAATCAATGGCAATTTTCCAAATCCTATATTTTAAAAGATTGATTTGTTTTCATTCGTCATCGTTTGTTGCGAAAATAAAATGTAGCAACGTATATATATAATTTTAGTGTTAGGTATAAATAAGTATTCCTACTAGACGAACAACCATTATTACGAGGTTGGCCATGTTATGACATTCAGCCAGGTGAATAGTACACCTGCTTTATCACTTATACATACTCGTAGTATAAAACAAAGTCGCTTTTTCTGTCCCTATATCCCTTTGTATGCTTAAATCTTTAAAACTACGCAACGGATTGTGATGCGGTTTTTTTAATAGATAGAGTGATTCAAGAGGAAGGTTTATATGCATAACAACCGGATCCCGCGGCTTTGCCTGTGCTAAATGTAGGGAAGAGCCCGAGCGAAGCGAGGGCGAGTCGCTAGTACATTAATAAAGAGTATATGAATACTATACATAATAAGTATATATTACATATATATATCCAGTATAATATGATTATTGACATTACTTATATAACGAAACACATCTTAATATATTTTTTTCTAATGGGATTTGTTTTATTTCACTCTTGAGAAAGGCAGTGCCATTTGGCCAGCGTAGTGGACTTTATAGGTATAGAGTGTGCCCAGAAGTGGGACGACAACGACCAGTAGCGCTGAATAGGTAGGTACATATGTAAATGTAAAGTAGTTATATCATACCTTTATAATAATATGTATAAATATAACTATTATACCACCATAATAATATCACTAATTAAGCAGGCAGGCATCACAAAGATTTATGTTAAATACGTCATGCGCATGTTAAATGGTTTTATTGAATAATCTGTTCATATTAGCATATTTCATATGAATAATTTATCAATCTTGCCAATCCTATTGTATTGACTCGATTTTCTTTACACAAGTAAAGAAAAACATGTGTATTTATTTATAAGAAAAATGCCGAAAGAATGCACTATGATATACTTAGTACCATAATATATAAAATACTAAACAGAATAAGCCGTTTACAGAACGGAAACAAAAATTTATATTCAGTTAGATTTGCCTTTACCAATTATATTCTAAAACTTGTGGATGTTACCAGATAACCTCTTATTTTGGTGAGTTTATTGGGTATTTGGTGGTATTATTTGTTTAAAAATAGCTGTGATCTGTCATAGTTTTTTTTATAAATAACTAGCATTTCCCGCGGCATCGCACGCGTTCTAAGGCCGGAAACCAAATTCTTTCTCAGTCGCGCGGTATGGTATCGTGCAGTACTAACGCCCGCCCTTCCCGTTTTCGCAACATTTTTCATTGATGCTCCGCTCTTATTGGTCGTCATGTAAAATAGCCTATAGCCTTCCTCCATAAACGACCTATCCAACTCAAAAATCTGAGATTAGCGAGTTCTACCAAACAAATAAACTCTTTATAATATTAGTATAGATTATGGAAGATTTTGTTTATTTTGGTTTTTTTTAATTCGAGTTGTTGATTTTACCTCATTTTTTTTGTACGTTAGAACTTATACTGAATTCGATATTCAAGTCAAAATATAATTTGTTTGTTGTTAATATTATGTTATTGATGTCACGATTGATATACCTACGTATCACTACTAAAATTTGCAAATAAATCAATATATTCTTTTATAATTAATCTCTACAATCGCAATCGATATAGCCGGTATGTTAATGTTTTGCCATTCATTACACAGTACGTAGCTAAAGGCAGAATTAAGAAAAAAAATATAGTAAATAGTAATAATTGCGTTTCCCCACGACTCCGCTCGCGTAGGTTATTCTGTATAATTGTTTCTCACTTAGTAACTTTTCATTTAATTTTCACATTATTATTAAAATTATTATACATCAGCGGAGGAGGAGGACTGTCTAAGACTGAAAAGGAATAGTCATCATTTTTATCAAATATTTGATATTTCATCATTTTTATCAAATATTCTAATAATATAAACTTCCAAAATACA
Source organism: Boloria selene (assembly GCA_905231865.2). NCBI lineage: Eukaryota > Metazoa > Arthropoda > Insecta > Lepidoptera > Nymphalidae > Boloria > Boloria selene. The sequence goes on from HG993132.1 coordinate 2,793,583, forward strand.
TTTTTTTATGTGAAACGAAATCAAGTTATATTAAAATCGGCGCCGAATGGCGCTACGTCTTCCGTAGACGGCAACCTGTGACAAGGTCGTGAGATCCTTGCGTACGGCGTTCTGCGAACTCGCGTAAACGGAATCACAAAAAACTGACGGTTTGTTTATGACAAACTATTCTCGCAACCAACTCAATATAAACTGTTGAACTGTAAATTGTAAACAGACTTTAGATTTTTCAAGGAATTCAATGCCGACAAAGTTGTGGAACATTCTCAAAGTATTAATGCATTAAATAAGTTCTAGTTACCCGTTATTTTTACTTCTTTCTAGATTTTAATATATGGTATAGGATTACATATTATTTTTTTTGAAAGTGAGAAAAAGTCGAGAGTTGAATCTTTAGTAGTACAATTTGATACAATGTTATTTTATTCATTTGAGGTTTTTGTTGAACACACTCCAATTTTTTGACTAGTACTTTTAATGTATTCAACTTGCAATAAAAATTAATAATTTAACTGAAACCAACAAATTTTGAAAGACCGTTGTATTTAAATTCAATCAAAAACATCAATTGTAACTTATTGAGGTATGGAAATGTTCTCTAAGTTATTTTTAACAACGTCGTATATAACCTTGACATATTAAACAATGGTTAAAATTACTATTCCATCTTCATATTATACCTGTTTCGAGTTCTACATTGTCTCAAACTGTATTGTAGGTACTTACTTAACGATCGATGTTATATTGTATATTTGTAATAAACTGAACCCTCGGTATTTTGATTACTTTCACGTACATAATAATAACCTTATAGAAAATTTCATGTTGTGTACATATAAGTTCCGTAACATTTAGATAACCAGATCTATCATTATACCAAATTTCTTCATAATCAGTCGAGTAGTTTTCTTGTGCCACGGTCATAAACAAAGAGATACCTATATAAAAAAATCCTTAAAAACAATTTCAATAAGATTTTTCAAAATATACTTGATGTACAGATTAAATTGTTCTAACAAAATGTTTTTCATAGACAAGTAAGTAAACACTCAGTGCTCCATATTTTTAACCGACTTCAAAAAAAAATTCAAAAAAGGAGGAGGTTATATGTTCCGTTGTATGTATTTTTTTTTTTTTTTTTTTTTTTATGTATGTTCACCGATTACTCCGCCGTCTGTGGGCCGATTTCAAAAATTTTTCTTTTGATTGGTAGGGTATAGTTCCGAGGTGGTCCCATTGTCACCAAGTCAGGATCTGATGATGGGATCCCAGGGAAATCGAAGGCAACTCTCAAAATTTACAGGCACCTATTATGTTTTTGATATATTTTCTAAACCCGATAAAGCTTTTACGTATGAAAATCATCATCTCATGTGGATGAGCTGATGATGGAAGGTAAAATTCCTCAACAGTTGTTTTTTATGTGTTTTCACCGATTTCTCCGTGAATTGTGGGCCGATTTTAAAAATTTCTTTTTTGTTCGGTAGGGTATACATTCAAGATGTTCTCATTGTCACCAAGTCAGCATCTGATGATGGGATCCTAGAGAAATCGAGGGCAACCCTTAAATTTTATCGGCACTGATTACCTTTTTCATATATTTTCTAAAGCTGTTCAAGAATTTGTGATGATGTAAGGGATATATCCTCAACGGTTAGGAGTTGAAAGAAAATTCTTTTAATATTATACGTAGTTATGAACTGATAGTTGTATTCCTTCAGGATATTAGGTGGATTGATAATAGAAGGTAAATCTTATTAACGTCTATGAGTTACGTGGAAAAATAGACGTGGACAAATCTCGATTGACTATTGTCGTTCATTTCAAAACTTCGCTGACTTATTGGAGCAGTAGTTTAGTTAGCCTTCCAATATCTTATTTAAACAATAATTTCCACAAAAAAATTTAAAATAAATTATTTTTTAACAAAAATGAAAACCGACTTCAAAACGCTACAAATCGAAACTAAAAAGAAAAAAAAATAATTTTAATTACTTAGTTATTGTTGGAGTCGGTGCCAGCCAAAGCAAAATAATCTTAATACAATTTAATTAATGTATCAATTTGTAAATATAATCAAAATATCCGTTCGAAAGGTTATTGCAAAGGCAGGATAAAACTGTCCTTCTTGGCTTGGCTTTAAAAACAATTTCAATAAGATTTTTCAAAATATACTTGATGTACAGATTAAATTGTTCTAACAAAATGTTTTTCATAGACAAGTAAGTAAACACTCAGTGCTCCATATTTTTATTTCATAAAATTTGCGAAGAGAAAATTCTGGCAAAATGTTGGTATATTTCCCTTATATTCAGATTTATTTTATGTTCATTGAATTTTCGTTATTATTATGTTTATATACTACTTATAATAATTTAGTGTAATATTTATTTACATATTCATATGTATATATGGGTCAAAATCAGAGAGGTGAGCATTACGCTTCTGACAAAGTTTTTCTTGATAAAATGAAGTGACTTACCTATAATATTTAATTCAAAATAAAGGTACTGTGCATGTTTACAAGGTACTTAAATTATTGAGTTTAATATGATAATTTATTACTTGATTATAAACAAAAAAGACCTCAATAATCATTTCGAGAACGCGTCCTTTTACCATGTTTCATAGTTCAGGCACGTTAAAAATACTTACAACTACGAAATAAAAATCTCATATTTTAGTATAAGCTTTAGGCAACATTAAATGAATAATATATCCTTAAAATAATTTTTAATAATATTCATTTCTTCATATTTTGACTACTCAAATGCTGTCTGACATTTATCCAATCATTCCGTGAACGCGGAGGATAAACGACGATGTAATATAAACAAGATATACTAGGTGGCGTTAAGAAGCATCAGTGTAAAGTTCGCTAGTCAAAGCAAACGGCTATGTGTTGTTTTTTAGGAAAACAATAATTGATTTTGGTGATAAGTGCCGTTAAATTTGAGATTTGTGAAGCGTACTTTAATACCCTGTCACTACGTGAACGCTATTTGGTGATTAGTTATTCTAAAATTTGCATACTTTTCACAAAATTGTAATAAATATTTCAACTTACTTGTTCATAATCTCAAAATCTAATATCAAACATGGCGGCATCAAACGTAACCTTAATATATTTATCGAATAATCATTTCGGAAACGGTCATTTCGGGAACGTTCTCGTATATGACCGACGTTCCCGAAATGAGTTAAGCGCGTCTAAAATGAAAATCTGTAAGCAAAATGACACTGCAATGCTTTTAAAAAGCTTAACTATGCGTCATTTTGGTTTTAGTTATTTACCATTTAGTACGCGTAACATGGAAAACGATAAATATGAAGAAAAAAACGACCAAAACAGGATATTATAGCATATAATAAGCATCATGAAAAGGTTAATGCAAAAAGAGAGAAAAATACTTAAAGATAGGGAATTTTACCAAAGAAAGAAAGAAAGCTGAAATTAAAGTTAAGACTGTTAGTGATATGGCTGAAAGAGAGAAAAGGAAACAGAAAAAGGCATGATCAAAACGAGAAATTGCGAGGAAACTACTTCATTACAGTTGAGGATTTTGTTCGTTTACTGGAAACTTCGACTGTTATTACATGAAGTCACCGACAATGAAATTATTGCAATCAAAAATAATACCTGAAAAGATAGATAGATGCGATGCCCAGAGTTATGAATATTACTTACGAAGATTGTATAACAGAAAGCTTCTGATGTCTCCGTACCAATCAATTTTCATAATTGTTGCGAGAAATTAAACTATTACTCCTACGAACAAATTGTTAAAATTTTATGTACACCGAAATCACAGAAAAGTAGTTGTCTTAGTTTTTCTTATTTTGATGAAAATATTGTTAGCGTGCAATTAACAATTGTTTCTAATATCTAATGTTTCTTGAAATTTTTAAATTTTATTGTTATTAGATTGTAAGTTAAAATTTTAATACTCATATTCCTTACAATAAATAAAGGTATAATACTGTAAATGTATATTATTTTCATGCATAATGTATGTCAAAAACCTTATATTATGTGCTTTCAGAAAACGTCGTCGTCATTTTGGGAACACTCATCATTTCCGGGAACATCACAAAAACGGCAAATAAGTCACTTAATAAGTAATGTTGGAGTTAAATCCTACACATATAGTTGAAATGACATTTGAACCTTGGCATTTATATTATTAATATTCTATTAATTGCAAGAATATTTATATTAACTTGAAGTATCGATGCAGAAATTACGACGATTGAAAATTTTCGTACAGTTATTTAAAAATAATCGTTTTTATTTTAAAAAATATTGAAAATACCAACATTTCTCGATTTAGCAACAGATTTATTACAATTTATTGAAAATTATTCTTAGATAGATTAAACAAGCATTATTATAAATATTATTTAAAAGTGTTCCCGAAATGACTCACGACTCTGGCATTATTTTTATAAACAGGTAGAATTTATAAAATATGTATTTTTGTGCGTGCCTATTCACAGAAAAGCTTCATGGCAAATGACACAACAGACTGGTCATGTTAGTTTGCTTCAAAAGGAAACATAATTTTACAGATATTTGAAAACCTAAAATGCTCACCTCTCTGATTTTGACCCATATATATTTTAATCTAATATAAATTTAAAAAAAGATGATCTACTAATGTATAAAGAAGATAATATCTAAGAGTGGAAAATGTGAAAATGCTCTCCCATTGGTTTACCGTTTACCATAATATACTATTAAGATTTAAGATACAATAACAAGCGATGCGATATTTCATAACATCATCCAATCCTGCCTTAATATTTTTACGTTCAGTCACCCGGGGAATAGATGTATTGGGAGGTATAATATGTACCGGAAATAATAGGTAGCGAGAGATGGGCTAAGCGCACGATGAAAATTGTTTTCTATTGAGGTACTTTCTTCTTTAGTATATTATTGTATAACTTGCATTGTAATCTAGAAGTTATTTTAAACTACTGGAATAGTTTAAGAATGAAATATATCTCTATAAAAATAAACACTTTCCTATGTTACGATGGTTAACTTTCTATTTTTCTAGATACACAATGTAACCTCACTAATCCTGACTTAAATACTGTACATGTGAGTGTTTGTACACCCTTGATTCACGCCACCATTGCTCGGGGGCCACGTCTTGATTTATTTTTACGTATTAGACTCGGAGAGTGCTTTTAAAGCAAAGTGTTTAGTGCAAAAACCACATAAGATGTTAGAAAAGTAGAAAAGATTCTTGTGTAAAATGTAAAATCTGTTACAGGTGGATGCAAACGCTCAACGTACGTGCCTCAAGAAGACCGCGCCGCCTAGCCTCCTAATAAATTGTAAGTCTTTTATTTACTTTATCATTAAATATTTATTATTTTGCTAAATGTTTATGCATTTTTACTTTTGTGTTTGGGTTTTTCTTTTCAATGTCTTATTGGTATCGTTAAGTTGTTTGTACGCTATTTGTTTAAATAATCGATAGGTTTTTTATATTATTAATTAATAAAAGACATGTATTAATAATATTATATACTTCATAAAAAATCAGTATATTTTATACTGATTTTTTATCTAAACATTTATATTTGCTAATATGCTTGTATCGTATTAAGATAACCCTATGTCGCAACACACACCGGTGAGATCCCACCGGGGTACCTCATCCATCACATGTGACGCTACCTTTACATATTCTACACTGTTCACTGTAATCGAGCATATTTTTCACTCAAGTCTCACTTCTAAGTAAGGAAAAATGTGTGACTTGCAATATTACTTGTGTAATTGGACCATGACTGGTCGGTTCTTCCTGGAAAAAGAAAGATCTTCACAGAAACTGTGAAGAACATCAGTTGGGTCCCATTTTATTTGTATTTTCTTAATTAAAATATTTTATATGTTACTTATTACATAATAACACATCTAATTTTACTAAGTTCGAACACACGCAAGAGTTCTTGGGATACGAAGGCTGTCCTCATTTCCAATGGACCAACTTTTGTCGATAATCTCAGAACTTCACACTTCTCGAAGTTTGTTTTACCGCTGCAGCCCCTCAATTTGCGGTAGTTTTATATTACGTATCAGGGTCGGTCAGCTAATAACACTAAAGAAACAAGTCCTTGTATTACAAGTCTTTGCTAGAATTTAAAAATAAACTAAAAAATATTTAGAAGCTGTTTCTAACTAATTCACTTATACTTATATGATTTTTTTATCGGTCTAACTGTACATGATTATACCTAATATTAAGTTATAATTGTAATCTCATTGCAAGTGAACTATGTTCTTAAATGAGAAAATAAATGTTCTTTAACCCTAAATTCGTTCAATATATTAATTATGTAAATCATGTTTACAACTCTAAATAAATTATAAGCACATTAAGTATCACGCATTAGTAAAACATTAAAATATATTTTTGTACATAAAGTACGCGTATCGCGTTTTGGTTCGATGGGACTTGTATTAATTTATTAAGCCTGTATATTTTCGTACCTTCTACTTTTTAAGCATATATGTACTATTATAATCATAGAACAGGCACCGTCACGAAATACTGATAAAATGTGTGGGATTAGTGTCTTACGTTGGTTAAATATTGTTATTAAATATTTGAAAATAGCAACAGTTGAGTTTCTCGCCGGCTCTTTTCAGCAGATCAGCATTCCGATTTGGTGGTAGCTTACTCACACACAGACTTACAGACTGACGTTTAATTTTAATTCTATATTATAATGTAAAAGTGATGAATCAAAAGTACATGTAAAAGTCTATTTAAATAAATAATATTTTGATTTGATTTGCTGGTTTAGACTAAGGCACAATTTCGGTACATTCGGGTCTCGGTGTTTTCACCTAGTCTCTGTGTTAACGCGAGTTGTCTCTAATTGTAAAATTTATTGCGACACGATATTAACTGTCGAATCAGCTTTTGTGTGAACACGTGTATTATTGAAGTGTATGTTATGGTTGACTTGGCAATATATGTACATTTATGAAGAAACAAGCCTCAGATACAAAAATTTCGTAAAAGTATGAACATTCATGCTATAATTTATGTCATAGAGTAAACTTACCTTAAGTACAGACACTACATTCTTAGTTATTACACAAATGTTAGAACGATAACAAAATTACGATAACCGCGTTATGGTATCCGAGTTTTTCAATCACTGGTAGTTTATATAGTAGTGTCCTCCGTGTCCATTATTATCATTCTGTCTTGATGCGGGTCGTATTACGTATGTTTGCAGAGCGAGCAAAAAAAACTATCAAAACGTAAAAAAGGCGTAGTAGTGATGCACTGTTATAAAAACAAAGTAATGTCATGTCACTGTGGCCGGTATTGTAAATGTATACACTAGATAATCCACACAATTTGTGTTGAAAACATTCTACTTTAAATTTTTTTTAGGTATCTATCTTGATCAAACAAATTTAGTACACGTTGTTAAACACTCAGCTCGAATTAGGGTATGTAAATTTACAATGCTATTTTATTCTAAACCTTAACCAATTTCTTTTATTGTTATTATTTTGAGAATATATATTCTTTATTGCACGTTAATTAAACAGAAACTAAGTTTTAGTATTAATATAGTAAAATAGTCCAGTTCCACAGACTTATTTTTTGTACTGTATTCTATGTTATTTATATTTCTACAAAGCGTGTATATTATAAGGTATATCAAAACCATTGAACCACACAGACTTGTCCGCATGGACTCTTGGTTTCCCGTGGAAGATATAACTTCTTCCAGCTGTATCGCTTGTCAGCTTGCTATCTCATATTGATTGTTAGAGAATTGTGCTTGGGCTTGTGTGTAGAAACTTAATATGCGTACATTGGCTAATCTTAAATTAAAATTGCCCAGTAACCGAATTCGACATCTGAGATGCTATTACTGGTGTACTGTATGGATGTCGCTCTATGAGTACATAATGTTTAATAGTAAACAATGGAATTGAACGAACATATATATTAGGTATGTTATGTTTTGTTCGAAATGAGCACTCTATGGAAAGGTAAGCGGTCATACGGTCGATCATCCACGCGTTAGACAGACCTTATAAAAGCTACAACACAAAACTCCATAGTCCAGTGCTTCTGAGACGCTGAAGACCGGAACAAATGAACTACATTAGCCAGAGAAAATGCATCATCTTCAACCACGACCACTTTGTCAAGATTAAACGACTAAGAAGAATATATTATCATATATAATTCGCGTCATGTAAAAAGAACGCTGGCTGTCAAGTTGCGCAGAGGCGATTTATCGGCCAATTTGGTGGTAAGATCCGGGGCGCGGGACGGTGAGGCACGCGCCGCATGCTTTTCGGCTCGCTATTGGTTTGTCAGTTTAAAATACCATCACGCACACAAAAGTTATTAATTACGAAATGATTTTATATAAAAAATAGTGAAAATATATTTTTGACGTATATTGTTTTATAAAGAGAGTTATGTAGTATAATTTTATAAAATATCTTAAACGAATTAATAAATTTTTTTGTAAGTAGATTAAACATTCTACACTGAATCAAACATATTTTATTAATTAATAGAATTCTATTTAATGGCATTCTATCGAATATATTTTTCAATGTACCTACAAATAATCAATATACATCTCGAGCGAAAGGCTAGTTCAAAAATAAAAGAATAGGCATAGGAATTTCGTATGCGAATGTACCCATGCGCAAACACACCCCCCACCACTTTCTTCCAGCGTTCTTTTTACGTGACGCGAACTGTACTAGCTTATAAATGTTAAAACTAATTATATTTTGATTTACTTCACTATCGGTACAGTAGGTATACCAAAGGTTTATGTCTATGTTTAATGATCACTTGACCATTCCTTGAATTTTAAATTCATCTAAAAATTCTAAAGTTAAAGTCGTTAAAAGCGGGATTGTGGGAATAAAGAGAATTTTAAGTGGCTCTTTACGCGTAGCTGAAGTGTGCGTCGCGGAAAGTAATTAAGTAAAATCTTAATCACCTCTCTTTTTCTGCCCTGCATTAAAAACTTGCTGTTACGTGCCAGCCAATCTAGGTAGCTGCTTCCTCAACGACCTTTTTAATGTGAAAAAAGACTTTTAGTGCTTAGGTTAAAATTCTTAAAGATGCATCAAATATGAATACACTTATTCAAATTAAGATACGTTTTGGTTGAATGCTCCCTGATATATCCAAACTATACATATATGAAAATATCTGTAATTTTTATTTTACATTTACGTTTGTGAAGATATTTTGATAACACTATACTTTTATTGTTTTTTAATAATACGCGTGTAATTTTAATCCTTTAGTTATCTCTCTCAGAGCGGAAATGATGATGAATCATTCAATTACGAGTTGGATATTTGATTTGTTTTTTTAAATATACTTTATCAATTACTGTCTTTACGTATGTAAATGCGGTTTGTTTGTTTGCTTACACGCAGCAACATCAACGTAATTTTTTTTCATAGATTTAGTTTATGGTCCGGAGAGACAAAGTCATCAACCTCATCTCTATAGGTTCCTTATATGGTGTCAGTACGACTTACCTTGTTGTTAAACGTTACTTAGATCGCTAAAAGTAATATTTAACATAAAATGTATGCCTACGTTTATTGCAGACTTAATATATATATTAAGTATGTAAAATGTATATACACATATGTGTGTATTACATTGTACATACTTGTATAGCTAAGTCATTTGAACAAAATATCAGAGGATAGATAATTAAACTTTAATGAAGATCAAACTGTCTAAACAGTTGAAGTAAATAATCAAAGTCGAGAAGGATATTAAACGAGTCGCGTAATTACGAAATCTCATTACGGAGCGCTATAATTTGGGTATCGGAATTTACGAGTGTGTAAACAAAAGCAGCTGTTGAGTATTTGAATAAGGCACTATAAATTTGTTAATTCTGATTATGTTATTTATCAACTGTATATAATATCTAACTGTAACTGTAAAGCATATAACTTAATTTTTTTATTTATATATTTAATGTAAAGACAGTGGTAGTCCAGATAACGCGCTCGCTTGGATTACTGAGTGATGCGGGTTCAAATCCGGGTCTCGCACCTCTGATATTTTCATATGCGAATCATTTCTATCATGATTACCACTTGTCTTGAGGCGAAGGAAAACATTGTAAGGAAACCTGCGTATCGTAAAAAGGGCTGATGATGACGTTAATGATATATTTTATGTAAAGGCATATTGAAAAATAATTGTCAGTAAATGACATCGATAGATTCTACTGATACGCTACATACTACTTTAACTAGATACACTCTAGGTCCGCCGTTTCGCATTTATAATATTAGTAAGGAAGTAAGGCTATACGATGCGGTCACAAACACACAGAAAGAATAAAATATATAGTGTTTCTTTTTATTTTATTCTAATTAAAATATTTTAATTTTTGAAGATCATACTATTGATAAATGATAATCTAATGTAATATTATTATGACGATCTATATTTCTATTCTTTATATGCACGAGTTCAGCAATATGTAATCGCCCGCGGCATACGTATAGTGTATAATATATAATTTATACATAAAACTTGAATGGTTCATAGAGTATATTATGTATTAACAATTAGATTTCCACGAGGCGTGGGCGATGTGACCTTACAGTAAATGAATCTCTTTACTGAATCGAATCAAAACTTCGCCTTGATGGGCTAATTGTTAATGCTGCCTTTTCATATAGTATGACAAAAGTTTTACTGTAGAATGTATTATTCAAAATAATTTCTATTAAGGAAATATGTACCTAATATAGAAATGTGCAATAATTCTATTTTCTATGATTGATAATAATTTTAATGTGAATAATTTTTGAATATGTAGATTGTAAGGTACTTTAGATATTTTTTTGTAGATTTTAAAAGATAGGATGAAAAAATCATTTTTTATTAATCACTAACGCCTCGCCTTGATTTAGTGCTCCCGATCATCCGGATGAGTCCGGGGTTTCACTTTATTAGACCAAACGTTCAAGATACATTTGAATACTTATTTAAAAACAATATATTGTAAGGTCTAATAAATTTAATAAAACACAGGAAGGAAAAATAGACTAATGGCGTGAAAATTTCAGAACTCGGTTTATACGTTACTCTTACTCTACTTCAAGTACTTAACACAATTACGAGTAATTAAGAATGTATAGCATATACATATGTTTTTGGTCGTTGCGCATTTATTGGTTTTAATCAAAGGTTTAATAGACAAAATAATTACGCATGCGTAAATTATTTACATGACTTGCGTATAGGTGAGGAGCGCTCAATCATGTTTGGTTCGTCCCATTTATAGACACAGCGTGCCATTCGCCCTGCTACATTGTTCAACACACCTGTAAGTTCGACCGATTGAGCCAACATGAGGAATACGAAATACTTATATTTCATTATATACATATACAAAATACATGTCTATCCTTTAATTCGGTTATTTATTTCATAATAGATAAAGCATAGCAAGCTACGAGACAAATGTAAGTTCAAATTATATCTAAAAGAATAAGTTTTTCTGCTTGGTTCTTTTTTATTTTATAATTTTGTGGTTATGATCATTTATTTAGTCACCCAAAAGTTAGCTTAATCAATAAATATTATATATAATGTGTAGCTTTATGTAGGTATCAAAATACCAAAGCATTGAAACCAATCGGTATATTGGAGACGATGAAATACTTTGAGTTACTCCAAAATTCCTGTCTTTATTACTCATAAAAACTTTTAATGAGGCGAGCGTAAAAGTTCAAACAATATAGTATACTCGAATGAATAAAGTTCAATATGATATATATGGAAGCTTATCTTTATATGTATAAAATTCCGGCATACGTGTGTTCGTAATTATTCTTATCCTAAACAGATTTTGTTATTGTATAGCTTTAGTGTACGTATCGGGTCAGCGAGTGACAAACAATAACAATGGAAAAAATACAGTGCTTTAATTTCTATTGCGACTATGTTTCTGAGCAAATTAATATCTATTATTATCCACTCCAGTTGGTTGCCTAGCGCCATTGTTCTCTATTAAAGCTTAGATTTAGGCTTAAGACTACTAGTATGTTTTGATTTGAAGATATATATTCAGAGTAGGTAATATTTAAGTGGTTATTCGCTAATTAATATTAATTTATATTGCTATTTCAAACGAGTGGCTTTGGCTCTATAATTTTAACTCTAAATATCCCGCGTTTCACACTTAACCATTTAAAATAAGTAAGTTAGTATCTCACAGAACACGACAAAAATTAAAAAATGGCCCTAATGTAAATAGCCTCTAGTAAAACTATCATACTAAATACATGACTTGTACCTAGTTTGAATTAAGGACGGACAGGACGCAAGGACTAATATAATTTTCCTAATTTTCCATTTATAACATTTCTATACGATTTTATAAATATTCGTATGTACGAGTACAAGTACGGGATAGAGATAGGTGCAACAAAAGTGTCGTCAAACGTATTTGTTCTAAGTTTTGAGCGCATTATTTTGCCTAATGTGATTTTAGAATTCAAATAGAATTGAAGAACGTTTAACGAAGACGTAAGATTTAAATAAAACAATTATTACTGAATTAATAACAAAAGCTATTCGAAAACTAAATAAGCCGCTAATTGGCCTGGCTCTCTTTTAATCTCCGAGCTTTGTAACTAAATAATATTATTATCTATAAAATAATATTATTTTATTTGTTTTTATATTTCTTATATTTCTCCGTCTCCTATGTTTTGATATAGTAATAGATACTTAGCGTCATTGCCAAATGCTAATATGAATTTGATGTTTTATTATAAATATATACCTATTCAATGTCCATTTTTATTATGTTTATTTATTTTACAAGCTCATGTTACATAATTCGTACACTATGTATACTCCAGAAACATTAATTGAACGTGAAAGGCAAGGGAAGTCATTACAATTCCACTTTCATAACTTCTTCCAGAGTTCTCAGTTTTTGCTTTTACAAGGATTCATAAATTCTTATCGCCCAACAAATTAAAAAGCTATAACTTTTTTGTTAAATATTGTTAGCATTTAAATGAAAAAGCTTTTTTTTTATTAATGGAACCAGAGAAATGGGTGAATTGGTATCGACTATCAGCACAAGAATTTAGAATGATTTAAATGTAGATTGTATGTAGAAGAGTAATTATAATTTGCTTTAGTTATAAATTAGCTCGTTTCGCGCTGGTCCAAAATTGTATTAAATGTATATATGTAATTTAAAAGTATGTAAACGCCACAGCAATAAGTTTCCATAAAATTCGATGTGTGCTTTAGAAAATTAAGTTACGCATATTTAAAGATTACACATCGTCTGTCATTGGTTTGGTATAACAGATTCTTCTCTTCGGTTATGCCTGTCAAAATACTTGTGTCACCGTGTCTCAACTAACCTTTAACCTATAAAAAAATATTTCTCGCATATCTCGTGGGAGCGTATTCTTCTATACCTTATTTATATGACCCTCTACCATCGTGAATCAATTTCTTATATTTTCTAGATATTCATTGAAACCTCTGGTAAAAACTGTTTAACTCATACACGTGTCAAGTAATTAGTTAATACAAAAGCACTGACAACTTTTTAACGGTTGTTTGAGCTTTCGACTCGTTTATAAAATATATGAAGCAGAGAAAGCTATTTTGAATTCATCACATTTTAATGGAAATGTTAATTTAATTTCGCTCACGGTCCTGTTAAATTTAAAACAATAAAAAAGCCTCTGCTTTTCAATGTCAGTCTTGTGCCTTATTTATTCTGTCTTGTAGATTTTTAAAAGAAACTAGACAAATGCAATAACTAAAAATGTTCTTCTATAAGTGAATCTAATAACGTCATGAAGTTTAAAACGTTTAACTCGAGCTTTTGACGAATTATTTATTATTTGTATTATTTTATGAATTTATTAGAAGCTGTGTTCTTTAATTCATTCCTTTAATAATACCTACCTATTTTAGTATTATATATTTTATTCCATACTAAATTAAGCTTTTGTTCAAATGTAGAAATGGAGAGGCACTAAGAAGGCCATTAACCCATAAAGTTGTTAAGCACAAACCAAATTTACATTATTATGACTTGATACGAAGTGTAATGAAAATAATTTGACAGCGGAAAATGTAATTTAAAATAATTTCTTCGTGGATATATATCAAGATTTACAAGTAGTTTTAACTTAGGTAGTAGAAAACATCTCTTTCGACTTCTGGGCATGGGTGACCATGGCTAAGTGCAGGTTGGCGGATTTTTCCAATTTACCTATAGGAAAAACAAAGTATTTATTATAAGAGTAAAACGTCTGCCCTCCCGTCTAATTTTGTTATTATTATTAGTTTATTAACTAAAAATATGGCCCTTCACTTGATTTCATTATCGTTTACGCAGAAACCTTTAATTATCTCCGTGGAAAAAGACGAAATATAGAGAAGACACTTGAGAGTTAAATTAACGAGGTGCGAAATATTACGGCCGAATCATGTCACCAACTGTTCGGCTTCGGTGAATTGGCTCCTAAAACTTAAACTAGCATGTACCTACTATGTCTCTTAAAAGCAAATTATCTAGTAAAAAACTCTTACATAAAACAAAATAACACATTTATATTACAGCAGTGATATAGCAATTTAATATCTTTAAGTAAACATTAGTTATTTATCTTCTATTCCAACTTTGAACTGTCAAGATAAAAGGGTTTTTTGTTTGTATTGTATGTTTGTAACTGACGATATATGGTTTGTTTATTAAAATGTTTCATCACATTCTCTTATATTATTGTGATTAGCTCTTAAGTATTGATTGCGTTGTTTGAGTTTGCTAAAATGCCTGAAAAACTATAGCGTTGTTTAAATAACAATTAATTAATAATTGAACGTTTTTCAACGATTACTTCAACATTATAACGATAAATATTACGTATTAAAACGTTTCACGTTGAATTTTTGAAGAACTAGCAAACTATCCCAGCTTCACTTGAGTTTGTACGTGTAAGTGCTCAACGGTCCAGTTGTGAAATAAGTTTTATCCAAATTGGACCACCTATTCCTACTTAAAAAAGTACACAGACACACACAAATAAAAATTAAATAAACAAATAACTATACAACATTTATTAAAAATTATATTATAAAATCGTGTAATGTAAGCTAAATAAAGCAGCCCGAGGCCAAAATAACCTTAGTAATAATTTTTCCAAGCATATTTTCCCTTTCTTGCGGAAACTCAGCAATATCTTTATTATATTTTGACACGATTTTATTGGCATCATAACAATGTTATATGATATCATAAGAGACCCCCATAAAGTTATCCCTGCAGGACCGGCTTAAGCCCTCTGTGGAAAAGCACGCTTTTCACAATAAGCCCTTTGAATGGTCGCTTAAACTAAGCCCTAATGAAGCCTGTAAAGTACGATGGAAATGGGTCACATCGACGAGCTCTGTTGAATCTGTTCCACGCCGATTTCCTTAAAATGACATGAAAACGCAATATTATTTTATCACGCAAAAAATATATATACAGTAATGGAGAGGGAACAATCAATCTTCATAAAACAGTAAAACTATGTAGGGTTGTGTGACTTTGATCCATCATTTCTGTTATTTTCGTATACATAACTTTAGCGACGCATCATCGTATACAAAACCGTTGTTATTCTTAACACATAACTTTTGATATATATAACTAAAGATTGTAACCCAGCTTTAAAAGTACATCGAACGCTTAATGCCAGTAATAAATAGCGGAGCGTTCTCAATTTTCTATGAACCTTGACCGCACTATAACTGCCTTATATAGCCCTAATCCATTGTGCCTTGCATAGCTTTAATATGGGACATAAAATGCGGATGGCGCGCCTCGCTCCGGGATCTGTAATGAATATTCTTTACTATTATTATTGTAATTATGCGTGTAGATCCATAAAACTGAAGTTATTACTTTTATATTGGCCATTTTTTTGTATATTGTCGCATTTTTATTGCGGATTTCTTACAATATCTGCAGTTTTGTGTGGGTTTTACGAACATACATTTATGACCATGAACCATATTTGTATGTACTTCTAACGGTACTATGATTTTTTCTATTAAAAAGTTTTATGATATATATTAATATCGTTCACTCGAAGCTTAAATATAAGTCTGTAGGGTTAGCTGTTTAATGTGCACGACACAACTGTAGTGGTTTTTATATGTAGTATATTAGAATGTATGTAATCGATCGCTTCAACGATCACTTATATTTTCAACCAACTAGAACCTGCAGCCGTCCACGCCGTGTGTTATGTAGGTTGTTGGAATCAAAAACGCACCATGTTTTCTTTTACAGTTCGCCATACACACCATTAATCTTTCAAGGTGTCTGCAGCGCTAGTGCCGTGGTGGAATTCGTATTTGTAAATAACACGATATTTTAAGTTTTCCATATTATAAACAGTACGATGTTAAAGAAGAAACAAATTATACGAAAACAAATGAATTTCTAAGTTTAAGACACACGTACATAAGCCTAAATTTGTAAATTCCTAATCAAGCGCCAGATATTTGATATTGCGAAATCCGGTATATTAAATTCATTCGTAATTTGCGAAGCTTTTGATTGTTTAGATTAATTTCGTTTGAAAGTTTTGATATTGTTTTATATGGATCTACTTCAGATGGAACTTTGAAAGTTTTAATGAAAATACTTAGGCACTTTATGCAAAGTATATGAAAGCAAATAAAGAAGAGTTGTTTTAAACACTTTTCATAATCCATTACGAGATGTAATTACATCGTATAGTCTCTAATGCAAAAAGCTGCACACGGTACGACACTTAGTTGTGTGGTTTTCACTGTATCTTATCACTTTAAATATCAGTTTACTGTATTATCTGATTTGCAGTGAAACAAATATTTATTTCTATTTTTGAATCTTTATTATTATTATCTAAATTAGTATTTAAATTTATTACATACATTTTTGTCTTGTTCTTATTTTTGAAATATAATCTATATATATATAATGAAAATGGTGTTCGTTTGAGGCTCAATCACGCCTAAACTACTGATCGACATGAAACTACCACCATTCGATGCGAAATTTTTCCTAGATGGTTTATGGCTATTTATTTTTCGAATTCTAACGTTCCTTCATTTTTTTATTGCTGTTTTACTTTTATGAACATTTACCCCGCTAATTAAAACAAAAGACAAGCGTTTTCTCTTGATTCTTTTGTTTTCATGGATTTCAGAGTATATTAAACGGATTATGGTTTTTTACATTCAGCTAAGAATCTACTCACGGTAGTGGAGAACGGCTGGACCAATTGGGCTTTATTTTCTTAATCTTCAGAATTGTCAGGAGAAACTTTTGTATGTAAAAAAATTTTAAAAAATTCCGATAAAAAGTTAAAAATTTCGATGATAATCGAAGAATTCCCATCTATATAGTCACTCACCACGAAATATCGGGAACCATAAGACTTAGAAACGTGAAACTTGGTAGGAATATTACTTTTGCTATGTAGAGGTCAGCTATGAATAGATTTTAAGAAATTCATCCCCTAAAGGGGATTGCGGGGGCGTTAACAATGAACGATTCCCGTTTTTAAACTATAGATCCTATAGACTTCAAATTTGGTTGGAATCTTCTGTAAGAGGTGTAGAAAAAGGCTATGAACGAATTTTACGATAGCTCACTAGCTTTTAGGGGGTTGCGGGGGTGGGTATTAACAATTAATATTTTAATTTTCCAGCTAAAGCTCCTACAAGCTCTAAATTTTGTAGGAATTTTCTATAAGTGATGTAAAAATGATTTATGAACAAATTTTACGATATCCCTTCCCAAAGAACATTGCGGGGGCGTTAACAATGTAAATTTTCAATTTCCAAGCGATAGCTCCTATAGACTCCAAATTTAGTGAGAGTGTTCTATATGTAATATAAAAATGATCTTAGAGCGGATTTTACAATGAATCACCTCCAATAAGGTTCGCGGGGGTGGGTGTTAACAATAAAAAATTTCAATTTCGAAATATAGCTTCTAAAAATTCTTAATATGGTAGGAATCTTATATTATTCACATAAAGATCATCTCAAAATGGATTTCAATAAAGTCTACTTCCGACAGAAATTGCGGGGGTGGGTGTTAAAATATAAAATTTTAATTTCCAACCTGTAACTTCTACAGACATCTTTTTGGCAGCGGAGAAAAAGTCATTGAGAGGTTTCCAAAACTTAACTTTACATGTAGCTATCCAATCAACGGACTAAGAATTTTACATTCATTTTACTTTTGCAGACTACATAACCGACGAATTCTTTTATTGCGGGATCGCGGAAATGTAACAGATTAAAATGAATGCATTTTCCAAGCACTTGAGATGTGGAAAAGAAATTTAGTTACTTATTCCAATAGAATTCATAAACAACATGAACAATTAATTTTCTATAAAAAATTGATGTCACGGAGAAAATTTTAGTTAACAGAAAATTCGTCGCACTAGAACCTAGACAGATTTCAACTTCACATATGAGACTTGCAATGACTTAAACTTAAACTTTCAATGCTCATTTCAAATTTTTTTCTTCATGTCAATTATTAATAATTTTTGGAAGAAAGGCACGGAAATGTTATAATGATTGCACATTGAAAGTTACAATGAATATTAGTGAGAAAAATCACCTGGATGAAAGATACAGGCTAAATCGATGGAATTTGGAATTTGTGTAAGTCTAAACAATATCGATGCTTACAGTTCTATCCGCGGGGCCTATTTATGTTCATACGAAAATAAAAAAAAGGAGAATAATAAAAATATGAAAAAAAAATGAAACATAAAATGTAATTTATTTCCTTTGTCAATTCGCCCAGCGAAGCGGGCGGGAAACGGCTAGTATTAAATATGTATAACAATCTATGTAACCAAAAGTCGTTTACACTTTTAACTCTATTTTACAACAGCAATTAAAGTGGATTTTAAAATGTTAGTTAATATTTTATATCCGCTTTTAACCCTATTAATGTTCGTTCCCATTAATCTCCATCCAAACCTTTTATCTCGGTGTGGTGCTTAGTATAAAATTGTATAAGGTCAGGAGTAAAGACTTTAACGGCGTGTTTTAAAATATTTTGCATTATTAATGCGAAGTTATATAGAGTATTTATTATATTGAATTAATATAAATAATATAACTATATATGTCCGAGTTTGCGTCTATTAGTGATCATAATCTATGAGTGGAGCCGCGGGTAAAAGCAAGTATGCTATGATTGTTGTTGTGCGAAGTTATAGGTCCCATATAGTAAACATCAATATGAAACGTTCGTATTGTACACCCAAGAATGAGAGGAATAATGAGAGATTCTTCCCCAGCGTCCGCCAATATGTCGTCACGCCATTGTAGCTTCGACAGCTCACCGGTGTACCGCATTGTGAGAGTCCACAATATACTTAGTCTTATAGTTACCTCACAATGGTGTTAAGTAGTTCTCGACTTATTGCTACTAAATCTAAAATAGATTTAATTTTTTTACAATTTACGAGTAAATTTTAAGAGTAGGATTGGTTTATTTTGTTATAGCCTAAAGATTACTTTTTAATTTTGATGGATCTCTTAATATAAGATTGATAATAAATTTAAAAATAGATTTAATCTTCTGGTAAGTGAATCATAATTGATTTAAATAGCTAAATATTTGTAATTTCAGTTGTTATTTAAAATTTAATGGTTTAGAAATTAGTAATCAATAGATTTGTTTTTATATCGTACCTACTAGTGAAGTGTATCAAATTTCTAGTAGATAATAACATATCACCCGGTAATATTACGCATTCATACACCGTTTTCAATCACTGGAGTGTTACATCCATTATCCGGCAAGGTACTCGTTAATGCCCCCTCCAATACTCCTCGTTCTTTAGTCCTCTCTACGTCTAAAAACACTAGCTTTGTAGAGCTTTGTGCGGCGCACTCTAGATAAGATCAAAACTTAAAACACTTGCGACGCGCTCTGATGTTACCATCAAGGTAGGTTTTACTCAAAATGCATACAAATATGTATGTATAACTTATACAGTATAAGGATGTACAATATACATAATATACGTACAAAGTGAATGTTAGTTGAATATAATATTGGTTAAACAAGAGCTTATTTAATAATTTAGATTTGATTTATCAGAATTGAATTAATAGCCCGTAAGTTTCTCGTTCGGTTAGGTAGGTATCACGTATCAGCACGCGATCGGGAAACATAATCTTGTTTATTAAAAGTTGTCCGATAATATGGAAATTCTCAAATTAACGCAAAGAGCATGTTAGATACTAATTACTATTATTATTTTTTTAAATACAAGTTAACGCTCTAGAGGTTAGAAAAATAACCCGAGTGTAATGTTTGATGATTAATTTAAATCAATTCAAATACAATCATATTTTTTTTATTTGATTATTCTTTTACAAAAACTTTTGAACTATGTTTAAATTTTGTTTCCAAAGATCTATCTATCTATGGTGTCGTCCAAGAAAATTAGCACACATTTCCATCGTTAATAGCCAAACGAGCATTTCATCTTCGTGCAGGTTGGGTAGCGGCTTCCAACGTATTTGTCCAGTTAGTTTACTATTACCTTTATAGTCAAATCTATTGCGGCTTGATTGCCACTTTAATTTGAGTCCACCATGTTATCCCTAATCACTTACAAAATCATTAATATAACTAACATTGAAATATGTCTACCCGTATGAAGCGTTCATAACTAAAACTTGATTAAGTTCTCAAAGTTATAGGGCGGTAATTTATATTCAATATATGACATAGTATTCACATATTATGTTATTTAAAGTAATAATATAAAATCAGAAATACTTGCAACTAGGTCTAAGCAAAAGGATCGGTGAGAGTATAATATTTCATAAAAATCCGCCATATTTCAGCTCGCTCGAGTACTGACTAATGTTGCCTGCTAAATGTACCTACATGAAATGAACAATGATAAAATAAAAATGACTGTTTTCTCAATAATTTTACAAAGATGACATACACTTAGATTGCTGAAATGCCGTGAATAATAACGTTTAATAAAAAGTTACATGCTTTTTAAAAAGAAAAGCATTTAGCATCTTAACTATATGGTAATAAATTATCTTTAAAGCATTATCAGCAAAAACTTACGGTAATATAAGTAGAATAGTAAAATAAAATAAGATAGAAAAATAGATAAGTAAAATAGTAGGTATAATCAACATCATAATTTTATACATTTTTGGAAAGTATTCCGCTCGGTATTCGGATACCGCCCGCACAGTACAGGGGTGTTACACCCCCGCCGAGAGATTGTTATCCCCTTGATAAATATCCCCGAGACTTGACAATTTATTCGAAATATGCTTAAATTCGTCAGTCTAAGTATTTTCCTTAATTGTCTTTTAACAATCAGGAATACTTCCTAGGGCGACACCTAAATATATTGTTATTTTCGCAGTTAGTTTCGAGCCTTTCTAGGTTTTATTAACCGACTTCCAAAAGGAGGAGATTATCAATTTTTTTATATATGTACACCGATTACTCTGTGATATATTATCCGACTTACGTGATTCTTCTTTTGTTTGATGCGGAATAGTTGCCATTTGGTCCCATAAAAATAAGTATATAGTTTGACCCAGTAGTTTTTATTTTCGTTTATATAGTACTGCTATAACTTAGCATTTCAATATGAATATTTTATAGTTTATTAGTACTTACTTAAGTTTAAATTGAAAATAATTTACCATATACATCTTTAACATTTATAAACCGCGTCACGCAATCAATTTATATTAAAAGTAGTACCCCCTTTAGGATAAAGTTTTTAAAAACTTTGAATGTCTTATTTATTTATAATATGTAATCAAAAGCCTAAAAAATAAGTTTCAGCTTTCTAGCTTTAAAAATGGCGTAATTTCTATACAAACTTTCATCCATTATTTCAACCGCCTTACAGCCCCTTTTTCGCCTCGAAAAGTAGCCTATGTCCTTTCTCAGGCTCTAGGCTATCTGTGTACCAAATTACATTTACAGACAGACAGAATTACTTTCGCATTTATAATATTAGTAAAGATAAGAAAATCTATTCTATTTAGGTTAGATAAATGTACCTATTATATTTCGATAATACTAACATAAGATAATTGTTATCGTTCTTGTTAATTGGCCTGAAACTCAAACCACAGAATACATAATTAAATGGTGAACCAATTATACGTTTTAGTGTGTATACATATGAATGAAATAAAACGTTCAATTACGTATGTACATATTAATTGCTCTTTACTTTATTTTTATGGCTTTTCAAATTAATATACGGATATTTTTCGAATTATGCGATACCGATTGAAATTGAAACGTTTATAAATGAATGGGTATCGGTATTTTATAAATATTATATTGTTAAGATGCACTATTGAATAATATTGTTAATCTAGCAAGAAACTGAGCTTTGTTAGGGCTTCCGTAGTTTTTCTAACGAGTAGTAATGTTACAGCCTTAGATTATATACATGTCTAGATTGAGCAATGCAAACAAACGACGCGCAGAAAACGTCCTCACTTTACGTGATATGTGTGAGTACAGCTCGTGTACTTATTGAAGTCAAACTGTCAAGGTGTGCGTGTTTCGGGATACCCGCTCCAAATCTTTCTCCCATTATTTAATAAGATGAAGGTTAAATAAAAAAAAATATTTTAAAAATTTAAATATATAATTTGTAATAATTAAAATATGATGATAACTCCTGAGGATATAAAAAGTACTAGTATTGCACTATTACTGTTTTCATTTATTCATATGGATTTCATTTATTTTATATTGGTGGTGGTGACTGGTGAGTGAGGGTGATCAAATAAATATTGTTACGAAGATTAGTCAGGATATTTACTATAGTGCACAAATGTACACTAAAACGTGAAATAAAAACTTAAAAACACATCTTAATAAAAACACACTAAAACGTAAAAAATACTTTATTGGTAGTTTTCATTGAATATAGATGCTTAATCATATATTTTCGTACCATCGACTATATTACACCAATCATTTATGTTGTTATTTCTAGTGTTTGTTATTAAAGTCGGTTTTGTAACAAACCTAACTCAATATATACTATTGCATCATTTTATGATTTACGAAAATGTAATGATGTTTATTTAAACGCCGCCAAAGATAAAAATAAGTGGTTTGCTTTGGAGAAGGCTTTTACCCAAAGAGGTAAATAAAATAATTATAATAGTTAAGAGTTTATATAAATTAAATATATTGAATATAAAAAAAGACAAAAGAAATTAATAACTAATTTTTATATTGAAAAAACTTAATCTAATTAAATAATTAATAAACTACATACACCTAATTATGTATGTTCAATTTCATATAATTTTAGTATTTTATTATTTTTTAAAAATGTTACTTATACATACTATTGGTAATCCTATATAAATAAATAAATAAATACATAAATAAATAATAATATTTATTATTTGTCTCCAATAATTTCGCTAAGTCTCCCTAGTAATAAGCTGGCAACACAGGCTTGTCAAATTTACCTAAATAGTAACGAATTAAAAATCCATGTTTTCTTAAAAAATAGTAGTAAAATAACATAACTTACAGATGAAAAGTGATCTTGGTGTTATTATACGATTATCCCAAATAATTTCGACACAATTTGATAGCACAAACCGGCATAATTAATTTTTTTTCGCGAGCTTGTTATCCACTAGTGGCTCAAATGACACTGACGTAGGTGAGAAGCGAGTCTACCAATTTTAGTAGACTTTTTTAGAGCCGTTCGGGTCGGTTCAATGCTGTATCTAGACATGTATATAATCAAAGGTTACAGCGATGTTAACTCTTTGGTTTTCTAACAGATGGCGTTAGTAGTATAACAACTTTCTATCCAACGAACACAAAATTGTTAGTGTTCATTTTTTAATGGTAATAACTTTGATTATATATGTACATGTCTAGATTGAGCAATGCAAGCAACGACGCACAAAAACCGTCCCCACTTTACGTGATATGTGGAGTACAGCTCGTGTACTTATTGTGGTCTAACTGTCAAGGTGTGCGGGTTTTTAGGGATACCTGCTCTAAACCTTTCTCCTATTATTTAATAAAACGAAGGTTAAATATAATACGTTAAATAAAGTAATAAAAAATATTTATTTATAATGTCAGTTTTAAAATTAATGTTCACCTGATTCAATTTCCAACTACCCAAAATATTTACTATAGTGTACAGAATGTATAACTAAAACGTGAAATAAAAGCTTAAAAAACCGTCTTGAAAAAGAAACACTAAAGAGTAAAAAACAATATATTTGTAGTTTTATGTACTACAGATGCCTATTCAAATATTTTCGAAATCTATATTATACCAGTATATAATCAGCAAATTAAAGTCGGTTTTTGTAATAAACATAACCTAATACTTAAATACGATTGCTTTATTTCATGATTTACGAAGATGTTATGATAATTTATAATTTGTCCCCCATAGTTTCGCTAAGTCTCCCAAGTAATAAACTGGCAACACAGTCTTGTCATATTTACCTGAAAAGTAACGAATTAAAAATCCGTGCTTTCTTTAAAAATAGTAGTTAAATAACGTAACTTGCCGATGAAAAGTAACCTTGGTATTATTAAACGGTTTTCCCACATAATTGC
The DNA here is from genome assembly GCA_905231865.2 of Boloria selene. Classification (NCBI taxonomy): domain Eukaryota; kingdom Metazoa; phylum Arthropoda; class Insecta; order Lepidoptera; family Nymphalidae; genus Boloria; species Boloria selene. The sequence continues at coordinate 2,818,324 of HG993132.1, forward strand.
GACACAATTTTACAGCACAAACCGGTGTATTTAATTATTTTTAATTTCTTGAGCTTGTCTTCCTCAAATGGCTCAAATGACACTGACGTATAGGTGAGAAACGAGTCTACCAATTTTAGTAGATTTCTTTTGAGCCGTTCGGGATGGTTCAATGTGGTATCTAGACATATACATAATCAAAGGATTATAAAATATATTTTTTTTGACAGATAACACATCTCAATATGAAGTTAAATTTTTATGACAAAACACCCATCTATTATATATAATTTTTCAATAAAGTGTACCACTAAATGCACAGGTTGTGGGATTGTGTTAAGGTCTAGCTTATCTCGCCCTAATAAATCAAAATCTTCATTTGCATACACTACGATTTTAGATACGTTCTATTATTGACTAATCGCAATGGATAATTAAGAGCAGGGGTGGTACTCGTAGTAGAGGCACAATATATAATAGTACTAGTCGAAGCTCGCTTGGGAAACAAATATATAAATAAATAAATAAAATAAAAATAAATATACCTACAAAATTTTCATGTGCGAATCAACATTATTACCCGTGAAGAAAAAAGTCATGTTTGACAACATAAACACTAAAACGCACATGGCCACGTACCACGTAAACCATTCGTAGAATGTTAAAAAGGACCCTTTAAACTGATTACAATATTATGTGGTGTTATGGAAAAATTAGTATAAATTACGATTTTTGTTCTTCACATATTTTTATAGCCCTTCATTCATTCAGAAGCTTTTCCTATTTTTTGAGCCTTTAAAGTCATTCCCATCAATTATTACATTTTTATTAATTGATCGTTAGTCAAATGTGGTAGCCTGTAGAGGATAATACATTAAATTATAATATTTCCACACTTGTCAATAGTCTATATCAGTAATGCGAGTAACGTGTGTTAGTGGTTCTAACTAGGCGTATAGAATATTCCGCTGTTTTGCGTCAGCATAAATCATCTCATGTTTTATTAGGAAAATCATAGTATAGTTTGTAGAATATTAATTACATTTCATGTTGTATCAAGGCGATTTTAGTTTTATACGTGTAAGGATTTTAATTTTTTATATATGTATTATATTAATAAAATCTATGGATATAGTATATTAAAGCATGCATAGAAATTTTCAACCCAATTTAAATCTTATAATAAAAAATTAAAGAGTATTTTTATGAACATGAGAAGAACAATATTGAAAAAGCTAATGGAGAGATATAAGATACGTTTGTTGTAATCATACCTTATATTATAACGAAGAACTTAATACGACTGTTATTAGATTTAAGGTCTAATCAAGTAAAATCGATTCTCCATGATGATGTGATACGAACACATTGTATTTTACATTATGTTAAGTTGTTGATATATTTTCATTTATGCACAGCTCGCTTAGATAAAAGAGTTAAGCGGGTTCAAATCCGGGTCTCGCACCTCTGATATTTTCCTGTGCGTCATTTTTGGTATGATTATCAGTCTCACGGTGAACGAAAACATCGTGATAAAAGCGGCATGTTTGAGAGAACCTAGGGAGTTTTCGAAAGACATGTGAAGTCCGCCAACCCACACTTAGCCAGTGCAGTGGACTGTGGCCTAATCCCCCTCGTTTTGTAAGAAGGCCTGTGCCCAGCAGTGGGACGTTAAAAATCGACGAAATACACATATAATTTTAACTTCTTAAGTTTTCTTTACATATAACAAATATTAAGTCACAAGCTTTATCTGTTAACTTTCTCACCTGACCCTCCGGAACGAAACGTAAACGAAAATTCCAATCTGTATAGGGTCAATGGCGACGGATGTTCAATAAGGAGTAATGAAATATAAATGGAAAAGTAAACAAGATGTGATCAACGCCGCTCTTGTTGGCACAGTGACCAGGCTTTTATCTTATCTGCGGATTACTAAGCTTTTAGATTTTGTCGCTATCGAGAAATATATTGCTAACCTTTTCCGACTTGTGGTACATATGACGTGGTTATGGATACAACCTGCAACAGGTTCGATCCCTGAAAGAGATAAATATTTCTTTGACTACGATGCGAATATTGGTAATAATGGTCAATAATATTACTTTTCATACAACTTGTCTTTACGTTTGTGTTGACTATTATAACACGTTTTTTTGGTTTTGCCATTCTGGTAGATATACATTATAAACATACTCGAAATTGTAAGTGCCATTCCTGCACAATCCATATATTTTTATTATCTATGTTCTAATATTGTAAATGTCTTAGTTAAGTAAAAGCTTAATAGTCAATACCGCGGCTAGAGTACCTACACATTATTTTGGCATTATGTTGCCGAAAACAACCTACTGAGACTCAAGTTTCTATGTACTTGCATTTTTTCTATATACCTACTTACATACTGGTTGATAAATAACAGTAACAGTGATAAAAATGAATGGAAATAGCATATGCGCAAACATACACGATTAAACTAACGACCTCTGGAAGAAGTAGTAGAGCTTCTTTGTATATCGGAATGTGATAATTGAAATATATTAAGACTGTATTTCTAATAAAATTATGTAAAAAGTGTAGATACCCTATCCATTTGTGCACGACCGACGAATTCGTAATCTCATTCCCTGTTGCCATCGCATGGAGTGGATGTAGGTAATGATCGGGTGACGAAACGTATCGAATTGTATAACTCATGTTTGACACTACGTCGTTCCTTTAGTATTCAGATTTTTGTCACTTTCTCATAGTGCCTACCTAATCATTGATAAATACATAATAAAGTTCAGTTAAGTAGATCTGCCTATCTTACTACAATTTTCAATTGATAATACAAATCTTTATTAATATACCTAATAAAGCTGAAGAGTTTATTTATTTGTTTATATGCGTTTCAAGGCGCTAATTTCTGAAATTACGATTCGAAATTACATTAGACATCTCATAATTAGTAAGTTAAAACTTTTTTACATTCCGTTCTTGATAATGTGACTTAAACTTTTTAATCTGATCATGGCCAATTGATATTTTGTGTGAAAGAAATTTTCAACTAAATCCATGTGCAAAAACATCAATTTATATACATAAGTAGACACTTTGATTTAAAATAACTTTCATGTTGTTTCAGGGCGGCGCGGCGTAGCGTGAGGTGTTAAAGCACAACCTGGAGCCGCATCGAGGAAATTGTAAGTATATATTTTATGTATAACAACAACATTTTTACGATTCATTTTGTATAATTATATCATCACAATACAATTTATATTCAACTATCCTTAAAAGTAAGGATAATGAATAACAAAAGGCCAATGCATATTTTAAAATATTTAAATGTAATTAAATAAAATGCTGTCTATTTAACTACTGTGAATTGAATTTAAACGTGTTTAAAAACTGGGAAACATCAGCACATTTATCTTATTATATAGATAATAGTACCTATAGAAATATATTAAGCATACTTAAATACTAATACATGTCACAGATGGTTTAGTTCGAAATTATGTAACAGGGAAGTAAAAGCTTTTAAAAACATTCCATAATACAAGAGTACAAAAGTTAACTACGCAAAAGCTACTAAAGCAAAAGTTGTCCTATAAGAACTTTCGAGAAAAATATTCTAGCAATATTGCTATGTGGAATTACTACAGTCTGCAGTAAAAGTATTTTAACTTTATTCAACGAGACACTAAGCCGACTTTTTCTCGTCTTATTTAAGATGTAAGTTGTTATGAATTCAATAACTTAAATGAAAATATACTTTTACTTTATTGTGATAGACTTTGTTTACAATTTTGAAGTTATTATTACGTCTATATATATTATATATTATGAAAATTTATATATGTAGGTATTCCTATGAACTCCATAACGGCTGGATCTATTTTGATAAAAATCTCAGTCAATCTTTAGATTAGTTCAGCGGGTGATCCTGTGAAGTTTGGTGGTAGAAGTATAAACATGGGCAAAGCCGCGGGTACTGCTTGTTTAAAATAAATGACGGTTTTTGTTTACTACTTACGATATTATAGTGTAACAATAATTTTGAACTTGTTTCACGTGAGTTTCAAGTGTAATTATCACAGCTATAGATATACTGTAAAGTATTCCGCGAAGGAGAAGTACTTGTGCCTAGGAATGTATTTTAATTGTTTTTGTTGTAGATTAATGTTGATTGCGGAATTTTATATGTAGTACGCACATACTCGTACATACGTCACAGTTCACACCTTGCCTCATAAAATACATAACATTTTAAACACGAAAACTTTGCGCTGTCAATTTGTTCTTATTTCTTGTATTAATATTTAGTTATATAAACTAATAATAAAAATTAATCCAAAATTATTACATAAGTGTTTTTTGATCAATGAACTGTTGTTTGTCCTTCTTTAATCAACAAATTGACATAAGTTTCTATAGAGATAACTTTTGAGTCGGAGACGGATACAGGTTACTTTCTATCCCAATATATGAAATAGTTAATGGTTTCTGAGTGGTATTCATATATAAAATAAGTTTCGGATATATTTTGTATTCTGTATCAAAATATTTTAAATTTGGTTAAACTGCGTTGTATACATACGGTAAAATTTACTATTAATTGGGCAGTACATTGCCGTCATTAAACCACGTGTCTGTGTCATACTTTCGATTAATTATTATATTAGTTTTATGTTTACGTTATTAAAGAGGCGTCGTCCGGTCTCAATTACCTGTTAATTCGTACTTACCATCCACTGCATACATAACTATTAGTTATTACTATTTCTTATATTGCAAGGCTAACCATTATTCGTACACAATTATTATTGGTATAGATTTTCTTCATTATTTCAATTATTTAAAGTCAAAATACAGAAGAAATCAAATATATATAATGAAATTTAGTAATTTCTTGTCTTTCTATATAAAAAAATGCATCTTTTACTTATTTGTGGCATTTAAATGGAAAGTGAATTTATGCGCTTTCTAATAATGTTAAATGTTTATTATATTAATATTTTGTGCAAATTTTGTTCTTATAAATATTGCTTTAAGTGGTTGATTACCTTATATAACTATATCGTGTTTGTTTTAATTTCCTAGTGGCAACTAACTATACGAGGAATATTATTCACCAGAAACGTCACGTAGGCATGTCCAGTATTATATCAGTTCATCCTCTTCTCCGGTCAGTTGAGAAACGACATCAGCCTGAATAAGCCATATTATTAATTTACAATATTTATGAGCGGAAGTTTTAATATAATTATTATAATTATTCGATGAATCTGCTATACAGTTAATGTGTAATCAATTAGTTTATTGTATTGTTTTACCGCGTTATTGTTTTAACCTTATTATAATAAAACGCTGTTAATGAACTTAATTTTAGTGAATGTGCACTTCAATATTATACGATAGTGAAAAACATGGTTGTAATTACGAAACAGGTATGTTTTCCCGATTATTGGTATTATTTCAAACCGACTCACCCTCGCCTCTCCACCCTTGTCTATATATAGCGCGAGTAAAGCCGCGGTTTCCGCTAGTTTTATACTAAAACCTTCCTCAAGAACCACTTTACCCATTGGTGAAAACAGCATGAAAATCGGTGTAGTAGTTTTTAAGTTTATCGCGAACAGACGGACGCGGCGGAGGACTTTGTTTTATAATATAGGACTCTAGGTATATAAAAAATACTATATCAAAAACATTGACGACATTTTAGGCTCTGTGTTTAGTGACCCGACTTGCTGTGCTAGCGGTTGCAGGATGGAGTTTGTTTGGGAGCATTCATTAAATATCTAGTATAAATATGTTACACTAGTTACAGTTAAACTGTTCTCAGTATACTCTAGTTAATACTTGTTTTCACGAAATGCCTTTATTAAAAGTAAAAATTTTAGAAGACCTTTCCTCTGAGAACTTTTGCTAGGGAAGCAGCCATAGAAACAGGACGAGGATTTATTCGCTGTGTATGAAAATCAAAAAGTGTCCGTAAAAAAAAATTGTAACTCTAAATGCCACGTAGATAAACTTACTTCATCCTGTTTACGTTTGTTTTAATGTAGCTTTTTAATTTTTTAAAATTATAAATTAGTTTTATCTTAAATTAGACTATTTTGAGGAGTAAGTTCTAATTGCACCAGTTTGTTCGCGTAAGGTTTTATATATTATGTCACGAAAATAAGCACAGTTTTATTTTATCACAATTAAGGGCATTTTACTGAAACCTTTCTGTATTATAATATCCCGAAGGATTGATTGGTAACATACTACGCAATATAACAATATAACATACAAAAGAGACAACATGTTACCGTGTATTACTACTTAATATGTATATGTACCTATTAAATATTGTTCAGCCGAAGATCAAAGCGAAGAGTGGTACCTATATGCCTTAGTAACGTATAATAAAGGTTTCAAAGTGGAAGCCATTTAGAAATAAGCGTTTTAGTTATGAGATAATATTATTCATTTACTGTTTATATATTTATTTGGTAATAAACCTCATTCGTTAATGTATTTTGAAAATGTTTGTCAGATTAATGACCGCAACAGAATCACATGGGTACTTTTTGCTAGCTAAACCGTAACTAATCAATAGTATACATTATCATGAATTACACGGCTGTAATCAACTGTTAACATAACGGGCTAATCTTTTAATGAGATTTGCTGCGATGAGTGTAGGTACAGTGTTTACGTGTTACTCAATGAATATCAAGATATACTGACTTTGATATAAGTAAAACTGTGTATGTTAGAAACATTTCGTTCATAAAGCAAAAAAGGTATGTATTTCGGTTTAACTAGATACTAAAAAGGCGAGATCGATTAAATTGCGACACCTCTCGTTAGACACGCCTGTGTCCTTCAATAGGACTTTTATAGACCATTATTGTCAGATCGGAGTTTAAATTTCTTTCAAGATATTATATTTGCTACCTAATTTAGGTTATAATTCATCGTATGTGTTAAGTGTGATAACACATTATTATCATTATTAGTATACTGCGCAAAGCAACTCTAGGGACGTGTCAACAAAAAAAGTTATACATAATATCTACTTTCCATAATACTTAGCTTATAATTAGTTTAGGGTACCAAAATTAGCATATTTTGTAACTACGCGAAATAAACGGTTTGGGATTTGTTTATGTAAATTGTAAACATTTAATACACGTATACATCGATCACTTCCTGTTTTACTTATTTTATGATATACTAATTTCGCCTGCTGCTTCATAGATAACGTTTATGTTAATCCAAAATATAAACTGTACGTATATATGTACTACCGAGTTTATATCAAAACCGTTAATCTGTTACAGCGCTTTAAATATATACATTCACTTTCGTATTGAATATTAGAGTATTTTATTTATACACGTGTATTTTTCTTTTTTCACAAGTGGTGCGGTGGGCGCGGCGGCACAATGGACGACGGAGGCAGCAACAAGCAACGTCAAGCGACGCGGGTCTTCAAAAAGAGCTCGCCAAATGGCAAGGTAAATTAGATTTTCTATATCTATCAAGATATCTCATAAAGTTGAGTTTTATTCAATTCAAGTAAATCCTTTTCTTATTATATCTAATTTCTATTTACTTATTCAACATTCGACAAGGCTAAGGATAATAGAGCTTAGCTGCTTTTATGTTATTTTAACAGAATTTGCATAAATAAACATGAATCGTTTGTTAAACATCCATAGTAATTAGTAATTCATAATATTATGTATCATGAATAACTAAATTTCGTTTATATAAACTAAATTCAAGAGGGAAAAGCGTTAAAAGCTTTATGTAGCAGTTGATATTATCAGATCATTGTTCCGTCAGAGATTAGTCACTTCAAAGTTTAAACGCGCTTAAAAGCTCGTCATCGTGTTACAAACCTAAATGTATTTTTGGATGATTTATAGAATTTATATTTGAGTATTTCATCGTAGAACGAAGTTAAGTAAATGTTATGTTTATTACATGGGTTGTATTTGTTGCAGATAACAGTATATTTAGGGAAAAGAGACTTTGTAGACCATATCACACATGTAGACCCGATTGGTAAGTATCCTGTATCAATAGTTTGCTACATCTTTTAATTTCATAATTGAATCATATTTTCATGAAACAACACCACATTTTCAATTACTTTTTTTTTGTTTTACAAGAAACATTCAAATTAAGATGTTTAGATGTTAAAACAACAAAACCTTACAAATATTTTTCTCAGGTTCTACAATACAAGTGTCCTAATTAGAAAACAAGGAAGATTTAATAGAGCTTCTACGGCTGGATCTCCTTTGCATTAATAGAACAGTTTTAATCTTGGTTAATTCTTTTTTTTAATGGAAATATTAATTATTTTCATATCTGGAGAAGGAATTTCGGAGAGAGAATCTGAGAAACGGCTACTTTAAGCTAAAAATCCTATCCCCAAGCATATAGATAGCAATAGTAGAGTGTCATTTTACCTGTCCTCAATTTCTAAAATTTCTCTGTCACTCTAGACGGGGTCGTTTTAATCGACCCGGAGTACGTGAAGGATAGGAAGGTGTTCGGGCATGTGCTCGCCGCGTTCCGATACGGCCGCGAGGACCTCGACGTCCTCGGCCTGACCTTCAGGAAGGATCTCTACCTTGCAGCTGAACAGGTAACGTACAGTAAATACCCATTGTTATCGAAGGTCTTGTCTTTCTCCACTTTTTATTTTAATTAGTCCCTTTTGCACATTAATTAGCATAGATAGAAATAACCTTTGAGCGATAAGTAAATTATGAATCATTTCTTTCGTTGGAAAAACCTTCTTTTTTATTTTTATTCTAATCCAATATTATATTCCCAGAATGTATTCCGGTAGGTACTATTAGCAAAATAAAGCGAAATATGCTTGGAAATTTAACACCAACTCAACTGCTGGAATGTGTTACGTGGGCGAAGATGTTAATAAACACTTTTTACTTACGAATATTGCTTAAAACAAGTTAAAATTAAATATTATATTTAGCCTCGTAGTTCACACGCTATGGTTATAGGTAGGTGTTATGTTTGCTTTGCTATTCTAGGCGTAACTTCCATATTATAAATTGCTATAACATTCCTACTGTAAACGCTTGTACATTATACCTTGAATGTTAGAATTGAATAAGTTATTAAACGACGAAATATTTTTTCAAAATTATGTGGACGTGAATTATGGCTTCATCTACCTATGACAAGATTAGTGTAATAAAAAAAACTAGTCGACGTTTATTTTATCTTTCCTGAAACTAAAATATTGAAAAGCTTAACACCTATAATTAAGTACTCAAATTTTTTATTCTTTAATACTTTTATCACAAATGTAGTACTATCAAATATTAATGACGGTTATTACTTTTTGATGTCCAATGGCTATAAAATGCCATTTCGTGTTAACGACTGATAGCAAAACGTACCACGCAAGCTTCATTACATGCTTTATTATAGACTAGCGACTCACACTCTCTACGCTCGGGTTCGTCCCTAGGTTTAGCGGCAGCAAAGCCACAGGGTCCGGTCCTAGTTAAAATTGGTAAAATTTCTAAAATATATCCTCCTTTGTTTAAGTCGGTTAAAAAGTAACCTAATTTACGTCTTTAGCTATTACCTGTGTGCAAGTGAATGTCACATCAAAATTGGTCCATCCATTTCAGAGATTAGCCGGAACAAACAGACAGTCAGACAAAAAATAAATAAAAAATAGTTTTGGTGCTAGTATCGTATGTAAGCTGTTGATTTGAAATTAAAAACGGACACTCCAATTTTATTTATATGTATAGATGTATAGATTAATCTCCGTGACCTGAAACTTTTCACGAGCTTTAAAACTTTTTGCTATTATACAATGATACTGATTAAAATCAAATATTATCGATTGACATTATTAGTGCTATGATTGCTTTTGTTGCACGAAAGAGTATCGTTAAACTAAATTCTTGTATGTAAAGGCAAATTTGATTTTTTCAAATAAAGTCATGTATGAAGCTTTTCTGAAAATGGAACCTACTTATCACGGTTTTACTACAAAACAAAACATGTCAATGACGATCGCTTCTAATATCATGAATTGTATTATACCTGCACTATATAGATTTCGCATTAATTAGCCGCGATTAATTGACAAATAGTATTGAACTGATAAGTGGTGCGATATAACAACGTATGGTGGGACAACCATAATAATAATAAATGCGAAAATGTGTTTTTGTTCGTTTAGTGGTTTGCCTTTTTTGTGCAGCAATAATGCCTATTGTTCCGTCAATATTATTTTTTGCATAGAGATTATAATTTATGACTAGCATGTATGGGCGACTTTTTACTCCAAAACGTTAAGCATTCCATTGCAGAATAGTAAATACGAGTACTACTAGGTACTACTAGGAACGTACTTGGGCGAACCGAGAGCCGGTCATTAGTGGTTTAATAATAATAATGAGTAATATTTGTTGCCTTTTTATGTATTATACGTTAACTTTTAGATATACCCACCGACAAGCACTCCAAAACGACCACTGACTAGACTCCAGGAGCGTCTAGTTCGCAAGCTCGGGCCGGCGGCACATCCATTCTACTTCGAACTGCCCCCACACTGCCCCGCCTCGGTCACCCTGCAGCCGGCCCCCGGGGATACGGGCAAGCCGTGCGGGGTTGATTACGAATTAAAGGCTTTTGTAGCTGATTCTCAAGATGATAAGCCCCACAAAAGGTGAGAGTTGATCTTTATTTAGACTTATGTTTATACTAGGTTCACGTTTTTATAGGATAAAACCAGTTGCTATTTAACGAACTATATAATTAATTTACTGTGTCAATGCAACTTTTTTTATATAAATACTATTTTCCATTTATTATTATCTTAGGTCTCCTACAGGCACAGTTAAGTACAAATAGATAAATATGGAACTAGGGCATAATAACAAAAAAATAGATAATATTTCCAGATATTATGTAATGTTTAAATCTGATGATATTGATAAATAAGTTCATATCAGAAACTTCATATAGATACTAAAAAAAGCTAATAATACAGCTTGACATTAGTAAAAAAATTGCGTACTTAGGTCTCAGGAATAGTTAGGTTCCTGTGTCTCGGAGAGAGTACAAACTCGTCGTACATTAATTGATCTCTCCAGTTGTGTCAGAGCTGTTCTGTGAGAATGAAAAAAGAGAGTGTTATAATAACTTTATCGTTTATCGATGAAATATCGTCTTATAATAAAATAATCGAGTACTTCAAGTATTATAAAATCATTTGTTTTGTAGAAATTCAGTACGGCTGGCGATCAGGAAGATAATGTACGCGCCGAGCAAGCAAGGCGAGCAACCATCCGTCGAAGTGTCCAAGGAGTTTATGATGAGCCCAAACAAACTGTACCTGGAAGCTTCTTTAGACAAAGTAGGTTCTTAATTATACAAGGTTATTCATTTTTCATTTAGTAGGATGGCTTTAATTTTTTTTATTTATATGCTAATTGAAATAAACATTTCCATATAAATTGTATTTTTGGGACCAGGCTTTTTGGATTATCGTTATTTTATATGGAGGTTTTATTTTTACATTTGAGTTATTGAATAAATATTGCTGACGCTACTGCATGTTTACTTACACTTCACTATATGAAATGTAATCGCACTATCAAACATAGAGTTAAATGATTGGTATTAGTTATTCTAACTTTTGAATAGGTAGTAAGAAACGTAACTCAACTATAAAGTGTTGCAATTGCGAAATACTTGATCTACTCGTATAAAAAATACTTGTCTTTCCGTCCGACCTATCAAATGTATCGTGTGAATGAATTTAAAACCTGAAAGAAGGCAAATTCAACGAACAATCGTCTTTATAAATATCACTATTATTTCCTATGAAATTTGTAAATTAATTAGTTAGTTAGTAGTATCATCACTTTCCACACGAATGAAGCCACGTCAAAGACTAATAAAATCTGATCTAAAGACGGACAAGTGAAAATGGACTTATAAAGTATTTCACTTATATAAGTAACGGTAAAGGAAAGCATCGTAAGGAAAACCCACATGTCTGAGAGAATCTAAGTTTTCCAAAGACATGTGAAGTCTGCTAAACCGCTAGGCGGGTGGATTATGACCTGATCCCTTCATAGTAAAGGAAGGTCCGTGCCCAGCTGTGGGACGTTTAAAAGGATTAAATAAACTTGTAATTATCCACAGGAGCTGTACCACCACGGCGAGAACATAGCCGTGAACGTGCACATAGCGAACAACTCGAACAGGTCGGTGAAGCGCATCAAAGTATCGGTGCGCCAGTTCGCAGACATCTGCCTCTTCTCTACTGCGCAGTACAAGTGCACCGTGGCCGAGGCTGAGAGCGAGTGAGTTCACTTCCCCGTTTAGTTTTACTGTAGTTGTTAGATACTAGCTTCCCTTGGGTGCGTCCATACGTACACTTTCTTTAGATATAAACAGTTCTTTTTTTTAATTTTGCATATTCTAAGTTATAGACACGTCTATTCCAAAGTTTTCTGTAAGCTTTCAGTTTTCTAGTAGGTACATTGTTTTAAATTTGCTACCTTTTTAGCCATGTAATCATAAGAATACAACTATTTTTGACAAGACACCGGTGAGGTTCAGTCCATTTTGTACAAAATATTCCAAAATACGATAGTTTTATACTAACCTTTCAGAATTATGCTCTTTCTATCAGTGAAAACCGTATCGAATCATTGTTGTGTTTAGAAGATGTAAGCGGTGAAACAGATAGAAACGGTTTTTTAAACGGTCAAACTGACGGTGAAGATTAATCGCAATATGCGCAAATTGACCCGACTGCAGTTAGGGATTATGCACACTTCGTATTATAAGTGCATATAGGCCTATCATGACCTTATATCGTGTGCCCATATTATAATAATATAATATATATAATAATTTTAAAAAACATCAAATTGATGCATTCTTATCGATTCAACCCTTTCTTATCCCATTTGACAAAATCATCAATTTAGGAAACTCCGATATACTCCAAATCGAAATATTAGAGCACAAATATAACTTTATCTAAATAACAGTAGTGAGAAATTACAGTATTCGTTTCTACAGTAGTCTTAAACGGAAAGAATTAAGTGTGATGCTAATTTGCAAAATTTCGTGCAAAAAAAGTTTGTATCTTTGCTAGATTTATTGCAAAGATCATAGTTTTTTAAGGTAGCTTTTTGGAATTAAACTCTGAAAACTTATGTAGAAAAATCTAAACTAAAGCAGATTTTAGACAATAATAATAATAAAAGCGGCGTAAATGGCAAAAGCAATAAAATTGTTAATTTAAACTCCAATATAAAAGTTAAATTAAGTGAAGCAACATGAAGAATATTAAAAAGCTAATCTAAAATGTGCATAATATTTTTCTAACAAATCATAATCCAATCGAACATTTTAATGACGAAAACATTCGTTTCTGAGTTCCGAGCAACAATCGGACTATCGTATCCATAGATTTATTTTGATTTTATGTTCTCGATGTTTCGAATGCTTACAGCAGGTTAAGCATTCGAAACATCGCTCCTATTAGTCGTAACGTGATGTAATATAGACTATAGCCTATAGCCTTCCTCGATAAAAGTACTATCCAACACAAAGAATTTTTCAATTCGTACCAGTAGTTTTTGAGATTAGCGCGTTCAACCAACCAACCAAACAAACAAACTCTTCAGCTTTATAATATTAGTAAGTCCTCGGAGCTGTGCGATTAATGAGTCCCCGCTGCCGCCACAACTCGCGACGGACGGACAAATCACTGCACCGGCCACCGACAAAACAATACCGCGTATTCATCTGTCACTCATCTGTGTACGGCTGGACCCTGGATTGTGCTCGATCCCGGAAAAGCGAAGTTTCGCAACAATGCAACAATAGCTAGTTGAGGTTTATTTTATGTGGACTAGTCGATACGTTTGAATTGTGAACCTACTTGCTGTGTAAGGCCCCAGGTTCTAGTCCCGCTAGGGGCATTCATTTATCAAATCAGTGCGTATTGTATGTATGTATTTAAAGTTATTTACGTGTAGTGTATCAACTATTTGATATCCGTAACATAAGCCTTAATTTACTTATTATAATTTCCCAACGTATTTTTTATTTACTTACTAATAACTGCGGCTTTGGTCGCATTAAGTCACTCGTCAATTCAGTTAATACTATGATAAGTTATCACCTACTCAATATGAGGAGTACGAGAGTCAGAAACTGTGTTTGGACAACATTTATATAATTTTGCTGTATTTTTATTCTGTCGAAATACACTTAGAAATGCCATTTCTTATCTAAATTTTAACCCCAGTACTATAGAAGCGCCAGCCAATATGTGGGGTGTATAAGATCAAAATTTCAAATGATGACATTAGATTTTTTTATTCAGGGAGGAGTCAATTTGGAGCATAAATAGAGTTCCCCTGATCGGATTGTTCAGTAAGAAATTAAAAAAGTCCGTGTAAGTGATCACGCGTGGTTTCCATACGCATGTCTAAAATATGCCAAATTTTAAATACTTATATTCAAAATTTTATATACTAATCGTATGGTGTTGGCTGTAGCTTATTGTGATATTTGATTTGGTTAACTTGTTATAGAAAATATACTTTGATTTTGGTTTAGCAAATATTGCAAAAGAATGTCACTTGTAAAAATTGTAAATAACCAAGCACCAAACACTTATGTCCAAAGAATGCTTGAAATTATTACGAAAATAAACTTAACATTATGATTTTAATTTTTACCTCACTACAGAAGACCTTTAACAGTTTTTTATCACTTGTATACAATTGTATCGGTTGGGCTTATGATTAGTGTATATAACTGATATGTATTCGAAATATTCCAAATAATAATTCTACGAAAATGGGTTAAACCTTTGAAATCTTAGTTAGAGCTTCCTATTAAATCTTATTATAAGTACCAGTTTATGTTGACCTCCCCTTTCCAAGACTAAGTATGAAACATTGTTTCCAGGGAAGGTTGTCCAGTCGGTCCCGGGTTCACTCTAAGCAAGGTGTTCACGCTGACGCCGCTGCTCGCCAACAACAAAGACAAATGGGGACTCGCACTCGACGGCCAGCTTAAACATGAAGACACCAATCTCGCTTCTAGCACGCTGTGAGTTGATTGACATAACTGATTTTATATTTTGTTTGTATAGTAGGTAGTAGCAAGATGATAGCTGTAGCCTTTTTCAATTAACAAGCTATCTATTGCAATAAGTTTTTTTTAATTGGAATAGTAGTTCCTGAGATTAGCGTGTTCAAACAAACTGCCTATTTATAATATTAGTTTAGATTAGTATATTTTATAAACGAACGACAGGAACGGAAATTGTCTTTTCTCGCTTGGTTAGAAAATGAAAAATATCCTTTGGATTTAGATACCGGTTTAGCCATATAGTTGAGTAGATGAATCCATGTACGATAAACATTTTACACAAAAGATATGTACCGAAATTGGTGTAAGGTTTTCGGTTTCATTTTATTGAATACATAATAAATGTAATTAAATTAAAATAAATATTACTGAAACAGAACGAAGTAAAAGACCTGCACTTGAATAAAATAAAAAATATGTTTATATTAATTATTGCAACTCTTATTCTTCCAGCATTGCAGACCCAGCGCAGCGCGAAAACTTAGGGATCATAGTACAATACAAAGTGAAGGTGAAGTTATGCCTCGGACCACTCGGAGGGTGAGTTGTTTATTTTATTAATATAATAGAGTATATACTGTTAAATTCGAGGGGGTTCAAATTGTAGTTCATTTATTCGAAAACAACTTGTTATGTTCTCTCAAACAAATGGTAATTATGTTGGAAAATGATTTAGACATGAAAATATCAGAAATGTTAGTACTGGTTTTGCTTCATTCAGATTTACAAGCAGTATGTTACCACTGAGACAGTGGTAGCACAACGGTAACGCGCTTGCTTGGATAACCGAGTGATGCGGGTTCAAATCCGGGTCTCGCACCTCTGATATTTTCATGTGCGAATCATTTCTATCATGATTGCAACTTGTCTTACGATGAAGGAAAACATCGTGAGGAAACCTGTCTGAGAAAATGTAGCAAGTTTTTGAAAGACATGTGAAGTCCGCCAACACGCACTAGGCCAGCGCGGTGGACTTTGACCTGAACCCCTTCGTACTGAGGGAGCCCCGTGCCCAGCAGTGGGACGTTAAAAAAGGCTGATGATGATGATGATGATGATGATGATGATGATGATGATGATGATGATGATGATGATGATGTTACCACTGGGCTGTTTCTGCCTCGTTTGCTAATAAAATATGGCTGTATATAGGCCCATACAATAATATATGTTTCGTGTACAGGGAGCTGAGCGCGGAGCTGCCCTTCATCCTGATGCACCCGAAGCCGGAGGAGGAGGCGCCGCGGCCCGCGCCCGAGCCCGCGCCGCAGGACCACGACCTCATACAGCTCGACCCGCACCCGTACGTATACTATATTGGTTTTAAATCAACCATTCAAAATAAGAGAGGAGATAAAAAAGGGCTCTGACTACTATATCAGAGGAAAATAAGAGAGGAGGTGGTATTCTACTTTTTTGTATGTACGAGTACTCTATTTGATTTCTCCATTAAAGTCCACCTTTGTCCACATCATTTTCTATGTTTTTTTTTCTTTATGTAATCCCCCTCGAACTAAAGGAGGCCCGTGCCCAGCAGTGGGACGTTAAAAAGGGCTGATGATTATGTAATTTTAGTGAGATAAAGAATATTATATATTAAAACATCGATTCATCAAAAGTCGATGTACACATCGAATGCATGAGGTAATTTACGTTGTGCGTCCAAAATTGTATACAAAAAATGAGAAATAAAATTTCTAATTTAAAAACTTGTTATTTGTATTTTTACAGGGACGAAAACGGACAAGAGCAAGACGACGATATCATATTCGAGGACTTCGCGCGGCTGCGGCTGAAGGGCGTAGACGCAGACGCTTAAGCGCCGCCACAGACCATACACCTGTCAGACTTACTAATGTCACTTTACCATAGACTATACGGGAGAGCGACTGAGCCTCACGCTCTGCTTCCGAACGGAAATAGTGAACAAATGTAAAGACAATGTCCGCTCACTATCCCTGTACAGTGTATATGTTTATAATTACATCTAAACGTTATGAATTAAATGTTAACTTTATTAAAATTACTCTTCAATACCACTCGCGAAGATTTTTCTATTATATATTATAATGGTCGAAAGTTGGTCTTAACGTGTGGAAGTAGCGTTTATTTGGCAGGAATTTGCATTTAGAAAAAACAAAATGGACGCTACATTTCAAGTACCTATAGTAAACGTGGGAGCGTTTTAATGTAATGAAAATTTTATAAAATTATTGGTGTATATTATATGTGGAAATTTATTTTTAATAGGATTATTGATCAATTATGCGAGTACAAGTTTAGGTTTTAATTCTTTATCTATACTAATATTATAAAGCTGAAGGTTTGTTTGTTTGGTTGAACGCGATAATCTCAGGAACTACTGATAATTCTTCAAAAATTCTTTTTGTGTTGGATAGTCCGTTTATCGAGGAAGGCTATACGCTATATTACATCGCGCTACGACCAATAAGAGCGGAGCATCAATGAAAAATGTTGTAAAAAACGGGAGAATAATATTTCTTTTTATTTTAAGCCTTAAGAACGCGAGCGGAGCCGCGGGAAAGGCTAGTGTTATATAAAAGAATCATTGTCCATCGACTTTGTTTATTAGCAAATTATAGTACAATGTGTTTGTTGACGTGCATTTATAGAATATGTGTTTTGTACCTTTAATGTTACTTCTTGGGTAGCGGTGGGATAAACTAGTTAGAGCTAATGTTCTATATTTGAAATGATGAGTTTCTTTGTCGATATATTGTCTGTATTGATTTTGGTGTTGTACTATTTTGGTCAATTATTTACCACAAAATTAAAAAAATGGTATTTATTTACTCCTTTGTAAAATCCCTCTGTGGATTATTATAAATAAATAAATATCATGAATTAATAAGATTATTTTTTCTATATGAAGTATATTTATTTCGCAGTTGCACTTATAAAATATATCCCATAATAATTTACCGCTGAAGTACAGAACACATTGTTTTAATAAGATTTTTTTAACTGTGACTATGTACATTTGCTTTCTGTACAGTAAATAGTTGTAAATTATGTGGCATGTTTACTTGTAGACTAAGCTTTGTAATGCACAAAATATTTTACTATTCATATTTTATCTGCTTAAGGAACAAGTATTTTAATATTACATTATTTCTACAGTTTTAATCTGCCGCCTATAAACAATAACCAGTTTTCATTGCTATGCTCAAAGTGGGAAATTTGATAAATATTTAATTTATGGGCATATTGACATATCGATTGTATTTAATTAAGTAATTTTTTTGTGAAATTATTTGTATTTCTTGCGTTACACCTATCCGCTGTACAATTAAAATAAATAGTTTATGTCGATGAACAACACTAGCTTATTATGCACCTATTTTGAATATAAATTGACAGTTTAATAAAGAATGCATGAGTTTTTAACTGACATTGTATATATTATAATGTGAATACATTTTTAATCTGTTGGCATTCCGATTATTCGATTATGAACTTTATGATCAAGTACGAAACTGTTACTATTATATTATATTCAGTTGTATTATTATTTAATATTTTAATTTTTAGAATATGCAAAATGTATTTTAGTAACCATATATACTGAAATAGAACAAAGTAAAGACCTGCACTTAAATAGCCTAAATATAACACGCTTGAGTACAGTACAAGATGCAAAATTAACAGTAATGTCCAATCGTTAGTGCAGGATGTGCGCATGAACCACTTATGATTTGTTAATTGGTTTATGACCATTATTGTAAAATTGTAACAAGTACACGATGAATGGTGACCATAGACTAAGCACAAAAATGTTGTAAACATAAAATGCGCAAAACTACACATTTTTTTAATTTTACATCGAAATCTTTTTGATGTATACTTTTTCAATAAATATGTAACCAATAATTATGTTGTTTTATTATTCTATAGCATCGTTACTTCCCTTATTGATTTTTTATTATATTATTAACAAACTATGTATGAACGCTTTAAATTGTGCGAAAAACAGATATTACAATAAAAAGGAATAGACTGGAAATTCGAGGTAAGTTGTAATAATGGATTCATTATGAAAGTTATTAAAGAATTAAATACTTCTCCATAAATATGGATAATAAAATCAATCATATGAATAATAAAATCAATTTTTTGTTTTGATAGGTCTCTTTAGCAAAATTTAATGAAACGTACGTAAATAATTTTTTCAAGCAACTTATAGTTTTTGACTGGTCTCATACCAAAATGAACTCAGTACAAGGGGTTGGGACAAGAATAATCTACAATGTGTCTACACATGCTATTATTAAGAAAAAACTAATATAAAATATTACAAAAAATTACAAAGAGAAACTTATTTTTACTACGCAGCACAGATTAAGTGTTAATTACTACGCAGTAAGGTTCTCCACCCAAAAATATATTTAAATACCGTTTTTATAGAGATATCGATATTTTGTCGATTCTAATGTTTTGCTATTCGATGACATTTATTAAGATAAATGTCACTGAGTGTTACCATTTCTAAATTGGCGTCCTTTATTGACATTTGATCTGACAATTATTGGCTTTTGTGTTTTGTAATCTATGTTTATAGCGCAGATTTGCAGGTTATATTTCTATTATTTGGTAGAATATTAAAGCAAAAGAATAAATAAAGCACAAAATTATTATATAAAATATGATTATTAAAAAATATAAATAGATTAGATGAAGTTATTGATATGTAAGTGTTTAGTGAAATGCAAGTTTCAACGAATATTTTATTTTAGTGATATGATTTTTAAATAAATCCTTATTTCGATACAAAACACTCGCATTCATGATCCAATATGAGTAGTCGAAATTTATCTAAAAGGGAACTTGAGGAGTTACGTAAAAAAGAAGAAGAAGAAGCAGCTGCACATGTAAGTCTATAGTTTGTTATGTGATATTATGTTGTTTAGGATATTTTGTTTTTGCGTAGTTTTTAAAATGTAAATTTACTTCACTTTGCGAGATTTAGTGAATAACGTCTGTAATAAAGCTGCAATAGTCTCAACAGTACTGATGTATAGTCAGAAATTGCCAGTTCACCTGTTAATTAAAACATATTAGGTACTGATACTACATTTTATTAAAAGGGGATCTAAATTGATGTGATCATGTTTTAAAACAATCCATTCATATACAATAGTAGAGTGAATACATACGGAATGTTCTGATTAAGATGTTGGAAATTTAAAGGAAAGTATTCTTTGTATAATTACCTACACTACACTGTATATTTACTTTTGTGAAATTTATTATAGGTATTTAAGGAATTTGTGGAGACATTCCAAGATGTGCCTAGTACTACATCTAAAGTTTGGGTTAAAGCCGGCACATATGATGCAGGTGCTAGAAGTAAGTATATATTTTTACATTTCCTATATAAAACCATATTTGGAAATAACTAAATGTTAATTCTGATCCATAATTAATGTAATAAGTTACAAAAAGTTGAATAAATTAACTTCTTAAAGTAAAGTAGACCTTATTTTGTGCGAACTTAAATGTTATGTTTTTTTTATTAATAGAGGAGGATACATCAGAACGTGGCAAATTATATAAACCAGTGTCACGCTTGGATGATAAGCGTACAGCCACAGAGGCAGAAGTGGTGAGAAGTCTTGCACTCCGATCAGAGCAGCCTTTGAGCAGAAATATAGGCCGTAATAAGAAAAGTGGAGATAAGAAAAAGAGTAATTTAGAGCTTTTCAAAGAAGAACTAAGACAGTGAGTGTTTTTGTATTGTTGTGTGCTACATAGACATTGAAACTTTGTTTAGGCAATTCCAAGAGGTATAATACTATACTACTATAATAGGTATAATTAATACCATTCAGGTAAATATAATCAAATATGGCAAATTTGTTTCATGATTGTAATTAAAATGAAAAATATAATTAACAATTTTCAGGATCCAAGAAGAACGCTCAGAACGTCATAAATACAAAAATGTATTGCGTGATCGAGGAGTTGTCGGTGGGGCTGAGCCACCATTGGATATGATACCGGATATTGGCTCTTATGATACTGGTGACCCGAATACCACCAACCTTTACCTAGGCAATTTAAACCCTAAGGCAAGTTTGGATTAGGTGATATAAAATTATAGTGATATCAATGCAATTCTATGCATTGTATTCCACTTTTATAATGTTTCACTGCCATATTATGTGATATGATAAAGCCATAGTATTAAATGATTGATGTCTAGCATTTCATCCAGTTTTGGTTATAAATAATTGACTGCCTCATTGTTTTAATAGTTACCAGTAGATCTGGAGACTATAGAATCTAGATCATGAAGCTACAAGCATTTTGTGTTAAGCAATTCCCATTACTAGCTTGGGGACTTGTTGGTATTACATAGATCATTCCTTGTAGAGAAATGCCTTTTGATCTCATTGAATTATATATTAGATTAATAAAAGTATTTATTATTATGTAACTTCAATTTATTATTTTCTACAGATAACAGAACAACAGCTTATGGAGATATTTGGTAGATATGGACCTCTTGCCAGTATTAAAATAATGTGGCCACGATCCGACGAAGAAAAGGCGCGCGGACGCAACTGCGGCTTCGTCGCTTTTATGTCGAGGAAAGATGGCGAGAGGGCGCTCAGGTGTATTAATGGTTAGTCAAAAATTATTATTTAAATTTAATTATTTAAAATGTTTTAATTTATTAAAATTTGGCTTTGCTATTAAAAAAAGTATATAAATAAACAGGTCTATTATAATACTTTCTTAGATTTACGCGAATATTTGACATTTGCCGATTGCCGATGATGATTTCGTGATCTCCGTTGATTGCTGTAAAGCATTCGAAACGTCGCGAACCTAAAATCGAAATAAATCCGCGGTAAAATCCGAAAAGATAGTTTAATTTAAAAGGTCTATTATATTTAACTTTAAAAGAAACACAATTTAATTGCATTCATAAATCACGATAGTCTTACCCAACAGTTAATATGAGTATATACAATGTAAGGTAAGGAGATAATGAACTACGAGATGAAGCTGGGCTGGGGCAAGGCGGTGGTGATCCCGCCCGTGCCCATCTACATCCCGCCGTCGCTGCAGCAGCCCTGCAAGCCGCCGCCGCCCTCCGGCCTGCCCTTCAACGCGCAGCCGCCCAAACACCTCATGGGGAAGGTGACACGATAATAATAATGTTCTCCGACTGATTCCGGCCATGGCGGCCAATCTCATTGAGACTGGCCAACTGAGCAGGAGATATTATAGTGCACAAGTGTATGCGCACACACAAGTGCACTCTCAATTCCTATCACTCTCATGCTCCGGTGGGACGACTACTCGACACGACCAGTGAGAGCTAAGGCGCAGGACCGACGGCTTTACGTGCTCTCCGCGGCACGGGGTGATTCACCGCCCACTTCCCAACTCCGGGCTATTACTGAGGCTTACTAAACAGAAAGACACAATAATTAAACTTGGCCCGACCTGGGATTCGAACCCAGGACCTCTCGATGTATGACCGTACATGCTAGCCACTACACCACCGAGGCAGTTAAATGATATGTTTAAGGTGACACGATATCCTAATATTGAATCCCAATGATGACACGTTGGCTCAGGCTCAGGTTGTAGTGAAGCTTGCTGCGGCAGTGGTCGTGGGTTCGAGTCCCGCTAGTGGCATTCATTTGTTGAATACGAATGTTTTTACTCTAGCATAAGTGTTTATATTTTTAATATGTATGTATTTGAAGTTATATATTGTTATGTGTATATCAACTATCTATCTTGATATCCATAATGCTGTTATGCAAATAAAAAAATTGAAATTGTCTACATTTATTTTATTTCCATTTAGGGGAAAGTTACAGCTCTCAACTATAATATTAAAGTTAGTTTACAGTCGGGAGCACCTTACCAATGTTGTGTTTTTTCCACACGGTTTCCCAATTTAGACTGTTTAAATTAGTTTGGTGTAGAGAATTTTTTTAAAAAGTCTGTTTTCATTTAACATTAGTTGCTAAGTAACTGTATCACATTGTTTATATGTATATAAAATATTTGTTTAGATACCGAGAGTGCGTCAAGGAGATTATTATCCTAATGATCCAGAGGACCGCGAGAACTATGAGCAGGTAAATTTTACTATGTCAATGTGATTCTATACTAATAATCAATCAAATATCTAAAACTTAAAACTACTAACAGTATACTTATATTTTCACTATTATGTTTATATTTAATGTGTTGAATTTCTTTTCAGATTTTATCACAATCCATAGTCAAAGTTGTAATACCAACAGAAAGGTTTGTTTTTGGTTACACTTTTAGAAATCTTTTATTTTTATTTATACCACCTTTGAGTTGTAACTTACGCAACTTATTTAATAAAGTAATTGATGTATGTATAATACAATAAGGATAAACTCATTATTTTTATAATTGATAATCTGTGACCAATCTGTCAAGTTGACTTAACTCTTTATACTTACTCTTACATCGATATTTCATATTATGCAATATATAATGAAAACTAAGTACATAACATATCGATTCCAGAAACATCCTAATGCTGATCCACCGCATGGTGGAGTTCGTGATCCGAGAGGGCCCCATGTTCGAGGCCATCATCATGAACAAGGAGCTAAATAACCCGTTCTTCCGCTTCCTGTTCGAGAACCAGTCGCCGGCGCACGTGTACTACCGCTGGAAGCTGTTCTCCATGCTGCAGGGCGACACGCCCAAGCAGTGGAACTTGGAGGACTTTAGGATGTTCAAAGGTAAAACATTTATCCTTTTAATGTTTGATACTAAAAATTGTAAGATTCAATTGACTAATTGCTATGAAGTATTTAAAATTTGGGCGTTTTTAATTAATTTGTTTTCGTATTCGAATCGTTTTATAACTATTTAATACATAACATATTTATTCTATTCTAAATTTGTCTTATGTATCCGATCTTTACTTTAGAATTATATCAAAATGACGATGATGATGATGATGATGATAATTAACTCTCTAGAGACTTAAAACAAATATGTAAAAAAGAATTTTTGATCAGGTGGTTCAGTATGGCGTCCGCCGGTGATGAACCTCTACACCGCCGGCATGCCTGATGAGCTGGTGGAGGAAGAAGACGCCAAAGAAAATATTCGGGGTACGCTGTCTAATAAGTAAGTTCTCTTTTCTTATTTATTTGTAATTATGTAATAAAATCATGATTTATGTAAAAAAAAGCGTTTTAAAAACATGATATTTTGGGATTAAAATGTTTTTTTTTTAATTTTAAAATTTATATTTTCTAATTTATATGTAGTATAAGTACATAGATATGGTGAAGTGATGTTTGTATTATGTTTTTTCTCTGTGCAAATGAAATAACCTGTGGAAGTAATAGACACAGGTGTGTCCTCCAGTGCTTCGACCTTTTCAACATAACAAGGCATGCCAACTCGTTATTGTGTTTCGATGTAAATGAAGGTCAATCCTATAAGTTGTACAATATGGCACCAAACCGGCGGCGTTCCGAATTTCACCGTATTTATCTTTGTAAAGTGCAATGTTAATTGTTAAGTATTATTCATTATTATAATATATCGTCGTTGCGCCTGCAAAAACCGACAAACGTAAATGTTCAACTTTACAGTAGAAACAAAAAACTAATTTTATTGCCTGCCAACGTTTGTATAAAAAAAGTGAGTTTGTACAAAATTCCTTTCGATAGTCTTACAACATATTCCGTCCTTAAAGCCTACATTGTATTTCCTGTTTTCGCAAAATAATTTTTTTAAGCAAAAAATATCACATAGCGGCTTTATTTTGGCTGCAAAAACAGCTATGTATTTTTCTAATACATAGCGGAATTCAAGTGTGAACTCATTACGACAAAATTACAGGATAGATTTTGATAAAATTTGGTATGATGATAGCTGGTTATCCGGGGCAACATATAAAATACTTTTCACTTCTGGAAAATATACCATTTCTGAGAAATCTATACTAAAAATTACAATGTACAAAGTCACTAATGAATATATTGTAAAAAAATTAAAAAATTGGATCTATACTTTCAAATTCAACAAAAAGTCTCTTCAATTTTATATTTACATAATAGATATATAGTAACTGCAAATAGATCCTGCTATCCTACTTATATTATAAACGCGGAATTTGTAAGAATATATGGATGTAAGAATGTATGTTTGTTACTCTTTCACGCATACACTATTGAATAGGTGTTGATGAAACTTTACAATAATATAGCTTACTCACGCCTTTAGATTTCTGCCTTAACATAGTAATTTAACTTAATATTTAAATATGTTATCTGTAAAAAAATATAATTTTATAACCATTTAAAAAAATGAACATTAGCAATTTTGTGTTCATTGAATTGAGTGTTATTGTACTACGATCTGGTAGAAAAGCTAAGAGTTAACATCGCTGTAACATTTTTACCCGTTAGATTAACTACGCAAGCTGTCACAAAGCTCAGTTGCCACGCACTTGGCAATATTTTATTTTTATTTATCTTGTAGAGGTGGAGGTGACTGAGATTGGACGATAATTGTCAGGGTTGGCAAGGCTGCACTGACTTGACTTTCTTGGACACTGGATGCACAAACTAGTCCGTCAGGTTTTAACAGCGGTGACAGTGAGAGCCGACAGAACTTCGTCTCGATGACTTTGGCATGGGATCAAAAAGCTCTGCTACCAGATGGTTGGACAGAAAGCTTTGTGCCAATATGTGTAATTTGGTTAAGACGAGCCTTCTTTAATGTCTTTTTGTAGGACTTGGCGGCGACGTTAAAGGCTCCTTCTTAGGTCTTATATCCAGCTTTGCGGTTTCAAGCATTAAACCAGGCAAGGTAAGTCGAATTCTTTGTGCTTTTCAGCAAAGGTGCATTCGGTATTAAAGCATGGGCGAGCTTTGCCACTAACGGGTATATCAGATAATGGGATAAAATATTCCATCGCTTGATGCGCCACATCAAACAAAAATTCACATCGCAAAAATTCACATCGCAAAAAATACTCGTCCCTATAAAGTCGTTATCAGGTGGAGAGAAAGACGATACAGGTTTTACCAGACAATAGTACCCTCGTCGCTTTCTCAACTAACTGGGAGAGTCCAAATGACACCGCGAACTTCCACGCTTCTCTCCCAGCATGTTGTGGCTGCACAGTCTCGAGGTCGAAGTGAACTGATGAGAGGTTTGTGTTCAATCTTCGGATATTTGTGAGATGCTCGTTAAGTGAGGGGGAGTGCAGCCGTTTAAAAACATTACCCTTTTTGTGTCTTGTCATAAAATTTTATAACGGAAGAGTGAATACTGAATAGGATGGAGAATGGCAGTTGAAACAGGTGCTTCAGAAGCCCGGCGGTGATATTGGTGTTATCATGTCATAGAGGGCTTAGCCTGGAGACTGCAGGGACGCCCGAACCTTCCTAGGATCGCCATCGGGCCCCCTCCCCAAGCCATGCTTCAGATCCCACTACTCTTCCCAAATAAGCTCTCGATACAACAAACAACAATCCATCACCAACACGGCTACTGTGCAACACAACTATTCAGACCCATTCTCCATACAGCTTCATCAGCCCCTACATGCCGCTGTTCGGCGCTTGGTGACACGACTTCTGCTGACGGACAGTAACCGTGCCGTCGGCCGATATTGAGGCCAAGCACTGCGACTACCACGGTGTTCGATAGTTTGTTCCTTATTCTACAACTGAGTCTAGTTTACGACACCCACGGGAAGATATTTGGTGACCATATTCTAGTTGCTGTAACCACACAGAAAGTGCTGTTGTTTAACGTTCATTACTATATCAAATTGCTTGTTCTTTTTCAGTCAAAGAAGTATTTTTAGGACAATGTAATGTAGTAGAAGTAGGTTAACAAAGCAAAAAGAACTAGTAACATATATGTCTAGATTCCGCATCGCTTATTTCATTTTCTTTATCAGCCATACATAATAAGTTGCGGTGCCTTACTAAAGGGCTTCATTTTAAAAGATTAAATCTGTACACAAGCAAAGCAATATTTGTGATACATACGCTCATTAGTACCTTATAAAAAAAAAACCCAGTAAGAAAATAAAATCAAGACAAAACGCCTATGTCCTTGTGATGTGATTGAATAACGACTCATCACAACTTCGAATTATTTCCCCAATGTTTTTGTACAATATAATCGGTGTACATACATAAAAAATACCGATCGACTTGATAACCTCCTCCTTTTTGAAGTCGGTTAAAAAGTAGGAAAAAATATAAATTTTTATCTGGGTGTATTACAAGTTAGAGAATAATATACTGCTCCAAATAAATAAAGAAAATAAATTCGATAAAAACTATATTTCTTCTAAAATACATAAAAATGCGAGATTTAGTTTAGTTTTATAGCGACTCACCCTCGCTTAGCTCGGGTTCGTCCCAAGGTTTAGCGTCAGCGAAGCCACGGGTTCTGCTAGTTAAAATAAATTAAATATCTACCTCCTCATTTTTTAAAGCCGGTTAAAAAGTAGCCTAAGTTACGTGTTATAACATTAGCTATCTGCGAGTGAAAGTTTCGTCAGAATCGGTCCAGCCGTTTCAGAGATTAGCCGGAATAAACAGACAGATAGACAAAAATTTAAAAGTTACTTTTTTTGCTAGTATCGTATAAACTTTCATATCCATTTAGTGAAAAGCTGTTATTTGAAATTAGAAACGGACACTCCAATTTTATTTATACGTATAGATATACATACTTGACTTAATAGATGTAATGTGAAATAACTTCATAGCATTTATCACAAAAATATTATATTTATTTATACTTTTTACTTTTATAGATTGGAATATCAACATTTCTTAACGAACTCACAATTTTTTGCGGTGAAACTCTGTAATTATGTACTTCGTACTTTACGTACTTTATATAATTTAACTAAAATGTATGTAAAAATGCGAAATAATTATTTTATCAATATTGAATTATGAACTTGTGTCGTCATACACGGTGTATGGTCTCTAATGAAAAACCAGCTATGTATGTTGCTAATGGCGCAAAAAATACAACTGTCAGAATAAAAAAAAATACTCTATGTGTTAATGGTCACATAGCGTTTTTTTACATCCATTTGTTATAAGAAAGATACATAGGGCTTTTTGCTATTTTGGGATCTAGGTCTCATATCACAAAAAGGGGCTTATGGGTATGCGTAGCTCATTGAATACTATCAAAATATGCAATAAACTCATTTTCGTAAAAAAATCTTTGTCGGTTTTTGCAGGCGCAACGACGAAATCGCTCGAAATAATAGATCTGACGATTGTAACTGGAAATCCGGCTCGAAGGACCAAATGTACGATCTATGCCGTACTTGATAATGAATTTACTATTTTATGCGCTGGGAAACTAAAATGGCACTAACCTGTTACTGCAATCTTACTCGTAAATCCTGTGCGTGTCACTTTTCTTGTTATTGTTTCCGGGAACTGATTTTTCTTGTTTTCCTCGAATTTGGTTTACTTTTATAATAAATATATAAATATTAAATATATATGTAGTTTTAAATGCGACTTCAAACTTGCGGCAGTTATGCCCACGACGTCAGAGCTAGAAGTGAGTGAATGTTGCCAGTTTTTAAAACGGTTATTTGGTGCGGAGTTCCCAGCTACAGATAAAGCTCATACAGTGAGGAAACCTGCATGTCTGAGAGAACCTAGCAAGTTTTCGAAAGACATGTTAATTCAACCCGCAGTAGGCCAGCGCGGTGAACTTTGGCCCGATCCCTTCATATAGCATCGACGACACGTTTGGCTCAGTTGGTAGTGACCCTATCTTCTGCGCCAGCGGTCGCGGGTTCGAGTCCCGCTGGGGGCATTCATTTGTTGAGCACGAATGTTTGTTCTCCAGTCATGGGTGTTTATATTTATAATATGTATGTATTTAAACTTATATATATGTAGTATATCAACTATCTAGTATCCATAACACAAGGCTCGTACCTTACCATGGAACTAGATAGTGCTGTGTGTAATAATGTCCCAACATCCTCTTATTGTACGGCTATACGTACGATACGTACGTACATCATTTCCTTTGATGTGCGGTAATTTACCGACAGCGGCGCAAAGCCACCGTGTATTCGCGAAGTTGATTCGCGATAGGACGAATTCTTTGGCCAGACGAATCGCGACAACGCAAATCTTCGCGTTATCGCGATAATATGGCCGCAGCATTATTCTTTATCTCTTATTTGTGTCACCACAACTTTCTAACACAATTATCTTCGGATTACTTACTGGGAAGACCCGAACATAATTATTTGTAAAAACGATTAAGAAATAAAAAACTATTTTATTTTATTTTTATTTTTGAAGTGAAATTTTTTTAGAATCGTTGTGATTTCAAACTCGATGAAACGAAAAAATAAGTCCATAGTACCAGGCGCTCAGAGACGGGGAAGAGTTAGCCTTGTTAGATCTCGCCCACCGCGAGTCAGTGACATTTCTAACTTTGTCAAAGAAGTTTTACTTCTGACATGTGTATTTTGTACACACGCACTGTAATTATTTGTTTGTGCGTGTCGCAGCCAGCGCGACCGGTTGGAAGAGATCTTGCGCGCTCTAACGCCGGCGCGGCGCAGCGTGGGCGAGGCGATGGCGTGGTGCCTGCAGCACGCGGAGGCGGCGGGCGAGGTGGCGCGCTGCCTGGCGGAGGCGCTGGCGCAGGCGCGCACGCCGCCGCCGCGCCGCGTCGCCAGGCTCTACCTCCTGTCAGACATACTGCACAACGCGCAGGCCAAGCTCACCAACGCTTCAGCATACCGCGCTGCGTTAGTACCCACACTCGTACTACCTGCTACCTCTTAAGTTAGGATGTGCGAATGATTCGAACGTACGAATTATGGTCCGAATCGAATATTAATATTCGATTTGATTTTTTAATTCGATTATTAATACTCGAATCGAATAATTCGAATTTTCCCGAATAATCCGAAAAATTTCGAATAATTAGACAATTTTGGAATTAATCGAATTTTTTCGAATAATTCGAATTTTTTTCCGAATTATTCGTAAACTATCATGTTATTAACGAATTTTCGAGTATTTTGAATTCAGGGTTTCTTATTTTAAATATTAAAATATAAATTTAACAGTCAATACACATTTTATTCAAACCATGAAATAAAGTTACACAAATAGAACAATTAGTATAGTGTTTTTTTGAAAGAGAATGAAATAACAGAAATTACATCGTACCAAATACAGTATTATAAAAAATACGACATTTGAAAATTGCTACAAATTTTTGTTCTAAAATAATAAATACGATACTGAATCGGGTGATAATAAAGTTCTTTTATCAGATACAATATCGACAGCAGTGGAAAAGTTTTATTCGAAAATTTTCGAATTATTCGAAATCTTTATTAATAAATAATGAAATATAATAAGCAATAATTTCCTTTCTCAACGAGCTTAGACGGGGTTATTTAGTATAAATATAAACGAGATTTAAAAATTAGATTGCCAAAGAAGTTTTACTTCTGACATGTGTACTTTGTACACACACACTTTTTATTGAAGTTATACTTCTTTAGGTGTGAAATTTTACGATGCGCGCGCACAGCGAGACACAAAATTCTCACGGGAGAAGTTAGCTAACAGTCAACAGTTTAGAGGACTTGCAACTATATTCACGATATTTATTTTCAACAATGACATGGGTGTCATTTTCGAGGTTTCTCGGGGTGCTGATTACGAAAATGAGGTCCATTTTCAAATTCAAGATGGCGGACATCCTGTTTTTTTAACAATTACATGGCTGTCATTTTCGAGGTTCCTCGGGGTGCTAATTGCGAAAATGAGTATGTATTATTTAATGATGCCAAAAACTTCTAACGCGTGTACATATTATCTGTTTTGTATGTGATTAGGTTCCAACAACGGCTAGTGGATATCATGCGCGAGTGCCACCTGGCGTGGGCGCGCATGCCGTCGCGCCTCCAGCAGGAGGGGTTCCGCGCGCGCGTCACGCGAGTACTGCAGGCCTGGGCAGACTGGGCTGTGTACCCTACCGACTTCCTGTTGCACATCAACGATGTCTTCCTCGGACAGGAGAAGGTACTCTTTGGTTGGAAATACAATTTGAACGGGAATTTAATGAACTAAAGTATATCACTACATAGTATAAAACAAAGTCGCCTTTTCTGTCCCTATATCCCTATATCCCTATGTGCGCTTAAATCTTTAAAACTACGCAACGGATTTTGATGCGGTTTTTTTTATTAGATAGAGTGATTCAAGAGGAAGGTTTATATGCATAACTAGCAGATCCCGTGGCTTTACCTGTGCTAAATCTAGGGAAGGGCCCGAGCGAAGCGAGGGCGAGTCGCTAGTACAGTTTAAAATGTAGTGTACGTAGCTGAAACAGGAAATCCGTATTTCCATTTTCAGGTAACCATTGATTCACTTTTACAAGTAATTAAAGTGTTGATTTACTGAAGTAAACTAGAAATATTTTTTTTTATAGAAACTAAACATAATGTTCTATTCAGAAAAAAAAGCGTGAATTATGATATCATTTAATTTAAAGAGTAGTAATATTTTCCGCAATTTCAATCATTACGTAATTTATTGTATAATTAACCGGTCCGTCTGTACTGAGCAGGAAGGCTCGCCTCCACCGGTCGACGCGGGGTCTCCGTGCTCGGCGGGCTCGGGCGCGGCGTCGCCGGCGGGCTCGTCGGGGTCGGGCGCGTCGGGCGCGTCGGGCGGCTCCGGCCCGCTGGACGGCGCCGCGCTGCGCCGCCTCGCCGAGCAGCGCCCGCCGCCGCCCGCGCCGCCCGACCTACACGACATCGACGGCGTACCGGGTACGTACATACCTACAAGTATTGAATTATAAATGAAACTATCTTTTCGGATTTTATCGCAGATTTATTACGATTTTTAGTTCCCGACGCTTCGAATACTTTACAGCAATCATAGTCACGGGAGAGACTAAAGTATATACTTGTTACAGACAGTGCCTACCCACAATTTACAAAATTCAAAATGTCATCAAAGTACCTTATAAAATTATACATTTTAATTCTAAACATTTAAGATTTTAAAATTTGAAATGTCAAATATTCGCGTAAACCTAAGAAAGTATTAAATACTGCTAATTTACTTACTTCTGTACGCTGCATCGGATCAATAGATTTGAGTGGTGCGATATGGTGATTAAGTTTGTGTAACCTTGAACTAATCAACATTTTAAATTATTTTTTATATTTCATTTCTTAAATATGATTACGACTTGCTTATAATAATACGAGCAAACGTGCGAACGTGTTCAAGATAATACAATTATTTTTGTGAATTTACACAATATCTTTACTACGAGTATTTTGTGCGTTAATAGACTCGTTAGTCTATCGTTTATTTTGTACTAGCGACTCGCCCTCGCTTCGCTCGGGCTCTTCCCTAGATTTAGCACAGGTAAAGCCGCGGGATCTGCTAGTTATGCATATAAACCTTCCTCTTGAATCACTCTATCTATTAAAAAAAAACCGCATCAAAATCCGTTGCGTAGTTTTAAAGATTTAAGCGCACATAGGGATATAGGGATATAGGGACAGAAAAGGCGACTTTGTTTTATACTATGTAGTGATTATACAACGTTATTTATGTAGCTTTATTAATTCATTAGCATATTTCATCCATTATTTTTATTTTTATTAAGTTATTTTTTCTTAAAAATGATGTGTGTAACAGTGGACGAGGACATCGACGGCGTGCCGCTGGAGGCGGAGGCGCCGGAGCGCGGCGCGGCCGCCTTCGTGCCCTCGCGCTGGGAGAGCGTGGAGCCCGCGCCGCCCGACCTCGCGCTCTACCCGACTGATGATGTGTACGTATTATTTTTTTAATTTTAATTCTATAGGCACAGATATAAATAAAAAAAAAAATAACGTCGCTGTGGAATGAATACCTCGGATGTCAAAAATGCTTATTTTTTTTGTAATAATCAAATGAAAACCACGTATTTTATAGTACGGGGAAACCGTAAACCCACTACATGACTTGCCATATTTTGATTAAAAAAAATGACAAAATAAACCATTTTTTCCGTTTCCTGTAAAGTTTGGATCTCTTGACTGAGGTTATCTTTCTATATCGACGACTAGCTGACCCGTGCCCACTTCGTTGGGCATAATGTTAATAATCCTTTTTTAGTACAGAGTGTTAAGCTCCACATCTTTTCTCTAGAACTCAAAAATATATCTTTCATAGTTAAGGTTGCGTTCGTAAGAAACGCTTTCATTCGCCCGTTTTTTCTCCGATTCACTTTGCAAAACGGACTACCACGTAAAAAAATTTTTATTTTTCGGTTTTTTTATATAACCTATGACACTCAGCAATAATGTGGCTTTCTATTGGTGAAAGAATTTTTAAAATCGGTGCAGTAGATCCCGAGATTACCCCTTATAATTTAACAAATAAATAAACTTTACTTCTTTATAATATTATTAGTAAGTATATTAGTATATTAGTATAGATAGTATAGAAGTATAGATAAGCTATACTCTTATATATATTTATACTCAAAATATTTAATCATTTTATGTTTAATGTAAAAAAAAACGGTACATAAAATTTATAAAGTATGTTTAATAATAATGCTTTAAAAAATTATTGCATCAATATTCATAGAATAAAGTAAAAACCATAAATTGTATGTACGTCATCACAACAGTCAGGGCGTAGAGTCGCCGCCGCGCCTGGAAGCACCGCCAGAGCCGCGCGGGGAGGAGGTGCGCGCGGGGGAGGCGCGCGGGGGGGAGGCGCGGGGGGAGGCGCGGGGGGAGGCGGCGCTGCGGCGCGAGACGCTGCGAGACATCGAGGTGCGCGTGCTGAAGTACGCGGACGAGCTGGAGGCGGGCGCGCGCGCGCCGCGCCCCGGCCTCGCCGCGCACGCGCAGATACAGCACTACCGGCGCAAGCTCATCAAGAAGGTGATTATAATACAGTCCTTTTCTTTCTTTATTCCTTAATGTTGTAATCAATGTGTTACTAGTAGGGATTGCAATCCGGAAAACCGGATCCGGTAATCCGGCGGATCCGGCATCATTTCACGGTCACCGGATCCGGTACTAATATACCGGATCCGGCGACCGGATCCGGTGTTACTAATTTTTGGCAAAATAATAGAGCTTTTGCATGAGTTGGTACTTTAAATGCGTACTGCGTGGTGTTCATGCGTGCAAGTTGGTGTCTGACATAAATATAAGACTTGATTGTCAGCATTATCGAATACTTTAATAAATATAATGGTCTCATATCAGTAAAGTAAGGTTTAGATTTTATAAAGTTACTGTATAAATAAAAAATAATTGATCTATCTGTGAAAGTGACATCTAGGAACACTGAGCTACTCGTTACAACGTTAAAATTTTACCTAATTGCCTACACTAGCCACCGCTATATTTTAATTGTTTGCTCGTTGCCTAATCTTAACATTGGGTTAGGAAATGCTCCATCCTGAATGACTGATGGCTCAACGCTCAGCCTAAATTGCTAATCGTAGAGACCTGAAACTTTTAGTGTGTGACCATGTAGTTTATGACATAGCTATCGGGATTAGAAAGGATTTTCCGAAATTTTATGCCTAAGGGAGTGAAAAACGGGAGCAATATCTGTATGGTGTGATTCCAATCTACTTCAAATTTTGCATAAAGATACTTTAACAGAATTGATGAAAAACGTGTTTCGTATTTTATTGAAACCCATTGCCTTACGGGGTTAAAAAGGGGTAAACAGTAATTTGGGGGTAACTTACATCAAAGATGAAATCAATACTTCTTAGTGCTTTTGATTTAAATAACAGTTTATTTTTGCACATGTTTGAAAACGTAATATTTTTCTCATCAAAATCAACAAAAAGTTTGTAATAGTAGGCATAGGTCTATCTACTACTACAACTACGCCAAGAAAACCGAATAACTGGTTTAAAGAGTAGTCCTCATAACAAAAGGGATGAAATGGTAAATGGGGAATCAATTTTTGGTATATTATAAGTAAAATCGTATAGCCAAACATATTTTTTCGCGAGTTCCGCTAGTTTTTTATAAACTACTTATCTATATTAAGTACAATGATACTTAAAGAACTTACTAACAGTTCATTTTGAACCAAAAAAGGCGAAAATTATATCGATCTGGACAATCCGGCCGGATCCGGTCGGATTGAAAATGACGCCGGATTGCAATCCCTAGTTACTAGATATAATGATATTCTTAGATCAATACCTGGCATTGACAATTTTTATGACTCTTACCCAATTTTTAAAAATAAGATATTTAATTATTATAATATTAATGAATTATTATTATTATTGAAGTGAAACTTCTTTATCGACGTATGAAATTTTGTAGCAATGTAAAAAAATACAACAAGAAGAATGATATTATAATAAGAACAATGATAAAATAAATTACTCATTAATTATATGCATGTCTATAATAATAAAATAGCTTTAATTTAATACGGAAAAAATTGTTTTTCTAAAGGCTTAAGGCTTACCATACCCCATTTTCGAGAAGTTGCAAATAGTAGAAAAATGATATGTCGTAAAGAAGTTTCACTTCTTACCTGTGTACTCTGGTACACACACATATTTTTTTTTGTTAAGGGCTTACATAAAATGTCAACTAGATGGCGCTGCCATATTTCAGAAACACATTATGGTTGTTCTATATTCGTTTAAACCAATCTTAACAAATTATTGTAATTTTTCTTTGATAAATAACTATTCCAATGTAAAATGACATTATTTAGATTCATTTTTTTTAACATGATGACAACATGACATGCATATAAGATATATTATTATTGTATAATTAATTAGAAAATGCTGTATATGTTTGTTTTAAGTGTGCTTTTACAAATAAATAAATAAAATAAATGTCCTACTGATGGGCGCAAATCTCCAATAATTAATAATAACGAGGGTAATTAGGTTATAGATCACCACGCACCGCGTCAACTGACTATAATAATGAAAATGCAGCCTGCTATAGAGTTAACCGGCCTTATTTAAACTATTTTAATAGGCGTTACGCGAATTGAAAGACGTAAAGGAGGAAGAGGAGTCCCCAGTCGGCGCGGGCGCGGGGGTGGCGGGTGCAGGGGCGGGGGCGGGGGTTGTGGAAGACGACTCCTTCTCCGTGTCGTCGCGCAAGTCCAAGAAGTCGCGCGAGCCGACGCTGTCGCCGCCGCCCAAGCGATCCAGGCACAGGTCGGTGTTGCCAGACGCTCGCTATTCTCTTTCCTTATTTAAATAGTAATATTATTTTGGTTTTAATGTTCGTTGTTTTAAGATATAGATGGCAATAATAGCAAATTAAATCTCGCTGTCGGTTAATTCTTGTAAATTATATAGATTAATTATTTTTCCTATTTGTAAATACAACATTAATGTATCTTAATTCATACCATATGTGGAAAAAAATAATTCATTTGTTCTTAAAAATTTACCACAAGTATTGCGGTATTCTTAAATATTTTTTTAAGACCAGTTTGTCTGTTGCGTGTGTTTTTCTATAAGATTAGGCGATATGTGATATATCTTTCAGCATCATTAATTAGATTATCCTTAATTTCTGTAAAAATATCAATATCAATCTCAATCAATCAATCTACACAGGGTTTTTGTATGGTTAATTTAAAATTAAAATTATTCTTTGTAAATATGCATAATATTTCTCTGAAGAATATTAAGTTCAAAAGAAGAATATGAAGTTTCTTGAAATGTTACAATTTTATATGTAATTTATAGTGACCGCAGATCTAGATCCCGATCAAGATCACGTGAACGAGAACGTGACAGAGATCGGTCCCGGGAACGAGAACGCGAGAGAGAACGAGAGCGGGAAAGAGACAGAGAGCGGGAACGTGAGAGAGAGAGGGAGCGGGACAGAGATAGAGACAGGCGGCGGCGCTCGCCGGCCACGCCGCCGCACCACAGGAAGCACGCCAAACACGCTAAATACAAGTACTGACATACAATGGACCGCGTGCATTATGATGTTACGCATTATAATGATATGCATTATGATAATAATATGCAATATTATTATTATTATTAAAGAAGGAGAGCCTAAAATGTGTTTGTAAATGGCACCCAAATTATTTAACTAGATTTATTTTTGCCAATGTGTAGTGATTTATTATGTATGTCGTTCAATAAAACTCGGGGGTGTTCTAGTTCTATTACCTGTTGATGGAAATTTGTGTTTTCATATAAGCAGGTTTCTAGATACCATCGAATCTAAAGTATTTTGGGATGCAGTGTTTCAACGTTTTTAGGACTATGACTTTAATACTCCTTCTTTATGTACTAGAATGTATTAAATAATAAATTAAAAACATTGATTGAATACGCTTTCCATTCAACTACCCTACACGCAATCTTATTTGTTATTTTACATTGTCGAATATCTATCTGAAGTTATAGAAATATTATGTGAAATTATATTATATTTCAACTTCAGGTGAGAACAATATAAAATATTTAAACTAAAGTACTTAACTACAATCCAGAAAGCTTTTGTTATTATAATACTTTATTTGTAATAGATATACTCTCGCTCTAGTTGACTGACAAGTGGGAGTGATCCCGAGCAGAAAGTCAAGGTGTAAGAATTAAATACTCATTATATATT
Source organism: Boloria selene (assembly GCA_905231865.2). NCBI lineage: Eukaryota > Metazoa > Arthropoda > Insecta > Lepidoptera > Nymphalidae > Boloria > Boloria selene. The sequence continues at coordinate 2,856,173 of HG993132.1, forward strand.
ACATAAAAACGAATTTATTTCAAATTAAAATATAAATTTTACTTAAAACAAAACTTAAACTGCAAATAATTCGATGATGATATACATTAGTAAATAAAATCTAAATTTCATAAAACAATGTAACTTTGGCCAAGAATATTCGGGTCATGTATAAAAAAACTTATTAGGTTTATTTGATTTACGAAGTATACAATAAAATCTCATTGATATTTTAAAAAAATATACATCAATTGCATATAAACTAAAAAAATGTTTAATTTTACAATTTTTGATAAAACTGATATTATTTAAAAATAATTGCACTTAATTAATGAGATTCTTAGGTAAATTCACAAATATTTAACACATTATTCATTACACATTCTTATATAAAAAAATAAAAATCAAACTCAAAACACAGAAAAGTTCACACAAAAGTTAATACTTAGAACTCGTGCTTAAGAGAAAGCTCGGCAACTCTCAATGCCCGAAACATAAAATCTCCGCATCTCGCGACACTACTTTATAACGTTCGATAAACATTTTTGTAAAGCTAAAAAATTCCCATAGCCTCAGCGTTCTTACGAACAAAACAATACGAGAGGTAAAAGAACGATAATACTGAAATAATCTAAATCATAGCCTTAATTCGAATTGAGACACATAATTAATTGATTTTACATACATAATTACATTATAATCTTACAAAATATTAAAAATTAAACTATGAATATATGTATGTTTGCGTTACAATGTACCCGTAGCACAGGAATGTACAAAAATATAATTGATCAATGAATCACAGACTATATCATGTTATACAAATTACATATTTATTGCGTTACGATGCCTTCAGTGATTACAAAAGAACTTTGACAGATAACTTAATATTTCTATTTAATGTGCTGGAATCGAACAGACGACCGCAGTATTCCGACATCCTGTCGTATAATTGACAGATTTCATAAATTACAAGTTAATCGAATATAAAGTTCAATTTCGATCCGATTCTTTCTAAAAATGTATTTGGAACTGTCAAAGATCTTTGTATTTTCACTCAAATACTTAAATTACACTGTAATTAGTAACTTTTAATTGAGCCTAAATCTAAAAGACAGTAAAAGACGAAGTTTTAGAAGAATTATATTGTAAATCAAACCTATTGTTATAAAATAGTACAAAACTACTTCTGTATCTATTTCTAGATGAAAAAATAACTGTTAAATAATATTTCTATGGAAAAATATAGATATGTGCGTCTTTTGGCAATAAGGCATCTAACACACGAGTCCTCTTAGTTCTACGATTACATCCGCCCTAACATTAGAAGTTAGCAGTTTACACACTAGAACCAGTCACTCCATATTATATTAACCAATTATTATCAGTTTGAAGGCCATTTGTTGCGACATCTTGTAACGGCTGTTGATTTCTTATTCTATTTTAGTCGCCAGTATTAATAAGGCGTTTACGCTCTAAAAGAACAAGTGCAGTGACAAATGTTTATTGCATTTTTAAATATTTTTACAAATTGTTAATTTTTATTATAATAATTTAATATAAAATATTGTATTTACATATGACTGTTTGTATTTTATATCAATGTTTAAAATTGACGTAAAACCGTTATTTAGATCATGTATTTGTATCTCTAGTGCACTTGTTCCTCTCGGAGATTTTTAATTTTTACAATATTTAATATATGTATGAGAATTCATAAAGTAGAGGTTGAAGGAAAAGAAATAGACATGTTCGTGCCACAAATACAATAATTTGAAAAATGGAATGTAAACACAACTTTTAAACATATAGATAATAATTTCATTAAAGAAAATTAAAATTATGAGATATTTTTAAAATAATAAAATTATTATTGAAAAATATAAAATTAGAATTATTTCTATTTTATAGTAATTCAAATTCGTATTTCAATAACTATGTAGTATATAAGGAACTATAACAGCGGCTGACTACAGGCTAGAGGCCGCTGATACAAGTGTGCAGTTTAAATTCTGCATCTACGTCCTCAGAACGATTTCCTATAATAGACAATTACTAATTCTACCGTCTAACAGTCACACGAGTGCTACAATGACTTTAGTCGCTTTAAAACCACTTTCACCACTTTCTTATATTAAATGAATCACAAATACGTTTAGTAAGCTTGAACAACATTTGCTTAACATATTTTTTGGACTTTAAATCAAATCAAGAATTTTGGTACAAGTGACATAAAAATAGTATGATAAAATATTAATAACAAGTATATTTAAGTTTTCAGTACAAGAAGAAAATCGTAACAGTATCTCTATATAAAAGGAAGAATACGAAACACGGACAAGAAACGAGTAAAAAGTAGTGACAGAAATAGAATGAAAAAAATAAATAAAATAGATTACAATAAAGTTCAATTCAAAAGATTAACATTCTTTCGATTCGAATTAATGGCATTCCGATCTATATACTATATATTTTAAATGATTTGTATTATTACATTATGCTTTATGTATAACCTTTGATTAAAATTGAATCTAGGACTTCAAGACGTGCAGCACTCATGTGTTCAATTCAAAATTTGTACGTTTAACGTCAACGTTTAAACACGTATACATTTCTACTGTGACATTGCTTTTGACACATTTTATTTAGTTTTAAATATAAAATCTGCATACATCTTTAGTATACTAGTGACGGAGATTATTTTTTTAATAAAAATGTTGATTATAAAATTGAATATAATGGTTACTAGAAATAATAATTTCTATACCTAAGTTAAAGTCATGAAATAATTCATAAACACTTCATGATTATACTCAAGTTATACTAACAAAAGTCACAGAACTCTCGTACATATTATGATGAATGTTTTAAAAAGTTAGCTTAGCGAGTAACGGAACTGAATCGAGTCGCTTCTAACTGTATTTTTATACAATAACAGTTCACGCTACGAGACGATTAATACATTAACTATGTACAGTTCTCGAGGCATAAGCTCAGCTTTGCATTTGTGTGAGTGCAGTGTACGGATAGGCACGACCGAAGGCGTAGCGCGTTGCGACTTGGTTTAAACCAGTTTTAACTGGTTTTTGATGCGCGGCTATTGGCTTTTAGCTATCACTCACACAAATGCAAAGCTGAGCTTACGCCTCGAGAACTGTATATACCAAATACATTAATTGTATCTAAGGCCATGTGGGCTCACGACGTGTGGTCGACTGGAGAGTGGTGGCGAGTGGTGGCTAGTGGTGGCGAGTGGTGGTGAGTGGTGGCCAGTAGTGTCATGTGGTGATGGTCACCGCCAGGCGCGGCGCAGGCGGGGGCTGCGCGCCTCGCCCTGTCACCTCGCACTGCGGATCTGCCAGCAGCGGACACGACCCGAGCTGGAAATAATTACATATATATATATACTCCACATACATTATTTGAGATTATGGACTAGTTTTATGTTGTATTAAAAAGTTTTAATCTTATAATTATGTTATCAATAAAACATCATAAAACTGTTATCTATGACTAACTAAATACTTAAAATGTATGAAGACCAAGAAACGACTAATTTTATGTCTATTTTAATCAGTTTCTAAACCTTTACAACAAAAAGGTGTTAGTAAATAGAAAACATCAAAGTCAAAGTACAACTGCGTACAGACAGTTGTCATCTAATATCTACATCGAAAGCTAAGTCTAGAAAAAGAAATAAAAATGAACACGAAGTAGTATGTGATGTGATTAGTACTAGAAACATTGAAAGCTCGTGAAGAGCAAAACTGTTAGTCACACGAAAAAACAAGAATAATAGAAAAAAGATCTAATACAAATAGGATAAATGGGTATTTGACAAAGTTTAAGACAAATTCGTGTATCAAAAAAAAAAAAAAACAAAAAAATCCAATACACACAGATAAAAAATAAATAAAGATGAATATAATATTTTTTTATTTATTATAAAATGGCAAAAAATTGGTGTTTAAAAGGTCAAATACCCTTAGCTAAGCGTATATTTGCCGTTAATGACAGTGGTGAAGCGGCGACGACGCGTGCGCAAGCTGGAGTGGGGAGAACGACTCGTACTTACCAAATATGTTTTGTTGCTAATACCAATGCGAGTTAAGCGTGATCCGTGGCGTGTGTGTTGTATGTGACAAGATAAAAATAGTATTCATTCATTAAATATGTCCATACTATTCATAATTTGTTTTATTTATATCTGACCTAGCTACTCACATTCGCTTCATTCGGGTTTATCTCTAGTCAAATGAAGTCGTAGTAAGAAAGTCGGAAAATAAGATAAGTAATGTCAAATAGTATACAATTTGATATTAACTGAACATATTTAGGGATTTAACTGATTTAAATTAAATTTAAAATACAATTAGCTCTTAGCTTTTCTTTTTCAAGTAATACTTTACGTTAGGCAAGAATACTTAAAAAAAACTACTCTCACTGAATACATTTAATATAGTAATTAGAATGGTCAATACTTTATAATAATAATTTAAGGTTACAAATAAAGAGACTATACTGAAAAATATTTTTATCTTGTCTATGTACATGTATGTATGTATGTATGTATGTATGTATGTATGTGAGAATGTGTGTGTGTGTGTGTGTGTGTGTGTGTGAGTGTGTGTGTGTGTATGTGTGCGTGCACCTGGCTCAGGGCTCGACGAGGCGCCACGCACGCACTTCGCCGCCGCTGCAACACACTTGCATATTAACCGACATCGCCACATGCCAATATTTTTCCTCCTGATCTATCTCATGTAATATAGTCCCAAAAGAAATACGATGAAAATAGATAGAGAATGAGATATAATATAATATTATAAATGAAAGTTCCATTATAAAAAGTAATGTTTAAACATTTAACAGGACAAAGGAAAATATTTTGATAGAAATTTTGAGGAGCTAAATCTAAAGAGATTCATGAACGATTGTACTTTATTTCAGATAATATTCAATAAGTATGACTTACTTAATATTTTACTACTATTTATTGCATTTAAATTGTACGAGTTGAATGTTAGTCATATCTACAAAAATCTATGTAAAATTCCTATAAATTATTTTTCAACTAGTCATAATTAATTAGTATTAGTTTTATTATTTTTTTATATTCGTTATGAACAGAGGCAGAAGTAGGATTAGAATTAGACGACATGATACATAAAATTTTATATACAGATGACAATGTTTATATGATTAGAGCTGAATGGTTTATTACATAACATTTACTATAGAGCGTTACTGGTAAACTTGGAGATAAGACATTTTAACAGTTTTTGATTAATGTTTAGAATCATTTCTAATTGTAGCACATGTACTTATGTTTCTATAACATTCAAAATAAATATTAATTAAGTAATTATGAAAAACAAAAATGGGAGGGGAGGGAGAGAGGTGTAGGCGCGGCGGCGCGCAGCGCGGGGGAGGAGGGTGTAGGGGGGTGTGTGTGTCGTACCTGCCGGCGGTGTAGAGGGCGTGCGTGTCGGGGCAGGCGGCGAGCGCGGCGGGCGCGTCGGGGAGGGGCGCGGGGGGCGCGGCGGCGCGCAGCGCGGGGCTCCACAGCCGCAGCGCCTGGTCGCGGCCCGCGCTCGCCAGCCCCGCGCCCACGCCCACCAGCCCCGTCACCCAGCCCTTGTGCGCGTTCATCACGCTCTGGGGACACCGACACGGTCTTATTTTTTATTGTTGGGTCATTATTACACACCACATACAACTATCTTGTTCCGTGGTAAGCTACGAAGGCAGCTTGTGTTACGGATACCAGATAGTTGATATACTACATACATATATAAATTTTAAATAGATACATATTTTAAATATAAACACACATGACTGGAGCACAAACATCAGAGTTTAACAAATGAATGCCCCCAGCGGGACTCGAACCCGCAACCGCTAGCGCAAGAAAGTAGTGTTACTACAAACTGCTCCAAACGTGTCGGCAAATTATTACAGAGAGTGTACTCATTGCCCACGATGGCACAAACATATATAACAATAATAACAATACTTTTATTTGACATATTTAGTTATTTACAGTAAGTAAACTGAAATTGATTTTAAATAGATTAGATTTATATTGCAAATTCCAGGAACCAGTTATCAATTTCATATGTTTAAAAACAAATTTTTATAGATGTACTTATTCAAAAAAAAAAAAAAAAGTGCGTGTGTACAAAGTACACATGTCAGAAGTAAAACTTGAATTTAAATTAAGGCTAACTCTTCACCGTCTCTGAGCGCCTGGTACTATGGACTTATTTTTTCGTTTCATCGAGTTTGAAATCAAAACGATTCTAAAGAAGTTTCACTTTAATAATCTGACCTTGGACGTTTCATTATCTCCCTGCACACTTAATTATCACGCACACGCATCAATAACACACACACACACGCACTACAAACAATGTGTCAACGTACATGCGTGAGGGTGTTGTCGGCGAGGGACCAGCACTTGAGGCTGGAGTCGCGCGAGGCGGAGTACAGCAGGTCGCCGCGCAGCAGCAGCGCTTGCACGCCGTCGTAGTGCGGCGGCTCCAGCAGGCGACGGTTGCACGCCTCCCAGGTACCTAGTGGGCACATATATATATATTTATATTTATAGCCGAGTATATTCTCAAGTCAACTACCGAAGGAAAAGGTATTTTATAATGAATACAAAAAAATACTTATAAAATATATCAATCTCGCAAAATTATTCAGCCATCAAATACGATTAACGTTATCGCACAGTCAAGATATCCTCCAAGCCAAGCTCAAAAAAATAACGCCAAATAATAAGCGATAGGTAACCCTTAAATAATAATAAATCAAATCACATACACATGATTAAATTAAAAGAAATTTTGTTAAGTTTTTTTGACTATATTTCCTAAATAGGCATACGCTCAAAATTGATAAAGTAAGTAAGTATAGTATAAAATACTAGCATTTCCCGCGGCTTCGCACGCGTTCTGAACACCGGATACCAATGTTTTTCTGAGTCGCGCGGTATGATACCTCGCAAAACTAACGTCCGCCCTTCCCGTTTTTGCAACATTTTTCAAAGATGCTCCGCTCCTATTAGTCGTAGCGTGATGTAATAGAGCTTTCCTCGATAAACGGGCTATCCAACACAATAAGAATTTTTCAATTCGGACCAGTAGTTCCTGAGATTAGTGCGTTCAACCAAACAAACAAATAAACTCTTCAGTTTTATAATATTAGTATAAATTAGGAAAACATATTATTTTTATATTTGATAATCTGTGACCGAACTGTCAATTTGACTACTGTTTATCGTAAACGCGCGAACGCGATAGATGCGATTCGTTGAATCAATGGATAACTGAAACTAATATAAGTTTGAGAATTATTTATTACATTTATGTGTGGCAGTTTTTATTCATAAAAGATGCGAAATTTTATTCTCTACAATAATGCCCTAAAGTGCATAGTTTCCGAGATATCGGCTAAAACTTTTTTTCAAGATTGCAATCGAAGCTCCACCTGGATCTGTCAGCATTTTGTGATTTTATGGTCAGTAAGTGAGTCTTAATCTAAAAAAAAATGGATCGGAATTATAGTGCGAGGTTGACAAAAAAATGGCTTTATTTACTGTACTAATACAGTGAAACCTAGTTAAGTAAGACATCAAGGGACCTGCAATGTCGTTTCACTTATAGAGGTATTCCACTTACCCAGTGTCTCAGATATCCAGGTATAAATAAATATCTGTCTCATTTACAGAGGGTTCCATTGATAGAAATTATTGACAGATTATTTCAGTTATAAAGGTGCGATCAAAGAAAATAATGTTATCTCAGTTACAGAGGTTTATGCATATAAAATTTACTCCCTGTCCCAGTTATAGAGGTAACTATAATGATAAAGCGAAAGAACAAATCCCAGATATAGAGGCTTAGCTCGTCCCACTAACAGGGGTAATTCAGTGCCAAAGTGTTGGGACCTCAGCATGAGTTCCAGTTATGGAGGTTTCTCACTTATCCAGGTCCCACTTAACCAAGTTTCACTATAAGGCAAGGTACCGTTGTTGTGTCGCAGGTCGAGCACGCGCACGCAGTGGTCGCGGCTGCCGGTGGCGAGGCGCGCGCCGGGCGGGCGGGAGGCGCGCGCCACGCACACCACCGCCGCCGCGTGCCCCGACCACGTCTTGAACACGCACTCCAGCCTGCCAGTGCACACACCACATTATTGTTACAATTCGTATGACTAGGGATATTCGTTATATTAGATAGCTGAAAACATAACCTGCTATTTATAAATAGCCAAATCGCCTGCTATTTATTTCCAGAGGTAAGCGCTATTTTTGAAGTGAAACTTCTTTAGAATCGTTGTGATTCAAACTCGATGAAACGAAAAAATAATGCCATAGTACCAGGCACTCAGAGACGGGGAAGAGTTAGCCTTAGTTAGATCTCGCCCACCGCGAGTTAGTGACATTTCTAACTTTGTCTAACTCGTGGATGTGACCTTCGCGCCATCTCCCTCTCTCGACGAGCTTAGACGGTGTTATTTAGTATACGGTGTTATTGTGATAGCAAATGGCGGCATGAGACTATCATGGTACTCGAATTATGCCTGTTCCACATCACAGTTATCGACTCCCTTAAGTGAAAGCGCCATATTTACGAAGCCTTGGTGGTAGCATGTCCATCTGAAGATTCGGAAGCTATGGATTGAGTTCGACTTTAGGTACTTTATCAGTAATTGAGTTTTATAATAATTAATTGTCTTAAAGTCTTATAATGATCAGATTAACATAAAAATAAAGTAATCTCACATCCTCAGGTCCCACACGCGCAGCTTGTCCGCGGCGGCCATGTACAGGTAGTGCTGGGACTCTAGCGAGATGGCGGTCACGGCCGCTTCTCCACCGCGCACTGCTGCGTTAGCCCCATTTGCCCCCGATGACCTAGAATAATATATACATTTTACATGTAATGAAAATTTAGTTAAATCTTATTTTCATTTATATTACAATAAATAAAATATTGAATTTAAACGCAAAACTGTAAGCCTAGCGAGCCCAGATCTCTGTGATGTATGATATGCTTATAAAAATGTCTATATTTGTGACCTAAAACATACCTAGTTAGTTTTTGAAACATATGTTAAGTCTAACCCATTTGGACAGCGCGCGTGTTGGACTTTACTCAATAAAGCCGCTGGTTAAAATACCAGCTTTTCCCAACAATGGAATGCAAGAAATGCGTCTTGAACTATGACCTATTGTCGTTTAACGAGAACGTTCTAAATATTCCAAGATCCCAGGGCCGCCAGACGTCACGTATTTTCTGACGGATGAAATGTTTGAGTAGTGCTATTATGTACTACGATCGTATGCTTACCTGCTAGCTTGGTCAAACGGCCAATTTCCAGGTATCAGGTGATCAAGGTACATAAAAACATTACTTACTTCACGTAAATTCTCATGGCTGATTTTCATATATGTTTTAGAATATATAGTGTAATACTCCCAGACACTTTCCGTTGGAGATATTGCTTTGCAGCCGCTTTAAAGCTCTCAAAATACATAATTAGTCAATTTCACGTAAATTCTGATGCTCCATTTTCTCAATCTTTCCTGGGATCTTGAATCTAAAATAGATGTTGAAAATGGCTGGAATGAACCAGTAGTAGTAACATACCATAAGACAGCGTTGGGGCCACTAGTCCGCGTGTCGAAGAGCTTGACGGCGGCGCCGGCGGCGGCGGCCACGAGGCGGGCGTCGCGCGCGGCCGCCAGCGCCGCCACCGCGCCGCCGCCCCACGCGCGCCACGCCTCGCGCCCCGCCTGCAGGTCCCAGCCGCGCACCGTGCGGTCTGTAACACGTTGCTCGAGTTGATGCGAATGTTTGTACGTAAAAACTAGGGGTGTGCGAATAATTCGAACTTACGAATTATTCGATTTGAATTTCGAATCGAACAGTTATTCGATTCGATTCGAACGATATTCACACACCCCTAATAAAAACGTGTGTGTTTGTTGAGCTTATGTCTAGATTAACACTTATTGTACCGTTATTCAATACGTGTCAATATAGATATAAACTGCTTAAAATCAATATATGTAATAAACAATATCGGTAATCGTTTAGTATAAATTTTTCATGAGATCAGAAATGAGTTATTTTCCCGTAGTAAAAAGTAAATGTTGACTCGGATAACCAGCTATTAATGTAACAAATTTCTATAAAATCTGTCTCGTGATGTGCTCAGACAATTCTAGAAACTATAGACTCAGCTTCTGAATAGATGTACTATAATGACTATTTAAATAGATTTTCCAAATAATATTTTATGTACAATCCAAGTCAGTTAGAATTTTTGATTATGTATAGAGTCATCAATTAGTGTTAGTTGTTAAACTAACACTAACTACTATACTTTTGGATAATTAGAATTTACCGTAAAATATAGTACATACTAGTCAAAAACCCTATTTAAAACCGTCACGATTACTAAAAACAAAACATGTTTTCAAAGTTAAATTTTAAAAAGAATCATATATGAACTTCGATATAATGATAAAACTTCTATATTAGTTCTTTAAATAAACATTAGATTAAAGAATACTGCTCACCGACGCCGCCGCTGTAGAGGGCCCGCGGCGTGGGCGCGAGGGACAGCGCGGCGCCCACGTGTCCCTCCGCCACGTGCGTGCACTGCAGCCACGACCCGCCCACGTTTCCGCCTCCCACACTTGAACGCTGGAAATATTATCATATTTAAAACAACTTTAAACTTTACCTATAAATATTACTTATACCTACAATAAATTTATATTTTAGCAATTAGCAGCCAATTTGATCTTTTAATATTTTGATTTTTGAGAGTAAACTTTATTTAATTTCGATTTATTACTATTATACGCAATTATATTGTAATAGTTTAATTTCCTGTTTGCAATTGCGATTGACGAAGCTTAATGAATAAATACAAAATGCTCTCTTCTCTTCTTACTTTTAACAGTTTACATAGTATAGAGTAAATGAATAATTTTGTTATTGTTAAAGCTGATATAGGCTTTAATACTTATAACAACATTTTCACATTTTCGAGTTGTGGTCTACATTAGGATATTAAATAAAAAACATCAAATATAGTAAGTAAAAAATAATTAATCTTACTTTTAAAGAGATTTCTTTGACAGTCCCTTGAGGTGCTTGCTCTGGGGCGGCTCCAGTTAGCCGTAGGAATACGTCGTCGTCCCTCGCTCGCCGCGCGGCGCCCGGCGACGCGGGCGGCGTGCCTTCAGCGCCAGGCTCTCTATTGAGAGTTAGTGATTTATTAGTAGCGAGAATATTAGGAAATATGGTTGAAATGATATAGTTTGTTAAATGCAATTATATCTTGTTATAATATTATGTTTATGATATATAATTAATGGAGTAACAAAGTGCCTGTATGACGACGAATCTACTATTATTTTACAGTAATAAAATGTTTGATAATTTTAAAAAATATCGAGGAATTATATAAATAATAATAATAATTTCATAATACTCCATAACTTATACAGAAAATATTAGGTCGCATTTTTGTAAAGATACTGGCTGAAAATGTGTAAGCAATGCAGTGTATGAAAAAAAAACAACAAAAATGGCGCGTAATTTAAGTGGTGCATTAACGTGATTTACAATAGTATAGAAGATTAAGTGCAAATTTAATTATTAATGTATTATTTTTATCAACGTTTTATTCTTATTATAATATGAGCAGTACTATGAGGTTATGAAAAGACGACATTCAAGCAATACATGAATGGGGTAACGAAAAATCATAAAAGGTACTTACATTACAAAAAAAAAACACAAAAATTCTGTGCATACAATACTATCACTTATGCATGTATAATTCGCGTCAGGTAAAAAGAACGCTGGCTGTCAAGTTGCGCAGAGGCGATTTATCGGCCAATTTGGTGGTAAGACGCGGGGCGCGGGACGTAGAGGCACGCGTCGCATGCTTTACGGCTCGCTATTGGTTTGCCAGTTCAAAATACCATCGTTCACATAAAAGTTATTAATTACGAAATAGTTTTATATAAAAAATTGAGAAAAATATTTTTGATGTATATTGTTTTATGAAGAGAGAGTCTGATAATAATGCAGTTAAAATATATATTAACCGAATTAATTTAATTTTTTGTAATTAGATTAAACATTCTACATTGAATCTAACATATTTTATGAATTAATAGAATTCTATTTAATAACGTTCTATCTAATATATTTTTCAATGTACCTAACAATGACCAACATACGTCGCGAGCGAAAGGCTAGTTCAAAAATAAAACAATAGGCTTAGTAATTTTGTGTGCGAATGTACCCATGCGCAAACACACCCCCCACCACTTTCCTCCAGCGTTCTTTTTACGTGACGCGAACTGTATATGATTTATATATTAGTGACGTTTATATTTATTATTTATATTAGATTATTTTCCACATGAAAATAATTTCAACAAACTTTATTTCCTATGTAGCTTTAGTGATGTATATATATAATCTATACTAATATTATAAAGCTGAAGACTTTGTTTGTTTGTTTGTTTGTTTGTTTGTTTGGTTGAACGCGCTAATCTCAGGAACTACTAGTAAGTTATATGTATGTGGGTATCATGTATGTAATAGTAGAGTAAAATATAGGAATGTCATGAGTACTAATAAATGGATTTCAAATAACAAAAGCAACAAGTGCAATTAATATTGTTTCATTTTTATTAAATACAGTTTATTGTTTCTATATATTAAATACAAGAACAAAAAATATAGACTATAAAATAAAATTTAACACATTTCTAATAAAATGGTATCTACCATGCAAGTGCGACATGCTGGGATGCAAAACAAACACAAAAGTACTGCTAATTTTTTATTGTGCCTACCTACAGCTGCCGAAACCTTTTAGGCCAGATCCTCACTATAATGCCGTTCACAGTCCGATCTTGGTCTTCTGCTTTCATACTATCGGTAACAGTCAATTTTCGCTCCATTCCATTCCAGTCACGATCAATCTCGAAGAAATTTTACTCCAATTCATTCAACAGTATTATAAGATTTTTTCTTTATCATTATTGAATCGTGAACTGAGTCTGATTGTTTAATTTTAACATGATATGACTTTACCCGGCCGAGATCGGGACCGAGAACGAACTGTACCCAGCATTTTAGTGAGGATTGGCCCTTAAAGCTTATGTTACACTGTGACCGACCGTTGTCGATATTCCCAATATGATTTTAATATTTTTTGTTATTTCACTACTATACATTAATAATTAAAACATTTTTTTTCTTAATTTTACATATTATGTTAATGTTAAAAGCAATTTGTACTAATATTCTTTAAAGCGTCAATTCCAGCTAAGAGTTATTGTATTTTACTACTCTACCATATTGGTTTAATTTTAACGATTGCTTTTTTAAATTAGTTAGCAATAAATCACAATCAAATTATTTTTATATATTATTATTTCTTACAAAATACTTTGGATTATTAAAGTTACACTATATTATGTACAATAAATCGTAGATTATATTGTAACTATTCAAGTTAGCTGTCATTTTAACATAGCAAGATAAATAGAAAGTTATGTACATGAAATACAGCATGCATACGTCGAGCAGATCTTACAAAGTATCTCTAATGTTCTAAATTAATGTTAGTAGACACAACAAACTTGATTAAAAAACTCTTAAGAAATATCACTCACTGATACGAAGCTCTATTTAAATACAGTGAAACCTGGTTAGGTGAAACATCAAGGGACCTGCAATATCGTTTCACTTATAGAGGTATTCCACTTACCCAGTGTCTCAGGTATCCAGGTATCCAGGTATAAATAAATATCTGTCTCATTTACAGAGGGTTCCGTTGATAGAGGTTATTGACAGGTTATTTCAGTAAAGGTGCGATTAAACAAAACAATGTTATCTCAGTTACAGAGGTTTATGCATATAAAATATACTCCCTGTCTCAGTTATAGAGGTAACTATGATGATAAATCGAAAGAAAAAATCCCAGATATAGAGGCTTAGCTCGTCCCACTAACAGGGGTAATTCAATGCCAAAGTGTTGGGACCTCAGCATGAGTTCCAGTTATGGAGGTTTCTCACTTATCCAGGTCCCACTTAACCAGGTTTCACGTATATATTATAGTAAATTAAACTTTAAGTCGTGGTCAACTAAATTGTTAACTTATAATGTTGGGACATTATTACACAGGGCTATCTATTTCCTTATTAAGCTATAAGGCTTGTGTTACGGATACTAGATAGTTGACATACTAAATACATATTATAAATATAAATATAAACACCCATGACTAGAGTACAAACATTCGTGCTCAACAAATGAATTCCCCCAGCGGGACTAGAAACTGCGACCGCTGGCGCAGCCAGTAAGGTCACTACAAACTGAGCCAAACGGGTTGTCTAATATATATAAGAAGTTTTTCAATCAAGTTTATGTCTGTCTTTATATAAAGCTTTGTACAGATAGCTTTTGTCTACGAGTTGGAGGTAGAACCCACATGGGACGCATGTAGGTAGGTGCGACGGTCGTCAGTCTTCCACTATGGAGAGGTCGGTGAGGAGGCTGCAAGCAACAGATCATGTCATGCGCCCTCGCCCTTTGCACTCTTTTGTTTTTGTGTTTGCAAGTGAATTTTATTTAACTTTATGATCGACAATGGGATTTATTTATTAACATTTTAATGGCATTATTGTAGCAACGTTATATTTTTTCGAAGTAACGGCGCATGCATGATGAATAGGATACTTAAATAACAAAAATATTAGCAATACTCTAAAGCGTCACATTTGCAAAATAATTAAAAAATAGTTTGTTTAAATGAGAACTGTAGGGACGTTACCCTTAACTATCTGGGAAGCGCGACACTTTAGGGCACCATTTTGGTGATGTTTTTTTTTTATTTATTTCACTATCCACTATCCATGTACCTATACTTTATAATAGAAAAACCTTTGAAATGTTTTCACAGTGCAGAAATATATGCGAAATATAATCGTGTTTTGTTGTTGTGAATTTACTAATTTAAGACTATCAACTTTAAAAAAAATATATCTTGCAAACACTCAAACAATCAGTGCGTATTGTGCTATATATAATTATATACTAAGAAATCATTTTACTAAAATAATTCTACGTAATACAATAAAAATTGAGTGTAAGATGTCCGAAGTGTAACTAACAATTAAATTGACCTTTCATTTTTCATAAATAGTTCAAACACACCCAAAAATCATATATTATATATACAGTTGCAACATAAAATGGACACAAATGAATGATAATATTATGATGCATTTAAACGATCTTACACGACAATTTTCTGTAATAAAAATAACCATATCTCAGACTATGGTATTGTATAGACGGAGTCTGTTAAAGAGTCAAGAATGTTAACTGTTAAGTCTTAATAGTATTCGATTTGCTGTCACATAGGTGTGTGTGCATTGATTCTCTACCTCTTGGGCTTTGTGATAAGAGAAAGAAAACATAGCAATATTAGCTTATTCTTTTTATTCCAATATAATCCATTACTTATTTTTTTCATGTAAAAATTAATTTGTTTATCACTCACTTTCTTACTCACCGTCATTAATACTATTTTAAAATATTATTAGTTAGTTTCATGTCTAGTTTTGACACTCCATACATATTATCTGAGATCCAAATATGAACTAATAGTATCATAACACATAAACCCAAGCAAACTTTACCATGCAGAGGCGAGACACGGGGAAAAAACTAACTACTAAAACTAAAGTCTACTGAGTATGAGGAGGTGTTATATACCTGTGGACATTCCCTGGATAATTGAATTAATATTTTGATTTTTTTATTAGACTTAAATCAATACTAATGCTTTACCAAGTCGGTCAGACACATCAAAAATACTTTACGGATGCGTTCAGTTTGTTCATGTCTATTTTTTAATATATCAATGGTGTCCACAGGTAATACTACTTTTTACTAAAAATAAATAAAAAAAAGTTTATTTTATATGCGAAAAAGATTCGAGACTAAGTAAGCTACGAATCAAGCCATTTACCCAAAATATAGTAATGCTTGAAAGAGATTGTATAGTTTATAGATTTGCTATGCGATAAAGTATTATTTCGTGCATAAAAATACATAATGTTAGCCAATTATTATAACATGACTAAAATACCGAAACCCATTCGTAATAATACCTTAGTAAACTAACACTAGTGTAGAATTTGATATTTTACGCCGATGACAAATAATTAGTTGTGCTTTGGTTGGAGTCAACAGTCAACTTTATGTCGTGAAGCCTAATACTATTTTCTTTAAAAACATTATAAAACTAATACTTTAGGAGATTATTTTTTAAACAATCTTAAATCGTTGATCGATTAAATTAATATATATCCATTTAAAGGATTGACATTAAATGTATACGGTATAACTTTTACAAATACAAAACAGACCACATTACAAAAACCTTCTAAAAAGTAAATATGAAATTTAATCATTTTCCATTTTATTTAGACGCAAAACTTTTTAATAGTATTGGATAAAATCTCCGCTATGAATAATAATCATACTCATAGGAACGAAATTTTGCATTTTATTCGAGTAATTTTTTTATGCTCATAACAATAGCAAATATAAAAAAATGTAATATCGTTACAGTACACATTAAATATATGAACAAACAATCTCTTCCAAGCATCACCAGCCCCACAGGGGGTAGGCGGACATGGATACGTACAAGGAGGCGGGCTTGGACAGCTGGCGGCGGACCGGGCGCGGGCTCTCCGGTACGCGGCGTGTCGCTACCGGGGACGCTAGGCCTGGAGGCAGCGGGGTTAGACCTCTGTGGGAGACCAAAATATTCATCATCAGCCCGCGTTTGGCGCAGTTTGTAGTGACCCTACTTTCTTGCGCCAGCGGTCGGGGGTTCGAGTCCCGCTGGGGACATTCATTTGTTAAACTCGAATGTTTGTACTCCAGTCATGGGTGTTTATATTTATAATATGTATTTATTTAAATTTATATATGTAGTATATCAAGTATCTGGTATCAGTAACACAAGCTTCGTAGCTTACCACGGAACTGAATGGCGCTGTGTGTAATATTGTCCCAACATATTTATTATTTATTATTATATTTATTAACGCCCCACTGCTGGGCACGGGCTTCCATCAGTACGAGGGATATCAGGAAATATCATCGCACATGAAAATATCACAGGTGCGAGACCCGGATTTGAACCCGCATCACTCGGATATCCAAGCGACCGCGTTACCAAAATATTATCAAAATATAGTTTTACACATAAAAGACACATGACAATATATTTTTCGTGTTATTCAAAAAAAATTGTATGTTCCATAGTAGGCTTGCGTTGTAAATCCAGTCAGTTGATACTCTGCAAATTAGTACATATAAATAAAATAGAAGTGTTTGTATTTAATTTCAAATTAACAGCTTTTCACTTTGTATATACGATACTAACATAAAAAAAACAATAAAAAAAAATTGTCTGTCTGTTTATTCCCGCTACTCTCGGAAGCGGGTGGCCTGATTTTGACTCGCAGACTTTCACTCGAAGATAACTTTTAAAAGAAGTAACTTAGGCTACTTTTATTTTAGAAGTTTATTTTATTGTAACTAGCAGAACCCGCGGCTTCGCTCGCACTAAATCTACCAATGAACCTGAGCGAAGCGAGAGTGAGTCGCTTGTAAACAAATAAAAAGTGCGTGTGTACAAAGTATACATGTCAGAAGTAAAACTTCTTTGGCAAACTAATTTTTAAATCTCGTTTATATTTATACTAAATTACACCGTCTAAGCTCGTTGAGATAGGGAGATGGCGCGAAGGTCACACCCACTAGTTAGACAGAGTTAGAAATGTCACTGACTCGCGGTGGGCGAGATCTAACTAAGGCCAACTCTTCCCCGTCTCTGAGCGCCTGGTACTATGGACTTATTTTTTAGTTTGAAATCACAACGATTCTAAAGAAGTTTCACTTGAATCAATCCATTCTAACCTTAAGCTGCCGGGCGCGCTGGGCACGCGGCTGAGGGGCGCGGGGCGAGGGGTGGCGGGCTCCACCATTGACTGCGTCATGGCGTCCGCGTCCTCCACGCGCGCGTACACGCCCAGGTCGCGCAGCCGCACCGACCCGCGACGCCCTCTGCGGGGACGGAAATATTTTAAAGTAAATCAACATCATCATCATCATCAGCCCTTTTTAACGCCCCACTGCTGGGCACGGGCCTCCCTCAGTACGAGGGGATTAGGCCATAGTCCACCGCGCTGGCCTAGTGCGTGTTGGTAAATACTGCAATAAAAATCCATATTACTTACTCGTATTATATGCGTTTTCCTATCCTTTAAGTACACATTTTGTAACAGAGCATCATAGTTGCATATATCATAGTTGTCTAAGCTCTTTAAACGGAGATTATAAAAAAAGATACAAATTTTAGAATCCTTTCAAACATTATTTTTTACGAATTCGAAAATCGTAAAATTTCAAATGTCTTAAAAATATTATTATTATACTATCTAAGCATTTCTTATTTCAAATGCATAATAAATGTTATTTATTAAATTGCCTATGATTTTGGTAGACTTTGAAAACTTATCTGTGACGAAGTAAACCCAATTACGAATTATGGTCTCGATATGTTTAATTTTATTTCACTTTGATCTTATAGGAAAACTCGGGAAAGGTATCCCAAAAAATTCTGTATCAAGTTATAGTTTTTACCCGTCAAACTTGAACCAATTCCCAAATGTCATACAAAGAACGCAGATACTTTCCCCCATACAGTCCATAGAAAACTGCATTGATAAGCTAACTCTTTATTATATTACTACGCTTTTTACTTACGCTATTATTATATTACTGCGCTTTTGTATTCGAATTTAATTTGCACATTACTGAAATAACAGCTTCGTTTGAATTAGATAGAAGTATTATTTAAACATGATTCCCTTTTATAAATATAATAAGAACTGTAACAATAATTATAATAGTTTATGTATAAAATGATATTCTTACGTATTTCTATGGAAGGGCGAGTTGTCGTCCGGCGGGGAGGCGGGCGCCGTGTTAGACTCTCGGTGTCCTATCACCGGCGGCCGCACTTCCAAAAGCGCACTGTGATCAAAAGATTATTTTAAGTTATTTATCTTTACTAATATTATACAGCAAACAAACTTTTCAGCTTGAAGAGTTAGTTTGTTTGGTTGAACTCGCTAATCTCAGAAACTACTGTAAATCCTTTTGGTGTTGGATAGTCCGTTTATCGAGGAAGGCTATGGGCTATATTACATTACGCTAAGACCAATAGAAGCTAGCTAGAGCATTCATGAAAAATGTTACAAAAACGGGAGAAAAATATTTCTTTTGATTTTCAGCCTTTAGAACGCGAGCGGAGCCGCGATAACTAAACTAATGTTAATTTTGGTCTATCATTATTGAACGTTGAAATCATAATTATTTGTTATAATTGTATCATTCTTCATATCTATATATCTCGATAAAGTATTTTGTGAAAGATTACATTTTGAATTCTGTTTAGGAAAATTATTAACAGATGCACCATTTTTACATCAACAATTTGCAACAAAAGAGAACAATAATACCTGTCAATAGGTGAGACGGACCGCGTGGAGGTGCCGGAGGACACGTGCGCCAGCAGCGCGGCGAGGGCGGCGGGCGCGCCCCACGGGTTCAGGTTCTGGTCCTCGGCCGCGCGGAGGGCGCTCGCTGTCCTCTCTGACTTCTCCTCAAGCTGGTAGGCAAGTATTGATAGGGTTTTTAATTAATACATATCTTTTTAGTCCCCAATCTTTAAGTGTAAGTAGGAAACGTACATAAAAAAAGTGCGTGTGTACAAAGTACACATGTCAGAAGTAAAACTTGAATTTAAAATAAGCCTAACTCTTCCCCGTCTCTGAGCGCCTGGTACTATGGACTTATTTTTTCGTTTCATCGAGTTTGAAATCACATCGATTCTAAAGAAGTTTCACTTCAAAAATAATTAAACATTACCCACCCACATAAAAAATATAAATAATACAAGCAGCCCGCTTCACTGGGCGCAAGTTAAAATAATTTTACGGTTTTTAAATTAAACGGTTTTTATAAAACTATACAATATAAATACTACTCCTTACTACATTTGGCCACGCGCTATCTATAATCTAAGAATAGAAATACGGCGCCATCTTCCGGATATCTGTGCAACTTAGATGCTAAACCGCCATCTATTAGGATTTTATAGAACTAAGTGATAAATACATACTAAAGTCGTATAATAAATATTTAATTTGAAATAAAATAACATTGCGACTATAAATTAAGATGTAAGCTATCCATCTTTCAAGTTGGTTCAAACTGCACACGGTGTGCAAATTTGATTAAAATCGGTTAAGTAGTTTAGGAGTCCATCGCGAACAAACAACGTGACACGTAATTTATATATATTAGATTTAATTCACACGCTGTATTATTATAAAAGTATAATATATGTAGTTGTGTTGTGCATATTTCTAGCTTATTTTTGTTTTAACGCTGATACCCTAAATCTGACCTTTATTACACGAAAATTTATTATTATTTTATGTATGTCTGTGTATGTATGTTATTCATTTACTCTAAGGCGTTTGAAAATATTTGGATGAAAGATAATCAGATGAGACCTGCAGTAACAGATGAATATTGTAACGCATATAATATATTTCCTTTTTAATAACATGTGCAATAAAAATATTTAAAAACCACGTATTTTTATTTAATTTACTAGATGCTATATTAATGATTCAAGCAAGTTTTTTCTTCATCCTGTAAAGTTGTCAAAATTGTGATAGTACAGGCAGTTCGCAGTCGATATGTAGTTTAGGTATTAAACTAAATAGTACCTCTCGCAGCTGCGCGCGCGTGTCCGCGAGCGCGCGGCGCATGCGCGCGGCGTCGGTCGCGTGGTGTAGCGCGGCGTGCGCGAGGCGCTCGGCCACGTGACGCGCCGCCGCGCCCTCCGCCGCCGCCAGCAGCCGCGGCAGCTCTGTCTCCTCGTTCTCTTCCTGCTCACACACACTTATTCTTAGCTACATCTATTGACGTACTTGACGTTTAGGATGAATCTCTGAACGCGAATTTATGATAACAGCTTCGTTAGTTTATCTACTCAAATCAATATCAAATGTTGTTGATTTTTTATAATGTGCCGAACTCTTCAGAAATTAATGTACAAATAACATAATCATACTGGGACTTTTTATAAAGCTTTTGAAACATTTAATATTATGTATCAAAATGAGAGTGACACGAATAGTGATTGCTCTTGTACAGTAAGATAGTTACAATTGAGACTGGCCACCGTGCCCGAAATCGTTTAGGATAACGTTATTAATGTTGGGACAACATTTTACTTAGGGTCCTTGCCGAGCGTTGATAAATTACTGTGCAACTATACGTATCTCAATCTGCATAATTTGAGACTGCGTGTCAGCGATGGCGTTCCGCAGGTATATTGACGGGCCACAGTGATACATACCTCAATTTCTAACACCGACCAACTAATTTTTTTCTTCTTCTCTAATTAAGGTTTTTTTTTGTAAATACTAAGTGTGCTGTCTTTTGTTGTAGGTTTAGTAAGGATTTACTTCCCTTTTACGTTTGTAATTTAAATAGACTTATTGACTTTATATCACCGACCAATCTCCTTCGTGTCTTCTCCATTCTGCGTGACATTGGCGAAGTAATCTGTGCTCAACTGGCACGCTTTGAAGCCATTAACAAGAGAATTGAATTGAATTACCTCAATCTGCATAATTTGAGACTGCGTATCAGCGATAGCGTCCCTCAGATATGCTCGCAGCGCGGCGCTGTCCGCGTCGTCGGCGGCGGCGGCGGCGCGGTCGCGCTGTCGCAGCTGGTGCTCGAGCGCGGCCTCCAGCTCGGCGAGCGTGTCGCGCGCCGCGCACGCGCGCGACAGCCAGCACTCCAGCTTGCTCCACAGCTCGCGCCCCGATATGCGCTTGTGGGGACGCTCTGTGGGTCAGAGATCAGGGAATGTTATTAAGCTATTGCATAGCTTTTATTGCGGGTTTTGAACGCGGCGACGAAATCAAGAAATTCCGTAACGAAAATAAAACCTAACACCACTCTCTCCGAATACCGTATAGCTAAATTGAAAATTCCTGAATAACCTACGTGTATTGTAAGACAATAAAAATATTTTTAACGATATTAACTTCTCATTTATTCAATAAATAAAAGAAAAAAAATGTTTTCTTATCGGTCACCACGCTCAAAAAGTGTAACTTGTATTAATATCAAAGAAAAAAAATACTGCATAAATAAAAAATAAATAAATAATTAAAATTGCATAAGTTGATAAAAAATACTATGCAAAAGCTTTACCACGGCAGTCCCCGAGTGCCAGACATTTAATTTTTATAATACGACTATACATACTCGTACAAGTTATAATTGAATCTGAGTTGAATATGAACATATTAGTTTCATTTAAATTATATAGAGAAACACATTGTACTTGTACATTGTAATGGATCTAGGCATTATTAGGGCCAATAAATTACATTATATAGATCAGTTATAAATTAATGGTATGGTTGCACTAAGAGACAGACTTCCTTGATATTTAACACTAGTCGTTGTAAACGCATTTTCTCGACAAATTTATTGTTGTGCAAAAAAAGCAACCTATGGGACATATAACATTTTAAAATCATTGTGTGCATTTTAATATTTCAATTCTTTCATAATAAACATATTTTCTATAAACTCAATAAATGTCATTATTATAAAAATACAAAGTATAAGTTTTACCATATAGCCGGCCTGCGGCGCGGCTACTGAGCTTGTCGCGGTGCCCTCGCCGCAACAGCGACACTTCTTCCTGTTTCCGCTTTAAGACCTGTTCCTTCAACTTGGTTTCAGCCTCCAGACTTCTTATTAAGTTGGCATTCTTACGAGATTCTTTTCGCAACTGTGCTACCTTAAATATGAAAAAAATGTTTTAATGCCGTTATAGTGCGTTTTAAATGTACGACTACAATTTCGAATTTTTTACGTGGGTACTTACTTCTTTGGCTCGAGCCGCTTCTGCCTGAGCGTGGCGTTTAGATTCTGTTCGCATGCGCTGGACTAGTTTTACCTAAAAACAAATAAAATAGCTTATGAGATTTCATCTAATCACCATTTTCCATACCGGTATCAAATTAAAATTGTAGTATGGTTAATCTATTTTAAATAAACCTTAAATAAAGATATTATAACATTTGAATTTAGAATTTAAACAATATTACATAGAACATTTATATGAATTTAAAAAAATACTACGAATATATCTTTATGCCATGAATACTAACTATATCTTCATGTGTATTTTTGATTAAATAAATAATAATAAAAAGTAAAAAAAAACTGAATAAAGATTTAATTTAATACACCTCTTTTTCAAACCTAATACCTTTAATATTAATAAATTATTATTATTTGTACGTGCTACCTATTAATAGGTTTGAAGTCGGCGCCAAGCCCTAAACAAAATAGAACCTAATATTAAAAAAACTACAACATATTTATGCAAAAAAGCGGTGCATCGCTTACCTTATCCCGCTTGAGGTTCTGCAGCTCGTTCTTGAGCGCGTGTATCTGGTGCGCGGTGTGTTGCTGCGAGCGCTGGAGCCGCGCGTGCTCTCGCTGTGCCGCCTGCAGCCGTCGCAGCTCGCGAGACATCGCGCCCACGCGTCGCTCGTACTCCTCCTTCACGCGCTTCAGCTTGTCGCTCGGCTGAGACGATTGGGATGCTGGGAAATAAATAATAAATATGTTGGGACATTATTACACACAGCGCCATCTAGTTCCGTGGTAAGCTATGGAGGAAGCTTGTGTTACGGATACCAGATATTTGATATACTACAGTTCGCGTCACGTAAAAAGAACGCGAACTGAGCCTATTCTATTTTTTTAACTAACCTTTCGCTCGTGGCGTATATTGGTTATTGGTAAGTACGTTAAAATATATTAGATAGAATGTCATTAAATAGAATTTTATAAATTAATTAAATATATTTGATTCATTGTAGAATTTTTAATCTACTTACAAAAAATTAAA
This sequence comes from Boloria selene, assembly GCA_905231865.2. Classification (NCBI taxonomy): domain Eukaryota; kingdom Metazoa; phylum Arthropoda; class Insecta; order Lepidoptera; family Nymphalidae; genus Boloria; species Boloria selene. The sequence goes on from HG993132.1 coordinate 2,880,312, forward strand.
ATTAATTCGTTTAATATATATTTTTTTAATGTTAACTGCATTAATATCAGACCATCTCTTTATAAAACAATATGCGTCAAAAATATTATTTCTCTATTTTTGATATAAAATTATTTCGTAATATAATAACTTTTGTGTGCGCGATGGTATTTTGAACTGACGAACCAATAGCGAGTCGGAAAGCATGCGGCGCGTGCCTCGCCGTCCCGCGCCCCGCATCTTACCACCATATTTGCCGATAAATCGCCTCTGCGCAACTTGACAGCCAGCATTCTTTTTACATGACGCGAATTATACACATATAAGTTTAAATATGTACATATTATAAATATAAACACCCATGTCTAGAGTACAAACATCCGAGTTTGCAAATGTTACAAATGAATGCCCCCAGCGGAACTCGAACCCGCGACCGCTGGCGCAAGAAAGTAGGGTCACTACAAACTGCGCCAAACGTGTCGTCGATCAGCAAGCAATATTGAAATTTAAGATTATAAGTATTCAGTCCTTTTTTAAGTCCCACTGCTGGGCACGGGCTTCCCCGTTCCGTCCTATAATACGAGGGGGATCAGGCCATAGTCCATCACGCTGGCTTTGTGCGAATTGGTGGACTACACATATTTTTTGAAAACTTACTGGTACTCTCAGACATACGGGTTCCCTTATGATCATTCCTTTAACCAATAGACAATTAGTGATAATAATGTTGAACATAATGCGAAAATACTAATTAGAAACCCGTTTCACTCGGTTTTCCAAGCGAGCGTGTTACCACCGAGATCTGCACTGTCTTCACTATTTACATAATATCAAAAGACAAGTTTTAAACTTATCAATGGCGAGAGTTTTTATTCTCAAATATCGACGAAAAATACCAAAACTAATGTAAAAACTAACCCAAAGACGCCAGTACTTTATCCCGTTCCTCGCCGGTGGCCTTAATCTGTGCGTGCAACTGGTCGAGCCGCTGCTCGTAGTGCGTCTTCAACGCGGCGAGTCTTCGCTGGGAAGCTTCCAATTGTTCCACCAGACGGGCTTTGGTGTCGATATCTTCGCTCAGGGCGGCGAGTTGGTCTGTTAGGAGACGTTGACCTGCAAATTACAGTAATTTTATTTTACTAAGCCAAAATGTAATAATAAAAAGATACTGAAGAAATTGTTGCACTGAAACATCAAAATTATCTTTTTCCTTTTATAAAAGTTAATATGAAAAACCAATTTATATGAAATATATTTCATTTGACGTAACCGGGTGGTATAAATATCAAGGCATCTAATAATTAATTATCATAGCAATAGTTTTTTTACTTTATTACTTAATACTGTAATTTTCTAACGATCTTCTTACCTTTAGCTTCAATATCCTCTTCAGAATCGCTACCTTCCTGGTCTTGGTCAGCTTCGTTGTCAGAGGGATCCGAGTCTCCCGCACTCTCTCCCTCTGCTCTTTCCCGTTCTTCTAAGAGCTGCGCTCCAGAGCCCTCCGTTAATTTACGTTGGAATTCCAATTCACCCATACTTCTTGCTAACAGTTCTTTTTCCTTCAAATAGAACAAAGTATTATGATTTATACATATATGTTTTATTTACATTTAAAAAAAACCTTTGGTCAAACCCATTATAAATCTATATTTATAAGGTACTATTAAACCTATCGAGTATGGATAATTTATGATTTATTATAGCTATAATAACTTAGCTGTCTTTACATTACAGCAAAAAATACTTCGATTTTTTGCAATTAAAACATATTCGTCTTCTTTAGACGGTAATCATTATAAATAGATCAATTGAGTTAGGATACATTTTAAATACACCTGTAACACGTGGGCGTAGGAACAAGAAATACCGAGTCATATAAAATGGGAGTGAATAGGAGCAAAAAACTAAGACAAAAAAGCTCATAAATTATATGTATTATTCATCAGACATAAATCGATCAAAGAACTCGCCAACGATTGTTATGATGACAATTTACATAATAGCCGATAATATTTGACCCGTCAACTTAATTATAACACTAATTAAGAAATTAATTGAGCAAACAATAAAAAGTAAGGCCATGTTAGTCAATTACAAACACTTTTGCTTACTCACCGCTTAAAAACAATGTTAATTAAATATTCGGACCGAGTTCCGCCACCCAAGACTTTCGGTATAAATGGCTTCGATATTGAACAGTTAATGTAACAGTAAAAATAAAGTTACTGTAAACGCCTTTGAAAATGAATGTCGATTTTTAAATTATTCATTACACTCTGAAACACCTGCGTAGTGGGCGGGTAAGCAATCAATAAATAATATTTCATTGAAATTTTCATCTGCCCACTTCGGCATTCATTTTGTAGACTGAATATCAATTTTATTATATTACGACTTTTTGCTTTTAGCCTGTAATGCCTTTTTACCTTACAGTTATCCCATTAAAAGGTTATATTATTAGTACATTTGTGAATTTTCATAGTAGAGATACGAATTTGACATAACTTGTCAGAAGTTTATTAATTTATCAAACGTCTATATATGCTACGTTCCACTAAGCGTTCACAAAGATCACGCTCACGACTGTAGTTTTTCCCGTTCCACTTGCTTGTGAGCGTTACTGTCGTAAACTCAAGTGGAATGGATTATAGAGCGTTTTGAGCGTGGAGGTAAATAATACAAACGGCGAGTTAAAAAAAGAATGCAAAAGATTTAGAGGTTAGGTTATAATCTGTAAGCCTTGAAAATAAACTTAATTAATTATTGTTTAAATCGATTTATATTGAAAAAAATTATAATTTAATTTTTTATATTCAATATTAGTGGTGTATTTAGTAATGAAAACAAAAGGTAAAGGTTATCGAGATCTATCGTTAAACCTATATCCGAAAATGCCAAACTAATTTGATGTTCAAAGACTTACTTTTTACACGTCGGTATACTAGTAAGTTACCCTCGCTACGCTAAGGTGTGTCCCTAGGTACGTTTTAACGGTAAGTATTTTTTAGTGATGAGAGTTCCGCGAGGTGGTTTTCTCGTGATAGACAGACAGACAAAAAACTTTTGTTTTTTATCCAAAACTATAGATTAGATCTGTATCGATACTAATGAGTATTTGAATAAGATTTTCCAATATATACTTAATGTACAGATTCGACAAGTTACAATATTATCATATTTATGATGATAACAAACAATATAATTTATTTTCATACATCTGCATAGATTTACATAAACCCTTAAACACATCAAATGATGAAGTTACTAGTAGTTAGATAAGATATAATGTAAAAAATGTCCGCATGTTTTATCCAAAATGTGTTAATTTTCTTATGTCTTAAATGAGAGGATTCCTATTCATATGTTCAATTATTGATTTCAATGTCGTCATATTAAGGAAAATGACGACGGAAAACCATGCGTAAAATATCTATGTATTGAATTCTACGCCCACATAATTTTTAAATGTACATAATTTAGATATGTAATATTGCACATATAAAATCACATAATAAAAATTTTAAAGTACACACACGATTGATTTTATACGAATATTATTTTACGAATAAGAACCTACTGGAAAATGCAAATTTCAATTTACTTTTCGAATTAAGTGTCTTGGAGTTGCTATCGTTTTCAACCAAACTGATGTTTCGACAAGAAATATTTAGCGGTGTCTCAAATACAACTCGGTCTTGCCGCGTAATTACAGACTCGGAGGGTAAAAGTGAAAATAATATTATACTTATCTCCTTGAGACTGACAGTCATAAAAACGGTCGATTTTATTGTATTATTATTCACCTACCTTATACAATTCCCGCTTGGCATCATCCAATATCGTAGATGCATCGAGCAAGGAGGAGTCGTGGCGGGTCCGCGCTTCGCGCTTTCTGCTTGCTTCGTATAGCGCGTTTGATTCCATCAGTTGCGCTCGTAAATCCTCTATTTCACTCACGTAGCCCTGGATAAAAAAACATTTTCTTTTTTTTAACTTATTCCTTATTCGGGGCTATCAAATATATGTATTTAGAGTGTACCAAATGTTATTGCAAATTGGCTTAAAAGTAGTAGTAGTAGTCGCTGTAAAAATATTTATTAGTGCGGTAGGGAAAAACAAATAATAATATTTATTCTAATGTTTATTATATAAAAATTAATAATAATATTTATTCTAAATATATAATGTTCATATTAATTTTATTTATTTACAACTAAATAAATAAAATATAGTCTTTTTCTTACAATTATTTTTATTAACAGTAAACGTTAGGTGATATTTAACATTTCTAGAGGACCTCACTCTCTTGCGCGTGCTAGCGCTTTTCCTAATTACCTCATGAAATATACCGTTTAAATCACCCTGAAAGTATTAATAATCTCACCTGAACTAAAGCAGTTAAAGAGCAATCCGTTGCATCAGGACTGCCGTCTTTTGGAGCCCAATTTCCTAAAGCCTTCTCCGCTATCAGTTCGCTATTTCTAGCGGAGAGTTGCTCTATCGTTCCCTGCATCGCTTTCACTCTCCGTCTGAGTGACTCCACTTCTGCGTTTAATATGGCGTTCTCTTGGACGACGTCGCTCCAGCCCTCTTCACCGTTTTCTGATACAACTCTTTTGCCCTAGTTGAAAAAAATATTATTAAGTAGATATATTTTAGCGATATGACTTGACATATTTTAACTATATGGATTGTGTGAGAAAGGATATTCGTGTAAAAAGTGTGGATGTTAGGTTGACGAATGACAGAAGAGTGTGGCAATAGAAGATACGGTGTGCCGACCCAACATAGCATGAGATTAAGGCAGGAAGAAGAAGATGACTTACTCTATGCATAAATAGTAAATGCTTTTATTACCTAATTGGTAAAATACATATGTACAATATACATGTTATATTATGTATTTTTAACACAGTAATACTATTTTCCTTGAAATGACACGTGTAAAAAAATTTGATAAATAAAATATTCATATATTTACAAATTTTGGTACCACTTATTAAAATTACTACAATGTACTCTACAACTAATAACTGGATTAAAGAAACTACAAACATATCAACATACTTGTTTATATTCGGCCAGTTCAAGCTGCAGTCGGGCCACCTCATGTCGGAGTTGGCTGATAGTTCTTGAAGTCAGATCTTGGTTCACGACGCACCTGTTCTTGATGTTACGGGCTCGGTTTGCATATTTAAGCGTGTTTAGTGTCTCCATAAAATCTCTATCACTCGGTGACACACATGCTATCATCACTGTATTGCTGTTACCTGGGTAAGAATTGTGAAATTGTAATTTATTTTCATATATAGACTGTTTTTTTTTATACTTTTCTAGATTTGTCTTAGTTTATTGTGATAAATCGAGCGCTGAGAGTATTATTACACCAATGGGTTTTATAAAGAAGTAAGTAGTTGCAAAAATTGAAAAATATTATATGCTTTCCTATAAATCTGGGCTTAAAGCTCTCGTAGGCTAAATTAATAGCACAGGGTCGAAGCATCATGCTGAAAAGCTTTCTTTCATTATAAGTAAAATTCTATTGTTTCCTCACCTCCTAACGAATCTTGCAATAGCCTCGTCAACTTAGAGTCCCGATACGGAACATGTAACACTTTGCGTGATTTGTCACCTAATGCCGATATCACGTTACCTAACGCTAATAAACCACAGTTTATAGATATTCCTTCACGAGCTCGTTCGCCGGTAGCACCTAGAAAGACAAGTGAATATTTATTGAAAATTTAATCTAGTTGGTAAACTTTAATATATCACTATTTTACAATCATACAGTTATGTATATTTTTGATCATCTTTTTTTGTTACTTACCAGTTCGTTTAAGCCGTTCAGATCCAGCTAAATCAACGAAATGAAATTTGGCAGTTAACGTTTCATATTGTTCGGGCGTTTCCCCATCCGTCTCTCTGTCTACCGCATCTTGGTCAGCTGCTAGCCTTCTTTGTCTGAGTAAAAGTGTAAATACAGCGTGGGATCGAGAAGACGAGGAGTTCATGTTAGTGGCAGCTGTGGTACGGGCTAGAGCGCCAGCGCGAAGGGCTCCAAGGGCTTCTTTAACCCCCCGCACTGCACGCATAGATGCCCCAACGATACGGACCCCACCACATCCATCCTCTGTTATCCTTAAAGTACCCTAAAACATTAAATGTACGTTAATTTTTCCAGTTTAATATGACTAAACCAGTTATTTTACTTATCATATTAATAGCAAAACAAGAATATTATATTCACATTTTTTGCGTTTAACTTGGTCAAGTATTGCGTGTTATTGGTACCTTCGATTCCTTGGCCTTCGACAGTTTTATCTTCCTTGCACAAAAAATATTACAAGACAATAATACAAAGCTTCTAGAAAATTATAAATGCAAAACTCCTCAACAAGAAACATATATTAAGTTATAATAGATACATTAAATAAATTGCATAGGCTTATAATAATAATTGGAGAGCGAAGGAAATCAATTGGTATGATTATACAGGTCACCAGATATAAGGTTCATTGAACTATCAATGAAGACGAGTCTGGTAGCAAATGACCTTGTGATAATTCCACCTTTGCTCTTTTAATGTTCGATCAGTTAAAAATCCGGCTTCGGAACTTTATGGTAAAGCACTATATATATGTACAAACTTCGATTTTCATTACACCTCACAAGGATATTTCTTTTAACTTATTAAAATAAATCTAACGATAACCAACCTTTGCAAATGGATCTTTGGCTGGATCCAGTAAATCTACTATGTCTTCATTGTATAGTTCTATAAATTGAGCTTGAACTGAAAATTCTGGGGGTAGTTGCCCTTGTGACCTTGCTGCTTCAGCCCTTTCGTCTGCGCCGGCAAAGAGGTCACGTATTGCTCGAGGGATAATTCCTCTCTTATCTTCCCCTACGTCTTCTCCTTCCCACCCGCTGCCCATTGTGTAGGTTTTACCCGAGCCGGTCTATGGACAAATATGATAAAAATAAGTATATGTAAACAATATAAAATATGTTATTGTTTATTAATAAATATCGTTACAATAAAAACATAAAAATTTGCTTCGCGCGGATTTGATTCCACGATCTTTGTCCCGATAGATTGTATCAGAAGGCTCACTGCGCCACGTTTTGTCTATTGTACCAATTGTATCTATAAAATCAATCTGTTGCTATTGTAAGCGTTATTTAATCCAATTTCTATTCAATCTATTTATCGTTTTAATGTCTACATTAGCTAATGTTACGAATCAAAAGCGCGCAGGAAATTATAGCAATTAGTTGGTTTATTTTTGCAACTATTGTGCGCTTTCTCTTTCGGTCTATTTTAATATACAAGCATATTTTTTGAAATACACAAAATAATTTTGTACATATTGTGTTATATTTGTTGGTTTTATATTTTCGGATATATCTTTTTGAATTTCAACGAATTTGCCAAACTGAAACATTTTCCTTGTTACAAGAGTATGCGTGACCGTCAATTATGACCAAATTGAAGGATTTTTCGTCAATTTTCCTATGTGTGACATAGTTTTTAACGCAAAATTGCAATTATAAATTCTTGTTTTAAAAGGTTCTAATAGATCTCTTTCAAGTAACATCGTAACCAGTCTTGCAGGAGTCACACATGCAATTTTAACGGCACTCGCACCCGCCTGCCGTCTGGCGTCGCCCCGTCTGTTACGAGAATGTCGCGCGTGACAGTAATACGCAACGTACCACAGAGTATGAAATGTGTATTGGAAGGACTATGCAATTAGGCAAAATATAGTCATATGATAAAGTATTTATGATTTGCAGTTACACATTGTTAATATTATTCTATTTGGGTTTAAATAAGAGAAATATCAAGGATATAATCTAATGTAAAAACAGTGTTCTGGCGGTCCTTGACACGCATCGGAATAACCTAAGTTGATTGCACATAGAACCCTCTCTAAATGAAATATAAGCTCTGTGCAACGCAGCATTGATATTAAGGACAGTTACGCACCACTGCGTGTGAAAATATATGCTAAGGTCCAGAAAATGCTTATAAAATATCATACTAAATAAAAAAAACCCACACGTTAATTATTCTGTAAGATAGTAATTAATTTATTAGTCTTAATATTAAGATTAAAAAGTGAAACCACTCGATTAATCAAGTATTGATTCGCTTTATAAGTATCGGAAACTGCCGAATTGTAACGCTAAAGTATCTTTTAATAAATTTTAATTGGTACATACTGATACAAGACAATAAAGATTTATTAAAAGAATGTTTTGTTTTATATTGAGTTACTATCGTTGACGTAATCTTATTTAAATATTTCCGTTATACAATAAAATGCCAGGTTAAGAAAGGTAAGAGGAATTATAAGTATGTCATTACATTCGATCTGATACAGCGAAACAATCGTGAAAGTCCGTCATTACAGAAAATGGGAGATGGAATTTAAAACGCTAAGAAAGGCTTAACTGTTTTCACACAGATTACTCGATCGCTAACGACCGGAAGCTTAAAATTAGGACTTTTCTGCCATTTTAATAATTCAAGTGAGTTTGTCTATACAATACTTCTAACATTCATTGAAATTTCAAACTAAAGTTATATTAATTCTATGATTTATTAACTTCGAATATGTGTTAAAAACTCTCGTAGTGATTAGTTAAAATATCTTCTTACTATCGACCTAAAACCTTAGCAAATCGTATGTAAGCTGAAAATATCAAGTTTAAATGTAAGGATACGGCCTTTCCGACGTAACAGTATAGTATGAGACTCTATGAACCTTTTAATATACGCGTGTAGCGGACCGACCGCAATACTATAATGCGGATCTAGTAGTTATAAAGTCTTATATGTACATTCGTCACGAGATGTCTGAATCAAACGGTTCGCTTTAGTAAATAGGGGTAAAAAGCTTAGTTGGCAATTTTATATAAATCGATCACCGACGCGGCGTATGCGGTGAATAATGCCGCGTTGTTATAGTTTCATTCCGCATCGTATACTTGAAGTACTTACTAGTTACTATATTTTTTTTAGTTTTGAACTGTCATAATCATAATTTAATTATTATACTGTGTTTGCATATATTATTATTATATATTTTGTGTAGTTTTCGATTTAAAAAAAATACCCTTTATAAATTGTGTAATGTAGTAAAAAGGAATTCAATTTAAAGTGTATTCTTTATTTGTTAGGTGTTTATTCGTATTTTTCCGCAGTAAATCCATGCATTTGATTAATATAGTCCACTATCTTTGGATTCCGACATATTAGATTTAAAATGACGTCACATGGCTAAGCGATTGTCAAAAAAATATTAATAAAGTTAAAAAATGTAATTTTGGGAAGTGAACATAGTTAAAGGTCATATAAAAAATATGCAAATACAGTGTTTGATTTGGTCACTGTTATCACACGTTATCAGTTTATCTGACGCTCAAGGATTACGATGGCAGCAATGATAAATAGCAAATGCACTGTAATTTTAAGCTACGATATTAATAAACCATTTTTGGTTTAAAGTCTAATGCAATAAGAGCGAAATCACTTTGTAAAGTATATTCTACTTGTTTGGTATGTTTGTGTATGGCGCTTATACAAGATATGTTATTATCATATCATTTGTTTGAAAAGCATCTGCTGGTAGCCCATGACTCATGGCAATGTAAATTGGTCTTAGCTGTACCTTACATCATGTCTCATAAGACTACTATTTTATTTTAACGTATAGGGACCGAGACACAGAACAATCTAATTTCATGATAGTGCGTGCGTTATTGATACTAGATAGTTGGTACACTACACATATGTACCAATATATCTATAAATGGATACATATTATGAATATAAACACCCATGACTGCAGTACAAACATTCGAGTTTATTACAAAAACGAGACACCAGCGGGATTCGAAGCCGCGACCTTTGGAAGAGCAAGAAGATTTAATACAAACTGAGCTGTCGTTAAAATCACATGATTTTCATAACAGACAAACTTATATTGTACTATAATTTAATTATTACATTCTTATAATAGTAGAGCTCGGTGTTTTAAAAGCGAAAATTGATAAAATACCATTCCTTAAATAAAATTCGAATAGCAAAATGAAACCTATATTAAATGAACAGTAACATCCGCTGCAACGGACATAAAAGGAAATATTTAATTAGTCCCGTGTCAATAAACGGACACACATGGCGAATAAAACCTTCCATACACGTTTACAATCCTCTTTTGTACTTTACTTTAATACTCGTATAGCGTTAAATAAGACTGCATTGTTTTTTAGGGTTCCGAATTTTTTGACTTTGATTAGTTTATTGAGAAAACTCTTTTAAGTTCAATAAAAGAATATGTATTGGGGTTAGAATATTATTTCACGCCTATATAAGGTACATATTACATATTAAATACATTATTATTATTATTAGTAGGTATACGGTGCATCTTATAAGGTTGCTATCTCTTTATGTAAAGAGCCAGAGAAAATAAAGTTGTGAGTGCTACGACCTCTCCATGTTTGACCATACGCTTGGCGCAATTTATAGTGACCCTGCCTGCTGTGCCAGTGGTTGCGAGTTCGAATCCCGCTAGCGCATTTGTTTATGTGATGAACATGAATGGGCACTGCAGTCATACATATTTTATAATATTTATGTATTTGAAGTTGTATATGTGTAGTGCATCAACTGTCTGATATTCATAACACACGTCTCGAAGCTTGCCGTGCAATTAAATGGTGCTGTGTAATAATATCTCAACATATTAATTAAGTTACTTGCCATTTGAGAACTTTGATGTTATCAATATTTTTAAGTAGGTAATCCTCAAATTTTCAATAATGATGTAAGAAGACTACTTTTCATAAAACACGTGTACAAGTAAAGTCTCTATCAAAGAGCACGACAAACCGCATCGACAAGCACCAGCCCCTCACTACCATTATGATCGCTACCATTTGTTAACAAATACTCTACGGAATTGATCAATTTAACCAATAGGGACAAGAAGGGCGAGGGTTTAACATGTATTTTAAGTGTTTGATTATGAGGCCAGTATAATACTGACTAGGTATATTACAAGTACAGTTCGCGTCACGTAAAAAGAACGCTGGAAGAAAGTGGTGGGGGGTGTGTTTGCGCATGGGTACATTCGCATATGAAATTACTAAGCCTATTCTTTTTTTTATATTGTATATTGGTTACTGGCAGGTTCATTTAAAAATATATTAGATAGAATGTTATTAAATAGAATTCTATTAATTAATAAAATATGTTTGATTCAGCGTATAATGTTTAATCTACTTTAACAAAAAGAGTAATGAATTCGTTTAATATATATTTTTTAAATTATTAACTGCATTATTATCAGACTCTCTCAGAAACAATATACGCCATAAATATTTTTTTTCAAATTTTTATATAAAACCATTTCGTAATTAATAACTTTTGTGTGCGCGATGGTATTTTGAACTGACGGGCCAATAGCGAGCCGGATAGCATGTGGCGCGTGCCTCGCCCCCCGCGCCCCGCGTCTTGCCACCAAATTGGCCGATAAATCGCCTCTGCGCAACTTGACAGCCAGCGTTCTTTTTACATGACGCGAATTATACATTCGTTTCACTTGTAAGCAACGAATAATAATATTTAAGTGTCATAGACACAGTACACCTATTACCTACTACATTAGTAATAGCACGTTGTAGTATTATGATTTACACTAGTTCTCTACTTCCACAGGTAATATAGAGGACTTCTTATAGAGTTGCATGTTTGTTTGTTTTTTTAATTAAAATGACATAACTACTAAAAAGATATGCCTATTTCACAATATAAAATATGTATTAACATGCTCATAAATGTCATATGACGTAAAAACGAGTTATAAAATTACAGTACAACTACTGAGAAACAGTAAGCAAACAAAATAAACGATCAATCTTACTATTGGCGTCCTTGAGCGCTGTTAGCATTAATAAGTATTTATCTAATACATAAACATTTCCTCACGTGTATTGACGATTTATGAGATTTTAAAATAATTTTATATTACTGAGTGACATATTGATAAAAATACACACTTAAGTGTATAAATATGCTTTTAACGATAGATATTATATAATCAAATGAATAGTTTCCAACTTACAAGTACATACAAACAGATCAATGTAATATAACATAACAATATTAATTCACTAATTTAATAAAGAGTAGTGACTAGTGGTGTTACAATAATCTTCTTTAATAATATCGCTATATTTAAAGCTATTCAAAAATTACCTAGTCCAGAATTACTTAGTCTATTTTCGGAAAGTATAATTAATAAAAAATGCGACGAAAACCAAAATCAAATGTTACATTACTCTTATTTGGATGGATATATTTTAAGTACTATACGAGTACCTATATAATGACAGCGTAATATATATTCAACCATTTTTTGACGTCCCATTGATGAGCACGGGACTCCTTTTAATACAAAGGGAATCGGACCATAGTTCACCACGCTGGCCAAGTGCGGGTTGGCGGCTATAGTATATAGTTTTATGTAAATCGTTTATAGACTTACGATAAATGAAAGTTGCTATATCTATAAGTCTATTGAATAAACACTTTTGCACCTTGGTGATGGAAAGTGATATCATATTATCGATTTACATTTCCGTATCTACATATTATGTGGGCATTCATTTGTGGGCAAGTTACTTTCGATATCACGTCTCCATTCGGTAGGTTCGTTTGTATCCCGCCGTCTGTACTAGATACCGCCTCTTAGATCTCATAACTACGCAACGGATTTTAATGCGGTTTTCACCAATAGCCACGGTAATTCAAGCGACGGGTTTATAATATGTATAGTACATGCATACTACGAGTACAAAAGAAAAAGCCGAGAAAACATGTAATTTCTGAGAAATCTGTACTAATCGCTTACACGTACCTACTTAGGGACGAACACGAGCGAAGAAAGGGTAATAATGAAGTTATTTAGGCCTTTCTGCTTAATTTTTCTCATGAAATATTTCATGATTACCATAATTTCCCTTTTAAAATAACTTGTTATTCAACATCAGTTACTACTTTATTACAAACCAAATAGTATCTCAAACATTTCTTTAAAATAAATTATCTAATATTCATGAAATTATTACTTAATTATAAGAAGACATTTACTCTTACTTAATCAATGTCACAGCAAGTCGACCTTATACGCCAAGAAGTAAACTTGGCGATCCAGTCCAAGGCGTTTGGTATGTAGGAAGCGACACAGTGCGTGCGTATACATCAAGGAACGCACCGGCAGCCTATTTACGGACTTACTGGTACCGTACAAGTCCTTCTAGATTTACAAAAAGTAGTAGAATTGAACCTAAACGCCTTCATCATAAAGCATCAATGATAACAAGTTAATTTATAATAGATTGATCTATTACTGTGTGCGAAATGTTTTATTCAATAGATTATTTATATTGAGTCATCCGGACTGTATTACGTAAATATTATTCTATTTTTTTATACCTTTTCAGTTAAAAAAACAATTAAGTTTTATTTTAATTAGTAATTATACATTTAAAGTATGTAGCGAATTGAATAACATATTAGATCCATGTTTTATTACTGTTAAACAAGTATAAATTAAAGATGGAAATATCTTATCTTTTACTTTACATTTTATTTCTATGTATATGTCAATCGATAGTATCTATTACCATAAATGACTATTCCTTTTATGAAGACACAGGATAAGAATCAATAAAACTACTTTAGTACAATTAAAATGACAATATAATCGAACGAAAATGTCAATTCTCATCATGTATGTAAAAACTCGGCGTTAATTAGTTGCCTTATGTGTCCGTCAGTTGTCCGTATTACGATGGCATTTTTTATTTTTTAGTTCTTAAAAATATTTATCTATACTAATATTATAAAGAAGTAAAGTTTGTTTATTTGTTAAATTGTAAGGGGTAATCTCGGGATCTACTTAACCGATTTTAAAAATTCTTTCACCAATAGAAAGCCACATTATTGCTGAGTGTCATAGGCTATATAAAAAACCGAAAAATAAAAAGGCTTTTACGTGGTAGTCCGTTTTGCAAAGTAAATCGGAGAAAAAACGGTCGAATGAAAGCGTTTCTTACGAACGCTGCCTTAACTATGAAAGATAAATTTTTGAGTTCTAGAGAAAAGATGTGGAGCTTAAAAATGCCTACAAAAAAGTCAACGACAGCATATGTCTAACTTTTATATTTAAGTGACAAAAAGTAGTTTTTTTAATATTAGTATAGATAATTAAATTTTTAATATTAATAAAATAATTTAAATTATTTAAACACTCTGTACTAAAAAAGGATTATTAACATTATGCCCAACGACGTGGGCACGGGTCAGCTAGTTATGCATAAAACAATAAATAGTTTAGTTGAAATAAATGTAATACACATAGTGTTTGTACCATTATAAGTAATTTTTATTATTATTTTATTGTCTCTTGAAGTTTAAGACCGTAAGAGGCGTACATACATGTAGTATTGCCGGTGTAAAATGTAGTTTAAAATGCAACAATTTTGGACGACTTTCCTGTCTTTCTGTGTATTTATAACATTGCCTTTAATTTTTTTACTGTGATAGAAAAAATATTAATTAAAGCTGTGAATACTCTTAAATATTTCTGGATATGATTTAATACAATTCTTTTTTTACGTCACTACATTTTCTATGTAGTGTAGTATCTACATACAAAATGCAATGTGCAAATATCATCTTCAATAGTTACGATATAAAGGAAGTTTAATATTGTAACGCTATTAAATACAGTCTGGATGAGACAAAACCCAATGAAAAATTGCCGTCTGGGATAGGAGGGAGACACTCCAGTTGTTAGGGGGATCCATTAAATTGGCGTAGAGACTTAAGAACTAAACAATGGTGTGGTCTTGCTACCGTTTGATAAACTCTGTTAATACGCAGGTTAAACACTTCCTTTTCCTTGGAGATACTTAATCTTGTACTCTACACTAGAATCGGCCAATAAAAGATGAGACGAAGACAAGAAGTTAATATCTCAATTATAAAGCTAAAAAGCTTTTGAGGGTAGGTATAATATTTATAGGTGAATTTTGTATGTATGTAATAACGTTCTAATAATATATTTACACTTAACATTTTTTAACTATATTTTATACTAATTGTGTTAATAAATTGTATTTAAAATTGTAGAAACAAGCTATCCCTATTTTGAATTTCATTATGTACACGAACTTTTATAACTAGAACTTATTATGAACATTTTTCAGACTGAAAAATTATGTGGTAGCATTCTTTCACAGTTCAATGATTAAATGTAACTTTACTACAAAAGCTTCATTAATGTTTCAATAGAATAATAGTAAAATACTATTTTATTATTAGTACCTACGAGCTCGTGTACAAAAGGTTAGTAAGCCTGATAAAGCGGCCTGCTCAAGTACCGGAAATCCGCTGATAGACTATAGATAAACGGACAGACAGATGTTGTCTATTGTTTTCTAAGTGTAGATATTACCTAGGACCTACTTATTAATTAAGGTTGCTGTATTATGCACTTATACAACTATACTGTTATTAGGTATTTATTATATTTTGTATAAAGAACCCAATAATTTATTTTTATTTATTTTTTTAATTATAACAATCCACGGGCTTCCAGTAGACTCACCATAACAATTATCATGAAAATCGGTTTTCAATATTTCTTCAGAAACAAAATTAATTGTGTACCACTTTTGACTCTACTTTGTTAAAGACATCAACCACGGCGGCTAACTATGCAGAATAAGGTAAAAAATAGTGAAGTAGAATAAAATTCGTTATTGCCTTAACAATTCATAGACAATAGCTAGCGTCGCTAATTAGATCCGTCCAATCCAAATCCGTCATGGTCTACAGTCTACACCCACAGATCGGTATTCAGCTCTCAAATGATATGGTTCTTGTCGATTACATTTCTTGTGCAATTCTGCAACTTCAAGGCAAGATATAGACGTGTTAGTTTTGTATGTAACAAAATACTAAATCTTCTACGTACATAGGGGTCGTCCATAAATCACGTGATGTTTTTAAGCGACTTTTTAGACCCCCCCTCCCCCATGGTGATACGTGGTGAGGTTTAAGATTACCCCCCCCCCCCCCACTCAAAATCACGTGTATTTTTTTCAAAGTACCTTAAAAAATCTGAATATTATTTTTAAATAAAGGTTAACAGGTATAATCTTATATAATTTTGGTAAATTAAGCACCGTGATAAAAATGTAAAATTTTTTACTATTGTACCTGAAGCAAATACTGGCTTACACATGGTCGCTATACTACTGTGGAGAAGGTAAGTTATAGAATAAAGCACTGTCATTCTACTCAACAAACGACATACTCTACTAAGACGTCATGGCTGTCGATAACCTTATTATTTCACACTTCTGCAGCCTTTTTTAAAAGTAAATTTTTTCAAGATCTGTAATTGTCCTTCCTTGTCCATCAAGCTGGGTTCCATAAGAGTCATGCGGAAGTATGAGTCTAGCCTATGTGACTGGGAGTGACGTATAATATACTTATTGGCTACTGCTCCTTTTTCCGTAGTTTTTTTGTGCACTAGCACCTATAGAATCCTTGCGACTTGACTAAAATCTTGCCAGAATTTTCTTTTTTCTCATTCACAAAATCAATGGGATTAGGTGGTTTATTTGGCCGGCGGTCAATTAACTTTGAGCACTGGGTAAATCACCCAGTGCTAAGGTTAAGTTAAAATAGTATTCGCTTTTCTTAATAGTAGAGGAGACCGTGGGAGATCGACCTTCACCGATCTGATAACCAGATGAGACATATTTTTTATCGAATATAATCTATAAACAAATATGCCTATAATTACTTGCCTATCTGGAAGTGCTCATGGCTATTTTTAGCTAGGCAACAGTGCTTTAAGTATGATTTTTTGCAGGCAAGTCTATATGACTGATTTTGTAATAAAATGATCTAAAATTTGATATAACTTTCGATAAGTTAGCAGAACGATGGAGTCACCTATATTGACTTACCTGTTCACATCGGCTTGCCAGGTAGCTATACACAAAAATGAGTAGGCAAGCCTACTGAGGCATATTCTGTGTGTTAAAAACTAACAGTGAAATAAAATTCATTTGGTTATCATCATCATTCATTCTTTTAGGAAAGTGATGAAAAAAAATCGATTAAAGTTAATTTAATTAAAAAAAGCCATGAGCACTTTCAGATAGGCAAGTAATTATAGGCATATTTGTTTATATATTATATTTGATAAAAAATATGTCTCATCTGGTTATCAGATCGGTGAAGGTCGATCTCCCACCGGCTCTTAGACCATAAACTTTCAGTGCTGATATTCACATATATAAATATAGTAAAAGGTTTTGAGAATATCATTAAAAATGTATAATTCATCCGTCTGTAACTTATAACTACTACTATAAAAATGTAACGTTACTTATAGTTTATGTATGTCTTAATTTTTATACATGATATTAATGGAAATATTTCAATACTTTTTATAAGTAATCCAAAGAAATTAAGACCAGTCGGTTCATTATTACACTTCCATTCTTACTAATAGCGACGCTTCGTGTGTCTGGGGGAATGTTTGGCCCATCCTATTGGTCTCATCATCTGTTATGAAAAATTTATAATACACGATTTTTTAAAGCTATGCTATGCTTTTATTAGTGCCATTTCTTGCAATAGTAGTTCCCGTACAGGTCTTTTCAGAGAAGTTTTGGAGGTGACTAGGCTTATTATTATAAAAGTTCGGCGATTGTCGCGGCGCGCGGGATAATCCCAACGGTGAGTAAAAAAAAATCACGTGATAACTCACTACACCCCCCCCTCCCTCCTGGTGATATTTCGTGATTTTTTCCGAACCCCCTCCCCCCCCATTCAAACATCACGTGATTTATGGACGACCCCATACATACTAAATGATTTTCAAACGTGACAAATTCGTTAAGCAAGTACGAGTTAAAAGGATTTTAAATTATCTTTTTCTACTCAAAAATTTTCAAAGAATAAAAAATTAATAACATAACAAGCATTACGTGCGTGGTCAATATATAGGTAAATTCGTTAGAAAAAAAATACATTCATTTGTATTTCCACCGATGTAAGGCGTATATTATCGAATATCTACTAACGATCGCGCAAGGCTTCTATGCACGGTTTATTGTTATTGTGACACCACATGCAAATCACGATCGGCACTCGTCATAGAGACGTTTTTGTAAGACAATTATTAAGCGCAGTGGGCGTCTTGGAATTCGGACGGTAATATTATGGAAACGGTTTCCTTTACTAATGACTTATTATGTTGCCAACACACGATATTATCATTGCGTTTAGCAACTATTAGATTACACGTTTTCGTTTTGTGTAGTTGAATCTTCGTCTTGTAAAACAATGTATGCGGGTACATTAATTACGTTACTGGTAACACTATTTCTTCATGAATGAACCGATAAGAGTTACTTATATATTAGCAAATGTAAGTAATAGTATAACCTATTTACTAATGTGTTAAATTTTCAAAAGTAACTTTGCGTAATGTCAATTAAGATGTTGTGACAAATATTTTGCATGTGAACCTCAAAATACTTTGGAGTCTTTTATACGCGTGAGTCCTCTACTCTTGATTTACAATTTTACTATTTCAAAAAAATAGTACCTCTCGCCCTCATCTAAATGACATGTTAAAACGTTCTCCACCGATCTCGTCTCGACAGCCACTTCTCCTGAGAGGCTTAAAAGCCTAGTATACGTTTGATATAAATATGACGTTTAAGGTTCAGTTAATACATATGTTCAGTAAATGACCTAAATATAGAGAAAAGAAGAGAAGAAAAGTATTAAGTCCGATAGAATTTATCATTGGCTGTAAAAAAATAATTACCACATTTCTAACTACAACCCTTCATTAAACGAGCATCAGAAGCATTGTCTATCGTCAAACTATATTTTCGTATGGCAAAGAGGGGATCAGACCACAGTCCACTACACAGGCTAAGTGCTAGTTTTCTTTCTTCTATCAAATCTAAATTCTTATTACGTTGATATTGATGCTTTAGAAAGAAGTGAAGAATTGATTAATATAACAATTATGTAGAGACGCGTATCTTAAGAGTTATAGCAAGAGCTTCGTGTTTATTTACTGATAATTCTATTGTTATAACGTACAATTTTAGTAAACACATGACATAAAACCGATTTTTTACATAAAATAAATAAAAATATTATTTTTTGCAGTTAATATTATGCATAAATACGTGTAACATAAGCTTCCTTATTTTATTTTTGCATAATGTAAATGGCATTAATATTGGTATTGCATAGTATTTAAACAAGCAGATAATCTACTTCGAATACAGCACGAATACAAATAGACACGTGGGCTGCTAATTTACCTTTGCTAATGCAAAGTATTATAATAAATGTACGCGAATGTCAATTAGGCGTAGATTTAAACGCGTCGCATTGAGTGCAGATTGTCTTATAAGATTGAGCCCACTCGAAAAGTGAATGTACTTGCGTTGATATCGCCAGCGTATAATTAGGTATTACAAATGTTAATCTTGCAAGGAAAAATATATTTTTTTAATTACTAAAATAAATCTGCGAAAAAATAGTAAAGAACTGACCACTCGCATTTGGATAAAGATATTTTGATAAAGCTTAAGCTATCTAATGTTTTGTTATTTTATTTTAGATAGAGTCGCTAGTATATTAATAATAAAACCGAATACATAAATATGTAAGTTAATTTGAATTACAATATTTTGTATGGGTCAGAACAGAAAATTGTTATGATTTTAACTTTCTTACATTATTTTAATATTAAAATAACTAATAGTCACAGTTTCTGGTATCACAGGTACAAGTAAGTCAGAATTTTTTTGTTACAAGTAAGTTAGAATGTGTTGGGAGTTTCAGACGAAATTAACTTATTAACTGACTCAGCTGATAGTTGACACCGCTCATTTTCTACTTGCTCAAAAGGTCATAACGTGTAATCAACACCGTCTTCCTTTTACCCAGAAAATAGAAATAACCTTTTTTATTGCTTTTGTTATGGTAATGTATAGAAGGACGGTATTGTATCCTATAACCATAGTAAAACTTTATACTATGCTATAACTATTAGGTAAATACATATTATACATACATAATAGTGTTACAATAATATTATAATTTATATTGTTAAACCTAGTTTATTTAACGTGAAATGTTATCCATGTTTGGGTCAATTATGATCATTTTAATAGCTGGTAGGTAAATGTCACTTTTATTATGACTTATAAGGGAACTAGTAGATTACGCTTGATTTAGGCGGCATTTTATATGTAGGTTCGTTAGCTGAAAATAATGTTTTTCATAAATTTTTCTATCATTACATTTTGTAAAATGACTGAAATAGGTTAGGACAATGAGCACATAACGCGCCAGGACAATCAATATTATGGACATATTAATACAGAATAAACTTCAAGTTTAGCTCGATATTTTTTAAAGCATTTGCATTTTAATTATTATTTTGGAACTAAAGTATTTTACAAATTTATACGAGGATGCTTTAGGAAATCAGCTGTTGGCCCATTTGCGATGCACACAATAATTTTTACTTGTAAGTCAACGATTGCTAATCGTAGCGTGGAGGAACAAAACTGGACACGCAATCTGTGTAGTAAATTAGTGGAACGATTTTCTATTAAATTAATAATTTTAATCATAAAAACTCAACTCAACTTCAACTTTTTTTGCACTTAAAACATATAAAAAGGTGTTAGGAAACATTCAGTACTTTAAATTTTTCATACACCGTGTTATTGCATACAATCGAATGCAATAACACTACATATCTACAAGAACTACTTCTCTTCTTCTCTCTATCCTAAATACCGTCGTGGAAAAGATTCGATTCATAAAATCATTTATTGAAATAGCCAAATCGCAGGAACCACCTATTGATATATAGTAAAAATTTGATTGCTTACTTCTATCGTTTACACCCACCTGGTTTATTAACCGTGAAGAACAAAAAAAAACGTCTTTAAACACGTGTGCATTGTAAAATGACAAGTGTTCTTAGTGAGACTCTCAACCATGCCGCTAAAATCTACCACGAGCCA
Source organism: Boloria selene (assembly GCA_905231865.2). Lineage (NCBI taxonomy): Eukaryota > Metazoa > Arthropoda > Insecta > Lepidoptera > Nymphalidae > Boloria > Boloria selene. Next base: position 2,901,468 of record HG993132.1, read on the forward strand.
AATGGGTCAGGGGGTGGATATGATTTCTTTAGGGCTGCCGATCGAGGTATTATGTAATAAAAATTGCCTCAAAGCAGAGTATTCTATATAAATATATTAAAATAAATTATAATGTTGGATTTCTATTAATTAAGTCTTACTTAAACACTCGCAATCTAAAAGATTTCACTTTCTTATCGCTAATTGTTACATTTAACTGCGCTTAGCGCTGTGTAATGGAAATGAGGGCTCAGTGAGTAAATAGATTATATTTTATATAAATTGTACTAAACTAAAATCAATCATATATTTTGATAAAGGTAAAGGCTAAAGGTTTCGGGAAATGGTATGTTAATGTAAAGTTATGCTTTAGCGAGTAAAACTTAATATAATTTATAATAATAATTATTATTAAAATTAAACGATACTAAAATACTTTGTTAAAATATTGAAGGCAAATATCGCTTTTTTTAGTTTAGCTTTCTCTTTTATAAAATTAATTTAAAATTAAATGTATGTCTTGTAGTTACTATTTAAAAAAATAGCTTTTTTCCTTTCACTATATTTTTTATTAAACTATATTACTTTGACAAGATTAGTAACCCTAATCATGACACAATACAATTATTTTGACAAAACTCCAACTCACGTACAGCTAGACTCGTATGAAACAGTCACACAATTCTTTTATAATAATGAAGCAGTAATATATTGCTGTATTATAAAGAACTATGTTATGTTGTATACAATACATTCTAGTACTTGCAGCATTGATTCTAACGTGCTCTACCATAATAATAAACATTTCTTAAGAATAATTTTATGGAATTTTAAACAACATATTTCATATTTGAATAGATCGTACGACAAAACAAGGAACCCTGGCAGTAACGTGACTAATGTGACGTTTGCTATATTCCGCATTCTACCACTCAGTGCGCTAATCCTTATGCGATGTGACTTAGGCTGAAGCTCGTCATTTCTGTAACCATGTAGGGTTGGATAGGGTTCCTAATTGCTTAAAATCCTACACCTCTTGTTTTACTCGGCTTGAACTTTTTTGCTTAGTAAAAGACATTAAAATTTAGGTTATTACTTTATAAATTAAAGGAATAAATATTTTAATATTGATTTTCGAAAGAATACCAATATAATGCAGATGCAACACGCTAATCTCAGGAACTACTGATTTGAATTGAAAAAAATCTTTTTGTGTTGGATAATCCATTTTTAGAGAAAGGCTATGGGATATATAACATCACGCTACGACCGATATAAGCAATAAAATTCCGCGACAGTATATAGGTAACTACGTCTATTTTTTGAGCTTGACTCACTATAATCCTTTTATGGTAAAAAAAAACAAATTTGTTCTAAAATAATACATTTGCCAAGCTGCTTTTATAAATGTTAATACTTATTCAATCTTATAAAAACAAAACTTTATTCATCACGATAAATATTATGTAAAATCTAAGTATTTGGTTTGAAACGCGGGCAAAGCCGCGGGAAAAGCTAGTATTATATTACGAACAAACTTCTTTTTGCTGAAATAATGTGGGTCATAAGTTTACATTTCATATAATACTTTTTAGGTCTATTATTATTCAAACTTATATTAAATCTGAAAGCGTATACAATTTTCAGTAAATAGAAAGCGAAACAAACGGTAGAATGTCTTGCGTCGAGTGCTAGGCAAATAAGATGACGGCTTCAGAATTCCGCATTCAGCGCTGATCTTTATTTAACTGGACTGCAGTACTAATCAACGGTTCTGCTTAGCGTGTACTTTTGCGTACACAAGCGATTGGCAAGGCGTTTGACCAAGAATAGCTCTCATATAACAATCACAAGTTTCCTGGTAAAATCCATAAATAGACGTATTGTGTTGGAATCAAAATAGATCATTTTGTAGAATGTACGTTAAGATTACACTAAACTCTCGTTTTTTGTATTTATATCACAACTTATCTGTTAATGAAAGTCTCGTCAAAACCCGGTTTTAATATTAGCTTAAACACACATACTGACCGATAGACAAAAATTATTAGTTTGTCTTATAAAATACTATTTATAACTCGATTCTCTCTCTCGAAAATAAGTCTCGATTTATAGTTTCATACGCATCTAGTAAAAAGCTGTTATTTTGACATTACAAATAGACACTTCAATTTTATTTATCTGTACACATCGTAAAGTTATAGAAAATTCTAATTTTAAATATGGAAAGGCCTTGAAAGTCAAGTTTGCTCTTATTTTATATGAGACGCTGCATTATATGGACGATCACAATATCTTTCGCCTCATCTTTATTCAGCAACTTGAGTTACTTTGAATGATGCAGTTACGTCAATCTTGCTTACAATACGCTCGTTTCCAATTGTGAGAAGAATGGGAAAAAAGAACATCGGACACGTAGTTAGTGAAGATTTATTGAGATTTGATTATGTATACGATTTCAATTGCTATTTGAGGTGTCCTCGCCAATTGCGACGTACGGATACCGGATAACGTAATGGATAGATCTACAAGATATCTACTGTATAGAGAATATCCGTCAGCGTAATTTGTGATTTAGTAAGCATTTTATGAAATAGTAGCGACTCTCCCTTTGCTGTCTCTTATGGAAAACAATGTCATTTCTGAGAAGTGACATGTTTCCCACGGCAGAAGTATCCTATCCAGGGGAATCAGCTATCACCATGTGAAATTACATCAAAATATGTTAAGTGATTTTCTTGTGATGCGGTCGTAGACAGACAGACAAACAAACAAAATTCTAAAAACTATAGATTCGACCTCTATCGATAAAAAGGACTATTTCATATTTAATGTATAGATTCAACTACTTGGAATTTATTTGTATGTTCGGATTTTAAAAAAACTGCATAAGTATGCATTATTGTAGAACAAATAGTCTTATGGAGCTTATAACCTGTTTTTATGTAAGACGTGTTGCAATTTTTCCATCAAAGGTAATCTTATTTAAAACACACGATTACAAATCTATTCATAATTAAATCAGAGCCAAGCAGTTTAGTAGGAACTATTAATGCAGTCATTATTTCATTAAAGAATTTGCTTCAGAGTAGAAGGTATTATTATTTTTTAATGTAATACGAGTATAGTATAAGACACACGTGACAATTAATATTATAAAGCTTTAAAGACATTTTATTGACTACATTAAACTACTAATTATCTAAGTAAATAATCTAGACGTATACAGGATGTCCCAGAAGGTAACGATAACCTGGCACGGGGAGAAAGGTTTTTCACTTAAATGGCTGGTACTCGAGTACTAATGTGAGTAGAGCGCTGATTCTTTTTTTTACTGACTCATCATAAGAGGGCCTTTCTCCCCGTGCCAGGTTATCGTTACCTTCTGGGACATCCTGTATAATAGAATGTATAAGTATTTTTTAATTATTTTCCTAGTCTTATATATTAAGCAAGTATGGTTAATAAAGACAAACGTTATCTAGTATCTACATAGATTTACGTTAAATAATATTAAAAGTACCTACTACTAGCTCTACTAGCGATATACCCTCGCTTCTCTCGGATACGATCATAGGTGCCTTACAATAGCTGATAAATTATTAACAGCCAGTTTTTTGACTTCAGTTTAAGTTATTACAATTTCTAAGAGTAAATATATTCAAATACAGCCCATGGAAAGATTTTCAAAATACGATGAGTAATTTCAGGGGTTTCCTTGTAAAATGCATGTTCAATTAATAATCAATGTTCAATTATATATTTAAACTATATTAGGTAAACAAACAGTAATCATTCTAATATTTCGCATAGCGACAATACTGAGTTCTACAACCCCATATAGCATAATAGCAGGTGAGGTGGTACCATGGCTAATGATGGCGCCGGTTGCGTGTCACACGCCGCGTCATATAAGCCGATAACAGCTGATATGGATAATAAGTAAAATGTTGGTATATGGTACTGATATTATAGGCAGTAAAAATGTAATTTTTAAGAAAATATTCTCATCGTTTATTGGTCTTAAGGTGTGAGTACAATATACAATATAAGTTTTATTAAAAGCCATTACTTATCACTACATAGTATAAAACAAAGTCGCTGTCTGTCTGTCCCTATGTATGCCTTAATCTTTAAAACTACGCAACGCATTTTGAAGCGTTTTTTTTAAAAAATAGAGTGATTCAAGAGGAAGGTCTAGAGGAACCCACGGTTTTGCTCGCGCTAACCTCATTATAAACAGAATCTAGCAAAAGAGATTGCTACAATATCCCTTTAAACAAATATGAAATGATGTCATTGGTAATCGCCTAATTTAATAGGCTGAACTAAATTGGTTATTCTATATAATGATTTTATGGGAAAATTGGTAGTTGCTGAAGATTGGAAAACTTAGAATAAAATTGAACTTGGTGTTCGATAAAATTACAAACCAACTTATTACTACAAATATGTAGGTATATGAAAACCTTTTTTTAAATAATAATATCACTTAATATGCTAAGATAGAGAGTAGCTTATATCACAGTGCGGCTTATAAAGTATCTCTAGATGCTGTGCAAAAGAACGAATATAGTTAATCAATATTTTCCTAGCGCTAGTCAATAAGTTAAATGGCTATTAGCTACTAATTCTTTGTTTGTAATTTTTTTTAATACGTAAGATTTTTTACTAACCGAGGTAGTTAACCTAGCAAAAGACACGTTTAAACGGTCAAAAATGCTATTTTAGTAAATTTAATTAACATATAAATTGATAGTTAAGTTTATTTAAATTTGAAATATTTAACCTAAGAACCTGCTTAACAAGAATTTGAGGTAAAAAAATTATTTTTTTATAATAATTCATACTAGCAACTCAGCCTCTCTCGTTCGGGTTCGTCCCTAGATACGTTTTAACGGATAGTATTTTACCCACAGTAAAAAGTATCTTATATTTTTTTTTTTTTTTATGGTAAAATTGCCCCCTGCAAACGGGCAGGAGGCTCACCTGATGGAAAGTGATCACCTCCGCCCATGGACATCTGCAAGCCAGGCTTGCAGATGCGTTGCCGGCCTTCCAGGAAAGGGAGGGATGGAGGAGGGAGGGAAGTGGGAGGGAGGGGGGAACGAAGGCGGAGGATGAAGGGAAGAGGGAGGGGGAAAAGAGAGTGGGCCTCCCGGACTCTCACTCACCGGACGAAACGCGACAGCATAGCTGCCACTTCACGCCGGTCTTCTGTGAGAGAGTGGTACTAATGAACTATACGGGGCGTGCCGGCCCATTCAGTTGCTACCCGAAGGTAACAAGCATGGCACTACCACTAAATGAAACTTTTGACTCGTACTACTAGCTATCATCGTACTAAATTTCATCGAAATCTGTTCAGTGATTATATTATAGAATTTTTCTTTCTGTGATCTCGTAATGCGTTCATAGAAAGAAAAATTCTAGAAACTTTTTTGATTTGGCCTCTGTATTGACAATAATAATATAATGATTTTCTAAATAATATTTTATGTACAGATACGAATAAATCAAAATTTTACTATGTAAATTTTTATTACGTATCTGCGAGTTGATCCAAAATGTGTACATAATATGTATGTATGTAAATCATATAGGCCTGACTTAAGTAAGACTTTACCTTTGATAGCTTTTTATATAACAAAATGCAATAGTGAAATAACTCAAATGAATGAAAAGTGAGGGGAACTGGCAAAGGCTTTCATTTGGCCGACGCCGGTTGCGACTCAAACAATCGTATGGGAATGGGGTTGAGCAATGCGAGTCGAACGAGTTCAACAGACTTGTACTTAGTGACATTTGTTGATAACTTACAAATATTTTAAATATTGCATTGCACAATGCACTAAAGTTTATTAGATAGATATATTGCTATTTAGAAGAGACTGTACATATTTTTTAACTTTTTAACGATTTCATTCGTGTAGTGAAAAAACCTTAATATATAACTGAAAGTGGAGAATGGTTGATTAAAAAAATCTACCTGTCATATTGTGTAGTTAAGTGTGTTTTTAAAGAGTGTTTTGACGTTTTTGGGAACTTTATTTTAATCAAATTTTTCAAGAAAATTATTTCAGCATCAGCCATAGCCCAATATTATTGCATTCTGAGTAACTACTGTAAATAGTATAATAAGCCAGAGGTCGTCACTCGACTGCCGAGAACAAAGCCATTAAAGACCCAATTTACGCCTCCCACATCATATTCGCAAGATGCTTGTCCTAATTTTTTGCAATCATATCAAACGTAGACTTTATCATCATACATTACATTAACATTAAAGGACATACATTAAGGTAAAAGGAATATATATGAACAGAATGCTTACTGCAGTCTATAGTTAAGCTCAATTAAAGCGTTTTTATTACAAACAATAAAATACATCTGTCGTACACCTGCAGTTTGTGAATTGTTGTGAAGTTAACTTTTAATCGAAGCCTAATTAATTATTAGTATAAGAACACTAGTTAAAAATATAGTCGTAATATTCAATATAATTAAACTTGTCATAAGGTAGCCTAAAAGGTAGGTAAAAAAAACTGGTACAAACCTGTCCATAAGCTAGTACGGTCGCATTGTATCCGTCGAGGGCCGCCTCCACGAGTTTCCTGACGCATGTATCATACACTTCCTGTTGGTGTGCCGCGGGCTCGAAGGCGTAGTCGAAGGTGAAGGCACGCTCCGAGCCGAGCGCCACGCCGCCCTCGCCCGCCGCGCCGCCTGCGCGCGCGCATATACCGCATCCTTCCACCACTTCCCCTGGTGTTTGTGGGCGGATTCTGAAAATGGGTTTCTTTTTAATTCACGTATGCTATTTTAGTGAGCTTGAGCGACTTTTTAGTACCAGATAATACCAGACATTTTAATAATACATAATTAGTCCTTCTACGGTTTTGATGTTCAAGATGGTATTCTAATAACAACTAAGTTATGAGTACAGATGAGTCTCCTAGATAAGAAGTGTGCGCTACTGAATGCAAATTGCTAGACTTGCGCAATTGAACAGTAATAATTCTTAACAATAAGATGGCTCTTGATAGATCTTATCTGACAATGGTAGCAATGGTCATAATAAGAGTAATCTATACTAATATTATAAAGCTGATTAGTTTGTTTGCTTGGTTGTACGCGCTAATCTCAGTAACTACTGGTCCGAATTGAAAAATTATTTTTGTGACGAATAGTCCATTTATTGAGGAAGGCTATATGCTATATTACATCACGCTACGACCAATAGGAGCGGAGTATCAATGAAAAATGTTGCGAAAACGGGAGAAAAATATTTCTTTTTATTTTCAGCATATAGAACGCGAGCGGAGCCGCGGAAAATTTTAAATAAAACTTAGCACTACCTATACAATATCATCTGTTGTAATGTGTGTGTGTCTACCAATATACAAATATACTATTTGACTACTATAGATTATTGATATCATTATAATTTCAAGAGGAATAAGATTATAGACTTGATGAATGCTTGTAAAAAACAGTGATATATAGATTCGTGTATACTGTATTTATGTTACGAGAATATCCATTTTACCTTTAAAAGGTAAACACAAAATCATATAATATTTAAAAAGCGTTTCTAAGCAAAACCAAAACAATATAAAAAATCGTGAAGAATTTACATATCATTAAAAACGCAACATGTATTATATCAACGAGAACGACAGGGCATTACTTAACTCGAGCTATAATTCAATATGCGGCCGGAAGAGCAGTGCTCGCCGCGCAGTCTGGGAATAGCGAGGGCTGCGTGTGCGCATGTACTATATCGTATACGTACGTATTCTGTAGCAATAAAAGCAAAATAAATCTTCCCAGCTAATTCGCTGTGTTATACAATTCACAGTTTTAGCCCGAAACAAATGTTATCATTCCTTAAAAATCCATCGCACACGTGTTAAAAATTAATATTAGCCTTCAAAGCTGTACCGATATACATGCAGTTAGGCCCATACGAATTTAAATGGACGGATGCGACAGACATAAATGGTCACCCGATGTGTTTCCTAACGAGGCTGTCCCAAAATACGACGCGGGTTGAATAACCTAACCTAATTAAACTCTATAAAGATTTGTTAGAGAGCGGTACTGTTTTATTATCATTTATTCATATCTGTAATTGGTTTACTAATTAATAACTTTTAATTTCGATAAGCATAAGTCGAACAACGGCGTGTACAAATTATACATTACATTAATAAGTATTTATTATATTACATTACATTTAATATTAAAGCAATCATTGAAAATCTGTTTACTTATGAGCAAAATTTTCAGATTTCAAACGGTTATTTTTTTAAATAATTTAATAATCTAAAATATACTTTTCAATTAAAACTTATTTTTATGGTACGGCGCTTTTGTCTTGCCACGACAAGCCAACAACTACAGTACGTGCCGAGAAAGGAAAAAGGACTTGTGACAGTTAAAAATATTTTTATAAGACATCGTAAATTCACTTCCGGAAAATTTAACCACGTAAATATAAGGCCTAGGTTAAAAGTTCAGCTTTTAAAAACACTTTCTTACGTTAAGTTCTCTTTTATATCCGATTCCTTATCGATTACGGAACAGATTATTTTGGTGATAACAAAGCTAACTCCATTTAAAATAAATTGTTTGCAAAATACTTTGACTCTACTTTTTTGCGTATATTATGATTACATTTTAAACGACAGTAATTGCACTTAGCTATGTATATACAATATACATTGTATTTGTACATATATGTAGGTATGCAAGTAGCTGCTGCTGTTTGTTTATGTCCGCTTGTTTTTAGACGCGGGGTATTGAACGGCTGCACGTCCGACGGTTACACAATGGGGCACGCGACCAATAGAAAATGGCTAGCACACGATCCTTCAGCTTGGATAAATATTCATTTTGCCTTTATGGTAAATTACAAAAACAAATTTTGTTTTACTTATTTAGTACTAGCGACTTACACTCGCTTCGCTCGGGTGCGAGTACACTTAATTTATACATTTTTTAGTGAGGCCGATTCTAAGTTTTTCGATTTTTTAGTTTTTATACTTAAACCAACCCTGACACACTTGCAACAAAACAAAAAAATAATCAAATCGGTTTAGCTGTTTTTGAGTTTTAGCGAAACTAATACAACTCTACAAAATCATATTAAATATTATCAGAAAGTTTACTACACTAAAATACCGCTTGCTTTAGCCAAGAATGAGGCAGTAATGAATAACAATATTTAGTTTATAATAATTACAATAACAACTTAAAATTGCTATTTGTCATTAAAATAACATAGTTTTTGAAATCTACTTTGTATCGCTATATATCGCACGTAACAGTCTATATACATTATACTACCTAATAAGTAATAACTAATTACCTAGTGTCCTGGTCGTTGCTCCTCTATAACGCAATTAGCAGGCGCAGATGCTAAATAGCACACCACTACTCTATTTAGATGCAAAAAAATAATTGTGTTTGAATTACTTTATTGATGTCCCTTATGAATTAAAAGATAACGGTGTTATATTAGGAGGATAAAGTAAAAATGTAATTTTTCTATGCACACTGAAAGAGTTTCTAAAGATATAACAAGATATCACTTTGTTAATTAACTCGAACCTAAAATCCTCATTTGATGACACATTTTAAACTAGAGCAAATGTCATCAACATGCAGTGCATAGAACTGTACAGAGCCGTGTACAGTGTATACTTTGTTCAATCTTTAGATACCAAGAAACAAATCCGACAATTATCTACAACCACTAAACTTTAACTACGTCAAATAGGCTTTCTTATTGAAAAAGTCGAGTTACAGTTTTTAGTTAATTTAATCTATAGCTCATACTTTATTTTTGTGTGTCTATCTAGAAACACAATCACGAGGTTAATATTAAAAATTGATCTTGAATGTGAGAATCTATACTAACCATTACTTATATTAATGCAATATAAGTATGAAATCTATAAAAGATTAATAAAATAATCAGTATGTTGCACTTCCACATCTGAAAAATTACTGTTAAACCGAACCGGATTAAACTATCGGCCGATAGTAGTGAAGACTCCAAATAATTTTCAGTAGTTTTAAAGTTTATGGTAACGTATCTAACTGACACAATTAGAATTTACAATAGCTAATAGCGTGTAGTGGCTCTTATTCAAATGTACCAAGACTAGTTGGTCGTCGGTAGCATGTGCACAGTGGTTGCTTGGTTCGCCGGCGGCGTTTAGGCACATTCCGTTTCATAATTATATCAACATGTATCCCTTGCACGTATTTTCACCATGTTTAAATAAACACGCCGAAGACCTACGTCTTATGAACGTATGTCGTACGTACCAAATTTATAAATAAAAATAATAATTTTTGGCGTTTTAAAAACGCGCATTGAATATGCGTCGTGTGCGCGTTGTCCTTTATCCTATCTTTTACACGTTCAATAACAAATCCTTGATAAATCGCCCATTTACCTAAAATATTAAAAACTACTTCGCTAAAGAAGAAGAATCGGTCAAGGTTACCAAAAATATCATTTTATCGATTTCGGCAATATAGATAAACACAATACCAATGAAGGTAATCTATACACGTAATAAAATTCTGAGTCGAATCTGTATATTAATTATTTTTTGGAAAATTTAATAGAAATAATCATTACTATCGAAATTAAGGAAATCTATTGTTATTCAATAATTGTTTATTTTCATCATATCTGGGTAAATATTATTTATATTTAGACGACGCGTTTGGCTCAGTGGGTAGTGACCCTGCTTGCTGCGCCAGCGGTCGCGGGTTCGAGTCCCGCTGGGGGCATACATTTGTTCAGCACGAATGTTTGTACTCCAGTCATGGGTGTTTATATTTATAATATGTATGTATTTAAACTTATATATATGTAGTATATCAACCATCTAGTATCCATAACACAAGGCTCGTACCTTACCGTGGAACTAGATAGTGCTGTGTGTAAATGTCCCAACATATTTATATTTATTTATATTTATATTTATATAGGATACTTTTTGTACTGCGAAACTGGAAAATATCTCATTCCTGATAAGTCAATACTAATCGTTAAAACGTAGTGACGAACCCGAGTGGCGCAAGGGTGAGTGGCTAGTAGTACCTACAGACATATATTTTTAAAATCTAAAGTTAGAGCGGTTAAGGCTAAATGGAAGTGGAACGAACGTGGGCGATGGCTAAATATTTCGCTCTTCGCCCACTAACGCTGGCCGTGGGCTTAGATGTTACTACAGCATGTTAAGCCTCTTACTGAGAACTGGTTATGAATGAACATTAAATGTAGCAAGGTCTTGACAAATACATTAAAGAAACATAAAATAACAATTATATTTGTACCTGTGTTTAAACTTTAAAGACATAATTTCCTCATCCGGTTGCGAAAGAAGCTTCACGGATACAATATATCCTATTCATTGATTTAAACGACAACTTTGGTTTATAATAATTTTAATATAATATTAAATAACTTCCGCCGAATTCCTGTGTTAAATTAAGCTTCTCAGGCAATTTCGTAATTTTAAGTCAAAACAGATAAAAGAAATTTCATTATTGTGTTACATAAAATCAATTTATTTAAGATATTATTTTTCCATTTATATTTTTCTGCGATTTACACAAAAAAACGTTTTCTGTTTTTTCAATAACTCAAAAATTGTATTTAATATTCCCATTGATGTTTAACTTCATTAAGCTCATTTAAAACAAAATCGAAATTTACCATGAGACGTAGAAAAAATGTCGTAAGAAAACCTTGATAACTGTGCAGTGGCCTCTCGAAGTTAGCGATTCGAAGTAAATCACGGAAAAAAAAGAGTACGTAGGCTCTTGATTTGAATAAGACGCTGTTTGCGTTACAAAGAGACTGTCGTTGAAGCACAGAGATAATGAAATTTTAAAATAGAAAAGAAGAATAAAGGTTTTTGCAATAAGTAAAATTAAAAGCCTGCTAAGACTACGATTAAGCATGCGTAAAATCTCAACACGAAATGGATGTTTGCATTCGCCATAAGTAATGAGTTTAGACGAATTAAAGAAAGACTTTGTTAGGCTTTATTGAGTACGGTATGTTTATTTTAACTTTTCTTTATTGCACTTAAATATTATCAAAATACCTGTATTTAATTCAATTGATTTCATAAAATACTATGTATCATCATTCATTCACTACATAGTATAAAACAAAGTCAAACCACTGTCTGTCTGTCCCTATGTATGCAACGGATTTAGATGTGGTTTTTTTTAAAACATAGACTGATTCAAGAGGAAGGTTTATAAGTATAACTAGCTGAACCCATGACTTCGCTCGCGAAACTCTAGGGACGAACCCGAGTGAAGCGAGGGCGAGGTATTTTTATAGAAGAAGAAGATAAAAAGATGAAATAGAAGATATTTACTTATTAACCATATCCAGCTAATATCGTAACATTGCACTATAATCCTATAAACAGTAATGACTTCTAGTTCTTCAAGATATTAAACTAATACGATGGTTCTTTAACCTTAATAAGCTGGTTTAACTTAACTTGCATCATCGTGCGAGAACCTTTGCTCCTACAGTTGGTATCTACGTTTCAAAATAACTTTCAAGTCTTATTATAATGTCGAAATATACAATCATTTTACAATTTAGCTTCCTATTACATATATTATATTTATATTTTTAATATGTATGTATTTAAAACATTATATATATGCATAATGTATCAACTTTCTGCTATCCATAACACAAGCCTCGTACCTTACCGTTTAACTAGATAGTGCTGTGTGTTATTGTCCCAGCATATTTATTTATATAATTCATCATCATCATCATCATCAACAGCCCTTTTTAACGTCCCACTGCTGGGCACGGGCCTCCCTCAGTACGAGGGGGGATCAGGCCATAGTCCACCGCGCTGGCCTAGTGTGTGTTGGCGGATTTATATAATTATTACATCTTTATTTGAAACTGTCTAGTTTGAAATAAAGAAGCATCGGTCAAACATTTACATCTATTGTAATGTAAAAATCAATACTGTTCCCATTAAATTTGTCCTCACAAGAACTCATCATTTATTCAGAGGCGTCACATACATAAATATTTTATTCTTTGAAGTAGGTAAGTTATTCGTAGTGTTAGTACGAAGCCGATTAACCATTTAGAATTTAATATATCTATTATATAAATTAATATTAAAAGTTGATTGTGATTTTGTCAAATGGGCCTCCTTTCAGTTGGGAGAGGATCAGGTCCACCCTGTTGGCCAAGTGCGTGTTGGCGCGCTTTACAATTCTTTCGAAAACTCGCAAGGTTAGGTTACAATATAATATTACATAAAAATAAACATAGTGCATGTTGATTATTTGCAAAGTAGGCAATCTAAATATTTGAGATAATTCGTTTTTTTTATTTTTAAATATGACCAAACAAATAATTAGTGCTGATTACACATTAAGTTCAATGAGATAAAGTTTAAATATCAGCCCCGTCCAAACATGTAGACGTGAGGTCGTTAATTTGCCAGTCTGGGCAGTACAGACCACTAAAGTATTAGAAGTGCCATATAAAAAATATCACAATGTGTTTTATACATTATTAGACATTAGACAAATTAAACCAAGGCAATGTAGGTTATCACTACATAGTATAAAACAAAGTCGCTTCCTCTGTCCCTATATCCCTTTGTACGCTTAAATCTTTAAAACTACGCAACGGATTTTGATGCGGTTTTTTTTAATAGATAGAGTGATTCAAGAGGAAGGTTTATATGCATAACTAGCGGATCGCGCGGCTTTGCCTGTGCTAAATCTAGGAAAAAGCCCAAGCGAAGCGAGGGCGAGTCGCTAGTAAACTATAAGTTAATGTATGCCCATTTTAGGCATTTATGTTAGTTCTAAAGTAATATCTTAGTTTACAAATACTTATAATATTTTCTGTGCTCAAGATGAGATTTATTATAACAAGTCTCTACACAAGATAATATACATAATAGGTATGCTATACCTATTGAGCACCGTTAATTAAATATAAATAAATAAATACTAAACATTCATACTATGCAGCAATAGCCATGTCTATTACATTCTTCACTCAAAATTATGACCGCATTTTCGGACTTTAGATTGTAGATAAATCAATGTAAATGCAGTTACACTAACAAACCGACGTCATACATTACGACAAATTAAATATTCGCCAAAACCCACACTCTTATCACATTGCCGCGGCAAAGATGTAATATGCTATCTTTTTTCTTCCTACAATAAAATAAAATAGTGAACATTTAAAAATATCACCAACAATGAGAGTCGACGAAGATTCGCAAAAAGCAATTACGTAGATACGTACGGTAAAAGTTTTCATTGGACCAAAACTAGTCGATATTGAATTGAGAGAGGTTTTCATTTAGTTTAAATACAGATTTTCATATTTCCAATACAATTTTTTTTAATATTTCTATTTGTAACCGAAAATTCGTATTATGCTCATTCAATCAGCCGTCCACTACTGAACAAAGGCCTCCCCTAATGAGTATACCTAATAGTTTTTACATATTAATGCTTCTGAGAAAACAACTAATGTCGTAATCGTGAAGAACAAATTAGTAGGTAGGTACCTATTCGGACAATGTGATATAGCCTCACTGCGATCGTCATTAAGATGGCAATAGTTTATGTGATTTCTATTAAAGATATAATATTTATTTTATGTTTTAGCTATAAACCTTTGCATAGTAAGCTTTGATATGTAAAGTAAAGTTTGATATTATGTAAAGTAAGTAAAGCTGTACAGTATACATGGTGTTCAATGAACTCACCTACAGACGTACGAAAGTCATTGTACAATAGAACGTACGGTACGTAGAGGTTCTATCCTTCAAAACAATAACTATCAAATCTACGGACATTTTCAAGGATTCCAAGGTACGCATGCAAAGAGAGCCACAAAAATCTTTTATAATCACGATTTATTTATAAGATTCGAAAAGGATGTAGCTGTAATATTATGATATTGATTTAGTGGAGTGGTCATTAAATTAATGAAACTACATCATCTTGTCACATTATATTATTAAACATTAGCGAGAATCCGCGCTAATATTTAATAATAATTGCTCGGGCGAGTTCCCTATGTTGAATTCAATCAGTACACAAAATTCGAAAAATTAGAATGATAATCATTTATTTATAAACACACAAAACTACAAACTATCGCATTTAAATAGTCCTATCAAAAATATCTTAGATAAACAATAGAAGCAAGTCAATGTCGTAAAAATATTAAAAGGATTATAGTAAAAATTCTGTAACAGTCGATTTGTATGAACACCGGTTACATCATATCGACCACACCTCGACTTTAGACGATCACTGATATAATCCATGCGTAATTTGGCGTTACGCGCAAGAACACAACGTGCAAAAAATGGCTTGTTTTAGTTCGGACAAATATTTATAATAACACAATTTAAATTTACTATTTATGAAAATAACCGTAACTAAGTATAACAAGGTATGATACTCGTACATTTCTAGTTTTTTTTAGAATTGAAAGATAAAACATGGACTAACTTTATTCATCTGCATAATCCAAGTTCATTACAAACAAATGAATGCAAACGTAGTCTCTACTCTTTGTTGTTTAAATAAAAAGGAGAGTTCGTGTAAAAATTATTTGAATACAAATAGGGACATTTTAATTTAATATTTTTGTATAAATACGTGCAAGTATGTGTTGTTCGTATTTGTTACTTCTTCAATCCAATTTCTGTGATGTATGATAACAACTGTGTACGTAAAGTAGTCGATAATAAATAAATTATTTCTATATTTATTTTTAATACCATGACGTAAAATACCTAGCTTATATAGTATTTTATCTGAAGTTCTTTTTACTACTAAATACCTGTATAAAGTAATTTCAATATAGGATATTTTATAGCATAATAATTAAGTTTCCGCCTGCGCTTTCGCATGCGCGTGTTCATTATATTTGCTCCCTTCATTGAATTTCTATTGGGTGTTTTAGATAACTAAAACATCAATATTTTTGGTTACCATACTATGGGAAGATTACTTTCTTAAGTATTCTCTATCTACTCGAAGTACAATTTACTTTGACTGAACTTGTAGAACTTATTAGAATGCGTGTCAATTTTAATTCTATGAGAATGGAGACGATATGTCTAAAGGCAATAGAGTCGTTAATGATCCTATACTTCGAAAAATATTTATTTTCATGTTTGACTCTATAATAACTATAGATATAATATTCGAAACAGTTAAATAACTTGCACTAAAGACGCAGGATATGATTTAATGAGGGTTGTTGAGGTAGGGCGCGGGCGCGGCCCGTCCTGCAGGCGCCTGTTATAAGGGTAACTTTTTATCGAGTTGTAAAGCGTGAATCAAGGAAATTACCCTGGAGTCTATTGATTTTTCGTTGTGGGGTTTTCATATAAAAAGTTGACTAGAATGCAAATCAAATATTGGTTGAACATGTAACAATATTTGTCAAAAAAATTGACTTCACAATTTTTTAAATGAATTGGGAGATGTTTATACTCTTACTTGCAGCTTGCTTGTCTATTTGTATTAGCATAGATGTTATGAAACTCTTTATAGTTCCTTAAAACACAACATGCAATGTGTTAAAGTAAGGACCTATTAATATGTAGGTAGTGGGTAATAAATATTGAAATTAAATTCATAGAGTCAAAAGATCACAGGCCTAAAGCTAGTGTGACAACATAATATAAACAGTAAAATAATAATAATTTTTGTAAGTAGCTATTAAAAATTTGTAAAAAAGAAATAATTTTGCATATTTTTCTGTATATATAGAAAATAAATTATGAATAGCTAAACATTAAATTAAATGATTTTAAAGCTGCAAGTATTACACACATCACAAATCAGTAATATTTCCATAGCCTCTACTTGTTACGTTATTATTTACTAAACTTGTTAAGAAGTGATGCTAAAACAGAATTTGCATAAATGTGTCAAACATTGAGTAAATATTATGAAAATTCCCATTTTCTTTGTATGCTGTAATGTCAAACTACTAAAGTTCATGGTAAACTATTGTTTAAAAATACATTCATATTGATAAAGAATAGAAGATAATATATAATTTAAATACAATAAAGGCTTACTTCATCAAAGAAGATGGCATGCATTAAGACATAATATTCATTAAATAATTCTTATTCTATTTATAATATTTGGGTTTAATGAGTGGGAATACTTGTACTTATTTCATTAAATAAATTACTTGCACAAAATATTTTTAATAACAAGGTAAGCTTAACTAAAAATATTACCTTAAACCCATAATAAAATAGATAAACTTTAATATATTAATACAGTTTATTTCATATTACATATTATTACTTATTATATATTTTTTATTTAACATTCATTTATACTTATGCATGCATTATTTCAGCTTCATTATATCAATGTGAGATTAAGATAATATTATGATTGCTGTAATAGATGTAATACATATCTTTTTAAACACTACAATCTTTTAGTTGGTAAAATACAAACTTATATTTATATTTAAGAAATGTGTTAGCTTACCTGACTGCAACACGCACACTGGACTCATCACTGGCCATGACTGCATTTGTTTACCTTTAAATTAATAATTGTGATATATTAACTCTAGAATAATTTACTTCAATTATTCAATAATAAATTTCAGTGTGATTTTATGCTTTACTTTAACAAATGCATAATCATTTAAAAACTATAAAAGTTGATAAACTTTGCAATAAATAAAATTCATGAATAAAATACCGGATAAGATATCTTAAATGAATTATGATCTATAATGTATTGTTTACAGCGATTATGAGACTCTTGTACATTATTAGCCCGCTACTTCAAAGCCATATAAATCGAGCAATAACTTACTATTCGTAGTAGATTATTCACTTTTCATTTAACTAGATCACATTTCTTTTACAGCAGCATCAAAACGACACGCTAAATTAACACTGACGGAGATTTCAATCCATCTTTCACTATTATAATAAATATCTTATATAATAAAGAGCGCAACAATAACTTTTATTTAAAAATAATTCTGTTAAAGAAACTGATTTTATTAAATTTATTTTATTATTCTTAAAAAGCCGTCGCATTTATAAACAATGATATTTAGAAATAAACGCTATGCGCCTACTTCTTTACCGCACAAATTGACACTGACAGTAAAATTCACAGGCACTCCGCAGACCGCACTACCTAATATACGTCAAGTTGACATTCAGAAATTTATTTGACTTTGACATAAACATGTCATAAATTATTAATTACCTATAACAAAACTTATTGTTGTAGAAAAATAAAATAAATGATTATTTTATGTTTATTGACATTTAAATAGTGTTTAATTCAGTTTTAAAATAAATCCAAAATACTACCATAATTTTAATATATTAATACTAGATGTCGCTTTTTTGTTAATAAGTTGCCTGCCTACTTACTAGATGTCGCCTTTACATAGAAACTAACTAATAAAATTTCTCTAAGATGGCGCTTTATAAATGATTTTTGTAGCGACAGATACAGTTGAACACCTAGAAAAAAAATTTATTAAGGATTGTAATATTTTTAGCAACATATAATTTAAGTATATACTTATAAAAATATAATAATCTGCTCAATATCTAGGTACATTTACCTTTTATTCACTACCATTGTAAAGAATTTATTTTATTATCAGAGTAGATGCAAGTTACTAGTCAACTTATACTTTATGGTAATCAATAATCATAGATGATCATGAATAATAACATAGTAAGTTATCAGTATTTATGTAATCTGTGCTAGTAATCAATTACTGATATAAAGGTAGGTAATTGCTGTGAATTCGATGCTGTCGTGCGGTATACTACACGTTGGGCTTAATTTACATTTCCATTGATCGCATTAAATCTGGTCCTAATTTACTTCATCTTTCTATATTATGTGTATGCATTGTAATAGTTTGTTCATCATCTTATTACTATAAAAATATAATTGCCTTGGTGGTGTAGTGGTTAGCTTGTACGGTCGCACACCGGGAGGTCCTGGGTTCCAGTCCCGGGTCACGACAAGTTTAGTTATTGAGTTTTCTGTTGCAGTGACAGCCCGGAACAGCCCGGAGTTGGGAAGTTGGCGGTGGGTCAGCCCCGTGCCTCGGAGAGCACGTAAAGCCGCCGGTCCTGCGCCTAACTCTCACTAGTATGAGAGTAATAAGAAATAGAGTGCACTTGTGTCTGCGCGTACACTTGTGCACTATAATATCTCCCGCGCAGATGGCTACTCTCAATGAGATTGGCCGCTGTGGCCGTAATCGGTCGGGAGGACATCATCATCATCATCACTATAAAAATTAAAATGCAATAGTTTATTTGCGGATGTATGTTTGTAACCCCTTAACGATAAACCATGCTTAACGGGATTGGATGTAACAAGGCTACGTTAGTGGGAATATTGGCATTTCTTGTCAATATTAACAACCTATTTGCTCGGAAGAGAAGCGGGTACACTATCAATTTCATTTTACATACAAATAAAAATGGCCTTTTTACCTTCCAGGAAATGAAAAGGCAACATAAAATTACTAATTACTTAATAAATATGCATACGATATGTGAATAAAATAAGAATGAAATAATTAAGTACATACACGTAGCGTATCTTCATGAAAAGGTCTACGAAAACATAACGACGAATGTGTCAGAATAATTATATCAGTTTGATTATACAGACTTTCTGTGTGGAATATATTATCCTCTGTTCCCTTTATCGAGTCAACGAGTACCGACGTCCTTAATAGAAATATCCATTTAAATTACGCCTTGATATCCGCGCTCTTATTCGCATTTAATATTCCACGTGAGATAATAAAAATGACTTTTATATTTTTAATATCTTCTTCAAAACGCTTAAAGGCTTTAAAGTATTGGTTTTACGATCGCTTTAAAATCAAGATGTACAATGTATGATACGAATTAAGAAATTAATTGTGTTGTTTATGTGTTTTGATTTTGCGATGTGTGTACGTATATGTAAAAGATGTAATAAATAGTGTGAACAATGAATGTCAATGTACCATTTATAATTATTGGCTAAGGTCTGTATTAAGAAACTTTATAATATGTACCTATGTATGTACCTATTTAAGCTTATAAATGTGTAGTGTATTTACTATCTGCTATCCGTAATACAAGCCTTGTAGTTACCACGGAACTAAATAGAGCTGTGTAATAATGTCCGAAAATATATATTCACTTTATGAGCCAAAGATTAGCACCAGCTTTTCCCTCTTGAGTATGTGCCAATATAGTGACTGACTCCTGGGACAACTAACCACCAATAAATGTATTGGTTTGGTTTGAAATCGTAGTTTATTTATTATATCTGTCAGTCTGTTAAGGTTCGCTACAGTAAAATGTATAGCAATACTGAATACAATATACTTTGGAGGTTTTCGTATATGTTGAAATTGCAGAAATAGAATTACCATTACTCATAATATCATAAATGTAGAATTGTTATAAAATATCTGCTAAATAATTAAACTTAATCTGAATTCAATTTGACACAAAGGTCGTTTGGTGGGTGTTGTGTATAAGTCACCTACAGTCGCATGCATCCGGACGGAAACGGGCTTCTTTCTAAGATATTCACTGAAAATTGAAACGGAAAAATTCTCGACAGATCACAGATAGAATTTGTACGAAAATTGTTTGAGTATGCGGAAATTATTTCTACCTAACTCATATTTAGAATAAGAATACTTACGCTCTCTCTACCCTTAACAGGGTCCTGTTACAGAGAACGCTGAGTGCCCTCGCGGTGAGAGCCATAAGGGCACAATAATGATTCCTACGACTTACGAGTGATTCGCCCTTGGAAATCTAAGCGGAGTTCTTGTGAAACTAGACGAAGACTGATTTATACCATCAAAAACCAAAGTTATGATCGACATATTTCCACATATAGTACCTACATATAGTCATACAGAAATATATTGAACCTACATACGTAGATCACAAAACGCTTAACCCTTTACTTCTTTTAACATTTGAACTTACTGGCTACTATTTAGCAAGAAATTTATGAAATGTTTGGTTTTCTTAATGTAATTATTTAAGTTTTACAGTTTTTTAGTGCATTTTCATAAGTAATATGATAAACAAAGTGATTACATTCCATTTCATGATATTGACTTAATGTTTTGAATTATGCACATTACACATACAAAATTTTGTTTTTGAAAATTACGTATTCTTTTCATCTTGTATTCAATAGTTGAATATACCTATAGCGACATAATCCTGTTATTCTTAGACGACTCGACGACTGTGGACCACTTCCCTCGGAAATGCACTGGTTCTTTTAGAATTTCATATCCGTTTTTCATTTAAATGTGTTTTGTTGATAACATTGTGAAGATTGATATGTAGTTTAATTAAAATGAACCATGTCATGAATCATGGAGTTCCCCTACGTAAACTGATGGATCGATGGTTTTCATCTTCATTGACGACACGTGTGGCGCAGTTTGTAGTGACCCTACTCGCGGCGTCAACGGTCGCGGGTTCGAGTACCGCTGGTTTATTCATTTGTTGAGCACGAATGTTTGTATTCCAGTCATGGATGTTTATATTTATAATATGTATGTATTTTTAGTGTTATATGTGCATACTGCATCGACCACCTGGTATCCATAACACAAGGCTCGTACTTTACCATGAAACTAGATAGTACTGTGTGTAAATGTACCAATATATTTATTTATTTATGTTCTTTGATAGCTATAAAGTAAAACTTCTAAAAACTTTCTCTGTCTTTGACTTTGGATTGTGTGATTTATTAGTTTTTGACGGAAATCCTTTTCCCATGCGGGCTTATCTTCTTATAACTTCAGGATTACACAACTTTTATTGACAACTCAGTGTGTTTGGCATAAAACCAATCGAATCGTTTTACGCAGCCATTTTTTCCATTAAGCTACAAATGGATTCAAGCCCTTTATACTCCTAATAACGACAGTCAGTGGCTCGAAATGTGATCCGATACTATAAATGTTAATGTTCTACCTAACTACTGCTTTTCTTTCTTCTTTTTACAGAATATAATTAGTTATGTGTGAGTTGAACTCTGGATACATTGGGCGAAGATTTCATGCGAAATTTTCGTATAACTATCCTTATAACATCTTTTAAATGGTGATGTTTTTGTATTGTTAAATGTATTTTTAAGGTCAATACTTAGAAATCAAAAAATTTTTGCGGACATACATTTGGAAAAAAATTTAGAGGTATTCTAAAAGAATTCCAGTTTTATTACGGATATCGTTATGAATTATTTGAAAAAAATATGATTTCTTTTAAACAACACTTATGTGACCAGAACTAAAAAACGAGTGTGTATGTATAGTTAATCCTTTTTTACGTCCCTCTGCTGAGCCTTCAATATGAGGGGGACCAGGTCATAGTCCACCACGGTGGCCGAGCGCGGGTTGGCGGACTACGAAAACTTCCTAGGTTATCTCAGCCATGCAGGTTTCCACTTGGTGATTTTCTTCGTAAGACTAGTGGTTATCATATTAAAAACGATTGCAAATACAATAATCAGAGACGCTAGACCCGGATTTGAACCCGTATCACTCGGCTTTAAAAGTGAATGCGTTCCCATACTACTGTACTATCACGAGTATTAGTAAATATTAAATATCATAGCACATTTGCTATAACAGGCTAACATGAAAAGAAGACTAGAGTTTCTTTTGTTTAAATGGATTATAAATTAGAGCCATTAGGAAAGATTTATGGACCGTTTTAAAATGTTTCGCATCCGAGTTCGCGGCCGCGGCGAAATCTGTAGACCTATTAACAAATCGATCGACGTATCTATCACTCCAGTACCGCTATAAATATAAAAAATCTGTGTCACGTCCATATGTCCTAAACGAATGAAAATATACATTATTAAAATAAGAATAGCTAAATTTGTTTGGGTGTGATTTTGTTACGGGCTTGACCTCCATGGGCGTAAAAGGGTCAAAATACTTATAAACAAGATTCTTATTATGTAGAGATACGACGGCGCCGGTTTGATGATATAATTCTAGTAATTTACGAATGAAAAATATTATAATTAAAATTTCCATAAATGTTATTTTAAAATTGGAAAGTCCACGTTCAATATTTTGCGGTGTTTATTAACGCCTGAACATAAGCTTTAAATAATAAATTTATTTATTTAAAATACCATATCATTATGTTGCCGACTGGACTAGGTGTCTCTAAATATAGCGGCATCTTTATTCTTCTTTAAAATTTATGTATTCGCGCGAAGCCTCGACTTTTAAATATATATAGCAGGTTAAAATAAAGTTGTTTGGATCTACCTATATCAATAAAATTTTCTGCATTTTACAAAAGAGTTCAACAAAGTATAAGCTATCCCGTTTAAAACAGCCATTACCACGGGCGCTTCCTAGCTTCAATATTTAATTTGATTTTTTTTTCCATATAATACTACAATCTAATAGGTATACAGTGTGTAAGCTTAGTGAGATTCAACGCATTAATAGCAACGCGCATTTATTATAAAAGATTATATTTTAGCATAAGATATATTCAAGATAAAATATTGTTAGATAGATATATTTTGTATTAATTAACCATTTTATACTATATATTATGTTAATTCTCCATTGGCAAAATAGAATAAAATAAATATCTTTAACTTTTTTTAATATATTGGTATTTAATTCGAAAGAAGTTTATTAATAAGCACCTCAATTTTATTTGCATCCATTAGATATGATAAGATAAAACCACCAAATTCGGAATACTTCGCCAAAATTAAAAGGAACAAACTCTCATTGTTATTGCAACTTAGAATGCTTTACATAATATACTATGTACTTACGCTCGCTTCGTTCTGGTTCGATCGGAGTTATGTTTTAATTTTTTTTTAGTAACGTATAATACCAGTTTCAGAGATGTGCGGCATAAAATAGTTAGACAATGTTAAAAATTAAGTTTTCTCAAAGGAATATGTACTGTATATTATAATTTAGTAAAAAGCTGTATCGTAGATGTTAGAAACAGATACTTCAAATTTATTAATCTATAGATTGAATGGAAAATAATGAAAGTCTATAAAACACCTTTTTCGATGTAGTGTCATATTGTACAGTAAGACACTACGTATAAGCATATATTTATGCTATTACTTGTTCAACAAATATTATTTGTAGGTTTACAATAGACAAAATTTATTATGAGTAAGCTTACGTGTAAAATGGCGGTAACTTCTGAGGTCCGTACTGTAGCGGTGGGCTATGGACTCTACACACGTATGTTTGTCCGGAGGCCGCTCCGACGTACATCCATTATACTCTTAATAGAGATTGCACGGTTCTTACCACTCAAGAAGCCGCATTATTTCCTGGTATGGGATTTCGAAACGCTGTGTTTGTCCCCTTACACACGTGTTAATTAATTTGAGCTTTTAAAAGTAGTCAGAGGTACGATGCTATTTTAAATCGGTTTAAAAAAGTTTAGTATGTAGGTATACGAAATATTTATTTAGCTATATACTGTAATATAGCACGCGTGTACTTGTATTCAGACCTTTTTAACGCCCCACTGCTGGGCACGGGCCTTCCTTCAGCACGAGGGGATCACCGATCACTCCATAACAAATCACGCTGGCCAAGGGTCTTTCGAAAGTTCGTTAAGTTCTCAGACATGCAGGTTTTCTCATGGTGTTTTCCTAAAGTAATCACGTTGAAAATGATTAGCACATTTATATTTCAGAGGACCGTAAATTTGAACCAGCTTCACTCGGTTTCCCAAGCGAGCTCGTTACCACTGAGCCACCACTGCCTATATTATGGTATTTACTTTGATGTAATTGATTCAGTTTATTCTGAAAGCTTAAGCTTAAAGAGCATATAGTTGCTAGCTGTTCTTGCATGTGAATTAAATATGTATGGGATTAAGTATGTAGGTATGTACGTACATACATATTATGTGGAATTGGGTATCCACTCTCAGATTAAGGAATAATATATATAGAGTGCTATAGAAATTAGAACTAAACAAAAATAAACAATAATGTTTTCAAATCGTACCTACACAAATATTATTAATACTTATTACTTTAATAAACCTAAATAAATATTTATTAATTAAATTCAGATTTCATATAACATCATATATAAAGAAGTAATATAAATTATCTATTCTACTACCCTCTTTTCAAGGAAAACATAATTATTGTATTATTATTATACACTAATGATATTTTCTTTCCGTATATTGTTAATGTATATAAATGACTCTTAATCTTTAAACAGGGCAAGCAATCTGTATGGGAAAGTCGAGAACAGAAACATAAACTGAAAATCGATATATTTTTGACATACATTTTTTCGCTGGCTCCGTCTCAATTTTATAGTTTGAATCTGAGTTATATACTATAAATTAGTACAAATAGAAATGCTATGCCATATCCTAACCCAATTGCCGTCTCAGGGATATTAATCAGGACCGCAGATTATACGCTGATGGCCGTTCACCGTTAGTCGCATATAAAATTTGCATCGGCAAGTGCGAGATATTAATAACGCCTAGATCAGGTTTCGTTTACGAAGACAGCCTAAGTAAAGAGGCGCACACCTTACTTTAATACAGATAATAACATTTTAATGAAAATATTTTTAATGTTTTGCGATGGTGGATACGAATGATGGTAAGAAATATGGATTGATAAAAATTATAAGTCAAAATATCTAAATCTATTAACCTATAACGTTATTCATATATTGTAAAAGCAAAATATTTCTCACTCACTGATTATTCTTCTAATCTCTGAAAGTATGTACATACGAGTATACCTAAACTTGAAATTCGAAAGGAATTTTCCTCATGGGAACTAGCTCCTACGCTAAAAGGGATTTTAACCATTAATAGGGTAAAAAGGGTTGCTAGTTTACTAAGAACATCGTTATTTTTTATTTATGTCATATTTCTGGTTAACAATGACGGTTATTCAGATATTAAGTCGAGGGAGTAATTCCTCTGTATATTAAAAATAGAATTGTGCTAATTGGACTAATTTATACCTTTAGAATTGGTTTAGAAAGGATGTACGGAAATAATAGATGGACCTACGGCCAAAAGTAGACAACATTTTCGATAAAAAATATTTTACACAGCAAACAGTCACGGTCGGCTGTATTTTGACACACGCACCTTAACGCCACATTTAACCTCTTGTAAAGAAGCTAATAGGGTCAAATAGGGCTTAGCCGTTTAGCTAAATAATAGAACGCATTGTTTCTTGAGGCCGTTCGCCCCGGCACTGACATGCGTTGGCGCACTTCGTGTGACTCTACACTTGGCAACTTTACATTACAATATTATGTATGTATTTCTACTTTGTTTATGTTAGCCTCACACATTACTCTGTTGCATCGAAAGGAGAAAATAATGTTTTAATACAGGTTCATGTTTATTTAGATGCAAGTAATTTAAATTCTAAATACTTTGTTCTTTTATCACTTGTGTTTTGTAGTTCGATATAAAAGAAATTAATGTTTTTATTAAGTTATATTAGATATCTCTCAATTGATATCTGAAATAAAAAAAATGTATTGGTTTTAGTGATTTTCATACATACGTTCTAAGTAACACGCATACGTAATAGGTATTTACGACCTACGTATACAAAATAATCAATAGTCAATGTGTGTTTATAATTAATAATGTAACAATAACACAAACAACTACGAAAACAGTGTACCTAAACTTTGCAATCAATAACGATAGTTTCTTACAAAACTTTCACGGTTCCCTGACTTAGATAATAATCATAATATGGTATTACGAACTTTTATTTATTTTTATGTATAATAAATATACCTACGTTGAATATTGAAATAGTAATTAATATTGATACAAAGTAGAATTTTTGTCTGTATGTCTGTAACCGCATCACGAGAAAATCATTGGACAGATTTTGATTAAGTTTGGTATAATAATGGCTGGTAATCCGGGTGAATTTAAACGTATGATAGTTATAAGATAAATACTTTTAACTTCGGGAAAATCAATAAAACATAGCGGGCGAAGCGAGGGTGATATTAATCATTAGTAATGAATATGTTCAATGTACTAATATTCTAAATTATCTATAAAATATTTATTTTCGAATACGCAGTAACAAGTACGATTAAAATCAACGAAGTAGTATGAACAGCTTTAACTTTTAAGTGTACACGTGTATTCTTGTATTTGATTTTGATTAATGCCGAACGAGTGGGAGGTCGCGGAAAAACCTAATGAATTCATAATCATTAAAACGAACTTATGATACAATCTCTAATGGTCCCAACAAAAGTAGCACGATTTTAGCATTTTAGCGATAACTATAATAAATTAATAAGAGAAGCTGATTATCTTTGAGAATTAACGCTTAAAAAGGCTCCCGTATTAACACGCGACCAGACATGAACAGGTACGTTTCTTTCTTTCCGGTTTTCATTATAATCTAAGCCGCAGTTGCACCGTCTCGACGTCTGTGGCAGCATATTTACACGCATAATTATAGGCTGTCGAAACTCGTGCACTAGCCGCGAGCTTGTATTACCGACGGCTAAAACCTACTTTCCTATACCATTCATTAACAACACAGATGTGCTTCATTGAGCTTAAGACTAAAAAGCTTATTTAAAGCGCGATGTGTAATGAATGAATTTCATATTTTTAAATGAAGAGTGCACTAAAGAAACCTGATACGATGTCATCCCTTTGTGCGGCTAAGTGTTTGAATCAATTGAAAAAAAAATGAAATTTCAAGTACAGAACAGTCTTGTCGGAAGTGGGTTACGGCAGTCTAATATATAGGCAAATAAATAATATATCGTAGCTGTAAACATTATAGTGGCGGGGTGCGCGGGCGCAGCGAGGCGCGGTGAGGGGGTGCGTTGACCTCGCGTCGGGTTTACGAGTGCATTTGCACAGTGACACCCCCCCGCACCCCTGTTCACCCCGCGCCGCGCCGTCGCGGACATGCGTGCACGCAGCAAGCCCATTCTGGAAATCGCAAAAACCGACCAATTATGATTGATACCGACTGACGACCGAATGGAGAAAAAACTGGAAATTCACCGACCAAAATGGATTGCTGTTGACTTGATCGAATTATAAGGAGTGCCGACAAAAACATTTGATTTATTCGGCATCGTGTCCATATCTACGTATGCGTACATACATACATGCTACCACCTCATATCATAATAACCGTAATCATTCTATTACATTCAATGAGTGTCTCTATTTAGCAGCTGTCAGATGAGCATATTCCTCGTGCAACGATATGTTAGTAAAAACAAGTCAATTATATAATGAGCATTTGATTAAGAGTCTTTAAGTCTTCTATGTTAATTGCTTCTGATTTGTGTGAGGAATAAAAGTTTAGCTTAAATAAGTTGTACATATTACTACCAAAACCTTTTCATGACGACACGTTTGGCTCAGTTGGCAGTGACCCTACTTTCTGCGCCAGCAGTCGCGGGTTCGAGTCCCGCTGGGCCATTCATTTGTTGAGCACGAATGTTTGTTCTCCAGTCATGGGTGTTAATATTTATAGGTATTATGTATGTATTTAAAATGTATATGTGTAGTATATCAACTATCCGTAATACAAGCCTCGTAGATTACCACGGAACTAGATGGCGCTGTTGTAAAAATGTCCCAACATATTTATTATTATTATGTTTTGACATTATGACATAAATTCTGTTAAAATCTATGAATACATACGATAAACTTACATACCTATCACCTCTTCACTTACTTTCCAAACCCGCCACCGACCACACACAAAGCGTGACGGTCACTGTAGTAGCCGTAAGTTAAAAAGGGAGTAAAAAAGGTAATAAACAGCTTCTAGTCGGTCTGTTTGTGCAGGCGTTGAGTAAACAAGAGCCCGCATTGTCCTGCCCTCGGTTACTTGGCAACGTGAGCTTACTGATGTAAAGCCATGCTTCCAATATTGGGTTACTATTTTATTAGGCGTCTGATAGGCTTCCTCTCTAGATGAATACGGATATAGTAATAATTGTTTAATTTATTACATATTGCCGTTACGTTAATATATTGCCTGTACGTATAAATAATGTCATATTATTGATTGCACGTGTAGAAATTTTATTAAATTTTGTAAGAAAGTATTTCTTTAAGTTATGCTGATCTGAAAGTGTGAAAATGAAAAGTATCTTTAAAATTTGATCAACTTTTGGACACGTTTTTTTTAGTATATTACATCCTGTAATGTTTATTCTACTGTCATCTATGGATCGCCATTAATTTAAACTTGCTTACATATTACTGCTTATATTTCAAGAAGTGTAAACACCTGTACTGCAGGTAATTTTTATGAATATACTTGTTCCTAAAGTAAAGAGAATGTGTAAATTTGCCTATCTCTCGGTGCTGCAGTTTAAAGTTACTTTACCATATTAAAGAGTGAGTTACGCGAAAATGAGGAATGAATATTAATTAAGCTTACTTAAAATAATGTTAACAACTTAAAATCTTTTATAATATACTAGCGACTCGCCCTCGCTTCGCTCGGGTTCTTCCCTAGATTAAGCACAGGCAAAGCCGCGGGATCTGCTAGTTATGCATATAAACCTTCCTCTTGAATCACTCTATCTATTAAAAGAAACCGCATCAAAATCCGTTGCGTAGTTTTAAAGATTTAAGCATACATAGGGATATAGGGACAGAAAAAGCGACTTTGTTTTATACTATGTGTATGTAGTGATGTTTCAACATATTATATGCTTGTGCTTCTGATAAAATAAAGAAGCTTTATCAAAAAGAAAAAGCACAAGACATATTACATATTATAAATATGAGCGTATATGTATTTATGTGTCTGTGTTTACTTTCAAACATTCTATGCAATAGATGGCCGTAGATTTCCCTTGGGCGGAAAACATAGCGCTAACCTATGTCATAAGATATTAAATATTTCAAATGCATCTATACAGTTTTAATAACAATGTTATGATATGAAAACTTCTAAAAATGCTTAAATAAAACAACGAAATTAAAACGCATACAATAAATAGTAAAAAATTATATAAAAGTACTTTCAGGTAGGTAATATTTCTTTAATAAATCATTTACCTATTTATTTATTTATTACCTACCTATTCATTATTCTACTAGCGACTAACTCCAGCTTCGCACAGATCGCGGCCCTAGGTGTCTAACAATACCCGCAACAGTATATTTTGTTAATTTAGCTTATCTATCTATCTACATTCTATATTAAATTTTATCCACATCCGGTCAACTGTTACGACGTGAAAGAGTGACGAACATATATGCAAAATGGCGCATATATCGTAATAGCCGTATTGTTAGTCGATCGATTACCTTAAATATGTATAGGATTTATTTTAAATGAATCATTTAAAACACAATCGATATTAATTGTAATTATATATGGAACTACAAGAAATGGCTTCTGGTTTTATTTTTAAAATCAGCAAACCTATTGTTCTTTCTATATCACCAAAGTTTTGAACCAAGTGAGTGTTTTAATCACATTTGAAAACGAAATCGAAGGAACATCGTTCACGTTTTCGTAGACCATTAAAACTCGCACCGCAAAGTTTCTAAAATACAAAATTACGAGTAGAATTATTAAAATATGCCCCAATTTAAATAACATTATTTTTATAATTAAATATCAAGGAGCTCGTTGAGTTAGTGAAAGTTTACTTAACTTTACTTTGATCCGTTAGATATGATCCGTATCCAAAAACTTTTGTAAAAGCAATCTATTTGTATCTGAAATATGTAGATATAAATTTAATTTATTAAAATTTATTTTAATTACTTACTTAACTTGGTAATTAGCGCATATATCATTAAGTAGGTACATGTTTTCTAGTCAAAGTAGAAGACGATAGCTTCTCTAAAAAAACTAGAGAACAACATATTGAATGCTTATATTGATATTTTTAGATGTTATTAGATACCTTTGTCTATGTCTATTGTCTAACGATTATAACAAAATACTATTCATTTTTTTTAATTCTCATGATTAATTAATTAAATATATTTATTTTGTTCTTTATCTATATACATATAAAAAAATTCTAATTTATTCGAATGACGAATCTGTACATTCAATAATTTCGGAATATCTGATTGAAATAATGATTATTATTGATACAGAGGCTGAACCTAAAATAGTTAGATTTTTGTTCAAAACAAAACCACTGGACCGATTTCTATAAGATTTATTATCATGAAAGCGGTTAACATAAAGTATCCTCCCTTTATACAGCGAAAAAACCTTATCTGAAAGAAAGGTAGTGTAGAAACCAAGCGGATCGGGTTTGACTCGCTAGTATTTATAGATAACAAGCCGTAGATTACAAGCTCGTTTGCTTTGACAATGACTAGGTTTCGTGTTAAATGATATATCGTATGTCGGAAGTGTATGATGTATTACGTCATATTCACCGATGGAGAGAATGAAAAGGGCAGTGAGCACACACTAGAGCTCACTTGGCTTAAAGTGGCCATCTATTAAGTGGCACAACAAGAGGTATGGCTTTTACGATGTTATGTTAAGGGTAATATACCGTTAGTCGTTATTAAATGAAATTATTAAATTAAAATATGGTTTATAAAGGGATAGTACTGAGTATTATTATTTTTTGTATATATTAGTCAAATCGAAATCGGAAAGGTGTATAATTCTTAAACTTGATTTTAATTGACATTCTAATAATAATGTTTACTTTTTAATAGAAGCATACATAAATATTTGCGAGGTAAGTAAATCAGTTTTATAAGGTCGATAAATTTTAATCGGTGGGAGAAGTTTGATCTAACCCAGCTATAACAAGAATTGAACAGGTTTCTCAAGCGAGTGCGGACGATATAAGTCCAAGTTAGCGCCTTGCGTTCACCCTTGTTTTACTATTGCATATGTTACTGTAAAAGCCCGAATATTGGTAAAACTTAGGTTCTACCAGTAAATCTTAAGGTTTACCAACACGAGTCGGTAAATGTAAGAATATGTACAAAAGAAACAATTTGATCGGACTTTTACCATTATAATTTAGTACATGCTAGGTTTTACCAGTAACGGTTGGTAAATGTTGGTTTTGGAAAAAAATAAATGCATGCTTCTTAATTCTTTGCCACGATTTCGTCCATTAATTCATAAAATCTATGGTTTACACTCATTTTCATTAAAAATTACTTCCAGACACTAAAAACGCAAACATAAAACAATTCAAACTCGCTTTTTGTTTATAAATTACTTTTAGACTTAGAAAACACAAACAGGAATTGAATTAAAGTTTTAACGTGTCAAACGATTGACTAAGGCGAGCGTAGACGGTAGAGGGAGATGGAACGAGTAGCGAAGGGCTGCAGAATGCCACGAGTACAAGGCCATACGCCGAACACGTATTGTTTATCTCAACATTTACCGTGTCTTTGAGGTAAATCTTAAGATTTACTACGTGAATAGTGGTAAAAGTCCGAAATAAACGTTGATCTTAGAACGGTTCGGACTTTTACCATTAAGGGGTGGTACATCTTAGGATTTACTTGAAAATCTTAGGATTTACCGTCGTTCGGGCTTTTACAGTAACACATACATTGAATGTAATGCTTAAAATGCTAAAAATAATTTTAGCATAATTACGAGAGATTAATTTAATTAATAAATACGTACTGCGTACTTAGATTGTATGAGATGTATAACTGTATTTATATTAATAGTTAACATTATACACTCAATAAGATGGAATAGCCATTTGAGTTTTATTAATGTTTAATAATTCTAATGTAATTAAAATAGCCTTATAGTAAAATAATAATTTAATCAAACGAAAAGGTGAAAGAACGAAAGTTTGATAGGATATGGATGAAGTAAAATAAACTGTCAGAAAGATCAAAGTGGATATGATTTACCCGAATCTCTTCAGAAATTAAAAAGTTCGATCGATATGCCTCAATATAAGTAAAAGTATTTGCATATAAAAAGTTAATATGTTATGAGTTTATTGCTTGCAGTATTATGAAACTTCGGTACACATTCAATAAATCATACTTGAACAGCTCATTGAAGACATTTTGTTGCACGACGATAGTGAATAGATTCTGTGTGTCACGGGGTTGATAGATTTTGCCATCGCACCGAGCCGGCTGCCGCAACCCCAGTGTATACGGCTTTTCAAAACCTAGATATTATGAAATAACTTGCAAATATTTTACGTTTTAGTTTAGCAATGAACATGTCAAAAATTAGTTTTTTTCATGAAATTTGATTATTATATTAGTAAAAAAAAGAAGATGCTAAGCATCTGGGTATTATTTTAATTGAAACATTACTTAACCCCTCGAGCGTCGGCCTCCGTTTTACGAAAAGGCTCGAATCGTCGGCGTAATTTCAAGGACGTTTGATAGATAGGGTAGACCTTCGGAAAAACGATGAACTCGTTGATATGTATATATTAAAACGGTATAAATTATACCTTCCCGGCTTCGTTATGAGTTTATCTAACTATTTATATAATTTAATAAGCAAATAAAACTGACCTTATCTCGCAGTGATGTGTTATATATTTTTTTTCATAATTTTTACTCACATAGCCTTGACACTTTATCACAATATACAGAATTCACACACATATTCACCAAAATAACCCTTTATTACGGTAAAACTGAAGTGTAAGCATTGATAAGACAACTCATTCTACTTTGAAACACAATAACTTCACCATAAAACCACTTGAAATAAACACCATCTAGTAATGGCGGCAGCCGGCGGGCGGACAATCGCCGAATTTCACTCTTTGAAACATGATGACAATAACAATACGCATTAATACCAACAGGTATTAGTCAATTTATGTCCATAGATAAGTATTTTAGCAACTTATATGTATTTTGTGCGATATACAAGGATACATCACATAAACATTACGAAATACGGTCATCAAGGTCAAAATTAGTGCACTTCAAAAGTTTTTGTTACTTTTTCATTAAAATATTTATGATATTTCAAAAAAATATCAGGCAATACAAAATCTACACTTATTTCTCAGTAATTCTGTATAAAATTTATTATAAGATTACTTAACGTTTTCGTGTTATATTAATTTTTATCACACACAAAATTCACGAGGTCGACAGTAATGGCGTCGCGCGTCACTGAATCACAGATGCACTTCGTTTTTGTTTCCTTTTGTTTTCATACAGTGTCGTTCCGTTTCAAATGTTACTAAGATCGGTCTATTGTGAATCCCTTAGTTTTATATGGCCGCCAGATGTCGTTGTTAGTGTAATGAAACGTAAAAAATCCACGACCAATGGCAACCGGTAAATTATGATGCTTATGCGGATAATGATCTTACGGGGTATCGTGAAACGCTCGAGGGGTTAACGTTACATTAAATAATTTTATGTAGGTACCTACTTATAAAATTTCAAAACAGCTTTTCATAAAAGTCTATTGAATTATAAGAGGTCAAAAATTAATCATTGAAGAATACTATTCCATTCCATTAGGTAACGATCTAGATTTCGAAAAACCACAAGATTTTACATTAATACGACAGTTAGAAGTAGGTCAAATCAATTTTCAATATTCGATTAAATAGACATGTTAAGCTAATCAAAGTGTTAAAATCCAGTGAATTCTGTCATCAGGACCCACACCATAAGCGATTAAACAGAAGGCTTGACCCTTTTGTGGACAAACTATATAAATTAAAACTTATTAAATAAAACGTTTTAACTTTACCATAATAACATTACAATCGGTATTAAGGAATATTACCTACTAGCAAACCCTGCTCGCTACGCTGAGCGTAAGTTAAAATATATTAAACGACTTTTATAATTCTATGATAAAATAAAAGTAGCCTTAGTTACTCTTAGCTATCTGTGACTGAAAGCACCATCAAAATCGGTCCAGCACTTTCAGAAATTTGTCGGTACAAACAGTTTTTTTTTAAATTTATTGATTGAACCGCCAATATATATATATTTTTTCCTATATGAATTTAATGAAAATCTGTTAATTTGAAATTACAAATAGACATTACAATTTTATTTATATGTCTCAATTGATTTCTACAATATAAACGACACGCTGGTCCGCGAGGTGTTTGTGTTGCCGATGCATGTACTAAGTACCTATATAAATAAGTCACAAGCTTTCTGATCAAGATTCGCAAGCTTTTATTACTTCATTTAGTAATGCGCCTCAGCGAGGCGTTGGCCGTCGCAGACATGTTAACAGAATTAGCGCCCCAGGGCCGACTTTCATCTCGGAAAAGGGAACTTCGGGATGAGTTAATAAAAATTTGCTATTTACGACCGCGTTTAAAAGATAATATCTTATCCAGATTAGTTTCATATTATAGATTTTGTTTCGAGCACAAAATTAAATTTTAATATTTACTTACACACAGTTGCCTTACACAGCAGCTTACAAA
This sequence comes from Boloria selene, assembly GCA_905231865.2. Taxonomy (NCBI): domain Eukaryota; kingdom Metazoa; phylum Arthropoda; class Insecta; order Lepidoptera; family Nymphalidae; genus Boloria; species Boloria selene. The sequence continues at coordinate 2,937,022 of HG993132.1, forward strand.
TTTATGCGCAGTCAGGGGTTCGACTCCTGGTCGGGCCAAGTTTAGTTATTGAGACTTTTTGTTTATGAGAGTTATTCAGACAACATTTCCAGTATTAAGCGATAGATTTTCTTTCTATTTAATCCATATTTATTTAAACTGGTAAATTATAGAAATAGTCGAATGCATCTGGTAAGTAAATAGGAACAGCAAACAACTCGCAAAACCTGTTCATTGCACTTCCACAGTTGCGTTAGATCAATTGTATCGCACCTATTACTTACTATCGGCTTAACAAAGCGATTAATTACAACTCCGACAACGTTAGAGGAGGAATATACTCAATCTACGAATAAGTATGTTTATGTCTTCATCTATAAGTAAGTACACATTAACATATATAGATACTATAGTAGTACATTAAAGCGTATTTAACAATCTACATTTGATTAGTGACATCTATTGATAGTTTAGTTCATAATTAATTAAGATTAATTAGTCTACAGGTGATTCTCCTGTAAGCCTAGTGGCTAGCATGGACGGTTGCAGCAATGAGTACCGGTGGTCACGGGTTCGTCAAGTTTTGCTTTTGTGGTTTGAAGAGCATGCGCTTTTAATCTCTCACCGATCTAATGACAACATGTTTCACTTTGAGTCTAATAGTAATACAAAGTTTATAAACTCTTTCTACTCTCTATAAAACATTTCTTAAACAGGGTCAATAAGATTGGCCGCTATGGCCGAAATCAATCTGGAGTCCCTTTTTTAACTAAAATATTAAAAGGGAGGGTGAACTAAGTGGTTTCCAATCTTGCAATGCAATGTATATAAAGAATATGGATAGAAATAGGGTTAACAATTTTTACTTTTTAATCATATACCTACTAATATTTTTCACATTTTGTAGGGACATTCATATTATGCATATCCAATTTCCATCGATTAATTATTATACATCTACTATATAATATTAAAAAGCTGAATAGTTTCTTTGTTTGTTTATTTGGTTGAACGCGCTAATCTCAGCGACTACTGGTCTATTACATCACGCTATCAATAGAAACGAAGCATTAATGACAAATGTTGCAAAAACGGTAGAAAAAAATTCTTTTCATTTTCAGCTTTAAAACGCGAGCGGAGCCGTGGGCTAGTAGTGAATAAAAGGTGCTCTAGTACTAATAAAAATTATCATACGTACACCTGCCATTTGGCGCCTGGTCGCTCGTTTTTTGGCATTTCGCCTAATAGTCATTATATCACCGAAAAGCTCGAAACTACTGTTGCTAGTAACTTTTTTTGCACTTATATAATTTTAACTACTGACGTCTAAAGAATTAGTTTTCTATAAAACTGAACATATTTTGTTAAAAATGATATGAATTGAATTGTGCCCTCACCAACCCTCAACCCTCAGACTTCGTACATTAAACGGAGCCGGGATAAAAGTTATCCTATATCGTATATCCTACTAAGTATATCCGTCTCCATTATGCAACCTACGTCATCGCTTATTGCATGGAAATCTGTACAGCGATAGCGATAGATAGCAAGTAAACTGACTTATTTAGACGACACTTTCACGACTTTTGACGACACGTTTGGCGCAGTTTGTAGTAAAGCTACTTTCTTGCGCCAGCGGTCACGGATTCGAGTCCCGCTGGGGCATTAATTGATTAAACTCGAGTGTTTGTACTCCAGTCATGGGTGTTTATATTTATAACATGTATGTATTTAAACTTATATATTATGTAGTATCATGTATGTATTTAAACTTATATATTATCAACTATCTGGTATCCGTAACACAAGCTTACTTCGTAGCTTATCACGAAACTAGATGGCACTGTGTGTAATAATGTCCCAACATATTTATTTAGTTTCCACGTGCGTCATTAACTTTACGATGAATTTTTCATGGGAAATAAACACAAAAATCACAGCGATTAAATACGTGTAGGTAGGCGGTAGGACAATGGCCAATATACATTTTTCTACTAATTATAGGTAAATTTAATTGCTTTGATATTACAAGAAGAAATTTTAAGCATAACAGTAGTAGAACTGAATAATATAAATAATAATGTTTTTGATATTTGTTGTTTAATACTTAGGATCGTTATCCGATTGCTTACATTATCGTCGGCACGAAACCAATTTCCCTCATGTTTTTTCATAACTATATGAAACTTTCCAGCGAGTTTCGAATACATGAAAATATAATTTAATCAAAAAAGCCCAGTTTAATCTCACTGAGAATCTCTTTAGAGTTCACAAGTTTTAAGGATCCCGATCTTAAGGAAACAGGTCCAACTTTACACTAAGAAATTTGCGTATCAGTTAGGATCCATCTATCTAAATCTATCTAAAGGTCATCTACGAGATGTGGGGCATCTATATAAACCTAAATCTATAATAACCTTTAAACAATTATTCTTCCGGCGTATTTTATGGAGCTTACATTAATACTTAATGGGCTAATGCCAAATACATACCTGGTAGCAGTAGCCGATAAGGGCTGTTATCTGACATTCATAAAAAAAACATATGTTAGTCTCCTTATTAATACTGACTTAAGCGAGATTTTTTATCAGTAAGTAACGTCTCGCGATGAAAACTATATATCTATATTAAAATAGAGATTTCATCTATGACCAAGTAAGATGCGTGTAAGACTTACAATAAAAGTGAATTACATAATTTGGACAACTTAAAATATCTATTTCGTAAACAAGAATTATGTAGTCACAAAAATACTGGTCTACTTATTTAATTACATAGAAAACTAAGTATAAAAGCTAGTTCCTACTCTTAGTAGACGTTGCTTTGTAGAGCTTCCTAGAATTCTTCGACATAACAACATCTTAATTAATATGGCTAATTAATTTGTTTGTTACAATCGACTCACTGTGGTGTAAGTTGTACTTATTATTCAAGTGTCAAAAGCCAGTATTACATTACTAGTTTAGTTTCATTGAAAGATAAAACCACTTTCTATTAAAATACCTTAAAGCTATAAAAATTTTATGCACGGGCTTTACAATATTTTGTATGCAGAAAACTGTGGAATTTGGCTTGACATTGTTTCTCCATAGAGTTACTTAGTCATAAAGTCTAATTATGACTCTAGTACAAAGTTTTATGTCCTTATATACTAGTTTATAGTAAAAAAATCACTTTTCACACTTATTTCAAGTGAAACAAAATAAAAAGGATAAAATCATGTAATTTGGGCCTAAAAAATTCTAACAGAATTTTGAGAGTCCGGGAGGCCCACTCTCCTTCCCCCCTCCCTCTTCCCTTCATCCTCCGCCTTCGTTCCCCCCTCCCTCCTCCATCCCTCCCTTTCCTGAAAGGGCGGCAACGCATCTGCAAGCCTGGCTTGCAGATGTCCATGGGCGGAGGTGATCACTTCCCATCAGGTGAGCCTCCTGCCCGTTTGCCCCCTTTTTACCATAAAAAAAAAAAAAAAAAAAACAGAAAATGGATTTTCAACTATTTTACTACTAATAATAATATGCCAATTTACTAACATAAGTTCAGGTTGCATACTGCTTCCACGAGCTATGGTCAGGTTGATTTTATTATACGAAAAATGTAATCGAAAACAGGTTATTTATGTCTGGCCTTTTTAAATTATAGCGATAACGCCCACGCCAGGTCATGTTTACTTGATTTGCGATTCCGTTATTGCCCTGCTAATTAACGTCTAAACGTAACTTATCTGAAGGTTTCATTGGGTGTTAAAGTATTGATGGATGCAATTAATTTATTTACTTAATTTCATATCGCATTTTATTGGTATCATGGACAGTGTGCAAGCAAAGAGACAACACCCGCCATGCATCTTTTAGAATTGTGACGTAATTGCTTTAAGGGCGTGAGTTAGTAATTTTCTATTTAGATCGGTTGTATAAATGAATCTTCGGATTTTGTCGCGAATTTATTTTATTTTTACTTTATTTCTTTATGTATTTGATAAGGTGTACTTTGGTGCCATTTTGGACTTTTTTGTAAATGTGTGGTAGGCACTGTCTGTAACAAGTATATAAACCCCTGAGACGTTAAATACGAGTACCTACCTTAGTCTCTCCTGTGACCATGATTGCTATAAAGCATTCGAAACATCGGGAACCAAAAATCTAAATAAATCCGCGACAAAATCTGAAAATAGAGTTTCATTTATAATGTCAAATATTCGCGTAAACTTAAGAAAGTATTAGATCGTTTTTCTTTTGGAAATAGCTCCCTGTATAGAATCGCGCAGAACGAGGATCTGAAAAGCAGTATCTTCGGAATAACGGTCGATTGAATTAAGATTTCTTTTTTATAAAGAGATTAGATTAGCTGGGTAAACTTTGAAATTCCATTAAACGAATTTCATTTCGCTTTTTTCCAATAAGGCCATCGCTTGGACTTGTGCAAATGAAGTCATTTTTAATTTTCAATTATCACTTATGTACCTTAATAATACTTAGTAGGTACGTATTCGTTAGTTTTATATTTCACATGCTTTTAAGTAATAAAATATGGATGCTTATAGTGGGTCACAAATTGCAAAGTGTACCTATTCTTTTTTCTGTTACTAACTTAATTGCTGGATCCAATTAAGCTTATCGCATTAAATTATATGTGATGTTAAAACAGATTACGAATTGTAATTAATATTTAAATTAACTAGCTCTGTCGCGGTGCAATGGTGCGGTTTTTATTGATTTATAGACTATTGTACCGGGAGTCGAAGATTTGAACTTTAGGTTAAGGGAATATTGCTTTTGTTAATTGTCCATCTGTAACAATAACTTATTTACTTGATTGTTTGTCTAGAGATATTTAGGCTAGGCAGTGTCTAAGGTTACAATAATTCTCATAAGTTCTATGTTTTCCCTAGTATCCTAGGGAAGTGACAAGTCTCCCAATGTTGCCACGAAAACAAAAAATGCACAAGGAGGCATAGATATGTGGTATAGCGCGTAAGTGATCCTCCTACGCCTCATTAGGACTCGAAAGAGTCAGTTGAGTTTTAGTGGGTAGTACTGTCTTTTCCACGTAACTACGAGTAAATGCATTGCAGATGGTATGTGTAAATGCATTTCCAAACGTACAAATAATTATGTTGCCAGTCGATAGAAACGCGCCTAAACTAAGCGACAATAACAACTAGAATATTAATCTGTAAGTTAAAGCTGTTGATATTTTTTTATAATTTATTTTTGACGTAAACACTTAAAGCTTTTGATATTTTAGAAACAACATTGACGGCACTAGGTAATTAATGCTGTGTTTACATCAATATATTTTTTTGTTGGATAATTGAAGCTAGTTTTTGTTACTTGTTTAGCTTTAGAGCTTTACTTTAGCTGTACTAATTACGATAACTTTTATTTATTGACTAGACTATAATAAATCATGATAAGTAGAAATACAAGATTTCCTGTGAGATTTTTTTTTTAATTCTCACTAGTTTGTACAAATGCATAAACACTATATTTATTACAACTTTATTGACATGATCTATTTTTTCTTAACATCTACTCGTAACTTAGCATTTGATGTTGTGGGATTCTAGTATCTACAAGATTTCGATATAATATATCTACACATATAAATAAATTGAAGTATCTGTTTTTTATTTCAAATTAGAAGCTTTTCACTTAATGCATGTGAAAGTATATGCGATACTAACGTCAAAATCTTTTTCTCTAATTTCTGAAACGGCTGGACCGATTTTGACGGGACTTACACTCGCAGATAGCTAATTTTATAAAGAGTAACTTGAGCTACTTTTATTTTATTAGAAAACAAGGGTTTGCGAGTCTTTTAATAATATTATTTCCAAGAAAAAGTCCTTAAAGTTGTTAAAGATTTATAATAGCATTGTCAACTTGATTTACGTAACACCCGAACGGAAAACTTTTACATGAACTATTTTAGGCTGTCATCGTGAAAGTTGGGAACGGCTTCTAAGAAATTAAAGTTAAAGTTGTGGAAGGAAATATTTTATAAAACATATCTATTTTCCTATATTAACTTACCACGATGGAATGATATGAAACTAAATTAGTTACAACGTATTCATTGATATATAAAAATTCGTTAAAAAATATGAAGATCAATTAACAAATCGGAGGACCTAATTAAGATTTCATAGAACTTGTAAAATAAAAAATATATCGACTACTTTTTTGAGTAACACTCAAGTAACAAGCTCGCTTGGATAACCAAGTGATACGGGTTTAAGTCCTTGCACTTCTGACATTATTCATATCTCATCACTTTTCATGCGGCGAAGGAAAACATCGTGAGGAAATCTACATGTCTGAGAGAACCTAGCAAGTTTTCGAAAGACATGTGAAGCCCACCAACACGCACTTGGCCAGCGTGGCAGACTATGGCCTGATCCCCTCGTATTGAAAGGAGGCCCGTGCCAAGCAGCGTATCGTTAAAAAGGACTGTATACAAGTTAAGTTTAGCTAAGTTTATTCAGTTCTTTAAAGTTTTACAACATTTACGTACAAAGTTAAAAATGATGCAGCCATAACATTTTTAGTAATAATACTCTGTATATTTAATTACACACTTGCGGGAATGAGTTAAATAGTGATAAAGAACAAGTTTATAGCTTAAAGTTTTATCCTTTATCTCATAGAGTTTGGCCTCGACCCCCGTATCAAAGAGAAGTTGTTGCTGATAATGGCTTATACTGTTTGCTTTCCTACCCTAAACGCATTAAATACAATATAAGCTCGTGGATGTTACGAACTTCTGAACTTTGGTAAGAGAAGCTTTTATGACAACTATTACATACTATTTAAAATTATTAAAAATATAATTGATGGAGACGAAACTTCAAGCATTAATTCAATTATATATAATTTAACACGCATAATAAAAACAATTATGTTATTTGTATATAAAAAGGTTGAGATTTTATTATTTTGAAATAAAATGCCAATTAAAACACCATTTTATAGTGATGTATTTTAGCTGCACAGATGATTCATCACTTAGCGCTTTGACTTTATACATGTGCCTTTAATTTAGGCTTACTTTAGACTCTAGACTTACTTACACAGCAGAAGCTGAAATGAACACACAGCACCATCTAGTTTAATTGTAAAGTACATAGGGCTATGGATACCAGATAGTTGATACACTGCTTATATTTAAATTTAAATAATAACATATTATAATCATAAATATATATATAACTGGAGGACGAACATTCATCTCATCACACATATGAATGCCTCTAGTCACTAGTGTGACTCGAACCCACAACAGCTGGTACAAACAATCATAGCCAAACATGTCGTCAAAGCTTTACACCCAAGTAGAGTTAGAAAATGGAATGTCATAAGCTTCTCAACACATTTCAATGAAAGTCCCCTGTATAAAGCGGGCCAGTTGAGCACAGATTACTTCGCCTATGCCACGATGAATGGAGAAGACGCTTGTCACGTAGTATTTGTCGTCAGTATGAAAACATCCTTCCTTGCCATTGGACCTTCGCCGACCATTCACCGATGCTTCGTATTAACTATACATAGTTTTAATTTAATTTTTGTCTTATATAGAGATCTAAAATTCTCCAAAGGTATTTAAAATATCATAAATCAAATCATCTGTTCAAATATCTATGTCATATATTATATACTCTATACATAATGCGACATTTATTTAATGTATAATTCAGTTCATTTTTTGAAAATATTTAAAGTCAATAATAATAAATATATACAACTAGAATTTATAAGCGTGACGATGCGAAAAGTAAAATTTTATGAATTATAAGTTATCGAAGAAAGGGATCATGATCCAATACAAAATTATTTCATTTGTAAAAATTTTCTGCGTCTTCTTTTATCCCCTAGAGCAATTAAAACTTTTAAAAATCTTTTTCAAATTTCTTAATGTTAAACAAGAACATTATTCATAAGAATTTCAGTATTAAATAATTTATAATACGTATTTTGACTGAAGTGTTTTCAAATAATGTCGAATTTTTTTCATGCTAAGATATTTTTCCGATGCTATCATAGAGTGATAAACATTCTAAATAGTATAGATTCGACCTTTATATCCATAACAATGACTTTTTCATTAATGTACAGCTGCAAATTCGACTCAGTTAGATTTTAGTATAATTCGTTATAATTAGGTAGTTTTTCTAAAATATGCGTTTTAGACAAACCCCATCGTACTTGTTGATGTATAAAGAGTAGACTAGCATCTGCTGCACTTTTATAGTTAATTTTTATAGCTATTATTATAAGCCTGTCGTGTCCTATTTCAGGGCAAAACTCTTCTTCTATTCATCCACTGCTCCTATCATCTGCTATAAAAGACAGTCTTTTCAATCCGCACTCTCCATCTAAATTTACCACGTTGTCGTTTTCTGTGTCGGGGATCAAAGAAGTTATTTTTTGGTCCAAAGATTAGTGAACATATAATTAAAAAAAGTAATTTAACTTTTTTTATTATGAACTTTCTTACCATAATTAACTAACTGACAAATGACTATTGACAACAACCCAAAGGTCGGTTGCTGATTTTATTTGCTCCTGGAAGTCTGATGTTACCACTCTTACATATAAAAACCATTTTTGATATTTACATGAATAATATCTTAATTATACCTACTGTCCTGCGGCTACATTTACCTTGTTATCTGTAGGTACTTTATTATGGCAGTGAACTGATTCCCAACTGACGACTGATAAGTAATTAGTTCTGTAAACTGCTTTCTGTCAGTCCTTAAAACCGCCACTAGGGAAATCTAATCTTCACCAAGATGTTACATAGTATCGTTTGTTTTAGGTAGAATTTCACAATTTCAATCTTCATTCAATACGCCGACCGATATTATATTATAATAACTTAGAATAATACAATTGTTCCGAGCTATTGTTTGTATGTTAAATTGAAAATACTTCAATTCAATGCTTGCTTTTCTTAACAAGTTTCTATAACAATGTTAATGGTGACAAGTTATATATTTAACAAGTCTTTGAATTCTATTTAAATCCATTTCTAAGTTTTTAAGAAACTTTCAGTTTATTGTAACTGATGATCATATTGATTTGAATTTTGAACGTCCCTACGTGCCTAATTGTGTTATGATAGGCGCTTATATTGTGTTACTTCAGGTCAATTAAGTACTAAATTTCATCAAAACCCTTCAGTGTGTAGGAACAACATGCCCAAGAGGGTATTGTACGTTCCACACAAATATGATATGTACAGACGACTGATTTATAATAAAATAAATAAATGTGTTGCGAAATAAACTCACAGCACTATTTAGTTCCATGGTAAGCTAGGCTTGTTTTATGGATACCAGATAGTTGATATAATACAATTATATAACTTTAAATACGTATACATTATAAATATAAACACCCTTTACTGGAGTACAAACATTCGTGCACATCACACAAACAATGCCCGAGGAACTTAATCCGCGACCGCTGGCATAGCGAGTAGGGTCACTACTCACTATAAACGTATACATATAACGTCAAAGAGTTTGAGTTTATTTAATAATATAATTATTTAATAATACACTGTCTGTAGATTAGTTAACTGTAACAACTTATAATACTTCCATACTAATGTTGAACTTTTTGTCAGCATTTAAAAATAAAAACCATATATACCTAAAATAAATGTATCGATAAAACTTACTTATACAGGTAGTATAAGATATTCAAGCCCATTGGAATTACGAACTCGTTTTTCAAAATCTCGCTGCAGATTTGCAACTTTATTTGGCTGGATACATCGACCAGACTTGTTGATTTTAAACAAAAAACATACACGCATTAGTATAAATATAATGTCGTATAATTGGTTCAATTATGTTCTATACGATGGAAGTCGCGGTGAAACTTGAGACAAGGGCACACTATTGACATATTTTTAAAAGTAATTAAATTATTTGTTTATGTAGGATCCGAAAACATAAAATTATATTTCACTTTTATTTTTTATATCTAGCAGAAATTGGTCAGTAGTTTGAAATATCAACAATGTATGTACATATTAGTTTTAAATAAAAAAACGTTCGAAGACTAACCTTTATTAACATAACTAAATATACGCACAAAAATAAAAATTGAATGATTTACTTTTTAATATAAAAACTCGTCGTATTTAGTTGGAACAGGTTTCGGAAATATTTTCTCGATTGATATGGACTCATCTTTATGTGCGGGTGCTCGCTACCTGGCGGCGTAGCGGGTAGTTGCAAAAACTGCGCTCGCGTCGGTCCCACGCTCGCCAAACGCGGTCACCGACCCCGTCTGCATTAATGTTAATTTGACGAATATTGACGACGTGATAACGACGCCACAGTCTACAAAATCCGACATCGCGAACTTGTTTTTTATAAACAAAAATCTATTGACGCTGGAACGCAATTTAACGTTTCCGTCCTACTCGATTGATTTTAATGCGTTCATTGAATTTATAGTACTACCTTTGTATTCCATTTATTGCTAACAATACAGAGAAATTTCTATACTAAATTAAAATAATCAAAGAATGTATGTAGTTGAGTAAAGTAACATGAAAGCTTATTATGGTTAGCAAAATATTGCTTTCGGTTTATTTAATATGCAAATACAATGCCATCCAAATCCAACTTGGCACGTTTTCGCACAAAATTTGAGTTCATGGACAATGTAAATTGGCAGCTAGACGTCGTGATTAAATGGTACACTTAAAGCTGTACAACCTCTTATTTAATTTGATTGAACAAACTTTTTTATTCAAACGTTATCATATATTTTAAGTTAATTATATATCAAATAGCACTGTATTTTAGATTATTTTATAATATGAGTTAAGTAGTCGAGGTCTTATCTCTTTAAATTGGTAAGAATATTATGGATATAATAAAATCATGCAATAACTTAAAAACTAATTAAGTTACAATACAACAATGTTGCAGTATGTTACGAGCGTTTTATGTATTCCGTATATATCTTGATTCTTAACTTTAATGCTATGAAAATATATGTAGTAATAACCCGTCTCTATGCTTTTGTACAGAATTTATGTTCAGAAATACGAGTATTTACAAAGAAATGCAACGGTAAAGACAAATTAAAAATGGCAGGGTCATTTGATATGATTTTATTAGAATATTTAGGTTGTAGTTATATTAATCTTTTTTAAGTAAATTTGGAAATTTATGTATTTTGTAGTTCAAGTACAATTCAATAATTAATTTATGTATGAGGAAAATGAACCTAAAAATATTATAAAAGGTTAAGCGAATAATTCGTTCATACTACACATCAATCAAAAAACAAATCAAATATTTTTCAACTGAGAAGGTATATCACCTTCCAAAATAATAAAATGAAAAAAGAACACTACCACCTCTTGTAAAACCATTATTAAAATAATTATGGAAATTGGTTGGTAATTGGCGTAAATTTTTAAAAATATTATCATCCTGCTTTTGAAGTCGCAAAACACTTCAGATTCTTTACTTAGTACCTTACCGTACCTTGGAAGAGTTTGGGAACTAGAACCGTAGTCCGTACTGTTTAAATTTCGATTATTTTCGATGTACTTAATTAATATAAGATGATGATGATGATTTGACGACACGTTTGGCTCAGTTGGCAGTGACCCTGCTTTCTGCGCCAGCGGTCGCGGGTTCGAGTCCCGCTGGGGGCATCCATTTGTTGACCACGAATGTTTGTACTCCAGTCATGGGTGTTCATATTTATAACATGTATGTATTTAAACTTATATATGTAGTATATCAACTATCTGGTATCCGTAACACAAGCTTCCTTCGTAGCTTACCACAGAACTAGATGGCGCTGTGTGTAATAATGTCGCAACATATTTATATTTATATGTCCCAACATAAGATCTTTTCTTAAATTGCAAACTTCTATAATAGTTTCGGATTTTAATTTTGATACAATATGGGTTTTAGGCCATAGACTCTTCATGTTAGTTAAATTGTAGAACTATTTTACAACTCTCAACAAACGTTTCATTAAGTCTTATCTAACTTTTACTCATAACATAAAGAATCCTTGAGTTAAAAGTTCAGTTCAAACTTTACTAGAGGACTACTTTACGGTTAATAGAGGGGGAGTTTTGAATCGCTTTGCAGTCTGGAGGTCTATCATTTCATATAAATTATATAATCTTATCGTTCATATACTAAGTTGTAAACTATGAACTTTGTCCACAGACTCGTCTTACCCAACTTTGTCCATATCTAAAATTCTATACGTTATAGACTCACATTAGGTACGTACTTATATTGTAGTGTACACATAATATTATAATAAAATTCAAACGGAGTAAATCTGTACATTAAATACCTACTTCTTGGAAAATGTTTTTTCAAGTTTTTCAACACTAAGAAAATATCTAATTTCTGAGATTTATATACTTACCTTTAAAATGTATCTAGGTAACAAACCCGAGAAGAGCCAGGGAAGTCACTTGTATAAGATAAAATTATTAAAAAAATTATTTTTAAACAAAAGCAAAAGAACACTGCATATAATTCGAAGAAAAATAAAAAAAATACTTTTTCCGTCGGCTAATTTTTTAAGCATCAAAATGCATCACAGAGTTGGATAAAAAGTAATAACTGTCTCGAAAATTATGCTTGCAATTTTCAGAGGCTTGATGTCCTTTTTATAGGCGTCATTTGGTAAAAGGTGAACGCGCCGACAAGTAATAATTGGAGCCACATACGCTGACGACCAAAACATCGTTATAAACAATTTTAGTAATAAAACATTTTATGTTTACATTTTTATTGCAATAACGGCTATGTGTTTATTAATTTTAGTATGAAATTTATAAGCAATTTATATGAGAGACTTATTGTGTGTTGTACTACGTACTGTGGACTGAGCTATTTTTGTCCTGATTTTATTTATATATATGGGTCGTAAAACTATCGTCAGTTAACTTCGTACAATGTGCATGTTTAGTAGAAGAATGTCTTTATTTTTTTATTGGTGCACAATAAAAATCAAACTGAGGATAAAAAAACTATTTTAATCTTAATTATTATCTTGTGTAAATATAATCTTATATTGAAGAATCATTTACGAAACTAATTGTAACTTCGAATATTACATCATGTTTTTCATTTCTACCTTTCTGAATGTCAGAGTGCAAATCTCATAATTTCCCTAGGGTGAAATACGTTCAGTTTAGGCTTCAATGCGTGTTTCGACATGCTATTGTTACTATCATTAGCTATTCTTACAAATATAAAATACTTTATTATTGTACATACTCTTTAATATGTTTAACAAGGCAGAAATTAAAATGTAATAAAAATTTGTTCTTAAAGGTGGATTAATCTTTAAAGGAAATCTCATTACATAGAAAAAAAAATATAGTATATAGATATAGATATTTAATATTTTTAATATAAAATAGCATAGATATGTTAAAAATGATTAAAATAATTTAAGACATTCAGTTCTACAATTTAAAGTTCCTGTAATCAAGTTTCTAAGCTTCTTATTTACTAAATGTTCAATATTTTCGCAGACCTTTCTTTTTTTTATATTTAAACGTATTCCTGTAATTACACTGTCTTCTATGGGGATTCCAAGATGAAACGTAGTGAGATCAAAAGCTTTAGGCAAGTGGGTCACAAGACAAAAACTTCCACCACATTGTATTGGATACGTTTGCACGAATGGGAAAATTTAAGAGCTTAAAGCTAAGTGGATATATGTGGCAGACGTAATTCAATTATTTAGAAGGAAACTTTACGAAGTAACTGTGGATTAAAAAGAAAATTTTATCTAGCTACTAGTAACTGGTATGTACGGGTAGCGGAGGACCCTTATATCACATTTAAATTTCTCTTAGCTTTGGAAAAATATTACAGCATTTATGCTGTAATTTTCTTGGTTTTAACACAAACACAAACAAGTTTGCATTATTATTTTTGCATACAACATTTTCTTCAATTAAATAATATGGTTATAAAATATTTTATTATGAGGTATAAACTATATAACTCTAAAGTTCAATCAAAAGCAGTTCAGTATTATAAATAAATAATGAAAATATTATAAGAAAGTATTAGCAGTTCAGTACTTATTACATTAAAATAAAAACAAACAAAAAACATACCTACACACAAATATTCGGCTTACGGTATCGCCAAGTACCATAGTAGGAATATGTGTACTTTATAAGTAAATAAATAAATATGTTGGGACATTATTACACACAGCGCCATCTAGTTCCGTGGTAAGCTACGAAGCTTGTGTTACGGATACCAGATAGTTGATATACTACATATATATGTATATATATATATATATATATATATATATAATATAATAATAGCTTAACAAATGAATGCCCCCAGCGAGACTCGAACTCGCGAGCGCTGGCGTAAAGTAGGGTCACTACAAACTGCGCCAAACGTATCGTCATTACATGATAAATGACATCCAAATCCGTCCAATAGTTAAGAATAATGAAGATATTAAATAAAAATAATACTTTATTATATGCTTAATAACCATAGTAAGTAAACTAAATAAAAATATTCAGAAAGAGCTTTATAGACTACTACTTATAGACGTATGTTAATGGTTGGTATATGTATGTTACCTTTTGGAAAAGCTGCTATTTGCAAATTACTGTACATTCTTGTATTTTATCAAGTTACTTTATACGTCGGTTTTAATTACTTGGTTTTCTTTTGCGTGTTCCTTTAAGGCGTGATAAAAAGTAATCGCATATCTAATTGAAGTTTAGTGCCATGTTATATTATTAATATAAATAGCTACTCAGCGTTCGTCCCTACATACGTTAGAATACATTTTTCCGAGATAATATATGTTTGGGTATATAAAATAATATAAAGAATTGTATATACATATTTATTCATTATTGAATCGGATAACTTATAATCATACCAAATTTCATCAAAATCTATCTACTGGTTTTCTCCTGATACGATGACAGACAAACTGTAAATTGGGCCTCTGTATCGAATATAATGAATGAATATCAAAAACGATGTAAGAACGTGGAAAGTATCTCATCATCATCATCATCATCAGCCCTTTTTAACGTCTCACTGCTGGGCCCGGGCCTCCCTCAGTACGAGGGGGATCAGGCCATAGTCCACCGCGCTGGCTAATGCGATATGGCGGACTCCACATGCCTTTCGAAAACTTGTTAGGTTTTCTCAGACATGCAGGTTTCCTCACGATGTTTCACCGTATACACCGTATACCGTAGGTTTCACCGTAAGACAAGTGGTAATCATGATATAAATTATTCGCACATGAAAATATCAGAGGTGCTAGACCCGGATTTGAACCCGCGTCACTCGGTTATCCAAGCGACGCGTTACCGCTGGGCTACCACTGAAAGTATCTATGAAACACTAAATCCGTAGTAGGAATAAGCATCACCATGCATGTTTAAATTTTAAAACGCATATTCAGTTTAGGACTGATCTACTAATTACTTATTTAATATATTAAATCTCCTTGGTATAATTATTGGTTGGTGATATGCTAGCAGATTATAAGGTCATGAAATGCAGGTACGTTGAGTGAACCTGTTTTTGCGAACATATGCTATAATATTTTCAACGTAAGTACCTAGCTATGGTGACTGCCATTATAGAAATATATCAAATGATTTACGTGACTAATGACTTACCCTTGCTTCACTCGCATGTAAAACGCACACGTACATACATACACACACACTCATACACACACACTTCAAACACACACACACACACACACGCACGCAAGCAAATATACTTTTGAATTTTGAAGAGTAATCTTTAATATCAAAGACTTCATTTGCGTTATCTGAAAGTTAATAAATAACATTTTCCGATACAAATTAAAAATTTATTATTAAGTCAAAATTAAGTTAAATATAGAAAGGTACTCCAATATCCAAATTATCGTCCTAATTGAACGTGTAATTTACATTGTGAATCATCTTTCGAGATAATAGGTATTATGACTATAGTCATTAATATTTATTAAATCGAAACCTTTAAATCAGGAATTCCCAATCAGAGGGCCGTGCCCCCTAGTTGGGCGTAGAAAGAAATTATTTTGTAAAATATAGGATTAATTTAAATAAAAATCGTTAAAAAAATATTTTTTTATTAATAAATAATAAAGTAATAACAAAAAAAAATATGAAATTATAAATCATTGTATATTATACTCGTCTTTCTCGCGGCTCCGCTCTTATTGGTTGTTGGCGTTATGTAATATAGCCTATAATATTTCTCGATAAACGGACTATACATTCGGAAAAGAATTTTTGAATTCGGCAAAGTAGTTAGCGTTAGATTAGCGGGTTCAACCAAACAAACAAACAAACAAACTCTTCAGCTTTATAATATTAGTATAGAAGTATAGATTAAAAAACATTAAATTTAATGATAATATTTTTTATGATCTGGGGACACTCAACAGTACATATGTTGGGAAACTCTCCTTTAGGGCATTGATACCTACTTGCTATAGAGACGTGTAATATATTCCCGATATGGTTTGTTAATTTTAAAGACGTTGTAGACTCAGGTGTTCTGTAAATCATAGTTACTCTCACATTGATATTTTCTATTATAATGAAACACTTGGTTATTATTTGTTGTAAGTGTAAGTATGCTGCATCTGCGGTCATAGGTTCGAGTCCCGCAAGGGACTTCATTTGTGTGATGAGATGAGTATTATTTTTAAAATATGTATGTTTTTAAAACTATCTGATATTCATAACACAAGCCTCCTAGCTGGAATGAACCATGGAACTTGATGGTGCTATGAGTTAATTTCTCAACATATTTATTTATTATTTACATATACTCTACTTTTTAGCTATAAATATGTGAATTGCAAAATACAACTCTACACATCATCATTCCTAAGTTTTGTCGATAGGTAGATCAAATGATCGGTACTTTTTATATATACAGGAAAAAATCAAACCTACATATATCATTCACGAATTTCTTTAATATTTAAGTCAGCTTACAGTCGTTTTGAAAATTATTATCCACTTCACTTTTTAAGCACTTATAGACATCTGTTTGAGATAAAACTTGGTAGCTTCGACGACAATACTCGTATAATATTATAGTATCATAAAACGCCGCTATATAACGAGAGTGTAACTTGTACTAAAAGTTTCTTTTAAGGACACAATGGGGTTATTTAAAGTATAGTTTCCATAAATGAAAAGTATAGATGCGCAAATACCATGTCAATAAAAGCTATCGTGCGTGAGGACACCTGACTGATGATTACATAGTGCTTCTGTCGAAACACCTGAACGCTGTCTGTCCATATAGGACTCAACACTATTAAAATAATGTAAGCCAATGAATAGTATTATACATACAATTTATAATTATAGAATTTCTACTTAATAATAATCATCATCATCATCAGCCCCTTTTAACGTCCCACTGCTGGGCACGGGCCTCCCTCAGTACGAGGGGGATCAGGCCATAGTCCACCGCGCTGGCCTAGTGCGTGTTGGCGGACTTCACATGCCTTTCGAAAACTTGTTAGGTTTTCTCAGACATCCAGGTTTCCTCACGATGTTTTCTTTCACCGTAAGACAAGTGGTAATCATGATATAAATGTTTCGCACATGAAAATATCGGAGGTGCGAGACCCGGATTTGAACCCGCATCACTCAGTTATCCAAGAGACGCGTTACCGCTGGGCTACCACTGTCTTTTATATAATAATAATAGATAGATGGTAATTAATAGATGGTATTAATAATTAATGATACATTATTATAAGTATAACAACAAAGGCATAAAATCTGCGTAAACATTCTCCACGTGTATTCACCTGATTACACAGAGCGCCCGTGCCTCAATAGCTGGGTATACTTGTAGTAAGTATGTCAGAGTATAGTGTGTGCATAGAATCAGTTCTTTATATGTAGACACAGGTGTGCTGTTTTTTTAAGATTTTTCCGTATCGAACAAGGCACCCTTATAGTTTCGATATGATATAAACACCCTTCCTCTTTTTGCAACTTTTTCCATTGATGCTCCCATCCTTTTGGTGATATTATATCCTACCTTCCTCGACAAGCGGACTATCCAGCACTGTCTGCCTCAGCTTAGCTTAAAGATGTTTAGAACTGAAAATCTGTAAATTGGCATGGATACATATTGGTCACGTTGTTTAAAGTGGTTTAAAAAAGATATTGTAAATTTTTTTTTGAGGATACTTACACGATACACGTAAAGAGAGGAACGTTTTGTTAAATATTAAGTTTTAAAGCAAATAGCTTTACCGCAATTTTTTAATAAAGTTAAATAAACCTGCAAGCTAAGCGATTTTGAATTCGTGAAAAAATTCAACAAAGTTAAAAGAAAACTGTTACTAATTTTACGAGTAACCGTCGATCAACTTAATACATTAACTTGAAAAATAGTGAGAAGATCATGTTAGAATATGGAAAAATAAAATCATAAGTTACTTATAAAAATTTCTCTCTTTAGTTCGCATTATTGTTATGGGCCTCTATGAACCCTACATTGCGCGGGCATCACGCATTTGGTTAATATTAACATTATTAGTTAATTTTTACCTGTATACAGACAGAAGTGAGAGACGTATGTAGTTAGATTCTAAAACAATTTAAGTTAAGGAGATAATAAATGAAATTTACATTATATCTTTAATTTAATGTCTCTGTTACAAATGATATTTTTTTAATGGTCGTTACATGAGAAATGTGTTCAGAGTAGTACATTCTATCACTGTCTGTTACTTCATGCTCGGATCAGCAAAATATTTCTGACAGTAAGGCGTGATAATGACGGCACCCTTGTCAATTTTAGTGCGTGTCTGAAAACTGAGTACGCAGACTCAAACAGTACGATATCCACTATAAGTTTATTTATTTTTTGTCCGTGGATAGCTTTTAATAAGTAGCGAATTACTCTCACTTCCTTGGATACGGAGGCCCAGAAGACTATGTGTTACTACAACTGTAAGCAGACCAGACCATAGGAACAGCCCCGATGTTATTGTGGTGTGTGACTGAACCTGCAACTCTTTATTAAGACGGGGATGCTTCCATTGAATTTAAGTGGCTAGTACTGGCTTTTCTAGCCTGTAAATTTCACATAACCTCCTGTATGTACACAGGTTATTGTGTAAAAACATTATATTTCACCACATTAAGGAAAAGTCCAACAAATATACATATTTTTTATTAATTGTTATTAGTGAGCTCACATAAAAATAAGACATTTTGCACTAAAATTTCAGCTTACTGCTAATCTTATTATTTCTTATTATTTACAACTTTGTTATTGGAAATTGGAATGTCTCATACATAAATGCCCTGAAGACAATTAGTTCAGTTTTGGTTTATTTTATCATACTATACATTTTTTATCCACTTTCAGTCTCAATATAAATCAATTCCAATAAAAGTTTCATTCTATTCATGTGAATATATGGTCCAGTGAACCGATTCCGCTTAACTTTGCACAATATGCATGTTTTATGGTTGCATCTAACATAAGGGCTTTTGACAATTGTTAGAGCTAGTGAACTTTGTATCGTTTAATTATATTTATTTCTGTATAGGTATATAATAATTGTACATCTAGAACTATATTTTTTAATATTAACATAACGTGCATATTTTATATAAAAACTATAATTGTTGTAAATTGTGGCATATTTATTTACTTCAGTAAAGTCACGCATTGAGACTATCATTATACATACATACCAAGTGTCAAATTCTTATAGTAATTTATTAGGTATCTTATTTCGATCTCGCTGTGCTGTATCATTTTATACTCCTTATAATACTTAACTTATACTTGTATTATTAAAAATCCCTTACCAAAGAACGGAGTTATATATTTATAACATCAGATATCTGCCAGTGAAAGCCCCGTTATAATCGGTCCAGCCGTTTCGAAAATAATAAATAAGTTAGCAGACCCACAGGCACACAAAAATATGAAAAATTTTGTTAATAAGTACCATATGCATTATGTATTTATTAAAAAGCTGTTAGTATTTTGACATTACAAATAGACACTTTAATTTTTTAAAGTGTATAGATTATTTATTTACTTTTATTTCATACCGTAATACCATTAACAGGGACAGTGTGTTTGATCTACTAATAAAACCTAGCTAAACGTCACTATAAGCTGAAAGTGCCAAGAAGATCGCTGGCACTGTACAGTGTAAAGCAACGAACGCTGTAAAAACACCTTTATCAGTGCAATTTATCACCCACTACTGTACAGGCGGCTACAACAGTTGACTAATTTTTTTTATTATATTATATTAAAGAGTATATACCAAAACTTTAGTGTTTCAGTTTCAGAACACTCCTTCATAAACAAATATTTCAATAAAATTTTTTACATTATCACTTTTTAAACGTATATATTTACCACTTACTATAAATCCTAAAAACACACAATAAATTTCATGTAATTTCTTTGGATCTAATATTTCCCCTTTGGATTAAATCTCGACAAGTAGAATATGATTACAATACAGCGGGCTTATACCTACAAGACAAGGATGGTTGTCATTTGAATGGATACATGTACTAGTAAATGTGGCGTAGTGTACACTTACAATGTTGCAAGCGGCTGCTGCGATGAACAATATAAACTAGCTCGGTCAAGATATATGCAACTGTGCAACAAAGCACTAGGGCTTAAAACTCAGTTGACTAAAAACAAGCTTATTTGAAATAATTAAAATTCATGTGAATTAAAAACTACTTTAACCTTTAAATTGTTAGGAAACTTTATTTGGACGTAATTATGTTTTTCGTTGGCTTTTTGTTTCCAGGCTAAGTGATCGGTGTAATGGTTACAATCAATTTTGCTGAAGAGTAATATAAAACGGTTGCTTGCTTTTTTGAGCGATCGCAGGGTAAGGGTGTAACAAATGAATTGGACATGGAAGAAAAGTATCTTAAATATTGAAGTTTTCAAGATTTGGTCGTAGAAAACAATGTTTTATTCAAAAAATATATAACAGCTGCATTTAAAAAAAAAGCTTTTCTGAACCGAACTAAACGAAAATTATTTTCACCGTCCTTATATCGAATTATTCGATGGTAAAGATAAAATGTCTATACACAAATGTTTTATGGTTACTTTTAAATTTGTAGTTTACATTAATATATTTATGAATGTATTATTTGTCTGTAATAGTTAAATTATTACCTTTATTATATTTAGTTCAATTCATTTATATGTCTGACTTTTCTTCCGTGACCATGATTGCTATAAAACATTCGAAACTTCGGGAAGCTTTAGAGCAATTAAATACCCTCACACAAAAAGTCACTGGGGAAAACGAACGAAAGAAGGAACATAAAAAAATAGAATCTCGACGACTTAACACAAAGTAAAACCGCTTTACACATAAAAAAAATAAATTTCATATAGAGACCATGCATTTGTGTACAAGACTCTCCTAACAAGCATAGCTCAGGCCTTACTCATACGGCTCTGTAAGATGCTGTTCTAAAGCTATAATACTTGTCTTATGAGGACAATAAGTGCTAGAAATAGAAGAAAATGGAAGGTTATTTTACATTGTTATTATTTGCAATAAAACCAAAGTACCTATAATATTTTTGAGATGTTTGTGTGTGTTTGAAATATATCAAGATTTTGTAGTATGACAATATTTTTTTGCGTAGCTGCTCGTATTCTATAAGAACTTACTTCTGTTTTTGTTAAGATTATAAGTATTTTTACAGATGACTTAGAAATATAAGTCATAAAACATAAGACAATTATATAAATTTGCATAATTTTCACTCTATTTTTGATATTTTATCAGTCATTGAATTTTTTTAAGAAATAAAAATATCTGATAATCCATTAAACAGATACCTATTTTTTTCTTTAACATTTTTATAGTTCTTAGTAATTTAAAATTGATAAAATATGTTACTTATATTACCATTTTATTGATTGCACTTGTCCCGAATTCGTACTTTATAACTATTGTTAGACAACAACCACTTACTATAAATCATATCATGACTAGACAGTCATGATATTTACCTACACTGTATATATATTATGTCTGTGAAAACCACTTTATTATGAAAATTATTAAATTATACTTGGTTTAAATTATATTACGAAGAGGTAAATGTCAGCCATCACGTGTTTTAGCTCACTTCTTACGCAAGGTCTAATTATAAAGTTTTTGATTCTCGGTCCCTTTCTATTACAAAGCGAAGCAAAATTCATAAGCTTATGATGTCGTGACTTTTCAAAAGCTACTGAGATTGTAAATTGGGCGACACGACACTCAGGATTATCAATTCGTTGCAAACTTTCACAATTTAATTATTAAACTATTCTACTTTATTTTAATAATGTTTTTCTTAGTTTATTATTTCATACATTGCACTTCAACTATAAAACAATATCATAAAAAATAATACATATATATTATACCTAAATAATGTTTTGTCTTCACAATTTGTGTTAGTCGAACTACTAAATGTATGGATAATTTTAAACGACGTATATTACGGCCATAGCCGAAGGCAACAACTAGGTTCACATATTTTATAACATGTTAATTATTGTTTGACGACACGCGTGGCGCAGTTGGTAGTGACCCTACTTGCTGCGCTAGCGGTCGCGGGTTCGAGTCCCGCTGGGGGCATACATTTGTTGAGCACGAATGTTTGTACTCCAGTCATGGGTGTTTATATTTATAATATGTATGTATTTAAAAACTTATATATGTGTAGTATATCAATGTTCTAGTATCCATAACACAAAGCTTCGTACCTTACCGTGGAACTAGATAGTGCTGTGTGTAAATGTCCCAACATATTTAACATATTTATTGACTTGTATGGGAGAAAATTACTTTATGTTTTTTAATGAAACTAAACTGCTTTAGTAAAATTGTTCATTTTTAGCAAAGTATTCGTATTATGCGACAAAGCTTTTCTCTGCTTTTCACGTTATTTCTACTCTATTTATTCGCTAGCACGCTCGTCGACGGCTACCTAAGCTCTCCTAAAAGGGTAAAAATAGACGAAATGTATTTTTGAATTGATAGATTATTCTTGCATTTTAGCCAATACTCTGCACCACTTTAATATTAAGAATATATGAGAATATTATAACATAGAATATTTATATATAATATTTTCACAAACGTTACCTTATATAATTATCTCGCGAATGTAAAGCATTATTTTGTCAAAAATGTTATACTTGTTAGTGGTAAACATTTTCGCTCGATTTTTTACTGAAACGGAATAGTTTTTTTATACTATATTATATGCACATATTTTTGTTTGCATTCTATGTTATGTTCCTTTTTCGCTCTAAGACGGATGGAAAGATTTAAATGAAAAGTACAGATGAAGTAAAGTAAGTAACATTTGAGCGAAGTAAGGGTAAGGCTATTATAAGGTAATTAACTTCAAAATATACTGTCTATTGAAATATTAAATGAGCTGTTACTTGTCAAACGCGCTGTCTGAGCCGCGTCCGTGGAGTCGGTAGCGCGACACTAACGAGCCTCGCCTCCTCTCGCCTTACCATAATGTAATATGACGTACTTTGCTGTTGACGACTGTTGCAAATCGACTTACCTAGACATAAATAGAATTTGTGGTGACAAGAAAAAGAAATGATTCAACTTTACTAGTATTTTAATAGTAAACATGAAGTAGTATCACTTTACACAAGTGTAACTTTACTACGTACTTCATTTTGAAATATTGTTCTTGAAGTACGTTTAATTATTACAAAGAAAATAGGTATGGAATCGTTGATTTGAATTTAAAATTAATCTAAACTTTCGATGAAACTCTCATATACCTGATATCTTTTTCCATTCAACAATTTTAGTTCTAGTCTTATGTGTTTTATTTTAAATGAAAGTGAATAGTGAAAATTTTAACTCAATAATATAGAGCAAGCTCGCGTTACTTTGAGCAAAAATTCAGCATATGAGATTCAGTTATGCTGCTATTTCCGGTAGCCGTTAAAGCATTCTAATTTAATAACCATTTCATATTGTGGGAACGTCTGAACTGTAGAGTAGGTATTAAATAAAAACTAAAGTGGTAAAAGTAAAACTACTATGCTGAGAGATTTTTAGTAATGACGTATAAAAAACAACCTATCAAAATATTTTTTCGAACAGTTCTTATTCTAGACTTTAGAAATGATGTATATATAATTAATGATGCGATCTGTGCCATTTTAATAACGAGGCAGGCAAAACAAAATAAAAAAGCTTTATTGAAAGATAATTTTTCATATTGAAACATCTGAATGAATTAATTAAGGTTTGATTTGATTCTGAGAACTTGCCATTTCTGTCAGAATCTTGAGAAGTAAATATTGTATTTCTCTTGACTTTCAATGAAGTCCCTAGAGTTTCCTTATTGAGTTTATTAACTAGGTAACTAGGTAGGGTATATTTTATTAGATCTCACTTCATATAATTTTTTTATACTAATGTTATTTTCATTTTTATAATATATACTACAATATTATAAAGTGGAAATATGTGTATTTTTGTATTTAACAAATAAACACAAAAAACGATTTCAAAAATTATTTTGCCATTAGAATACATATGCCATATTTATTACTAGCGGGACCCGCGGCTTCGCTTGCGTTAGATCTACGGACTATAATTACACAATATAAGTATATCACTAATAAAAAATGTGTGTTAATTTGTCAACCAGACATAAACGTTGAACGATTTTTTCTATGCCTCATTCTAGTATTATGATTTTAATAAGACGACTCATAATGATTAATATATTAAAATAGCTTTGATATATTTATTAAATTTGTATTTTTGAATTTATATGAAAATAAAATATGTTGAAATTAAACACACCCTCACATATATTATGTTTATATTCAACATATGTATGTGTTTCTAAGCCTTACCCGAAAGTAATAACACATTCCTGAGTTATTGTGTTCGCGAAAGTTTCTGACATATTACATAGTTTCATCAATGCGAAACGAAGGCTTATTAAGAATCCAAACATATATAAGTATCTAAGTGTTAAATTCATATAACATTCATAACATAAACGAGTCTATAAAATACAATTAATTAAATTAGAAATATACTTAATTATATACACAAACAAATTTACTTAATTATTATTAATGTTAAGTCAGTCCAAGTAGATAGTGGTAAGAATGCTAGCTGCTAACTCGTAATGCTATTTCTTTAGCCATAAACGAGGCAGCTCCCCTGTCACTAGTAGAGACGATAAGGTGTAATGTCTTTTAAGAAGTGTTTTAGCACTTTGACTACATAGATGAAGGCCATTTTTTCATATGTTGTCGTATTGTATGTATTTAGCTTTTTAATTGATTTATTGAGTCTCTCTATACTTACATAAAAGCGAGACCACAGTTACACTTGAATTGTGGCAAGATTATAGTATAAAAGAAGAACAATTAGAAAATAAATAACTAATACTAATCTTTCCCCCAGCTTTTCTCGTGTAGTAACTGTGATAGGGAATAAAAGTAGCCTATGCCATTCCCTACAATGCAACCTATGTTTTTGTCTAACTTTATCCAAATCTGTTAAGCGATTAAAGAGTGAAACCGGAAAGAAGGTAACAGATTGAGTCATTGTCACATTTATAATATTAAGTACGGATTCTCAGTCGCTGTTATAAGCTCTACTTTCTTTAATGTCAATCGATAAAGAGCATTCATCACGCTAAGTCGAATTTGGTGCGCGATAAATGGAGGGTAATTTTGCCTGTAAATCTATATATTTTATATAATACTAGCGGATATTTATAATTGAATATGTCATTTATTGTGCAAATGTATAAATAACTAAATAATATAAAAAATACATTATCTAGTGGACCGAATTGTGAATCTAAACCATTCTCGAATACACTCGAACACACTCATCAAAATCGGTCCAGTCGTTTAGGAGGAGTTCAGTCACATACACACGCACACAAGAAATATATATATTAAGATAATGCAAAAGTGGGTTTGTTTGTTCACTTATCTATTTGTTTTTATAAAATTCTCAGAGTAATAAAACATCGTGATTTTCTACCTAATTATGAACTGATTTTCAATTGACGTTGATTTTTCCTATACCGCATTACGAGAAAACTATTGTACATATTTTGATGAAATTGATGAATGATGATAGCTGGTTTTATATAAAATATCTGCTGGAAAATATCTAATATAATTGTATCTTCAATGTAAAAATGTATTTAGGGTCGAACCCGAGCGGAGCCAGGTTGAGTCTATAGTTCTAATATATTCCTGAACGTGAAATGATTACAAAATAATACAACTTGTTTAAAAAATATGGAATGTCCCTATCCCTAATATGGAGTGGCTTACATGTATACGATTTTATTTTAAGAACTAATTGCTTCTAATTATACGTACGAAATTGAAACAAGACCTATGTAATGAAGAGCTTAGTTAAAGCCAACAGTGAGTTTGATTACAGCACTAATGAGGTCATAATAGATCGATAGTTTCCAATATTGCCCGTCCTTTGTGCTAATGCGTCCAGCTAAACAATCTCAATGCTCAATTTCCCAAAGCCCGAAGGGAGGTTGTAGAATTGTAAATTAGAATGCTATGTTAATAACTAATCTATACTAATATTATAAAGCAGAAGAGTTTGTTTGTTTAGTTGAACGCGATAATCTCAGGAACTACTGGTCTGAATTGAAAAATTATTTTTGTGTTGGATAGTCCGTTTATCGAGGAAGGCTATATTTCATCACGCTACGACTAATAGCGGAGCATCAATGAAAAATGTTGCAAAAACGGGAAGGGCGGGCATTAGCTTTGTGAGGTACCGTACCGCGCTACTCAGAAAGAATTTGGTTTCCAGTCTTTAGAACGCGTGCGAAGCCACGGAAAATACTAGTATAGTATATAAGTATGTTCATATACATTCTGTATGTCTATGTATCAAAAGTAATTCTAACTAAGTCGAATCTCTACATTAAAATATTTTGGAAAATCTTACTTTAATGATCATTATTATGGAGACAAAGGCCGGATCTAGCTTTTAAAATGTTGTTTATCAGCTATTTGTCTTGAAACGCACGAGAAAACCATTGTACCTATTTTGATGAAATTTGTATAGGATAGTTTTTATAATGGGAATACATCTCATCCCTGAGAAATCTGTACTAACCGTTACAGTCACCGTTACAGTTTTGTCTAGAAATAAACTCGAGGTCGGCGAGGTTGAGTCGCTAGTCTATAAATAAACATTAGAGGTAGTTTTCTCCTCTGTTTGTTAACTTGTTTTTTCTCATATAGTACCTATATAAAAAATCTTTTACTTTTGCTTTTTTAATTACAAAAAGTTGATGAATCTTAGTATTATCTATAAAAAGAATTAAATACTTTATACTATCTAAATTCTCTTCTTATAAGTTTTCCTAAAATTTACTAATGATTATAGTCGAAATTTAACTTCTAGGCAAACCCTAGTCGGTGTACTTATTTAATTGTGCCCCGCCCAGTCTTTCTTTGCTTAGGTGTTGTTTGTATTACACGTTGCTTAAAGTAAGTTTAAGCTTGCATCATCGGTTCTAAAGTTCTGTTAAAGCTCATAATAAAACAATTAAGATAAAATTGTGAGAATTTTTAAAAATGTAATGAATTAAATAATATACTTTATAAATATGTTTCGTATAAACTTGCATTACCTATGTTACTGTTTACGCTAGCAAAAGTGAATTAAAAAATATAAAAAATAAGTGTATAATTAAAATAATATTACAGTTAAAGTGTTCTTATTCAATGCAACTAATACAGCGTGTCCGTGTGTAACAGGCATGCTCTTAAAATAAATAACAATTGTAATCTCGTGTTGTTTCGTCCAGATAACGCTGCAAGGTAAAGCCAGGCGTTGCACGAAGGCTCCCAGATAAATTTACGTGCTAACGATTTATTGTTCCGCAGATGGTGTTTAGGAATAGTGAATAGATATTTGCGATAAGCTCGCAGAATGATAGTCGCATTGCGCTTGTCGAAGCTCGGCTTTAACTTTACCAATTTAAATCTATTTATACTTCACTACATAATAAGAAGCAGGTTAAATGTATTGCTTTATAACTAATCTGCAAATTACGCATATTCAATCTGTTATGGCTTAGAAATATGATCCCGGGTTTTGGGATATTGCATATTTCTAGGCCGGAGAATTTAGGGTACGAATTTCACGGAATCAAGGGTCAAATCAAGGGTCGATCAGATTATTATAAAATAGAAATTAAACAAAATATCCCTTATATTTTATATGTAAGTAATTTATTATGAGTCTCTGACAACAAGTATGGATTAGTTTTCCGCGATTTTTTTCACTTTACATGCTGTGCCAGCGGTCGAGGGTTCGAATCCCGTTGCCGATATTCATTTGTGTGATAAGCACACATATTCGTACTCCAGTCATGGATGTTTTATATTTATAATATGTATGTATTTAAAGTTATATATGTATCAACTATTTGGTATACGTAACACAAGCCTCGTAGCTTACCACGGAACTAGATGGCGTTGTGTATAATAATGTCCCAACATGTTTATTTATGTCTTTTTTTTCTGTCTTTTACCATTACTTAAAAATAATAGAATGAATATGTATATTATACTTCGCGTTTAAACTGTTGATAGTTAAGGCGTTGCCTCGACTGGAGCCAATCCTAGATAGCTATTACCTAAATAGTAAATGTAATAAATATTCAGTGTTTATCCTAGCTTCGCTCAGGTTCGTCCCGAGGTACCCCATTTAGTATAAGTATTTAACAAACTTTTATTTTTTATTATTAAAACCTTCCGTGTGCCTTTTGAGAACATACAAAAAAAAATACCGAATTGATTAAACCATTCTCGAGTTTTGCGCTATTTTTATTTATATAGAAGAAGATGGATAAACTATTCATATGGTACGGAAATGAAATATCATATAAGTAGATTTAGAATTCACCTCTTTTGACTTAAGTAAATGTGATTGGGATAAAAACATAGTCCACTACTATAAAAACAGGTTGGCAATTTCGCATGTCTTTCGAAATCTAGTTCTCAGACGTCTAGATTTCTTCAGAAGAATTTTCCTTTGGCGTGTTAGCAAGTGTCTCTCATTCTACTTAATCATTTATACATAATTCATACATCAAAACTATTTTTCTCTCAATGATTTCTACAGAGAATTTCTTCACTACATGGTATATAACAAAGTCGCTTCCCGCTGTCTGTCTGTCCCTATGTGTGCTTAGATCTTTAAAGCTACGCAACGGATTTTAATGCGGTTTTTTAATATATAGAGTGATTCAAAAGAAAGGTTTATATGTATTACTAGCGGAACCCGCGGCTTCACTTGCGCTAAATGTGGGGACAAGCCCGAGCGAGGCGAGGGCGATATATAAAAGTTTATATATAAAACTTTCTCAACTTTCTAACGTTCAAACAAACATCTTAATAAAAACAAAAATTGAATTAATTTAAAATTTACAAATGTGCTTAAAATTTCATTCTCATTTTATTTATGATTTCTATTTAGCTCTTTCATAAATAAAAACACTTATCAAAGCTACAGCATCATGTTATGCTACGGATTGCAAAGTGCTTGGAAGGTTCGCTAATTGACGCTTATCCGGATCGCTGTTTCTATTTCAATGCAATTAGCGATTGTGGAACTTTTTTAAAAGTAAACTAAGCCAAGTCAAAATATGCAGTAAAATTTAATTTTGATGGACACAATTATAGGTAATAATTCATTTATTAATTTTTGGGTTGTAGATTTTAATAAAAAAAAGAAAATGATGGGGAAGAAAAAATAAAACACAAATGTTCTTACACTATAAAACTATACTTAAATAACAAATAGTCGCGCGGTGAGATCACTGTTGCTGCTGCGGGGGAGCAAGCCGGAGGGCCAAGAGGAGGATATCGCGTTTTTCCTTAGGGAAGCGTAGTTCGCGAGCCGCGACCCTCGCTGCTCGAAGTTCGCGCTCCGCTCGCGCGAGCTCGTTGCGTAGAACTCCTCCTCCCTTGGCCACAGCCTCCCGCTCCCTCGCAGCCCACTCACGCGCCATCTGCTCACGCATCGCGTCGTCCAAAGCTCGTGCCGAGTAGTGCGCGACGACCTCCTGCCTCGAACACTGACGCTCCCGCATCGCTCTCAGCGATCCGTTCCAATGCAAAAGCTGGAATACCGTCATCAGTTCTTGGAACTCTAACATTGTGCGATCTTTGTTTGCTTCCAGCATAAATCTAGGGACAAAATTAACTATTTAATAATCGGGATACTATTATTAGTGTAAAAGTTTGTATGTTTGCATATTTCTTACTTCTCTGATACTGCTAGATGGTTTAAGATGATATTTAATAAGTACACGCTTAGGCCAATGAATGAACTTGAGCGAAATAAGGATAAATCCATCTTTTTATTGTATTTACTGTAATAAAACTATTGAGATGTGATATAACTATGATGGTAGAGGAGACCGTGGTAGATCGACCTTCACCGATCTGAAAACCAGATGAGACATATTTTTTATCGAATATAATTAATAAACAAATATGCCTATAATTACTTGCCTATCTGAAAGTGCTCATGGCTATTTTTAGCTAGGCAATAGTGCTTTAAGTATGATTTTTTGCAGGCAAGTCTATATGACTGATTTTGTAATAAAATGATCTAAAATTTTATATAACTTTCGATAAGTTAGCAGAACGATGGAGTCACCTATATTGACTTACCTGTTCACATCGGCTTGCCAGGTAGCTATACACAAAAATGAGTAGGCAAGCCTACTGAGGCATATTCTGTGTGTTAAAAACAACAGTGAAATAAAATGCATTTGGTTATCAAAAGAATGAAAGTGATGAAAAAAAATCGATTAAAGTTAATTTAATTAAAAATAGCCATGAGCACTTTCAGATAGGCAAGTAATTATAGGCATATTTGTTTATAAATTATATTCGATACAAAATATGTCTCATCTGGTTATCAGGTCGGTGAAGGTCGATCTCACACCGGCTCTTAGACCATGGTATTATTCCGAATATTGTCACATTTGTCATATACGTATAAAAAGAGGTGTAAGGAACAAAACTGATATATCAAAATTCTCTGACTATCTCTTAAGGCATATAGCGTGGATATAAGCACACAAGCAAGTGAAAGCAATATACCTAAAGGCGGCAATTCCGGCATTAGGGTCTTGTTTATGTGTCGCAGCATCCCCAGCGAAGGACGCGCGTGCTTCCGCCACCGCTTTCTCGATAAAGTGCTCTGATATGCGCCGAGACTCGTGCTCGTTGAACACACTGTTCATGAGCGCGATCTTTGCGGCGCTGCGGCGAGCCTCAGCTTTTGTAGGACTATTCTGTATGAAAAGATTATGGAATTATTATTTATTAATTATTACGTACAAAAATCAATCAAGAAAATCCATACATTTGTTTAATTTCTAATTTAAAGATTGTATTATAGTACTTTTTTATTCAATGCCCTTCAAAAATGTAAAATTATGTTAGTATTATTTAAATATATACTAATGTTTATTTTCTTGTAGTCTAATAATGTATGACAGATTGCAAAAAAATACGTTTAAACATATTAAACAGATAAATATTAAAGTGCGATACCACACTCGCTTGAATAACCGAGAGTTGCAGGTTCAAATCCGGGTCTCGCGTCTCTGATATTTTCATGTGCGAATCATTTCTATCATGATTACGACTTGTCTTACGGTGAAGGAAAACATCGTGAGGAAACCTGCATGTCTGAGAAAACCTAGCAAGTTTTCGAAAGACCCCCTTGTACTGAGGGAGGCCCGTTCTCAGCAGTGTGACTTCAAAAAGGTCTGAAGACAAGATAAATATTAAAGTACCTGAAAGCTGCCAAAACAAGCGCCGCCCGGCAACGTCACATAGCAGACGTATGGGGGATGAGCGGCCGGCACGGACTCGTAGATCACGAGCGCACCGCCACTGCCTGTACCGCCATTTCTCGACGCCTTCATTTGCCAAAACTCTTGCAACGCCTCCACTACATTTACAGTTGAGATAACTCCGTCCGCTGCGGATGAGATATCTATATTTAAAGAAATAAATTGTTATTATATTTTCTCAGATTTATGCGAATATTTGACATTATAAATGAAACTATCTTTTCGGATTTTGGTCACGGGAGAAAGTTATTGCTCTCCCGTGACCATGATTGCTGTAATGTATTCGAAACGTCAGGAAGCAAAAATCAAAATAAATCGCGACAAAAGCCGAAAAGAATTCATTTATAATGTTACTAAATTGCTTAAAATTTAAATATATGAGTAATACAAATAATAATAACTTTCACTCAAGTATTTATATGCATTCTTTACTCAAGTATTTTTATCGTTGATAAAAAATATCTTAAGTTTTAATCGAAAACATAAGCAAACTCCATTCCTTTTTACTAACAGTTAAAGTTGACATAAAAAATACGAAAACATTTCATCAAACGAGCAGCAGATGCAAACAATGAACTCATATCAAGAGTTATATATTCTCCGAGAATTTCTCTTATTATAAATGTAAATTTACAGTACATTATGTGCCTACAACATATTAATTAATGAGGAGTGTATAAATTAATTGTTATTTGCAGACCACAAATTACGATAGCAATCTGGATGCAATCAACCAAGCCTATACCTTGTTATCGGCATATATGACAAGAAATTTCGATCTATAATATTGCATGAATTATGTAGAGGTGCGCCGCACAGGAACATTTTGGTGTAATTAGAAAAAATCATTACTAATGTAACAATAATATTATATGTGTACAGATAAATGAAATTTTGATATGACAAACAGACGTTTATAATATCGAAACAATATGCAATTTTCAAAATGTCTATTTTTTTACTGAAAAAAAAAGTTTTTTTTACTAAAAACTTTTACTGAAATAGCTGATGTCTCCTTATAGGAGTAACTTAGACTACTTTTATTATAGAAAAATAATGATTATCATCAGCTCTTAAACAAAAACTAATACATCTAAGCAAAGTCAGGTGTTCTTCGCTAATTTTATAATACTTAATAAGTGTATGCAAATCTAGTCTCCTTAACTCAAGATCGCAGGTTCGATTCCTGCAGGAACTTTTATACTGTGTCACAACTTGCGCTATCTTAAGAAACACTGATGTAGGCCATAAAAATACCCTAAGGTTTCCTTGACTTCTTTCTGCACAAAAGAGAAAATTTGATTTATATAGACATATAAACGAAATAAAACTTGCAAATTACTAGCTGTTTATCATTTGTCTCAAATATTTTATGAGAATTCGTAATTTAATATCCATTAGGAGATTCCACTTCAAGCTTTGTGGAGCTTATACGGATTCGTGTTACGCTTCGTGACTAATGTTGAAATATTACGTGCCTTCGCAAATATTTGGACAAAATATTAATTTGCAATATCTTAGCGTATAAAATAATAGAAAATATCTTGCAATTTCAACTACATATAGACGATATTCTAGTTAATTTCTATTTTAGTTAGTTGGCGTTAACACCAACAAGATATACTCGTAGTATATTATAAAAAAACATTTTCATAGAGAATCATGTTATCTTAATTAATTAATGTTATCTTAATTAGATGTATTGCGAAATATAAAATAATTTAGTATATGATTAAACACTTACGTAATTAAAAGAAGGTAAATGCTGTGAAAAATGACTAAGTTACACAATCAGGCTAAACAATGATTTACATAATCTATACGTGCTACTATTAAAAAGGAGGTGCACTTTTGTATGTGAGGTTGTAATTGATAGACCAAAAATCCGTTTATCTAGTGTAAGATAGAAAATTGGTATGAAGATAAAACCTGAAGAAAAAATTGAAGATAGAACCTAGGTAGGACATAGGACAGTTTTAACCTGGAAATCATCCCTTAAAGGGACAAAATTAGTGATGAAAAGAAAGAAAAAGTTACAAGGCAAGGTCAGGTCTCTGTAGTAAATAAATAGTCTATTATTTCTACTCTATACGACATAATGAGGGTGAGTCGCAATTCTTAAATAAACAAAAATGAATAGTAACCGAATTTATTAAAATACCAACTAATATTCTCACCATGCTCGGGATCGCTATTTATTTTTATTTTTTTTTATTTTTATTTTTGTTATATTCGGGAAACATACAGTGTAGTATTACATAAGTTTCGTTCGTTTTACATTTGTTGAGCCTTATTCTATTTCTAAATTGAAAGTAGCCTAGGTAGGTTCTTATAACATCAATTAACAGTTATACATTGTGTTGAGAGAAAAAAAATAAAAATGCTATTTTTTAATACGGTATATATATAATATTAAGTATATGTATTATGCACTTATTAAAAATCATTTTATGTTAATGTTAGAAACACACACATTATTTAATTAAATATGTATAAAAACCAGAAGAAAGATGTGTGTTAATTAAATTACTCATAAAGTAATCCAAGTTATAGAGCTAAAACCCCAATTTCACTAAAGCCGTTGTGCCGACACATCATGAAGAGATAACCTCACTCACTCAAGCTTTTGTACGTTATAATATTAATGTGATTTATCTCATTTGATATTCAACCAAAATATAAAGAGGCAATCCGTTACATAATACATTGCCATTATACCAAAATGTTGTAAAACTAATAAATGTATTCTAATGCATTAATAGCCCAGAGGTAGCATGCTCGCTTGGGAAACCGGGACTCGCACCTCTGAATGTTTTTCTGAATCTCTACATGTGCGAATCATTTCTAACACGATCACTTCTAATCTTACGGTGAAGGAAGTCATCGTGAGGAAACTTACAATGTGTGAGAGAACCTGGCAAGTTTTCGAAAGACATGTGAAGACCGCCAACCTGCATTCTGCGTTACATTCAAATATTCAATTAAACATTTTGATTTTAATCCTATCAGCAGCTATTTCTAAGCAGCTATTCACATAAAACTGTGAAAATACTGTCTATCTACTATACTTTTCCCGCGCCCACTATCACCGCTAGTTCTGCGAATTAGAAAGTCTTGTTTATAACAAGTGAAATCTTACCTACAATTAATGTAGTAATATTAATTGTAGGATGTATTTGAACTGCATTCTTGAAGTAGTAATTAAAATGATCCGGGTCACAGATTCAATTATAGAAGCGAATGAAAGAGGTTAAGGTGGCTATGCACAATCAAACAAGTCCGGTATCTAATCTAACTAAAATGAAATAAAAATAGCCAAGTACGCCTATAAGATTTTTTTTATTTAAATCTAGGCAATCATTGTTTGATAATCTTTATGTAAAATATGAAATTACTAGTTCATATTTAAAATCTCAACCCAACTCAGAACTCGAACGCAGGACTTCGCAATATGTAGTCGTTAATGCAAGCCATGAGATAGACGAGGCGGTTACACTAAAGCGTAATTAATATTTAATATAAAACATTAAAGTATGCCTTTGTAGTGATAACATCCAAAATAACTTCAAAATTAAATACTTTATGCAAATTTCTTGTTAGCGTGTTACAGTGTTATAATAATTGTGCTGTTTTTATAAGGTAATTATAATTTTATTTTTTTATTATTAATTTTATATAATATCATTATAATTATAATTACTATGTTTTTGCACCTGCTCTTTTTAGTAATAATTAAGTAAACCGTGCGACCAAGTGATGTCAACGACAGGGTCAAATACAGCCGAACTTTATTAAATGAAAAAGGTAAAGTTTTTATTTTTATTATAAAACAAGAAGAATACGTACATTTTAAAAAAAGGCTTTTTTGGTTCACAGAAGCGAAAGTTATTTTAGCCGTTACAAATTTTTTGAAACTTTGTATCCAAAAAAGGCGTAATGGGCATAGGAAAGAAAGCTTGTTTAAAAATCTAATCATATGCCCAAAATATTTCTCCACAGGGGAATAGGCGTGAAAAAGAAAGTTTCTTAAAAACGTGGACCCTTAGAGCGGTTATAAAAGTTTTTACGAAAAGTATACGTCTCTATTCATGGTATTCCTACGTGTATTAACTTGAACCTTTGCGTTCTTAAGAATTTTTATTTTAAGACTATTTACTGTATACGGCTCCACCTGCCACCACCACATAAATAATAAGGTCCACGGACATTTAAAAAATGTATGAGCTTTAGTATATTTTATGTAATTGACATGTTACATGATTTCCTCTCTATCTTCGTAAACTGTTAATTGAAAATTGATTTCCGTGTGATTCATTTTTAAAAATAATAACTTATTTTATAAATAATCTTTTAATAATACTAGATATTTTAACCATTATATAATAATACTAGATATTTAATAATACTAGATATTTTAACCACTATTAAAATTTATATAGTACAATCCTGATATATTTGATACCAATGTGTGTGACAAACTGCGAGACTATCATCAAACGTTGTAGAGTGTGTGGTAACAAAATTTATATTTCGCGCACGTCCGGCGACGCCGCCGTATCGAATCGCCGATAAGTGCTCGATAGGGCATGAGGCTGCATCTTCCACTACTATAGCCTTTAAGCTTCTTATGTTTGGGTTTGTCTTGCAATAGATGGATTACATCTACTTCCATAATATGTATAACATTGTAAAATTGGCATACTCAAAATGGACGTTACCTTAAAATAGTTTTGAGTGATATATATAAAGTTTGTGTAAGTTCACTTTTAAAATTAAAAACATTCACCAAAACCAGGCTAGAGCTAATTTAGTATTCCATTCAACGCTTTATACTTTGAAGTTTCGAAGTGTCTATTCATCCGCTAAGCGGATGAATAAATTAAATATTATTCGTCCGACAATTGGTGTTTGTGTGATATATCGCGACTGAGACTTTTTTGCTTCTTAAATGGCTCAAAGAGAAATCAATTTGTTTTTTAAGTTTTAACATACTCGTGAATGCAATTGCAGACGTTTCTGTAGTACTTTTTACAAAATACCATTTTCTTGTACATTGTTTTGTTGTAGGTACATACTCTCAGGGAGTGTTAGTAACGTAAATTTCATAGAACGACTCTATAGAGCCAGCTCTTTTACATATAAAAATTCTTGGACTTATTAAAAGTGGGTGGGATCTAAATAATAAATTATCAGCTCGGTAGGTTAGGGTTATTTTTTTTTTATTTTTGGCATAGGTATATCCTGCACATAAAAATCGCTTATTTTATATTAGAAATCAAAGAAGTGATAGATATTCGTACAAACCGACAATAGTCGGATGAATAATATATTTTTTTATTAATACGATTATCGGATGACTAGCAACAGCCTTTAAAATAATTTAGTCATCCAACAATTGTTGGACGACTAAATTATTTTACTCGTCCAACTAGCAGACGACTAGCATCAGCCTTGAAGTTTATGGAGATAAATCTTAGAATTGGTTTGCAAATAGAGCTACATTTTACCTAACGATAATGACTCATTATGGATTTGAAAATTAATAAGAGGCTAATGGTTTCATAGACTTAGAGTAATAGCAACAAGATCAGTACATATATATAAAATTGAAGTGTCTGTTTTTTCAAATTAACAGCTTTTCATTAATTGTATATGAAAATGCATAATATGGTTAGTCGTAAGTGTTAGTAACGTAAATTTCATAGAACGACTCTATAGAGCCAGCTCTTTTACATATAAAAATTCTTGGACTTATTAAAAGTGGGTGGGATCTAAATAATAAATTATCAGCTCGGTAGGTTAGGGTTATTTTTTTTTATTTTTGGCATAGGTATATCCTGCACATAAAAATCGCTTATTTTATATTAGAAATCAAAGAAGTGATAGATATTCGTACAAACCGACAATAGTCGGATGAAT
Organism: Boloria selene; assembly: GCA_905231865.2. NCBI lineage: Eukaryota > Metazoa > Arthropoda > Insecta > Lepidoptera > Nymphalidae > Boloria > Boloria selene. Next base: position 2,974,939 of record HG993132.1, read on the forward strand.
AATATATTTTTTTATTAATACGATTATCGGATGACTAGCAACAGCCTTTAAAATAATTTAGTCATCCAACAATTGTTGGACGACTAAATTATTTACTCGTCCAACTAGCAGACGACTAGCATCAGCCTTGAAGTTTATGGAGATAAATCTTAGAATTGGTTTGCAAATAGAGCTACATTTTACCTAACGATAATGACTCATTATGGATTTGAAAATTAATAAGAGGCTAATGGTTTCATAGACTTAGAGTAATAGCAACAAGATCAGTACATATATATAAAATTGAAGTGTCTGTTTTTTCAAATTAACAGCTTTTCATTAATTGTATATGAAAATGCATAATATGGTTAGTCGTAAGTCTGTCTATCTGTCTGCTTGTTCCGGCTAATCTCTGAAAAAGCTTGACAGATTTTGACGGAACTTTCGCTCGCATTAATGTTATAAGAAGTTACTTAGGCTATTTTATTTAAAAATTATAAGAATCGTTTAATTTATTTTAACTTATGCCCAGTGAAGCGGGCGGGGTTTGCTTTTTTGAGAGGAAATTAAAAAATGATCTTTACCAGATACAAATGTACAAAATTCAACTCCGAATCAGATTACGATACCAAAGCATCACATCATAATTGTCTAACCAGCTAACTTGTATTTAAAAATTCAGCCAACTCCGATAACATAAACTGGTTTTAAATTTACTTGCAATAAAGCAACGAACTCATAATCTTTTAAAATATAGAAGTCTATTAGAATTATATAAAAGATGTCTGTTCACGTTCATGGGTATTTCGATAATCTTTATATATATAATTCTACTGTACGTGTGTATGTCACTGAACTCCTCCTAAACGGCTGGACCGATTTTGATGAAATGTTTTGTGTGTGTCGAGTGTATTCGATAATGGTTTGGGTCAATTCGGTTCAATACAAAATGTATTTTTTAAATTAATTAGTTATTTATACAATTGCACAATAAATGACATATTTAGTTATAAAGAAGTCGTTACTGGCAACGTTGTTTTGCATACTAAAACATTCACTGGGAGAAAGTTTATAAAAGTTTTCTATGTGTACAGGACAACGTCTGTCGGGTCTGCTAGTACTATATAAGTATAATATAGAAGTCAAAATACGTGTGTATCATATTTTAGAAAAATAAAAAGTAATAATAATACACGTAAACGCATTTTTTGGATAATATTTACTTTACTCTCTTGTGCGAAAATTCTTCTCTTTCTATCTCATTCTCATTCTTTCTCTCGTTTTCCTTTATTCTGTTTGTAAGAGTATGAATATTATACGTGTATCGCATTAAGTATTCATATTTAAACTTAATCATTCTATGAGATTTTATGCCCAATTATTCGTATATATCGACGTGACTATACACTTATTAAAATAATATTACTATCTACTAAACAAAATTCTGAATTTATGTTGGTTTGTTACTATTTAATTCCAAATTACATATTAGTTGAATATAAGTTTCTTTATGTGGTTTATAGAGGGAACATCTTTTCACTATACAAAATTTAATCCAACTAAAATAATTAGGGTCAATAATTAAAAAAAAACAAGCTTGAAAGTGAAAGAAATTCTATGTATAAAATATTTTGGAAATGTTTAAATTTGTCATCAGAAGTCAGAACTAATAAGTAATATAATTTTATGGAAATTAATATGCTTATTTCTGAAAGCGAAAATTGTGTGATGCCCCAAAAGTTAAAAAGGAAGTTTTAACTTAGACGTGAAGTTTGAATTACCACAATGCGTGAAAAAACTTCTTAAAGAATTCATACGCAAAAGTGTATAACTTATTTTTTTATTAAATATTAACTAGAATAATATTACATACCAGAAAGCAAAGAGAATTAAAAAACAATAAAGGACGAAGACTGTTTGAAAATTACCTTCCGCGGAGTTAGAAGCAGTAGTGGGCAAAGTAACTCGCTTGGAAAATCAAGTGAAGCGAGTGCAAATTCTCGGGTCTCGCACCTCGAATATTTCATAAGCGAATCATATTTCAACATGATTACTCGCCTTAGAAGAAAGTCATCGTAGGAAACTTGCATGTCTGAATGGACCTACTCATAACTAGTGTTCGAAATCTGCAAACCCTTACTTGGTGAAACCTGAACTGATTCTCGCGTTGAAAGAAGGTTCGTAACTAATAAGCTTACTGACCAAGTAGTACTGTATATGAAACTAATACAAATGAACCAAGCGTATATATGCAAAGTAAATAATGTCAAAGATCGTTAACTTATCTACCGTTACTTATCTTGCATATAAAATACGATTTCGCGCATTAAAGGGAAGACAAGCTGTCAGTGATTAATTTTATCGACAAAATCACGGGGATTCAACACCATTACTCAGTTCCTAACCTCGATTTTCTTTATCCTGATCCTAAGATTTACATTGTCATTTTAAGAGAAATACTGCTAAAATTAAATTATATATTTTACAAAATATTTTTATTTCTTACATAATTTTTAAAAATATAATGGAAATTTTACTGATATTTTTATAAGATTGGTTTTAGAAAACTTAATATTTGAGTGCATAATTTGTTAACTATTATCGTAGTTTTACTGATGAATGACTGCCTGCACATCAAAGGTTCATTCTGAACATCGTCCTTTAAAAAAATATGTATTTATTAACATCTTGAGAGCAATTGGACTAACTTCAATCTGCAAAAAAATGTTTATATAATAAAAAAAGTTGTACCTACTACCTATATAAACTTTTTAATAAATATTATAAGAAACTGAATTTTAAATGAAGTTAAGTTTAGTTAAGTACAAAATAGCATAATTAATTTTTATTTTCAAATGTACATTTGTAATTAAGTAGTTCATATGATAAGATATTTTACCTAAACTTAAACGGATGAACGCGCAAATAAAACCTAACTGGAACCTTTTATCCCCGCCGCCTACGCAGCGCCGGTTGCAGAGGCGCGAACAAGTTTGTACAAGACTAAATTCGATCACGATAAATTTAGACATGTTTGAGATATTGTGCAATTTTTCTAAAGTCCATTTTACAGAGAATAATTAATTACTTAGAAATCGTTATAAAAGTAACTAAAAAACCTGATTATTTTATAACTTACTACTTATCACAAATATTTTATCATTTTGTCATTAGAGATGAATAACCAATTTCGAAAATCGTTTAATCGAAATCGAAAAGTTGAAAATAAATTATTTGTAATAAGTAAAGCTTGTTGCAAATAAAGCTTAAAGCTAAACCACGCCGCGCGTTGCTGCCGGCACAGGCAGGTTTGTGCAAGTAAATATAGAACTTATACGAATTTCACCGAATCTTTTATATTCACATTCTCAAAACAAACTTGTGATCTATAATGTACTTTATATAAAAATAATTACTTATATGTACAAATAAGGGTTATAAGTAGATTTTACCTTCAATAGTCAATTTTAATAATAATATCAAACTTATCGTGTAAAGCTCTTATTGGATAAAAAATTAAATTAAATGAAAATTGCATAACAAATTACCAGTACTTCTATCTATATTTTTCTGTATATTGAATATATCAAGAGGGAATCGAATCTATAATCACCGTGTAATAAACAACACTGTTTTATTTAACCCGAATGACATTTTTATTTTATACACCAGTTTATTAAAAGTTGCTTAAAAATTTAAAAACATATTCAGTAATCATTAATTGCGTATAGCGATAATTTAAATAATTGCTTTAAAGTAAATAGATAAACAATTTCCTCTCAGTATTCTTAGAAAACTTAGAATCACTATTATTAAATCAAGCTCTACGGCGATGTGAACAACCGATAGCATATTTTTTGTCGATGAAACTAGTGATCATTTAATGACAGCGATCAGAATTAAATTATTTAACATTTGTTCTTTTTGCTAGGAGAAAAAAACGTGACAAAAAGAGGACAGCTGTTTTTGTTCACAGTAATGAGGTAATGAGCGGAACAAAGATCACTTGTTACATTTTCTTATTGAAAAAAAGTTAAAACTACACTGTATTGGAAGCTGTTAACATTACTATATCTGATTATCTTAACTTGTGATGGAATTTTAATTGAGTTTATTTTTATTGATATAGATGATTAAATATTTTTGGAAAATCTTATCAATATACTTTTTTGTCTGTCTGTCACTATTTGACCACATCGCGAGAAAGAAGGGACTGATTTTGATGAAATTTGGTATGATAATGATATAATTTTATTTTCATCCGTTACTACATTATATGTAACTAAATATGTTTTGATTAATTAAAAGACATGAATTAAATAAATATCTTATTTCTTTCAACTGAACTGCACAAGAGCTGTATAATGCACACATATAAGAACCTACTCATAGTCTATACAGGTGTAGTATGAGTCAGACGGCGCGTCTAAAAATAGCCTCCAGAAATAACGTATTGAACCGACTGTTTACAAATACAAGGCATTAGCGACGACTTGAGCGTAATTTAATTATATGCCTGTAGGAATTAGCGGGTACGAGTCGATGAAGGATGCTTACAGTAATGAGTTACTTACAGCCTCAAGTGAGGTTTGAAGAGCCTTGTTGGAGATAGAGTATTATATCTAATCGTCTTTATGGCCACAGTTTCAGTAATCTTATATTATACTAGCGACTTACCTTCGCTTCGCTCGGGTTTGTCCCTAGGTGTAGCGTCAGCGAAGCGACGGGTTCCGCTAGATAAAATGAATAAAGTTTCTACCTCCTTCTTTTTTGAAGTTGGTTAAAAAGTAGCCTTATAATATTAGCTATCTGAGAGTGAAAATCTCGTCAAAATCGGTCCAGCCGTTTCAGAGATTAGCATAACAAACAGACAGACAGACAAAAATTTTAATAATTGTCTTTTTTGTAGCTAGTCATTTTAAGATTTGCGGGTGTCTCGAAGTAAAGGAAAAACAGTCATTGCTGTTTTTTTCACACAAACATTTCTTTTAATCCTAGTCCTTCAATTTGTTAAAAAAATATTGTATGATAAAATAAATATCTGAGTCTAACAAATGGAGACGTTTTTTGTTCGCTCTAACTGCAAAAATTCATAGAATGCAGCGTGTTCCGGTAAAGGTTTTAGTAGGTATGTAAAATATAAGAACTTTGTTTCTGTTTATCAGAACGAGGGCGGGAGCCGCGTGAAATGCTAGTTAGTAAATAATTTCAAAATTTAGTTTACTTAGGCATTTATTTTTGAAGGAATTTAAGAGTGTTCCATAGTTACCGAATATTATTTGTTTATTATAGAATATTTTTGGTTTCAATTATTATTCGATAAAGTAGCTACAAATTTTAAAGAAGTAACGTTAGAATATAAAAATTGTAAGCTAAGAATCCATGTGAAGGAAGCTAAGTATTAAATGACGGGATATCTGTTTATTTTGTCACATAAATCTAACCTAACCCAATGTCGCTGTCCGCAGATTGCGAGTGGTAATTCATTGATTCTAAGTTCTTGGTTCTAGTTAATATTAATTTATATTCGACTTATATTATTATATTTTTATTAGGTAGGTAAGTTAATTTAAATCAAATCAAAATATTTTATTCAGCATAAAAATTGTTACAATTTCTTACTGAACGTCATTAGTCTACCACTAGTTCGGAAAGAAGAAACCTCTGACCTTAGAAGAACTGGCGAAAGAAATTTTATATTCGAATTCTATTATTATATTTATTAATTAATTATAAGTTTCACGAAATTTAGAAGTAATTAAATAGATCTTAGTGAACTAAAGAAAATCTTTTAAATTTTCCTAGACTAGCTTACTGAGATCCCTAGAAGAAAATGTTTAATAGATACAGAAGTTTGCTGTAGAAAGCTAGAAAAGCTCTACTTGTAAAAGTTTTACTTAGAATAAGGGCTTTAGATTTTCATTTTCCTTTCTCTTGATATAAAAATATATTATGTTAAAATTGATCAATGTAAAATCTGTTAATACCGTAGGTACGAGTATATTATCATATTTTAATAGCTTATATTAGCAAATAATATAGAAAGCGTGTTACGAATAATTGAGATTCACCCAATATGCAAATGAACTCGCACATCATTCACATAAGCTAGCAGCTTAGAAGGGTAATAAAATCATAATACAAACTTCCAAGCTCAATTAATGTGTAAACCACTTAAACTTTATTGGGCATTAAGCTCGGGAAAGCCTTTCTCTTAATTTTCTGTAAAACAGCCATTTTATTGGCGCGGAAATGGATAAACCCAGTATCTCTAACTTTTTTGGACAATTACACGTTTTTGTTTTGCGTTTGTAAATGTTCTGTTTTTTCCAGGAACTTTTCAGGCAATATTTTTATTTCCACAGACATTATAATTTCTTATTAATGTAAACTCTTGTTTTTTATAACGAATAAAAGCTATAAATAAGTCTGAGAGCTTTCTGTCTAAATGAGATTTAGAAATGTGATATTTCGTTTGCAAATTTATTATGCACATTTGTTCGCAATTTTCACCCCGAAATCGCTAACTGAGCGTGAAATTTGATACACGAGATCGTCTTTATCACGCATTTTTGTATTTTAATCCAATACGGAAATAACAAAATCAAGTTAACATACTTTCTTTCCAAATGCAACGGAAGATAACAAAAATCTAGTTTTTATTTAAACTTTGATTTTGCATTCTATAAGCACGAGTAAGTATGTGATGTATAGTTTAAGAGTATATTTTAATATACATATAAGTTTTCGCGTTTTATATCTCTAATGCCTATATGTTACCTATTACGTCAATTTATTATTTTTAATAAGTAACAAGTAAAGGATCTGAGTCAACTCTCATAGGTTTACGAAAATATTTTCTAATAATAACTTATGTTGCTAACACTACATTGCACATGTACTTATTGTACATTTCAGCTTAACTCACATTTTATGATTTCCATTGTTAAACTGCACATATAGCTTGCAAAATGAACTCGCTTTGAGTTCGGAACGGGAAACTAAACGACAATGTTGTTAGTGGTTTTCGTTACTGAGAAAGTTATCTGAATAACGTTAGGTTTAAAGGATTATTTTAAAAGGTTTAAGGTTTTAACTGCAGATTTACAGACTTCACACAAACGAAATGAAAGTCTTGTGCATTCAAAGCAAACTATAGTTTCAGCATTGTTAAGGTTTTATGTATTTTATTTGCAAGTACTGTAATAATTTTAACTGTCTTAAAATATGTCTCCGTAGAAAATTGTTATAACTATTATTTTATACAAACACTTTTCAAATACGATTTTATTCATATATAAGATAAACAACATATTTACTTATTATTCTTATAATTAATCTTTTAAATGTTTTATAAATATTAAGCATTAAGCTCAAATCTAATCTTACTATAAAATGTGAATTGATTCACTTTCACAACATAACTATATGCGACGATGACAAGCTACGTTATTAAATTTTAATCAACTTTCAATATTTATTAATATCCCTGACAAACTATAATAAATAAATATCACCAAACACTAAGCCTTTGGCGGGAGAATGTGCCATACTTTAGATAAATTATTATGCATTATAAAGTTTATTTATGATTCTTGACACTCTCTCGCTTAGCTCCGACACGTCTCTGTTACTTTCGCAAGAAACTAATATTCCACTCGGATATTGGTTTAGTTTTTCATTTATCGATATAAAAGTAACTTTTACTCTTAGGTGTCATCATGTCTGTTTCGTGTCATCTAAGTATTAGCAAAATTAACGTCATTTTGTTACTCACTTTTCAGAATTAATAAATAAGAAATATTGAACTAAATGACGATTAGCATACTCTTATACCAACTCTACATAAATTACCTAAAATTTTGCGTTGCAATCATCGTTAGATTGAAATTGTCATATGTAATTACTTGTATAAAACTGATTGTAACTCCTCGTAGAAAAACAAGAGGTATTTGAAAAAAGCTGTGAAATCAGGTCTTAGATCAATGCAGTCGTTGATTAATTTTTATTACTTAAAAGTCATATTGCTAGTTATATATTTGGTTTCGAATATTAAAAAGAACACTACGCTACTAAGAACCAGGGCAAATAATAAAAGTGATGTAACAATTAAAATTTAAATCGCAAGCTCAAGTATATCAGATTATACTATGATGTTCCGTTTATACTTTTTTTGATATCATATTATTAATATATTTAATTTTAGAAATATTATTGTTATATTTAATTGCTTTAAGACAATGTTCAAACACTTTTTACAAGTCAAGTTTCATTTACTATTCTACATTTAAACTCAATTGAAGCTCAAGAATCGAAAGCATTATAAAATTTTAAAGCCGAACATATTCATTCAAATGCCAAATTAAAAACTTGTATTCACATTCCGCTTCAAACATAAAAATTGACTTATTTCGATGTACTGTTGAAACTTTGGTAATCGCTTTACTAATCTAGTTCACATTCGAGCTTTCTATAACCGGAACTGATGACGCGGGGTGATCAATAGCGATCAACATTAACGGTCACCCACCGAGTAACTGACCTCAGTTAACGCCACTTAACCTGTGTAATCGGTCAACTTGTGCAAATTGCTTAACCGTTATTACATATCGTTAGAACATTTGTTAATAATAATTTAAAACTTAATTGCGATTTTATTACGTATTTCCTATATAAGTATCCGGTAAATAAAAATATATATGTTCTAATTAGAATCCGATTTAAATATAAGGCGCTTTTAATATTTGCAATAGGCAAAAGAGAGTTTTAGTTAGTTACCGATCTTGGAAAAATATATAAATTAATATTTTTAGTAAATATATACTGATAAGAAATTAAGTAAACAATAACAAACCGGAGATAAAAGTATAATATCTGGTTACTTAGCTCCCAAAACAAATAAATCCCACACATTTGGTAAAATATGAGACATTAGTGACAGACATAATAAAGGCTTAGAACAAAGGATGCAATTCGCGGTACTTGCAGTGCTGACCTCGGTAGACGTCATCGTAGAGGGGCGCTAGCGAGTCGGGCGCTCCCCAGCGGGACGCCTCGGGGTACACCATGGGGCCTACGACATCGCTCGGCCAACGTGCGTCTACGCCGGCGGCTGCGCGCGGACTGACGATCTACACTTCAACGTCGAAATCCACAAACTATAATTCTCTCTTTTCCACAGTTCATCTCGCTCATACCCCCCCTACCCTGCACTCCTCCCCAACCCCGCGGACCCCTATCGGCTTCACTTTCGCACGGTCGCGAACCCGTCGCGACACTAGTTTAATTGCAGCGGCTGCAGAACCGGATTTATTGTCTCCCGTCGATATCGCCGCTGTCATGGAACTCGGCCGCAGACGGACGGAAATTGAGTGTAAATGAACTGAAATTTTGGATTAACCAATGAAATTTTCTGAAAATCAAATAAATGTGCGATATTGTTGCGCTTGCGCAATAATTTATTAAAATTTGTACACTATAATCATCATTACTAAGAATTATTAATTAAAAAAAAATGTACAAAAACTTACAATTTTGTCTAATATATAAAAATTGCCTCAGTAATAATGAATACTAAACTTAATTCATAAAGTTATAATTATAATTTGATGAAATAAATGAATAACAAATACAAAGACGAAGAAATGTTATCATCGCAAGAGTGCGAACCAAAGCTCTTGTAGCGGTGTTAATAAAAGACATCAACGCGCTCCGTCTTAAATTTTAATTAAAAATTTAGTATTCAAATCACGTGAAGCTTCTTCACTGACTGATATATTATGTATAATCATACTTGTATTAAATTTATATTTTAAAATATAAAAATTTTATTACTAAGCATTTTGTTAGATCAATATCAGAATTGTTAAAGTGTAATTAATTGCTATTAATAAAATGCATATAGTATTATATTCCGTATTTTAGTATTAAATTGTATTCCCTAAGGTTTGTCTAAAAATTTTTATTACTAAAAACAAATGAAACCAATGGAAACAGCTTTTCTTCCGTGATTCTGCATCATGCATGCACACAGCAAATTAGACATGCAGCGCACTTGACGCTTAACCCGCCCCGTCACCCGCGCCTGCGACAGCATTTTTCAACTTCTACTTCTTTACATATTTGTAAATAAAATGTGAGAATATACAATTATATTTTATTTTCAAATTGCAGTTGTAGTAACTTATTTTAGATTAAATAATTTTTAGCATTTTACTTATTTCAATATTTAATCAAGAAATTAAAAAACATTTCGGTCTTATAATTTTAGCTTTAATTAACAAATTATCAACTGATGGTAAAATAACATGAATTACTACTTTAACAGCATACTCTAATGTAAATAGAATTATTTCCAGCGTCTTGTTTTAAAGGAACTATTGTTAAGAAATAAGGGCTCAATATTTTCTCCATAATACTCTTAGAACTATATATTCTGCAGAGCTTATAATGTCCTAAATAACATAAAAATAGCGACTTTCTTTCTATTATAACAAATTCTACTTATTATAACAAATATTAACCAAGTACATATATTCATACATTTTAAATGATGATTTCATTAGAAAGGTGAATCCATGTACGTTTTCATAAACCTAAAACGGTGTCTCTTCGATATAAGACAGCACCGTTAACTCCTAACTAGTTCAGCTCTCACATTCGAGATCTTTTCGCATTTATTCTGACAGAACTCTAATATCTCACTGGTAACAGGACTTAATTTGTATCGAATAAAATGATAATTATGAGGGAACTAGTTAGATTTTAAATCCCAAATATCTTATAAGTGTCACAAATATCGCTATATATAAGTGTATGGTTATACAGATATGCAATATGGAAACGTATTCACATAACCTGTCTAGCTTTCACGCTTCATGAAGTTGAATCACTTAAATATAATAGACAAGCAAGAAAATCCCTGTCTGTCGTGACGAACTAACCTATTTACGTAACAAAAGCAGTAAGTAGGTGTGACAATCGGTGCGACGGTCGCAGGCGCAAGGAACGAGTGGGGCCAGGGCTACCGCCGCAACCAGTTTGTTTTAAATTCGCGATAAAAAATATCTGCAGCGTCGTGTCATTAGCCGCAGTGTCCCCCGCCCCGCCTGCATGTATTAATCTTATTCGGAGAAATCGGCGCATCAACCTCACCCCGCTACCCTTGATGCCCACAACACCGCATTTGACCAGTGCAGCGATCTGAAATATTATTTGTATCGATAATAATTATACTTGAAATAAACAACACAATTACACAACGCACCTTTTGACGAACTACATTGTTTCGGGACTGTTAAAATGAATCAAAGTCCTTGATTGCAATAAGCTATTATCAATATTCACTATCACTTGGCTACATTTTCCGATTACACATACTTATACCTACTACTGAGGTTAAATTAAAAAATATATTTTGTTAGTACTAAACAAATCTGGATGTTTCGTTTCACAAGAATAGATAGATTATGGTTTGGAATAGCCCATAGAATCAACTATCTATTTCATACTTAGCAAACAGAGGACGAGTGAATCGCTATCAGTGACAAATATAGCACTCAAGAGCTTTACCGTTTTCAATAATTTTCATATTTTTTATTTTTATTTAAATAAAACATATATGAACTATCCCATATACATATATACAACCACAAAAGATTAGAAAATAGATAGATGGATGGAAGTTTATTAATTTTTATTTTTATTTAAAAACTGATGAACGGATTTTAATAAAACTTTACAGTAAACGTAAAAGATAACTGTAGATAGAGTAGTTATGTAAATAGAGTAGGTACTAGTAAGCTTAATTCTAAGCAACTTTTTACAACATTATCTATAATTCGACATAATACTTTCTTAGGAATATTTGACATTATAAATGAAACTACCTTTTCGGATTTTGTCGCGGATTTATTATGATTTTTGGTTCCCGACGTTTCGAATGCTTTACAGCAATCATGGTCACGGGAGAGACGACGTCGAAAAGGTAGTTTCATTTATAATATAATTCGACAATCATTAATAATGGGGATACCGGATAGTTACGATGATGATCTCCTCCTGATCAACTTCGACCACAGCGGCCTATCTCACTGAGACTTCCCAACTGCGCAGGAGATTCGAGTATTATATATAGTGCACAAGTGTACATGCAAACTAGTTCACTCTCTATTTCTTTCGATGGGAGGATATAGGGGATGAGAGGGTATTTTTTTCATTCTGATGGGAAGATAATACAAAATGACTGATCGGGCGCAGTACAAGACTGCAATACTTGATAACTATTCTTGGCACGACCCGGAACTCGAACTTAGGACCTCCGGATGTGCAGCCGAACATGAAAGTTAATAGACTACCGTATTGAAGTGTTATTTTATAGGGACAAAATGAACACCAAGCTTAGATGATCTTTCAACTGTCTTCTGACCGAGAAGTAATTAATTACCTTGTTGTGTTCCAAAACTGATAATAATAGGTATATAATAAAAAAATAACAAAATACATTATCTGTCTTATTTTAAAGCTTATCGACAAAAGAGTACCAACATCCCTATGCCTTGTTCACTCACTGTGCGACATTTACCTTGAATAAGTTACCCACATACGCAACACGCAATATAAGTTCAAATAAAAACCCGCAAACTTCACCGAATTACAGTGAAGTTAACTTTAAAATTTAATCTTGGAACCAAAAATAAAGATTGCCGTATTGGTTTACTTGGAAAATAAGTGATAGTTTGTTTTTTATTTACGTTTTTAAAAGGAAAGGTGCAAGCATTGATGAATTCTGAATTTTAAATGAGGATACGATCATACGTATAATCGTTACAACGCTGTCACTTGCCTTGTAATAGGTTTCAGTTTAAAAAAGTTCTTAATCACTAAAAAATAAGAGAGAGAAGATTTATTTCGAATTTTAATAGATCCCTTGCGTAATAACTTATAAGTATATAATAATACTAGCATTTCCCGTAACTTCGCACGCGTTCTTAGGACCGGAAACCAAATTCTTTCTGAGTTGCACGGTATGGTACCTCGCAGAACTAACGCCCACTCATCCCGTTTTTGTAACATTTTTCCGCTCCGCTCCTATTGGTTAGCATGATACTTAATATAGCCTTCCCTGATAAACGGACTATCCAACACAAAAATATTTTTTCAATTCAGACCAGTAGTTCCTGAGATAAGTGCGTTCAACTAAACAAGCAATCCCTTCAGCTTTATAATATTATAGTAGATATGAGACTCAAAAACATCTTAGTCTTAGCTTTCGTGATCATCATTGCTTTAACGTCAGGATTCAAATCAAAAACAAATAATACTTTCGATTATTGACGCGAATGAGCTTAGAATCTAGCTACTCTCGTCGTAATCGACGGCTTTATTTATTGATTTTATAGCTTCATTTTGGCTATTTCCTATTTTTTCCTTAATCCTAATACCTTATCCCTAACAAAACAAAAAATAATTCTTCAAATTGATCCAGATCTAATAAAGTTTAAGCGTGAATAAATACAGCAAACTAACGATTATGCATAGCCTTTATACAGGAAACTCTACTTTAAACATTTCTCGCGTAACTTGAAATCCAGAAGTAAGTCCAATGCGCGTAATTTATACGAGCCAAAGATAGATGCGGCGAGTCATTGTGCATTGCATTACTCATGAACACTCGCCTTTGATGCAGGAAATCCTAATGGTTATTTATTGGAACTAGATTTCAAGATAAGCTAAAGCCACAGCTTCAAGTAGTAGTGTTTCTATTCCTAATCTACCGTATAAAAACCTTTTAGCGAAATATTTGCCATATACCTACTATTATTAGCGTATTATTTTTTGTGTTTTTTATGTCTTGGCAAATATAATTGTAAATTGATTCCACTTATTATTTATTAGCATATCCCGCGGCTTCACACGCGTTCTATAGACCGGAAACCAATTTTTTTCCGACTAACACTGCATGATCCTCGCAGAACTTACGCCCGTCCTTCCTGTTTTTGCAACATTTTTCATTGATGCTCCGCTCCTATTGGTCATAGCGTGATGTAATATAGCTTATAGCCTTCCTCGATAAACAGAATATCCAACACAAAAAAAAATAATTTGAACCAGTAGTTTCTGAGATTAGCGCGTTCAACCAAACAAACAAACAAACTCTTCAGCTTTATAATATGTATTAGTCTAAATAACGTAGAATATTAGATAACCTTGAGGTTGATCCCAAAGAAATTTCAAAAATAAACCACTCATGTGTTATACTGCTTGTGGAGTATCTATATCATAAGATACAATACACCTAAGATAAACTTAAAAAGGTTTGATTTGACTTGACTACACATACAATATCTACATATTATGTACCTACCTACTGAATCTTCTTTCCGGTGAATCCCACACAATCACTTGTGGTACGCGTAAATACATTTTCCAATAAAGAAAAAAAAGAAAAGGTCCTTCTCTAATAGTAGAGTGGACTGTGGAGCAACGCCTTGCATGCGTTGTCTGGTTCGGTAGACCTGCCGTCTGGGCGTTGTGGCCGAGTGCGGATTGTATTATGACGGAGAGAGGTTTTGGTGGGTTTAGTGGGTAGTACTGGCTTGTTGTTAGCCAGTAAGTCCCATAAACACCAAGAGGTCAATGCATAACCCAACATTAAAAAAACATCTAAGGTAAACAAAATCGAATGTTGACTATGTTATGAAAAATTCATGGCGTTTCACGCCTGCTCTATTCGATCACGTCACGATCTAAGACTGAAATTATAATTTAAATAACAATATATGAAAGTTTCTTGACTTTTACTTTATATATTGGCTATGATTAGATTTCTGTAATGACGGACTTTTGGACGAATTGCTTAATTTATTATTTATCATTATTTCGTCTGTTATCTATAGGTATTCTAAAAACTATGTACACAGACTCAAATCAAAATAATATTTCATTTATTAAGATTATATAATCGCCTTTTTGTCAACAAACCTTTTTCTCTGTATGTAAAGAAGATAATCCCAATTACATACACCCTATATGTAATTAGGATTACAGCTATTTGTCATACAAACCTGAAAATTTTCAACATCCCTTTCCAACAAGTAATGCCATGATTTTAAAATATCATTTTCTTTTAATGGGTTGAGAATTGAGACTCAAAATACTAAAGAAAAAAGGTTTACTATTTAAAAGGTAGACTATTATAGTCGTATTTTTAATTAGACGAAGCCAACTGACAGTAGCTAATGTCACTTTGTAAAATAATGTTGCCATAGTTAAAGTATTAGTGATGCGTTCAGTTCTCGTTCAATCAGATGAATGAACAATGAGTGTGAATAGTTAATCATTTCAAACTATAAAAGAATATTATTTCTATTTTACACTAGTAATAGTAGTAGTATGTAACTATAATCAGTTTTTTGACGGCTTATTACAAAGCGCGGCGCGGCGACTAGTGCCAACACCAATCAACGCCGCGCTTGCGGTCGCCATTTTGTTTGTTATTCGGCTTCTAACCTCTTATCTGATAGCACGAATGTTTTTTCTGCGCCCACGCTGTTAAGTTATTGTTTTTGTTAAGTTTGTCGTTTCAAAGATAAATTAGACGATTTTACTTTTACCGCTATAAGGTGAAAAGTACATAATTTTTTTATGACTCATATAATTAAAGAGGAAGACAAAATGTATGGTCTCGACCACATGATGGACAATGTTTCAAACATATTAATAAATAGCTGACCCGTGCCCACTTCGTTGGGCATAATGTTAATAATCCTTTTTTAGTACAGAGTATTTAAATTATTTAAATTATTTTATTAATATTAAAAATTAAAAATTAAATTATCTATACTAATATTAAAAAAACTACTTTTTGTCACTAAAATATAAAAGTTAGACATATGCTGTCGTTGACTTTTTTGTAGGCATTTTTAAGCTCCACATCTTTTCTCTAGAACTCAAAAATATATCTTTCATAGTCAAGGCAGCGTTCGTAAGAAACGCTTTTATTCGACCGTTTTTTCTCCGATTTACTTTGCAAAACGGACTACCACTTAAAAGCCTTTTTATTTTTCGGTTTTTTATATAACCTATGACACTCAGCAATAATGTGGCTTTCTATTGGTGAAAGAATTTTTAAAATCGGTTCAGTAGATCCCGAGATTACCCCTTACAATTTAACAAATAAACAAACTTTACTTCTTTATAATATTAGTATAGATTAATAATTAATGTCACCGAAAGCGATAGTGATGATTTTTTATCTGATGATGAATAAAAACAAATGAATAAGCGATGTTTTTTTATTTTCATTACCTACCTATAATTGGATTCTAAAGGCACATAGTCGTCGAAAACTCGTTGGTATGTACAAAGCACGACTAAAATTCGAACCCCGTACCCGATATCGGCAGTTCGGCACACTAACTATTCACTAGACAATCGAGGCAATTTCATTCATTCAGGAGTTTTTTCAATCATTCATTTTGTTACAACACTATTTTTATTTTGTCAAAACCTGACAACACAGTAAACGTCAGTTGACTTCGTCTAATTAAAAATTAGAGTATAGGTATAGTTTATTGGCAAATGTAGTCAGTAATCTTATTTTCTTTTTTCAAATAGCTACCTCATGCATACACATATGTATAATAATATTTTTTTCATAGTGTAGTCAGTAGCGTAATATAATTTTACCTAGCTAGGGAATATATGGAGATTGTTCACTTGATTATTTATTTTTTGTTGATGATATTAAACTACATAATATCACAATAAAACTGTTTTTCCATTTCAACAGCATAACATTCTACAGAATAGCTCATTAGGCACCTAAAAATAAGAATACTCGTAGGTATCTTCTGGGTAGGAAATTTTGAGTCTTCTGCAGCCAAGTCTGACTTCTATCTCAAGGGTCTATGAGAGTAACACAATAGAAAACACCTATAGTACAACTTAGACAATAATTATTACAATGTATATCATACAATCATACTGTTACAACTATTCTGGATATAAATCAGCTAGTTACTACCATAATCAGACTTTTGTAAGTGCCGAAGCTTTTGCCTTGTTACTTACTCTGAAATAATTAGACAAATTTTGAACTGAATGGATTTGGATTTATTGGTATTTATTCACTTACATATAACACTTTGTATAAATAAGTACTTTATTATAATATTATTTGTGTGTATGTTTGTTACTCCTTCACACAAACTCGGTAAGACCAATTTGAAATAACTTTAGTAAAAAAATAGACTATGATATAAAGTAACCTAGCTATCTTGGTACTAAATAAATATATTACAAATACTACTGCTATTAGAAATGCGAATTTGCTGGTTAATAATCTAACGAAGAGTATTTGATTTTAGTATAGAATTAAAATTATTAAAATAAACAAAAAATTTTCTAAAAAATATATTTTCATTTTTGCAGTTACCAAAAAGTAAAGTTAGCAATATTGAACTAACAGACATTGCACATTAAAATGCAATTATATGAGACACATTCAGATGGTAAGTTTTTAAATGTTCAAATGTTCTATTTTTATTGATGCATGATTGTATTTTATTAGCAATAACTTTTATTTATAACAAAAAAAGATAATTTAAACTTATTATAAAATCTTTTTAAATAACATCACAGTCACAAAACTAAGCAATAGCATTTTAGGTTATATTCACTTTGCAGGTGCAGGAGCGGTTGGAGCACTGGCTACCCGTTGTTGTGCTGCTGAAAGCTGTGGTGTGTCTGTCGCTAGTGATCTCAATTGCTTCTCGGCAACTGCATTTACCATCTTTGTTACTGATGCTTTCATCTTATTGCGTTCAATTGCTTGCGCCTTACTTTTTACTGGGGCATTGCTTCTTTTTGTTACTGCTTTACCTTTGCTTTTCTTAACTTTTGCACCGGATGGAAGTTTACTTTTGACTTTCATTTTACCTTGAGCCATATTTATTTATGTATTAAAAGTGTCTTTAAGTTTTAAGTATACACAAAACCTTATTTATATTTTAAATTCAGTAATCAGTATGTAGGTAGAAAACGTGGGCTTGACATTTGTGATTTGACTTTGTCTTTGAAGTTTGACATATTAAATAGTGACAACCATAGATGACTAATAAAAGTGACAACTTGACAAGGGCAACTGACAAAATATGACAATTGACAATTGACAAAAAACAGTTGAAACATGGGCATAGCCTAATATGTTGCTATAAGCCAGAACAATTAATTTAGTTCATGATATTAATGAAATTCATGATTTCATTGGCCTTACAGAAAAAACACGCAGGTATTTAAAGTTACTAAAAAAATGTCTAATAAAATGTTAACATACTTTATTGTCAATGATAATAAGAACTAAGAAGTGTTGATTATTAATTTGTTGAGCACGAATGTTTGTAATCTAGTCATGAGTGTAATTATATCTATCTATATATATATAATGAAAATGGTGTTCGTTTGAGGCTCAATCACGCCTAAACCACTGATCGTATCGACATGAAACTACCACCATTCGATGCGAAATTTTTCCTAGATGGTTTATGGCTATTTATTTTTCGAATTCTAACGTTCCTTCATTTTTTATTGCTGTTTTACTTTTATGAACATTTATCCCGCTAATAAAAACAAAAGACAAGCGTTTTCTCTTGATTCTTTTGTTTTCATGGATTTCAACGGAGTTTACTAAACGGATAATGTTCTTTTACATTCAGCTAAGAATCTACTTACAAACTTCCACGCACCCCTGCACACCCACTCTCATTTTTTTATACAAATAAAATGCCGTATCTATGATCGAATATCACTTGAGAACGGCTTGACCGATTGGGTTAATTTTTTTTGTTGTCTTCAGAATTGTCAGGAGAATGTTTATATGTAAGAAAATTTTAAAAAAGTCTGCTAAAACGTTAAAAATTTCGATGATAATTATATTCCAATTTCTATAGTTACTCATCACGAAATCTCGGGAACTATAGGACTTAGAAATGTGAAACTTGGTAGGAATATTACTTTCGTTATGTAGAGGTTAACTAAAAACGGATTTTAAGAAATTCATCCCCCAAAGGGGATTGCGGGGGCGTTAACAATGAACAATTCCCGTTTTTAAACTATAGCTCCTATAAATTCCAAATTTGGTAGGAATCTTCTGTAAGAGATGTAGAAATAGTCTATGAACGAATTTTACGGTAGCTCATCCCACAGGGGGTTGCGGGGGTGGTTTAACAATGAAAATTTTTATTTTTTAAGCCGTAGCTCCTACAGGCTCCAAATTTAGCTAGAGTCGTCTATATGTGATGCAGAAATGATTTAAGAGCGGATTTTACAACAACCCACCGCCGAAAAAGATTGCGGTAGTGGGTGTTAAAATGTGAAATTTCTATTTCCAAACTGTAACCTCTATAGACTTTAAATTTGGTAGTAATCTTTTATTTGTCATGCAGAAATCATCTCAAATAAGATTTTACGAAATTCTATTTCCAATAGGGATTGCGGGGGTGGGTGTGAGAATGTTAAATTTATGTTTCCAAACTGTAACTTCTACAGACTCCAAATGATTATTTTTTTACTGTTTAAATAGAAAAGGTTAAAGTCAATTGGTTTTTTTTATTTAATTAATTTCATTTGTTTTTATATAACCTAATAAACTATATAATTAAAATGATAGAGGTCTGCAGTTGTGCGCGCATCACGGAAAAAGTACTGGATATATTTAAATGAAACTTTCTAAGTTTTATTTCTTAGACACTTGGCCCTTATATAAAAAAGATTGCGATATCTTCATTTAATAAAAACTTATTAAAGTTTCAAGAAAAAACGATTTGTATATGTACTGCGTGTTCAGTGATGCAGTATGTATGTTTCCTTCTCGCGGAGTAGTGGGGCAAGCGGCGTAGCGCCATGCGAAAAACTTTGTTAATATTTCAAGCAACGCGGACGAAGTCGCGGGTATCAGCTAGTTTATAATATGTACGTATTTAAAGTTACATATGTGTAGTGTATAAACTCTCTTGTATCCGTAACTCAAGCCTTGTAGTTTACCACGAGACTAGATGGCGCGTTTTTTGTTGTTTTTGGGTGTGTCAGTGGAACAGTGGCTCGCCAAAAAATAGGGATAATCCAAAAAGCGACACGCAAAGAAAGTGGTAGCCCAATGGTAACGCGCTCGCTTGGATAACCGTGTGATGCGGGTTCGAATCCGGGTCTCGCACGTCTCTAAGATTATCATGTGCAAATCTTTTCTATTATGATTACCACTTGTCTTACTATCATAATTACTAAAACAAAACTAAAACACTTGTCTTAATATCTAAATCTAGCAAGTTTTCGAAAGACATGTGAAGTCCGCCAACTCGCACTAGGCCAGCGCGGTGGACTATAGCCTGCCGCCTGATCCCCCATACTGAAGGAGGCCCGTGCCCAGCAGTGGGGCGTTAATAAGGGCTGAATACAATACGTTAGTTTTACGTAGGTATTATTTTTGTGTATATAATATAATTCACCACCTTAAAAACAAATTATTCTTCGCTTTACCCAATAAAACGAACCTCGTGAGAGTAGATCGACGACGATGTTTGGTTTCTAAGCGATTTCTTTAATATTCGTCGGCATGTGACACTTTTACATGTTTTTACAGGTTACATGCTTAATTTAGCGAACAGATGGTTCAGTGTGTTCAATACTTGTAATAAAATTCTAGTGAGTAAAAATAAGTGAGTCGATATGTGCAGTGAATATTTTTTGCAAATTCTTTACGAAATATTGTCATTATATAGTAATAGTTCTTTTCTTTGTTTTTTTTTTCTCATTATGAAAATTGAAATTACTACATTCTAAATGTAGATTTGAAGTGAGTGAATGGCTATAATATTTGTAGGTGTATTAAAGGGATTTTACCAAGGATAAATGATACTATTAGACTTTTAATTATTTTATTCATAAATCGACTGTTGTAGTATATGAATTCGAGTTTCAAGTTAAGAAATATACATAATATATTATATCTAAATATATTTTATGTACAGATAAATAGAAAAGTAGTCGAATATAATCAGCTATCGAAAGATTCGAGCGGCGAGAGTGCAGGCGACCGGCGAGAAGCGGTGCGGACGAGGGCGCAGCTCGCCATAAAACGTTTAGAAAAATAGATAAATCGTTCAAAAACGTCAGAATCAGTCGAAAGGATAGAAGAGTAGAGAGCGGGCTTGTAGAAGGCGGTCATCGTGTTTCACGCTGCCGGGCCCATCTCACGCGTACTCCGTGTCCGTAGATAGCGATCGCTCAGCCGGTGAGCGCCTGCCGCTGGTCTCTGCCGCCGCTGGCTCGCCAGCTTGCGCCTGAGCGTACGCTAGGCTCTTTTGATAGCTGAACAACTGTCGCTCGAGCGAGTAATTTTCCGCCTGCAACGCAGCTATTTCACGTCTGAAAACGCAATATTAATATTAAAATATTATTAATAAAACATTTCAAATTAAATATATTTTCACACCTTTACCTCATTTGGTGAGCGTGTAATCGACAAAGATCATCATAGACATGATAGGTGGCTTGAAATAGAAGATATGTGTCAGTCCACTCTAGACGCACACGAAGTTCTCCACCTGCATGTAAGAAAGCACATCCAGTGCGAGAAACATCCTCAACTCTCAGAGCAGTTTCCATCATAAGCCCTTCGTCCGCATTATCTTGTGCATAATAATGTTCAAAAGGGGCGCCGGGTAACTCTTCAGCGTCGGGTTCTCCTGGCGCAGGTGAGGCGCGCACTAACCATGCCGACCAACTCACATAGCGAAGATGATTACGAGGGACGTTGTGCACATCACGGTATAGCATATGAAGTCGTACTGTTTCTGAATGCGTATCACAACGCAGAGCCCATGCTTGTTTATCGCGATCATAGCAGGTGGCCGCTCGACCAGCGACAGGAACTGCTAACTCTGCTAAAGCTCGTGCCCACACTAGTTCCACTGTCAATCGGACACCTTTATGAAGAAGACGATAAGGCGGACGTGGTGTCCAAGGTGGAGTTCTTCCTTCCGCATCGCAAAGACACTCTAGAGGCCCCGAATGTACTCGCCTGTCACCTTCACCAAGCGCCAGTGCATAGCGCACACGACATCTCTGCCCCTCTCCTGATAGTCTTGACAGACGTAATGTAAGTGGCTCTTTCCCAACACCCCCAGTAGCTGATACTGACCAATCAAATCCTGCAAAAGCTATCGGGGGAGTATCTAAACGAGGAGCTCGTAACTCGCAAGAATAAAGTGTTCTCACACGTGACATGCTCAATTCTAGTTGGAACTCTCCCCGTGCGTCTGCAAACTTGGCATTGAGTTCCGCCAGCGAAACACAACGACCACGTCCCTGCGCTGCACATCCTGCGAAAAATCTGACTTGTTTGCCAGAGAAACCTTCATTGGCAGTAAAGTGGTCACGACTAAGCAAGGTAAAAGTGAAGTCTACGTAAACTCGCATGCCTTCGCAAACGCCCCGCCAGACTAGGTATACACCTGAAACAGAGAAAATTACTCTAGTAAATATCTACCAGTAGATTTATTTAAAAATGGAAGTAAATTGGTACAAACCCAGCGAGGCTTCGGTACGACTGAAGGCGACAGCCCATCTTTGGTGCGCGCAACAGAAGTCCTTCGAAGTGACGTCGCGATCGGGCTCGCGGGTGGCGGAACGTGTGACCACGAAGGTAAAGATGTGCGTGTCCGCGCGGTCTTTGAGCCGCGTCGCGCGGTACAGCAACGCCATGCACTCGCGGGCCTCACGCCCGCCCCGCCTGCGCCTGCGTCTAAATAACAGCAATCCGCAACTATAAAACATTGTCCATATTTTAATCATTAGTAATTAGAAGATTAAAAAAAGATCATTCAAGGATTTCTTTGAATATTAGTAATCGTAATACTTCATGTCTTATATTAATTTGACCTAATATTTATATATATCTATATATAATACATAATTATAATAATCGATTGAAAGGCAAATATTGTAGAGTTTTCATATTCAAGTTAGATATCCCACAAGATGAAAGGATATGTTATATATGGCTAAGGGAAGCTATAAATTTCTAAGGAAATCAATTATGTTTCAGGAGCTTTTTATAGAGATGTTTTACGAGACGTTATATTTCTTTTCGGGCCTTGTTTATGTGTTACTATACCAGTTTATGGTCAAATTTATGTATATATTAATTATATATATTTATTTATATATTAATTATAAAGATATATTAATTATATTTTGTTAGGAACTACATAATATTTTATTGAAATGCGAAGAAAACTTAAACTGCTGAGTCGATTGTAAAAAAATTTAACTCTCAGAAAACTAAGTATCTTTTTTCTAGAATGTTTCATTCATCATTCTAACGTTTTTCATATAACAATGGCATTTGAAAATCACAATCTTATTTGTTTTAAGTGAATTCAAATAAGAACAAAGCGTTTGAATATTGAACATTATTTAGTTATTGTATTGTAAAGAATTTTATTTTCATTTATTCGTATTTTTATTTTAAATTTATATTTTACATGCATTTTAAATTTACAGCTATATAGTATTAGTATTAGGTACTTCGCGGCCCGTGTATATGGCGCCGACGCCATATTGGAAAAACTGTATAGAAATCAAGTAATATTTTTCTATTTCCACAGTTCCATCTTGTTCAAAAATAATCATAAAAAATATGTATTACAAAACGGGTTTAAAGACTTCTATGGAAGCCGACATTAGTAATAAGTGGATTAAACTAGTAAGATGTGCATGTCCTGTAATACTTAGCTACTTATTCGTACGTACCTACTTATACATCGAAAAAATATGACTAATAGTACCAATACGTTTCTAAACTATAAAGAGACCAGAATTTAAAAGAATTATATTCTTTTTTATCAAAGAGCCAAAAACTTTTATATATATTTTTATTGAACGATAATGTAGTGTATGATAATATTTAAGCCTCCATTTTTCATAAATTAAAAAGATTTCAACTTGTAAATATGATATAAATGGGGTCAGACATAAAATCTGTAAATATTAATATAAAAACTGGAAGTGGATGGATTTCGCGAATAAAATATATTGAGTTCAAGTGGCTTTTGTGAATTTAAAAGAGCGAGGAATTTCGTTTAAGGCTATTGGATTAATATTTGGTGGATAATTTACATATTAAACAGAATTGTGAGTCAATTTAAGGGAACCTTGATTCTTGGAAAATGCCATTACATTATCTCATATCTATTGTAGTTATATAAAATAAGTAGTCTGCGCAAAACGCGAACTAAAAAGATGAAAATAAGCTTACGAAGACAGTATTTTGCAGTCGGAGACATACAAGTTTTATACTAGCTGCAAGTGTTGCTACTACGTCTCCGACTGCATATTACATGCTCAGTTTCTTAGTCAACTTGCTGCTCTTTTTAGTGAGAAGAGTGCGCATAGCTCGATCTGTTTTTCACGTAGATCGTTGCGCTATAATTATGTAGTATAGTATGTACTATAGTTAATTAAATGAATGAAAATTTGGCATGAAAATATAAATCGTTAAACTAATATGTGTTATATTGTATTAAAAACTTTAAAGGTTTAGAATTCCTGAAATACAACCTCCTCCTTTTTTGAAGTCGGTAAAAAAGTAGCCAAAGTTACGCCCTACAACATTAGCTATCTAATGCTGCAAGTGAAAATCCCGTCGAAATCAGTCCAGCCGTTTCAGAGATTAGCCGGAACAAACAGACAGAAAAAAACATATACATTTTTTATTATTAAGCCTTTATTGCTGATACTAAACAACATAATATTTTACATAAATGTTTACACTATTTTAACTTAAAATCTAACACATCGAGTTTCCCGGTTTAGTGGTCAGCGTGTCCTGTGACACATAGGCCTCTTCCAGCAGTTTCCATTCATCTCTATTCTTAGCTTTCCTTGACCAGAATATTCCTCCCACAGTCTTAATATCATCCGTCCACCTTTTTGCTTGTCTGCCCCTTTTCCTTTTGCCGTCCCGAGGTTGCCATTCTGTTATAATTTTTGCCCATTTTATACTACTGTCTCTTGTCATATGTCCTGTCCATCTCCATTTTAACTGTTTTATTTTCTTTATTATGTCTTCCACCTTTGTTGTAGTTCTAATATCTTCTGCTCTTATGCGATCTTTTAGCGTCACACCCAACATACTTCTTTCAATTGCCCTTTGGCACGACCTCAGTTGTAGAAGGTGTTTTTGAGTCAGCGCCCAGGTTTGGCAACCATACGTGAGGCACGGCAGCACACACGAGTTAAATACTTTTTTCTTGGATGTTATAGGAAAGTGTTTACTTTTAAATACCTCTTTGAGTGACCAATACCTTTTCCAAGCACAAGCCACTCTTCTCTCGATTTCTAAGTTAGTTTGATCCCTGAACGATATTAACTGCCCTAAGTATGTATAATTCCTAACATATTCAATATCTTCATCGTCTACTTTTATTGCTATTTCTTCCCTATTTGTCATTATTTTTGTTTTCGATTTATTTAAAGTAAGACCAACTACTTTGCTTGCTTCCGTCAATTGTTGTATCATAACTTGTAACGTATTAGCATTCTCAGCAATCAAGACTAGGTCATCTGCGAATCTTAAATGGTTCAACTGCCTGCCATTGATATTTATGCCCAACTTGTCCCACTCTAGTTTTCTGAATACACTTTCCAAGATTGCAGAAAAGAGTTTTGGCGATAGTGGATCCCCTTGTCTCACACCTCTCGCTATTGGGAACTCTTCCCCGGTAGATTCTAGTTTTATTTGAGCTGTACTATTCGTGTATATATTTTTAATTATACGTATATATTTTTTTGGTATTCCTTGCTGGATTAAAGCCCTCCAAAGCGAGTCATGTTTTATAGAATCAAATGCTTTGCTGTAGTCTACAAATGCGATATACAAGGCTTTACCGTATTCTTGACATTTCTCTAATAGTTGTTTAATGACGTGCATATGATCAATAGTTGAGAACCCCGCTCTGAAGCCAGCTTGTTCTATAGGTTGTTGTTCGTCCATTATCCCTGTAATTCTATTTAGGATCAGCTTAGAGAATACTTTATAAATATTAGACATTAGACTTATAGGCCTATAGTTCTCAATGAGGTTTCTATCTCCTTTTTTGTGTAATAATATAATTATGCTTTGAGTCCATTGGGATGGTATATATTCCGAGCTTAAAACAGAGTTGTATATTTCCGTGAGTTTTCTCAGGTTTTCCGGTACAGTAATTGAGAATTTGATCATCTCATTTGTAATCTGATCTGGCCCGGGTGCCTTTCCGTTCTTTTGGCTATGTACAGCTTTTTCTATCTCAGATTGTAGAAAAACTGGTATATCGTCTAGGTCATCATCATCAAGATTTATAGCTAAGTCTGGGAAATTTTGTTCTGGAGCATAAAGTTTTCTATAAAAGTCAGTTGCAGTCAGGATTATAGCTTTTCTAGTCGTTTCTTGTTGTCCTGACTTATTTTTCATGTTTGGTATCCAGTTTTTCATCTCCACTAGTTCTTTTAAAGCTTTATTTATACCTCCTGTCTTATTTATATGGTAGTTAAGTATGTTTGTCCTTTTTTTGATTCTATTCTTTTTGATACTATTACTAATTTTTTTACTTATTTCTGATATGGCTCTTAGATTTTGTTTGTCTTTTTCAAGATTTAGGAGCTGTCTCCTTTCTTGTATTAATATTTTGGTTTCATTTTCGGCGTAGCATGTTGTAGGTTTAAATGTTTGGTTGAACAGTGAACCATATATTTCGTTTATTTCTTGGCTATATTTTTCTTCTATTTGATTTTTTGGCTTGTCTGCTGAGTATGATTTTTTAATTAAATTTCTTTTTGAATTAAATCTATTTCTACTTACTTTTGGTTCCACGTAATTTAGTACGGCTCTTACCATGCGGTGATTGGTGTAAAAATTGAAATTATTTAAAATGCTTATGTCTTGAATAAAATGTCTTTTGTTAGTTGCTATGTAATCTATTTCATTTCTGTATGATTGACAACATTAGCTATCTAATGCTGCAAGTGAAAATCCCGTCGAAATCAGTCCAGCCGTTTCAGAGATTAGCCGGAACAAACAGACAGAAAAAAACATATACATTTAGTGAAAAGCTATTAATTTGACAATTAAACAGACACTCCAATTTATTTATATGTACAGCTATAGATGTATATAATAAAGGGAGTAACAAAATATTTTTATAATCCAAATAGCCTCAAAGAAAGAAAGATCGGGAAACTCTGATTTGACAGATATTACGTCTACCGGTCTGCTGAAAAGAGAATGTAAAACTTTAAACTTTAATTAGTTTTAACAAATGACTGCGTATCCCAGGTGATAACAATCTTGTTACGGTTTTGTTGAGCAACTTGTTATTCTGTTTGTAATATCAATGTTAAGCGCAAATAAAGCTAAATTAAAAAAGTTTTAACCGCTATCGCAGCTTAGAACAATTTCAGTAATAAAAGAAAAGTAATAAGATCAAGACTTAAAACCAATTTATCCAGTGTAATTATTTAATGAATTAGCGACACGCAATTGCTTTGTTAATGCGTAAAGTCACATAAATAAACCTAGTAAGTGTTATGTAATGTGCGATATAATTGTAGTAATCGACAGACTAATTCACGTTATCGTAGACTTACTACTGTGTTTCTATACAGAACTTCCATATGTATTTCATTAAGTATTAAAGAATTGTCATGAACATTCATCTTTTCTTTACTATTTCCAAATACTAATTCAAGATTATATTATTAATCAAATGTAATCAAATAAATTTCTCAAGACAGCGGTAAGTAAATTATTAAAGTGAACAAATATTTTCATTAAAATAAAGCGGATTCGTATGAATGGTAAACAAGCGGACTTGACGCTATAATTGGACGGAATTTTCCAATATCTTAAGATTGAAAATTCTTATTAATTTAAAGCATGTCGTTGATGTCCGTTAATGGGATTATTAAGAAATAATTGTTCGGCCGACTACTATTGTCGGTTTGTTATATTGCTCACTATTAAGAATTAATAACTTATAATGATGGCTTGACTCAGTGTGTAGCGACCCTACTTGCTCTGCC
Source organism: Boloria selene (assembly GCA_905231865.2). Lineage (NCBI taxonomy): Eukaryota > Metazoa > Arthropoda > Insecta > Lepidoptera > Nymphalidae > Boloria > Boloria selene. The sequence continues at coordinate 3,003,037 of HG993132.1, forward strand.
AACGGTCGCGGGTTCGAGTCCCGCAGCCTGCTGGAGGCATTCATTTGTTGAGCGCGAATGTGTGTACTCCAGTCATGGGTGTTAATATTTATAGTATGTATTTAAAAGTTATATATTATATGGAGTATGACAACTATCTGGTATTCGTAACACAAGCCTCGTAGCTTACCGCCAAACTAGATGGCGCTGTGTGTAATAATGTCCCAACATATTTATTTACTTGTCTCAAAACCGAAAATAGTTGTACGTATAATAGACTTATTTTATTTATCCGATTGTGGGACACATAGACATTTCGGTTCTTTAATATAAAACATACAGTAACCTATAGGATTTTTTTAATAAGTTTAATTTTACACACGAATGTACATAATGAATTATCATTATATAGTTGACTATCATCACGGTATCATCATTCATCAATCATGTAATACCTGAGTCTGGCGCGTGTCCGATTTGCACAGTTCGATTCATTCCCCATAGTATAGTCTAATAATAACAAGCCACTGCCAGCGGGTCTACACACATAAATTTCTATTTACTCCTTAACAATAAAACACAATTACAAAATTCTTCTTATAATATTATTTCTAATATTTTACAAAATTCTATCACAGTGTATCAAAAATCATCGTTAATTGTTTAACAGATGGTAAAAGCAGAAAGAGAATTGCAAAATATCTATTTGCAACCTATTACATCTAAAAGTATCTCTACATAGTATAAAACAAAGTCACTTCTCGCCGTCTGTAGGTACGCTTAGAACTTTTAATCTATACAGCGTATTTAAATACTGTTTTCATCAATGTACAAAGTGATTCAAGTGGAAAGTTTATATGTAAGTATATTAAATGCATAATTTAGCAGAAAAAAGCTGAAAAAATATCTAATTTTTGAGTAATCAAGCGAGGAGCGTGGGTGATTTGCTCACCCTCAGCTCAGTTTTAGGTAAATATGTACTTGTACCTACATGTACTTGTACCAAATCTTAAAATTAGTTAAGACAACTTGTATAATTAATAGGGAGTCAATTTCATCGTTTTTGCCAAAAAAAAATTTTATATGTTGGGACCTTATTACACACAGCGCCATCTAGTTCCGTGGTAAGCTACGAAGGAAGCTTGTGTTACGAACTCGCGACCTCTGGCACAAGAAAGTAGGGTCACTACAAACTGCTACAAACATGTCGTCAAATATCTATAGGTAGTAGCAAGAGTTGTAGCAGTAGGCATGTAAAGTCTGTCGAAAATGAATAACAAGATTACTATTTGGCTATAAATTGCAAAGCAGTGTTTTACCTCACCTTTTATTTCCTCAGGAATATCAACAAAACCTTTTACCATACAAAGTGAGAAATGAAAATAAAATTCACGCCCAAAATTCTTTGTAATGTAATATTTTTTTATAGAAACGTCTAAATTATGTATGTATGAGATGTGTAATGATATACGGTAACGCCTTTTATGAAACTCCGAATTTTTTGGTAAGTTTAATCTTATTATACATTATTTCATTAAATATTTGATGATAGTATTCTTTCATAATAAAAAAGTCTTCTATACTTTCAGCTCAAATGATTACATGAGATTTAATCAAAATAATAATCATCATCAGCCCTTTTTAACGTCCCACTGCTGGGCACGGGCCTTCCTCGGTACGAAGGGGATCAGGCCATAGTCCACCGCGCTGGCCTGGTGCGTGTTGGTGGACTTCACATGTGTTTCGAAAACTTGCTATGTTTTCTCAGACTTACAGGTTTCCTTACGATGTTTTCAATCACCGTAAGACAAGTGGCAATCATAATATAAATGATTGGCATGAAAATATCAGAGATGCGAGATGCGCATCACTCGGTTATCCAAACGAGCGCGTCACCACTGGGCTACCACTATCAAAATAATATCGAAGGAAAAAGAAGTATACCTATATTTTATTATAGCATATAATAATAATTTAAGTAAATAATAATTACTTTTTGCGTCGAGGGTTTTATTCGTTTAAATTTTGATAAATATGGATAACATGAAGGGATTGCGGAGATTTTATTTGATCAGTTGTTTATTAAAAGAATAAATACTGTTAACACTGCCTGGTGTTTGCGTAATTCCACGATATTTACCAAACTCATGATTGCGGAAAATTGGCAAACTGAAAAGGAAAACAAAAAAGCCCACCTGAAATTATATAATGAACTCACTCACCAAACCCTACACTTCGGTTGATTGAATGACCTAATTAAAAAAAAATTAATTAAATTATTTATTCTAGAAAATAACTATCGATTCATCAATTTTTCATGTACTATATTTTGCGGTAATTAGACACTAATACAATAATTATTATTAGGTGTAATGTTATATTGTCAATTAAGATTATCTACATATTTTACTTATACGACTTTTAAAATGATAATTTTTGTGTATAGTAAATAATAAATAAATAAATATGTTGGGACATTATTACACACAGCGCTATATAGTTCCGTGGTAAGCTACAAAGAAGCTTGTGTTACGGATACCAGATAGTTGAAATACTACATATATAAGTTTAAATAAATACATAATATAAATATAAACACCCATGACTGGAGTACAAACATTCGTGCTCAACAAATGTATGCGGTACTCGAACCCGCGACCGCTGGCGCAACAAGCTACTAGCTCTATCGTTATCGACTATTTATTTTAATTGAATTCTTGTTCATAAACAAATCCATTTGATAAAAGTACATTTTCTTATAAAATAAAATAGCACATGTAATCGCTTTTGCTGTAATTACGATAGCCACTAGTACGTACAGAATAGTGGGTACGGGCACAATCATCCGTATTGTCAGAGCTTATGTTCCCAGAGGGCTGCTGAGAGGATTTAAGTATTAAGCTGCAGAATGAGCACTGTACATTTCTTTGATCGTCTTCCAAATATTTTATATATTATTTATTATACAGTATACAATAAAATATTATATTCTAACTTGAACGTAAAAATAAATTACCCTTAAAAAGAAATTACTAAACCGATGCTTAGGTATAATATGTGCGTGGTGTTTGTCTTAAGACTTTCGATTAGAAAGATATCAATTAACTTATATTGAAAGGTCGTTTCATACTAGAAAATACTTTCAGTATAATTAATGAGACAACTAAGTACCTACTTGAACACCTTCCTACCTTCCTTTAGGTACCTTCTGGTTCAATACATATTATACATATATACTTGTATAAAAACTTACAATAATATATATTTTATTTACTTTAAATAATAAATTTAAACACAGCAGCAAAAAAAAACTTAACAAAAACTTTTTACACTTCAAATCACAATATGTACCTATTTATAGCAACGTACATATATATCAGATATTATATAGATAACATAACCAACGTCTGGGATAAATCTCGGACAAATTGAATATTCCTTTAGTAAAAATATTTTATCAGCAGTTTCGTTCCCATGGAGATTTATTTTAGAAGTTTTACAAATATGCTACGTGGGAGGTTAGATGGTTAGGGTTGGTTAAGTAAAAATATGTATCTATACGAATACAAAGTGAAATCTGTACATAATATAAAGCCTAAATCATCAGTTTTTTTTATATATTTGTCTGTTTGCATGTACTATTTAATATACACAATCTGAAAAAACACAAAAGATAATAATTATTTCTGTAGAGTCTATTTCCAAAATTTTACATGGCTGACAATAGCTAGCTTTTAGGAACATAAAAATAATCGTACAACTATCTCCTAAGGTGCACGCGTCCTAATTATATTTTTATTTAAGTATATAAAACTTATTGTAATACCAAGCATGGGTAAGCCGTTAGTCTCTACATACACCTACCTAAATATAATATAATTCTAACTGATTCGAATTAGCGTATTAATCATTTTTTAGAAAATCCTATTGATATCCTATCCTAGACTTTATTATCGAATAAAAAAAAGTCTGAGAAAACCCCATTGCTGAAATTTGTTTTTAAATTATATTTATTTCTTAAAGCAAATGGATATGATTATTTCTATATTGAGTTGTTTATTACCTATGAAGCTAAACAAAAATGTTTCCATGTAAAATCCTGTCATAATTAAGATTTCATATTCGATTAACGTTTTTATATCACAAATTTCGTTCAAAAACATATTAGTCACGCAAGTCCCTAGCGTACAATGGAAACTGATGTATTAAAACTACTAAAATTTTAAAAGGAAAGTTTGTGAATATGCATGGATGTATAGATTTATAAATGTATTTTATATTATATGTGTACATTTATGGTCGTATGAATATCTCCTGAACAAATAATGAAACTTAGCAGTAACATTATTTCGAGCAGAATTATTTCCAAGGGCAAATTATTATTGAACAAAGCATAGGAAAATAAAAAATAATTACCATAGTATTTTTATTAATATTTAGTTCCACTCGTGTACTAAAATTAGGCCATAGCGTGATATTACGCTAGCCTTTAACCTTTCACTATAAACAGGTTATAACATGCAAAAAGTATTTCAAATCTTACAGGTACGTAGTTTCAGGTTTTTTTATTATATTCGCATTTATATTAGGTATAGGTATATAGGCTAGTAAAGATTTTTAATATTTAAATACATAGATGCTTAATCTTTATTTTGTAATGCTTCCAATAAAGATCTTATATTTAAAGTAAAGAACTAAAATACTATATTATAAATAAATGGCATATATGTAAATAATTTATATCCTTATAAAAATAATATACCTAATTTTATATATATCTTCCAAAAATAATAAAATTCTATGGAGTCACCCTCGATCTCTAAGATCGAGGGTGATATAGATCACTTTCTCGATAGGTAACTAATAAAACATCTCAAATTTTATCATGACACAAGGTAAATTGATGTCATGATATTTATTTGTTGAGCAAAGCATTTAGTTAATTGGAACTACTGAGCCAATATTTACCAAATAAGCACTTACACTAAAAAGGCAAAACATTAAGCATGCTTCCCTAAGCTCAGGATTTGCACCAAGCGAGGTACGTAACGAATACTAACGCTTCAAGCGTCAGTGCATTTTTACAAACAGAAATAAGGTCAAGTGCTCGGTATATGACGTTTGTAAACGTTAGAAGTACTCTTTATATACATGCATGTATATTTTTACTTATAATTAAAAGTATAAAAAGTAAAAGCAATAAGCCAAGTTTCATTTTGGGATTTTTACTAACTGAAAGGTTTAATTATTACGAGACGAAATAGGAAAATTCTGTGTTTTTTCTTTTGTATATAAAAAAGTTCGTTCTACATAATATTATGAATTTTGCTGGCATTTTTATCAGCTTATCTTTCAAATCTTAATTGGTAATGGCTTTTGACAAGTCCTTTGACTACAGTTAACTTTGATAATATCACACAGAATAGGTATATGGCATAATAATAATCAAAAAATTCGATTCTCGCCAAACATCTAAAAAGATATCTAATTTAAAACACTAAACAATTTGTAAAACAATATTATTAAAGTAAATACTAAACATAATTTCATTCATAACATGGCAAAAATGAACCAAAAGCAATCATCATTAACAAACAATAAACATCTATAGAGTTTCAATTTTTTAAAGGACATGATAGAGAGTGTGATGGAGTTTCAAAAAGGTGAATATGCTATTGAGACATAAACATGTGTACAGGCAAGCTACCTGACTGATCTTCGCCAGATAAATAAGTAGGTATCAGTAGTGTACACGTTCCTATAGTGTACACGTATTCCTTCAATACTGTACTTTATTATTTATGATGCTATCTTTATGATGGCATGAACTTGTCATCAAATAGAAGACACTGGCTCCTGAAACACTGTTAGGTAGGCTTATATGTAGTTGTACGAGCTCAAGGCGGTGCTAGCAAAATTCATTATCATCTAATGTATTGTCATTAACATGCATATCTGTATTTCATAACCAACTGCAAATTACCTAAGACGGACCTAAAATGATAACTTTTTAAACAAAAACGTTTAAAAGGTTATGTAACATGACTTACGAGGTAAGTTACTCGGGTTCAACAACACAAAGTTTCACCCTTGTAAAGCTTATCAACAAATTACTGTAAAAGTTAGTTAAGTTGCCCAAACAAAAGCTCAAGATGTTGTCGTTTAGTGTCCTTATTAATATTTATATACTGATATCATATTTTATTGTCAGCTTGAAATAAGTACTTAAACTGATCTGTTTAGATAAATAAAATTAAAATGCCTATTTGTAATATCAAAATTACAGGTTTTTACTAAATGTATATGGAACTGGGTACGTTTTGTTGGTAAGTATACATTTCGCAGAGATGAGATGTTTTCCCGAAGTAAAAAGAATCCTTTATCCCGAATATCTACCTATCATTACATCAAATTCACTAAATTCATTAAAATCTGTACAGTTTACTCCTGATACAGTAACAGACGGACGGACAACAAATTATAAATTTGGCCTCTGTATCGATAATGATGACTATATCAATAAAATTTTCCAAAAAATATTTAATTTACAGAATTGACTCTTATTATATGTAGAGATTATATACGGGTACTTAAAGGAAATTTTTAAATATTCTCTTTCATATTATTAAAGATTCTCTGCTTGTGTGTTTATCTGTCCGTTTGTTTGTTCCGGCTAATCTAAAAACTCCTAAAACGATTTTGATCGGACTTTCACTGATCTTATGTTATAAAGAGGAACTTGGCAATTATTTTTAGTATTGAAAAAGAATTAGGGTTCCGCAAAAAAAGCTAAATACATACCTAAGGACAACCACGAGTGAAGCGAGGGTGAGTCGCTACTTTAATAACATATTTTCATTATTAACTATAATAAATATGTTAAATATGTAGTAAATCTTTATTAAATAAAACTTCTTTACAAGTTTGCTAAAATTGTTAGCAATGTGTTTTCTTCTTCTTACCTTCTTTTGAAACAAAAACAAAAAAGAACTTTATATTGAAGAATCAACAATAAAAGTTTTAGTAGAATAATAAAAAAATCAATGACTGGGTACTTATCCGGTTTTATTCGTCCGCTGCGGTTGCTATTGTTAGCTTTTAACTTTTAATTAAAACGTTACGTGTACTCGAACTTAATTTATTTTGTTTTCTAATTTCAATGTTATATTATGAAATGAAAATTTGAAAGCTGCTCTTATTAAGTATTCATGTTCTCTACACGATGTTCTTTTGTTTTCGCGTTCAGCATTCTACGTACTTTCTTCATTGTTTATATTATATGAACCTATATCGTTTTTCAATAATTAATTTTATTATGTATTTATATGTTATTTACTTATTTGAGATTTTAATTATTCTCAGGCCTATTATGATTATACACGAATATTAAGAATGCCATAGATTTTTTTCTTTAAACCTACTGAGTGAAATTTTAACATAAGCACTTTTTAGGTGATCTTAAAAATAGTAAAAAGAAATTGTAAATAAAACTCCAAATATATTGGCCAAAACTTAAAAGTGAAATAAAAAAATCATTATAAAAATAAAAAATAAAACCAACTGTACCTAATACCATCGACAGAGTTAGTGTATTTTTTAATACTCTTTATAATATATTCATCTCTCTTAAGGGAAATTTTTAAAACCAACATAAAAAGCAAGGTTTTGAACCAAAACAAAGAAATATTTTAGTGTGCACTAAACGTAAACAATGTTAACGTTAACTCTTGGCTATTGATAGCAGAACCGAGTCCCCTCGTAAAACAACCCGACCCAAACATACATCACAGAAGGTGTTTTGAGACCAGGTAGAATTTGGGCGTTATAACATCGCCACACTAATTTGTCCGCAAATTGCAAGTCCCCCTAAAATTATAAGGATAGATGGAGGAATGATAGACTTAATAATTAAAATATAGTTTATAATTTGAATTTTAATTAATATAACATCTTAAAATCGATTCCCTGGAAATGAGGAATACTATATTGCCAACGAATTGTACTAAAGTGTTTATATATTGATACAAGATGGAAGATTTCTATTTATTCGTGTAAAACATTGTTTGTTTAATGTAATTGACATTGACGTACAGTTCTTACCAAAATACATTTAAAATTCAACTAAATTATAATCATGGATTTTTAATAAAGATAATAATCAAGTTTATATTTAGAATATTATGTAATTTTAGAAACGACAAATATTTTCAAAAGCGCACAACTTTTCAATATCATATATGTACATTATATTTATAAATTATATATTTTGATAATCAAGTTAGAGTCTAACATCCTACTAGTATGTTAGACTCTAACTTAAGTATACTATATCATTTTTAAATCTATTGTTTTCCATATTTAACTATATCTTTTCGAACCGAAAAAATATGTATATATATTTATATTACAAAATATAAGTTCTAAGCACAGTACGACAGTTAATTTAATATGGCGACACCGATTTAACGAAGGGCGCCACAATTTATGTGACATAAAATCTATAATAACTTTGTATAAACTTAATCCACACGACACACTGCACGAGCTACCGTTAAGCTACCTGTACACTAAACAGGAAAATTGTTTATTATTTTTTGATTTTTATTAAAAAATACATTTAAGAAAAGTTATTTGAGTATTCAATACCGGAACAGGATATGAGTGTTAAAGGGTACGACCGAAAATATACGCATTTAATTTGTAATATAGGTACGTACTAGTAATTAAGACTAGAGCAACTTTTTATTACTAAATTAAATTATACTATTAATTTTTATAAGTAAATTTAGAGATATTATATATGGAAGCATTTTTAATAAATATCAATCCTCTCGATTCAAATAATGTTCGAACATATTTTTCTCGTGTAAACAAATAGAACACACAGTACGATTATTAAAATTGTTAAAATAATGTTGAATAAATATTAACATTTACCCGTTGCTGTGTAATCTCGTGATGTTTGTAGCCACAGGTAAGTTCGATATGGAAAATACGATAATGCTTTTATTTCGTTTTGACACGACATTCATTAAATATTAAAAAAGCGCGATCAATAGGTATTTATTATACCAATCACTATTTCTCGTGTCTGTAGTGTTGTTTTTCACGATGTTTTCAATACAAAATTACGGAAAGATATTATAAAGTATTTCATTCGTACAATAAATCGATTTTATCTGCGATATATTTTACAAGTGTATCTATTTTCATCGTCATTCGTAAAGTACTCTTGATTGTTGGCTCTTGCGATGAAAAACACCCACGCCGTTTGATTTGATATATATAATCGGTAAAACGTTGAACTAAATCATATTTTCAATACAGTAACTTAGTTTTATTTCATTTAATTTAGAAACAGGTTGAGTTGAAAGTCTTATTAATAACGCTTTTAGTTCGAATCAGCCAAAATTGAATTTGAAGGATTTTTTTACTTATACTAAATATGTTCTCATTATATTTATATTTAAGCCGTTTTAACTTAGTACCTGATTCAATAAAAAATAATTAAGAAAAAATTCGAGTGGACGTTAGGTGAATACTACTAAACTACTATGAAATGCCGATAAGCAAATGGTTAGCATAAAATTTGCTTTTGTTCATACTAAGTCTTTATATTACTCATTTAATTAAATACACGTTTTGTACCTAAAACTGTAATAAACATAATTTTTTGTACTTCTATTAATAGCAGAAAATTAGAGAACATATTTACGTGACCAACGAATATTATTCGAACACGTTCATAAATCTTTACAGTACAGATTAAAGTATTCGATCAAATTGTGATTTACAATATTCCCTTAGTATACATAAAAAGTATAGATATATAGAAGTAAAGATAAGATGAATTCGAAAACGAATGTGATTTTATATACAAGAACAAAGCAATTAAATTTTCACTTGCTTTTCTTACTGAGCATCAGAATGACTTTTCTGATTTTAACGAGATTTTCTCTAGCAGATAGAGAATTTAAGTGAAAATATGAGGTACCTACTACATATGCAACTGTAACATAATACAGTACCAGACCGGTACAAAATTTACTTACATTCTACTACGGATTTTTTTAAACTAATCAAGATAGAAGAGAAATTTAATTATTCAATAGTGTAATTGGAACTAATATTATAAAGCCGTAGAACTAGCAAGGTCTGTAGTTACACCCAAAGTTTGTAACCCTTGACGAGGCTTATCAACAAACAGCAAGTCAACTAAAGTGCTTCATACAAAGGCACAAGTTGCCATCAATGGTCAACACAAGGTACATTCATTGTTTCAACTATAGAAGTTAGACGAAAGCCAAGACTCTATTCTCCAACACAGCTTACTAAAACATCAGTAAAGTAAAAATAACAATAAAATTTTATTCAGACATAAAAATATATGAACTTTAAAATGATCAAGCATAAAATTTTAATCTAACCTTAAAAGTTATTTTTCGTTGTAAAGTGAAAGATATTCAGTAACAAGAATGATGGAAGTGGAACAACTGTATCAGAGAGCTTTCGAAAAATCCAAGTAAACTTTGAATCGCGAAAAATCGCTGAACAAACATGGGGGTTAAATCGATGAGTTTTGAGTCCCTTTCCTCCGTTCCTCCTCCTGCTACTATTTTCTTTTATCCTGTATTTGAAATTGTCAAACAAATCACCATAAAAAGATTTATAGTGTTTAATTTCTATAAATAAATTATGTATGGAGTAAAATTCTTCGTATTATTACTAAATCCATATTTTTCTAAGAAAATGTCCTCTCAAAAGCGAGGTGCCTTTCAAAACTGTTAAACAAATGAAGGATTCATGTCGAAACGTGACCCACAAACTTTGACTATATTCAAAAGGCCAATTAGATACGATTTAATATTTCATAACAGTTGCTAATTCAGTAATAAATTATAAATATATTTCGTGAATATATAATGTAAGGGTTTAAAATAAACACTGTATTTTGATGAAAAGTTATTTCAAACGTAACAATACCTTATTTCGCTACACAAATTACGTAAACCGCAAGCAAACCAAGTAGCGCATATGAATGTGGAAATTTATATGCCTGTTGTTAAATCGACTGAAAAAGTAGCACACAATGTTAAGAATAAATAATTCCTTTTGTATCACAGTTTTCGTGTGAAGCGTTCATTATTATATGAGTTAAAGATATTTTTGTGCTCTTTTTATCAAATTGATAAATTAAAATTTAAAAAAATTATGAATAAAACGTAACTGTTGCAAGTACGATTCCCGCTGGGGGCATTCATTTGTGTGATGAGTACGAATGTTGGTAAATTCCAGTCATGATTGTTTATTTTCGTTAAAGTTGTGTAGTATGTGTAATGTGTAGTATGTCAACTATTATCTGGTATCCATTACACGTCACCATGAAGGTGACGAGACTAGATGTTGTTTTCTTCCAACCTATTTATTTAGAATTAAAAAAAAAATTTGCGATCCTGTCCAACTGCAAAGACAGATAAATAACATTTCGTAAAGTTCAAAAGAATAAAGTACAAAACAAATCAGAACTCAAAAGAAACCCAATGACTGTTACCCATCCACCCCTTTATTCCTCCGAAGTCGTTTGCGGCATACTATTGTGTACTTTTAAACTTTTAATTAAAGCGTCACGTGTTTTTAATTCTGATTCATTTACTTTTCCTTATTATGTTGGAAAATTAAAGAAGGCAATCCTTTGTTCCTGCTTGTGTAAAGTTTTACATTGTTTTAAAGAATTTCTCTTTAATATTTTAAATACCTACACTCTGCAACTTTATTATATAAACGGTAATACCAAGCGAATCATGTATACAGATAAATAAAAGTGAAATATCGGTTTGTAACATCAACATAACAGCTTTTTACAGTACTTTAAAAGGTACTTGTGAAAACACAATATTTAGGATTTTCTATCTATATATCTTTTCCTAAATTTATTGGGATTTTCATTGGCATATAGCTGATTTTAAGAAGAGTATCTTAGGCTACTTTTAGTTTAGAAAAAAGAATTACAGTTCCATTCAAAAACAATGAGACGTAGGAACGAACAGAAACGAAGCAAGGGCGAGTTGTAAGTATATAATATATATATAATAATGGTGTAAAATTTCTCTAAAATAACTAAAGCTTACTTAAAACTTAATTAGAAAATGCCTGTAAAATACAAAAAGGCATTCATAATTTAAGGATGATATTAGGGTTGGAAGCCTTTCACGAAGGACCATAAGGTAAAACCTCTAAGGCGAGTGATAAATTCAGGTAATTGCTGCCATAGAACTATAAGAATAATCTAACTTCAAAGGCATACAATTAATTCCACAAAACTACACTTAATTAACCCTAATTTAGGTTTAAATTTAATCAAAGTTAAGCATAAATTAGTTTAATTGTAAACGCTGAATAAATTTCTAAAAGTTCAACGGAGGAAAGTCATTCTGAAATTAAAATACAAGGTTACGAAGAACGAAGACAATCATTGGGCATTTTCCTGTAGAATAAATATATTTACATATGTTAGGATAATATTAAGATACAGACAGTGGTAGCCTAGCGGTAACGCGTCGCTTGGATGACCGAGTGATGCGGGTTCAAATCCGGGTCTCGCACCTCTGATATTTTCATATGCGAATCATTTTGATTTATATCATGATTACCACTTGTCTTACGGTGAAGGAAAACATCGTGAGGAAACCTGCATGTCTGAGAAAACCTAACAAGTTTTCGAAAGGCATGTGAAGTCCGCCAACAAGCACTAGGCCAGCGCGGTGGACTATGGCCTGATCCCCCTCGTATTGAGGGAGGCCCGCGCCCAGCAGTGGGACGTTAAAAAAAAAAAGGGCTGATGATGATGATGATGTTAGGATATTAACACAGAACTATATAGTTCCATATTATTATGCTACGAGGCTTGTGTTATGGAGACCAAGTAGCTCATCACACAAATGAAGGCCTCCAGCGGGACTCGAACCTGTGACCACTGACTCAGACCAAACATGTCGTCTCAAAGTATTGAAATAATGTCGTCTAACATATGGATATTGGAAAATGCTACAAACAGATGTATTTAAAATAAATTACCTTTAAGTAATGTTATTAATCTAAATATATTAATCTAAATATTCATGAAATAGAGTTACTTATTAAACATCTGTCATAACTGTCCTAAACAAGCTATTATTTCAAATATCATACGGCTAAAGTAACCAGATCAAGTTAAATTGTTTACATACGAGTACACAATTATACGAGTTACATAGTGACGAACCCGCAATCCACAGGAACACGCCACGTACGACGCTTTACGATGTTACAGTTAACAACGCTGTGTAACGTTACCATAGAAGCTTATGAGTGTTGCCTAGAATTATTGTATTTCGTGTATATTATTATTAAAAATATTATACAAAAAAGCAATGTTATTATTAATGTTTTGTTAATATCTAGATTGCATTGAAATTAAAAAAATAATTGAGAACTCTTTGTATTTTTCTTAAAGTTTAGTTATTGTATGAATATAAACAATTAAGCTTAAAGATTTACAATTTACCAATGTTATGTATAATATTAATAGTAGGTAATTGTATTAAATAATTGTAAGACTGCTGAAAGCCCACAAAATTTAAATAAATATTAAAAGGAACTAACAAAAATATTTTTAAGTATACAAAGTAGAAGTAATGATTTTATCGTGAAATTTTGAAATAAATGAAGCAAAATTTTCATACAAAATCTATTTTTAGCTTGTAGCTGTAGAATATTAAATCTTAACGACGTGTCTGAAACTTGTTAACTGTTAGTCATCACAAACACGACAGGGGCAGTAAACAAACACCCACGCGTTATATACTGCGTCATATGTCATTAGACGGGGGTCTACTAAAAGTGACAAAGTGACAAAGTCGCGTGATAACTTAATTCCGTGATTTTGCTCTATGGAAGTCGGTAAACCACGAACTTTGTAAAGTTATGATTCTGGTATCTTCTATAATATGGACCTTATTGCGAAAATTTTCTGGAGATCCAAGAAAAAAAGTGAATATGTTCGGGAAATGAGAAAAGTATAACTTAAATGCCATTAAAACTATTTTATACTCCTAATTCATAGTCACTATTGTCTTTAAATATATATGAAACAGCACAATAAGTTACTAAACAAACGTGTTTCAATATTGGAGAAAAGCGGGGAATGGAGAGAGATTGTCGTATTTATCTTGTAGAGAAAACATATTCACAAGTAAATAGGACATAATAACATATTGGTGTTGACACATACTAAAGCTTAACAATGATATGACCATTGTAAAGATATTCTCAAATATTTCTTAAGACGATACCTAACTAACTAACTGTATTCAATACTATTACAATACAGAATTGCTCTGGACAATTATAGAAAATGAAATTGAATTAGAATTGAATAAAATACCCTATCTTTTTAATACTTTTTGAACAGTGCATATTTAAAAATGAAACTAGCTCATCTCTCATCAACTATTTTTCAAAGAAATCCAAGAGTACTAAACCTATTCACAGCATTGGATCAATCTATGGAAAGCAGTCGAAAGTAGATTCCGATATAATGTTACAAATAACCATTGAGAAATTATCAAGAAAACCTTTATGACTTAGTTTTAAGACTCGCTTTCGCTTTAATTTTGATGGGGTTAAATAACTATATAATTAGTTTTCAAGAAACAATATCCCAGCCTCCGCAGATGCATTGCTGCATAATGGTTTTAAGCAAGATAATACATTTTATCAAATACGGGAATGCTCCGGAAGCCAGTCTGTTTAATTAGGATGGAAGACGAAGATTGTGTTTCGAGGCAAGATTAAGTGGACTTTTTGTGTACGTTGGAACTGACATTAAATACGTGCCGTTATCATCTATAATTGCATTTTATAAACAAATAATTAGTGAAACTTAACGAAAAATGATATTATTTGACTTTACTATTTCATGTACCTACCTCAATTTAACGTAGAATATATCGTCCATTCTGATATTATAAAGTAAGTTAAAAATAATAACTAGACTGATTTTAATAATCATTTTTTTTTAAATTTGTCGTAAATATAAATGAAAAAGTAACTATGTTTATTACATTATAGTAGTGGTATTTTTATCTCCATTAATAGAAACATTAATTCTAATTTTATTGATGCCATTTGATTTGTATGTTTTACAAAGCTTTTATATTATATAGAGAACGTACCTACGTTTCTATTGACATAGACTCTCAAGTATTGGAAAGCTAAATAAAGAGTCCCTATATTCTTTCTTCGTGCCTCACAAAGAAAAATAGATTGACTTTAAACAAACTAACCGTCTGAACTTCGTCTTGGGTTTTTAATATGAATAATGAAAGCTTTCCGAAGAAATGTTAAAACTTAAACTTTCTTTTGTTCCTAGATACATGATCTTCTAAATAATTTTACATTCATATCGCCTTTTAAAAATGCCAATCTTCAGGGGTAAAAACTTTTTAAACCAATTCGAGTCACAACTACTACTGTACAAACTGTAATTTAATAAATAAATGTAATGAAATAAATACACCTGTCATATAAACAAAAATAAAAACTGGGAACAACATGATGATAATCTTATTAACAAATCATAAAACAACATTACCAGCAAGTGTGATAAGCAACAATAATTTTCATATTCTGGACTCAATTTCAAAAAAGACCACACACGTCCGAACATTAATTAAATTGTAAATTAAGTTAATTAAATGGACACCGGAGAACTTTCTGCTCCGCTTGCGTTTAATTTTCATTTGAAAATTACGCGAGGGCTCTTTGCGGAAAGATATACGTTAGTCACAGTATTGGAGAGTTTAATATAATGACATTTCAATATATTATGAGATTGAAAAGCTTTTCAAAGTGAAATTTCTATAAGCATTATTGAATAGAATATATCAGATCAAACACAATGAAGGAGTTTGGTTTAATAGAAATTAAAAGGGGAGATAAAAATCTACATATCTAATTCATCGAATGACTAAACAAAAATTTCATTACTGACTTGATCTAGTGCGGTACAAGTAAGTAGTTTTTGAGTAGGTGACTAGTACAGTAGGAGAGCTTAGAACGTATTTTGCGGTAGATCTGAATTACCAAAGTTGAGTTACACTTAAATACAACAACGCAGCTAATCAATATAATAAAGGTCTTTCCAGGCCTAACCAATTTTTTTTGAGTCGCGCGGTACGGTACCTCGCAGAACTAACGCCCGGCCTTCCCGTTTTTCAACATTTTTCATTGATGCTCTGCTTTTTTTGGCCGTAGCGTGATGTTATATAGCTTATAGCCTTCCTCGATAAACGAACTATCCAACACAAAAATAATATTTCAATTCGGACCAGTAGTTCCTGAGATTAGCACGTTCAACCAACCAAACAAACAAACAAACTCTTCAGCTTCATAATATTAGTATAGATAGTAAAGATAAGTCACTATCATAATATAAACTTAAAAAACCGAAATAAGGAATTACAGTGTATGAGTATACAGTAGTCTACTCTGAAATGGAAAATAGGATAGGTTTTCCATAAAAGAGAAACATCCTTTTGCCATTTCATCTAACTTGTTCCCGTAAGCTAAAAGCTGCTTATTCACTTTATCATAAGTAACATACAAATAGGAAAAATATCCAAATGCTTTCAAACACTTTGCTTCCCATAATTTTATATTCAATTTACTTTACACGACATTGTTAGGCACAGTATAGTATTATTAAATAACAGTTATCATTAAATACATTATTAGTATTTATTCATAACCATTGCTAAATACATTATATTGTACGCTACTTGTTATGGATAACGCAAACGTAGTTTATAACTAGTACATATATGTACATTATACATACTATATCCATACTAATTCATAAATTCAAAAGCTATATTATCATCGAGTAATATGTGTCATATTTTATTTTAAAAAATATATATATTTTCACGAAAAATTGGAGTTAATAATTGTAATTTGAGGTGTAAATAAATGCCTATAAAGGTGCGCTACGATTTTTTTACAACAATTATCTTTTAATTTGTTACATTAACTTAATAATTCTATAATACCGTTGCTTATTTAGTATATGAAGAACTCATATTATACCTTAGCATTGTATAAACGTAAGATACGTTTATAATTTTTCAAAGTGTAATGAAGACTTTAATTAATACTATAGCGAAGTTACAACGGTTACGTCTGTCAAATATTTTATCTTACCCTTCTGTCATAGCACGAGCTCTCGGGGACCAGATCTTCGTATAACTTCAAGTTTTTGAATTATTAAAGTCTACTCACAATCCATGCATTTGTCCCACTAGTTCTCGAGAGTGCATGCCTTGCAATATAGTAAGATGCAAACACCAGCTTAAGTTAAATTTACGAGGTCGTGAAACACGATATAGTGACAATGCTACGAGAACCTATAAATATGCAATGGACACATTACTTATATGTCCTACTGTAGTAAATTTTATGTAATATGAGGATGTAAACATGAACCAAGCTGTATTTGTTAATGGTTATTATATCCGACTAGACAACCAATATATCATTGTAGTAATTGGTAGGTTTACTCTCTTATTAACTTTCTTTAATCATAAATAATATCCTATGCTATTAATGGGGTACTTTGAAGCCTGTGAATATCTAATTAAGTCATGGACTGACTAGATTCTAGACTATTTAGGATTTCGTTTTACATTAAACAATAATCTTAATATAAAGGATATATTATGTTTGTTATATTAAATTACTATTATACGATTATTGAATAAGAAATGGATATAATTGACTATTAATTTTACATTTTAAAAAGATGAGAGAGATATACAAAAGATAAAAAAGTACATTATTACATGCTTGCCGAGCTTGGTCGAGCACGCTAGGGCGGGCCGCCCATTTTCCATAATTATAGTGTCTGATGGAGGCAAAAAGACAAAAGTTGTTAATGCAATACAGGCGTAAAATACCAATAAATTTGATGAACGATAACATTCCTTACTGTGAGTAGGTTTATATAAATGTATTACTTTTATAAGCTAATAATGAGTTTTTAATAGCTAACGTCCATCAATACTTTTATATATTTATTTTATTGTCAAAATGTATAAGTAAAACGAACTAATGCATATAAAAGTTGTTTGTCTGTTTGAAAATTGAGCATTTAGTTTGAACGTATTTCCTAATATAGGCTTAATTAGGATTTTTATAATTTTCTTCACAACTTTCTGTAAGTAGGACTTGTTAGTGCCTCAAAAATTTAATCTGAAAACGTATTTTGGGGTAGAATTTCATATATGAACAAAATTATATGTAAATGTATAAACCGATGATAGACAATAACTGTTCAAACTAAGTCAATCAATAGATTGGTTAAGTATGTTATGAATTCAGTACTGACATTAATAATGTCCACCTATGTATAAATACTATTAAAATTCAACGTGAAACACACTCAATCATTTTCATCGTTACTCGTATTCATTTAATAAATCAAATCAAAATTGGAATTTCAAAGTGCAGCGTTCATTAGCGAGTTCATACACATATGAATACAATTAATTAGTTTCTAACCAACCTTTGAATGTTATGTATTTCCCCTAGTGATATATACCGAACACATAAAACATATATCACCTTTATCTTCTGTTAAGTAAAACCAAAGTAAAAGTAAATGTACATATTTTGAAGTAAAACTTCATTACACGAACCTGAGGGGTGAGTCAATTGGAAAATGAGTGAAACGGAAACGAAAGTCTTTTATATCATCATTATTTATAATATATAAATTTATAACTAATCTTATAATAATTTTTATTGTAAAATGAGTATTTATTTCTTATATTAAGAATAAAATAAATATTGATTTGTTTTAATTTAATTATAATAAGTGCCACATGGCCAAAGAAATTTTACTTCAACCGCGCGTAATGTTTACATGCACTGTCTTTGTTGTAATACCTGTTTCTCAGCTAAAATGACAATATAATTAGATTTTTATAATGTAAGGGGATATTTAGGTACTATTTATTATCATTACTGCGTTATGTATACGTATATAATAATTAGGGGATATTTAATATTTGTCATTGCTACGTTATTCGTATATACGTACAACGTTATGACATTGCATTCTAATACATACGTAGATCTAATTTCAATTTTTTCTGATAACCAACAAACAAAAACAACACAACAAATAATAGAGCCGATCGATAAAATTAATAACTGGTTCATTATCATCAAGTCGTATGAAAATAATGTGCCGTAAAATTCATATAAAACTTGCTTTATAGAGCCGTACTAAGCCAAGAACCATTAAAGTTTGTAAGCACTGGTTTAAAACGTAATAAACGAAAGCTTTTACACATTTAGAAAACAAGACATAAACGTATGCGATTTACTTTTATTAAAATAATCTATACGTATAAATAAAATTGGAGTGTCTGTTTTTAATTTCAAACTAACATCTTTTCACTAAATACATGTGACTTTCATATATACGATGATATACTATACTAGCAACAGTTTAAAATTTTTAAAATTTTTGTCTGTCTGTCTGTTTGTTCCGGCTAATCTCTGAAACAGCTCGACCGATTTTGACGGGATTTTCACTCGCACATATGTTATAAGGCGTAACTTAGTCTACTTTTTAACCGACCTCAAAAAAGGAGGAGGTTATCTTAGAAATTTTATTTATTTTAAACAGCAGAATCCGTGGCCAAAAACCGTCATATATGTATATAATAGCGACACTTTTTGCATTACTATTTCCCTAAGAGAAAGAACTTAATGTGCATGTCGTTATAAAAATACCATATACTTTTCTCTGGACTACAAAATAATTATGTTAAACTATATTAAATACATATTATAATAAACTGAAAACCTGATTAATTGATATTGAAATTCCTGAGCCCTTTTCTAAGCTATACATTCAACTTTTAAAGATTTATACTCTCCATCTTTTGACTCTTTCATCCGATCAATTCAATAGTAATTCATTATGGTACTATCATCCGAATTATATAATATATTTAAGCTAATCTATATATTAGAAAAACAACTTTTAAACGTATTTAGTGCCGAAAGCGATCGAAGCGAAGACGAGTCTGTAATATTAATAATTTTTAGACCTTAACATAAAGCTGGTTACGCACGTACGAGTATATTGATCATACAAGTGTGTACGTGTCCCTTCATAACATAGGTAATAACGGCAAACGACTCATATTAAGACACCTTGCGCCTACATTACGTACAAGATAATGAATGCTAGCTACACACCATAGTATGATATATATATATATATATATATATATATATATATATATATATATATATATATATATATATATATATATATATATATATATATATATATACATATATATATATACATATATATATATTTCATCCCTCTAACTATTATTGACTTTTGACAGGCAATGAATCGATTAAATTATATTTTTTTACTTTTATTATATAACTAACGACTCACCCTCGCTTCACTCGAGACTACCCTAGATTTAGCGCGAGCGAGTTTATACAAAAACTTGGCAAATTATATCCTAAAGACTTCCTCGAGAACCACCTTATGCATTAGTGAAAACAGCATGAAAATACCTATTTAGTAGTTTTTGAGTTTATCGCCAACAAACAGACAGACGCGGCGGATGACTTTTGATTTATAATATTTAGTATACGATTATTACAAGTATTTTTTCAATTATTTACGTACACGATTTATATATTATATAGTATAATGGTATCTATATAGTAACGTACGTAAAAGAACTAAATCCATCACAATCAATTGTGTTAATCCAAATCTACAGCTTGAGCATTCCGTGCTTTGTAACTGTATTTCTGTAATTGGAAATCTAAATTGTCTAGAGACTGAAATATACAGATAAAGTTATCTTATATAGAAGTTGCTCGTAGTATTGAATGTACGCCTAGACGGGAACCAAGTCAAAAATTCAATAAAACTAGTGTTCCGCGAGTGATCGTATTCATCCTTAATGAGCAAAAAAAGTCCTCGTGCTACAGTATCAGATATTTATCCAAAATAAAAATCAACTATGGGCTAATCCAGACTATAATAAACAATCGTGCCAAATTTCATCCAGATCCGTTCAGCTGTTCTAGAAAGTGTAAAATACCATATCTCCATCCTCACAAACTTTCACATTTATTGGTATTATACTCGTATATGATAGACACATAACTAATACTAAACTAGACATAGATTATTATATTTTTACGAGACATAATATTATCATTTAAAATCCAAATCTGTTTTTATCACTTAGGACACAGGGAAATCAATACATATAATATGATATTACTACCAGATTTTTATTGCCATTCTGTATTTTATTTGAGTTGCTTTAATTTAATGCTATCCTTACTCATTAATATAGCTGTACTCATAAATCACAAGTGGTAATGAATTTAAATTATACATTTACACGGACGAGCAATATTACGTTATAATTACCGTCCATATTAAATATTTAAGTTCTTAGTTCAATATTATCTTTAATGAAAATTGTCTTTAGAAATATTAGTTTATTCACTCCCTCAGACTTTAGTACTCCATTGTAAAAATTTTAAACGTCATTACTACCCCGAGGAGAAATAACACCATTCGAGCTAATTTACCAAAATATTAATTATAATATCAATTACAATTTATGAATTCATTCACTTTCATCTTTAAAAGAACGCGTGCTAGCTTCGCTTCAATAAAAATATGTACCTATATTTAATCACTTAAGAAAACATCATGCTGTTTTCCAGAAGAGTTTTATAATCTGTACTGAAGTAATTTTTTAACTATATTTATATATCAGCTTTTGCTATGTTACGCATTATCTTAATTGAATCCTCAAATGTACATATCTATCTATACTAATATTAATGTTATAAACGCGAAAGTTTGTAATTATGGATGGATAGATGTTTGTAACTCTTTCACGTAAAAACTACTGAATGTATTATAATGAACTTTACAATAATATTGCTTATACATCAGAATAACACATAGGCTACAATTTTTAAAGATATTGTGTGAATTGTCCAAAACATGACGATAAGTGTCAAATAAGTAGTAAAAAATCTACCATCTGCGAGCTATTCAGGCGTGCGCTGCCAAAACCGCTAGAGTTACAAAAGTGTAATGTATGATGGAAATGTTTATCTTAAACAAGCGACTCACCCTCACTTCGCTCGGGTTCGTCCCTTTAGAGCGATTTAGCGCGAGCGAAGCCGCGGGTTTCACTAGTATTATATAAATAGAACAATACATATATACATATGTATCAGCCAATAGAAGAGCAAAACTCAAACAATTTAATTGTGAACCAGTTTTCTTTTCCTTTGCATAGATGCTATTGCAACTTTTTCATATAATTAGGTAAATCTTATACATTATAATACTACGAGTATACTATATATAATGTTATCGTATTAATCATACCTATTAGCATAGTAGGTTATAGTTAAAATAAATAAGCAATTTGATATAATAGTAATCTGATCATTTTCTAACTTTTCGTAGAACACGTCTTCGATATGAAAATACGACTACATAATATACTACGATATAAATACTACTCGTAGTAACCTAAGCATAAGCCTATTGTTATATATCTACTTACGTATGTAAGATTTAACATATTATCATTTTATGTATTTATATAGTATTTATGTAGGTTAAAGTGTTAGAAACACTTACGACTCAACTGACAAAGCAAAGCTTAAATCGGAGGATTAAAAAGATAGAATGTATTTATGCTACGATCGCAATTTTTTTTAACAAAAAAAGTCATTTTCTATGTATTTTTAAAAAATATTTAGGCCGCTTTATTTGTGGCTACAACAACTTTAAATAAGCCTAATTAGATAATAGGTCATTATTGAAATTATAAATATTTCATTTCTAAAGCTTTTGTTGATATTGCCAACAAAATGCTTGTTTACCACTAGAATGGAACTTAATTTACAGATAACAGTGGTTAATGCCCCCTACATCTCTTAACGAGTGGGTCGATCGATATCTTACCCGGGAAATCTTGGTATTTGACATTCAGTTATTTATAGGTGCTGCTCTAATTAAGACAAGCGCAGTGGTGGTACACTCTTTAATGCTTGAAAGCAGATAGCGTACTTCAAAGAATTTTTCTTTATGTAGGAATGCTTTTACTGTATAAAAGAAAAAAATAGAAAAACAGCGTAGAAATAAATGAATGAGTTAAAAATAACTTTGTTACCATGATTTTAATTTTCAAATATTTAAAGTAACTTTATATATATATTTAATAGTGTTGACGCTAATAATACATTTTATTTAAAGTTACGTATTTGTATAGGTTTCATCATGGAATAAAAGTGACATCGCTGCACCATATCAATATTGACATCGCCATCGACTATTGAAATTGGTTTCAGATTGAAATTTATAGCTGATATTACCTACTAACATTTTAAATAGAACTATGAAACATTTTGAATTTAGATTTCATATAAAATGAATTTGATGCTAAATGAATTTTATAGAAAGGTTAGTAATTTCACGAGTGCTTTACGTCGAACAAGAAATGGTTATTGTTGTAGAAGGTCAATCTGTCAGTGTAGGAGAATACCTAATAACAGTAAAAAACTCTATACCTACCCCATCTAAATATTAATTTTAACAGTATGAATGGAAGGCATAAACCTTAAACTCATTCAAGTTCAATTTATCAAGCAGCAGTATAACAATAATCTTAACGTTAGATAATAAGTTGAATTAACGTGATATTTTGTATCGAAGTGTGAAATTGTAAAACTATTAAGCTAGGGTAAAAGTTTTTTACACATCATTTTATAACAATAATTTATTATCGTCTGCTTTCGTCAATAAGTGACTTAAAACTGATACTATAATCATATTATATTTTAGTTATTTACGCTATTAGTGGCAAAACTAAAGTTTCCTTTATGCTCATGTTTACTATGTATTTTCATTCTTCAGTAACCATTTTTTAAAATTTATTTTGATAAATCTTCTCGTATACACAGATACGATTATCCTTATATGTTCCGTCCAGAAAAGTTAAAGTTCAGTTCAATTCAATTATTTCGGTTAATTCTTATAGGAGTTATATTTATTCATTATTTCAGGAATATCGCATAGAAAGAAAAAGACACGAAATAATTAAACAAACGTTGAGACTGATTACATGTAGAAATGGAGAAATTTCAAATATAATTATATTTTAACAGATAATCAAATGTACCTTTAAATTGAAATTTAATTACTAACCTATCATGTCGCTATTTTTCTTTTGAAACTTGGCTCTTTAATTTCATATATATTTATTACAATGAGACTACAAATCGTTAAATTAAAAACAAAATATGTTAAATTATTTAGGCTTTGTAACTTTAGCACTACGGCAAAGCTTTATAAAGTACATTAAATAGCAATTAGCTTGAAGCTTCATGTTCTTGAGGTGAAAAGTGTTCCCTGAATACAATTTTAAAAGAATCAGATTTAGTCTTTATGAAAGTCAGGTAATAATTTATTAGTTGTTAAAAACTGTTCAGTAAATTTTTCCCAATATATAAACGAAATGCAATAAAATGATAACTTTAAAACTTTAAATAATAAAATATATAGGTACTAAAGACACAAGGAGATGTAAAAAAACGGAAAAAATGAACATCTATTCAAATATAATTTTGATATCATTACCTCAGGTTGTAACTTCTTAGGTAACATACGATTAAAATACATTTGCAGAAACAATGAAAAAACACAAGAAATGTGAAAATTGTAAAAAAATTGAAAAGAATCAAAATTTATTATAGATCGCATGGAATCACACCAACTTTGATCTGAACTCTTTTAACCAAGTTACCAACAAACCTAAATGTTTAATTTAGTCCCTAACCTAGCAAAATTATATTTAAATGCGATTAAAAAATAAATGAAGAACAACAAAATATTCTTATCATGTTTTAAAATAACATTACGTTCAAGTGCTACGGTAAGCTCTACGAAATCTCTACGAGGATCTACATTAACAATGAACTACAACGTGTTATTTATTTATAACAATTATTGTACTTTCCTAATACTCAATATTATATAAGTATAAGTTAATAACATTTTTTGAGATTGAATTAAATAAAAAACTTTTTTGGAAACTAATTTATTATGCCATTGATTATAATTCAGGGTATCTTACTTTCGTTCAACTTCCCACTAAGATACCTATTTTAAATAATTATAGAACTAAATAGTAATAAAATTCTTCTTCTAAATACTAATAAGACAGCCAAATCTGTTGAGCCATTATGTAATGAAAATGTAACAAGCACTCACAATTTGTAAAAAATATTTTGTTTTCCATTCCTATTATTAATGAGATACTCTATCCATTTTTTTCTTTGCTGACTCTTGTTACGAATTTTTAATAATAAAGTAAAGAAAAATTTCTTAATAATCCAAACTGTACAAAATTTTACAATACTTGACAGGTATCACAAAGGTTGATATTTTGCTAACGTATAGCTAGCCATACACGCACAGATCTACCCGCCGGATCTGTCCGACAGGCAGATCCGTGATTCGCCACACACGAGTACGGGCAGCAGTTTAGATCGTAATTCCAGCAAATACGGTCGTCTGTAAAAATAGCAATAATATGTGGCGTTGCATTTTTCGACCAATTTTTCGTATGCTTGTGCCTTTAAATCTTTATTAAGATACAATTGCTTATCTTTGATTTTCCACAAACAAGGCATAGACTTATAAAGCTCTATAAAACTTGTCCAAAATTCTTTATTTTCACTAAACGCCATTTCTGTGATCAAACTCACGTATATTACTTCGAATGTTAGTGCGCGACTGACGTCAAATCTGGCGGGTACATCCGTCGCTACGCACACACGCACAGTTGGGAGCTCGGATCTACCCGCCCCGTGCCCGATCCGCTCGATTTGACCACGGGCAGCGGGCAGGCACCCGGCGTGCAAATCCGTGTCCGTTCTCACCATACATGCACGGATCTGTCCGCCAGGCACGTCTGTCGGACAGATCCGTCGGGCAGATCCGTGCGTGTATGGCTAGCTAATAATGTAGAATACCGTCGTACGGATGATAGTTTCTTAGATTTACTATCTCATATTGTTTTGTTTTTTTGCCAACATTTTTTGTTATTTTTGGCACTAAGTCACCTGAAACCTTAGTCTCTCCCGTCACCACGATTGCTAAAAAGCATAGAAACGTCGAGAGCGAAAAATAAATCCGCGAGAAAGCTCGAAAATATAGTTTTATTTAAAATACGAAGAATAAATACTTAACTAGCAAAAAGCTGAGCTTCGTGAGAGCTCGCGTAGTTTTTCTAACGGTAAATAATTTTTAAGCCAGTTGTTAATGTTGATTTGTTATAAAATTATAGATATTTTTTGACAGATAACACATCTAAACGCACAAATCTATATACGTGATAGTTTTTCAGTGAAGTGTACCACAAAATGCTCAGGTTGTGGGATAGTGTTAAGGCTCGCTTCATTCGCATAAATTATACACTCTAGTACGTCTAGGAAGTTAACATTTAGAGTAATATTTCACTAAACGAAGAAAACCTGTTTTAACACCGACTATACTCGTATATGCTAAATGATTTATGATTTTCATGACTGCCGTGAATTCAACGACTTTCCTTCAAACATAGTTTTCTCATAATAAATAATATTAAAATAAAAAATATATTAACTGTTTTTCACTGGCGTAATTAATATTGTTAGATATAACCGAACTTTGTGTAAAAATTGTAAAGTGTAATTTATATTTTTATATAAATAAATATAACATGATAATATATATTTTAATAACGAATGCTATCAGAACACATTCAACATGGAAAGCCAATTAAGCGACAGTTAAAGCAGGAATTTCCCCGGAGGCGAAGCATGTTAAGAACAAGCTCTTAACTCGTAATTACCGAGAACAGCCATTTTCTAACGTTTATGTCACGTCTTTATTGTTTCTGTGTTTTATATTTTGAAAAAAAAATGTCAATTAAAATGGTTGACATAACACCTCGCACACAATTACATGAAATATTAAATTATTTATATAGGCCAGTAAAAATAGAATTTAAACTCGCAATAAATTTCCGGACCAATATTTTTTATAAGGTTTAGAGGGTAAAGGGGTCACTTACTGAGACTAAAATTACGAAATGTGGACAGATCCAGGTGGAGCTTTAAGCACCTTGAAAAAAAGCTTTTGGCCTATATCTCGAAAACTGCACTTTAACGCAAAAGTTATTAAAACCATTATTGTACAGAATAAAATTTAGCATCTTTTATTTCCTGTAAACTTTTTTGTAAAACTTAGCGTTTTTTAAGATTGCGCTTGAGCTCCACCTGGATCTGTCAGCATTTTGTGATAAAAACGACTATTGTTACTGATCTAAAACAGTTAAATAATGGATAAAAAATGTCATCTCACCTGATTTAAATTTCTGTCCGTTTGTCCCTTTGTTACCTAATAATGAAAAAAACATTGGATTAAATTCGATAAAATAATGTAATATGTATTATAATAAAAATAACCATTCAAGATGTTAAGTACATAAAATAAATAAATATGGTGGGACATTATTACACTTAGTGCCATCTAGTTCTGTGATAAGCTAAGAGGCTTGTGTAACGGATACCAGATGGATTGATACACTACACATATATAACCCATGACTAACATGACGAGTGTTTGTACCCCACAAACATTTGTGATCAACAAATGTCCCGCTGGGGAATCTCCCAATGTCCCCAGCGGGACACACTCGAACACGAGACCGCTGGCACAGCAGGTAGAGTCACTACAAACTGAGCCAAATGAGTTAACAAAGTTTTTTTCATATAAAATAATTTTAAATATATGTAGAACATGCACTAGCTGTATGCTCAAAACAAACAATAAAAGTAAAAATTGCAAAAACACTTTAAAGAAGCCATTACAAAAATAGCGCCCGTGCATCGCTAGCGGAATAAAATCATTTGTATAATGAAGTCACTTTCGATTCGAAAGCAAAGGGGAGTTGTTTAGCTTTTTCTCTCTAATTGTACCGTTTCCTGTTCTACCTATATGCTTATAGTATCGGAATACTACTAAATATTTTGTTTTTGTACTACGGATTTAATTAATTAATTTTAAAACTCGCAAACCAAAAGAAAAATACAGTCTGTATTTTCCTACAACCAAATATTATTAACAAGCTCTTGCCCTCGAATGTACTCGTGTAGTTCCTGTATATTTTCCGTTCTCAGATTCGTAAGAAGAAACTACGTGTTTTATTTACGTAGCTTAACTTAAATACATATTCGTATGTACTATGTATTAATAATAATAATTGAATAAGATTGCACTTTATGTTTCGGTATAAAAGTTATTTATTTTCTCTCTGACCTGTAAATTACTCTATATGTGTAAATAAACACTATACATAAATTCGTTTGAGAAATACATAATACTGATTAGAATTTATGACATTTGCATTGTTTATATTACTTTACTCAGTTATATTACTTTTTGTACTCTCGCATATTATTCACAAGGGATATTGCTTGAAGATACACATTATATCTTCATTCTTTTTATAGCTGTGGCTCTAGAGAGACACTTTCTGCTAGATTGTGGGTTTGATATCTGGATAGGCTGAATATTTGCTTTAGTCTAATTAACAGGCACTAACTCATGAAAGAGGAATCTCTCTCTTTTACCAAAAAAATTGATTTTATGAAACGTTTGACTTAGTTATTAGGTCCTACTTCGTGTAAGGTCGTGGGTTCGAGTCCATTTGTGTGATGAGAAATGTTCGTACCCTAGTCATTAAGTTATATATGTGTAATGTAACAACTATCTGGTATCTATAGCACAAGGATCGTACCATAGCATGAAACTATATGATGCTATGTGTTAATTTCTTAACATATTAATTTATATTTACAAAATAGATGTATGAATTATTAAATATTTTCTATGCCCAAATAATTTTTTTGATAGGACATCATCAAATAAAGCTACGAAATAAACTTGTATACACGCACAATAATATAAGCATTATGGTAAGCGGCGACGACAGAAGTGATAAACATGTAATGGTGTTTATATTACAAACAACTGTAAATATTAAGTGCATGTATGCTAAATTACGAGGACGCCATTAACCTTTAATCTATACATAAACATCTAACAGAGTAAAATATGTACATTAAATATATGGAAAATCTTATTGGTTAGATGGTCGTTGTTATCGAGACAGAGACCAAATCTATAGTTTTTAAAATATTTGTCTGTTTGTCTATCTGTAACTAGATCACGAGAAACCACTGGACTTTGATGACATTTGGTAACGAAATATTTTTACTGTGATGTGAAAATATGTCATTTCTGAGTTACGCATGCTAACCGCTGATGTACGTACGGATTAACCCGACCTGAGCGAGGATGACTTACCTACTATACTATATTAACAATACTAGCGATGCACCCTCGCTTCGCTTGCGTTCGTCCCTAGATTTAACGTGAACGAAGTCGCGTGGTCCACTAGTTATGTACTAAAACCTTACTCGAGGACCACTCTATCCAAGAATGAATAATGATAATAAATGAGTAATACATGTATATTTAAAATGTATTATGTGTAACTCGGATACTGCTATTTTTCGATATTTAGATTATATTTTGCTTTTTAATTTGATCTAAATAGATCCGAAAAAACATGAGTGTACAAAATGCCGAGTGAAGCTCAATAATAGAACCGTCCATCAACTATTTTTATTTATTCATTAAATTTCATTCGTTTATTTATTCATGAAATACGAACTGACCCGAATAACGTTTTTCTAATTTGTATCAATTTATTTATGATCTTTTCAGACATACAAGAGAAATGGAAAAAAGTACTTTCAGGTTCTTCTGAGCCTTTTCTTCCACATTACGAGCAACTTTAAAAAAACTTATTCTTACGCGAATCTTTTTAAACTTAAAACTTAAAACTACTAAATATTTTAAACTTTTAAAAAAGTCAGTTTAGTCATAATTAAGTAATAGGCGTATAAAAAAAGCATTTTACTTGTATTATATTGACTTAATATAATTTGAACTAAAACAAAAAATAAGAATCAATATTATTAGCCGTTCTGCAAAACCAAACTCGTACTTTACGAATGTCCAACTGATCGAGTTAAACTTAATTCTATCGATATAACGAACGCGTTACACGTTAGCATTATGTTTATACTACCATCTCACCCTTGTTACCTCCCTAAGTCCCTAATGAAAAACAAATCTATCCCACCGTACATTATTTCGAGATAAAATGTTACCTAAGTGGCATTCCAGAATATAAGTTTGTGCCAAGCATCTAGAACCCTTCAGACTTGTATTAAATGGTGTGCTCGCGTAGCAAACATTCAACCATCCTCACAATATTTCATACTTAAATTATTAGTATGCACACTGCTTCTTTTATTTTGTAGTATTACTAGTAGTACTATACTTATAAACCTTCCTCTTGAATCACTCTATCTATTAAAAAACAAAGCATCGTAATCCGTCCGCAGTTTTAAAGATCTGAGCATACATAGAGACAGACAGACAGCGGGACGACTTTGTTTTGTACTATGTAGTGATAAGGAATAAAACCTTATTTTTTAAAATGCAATTTACATTTAATTCTTGCAATTTCAATTTACATTAATTCTTAAATTTATATACGAATAAAGAAAGTAGTGAAATTTAGAAAACATCATACAACATTAAGTAAAGCTTCAAGTCCTGACACGAGACGCTGACCTTTTCGTATTCCAAAGGTTCTATACTAAGTTTCTTAATATGAATTTCACATGAATGGTCTTAAGAGTTATTTTCCAACTGGCCTTATATAATTTTACGAAAGTTCCATTTTCAGTTATAAAAAAACTATTTATATAAGCTAAGATGGAAAATTTATAATGTTATAATATTTATGTGAACAGTGAAAAATATTCAGCCACTGTGAAATAAAATCACTGTGAAATTCGACAGGAAGCATCCCAGCGTTGCCCCCAATTGTCTAATTTGCCCACCTGCCCCTCTTCAAATAAACGGACTTCCCAACAAAATTCACGAAGAAATGTTTCTATAAATGATAGCCGTTTCAACGAGAACAGAAATATAAATTCTTTCTTAGAATAAAATAAGGACAGCGTTGATTTTATGCTTGATAATGTTAATTTAAAAACTTGAATAATATTTAGAGAGTTGTCTTGTAATTTTTATGATGATACATCACTAGATTTTCTAGATTTTCTAGATAAATATTGTCAGTATAAAAAATAAAGGCTTACTAATTAATATGACTTATTATACTAGTTAC
The DNA here is from genome assembly GCA_905231865.2 of Boloria selene. NCBI lineage: Eukaryota > Metazoa > Arthropoda > Insecta > Lepidoptera > Nymphalidae > Boloria > Boloria selene. Next base: position 3,034,458 of record HG993132.1, read on the forward strand.
GATTATAATATATTCATAGTGCGTGCTGTGGATCAATAAAGATTATAAACTTATGTTTTAAAAACAGAAAGAAGTTTAATAAAAGAAAATATATTTCAAAAGTATCGGAGTCAAAGTCAATAAACGTCACTAATGTCCACCCACCGCTACAAATGAACGACACAGAAATGATGTCACAATAAATTGTATTTCGTCTACTGTCTGCGAAAAGGAAGCTCGGGGCTTAAATGCAAGATTTTTTTGTATATTTTATGATGACAAAAGATTCTTTGTAGGCAAAAATGAGTGAAATAGAGGAAGTTCGGTACTTTTGGTTGACGTAAACAAAGGCGAACTACTAAGTGACTTCTGTCTATTGCTTGGATATTCTAATTATTTATAACACAGTTTTTTTTCTTTATCATATTTCCTACAAAAACTATCAAGGCGTATTTGATCAAACTTTTTATTATATTTAAATCCACATTTTAAAAATAAATAAATAAATATCTCCTAGGAGCCACTGAACAAAAGAATTGAAAAGAAGAATATACCTAAAATCCTTAAATAGGTCTAGTATGGGTAATAATAAAATATTGATTATACAACTATCTAACATTGCAGCAAATAAAAAATTTATACATAATATCGATACAAAGGCCAAACGTATACTTTTTAATATTTTTATGTCTGTGGCCGCATTACGGAAAAACCACTCGACAGAATTAGATGAAATTTTTTTTATGATGATAGCTGGTTATCCGGGTCAATATACATATGATAGTTTTTCTGCGGAAAAATATCTCATATCTAAGAAATTTATATCTTTAAAATATATTATACTGAGTAGTATTTTTCATCCAAAACATATCATTAAACTTAGTAAGAATTAAGGATTCTTTTAAATTCTCCTGCTTTTTTAACTAACTATTAAAAATAGATTATTCCACCACATATTAAGCCGTGTCGCATGATTCATTAAATATTTAAGCATGCGCCAGATAAATTCTGAACAAAGTTCGTCCTCTAATAATATTATCTCTTTTGAACTGTCCATAAATTAATGACGTGAAAAAACTTTTATAATTAAACTGAATTAAATACAGATTTTTAATTTACTTAATAGATAAAACTTTAAAAAGTAATTATGACAAAGGAATCAATACAATTAAATTATCAACGAGAAGTTTATTTGACATTAATTTTTAATTTTAATCAATGTATTGATTTAACATTAGTTCGTTATTATCATTAAGTTTGTAATTTAAATAATCATGGACAATTTAACCATAAAGCTGAAAGAATTGCAAAGAAACGACAAAGAAGGTGCATAAAGAAAGCGCGCGAACTACAAAGGCTGAAGTTTATAGTGAGGGCATTATAAACATTGTGCGATGCGCAACAGGATGGCGCGGAAGCTAGTACCTTAGGGCGGCTGGCCGGGACACTGCGGAGCGCTTGCCACCGCGCCGCTTCGCGCGGACTAACGCAACTCTCGGGCTTTCAGGACGCGCCCAGCCTGCATCGGTGTTGCCACACAATAGACGCTTATTCCCCATTTATTGAGAAACTTTACAGTACCATATTGTTCGCTTTGTTATTTACTTGCGTTGCTCCGTTTCTGCTCGTGGGTATTTTTGTTAATGTATTTAACTTAGTTTTGTGTTACACATTTAATAAAATATTGTTTCATATTCATATAGTTGTTAAATCTATAGCAGGGGTTAGAAACATACATAAATGATATTTTTACTTACACCTTTCTCCTATAAAGATTAACTGTAATTCATACAATATAACAACCGACAACGTTTATAGCCACAAATGGAGCATTTCATTACCTCGTAACCGGATAAAGTGTTCTTGTAATTGGCAACCCCGCATCCCGCCCCGCGCCCCTACGACCCGGCCAGCTATAATGACGGTAGGGGTATGGGGGACGGAAGACACTACCCGTGCCGGATGGCTGGAGTCGCACGCCCGGATCTCTCGTACCTGCTGCATCCCTTTTACAACGGTACGGAATATAAATAAACGTAAAAAGGAAAAAGCGAATGTATAGAACTGTGGTTCGATTTCAACATCCTCAAACTAGAAATGTAACTAGGGGTATAACTTTGCACAAATAGACATAAAAGAAAATGTAACTTGCATAGGTCCGGTGCATTCGTTTCACGTTTTGTTTCTCGTTTTCTTTTACTGGCAAAAAACGAGGTAATAAAGTCAAACTCAATCAGTTTCACGAGTGGACGATCACTCTTTGAAAATTAAAATGCATTGCGTTAATCGACAACCATTTTCTATATTAGACTAGTTCTTACATTACTTATTAAAGTAAGCATATTTTTCGATATAAATAATGTTTTTCACAAGAGGCAAGACTTCTTGCCTTGCGTAGTAAATTGCAAGGAGTCGATTGTACTTTATAATCGCATTTATTACGTTTAGAGAGCTCTTCACGCGTAATACCTAATTTGCTTCCAGCGCGAAGTTAATCTTCAAATTGCGGGCTGGCCACGAATAAATCGTAATCTTCAGGACTTCGCTCCTTAATGATATGCATTTAATTCGTGACTTTTATAATTTTGATATAATTTCGCAAGATTGACATGGACATGGTACTTACTGACTTACTGTCTTATAGCATGTTTCTGGTCTTATACTATTAATGGATAAACGTGTTAATGAGTCACAATGTTAAGCCCTTCATACTTTGTGTTCAAATAGGTTCACTTTAAAAAAATACATAATATTTATAGTAGTTAATAACAATCAAATTAAACTAACAAAAATGTACCTACTTATAATAAAAACTAATTATGTGTTTAAATGTCAATTCTATTTTAAGAATGATTTCTCTCACTTTATTCATTTTTCTTAGTCAAACTGAAAATTTTAATAGGCCTCTTCAGTCACTTTGACTTTCGATGCCTTAAGTGCGGTAAGGTGGCAATTCCGAAGATAATCCTGAATGAATACGCTATTATCCATCTTTGAGCTTTTATTATACATGTGACTTATTTATCTTTCATAAAGTGCTTCTTCTGGAGCCGAGAACGCAATTAAATGTAGTATTGTTGATGACTGGATCGTGACTTTCAATACTTTGATCTCTTGTTTACTTCGTAGAGATCAAAACATGTATTATTATTAAGTAAACAAGATTTAGGGGTTACAGAATTAATTTGGAGAAAATAATTGGTTAATTGGGATAGAATACTACAATTAAAAAATGAAAAATAAAACAATATTGTAGCTTGAAATTTTCTTATTAATGAAATGGATAAGAAATGAAACTTGCAGTTACAATATAAAATTTACAAAGAGTGATGTGGATATTGCCAAAATCATAGTGGAATGATGGTTTAGACATAATTAAAACAAATCTTTATCTAAAAGAATTAAAGCTCTAAGACTGCACAATAATTAATCAATCGATGATAACTGGCTTTATTAGATACATATATGTATGTTATTTTATTAAAAATATTGCTAAAGAATACCGTAGGCTTTTAGTTAGTTTAACTAGCTTAGAAATATTTTATGATCTATACATACATGATATAATAATATTCAATTTCAGTCGAATCTGTACACAAAATATTTTTTTGGAAATCTTGAATGAATCTATATTTTTTTATTATTGTCGTTCCGTCTGTGCCTGCATCAAAAAAAATTTAAAGTGCGTGTGTACAAAGTACACATGTCAGAAGTAAAACTTCTTTGGCAAACTAATTTTTAAATCTCGTTTATATTTATACTAAATAACCCCGTCTAAGCTCGTCGAGAGAGGGATATGGCGCGAAGGTCACACCCACGAGTTAGACAGAGTTAGAAATGTCACTGACTCGCGGTGGGCGAGATCTAATTAAGGCTAACTGTTCCCCGTCTCTGAGTGCCTGGTACTATGGACTTATTTTTTCGTTTCATCGAGTTTGAAATCACAACGATTCTAAAGAAGTTTCACTTCAATAAAAATACTGGACAGATTTTGATGAAATTGGTATAAAGATAGCTGGCTATCTGAGTTAACAACATATACGATAGTTTTTACGTCAGAAAAATATCTTATTTGTGAGAAATCTAGCTACTAACCGTTAAAACGACATATAGGGACGAACTCGAGCAGATCGATATTTTACGCTTTATCAAATAATCATAACATGTCATTCCGTTTAATATCTAAAGTGACATTTATATAAACGAACTCTAATCTACTAAAATATATGTATGTCAAACTACGCATTATTGCTTCGCTACACTAAATAGGAACACGTCATCTGAAAATGTTTCGTTGTTAAACGTTAATTACTCTATATATCGATTATCTAAGCTTACAGTACGCAAGGAAAGTTCTCGATAAGACCTTGTGCACACTATACAACACTATATTATGGGTATTTAACGCTTTGAATACAAATAAAATAAAAGTACTAAATAGTTTGACATCTATACATATAAATAAAATTGAATTACATGAATGCAATATACTGTACTTACTTGTATGATAAGAAAAATATAATTTTTTACATTTTTGTTTGTCTGTAACATCGGCCATATTTATTTAAAGATTTGCAACAACAATAATCTTTATAAATCACTTCAGCATTGAAGAGGGTTCAGACCTGGGTTATCACACCTTTGATAATTTTAAGAGCGAATCATTTCTAACATGATTATAACTTGTCTTACGGTGAATGAAAACATCGTGAGGAAACCTACATGTCTGTGAAAACCACACTTCGTCCAGCGTCGTGGATTATGGCCTGATCCCCCTCATATTGAAGACATGCCTAGCAAAAAAGGTTATATACATCAGATATTTCCACTTAAAGATAAAAATAGATTCATTTATATTCTGTAAATAAAGTGAAGAGCATTCTATCATTTCTTATTCACCCTCTATTAAAAACGTCTTTTTAACTTTCTGTATACTGCAAACACGAGTACTAAGTAAAAAATTCTGAAAGCTACGAGTGTTTGGATATTTCACATCGCGCAGGATTTATTTTAATGAAGATGTATTATGATAATGAAAATAAAAATAAGAATAACAAACTTTTGGGTCACAATTAGTCTTATAATCAACGTATGTATATTATTAATACTAATTACTTATCCTCGCTCCCTCGCTCAGGAGCATCCCTAATAGGTGCAAAAGCCTTTCTGCATCCTTATTTATACACACATCTATCTAGCAGCGTAAATGAGTGCAACATATATAAACACAATCACATACATATATACATTGTACATGCAAGCCTTCATATTTCATAATTTAACCCGAAGAAAGTACCTAAAATTTGTGATGTTATCTCAAACAAACCCCGCATTTGTATGCACTTATTGCTTATAAAATTATTCTCTCATTTTATTATATATTTTCTTTGACTACGTCTCATAATAATTCATGTCAGCTAGCTAGCGCTAGAAGGATTTTATTACAAAACAAAATATACACAAATTTTAAAGAAAAGTTTCTGCTTGAAAATGTTAAACTTTCCGTCAGAATCTGCTTTCAACTCGTGCACGAAGAACTTTTCTCTACGAAACATGAATGAAGTCAAAAAATGTGTAAGTTATATTCTGAATGCTAGCAAAAAGAAAAAAAAGCATTTTTTTCTATGTACAAACATTTTATGCCGTTTCTATATTTAAATTTGTATACTTTGAAAACACAACATAGAATTTAACAAAGTGTTACCCCAAATGAGAGTCACATGTGCAATACAGCTTTTATCAGTTCTTACAAAGCAGTAATTAGTCGACAGTCCCTTACAAAACCAGCCTGTTACCCGTCACCGCAAGTTCTCTGCTACAGAAAAAGCTTGCATTTAAGCTTGTGGTCCATTTAGGAAATATAACGAGTCTCTATTCAAACTAAAAAAACTTTTATTTATGCGGTCTGTGATTTGTGAACTTTAAACGAACAATTTATAAACTAATATCTGAATCTTCAAATTTAATACACATAAGATTACACAACTAAAATAAGTTTCTCTTGGTTATCAAAAATAACCGTCACTATTAGATCTTATGGACGCGTAGATTTACATATACATTGAGAAAATGATACGTGGTCTGGTTGTTCGAAAATCCATATTATAGTTGACTTTCTAAAAATATAGTTAGTACGAGTATTTCGGCACAACCAACTAAAACCCAACGGAACTTTCCCCGTTATGGTATTGCAGGGTCGCTTATTAGACAGAACAACCAAGGGTTGCCCACGGTCCAATTACCAGGAAAATTAGACAGAGGCCAACCAAGGAGGGAGGGCCACGTCCCTAGTGTATTCCTTGGCTTCACGCCTGGCTGGATTGCTGGACGTTAACAGGCTCAAATCCTCACGATGAAATAGTATTATGTATACCTTGAGTATTCTTGCCGTAAGTAAAGTTACTTAGTATATAGTTGTTAAATGATGTGATATTAAAACTTAGTAATATTTTTAACTTAATTTTTCTTCTTTCGTTGCTCAAACTGATAGATATTTCTCTTCGTTCTCTTTCCCATCGTGTTGAAAAATAACTCATTGAAACTCAAACGGACGAATCAAATATTACGCATTATTTAATTTATTTGAATTGTGAAATGAATGTAGAATGAAGTATGTATCATAGAGCGGAATGTTTCGTGGAGGGTATTCAAAACCTTTTTTAACTGCTCTAAATATCCACGAATTGTTGACGCGTGGGGGTAGCTTGAGATTGTAAATTTAATTTACTTTATTTTTATTTAATACTCGAAATTATAAAATTCGTATTATTGCTATATATCCAATGGAGAAACAGTCTTAAACCCCCCAGGGTTACTTTACGCTAAGCGACGTCCACAACTCTGCAATGCAGAGTTACTTTATGTATTCTCTTTTGAATCAATGACAAGTTTTAAAATAAAAGAAAGCTCAAGTGTCTTTATGTATTGCGACATTTTCCTTTGAGACCAGCGTAATCACTATTTTCATAAAAGAAACAAAATAAACAAAAAATGTTATTATAAATGATGTGTAGATAGTATTTCATAATAAGAATACAAAAAATTGTTTAGTACCACTCAGCATTTGTTACATTATTTTGTTTATATTATGCTGAACAAACACAATATAATAAAACAGCAGCGTTGAAATATTTACACAAATATTATTATTATCATGATTCGAGGACACAACCAATATGGTTGTTATTACAATACAGTTTTTATATTATTTTTACATAGCCCTTAATCTGCTTCTTAAAAAACGGCTATGAACGGCAAACACAACTTTTCTAATTGCAGCCATAATTAAAAAGATCAGCGCGTTCGAAACAACTATGTTTAGATACAGTAATTTTATATTTAACTAGCTTTTCCCGCGGCTCCGCTCGTGTTCTAAAGCCTGAAAATCAAAAGAAATATTTTTCTCACGTTTTGCAACATTTATCATTGATGTTTCGCTCCTATTGGTCGTAGCGTGATGTAATATAGCCTATAACCTTCCTCAATACTATTTAACACATTTTTTTTATTTCGGACCAGTAGTTCCTGAGATTATCGCCAAACAAACAAACAAACAAACAAACAAACTCTTCAGCTTTATAATATTAGTATAGATTAATAAGTGCCAAATTTCAATTTAAATCTAAAGTGGTCTCTTTATTGTTTTTATTTTGTACAACTCAAATTACTCGCTCGGATAGAAGATTCCTATGGGATATAAGCATCCGAGTATGTAGCACAAAAATTCCAGCGTTTCAGGTTAAATTCTCTCTTTAGTATTTTATCGTTTACCAAATTGAAAATGTATTACAAGAATGTTTTATTTATTAAACTGGATGCTTGGCAAAACATTTACAGTCGGGGAAATTTTCTTAAAACAGGCTTTTATTATTGACTATATGATATTTCTTCATAACATAGATATTATAAAAACTAAACCATCAATTTGCTCTCCTTTTACGATGCAAGGTTTAACATTTTTTTTATACAGCGATCAGTTATGAACTGGAGGTAGACTATTTTTCATTCACATAATAAGTCTAGTGTTTTTCATGGAATATTACTTTTTGCAAAATTTAATTGAATAAAGCGAGAGTGGATGAATAAATTTTGTAGAGTCATAATTTTTTAGTTAAAATATGTATCATAACAATATTTTCTTTTAAAGAAATGCCTTTAACAAGTCGTTCTGCCATTTAATAAATTGAAAATAATTTTCATCTGGAACGTAACTTAACAAAAGTGCTCAAATTGTTTTAAACTTGTCTGAACTGTCGGCCAGCTCATTTCAATATTCTACAACCTTAATTTTTTATCGCAAAATCGTTTAGAACTTTGTCCTTTATTGTAAACCTTTTTATTAGCAGTTTTTTTACCTTTGGAGGAAGACGAAGGAAGACAATCTATAACATTGTAATAGCGTTTGTAAATATTTTAAATAATATTTTGGCAAAATAAATTTATTTTAATAGCTAAACGTTAAAATAATAATACATCCACAAATGTAAACTATGTTATATGTTATCCGGTGTATACTTCGATATTGATAAGAATCTATTTCTCTATATTACAGAAGTCCTGAATGATGATACCAATATGAAGAAATAATTATGCAACATTAATTTGTCTGTGAGTAATGAGTTAGCTTTTTAGCTCAACATGTCCGGACACGTGCTTTAGAAAACACGTTGAACTCTCCGACCTGTGCCTTATCTCTCACTGTTCTTATCAAATTCTTATAAAAAGCATTGAAAATGCAATTATGTGTAGTCTCAGTGAAACGATGGCATCGTTACTGAAATCATAAATTCTCTATTTTTAATACAATAAACAATATTAATAAAAACAGCCGCGGAGCTCATGAGAACCGTAGAATTTATCGATTACCTTGGCTTGTAGATGTTCTTTTTCAGAGTTCTTGATTTTACCCATTTGGAAGTCAAAGTATCTAATAGTATATTTAGAATATTTTCGTAACCTACGAATAATAATTACTAATAATACTAATAGTTCCATTCTCGTTAATCTTTCCATTTCGATAAACATAGTCTCATTGTACTCAATGTAATATCAAATAAGATATATAAGATACCAAATAAGAATCGTTGTGGAATATATAATGATTTGAAAAAGTGTTAATTTATTATGTCATCTCTATCACGCCTCACAAGTACTCCTCGTATATGGTATGGGAAAATTTTTGCTTAAGCATAGTTTATTGGCCGTAGAATAACATATTTTCCCAAACGGTAAATATTAGTTAGGGACACGCCGCACAAGCCAAGATTTATTACTATTTACTTGTAAGTAGTTAAAGCATGTGTAGATATTTAGAACAAGCTATCATGAATACAAATAACCTTTTAATATAGTTCACAACTGAGAATTTCATAAATGTAAGCAAATAATGGATTGAAATAGTTAATGATATGATATTCTAAGTAATTACAATTCGTCATTATTCCTAATAGAAGGTACCTATACTATTTATAGCTTCTAGTTTTAAACATGAAAATTACAGTAAAGTTTTTAGTCAAATACATTAATTATAAAAATTTACAGAGAGTGATCTGATTAACTTAAAAAAATGTAAAGTTTTACTTACAAACAGCAAGCTACATTTCCATGAGGCAATAAAATAGTATTTGGTACTTAGATTGCTATTATTATTCTTATCATTTCAATTTCTCGTTAATTCATGTCAAATTTTAAAATTTGATACGAAAAATTTACGAGAAATGAATTTTAAGTGTCATAGAACAGAATGTTCTCCATTTACGACCTTTCAAATGTTTAGGACCCGACAGCCGTTGTCTTTTTTGAACCCTTTCCATTACCGTCCCTATTTGTACACCACAGCTAAAGAACTCTCGATCTAAAAGGAGCATTTTTGTCATTTCGGATGAAATACATTAATTTGATCCTAATAAATAATTAGACCATTCAAGGGTCGAATACCCGTGGCAAGTCAATTTATTCAGAACTCGGTTAAATTCACATACTAATTTTCCGAAATATCGTTTAACTTTTAAGAGCTTTCAAATTACTTTTAAAAGCTCATATATTACTTGCCTAGAATGCGACGGCAGGTCTAATAGGCCTATCTGAATATGTACTTTTAGATACGATTTCTCTAATTCGGAATTGATAGTATTAGGACATTTGGCTCAGTTTGTAGTGCCTAGTTGTTGTGCCTCTGTAGATTATCAACTATCTGACATCCATTGCACAAGCCTCGTAGTTTACCATGGAACTAGATGGTGCTGTGTGTTGATGTACCAAAATATTTATTTATGTAACATGGTTAAATAGCACTTTAAATATATATGTATGATCGGTACCTGATATTCGCACTAATTGGTAAGCTCGTCGAAAAATTTTAATGATGGAAAAAACCGCTATCATATCATTTATTTCATGTGCTACACATTTACAAAGTAGCTTATGAATCATATTCCCTATAGGCTTTGTGAAGATATAAAGGCACTGCCAAAAAAAAATTTAATATTGTATGTTTAAAAATTTTAAAAAAAATATACAACTAAACAATAGCGTTTTTTAATGTCGTCTAATTGGTAGTATTTATTAATATAAAATTTACATTAGTTTAGGCCCCCAAGAAGAGATAGTCCAAAGGACCAAATCCTTTCGATCATAGTACTCTTGAAATATTTTTAAGTCGCAGAACGATTTCACTTTTTCAGCTTCCTCAGTCTCTCTTCTATACTTAGTTTTAAAAGATTAAAATGACTATAAAGTCATTTGTATAACAAATAAACACAACACAGTACAGAAGTCACATCTTGAATGGCATTTTTATATGCTACCAGAATATTACGTAAACTTCTTTCATAAATTACAAAGTTTGAAAGATTGGATTGACTTGACAAACTTTTATGAGAAAGAATAATGATATACCCATAATACTGAAAAAATGTGAACTCAACTTTTTAACTTGTTCAACAAATGGGGCACTGTATAATTATCTATATCTAAAAATCATACATTTTTAGCTACAAAATAAATAAAATAATGGTTCTTTATTGATAATTATTATAGAAATACATTTAAATTATCTCATTTCCTTGAAAGCATTATTTATTTTATAAAAGCAAGTCTCAAAATTTCATTTGAATAAGTAAATAGAATCACTAAGCAGAATATGGCGGTAATAACATCATTTTAAGTACAATCGCGTCGCAACATCAGCGTTCAATTATGTGGCATACAAATGGCTTTGAATGGCTTCGAAATCTTTGACGCTTTCTTGTGACTAAATTACAATATAGGTATATTCTTTGTGAAAACATTATATTATTGATATCTGATTAATAATTATAACAATTGCAAACTACTTATGCGTGTAGGTGTGCGTATGCGTGTGCACATGGCTTGTGTGCATGTGTGTGTACGTGTACATTTGTCTGTGTGTGTATAGTGCAAGCGTGCATGCGAAAATACCATTACTTTACCGTACCTAGTAACTCACCGCATGTACCTACATAAGTCTTACTTAATATAGATGTGCTAGAACAAGTAACTCGTTAATTATTAACGATGCTAACTCAATGTTACTTCCGCAGGCGGTACATTGACGTACAACAAAATAATTAATTCTCGTTAGTCAATTAAATGTTTGACCGGAGATCGATATATAATCTGCCACTAGCTTCATATATTATTCATATACGCGTATAGAATGTTTGAGTGCCCAATCACGTCTATTCATTTATTTACACTCCAATTTGGTGGTTGTTATAGATTAATTATTATATATTTTTTTAGACTCAAACTCTACTTTTCTAAATAAAAATAAATTAAGATTAGGCGGAAAAAACATAATATAAGGAATATTATATATTAAAAAAGAAACTTCTGATTTTCAGCGCAGTGGGCTCAAGCTTAACCATTAGTATACTATTCAGACGACGACTACGATAGCGCAATTACGAACCATATTGCATTGGAAAATCTTTTTGCGTGAAAAAACCAAGGATAACGATTTTCCCCAGATATAAGACCTAGCTAGAACGATTTTGGGGACCCATGAACTCGCTTGCTTTCATCAAAATCGTTAATAATAACTTTCATTATGCTATTTTGATAATTTTTAGAACAATTATAGTTTTGAGAAGAAAATTGAAATAATTGTTATTTTGTCATCATCATTATTTAAAATAACATGGCTACTGTCCTAAACTAGTCTAAATCAGTTTGTCATCGGAAAATGTATGTCAGCGTTCGAGTACAATCTAAACGAATGCAATAGAGCAATCATATACGTTTTAGCGCAACTCGAGTCACATTGTAACTGTATTGACGCGCTATGCATTTTAATGCTTGCATGCATAAATCTGACGCCCACCCATAAAATCCATAGGATAAAAGCGAGGCGATCTCGAATATACTGTACAAATGTAAACTATAGAAAACAATGTTTTAGTATAAGTGGTGAAACGTGATTTACATGCTTCTAATATTATCACCTTTAACTCTTTGTACGTGTTCCATGTATATAAAATAAACATATAGTATCAGTCGGAGAACATTATTATATAATAATGATCCGAAACCGAATTCGGCCAATGCGGCCAATCTCATCGAGACTAGCCAAGTACGCAGGAGATATTAAAGTCCACAAGTGTACGCGCAGACACAAGTGCACTCTCTGTTCCTTATCACTCTCATATTCTGGTGGAACCACTGCTCGACCCGACCAGTTAAAGCGCAGGACCGATGGCTTTGCGTGCTCTCCGAGGCACGGGGGTGACACACCGCCAACTTTCCAACTCCGGGCTCTTGAGGCTTACCAAACAGAAAGGCTCAACTAAACTTGGCTCGACCCGAGATTGGAACCTCTCGATGTGTGACCGTACTAGCCACTATCGAGGCAATTCGAAATACACTAATAAAGTTAAACAGTATTTTTACTGAGTTAGTTACTTTATTGAGTAAATCCACTCTTTATATATAATGCAAAAAAAATAAAATTTGTGCTTTTACTGGTTTTATAGTACCTATACTAGCAACTCACGCTCTTATTTAGCTATTATGTAGTGTTGAATTACGTTATTAATTATGTACAGCTACGTATTTCAAGTAAAAGATACACACAAGTAAAATAATAAATAGCTATGCTTACCAAAGTATAATTAGTATTACTCTAATTAGCCTACCTATATCTAATTAAACTAAACTAAATTGTTAATTAGCGGATACTTGATACGACAGCAATACAAATAACGCCAGCTTAATTCATGCAAATAATTGTTCCGTGGGCGTAGCACTCCAATAATCCAAACTGAGCTTTTCCAACAGAGCTTTTGCTGCACATTCAGTGCTACTCGTACATATAAATTTATACTTAAAGGCCATGATTGTTTATGTAAAATTACATAAAATATTCTTTTATACATAAACGGTTTTTTTAATAGTTAAAATTACGTCGTTACTCATAAACTATAGGTAAATTCGTATTTGTATTATTAAAATTGTATATTCTTTAAATATTAATAAATATTTCATACATAATGTATGGGACTCATCAATACCATTAAATAAAGGTTTTATTGAGCCATTTAAGAGTAGCAAAATCAGAGCAGATTTCAATCAACAGAATAGCATAAAATTGTATTATCTACCCAACTTTATATACTTATAGATTCAAAATACTATTACCATTAGAGGGTTTTTTTCTACTTACAAAAATTAGTCGCCTTAGATCCGCAATTTTTGAATTTAATTGATAACTACATGGCATATAAGTAACACTTGCGCTATGAAGAATATCATATGAAACGTCAAAATCGGTTAAGATAATGGACATATATACAAATACAGGTGAAACACATAACCCACCTTTAAACTTCGCCGTAGTCGAGTAAATAAGGACCATAAATATAGTTAACGTTTTTATTAGATTTGACAGTTGCTTAAATTATTTTTTATCTGTTAATGTATAACTATAATATGTACTGTTAATTGTATGTATACATTCTCGTGATATTAACCTTCCAATTCGTCTACGAGCTTATGAAACGAATTTTGAAAGCTCACGTTACCGACTGCTGTCAATGGCTACTATTGCCGTCTGCCACCCGTACGTGCTTCGAGAGAATTGTTTTGAGTGCCTCTTACTTGATATTTTCATAGGATCTAAAAATAATATAGCTTAAAGGCAATAAGCCATAAAAGTGAATTATATAAAAAATACAATATGAAGTCTAACAGTTTTGAAAATATTTTTCAGGTTTTGATTTTTTTTGAATGTTAATAAGTTTTAAAAAATAGCTCATTTCACCAATAATCCTCAAACATAGTGAAAAAAATATTATACTGTGGATAGGATACTTTAATTTTCTCCTGTAAACAATATGTAATTAAATTAGACTTTATTCAATCAGACTTCACACGAACTTTTGAATCAAATCAATTCAATTTAAAGAGAGTCCGTGTATACAACTCGTGAACAAGCTTCCACCAGCACCAGCTCGGAACACAGTTCTTCTGTAAAGAAGCGGGGAGAAACTCAATGGCTCTTTTCAATGTTGAGTAACTTTTTATTTAACATTATAGCTAGAACGTATATAACCTAATTTTACACATTTTCATCTACTTTAGAAGAAGATCTACTTTGAATTAATTGATGAAGATGTACATTTGTTATTTTATCTTTAGATGTAAATTTTGTAAGTCTGTTTGTTATTTGTTAAAATACAGTTTTTTACTAAATACATATAATGAAATTAGATACGGTTCTTTTATTAATAACAATTTTTTCATTTTTGTCTGTCTATTTGCTTGTACCGACTGATCTGCGAAGCGGCTGGAGAGAGTTTAAAGGGACATTCACTGGCAGCTAGCTGGTATTATTGGAAGTAACTTAGGCTACTTTTATATCAAAAAAAGAATATAAGAAATCAAAACTAAGTCAACAATCAAGAGCTAAGTGAGGGGAAGTTGGTAGTATAATTATTGTATGACAACATGCCACAGCAGCATCCTAGTCTAAGTGAAAGTCGTTTCCTCCATCCTTGCCCCGCATAAGTAATAAGAACACAAGCTACAAAGCATCATCTATCTACGAGTAGGTTTTACTAAATGCTTATCTTTTAATAGGTTTCTTATTCCAAACTTTTAACTTCCCTAGATCGTTATTAATTAATGACTAAAGTATCATCCCCTAGATAAATTACTATCGGGAGTTAACTTTAAACACTTAAAGCTTAATCTCTGCATTGATATATTACGAGCTCGTTAAATTTAACGATACTTGTAGAACAGTTTGTGGACTGCTATGCAGTTTTATGCTATTTGTAACGTATTTTTGCAAATGTAGCTGATGATTTTAAGACAATTAGTTCTGAAACTGTTATAAATTCATACAATACACGTATAATTATTATTTCATTAGTAAAAATTAAATAAATGAAATCCCAAAGGAATTTCTTTTATGATATAAATAAATATTATTTTTAACAATATATGCTTGTCAGAATTACACTTCCTACGTATAAACATAAGAAGCAAAGTCTAAGTATCTAAATACAATATTTAAATTCCATATATCTACACGAAATAAATTTGTATTTATGTATATCCCAGATGAATATTTTCATATACATACATATATATATATATATATATATGTTCTATGTCATATATATGCATATATAACAATCATTAAAATAGCAATTTGAAATTCCCCGTACATGGCGCGATAGCGGAAATGAGGTTTGATGCCTGATGAGTTGCTTATAACGACACGTACCGAATTCATTTGTGATAAAAATCTATAAATTAAATTACTGTAGCACGCTAGTTCTTCAAAATGTAGCTCATATTTGATATGAATTACTTTTCTTAACTGAATGACATTCATAAATGCTTAATCGTATACAAATTCTAGTTTTATATTCAAATATTCCTGAAAACCTAACGATAATTCACGATGATTGTTTTCAGCCAATAAAATAATTCAAACGAACAAGAAGTCTTTGAACAATGTTCCTGTCAATGCTACTACAAATGAAATCCTTCCAACTTTGCAAGGTATCGGATCCGTTTTATATTCAATATTATAAAACTTTTCGAACTGCATTCAAGGATTCCGTCCACTAGAAAATCGCAATAAGAGTCCTGTGGTCTCAGTAAAGTCAAAAGTACGAGTATATGAGAAAAATACTATGAAAACTATTCTCATTGAATACTTTGATGCTAAACTTACTTTTTATTTGACTTCATTGAGTTATACCATATACCTATGTATGTAACATAAAACTTATGTGATGTTAAAACATTAATAAAGTAATCTATACTAATATTATAAAGCTGAGTTAATATTATAAAGTTTGTTTGGTCGAACGCGCTATTTTTAGGAACTACTGGTCCGAATTAAAAAATTCTTTTTGTGTTGGATAGTCCGTTTATCGAGGAAGGCTATACGCTACATCACGCTACGACCAATAGGAGCAGAGCATCGTTGAAAGATGTTGCAAAAACGGGAGAAAAATATTTCTTTTGATTTTCAGCCTTTAGAACGCGAGCGGAGCCGCGGGAAAGGCTAATAGGATAGTAGGTAGCTTATAAGTACTTAAATATTATTGTAAGTATAAAAGTATCAAACTAATTACAGATTTTAACATTAGAATAAACATATTTGGACATTAAATGTTTTTATTTTTCTGAATCTATCATATTTTATTTAAATTCTTATACATTTTTTAGTCTTCTGTGATCAAATTATTTTTGTCTAAAATGAAAATCAAGCCAGTAGATACTTCATGAATAATACTAAACGTCTTTAAAATTTTAGAAATTTAATCTAAAGGGATAAGTGCTGCGAGAATTTAGGTCTAGATAGGTAAAGGACGTGGTGATGCTCCTGCCATCTTTAGTACTTACAATATTAAAAATCTCACGATATCAGAACATTCATTTGAACTTATCTGTATTTTAAAATAATAATTAAAATATCTGATTATTTTAGTATGCTGTAACTATGTATATAAAAGTTATGGATGTAACATCTGTCATCAATTTAAAATAAAAGCCTGCTTTTTCCAGCTTAAAAATGTGCCATTTAAGCCAGCTATGTAAAATTTATGACGGCTACGTCCGAGTACAGTTTAACAATTAACGTCGTTTATTATAGCAACATGATACGCGGTTCATTTAACACACATCATGACGATAAAGGCTCCATTATTGTGTTTACGAATTTTGAATGAATATGTTACAACACATTCCTTTGGGTATGTTTCAATTTAGTTTCATAATTAAATTGAACAATGTTGAATAAAATTTCAATTAGTCGATGTTAAATCCGTTTCGTACATAGGAAATATCATTCATGATCTGCTATATCGGGATAAAAGTGAGTTTAAAATAAAAGTAGGCTTAGACAATGGCAGTAAAAATAATGAAATATTATTTCAAAAGACTATATCAAAACCTAATCATAGATAAAATATTATATCAAAATATAAATCAAACCTTGTAGACTTTTCTATAGGCTTTTTAATACCTACATTTCCTTTTATATTATTTTGATGTATAGATTTACCATTAAACATTTAATTTCATTCATTTTTTCTTTTTATTCTAGAATATTGAATAAAGCCTTTATCTAATGAATTTCTTATGTCCTGTCAGTAGAGCCATGTAACGTTGGTATGAGAATGCGTCGTTTCCGCCCGTCACTTCGCTCACGGCGTTATATCCGGCGAGGCAATCATTTCAGTGACCAGTAATGTGTGATATTATGTGCTATATTGATACCGTAAATATTGTAGCGATTATTATTTATTTTGTTCAAATATTCCTTTTCCTAACTTTTACAAACAAGAGAGACTGTTTGATTATTCATAGCGCTGCTTGTCTTCCCATAAATATTTGTTAATACTGTTGGAAATGATAATTCTCGAGAAAAGGGTTCGGGATTCTCCTACTTTCTATATGTAAATACTTAGTAACATGATGGATATATTATAGTTATAAAAGAAATGATTGGCTATTTCTATGGAGTAATCCATATTGTATAATATATTTTTTTATATTTTCAATCTTATAAAACTCTAGTGTTTATCATAATCAGTTCTTAAATAGGTTATCGCTACTTCGAAATTCGAAATTACGAATTTCGAAACTCTCATGGCCACCAACTTTCCTTCCCTAACTAATTCCAATACATAAAAGTTGTCTTTCATTCAGACCCTAGTCCTACCTTTTGAATAAAATTATTGCCTGTTACGGCTTGAATTACAATGGCTCATCTAAAAACACTGAATATGTATATGGAGAAAGTTAATATTAATTCAGCAGGATAATTTTAATTTAATCTTTGTTTATATACATTTATTTTACCTTAGAAACATGGCAATTTATTACACCTATACTCTACGATGAATTCGCTCTACAGTATAAGGTAAACGCGTCACTTCCGTTCGTCACGTCATCGCTCACGGCGTCATATCCGGCAAGGCAAATTTGCGCTACATCGTTTTATGAATATTCTACATACATTTTCATAGTTTAGAAGACTTTGACACAAGTATACATACTTGTATACTATACATATGTACTGAATAAATAAAGTACAAAAGTTGTATATAAGTTAAAACCTGATCTTGTTTTGTAAATAAAAACTAAATATTATTTAAGAAATATGCATAATACAATTTTTTTACTATATGTAAAATTACAAACTAAAGAATATAGAAAGTGGCACATCTGTTAGTGTGCATGTATTGCATGAATTATGCAATAATGCAGGTGCGTGACCTGCATTATTGCATAATATATCCTACATAATTTTAATAAATGGTAACAAATGTAGAAAGTTTCTAATAATACAAAAAAAAGCTAGTATAGTATATAAAGCACCTTTCACACATGACGAAGCTGCATCATTAGCAACATTTTGCAGTAATATTTTACTAATATTCATGTTTCCTGATAACAGCCATTTCTTTACATTTGGCCCCTCTCTATAATTTTACATGAATATAGTGCCAATAAACTTTCTTAGCTTTGCCAGAAAAATCTCTCTAGTTTCAATATTACAACTTAGTTTTATTATTTTATTTTTTAATAATAAAAAATACCGTGAAATAAACGAAATAAGAAATAATGGCAACATTGTTAGGTAAAATATACAAGTACTTATGTAACATTCTTCTAGCATAAAGTCAAGCCTTTTAATGAGAGTTTAAACTTAAATGACTACTCAAGTGTGCTCGAGGTCGAGAGAGATGAACTTTCAAGTGGCAAACTACAGGTGTATAACAATTTTATTTTAAATATAAATGGTATGATATTTAATATTTAATACTGGCACCTCACCCTCACTTTGCTCAAGTCTCCGTCCCTAGCTAGTTATATGTTTTAAATTTAATTCTTACTCCCATAATTCTAAATCCCAAAATAAATAGTTTAGTACTTTTCTATTCTCTTATTTTCAAACGACTACAAAAATAAATAAATAAATAAAATCTTTATTAGAAACATTATTTACAATAAACAAATTATGTACGATAATGACTACAGTAGTAACAAACTGTGTCGTAGCCATTAACGCCCACTTCCGGATTATGTATACATTTTTTCCAAATCAAAGGTTTTAGACAATAAACATATTATTATAACTTAAAATAAAGTGTGTGTGTGTGTGTGTGTGTGAAAGTTACCTCGTTGTGTTATTTAAAACACTCTTGACACGTTGACTCCACTCCTAACTCTTTTATATAACAAAAAAAGAATCATTTAAATCACTTCAGCCATTTTTGAGTTCTAGGCGTGGTTGACTTTTTTTCCTACGAAAAGTATTGATTATGTAAATATGATTAAGTAAATATTTCACATGTCAATAAAGAAAATTACGATAATCCCAAAAATATTTGAAGTGCTATTACCAGACAACTTTCCAGTATATCATATTAATATACAAAATAAATGACTTATGAATTCTGATGGCCGCCGTTTTACATAATTTACAAGTAATAGTAAGTATAGTTATTCGATTCAATTCTTTGTTTAATGGCTTTTAGGATGGGGTAAGATATTTGAATCTTAATAGAATCATTTTACTCGAACACCATGACCATAATAACACTTGCAAAAAGTGAATAATATTGCAAATATTCTTTTTACATCGTAAGTAGTGACCACAGCAAAGAAAGTTAATACGAAAGATTTATAAACAAAACAAAGTAGATAAATATTGTGACTTTATTTTATCTAAGACATAATACTACTCTCATGTCAGGACAACCCATCGGTAGAATGTTCCTGCGAAGATATAGTACAGCGATTGTCGAACATTTATTATAATCTATCTTCGTGACACTATCGAACTATTTCAGATTGATTTCCATCGTTCACCTCGACTCTTCGACAGTGTCGTCAGATTTCTATTAAAATATCCAAAAAAGAAAATTGCCACTACATTACGATGTTTTTATTTGCCAGTGGATAGTATAGATTTAAGGTCGTAGGTTTAAAGCCTAACAAGCTTAAACTATTAATACTTTCTTAGGTTTACGCAAATATTTAACATTATAATTTATAAATGAAGTTTCATTTTGTCTTCGAATGCTTTACAGCAATCATAGTCACGGAGAAACTATTTATTTGATCAAAATAAATCCGCGACAAAATCCGAATGGATAGTTTCTTTCTAATATTACAACTATCAAATTTTCTTTACAGAAATTCTTAGTAGAAGCTCAGTATTATGAAATTGGCGGGGTTTTTAAATACTCTTCAACTTTTTATTTATTTATTTGGTTATTAATATAAAAATGGTATGGTCGAATTGCAACCACTGGGCAACTGGAAAACTTGTCATAATAAGTTTTTTAAATCATTTTAGTTAGAAAAACTCATTTCATTTTACATACAAAAAAAATCATTTATTTAAGTATGTAACTGAGTTCTAAACACAAATGCTCAGTTTGTAAAATAAATAGCAAAAATAGCATGCATCCTTCAGACTCCTCCAACTTAACTGGGCTATTACTTTACGTTACGTTTAGCGCTCCGCCGTATACATTAACTTGCATTTAAAACGTTTTCGTTTAAACATTCGTATTTCATTTTTAACCGTAACTAAAATGGTTTTCTGTAAGCGCTGTATTTTAAATATAATATTAAATTCAAACGCTATATTTACATTACGACAAAATAGACAAAAAAGCATTGGGCAAAATTGGTTCATTTTTGTAAGAATGTAATTAGAATAAAAACAAATCTATACATATAAAAAAATTAACTGAGTCAAATCTGTACATGGAGACTGTCTATCTGTCTGTCACCTCATCGGGAGAAAAAATATCTAGGACAGGCAGATTTCGATGACATTTGACAACATTGAGAATACATTTTACTGTAGGAAATACTCTTTTACTCCTTTCTAAGAAATCTATACTTGCATTTAAAATGTATGTAGCGACGAACCTGAGCGGAACGAGGTTAAATCACTAGTGCAATAATATATGCTATCATTCATCAACAATATTTAGCTCTATAAACATCTCAAATATAATACATTTTGGTTTATACAAAAGGATTTTATTTCCTTTTGTAAAATAAATATTTTACCGGCACGCGGCACACGCAGTGCTTAGGGGCTGTAATCCGATTACAACCCGTTCGCCTTCAATCTTTTATTGAGCTTAACGTAAAGGTTAACGTGAAACCAGAATTGTTATATTAACAAATAATTGTTATAAATGGTGTTTTACCTTGCTGAGACCATACCTAGGCCTAAATGTGATGGATTTATACTTTATTAACTATGGCCTGATCCCTTTTTGAAGGGAGGCCTGCACTGGAAGGAGGAGAAGTGGGACGTTAAAAAAGGGTTGTATACAACTACTATTTAATAAAATATTATAAAAAGAGATTAACAGAATTTGGTGGGACTTAGTTTTCTATTTTATTTAGGTACATATCTGTTGTTAAAATTTTTAAGTTTGCATTACAATCGATTTGTTAAAAACCTGGTGAAGTTGTGAAATTGTGAAGTGAAATATCGGACAAATGAAATCATAGTCTTAATCATAAAATCATTAAAATATATTGAATTTATATAATTACTTGAATGTTTACTTTTTAGTAACTGGAACTTGTTCATTAACACGAAACGACATACTCGTACATTAAGAACAATTGACAAATATGGAACACAGCTGCGGCACACACAATTTATCTTCACGACATTTCCATCGTTCACATCTTTCTCATAAAGTTTAATTAAATTTACTTTTGCGGTTGAAATACGTTTCAAAATATGGGTTTCTGTACCCATTTACGTAATTTTATATAAATCTGTAATGTTCTATTAAATTAGAATTAATTGTTACAAATAATTTAATTATATAAGAGACACTAACGCCTCCTCAATTGAGGCTTAGCTAAAGCTCTTCCCTTTATTACATCTAATCGCCCATCTAAAGCTTTAGAAAAACTTGATTATTCTTTTGTGGAAATTCCTTGCAAGCTTTATTTCATTATTTTAACTTTCCATTGCCGGTAAAAGTTAGATAACAAAGTAAAAAATGTCTTTTCTTAATTATTAAATGTTACAACCCGATTAAAACGTGATAAAAATAAAAAATATATTAAACAAACAAAAACTTTTCAAAACTTTGGCCGCGAGATTGAATAAAAGCGAGTTACTTATAAGACTTTCCCAGATTTCCCTTAATCGACTTTTCGCACGCTTGAAAATAAAAGGCAACGAAGTGTTGAAAACAAACTAATGGATTCTAGCCGTCATTAAGTCCGCTTTTAAAACATTCTACAAGGAACTAAACGAGGATATAATAAGAAAGAAGAAGTGATAACACTATTTGGTATAGAAAGTAATTTGTAGTTTATAATAAAAGTTCATAATAGAAAACATTTTTCGTAAGGTTTTTAATTATTTTTATGAGGTTTATGGTAAAACCTTGAAATAAGAAGTATAGGAGACTGCTTAAAACTAAGTGGCACACTACACCACACACATCATATATCATATACAAAGAAAATAAATAAATAGCCTGCGTGCAATTATCCAGAAATATGTATTGTAGCAAGTGCTGTTTAGTGTAGCAAGTATTGCTAGTGAGGGAATGGAAGGGAAAATAAAGAGAGGTCAAAAGCTTTATCATTATTATTACAATCATTATTATAAAAATCACTAAAATGAAGTAGAATTACAATTAAAGCTGCTCAAAAGAATTTAAAATGAAAATACAGTATTATGTGTTGCAAAAATCTAAACGTCAAAAAATAACAACAATCAACAGGTCGAATATTCTATGAATGAGAAACATAAAATATTCATAGCTTTTGCCACTCACTCATACATATCTAAGTACAACGTACATATGTATGTACCTATATGTGTGTACATTTATATATCTCCCCATATCGAGCCTATACGTGCAAATAGTCACTGCTCTATGGAATGAAACACCTGCGCGATCGTTAGCTTGTAAACAAAGTAATGGATCCTCGTCAATTGTAACATAAAATAAAACGAAAGGATTTCAACTAATCTAATGCTTTTTTAGTATAATATAATTTAGCTAAACCTTTCATACACCATGTAAATTCCTCCGTTAAAAAGTAACCCATATATATGTACATAATATAAGAAAAGAAACTTTATGTATAAATATCTCACATGCATAATAAATAAATTTAAAATCATTGTAAATTTTTTTGACAAATAATATTTTATCACATTTCAAAAATTTATATATTATTCTAGAACAAATACGTTAGGTAATATATTCAAAAACTTCATCGAAATGCAGCACAGTACAGTACGTATAGTAGAATGTGGCAGCTAAAGTGTTTTTTGTGGAAATTTAAAGTGCAATGTTGAATGTCATTTAATCTGTTGGAATATTACTTCAACTCATGCCATTGCATACAAATACTAGTATACACTCGTATGCACTATGCGAATGTGATATTAGAATTTGAATGTAATCTATACTAATATTATAAAGCTAAAGAGTATGTTTGTTTGTTTGTTTGGTTTAACGCGCTAATCTCAGGAACTACTGGTCCGAATTGAAAAATGTGTTGGATAGTCCGTTTATCGAGGAAGCCTATAGGTTATATTACATCACGCTACGACCAATAGGAGCGGAGCTTCAATGGAATATGTTGCAAAAACGGGAAAGGTGGGCGTTAATCCTTCGAGATGCCATACCCAGGCCCCTCTTCTCCACTGGGCACAATGGGCACATGCCCAGGGCCCCGCAATCCTTTGGGGCCCCCTAGTCCCTACTCGATTACCAAAACAAAGATAAAATATGACCAAATAGCTACTCAACTCTCGCCCTAACATCACTTATCAATTGCAACATGTTTAATAAATTCCAATGTATACAAATTGTATATCTTCTATATTTTAAATTTCTTCATCTATATTCTATATACATATATAAATGCGAAAAACACTCACTCGCTCATCACGAAATCTCAAAAACTGCTAGACTTACAAAGATGAAAATTAGCAGGGAGGTAGTTTATAAACAGTAGACGTCCGCTAAGAACGAATTTTGCGACAAGGCCGGATTAAGGAGGTCTAAGGGCTCTCGCAAGTTTGTATTAAATTCCCTAATTTTTTGTGCTACAGGCCCAAAATTTTGCAGTAGTTTGCAGTAGTTTAGGTAGTTTATAGTTAATAGATTTCCACTAAGAATGACTGGGTCGCCTAAGGACTTTCGCAAATTTGTATGAATGCCTTTATTTTTTTTTTCTTAAAACTTTAAATTTGGCAGGAAGGTAGTTAATTCTTAGTAAACTTTTGCTAAAAACGTTTTTTGCGATAGGACCGAATTAAGGAGGTTCAGAACTTCAACTTGGTCGATTTTCAGAACGTATCCATTAGTTGCTTAATTTTTTGAAAAATCGCGGCCTTGAAAAAAAATTGTAATATAATACTTTCTTAGGTTTACGCGAATGTTTGACATTATAAATGAAACTATCTTTTCGGATTTTGTCGCGGATTTATTATGTTTTTTGGTTCCCGACGTTTCGAATGCTTTACAGCAATCATGGTCACGGGAGAGACTAAGGTATTAGACGTCTCAGGGGGTTATATACTTGTTACAGACAGTGCCTACCCACAATTTTTTACAAATATTCAAAATGATAGACTATAAAATTATACATTTCAATTCTATACTTTTAAGATTTTTAAAATTTTAAATTATATTATAAATATGGCAATATTATTAACTTATTTTAGCTACTATAATTATAATTATTACAATTTTCTAACATTTGTTAAAATAATATTAAGTAGTGTTGCTATTATTAAAATATGTATAATGTGTTATATTAAATTATAAATTATTAAAGCAATATTAAACTTTCATATATTATAAATTAAAGATTAATAGTTTAAAACAACTTGAGTTTTGATAATTTTAAGTTAAATATTAAGCAACACCACTGCAAACTAAATCATTTTTAAATTTGATAATATAAACAAATCTAACTATGCTAAATCCACATAGACTTCTTTAAGTTCTTTTGAATTATAACTTTTAAACTATAAAAAAAAAAAAAAAAAAAGAGTTAATGTCATTTAGTATGTCAGTTGGTATGTCTGTCTGAAGTTATTATAGGGATTTGAGACTATAGAGTTAAATTGTTGTCAGTCTGAAGCTACTACCGGTTCGGAACGCAACTGATACTGAGAAGAACCGGCAAGAAACTCAGCTCTTGCTTTTTTCAAAATAATGTGTTTACAATTTCAGTATTATCAATATCTAAAATATATAAGTTTACTTAAGTTTACAATATTGCAATACAATAATTAATATATATAATTAATCATCACTACTATCATTGAGATCTACACAGTATGAGCTAACTACATCTGGCTGTCTGTTATGACTAATTTTATTAGATGATTTTATTATATTAATGACAGGATCCCAAGATGATGGTAGTACCCAGCCGTCCTCTCTATTAAAGTTAGGATGTTTTTTAATTTCAATTGCTTCGCGAATCATTCTTGGTCTATAACGAGTTTCTTTCGCGAGTATTTGAGGATTATCAAAGCGAATATAGTGGTTGGGGCGATCCTGACTATGTTTACAGACAGCAGATGCTGCATTGCGACGGTGTTTCACATCAGCTATGTGTTCTTTGATCCTGGTTCTAATGGATCTCTTTGTTTGGCCGATATAAGAGAGCCCACAGTCACAATCAAGCTTGTATACTCCTGCATCTTGGAGGGGTATATGGCACTTGACTGATGGTAAGAATTGACTAATTTTCTTGGGCGGCTTGAAGTATGTTTTGATAGAAGCACGCTCCAGGATGTAGCCAATCTTGTCAGTGACACCTCTCATGTAAGGCAGAACTGCAGGTACGCGCTCGACTGTGGCTGGTTTCACTCGTTCACTGTGACGCAGGCGTGGCACTTGCAGCTTGTTGTCTCGCAGAACCTGCTTGACATGTTGCAGTTCCCCCGCTAGGTGTTCCTCGTCACAGAATATTACCAACTGACAAAATAACTGTATTCTTAGAACACCTTAATTCTATAAATCCTAAAATACAATTTACAATGGAATTAGAATCGAACAATACATTAGCTTTCTTAGATGTTTTAATTAAACGTAAACCAGATAACACCTTGAGTCATACTGTGTATAGAAAGAAGACCCATACTGATAGGTACCTGAATGGTGAATCTCACCACCACCCTTCACAGTTAGCTACCGTGGGAAAATCTTTGTTTCAGAGGGCACAAGGGATCTGTGACGAGGAACACCTAGCGGGGGAACTGCAACATGTCAAGCAGGTTCTGCGAGACAACAAGCTGCAAGTGCCACGCCTGCGTCACAGTGAACGAGTGAAACCAGCCACAGTCGAGCGCGTACCTGCAGTTCTGCCTTACATGAGAGGTGTCACTGACAAGATTGGCTACATCCTGAAGCGTGCTTCTATCAAAACATACTTCAAGCCGCCCAAGAAAATTAGTCAATTCTTACCATCAGTCAAGTGCCATATACCCCTCCAAGATGCAGGAGTATACAAGCTTGATTGTGACTGTGGGCTCTCTTATATCGGCCAAACAAAGAGATCCATTAGAACCAGGATCAAAGAACACATAGCTGATGTGAAACACCGTCGCAATGCAGCATCTGCTGTCTGTAAACATAGTCAGGATCGCCCCAACCACTATATTCGCTTTGATAATCCTCAAATACTCGCGAAAGAAACTCGTTATAGACCAAGAATGATTCGCGAAGCAATTGAAATTAAAAAACATCCTAACTTTAATAGAGAGGACGGCTGGGTACTACCATCATCTTGGGATCCTGTCATTAATATAATAAAATCATCTAATAAAATTAGTCATAACAGACAGCCAGATGTAGTTAGCTCATACTGTGTAGATCTCAATGATAGTAGTGATGATTAATTATATATATTAATTATTGTATTGCAATATTGTAAACTTAAGTAAACTTATATATTTTAGATATTGATAATACTGAAATTGTAAACACATTATTTTGAAAAAAGCAAGAGCTGAGTTTCTTGCCGGTTCTTCTCAGTATCAGTTGCGTTCCGAACCGGTAGTAGCTTCAGACTGACAACAATTTAACTCTATAGTCTCAAATCCCTATAATAACTTCAGACAGACATACCAACTGACATACTAAATGACATTAACTCTTTTTTTTTTTTTTTTTTTTTTTTTTTTTTTTTTTTTTTTTTTTTTTTTTTTTTTTTTTTTTTTTTTTTTTTTTTTTTTTTTATAGTTTAAAAGTTATAATTCAAAAGAACTTAAAGAAGTCTATGTGGATTTAGCATAGTTAGATTTGTTTATATTATCAAATTTAAAAATGATTTAGTTTGCAGTGGTGTTGCTTAATATTTAACTTAAAATTATCAAAACTCAAGTTGTTTTAAACTATTAATCTTTAATTTATAATATATGAAAGTTTAATATTGCTTTAATAATTTATAATTTAATATAACACATTATACATATTTTAATAATAGCAACACTACTTAATATTATTTTAACAAATGTTAGAAGATTGTAATAATTATAATTATAGTAGCTAAAATAAGTTAATAATATTGCCATATTTATAATATAATTTAAAATTTTAAAAATCTTAAAAGTATAGAATTGAAATGTATAATTTTATAGTCTATCATTTTGAATATTTGTAAAAAATTGTGGGTAGGCACTGTCTGTAACAAGTATATAACCCCCTGAGACGTCTAATACCTTAGTCTCTCCCGTGACCATGATTGCTGTAAAGCATTCGAAACGTCGGGAACCAAAAAACATAATAAATCCGCGACAAAATCCGAAAAGATAGTTTCATTTATAAAAATTGTAATGTAAATCGATAGCTTTAACAATTATACGAATAAAATTATGTTGTACGCGTTGACTTGATGATAGTATCCTATGGCCCTTAGGTGGGCAAAAGTACGTCCACAGTGCTCGGCCATCGCGATCGGTTTTATGCTACGCGCTTCGCCTCTGACCGTGTGAGCCCGTTCGTCTTTAACTCCGCTGCCAGTGCCACTGAACGGGCGGGACTCCAGATAGCCACGTTTTCAGTTCCCTTGCATAGTCCATTCCAGAGCTTGTCTAAGAATACGGTTGGGAGCTCTTCTGAGGGTGTGGCCGATCAATGTCCACTTCCAGCGCTCGATCTGGTAACCGATCGGCGTTTCAAGGCAAGGACCCCCAGCTCTTCAGTGTAGTGTACAAATATTCTGTTAACCCCTACTTTATACCGCGCTGCTTACCATCGTTTGTTCTGTGCAATATGCCATCTAGCCTGCTTCACCCCCGCGTGCACAGTGATGTCTTCGGACATTAGGTCAGCATGCTCTACCCTTACAAGTATATTTTTGTAGATAGTCTTCAGCAAGTTAATAATATTGGGTAGCACTCCAATCTCGTTTAACCGGGATCAGATACTGGAACAATGGATTGTGTCGAAAGCTTTTTCGAAGTCAATGAAGGAGAGTTACACCTCGCGTTGTCATTGCGATCCTTCTTCTACGATGATTGTGATGATGAAGAAATGATGATGAAGTGTTTATTTGAAACGTGTAGGCAGTGGAATTAGAGTGCAACGCAGGGGTGGTTCGGTATAAAACCTGCCGGTTCTCACCTCAGCAATGCCAAATAGCCTAGCAACTTGCAGCCTAGCGCTAGCCTATTTGATTAACAAAATTAGGGAATTGCGACAAATAATAAAGCAACCAATTAATGCCTTCTGAAAATCGACATGTTTTTGTTTTGAATGTTTTGAAATTTTAATGATTACTTTGAATTTGTATATGGTCTTTAGTTGTGCCCCACTTTGATTGATTTGAAGTACTTAAAAAAATATAATATTTAAGTACTTTTGGGTACTGCATTAGTGGGTCTCGTTGTACTGCATTAATGTTATTTGTTCAATTCTTGTGACTACAGCTAGTGCTGAACAGTCATTTTCGTAACTAAAATAATGAAAACTTATTTTAGAAACTCTATGGCACAAGACAGGCTACGTAACTTGGCTCTTCTTTCTATAAAAAAATCTATGGCCCGATTTTAAAACCTGGATAATGTTATAGATACTTTTGCGGAACAAAAAGCATGGAAAGAGCTTGGAAGTAAAGAATTTTATTAATTAAAATCTTATTAACAGTCAATTACATAACAGTCAATTATTTATAATGAAATAATGTAAATATGTGTATATATGCTCTTGATAATAAAACTTCAATTCAATTCTCTTGTTAATGGCTTCAAAGCTTGCCAAAAATAAAAGTTATTAGATATTTAACTAAAATGCACACGATATTATTAATATATATACTTTTCGGTAACTACTTTCATAAGTGGTTTATTAAAATTAAATTCTAACGTGACTATTTCTATTGGGACTCCGAAGGGCCCCATCAGAAAAATTTGCCACGGGCCTCAGATAGTATAGTTACGTTACTGCTAACACCGCCAACTCTATCAGTTGAATAACAACTGTTTTCCAACCCTGGAGACATATATCACATGCCACCGATTATTTTCATGAAAATTTTACAGAAAAAGATCGTGAAATTTTTATTCGTAAGGGACCTGTATTTTTTCAAGATAATGGTTCTGATTTCTCTGTGACATCCAGAACTTACAAAGATGGTGATAGATCAGTAACTAACTGTTTTAACAAAGCATTGTTTCGCAAATTAAAAAAACTATGAACGTCGAAAGAAAATGGTTGCTGTTTTCGCCTTCAAAAAAATTCATCACAATATCTAGTGTTTACTGTAGAGCAATAAAAATAAAGCTCAAACTTTGCATATATACGTTCTTTGTCTATTTTAACAAAATAGTGCTATATTATGGTCATAGGGGCCCCATTGTCCTAATGTGCCCAGGGCCCCTAATAGGTTAAAGACGGCCCTGGCCATACCGCGTGACTTAGAAAGAATTTGGTTTCCGGTCTTTAGAACGCGTGCGAAGCTGCTGGAAATGCTAGTCTATAATAAAATTATGCGTCAAATATGTGCATAAGATATCTTTTGGAAAATCTTATTGATTCTTAGTCATTATTATGGATACATCAGAACCTAGAGTTTTTTCTCTAGAAATCGCTTATCCGGGTCAACATAATATTAATATATTATTATAATAATCTATACTAAAGATAAAACTTACCTAGGCACGAACGAACGGAAAGCGGCTGAGTAGAGCAGAAAGTATAATTTAACTAAAGTTTTTAAGCATCGAGATATATATGTTTTTAAGTAATAATTATAATGAATGTCAAAAAACCTGTTTCCTCGTAAATAAATATTTACTACTGTTTTTGGGAAATTCTACCTCTAAAAGAAATATGGAAAGTTTGTATGTAAATAAGGTAAATCGTAAATGTGTAACAATAACAGAGCAGTGGATCGTCATGATGTTCGCAAAGGGATATTTTATACGGCGGAAAGTGACACAGTTTACTTACTTACATTTTTCGTCAGTAAAAGAACTTATCCCAGTTGTATTTAGTTTGCAAAAAGTCACTTAGCGAAGCGCCGACAACTCAATTTTAGTTTTATAAAGATGTGTTTTTGCTTCGCTATAGTGTTTAGCATTACGTATGTATATTTATGTATCAATGAACCCCTTAA
This sequence comes from Boloria selene, assembly GCA_905231865.2. Taxonomy (NCBI): domain Eukaryota; kingdom Metazoa; phylum Arthropoda; class Insecta; order Lepidoptera; family Nymphalidae; genus Boloria; species Boloria selene. The sequence goes on from HG993132.1 coordinate 3,065,577, forward strand.
AATCGTTTTCCGTTTTCAAAAATATATCTATTTTTCTGATTATTTATATACTTCATTAAAAATTATAATCATACAGACAAATAATTAAATTTAAGACGAATTAATCACTAAACTTGGCCTTTAAGTCACAATGAAATATAATTTACGTATATTATTTTTTTCTCATTATAATTTTAATTAAAGGTACTTCAACATACAATCTAAAATAAATTTCCTGAACGAAATTCACAAGTCGAGATTAAAGTAGAACAATACACCAGGAACAATTGACGAAGACTCTGGGGCAGCTGTGCCATACACAAATCTATCTTCATGACATTCTTGACCCAATTCCTAGATAAATATTCTATGCTTAAACATTTGTAGCAAAATTTAAAATAATTTCATTAAAGAAAAATGAAGAAGCTAGGGTTCGTTCCTGAGAAAGTTGCAGTTTATTTGAACGGAACTCTTTTTTTTTCTATGTGCCAGCGAAAGTCTTGTAGTCTCTATCTATCCTACCCATCTAGATAAAATTTGTAGACAGATAGACTACAATAACCAAATTTGGTCCGACCTAGGACTCGAACCCAGGACCTTTCGACATATGGCCACTATACTACCGAGGCAAATTACTAGTTATAATATATAAATAAAAAAACTTTCTAAAAATCTATTTAGTTATTACTCAATTTATCACTCAATAGAAGATAATTTACAGAGCATGTCCGCCGTCAAGAATATTAGTATTCCGTAGGGCTTTCACGACAAGATTAAATAAACTTATAGATACGAATCCAACTCACACATTTTGTAGACTTGCGTTATAAGATTTCAATATTAACTAAGGCTCTTTTTTCAAAAATACTTTTTTAGAAGAAAGGTACACGTTTAGAATTTATGTTGAACAATGAGTGAGAATACTCGTATAACCCATTTTTTATTCTTCATAATAATTTATCAAAGAATATTTATTTTTACAAAGAATATAAAAACAGAAAATAAAGGACAGTGGTAGCCCAGCGGAAACGCGTCGCTTGGATAACCGATGTGATGCGGGTTCAAATCCGGATCACGCACCTCTGATATTTTCATGTGCGAATCATTATTATCATGATTACCACTTGTCTTACGGTGAAGGAAAACATCGTGAGGAAACCTGCATGTCTGAGAAAACCTAACAAGTTTTCGAAAGGCATGTGAAGTTCGCCAACTCGCACTAGGCCAGAGCGGTGGACTATGGCCTGATCCCTTCGTACAGAGGGTGGCCCGTGCCCAGCAGTGGGACGTTAAAAAGGGCTGATGAAGATGATAAAAACAGTTGTTTATCAAAATCTCATGAAAATTTAAGGCCATTTTTCGCTATTTGGCTTATACGTGAATATTCGCATATTTTTTTGAATTCCACATTCGTACTCGCAAGAAACAATGTGATGTGACGTGTATTCGACACACAAAATGGGAAATGGAACTAAACTATCCTCTAATATTGTTATTTAAGGATAGTTTAGTTCCATATATTCAAAGAATTTCAAACCGGCTTAGCATTTTCCGTGATCTTTATTTAAAATTCACCTAATATTATTATCTTACCAAATCGGCACTGTGTCAGCGTGGTGGACTACGTCCTGGTTTCCCTTGCATTGTCCATATCCAGCAGTGGGACGTTAAAAAGGGCTGAATACATTATTATTATTAATAGACGTAAAAAAACTTTTCATTTCAGTTATTTATATGTAGCTGTATTATACGATTTTCGTCTATTGTGACCCAATATTGACTATACTATTTTTTATAAATAGACTCTATAAAATAAAGGAGAGTAGGTACCTACGCAAAATATCACACCATAAACTTTCGGAAACATAATTTAAAGTAAGGCAATGAGACCAAGTAAAGTAGAGTTGTTAGGGAAAAAAGCCATTTTATATTTTACAACCTGAACTTCCGCAATCGAGGGTTTCCACGCACCGAAATAAAAGTAGGCGATTAAGAGGGAAAGCAAAATTATGGATTCGGATCATCGCTTAGTCCCCCTCCGAACCCCACAGCGAACTAAATCGAAAGAAAAATAAGGAAAAAGGCACTAGAATGCAATGCGAATAAAAACGAGCTTCCTGAGTGATCACCCCAGGTATATAAAAAGTTCACAACATGAAGTAATATTAAAGATTTTGTCGCTTTAGCAATATGGTAAATTTTACCTACATAAAAAATATACAACTGTCCTAAAATACTATCAAGACTACGCTAATGTTGCTTACTTAAATAATGGTTATTTACATGTATGATATTTTTATTCATACTATTAAATCCATTTAAATTTTCTTAGGTTGACGAATAATTATTTTGTTATTTAATTAGCACACTTCATTTCTTCTACACAGGCGTTTATGTAGTAAGCTATGGGTATATTCCCCAATTTTTAAACGGCAAAAAGCTAATGGTATAAAAAATTCTATTCAATTCGTGCATACGGCACCAACATTTCTAATTTCCTTTTGCACTCCCCGAAAATGTGTCCAGTTTAAGTGTTGATCGCGCTCCAATTTCCGCCTGTGTCGAACACCTGCGAGCTCGTTAGTTTGTAAACAACGTGATCGATGCCGCGGCGATCGCAATCAATCTTGCCTATGGCGGTGAACAAAATATTTATTGGGAACGTCAATGACTCCGACGCGCTATGTAAAATATTAGACAGATACACTTATTTGTGTTTCGAATGATACTAATTACTAAATAATTAATTTTGACCTGTAGTAGGTCAAAATAGAAGCATCTTTAGTACTTTGAACTTTTTCTTTCTTATACTGAACAATATGACTATATTTATAGATTTTTATAGATTTGTCTTCTAAAAGAACTTTCATTAACATAAAAAAAAATATAAATTTTGCACGGAATTTACTGATTACCAATTTCTAAAAAAATTAATTTCACCTTACCTTACTTAATGCGCTGAAATAAAAATTATTAGATTACATTATTTGTTTCAAAATAACAATTACTACATCAAATTCTTCAAAACCATTTGGTTTATCCAGTATAATTTAAGAAAGAAGTTTTATGACACTTCCAAAAAGCTTTCTATATGGGCAATAGAAAAAACTAGGACGATTATCGTAAAACGTGTCTGAGAGACTATGCTCCTATTGAGATAAGTTCATCGGAGTTAGTTGCTCGTAGGAAATGACATCGGCACAATTGTTCGAAATCTTTTGCGACTGAATAAGTAGTGTACGTGCATTTCAAAATTAGTTGAACGTTAATAAAACTTAATTTCAATATGGCTGATGAAAAAGATTACAATCCTATTATGTAGAAGTAAATAAATTGAAATTTTTTGCGATTTTTATAATTGTGTAACGGCAAATACTAAAAAGCAAATAAAAAATATTTATTGATATACAAAAATGTGATTGCTATGTATAATAGATATTTAGAGCAATCACTTGGAACAAATGGTAGGGACGAAGTTTTTTTTGCCATATGTCCCACATCATATGATTTATAAATTAGGCAATAACCTTGTCACGACTACTAGAGAATCATGAAAGTCATGAGATCTAAAAAGTCCTTCATATACTGGATGCGAATTTCTTACAATATACATTCCTTAATACATAAGTATTTGCCAAGCACTTATGCTGAACTGACAATAATTGTCACGAGTACTAGAAACCTACAAATCTCAAAAAGTGTCCATATTAATGTTGAGTCATAAAAGTGCATATGAACTACATTATACATAGGTACTTACTACATACATCCCTTATCACTTCTAATCGCCATACTCAAGCTCTCATTCGAGTGTGCCGAGTATAGACACGATAAGGGAATTGAAGACAGTGGTAGCCCAGCGGTAACGCGTCGCTTGGATAACCGAGTGATGCGGGTTCAAATCCGGGTCTCGCACCTCTGATATTTTCATGTGCGAATCATTTATATCATGACTACCACTTGTCTTACGGTGAAAGAAAACATCGTGAGGAAACCTGCATGTCTGAGAAAACCTAACAAGTTTTCGAAAGGCATGTGAAGTCCGCCAACTCGCACTAGGCTAGCGCGGTGGTCTATGGCCTGATCCCCCTCGTACTGAGGGAGGCCCGTGCCCAGCAGTGGGACGTTAAAAAAGGCTGATAATGATGAAGGAATTGTTTAAACGTCCACAAAGATTATATAATTCATATAATTCCATCAAAAAATACTTCGCTTTTTTATGTAATGTTTAGTTTTTATCTAAACTAAATTTTTTGACGATGTTTTACACTTAATAAATTTTTTTTGCTAATTGAAAATTCAAATCAAATTTAAAACCTTCAAAAAGTAAAAGACTCGATATTGTCTTACTTTGGTTAGTGACAAGCCACTGAAGAGGTAACGCTGAATGACAGTTTGGGGCTTGTCATTTCTGGATGCCCGACAGGCTTTTTCCTTTTCGTTTTGAAAACAGCTGAATCTTAATTACATTTTGAAATTCGTGAAGGGTAAATCTTAACGTAAATTTTAATATAGACGAGAATTAAACTAGAGCTAATAGTAACTCTCCCTAGTTTTGCTCGGGTTCGTTCTTGTTTTAAATTTTATGAGTGGAACCTTTATTCCTTATCTAAGATAAAAGTAGCCTAAGCTAGTCCTAATGACATCAATTATCTACCAGTGAACTTTCACTGTTAAAATCTGTCTGTCTGTCTGTCTGCCTGCCGTTTCAAAGAATAATGGGAACAAACAGACAGACATACAAAAATATAAAAAAATCTTATAAGTACCGTGAATAATATATGCATTTAGTAAAAAGCTGTAATGTTGAATTTACAAACATACACTTAACATTTTATAGTTTTATAAAAAAATAAAAGCGGTTTTGAGGTCTTCTGTGTATTTGATACTAGCAATACACGCGCTTCGCCCGCGTTCACTCGCTAGCTTTCATTCGATCACTCGCTATGTTGAAATTTCTCCAAAATTACTCCAGCTTTAATATACTCCTGAGCCGCGGGGCTACCTATTTCATACATTATGTGCGGCGTTCACTCCTCCTGGATCCTTATTTTTCTTGCAACTAAAATAGCCTATATTAATCAATGATAATGTAGCATTCAAATGGTGAAAGAATTTTTAAAATCGGTCCAGTACTTTTTGAGCCAATTCGTTACAAACATACTTACATACAAACCTTTCCTCTTTATAAATTAGTATAGGTGACGGCCAACTCTTCCACCGCGGACGCTTATCGATCAAATCAAATAGCCCAAGCTTTTACGGATTCCTGTTACACACTTCCGTCCCTTTTACAGAAAAGCTAAAGGAGAGAGAGGAAAGATTTTACACATTAAAAATAATTATACCCTATAATGAAAAATATATTCTAATATGAAGTCGGTTAAAAATGTGTAGTACCTACAGGTTAAAGACACCTTTACCATGCATTATGGCTATATGTAGAAGTTTGTAATCTGAGTATGTTAAGAAAGTATCATGTTATTAAAACGTCGCTTCATTTTTTTTAATTAAATTCTTCGCTCATTGAAATTTCTGAATTATTCACCGTATAAATTGGATGAAATTTATGATTAGCCAACTTTAAAGCTTCTTTCTATTAATCACCAGAATAGTTAAAGGATTTTTGCTTTCTATTTGATTTAACATTAAAACTATTTGAACATATTGTTGTTAACCTTACCACTTTAGGGGTTTTGATATGGTATAAGTATAAGTATATAAGAATTCATAAAAAATAAGAGATAAATTCTGCATCATCATAATAACTAAGCTTTTTTAAACGTCCTACAGAAAATGGAGCTCTTCGCAAGCGAAGTAAGTGACTATTAAGTATATAAATAAAAATTATTATATATTTATTGTACCTCCTTCATATTATGTTTCTTGAGAGAAAAGCAAAGACGTTACCCGCTATCTCTAATATAGAAGTTCTGCCGAATTAACCTAATAATCAATCATCTATTTATCTACTCGGATTTTCTTATGTTTTCTGTACTATTTTAAAATCAATTATTGAATATTTCAATATGAGAGTTAAATGAACATCGCCATATAGTTCATAATTTATAAATTAATAAAAACAAAGATATATTTTTAAAACTGTAGTCATTATACTGGCTTATTCTCACAGTAAATGCTGTGAAAATGCCAATGCCCTTATCGTGCGTTGCAGGCGCAGGGATGAGCTATGGTAGGTATATTTAACCAAAGATGAAGTGTAACAATAAATCACTTTCTAAAATACTCTTTGAAAAAATTACTAAGATACTTTAAATAATCTTGCAATTTATAGTGTAGACTGTAGGTGTAAGAAGAGTCACGCTGACATTATAAATTGCCACCCCTCACCACGACGCTTAGTCCGCACTTCTGCTGTCTGCTAATTACGTTTTACTTCGAAGTTCATATGAGCTATGTGATAGGTACTAAAAAACTTTTAGATATGAAGTGAAGTATAGAAACTATAGCATTGTATAGAATCTATAGAAGTATAGAAGTACCTACTTATCATTATAAACGTATATATATACCTACTTAATATGCACATATTTGAAATCAAAGTATTTCAGGGGCCAAACAGAAGTGTTGCAATGGCAAATTAAAAAGAAACTTATAAAGAAATTCTAAGTAAAATAGTATCTAACCTTTACTAATTATTTATTTCATTACATAAATAAGTATTCCCTGGAATAATCAAGTAATTGTTGACTCAATTCGCCCACACTTCTCTCCCACAACACAGCTGTTCGTCTATTGCTTAGTATATTAATTAATTTACATCATGTCATTTATTTCTATTTTTCGACATTTTTTTTACTTGATCTTTGTATTTTAGTAGGTTTTTTATATATTAGTCATTAGGTATTTTTCACTTCACTTCGATAACAAGCAGGGTATTTTTACAATTTTAGGCGATAGCATATCAGTATAAGAATATTTTATTAAACGCTTAAAAATCATTACGAAATTTACAATAACGTAACCAAAATTTGCCTATTTAATTATTTGGCGAAGGCTGTAAAAACTACTATGAACCTGAGCAAACCGAGGGTCTATAGTATAAGCTAAAAGAGTTTACAATAATCTGTAAACTAAATTAAATTATCTGTACACTGATAATTGATCACGACCAGATCTTAGGGACTGTACATTTGATTATAACTGTCCTGTCAAACGTACCTAATGCCGGCGACCACAGTTGAGGTTAAGAGTTGTTAACGATTGTAGATCAAAGTTTTGACGGTTCATTTAAGCAATTACAGCAATTACTTCAATCTACAATACTATAATAACAATAAAATAATTTCTATGGAAAAACTAACTCTTCTACGATGAAACGACAGGTCAGACTTATGATGATGATAAATTTTAGCACACAGAAAGCATATCCTTGATTTGCAACTGAATTTTAATTTACTTATTATTATATTAGAACATAGTAAAAATGTCATTCACAGTTTGTAATGTTTTGTTTTTATGAAATATGTATAATAAATAATAATTAATATTGTGTATGAAAATAGCAGTTCATGAACAGAATTAACACGCAACATCCAATGTTCAAAGGTCAAGGCCTCAAAAAAAATTATATCACCGAAAGGGAAAGTATTATCATCAAAAATTAGTGATTATTTTATTTTACTTTTTATTATGCTCTCATTTTTGTTGAAACCCGTCGTCGCTAGCGGCTATACGCCGCCCTAGGGCTATTCGATCAAACTTGAGGCACAGCCAGTGAAGGACGGAGCAACCGTCACTTTATAGGCGAAAATAACACGAATATTGTATCACCAATTATTTTAGAATACCGACAATGTTGAACGAAATAAGCTTATGAAATTTACAAAAAAAGAGTTCGTAGAGATAGACGAACTTTATTAGTATTTTGAATATCTTTTATTATAGATATTGCTATATCTATAGCGATTATTTTGCAATATTTTGGCAGGGAGATAAAAAAGAAAAAGTTAAAAGATGTCGTGGCTACCATAATTCCAGGCAGATTTAAAAGCTTAATATTCTTGCAAAAGCTGCTGCTCTACGACGCTCTTTTTGTTGTTTGTTATGTAGAAAGTTTTTAACATATCCTATTTTTTAATTAGTTTATCTTGTTTGTTAGTAACTTTGTATTGAAACAAATCTAGAAAATGAATTTAACGTACTTCAAACCGGGCTAAAGGGTATAATAACATGTACTAAAGTGTAATTTTCTTTTTTTTGTAATTGTCTTTAGAATGAATCCGCGTCATTTGATAGTAAGGGATAATTTAGAAATATAAAGCTGAAGTTTCATCTTCATTATTTAATATTATGTTTTTAAATTGAGTAATCATTAATTGTCCATGCATATTTTTACTTGAGAAAATTGATTTTCTTTTGGTGTAAAATGATAGCGACAGTTCAGTCTTCTTACGACTCACTCCTGGGTCAGGACTTTAAACGTAGGTCCTTAAGATCCTTGAAAGTGGATTTGCGGATTTTATACGTTTTTTTGAAAACTAGTCAATTTCTCTGATATAATTTGGCGTTTTCCTTACAAAGCTTGCTTGCTTTTGTTTTCTTCGCCTTGTTAGAACATGAGAATCTCAGTGCTATCCAGTGGTTTGAACCTATTTCACTTAATATAGAAAGCCACCACGTTACCAATGGGACATCAGTGTATAGATTTTATCCAAACCATAAAAAGGATTTTTATACGCACAGTGCTTCTGAGCTTAATCCTCTATTAAGCTCAGAAACTCTCTTGTATATAACTCGGAAGAGGAACGTGGACATGAGTGGATATTCTTTATTTTTAAATTCTAGTGGTAGTCACATTAACTTAACGTACCTAAGCAAAAGGTATATCCTGTATATTACATAAAATTAATGTAAGTAGGTAATATTGTTGTCTTAATGCACATTGTAAATAAAAAATATAAAGTTTTATCTATAATTATTATAAACAAAAACAAACATTTATGAATCTTTCAAAGATAATACTACGAGGTCATTTATGTATCATTTATTTTAGGATTATATATATATTAATAACATCGAATAGAAGATGAATAAAACATTGGTAGATTCAAGAATCATAGTGGAAATATAATTTTATAAATTGAAACCTTCACAACGGACATTTCAATTTGGAGGAAAAAGGGGAGTCGGTTACATTTTATTTATGAGACGAGGATACATTCTGAAAAATAATATCGCATACCGCGCCACCCTCACAAAGTTTCCTTTCATGTTTTCAAGCGCCATCTTAACTTTTCCTATGTCATTACTATGAAAATTCTAGCACATTTTTGAATAGTTATTAACGATGGCATTCCTAAAAGGCAAATTAGTACGCTTCAAAACCTGTAAGAAATTACGAGTATATAAATATAATTACGCAAGATATCAACAGGCAAATCATTTCACGACAAAATAGCAGTAGATTATACGCGCAAATGGGTTATTTCCATACGTCACGTTAATGGTACTTGTCCTGTGTACCGAAGTGATCGAGGGGCGCGGGGTCGCGAGCAACAGGCGCCTGATCAATGAGGCTCCCCCGCACCCCTCGCTCACCTGCGCCGCACTTGTTGCGCGCACATTCAGACTATAATACACCTTAACTACCCATAAATAGAAGCTAGCATGTTCCTAAATTAATATACATGGTTTAACTCGAGTGCGACTAAGCCCTCTTTTTTATGCAGCTGGCGTCACGCCGTGCCGTATCTGGATTCTTTGAGCGTTTCAGCGGTTCAGATAAGTAAGATTACCTTTTTAGTGACGGAATGTTTGTGGATTTATGAATAAAAGCACATAATATCAGCTTTCCTATGCTAATATACAGAACGGAAAATTAATATCAATTTATTTTTAACACTAACATTACTTATTACCTACTTTCTTACAATATAAAATAGGTACTAAGTACCTGAATAGAATATTTCTCCTAAAACCTTAATGGTTTATTAATAAACCTTATAGAATCTTTTATTATTAAACTTATAGCCTATTGGGATAAGGGATTGATTAAATGTGTTATTTATTATAAGTAAGTAATACCGTTATAAAATAATGATAATATGTTTAACTACTAAAATGTATAGATAAATCTCGTAGAAGATATTTTATTGAAGTTGTTAACGTCTAAAGAAGTTAAAAATACGATATATTTTAATTTATTTTTATATTATGTGCACAATTTTTTATTTTGAGATTCATTTTAAATAAGGTTGAACAGAAGAATAATATATTTAAATGTATATATTTTATACGTCAACTTTGTTTTAGAAAATAACCTAGTAATTATGAACACCAAATTTAAGAAACGCAAGAATCGAAAATGGACATGGATATCTCCTAGCGGAGAAATAAAAAATGAGATTGACTTTATATTAACTAATAACCCTAACAGATTTGATAATGTAAGTATTATTAATAAATTCAACTTTAACACAGACCACAGAATAGTGAGAGCAACGCTAAAGTCAAAACTTCAAAAAGGATCAAGAATTAAATACCACACTTCACAGCGAGTATTAGGGACCAGGGGTCTCGAAACTATTAAGGCTAACTTACAAGAATTTCTATGTAACTACGAAAAACAAAACACACAACTAACTATCCAAGAAAAATATAACTACATAGACAGATCTTTAAAACTTCAGAGTATTGAAGAAGGAAAACCTAATAACCAAAATATAAATGAAGACATAAGAGAACATCTTAACGAAAGAATGAGACTTTTAGGTATAAAAAACAAATCTAAAGAAATAAGAGAGCAAATAGCAAAACTAAGCAAAACAATTCGCGAAAAAATGAGAAAACACAGAGAACACTACAGACTAAAAGAAATTGAAGAACACATTGTTAAAACAGGTGGTATAAAGAAAGCAAAAAGGAACTTAAATGACAAAAAAGAATGGATCCCAAAACTTAAAAACAGAACTGGAGGAGATAATACTAAAAGAGTCGACATACTTAATACAGCTACAGAGTTCTATAAATCATTATATACAAGGCAACAAGAAGGATATGACTTGGACATTTCATACGACAAAGAAGAGATACCTGAAATACTTACCAGAGAAGTGGAAGCAGCAATTGAAACACAGAAAAAAGATAGATCACCTGGACCCGACAACATTTCAACCGAAGTAATTTTCTACAACAAAGAAGTAATCACTAAAATATTAACAAAACTATTTAACGAAATCTTGAAAACTGAAGACATTCCTAATCAGTGGACCGAATCAAACATTAAACTTTTATTCAAAAAGGGAGATATCTATAACATTAATAATTACAGGCCAATTAGTCTTATGTCCAACATCTATAAAATTTTCTCCAAAGTTCTGCTCAAAAGAGTATCCACAGCTTTAGATGAAGCCCAGCCTATTGAACAAGCAGGGTTCAGAAGAGGGTTCTCAGTTATAGACCACATTCATGTTGTGAAGCAAATAATAGAGAAATACGAAGAGTATAACATACCTATATACTTGGCATTTATAGACTATAACAAGGCATTTGACTCTCTGGAACATAACGCAATATGGCAAGCACTACAAGAACAAGGTGTTCAAAATAAGTATATAAGACTCATCAGAAATGTTTATAAAAAATGCACAGCAAGAATCCTCCTAGAGAAAAAAGGAAATAGTATAAACATCGGTAGAGGTGTCCGTCAAGGCGATCCTATATCACCAAAACTATTCTCAGCCACTCTAGAGCATGTGTTTCGTCAGCTGGAATGGGAAGAAGTGGGTATATTGATCGACGGAGCTAGACTGACACATTTAAGGTTCGCAGATGATGTAGTCTTGTTTGCTAATACTGCAGAAGAGTTGAAAGATATGATTGAGGATCTCAACAAGGAAAGTAAGAAGGTGGGGTTACTCATGAACGCTGTCAAGACCAAACTTATGACCAATCGTGAAAAAGTCGAGATAAAAGTGAACAACACAACAATTGAGTATCAGGATGAATATATATACCTAGGTCAAATTATTACCATGAGAAACCTTCACGAGAAGGAGATTCACCGCAGGATAGCCAACGCATGGAAACGCTATTGGTCTCTCAGAGAAATATTGAAAAATAAAAAATTTAACATAACGCTTAAAAAGAAGGTGTTCGATACATGTGTTCTGCCTGTGTTGACTTATGGTTGCCAATCCTGGGCTCTTACAAAAACTCAGTGTGAAAAACTTGCTATATGTCAGCGCGCAATGGAGAGAAGCATGCTGGGTATTAAGAAAAAGGATAGGAAAAGAAACGCAGACATAAGGAACGCGACAGGGGTGGCAGATGTCTCAGTTAAAATCAAGAAATTAAAATGGAAGTGGGCTGGTCACACTTTAAGAGGAAAGGATAAGTGGAGTCAAAGGGTAATAACCTGGTACCCAAGGAATGGAAATAGGAAAAGAGGACGGCAAAAGAAAAGATGGAGTGATGACATTGTAAGGACAGGCGGAAAGTTATGGACGAGGTCCGCCAAGGATAGAGTGCTATGGAAAGAGTTGGAGGAGGCCTATGCCGAAGGGCACACAGACCACAACCTATAGATTACCTACAATACTATGTGTATGTGTGTATGTATATGCATGTATGTGTGTGTACGTGTGTATGTATATGCATATATGTGGGTATGTATGTGTGTATATGCATCTATATGTATGTGTGCATGTATGTATACATATATATACTATTGCTGGTGTCAAATAGTTTTTATTATTAGGATTAATCACAGTGTTACTATACTTATTGTTTAAGGTCTGAATAAAAGGCTTATTTATTTTATTTATTTATTTTATTTTATACGTAGTAACTATCGAAGTGTGTGTAAACACTTAAATGTTGTTGGCTAATTATTATAGATAATAATATGATAGAATATAATCAACTTTATTTATATGCATATATAGTAAAACGATGTACCTACGTTTATGACCAGTTATGATAATTTGTATTGATCGTATGGTAGGGTGGAATGCTACCCTACCCACAGCTCTATAGTTTGAGAGAAGCAATAGAAAGCACTTTCAAATACCAATATACAGATAACTGCTCTCTCATATCTACGTCCTATTTTTAATACTCTTTTCTTTTGTATCGGCTAGCGTTCGTAATCACTATAGGTAACTAGCGTAAACCTACTGAGATCCTAGGTTCGATTCTTGGGTAAGGATGAAATAAGGAATTTTTCAGCAACTAAACTCTCTTTAGTAGTCCGTAGTCGAAAAGTTGGTAGCCTGATGTATGAATGTTTATGTATTAATCAAGGTAAAAATATTATATTCTAATTTTGACCACTGGACGAGTAGTAGATATATTGAGATGATTTTATTTTTTTTGTATTTTGTAGTACAAATGTTATAGTTCAAACCACAGAGCAGATGAATACAGATTTGTCAATTCCGTGGTTCAAACCATCATAATATAAAACCATTACATTGAGAATTATTTTTCCTAAGATCCTTTCCAATGGAGGAAATCAACATACTATTTTTTGTTTGTTTCATAAATTCGTAACAAATTGAATTGGATTGGATCTCGTATATAAATAAAAAAGTATAGTATTCGCACGGGAAATAAATAATTCTTACCAGTGGGAAAAATTTAAACAAGTGCAAAGTTTGTATATAACTACATTAATTAAATACTTGTAAAGAAACGACCCTAACCTCGACCGAATACGATTATTCTCTTTCTTTTAAAAGTGGTGCCCAATATCTAGAGACTTATATCAGACGTGCCAATTTAATTTCACACCTCAGACATTAAAACGTTTCAGCTTACATCTAAGTATTTGTGACTTGACACGCACAACACATTATTTTTTACGTCAGATAACATGTATTATTTATACATAACTATAAAGCAAGAACGTATCGAGCACGCACGTATTAATATTCCATAGTCGTTCAGAAAATCCTATAACCTCTGTTATATGTGAAATATCTTTGGTAAATCGAAATAGTGCGAGTTTAGTGGTAGCATATTTTGTTTCCTCAAAGGGATTCTTAGATCGATTCTCAGACAACACAAAAGTATAAAAAATTTACGTATTAAAATAAAACACAGTTGTAGATTAACGATGTTTTTATAAAAAAAATACTTAGAACAAAATAATATAATATTCAATTCTAGATTCATTCTTTAATTTAAAAAAAAATAATTACAACCACCTTTATATTTTTAAATATAAAATAATAATATTTAATAATATAATTTAAAAATTGGTATGATTTTATCATTTGTTTAAATAAAACATAATTAACTTTGCTTTAAACAACCAATAGGTCCTCTTTTATAGGTATATTGAGTCCCATTCTAATGCTACTTTTAAATAAATATCCATACACGCCTTCGCGTCTTCAACAGAGTCATGTTCATCTTCTTGAATTGTTCTGCCCAAAAAATCCCTGGCAAGTGCTTTTAGTGCTACAGGCTTATGTTGATTTTTCTAAAAAAAATTGAAAATAAATTATTTCGAAATTTAAATGTACTTATTTAATTGATTTTCAATTTATTACATAAAAACAACAAATATATTACATTGTATTATAATTTACCCTTAAAAACGGCTCGTACGTTGCAAGATCACGTTGATTAACCTCTGGATGGTTTAGATTTAGAGCGTCCAGATCAAATTTCAAAAAATGACCAATTAAAATGGATCCTTTTATAATATTAGCGACCTTATCTCTTACTGTAGATAAATCAGTGCCATTTTCCAAATTATGTTTCTTGATTTCAGTTGTTATATTTCTATAATCAGTCACCATGGCCGTGGGTCTCACATATTCGTCAAGCACAGGTAAACCATGTTCATTGACAATTGAAACACGCGCCAAAAAACTACCGGTAACACATCCGACCGTCTCACAATCAATGGCATATTTTAACGTCATTTTAGAGAAACCTTTTACTCAAAATACTTAAAATATATAATTTCGATTATTATATTATATGATTTTACACAAATCATAGATATTCAGGCAAGTCTTGTGTAGCATCTACTTCTGTAGCAATCTTTAACTAAGCATAGTTTAGGGGAAATACCTATTATAAATAATAATGACTCGAAAAGTACTTATTATAGACAAAGATAAAACGTTTTAAATCGAAGGGTAATGTGAAGGGAATTATATAGTTACTGTGTTTTTTACAAAATATTTGAAATTTTAAAATGTCACCTTTATAAAATCTGAAGGTTTCAAATTCAAAACTTAAAATGAAATTTGAAAACAAAGATGGTGTAGTCCATAGATTATACACTTATAATATCCTATTTTATAAGGGTTATACAGAATATAAAACACGCTTTTTTTCGTATTGGGAATGACGCTTTAAAAAATATTCAGCGTAATGTGTCGTATCTTGTATTTTAAAGAAAGTAAATTGTATACAAAAAATAAATAAGTGCTTTGGCAGCCAAGTTTTGGTGAATATTTTAATATACCTATACTATTGTACTAGACAGTACGAAATTCCATTATATGTAATGACAATCTTAAAAATTATGCTCTTTAATTTTAAATATTTTTTTTCAATATAAAAGTGTAATGGAATTTGGATTAGAGGATAAATGTTTACTCAAACTTTAAAATAACAAAATCTTTTAAGAACATTTTTGGCTTTTTATCTAATTAATTGGAGGTGGTAAGTGGAACTGTTTTAATTTATATTTATATAGGTAGGTATACTGTTACAGTACTGTATCTACAGTTTATTATAATACTTCGCGTATTAAATACTTTATTCATCGATAAAAGTAATCATGGTTTGGTTAACTTTTAGGATATAATATTATATAAGATATAATATTCAGGTATATTCCAAGTTACACTCTAATCTGAAGCACTACAATGCCGAGTAAAAGTAACTATAATATATTATATATATTTTCATATTAGTGTACAAACTAATTAGTTATCATATTTATGCTTAAATAGCAAAGGTTTTAGAAAATTTTGTTTGAGTAAGCATATAAAAAATGTATAAGCGAGGTGAAATAGTCTTTTCTTTCACTCGAAAATTTTGTATCACTCTCTCACACTAAAACTCAGGTTAATCATCAGTGACCACTCCACCTTAATTCGAGAGAGATAAAAGATGATGAAAAGTTAAGTGTAGCCATATTTAAATTCTACTAACAATTATAGTTCATACTAATATTGGTGTATTTTTATACATTAAATTGGAATATTTATTATAACAATTTCGAATTTTTTTTATGTAAGTTTATATAAGTATCTTTATTTTACAATTACAATATGTAAATACTTGAAATGTCATGAGCAACAATCTTCAAAGCAATATCAAAACGCGTTTCACAAATCACAATTCACATAAAATGTATATAGAAAAATCAAGTTAGTGTGCGTGAATGTCAATTTTTAAGCTATTTTTATATTCTGTAGTTCCATCTAAATTCAATGTAAGCTAATGTAAAAACAAACGGATCTTATCACATTAGGTAGATAAGTGAATAAAGAATTGATGAACCACACGCAAAAAGAAATACGTAAGTTTCGGCCCTGTATATAACCATTGTGCCGCTGCCGAAACTATATTGACTATTGGCATTTTGCTAGTATAATTAGTAAAGTCACGTCGCTAAAATGATTAGAGTGATTGGAAAATCTTGGCGCGACTCTGCTTCATTGATAGTGCTTTCAAAACGTAATCCAACTGGTATATCGAGTGGGGACACGGGGGATAGTAACTACGATATCTTGTTGCAGACTCGAACCGTTGACGCTTCTTTCTCGAAAGGTGTAGTGTTTCCGGGCGGTGTGAGCGAGGAGGCGGATGCGAATGAGCATTGGCTTCACCTCCTCAGCTCTTTTGACTTTAATCAGAGCGACTTCGAAACTCTGCACCAAGCTGGTACACCCATCACGCCTATCTTCGCAGATAACCCCATCAAAAGGTAATGAAGTCAATAATTTATAATGTTGTAAGCTTATCTTAATTACATTATTGTTTTCCTTTTTTATTTACTCTCAGTAAATTGGATATTTTCAATAATGTTATTTAATTTGTAAACTCACTCCATTCTAACACCAAAAATTATAGAATTATAGGTTGTACAATTTTATAGTCTATGTTAAGAAAAGTTCATATAGCTTATTTTTAAGTTAAATTTAACTTGACCCTGACCTTGTCAATCAATGTCTTTTTATATCAAAGTATAAACATTAACAGACACATTGCGTTACGAATAACTGCAATAAGGGAAACATTTGAGGAACTAGGCCTACTTATCTGCAGTTCTGAGCAGAAAAAAAATAGAAGTGGTATATGGACAAATGTCATAGCAGATATTGATGTTAAACATTGGCAGAAACGGGTGAGAATATTTTTATAAATAAGAAAAGTGAATCGCAATAACAATACTAAGGAGTATAATAAGTTGAAATGTTTTGTTTTTCTTGAAAATTAACACACTTATAACTGTTTATGCAGAAACATGTATTTAATTATTAGTGATACGGTTGTGTGATAATGTTTAAGCACTTTCTTAGGTACTTGAAATGATAAACTGATTGATAGTTGTTATATCATTCTAAATTTATTTGTTCATAAACTTTTAAACTGTTAACATGGATAGTAAAAGAAAGTCTTTGTGTTTTGAAAAAAAGTTTTATTTTAAGCAAAATAGTTACTACTACCAGTTCCTTCAATTGCTCTGAGTAAATTTAAGTGGAAGTTAGTGTATTATAATTTATAACACTTTAGATAAACTTTTCTTTACAAATATAATTGTGCTACATTTATTATCAATAGCAATATTAGCAATTTCTAATTTTATTGTATTTTTCTTACTTACTAGACATTATATTTTTCTTTTCATTTACCCAATAGATGAATGAAAGATATAGAAATAAAACTCAAAAACTGTATATTTCAAAAAGCAAAATATATTTTTATTCAATACAATTATACTGTTGCGTCACCTATTTTTTTGTATAGTATGCTTCTTTATTACTGGATTTTTGTATAATGACCTTTACAGGTGAGTGAAGATCCTTCTGAGCTTCTCAGTCTATGTAAGGAACATAATTGCTACCCTGATATATGGAGTTTGTACTACTGGAGTAACTGGTTGTCTCCAACTCATATAAAAAAGAGGTTTGATACCGCTTTTTTTGTAGCTGCATTAGAAAATAAACCAGCTTCTTTTAAAGTGAATTCAGAAGTGGTCAACGTTGAGGTATGATCATAATTGCAAAATACATACTAACTAATGGCATGGCAATGGGCATACTTACAATGGTTATGACATGAGAGTATTATTTCATTAGTAGACCAATTGTCTAGGGCTAACATTTACTAGTAGTAGTGCATAGTTGCAATATTTATTGAGTCTTTTGTAATTGTAACAATATATTTAAAAAATCATTGTAACGGTGAGTTGTGGTGGAAGCAAAGGTTATGATGAGAGCTTTGTTAGTGAAAGCAATAAATAGTGCACTTGATTCAGTCCTGCACACTTAAGTTTAAATTTAAACTAAACTTATTAATAAAAAATCTTAATTTCTAAACACATTACTAAATAAATGAATATATCTTAATCTTAAACCTTTATAAAAAACTTAATTTATGTATATTTATCAATTAATTTTAAAGTAGAAAATGGTTTAAACTTGTAAATTGGTATCAATATAATATGTTTTATTTTATTTATCAACAGATATTTTCATTTTTTAACATTTTTCAGTGGGCAAGTCCATTGGACACTTTAGAAGCAAACAGACAACACAAGTTAGAGTTATATCCACCTCAAGGATATGAATTGCATCGCTTATCTAAATTTAATGACCTTGAAAAATTAACCAAATTTGCACAAGAAAGAAGCTGTAAAGGCGATGATCTGTTTTACCCTGTGCGTCTAGAGGTTAATGATGGCACTTTACATGTCTTTCCAGGTAAGTCTTGGCAAGTACATCACTATCTTACAATATAGTTTGACCAAATAAATTTACTTTTAAAATCCCTTGGTATAAATAACAATAATCACATAAAACCAATTATATATATAATTTTGATATACAATTACAGGAATAAAAATCGATTTTTAATTCTTTTTTTTAATGACTAATGTGTGCCAGTCAACCATAGGCTTTTGACAATTTTGAAACTTTGGTAACTTATAATATTACGTAATTAAACTTCATAAAACTTAGAACTGCTAATTAAAGCAACGCTAAAGAGCTAAGTAAGAAAAGCTAAGTAAGAATTATCAAAATAATAATTTATGCTAGTCAAAATAAAAATAATGTATATATTTTAGGTAGATAAGGTGACCATAAAATAATAATTGCTAATGCATTTTATTCCAGGCGACTACCTCTACCCAGCAAATGTAGACCTGAATAATAGTTCAGTCATAAAAGAAAACAAAACTATATTGGAGCTGCGAGGAACTGATAAATCACTGCATCGTTTAGAAACAACCCGTGACAAAAAGACAGTTCTTATAACACATAAATACACTCCAAAGTACCATATCAATATGGGCAACGAAATCACTCCCCTTAATATTAAAGTTCTTAATATTAAGTAATTATACTGTTGCCTTGGTGTCAGCCTTACTAGTTAGTAGGAAAAAGTAAATTTAAAACTAAGCAATAATAATAGTGAAATAAAGGACATCAAAAATGGCGGGTTCCGGTCACATGTGGCCAAACAGTCAAGATGATTATGAGTTGTTAGAGGTTATAGGCGTCGGCGCCACCGCCGTGGTTCACGCGGCCTTTTGTCGGCCTCGCGGCGAGAAGTGCGCTATAAAACGGATCAATCTTGAAAAATGGAACACTTCTATGGATGAACTCCTTAAAGAGATCCAGGCCATGTCCAGCTGCAACCATGAAAACGTGGTCACCTACTACACGAGCTTCGTAGTCAAAGAAGAACTATGGCTCGTTCTAAGGCTCCTTGAGGGTGGCAGCTTACTGGACATTATCAAACACAAGATGAGGATCTCCAACTGCAAGCACGGCGTTTTCGACGAGGCAACCATCGCTACCGTCTTAAAAGAGGTGCTCAAAGGCCTCGAATATTTCCACCAGAATGGACAAATACATAGAGATATCAAAGCAGGTAATATTCTTCTAGGCGACGACGGCATCGTTCAGATAGCAGATTTCGGTGTCTCAGCGTGGCTCGCGACTGGACGAGACCTGTCGCGGCAAAAAGTACGACACACATTCGTCGGCACGCCCTGCTGGATGGCGCCCGAGGTCATGGAGCAGAACCACGGCTATGACTTCAAAGCCGACATCTGGTCGTTCGGTATAACAGCCATAGAGATGGCGACTGGCACCGCGCCCTATCACAAGTATCCGCCGATGAAGGTCCTCATGCTGACGCTACAGAACGACCCACCCACGCTCGACACCGGCGCCGAAGATAAGGATCAATATAAAGCGTACGGCAAGACGTTCAGGAAGATGATATCAGAGTGCCTCCAGAAGGACCCTACCAAGAGGCCCTCGGCGACGGAGTTGCTGAAGCACTCTTTCTTCAAGAAGGCGAAGGACCGCAAGTACCTCATGCAGACGCTGGTGTCGATCGGGCCCAGCATGGAGACGCGCTCGCACAAGGCGAGCAAGCGGCAGCCGGGCACGTCGGGCCGCCTGCACCGCATGGAGACGGGCGAGTGGGTGTGGGAGAGCGACGAGGAGGACTCGGACGACGAGGGCGAGGCGGGGCGCGACCGCCCCATGAACACGCTGCTGCGCGCCGAGTCCTCCGACAGCGACAGCGAGGCCGAGCCGCGCGCCGGCTTCACCATCGGCGCGCCCGACGCCGAGGACTCGCCGCAGCTCGACCTGGTGCTGCGCATGCGCAACTCGCGCAACGAGCTCAACGACATCCGCTTCGAGTTCGCGCCCGGCAAGGACTCGGCGGACGGCATCGCCACGGAGTTAGTCGGCGCCGGGCTGGTGGGCGCGGCGGACGCGCCCGCCATCGCGGCGCAGCTGCAGCGCCTCGTGGACGCGCACCTGTTCCCGGGCGCCGCGCCGCCGCCGCGCTCGCTCACGTTCCCGCTGCCGCGCGCCGCCGCCCCCGAACCCGCCGACGAGAAAGGACTCGTGGGCTTCGCGCAGATATCCATCGTGGACTGAACTGTCCCATACCCTCGCCGCCCGTCTTATTATGGACAATAATATTGATAGTCTACGTGAGCCGTATTTTTAATACCGTGTAATCGAATTTAGTCTAAGTCGAGCTCGCCCGCGACCGCACAGTAGCTCGTAGCACCCTAACGTTAAGCGCTAAACTATTATATTATGCTATGTTTTAAGTACGTACATATTTTATGGGTGATTAAGGATTTCATTATCAATATCGTTTATAGCTCGAGCTGATTAAGGAATTAATTGTAAGAATGAATCTGAATTTATAAGTTTTATATTATCCGTCGTGTTTATTTTGCTGCTTTTTTATATTCGAAACACTGTAATAGATTTTTAATTATAATTTATGACGCTCAAATTATTTTTATCAATATGTATAGATATTTAAATACTGTACTATTAACAGAAAAAAACGTGTTTTAGTTTGCTCAAGTACATCTTTGTGTACGACGTGATAGACAAAAATGTAAAAATTCATATTAACGCAAATTTTTTCGAAAAATTTTGGTTACTAGGAATGTGCCATGTTTAGATTTTCTAAATATGTACCTATGTGATATAGTTAGCCTAAACTGAAATTGATAGTTTGTACTGCACTAGCGACTCCTACACCGCCATCTTTACAGTGTTGAAGCGAGCAGATGTATACACTATGAAATGTTTTTCGTTGTTGTTATTATTTGTTTGTTGCTTATTTTGGAAATATTTTTTGAAATAATAAAATGTAAATCTGACTCTTTTAAGTGTTTCATTATAAAGTAAAGACAGTTATTATTCTTTATTTCTTTATTAATTACATTTGTGCTTAAATTAGTTTTACAATATTATTCCCGAGGCGTTGTTAAGTGAAAATATCTACATACAAGTTCAAAAGCGGGATGGCATAATATTTTTGGACTGTATTTATAAAATGGATGAAATCGGACAAAAGTCCGACATATTTGGCCTCTGCGTTGCCAGTCCTTATAAAAATAAGTTTCACAAATTCTGCTACATTAATAGTGATCTAAACTAATCTAGAAATATTCGAGTTTTTTAGTAAATAGCTCCATACAAATGCAAAAAGCAGTAAAGGTATAAAAATAAAGTTTAAACAGGTACAAAACAACATAAGCGTGTTGGTCCACTTATTTGGCATGGCAACACTGAGAAATACTGAAATATATTTACTATTTCATTATTCTGGCAAAGATTTCTACGCTATTATCATACAAAATAATGTTGAACTGTACAAAAGATAATTTTGAGCCTACTTTTTAAATGCTAAATTATACCAAAAATGCCTTATATCTGTCGCCTTAGTCTATTATAGAAAATAATTATATAATTTATACTTGATAGAACGAAATTATATCAATTAAAGTAGAGTGTATATGAATCAATTTACATTAAATAAAATAAATTAGACAATTCTACATATCAAAAAAACTATGTCTTAAAGCCTTTTGAGAGCACATCGCTACTATCATAAGGAACCTCTAATAATCACAACATTAGTGTTCACATACATTACATGTAAAAAGATTTTTTACATATCATCATCATCATCAGCCCTTTTTAATGACCTACTGCTGGGCACGGGCCTCCCTCAGTACCGAGGGCTGATCAATTAAATTCAAAACTACAAAAACGTTAGGATTTGTTTAGTAAAATATTTTAGACCATTTTGTGACGTTAATTTTTCAATCATTCCCACAAACAAAAAAGAAAATTAGAAACTAAATACGCCTTATGTTTTTATGAGTATCTTAATAAGTATCTCCATAGCTTATTGATATAAATGAAGTATTATTTTGTATTTCGATCGATATAATTTAGTTCTATCGCGCATAAATATTGTAGGAGTACATTAAATTACTAAGGTACAGTACAAAATGTTCAAGTTAAAATAAAGAAAAATCTAATCTGTAGAGAATTTCATGTGCCGTTTGTTGATGTTTTTTACAGTTTATACTAAGTATGACTAAAAGAATATATCAAAATGAAATTGGAATACATAATACATATACAATTATAAGTAAATATGTTTATTACACACAGCGCCATCTAGATCCGTGGTAAGCTACGAAGGAAGCTTGTGTTACGGATACCAGATAGTTGATATACTACACACCCATGACTGGAGTACAAAGATCAGAGTTTAACAAATGAATGCCACCAGCGGGACTCGAACCCGCGACCGCTGGCGCAAGAAAGTAGGATCACTACTACAAATTACACCAAATGTGTCGTCGTAATATATAAATGCACATATTTTAAGAATTGAGAAAGAACATTTTAATGACGTAGTAAAAAAACCAACAAATAAAGAGAAACGCACATACGTATTTATCTACACTATAGAAGAGTTTATACATAGTGACTAGGCAAAGAAGCGTTTAGGCTGCACTGTAACCACCTAATAAGGCAATAGCTATTAGTGCTTACTCATTCATACATATTACATTTAAATATTAATGAAACAAGTTCATAACAACTTTATACTATTACTTAAGACATTAATTTGTTAAATTATGTAATAAAATTATTAAATAAAACTAAATAGTTTTGAAACATAAAAATGTATAATAAATCAAAACTATATTTCTAAATAAATGCATAAGTACAGGTAATTAATATATTTTTTACAATAGAGGGAATGTTAATGAAGCAAAAATTATAAAAATATGTAAATAATATTTAAAGCAAAATCTTAATTATTTTAATTTGTACATTTTGCTTCTGGCAACATATTTTAAGTACATGCTGAAAACAAGAATAAATAATAACTCAATCATAAGTCCATTTGTGACTACCATCATAGTTTAATGTATACTTTAATGTCAATTGTACGTGTGGGAGAAAATAAATAAATTATTATTATTATATATTATTATTATTAAATTAAGTAAAATAAAATATATGTAAACAAAAATTAAATTCAGGTACACTTAAAATATCACAAGAGCGTGTGCGCGAGAGCGAAGAAAGACAACATATTAATATTAGTGTAATCTTAAACATTAAAATCAATAGTTAAATGCTACATTAAATGCAAAATTGGAGATTTAAAAACGTGTCCAAAACATTTGACACCGCAGAATTGACGCCGTCTAACTTCCCTACGCTAAAACTCATCTAAACCGAGTTTCAACAACTCTACAACAATAGGCCTAGCCGTTAAGTAAATAATATGTACTAGCACCGGCTTTAGGTGTATAAATTCCTTAATAACTTACATTTCGTATTAAAAAAAGTAATTTTGTCGATCATTGCGTTTAGCATTATTTTTAACCGACTTCTAAAAAGGAGGAGGTTATCTTATTTATTTTTCTTTTACATTTAAAGAAAAAATCTAAATTGTAGTATTATTAAACGGCCATATTTTCCTGCAATACAGTGGCAGGCAACATTTCAAGCAATACCAGTAAGACTATGCAATATTGCAGTACTGTCCCGGCCATATTGGCAATCATGTTTGGTATGGCCGCGTATGGCCGATATTGCCGGACGATTTTCTACAATATTGCCCTGCCAGTGTTATTGTTGTTTCGGCCGCTCTCTATTGTTATTACATAGTGTGTCCTTTTTTACGCGACTGAAGTTTGCTTTGAGTGACGCCGTGATTAATTACTATATTCTGCTCTATTGTTGTTTTGTCAGTTGTTATGTTGCTTAGCCATTGTGATGGTCCTGCAATTAGTTGCCAATATCGCAGCCACCAATCGCAGAAAAATATTGCTCATTTAGGAGCATCTTAACCATATATGACGTCAGAAGTTCATTACATTAATGATATTTTATAATCTTTTACCTAATTTGTGCAATTTTAATATTCTCGATAATATATAATAGCCATTTGAAAATCATCTTAAACAATGATAGCATTGAGCATAGCTTGTGACGTCATTCCAAGCCCCATTTAAAACGTCAATTGACACTAAAAAAGCTCGATTTCAACTAATTGCACTATATTGTAACAATGATAAACTAAAATTGTTATAAATATTGAATCTGTAAAAAAAATATTTAAATATTGTTAATATTGGAAATATTCTCAATACACGATTAAATGCATAATAATAAAAATTAAAATGTTATCATCATCGAAATTACTTAAATAGTTTTTATCTTTTAGGTAAAGCATTTATATTAAATTTTGAATTCAGTCCACTAAAGCCAGTACTAGTACTCATGAAAATCAGCAAACTCTAACACTACAGAGTTCTAGAAATTCAATAACACAAATTAAATTGATCTAAACAAACCACATAAAACAACACCTTTAAAAGGGTATTGTCGGAAAATTGGAAATTCATGACACAATTGAAATGTAAGGAATAGAGCAGGACCGCGATAGACGAAACATTGTTTGTTTCACGTCACAAAGCGGTCCAATCAGAAAAGTTCTATCACTTTCCTCTTGAGATACTCTTTGAGGGGTGTATAATAGTGGTGTCGTAGGGAGATTAGTTCGGGTTTTCTTTTGAGGGGTCGTAGGAGGGACCAATCCGTTTCGAATACCAGGAGTGCAGCGATCGCGAGAGATAGCCACACGAAGAGGAAGGAGGGGATGAAAGCTCGGAAGAGGCTGAAGGGGCGGGGTGGGGGTTGTAGCGCGGGTCGCCAGTCGTCAGCGTGCGACGCTTGCGACACGTACGTCACGTGCGTCGCCGCTGATTCAGTGGACGAGTGCTCGAATGGATCCCGCGAACTGTATTCTGGACACGCCGCTGAAAATGGAGCACGATCAGTTAAATAAGATTCGTTAAGGATTATAATGTATTGGAAAGCTTAAAAATGTAGTAATATTGTGCTCACAAGTTATACGCCTTACATTATTAATATGAAAATTAATAAATTAAGTGATGTTTGTTAGTCTAGCTAAAACTTATAAACGCCTGGACCATTTTTTTTTAAATTGAAAAGTTAATACTTTTTACTTTGTATGAGAATCACAAACCGTTAAAACGTACCAGGGTGGGTGGCCTAAGTTCATATTGCTAAAATACCGATATCTTCCCACTATCTCAATATAATAACAATAGACCACCAGTAATAGAAAACTGTTCCAGGCATTAGAGGTCGTCCATTAATCACGTGAGGTTTGAAAAGGGGTAGGGGGTTCGAAAAAAATCACGAAATATCACTACAAGGGAGAGGGGGTGTAGTGAGTTATCACGTGTTTTTTTCTTTGAAGGCGCGATTTCTAAACCGAAATTCGATGCGTGATCTTAACTCGCCAATATTAAGCCAAGCCACCTCCTGTCTTTTGTACAGAGAAAAGTATTTCTTAAGTAGTAGTAGTAATCAGCCAACCGCTGATTTGCAAGATTACAATTTTCTTTATTATTTTTATGTCAGTCAGGTCAGAAAAAAAAGTTTTAAAAGTTGCTTAAAAACATCACGTGAATAATGGACGACCCCCAACCTTAAGGATAAGCCAAAATAGGAATAATGACCTTCAACAGCGCACTGACCCGGCTTGCCGTCATCGCGGTGGTCGCGTTTTAAGTAAAATATTAATATCTATTTGAATAAAGAACAATTTGATTTGACATAAACCATCAACATTCCACTGACCCGGCTTGCCGTCGTCGCGGTGGTCGCGGTGGTCGCGATGGTCGCGATGGTCGCGGTGGTCGCAGCAGGCGAGCGCGATGTCGACGGCGGGGCCGGCCAGCAGGCAGCCGCCGGCGCACGCGTCGTCCCCGCTCTCCTCCAGCGGCGCGCTGTGCGTGGACCGCGGCAGGCTGCTGTAGCCTACATAGAAATATATTATGTATTTTTTAGGGTTCCGTGGCTTATATTTTAAGGGTTCACCCTTATTGGCCATATCCGTCCGCCAGTCCGTCTGTCCACAGATACAATATATATGTAGTATTTCTTATAATATGTATGTATTTAAAGTTATATCTTCTCTATACTAATAAATGGCGAGACGTTTTTTTTCGCTCTAACTGCAAAAACTACAGATAGACATGGAACTAATTTCATAGGATGCAGCGTGTTTCGGATAAGGTTTTAGTATCTATACTAATGTTATAAAGCAGAAGAGTTTGTTTGTTTGAACGCGCTATTATCTCAGGAACTACTGGTCCGAATTGAAAAATTACTTTTGTGTTGGATAGTACGTTTATCGAGGAAGGGAATCGTATATCACGCTACGATCAATGGGAGCGGAGCATCAATGAAAAATATTGCAAAAATAAGACAAAAATATTTCTTTTCATTTTAGCCTTTACCATAAAATTATAAGCTATTATAGCTTGGTTTTCGGTTCTTTAGAACGCCAGCGGAACCGCACAAAATGGTAGGATATTATATGTGTATCAACTATACCTGGTATCCAAACCTCAAACCAGGAATCCTATCATAAAACTAGATAGTGCTGTGAGTTAATATCCCAATAACAATATTAAATAAGTTAATAATTAAATATAATATTATATAACAATTACTCAATTTTCGTGGATACAAGATAAGGCGACGCCTAACCTGCCGACATAACTGACCCATAAAAGATATAATTTTAAAGGTCAATAATTATCTCAACAGATCTGGCGTTGTCATCTGCGTTAAATGCTTGAGGATTTCCTGAAGGTCATGATAAAAATATATATATAGATAGCACAAAACATGTATTTCCTAAAAAACTTGATTATTAAAAAAAATAGTATCTTTAAATAATTATAACCTTACAAAATTTGAATAACCACATATTCATCATGAAATTAATACAAATCAAAATACATATTATTAAAAAAATAATATCTTTTGAAAAAATATTTGTAATAAATATTAATTTTATATAAAACAATTTTATTAATAACAATTACAAAAAAATAAATACAACATTTTATTAAATAATTAATTTATATCTCACTTTCGCGACACACATTTTTCCAATATATGGAATTAAACCTCACATCTATAGATTTTTTTTAAAAAGCCAACAATAAATTACAATAGTGTAAGAGCCTACAAAAGAGCCACTTACCAAAGTCCCCCGTCATGGGAGTAGAGGGTGTGGCCGGCACACTGGACGCTTTCCTCTTCCCCCCGGCACTGGAGCCCTCGTCCTGAGAGTCCCGCGAGAGGAGGCCGTCCCTCTCCAGGATCTCCCTCTCGGTCCTCCCTACGTACTTGAACTTAGTACCCCAGGAGAACAGCCCTCCTCCGGAATACACGCACGCGTCACTCGATTTTGGTAACCTGGGGTGAATAAATAAATAAATACATGTATTGGGACTCGAGTACAAACATTCGTGTTGAACAAATGGGGACATTCCCCAGGGGGACTCGAACCTGCGATCACTGCCACAGCAAGTAGAATCACTACAAATTGAGCCAAAGATGTTGTAATATTTGTAAAATTCATGGATTGCAAACGGGTTCTGAAATAATCATTATTATATTTATTTTGCGCAATATCTTAGCGAATTGTGAACTGATTAACATTTTGTTTTAATTATGCAGCGATAACAACAAGATTGATGCCAATGTAACACGAAAGTATTCCATCTCCAAAAGAGAATAATTATTTTTGTAATGTTTTTAAGGAAAAGAGTATATTATTATGTATTTAACGAAAGAAATGTACATATATGAATAATTATACATACGTAAAAAACAGCATTTGTTCTATGGCGCAGCACCACACATGACGACACGCGGCTCCGCTTGGACATTTAAATCCTACTGTATGTTTTTTCTGAAAAAAGTTATGAACTTTAAAGCATAAGTATTATCACACAATTCCAAATTAATTTTAAAAAAATTTAAAAAACCATCAAAGAACAATGACAGTAGTAACCCAGTGGTAACGCCTCCGCTTAGATGACGGAGTGAAGCAGGTTAAAATCTGTTCATCGATTCTCTGATAATTTCATGGGAAATCATTTCTAACATGATGACACTTGTCTTACGAATTAGGATAAAAGAAAACATCATGACGAAACCCACAAGTTTAAGAAAACGTAACAAGTTTTCGAAAAACTGTAAAGTCTGCCAACTGGCACTAGGCCAGCACGGTGTACGATGGCCTGATTCCCCTCGTACTGAAGGGAAGCCTGCGCCAAGCAGTAGGACGTTAAAAAGGGCTGAAAATTATCACTATAGGATAAAGAGAATACTCACTTCAGGATAGTTCAAGTGCACAATAAACATGCGCCCTTCAAAGTTTATCTTCTGCACTTCGGACCACTTGAAATGGTGAGTCTTGCGACTCCCCTGGAATGTCAGTATGCCGCTGTGGTTGATGCCTAAGTACAACTGATTGCCTCTGTGGTCCTGAAATGGTCGAAACAAAATAATTTAAAATGTAATTGATAAGATTTAAATTATTTTATCTAAATAATAAATAAAAACAGTTGTTTATTGAGACATTCTTTCCCTAAAAATAAAACCCTTCCCACTTGCTTTATACACAAACTAGCATTTCCCGCAGCAGAACTAACGCCCGCTCTTCCCGTGTTCGCAACATTTTTCATTGATGCTCAACTCCTATTGGTCAATTCGATTTTTTCAATTCGGGCCAATAGTTTCCGAGATTAGCGCGTTCAACCAAACCAACAAACAAACTCTTCAGTTTTATAGCTATTGTATAGATATTGTTATTTACTGATTAATAAAATAACGTTTACCACAGAAAAAGCACCCACATTAACATACATCAACTACTAATCACATAACATAAATCTTCCTAATATTATATAATATATAATTTACAGTGCAGTTCCAGCACTTACAAGCGCTGTGTTCATGTAACGTATTCGTTAGGAATCCGAATGATGCGGGTTCATATCCTGGGTCTTGCATCGCTGATATTTTTTGGTGCGTATCATTTCGAACATGATTTCCATTTGTTTCACGGTGAAGGATAAGATTGTGAGGAAACCTACATACCTGAGAGAACATTTTCCCTCTTATTGAGGGAGGCTCAGGCCAGGGATATTAAATCATTCTCTTCCTTTATGGTAATATCTAAAGAGATATTTTTCATAGAATAAATTAAGAAATTTAAGTATTAAAAAATGATTCTAAATTAATAAACACAGTTTCTAATAGACATTTGTTTAGAATAAAAAAACTCAGCTCTAGTATTTAATGACCTAAATAACGGTTTCATCTTTTAAGTGTCCATTGTTCATAGATAGTGTTGAGGGCACAAGTGATCTCGTTAAGACACGTCCCAACAAAGGCCTATTGTTGAAGGCGCGTTATGGTTCTTCCCACAAGCACCTAGACATTAAATATATTCTCGTTGACTTACTTTAAACAGTGTTTACTCTCAATTACTAAAGAATAAATCTAGATATTTAATTTTAGCACAAACTCATTCTTTTACCACTTATTTATGACAAAATCATTAGGTATTAAATATACCTAATCTATTATATATTACTATATATTATATATTAGGTAGATAAATACCTTTATACTGTATACAAAGTTAATTATTACATCATCATAAATAAATAAATAGTCAAAATGAATCATATTATATAAACATACATACTTACAAATATTTTTTATCTGTATTGGAAAAAAGAAAGTAAAGTCATCTAAATACATGGAACAAAAAATCCAAATCCAAAAAGCGAAGAGTCAGATATAATGAAAAACCTTTAAAAAGTTGATTTCAGAAGCATTTCATTTACTACTAGATAATTTGTAAATTTAATTATTTTTAGGTAGGTAATTTGTAAAATTAATTATGTAAATTCAATTACACATTACGTACTACTAGGTAATTTGTAAATTTACTTATTTTAACATTTACAACAATAAAGACTTACTTTGACTGGATGTGGATCAACACCATATGTGTCGAGCTGGCAGGCTATCTTGAGAAAGGTGCGCTCTGCCTCCTGTGTCGACATGCCCTTAACACCGCTAGTGCCGCCAGGCGTGCCTTCCATTGGCTCTCTGTGTAGGTCCTAGTAAACCAAATTATTCATTTATAAAATATATAAGAAAAATCCATAATATATTATATAACATTATTAATGTTGTTTGGTTCTTAAATGGAAGCAGAGTAGATTTGCGTGATTTTTTTCTGTTAAAATTGAAGAACTGCTTAAAAATATGACAACAAAAACTGGTTCACAGAACTAAAAATTCTGTCTAAGAGTTTAAAAAAAATGTTAGACAAGATCACAAATTATAAATAAATATGGTTTTTAAATATTATGATAAATATTTAGATTTTTCATGAGTAAACTTGTATTTTCAATTCAAACAAGAATTTTTCTCATTTCAATTTAATCAGTTTAGTTATTATTAAAATGGAGGCCTTTTAAAAAATAATGATTAAATAGACTTTAATGATCAAGGTCCTAGAATTGGGAACCATTGATATAGAGGTCACAAGACACTCATAGCTTATATATTGCTTTTTTTAATGACTTTTCAATTAGGCAATATTATAAGGTAGGTACTACTCAATATTTTAATTGTTAATTTTATGTTGATAATATGCATATTATATTTTATAAATTCATAGTTCATTTAAAAAGTATATTCTATAACAGATTCATACTTGGATATTATATTGACATGTAGAGAATTGTATAGTTCATGGACACTGCCCAGCCACTATCAATCATTCATTTATGCATCTACAGTTTAAACTACATCAATAAAATCATTAACCACGTGCATATTACTGGCTGATTTAAGGTTATAAATAGAATTTGAATCAATAGTATAATTTACATATAAATTATAATAAAAATAATTATTCTATACCTTAAAAGAGACAAGAAAACATACAAAAATACGAGAAGGTACAAGAGGCGACCTTATAGCTAAACGCGTCATTTCATCCAATTCACTATTGAACAATATTCCCAAGAGAGTATATCTAAACAGATATTAATGCCACAAAATTAGGTTAGCCATAAAAAAAGTTATTGAAACTTTTTACGCACTAAAGGTTAAAAGGAGAACCTATTTAAAGATTTAGATCCTAACAAGAAAATATTACATTATACTTTTCATACAAACTATGAATATCTGAAAATTTAGACTTTCATTAGAACAAGACGACCTTATAAAGATTACATATTTGTTTTTCTATGAAGAGTACCCCCAAAAATATAGGAATTTGCTTAACTAAAATAATATTTATTAGATTTTATTTATTTAAACTATACTTAAAAATATTATAAATCAATAGCTACAAAATAAGTTACCTGGATCCTAGCTTCGATACCATCGGTCTGTCTCAGCAGAAGTCTCATTTCAGTGACATAGTTGCCTACATGTATACTTGGATCATAATCACCAAGTTCGACTGAAACAAATATTATTATGAAATAGAATAAGAAATATATATGCTTCATAAAAAATACAATATTTGGTGTTCAATAATAAATTGTGGTATTGGAGTGAATTTATCATTTTATGGAGTAAAAAATAGAAATAATTAAGTTAAATTTTTTAAATGTGTTGAAAATATTAATTAAATATTATTAATTTGACACAAATGAGTAAAATGTACACAGCTTTAAAAAATTACTCAATATTCAAAATGTTATGAAATTGCTTATATGGAGTAAGTAGTAATTAATTTTATTGAGTGTGGTTTTTCATCTGAATAAATATTAATAATTAGCATATATTAAATGAATGTGAATTAAGCTGTATAGAAGTGAACCAGTCAAAGGTTATCAACACTCAATAGAAAATACATAAATAATGATTTTAGGCAATATTACAATGTTGTTGTCATTTAACTGTAACTACATTTTCATGATTATTATCTATAGCTATTGTTAACATTGTGTTTAAATTTTCTGTAACAACAAACATAATTTGTATCATTTACACCCACTTTATCACATGTTAACCTAATCTTAATACATAACAAAGTATGCCACAAATGCCCACAAACAAAAATAAGTTACATATTGAATGTATGCATATAGATTTACTAGGCTACTTATATACAGGATCCAAGTTGCATTTCAGACTGCCCCATAATGACCCATTTGAATGTTACACATAGTATACTGAAATAAATATTTATTAATAAAATTTATATATATTTAAAAATTACAAGATTTCTAGAAGTCTAAGTATTAAATTTTAAATATAATATACCTATTATTGATATTGCAAATATGTCTATTTTGTTATTAGTATAATTATAGTTTAAGAGCCAAAAGCTATAAAGCATGTTTTTATATACATATTAGTAGAATAAATACTAAGTACTCACTCTGAATAATGAGAGCACCAAGCATGGCAGCTTCATTGGCAGTACAGTAAAGTCTTCCATGAAGTAAATCTCTTTTAAGTTGCAAATATATTTGAAACCTTGTCACATCCTCTTTTAACAGTAGTGGATTGGGTGGGTAAAATTTTACTCGAAAACTAAATAGTATGGGTGAAGCATCTAAAACATACAATTTTGTATTAAATCCTGTTCTTCTTTATTGTCTTTAATAAAATATCAAATAATTTTAAATCTTATAGGTAAAAATATTTAATTAGATAATAAGTAAGAAAAATTTCTTTGTATTACAATCCTATTATCCTATTATGCTTAATAAAATCGGATTTACCTTTTACTTGTTTCAATATCACTTTAGCTAAATGTAACCAATGCTGAAAAAATAAAATCATATTTTAATAAATATACAAATGAGTATTACATAGGAATCAAAAATTATAAAACTAACCCTCTGTCCCCCTGCATCAACATAGCGCAGGCCAAAATAATCTGTTTCAATAAGATTCAATTGTTGGCAAACATGTTCTAATAGAAATTTGCCTTTATAACTTGGCTGTAAAAGAAAATAATTTCCTAAATTAACAGACCATTTAAAAACAGAACTGTCAATATTATAAAGCTTTCAATTACAATTCTCAACCATTCAAGATGCTACTCTTTAATTTATTAAACTATGCAAGAAAGTCAAGGAAATTGCACATATAAAAATAAGTACAAACTTACATGAAATTCACATTCTAATATTTCTGTATCTTCTAATAATCGCACAGTGCATTTATAAACAATATTACTATCACCACGACTTTTGAACATGGTGAATATTTGGATATTATAATCTCCAATTTAATTTTAGAGCTAAAGATTTAGCTAAGCATTTTAAAGCAAATATATCATTTTATTGCGTCGGCCACATTATTTTTGTATATTTGGAAATTGGAAGGAAAATAAGTTTCCTTCTCTATTTAGGCACCATGGATTGGGCACTATTTTTAATTCTAAATTTTTGCTAGTCGACTCGTCAAATTTGACGCAAGCGGCAATAGTACCACAGAAAAATAAGTAATTTCAAGATATTAATATTCTAAAAAAACATTATAATAAATACTTTCTTGTATTTTATAAACGTAAAGTTTATTATAAGCTAGTTAAATTTGATTTCTTTAAATTCGCTTCGAATACATGTATCTCCCTGAAACTACATAGGTTTAGGTACCCCCTTGTTCCTTTTTTTTATTTACAATTTAGCCAAACCTTATATCATAGGAGTTATCCATAGAGTATATTGATACATGAGTTATCCGAGACCTACAGAATTTTACTTATGTTGCACATGGAATAAAGAGTGTGATTAATTCAGAATAACTGTATTGATGGTGGTCAAGAATAGAGAAGAGAACGGCAAAAGTCCTATCGAATTTCATAAAAACGTCTCTTCATCGAGCCTGAACTAATAACGTACTCTGTACAGGCAAATCTTGCAGTATCACTAAGTACTTTGATTGAACTCTTGTTAGTTATAAGGCCTTAATAAAATGGCATAACACTTGAAATAACATATATTTATAACGATCTTGAATATTGCAAATCAGCAACTCATATGAAAATAAAAAGAATTTGAAATGCTTTTAATCTGTTTAATAACAACTATCAACAAATAACAACTTTACATCATAGATGCTTTACATGGCATCTTAATTAATTACTTAATGCGATTTTAATCTATTACACCAAAAAATTTATTGAAGAAAACAAAGTTTCTTCATTTCATAATAAAATCCTATAGTTTATATAACGGCGGATCTCGAATTCTTTTTTTCTAAACAAAATTGTGTTAAGAGCAACTAGCTCCCAATTAAAGTACTGCCAAAATCTATCCAGGCGTTTAAGCGATTAGTGGGAACAAAAGAACAGGCAGATAAAAATCTGCAAAATTGTGTTCCTCATTTCTACTGTATACCAAAGAGAATGCTGAATACTTCCAATTTTATTTACCTGTATGTATTTAATAATTTATTATTATTTAAGATACAATATATAAAGTTAAAATATTAAAAAATGGAGAAATTAAATGTTTATTTATTTCACTAAATCATTTTGTAATAATATTTATATAAGTATTAATTAAGATACAGTAAAACTTAATTTATTAATCTGTGAAAATTTTCCGAACGATAAGCAGGATATGACGGTGTGTAAAACCCAGTATTGCCAGCATGTGATGATATTTTATTAAAATAAAAATAAATGGAAAAGTTACTCGTTCTATTAAATTTAGTAGGAACTTTTCATCCTACGGACAGATATAACTTTAAGCCTCTTACCACGCAAGCAAAGCCGTGTGTAAAAACTATGTTAATAGAATTTTTATATTTTTGACATGAAATGAACCGATTTTTTCTATCTCGGTCGATAACTCTTAGAATATAAGAATAATCAACAAAATGCATTGATCCATTTTAATGATCAATTTATTCTATACAACTTTAGTCAATTTTTTTATGTGCATACTTTTTGCAAAAAAGCACAAAAGATACAAAATTTTATTCTATACAATAATGGTTTTAATAACTTTTACCTTGAAAGTGCAATTTTATACTTAGTAAGTGATCCTAAACCCTATTAAAAAATATATTAGAAATTAAGTCCGAGGTTAAACGGGCTCTCTTAAGGTGGCGGGGGTAATTGTTTTTTTATTAATTATTTGGCTCATTCAATTGTTGTTTAACTGTTCTTCAATGTTTGATCAAGAATTTTTTTGTTCGCTTTTTTTTAATTTTCAAAAATTGAATCTCAAGTTAGCGCCAACTATAGATATTTTCAATTTTTTTTTTACTTTGAAACTATTTCTATGTGTTCGCCCAAGAAAAACATCTGTTTGGCCTTATTACCTTTTAATTTAATTATAAACTTTTTTTAAGCGCAGTAATCTTCGCCATAAGACTTGTGAATTAAAAAAGTTTGTTTACATGACCTCTTTTTAACCGACTTCAAAAAGGAGGAGGTTATATGTTCCGTTGTGTGTATATATATATATATATATATATATATATATATATATATATATATATATATATATATATATATATATATATATATATATATATATATATATATATATATATATATTTTATGCATGTTCACCGATTTCTCCGCCGTCTTTGGTCCGATTTCAAAAAAAATTCTTTTGTTTGGAAGGGTATAGTTCCGAGGGGGTCCCATTGTCACCAAGTCAGGATCTGATGATGGGATCCCAGGGAAATCGAAGACAACTCTCAAAATTTACAGGCACCTATCATCATCTAATGTGGATGAGCTGATGATGGAAGGTAAAATTCCTCAACAGTTGTTTTTTATGTGTTTTCACCGATTTCTCCGTGAATTGTGGGCCGATTATAAAAATTTTTTTTTGTTCGGTAGGGTATACATTCAAGATGTTCTCATTGTCACTAAGTCAGCATCTGATGATGGGATCCTAGAGAAATCGAGGGCAACCCTTAAATTTTATCGGTACTGATTACCGTTTTCATATATTTTCTAAAGCTGTTCAAGAATTTGTTATGATGTAAGGTATATCTCCTCAATGGTTAGGAGTTGAAAGAAAATTCTTTTAATATTATACGTACTTATGAACTGATAGTTGTATTCCTTCAGGATATTAGGTGGATTGATAATAGAAGGTAAATCTTATTAACGTCTACGAGTTACGTGGAAAAATAGACGTGGACAAATCTCGATTGACTATTGTCATTCATTTCAAAACTTCTCTGACTTATTGGAGCAGTAGTTTAGTTAGCTTTCCAATATTATATTTAAACATAATATCTAATTTTCACAAAAAAAATGAAAATAAATTATTTTTTAACAAAAATGAAAACCGACTTCAAAACGTTACAAATCGAAACCAAAAAGAAAAAAAATAATTAAAAAAAATTTAGGGGCCATCCCCCCGTGTTTAATATTTATTACGTAAGAGTCTAAAAGAAAAAATAAATACACGTTTGGTTTATTTTAATGTTTATTTTTAAAATTAACAATTTTTTTGAAATATTTATTTGTAATTTTAAAGGTACAGTACCTTTCGCTCGGTTGCTCGCGCTTTTTCAATGTATATTTTTAACTTTGGGCATTTTTTTGATCTTACGTAAGAACTATCGAGACACCCTCCCACCCCCTTGTAAAAAACATAAGACATGGTGGACCCCCCTCCCCCCCCCTAAATAGTCTTACGTAATAAATGAATGGCCTTACTTAGTTATTGTTGGAGTTTTCATTTTTGTTAAAAAATAATTTTTCATAAAACCAAATACATTAAATTGAAACTACCTTTGTATGGAAATGTAAATATATAAAAAAACTAGCGGACCCTACAGACGTTGTCCTGTACATATAGAAAATTTTTATAAACTTTTGCTCCCGGTGAAATGTTTTAGTATGCATGCGCAAAACAGCGTTGCCTAGCAACGACTTATTTATAATTGAATATGTTATATATTGTGCAAATGTATAAATAACTAAATAATATAAAAAATACATTATCTAGTGGACCGAATTGTAAATCTAAACCATTCTCGAATACACTCGAACACACAAAAAACATTTCATCAAAATCGGTCCAGTCGTTTAGGAGGAGTTCAGTCACATACACACGCACACAAGAAATATATATATTAAGATATCAATTTGATTTTTTCTTATCTCACTAAATAATTAAACCAACTAACTTTTGGATTAATTACCGGTTTTCCCTGATCTTATATTTTTCAAACTTTAGACACGATCGTGTACAGAATTTACATCATTCAGTTATTATTGAAAGCTGATTTAATTTCCCGGTACTCTACAAAGGATATCAGTTGGAACGCCATCTTTAGTACAACAAGTAAACAACAACATACATACACATGTGTGTGTTGGTTGTCGTCTTTACTGGTGCTTACGCTCAGATTTGTTAAGTATGGTTTATTTTAATAATTTTTAATAAAGGGAAAAAAGTTTATAATTATATTAAAAGTTAATTAAGGCCGAACAGTTTTTTTTTGGACGAACACATAAGAGATAGTTTCATAGTATAAAAAAAATGTAAAATCTATAGTTGGCGCTAACTTGAGATTCAATTTTTGAAAATTAAAAAATAATAAAATAAAACCGAACAAAAAAAATTCTTAATCCAACATTGAAGAACAGCTTAAGAGCAATAATTGAATTAGCCAAAAAATAATAAAAAATCAATTACCCTCGCCACCTTAATAGAGCTGGTTAAACGCTATTTTAACCGGCCTACTAGGTCAGTGATTCCGGTGCGCAAGAAAGAGAATATTGCGAAAAAATTCGATTCATGAAATTAATAAATTAGATCCTCGAATTATACATGTCTTATTTTTCTTCCTAACCTTTTAATTTCCAGAAACCAAATCAACAGTTTATATAAATAGATAATTAGCGCAATGATATAAAAAAATCAATTTTAATCACGTGTTAACAAATTAACGATTTACGTTAACTTGCGTGAAATGTAAAGGTTTAACGTTTCACGCAGTTAAGTTTTATAGTTTTTAAATTATTTGTTAAACGGTACCCAGCAATGCTCATAACTTAGATTATATACATGTATATAATCAAAGGCTCATAATATGTCTCGGCTGATATGATAGCTAAGCAATTACATTTTTTCAGTGACTTTCAGAAAGAACTACCACTGCTTAATGTGTAATATATAGATGGTTCTGTTCAATATTGAATTAGAACTTTCAGGACAAGCTTGTTGTTCACTCGTAAAGATCTAGTATATTCTGTGTGCGTGCGACAATTTATTTACAACTGTAGGTATATTCGATATAATATGTGTATCTTTTTTAAATCTTTATATAAATATAATTTAGAAGAAATGATAGTTTAAATGAATAAAATATTTATGTAATAATAATTATTTTTGTGTGTTAGTGTGGCCACACTAATGAACGGAAGTGACTACGACCCTTTCGTTCCAGGCGAAAGAAAAACCATTTCTCGTCCATTCTGTTGGAGTCATTCTCGGATAATACACGCTATCCGTGGTGAGTGTAGAAAGGTTTAAAGTGAAGTGCAAATCACAGTGAATAATATCTTGCCATAATAATTTAACTCGTGTTAGTATTGAGTATTATTTATTGCCTAATATTGGTTTATATAAAAGTTCTTAATAGTTTTCGTAATTATGGTGTAATTGTTGAACATTAAGGTTCCTTTGTGTAGTTTTCTTTATTCCTATATGATACTGCAATTTTAACATGGAACACGTTAATATTCATTTGTTTTATTAGTTACCGGCTTCTTTACTCAGTTTCACCCATATAATTTAACTTGCTTACGCGTCATACATGGTTAGCGACCGGCACATGTTACCACGTGGTGGTGAAAATCACTGTATTTGTTGGTAACATATGTCACTTTTTTGCATAGAAATCTTTATAATACAGTATAAAATATTTGAGATTTCTTTTGTATAATTAATTTATTTCTGTTAAGCATAATGGCGGATATCCATTGTGAAATGTCAAGATAGGGCGAGGCGGCCATGCGGCCGCCATATTGCCGGTCGCACTTATCCGTACATGAGGCTATGACCTTGTGTTTGTGCATCACGGTCCCGTATCCCTGTTTTCTTTATAAGGTTTAATAATATATCTAATAAGTGTATTTTCTTTCTTTTTAGACTAACCAAAAATGGGTAAGGAAAAGATTCACATTAACATTGTCGTCATTGGACACGTCGACTCCGGCAAGTCCACCACCACCGGTCACTTGATTTACAAATGTGGTGGTATCGACAAACGTACCATCGAGAAGTTCGAGAAGGAAGCCCAGGAAATGGGCAAAGGTTCCTTCAAATACGCCTGGGTATTGGACAAACTGAAGGCTGAGCGTGAACGTGGTATTACCATTGATATTGCTTTGTGGAAGTTCGAGACCAACAAATACTATGTCACCATCATCGATGCTCCCGGACACAGAGATTTCATCAAGAACATGATCACTGGTACATCTCAGGCTGACTGCGCCGTACTCATCGTCGCCGCTGGTACTGGTGAGTTTGAAGCCGGTATTTCTAAGAACGGACAGACTCGTGAGCACGCTCTGCTCGCCTTCACCCTAGGTGTCAAGCAGCTGATTGTTGGAGTGAACAAAATGGACTCTACTGAGCCCCCATACAGCGAGCCTCGTTTCGAGGAAATCAAGAAGGAAGTATCTTCTTACATCAAAAAAATCGGATACAACCCAGCTGCCGTCGCTTTCGTACCCATTTCTGGCTGGCACGGAGACAACATGCTGGAGCCATCCACTAAAATGCCCTGGTTCAAGGGATGGCAAGTGGAGCGCAAGGAAGGTAAGGCTGACGGCAAATGCCTTATTGAGGCTCTCGACGCCATCTTGCCCCCAGCGCGTCCCACCGACAAGCCCCTTCGGCTTCCCCTGCAGGACGTCTACAAAATTGGAGGTATTGGTACAGTGCCAGTAGGCAGAGTGGAAACTGGTGTACTGAAACCCGGTACCATTGTTGTTTTTGCTCCTGCCAACATTACTACTGAAGTTAAGTCTGTTGAGATGCACCACGAAGCTCTCCAAGAGGCTGTGCCTGGAGACAATGTAGGTTTCAACGTCAAGAACGTATCAGTAAAGGAATTGCGCCGTGGTTATGTTGCTGGTGACTCCAAGAACAACCCACCCAGAGGTGCTGCCGACTTCACCGCACAAGTCATTGTACTGAACCACCCTGGTCAAATCTCCAATGGTTACACACCCGTTTTGGATTGCCACACAGCTCACATTGCCTGCAAGTTCGCTGAAATCAAAGAAAAGGTGGACCGTCGTACTGGTAAATCAACTGAAGACAATCCTAAATCCATCAAATCTGGTGATGCTGCCATTGTCATCCTCCAACCTTCCAAGCCCCTCTGTGTGGAAGCTTTCCAAGAATTCCCTCCTCTTGGTCGTTTTGCTGTGCGTGACATGAGGCAAACTGTTGCCGTCGGTGTCATCAAGGCTGTCAACTTCAAGGAAGGTGCAGGTGGTAAAGTAACCAAGGCTGCTGAGAAGGCCACTAAGGCTAAGAAGTAGCTAGCACTGTCAACAGCTCAATTCTTTATCCAACTGCGATACTTCATACACCGAAAGGTGTTCAGAAGGAAAAAAGGGCTACAAACTCATTCCTTTTCTATATTTTTTACAAGGCTTATACTGTAACGTTATTTTATAATTTATAAGGTTATATATATCTAAAATATTTTGTTACGACTACAACTGAAATGTAAATTCATAGAATAAAGTAGCCTCCAATAATACTATTTTGTTTCATTACCTTTCTTTAGCTTACTATAACATAATTTTTATAAAAAAGTTATAATATTTATTTTTTAAATTAACAGATATTGCTGAATTTATTAATATTTTTTGATGATACATAATGATTTAAACTAAATTTATTGATTCCTAATTGATACATTTCATATTAAATTTCTATTCCTTTCACAAAATGTTGATACTGATCAATTGTAAAAACTTGATTTTACCTCTATTGCTGTTATCCAAATTTGAGTTTATTACTAATATAGGAAGTAGCTTTGAGAACTTTATACACTTCTACACACATGATCTCTAAAACAAGTAGTTTTTCTTTTGATTTCTCAATTTTTGGCACCATATACCTATTTGTCATGTAATTATATATAGTTTTAACTTCTCAAAAAAATTCGATGTTTTGTTTTTTGGGATTAGATTTTCCAAGAAACCAAGTATTGTGGTCTGAAGGCAATCATTATTTCAATTGTACATGTCTTTGAAAACTTACAAGGTTCTCCTAGATATTCAGGGTAACTTATGATTTTCTTCACAAATATTGCTGATTTAATTAATATTTATTGATGATACATAATGACACTCATGAAAATATCAGAGGTGCAAGACCAGGATTTGAAACCACATCATTCTCTTAACCAAGCGTGCATGTTGTCAGTATGGGCTACTACTGCCACTCTAAATATAGATCTACTTTTAGTCACATATTTTTTTTGGAATAATATCTTATTTCTGAGTATTGTAGGTACACTAACATACATAGGGAAGAAAGTGAAACTGAGCAGAGCGAAGGGTCACTTTCTGGCTACTTTAAATTTTAATTTTTTTCAATAAATTTGATTCTACCAACATAGCTTCAATTGCTTAAAATGCAAATTTTGCACAATGTATAGCACAAATTGCAAGACTAACTGAATTCCTCGTGATTTGTTACTATAAAATCAAGTTATTTAAACTAGTAAGTTATTTCTGCGTTGCTTAGCTAGGTGTGTATGTAGGGGATAGTGGCCTATTAATTACTCATCCAGGTGGTCCGAGTATTCCTGGTGGGAGTTTTATGCTTGTGTATATTATTAAGTAGGTAATAATTAAGGATTTAGTTATAAGTTTTTAAATATTTGCATTAAATAAATATACTTAAGGATTACTCAACCATATCAAAAATATTAAATTATAGGTAATAGAATAAAAAGAGAATAATGTGAAGACTAATAAAAATAAATCATTTTAAGAAATCAAATTATAATAAATATTCAAATGTATTTTTATTCACATTTAAGTAAAACCATAACAATACACTAGGCTACTAATTATATAATTAAAATATTGATGACATTCAAATTGA
The DNA here is from genome assembly GCA_905231865.2 of Boloria selene. Lineage (NCBI taxonomy): Eukaryota > Metazoa > Arthropoda > Insecta > Lepidoptera > Nymphalidae > Boloria > Boloria selene. The sequence continues at coordinate 3,108,586 of HG993132.1, forward strand.
TTGATTTTGGGAATCTTGCATACTTTCTTCTTGTTCTATTATCATGTTAGCCCATTCTTCAGCTCTACGATGCCTTTGTTTTCTCAGATATGGTGCCAAATACCATTTATGTGACACAGCAAGTAATGAAGTTACTGAAATTGCCATTAACATTTTTGAAGTAGGACTAGATGATCTAAACCAGTTTCGCAGTATCTGCATTTTCCTGCGTCACTTTAGTTCCAGTATCAGTGGTATTTTCTCCTTTCTTTCTAGGGATAAGAGAGTCTAACAATGGTTTCCAGATATAAATTCCACCAAAAAATCCTAGAATGGTTACTAACACAAATTGACTTTTTGTAATTCCTCGAGGCTTATATATTCTCATAATTATCTTCAATTTAATGATTAGGAACAAAGAGAATGTAACTACTAATTCATTTATTATTTTCTAAGAAATCCATAACCTTAAAATTTTCGTTCATCAACTTTGTTATGTCAAATTAAAATCATTATTGTTGTTGTTTTTTAAATTTATCCCCAATAGGGAAAGGCAAAGGCAAATTAGAATCATTTGTTGTTGTTCATGTTTTTAAAATTTATCCCCATTCCCCAAAGGTCAAATCAGAATCAGTTAGTGAGTACACCTCAGAATAAGGTTACTCATAGAAGCCAAGCTAAACTAAGAAATGAAATGATTATGTTTATCTTTTTTTTTCTTACGATGGTAATAGTGCGTAGGAAAGAGACATATAATGCCGTTCTGTTTCGTTCTCATATAGCTTGTCACAAGTTAATTTTTTAATAGTGATGAGTTTATAATCAACATTGTCATGTCCATGTCGATGAAAAACATATATTTAATTTAAAATTAAAATACCTGGCTGTACATAATATGAATTGTATTGTGTCGTAGGAAGATTGACAAACCATATTATTTTTGCAAAAAAAAAGTTAGGTAGCGGCTATGATATTATTTAATTAATTATATTGAAAAAAGTTAGCTTAGATTAGGTTTTTTTAATCATAAAACTCCAAGTGTTTTTTTGCGAAATATTTGTTTGTATAATCTTCCTATGCCATCTATAATAATCTATATGTAACAGTTAACAGAACCTAATTGATACACTGAATCCATTTAATTTTAACTAATTTAATTAATTTTATCATTTTACATCACTAGACATCTATCAACAAAACATAATAGTGAAAAATTAAGTTGATAGCCGACTTAAAGTTTTTAACGTCTTGGACAGAACTTTTGTATTTGTTAGCATTATAAGATGACCAAAGGGGACCATTTATTTTTGCCTTGTGACACGTTCCAATTAATAAAATCAAACAGCCATGTTTTGTTTCACTCACACCTTATGACATGCTAATTGAACTAAATGAGTAAACTATAGATAACTCCGTTTTTATTTTAGCCTGGCTTCCATGCTTTTATTCTTCCAAGGAGTACACTGAGTAGTGACAGAGTATAATAATGATAATAATTATCATTTATCATATATTCATATTTCATATGCGCCTAAAATTAAATGTGTTTGAGACACTAAATAATATTAAATGAATGTAAGAACCAAGAAATTACATTATTATACGAAAACAGAAGTAGGAGAATCTTTATTGGATGATTTATAATTTATGTTGTATATTTTAATTTCCTCTATGAAACACATCGACATTCAACAATATAATATGTTTAAATTTCAAGGCTTTCAGTTTTTTTTAATACCATGTAGCGAACGATGGGTAACTAGCCAAAATCTCAATACCTTAGCTAGCCAGTTATTTGTAGTGGAATAGCCAGCTAAATAACCAGCTTAATTTGGCTATTTGGATAAATGACTAGCTAGCTAGCTAGTAGCTATATATGTAGCAATATACTCTATGCTAGTAGCTATGCTAGAGTAAAAATAAGTGTATAATCTATGGTAAAAATGTTCCTTGTAGCTATTTGACTGCCACGCGATAATGTTCGCGGTTCGAATGTCACGGAACACATTTAGATAAATAAAAAATAATTTACTTTCGATTTTAATTTATTTATTTTATAGAAATGAATTTAACTCCTAACTATGTCTGACATATTATTAAATTAATTTATTAATAACTATCGATCTAAAATCAATCTATAATCTACAGCGCCATCTATGGGTCATAATTATGAAGATAATGTAACGTCAGACTTATGTTTAATGTTATATAATGGTCTAAGATCCCACTGCATGATTCTGCAGGTACGCGTTTTTTTGATTAAATTATTTTCAAATGAATGTTGAGGAAGCATTTAATGAATTAGCGACAAGTTGCTAGTAAAAAGTTGGCCGCAATTACCTGTAATTAATTCTTGTATAATTCATTTGTTGATGTAAATTGCAGCTATATGTTTTTTAATCAATTTTACGTAGTTTTAAAGAAAATGATGTAAAGAATAGAAAAAAAATTGGTTGCTAGTTCCCAGTCAGCCGCAACGTTAGGGTTGCCAGGTGTAAACATGTATATTATTGTTAGTTATTTACAATCATTTGTTTTTTTTTAAATAAATATTATAAAATTAAGTTTTATATTACCTGGTCACGATAAAGCATGGTTACCAGTTAAAAAATGGCCGCAACCAGAGGTTTCCATGCTTTCTTTTAATCTTGGAATATAACTATACCAGATAAATCATAGATATCGCGATACTCCATTTTTATATTTTCTAATAACGCTGTCCTCGTAATTGTAAATCTTAATTTGAACTTGGATAAGTTGTTAAATCGTAAAGCTGATATTTCACTTACGTTGATTCAAATTTTTCAAATCAACGTATAAAGTACTCTAGCTAGCTATTAGCTAGACGCTAGCTAAAGAGCTATTCAGCTACGCGCGGCTACATAATGTCCGTTACTCGCTAGATAGCTAGCTAGCTCTAACCAAAATAGCCAAATAGCTAGTTATTGTATTGACGCATATCATAGCTGTGGCTATTTTGTGAATAGCTATTTAGCTAATCATAGCTATAGCCTATAACTATTATAGTTACATTCTCTTTGGCTATAACCAAAGGGAATGTAAAGGATTGCTATAACTAGAGGTGGGGCGCAACGGCTATTTATAGGTATAAATCAGGCAGGGATGTTAGGGAGCTCCATAACCGTAACCGAAACTATTGGATATCCGCTATAAAAATTATCCATAACCGTAACCGAATCCGAAATAAAAGTTTCGGATAATATCGGATGGGGCAGAGCCTAATTGAGACACGTTATGACAAGTCTTGATCGCCCGGCCGCTGCCGACACACAAGCCGCGCGCATTACTTGTTTTCTTCTTGTATTTTACTTTTGAAATTCCTTACAAATTTAATATCCGTAACCGAAATAATCCGAAATTAACGGATAATCCGAAATAATTTCATTTCCGTATCCGTATCCTGTATAATAATCATTTCTATATCCGTATCCAATCCGTATCCGAAATTTTATATCCATAACACCTTGGTATAAATTAGGGGTGTTCGTTATTCTAGATAGCTGAAAAAATATGCTATTTATAAATTTATTTTTTAATATATTTTTATGACATATAATATGACCACAAAGAGAATGTAATTAGTAAAAATGTTCCTTGACCTTGATGTAATCACAATGAACAACAACTGCCGCGCTTGGTTGACAGTTGTGACTTGTGAGTTTTTATTAGTCATCTATGGTTGTGAGTTGACACTTGACACTTTTATTAGTCATCTATGGTTAAAATATTAAAATTTAGGTTACTATTTTAAAATAAATATACACAAATATTATAATGGGGACTCCTAAAAGAACTGTACCTAATATATTGATAACAGGTAAAACAATAAGATATATGATTTAAAAGAAAATATGTAACTCGTATTTTTCTTTCATTATTATGATCTTATTGTAGGGACGCCGGGCGTTGGTAAATCTTCAATATCTCGGTTATTGTCGGAAAGGACCAAGTTTGAATGGAGAGAAGTATCAAGACTTGCTGATGAATACAACTGTCTAGATGAATATGATCCAGAATATCAATGTCCATTTCTGAATGAAGATAAGGTATTAACAACTTAACTGGTATTAACCAAGGTATCATATTATAATATTAAATTTGCCTTGTATCAATAAAAAGCTTGATATTTGTCATCATCAGCCATTTTTAACGTCTCACTGCTGGGCACGGAGTATGAGGGAGATCAGGCGGCCTAGTGCGTGTTGGCAGACTTCACGTCTTTCGAAAACTTGTTAGGTTTTCTCAGACATACAGGTTTCCTCACGATGTTTTCCTTCACTGTAAGACAAGTGGCAAACATGATATAAACGATTTGCACATGAAAACATCAGAGATGCGAAACCCAGATTTGAACCCGCATCACTCGGTTATCCAAGCGAGCGCGTTACCACTGGGCTTGCACTGTCACTTGTTATTTGTAGTAAATAATAATGAATGAGTAATGTAAAAAATAATGTATGAAACTACTTAATATCTGTTTAGCTTTTAGATATTATGGAAGGCATGATGGCTAAAGGAGGTAACATTGTTGACTACCATGGCTGTGAGTTCTTCCCAGAGCGCTGGTTTGATGCAGTTTTTGTCATAAGAACAAATAACACTGCATTGTATGATAGGTTGAAATCGAGGTATGTGATTTAAAAAAAAAATACAAATTATGCATTTCTTTTTTTCATTTTTTGTGGTGTTTTTTACCATATTTATCACACTTGCTATATTTACTAAGTTTAGTCCAGATTAATGTACATTGTAATTTGTAAGTCAGCTCTTCTTTTAACTTCCCACTGCTAGGCATGTTCCGCCTTTCAATACAAGGTGAATCAGGCCATATTCCTATGTGCTGGCCTAGTGCAGGTTTGTGCATTTAACATATCTTTTGAATACTTGCTAGGTTCTCTCAGACATGCAGGTTTCCTTACAATGTTTTCCTTCACAGTAAGACAAGTGGTAATCTTGATAATACATCACACATGAAAATATCAGAGGTGTGAGACCTAAAGCTAGGATTCAGAGTATGTCACCTCTGAGCTACCCCTGTCTAATCTTTCTATGAACTTAATTTTTAATCCTTACAATGTTTTCCTTCACAGTAAGACAAGTATCTTGGTTTTTATATAATTAGGTAATCTTGATAATACATCACACATGAAAATATCAGAGGTGTGAGACCTAAAGCTAGGATTCAGAGTATGTCACCTATGAGCTACCCCTGTCTAATCTTTCTATGAACTTAATTTTTAATCCTTACAATGTTTTCCTTCACAGTAAGACAAGTATCTTGGTTTTTATATAATTAGGTAATCTTGATAATACATCACACATGAAAATATCAGAGGTGTGAGACCTAAAGCTAGGATTCAGAGTATGTCACCTCTGAGCTACCCCTGTCTAATCTTTCTATGAACTTAATTTTTTATAAGCTCAGACAGTCATTTAAAAATACAAGATCAGGAACATCACACATATCTTTATATTTTAAAAAAGATTTTATAAAAATTATAAGTTTATTGCTTGACATAATTTATGTTTTTTATTCTTATTAAATTTTCACACACAACTTATTGAAGTATTTTGTTCAATTCATTCATTCATTTTGTCTTAAACTGGTTATATATTATCTTTTGCATTTCACTTAAGACATTTTTTTAATTATAGGGGATATACAGGAAAGAAATTAGAAGATAATATACAGTGTGAAATATTTGAAACTTTATTAGAAGAAGCACAGTCTTCTTACAAACCAGAAATTATACAAGAGCTTCACAATGACACAGAAGATCAAATGCAATCCAATGTTAATGCAATTGTAGAGTGGATAGAAAGGTGGAAAGAAGAAAATATGTAGCAACCGTTTTTGTTTAGTTTATAATAATAACCTTGTGTGAAATTCTTCATATATTATTATTAATATTACTTATACAGTGTTATTTTTAACTAACTGTAACTTTTAGTTATAAAAAATAAAGTAGGAGGGTTGAAACCCACCTTATGTTCAATAACTCTACAATAACTGGTGTTGAAAAATGAAATTGTGCAACAATTCTTAGTGTACTTAGAATACATGTGATGTAAATACATTATAAGGATAAGCTAATAAAACAACATTTATATAAATATTTCCTTACTTTTATTTCCACTGGCAATAAAAAATGCATTAAAAATTACTGTATTTCGAATAATATATATGGGCTTTATCTATGAAAAGGCTTAATGTGGTAAAGTTGGCAAAACATACAAAATTCATTGTTCAAAGTGCCTAATAGAATTTCATTGATAAATCCCAAATAAAGTGACTCACTCATATAAAAACGATGGAATGGAATTCTCTAAATATTCTACACATATTTAGGGTGACCATAGATAATCTATGGTCCACTAACTACGAATTTGTATGGTGAGTGTTATCTTGTATACAACATTCATACATCATTCTTCAGCCACTCACAGATCTTTCATGGAAAGTTTTTTCACAACTATTACAACTCATCTTTGCTTATCACATTGCCCTTTCTGTCATAACCTTTGAGTTGGTTGGAGGCATTTTCAGACACAAATTTGAGGAAGTCCTCAATGCTGCGACCACCCTGGAAATAAAAAAAAACTGGTTAACATTTATACCTAATAAAAAAAACAAAAATGCAGTTTAACAGAACTTATGTTTTACTGGGCACTGCTCCCCATGACATTTTCAATTTATTAATAATCTTTACTTACATTATATCTGGATGGTTTCTTAGAACTGTCCTTAGGCTTCCAGTAAATTGTGGGGAAGCCTGACACGTCATACAAGGATTTAGGCCAATCATTTCCGGTGGCGTCAATTTTGATGATGTCCACTTCTTCATCCTTCATCTGTGAATAAATATTAAATAAATGTATAATATATATGCATTGAAAAATAATATTGCAAGTTCATAAAATCATATATTTAAAGTTGCTAAGTTTAAACCATTGAACAGTTATGTATGGTACATACAATAAATACTTTCCATATTCATTTATTAAAATGCTGTTATTTTAAGATTACAACAGAAACTTTATTTATCTGTATAGATTAGATAACATTTTTTGAATAAATTTTATTAATATATTATACACTCCTGTTTTAATTATTAAAACAGGATATCTAATGATAATATTGTTTCAAATGAAATAAGTCTTTTTTATTTAAAAATACATATGAGACTATGGTAAAACTATACGTATGTACATACCTTTTCACCCAATTCATCCCACACTGGTACAAGTTTCTGGCAATGTCCACACCATGGAGCATAGAACTCAATCAAAGCGTCTCTACCGCTGTCAGTAACCAGCTCCTTGAAATTCTTGCCCACTGCTACTTTGACGGGCCCTTCATTATCAGAGGGGATTGGTTGAGACTTGATGAATGGCTCCAACTTGCCGTCTGATAGGTCCTTGGCGAAGGTGAGGAGGTTTTCAATGCTACAATTGGATAGAAATATTCCATGGTTACTCTTTAAATAATATATCTGTATTATAGAAAACTTATTTCATCAGACTACTATGTGTTTAAGTTTTTTCACTCAACTTTTCTCCTTCATGTTGATATGGAACTTAGTACATAGGCTACATATATACAAATATTAAGACTACTTATTCCTAAACCTACTTTGTTTTGCAAGTTTTATGAGTAATTTTAGTTCTTCTAAAGATAAACTATAACATTGCAATATTGCAATCATTTTATGTTCTACAAAAAATGTAGGTATTGAACAAACAATTATTGAAAGTTGTTGGTATCTAAATTTTTCCATGGCTATTAAAATAAATGAACTAATATTTGCTGATAACAAAACAATTTTAATAATAAATGACATTCATAAAATATGTAACAGAAACAAGGCCAAATTTTAAATTATTTAAAAAACTTTAGATTATGCCTAATGCAAATACAATGATTTCTCATTTAAAAAATTAATAATAAATTGCATTGTTGGTAGTTTTAATGTGATCATTTTTTATTCTAATGCATCAAATATCTTCATCAACATTGTTTCATTGTTTAGCATCAGTAGAGAACACTTTACCACAAAAAATGTTCATAAAATGAAAACTACTGGGCTAAACTTTGTTAAATTTTTATGGGACCAAATTGCACCTATTCTGCATCAAACTAAAGAAGAATCACGTGAATCGGATCATAACCAGCGTAATCAGTGTACAAACATAAAAAAAATCCCACTACACATCCCATTTTTCAGTTACTCTATCACACCAGAATATTTCAAAGGATCTGGATGAAATTTGATACAGAGATAGATTATTATTGTAGTTTAGAATATCACTTATGCTACTTTTTTAAAAATATGTTAGGGCATGATTATACACAGCACCATCTAGTTCCGTGGTAAGCTAAGAAGGTTGCGTTATGGATATCAAATAGTTGATATTCTATATAAATATAAGTTTAAATACATACATACTATAAATATAAACACCCATGACTGGAAAACAAACATCCGAGTTTAACAAATAAATGCCCCCAGCAGGATTCGAACCCGCGACCACTGGCGCAAGAAAGTAGGATCACTACAAACTGCGCCAAACGTGTCGTTTTTTACAGGAAAAAAAAATTATTTACCTGAACTCATGGCTCATAACGAATTTGTTTCCATCAATGTCTTTCCCTGCGACGACTGGCTTGTCTCCCTTTGCGAAGTCGATGCCGTAGTCGTTCAGCTCATGCATGAAGTCATCCTTGTCGCTGATCGCGAACGTAATGTCCGACATCTCTTTGGCGACCTGTAATAAGCAATTAAACGTGACTTCATTTTCTTATATCATAAAGACGGACCTTGAATATATTTTATTAATATTAAGCTATTATTGGAAAACTAAGAAATGCTATTGCATAAGCATTAGGTTTTTTGTTAACACCCTAGGGACGAGCCCAAGCGAAGCGAGGGTGAGTCGCTTCAGCGAAGCCATGGGTTCTACTAGTTAAAATAAATAAAATTGCTACCTCCTCCTTTTTTGAAGTCGGTTAAAAAGTATCCAAGTTACACTTTATAACATTAATTATCTGTCAGTTCAAGTCCCGTCAAAATCGGTCTAGCAGTTTCAGCTTAATTTGAAATTAAAAACAGACACTTCAATTTTATTTATATGTATAGATTAGAAAAGTACCAAAAGATTAGATTTGACTTTCCTATCATACCTATGGTACGTAGCGTATAAGGGCATTTGCACACCATGTTTTTAAACGCGCCTAAGATTATCGTGTTGAAATCCTCGTGTGTAGTCGCCCTAAAGTCATGTTTCATGGCCGACAAGGTTCGAAACTGCGTGTCACGGACGCTATTTAACAATCGATTTTCCTCGAAATTATTTACATTCCTTTAGATGGTTGATAAATATATATATATATATATATATATATATATATATATATATATATATATATATATTTACCATTTAACTATACTATGAAATTTTCTGTTTTTAACCAAATTGAATTTTCTTCATTAATAATAATTAATGTGTTGCAATGGAAGTTTAACAAAGCTTCACTTGTCATCACACTATATCACAGTACTTTATTGAGCTTTACCTACAACTCAAATCTAGAATTTAGCAAAAATACCTTAAGAACACGGTTCCTCCAGTAGTTGGTGCCTTTAGCATTCTTCTGGTAATCAACATCAAAGTAGACTACTACCAAGGGGTTACTGAAGTCTTGCACATTGTCCTTTTGACGCACACCGACAAGACCATGACTGTTTATAAAAAAAATTTTATTAATAAAATTCTAAAGTTAAAATACAAGAAAATGATATAATATGATTTTACTTACTAGTTCTCTTTAATAAAGCCCTTAAGTTCGGCTGGCTCGCCCGAGTACACTATGAAGGAGTCTTCAAACTTGTTGTGAAGGCGTTTAGGACGGTACAACACGACATTATCACTGTCGGATAAAAAGCATGTTTAAAAATATTTATTTCTATACTCATACTTCCTACTTATTTTATAATATTCAACAATATTTCAATATTTTGCCCTGACCTAGGACTCAAACCCAAAACCTCATGAACTTCAGTCGTACGAGTTATGAGATCAACAAGGCTGTCATTAAATATGAGCCAGGCAAATACTAACATTTGAATAACAACACCAAATATTTAAAACGTAATCTATTTAAGATGGAACCATAGAAATGGAAATATATTTCAGAAAATCTGCATAGTTAATGAATTGTCTTACAATAAATGTGTAAACAGTAGGTATATAATAAATTCTATAGAATAACATGTTGTATGTTAAGAGTATATTGGCAGTGAAAACATCCCAGTCACGAAACTTTGAATCATTTTCATGTGACATTGAAATCTTCATACAGTCACAAAAGTTGTAAACTTTCTAAGAGATATGTAACTAACTAATAAAACAATTATAATTAATTACAAGTTTTTATGTAATTATTGGGACAATACGGGAATAATCAAGACAATTATGTTAAAGCAAAAGTATTTATCAACATAATATTGCAACCCTACTTAAAAATAAAGTCCATACTAATTATAAGTGTTTATTGTTTGTTCTTGTTTCACATAGAAAGAGACTGATGGATGGAAGTAGTATTTTTCTGTAGAGATAGTTAGAAGGATGGAGAAAAAAAGGTATTTATTTTCCATACCACTAAAATAGCACTTACATGCTTAAACATTTATTTAGAAATAGATTTAAATGTCTCAATAAAAGTCGTATATGGCTTAGAAATTGATTTTGTACTTATACGTACGTATACATACATATATTTAGTCAATTTAAAATTCTTGACTTGAAGTTGTTTTCAATGTGTAAAATATAAAAACATAGGTAAATAATTTATAACAGTTTCAAATGTAGGCCAGAATATGCATGAAATCAGAGATAAAAATGTGTAAAACAGAAAATAGGTATGAAATTGCTGCAATTATAATAATTTGAAGCATAAAGGAAATGTCCAGAGTGTGACTACCGTTTTCATAAGCAAACTACTGTATGTAATTTTATGGTATAATAATTTTTTTTTTTGTAAAAATTGGTCAATATTTTTATTTAAAGCATTTGAAATATTAAAAAACAGTATAATATATGATAGATTTGTAATAACAAATATTGAACACTAATGTGTTGATTATTATATAGATAATTAGGAAAAAAAGAGGAAGGAAAGAAATATACTTAAATAAATAATACAATTATGGTAATTTAACTTTTGAATATGTAAATTAACTTATCTTTGTTCAATGTGTATTTGGCCATTAAGTTAAACAAGTTCTATTGTCTAATTAAAAAAAATTATACTCACTTAAATCCAGACTTTTCTAGAACATCTTTAGCAGAAGAGTGTCCAAAAACAACTTGTTCCCTCATCAAATCAGCAGTCTTTAAGAATTTGCCTTTCAGATCTGTTTCTTTTTCGAAAAAGCCCACAACAACAACTTCATCCTTAGCAATAAAGTTTTCAAAGCTCTCTAAGCTTGTAAGGTCCTTTGAGCTAGGTCCTACTTGTGCACGCATGTATTTGACTATGCCATCTAAGAAAAATGTATTATTTTTAAGAACCTTTTCTTTTATATAATAAAAAATATAAAATATATATATCTAACTAAATAACTATAGTATACAAGATAACTCTTTAATAAGAGTTTGAATTGTTTTATATTGAATATAGAATTGAAACTTACTTGACTCCCTGGGGCCATTGTACTCTTGTGAAAGTGCTCCATTTCGGAAAATTTTAAGCGTGGGATATCCAGATACGGAGTACTGTTCACAAGTACTCTTTCCACCTTCCGTACAATCTACTTTAGCTAATGTAATTGGAGGATCATCATTTTTTAATAAGCCGGCCGCATCAGCGTATTCCGGTTTTAATCTCTTACAATGACCACACCTATTAAATTATATTTCAAAGTAGTTAAAAAAGTAGCATTTAATTTATTAAAGGTTATTCAACTCTTAAAATACTTACCATGGAGCGTAGAACATGACGAGAGCGGTTTCATGTTGAGATATCGCACTGGAGAAGTCTGCATCGGTAAGTTCGAGTACATCTTCTTCCGCTGCTTTACATAAATAAATAAAACCTAATATTAAAAATATTCTAAGTGAACCTAGCATTTTTAAGACTTTCTCTGAGCTGTATAGAAATGCTACGCTTATCTAGACCGTCCAAGTGAAGCTATGAAAAGTGAAGAGAGGACAAGGACCGGAAAAATACACGTATGATGCTGCATATGACATTAGCCGGCATAGCGTTGGCCATTTCTGATTGGCTAATTAATGATGCGTTCATCAATGATCAAACACATTGAAGAGCTAACCATTATGTTTTAAATTGTTAATTACATAATAAAAGCAAAGATAATTATAAACATAAGTATTTTTCAACATTGTATGTTTATTATTATAAGCTATCCAAAAATGGACCAAAAATAACCGATAAAACGTAAAAATCGGTATATAAATTTAAACGTCATTTTATGTGTCACTAGCTTAAACACAATATTGTTTCATGTTTGTCAGTTGGCTTTGCTGTCAATCGGAAAATGGCAGCGACGAGTGTTGTCGTTCTCGACAGAGGCAACAATACAACTTGTACCGTAAATCTTTTCGGTGAGTTAATTTGTATTATATTTTTTATAAATTATCCATACCTAAATTAGTTAACATAAATTAATATTGAACAATCTTAAACCCTAACATAGTGTAGGAAAGCCGTATAACCTGTAAAACTTTTTTGTTATTATTTTTGTAGTAATGCGCGGAACTTTTAAATTGATATTACGGTTGTTACGTTACTTGAATTGTGATACATAATACTCTAAGGCAAGGTTTCGATAAATATAAAACTAAAAATAAACTTTCGTGGTCGTGTTTAGTGTAATAGGAGGTAACGAGTTTTTTTTCAATGAATAGACTAAGAAGTTGTCTGCGGCGATATGACCTTGGCTATTGGATTGTAGGAAGTAAACTGTATACTTGCTTCTAAATTGTAAGTGGTTATTTGATGTACTCACAAAAAATGCTGCTTCATAAGCTGTCTAGCAACATTAAAAAAATAATTAGGAAGTGAGTTATATTATCCAAGGAATTATGTTAATATTAAAGTATCGAAAATAGCTTTTATAACTTTCCCAATGTTACCTTCCTCCCTATGTCTCTTTATTTAATTTACATCATTTATTATAAGCTATAACAAACTCAACTTTTAAAATAATTAGGTATGTCCTAACTATTTTTTTGCCATAAATATTAGTAAACAAAAAGGGTTTCATTAATTAGTATTAATTTATTTTAAAATATATAATTTAAAAATATGCAATACGAAAAGAATATAATGAACTTATTTATTAATTATTTTACTTAATTAATAAATTTTTAGTTATTGATTATTAAAAAAGAGAGCCACATTACTTAAGCTCAAATAGCCTGGGCAGGAATGATGTGATATGAATTATAATTAGGTTTCATAAAAAAGTGTTTTTTTTTTAAATATTTATTTTATTTCAGGTGCTACAGTGGTATCATGGCGGGTTAACAATCAAGAACAGTTATTTGTAAGGTAAGAGACATTGAGTTTAATTTACTTTAATTAATTTTATTATTCGTAATGTACTATTTTCAAAACTCAGAAGTTGTAATTTTGTCAGGTTCTTTTAGATATATGTATACATATTTTAGATATACTATATTAAAAATTATTGCATTTCAAAATATAATAAACTCTTAAAGACATTTCATTATCAATAATAATCATTATAAATATTTATATCTCTAAACATAAAACTTCATGAACATAAATACATATTATTTATTAGGGCATACATTTCATTCAGCTTCGTGCCAATTTGCATAGATTACATAATATTTTTATAATATCTACTACAAGCGATTCCCCGTCGCTTCGCTCGCGTCGTCTCTTGGTACGATTTAATGGTTAGTGAATGTATGGGATATACAACATAATATACTACCTACAGACTTGAACTTTTTGAATTTCCAGCTGTTTCTTTTTTAGATATTTTCTTTTTACTTAATTACTCCTGTACGTACACTCTCAACCAAGCAAAAAAATACAAATCGGTCCAGCTGATCAGTCCATATGAGTTTTAGAGAGACTAACGAACAGTAATAAATTTTTTTTGTATATAGACGCTAGGTATTGTTGTACGTTGTTTTTAAATTTTATTGCTAAAATAAATAAAATGCGTTAACCAAGATAATCTAGCTAAACATTTCATTTATGTCTAATTTAGTACGCAAAATCATTACTACAAGATCTCATTTACTAATTTACATTTTCTTCACCACTCTAGCCAAGTGCGGTTTGGAGGACTTCACATGTCTTTCAAAAACTTGCTAGATTCTCTCAGAGATGTAGGTTTCATCACGATGATTCCCTTCACAGTAAGACAAGTGGCAATCATGTTGGAAATGATTCGCACATGAATATATCAGAAGTGCTAGACCTGGATTTGAACCCGCATTACTTATCTAAGCAAGCGCGTTACCATTAGGCTACCACAGATAGTCCTTTCCGAATGTATAAAAATATTTAATTTATTACTACCAATAATCGAAGGTTACCGTTATAAGTACATAATAGCGGGACTATAAAGTATCTCTTAGAATACTTCGTTGATTGCATGACCTTTCCATAATGTTAAATTAACAACACATCAATAACCGCCGAGGAAATGAAAAATACCCACAGAGCGTAATCACCCACACCAATACTTGCTACGTTTTTTACCTATAACTTTTCCAGGATACGGAATATCTATTTATAAGATATCTCATTAATTTGTGAGATGCCTTAGCACCGAAGGAATATTTTTAAGTTCCTAATGGAAAATCAGTTTTTTGCTACCAATATTATAAGTATTTCACAAAACGTCTGACTTTTCTAAATGAATCTGTACGCAGTTAAAACCATAGAACGACCTATTTGAGAAGATTCTAGAAATTAATTATCCGTTTTTTATATTTTGAAAGCGTAGAATATTTTTATGACTTTATTTTCTTAAAATATCTTTTGAAAATTACAAGGAAATTTGTCTCTATATACACAGAATTCGAACAGATCCAACAAAATTAATCTTATCATTATAATATGTAGGTATATCATTCATTAATATTATGATTGATCTGTAATTGTAGGCAATTATACAGTAATTGCGTTTCTTGATCATTGCGCTTTGCTTATATAATTAATTAAATGTGGGTGTATCTTATATGACTTTTATAATATTTATAAATAATAAATCATCTATAAAATAACATATGGCTCAGTATTAAATATATAGATTTTATAGTTAATGTAACAAGAAAGCGTTTTGAGTTAGTGTGCTAGAGTTGAATGAGATTAAAAAAAGCTCTACCGTGAATATATCCGTGTAGAAGCGAACGTTTCCGCTAATGAGGCTGTGTCGATTAGTGTATTCGGGCCTCCTGACGAACCTCGTGTATCCAAGGCTTAGCATTTGAATAATGGTCTGTTCATCTGTTATTCTGTTTGACAGACTCGAAGAAAATGGGGGAAATAAGTTCAAACAACTAAGTTAGAATATTACTAAGTAAGAATATTACTCAGGTTTTTTTTTGTTTCTCACTGTTGTTTGTCGGAAAATATAAAAATTTGAATTACACAATAGCTATGTTATAAGAGAATTTACCAGATTATTTTGTTTTTGACTAACTACTACTGAATTAACTATTTTCTTATTTATGCTATCTCATAAGGCGAATTATTCAGTGCCTACTTAGTTAATTTATAATGTAAAAAATATCTTAATTACCTATATGTTGTCGGCAGGTATGTATAATATATTATTTTCAGATATATAATATGTGTATATATTTGGTACTTGTCTACACAATGTTACAACTTACAACCTGTTGTACCTACAAGTTGAAACAATAATAGATAGTACACTGTTGTTGAATAGCGAATATTTAAAATTATTAATTTATTTCTCAACTAGCGAACCCGGCCCGCTTCGCTGGGCTTACGTTAAAATAAATTAAACGGTTTTTATATATTTTTTAATTAAATTAGAGTAGCCTAAGTTACACGTTATAACATTAGCTTTCGGCTAGTGAAAGTCCCATCAAAATCGGTCCAGCAGTTTCAGAGATTAGTTGGAACAGATAGACAAATAAAAATAGATTTTTTGATGTAACTACTCGTACCGTATATATTTTCATATGCTTTTAGTAAGCATGTTAAAAAGGTGTTTTAAAATTAAAAACGGCACTTCAATTTTATTTACATAATGTAACTAATAACAAACTTCTCATGGGAATTTTCATATAGCTATACATATTTGCCAGTAAAATTTAAGCTCAAAGCTAAAAAATAATTGACGGACGCACATTTACATGTTTCCAATTAACTTAATTTCTTTTTTAGGATCTTTATAGCAGCATATAGTTCTTTCATATTATATGTGATACGTTTATGTTTTACTATAATTTATTACCAAATTTTATGGCCTAATTTGCAAACCGTGTAAAATAGTAGACGGCTACCGATTTCTCTTTTTTATAGTGCTTTTTGCATATAGTTATAAAAATTTTTTTTTTGTAATTAATCATACTTTAAGTTGATCAAAAAGTAACTAGTAAGGCATAAGTTTTTGATACCATATAATTTACATAAAGTCTTATTTTATTCTAGCATAAATCCTTATTAAAAAAAACTACTTAAATAATCATTTTTTTTTATAGATAAGAGGCCGAATCTCTAGTTTAGAGTTTTTATATGTCTTTCTGTTATCACATCACGAGTAAACTACTGAACATATTTTGATGAAATTTTGTATAAATATAGTTGATTCGTGGCAAAATATAGGGTAGGGTAAATATAGGGGCAATTTCTCCTTCTGGAAAATATCCATCTCTTAGTAATGTATACTAATGTAGGTAGGGACGAATCCTAGCGCAGCGAGAGTGAGTAGTTAATTTTACATAAATTCAAATACTTATTTATAACTAAAAATGTATATGAAAATTACATATCTCTATACCTCCTAAGCTTTTGTTATACAAAATCGTGAGAATCAAAAAATAAATAAGGCATAATGAGTTAAAAATTGTGATTTTAGTTAGATAAAATGAAGACAAAAGTGATGCTGACCGCTCGATTCGACGGAAGTAATTCTACACACAAATTGTCTCGAAGAGAACATAATGATATTATGATTGTAGGAGCCGAGAATTTCTTTAAACTAATTTATAAGGATACTCCAAACTAATTCATGGAACTTGTTAAATTTCTACAAATTTGATTTTCTTCTCATTGTAGATGAGAATCCATTATTATTTTATACCAAATGGTCAAAGACCAAAATACAAAATTTCATTCAGTTTAAAGTATGACATGATATCATATTTTTATCAACAGTTGGAAAAACACTGAATAACAAGTACTAGCAATTATAAGTAAGCAATAGGCACTGTCTGTAACAAGTACCAATATAAACCCCTGAGACGTCAAACACCTTAGTCTCTCCCGTGATCATGATTGCTATAAAGCTTTCGAAATGTCGGGAACTAATAATAAAATAAATCCGCGCGACAAAATCCGAAAAGACAGTTTCATTTATAATGTCAAATGTTCGGGTAAACCTAAATAAGCATTAAGTACTGACAAAACAAACTTTTAATTGGGATTATAATAGTTATGAATGTTATTCCAAAAGACCAAGAGTTTAATTAAAAAAATGTTTATTTTAAAGAGTTTATTATATCATTTTTTATACTTAGTTTTGAAGTTCAAGCATGTGGTAATGTCAAGAGTTCAGAGACAATAGACACCGTCTACAATACATCATGAAGAGAATTTATAATTCTGCCAAATTAATGCTACTAAAAACTAAAAAGGTTTTAGATCTCGTGCGGTATGCAACGGTGTGGAATAAAAATGAAGCGAGCCCATAAATAATGAACAAGTAGGAAGCATTTGCTATTGTATTCAATGATGTTGGACATACCAAAGATAATCAGTACAACCCATCTGTGATTTTGTATTGGAGTTTAGGCCTTTCGCCTATAAAGATATACGAGTATACATAGATTTTTGAAACCACTTGTATGAAGAATTTAGCAATTTTTAAATTCCCTAATATTACTATATTATTTAATTTATATTCAAAATACTTCATTTATAAGAATTAAGTCCTACTGATGTGTCGTGGCAAGTAATTCTTTTCCATCAAAACAAAATAAAAGAGAGTTTGTCTCTGTGTATTATCTTTCTAGAAAAAGTGAGAGCAGCTGAATTACCGACACATTTGGTGCAATGTTTTTCAGAATACCATTTAATTATTATGGTATAGTTTTAGCAACAATCAAATCAAATTCAATCAATGATGATTGAAATATTTAGCATTTTTAATTTTTTTAGATTTACGTTATGAATTGCATAAATAATAATTGAATGGCTATCGCAAATAAAGTGTCACATCGCGACTAATTTTGAATCAATTTGGAGTCACGTATTGTGCGGAGTGTGCGGCTGTGTGGTGCAATTTGGCGCGGCGACAAAAACGCGTCTCGGCCGCGAGTGCCTCTAACAAACGACCGACTGCCGCTAATGATTCTATGTCCTAGGGCTGTCCTATAAGAAATTGTACACAATGTGATCTCGTTTATTAGGTAAAGTGTACACTATTATATATTATTAAGGAGACAGGCTTTTACAGTGATTTTTTGTTTAATTAACAGTAGGTTATTTTTAGATTTCATTTGATTTATTTTAATTTGTATGAATAGAGTTTTGGAAAGTAAAAATAATCAAAGAAATCCTTTCGAACAACATTTTATGATGGTTAAAATATGTATTATGTATATTGAATTCATTTATAATATAATATAATTATATTTATTTAGAGTAGCACCCCTAATTACTGTGTGCTACTTACTGCCTCCAGTAGCATCTTTATAAAATAAAATAACGAAAATGTCTCTTATTGGCTTAAATGAATTGTAGGTATAAAATTTCTTTCTGAATTTCCAAGTATTCTACTTTTTAAAGTTCTATTGGCTGAATCATTTACATTTTATAGTTAATTTACATATGATCTACGCTTACGTTCTTTCCATTTGTCCGTCAAACGGACATCGTTTTGTTCGCTAAATCGTTAATAGGTTTCTCTTTTTGAGCAATCCTACAAATAATATAAAGTGACAACGACGGAGTAATAGACGGCCCTGCAGGTTTTCCGAAGCGGACCACACACCCAAGGGGTTGTTCCACAGTCCACTCTACTATCAGAGAAGTACCAGGAGCAACCCGCATGACACCGCCTGTTGAAGTTTGCCCTTCCTGCGCGTTTCTTGGATTGCCGGACGCTATTATATCATAGAGATTAACCCGAAGAAGCAAGCTAAGTCGCTAGTAATAATTGTATATATATATTTTTTAAACAGATGTATCAATAAAACAAAGACACACAGAATGATCAATAAAAAAAAAGTAAGAAAATACTAACTCGAAACGTTTATTACGGTGTCTACTCTCTATTCATAAAATATATTTACTATTTTACATACTTCCTATTTTAACAACGACCATGCAATATAAAATATATTTTTTTTATAAAATAGCCAACCAGGCCCGCATCGCTGGGCGTATTATAAATTAAACGGTTTATTATAATTTTATAATAAAATAAAAGTAGACTAAGGCAAGATATATAAGACTAGATAATAAAATAAAATTACTCCTTATAACATTAGCTATCTGCGAGTGAAAGTTCCGTCAAAATCGGTAGAGCCGTTTCAGAGATTAGCCGGAACAAACATTGTGCTAGTCTTAAATGTAAATCGTGACTTATAGAAGTTAAAACTTTGAAATTATCGTTGCTGTGGCAATTTGAACTATGTACGTATATTGTATGTATGTATAAATATATTTATGAATAAATTATCATAATGAATGGAATATTTAGATTTTTAATTAAACTCTACATGAATTGTACAATGCAAATTATTTACATAATTGTTTCAAAAAAAAGGACGTACCTACTCGTAAATATAATTATTTATTTAATGGCGTTTTTGCACAAAATTAAGATAAAAGTTTAAAATTAAAAGAGCTTGCGATACGATTATAATTGAATTTTTGGAGTAAAAATTTAATCTACATACATACTTCCTAGTAATACTTAATATTCCGTTGGAAAAAAACCGAATAAAAATATACTTTTTCATTTTATTTTAAAAATTGTTTACTTAATATTTAATTACTTTTGGAAGAGTAAGTACCGTACTGTACAAAAGGAGACACTTGAAATGTTTTAATTTGGTGCTATCGATTATTTTAGAAACCCTACTGGCTTTATTCTTGTCTCTACTTATAAATTAAATTACCTAGAAGCAAACAACGTCCACAAGCGCTCGTGTCATTGGCAAAAACTAAGCCGCGTTCCGTTTTAATATTAAACATAGTTTGTGAGCTTTTTGCGCCGAGGGACGTGACGCGCCGCTTGACCCTTTTATAGCTGGGATTTCGGCGGCGTGAAATGATTCAGATGAAACTAATGGATGGATTCGATATGCTTCAGAATTGTTAATTCTCTCAAGGATATTCTGAATAAATCATCCAAGATTGTATAATGAATTAATGTATTACATCTAACCAAATGTTTATTATGACCGATGATAAAGTAGGTTATGCAGGTAGGTAGGTAAATATTAGTCGTGTATTTTTCCTAAGACCTCAGTTAAATTAAATAAATATTTTATTATTATTATGTTAAAATTATATTACATATTAACATGTAAATAAACTTGCAGCGGTTTTAAATCAACACTGAAAAAACTAGATACATTTAGCATTCTAATGAGGCAAGTTAAAACAGAGCTTTGGTAATCCAGTGCAAATATACACAATTTATTACGTAGCTAGCGGGTAGCTTCGCCCCCTGCCGCATCTTGTTTTTGTGGTCGCGTCTGCAGCCCCGAGTCGCCGGCACTTTCTTCCCTCCACGCCCCTCCCGCCTCTCCCACCGATGACAAATGGTCCACCCCGCTAATGTCGAGATAATTTTATGCGGCGATGCAAGCCAGGATGACCGTGTGATTACCATCGATCGACGCGCGTCAATGGGCCCAAGCTTCACATTATGCGCCACTTCACGGATCAGTGGTCGCTGAAACGGGTTTATCGCGTCATTAGATGGGAAATCATTTCTATCGTAGACATTCCCTATTTGGCTTTCCTGTCGGTTTAATCCGTTTTATTACATTGTATTGTTTCTTACAACTACAAGATAATTATTATTACATTGCTGTTATTGTTAGTCTATAAATATAAATATTCAAGGTTTAATTATTTTTTATGTGACACGTAAAATGGTTAAATTCCAAAACTTATAGAATGTTGCATGTATGGAGTAGTGTACAGAGTAAATTCAAGATAGAATAATTATTTATCACTAATCGGCCTTACCTAACCATTACTTCTGAATAGACACCCATTACATTTTTTTCTACTTAATCTTGAGTTAAATTAAGCGGGATTTTAACTATGATGTAACTTGTTATTCAGAAAGATACTGCCATGTAATTGAAAAATATTCACTGTATACGTATATTTTATACAAATAAGTAGGCTATTATTTTAATATAGACTTAATTATGAAGTCATACGGTTTTTTTATACTATACGTCTATTTTAAAATAAAACTCTTAATTAATACTTAATTAAGGGGTATGAAATCCAATTCATACCTATTGACTAGTTAACGTTTCTAAGAATTTGTTTGAAGTATATTTCCTTGTTATGATTAATTATATACCGTAAAGCGCAATTTAAATTACAAATTGAGTAATTAAGATAGGTGAGGTAGAAAAAATCTGAGGTTCTTTTGGGTGTTGCATTTATCACATTTGTAGTGAATGTGAAGTTTAGGTAGTAAATAGTTAGAGTTGTTAAATAAAAAATGTGTAAGGAATGCTAGCATCATCGCCGACTTCAGCGTCACACGCCAATGCTTTTGAATAGACCTCATATCTCCTTCCACTTGACTTCCAATCAACTTGGGGCCTGTCCGTGTTACTTATAGAGAACTCTACCATTTTATTACTATTTTTGACCATACTATGATAGTAACGACTAAATTTTTGTATGTAATATTAACAGATTCTAAGAGATTTCTATAGGTTTTTTTTTGTTTCATCATATCATATCACATAAGGGCGGACAGCAACATTCTTATGAATTTAAATGATCATAACGTTACGGTAAATAGATTTGAAAACAACACAACCTTGATTCCAACAGTTTGGGGCACATGCTATGCGTAACATTGAAATGTATAAGTTTTTGTCGGTTTCGTAATGAGTGTCTACTGTTCTCGTAAGCAGAAAGCACGCCTTACTTTGCAAGTGATACCGACGATATCCAACACATGTTACTCTTTTTGTCCCTTCCAGTGACACCCAAGACATCGATTGTTCCACACATTAGAGAGAAGACAGCTGCTATGAAATATTAGACGCGCGGATCCCACTCCGATTTAACAGGCCAATTTGTGCTTTAGTAATCCTCCTACTCGCAATATTCATTGTTTGATTGCTTACTGCCTGATTTAGTGCTATTTTCATGTAGACTGCAAATTCGAGTGATTTATGTCATTTGTTTCACAACACTAGCTAATTACCGTCTATAGTAATAATAGATATTACAACTAAGTAGTTAGAGTTGCGTTAACGAATAATTTTGACCTTTGCCTCCTATTGAATGAGTAGTATATTTAAGATTAATGAAGTTTGTATTTTTCGACTTGGCTGTTTTTCTAAAGACTTAGTCTCAAGCACTAATCTATTTTGTACATATTAAATGTGGTAATGTCTTTGCTATTTTCTTGTCGTATTATCATCCCACGCTTATATTGCGTGGTGATTATAATTTTCGTCAGTTCGTGATAGCTCATTTTGTTGGGCGTGTAATTATGTAGGTACGGTGAGCCGGAGGATACAATCCTTTACATTATCTAATATTCAACTTTGTTGTATTTGAAATAGTCAACTAAATCGCTCTAACATGTTTTGATAATGTTAAGAAAGGAACACGCGATTGGATTCTAAAGTTTCGTATGACATCACCAGAATTAGTCTCGTGCGGCCTTACATGGCTGCATCTTGTATGATTTATTGATTCAATACTTGTACACAGCTGACATCGATTATGACGTGTTAAAATACGAAACTCTACCATAAAAGGCGGCGCAAACGGAATCCACTAATACGACTAGTAAAATATGCCTTATTTGAATGTTATTATCCGCAACATGTTTTTATATATTCCCTTTGAATGTAACGAAAGTGGTTTTGAATATCAAGAAAACTTTTATTTATTTACTTCATATTTCTTTTTACTCCAAAAATGTGATAATATATTCTAAGGACTTCAAAATGCTACCTACATTGCGAAGGTCTCAAACAACACCCCTAAGCTTGTAATCGGCTTATCAGGCGGTGTTAAATCGACCCGGAGAGGATATTAATCTGCTGTCCGGAACATCTGCGGACGATGGTCTACCGCTGTCCGCTGACCCCTGTCGACGACGTTTAGACGTTTGTTCGTGTCCTCTCTTATCTAGAATTATTAGTTATTATTTTTATGTCTGTAATAATATTATTTAAATAAAAAGTAGTCGATTTTATATATTTTTAAAAACAGAAAGTGACATTACATAAAATGTAGAGTTAAAAAAAACAATAATATTTCATACATTTCTTGTTGTAACGGCAAATTAATAATTACAACGCAGAAGGGTTAAATTAAGAAGTAATATATCTATACGTATCTTACTTATTTCTGTACAGTAACTACTAAACGGCAAAAACCCTTGTGAAATTAAGTACCGTTAAGTTGGCTCTCGTTCCGAAATTAGGTATGAATAGAGATAAAAGATTTTTTATTCTTTTGAATATGGCTTATTGAGGTTCTGGTTTCTTTGTTTTAATCGCATTAAACTATTGTTATGGAGTTTTAAATAATACAGATAAATATATTTTACTATGTAATATTTAAAATGTATACTTTATATATTTGATGTATTGTTTGTTTTGAAGGTATACTGGTAAGTCTTAAAAACACTTGTGATGCAATTTAATAGATACTTCGACTTATTAGAAGGCTATAAATTATAAATGTACATTTCTATGATCAAAATTAATTCAATATACGTAAGTTATGTACATAGTAAAAAGGCTCATAAATACTGTATAGATGTTGATAGGGCCGGGTATTACAAAATCCATGTATGCTTAGTTGCGGGCACGTGCGGCACCTACGCTGTTCCGGCAACACTTTCAATGGCCGTGGTTACCTGAAGGCCTATAATATAGTAGCTGTTATATATTATATAACTATAATATATAAGTTTGGATAATTCATGAGTAATAACTTATTATTTATAATAATAACGCTTAAATTTTCATCTAAAAAGCTTTCAGCGTGTAACAACTGTTTAGTGATTAATAGAAATACAACATATTATTCAATTTAAAAGCAAGATGATTAAAAAATAATCGTGGCATTTATAAAATTACATTTACTTTCCAACGTAATGAGAATTTTAATATTACTTTATCTGCAATTTAAAGTTTTATTAGTGTTGTGCTAGGTAATGACATCCTTATGCCCTAAGGCACTTAACAATATACTAGCTCACCAGTGTCGAGTGTCGCATCATTTATGCGACCTTTTTGTTTGTTTCTGCACAGTAGCATCAGCCTTTATCGACTAGTTTTTTTTTCTTAAACCAGTTTATGGCCTTCTCTTAATATGTCAAAGTAACACGTTTCAAGTCATTAACTCTGGAGCTTTCCAAAGAGTCTTCTCTTGCAAATATATTTTTTTATTATCCCAAATGACATTAGCAATAACACTCCACGTAGTAATATGAGTAAGATAAATAAATTTTTAGTTGGTATGAAATGTGTGGGAAGCTTTTGGAACAAGCAGAATATTTATGTACACTTGAACGCTTTTTCTCAACAATTTAGGCACACTTCATTACCTAGATTAATTTGATATTAATTGGAACCAATGACTGTACAGTGTACACGCTGTGAACTTGCTTCACCCCGTCGAGCTAAGAAATTGAACGATGGCAAAATTTTTGCTGTTCTGGTTTTAATATGCATAATCCTTTGTGACATTTAGGTCATAGCTGTTATAATAAATAAAAGGAAAAATTCATTTTTCTTTGCTATATTCATTCATTACTAAAGTCATTTATGTAGCGTGTATATTCAGTATTGACCCGATGTATATGATAAATACTCTGCCAGGTGTTGCAGTAATTTTAATAGTTGTATTTTTTAAACAAATATTTTATAATAAAATACAATTATTAATAACAATTTTTGTTACTGTAGCTTAGGCTAGAATTTGTAGCTTAAAGGAGTCGTTTCTCAAGTACTCTTGAGTTTTCCTTTCAAGATGTAAAATTTGTTCATTAAAAAAGGATGAACCAGGTTAAAAACTATCTTTACGTTGGGGCATTTACGTAATTTAAGTTCATCCGGGACCACCGCTATCCGGGAATATTATATATTAAAATCGGTTACATCCAAACTTATATGGAATATTATAACTTATCGAATCTGTAGGTACCTACATTAAATAGTTTTTTTGGAAAATGAGTCATTATTAACGATAAAGGCCGAATTTATGGTTTTTTGAAAATTTTTGTTTATCTGTGAACGCATCACGAGAAATCCACTGGACAGATTTTGATGAAATTTTGTATGAAGATAACCGTTTTTTTCGCGTTAACTAGTAGGATAATTTTTACTGCGGGAAAATATTTCATTTCTGAGAAATCTAACAATTAAAACGTTTTCTCCAGTAGTATAATATGAAATCTTAGTCTAAGAATTTTGTTACTGGTCTTTAGAACGCGGGCGGAGCTGCGGGAAATGCTATTGGCTTAATAAATATATTGGCTATTTCTTTAGGTCTTCATTTGAAAAAGGTGCACATTTCAACATAATTAACCCATACCAATGCAATTAGGTCTTCTTGTTTATAATAATTGGTATGATAACTTAATTCTAGTCTTTATATCCGAAACCACTTAAAAAAACTAGTAAGTAATTGACTATGCAATTTTATTGAGTCGTGTATTTTAAAAATTTTATAACTTCCCGCCAGAGAACCGACGTGAATAGATACGAGCCAATATTAATGAATGCCACTCTTGGACAGGTTCTATTCATTACCCGCGTATAATTACAACGGACGCTTATCTTTCAATAGAGTGGCTATTGGTTACTGAGTTACTGAACATTAAAATTGTACAGGAGAAGGAATACCAAACATGTCACAACTCGCAACTTTGTTTAGATCTTTCTTTCTTCATCGAAACTTTGTTGTTTTACC
This sequence comes from Boloria selene, assembly GCA_905231865.2. NCBI lineage: Eukaryota > Metazoa > Arthropoda > Insecta > Lepidoptera > Nymphalidae > Boloria > Boloria selene. The sequence continues at coordinate 3,134,999 of HG993132.1, forward strand.
TAATAATTGACCCAACCCAACTTGAACAGCATTTGAAAATGTCAGTCTTCTTTTTATTTTCATGAACAAGACTTGACATTATAGAAATACGGCTTAAAGATTTTGAAACTTGAAAATTAATAAATAACAAGTGCGTGTCAGACTTCCACGCAATGTAGAGTTCTATAATGGCCCATCACAATAATGCGGACAGAGAAGAGAGCTTTTCACACTATAGATATTTAACGTTTAATGTTTTGGCCGCTCATAGTAACAAGTATATTCATTGTATAAGTGGGTCGAATATTGCTCTTAAATAAATTTTAATATTTTACAAACGGATTTCAAAACCGAAAAATTGTTTTCACAAATATTTTTGAAAGACGCCAAATTACAGCTTTATAGTAGGTACTAATGCTTTCTGAGCTACATGAGAGACATGGTGAAATACAAGGGTTTATATCTAGGGATTGAAATGTATTTTTAAATATATATAACTTGATAAATATTTTTATAGGACATTAAAGTAACAAGCATGTATATTGTAGAATGTACATTAAGTTATGTAAGGGCCTCCTGCCTCAGTTTCTCAATGCGGTTAATCAAGCATCTCACGAGAACGGTTAGTCTCAACAATGTTGAGAAGCAGTAAGTGCTCATATTAGATTAGTTCAAGAAAGCGTGCAACAATGGGATGAGAGCGCTGCGACATTGATAGTTTTTTGTGCGTTTTATAGAATATGGGCCAAAGTGCCATCAGTTTCAGAGAAATACAGATTAACTTTTATTAAAGTATTAGCTTTGTTATTGTTACTGCGTAAAAATAGAGTTTTATTTCAACTTCTTTACTATTTTAATTGAAGGATAATAGCATCAACATTCAATTTATTTTTTGTTCATAAGTATGAAGCTAAACTATTTGTATGAGTAATAAATATAAATGCCATTAAATTACATAAATCATTTATAATGTGTGACAATGGGAAGTAAGCAAAAAATGTCTGGCAATGCAGTATCGCCGGGACGTTATTCTGGGAATTGAAAGGTTAATTAATACTTTAAACACTTTATAGCGATAATTATAGTAAGAAATCGATCGGCATAGCTACATTTTCTGTAGCCATTGTTTCCAAGGGAGACGAACGGAGGATGGAACGAGTTTGTGCAGTGTAAAAACTTGGTCGCTGCCGAAGCGGGAATGTATCAGCCGACCGCCGCTCATGAAGGAATTCCATCCGGAATCTCTAATTAAAACTTTATCTAGTCCCTCATGACTTCGCCTATTTCCAACAGAAATAATTATTTATTATGAAAGTATATTTTCTTCTATTTATCAATTGACTCAATACCTCAAAGACAAGTGTTTAAAATGGAAAAATCGAGTTATTTATAGCGAAGATGTACGTTTGGATACAAATTACAATCACTTTAATAAACGTAGGCAATTTGTTTAATATGGTTGGCACTTTATTTTTATTTTTTTGTAAAGTGTCTGTGCTAATGGCACTACCCAAAGTTGGTCACAGTTATCGTAAGGATACAGAAGAAAAATTAATTAGGCATTCTATTATAGCCAATTAACTAAATTAATCACGCATCAGCAATTAATACCATTATAATTTTTGGATTGAAATTAGGCCTCTTTTGGATCAGTTTTTTAGTGATTTCATCTGCATGAGAGAACTCGTAAATATAAACATAAAAATTTAAATGTAGATTTGTGTGTGTTGCTACAATTAAAAGTGGTCAAAGAAAATTATAATTTATAATGTTGTGTGAATTTCAAATTTATCCTTCAATGCTATGTCTAGATATTAGTTTATATTTATATTTGTAGATGAAACTATTATTTCTAATACTGCTAATGCATCTAGCGTTGTAAGAACTGGTTAGGATAGCGTAGGCGTTATGGATTTATTTATCTATCATCGATTTGCACTTACTTGTTTCTCAACATTGTCATTGTTATATTCTACAACATGATAAATAATTTTAACCGGTTCAAACGGCACCAGACGCATCATTAAAAATTATATTGTTTTATATCGGTCTTAAGAACGTCGCATACACTTATCAGTGTTACTATTTAAAAGATTCGCTCGTAGCTACATGTAAAAACTTACAGCATTGTTTAGTTGTAAATTCATTCGTCTCTTAATTAAAAGGTATGCCGGGCGTAATGGTGTAAAAATTCGCCAGATTATCCAACAATACGAATATGCTTGTTTTGCCGGTGACATCTGCCGAGAATCGACGTTGATGTCCAGTCGCGTCACAAACTCCGAAATGCTAAAAATGGCATAAATAATTTATACGCGGCTTGCTCAGCTACGTTTTTGTCGCGAGGCCGACCTGACCACTGATGCATTTATAATATAAGGGTGCTTTTTGCAGCGTCCCCCGGCCGCGTCGGAATGCAACCGCTAAAATTGATCTTGTTCAAAACGTGAGCTGGAAAGTAATGCTGCTGTCTCTCGCTTCAGCTTAAACTGTTGGCGTGCACATTATTTGACCACTAGTGCATTACAACTTTTATCGTTTTCTCGAGCTTTTTTTCTTTACAATGAGCTCCTTTGGAAATTTCCACAAGTGGGACTTAGAAAATATATTTATTTTGTCTGACTGCGGAAAATTTAATATATTAATTAAGTTTTTGCAAAAAAAATAATATTTTAATTATTTTTAAGAAGTTTTTGTTTTAGCTATAGAAACTAGATGGAACAGTTTTTTGTTATTGTATAGGTTCTGTAATATATTAGATGAACATAACAGTAAAACAATGTTTCTATAACAAGTATATCCATTTTTTTGTATTATTGATCAATTTTTCAAAAGAAATTTAAAGCTTTATAAAACAACATGGCCATATCTGGTATGCCAGCAATCTTCTTTGTATTCTTTTTATTACGAGTACTGCTACTGAGTCTTTGTAAACTCTCCTTGTTTGTTAAACTAAGTTCGCAAAAATTTCAAACTGTTTCTATTTTTTGTTTTAGTAAACAGGCTGTGTTCGACGGCAAGAGAGCGATACGGGGAGGAATACCATTTGTATTTCGTAAGTATAAATCTATTTTTCACTTAATAGAATTTTTATTTACAATAAGAAATTGTAAACATCACCTTTTATGACAAACTTATACATGTAAAGGATGGGGATTACATCTAAATTATTGGGGTGATGATAAGCCTTTATTAGTATTAAATTATATTGGAACTCAAGTCATTCGTCTAGTTCTAACATAACTAGACAGAAAATTTCACGAAAAATTTTATCGAAAATCTTCGGATGACAAAAATTTTGCTTAGTCTAGATTATCTTGAAAACCAAGCTTAAAATATTTTCGATATTTGTGAATGACATCTTATATAAATGACAATTTGTATATAAATTAATATAAAAAGGTTAATTCCCAATCTCTATAAATGAAGTTCCTGAGGGAACAAGTAAATCGGATAATGTTGTTTTGTAAACCCGTACATTAGGTTTCGGTAACATCATTTGCGTAAATCAGAGTAAAACGAACGGCTTAATTATCTTTGAAGACTTTGTTTCCTCTGGGTGTACTTTATTTTATGTTAGTAATACCTATGTGAGTAATAGGACCTTTTTTATGTGTATGTATTTATTTTGCCATATCATTAACATAAATAGCTTTTTTAATTGAAGAAAGTTAATAAAATAAACAAAGTTCCTTGTTTAAGTTTTCATTCAGTTGTTTAGCCAATATATTCCAATCTATACGATCGATTTGATTTAGATTTAAAATCGAAAGTTAGAGTTTAGTTAAACTAGATGCGTTTTTTCGCTGATGTTTCTTGGTTAACGTCATGGTGTGGTAGGCAATCCAGCTGGTCGTGAAACCACGCACGGCGGTGTATCATATGCGCTGCACCTAGTACCTCTCGCAGAGGGGTATGGGGTAAAATCCTATGACCGCCGCTGTTGGGTGTTGATGGTAGGACTAGCTTTTCTAATTAGTAAGTCCCATATGATATGAGTTGTCCCATCCCATTAGTAAGTCCCATGTGATATGAGTTAAAAAAGGCCTGATACGTTGTAGAGTTGGATTAAGTAGTATTGGGTTTGGTAAAAGAAGGAGCTTAACTGTTTCTGATATTTAAATATCAAAAAATAAACGCACTCCCTGTTTTCAGACACCACCATCTCTAATAAAAAAATGTCATCTTACCTTTCCAGCTCAATTCGGACAATGGGCGTTCGGTCCACAGCACGGGTTCGCGCGGGTGGCGCGCTGGCATGTAGAGAAGATGCCGGAGAGACTACCCAGCGGCGACGTGGAAGCTGTCTTCAGCCTCATGGACGATGACTTCACACGGTCCATGTGGCATTTCCAGTTAGTAATGCTTTAATACCTTTTTTGTACACATGTTTCAAATATTTACTCATGTATGTACAATTGTACATACGAGCTTTCAACGTTATAGTTAACCCTTCAATTTATACCTATATTTTATTTTGTGTTGTTGTAATGATCTCAAACGCCTCAACACAGTTACGGAAGCCATGTGAGACTCGCAATAATCGTTTCTTTAATATAACTTTTGTCGTTGATGAAAATTGTGAAGGCAAAATTGTTAGAGCGCTTTAAATTATCACCATGACGCACAAGCTTTCGTAGCGATAAGGACTGGATAAATCTGTTAGAACGTTCGACCTCCTGACATGATGCTTCGCTTAAAAATCGCCAAGATTGTCTGTCTTGTTAATTCCTAATACTGATAGGCTAAACTAGGGTCTCCATCCCCTGTCGTAGTAGTACACTATTAGAGCATGGCGTTGGAGCCATGTACCTATATATAAGTGTTCTTAGGTATACGTATAAACCATCCGATTTTGTTAGTAGGTACATACATTTGTTTGTCAAATAGTAATTAAACGTGTATATAGTATACGGAAGTGGTCTGCAGCTTATTTGTATATATTGTCCTTCCTTAAACCATTTTATTTTTACTGTTTCTTTTCACCCTGCAATCTGCATGTTATGTTATATTATGTACTTAGTTTAAAGTCAATTAATTATGTACAGTCTAATATCAACTAAGGAAAATTGACTAAACGAAATAAGGAAAATTTATAATGTAAATATTTAAGTATCACATGAATGTCGAGAAAATGTCGCGCTCTTATATCTATCACAGTTTAAATATTAAAGTATACGAAAATGCTTTTACAGAACCTATTTACCTCTTCTAATTTAATATACAAAGTACTCTTAAGTTATTTGTAACAGTATGTTAACATACCAAGGAGTTCAAAGACAAAGGATTATCTTTATTGTTTTAAATTTCACAAAGCATTAGAAAGATTTTAAGGATTTAACTCACCTTTGACTTACGGTATCTGAATGAATAGTGAATGAGAAACCTATAATATAATTTTACTTTACATATACCTAGAGAAAATTTCTTCTTCTTTAATTCTTTGCTCACACTGATCTCTGTGTTATTTATGTAACATCATCTTATGTACAATATAGAATATAATACGTATTGTCTCCATTACTGAAGGTCGGCAGTTATTCCTTTATATTCTTCTTTGTTCAGGACCACTCTTAACGGATCTTCAAATCTTCAACCCTCTTTATTCCCGACCACTATATATCGCAAAGATATCGCTTACCATACGCAAAAAATAGGCACCAATTTTTTTTAAGCAAAACTAAAATATATTTTATTAAATTAAGTATCTATAATTATTTTCGGTGTAGATATCTCGTAGGATACGCAAATAAAGTCTAATTACATCAAAATGTGCAGGTTCAGACTGACATACCGCCTGATCTTGCGGGAGAAGGAGTTGCATTTCAACATCGGCGTGTACAACCCCAGCAAGGAGCTCACGTTCAGCTGCCAGCTGCTCCTGCACACGTACTTCAAGGTGCCCGACGTGCGGCGCTGCCAGATCACCGGCATGCATGGCTGCATGTTTATTGATAAGGTATGGCCAAAACCAAACTTGTCTTCTTTATTGTTGATGAGATGTTTGAGATAATTAGAGATAAACTAGCTGTACCCGCGGCTTCGCCCGCGTTCATTTTTTTAATTGCTAATCAACCTCATTAGGTTGATCTGTAGGAAAAAAAATTGTCTAAAAAATGAAAAATTTTAGGGGTGGACTACCCTTAACATTTAGGGGGATGAAAAATTGATGTTGGCCGATTCTCAGACCTACTCAATATGCTCACAAAATTTCATGAGAATCGGTCAAGCCGTTTCGGAGGAGTATGGGAACGAAAATTGTGACACGAGAATTTTATATATAAGAAGATATAGTACTTAGTATATAGTACTTAGCTTATTGTGAATTTTTTAACTAGTATAAGCATCTATACAGTAGTAATTATTAGTTATTCACTCTTGTAATGGAAGAGCTGTTTCTCCTAACACAAGTGCTAATGCGCTTAAAAGGAGGTCCAATCACTTATCAGCTATTGTAAATTTTTGAGATACCAAATAAAGATTTTTTATTCATTAAGTAGCCTAGTGGTAAGAAAGTGAAGCGGGTTCAAATTCGCCGTGTTGCAGTGTTACAACACGATAACCACTTTTATTACGGTGAGGAAACCAAGCAAGTTTTCGAATGACAAGTGAATTATACCCATCTGCACTTAGTCAGCGTGGTGAACTATAGCCAGACCCTCCTTGTATTAAAGGGAACTAATTAAAAAAACCCACGCAGTCTACTAATATCTATATAGTTGTTTAACTAAGATCATAATATCTCTACTGATGACAATCTGGAAACGGCTTACGTTTAAAACTAGTACTGTATACGCTTATTATATATTTTGTCATTACTTACTTCTAGTATTTGTCGCTGATGATAGGATGAAAAATAATGTTCGTGTGGGTCTTCAGGTACTGGGTTTGATTCTTGTATTGGATAAAATATAGTTAATGTTCTTTTCTGTCAAAAAATTCTCAGTAGCAGCCTAGCTGGGAAGTTGATCAAATTATATCAAAATATTTTATTCAGCATAAAAATTGTTACAATTTCTTACTGAACGTCATGAGTCTACCACCAGTTCGGAAAGAAGAAACCTTTGATCTGAGAAGAACTGGCGAAAGAAACTCAGCGGGACTAATATTATTTTTTTATCTCTTTTTCAAATTTAATTGCAAAATAATTCTATATGTTGAAATAGCCTGGCGGCGATCACATCATTCCCAAGACGTTACTGTCTTCTAAAAAATCGACTAATAGCCTTTAGTACACAAACTTAACATTTTTTTTTAATTTGACAATAGAAGCGTTTTGAACGTTTTCTGAAGGTTTTGAATCACTATACTTGCATACTTCTTGTGATCAGACACGAGAAGGCGCAGTATACCAGGAGACGCGCGAGGTGGTGAGCATCAACGAGTGGACGGACCGCATCTACCAGAACACCATGCAGGAGCACATTATCACCAACGTGGTCAGCGGACGCAAGATGAGGATACAGAAGTACAACTTCCCAGATACCGGTGAGACTTGCCTTAATAATAACTAGCGACTCGCCCTCGCTTCGCTTGGGCTTTTTCCTAGATTTAGCACAGGCAAAGCCGCAGGATCCGCTAGTTATGCATATAAACCTTTCTCTTGAATCACTCTATCTATTAAAAAAACCGCATCAAAATCCGTTGCGTAGTTTTAAAGATTTAAGCATACAAAGGGATATAGGGACAGAGAAAGCGACTTTGTTTTATACTATCTAGTGATATTGTAAAAAGTTCTGAATGTGAACCCTTTGTCCCATATATATATATGTAGATGGATTTTAAGTGATACACAGCAAACTTATACACAGATATCCTACTAATATTATAAACGCGAAAGTTTGTATGGACGGATGGATGGATGTTTGTTACTCTTTCACGTTAAAACTACTGAATGGATTTTAATGAAACTTTACAATAATATAGCTTATACATCAGAATAACACATAGGCTACAATTTATAAAGATATTGAGTGAATTGTCCAAAATATGACAATAAGTATCAAAACCGCTAGAGTTACACATATGTAATGTATGATTGAAATGTTTATCTTAAACAAGCGACTCACCCTCACTTCGCTCTAGTCTTTGTCCCTAGATTTAGCTCGAGCGAAGCAGTGGGTTCCACTAGTATTGGCAATGCGTTTTTGTGAAATATTATACTAACGTTTTAGTTTTAACTTTTTATCAGATAAAAATGTTGAGATTGTCTGAAGTCAATACAAAAATTATTTATTCTAAGAAATATTCAATAAATTCATTTTTTTCAATTCATTCTATCTCTTGATTACTTTTCTTGTTCTTTAATCGCTGGTTTTAGTTTTTTTTTCGCAGTTTTGCTTTTTTGGTTTCTGACGTGTTGAATGCTTAAACTAAACTAAAACTAAAGTTTTAAACATCTCAAATATCAACAACATCTGTTTGACCTTCCAGTGATCTGGAACCCGTGGTCGGAGTTCGCGAAGGAGATTCCTGACTTCGGGGACGACGAGTTCCCCAACATGGTGTGCGTGGAGGCGGGCCGCGTGGCCGCGCCCATCGTGCTGCTGCCCGGCACCGCCTTCGAGGCCAGCCAGATACTACAGGTATACTACAATTCTCGAGGCATAAGCTCAGCTTTGCATTTGTGTGAGTGCAGTGTACGGATAGGCACGACCGAAGGCGTAGCGCGTTGCGAGTGGTTGAAACTGGTTTTAACTGGTTTTTGATGCGCGGCTATTGGCTTTTAGCTATCACTCACACAAATGCAAAGCTGAGTTTATGCCTCAAGAACTGTACATGTTGTTACTTCTGTTTCTATCTTTATATTTTTAATGCCAGAATAATAATACAATCGCAGCAACATTTTACATTGTAAGGAATGTAAGTGTATACATAATATATAGCTGATAGACTGATCTAGAGTAACACATAGGCTAGTAATAAAATTCACCAAAAAATGGCGCTACTTGCATATAATCTAGTATTTGAAAAGGTTTTTTTCTTGTTTAAACCACGATCGAGTAAAACAAGTCTAGGCTCAATTTCTCAATTCAAAGACAAGCTTCCACTCTTGTTCCAAGCACGCCGTTTATGTGACAATTAACTATTATTTATGAAATGCGAAATAAATTCTAGTAATTTTGAGTGTTTAGCAAACTAGCATTATGTGGGATAAAAAAGAGACAATAATATTCTATCTTAGTTGTACAGCACCCCACCCAGTCTATCATCACCTCACAGCCGTAAATAAAAACTATTGTCACGATAAGCCGACGTACACTACTCTTGATGCTAGATCTTCTTTCCAACCGTGGTTTAAACATGCTCATTACCTTCATGCCCTATGTCACAAGTAAGGGGTCGTCCATGAATCACGTGATGTTTTTAAGCAACTTTTTAAACCCCCCCTCCATGGTGTAGTTCCCGTACAGGTCTTTCAGAGAAGTTTTGCAGGTGAGTAGGCTTATTATTATGGAAGTTTAGCGGTTGTCGCGGCGCGCGGGATAATCCCAACGGCGAGTCAAAGAAAAATCACGTGATAACTCACTACACCCTCCCTCCTAGTGATATTTCATGATTTTTTCCGAATCCGGAGGGGGATCGAATAAAATCCCCCTTTTAAACCTCACGTGATTAATGGATGACCCCTTATTTATATGGATGTATGCCGTAGTTCCTGGGTTCGAACCCAGGTTGAGCCAAGTTTACCTGTAGAAAAGTCAAGAAATAGTATTTTTTTTATTTATTTAACTATTAATAACATTGTTTATCGCTGATATCGGTCTCAAGATAATTATTTTTTTAATATAAAATATATTATGTATGTAACTTTGTGTTTGGTCGCAGGTGATGTAAGCCGGCGCCGCCGCCGCCCGAGCCGTCCACAGCGATGTCAATTGCGAGTATTCTAACGTGACAATACCAATGCTAGCCTCCATACCCTTCAGCCCTTCCTTAAAACTATATACTGTACTTTATCTACTTATGCATTTCATTATTTATGTATAAAGTCCTAAATTTTAAAGTGTCGTTTTGTAATTTTGTTATACAAATCTCAATGGTAACTAAACTAGATTGTAAGTTTACATTATAATATAAGAGATGATGATTTTGCTCTTTTGTTCTAAATCTTGAATCTGCTCGTTACATTCCAATTTTGCTTATAGGAATTGCAAGAAATACTGATATTAATAATAATAATTATAATATGTAGCACATTGTACATTCCAAAAACTAAATTGGTAAACAATTTTGTGTCATACAGAAAGAAACAAAACATTACACATTTAATCAATATTAATGTATCAATTAAAAGCTCCATACTTTTGGTATTACTTAATAATAATAACGTTAATGAATGCTCTCATACTATCATAAATCAAGGTCCTAAACGAATTTTAAACATTGTGGTAATTTGTATGAACATGTTTATGATTTTAATTTTAATTCTACTATAGAATGGAGAATTCATCGACTATTCAGCCTGATACACCTCATGCAAGGCGAACACTTTCAGTCAACACGTTAGACAAATACGTCTTACTTATGAAAACAATCGCGCGATTTACTTTAGAAGCGACCACATCCGTGACCCGAGAACATATTGCTTGCGACTCGTGAATTACCGACAAAATAAAATTCAACAGACGCGCAACATAGCTCCCTCTGCATCACTTTTCATAGGTAAATGAATTTCAAAATCATTAAATGTGATTAAATCAGAGCTCAAGCTATATTGGTCGCAACACAACTCGCGATGATGTATTTGACATCTTCGGACATTCTCGGACAATGCATCCCTTTCTTTTCAATGTTGCTATACTTTTCTTTAATTACCGGCACGTCACTATTTGTCTATTAGCAAGTGTCGCAACCTTGAATAACCAATCAGCGTGCATTTCAACCCACCTACCCCGTATCGCTTGCCTCATTTGGATGCAGAAGTACATACATTAGGCGTCTATTCAGGCTGAGTAGTCGATGGGAGAATCAGTATGATGATAATATTAAAAAAAGTTATTGATGGAGAATATGTTTTCAAAGTACAAGGTGTGTGAGAAATTCTCTTGTAATTTTGATGACATCGCTCACAATAATAATAATTATTAAAAAGTTAATGTTGGTAATTGTGGTAGTTTTATGTATGCAATTTTTTGATTTTTCCTTTATTGATTTACGAATTTGTGTAATATTTTCTATGGATACGGCATTTTTATTGATTTAGCTTCTAATTTTTTTTTAATGTCACTTGAATTGTCTCAAAGACTTGCTTCCTTCGTCTTCCTAAACTACTTACTAATGGTTACGTTTATAATTAATACGATTGTTGATCAGTCCTTTTTTCAGGTGTATGTTTTACTTTACTTATTAATAAATGCGTAATTGTTTCATTATTTATTCTACTCAATAATGAAATATTTACAAGATGATTTTTCTTTTCGTTTATCATCATAATTATAAAACGTCCGCGTACTCAGAGCACAACAACTATAATACTCAAGACAATATATTTACTTAGTACTTTATTTTATAAACTTTAGCTGTTAATGCGATGCTTTTATAATTTATGATAGTTAATAGAATTATTGAGACCTTTCTATGTTAGTGATGTGTTTTTGATGAGCCTTGCCACTTTTTTTTTAATTTGACATCAAACAAAATTGTTAAAGCAAATGTACATACAGCCAAGTAATTTATATAAATTGACGTCATATTTTTTGTAAGTACTGTATTTTGTACTTTTATTTGGATATTTTGGAGGCTTTTAAAGTATACGACGAGTAATATAAGAATATGTACTTAGACGTAATAAGTTCCTTTTTTTTAAGACTTAAATGCTATTTGGGTACTTCTGCTCATGTAACACTAATATTGTCATCAGTTTTTCGTTGTTAAATTTATATTATGTATTTTGATGCTTTCTTTAATCTGGTATTTTGGTGATTCTAAAATGATTGATAATAATTATTTGTAATAAATGCAATAAAGTATAACATCATGTAATCGGTATTTGAACGAATACTTTAAATACATTAAATTTTGTATCCCTCTTTTAAATTAGCAAAAGTAATGTTATTAACAATGGTGATTTTTAAACATCGAAGTTTAGATAAAAAGTGTACTTCCATAGGTGCAATAAAGTGAAGTAATTAGAATTTGTTTTTTTATTACATTCCATAATCTTGTTTTATATTACATATATATCACGTTATATTCTGATTAAAACAGAAGTGGTGAAGTGTGATGTATGTATGTGTGTTGATCTAAGATGTATACTTGAGCAATTAAGTACAGAGATTGTAGAAAGTAGCATAAATTACTTTCATCATCATCATCAACCCTTTATTACCGTCCCACTGGTGGGCACGGACCTCCCTCAGTACGAGGAGGGTTAGGCCTTCCACCGCGCTGGCCCTGTGCGTGTTGGCATCAATATACTCTATGGTGTTGGCAGACTTCACATGTCTTTCGAAAAACTTGCTAGGTTTTTCTAAGACACGTAGGTTTCATCACGATTAGAAAAATGATTCGCACATGAAAATATCAGAGGTGCGACACCCGGATTTGAAACTGCATCACTCGGTGATCCAAGCGAGCGCGTTACCGCTGGGCTACCACTGCCTCAAATTACTTTATATTACTTCAATTGGGAATTCTAAAATTTCAAAAATCATCAATCATGTGGGAAAAACTGGAAATATATGCCATAGGACAATAATTGTCCAGGTGCTATATAAACCAGGTGAAGCAATATTATTTATAGGTAAGTGTACAAGGAAACCATAATCTTATTCCGTAATAAAACAATGGATGGATTTTGATGAGCTTGTAGTGAGATCTTAATAATTCTATTATAATACACAAAGAAAATATAATATTTAAAATAGCTAAGGGAAATATAAAAACTTTGTAGTGTTTTCAATAGAATTTTCTTGTTAATGGCTTAAAAGTGTGCCAGTTGAGTACACATTATTTTACCAATGTAATGTAGAAAAGAGAAGACATGTGTTTTTAAGACTTTATTTATATTATAATCTATGAGCTAAGTAATACCAATTTAATATGGACTTTATGTTGAAATTTCATTTTTTCCCTCATTTGATTGAGTTTCCCATGCACCTACTTCCTGGAGTAGGTCCTTCTTAGATTCAAAATATTCTTTATACCACATTATATGATCTTGTTTTTCCTTCACAGTATAAAAAGCATTTTTAGAAAGTCCAACACATACAAGCTCCATGAAATGCCGAATTGGTCCTTTGGTAGGACACCAGCCTTCTAAGTGGGTATCTAGGAAGATGTGCTCTGAGAAGTGAACATTTTGTTCCTCTTCAATGCCTAAAAATCAAAGAAATTAAATGAATCATAAATTTATTGTTAATAGATATTAACAATTATAGTAAAAATCAAAGATATAAGTTATATTTTTAATGAGCATATCTAAGTATGAAGTTCATAACTTAATTTGATTACAATGTGATGAGTGACTTAAGAGAGATTTAGATGGTAATTAAAAAAATGAGAAGAAAAGGTACTCATGTACAAAAATAATTGCTTACTAATACTGTTAAAGTATGGATCCCCATAAATTAAATGTTTTCCTTTTGAATGCAAGTAAAAAATACAAATGCATATGATATATTTTTCTCATCATATTAGCACGAAAATAGAAAAAGTGTACAAACTTTTAATGAACCTTTAACATTTTTATATTCTTTAAAAGCAGAATTATCACTTACCCTGCTCATTATCTATTGGGAATTTCCACACTTTGCCTTGTTCTGTCCAAAGAATCATTTTCTGGAAATAATTAGCAGGCGGTTGAGAAGTAGCTAATGTAACTTCTCTCTGGCTGAGGTGCTCCCACACATCCAGCTTTGTCCCATAGTTTGCTTCTTTAGCTTGGAATATACCAAGTGGTTTCCCACTAAACACATTGACTGTTGTTGCTTGAGTTAAGCTGAGAGGAAAGATATGTGTAAGAATATGCACAATTCATTCAATGCACATTTTATATAGAAATTTATTATTATATCTTTGCAGGGACGTATTTGCTCATAAAATATTGAATGATAACAAACATAAAAAACTAAGTATTTATCATATATATCATATCATTTATATTGAAATTTCAATCATATAAAAAATAATGTTTAAAATTTCAAGGATTAATGTAAATAAATAGTACCTCTTTCTCTTTTCAGTAGCCTGTTGCTTCCTTTGACTATATCTAGTCTTCTCTAGATCTTGTTTAGATTTGTTGATCATTCGCTTCACCTGTTGACCTCTAGTAGGGACCTCCCTTGGGGTATCTTCAGTGTCTTTCGTCCTATCTACTTTCATGCCTACTATCAGGTCACTAAAATATACAATATTTCAAATTTAAATGAGCAAAAATAATATGTAAACAATTATATTTTTCCATATAAGATTACATTTATTTAGATTGAAATAGTAAAGTAGTATTAATAAATAACATATCAATTATTTAATTGAAAAAAATACCTGAGAGATGTAGAAGTTTGATTAATTTTGCCTAATACTTTAGACAAAAGTTCTGCTTCTGTTTGCTTAACATTTCCACCTATAGCTTCTGCCACTTCACTTGCTGCCTTGGTAATATTTTCTTCTGAAATTTTTTATTTATCATAGGGCATTAATATAAATGTATTAATTTAAAAAATTACAGAATTCATAAGTGTATTATTTAGTTACATGAATAAAGCTAACCTATTTTTTCCATTTTTATTTCTATTACATCTTGTTTTGGTTTCTTTGGTCTATCAGGTGCTGTTGTAAACTTTTCTCTATATTCGCTGTCAGTTATTTTAGGTTCAGCCATCATACTTTTTAGGAGAGCTTGAATCTTTTCAGTGCTTGATTCAGATTTTGTATCTTCTTTTTTATGAGCCTTAGTTTTTATTTCTGGGATTTTAGTATCGTGGTCTGGAGGTTTATCTGATAGACATCTTGAAAAATATTTAAAATCGCGCTTAATTCTTAACCTGAAAATATATTTATTTGAAGTATGTGAACATGTTGCAAATTTAATAAGCTATGAGTAATTCCATAGTGTTAAATAAAAAGTACCTGGAAAGCATTATGTATTATCAATCCGTATATAACTAAAATTTATTAATAAATTTACGATTCTTTAGAGAAAGAAAGATAATAGATATTAATTGTTAACTTTTATTGAACATTCGATTCGATAATCGATATCAAACTGACAGATGTCACTATGTCATGATGTCAATTGTCATTTCTCAATGCTTTTCTACTTGACATATTATGTTTAGGAACGCAAAAAGCTAAGTTAATTTCATTTATTGTTAAACTAAATATACTTTATTCTTCTCAAATAAGTCAACATTTTAATCATAAGCTGTAATTTTAGATTCTAATTCTGGAAATAAAGAAAGGTTATTCGCCGAAAAAAAATTCAATGTAAGGGGCGGTCAATCTCAATGGGCAAGTGTGACATTATATTATGCCATTATACTGGCATAGTTTGCAAGAATTTTATATTCTTTATTCGTGCAAATATAATATTGTCTTATCATAGAGACTAAACTAAACTTTCTACCTAATTTTTTCGGCTTTCGCTAAAGCTGTTATCTGTAAATGGAATGATAATAATTGACGCTCAGTATTAAAAAAAATAAGTAAAAACTATCGTCTATGGTTTTCTTTAACATCGAAATCAAATAGTGTCGATAGCATTTACGTGAAGAAGTGAGGAAATATTAGTATTTTCTTTATAACCGAAAGCAATTTATTTTTGAATTTGTCATCATTATTAATATTGGCTTGTTTTATTTTAAGTATAATAAAAAGGAAGTATTCGTTACTTGTCAACTCCTAAAGTGTATGATCCTCATAATCATAGACAATAAATACGAGGGGGATTCTCCGATATTTAAGGTGAATCAATGTTGCCATATAAAATAATCTAAATAATATCATAAAATTACTATAATGAAATATGAATAGCTCTTTCCCCGTATCACCAACGCTCACTCCATAAATTACTCTCGGAATGAAATTCCCAAAAAAGTAGAAAACTTAAAGCACGGATAGCTCTTTTATAATCTATTTTTTTTCTTATTTTTAATTTGAAATTTTCTAATATAAATTCAACATTCCCTATTTAGAAAACATTGAATGAATGAAAAGAACTAACACCACTGACATAGAGACAACATATTTTAGGTTTCACTTAAAATCATTTCATCTCTTATATTTGTATGCTTTGATTATATATAATGTCATTATCAAAGCTCGTACGTTTCAATCGGTAAATAATGTATGGAGAAGCACATAACACATAGGTATATTTAAACTGGGATAATAAAACAAAAGCCGTCATATTGTTTCAAATTATATTGAACCAAACAACCTCTTTCACAGAGTACTAATATTTATATTCACATGTCATACTTAGATCATTTTTCATACAATTTTCGATGTACTAAATATTAACAACCCAATAACAAATAAACAAAATGCTACATTTCATGTAGAAGTTGTTTTCAGTAATAACTAATTAACTTTGTTCTTCCAAATGCCATTGGAATTCTGAATTATTGAATATTTTACTAACATATAGTGAAAATTCAACTTTAACACATTCAAAGCACCATTGTTTTATACATATAACTAGTTTTACACAATTTCTAAATCGTAACTTACTTAATGACTACATTTTTAAGTCTACTTACTGATAAGTAATACCTATGTATATAAATATACATACACACACTGGACAAAAAACAGTCACATTTATGGCAGCTACTATGTTTATAGAATATAAATTCAATAATATACAAGTAAAAGTACAAATAAATGCTTTTTGAGCAAAATTAAGTAGAAATAAGTACCTAATTAAATATTTTAAGAGCCCAAAATATGGTTATTTTACATTAAATGGAAGCTTAGTAAGAACTGAATCCAACTTAATTACAAAATATTTTGGTAAATAATGTGGGATCCTTCGACCAATAAGAGATCATTTATGAAAAAGCCTTAATTAAAATATAAATGGTAAATATTAAAATAATACAGCTTTACTTATGTGGTATTTGTAATAATGGATCACTTATAATAAATTCTACTTTAATAGTTATTATGAATAGTTTATAACAAAGATAAGTAATGGTTTTTTCTTAGTATTCATTTTAGTAATTATTTGTTGTTAGGATCTAATTACTATTAATGAATACTGCATCATATCCACGGTCATAAAACTGTTATTGCATTCCTTAGTGTACATAGTATTGTTCTATTATAATCTATATGTACATGATTCAATAGTTTTATCTTTTTTATTTAAAGAAAGTTGTATTATCTTTATTAATATATTTACTATTAATAATAATTATTTTTACTTATGGCAACAAAATAATTTTCTCATGGTCTATCCCTCTTAACAAATGGACTGATGAGTCAAAACGAAATTATGTACAGTAACAAACTCAAACACTCACAAATAATTCATTATTCATAAACGCGAATTATAAAAAAATCTCTATATGGCACTTTCGGCTTATCTTAAACTAAATTTTTAAAAATGGTATTCAAATAATCCCTTTTTAGCCCCACAAAAACTTTTTCCAGATGTTCAAAAATTAAATATATAACATTCATAGTATCAATAATACTTAAGAAAGTAAAGAATGTAGTCATTTCCAATGACATCACATAAATATTGTATACACTTAAAGAACCAAACCAAAAGGGTCTTGCTAGGAACTAAGTTTCACTAATCCAAAGTATGTGTAGCCAGGTTTAAGCCATAATGTTCTGTTTTGCTCTCGTTGAGCGAAATTGATTGTGTCTCCTTTGTAGAGTTTGGCAACAGTTTGTACGGAGCATGAGATTTGAGATCTATCTAACGGTCTAGAACTGGAGTCGTCTCCGGAGGCACAAGTAGTGAGAAGACGAGGCTCTTGCCCCGGTTGACTCGCCCAAATGAAATAACAGTTAGGCGCACGTGTTAAATATACCACCTGAAAGCAAACGATATTTTCTTAAACAACTACTAATATATCTTTACATAGTATAATACAAAGTCGCTTCCCGCGTTTGTAAGTTTTAGATCTATACTTCGCAACCGATTTTGATGCGGTTTCCATCAATAGATAGATGTGATTCAACATGAAAGTTTATATATTATTCATATTGTAGTAAAAAAAGTTGATAAATGATCTCATTTCATTATACTAATTGTTAAAACATATTCAGGGATAAACACGAGCGAAGCAAGGGAGCGTCGCTAGTAAGTCAATAAAATATTATTAGCAATTAATCCAAAACCAAGTAGCTAATCAAAATATAACTATTAAATATTAGACAACAAGATAGTACCATTCGCAAGACGCGCAGGAAGTTGTAAATTTGTTTTGGTCATACATGCTTATCATATTCTCGTTAAGACGAAGGCATTTCATGGGAAGTCGTTATACGACATGAAATATTAGGTGTACCCGTATACACGCAGCACAAGTAGCATAAGCAATCCCACGTAGAAGTTATTTTCTTCAAGTTATTCAAGACCTATGTAGCTTTTTAATAATAAAAATATTGCAGGTAACTAGCTATGCTATTAATTAATGGTGTGGTGTATATAATTTTACTAGCTGACCCGTGCCCACTTCGTTGGGCATATAAATGTTAATAATCCTTTTTTAGTACAGAGTGTTTAAATAAATTAAATTATTTTATTAATATTAAAAATAAAAAATTAAATTATCTATACTAATATTAAAAAAACTACTTTTTGTCACTTAAATATAAAAGTTAGACATATGCTGTCGTTGACTTTTTTGTAGGCATTTTTAAGCTCTACATCTTTTCTCTAGAACTCAAAAATATATCTTTCATAGTTAAGGCAGCGTTCGTAAGAAACGCTTTCGACCGTTTTTTCTCCGATTCACTTTGCAAAGAGGACTACCACGTAAAAGCCTTTTTATTTTTCGGTTTTTATATAACCTATGACACTCAGCAATAATGTGGCTTTCTATTGGTGAAAGAATTTTTAAAATCGGTTCAGTAGATCCCGAGATTACCCCTTACAATTTAACAAATAAACAAACTTTACTTTTTTATAATATTAGTATAGAAGTATAGATAGTATAGATTAAGTTAGTATACATAAATAATAATTGGTTCCCGGTGAGTATTTTCGTCGTGGTAGAAAATTATGCGTATGCCGTTACAGCCTAATATTAGCCTACAACTAATAAAGTAAAAAAGGGGGTTCCCCTAAACATTATACTAACTATCTGTGGAGTGGGAGTGACGAAATATGTATAGTTGATTTCTGGCAATAGATAAGTTATAATTATCATGATTAATGACAAACATTATTGTTACAGATGAAAAAGATCCTTTACCAGGGATCCTTTTACGCAATTAAAAAAAGATTATTGATCACTCCATAGTATAAAACAAAGTCGCCTTTTCTGTCCCTATATCCCTATATCCCTATGTGCGCTTAAATCTTTAAAACTACGCAACGGATTTTGATGCGGTTTTTTTTAATAGATAGAGTGATTCAAGAGGAAGGTTTATATGCATAACTAGCAGATCCCGCGGCTTTACCTGTGCTAAATCTAGGGAAGAGCCCGAGCGAAGCGAGGGCGAGTCGCTAGTTATCAATAAAATTAGTCATAAAAAAGGGCTTACTTGAGCATAAAGTAGGTAAAGTCCGCTCTCTTTTACCGTAAAATAATTAGTGTTCAGCTCAATTTTGGATTCACTGTTTTTCGTCGACACTTCCATGTCCCGCACCCACGGTCCGATAATTGCTGCAAATAAAGAAATTACGTATATATAAATCATTAATATTACAAGATTTTACTTAATCTTAGTTATAAGTAGCGTATGTTTATCTCCAATTTTATGTGCGACTCACCGGCTAGAAAAGCCAGTACTACCCAAAAACCCAACAGATCTCCCCCGTCTTCCGTTTCAACCAAGAAGCCCCGGCGGCAGGGCTACCGAAGCAGACCACCATCAATGGTTTCCGTTCACTCTGCTATCATCATCATCATCATCATCATCATCATCATCATCATCATAGAAGTACCAGTGGCAACCTACATGGCACATAGACACATTTATGTGCGTCTCTTAGCTTCGCACCCGGATGGGTTACCGGATTCTACTAAGCCTGTCCACCACAATAGTTGGCAGACAGGGGGTCTATTACTTTATACATATTACTCTTTAGTTCAACTACCTCCAACAAAAAATCTCGCTAATTCGTCACAAAATTACAGTCCCTTATTGAGGGATATAATCTACGAGTATACTAATATTATAAAGCTGAAGAGTTTGTTTATTTGTTTGGTTGAACGTGCTAATCTCAGGAACTACTGGTTCGATTTGAAAAATTATTTTTGTGTTGGATAGTCCGTTTATCGAGGCAGGCTATAGGCTATATTACATCACGCTACAACCAATAGCATTAATGAAATATGTTGCAAAAACGGGAAGGGCGTTGTTAGTTCTGCGAGGTACCATACCGCGCGACTCAGAAAGAATTTAGTTTCCGATCTTTACAGCGCGTGCGAAGCCGCGGGAAATTCTAGTATAAGCTAAAGATCGTCTGTAACATCGTATAATAGAGAATAACTTGTCGAGTACTGACTACCAATAATATAGGTCGCGCTGATTGTTAATCAGAAGTCAGAACAAAAACTAACCGTAATACTAATTATTCGCGGTTATTGTACATTATACATAATAAATTTGAGGTCAATAAGGAAGTTGGAAGCAATTTATGGAATACACTTCAATTGAACTCTATTAGGTAGCTTTTCATTCAGACAAGACTAGAGTTTACGTTTCGACGCGACAGGTTATTATTTTATATCAAGATAGTTAGTATATCACTCTGCACCGGGTTTTCCTCCGTCGGTTTAATAGGATAGTATAGATAATTTCAGTATGACCAGCTATTATTATACCAAATTTCATCAAAATCTGATCAATGGTTTACAAAAGTTCTAAAAAATATAGTGTTGGCCTCTGTATCGATAATAATGACGATTTCAGATTTAAAAAACATTAAAATAATGTTCAGTTTCGATTAAGAAAAACATTAATATACTAAATTACTTCTTAGATTTATCGATTTATCGCGGGTTCAGCTAATAAATGTATATAAAAACTTGACAAATCGTACTTTAAAACCACTCTACTCTCATTCGCGAAAACAGCATGAAAATCGGTTCAGTAGTTTTTGACTTTATCACGAACAGACAGACTTTGCTTAAGAGAACTTTGCTTTATAATATGTGATTATTAGGAACCAAGTTGAGACTGTGATAGTAATTGATAAAATAAAGCATTTACTCATAAATATACTCAGGTTTTAAGTGTTTAGTCAATGATTAATTCCTTTGTGTAAAGTTCTAATATTCTTAAGTTATATAGCACAATCTTAAACGCTAAGTGCTGATTATTATGAAGTACCTAGTATTGTTAACAATAGCCATAAATTAATACAAAATATGTATGTATCTTCGAGTATATGAAAATATCGCTCGTATAGGTATCAAATCAAATGAAAATATTCTTTATTCAAATAAACTTTTACAAGCTCTTTTGAATCGTCATTTTTACATTATCAAAATTAAAAGTCAGTCTGTAAGTCTGTGAGTAAACTACCACCGGCTCGGAAAGCTGTTCTGCTGAGAAGAACCGGCGAGAAACTCAACAGTTGCTCTTTTCAAAAAAAATATTTGGTAACAATATTGTATTACAATTTATAATAATTGTAATACCTTTTTATTCCGCGTGTAATACGAAATTCCTAGGAAATGTTGGTTGCAACGCTATAGTCAACCAAGCTGGTAAAGTGTATGATGTTTTCTTTCACCGTAAGTTAATGTTCTAAATTATTCGTACATGAAAATATCAGAGGTGCGACTCCCGTATTTGAACCCGTTACACTCGGTTACTCAAGCAAATGCGTTACCGCTGGGCTACCACTAGCTAGCCTATTCGTGTATAGTATTCTATAAATAATAAGATTAAGCGATAAAGGTAATGTGTATGAAACTATGTACTGAAACTAATTGACAATTTTATTTTAGGTTTTTAACATGTTTCGGAAAAGTTCCGTAAGACGAGTGGTAATAATCACTACATATTATTATAAAAAGTCTTGCACTTATCTGTCTGTCTATTCGCGATAAACGCAAAAACTAATGAACGGATGTTAATGCCGCTTTCATCAATAGATGGAGTGAATTATGAGGAAGGAAGGAAGATGACGGATGCACCCGAGAGAAGCGAGGGTAAGTCACTAGTTATTTACTAAAAGACCTACCTACCAATATGGTCACAATGTATGTGTGTCTTCAACCAAAGATGCAAACAAACACTTCTATTTGTTAATACCTGTGTGTATTGTATAGTTAAGAGGTATCCATATTTTTATCATTTAAGGATATTCTTATAACGATTTTAAATATTTATAAACATTTTTCAGGCCAAAACAAAGGAGTAAATATGTTTATATTTTGAATAACATACACAACATAATACAAGTATATTACTACTGTTTCGATTCTATGGATAAATGGTGGTATTTGAAAAAGGAATCATATAACCATGTCTGGCTGTTTAATTACTGTGTGAGATTAATTACTAATCTGAATGCTTATAGTATAAGACTGGCATTTAACTATGTGGCTGTATTAGTTGGTAGTAATACGGGCAACCTTTGAATTTAAACCTTACATGATTGTTATAGGGTTGATATTGAATTAATATAATAATAATTCATAGAATGTACACACAATGCAAATATAAAGGCCACATGCACATATCCTGTATAAATTATCATTTTGATCGGCATTCTTGGATTGTTTTTGTATGGTATACAACTATAGAAGAATAATTTTAAAAGTTCTTTTATAATTATGATATTAATGTAATTCAGTAGAATTTCTACAATGAAAGTTAATACTACTGTAAAAGGAAAGTTGGCTTAATAAAAAATATAATACAGTATTTGTACTTACATTGTGTACCAATGTTAAGCTCTGGCATAGCACCATTAAATTGAACGACTAGAGGCTCTGCAATGGAAATAATTATAATTAAAATTATGATACTTATTATAATGCGACGAGTACATTAAGACATTAAAACAAAATATGACACTACATACCTTTTTGGAAGACTGATATATCATATACTGGCTCTTTGTCTTGACTAGATTTTTTTTTACTTGAGTCTATAAGTAACATATCTTCTCCTAGGTCTTCCACATAATATGTTCTTGCATTTGGCGATAATTCATTTTTTCGAAAATCCATCCTACCCTCTCGAGACTCAGCCCCCTTTAACTGAGGCTTTAAATTAGATACTAGTGGACTCTGTACAGGCTTATGTTCTAATTCTTTTATTGTTTGTATGAGAAATTGTTCTCTTAAGACATCTATATGTTTTCTCATAGTAATCATTTCGTTCCAGTAGTAGAATGCGATGGAGCTACTTAATACCATGCATATTATACTGAGCAAAAAATTAAACAAGAACAAAAGCTTGATTTTCTTGGAAGACGCTATAGAGTAGGTCGTATTTATATGTACACCGACGTCCGCAGCCTTTTCTAAAAAGATGAATTAAAACAGAATATTAGATCGCACGTTAAAATTAAAATAATGTAGAAATAAATATTGGAACTGAAAATCACCTGTTTTCAGATGAATGACAGTCCCGTCGTTTACATTTTTTTTACCAGTGTTCAAAAAAATATTAGCAGCACCTGTTGAATTTAGAGGGACCCCTTCACCTAAGTTTATTTTCCGCTCGATGTCCATTGTAAATATAGATAGTATTTACTCCACTACTACACTACACTACCATTCACACAATCATCAGCGTAGGCGTCGTCGTCCCTAAACAAAGGAAGCAAGCTTATTAAAAGTTCGCACGGCTCGCACGATAACCGGGAGTTGATAACAAAAAATTACGACACTTACACATAAATACTGGTAGCTTAATTCATTTACTAAAAATATTTCACTTATTACGTGTATAATGGTTTTATTTTCTTATGCACTAAAAGTCTATCTACAGCACCAAAACATAAACAAAAAGTAAATAACACAGGCAAAACTTTATATTCGTTTGCCGGTCCGCTAACTGGCATTGGAGCGCGCGCGCGGCTTGACCGCTACTGTTGACGCGCCAAATTCAAACTGTCGAGACTCGAGAGTCGAGAGGCAAAGGAACGCAACTGCGACAGCCAACGAGACGAGCGAAGTAGGCCGACACCGCACCAGCCCACAAAGACGCGCTTGCGACTGTTTAACGCCGAAAGCAGAAAGGTTTTACGAAGAAAGTCCGTTGTATCGTATTTATAATCGCTCTTATTTTTACAAACCATTATTGTTGATTTCAGCACATATTTCTCAGTTGACGAAGTTCTAATAGTTTATAGTAATGATATTGATCCTAATGAATCGGTATCTAATTAGTCAATTATTGTACAGGCCAA
Source organism: Boloria selene (assembly GCA_905231865.2). Classification (NCBI taxonomy): domain Eukaryota; kingdom Metazoa; phylum Arthropoda; class Insecta; order Lepidoptera; family Nymphalidae; genus Boloria; species Boloria selene. Next base: position 3,159,480 of record HG993132.1, read on the forward strand.
ATTAATTAATGTATGATATAAATCATTTTCAACTTTTTTAAGAATAAATAATAATCAAAGAGAATAGTACAAATAATGAGGGCTTATTTTAGTTATAAATAATAATTATACTACCTATATAAAATAGTTATTTGACGAGTTTAATAATATGTTAAATGTTGATTTGACTCTTAGATACTGCAATACGTAGGTCTACCTCATTTAAAAAATAAACAAAAATAAATATAATATGGATGAACAGATATACCTGCTATTAGATTTACGAAAAAAGTAATTATTACAATGACTACAAAAGTGCGATATAAATAAAACTAAATTTCATAAAATTCTGTTTAAAATCGTGATTGTTAGAATCACGTTCTATTTCTTGTTAGTTCAAATAACTTATAACACAATAAAAACTCTGTACTTTCCTTAGCGATAATCTTTAGTGAGTCCTATTCATGATCACCTGGTTACCTGCGAAATAATATACCGAGTTTTATGAGTAGGGTAGACGAAGACAATACATTCACCTGTACTACTACAAACTACAATACTCGTAACTGTGTGTAACAAGTGTTGAAGAATATTTTAATAGTTAAGTATAGCCAGAGGCATCATAATTTTATTTATAACTCATAACTTAAAACTAGGCAGAGATTCAAAATACAGACACAGATTTTAGATCCATGGTATGCGCCAGCTGCTGAAATTGCTAGTCTAGTAAGGCCGCGTTTTCACACAGTCAATTTTAAGTAGAGTATTGTAATTACTTAATTTCTTAAATAGAAAAGATTTTCAAAATTAATTCCTCAAGAGGTTGTCTACAACTCAATCATTTTTAATGTGTAAGTAGTTATTAAATATTAATATTCAAAATAAATACTACGAATATTTTTTTAATTTTTATTATTATGGTAATTTTATTTAAGGGGTAAAAATGGGATGGCAAAGTTTATATGCGGAAAAATATGTATTTATTGTCGGATAACTTTAAACTTACTCGTAAAAGCTTTTCACAAAAAGTACATCAACCAGGGGTTCATTAACCAATGTTTAAGTGAAGCGGTTGTAAGTCGCTAGTCATAAATAAGAAGTGTCAAATAATTAATGACTTTTCGGATGTTATAAATATATTGTAATTGATAAGGCCGTCTGCAGAGTGTCTAAGAAAAATTTATTATAAGTATAATACTGATATAAGTTCTGTCTATGAAAAAAGAGCTTACTATCTTGATTTGGTTAAATAAAATGTTTTATAACGCACACACCACCGACCAGATGAAGCCATATTGTTTGAAAGTTCATTGCTTATACAACTTGTTCATTATTTCTATTAAATTAAAATTTCCATCATATATTGATGTACTGTATATAACATAATAACCGTAACAGTAATCTGATATTGTTTTCCTTTTAAATTAAACTATGACTTTAACTGTCTGACGTACATGTGTAATATTTTACACAATAAACAATTTAAATTAAATAACAATAAATGATTTACGTTTGCGGCTATAGTAATGACTAACTTTTGACCTAAAATTAGCGACCAGCGTCATATAAATGGGAGTAACCATCACAGAATAATTGGTATAAAACCTAAGTGGTTTAAGCTGTTGTTGTCATCCGTTTAAGACCCAAACACTTAAATATCAAAAATCCAATCTATTTCATACTTTTCCTTGACATTTACTCTAAAAACCTTGCTTCTTGCTCATAATTCTGGTTAATAAAGTACCCTATAGAGTATAGACTGTAGCGTAAGGTCGAGTTTATAAGGATTAAGGCTTATAGTGGATATTAAAATAGTAATATGTTACCTATATAGGAGATGCATATTAGGTATATTTTCTTAATGACGAATGCACTATGTTCAAAATGCAATTCGTGCTCTATATTGGAAATATATAAATATTTCAAGTATATTATGATAAGCAGTAATATTGATAATGATAAACTAGGCCTTATTTACATTCTAAGTCCATGTGGACAAATATAGCAGGGCTATTCGGGTGCGCGCCATACGGAATGTTTTTGCATTTGAATGCTAAGATTCAGAAATGCAATTCTTGTCATGTGCTTAGCACATCTTATGGGGTTTAATAATAGAATTCCGGCTTGTTTAACCATTTGGTGGAGGAAACAATTTATTTTATTTATATATTATTATGTGTGAGTTTGTACATTTCCGTTATACCAGTATGCCATTGTAGATATACTATATCTATTGAAAAAAAAGGTTTTAAAATACAATGTATTGGTCCAGGTTTGTCTAGTTATTTGATCTACAAACGACATTGTAAACCTTGATCCTGTGCCCAGGTAGCCGTGCGTACGCAGTTGGCCTTGAAAGGTATCAGAAGTGTATTAAAAAAGATAATCTTTTTTTTAAAACAATACTAAGGAGAACCGCTTGTTTTTTATAAATTAAAATATTTTCAAGGGTTTTCGAATATCCTTCAAAAACAACCTTTGTATAATAAATAAATAAGAAAATTATATGCAATATCTGTTCTTTGAATTAGTGTATATATATATACTTATAGACATAGTTGCATATCACAATAATCGTCACTTATCTATAAGAGAAATTATCTGTAAGTGTTTATTTATTAATTAAAATGACCTTGTATTTTCTATGTAGGCTATGACAATATTTTGTCGCACACTTTCTTTTAATCAATATAGTTAAAAATGTCAATAAGACTTTCTCCGAATTTGTCATAATAGGGTAAACATACCGGTTTACCGACCACTACCCCTTTTCGACCACTTCGCATGTTATTTTAAATAATAGACAGTGTTATAGACCGATCTTTTCTAATTTAGCGCCATTCGATCCGGGCGAACTTCACAGTTTATATTTTAACGGCATGACCTCGAAGTTTTCAAATTGAGCACTCAGTCGCTCTTTCAAAATTTGGTGTATGAACGCGTGTAAAATTTAGCGAAAAAAATAGTAGGTGGATTGATTTTCAAAGGTAAGCTTTTAAGTGTTACTCTTACTTTATTGGTCATTGATTTGGTTTGTGTGTATTAGGCATGTTTAATTTCAATATTCAAGTGCCTAAACTCATCAAACTTTTTATAATTTATAATATTTTTGGTGGTCGGACAATACGTTAACGATTAATTTCAAAATCTACTTTCCGACCGGGCCGGTCGCAAAACCGTCGTTTTTCTTTGCCTTTATTGCGGAAACCTTAAATTCACCAACATACATTGCACTATATTTGTGAACAGCTAGAGTTTTGTGAATTTACAACTAGATTACGACCGCCTGTATACCTTATATTTTCAAAGATATGTCCTTCCAAAATAGCGAATATTTAACGGCCGATGACCAGTAAAAACAAAACCTGTCCCCGACCGTTTGAAAACTCTTCTATTATTATAAAGGTGAAAAATTGTGAAATCTTACTAATATTATAAAGGTGAAAGTTAAGATGTATGTTTGAATGTTTGTTACTCAAGCACAAAATTTGGTACAGAGATAGAGTATACTCTGGAACAGCACATGCTAATTTTTATCCCGGAAAAATATATAGTTCCCTTGGGATATATATGTTTTTATTTTGTAAAGGCGAACTTATTCAAGCTTGTAAATAAGGTTATATGTTTTAATGATAATGGATACATTTTGGTTGCTGTGCTTGGTGTTAGAATTGTGCTTATTTTTTTATCAGATGGCACCTATCAGTAAAGAAAAATAAAATTAAGAGCCGTGCCGCTTCAACCCCTAAACTTTCCTTTGAATTTAAAAGTCCTCCTAACAAGCGTACGAAAACGCTAGGGCGAAAATTTCACATTTTGCACAGCTCTATTAAGATTCCAGAGTTTTTCTTATATATCTCTTATCGACATCTCAATATCACCATTTAGTGACATTCAATTATCACAAATCTTTAGCTTGGCAACAATACTATGAAAAAAGAGATATAGCGAAAGAGGACAAAGAAAACTAAATTAAGAAAAGAAAGCTCGAAAGAGCTAAAGAGAAAAGAACAACTATTTCAACACCACCAACCATCAAACAAGAGAATTAAAAAAAAAATAGAAGAAACTCAATCCCGTCTTAAATGTGGTTCTTGTGATCTTGACCGTAATACCGTTACTTAATTTTATTTTTAAGTCGTAAAAGAGAGTACAAATATACAGCTATTGTGAATTTATTAATTGTATTATTATCATACTATTATAAACCTTACACGCTATTACACAAGAGTCGTTTTTCTACCGTAAAATAGGTGGCCGATAACCAGTGCACTAGTGGACGATAACTGAGTGAAAAGGCCGATAACCGGCATTTTTGCTATTTTTACAAATATATATTTTTTTAAAATTATGTATCACTGATACATCTATAGGCGCTAGGTTTAATGAAACTAGACTATTGTAGGATGAAATGATACTTTTTTGAAAAATCTTGGAGTACAACATTATGACAAAAATCAACTCCGAAGTCAACAAGCCGCTTAAACGGTCGATAACCGGTATGTTTACCCTATTTCAATTAAATTTAAATGCTTAATTTAAACACCTTTTATATTAAAACACTATATTTGTGTTCAAAAAAATTATTTCATATATTTCGTACACGGTTATAAATCATACAAATGAAATACCTACCTACCTACCTATAAAATATTTTTTTTGAAAAATAGTGTAATATCTTTACTACGGGAAAATAAATCATCACTGAAAAATTACATAATACTGATCATTAAATTTAAAATGCAATATTTTATGATTTATTACCTACGAGATCAAAATCGTAGTCGTAAAATGTGAAAAAGAGATAAAACAAAAAAAAATTATAGGTAGTCTATCGAATTGTAGCAACGCAAGAGATTATAGTCGTGTGTAAACATTTTATAAATATTTAAATATTTGAACTTAGGTTTACGCGAATATTTGACATTATAAATAAAACTATCTTTTCGGATTTTTGTCGCGGATTTATTATGTTTTTGGTTCCCGACGTTTCGAATGCTTTACAGCAATCATAGTCACGGGAGAGATCTCTTCCAAAGCGACAAAATCCGATAGGATAGTTCATTTATAATAATTAAATCTTTTAAATACAATATGTTTTCGGTATCACATATGATATTCTAGCGATTTCCTCATCTTATTAAATAATTATTTTTTGATAGTGGTAACCCAGTGATAACGCACTCGCTTGGATAACCGAGTGATGCGGGTTCGACTCAGGGCCATGCACCTCTTATATCTTCATGTGCGAATCTTTTCTGTCATGATTACCACTGGTTTTACGGTGAAGGAAAACATCATGAGGAAACCTGCATGTCTTTATAACAAAATGTTTTAATTCAGGCTTCATATTGCAATGATTGGAATTATATTTCCAATATTAATACTGAATACATTATTCTTAGTTACATGTAGACTTTAATTAATGAGTTTCTATATTGCATAGAAAAGCGAAATGGAATATGCCTTTATTATTTAAATGCGTATTTGTTCATAGAATGATGATAGATACATCTTTCTATTAATTATTATGCATATTGGTATTAATAATTATGTTGATTTTAAATTATTTTCATTAGGTTCATATAGATTATATTGTATAATGTATTGTATATGGAATTGTACATATATCCGTATGGAATGATAGCCGCATTTCGGACTATTCAAGAATCGGGATTCTGATTAGCATTGGCGAATGTTTGGGCAAAAGATGGGCGAGCTCTCCTGTCATCAATTAATAATTATTATAACGTGCGTATTTATCCAACTTAACCTTATTAGCGCTGCACCTCTCACTTTAAACGCCGTACCCTGATATGGTCAATGAATGTAGCGTCACACAATATGACCCAAGGAACCATAGATAGACAATTATGTATCTTGCCATCATTTTGATTTATTTCACAAGGATCAATTCAATAATAAGGAAATAAAATAAAGGAATTCATTCTGCGGGAGACTCCATGGACTCTATAGTCGTCAGCCGCATTTAATCAGTGTAGAGCAGCCTAGCCGCAATTAATCGGAGACCTAAAGTAATACGAAAAATATCACTATACAAAAGTGTACAAAAATTAGTTGAAGGTATAATAAACTATTGTCGCAACCCAAATTTTTATATTAAAATTAAAATATATACTTAAAAGATTCCCTTGTGAAGCTATGAATGTTCATACATCGCGATTTTTAAGAGGACATCCATTTTTACGGTTAAATTAGGAAATTTCCAAATGGCTACCACGAATATTACCAATGTTTCATACGAGTACGTTACTTTTGGGAAGAAACTAGAAATGGCAATACTTCGATTATACCTAGTTTATTATGATTTCTCATTCGGAAAGCGATAATGATCTATTTACGTTAAAAAATTCGAATGAAGAATTCAAAATTCAGAATTTCTTTTTTCTTTCAATATGTAACAAAAAGCGTTTTAGGGTCATATAAGTGCGGTCACGAGCATGGACGCAAGCATTATTTAATACTGAGAATTTATGAGTGTCTCGTGCAACGGGTACCAAAATACGCTGAAGAAATTGGAGCTCTTTTAATGAATCACGCGTGAACTGAAATATGTACAGGGTTCGTAGTTTATTGTGTGTATACTTTTACAAATTATGATTAAAAGGTATTTCACAAAAAATATCATTGCTTTTTTATCGCAAAATCGAGGACACTGAACAATGACTGTTATCATCATCACTACATAGTATAAAACAAAGTCGCTTTTTCTGTCCCTATATCCCTATGTACGCTTAAATCTTTAAAACTACGCAACGGATTTTGATGCGGTTTTTTTTAATAGATAGAGTGATTTAAGAGGAAGGTTTATATGCATAACTAGCGGATCCCACGGCTTTGCCTGTGCTAAATCTAGGGAAGAGCTCGAGCGAAGCGAGGGCGAGTCGCTAGTAATATATATGAAAGATGCTAGCATTAAAAATAATTTTTAAAATTTTTGTTTGTCTGTCTGTTAGATTTTAGAAATTTTATTAATTTGAATTTTTAACTAGCGGAACCCGTGGCACTAAACCTAGGGACGAACCCAAGCGAAGCGTGGGTGAGTCGCTAGTTATTACAAAAAAAAAGTTTCTTATTGTATTTTTTTTCTTGTCAATACTATAAATTTCATTTATTATATTACAGGTACCTATTGGCTATTGGTGGCAACCCTACACTTATCTTTCCGGCTTTGTATTTTAAATATGTTGAATTTGCGAGTTTTGTGTTATTAGTTTATTACTTCAACAGAAAAAAATCATTGTTATATTGGATTATTCGTATAGAGGACAAAGGTAATTACAAATTACACATCGCGTGAATTAGTCACTTTTCCTATAGTCATCTAAAATTTTACCTATGATTTACAATCTTTCATTCATTGTCTTTGTATTCGTCAAAATACCGTGTTCATGGAAAAACTTATGTTTTAGGTACATCACTTTAGGTCATCTAAAGTTATCATTTGCCTGGTCAAAGAACACATACATAGGCTATCTTAAAACAAGATAGAGATTACACGAGGCTACAAATACTACACGTACTATACATTTCTTTTAGAATATGTAATAAATCGTATATTAGACTTTCTTGTTTCAATTCAAAAAAGAATTTTCCAAATCAAGCCCCAAAATAATTTATTCAGGTTTTCTTACAAGTATGCTAATTGTGTTCCGGGATGAGTAACGCTGTCAATGCCCCTGCCCCACATTACCGTTATGGATGTTTGCTTTTGGGTCATTGGTACTGACACCGTAACATCGTGTTATAAGACTCATTATTCACCGTTGATTACAAATGAAAGTGCTTTTTGATAAAAATAGCTATTATATTAAAAACGTACCCAATAGAATACATAAACTTCATTACATACGCTGGTATACGCCTATTTAATAAAATTCATGTATTTATAACTTTGAAAATCTTTGAAGAATTAGTCAAATACAAAGCACTAAATACTGATGACAACTTCCATTGTATATTATGGTTCAAAATATATTTTGCCTAGACATAAAAGAGTGATGGGTCCACCTGATACATTACTTTTCCGTGTAGTCGGATTTTTATTTGTATTTTATTGTATATATGGATGTTTTCGTTGAAGATGTGACGGTATACACGCACAACTTTCGAAGAAAGCAAAATCATTACATTCCACAGTTTGAATCATGGAACGAAATGCACCTAGGTAACATGTTACGAAATATTAATTCTAATTGATATAAACATGATATAGGTTTTATTATTAAAATAAGCTAAGAAATAATATATTTAATAGTTAATAAATATACTGTAACATGTGTACATCTGTTTATGATTATGATTAATATGCCAGCGGTCGCGGGTTCGAGCCCCGTTCTTTTGTGTGATGAGCACGAATGTTTTTACTCTAGTCCTTGTATATATTTACAATATGTATGTATTTAAAGATATGTATGAGTACATTGTAACTATCTGGTATCCATTGTATAAGCCTTGTAGTTTACGTACCAAAAACATATAGGTAATAGGGATAAAGCTTAGTTGTTTAATACGTTTCAAATAAATAATAAAGATAACTTACATAATTTGGTTCAAGTAAAGTAGAGATGCAAGAATATTATGTGTATCGAAATATTTGAAATGAAACAGACTGTTCTGTAAAAAATTGTTGTACTTAAACCGTAGAGTATTTGATATGTCGGCAACAAATATACAAAAGAAAATCCTGACAAAATCTATGAATAAATAGTATATAAAGAATATATTTAAAATATTCAATATTCGCATAATATGTAGAAAGTATTGTTAATAGTTTAAGAAAAGATATTTTTTGCAAAGTTAGGGTGAGGCTGACTCATAATACCTATAGAAAGGTTGAATGAACTCATTATTACATACGTTTTTCTTTAATATGTGGGAAACGTTACATTCGTCATGTAGCCTTTTGTTTTTTTTTCTTATTGCCACCACATTAATTTTTATTTTGTATCAAGACATGTTTAAATACAAATTAATTTTAAATTTCTTTACTTATCACTGCAGAAACTTACATAGTTTTCACAAAACCAGATTTTAATATAATTTCCAAATACCTTTATTAACATAAAATCACCTTTCGACGTAGATTTTAAGTGAAAATATTTAAAGTAAAAGTAAAAGCTTTTTGATAACGATTGCCTCATGATTACTTTTTTTTATCGAAAATAAACTTTCATTTTACTTTACAAATAAAACTGTATTCATATAAGTTATAACTTATTTTTTTTAGAACTCTCATAAGTGTTAGTCAGTTCATTAACATACAAACAAAAAAATGTCTTCTGGTGAGTAATTTACTCGTATCTACTATTAATTTACGCATAGAATACAAAAGAATAAAGGAGAATTCAACGAAAGTTTCTATGTGTAAATTGTGATGAAGTGTTTGTGTAACATTAATCATGATCTTACTTGACACACTTACCTATTATTGTCTTTGTCATTATTCAACGTAGTTTAATTAATATGAATGAAAAATAAAATGTAGGAGTAACAATAATATTTATGCAACGTTAATTTATATTATAATTATTATGTACATTAGGTACCCTATTTTATTAGGTACATGAATTTTAATACATACTAATTCTTTAATAAACAAATAAATAAAAAAATATCTTTATAAAATACTTATACCTGAATATATTACTAATTTGAACTTATTAGTTGTTCAACACACAATATTAGCTTAACTGTTTTATTGAAAGAGAGTGAACTTAAAATATAAACTTTTTGGCAACCTACCAAGTATAGCTACTACCCTTAAATATTTATTTACTACATACCTTCTCTTGGCATAGAGCCAGTTTATTGGGAAACTACACTGTAGCAAGAGCTTTTAACCTTGAAAAGAAAGTGTAGGACATTGTAAGCTTATGTACAATAATGCTTAGATTACGTCAGGTTGTCTTGCACTGTCATTGCATAGGTGTATATTATATCAGAAAAATAATAATAACATCAAAATACCAATTTTTTACTAAATACTTATGTATATACCATACTAATAGGATAAAAACACCATTTTCAACATTTTTTCAACATACAGAATGTTTGTAGGTGCAAACCTCCGGAACGGTTGGACAGGAATTGACAATATTTTCGTTAGCACACAGCTAATGGCATAAATAATAACTGAGACAGACTTTTTACTTTTACTAGAGAAAAAGAACATACACAGTGATCTACGACAACCTGACGTTTGTAACAAGATAACATGGACGAAATAAAATGGCAAGTCAATAAATATCGCTTCGCACGCACAGTTTTTCTTATTTTTAAGAAACGCGAATAACTATTATTATCATCTAATGCGTTCTTAGAATAGAATCGGCTTGCTAGACGAGACAGTTATCCTGACATTCATGTCGACAGCCGAGACCGTTAGTGACATAGTCCTTAAATGTAAGTAGGACAGTGAAAGCAACTAAAAATCTTTCATATGCCCACATGCTTTTTACTAAATCTATGTTAAAACTTTTATTATTTTCCCGTGTTTGAAATGATATGAAAGAACTGAAGAAATTTATCTTAAATTATTATTTTACTTTAGGAAATACTTACATATTTTTTTTAATTTCAAAGCTCTATTTCCTTAGTACTCGTAATTATGACAAATAAACAAATATCACGTAAAATCGATGACACATAATATGTATCTCATTTGAGAAGCATACGAAAATTTCATTTATACAAAAATTTTAAAACTTTGCCTTTTTTAAAAGCTCGTATAGTTCATTTAGAAAAAAGTGTCAACTAAGTTTAACAAATTACGTTACGTTTGACAAATTACGAAAAATTCCCAATAATTTTGAACGAAACCACGATAGAATATTTGGAAGAATACACGTATCTCGGACAGATCATATCTCCAAAAGACCTAACAAGTAAAGAAATAAATAACAGAATAAATTTAGCATGGAAAAGATATTGGTCCCTTAAGGAGATTATGAAAAACCATCTCGTACCTCTGAATGCTAAGCAGAAAATAATGGATTCGTGTATTCTACCGGTTTTGACATATGGATGCCAAACATGGAGCTTAACTAAAGTTAATATACGTAAATTAGAAACCTGCCAACACAACATGGAACGGAGCATACTTAACATTAAAATAAAAGACAAGATAAAACTAAATACTATAAGAAAAAAAACAAAAATTACAGATATAACTTACTATATAAAAAAACTAAAATGGAGGTGGGCAGGCCATATGGCCCGGAGTAAAAAGGATAAATGGTCTAAGCACGTAACAGAGTGGTGCCCAAGGCAATACAAAAGAAGGAAAGGAAGGCAGTGCTGTAGATGGGAGGATGATATTATAAAAACAGCGGGAGCTACTTGGATAAGACAAGCACAGAACCGCACAGAATGGGAAGCTCTTGGGGAGGCCTATGCTGAAAAGCAAGATAATCTTCAGTTACCAGTGTCAAATAATGAATAGAAACATTTGTACTAGATTTAGTAAAATTTACTGTAAGATTGTTAAATAAAGGCTATTATTATTATTATTATTATCAACTACGTTTAGGTAAGGTTAAGGTATTTATAGTAGTATTAGTAGTAGAACTATAACTTATCAGTTCAAATCAGATCAATAAGTTAACTCGGAAAATATCATAATTAGTTATTACCAACTTACTTTATTAAGTAGTAAAAGTTCATCAGTAAGCACTCGCTGCAATTTCACGTTTTCAAGCACGTGAATGAATGGTAGATTATATTTTGTTAAGGCAGGTTATTATTATAGTTTAAACTTTAAAGCCTTTAGTTAGAGCGCAAAAAGGTACGCATGATTAAAAGTTATAACGACAAACTAAGTTAAAACTATATTTAAATTAGTAAATTTTAACGTCATGTATATTGAACGTATGCACATGTATATGGAATCTCAAATGTTTTGGAAAAGAAATTAAACATCATTTTCTGGAAGAACATGTATGGAACAATTGCGATGATTTTACGTCTTTGATTTTCTCTTCTTTCTCTAGATTATCTTCCTTACTCTAGGTATTTAAAATAATGTTTATTTTCCAAAATATGTTTTTAATAACACATATGTCCGGTATTTTTAGTAGTTAACTACTAAAATAGAAGAAAAAAGTATATATTATAAAAATGCAGATATTTATTATTTGAATAATCTCATGCATCTCTATTATGTAGAGGCGAATGTGTAGTTAATTATTATATTTTGTATGTAAATATAAGTTTAATTAACTGATTTTTATGGTAGGTAGAATAAACTTAATTAATTTCTTTGTATAATATTAATTTATAACCAATTAAAATTAAGATAAGAAATTAAGACTCCGCGACTTTAAGCCTTGCTCAAATTATGTTCCATTTGGGTAATAATAACTTTAGTTTCGGTTTAATATATTTAAAAAAATAACTTATATTTAAATCAATGTATGCTACTTTTAAAATCAATAAGATTTTAGATACAATCAAACAAACTATTTCACAATATTTTCTATTACTTACATGAAGTATTTACGCATAAATTTTCACGTGATACCAGAACTACATAACCTTTAAAGGTAAACCATTTTATAACTAATTTAGTCTCTATCTCCTAATACTAAAGATATAATATTACTTTGATTTGAAAAGGGCATGTAGAGTGTTTATGTAAAACATTGTACTATGCGTTATGTAAGAACTCTGAATCGGCTGAATTTTCTTATATCTATTGACTATTATTGGAAATTATTACTGATCTATGAAATTAGAAACCGTAATATCGAGACTTTGTTTATACATAATATAAACACTTAACTGTATCAATAAGCACTTTTATGGGGTGCGAGGTCATCCTGTTTTCTTATGAAATGTAACGTCGTATTCTCTATTAAATAAATAAGAAAATTGGTTTTTTCTTAGTTTGATTGTTCCAAATCACACACACACAATTAAAAAAATTGTAGTAGTTTTGGGTTAGCAAAATTATATTAACGCTATACGATTTTGAAAACGTAAGAAATTACGAGTCAGTTGCTAATAGTACACTGCAAGTAGGTATTTAGTAATATTAGGTACCTACTATGTAAAGCTTAATGGCCAAGTTATAAAAGTATTGCGTTCTTCTGATCAATTGTTATTATTCTTCTAAACTCCAGCACTCGACTCAATAAGCGAGTCAGTTCATCCCTTTTGGAATGAAGCGTTTAATGAAAATCACCGTGAAAGATTTTTCATAGATAGATGCCTAGAGACATGCCTGATTAAAACTCAGTTGGTAATCAAAAAAATACCTGTTAACTGTGAACATGATTTTATAGAAGCCATTTTTTTATAATATACTCACTTCAATTTATATAAATTATATAAAATAAAACCCGGATGAGCAAAGGTTGGAAATCCCAGAATTGGAGGGCGTGATTAAATAAAATCCGGGTGATGATGATGATGATGATATAAAATAATTATATGAATTATACGCATCCGAACTCTTCTTAATTCTTAAAACAGCTGTCGCTATGAAATAAAACTTGTACCACGTGCACTATCGTTTTGGAATCTGTAACAAAAAACGAAGTCACGCCACTGTGATTCATTGGGCGTATTTAAATTTTTCTTTACATTAATCGACAACGATTAAATATATTATACTTAAAATAAGCTATTAATTTTATTATTATAACATGGTTTAATAATTTTATACCGATATACGAGTACATAGTACCTATATATATGTATACTTACATATAGTACATTTTTAAAATTTATATTCTCTGGTCGTTGGCAGCCCCGGATCTACGACTTTTTCGAACCGGGGCAAAAGCTTGATAGTGGCGCCCCCTCTCTTCAATGCCAATAATAAGTAGTATTTTTTGTGACCTTTTGTGAAAATATTAATCCTTTAATAAATTTAAACTCTTTTATTATCAAATAACTAGTAACTTTCATTTGTGTGAGAAATATTATATATTATTTTTTAACAAAAATGAAAACCGACTTCAAAACGTTACAAATCGAAACTAGCCAGCCAAGAAGGACAGTTTTATCCTGCCTTTGCAATGAACTTTCGAACGGATATTTTGATTATATTTACAAATTGATACATTAATTAAATTGTATTAAGATTATTTTGCTTTGGCTGGCACCGACTCCAACAATAACTAAGTAATTAAAATTATTTTTTTTCTTTTTAGTTTCTATTTGTAACGTTTTGAAGTCGGTTTTCATTTTTGTTAAAAATAATTTATTTTTAATTTTTTTGTGGAAATTAGATATTATGTTTAAATATAATATTGGAAGGCTAACTAAACTACTGCTCCAATAAGTCAGCGAAGTTTTGAAATGAACGACAATAGTCAATGGAGATTAGTCCACGTCTATTTTTCCACGTAACTCGTAGACGTTAATAAGATTTACCCCTTCTATTATCAATCCACCTAATATCCTGAAGGAATACGACTATCAGTTCATAAGTACGTATAATATTAAAAGAATTTTCTTTCAACTCCTAACCGTTGAGGAGATATACCTTACATCATCACAAGTTTTTGAACAGCTTTAGAAAATATATGAAAACGGTAATCAGTGCCGATAAAATTTAAGGGTTGCCCTCGATTTCTCTAGAATCCCATCATCAGATGCTGACTTGGTAACAATGAGAACATCTTGAATGTATACCCTACCGAACAAAGAAAAAATTTTTAAAATCGGCATACAATTCACGGAGAAATCGGTGAAAACACATAAAAAACAACTGTTGAGGAATTTTTACCTTCCATCATCAGCTCATCCACATGAGATGATGATTTTCATACGTAAAAGCTTTATCGGTTTTAGAAAATATATCAAAAACATAATAGGTGCCTGTAAATTTTGAGAGTTGCCTTCGATTTGCCTGGGTTCCCATCATCAGATCCTGACTTGGTGACAATGGGACCACCTCGGAACTATACCCTACCAAACAAAAGAAAAATTTTTGAAATCGGCCCACAGACGGCGGAGAAATCGGTGAACATGCATAAAAAATATATATACAACGAAACATATAACCTCCTCCTTTTTTGAAGTCGGTTAAAAATGTGGCGTCGCTGGCGTTTTGATGATTTCTCTGAGTTTCTTGACATATTATGTACTATGATCCCTAGTCAATTCGCAAGTCCCTAAGTCGACGCAGGTTGGAGCTATCGAGTACCAGCATAGGAATCAAATACGAAGAAAAACTATCGTTTTTGAAGTGAAGTGATATAAATGCGAAAAACACCTACTCACTCACTCTTCACAAAATCTCAAAAACCGCTTGACGTATAAAGATGAAAAGGCAGGAAGGTAGTTTATATTTAGTATCGTCCGCTAAGCACGGATTTTGGTGCTATAAGCTTTAAATTTGGCAGGGAGGTAGTTAATTGTTATTAGATGGCCATTTAGAACGGATTTTGCGATTGGGCCAGATTGAGGTGGTTTTAGGGCTAGGGCGATCAAAAAAAATTACTTGATCCGTTAAGATACGTGTATAAATCACTTAGTATGAGTTCAAAAACAAACTTGGCGTTTGGAAATAGAAAAGTTGGTTTTTCAAACATATTGTATTAAGATTCGATTAGTTGATAAAAACCTATGAGATTCTAGGAAAAGAGACCTTATTTGTTCGATATTTCGAATTCTTGTCTAAGGATTTGGCGCCCCCATGAAACTGCCGCCCGGGGCAGGTGCCCCGGTTTGCCCCCCCTTAGATCCGGGGCTTGTGCTTTTTAAGGAATTCAAATTAGTTACTTCTATGGTTTAGTTAAAGTTCTAATATAAAAAACATTGTATATAAAAAATATATGCCAATTTTAAAAATCTCCATAACTTTTTTTATTTGTCACTGCCTTAGTGAACCTAGTGTAATATAATAAAGAAATACGTTGTTTTATTTTATCGTGTCGTTAGGTCAAAAAGTCTTTACGATGTATTTATTTCACTAAATATTATCTTATAAGTTAAACACATTCAGGCTACTTGTACTTTATAAAACATTCAATTTTAGATTTTATTTTCAATGTATAATGCTCTGTTTACCTTATTCAAAAAATTTGCTTACAGTATCTATGAATTTGAAATAGATAACATAGCAAATGGGCATTTACACGCTATTGGCCCATAGAAAAATTGTGACGATGTAATTATGTCACTTGGAGCCATACTGTCTGGTTTTCTTAGAAAAAACAAAAACATTAGATTTACTTTAATTAAGAAATAGTCAGCAGTTGATTTCATTACGCAATCGACTTTGATTACAATTTAAATTAGTTTCTGCGGCTTCCATGGGACTTTAACGTAGGAAAGGATTTATTTCTAATTGAAAAGTTAAGCTTTTTATTTACTTTTGTTACAGATTGGACGTGCGTCATGAATATAAGCTCATTCGCAATACGTAGGTATATAAAAGCAATGTCTTTAGGCTATTGTTCAAATAGTTAATGACATACCTAAATCTTAATTTATTATATGCTAGCGACTTACCCTCGCTTCGCTCGAGTTTGTTCCTAGGCTTAGCAGCGAAGCCACGGGTTCTGCTAGTTAATATAAATAAAATTTCTACATCCTCCTTTTCTGAAGTCGTTTATTAAGTTGCCTAAGTTACGCCTTATAACATTAGCTATCTGCAAGTGAAAGCCACGTCAAAATCGATCTAGCCTTTTCAGAGATTAGCCGGAACAAACAAACAGAGAGACAAAAATTATTAAAATTGTTTTTTTGTTGCTAGTATCGTATATACTTTCATATGCATTTAATTTAAAGCTGTTAATTTAAAATTAAAAACAGACACTCCAAATTTACTAATATGTAGAGATGTATAGATACTAAGTAGATAGGTACATAAAATTAAAATATGTCAAAAATAGCCATCTATGTACTTGCGGTTATCACTTGCAGGATAAAAAATAACCGGAGAAACAGCCGGACCGTAGAGGATATGCTTACAAAGTTTGTTATTTAGATATACCCATATTTAAAGCAATCATTATTTTTCGATTTATAAGATTTGTTAAAAGATGAAGTGTTAGATAACTTGTTTAGTATATTTTAATTTTATTTGGAAGTTTGTATATTGATCATGGACAGTTTCAATTTTCCAAGGCTAGATTATTTGGTCCAAGGCAAAGGATCTGATATCTATGTCAGTGGATCAGTTTCATTATGAGTTATGACCCATTTTAAAATTTTTGTCTACGAAGCTGAGACTTTGTTTATGTTTAAGTCTTGATATTTTTACTAAGTACCTATTACAAAGTGCATGTGTTAATTAAAATAAATTATTATATAATATATAAGTAAATATCATCAAGGTGCAGAATTCAGAACACACAAACACTTCAAGTGAAAACCATACACAATGTTATGTACATTCAAACAATAAGTATAACAGAAAAACTAAACACAAACATACACATGCGTTTGCTTCTTAGTGTAGGCAAACCGGCCACCGTGTCGTGGGCGAAACTTCACGTTAATTAATCCCGCCACGCTATTTGAGCTGTGAAAACGAAGTGTTTTCGCCCGCGGTGAGTAAATTTTTTACTGAAGTTTAGTTCGTAATTTTAAATAATGTTTAATGTCTTTTACAATATAGTCATAAAAAACTAATTTTAGCATTGTTTATTTTGTGCTATAATAGTAATATTTCTCATACTTAGAATTCTTATATAAAGTTGTAATTTAATTTTGTGCGGAGGGTGAGTTGTCACTAACTCAAATGTCGATTTTTGCTAAATAAAATAGCGTATCTTTCAAGGTTTTAAACTTACCTACGATTGATTATTAGGACATTTTTTATTTATATTGATGTCAAACTTTTCATAGTTTACTTTGCTTTTAATAGTTGCAGAATCATGGTGTGGAATTATTTAAAAAATTGTACGCGAACCCAAGAAGTGGACGAGAATTTCATAAATTTAGCGATAATGTACCAATGCACCCCACACGTGGGGTATACGTATCGCTATCGCTACGCTTATTACTTATACTAAATTCCTAATGATAGAAAAATGGATATAACTCTTTAACCTTGTGACATAATAGTTTCAGACTCTTTTGGAAGTAACTATGATATATTTGTTACACTAAGGTGCACTAGACAATTTTGTCAATTAATCATAGAGTAAGAAAATAGAATTTATAAAAGTGTATTAAGGGTGAACACTTTCCTCTATGTATCTGTACTAGTCGCCATTAATAACGCGCTAGAAATATCTCGGCATGTGACTCAAATTCTCAATCCAACCCAGAAGGACCGGTTATATATTTTAATATGTGAGTCCATTTCCACAGGACTATCACTCGCTTTTAGTATGAAGAAAATCAATGTTAGAAAACCTCTATGTTGAATCTAATTGGTGAATAAATGAGTAAATAAAGCTATTATTAGGAAACTACGGATGCTACTAATAAAATGTATTATGTAGTTTAAGTATATTATATACAATTTATGGACATTGTACATCGAACAAAATATATTTTTAAAAAACAGCAACATGCCCTATAGTTAGATTGCTCTTTTAATTTTTCAGGCAATATAATATTATCAATAGCGCCTGAAACAAAATTATTTTAAAGCCGTACGCGGAAAATCTAAATAAAAGAATATAATATGTTATTTATCAAACAATAATATTAACAATATAGAAATAGTTGACACATATGTTAACCGTATTGTATAATGTTAATTAACCAGAAGCCAACTTATGGTTCTTATATCCCACCTTAGACGCTTGCCCTTCGGAGTTCGGACAGTCTTTACTATTATGATAATGTTCTCTGGTAACTTTTTCATTAGTTTCTGTAGTTCCAGAGTTATATACATATCTACAATGCCTACCTTCTCTTCCTTTTAAAGTATGGGTCGGGACTCGGGAGTCTGAAAAAAATTGAGATTCAAACAGACTTTCAAAATTAAGTAAATTAGTAAAAAATTCAAACTTATTTATAAGTTCAAAAAATGAATATTATAAGTAATTATAAGGCAGTGGTAGCCCAGTGGTCGCTCGATTAACCGAGTGAAGCGGGTTCAAATCCGGGTCATGCACCTCTGATAAACATGTGAAGTCCGTCAACCCGCACTTGGCCAACGTGGTGGACTGTGGCTTCGTCCTCCTCGTATGAACCCAGCAGTGGATCGTTAAAAAGAGTACAGTATATAAATAAACTAAACTTGATATTTCATGCTTTGAACCCTTAAAGACTACGAGTTAGATTAACACTAATCCGATAAAAAAAAATAGTATGGTATGGTATAAAAGGGCTGGTTTCCGCAACTCCACGACTATGCGCCTATTTTGCGTGTAAAGTAAAAAAGATAGTAACTGCATTGTATTTTTTCTTTGTAATTCATACGTTATAGTGCATATTATATATGTATTTATCTCGTCCTAGTTCCTCTTAATGAAATTTTCCAAGAACACATACGTAATTACATTATTGGATGAATTGTACCTTGTTAACACGTTTCGCTGAACATAATGTGTGTATAAGGATAACGTAAAATAAAGTTCGTAATGCATTCGTATTTTAGATAATAATTATATCTTGAATTCTTGGGTTTTTAGTTTTTCTATTACATAAAGAAATTTTTATCACTATAATAGTCCAGATTCGTAAAGAATTTTTTGATTAAATTTACGAATCCATTATGGTTTCATCGTGTGCACTTGTCTCTCAGTTTATCATATAAATACTTGGATGTTATTGTATATACATACACGATTGTACGAGTATGTAGGTAGGTATAATTTGTAAAATAAGTTGACCCATGTCTTTCACATATACTTAACAGTGTAGAATAATTGCATTTCATACAGGGCAATTGAAGCAAAGCAAAGCAGTTTATGTATTTGAAAACAAACATAGTTTTATCCTTACAAATAACATAACATAAGTAAATCCTCAAGAAAATGGGTTTGTCAGTCAGATTTATATTTTGTTTTGTAATTAATACTAAACCAGGCACAACAAGCAGTATTTCTGAACAAATTAGTATTCATTTCTATAATAGACATAAATATTGATTTGTTTAGAAGTCTGAGAGAACAGACGTCTGTACCTAAGTAACTTTTGACCGTCTCAAGCCACAGACGTAATTAATATTAGAGCCAACATCAGCCTTCATATTCAACAGCTTACAAAGCAAATGACGTCAATAGACTCTCTCGTATTCTTGATATCATTTGGATGGATTTAGTCCACAAATAGGTATTTTATTTTTGTCTCCAATATGTACTGATTTGAGTTGATAAATATAGGGTGGTGATTAGATATTTCTATAGGCTGTTTTCAGAACATCACGATGCTTGATTTCAATTGAATTATAAAAAATGTGTGCAAGCTAACCAAAAATATAAATTTCCACTGAATTTATTCCTCACTACTGTTCTTCCAAAGCCAGCCAAAGCCAGTTCTTCTAAGATATAAGGCTTCTTCTTGTCAAAGTGGTAGCAGACCCAACGTTTTAAGGTCATTTTTCGAAGGCAGTTATAGGACTTACCCAATAGAAATCAGCTCAACCTGTTTTATTTCTATAGTTAATATTATTTTTGAACGGTTTCGTTGAGTAGGTTAACACACGTTTTTAGTTAGTATTTTACATTTTCAGAGATAATTTGTACTCTAAATGTTAATCTTTTAACTAATCATGATATCTGAATAGATAAATCAATGAAAATGTTTACAACCACTGTACCAGACGAGCAATTTTATAAAGTGAAAACATTTAATTGGATCATCTGATACTGTCAATCCCGTCTTAGAAATCTAATGTACAGATCTTTGATCCATTTGTCTGCCGCCTGCCTCTTGCGTCATCAATTAACTATATTTAAAGAAAATACTTTGCATTACTAAGAGATAAATTTGAACATCAAAAAGCGAATGATAAATTTAATTCTGTTAAGTTATTTTAGATATCTTTGTAATTTAATAATTTAAGAGATAAAGATAAGGATATCCATTCAAATATTATAAATTTATTCTTGATATTCAGCGAGATTGGTTTAGTATAAGCCTGGATAGATAGTGAACAAAAAGCCGAATAGATATCGAGGTGTATTAATAATTTTTCGTTTTAAGGTATTGTATATAATATATGATAGGTCATTTTAATTTCGCCTTTACTTTTTTATAATTTTATTAATTCTTTAAAAAAAACTGGCATTAAGCAACCATTCAAACATCGTGTGCCTTTCACTTTGGGTTTGCAAGAATAAAATTTTGCACAATATATTATAAAATAACAAAATATTCGAAACTTCATATCTCAAGTAGGTATAAAATAGGTACGACAACTTGGAGAAAGTTAAATCAATACGTGTTACTACAATGTATGCAAGTTACTTACGTGGACCTAATTACTAATGACGCAAGTAATTTGCTTACGTTGAGCATTTTTTTTAAAATTATCTTTATTTACAAGCATATTTCACAATCTTAATAACGTTATAAGAAAAATAAAAAACATAAATTAAAAAATTAAAAAAGAACCTCAACACCTAATCAATGAGTCCAATTGAACGAGCCTTCACATGATATCTCTGCAATCTCCAGTATTTCAGTAAAGACTAAAGAGTTAGGTTTCTTACAGATTTCAAGTTATGCTACAGCATCAGGCTAGAGTCGTAAGAGGATACAAAGTTTCGGGTAGATTTAATCTGTGAAAGATCTTTTACCGTCTAGATCGAATTGTCTTTAATTATAGTTAAGAACTTTCTCGATCGTCTTTCAAACTAAACAAACTAAATTATGATAGTTTCATCGATTTCGGCGCTACGACGCCACAGACAGACACACAGTTCTTAATATCCATATTACGTCAGTGCTGTCATCGTAATAATAACGACTTTTACGAGTACATGCCCAAAAAGCCAACTTCTACATTTAGGTATTATTTTATTTCTTAAATGTGTGATCAACGATATATGTATTACACAATGTAATGCAATGTTCAAAAGATGACTTTAAAACCTATTAACTAGGTACATTATATCTCTAACAGTTTTAATCTTTAAAGTAAAGAAATTAAAAGATTTCGTTTACTTATTCGTAGCGTCATTATTTGATGATAAAATATCTTCGTCTGTTTACGATCTCGTTATCTTAAAAATGTCATGAATTTTAGTGTCGAGAGTCTTTTATTAGATGTATAGCACTTTGAAGTTTACAAAATGTTTGTACCTACTATCTTTACTAATAGTACAGTTTTTGATTATGTTGCGATTTGCACATTTACCTACCATTCATTTTATTCTTGTATTCTGTTTACTCTTTTTTCCTTTATGGCAAAACATGTTCTTATAGTAACTAGTTGCATGATTTACATATATCAATCATTATTTATAATTAAAGGCAGAAACATGCAGTTATGTTAATTACACGAAGCCAATACTAACTGTATATCAGTTTATCCTTTTAATAACCAGCGAACTTGTTTCTCAGCGTATATTAAATCAATTAAATACGTGACATTATCCTTAAAAAGCTTTCATTTAAGTGTTATATGTATTAATCCACCCAATTACTGCATTCGGAAAGTGCGGCGACGAGTGCAGGCATGCGCAAGCGCCGCGTGCCGTGTACCGCTTCGTTTGGCTCCACTCGCTCCTAGTACGTCTCGCCGGCCACGCGTGTATTCCAGTCTTTCAGTCGTTTCTCAGCACGTGCTATTATCTATTGGGTCGACCTTCCGAGAAGTCAATAATGGGCCGATAACGGCTAATTGTTTCTTGTTCGCTATCTTGTGACAGATCGCGAGTGCAGTGTTCAGTAGGGGTGTGATGGCCGAAAACCGTGCGCTAATACCTGAGCCTATCACCATGTATACCCAATCGGAATCTTTAAAGGATGTGAAGGACTTATCTAAGAACTTGATGAGTGGCGAGTTTGAACGGCAATATACAGGGATGGAGAAGAGACGGCGACGAGGGGGGACTATTGTGTTAGGGATTGCTGTAGGAGCTTTAGCTGTGTGGTTGTTGGTAATCACCATCCTTCGGGAAGTGCAGCTAGCTCGCCTTCAGAAGCAGGTGGACGACCTGTCAGCAAACATGATAGAGATGACTATAAACGTTGTATCCTTAAATACAAAGCTCAACAACAACAGACTCTTCAATGAATTCAAAACTTTAGAGGACACGGTAAGAATACATTTCTTGTTTACTCTATTTATACCGAACACCTGAATTTGAAGCATAGATAAAATACTTACTTACTATATTTAATGATGTCAAAGATAAGTTTGGAGATGACATCAGGTAAATATGTTTGCTAATAACGCATTGATTAGAAACTTTAAAATTTATATGTTATAAATATTATTACGTCTTTACGTTGGTTTTATTTGAATATAAAGTAAAGTAGGTAGGTATAATATAATAAAATGTGTAACTGAATGAAACTTAATGTGACCAGGATGATAACAGACCACCCATGAATTACGTGGGTACTTACCATATTTGATAAATTTACGTGCAATGTTTGTTTTAATAAGCCGGTAATAAATTAACGTTATATTATGAGAAAGTCGTAAGGCCTAAGTATCGTGATCGTGTATTTACATATTATTATATAAATAAAGTAATGCTTGGTGCTTGATATTAGATAATAAGTCGGAGTCAGTCCAAGGTTCCGCGCTGACATGTGTGGCGATGATTACCGTCAATTGACTTGATGCGATGACAGCTATAAAAACAATTCAATGTATAGTAACAAATTGTTGAATTCCGCTGTAGTATATAATACAAAATTTATCTACAACTAATACTATTTTTAGAATATGATTTTGGGGCTTAAATGCCAATTATGTATGTGTAGCTTATAACTTTATATTTCTTTGCATATTACCGTCAGCTAATTTTAAATGCCTCTCAAAATATTATTGTTAGTTCAATCGTTACATATACAAACTGATTCATTGTTGAATTCGTCGAAATCTATCACAAACTTTGCATGTTCGTTATTTTTGTTCATAACAAAAGCTTGCTTGCTGAGGTGTACCAAGTACTACCACACCCATTAAATAGAAGTTTATTACATATGAAATGTTTCAAACAGCATTTGTTTCGTAAAACATAAAATAACCGACATGATTGAATATTTAGAATATTACAATACTTAGTTTAACCAAGAATAAACTACCGATCATTTTATAATATTTAAATTTGATATTTTTCTTGACAATTTTCAAAGCGGATATTATTTATACATTTTGGCAGAGAGAATAGCTCACCTAAACCAATGGCGGACATCCGAGCTTTGTGGGACCGGTTTCATTCGCAAAACCAGTTAGGTACATTGTAAACAAGAAGTGATGCCCAAACGTCCGAGCTTAATTGCGTAACCGCCATTTTTGTCATATCTAAACTTATAAAAAAAAGTTCATTTTGGGCTTATATGGTTATTTACACATGAAACTAAATCCTACGCAAACATTATAAAATTTGGTCTATTTGTTTATACCTGCCTGGAAATGTTGACTTACTAGACACCCATTTTTTTTTTTTCGTATCGATTATTCGGTTTAGTACGATACAGATTTATATATTAGAGGTATAAGCAACATTCATTATAATACAATATAAATAAACTTAGGTATATATAGCAAAAGATATAAAAAAACTTTTCACAGCTTTTTAAAGCTTTAAATTAAAACCTGATAAATAAAGATATTTTAAGAATACACTCTTATTTTCTGTTTGTGTGTATTATGTAACTAAGAGCGATAAATGATTTTATTACCTATTTATATAAATTACTCTGGTAAATTTGTTTACGTATACGTGTAAAGACATGCTTAGGGAAGAAACTAATCGAAGCGAGAGTAACTCGCAAGTATGGAATATTTTCAGTCACACACTTAGTCACTTTAACAAATACAATTATTTTTGTCAATAATAAAATATAATAAAGTTAAATTAGTACGGTTCTTATTGTGCGATGTGTTCCTTACAAATGAGTCCAACGAAACGCATTTCCGAAACCGTATAATTGAATGAATTAATTCACATATGACGAGATTTATTGCTTTCAAATTTATTAATCAACGCTTTATGTAGGCCAGTAGCGGCGCAATTAATTGCACAATATTATAAGGTCATTTGATAAACGACCAAGTATATTGTTAATATCTTGTATATAAAGAATATTTTTCTATATGTAAAGCAACTTAGATGATAATATTAAATTATACGTTCAAAAACAAACCGACATTAAGAAAACATTATGAATTTTAGACAGCAATCTAATTTCAAACTAATTTGAAATTCAGAAACGTAAAAAGAGTAGGTAGGTAATGAATAATACTGTCTGTATTTACATAGAGCAGCTTCACATTTAACGTGGCATGTCTATCTACTGTGTAAGATTTGAACTTATTTCTTTTAAATACAAATTAGACAACTCGCTTTGCTTTTGTTCGTCCTTAATAAGATAAAAGCCTATATAAGCATCTCTTGAGTTTTCAACGAGCCACTCGATATTTCTAGTATATACGTTTCATTATAACGTATTTTTATAACTATGATTAAGATGTTTTTCTTCATTTTTCAGGGTTACTTTTGTTTTTGCTAGCTGAAATTTTTGGTAGCACATACGTATTGGGATTCATATATTAATTATATAAAGTAGGTATAATAGTAGTCAACTGAATTTACAAGTAGACTGAAACTATAGTTTAAGCTTAAAGACCGAACAATCTCACTTGTTCTTTAGGAATATTTTAAAACGATATTAAAAAAGTACTCGGCTTACTTAAAACTTTATCATCACATGCTGTCTGACACTTAATAAAATGAAGATAACCAGCATTCAGTTCCCTAAATCATAACAAGATATCAAAAAGATACATTATAAAGCTCTCAACACATAGCGAGAAATTAGGTGCTAATAAAATAGAAGCCCGGATCATCATTAATTTTTATCAGCACTAGAGAATCACCATTAGAATCTAATAACATTACAATTTAAATACGTAAATTAGTATTAAAATGAATGTTAAAATGATTTGGGTACGTCTTTATTTAATAATCATTTGTATGCTTTAATGAAGAAATTAATGTACCTATAAAAAATTTTGTTCATTAATGAAAAAATTAAAGTTACATTTCTATTTTAAAATGCTATTCAATATGTTAAACGTAAAAAACGTTAAAAGTAAAATGAAATATTTATCTATGTATATGTACAATTTTAGAAGTATTGGTAGAACTTTGCGACCTGATAGAGTGAACTGAAATGTCACTGAGAAAAATCTATCGAATTTAAAACACCTATTAAAAGATACTAATAAAGTCAGTCAACAATATTTTCTTTAGATAAGTCTTAGTATTTACATATGAATCTAGAGACCTATGAACTAAGATTATAGTATTAGCCTAGTCACTACATAGTAGGTATAAAACAAAGTCGCTTTCTCTGTCCCTATATCCCTATGTATGCTTAAATCTTTAAAACCACGCAACGGATTTTGATGCAGTTTTTTCAATAGATAGAGTGATTCAAGAGGAAGTTTATATGAATAGCTAGCAGATCCCGCGGCTTTGCCTGTGCTAAATCTACGGAAGAGCCCGAGCGAAGCGAGGGCGAGTCGCTATTTCGTATAAAAATAAAACGTTTATATCCAACAAATCGTACAAATATTATGAATTTGTTTGTGAAAATTTATTTGTGTTATATAAAATTTAACATAATAATATATAACTTTTTCTGAACGCTGTAAATAAACACATAGGAAGAAAGGTGACGGCACATAAAGTTTGACGTACAGAAATAAATATAGATTAATCGTTCTTTACAAACGTTTGCTGGAGAAACGCCAAACTTTTGCACGTTCATTTCTATTATACCTACAGCTGAATCTACAATCTTAGAATATGAGTGTTATAAAAATATTATAACAGCTTTTATATTATGGGCAACGCACTAACTTAGCTATGGTATAAAGAATATATTTACTAATTGGATTTATGTATACAAAATAACATTATTATTACCTTATACCATATCATATTTGACTCACAATAAAACTATGCCAAAATACATTTTATAAATTATTCAACTATTTCTCGTAATCGTTGCATAATTTCTCGAC
The DNA here is from genome assembly GCA_905231865.2 of Boloria selene. Taxonomy (NCBI): domain Eukaryota; kingdom Metazoa; phylum Arthropoda; class Insecta; order Lepidoptera; family Nymphalidae; genus Boloria; species Boloria selene. The sequence continues at coordinate 3,186,553 of HG993132.1, forward strand.
ACGAAAGTCTACTTAACTGCGATAGTTTCCTTTTAACTTTGTGATATATACTAGTGACATAACAAATGTTCGCTTTATCATAATCGCGAATGCGAATATTTACCCCATATTCGCGAACATGATTACGAATGTTGACTTTCAAATTAAGTGTGCGTAATGTATTAAACTGGTTTGACATAGCGGATACAGATTGAATAAACGAAGTCACATAAAGTTTATTCACAAATGCGAATACGTTGTCGTGTGACTCTATCAAAAATTAAATTATATATATATTTTCGTTAACTAATAATTTTAGTTTTCATTAATTAAAAAATGGCTATTGACAAGGATATGTTAATTCGCGTACTTTAAAGACAATTTAGCATAAGTCCGCAAATACGCAAGTAAGCAATACGCAGCATGCAAACGTGCTTACACACTCATCATTTTAATATAGTAGTTATCAAATGCAAATATATTTTTAACTTGATTATGAACAAAACTTTATACTGGACACGAATTTTAATTATTAATATGTTTTATTTTTAAATATGACTATTGACTATGTAGAGATAATAGTGATAATACTTATATCTAATATACCACGCCCGGTCATGGATTTATTTAAATATTTTACTTTATATTAGATATTGGATTATTATGATATTTACATTATGTTTCAAAGAAAAATAAAATATATAAATGTACTATTTGAACGCAATAAATTGAATATTTTATCGCTTAAAGGCGTAATAAATGTTTATAACAGTGACAGTGAGTCAAGGGTCATGACCCATAATTGCGATCACAGGAGATATTGTTGGTTTCGACAATAGCGTTAGCGGCGAGGCTTATGAACACAAATCTAATTAAAGTGGCCAGTGGTCTGCCGCCGCGCCGCCCGCCGCCCGCATGACAAATACTAACGCCTACGAATTGAACGATTGTTTGGTTTAACTACTCCCTAAGTAACCAATGAATCATCGTCCAGCAAATATATTGATATCTTATAATTATGGTCAATTGAATTTTATATTATTCCCTTTGAGGAAATTAAACAGACAACGTTAATTTTCATTTTATATATTCTAAAAGTTAGTGAATATTTCTCTGAAATGATTAAGTTTCCATCTCATCAAATAAAATTATGTATGTACAATGTACATGATGAAGATCCTTTGGAAAATGTAACTGAAATATTCATTATACACAGATGATCATCACTACATAGTATAAAACAAAGTCGCTTTCTCTGTCCCTATATCCCTATGTATGCTTAAATCTTTAAAACTACGCAACGGATTTTGATGCGGTTTTTTTAATAGATAGAGTGATTCAAGATGAAGGTTTATATGCATAACTAGCGGATCCCGCGGCTTTGCCTGTGCTAAATCTAGGGAAGATTCCGAGTCGCTAGTGTATCTATAATTTTTAATAATTTATGTGTGCTTGTCTGTGATCACATCACGAGAAAGGTTTGGTTATCCGGGTTTTACGACGTGAAAGTAGTGAAGACAAAATAGTATATGTAATACTGTACGGTGCAATAAGGTACGTCACCCTAAAAAGAACAAGTAACTAGACGTCATCTTTATCACTTTAGCGACTGTCTAGAGTTGAAACATTTTTAATGTTTTATTATCGCATAGCTGTTTGAGGTAGTTAAGTTAGCTACTATTTTAATAGGTTCAAGGCCGGCTGTAAATTTATTTATTACAAAATATGTATAATAAACTAAAAACGTTTGGTAGCTTGTTGAACTTAAAAAGATACCACTTTCAGTCCGCACCAGCGAAGTTGCAGGTATATTTGTTTATTTTATCTCCTACAAAATATCTTCATATATATGATAATTATTATTTAATAGATAAATACAAACTATACAATCAGCTAGTATCTCTGTACATGGGTACTTATTTTGGTAACCGAATAATTTTGTTGTCTATGCTATGTCCTTGAATCCCAAGTTTTATAACCATAAAAATAAAAGATACAAGGTATTTTATACTACTCGTATTATTGATCTGAAGCCTCTCGAGAGAGGACGCCTCCATCCGCCCACACTGTCCTCACTTGCAGTAAAAGCTTTAAGTACATTATAGTGTAAGTTATATTGGAAGTTCAGAGTTCAGATTAATGTAGAAGAGTGTAGTTGGCTATTTTTTAGATAGCATTATTGATAATAATATTATGTTAATGATGCCAGTTTACACAAATAGTAGAAACAAAATTAAATTTTGCATAAACAACGAACGTCGAGAGACTTAAGTTTTTAGTCATTTAACGTAGACGAAATAATGGATTTACTAATGTTTAGTTTAATACATTTTTTATTTAAATATTTTTTGTGTGCTCTTTATTATTATCAGATGTCATTGAATGGCTCATGTGACTGATTTTTAGTTTTTACTTAAATTACGGGTTTATAAAGTTACGATTTTTTTAATGTATGTACGAAGAGCGAAACCTCCAAGAAAAACGATATATCAATATCATATTATGTATATACTCGTAACTCGTAAGTAAATAGAAAATACTAATATTTTCTTTGTGTTCCTAAAAAAATGATGAATTTTGGACTCCTCTCCTTTGTCAATTCTTAACCCATTTAAGCCTAGCGATGTTATGAAGGTTAAAAAATTATGGCTGTATTTTTGTTAAAACGTGACTTATTCTTAAAGATGCTTCTATTGGATGCTTTTACAGCTTAATGGATTTCATATAATACTACATACTTAGTAATAAACTTAAATCAAATATTTAGAACCCAAATATAAATACATACAAAGCATTAATTTTATCTATTTATAGAAGGTTAAAATAGTAGTAGACTGTAGTGCCGAATATTTGTACTCTCTATGGGGCCCATAAAGTTTGTCTTGTAGCTGATCTCTCAACAGCCGTGTCGAAATATTGTCGTACTGCACTATAAGAGTGACAGTTATAACACAGTGCACCTATATTTTATTTCTTTTTTGTACACTATTACCTATTTCCTGCGCCATTGATTATTTCAGTGAGATTGGTAGCTGTGACCGAAGAATCAGTCTGAAGATCATTATTATGCGATTATCTAAGAATAGTTAAAAGCAAAACTCACGAAACTAATTGTTCTTGAAGGCGAGTACTATTCAATTAATTTAGTGATTTGGACTTGTTAAAGCAATTGCTTCGAGTCAACGGGTTTCTAGGACTGTCGTGTATAAACTGTGACAGAATCGTGATGTGAATTTATTTTCTTAGATAACATCAAGCGTTTGTTGTGCACGATAGTTTATACTGAAAATACAATATTTTTTACTTTATTTCTCTGGTTTTATGTTCTACCTAGTTTAAAATTTATTGCCACGTGACATGAATTGCGAAATATTTTAAATTACAAAAATAAAAATACCAGTTTAAAAAGCACTAATATTTTGCCTTGACTCTTATTTATATTATTTTAGTCTGGCATTACATTTTCAGGCGACTTAACCGCTTTGTAACAGGGTGTTAAAGTTTATTATGTAGTGTTGCATCCTGATTTTTTGATAAGTAATAGCGGAATTGGTATTGCCTACAACTATATCTATACATAATATAAAATTCTAAGTGAGTGGAATAAGATTTAGAGGCCTAAACTAAAGTTTTTAGACAGACCTCTCTCAGACAAACTCACCGACGTTCCAAGACACACAAACTGTCATCTGTCTTAGAAAGCATTACGAAAAAAAATACCAGACGAGTTTAATGATTAGGTATGATAATATGCTGGTTATCGGGCTATATATAGGATAATTAATATATGATACTTTCTGCTGCGCGAAAATCTCACATTTTTATGAATCCTATCTTTATTTAAAACTTATCTTGCGACAAACCCAAGCGTAGCAAGAGTCAGAGAGTAGTCAATTTTATATAAAAATCCTAAATATTAATCCTTACGAGAGAGAATATTGATATACGGTATACCTACACATTTTCTGCCTAATTGTTCCTATTGTGTATTAAGCTTAAGCTCAGTCTTTCTATGGTGTCTGGCTTTGTATAAACGTCCATTATAATCCTACGGCGCCATTGTTCAAGTATTGGGTTACGCTTCCAGTTCGCTTTTGTATCGTCTACTGGTTATCTAAGCTCAAATATTAACTATATCATATATGGCTATACGCTTTATTTCCTCTAGTTTGTACATAAATAAATTTCTATCAATTATTAAAGTTCATTTGTTATTTTAATATGTTTTCAGTTTGTAGTGTTCATTATGTGCTCCTTGCCGTACCAGTAGTTGCCGGTTCGAATTCCACTGGGGGCATTTCTTTGTGTTATGACCACGAATATTTGTACTCTAACCACTTACTCTGCTTAATAAAATATGTTCGAAACAACATATTATTTTCTAAAACGACGGCAAATAACTTTAAAGTACTAGATGCCTAAATAACGGTAAGAGTAATTAGAGCAGCTGGATAAGGACATAGGAGTATACTACTCGTGTCTTTTTTATTGATTTATATTATTATATTTTTTTTAAATAATCGTATCTGTGCATATCACACCGGAGAAAAAAAACTAAATGGCCAATAAAACATTCCTTGTAAAGGAATCGATCCCGCGACCTCTGGACGATGCTGGCCTGACGCCAAACTATAAAATTTACAATATAATACCAATAAAACTTTCGTTACAAAATAACTTTTAATTCAACTCTAACATCGAATGAAACAATTATATATTTATGTGATGAGCTTTTGAGTCTGACAGTATAATAATATTATCGAAAACTGTAGGTGTACCATATATTTGGTATTTAACGGCGATGTTTAAAATTATATTCCTAGCGCTCTCTAAAACATTGTGAATCACATCCATTAGTTTATGTTAGGAAACTTAAGAGTAGGACATTTTCAGGTCAATGCATGCCAAAAATAGAAAAAAGAAACGCTAATATTTTTTGGGGAGCTACTTATGAATTATAAATACGAGGTACAGTTCGCGTCATATAAAAAGAACGCTGGACGAAAGTAGTGGGGGGTGTGTTTGCGCATCGGTACATTCGCATACGAAATTCCTAAGCCTATTCTTTTATTTTTGAACTAGCCTTTCGCTCACGATGTATTTATTAATTATTGGCACGTACATTGAAAAATATATAAGATAGAATGTCATTAAATAGAATTCTATTAATTAATAAAATATGTTTGATTCAGTGTAAAATGTTTAATCAACTTACAAAAAATAAAATAATTTCGTTTGATATGTTTTTTTAAATTATTAACTGCATTATTATCAGAATCTCTCTTTATAAAACAATATACGTCAAAAATATTTTGTCACTATTTTTTATATAAAATAATTTCGTAATTAATAACTTTTGTGTGCGGGCTGGTATTTTAAACTGACAAACCAATAGCGAGCCGGCAAGTATGCGACGCGTGCCTCGCCGTCCCGCGCCCCGCGTCTTACCACCAAATTGGCCGATAAATCGCCTCTGCGCAACTTGACAGCCAGCGTTCTTTTTACATGACGCGAATTATACTGTTTCAGGATGGACGATATACATCGATTTATTTAAAACACTCGATGTATAGTAACGATGCATCGTATTAAGCCGATGTATTGTTAATACTTCAACATCGAATATATATCGATGTTTTTTATTCGATGCATCGACCAAGCAAATTATGAATGAGTATAGTGTTGTATAGCCGCCAAATAGCTATAGTTTATTGAACGGGGTTCTTTTAATTCGCCCGTTGGAACGCTGAAGAGCGTTCGTCTCGTATAATTATTCGTTTGTTCGCGGGAAAATTAAATTAAACTTGATTTTTATTATGTGAAAATACTAGATTATGAATTCGCTTTAAATAAATACTCGCTGAATTTATGGTTAAAAGTTGATTACTTGCGCATAATCAACGTTTTATTTAAATGACAAAGTTACAAGTATTCCCGACACTAAAATATGTGCGAAAATTGTTAGCGTGGCTAACTGGACTCGATTTTTGTTTTAATTAAGGCCTAACCTAACCTAAAACACGTCATGGCGAAAACAATCGATGTTTAAGAAACATCGATGTATTTCTCAATACATCGCATTACCGTCGATGTGACCGATCGATGCATTACATCGAAAAAAACATCGATGTATATTTTAAATGTCCATCTCTAATACTGTTATGTTTGACAGATGTTCTAAACTTTCACGAATAGTGTGTCCTACACTTACATATTTTGTCTCAAATATATGACATCTTTTTTACTAATAATTTTTATATTCATAAATATAATTTAATTAAATAAACAATGTTATAAATATATGATATTTTACAAGTCGTACGTAATAGTGATTGTATGCATTAAATAAATGAAATCATATCTATTAGAATTATTAAGACCTCACCTTTTACGTACATACATAAATCCGCACAAAAATACATTGCTTGCAAATTGCATAGAGTCACGGACGCCAAACGTGAATTTTCGCAGGGAAACTTTCGCAGTCTATTTCAGGCAGATATGTGGGTTAGTTGCGTTAGTGGGATCACTGCTTGCGTCATACTTCACCACAACGAACGGTGAACTGCGCATTGATAGGACTCTTAATAAGCTGTAAACTTTATAATCATCATTGGTTTAAAAAGCTTCTTTAAAAATATACCTAATGATATAAAATAATTGTATATAATGCAATATATCTTGTAGAAAACTATATTTTTTCTTAAGATTACTGTAAGCAATAAAATGGATATTTTAGTACTAAACAGCTGTAAGAAATGTAACATCTGGTTCTGTACACCTGCAAATATTTTCAATAATAAACAACATATTGTGTTAAATGACTAACTATATATTTCGATTTTGTTTTGACCTTTCATTTTGTTTTCAGATAGAGTTATTTTTTAATTCATTCAACATTTTTTGTTTGAATCAAATTGTCGCTCGTTTTAATACCAACAATAGATTTATGTACATGAATGACTGAATCATGTTTTATGAATTCCACGTTATTGTTATGTATTTGTATTGTAGTATTTTTAGTTCTAACATTGTTTTCTGTATGCTCTACACTAATTAGTCACTTTATAAAAACATCTGTGATGCTGGTTCATTTTAATACATGAGTATATCCATTGTATGCTCTGCATATAACATAGAGGGTAGTGAATTCGATAACTTGAAGACTAAACTTAATAGGTAGTTACCTAGGTTTTGTTTAAATGAATATATTTTTGTAAGAAATTAGTTATTTTTGTAAAGAACTGGTTCATAATTTTGATTATTATTGTTGTTCATTATTTGTAGTAAATATTATATTTCTTCGTCAAAGCTTAACGCGTTTGTGGTTTCATGAGATCATTAAAACGTCATTAAATTCAAGAATTATTTTAAGTAGGAAAACAATATGCAGTTCACATTGATAAAGCCCTATTATTCATAAATACACTGACTCAATGATTAATAACAACAAAAGGTCTTTGATGAATTAATTATGACTAATTTTAATTATTTATTATAAAATAACATGTGGTTACATTTTTGACAATGTTCGAACATTTTACGATCGTAAAAAAACATGTAGTAAGATATGTTACAATGCCTATGGGTTTCATTGGACTACAAGTGTGCTACAAGTTAGAATGAGAAAAATGTAAATTAACAAAAATGAAAACCGACTTCAAAACGCTACAAATCGAAACTAAAAAGAAAAAAAAATAATTTTAATTACTTAGTTATTGTTGGAGTCGGTGCCAGCCAAGGAGATTGTATTAGGATTATTTTGCTTTGGCTGGCACCGACTCCAACAATAACTAAGTAATTAAAATTATTTTTTTTTTCTTTTTAGTTTCGATTTGTAGCGTTTTGAAGTCGGTTTTCATTTTTGTTAAAAAATAATTTATTTTAAATTTTTTTGTGGAAATTATTATGTTTAAATAAAATATTGGAAGGCTAACTAAACTACTGCTCCAATAAGTCAGCGAAGTTTTGAAATGAACGACAATAGTCAATCGAGATTTGTCCACGTCTATTTTTCCACGTAACTCGTAGACGTTAATAAGATTTACCTTCTATTATCAATCCACCTAATATCCTGAAGGAGTACGACTATCAGTTCATAAGTACGTATAATATTAAAAGAATTTTCTTTCAACTCCTAACCGTTGAGGATATATACCTTACATCATCACAAATTCTTGAACAGCTTTAGAAAATATATGAAAAAGGTAATCAGTGCCGATAAAATTTAAGGGTTGCCCTCGATTTCTCTAGGATCCCATCATCAGATGCTGACTTGGTGACAATGAGAACATCTTGAATGTATACCCTACCGAACAAAAAAGAAATTTTTAAAATCGGCCCACAATTCACGGAGAAATCGGTGAAAACACATAAAAAACAACTGTTGAGGAATTTTACCTTCCATCATCAGCTCATCCACATGAGATGATGATTTTCATACGTAAAAGCTTTATCGGGTTTAGAAAATATATCAAAAACATAATAGGTGCCTGTAAATTTTGAGAGTTGCCTTCGATTTCCCTGGGATCCCATCATCAGATCCTGACTTGGTGACAATGGGACCACCTCGGAACTATACCCTACCAATCAAAAGAAAAATTTTTGAAATCGGCCCACAGACGGCGGAGTAATCGGTGAACATACATAAAAAAAAAAAAAAAAAAAAATACATACAACGGAACATATAAAATGTATGAGTAAGTGAATAATACAGAAATATTTACCTACTTTTAGGCTAAAAATTTGCTTTTTAAATAAAGCCAGTACACATCTATCCTGCTTTATCGAAATCCATACAATTTTTAAACCACCCATGTCTCTTTTAAAGAGCACTTCATTATGGTTTTTTTCCGCTACTACCACTTATGCTATAAAATATGAACATTGCAATTACGTAAAACAAACGTTTTTGTAAAATAAATGTAAAACCAAACCCAAAGCCTATTTTCTGTTAAGTGTTCGATTGATTAAATGAAATCGAATGATCGAATGAAAACTTAGTAGAGAAAAACAAACCAAAATTGTACTTTTTTATAATACCAAAATTGTTTGAGTCGATATTGTAAGTACAGCCTTAAGCGACAAATAAATTAAAGTAATTCGAATTTTATGTAACTTTACATAAAACTTACAATTAATAATAAAATTAATTTATAAGTTATAGTGAATATTAAATATAGTGAAAGTTTAGTGTTTAACTTATAATTAATAATACAATTAATTCATAATTAATTATTAAAAATAAATTCTTATTAAATCTTTTATATAAATATGTCGTTACATGTTATAATTCTAGCAGTTAATCGTTCGTTAATCGGGAGAGTTGTCGACAACAAAGCTCCTGTTCATGTGCGTGGAAAATCCCTGGAAATCGCTCACGTGTTCTATCCCACATTACGTAGAAGCTCAGCGTCGCGTAACTGGTGCGAAATTGACTATTATTATAGATAAATTATATTTAGGTAAATTAAACATATATTAATCTATTATAAAAGTGAAAGTTTACTTATAGGTCTTCATGCTGAAAAGGATGAACGGATTTCGATGAAATTTTGTACCCAGATAGACTATGACAAGTAACATACTGTTAGTCATAGAAAAGTCGAGCGAAGCAAAGGGATGTTGGTAGTATTTTTTAAAACTCTGTTAGTAACCAAAAGGCTCACAATCCCGCTGAATAATAACGAAATCAATGGAACTGAAGATAGCAGCCGGCTAGCGGCCGGCCGCCTGACGATTTACGCTAAGGGCCGCAACGGTACCGCGCGTCGTAAAAACCTTTTGTTATACAATAAATTCGCTACAAATGCTATTAATTATTACTTTTTGATAATTTTAAATAGATATAGTAGTAATGTACAGTTATTTCTTAAAATATTAAGCAATTTTTTATTTTATTAATACTCGTGTCCGTTCTTAGCGTAAAGGGTAATTTCATTATAAAAACTATATAAAGCAAACTGTGAGCAACTTGATTTATTTATATATTATTATGCTTATATATACTAACTAAATAACGTTAAAATTAGACAGGATCAAATCATACTTTACTTGTAAAAAAATTTTAAAGATTACTTCTTACGGCATCTCGTACTAAGATACAGACGTCTAAAAATAATACAACGCAAACTCGAATCTGGATGATATTTTTAATAAACATTCTTTTAATATCACTAAACAAGAAATAATTAAAATCTCGCAGGATCAAGACATAGAATAGTAGTAAAAAAACTTGTAAATATGCTCAAAATAGCCCGCCCGCGGTACGAGAATGTACGAAAACTTCAAGTCCAAGAAAACGATAGAAAGCAAACTGGGAGGTCTTTGATTTTTTTATATATTATTATGCTTATATATACTATATAAATAACGTTAAAATTAGACAGGATCAAATCATACTTTATTTGTAAAAAATGTTTAAATATTCCTTCATACCTCATCTCATGCTAAGTTTCAGACGTCTAAAAATAATACAACGCAAACTCGAATCTGGATGATATTTTTAATAAACATTCTTTTAATATCATTAAACAAGAAACAATTATAATCTCGCAGGATCAAGACATAGAATAGTAGTAAATTAACTTGTAAATATGCTCATATTAGCCCGCCCGCGGTTCTAGAATGTATGAAAACTTCAAGTCCAAGAAAACGATAGAAAGCAAACTGGGAGGTCTTTGATTTTTTTATGTATTATTATGCTTGTATATACTAACTAAATAACGTTAAAATTAGACAGGATCAAATCATACTTTATTTGTAAAAAATGTTTAAATATTCCTTCATACCGCATCTCATGCTAAGTTTCAGACAAAATCTAGAGAACAATAATCGAAAAACAAAAAACTGAAGAAGCTTTAACTAAAGTTAATTGTTATTCTAAGACCAAGCAGAGACCGCCCTACGTGACCTGAATACTTTAAAAGTTTTACTAGTAAACGGTTCCATACTTTATTGACGTATTTTTAAATAATATGATAAACACATCCATTAAAATCAATTTTTTTTGTACATTTTTTTAAAATATAGCTGTAAAGTAAATAAATATTTTTATTTGAATTTTCAAGCACATATTAAAGAAAATAATATAAGGATACCGCTTTTAACTTATGTATTTCAATTATTATAGAAAATACTGTTTGTTGATAGTACGGTATATTTCAATAATATTTCACTGTCTACTTTCAGCAGCAACAAATTTAAATTAGCTTTACAAATTAGTTAGTTGTATTGCAGTTTTTCTTATATTTTAATAACTACTTATTGTAATTTCATAAATTCTATAATTATATTCTATTTTTGTAGTGGTATTATTATATTCAGCCCTTTTTACTACTGATCCCTTCAATACTCTCTTTGGCCATGTTAGCCAGTTTCTATTACCTATATTTTTTCTTCACCGTAAGACAAGAGGTATATTATGGTAATAATATGGAAAAATGATTCTCCTGATGATGATTTGAACCTGCGTCATAGAACTGTTACAACCATATCATATTATTGTTTGGAATATCATATATAATAAGTATAATATATATCATTGTATATTTGAGGCAAATTACAACCGGCCAACAAAAATAATTTATGACAATTTCTTCTAAATTAATAAATATTTGTTAAACAATGATAATAAAGAAATGTTTACCTGATACTTCAAATTTTCACAAATTAGCGTTCATTAACAAATCAGAACGGGCAATTTATTTAAAGTGAGTGCAAAATATTGTTATCTGGCACATCGCCATTAAACGTTGCGAATATTTTTGATAAATCCGCATTAATTTGGCTCTGACCCCGATGTTCTGTTTGATCGGAAATAAACTAACGTATAAAGATTATTAATAGCTTGTATTCAAAACATGATGACGTTAAAAATACTGTTTTTATTATGGTTTACGATAGAGTAGGTGCTTTTTAACATTTTTAATAAATATTCACGGTTTTTTCTCTGCCGTAGTTCTGTTTAAATAGAGAAAATTGTAATTTTATGCCACGAGAGACACCGTGTTCAATCGAGATAAAAGCTTCAGAACGACCAGCTCCTGTGTATCGCATCGCTACTTGCTATATAAGGCCAACGACAAGCGAAAAAAAGAAGTATATTGTTGCTTAACTAATTATTTTATATAAAGTAATTTTAGCCAAAGCTTACTACTAAAATTTATTTATCCTTATTTATAAATTTTAAAGAATAATTGAGATAAGGTTTGAAAATTTGTATTTTCATGTTTGTCTAATGTGTCGCAATGAACAGCGATAGCTTCGACAGTATACGATAGATGTGTTGTTTTTGTACAGAGATAAGTCAGAAGACCAAGTAATCAACAAAATTTTATCTTATTGTTTTTTAATTTTACCTATTTTTACTTCATAGGATCGTTTATGATAATTAACGTATTCCAACTTTATTTTCCTTATTTTTATCGGCAGGTTCAATATACATATTTGTAATTCTATTAGAAGAATTCTTCTATGCCTTGATGATAAAACATTTTATATTATGTACGAGTTATATAATATTCATAGATAAGCATTTCTCTACGAAACCATTATCGTTCCGGTCCTTTCGTGCTGAATGTAGAGCGTGGGCGACTCTGGAATGAGTACGACAAAGCATCCATATTGCAAATAGGGTTTAATAAGGGTTGTCAATTCTTCGAGTATATTTTTGTGAAATTGAACTTTTTTTTAAAGGAAAAGATGATATTTTAAATATACTGTATTGTACTTTTTTATTTATTTAGGACGTAAGTCGTATTAAGTGATACAAATTAATTGGACACATTAAGCACTGTTTCTGATATAGATTGAACTTTTAATTCAGTACAAAAACTAAAAAAGACCTAAAAGAAAACTGATGTGTTTCACAGATATTTTATAATAAGAAAAACCTAAAGAATCAATCAGGCTTTTGTTACACGTTCATATAACTTCAGACCAAACCGTTAGACGTAGCAGCTGAAGGTTTCACCGTCTAGTTAATTACATAACCTAATGATTCAAATAAACTCTTATAGTAGTTTTTGCAAGAAACAATATATTTCGGATGTCTAATTTAACTTTAAATGTGCATTTTCTTATTCTTAGATATTTTCTAGCTAAGTAACCCTAGGTAATATGTAGGATTTCATGGTAAAGGTTTCAGTGAGCACGTGTTATAAATATCGTCGAGAAGCTTCAAAGACGTATTGTAAGACGACATATTTTTAAAATTATATATTTCACTTATAAAATCTAGTGAATTGTCATCACTTATCTAAGTATTCTAGTGGCGCTCTATTCTTATAAAGTAATCTAAAAACCTTTATCATTATTTCATGATGTTCAATAAAACCCATACTGCAATCATAGGCAAATCGGCAACGTAATTCCCCTTTCAGTTTAATGTGGACTAGATAGCGTCCCAACAGCAGGTCGACCGGACGAGGAAATGAAGTTGATCCACTTACACGTCCCATTACTACTGTGCCATTCTTGAAAATCCGTTTAATACTTGCAAATTGGGGTACGACTTTTAAATCTTCCAAATTGTTTATCAGAAATTATAAGCAGGTCGCGCTGAATTATGTATTAGTGAATGTTTTGACTTCAGTTCAATGATCCGAAAAACAAAGGACCAACGCCCGTTCTTATTTTCTTTTGAATTGACGCGATGCCAGGAGGATGTTCACGCTCTGATTGCAATGCGATGAAGCAATAAGCACGCTGATTATTATTATTATTATTTGTGTGTAGTGCGTTCATACATCATATGTACCGCGATTGCAGTGATATGACTAGATTAGACAAATTAATGCTAGCCACATTCGCAACAGATGATGTTGTAGTCGGATGAGCTGCATCGACTTAATAAAACATGCGTTTTATATTACATAGTATATTTATTATGCAAAATAGACCATATTAATATTAACAGGGATAAAAGCTATGTTCAATTATTCTTATAAACATTATCTTTTCCAGGATGAAACGTATTTCTCACTCTGAAAAGTTATTGAATGTCTTGAAGTCTGTATGAAAATTGAAATTAGTACCTAATTCCTTATAAGTTAGTCACGCTATTGTATGAAATGCGCAAATAAACAAAAATAGGTTTTTCATCAGACCATAAATACGTACATAAATATATGTTGGTGCAATACTTGACTGGCTTTTAAAAGTAAATGTGTTGTCTGTTATGATAAGACATAAGCGTGTTAAAACGTTCTGAACGCATTCCATCGCTGAGATGAAGGAAACGCAATTCTTGTATGTAAAAATAAATTACATCTCGGATGCCAAGCTGATACAAATTAATGGGAACGACATCAAGTATTTCTTACAGGTTTTATAGCAACATGTGGTTATAATCTATCTACTGATAATGTTATTTAAGTCTAGTATAAAAATGCAGTTAGTTTTAAGTGTTTTTAGCAATGTTAAGTTTAAATGAACAATAAGCTATTATATTCCGCAACAAAATCAAAAATAAATAAAACAAAATATTAAATAAATCGCGACATTAAAACACAGCACCTATTTCTATGGTAAGCTATGCTTGTGTTATGAATACCTAATAGTTAGATAAGCTACACGTGATGCCGCTTAAAAATTAAAAAATGTTATTGTACAAATAAGTATATTACCTTTTCTCCTGAATGAGGATATAACTTATTTAACTTATTTCTAATATAGGTAATTTTTGCGTAACGGACACAACACAACAAGACGTGGCACGCGGTTCGACAAAACCGATTTAGTTTGCTCAAATTAATGTAAATGCCCATTCTTCAGACAGTTAAAGGCTAAATAGTATTTTTAAAATACATTCTTTGCTAAATACATATTTAAATTAACTTTCTATTGAGGCAATATTTATAACATTATATTCAAACTAAACATAAAGTCATTACAATTTTACTGTAGTTACTAGTTTCGCTAAGATACTTTACAGCCTTAAATACTCGTATATACCTACCGAGCATACACGATTATATCATGTATCGCATCGCATTTTTTGTGACATACGTTGAGTTCACTTCGTATTACAGGCGTCAAATTACTGAACAAATTACAATAACCACTTCAATGAACTCCGCCCGGCAGCTATTTTTTTCCTTCGTTGAAACAAAACGTGATTAAATTTAAATAAACGTCAAGTTATTTTAGTAATTGGTGCTTAGAAGTAAACTAGGACATAAACTTTTTCTTTGGAATACTATCTTTAAAAAAAAAACAATATACTATTTTAGTGCAATTTTATATTTCTACTTTACGACCTACATCTATTTATAATATCATAAATATTTTTCACTTCGGAGGAAATTAAATAAGTCACCGTGAAAGGAATGAACTCGACAATATGAAATAACTTGAATTTGATCTCCATTTCTTATTAGATTCTTGTAATGTGGGATGAGAGATGTCATATTTAATTATGGAGAGAGGCTAGAAATAGAATTTAAAAGCCAAAAACAAGGAAAGTGAGGTAGTAGACTTTTGAGGGCACACTCTTTTAGGTAGTAGAAGTGAGTTCAATTCCCGAGTCTCCCACTTTTGATATGTTCACGTGTGAATCATTTCCAATATATACCACTTGTCTTACAATGAGCAAACTTACAAATTTGAGAGAACTTAGAAAGGTTTTGAAAAATACTGATCGCCCTCGTATGAAATGAAGGCCCGAGCCCAGCAGTGGGATGTCAAAAATAATGCTGAAATTTAGTTTTTTATGTATACATTGAAGACACAACACATACTTAGAAATTTAAAATATGAATGAAATTAATTTAAATAACAGGTGCCTTTTTGATTTTTATATTTAATTTTTTACAGTTGTAGGTAAATACACAAATAACGTAATCTCTCAAATGTATACAAGTAGAGATCATGTCATATAAGTGTAGACTGTACAAAATACAAACATATAAAATTTTAAGCACGAACATTAAACATTGATTTGGATTCGTTACTCGTCGATTATGATTGAGTTCATTTCTCGATAGGTTCGAAGGTCCGAGTGATCAATATCATTGTTAGAAGAATTGAAATAACAATGAGCTGTATACAGACATCAAACTTGTTAATCAAAAACACAATAAAGTGATCTTAAAAGACCAAGCTCTATATTATTAGTAGCTTTATATTTGAATGAAGCTTTTTTATTAAAAGTTTAATATGACATTTTTATATCATTGATAAAAATATCTATAATCTATTTTCAAACAATGTGTTTTGTTGTTAAGTGGGCAAGTTTACAAAGTATTATCATAAAGTCCTTTCTTTGTAATAAGACTTTGTACATATTTCTGGTAAGTAGGTACTTACTCGTAATAGAAGAATTTCCTTTCATCGCGGGCAACTTAAATATAATTACATGGCGAAGGTACCTTCTTTCTGAAGTTGATAATATGATTGTGTTTACCTAACGAAGACACCGTTTTCTATGTCCTTGTGGAGAGATATTTTGTTCAATCTAAATCTAAAAATTATGAATTAAACGAACTATAATATATATGTTCTAGGTATATTCTAAACGAGGCAAGGATTTAGGATAAAGCTCTTGTCCAGTGATTTGAAAGATGACTATAAGCAAAAATAATTTAATAATATTTAAAAAGACGGTATGAAAAAATAGACTATAAAATTTGTAGTAAATAAATATTATCTTTAAACGAATTCAGCGTTTTAAAAGCGATCAATCATCAAATAACGCAGCTGTTAGTAATAAATGTTCTATTCAATCATAAAGCCAATAAAATATGGTACGAGCATTAAATCCTACCCTCATTCCGGCGCTATCAAATGAAGCGATTTATTTTTAAAGCTCAACGCTTAATGCCATGTGTTTCGAGCGTATAAGTACCAAGTTATTATAAGTTATGTTCGACTTTATTATAGTAATCTTGATTAGAAATTACAAATTTTAGCTTATGGTAAAATAATCGTTAACTGAAATATTGAGCAATTAATCCGTAAAATTATATATTTGAGATATATTTTTGTATTAAGTATACTATTTATGTCTATTCCATATAGGTACATAATATGTTAATTAAGGGAATATTTTCTCAATAGAACTTGCGAACTAGGCTTTGCACATGCGTAATTTAAATTTACCTCTTATTATCTAATGCGATAAATTAGCTACATCCTTCCAACGTCACATTATTAGTTAAATAAAACATATCCGTAATAACTCATAACACTAGTATCAGACCACGGATTTGTTTATTTTTCTTTTAGTTTTAACATGGTAGAGCTTATTCATGCTGTATTCATATGATGTTTATATTAAGAAAATCAAATAAGACATTTTATCAATACTATTACGGCACACTGCCCCAGGTAATCTATCAAAGTAACTTGACACCGAGACGATGACGGCTATGGTAACCAAGTACCGATAAAGGGTTCCGAAAATACGCTAATGTAGCCTACAAGATTGATTACACATCATCCCTTACGTATACGTCATTAAGTCACGTTGTAAATATAAGAGTTATAATATATAAAGATATTTCGTGTAGTATATCATTTTACACCATCTTAGCTATTTACTGACTTATGATTATTATTTACGTTTTTTTGAGTTTCATAAAAAAATAGTTTTTAAACAAAAGAAGATTTAAAAAAATGATAAAGCTATCCAGCTGTTCTTTTTTTATCTTTTTATATAAAAATATGTCTTTGTTATACATGTGTTATTATATCTATATAATAATAAAAATTGTCTGCACATATTATATAGAGTTAAAAATAAAATAAAAGTATCCTCTCAATACGCGACACTATAAATGTTATGGTACATTTAGGATGGATTAGGAATTCCGACTTGACATAAAATCACTCAGAAATCAATTTCTTCACAGATATACGCTGATGAAGACCAAGACAGCAATTTAGTTGAAGAAGCCAAAGATTCCAGTAAGGAAAAGCAAGGATTCGAGTCTCTTGAAAAGATAAAAGGTCTTACAGTATTAGAAGATGACAGTCAATTTGGTGACGACGAGGATATGTATGATGGCGACGAAGACGCGGAGAGTGGGGACTGGTACCCGGACTATGACAGAAGGAGAGAAAAGGTCAGTCAGGGGTTTTTTCTTTATCAGGTTTATGATATAGATAGCTTCATCCTTTCTCTTGGGCTTTATCCACTTTATGTAGGTATGGTTATAATTCGTTAATAGAACGAAAAATCCAGCGACTATGTTGAATTTAACACAAAGTTGTAATAGCCTAATTTTCCAAGGATCATCTCGCCGATAACTGTTTTGCAGTATTTAAATGACTGCGTTTTATTTTAAACAAACTTACTCAGTTAAGTTAAGTTATATTTAATAAGTTTTTATAATATTTCATACTGAATTAATGTAGTAAAAAACGTTTATAAG
Organism: Boloria selene; assembly: GCA_905231865.2. Taxonomy (NCBI): domain Eukaryota; kingdom Metazoa; phylum Arthropoda; class Insecta; order Lepidoptera; family Nymphalidae; genus Boloria; species Boloria selene. Next base: position 3,204,906 of record HG993132.1, read on the forward strand.
TTTATTATAACCCATGAGTCTCAGTCGAGACTTCGTTTAACATTTTTTTAAAAAGAAACTAAAACTTTTTCTTGATGTATGCTTAAGCCTTTTTCATTCTCATGTATAAAAACATATATTTTTAAAATAAAAATATAACCTAGTCATTTTTTCAATATGGCATTGTTCTTGGTTCTGAAGCAAGCCTAAAATAAATTCCTTCTAACTGAAGTCACATGAGAGTTCTGTAATATAATTTCAATCGAAGTGACACGCCCTTATTTCAATATGTTACTTTAATATATTTCATTATCAAAGTACTTTTGTTACCAATATTTTATATTTCCACAGATGTTCAGATACAAAGTTGGTACTTACCGTTTTCAAATAGGATTAGTGTAAAAGCCTGAGCGTGTTATCGATCCATTTGAACTCTGTAGAAAATTAGTACGTACTGGGTTACTCATTCGTACGCATTACAAATCACTTTTTGGTAATTGAAGAATAGAAGTATTATAGTAACTCTTTAAGTCACATCCTCGCTTTATTTCAACGTTCAATTTAATATAAAAGCTAATTTAAAAATATGAATCATTCATGTATATGTATATGATCTCTCCTTATTTTGGCCGTTTCCAGTACATTTTATCCTAAATATTTTGTTTTCATTCGGCTCAAGCATTAGGGGTGTTGAAACATTAACATTTTGTTTACTTTAATGCATATTATGTTTGAAAACGAGTATAGAGATTTGCGATATATGTGCTTTATGTGCTTCACATAAGTAACTTTCAATTAGTCACTTTAAAGCGTCAAAATAGAAAAGTATTTTAATTATTGCGTAGGTACATTCTATTGTTAATTTACATTAAATTTTATAAGCCACTCGAGTGGCATTGACTAATTACTTATTAATTACTTATTATTTAACTTAATAACATGGGATACTTCACTTTGTTTAGATCGGGACTTCGAACATGGTGCACTTAAAACCTGAAGATTTCACAGATACTATGGTTATTGTAAAAGAGGAGCTGGTATCCGATATCAAGAAAAAGCTTAATAATGACCCGGAGACAGAAGATTTAGGTAACTTCATTTACTTATTATTTATAATCTCTTGGGAATTTGTTAATTCTTCTCAGAGCTAACTCAATTTTTTTATAGAAAATAAAAAGGATGATTATTATTTAAATCGAAAATATAATAGATAATAACTTTACAGAACTCTCAGTATCTGCGTCATCAACAGAGGCGTCCAGCGTCCGCGACAAGCGAAGCGTTTTCCCTGAAGCTTCGCCTGAAAACATCCCCGACTTCGCTGAACCCAGAATCATGTCGAAAATGGAAGAAAGGTACTGAAAATAAAAATTCATTACATTTCATGTTAAAAGATATGATAACTGATTTGGATATTATAGGCAATAATAGATAGTGTAACAATATTAAAAGTACCTACTATAACATAATATAATGTACGTCCATACATGTATTGTTGTCTGTCTTAGCTTCGTATCATTTCTTTAAAGACATCTAGTATATAGCCCGTTAAAACTATACGGCCAATATTTCACGTTGACTATAGACCATAAACCTTAAAAGGAGTTTTATTAGGTCAGCTTTAATAAAAGTAACTAGGATTTCTCAATGTTTACTATTGATATTAAAATACAACAGTATATTCTTAATGCAGCGTCGTATCCAAGCCTGTCCTTAATTCACTCGTCCATATATTGTTGGGTAACAATGCAATATTACGTTCCGGTATGTAGTTTTTAAGAATCATAAAAGCGTCTAAATTTTTTATTAATATTGGGACCACAATTGTATTGTTCAATACTTTGTATAAAGGGGGTTTAAGGCAGATGCTCGAGACATGAGTCTAAATATCATATCAGGAAAATTTATAAGTGTCAAATATTTTATTAAAATTGATGATAAAAACGCAACTTGTCTAAATTCTTATTTTGATACGTTATTGATTTCTAATAATAGTTTCATTTTCTTTATAGCTGTATTGTATAGCTTTGTATATGAAAAGATAAAATTTGTCCACTATGATAAAACTTGTTTAAGGTTTGCAATTACGCTGCAGCGGTAGAATGCAACCGCAAGCCCTATCAAGTTGCACTATGAGAACACGTATGACATGTCTTTAGGGTTCCCCACTTTTATGAAACTTTTTAAATACATTTTAAGTTTTCAATGAGCAAGAATTTGTGATAGTGTAAAATATATGTGAGTTTAGAATAAATAACTATATGTTTAGTTTAGATATAAAAGCCACGAACCACGATACGTGATATTTGTGGGTATAGAAAAACTATCTTTATCGTTCCGCTAGTTATACATATAAATCTTCCTTTTGAATAATTCTATCTATTAAAAAAACCGCATCGAAATCCGTTGCGTAGTTTTAAGGAACTAAACATACACAGGACATGGACAGACAGCTGCAAGCGACTTTGTTTTATACGAGAAGAGGTGCTGCTATGATCTCTCTTGATAAAGAAATAGTGTGAAACTCTACAAGTAAAAAAAGAGAAAATTTTTAAAAATATGAGTTAAATAAATGTACTTTTACCGTAAAGGAATATCAGATAATATATGACAAGTATAAAAAGAAATTTACTTTACAATGTTGTGTATCAAGTATATTTCCTTTGAAATAGCAAGTTGAAAGTTTTTCCGCTCTAATTAGTGCAGTTTGTAGCAAAATTATACGGCAGAAGCCGGCGGTCGTACTTAAATACAGTATTCATTACAAGTAACTTGCTCCGTTCAAGGCAAAAAATTTAACATTTTAATGAACTCTTTCTGTAATAATAAAGTAATTAAGCATGGCTTAATACATTTATTAAAAATTATTTAATTCTTCCTCAATCAGAATTATATTATGAATGTTTTAAATGTATGCATTTAAATGTAATAAAAAATGTTCTTCAGGTAAAAGTAGAGATTACATTTTTTGTATATCTAACGAAGAAACTGAATACTTTCTTAGGTTTACGCGAATATTTGACATCAATCATGGACATGTAAAGCATTCGAAACGTCGGGAACCAAAAATCATAAAAGTCCGCGACAAAATCCGAAAAGATAGTTAATTTATAAGAAACTGAAGTAAATATTTTCAATTAAATATATGTATAGAAATAATTATATACATCTTAATATCAAAGTTTGCTACGTGACTAGCTCGCTGGCGAACTTAATATCCCCGCACATTATAAGTACGAAGTTGTAATATAAACCATCCCGTCGCGACGAAATCAATAGCCCAAGTCTACCATATAGATACGTTATATTATTTATGCTTTATTCTCGTTTGCTTCGTTTTAGATAATATGTGTATGAAATTTGATATGCATTTCGTAATAAATTTATAGCGGCATGTCACCGCGAAACCTACTAAGTTAAAAAATTATGGTCAAATGTAAAATTATGAAATTTTATGGTGAAAAATTATGGTAATTTTGAAGTAAATTATTAAATCGGTTATATTATACTGCCTATAGGGCAGACAGGGTATATTAGTTACTATATTCAAAATTTCCATAAGATCTCCCTTCCGTTCGTGCGAAATAATTATTTTTAAGGGATTTTGATGTCTTCCTACCTTTTCAATCCAATTTTCTTAATAAGGGCTTTTAAAAGCTTTTTACAGTTAGCCTTAAACTGATTAGATCGTCAATATGACCGGTGTATATTTTTATTTCAATGTAATTACGTGCCTAACGTTCAAGTTTCATACTTTGAAACAAGTGTCATTAAAGAGAACATTCGAGTCTGGAACGTGATTGGGGTCCCACAAAATTGTTATGCAAGATTCTACGTTCATATACTTAGTTAAATTTCGGGAATGTTCATACAGCATACCTAATATATTTTTGTGGACAATTCATAATACAATATAAGTTTATTTTCAAAGCAAAATAGTTCTTAGTATAGATACCAATATTACAATATTTGTGAGAGTGTTACTTCGTAGTGGCGGTTTTGAAGGATATTATATTCTTTATTGCATTATAGAAAACACATACAGTAATTTAAAAACAATTTGTGATTGCAAAGGTAGGCTTATCTCTAGAAGATATCTCTTCCAGCCAACCCATGGAAGTAAGAGATAATGTTGAAAAGAGATTTGAATGTTGGTGGCTTATAAGTCATATATCTATACACAATACACATACTATATATGTGATATACCTTATGATATTGATTTATTGTATATACAATTAGGTTATAATTTAATGGTTATTTGTATAAGTTTTATCTCATAATCATATTATAAAGTATTATAAATTTTGTTGCAGACGTAAAACCAAGAAGTTTATACGGGATTCAGACGTAATGAGCAAGATGAGCTTACAAACTGTGTCGAGGACTGCGAGAAACAGCAACGACGAGGTAGTATATATATTATTACCTAGGAGGCAAAAAAAATCTTTGTATAAATATCTATTCATATGTTTTAAGAAGCCTTATGATTCCCGTACAAAATAAGGTTTTCCTTAACAAAATCAAATATATTATCAAATAGTTAACTATTTAGTGTTTAATAACACTTGTCGAGCCAAGAGATATCGATTTAGAATTTGTGAATACACCTAATGTAATGAACGATAACACTTATAACCTAAATGCATGTAAAATTATATTCAGTACTTAAGAAAATCTAAATGTTTAAAATGTTTGCTTGATCTGACTGATATTAACGGGCCATCATTGCAGTCAGGAGCTGTTACTTCTTTAGTCTTATGTTACTTTTATTTGAAAAAAAAAACGAGTTTCGCTTAAAAAAGTTAAAACTTACCTAAGTGTTGGTAAGTCAAATAAAAGTTGTAAATAAGTCGTAGTTCATTATACTTACCCTTGCTTCATTTTTTAAATTAGGTATTTGAGTAAAAATATAAATCATTTTCACTCTATTCATGCCAGCAAAAAATTTTGTGAACTTCTGAATAACAAAAAAGTTTAACAGGATTCCTTTTAATAATGAAACAAGAACGTAAATTAATTTTCTTCTTGAAGAGTTTAGATGAAAGCTAACAATATACGACTTTATGACGGTTTTATGACTAAACAATGTTAGAAGTACGCGAAATACGCGTTTAAAGAAGTCACATAAATGTTCCAATTGTTTTGTACGTTTTAAAACATGGAAACCTCCTAACGATTCATTTCATTTATATAACTTATCCTTTCTCCACTTAGGTTCGTACCCTAAGCACGTTTTAAATCTCTCAAAGATGTATTTTTGCACAAAAAAAGTATTCTATATGGACCTGGAGCTATTATCGTAGCAAATAATATCAAAATTTGCCTAATGATTTTCTCCTAATGAGATCTCAGACAGAAAGAACAACAGACACGGAAATTCGATCTGCCAATTTAAAAAAAAAAACAGATTCAACTCAGTTTGAATTTTGTTATATGATGTGGTGTGGTATTAAGAATGATAGACAAAAATTCTAAATCAGTTGTGTATACTAATATTATAAAGCTGAAGAGTTTGTTTTATTGTTTGTTTGTTTGGTTGAACGCGCTTATCTCAGGAACTACTGGTCCGAATTGAAAAATTCTTTTTGTGTTGGATAGTCCGATTATCCAGGAAGGCTATAGGCTATCTTACATCACGTTACGACGAATAGGAGCGGATCAGCAATGAAAAATGTTATAAAAACGGGAAAGGTGGGCGTTAGTTCTGCAAGGTACCATACCGCGCGACTTGGAAAGAATTTGGTCATTAGAACGCGTGCGAAATCGCGGGAAATGCTAGTTTAATATAAGCTATGTTAATTACATAGCATAGTATAAATGAATAATTTTTAAGGTAAATTTATAACGCCACGGTCACTTAATCGTAATTGTCATTCAATTGAACAAAAATTTAAATAGACACTTGTTATATAGCAATAAATCAGAGCGCTTGTTATGTTTTTTTTAAATACCAAGACAATATATGCGTTTTAATTTGTTTTTAAGGCGATAAATCTAACTTTTTACTATGTTCAAAATTTCAAGAGAGCCTTCCATCCGTTTGGGCGATATAATTATTTTTAAGAGATTTGGATGTCTTCGTATCTTTTCAATTCAATTTTCTTAATAAGAGCTTTTAAAAGCTTTTTACAGTTAGCCTTAAACTGATTACATCTTCAATGTAACCGGTGTATATATTTTAGTACATACATTAGCCAACATTACGTAATCGTAGGTAAATAATATCGATTATATAAATTACTACAGAATTTACTTAATGTGCTTATCTAAAATGTCGACAGAAATAAATAAGAAAACTCTAAAATTCTTATTAAGATATTATAGATATATTTCCTAATAGGTACCTAAGTATAGTGGAGTATAATAATTAAATAGAATAATGGTAATAATAAGCTGACGTATAAGCTAACAATAACAAAATCTATAGGTACTTTTGGTTAAGTTTAACCGCATAGAGCCTTACATTTTTGACTAGCGATTCGCTTCGTTCGGATTTGTCCCTAGATACGTTTAAAAATCTAGAATAGAGTAGCTTATTCAAAGTTGCCTGTATAATGTATGTACTATTATTATTAATATAGTACTACTAATATAATTCATGATTTTTTATTTGAGACTTAGCTAAGTTTTATGTATTAACTAGCGACTCGTCTTCGTCCCTAGATGTAGCGTAAGCGAAGCCGCGGGTTCCGCTAGTATTAAATATAGCCTATATTTTTATATATATATGTTCTGACATTATTACACACAGCGCCATCTAGTTCTGTGGTAAGCTACGAAGAAAGTTTGTGTTACGGATACCAGATAGTTGATAAATATAAACACCCATGACTCGAGTACAAACATCAAAGTTTAACAAATGAATGCCCCCAGCGGGACTCGAATCCACGACCGCTGACGCAAGAAAGTATGGTCACTACAAACTGACCCAAACGTGTCGTCACTTAGTTATAATGTAGGTTTCTAAAATACAAATCTTTCCTCTTTATAATATTAGTATAGATTAGTACAACTGTTTTATTATAAATAGAGTATGAAAATTAATGATAATGAGGTTGAGGCAGTAATCATTAAAATTATGTATATTATAAAAAGTGTCATCATTAAAAGCGTATCAAGGAAAAAAACATAATTTGTGATATTTTTAACATAATATCTGATTACAAAAGGCGTAGGAATATAATACTCTTATATTTCCAGAACGGCAGCCAACGAAGGCCTTTCATAGCGGCTCATTTCCATGGCAACACGTCACATCTAAGTCCAGAGATTCACGAACATTTCAAAGGTAAAAATCAATACACTTTTATATTTTTAGCATGTGTACCTTGTCTGGTCTAATTAGACCCACATATTATATTTTTATCATCTTTATTATTAGTTAATAAACTGTAATGAATAAATATTAGGTTTATTATATTTTAATGACAGTTTATTTTAAAACATAACAATATATACGTAATATAATATTTTATTTAAATCTTTAAATAAAATATTATATAACGAAATAACTTAAATGAACAGGCTTTATTCTTTATGACAGGTGATAAATAAACAATATAAAAAAAGCTAGTCACCTCGATATTTTAGAGCTTTTATTATGCTTTTGCAAACGATGTATACATATATTATATATTTTTTTTTTATTTGTATTCGTGGATACTTAAATTTGTAAAACTTCCACAGAGCATAATAATTGGGTCAAGATTGAAAAGACCACCATCACGTCACGTCTTAAATAGAATGTAATTTGGACGCTATAATTTGCATGTAATACGTGTCGAGATTCATAATAACGCTTAGCCGGGAGCGCTTAATTTGGTTATAAAACATTTGCACCGACGCATGATGCGTAGGTAATTGTTATGTAGCAGCTTTAAATATCGTAGCTACTCGAAAATAATAAATATTATGTAGTGAAGAGATGTGTGGGTAGAGTTACTTTTCCACGTCAGCTTACTAGTGGAAAAATTGTCTGTGGAAAAATTCCTAAGCCTCTACAATAATGTTATATTCTTTTTTATTTGTCAGAGTAATACATATGCATATTCTACATGAGTTGTGCTACGACAACATTGAATCAATCCGATGATCTGTCTCGTTAAAAGTTACTAATTTCTTTTAATCCAGGAGCGCTTACAGAGATGATTGAATTGGATTGAATTGTACCTACCAATGAACACACATTTTTATTGTATTTTTTATGTATTGACTAATGTACAAATAACGAGACTGTGGTAGCCAAGTCGTAACGCCTGGGTAACCAAATGATGCGAGTCATATCTAACATTATTACTTGTCTTGACCAGTCCGCAAAGCTGTCAAATTGTATGTTATATGTGCCTTTTACTCATATGTACATTTTTTTTAATCTCCGTTTAAAGAGCTAAGTCGCTATATGCAACTATGACGCTCTGTTACAATTACAATATGTATAATAATAGTGTTATGTTTTACATGAGTTTGTTACAATTTTTGCTAACCTATAAATTAATCTTGCTTTTTTAGAAGATGGATTTGATAATACAATATTTATGCCTCCTGTATAGATAAAATTATTGGATTGAATATATTGGACAGATAAAATTATACAGTAGCTTTGACGCTGAGGCTCATTCTGCACACACTCCATAAAAACATGGAAAACATCTTCTACAACTCCACATTGAGAACAATTTGGTGTTGTGACTTTACCCATTAAAAAAGCAAATTTGTTTAATGGAACGTGTCCAGAGCGAAGGCGCATGGCAAGAACAGTGTCTGGTCTATTCAAACAGGTCTCGTCAATCCATATGTATATATTAGTATTGTCTTTTAATTCTGTTCGTATGTGTTAATTAGGCAACGGTCTAGTCCGGGTGTCGCACGGCGCGGCACATGACGTATGGTACCCCGCGCCCTGGACTGTCGCGTCCCCGCACCCGCGCCCCACGCTGACCCGCACCGGCCACATACACGTGCACCACACTGGAATATACTTCGTATATGTTCAGGTAACTTAACTTTACGCCGAGTCAGTAACTCTTTTTATGGACAACTAGCGACTCGCCCTCGCTTCGCTCGAGTTTTTCCCTAGATTTAGCACAGGCAAAGCCGCGGGATCCGCTAGTTATGCATATAAACCTTCCTCTTGAATCACTCTATCTATTAAAAAAACCGCATCAAAATCCGTTGCGTAGTTTTAAAGATTTAAGCATACATAGGGATATAGGGACAGAGAAAGCGACTTTGTTTTATACTATGTAGTGATGATGTATACGGCTATACAACAGGATCCCAGAAAACGTTCAAAAAGCTTCTATTGCCAAATTTTTAAAAATTGTGAAGGAACGTTTGTGTACTAAAGGCTATTATTCGATTAACGAATTTTTAGAAGACAGTACGCCTTCGGAATGATGTGATCGCCGCCAGGTTATTTGAACATATAGAATTATTGTTAATTTACAATTTAATTCAAAAAAGAGTGAAATTAAGGTAAAAAAAAATATTAGTCCCGCTGAGTTTTTTTCGCCAGTTCTTCTCAGGTCAGAGGTTTCTTCTTTCCGAACTGGTGGTAGTTCAGTAATAAATTGTAACAATTTTTATGCTGAATAAAATATTTTGATTTATGTTATACTGAGTAGGCCATTCTGTTTAATATCGTTTGTTCCATTTAAATAGTAATTTAAGGTATTTTTACTTGGCAAATAAAGTGACAATAGCAAATTGCTGCCGCTTTTTTCGCGAGCGACCTAGGTATCTTTGTAGTAATATTATGACATATAAAAGTTGTGATCTTAGAATAATCTTTATTACTAGTTTCTATGATATACTCTATATCTATCTGTACATTAATTCTTCATTAATTCTAATTTCATCCAAATCCGTCCAGCCGTTTTATACAAATAATATTGTGATAATAATTATGGTATAGTATAGTATGTTTAATTATAAAATGTTTTCAGATCTATTACCTAGACAGCCATGACATTATTTCCTGGGTATTGCACCGCACGAGCCCCCTTTCTGAAGGGCGTGACACGCTCCTCCAATGCGCGCAGTCTTCTCACTCTTCCGAGCGTCTCGACAAACCGAACTCCTGCTTCTCTGCTTCGGCTCTCTTCCTGAAAGCCGGAGACAAACTCGCTGTGAGGAACACCGGCGGAGATAGACACTCGCTGATGCAGCCCGAGAAGAGCTTTATAGGTCTAGTTAAACTAGCCGATGCGGAAGAACCGAACGATGAATTCTAGAATTCTTAGTTATCATTATTTTTTATTATATTCGAATATAAATGATTCTGGTAATTTATGATTATTAAATATAATTATAATAAGCTTAATCTCATTTGTTGATCAATAAGGATGTTTCCTAATGTTGTATTTAATCAGTAGAAACTAATTCTTGCCCAGCTTTACGATTTGTATAGTCAGGATGTGCCATCATGGAATATTATATATTTTTAAGTTTAATTGTATTAAGTTAATTTGGTCTGGTTCAACAACATCTGGTACTTTGTGAATTTTTGCGCATGCTTTGTTTTATTTCGAAACAGACAGCTAAATACAAAAGGTACATATATATATGAAAGTATGTTACCGATCAATTAATTAAATTATATTTTTATAATGTAATTTTGATACATTAGAAATATTTAATATTATGTTTTGCTTAATATTTACGTACTAAATAGATGTAGAATAAGATTATCCATTTTAATCTGTACTCAACAACTGTTAGATTTTAAGTAAAAACAAAATGATTTCATAAGATCTGTTATGCCATTGATATTGTAAGTTACATAATTTATTCGTACATTTTAGGTACTTTTCTAATTTTGTCAAAATCAATGCAATTCGATGCATTGAAAATATCGATGTTTGTTTTAAAAATAAATAAGTACAAAAACAAAATCTTTTATTCGTGTCCAACACATAATTATATGTACTTGTTCAAATATCCACGTTATTTATCGCTCGTCGTTAAACCAAAGAGAGATAAGAATTTAAAAAAAAGGGCTCTACATCCCGTTTCAGTTTTCTCTTATTTAGTTCTCATTTTACTTACTCACTGCAGTAAAGTAATAAAAATATTTGATTCATACATAATTTAGCTGTATTTACTTGTGTATGTTCTCCAAATAGTTGTTGGCTTTGTTTCAACAACAATTGAAGCGTCTCAAACAAAACTTGAGCTGTCATCGAAGCACTTAAACACAAAGTTTAACGCTCTTGTGTAGCTTATACAATATTCCATACTCGTAATAATTGCCACTCTACGAACTTCGGTTTCGTACCCTCGAGTGATTTATGAAGGCAACAAATTGGACATAATATATAGAGTTTTTAACCTTGACCGCTCCAAAGAAGGGCAGATGGCGATCATTCCTTTCAATGCTGGTATAGATATATGACATAAGTTGAATGAGAATTAGAAACGAAGAAAATGGCTATAATATTGTATTTTTAGTTTTTTATTAGTTACAAATAGTTTATAATAAACTTCATCTGAAGATTAATAATAAATAGTGATGAATTATTTTCAAAGTTTTAAATATAATTGGGTTTTTGCGCTAATGTCAAGGATATAATTTAAACGAAGTGATACCATATTTATCTTTATATGTAGAACCAATACGAAGTATTACAAAATCTAAACGTCGACAAGGGAGAGCGAGCAATAAGTAGGTATAATTACGGCGACATCGGCGGTCGACTTCAATTAAATACCAAGATAAAAGAATGAGATGCCTCTAAAGGCGTCCCGTTAAACTGCGTTCACAACGGAAAATTTTCCTACGCCTTTGAAACAACGTCTGTGCTTAAAATGAATACGTGCTAAAAGTGAAGCGCTACGGATTTAAAAACCAATATCAATTTAAAAAGTAAATATTTTTGCAAGGATTTTTGATATTCGCATTTTCACTATAAAACTGAAGGAGGCAAATATAAATTTGTTGTTTCAATATACCTACCATTTAAAGAGAATACACACTATAAGCTCAAGCTAACAAAGTAAGTATTGCTTTTGATGTTGGATTTTAACTAACGTGTTTAAAATGTTAAAATATTTTTTACGAGCATTAAAAGGGTATAAAACTAAGAGCCAGCTAATCAATAGGAAGATATGTCGATAGGCCAAAATAAGTTGAGAAATAATGATTATTATTTTATTTTTATCCTACGGGATATAATATAATATAATAATATACCTTTTTATAGCTAGAAAAAGATAGATTAAGCTTATCATAACTACATATTATATCAGTAGAAAAATGAAAATTACATTTTTACAAGAAATGTACCTACTTATAACATGGCTACTTTGATTGTTTTCAGTGCCAGTGTAAGATGGTAAATAATATAAAATTAAAATTACGATAAACAATGACAGCGATGTTATCAGAAAGTGGCTGTCTGTAACTTTGCCATCAACGTAACTGATAAAGTACCTACATGTGTCAACAAAGTTATGTACGCGGTCGCAAACTCATTTTGCTTAACTAGGTATATTGCCTCATGAATGTAAGTAACTAACAAGTTACAAGGTTAATACAAAACAACCCTTACAAAATCAAATAATTTAATTTATATATTTTTTATAAAGTCATTCATTTGCGCAATAACTCCTATTTACTCTCACAAAGAGTAGAGGTATTAGAGGAAATTTCGCTTTATATAATTTTTTGCCAACAAAGGTTCTTTGAAAAGCTTCCTTAAAGTAATTTCCCGAGCCATTCTGTACAATAAACTTTAAAAAGTGTTTGAACATAATGTTCATTGTAGCTTTTCCTTGTATTATATGTTACTTTATGTATTTTACAACGAAAGAAGCTTTAACAGGGCGGGCATGTTCTTCAAATTAAATAGTTGGAAAGTATATTCTACTTTGAAATTATGTTTATATCATAGTTTATCGTCAAAGCTTTTGTCTTTAATTCAATACTAAACGAAGCTCATTTTAAACAAACCTAAACGCTCTTTGTATTCAACTCATTGGTGAAACAATAATAAAGCTTTTTAATTCGTTTAGTTAAAAACTTTTAAAAATTTTCAACTTAAATACTAACCAGTAAATAAAATTGATAACGTTGATTGATTGATACGTTAGACTACAATTAACTAGTATTTATATTCCGTTTTTATTCCTAAATACACATTTTAGTAATAAACCTCAATCAACAAGAACGTTTGGAATAAACAAAGCGTAACAAATGCAGGTCGCACATCCAATATTGCAGGCAATAAACTAGAGTGGACTTAATTCCAATAAAAATAAATAAACATCACTGTGTACTGTGCCTAAGCCCAGTTTCGTTCGTCTATCGATCGCAGTTATATAACGCCCCCGCGGACCCACCCCGCTGGATCTTTCAGCCATATCATTCCGCGAGTTCCGTAGAGCCTGAAACTCAGCGAACCCCCACGCGGCTACGGCGCAAGAGGGCACGCGCAGGGTACCAACTATCAGTATCCCAGTTGTTATCCAGACGTCCTAGCATCCGTACGCGCTGAAAAATACACCCCGTGTTTTGTTGTGTAGTGATAAATGATTTAAGGTAAGCTCTACATTTAAATTGAGTAAATGTAAACTGAATCAGCTGATATAAGTTTAAAATAATAATTTAAACTATTTTAAAACTAAATCATGGTTTTTAACAGTTTCAACTGATGATCCCTTTGTTTGAATTTTCGCGAATTGTATTTATGGAGAAATGGTGACCTATATATATTGGTCTGCATTGATTTTATTAACACAATAGGTATAAGTGCGTACCTGTTACATTTCACATGAAATTTTAATATTTTATTTGGGATTGAACCAAAAGTTGTTTATCACATTACAAAGTTTTTTTTCTTAAATATAAAATGAGTTAATATAATTCCATCAGCCTGTTGAAAACGGAGTATATATTTTGTTTATTTCTTCGAATATTCGTAACAAATATATTTTTTGTAAGGAATACAAAATATCATTGATGTTTTTTTAAATTTTTGTATCATTAATGGTGTCTTTATAACAAAAAAGTAACATTATATAATTAAGCAATCTTTGTTTTATTACGGATATCAATAATTTCAATCGCATACTTCACACAAATTCATTAAAACGTCGCAGCACGAAAAGCACATTTACATTTAAGTTTGATAAGTATCACGTACATATTAAATTATTTAATTAAATTACAAACGCTTTATTATAATAGGAGTGGATCTTTCTGTAAATTGCCCTTAAAGGCTTAAGCTTATTATTAGAAATTAGCTATTCACCCTCGCTTTGCCTTTGCTCTCGCTTGTTCGTCCCTAGAGAAAAACTGAATTAAATTATGCCACGGGAATCATACATTTTCCGGGACAAAGTAATTTATATACTATTTCTAACAGTAATCTATCTTTGCGTGAAATATCATCCAGATCCTTTCGGTCGTTTTGGCGTGATTGAGTAACAAACTTTCACATTTGTAGTATTAATTAATGGAGTTTCTTTGGAACTTCGTAATTTGATTCCTTCTGTTATAAATAAAATTAGACACTGCACCGTAACAAAACAAAAAATACAATATATTAAGAATACTTAAGGTTGCTAATAGGTACTAATATTTTTTTTAATATGCTTCAATAAAATATATATTATATATTAATTTTATTTTAATTACTTATTACTTTTTTTTTTAATTTCAACTAATTTTTTAAACATTTTATAAATCTTTTCAAGTTATACTCGGCCTCTTATTAATTTTATGATGAAATACATCAATAATTTTTGGGTATATTAAAGGTTAGTATATTAAAAGAATTTCTCTTAGTGCGCCGCAAATTATACCGTTTACTAACCACTTCAGCATAATAGGGTCGACCTCCCCAAGGAAAAATCTAGTTGAAGTAATTTGTTCGCTGGCAATCTAAATAACTCTTAAGTAATAAATGGGAGATTATGTATTCTTGATAGAATAATTAAAAATGACGATATTTTTGTATTGTAAAGCAATCAAGATTTTAAATTGCTGACTTTGAATTATAACTGTATTACAAAAATGTAAGCGTCATCGTTACTCTGGTAATACAATAATCTTATAAAAGAGTAATAGAACAATCATCTTATGCCAGGTTAACTTGTTTCATACAGTTCTTTATTTTTTTATCACATATCAAAACTCAATAAGAAAACTTATAGTAATAAAGAAAAAAATATGTTTCAGAAGTTTTACTATTAAAATAAGTAATTATAATTAAAAAAAATTTTACTATTAAAATAAATAATTATAATTTAAAAAACACACTTTTGGAGAACTGCTTTACGACTCCTTTAAATAAATTAAATTAACTCAAAGTACAAATTGAAAGGTTTCACAGTAGTTGGCAGTAGCTATTGAAAAGATTTTCGCACTTCCTGGTTTTCTAATATATTCTAATTCTTATATATGACAGGTCAAACAATATGCATATACTTTGGCTGTGGGTGGTGGCCGCCTGTGCGGTGTCATGTACGGCGGACCGCGGGGGATCCCTGCGCGGAGCACTCGAGGCGCTCCAGCGTCGTCAGCGAGGCCGCATGAATGGACCAGCTCCAGCTGACTATGAAATGGTGTATGACTTCATACCTCCTCAAGCTTATCCCGGTATTTAACTTTTTAATTACATAAATAACTTTTCAAACTAGCCAAAATAAATCTTAATTATTTATTTTTATAAAGAAGCTTTAGATGACGAATTAAATATAGAACTATAAGATATGTAACTTCAATTTTCAAACATTGTTTACAGAACCTGATTACGGTGTCGATGTGGAAGACATAGAAGAAGAATCAGAACCGAAATATATTGTCAAATTAATGGGAGACAATTCAAGGCCACCTAAAGCCTATGAGTACGAAATCATTAAAAAGAACTCGGCATATAATAGACCTAAAGTAAATAAGCAAGGATCAGCGTTTCGTGAGAGAAGCCAACACTCTGGCAATGATCAGTTAAGAGATTTGTTTATGGATAGAAATTCCATAGAAGAAAATGATTTCAAAGGAAATGTACAACGAAATGATGCTGATTATGCACTTCTTTTAGAAGAGCTTTGGTCAAAATATAAGAACAACAAAATTCATGCAAGTAATGATGATAATGCTCAAGGTGTTGTAAAATTATATAAAGATAAAATTGTCAAGAAACGATACCCAAATAATTGGGGCCCCATAGCTTTTAAAAGGAAGCGTAGTCCAGATTCAGATCTGAATCAGAGAGAGCCATCCATTATAATTGACGACGATGACAATAAAGAAAATTTAGAGGAAATTTCCGGTCCCGTAAACCCAAATTATAATTCATACGAAGTATCTGATGGTGCGGATGATGATAACAAAGACGATATGCGTGAAGAATACACTATTGCTTTTCAACCTTTAGATGATGATAGTCTGTCTGACCTAGCAGATGAGGACCAGTACGCGTATGACACCATTGAAAAACGATTTCCTGTGACGAAGCGGAGTAGTGGACCCTATATCTATGGTACTCAAAAGAAAAGATTTGCTCCAGATCACACCAAACGTGATAATGCAAAATCCTTTAGAAGCAGTGCTGGAACAGATCCAAAATTAATTAGAGATTTATCGAAAATATTTGGTGATAGTGATAATATTATTATTAAGTCTCCAGTCAAACGAAGCAGTGGGCATATTGAAACCTTGGAAAACTCTCATGAAACTAAGCCACCAATTTTAACAATCAGTCATAATCATACTCATGATATAAATAATGATACAGTGCATGATGATGACACCGTTCATGATGAACATGGACCTAATATTCACCCACCAGGAGTATCGGGAAAGGAAATCGCACATGAACATATTCATTATGATCATGATCACGATCATGGTCATGATCACGATCATGATCATGATCATAATCACGCTCATCAAGATCATGATTATGACCATAAAGAGTCTGAAAAGCCCATCAAAATTAAAAAGAAATCAATTGATTGGTCTGATTATTTTGGAGTTGATAAAAGACTAATAAAAAAATCTGTTTCATTTGTTAATAACCTAAATGAAGACCGACTCAAAAAACAATACTTTGACACTTTTAATAAGGAAGTTATTTATCCATTAAACTCTTTTAGAAAACATAGTTTTGTTAAAAGGAATTACGTTCAAACTAAGCCTAATGTAAATGTGGAATCAAACGTAGCGATGAATCGTGCTCAGGCACTTGAAATTCGAGATGAAAAGAGGAGTACAGAATCGGACAATAATTCGAAGCTGGATAGTATTGACAAAAAGCTAAAGAACATGGAAGGATTAATTGTTGATGAAGCTTTACACTATTCCAATATTGGAGAAGAACTTGATTCCAAAGAAGAACAAGAAATGAAGGAAAAACTTCTTTCGCGTCTAGCAGCAGCTTATAGTTTAGAAAAGATGCGTAAAGCATTAAAAGATTTTAAACAGAGCCTGCAAATGCAAAAGCCTGTATCCTCAGATCTGCGCTCTTCTCCTGATCCGAATGAGGCTAAAAATAAAAGGGTAGCAATTAAAAAAGAAAAGGTAATTATGAGCAATGAAATACCTGGCCCTGTTAATATCGAAAAAAATGACGACTTCGAAGATGAACAAGGAGCTGGCCATTACTTAAATGGAAAAATTGAAGAACAGCTTTCAGAAGGATATATGGGTGGCAGTGGAAGACATCGTTCTCCTATTATGTCGACAGGTAGAAAATATAGTTTTGACATTTAAATAGTAGCGTTTCCTTTATTTATTTTAAAAATTTAATTACTTTAAATGTTTGTATTACAGTCAGCTCAACCGGCGCATGCCCAGTTTTAGCGAAGATTGTACAGAGATGCCGTGGTGTTGACTTGTTGGCTGGAGATCGTGGGCAGCTATTTTTACCACTGTGCAGCTTGCATCAAATTTGCTATCTATGTGTAAGTTATGAGTATCTTACATATTTACAAAAAATACTATTATAATTTTATTACAGTGAAGTAATTTAACCACTTCTTACAGGGTGAAGCTCCCCCTACTACGTGCGATTTAGTGTTCCTCTCTGAAGCCGACTCATCTTGCGAGGGTGATATGAGTTGTCAACGCGCCGCACGGTCTGCTCTTATGGCTTTGAGAGAGCTGCACGACAACTTGGCCGACGAACTGGATGGGGAGTGCGAGGCCAGCCCCTGCCTGCCCGCTACTTTGAAACTAAACTTAGGCTGGCAACGAGCGCTACAACGATAAAGGATCTACGAAAACCGATTACTTAACATAATCAAGTTACACACATATGTATGTACGTAACTGATTACGATGGAAGCATTGCATTATGAGTAACATTACTCTATTGTTAAAGGCTCCTCTTTTAAGATTGTATTCATTAAAATATTATTATCGTAATAATTTAAAAATATAGTCGTATTTTTTCTAAGTGTCATTGAATCCTAGATTCCACGTTTACTCACAAGCGTTCCATACTACATTCATTGGCCGGTTATATTTTATCCATGCGCGTTTACCCAGCCATAAAAGCGGATGGACAAAACTGTTATAATATTCGTATTATAATGAATATTCATAGTTATATTTGGCTATTTGCTACAATATATTTGATATTTCACGTAAAGTTCTGAAGCTTTTGATGTCAATGTCTTGAATTGAATTAATAGTTAAGATTTTTGGTCTGAAATATTTTTCATTGCGTTTCTGATTGTCGACGTTAGATGCGAATATTGCATTAGAGCTGTGGGGAAAGTGTCCAGGAATTTGTAGATGGCGTTTATATTATGAATGTTTTGGTAAAGTCACTCTATCATTGTTAAATATTTACTTACATATACAATATTTATGTGTGTCATTATAAACTAAGTATTACCTTAATATTAATCTTAAAAAAATATTTATTATATTGCAATATAAAATTTTAACCTCTAAACTTAAAAACAAAATATAGAGCCATAAAATTCCTATAGTAAAATTATTAAAGATAAAAAAATATATAAAATCTACACGTTATGATCATTATCTAACAATGAAGATTTCGAGTAAATTTACATAATATATTTATACATGTATGTATTGTTGTTTAACTTATACATGCAAATGTATGTCGTATTATGGCGGTATTTGAACACTGCTTAAGATTGAACGTGATGGGCTATTTTAAAGATTCTAGAAGGATTAGCTTTATCTAGCACATTGTCAAAGGCGGCTACCAGGGCATGTCTGCTAAGTAACACCTAATCTTACACTTTATAAAGTTCCAACTGGAGTCTCGTCATGTTAGCCGTACTTGAGGTAAAGAGAATCTTGGATGACGTGAAGCACAATTAGCACTAGTGCACTACTCTAGACTATACTAGGACAATAAAACTTTATTGCTTTCAAGACGAATAATGTTTGGTGAAAAAGCTAAACAATTTAAAATGAACTTGTCAAAAGATAACTCTAAAATCAATTGGAGGCAAAATTTACAATAAAGACAGTACGTTTTTCAGAGTCTTTCCATTACAATTTGGCAAGAATATTGTGGTCTAAGAGCCGGTGGGAGATCGACCTTCACCGATCTGATGACTCGGCGAGACATATTTTTATCAAATATAATTATATAATATATTATATATATTATATATATATTATATAATAAACAAATATGCCTATGATGACTTGCCTATCGTATCTTGCTGTACTATTGTAACAGTGAGTGATGGCGTTTGGTTTATTTTCAGCTCGTATCTTGAAACGTTATTAAATAATAAATACAGTGTATATCGAAGTATCTATACATGTTACAAGTAGTAAATTTCAAAACTAATCTTAATAGGCGACGACTTAAATATGCCAAAGATGTATATGTATGTATTTAACTTGAATGTTATCACTTTATTCGTAATGTTCGAGTTCATGATAACTCATAAATATAAATGGTTTTCAAACAATTTTGTTTTATTTTTTAACCTCACAACTTAACCGTTGAAAGAGTTTAAAACTTTCAAATTCGTAACTGGCTATGGTCTGTACTACAGGTGCACATCGTAACAGGATATACGAAATCAATGCACCTTGGGTTCTTTTTGTTCTTTATTAGACAGGGATGTATAAGTATGCCACGACTGGATTAAGTATGCATAGAGCCAACCGCTTCTGATGTATAGGGATATTACACATGCATGTCCGCTACTGACTTATCTACCTTACCATTGTTAAGGTTACATTTTAATAGAACTTATCGTTTACCATATATTTAAGGTTAATATAGATGCGAAACTGGCAGAATGTATTGCGTCTGTTAAGGCAACTCTAAGCCATTACGAAAAAAATGTTATAAAGTTATATGAATGTCTTGGTTTCGAGTCCCGAGTCGAGGAATTATGGTTAATATTTTTTTCTGCTGCTGTTAAATCTTCATGCCTCGGAAGACAAGAAACATGGTAGAGACGGTCCTGTGCCTTATCTCCTACTGGTCGTGCCTAATGTGTCCCCACGGAAATGTGAGGCAGTGAAGGACCAGTGCTTGCTCAATTGCACAGGAGACATGCGCAAATTGCTAGTCTATCGTCGTTAAATCGAACTCCATAGATTCACTGGGCAAAAATTATAGAGTTATGTATAGAATAAACGGTATTAAATAATGTATGACAAATATTTATTTATTACACACAGTACAAATTATTGAAATTTCTAGCAGTACCCGCGGCTTTTTCCGCGTTAATCCCTAATAAAAATTGAGTATTGGTGGTAGAACGTTGAAAATTTATTATTATAGGTAAGTCGAATATGATGCATAATCATAAAGAAATAATGAATAAAAGAACTGGAGAGGGCCACCCTTATCACCTAGCGAGATAAAAAATAGCCTACAACTTATTCTCAGACCTACCAAATGTAAATTTGTATAGGTGTAGTATATCAACTATCTGGTATCCGTAACACAAGCCAACATATTTATTTATTTATTTATTTAATTTCGTCATTATTAGGTAACTTACTACAATAACTTATGATTAAGATTTTACAATCATTCTATTGCTTAAAGAAACAAAAACTGTCGATCACGAAACATATTAAACAAACTGTGTACATCGTTGATAGTGATTTATCAGTAGATAACAACATGCGGTGAGACCGATTGAATTTGATATCAGTGTAGCGCAGTGTTAATAACAAAGAACATCTTAATTACATCCAAACAAGAGTCGGTCAAGTGTTTGCTATGGCAAGTGGTAGAGGTGAAAGAGGCATTGATAATCCTTCAGCAACGCAAGGTACTGTTAGCCACAGTAACGCTATCAAATGTAAATAATTGCGAACGTATGTAGGTTAGTTTTCACGGGGAATGTTATTTTGCTTATCTGTGGAATTTAAAAGATACTAATATGTTTAAAAACTTGACTGGTTTAATGTTTGAGGTATACTGAACTATTCTATTTTTTTATAAGTATTCAAGCATGTTTTTTTAATCATGTAAATTAAATTTATGCTTTTGTTAAATAATATTGTTCAATATGGAATGCAAGACAATCGTAATATAAAACATTTTTTTTTCATTTATGCCACTTAGACTATGTTAATTAAATTTACTCAGAAATACCTACTGTATTTTTTGCGAAAATGTTTCGTACTTCCCTAAGGTCTCTAAATAGAAACAAATTATTGTTTCGTTACGTGTAGGCGTGCCATCAAATGTCAAACCGTGGAAAACTTACTTAAAATAATATTCCTTCCAAAAATTCGCGGTCCAAATGCAACTTTATATAATCCCCCTTGGACTAAGCATTTATTATCATTTTTAAGATGATGGATCATCTCTGAGCCCGGATTTGATAATTAGCGTCCAACCACAAACATATGGTATGTATCAATATTATGTTTATAACCGTAATAACATACTCCAAAGAAAATGAGCAGTCTAAAAGTGAAGAAAATTAATATTATACTCATATTTTGAAATATTTGAAAGCATATCATATCATATCCGAACTTTGCTATTTTTCTGCAAATATTGCTACTATTGTTAAGTTAAGAAAAGAAATCTTTATTTATGCTTAAGTAATAAGTATACTAAATTTAATTTAAAATAACATGTAGTGTTTAGTACAAAGTGACTAGAAGGTTCTATTACATTAAATGTTTGGTGGTTTGATTTGTTTCGTAACGCTCTTTGTTTCTTTACTACTATAGAGAGTACTCGAGCTGAGCTACCAGTGTCAACAACTGACTGGCATTCTACTAGCAACAGTCGAGGACAATTCATACCTATCCATGGCTTGGACTTTCTCATCGGTGCGACTAATTTACAAATTCAACAAACAGTGGAATTGAATGATCGTCAGTATTAAATTTTTCTAACATATTTCATAATGTTTTAGTACCCGCATAGTATTAACTGATGTTTATCTCTGAAATAGTAATAATGAGTAATCGATTAATAATAATTATCGATCCGTCTAAATTACATTGATACAAAGTGATGCAATTATTTTAAGAAATTTCTGTAACACTAAACAAGTACGGTCTATAATTCATTTTACTTTGTATAGTAATAAATAAATATGTTGGGACATTATTACACACAGCGCCATCTAGTTCCGTAGTAAGCTACAAGGCTTGTATACATTACAAACTCACTACAAACTGAGCCAAACAAGTGTATAGAAAGCTCAAGCTTTATTTATTCTTGAATCTACTCACACGAAATAAGAAAAAGAGCTTCTGTTTTTTATTTAAATTATAACTAGACACTCTTCAAGAACTACGTCATTTAAAGTCAATGTTTATTTATTTTTAATAATATAGTATTAAAGTCTAAAGTTCATTTAAAGCGTTTCTTTTAATAACATCGCTACTTTGCTGTTTATATTACTTCTTTGACATTTTAATAAAGTAAACATAATATAATATCTTGAAGAGATTTTAGAATGAAAATGTTAATATTTAATTACCCATAAATATAAAAAGTCGTAAAACCTGAAAAAACGCAACCACGTTACCACGGCAACTACTGCTTAAAATCTTATATTTGTAAAATAATACATAAAAATGTTTACATATCGAAAAGGGTCATAAAATTATGTCTAATATAAGTTAAAGTTGAGGAAGTATTATAGTAGGTAGTAAGTAGCAATGCATACATTGTATGTACATTACATTCTCCTTTTCATTTTCAGTAACTTCTGGAATAAATTCAGAGAACAGATATATAGTAAAAGTACCTCATGGTGAATCACTTTATATAGCTAGTGAAGTATCTTCCCCAACACAAAGAAGTCTATGTGGTACAGGACGTGCTTTTACTATGCATTTGCATGACTCTACTAGACAGGAGGCAATGGTCTTACATAGAAGACTAGCTGGTGCGTCCTGTCTTTTCCCTTGTAGGTTGCAGGTAGGTTGCTTGTAGGGTGCAGATATCCCCTTTATAGTTCTTAAACCAGGCTGATTTAACATATCTTTCGAATAACTTATTGATTAATATATCTCACATATTAAATAAATATTTAGAATATAAAAATTATCAATTTTCTTTGTACTTTATGACACTTATAAATTAATATTCATTTTAGGAAATGAAAGTAGTAACACCGCCAGGTAACTACATAGGCCGAGTAGAACAACGGTGGACTTTGATGGTGCCATTTTTTCTAGTTAGAGATGCGAACGATGATGTCTTGTATGTTATAGAGGGACCGGCTACATTTACACGAGGGTCTTTGAGGCTAGCAGAATTTAAGGTATCAGAAGCTAAAACGCTGTTGTTTTGTAAATTTACTTATCTTGTATACTGTTCTGACTAGGTATTCCTTACGGTTCCACTATAATATAAGTAGCTTAAACAGAATAGTGCCTTAGTAATTAAATGTGGAGTTTGATAGCCTTTCTAAATATATATAGTTCACATTATATGAAGATACATTAGCAATTATAGTATAGATATCATGGAAAACTTAGTTATGGATTCCAATGCCACATTACTATTATAAATTGAAACTTTTATTATGTGTGTATATGTGTGAATATTATGATGAAATTTACTGCGAAAAAGATTTAAGAAAAACAACTAGAGAAACAGAATGACTTAAAATAAAACATTATATAAATAATAATATAAATAGTTATATTATATACATTTTATTACAAGTATTTATAAAAACTGTGAAATGTATAGTTACGTACGTCATTAGATAAATATCAATAACATGTTTACGAGATGAAACTTCACTGGAACTGGTGGTGGGCGTACAAACTCTGAAGAGCAAACGTAATTACTGTTTCAAAGTATTTCACTCAGTTTAATATAATAATATTCTATTATTAGCTATACTAAGTTTCTTGAAATATTTCAATTAGAAATTAATTATAGCAGCTATTGTAGTTTATCGTTGGTAAAATGTTGCGATGTTTTATTTTTATATAATCGAAACGCGGGCGAAGCCGCGGTTTCCTCTACTTACATAGTAAAACGTTCGTAGAGCACCACTCTATTCATTGGTGATACATACATGAAAATCGGTGCACTAGTTTTTGAATTTATCGCGAACTGACAGACAGACGCGGCGGAAAATATGTAGTGAAGTGGTTCTTGAAGTAAAATTTCGTTTATTATTAGGTAATTTAATTTAAATCTTCCATGCCATTATTTCAGGTTTTAAGCGGTGATTCTTTACGTGAAGTAGGCAGTATATCCCACGGTTGGGATAGAGAGCTTGTTAGCTTTACAACCAACATCAATTATCCTAATGTGATAGTTCAACCTAAGCACAAAGCGTTAATTTTAGCAGCAGCATTTTTATTGGTAAGCCGAAAACATAATCCCTTTTAATAATAATTTTGGCTAAAGATTTGATACGTACCCAAAATATAAATAAGTTCAAAACAAACTACAGGTGCTAAAAGGCTGCTTTATGAATTTAATTTTAGAACAGAGAATAATTAAGACAAAGCGCACAGAAGAAAGTGGTTATCGCCTGCAAATTGTGGCTCTGTAATTACCTGTTCATTTCCCTTTTGTGTCCGCAGAGATCGTAATAAATAAAGAAATAAAGTTTTTACACATTTTTACTCAAGCACTCATTTAAATATCATATTATTGAAAAACTATAGGTATAAGAATAATCTCTATCGAGACTTCCGTGTCCATCCCAAATTCATTTTCCGGAAATAGGTCTTACATGCTTTAAAATATTTTTTTTTTTAAAACTCTTAATATGGGAGGTATATTACTCTCAATTGAATATTATTCTTTTTTTTATATTTTTATGAACATTTTTTTATTCATTTAAATTTAAACAAATTTCGCGAATCGGGTACTTAGTACTAACCAGTGTCATCACATTAAAAATTTAGGTACTTCTTATTTATGTAAAGTCGACTTATTATAATCTTGTTTTTTTTTTAGGAATACACATATTTCGAAAAGGGGAAGAGTAGTTGTTTACGATGCAATTGTTGCTAATAGAAATGGCATTATCACAGTTCTCTACAAGTGTGAAAAACTTTTACTACATAATTGTGACTCGCCTGAAATTTTGTTATTGTTATTTTTATTTTTAATATATTATTAAATTAAAAAAATTAAAGACAACTATTCCATTTTTTACTTTATTTTATGTATTGCCAGCGATGAAACACATAAAAAAATATTATGACAGTTATACTTTTTAAATACACATGTTATTTTTACATTTGATACAGTTCGCGTCATGTAAAAAGAACGCTGGAGGAAAGTGGTGGGGGGTGTGTTTGCGCATGGGTACATTCGCACACAAAATTACTAAGCCCATTCTTTTATTTTTGAACTAGCCTTTCGCTCGCGACGTATATTGGTTATTGTTAGGTACATTGAAATTATATTATATAATATATTAAAATATATTAGATAGAACGTTATTAAATAGAATTCTATTAATTCATAAAATATGTTAAATATAATGTAGAATGTTTAATCTAATTACAAAAAATTAAATTAATTCGGTTAATATATATTTTAACTGCATTATTATCAGACTCTCTCTTCATAAAACAATATACGTCAAAAATATTTTTCTCTATTTTTTATATAAAACCATTTCGTAATTAATAACTTTTATGTGCACGATGGTATTTTGAACTGACAAACCAATAGCGAGCCGGAAAGCATGCGGCGCGTGCCTCGACGTCCCGCGCCCCGCGTCTTACCACCAAATTGGCCGATAAATCGCCTCTGCGCAACTTGACAGCCAGCGTTCTTTTTACATGACGCGAATTATACTTTTCTAATTATTTTATAATATGTATATGAATACTGTATATAAAAATGTTTAAACAAAATTGTACTCATTCAACCGTTGGAGAGAAAAGATGGTATTATCGACAATATTACAAGGGCCATAAAGATAAGGATGGTAGGAGAACAGGTAAAGGAGAAAATAACCGGTCTGGAGCAAAAGTATGTAAATTTTCTTTATTTCACGCTTCTTGTGTAATTTATGCACAGTTTTGGAATAAGTTAAAATCTTAACTAACCCTAACTTTTATCTACGTCCTCTTAATTACAGGAATGATGTTTATTTATAAATTATTTGTAGGATTAGCATCTTTCAAAAATTTTATATTTTACATGTATGTTTCTAGTCACTTGAATGCTACAACGGTAATTTTACGAATGATACTATACACGGGGTAGGTGAGTACCGCTGGCGACATCATGGTCCTGAAAACGCTTCAGTTACGTATGAAGGATATTTCTATTGCAACAACATTCATGGATATGGGACTATGTCCTATCCCGACGGCAGAACGTTTACTGTAAGCAAATATGTATCCTGAAATACTTTATAACCAACTTCAAAAAAGGAGGAGGTTATATTAAAATAGTTTTATTAAGCTCATTATAATCCTATAGATACTCATTATAGGTACTTTTCAAGTAAATTTGATTAATAACACCTTTATGTACAAAAATATAACGATTAGTCCTTATATAAATCGTTCTAATAAAAACATTTAATAAATAATGTTCCGAGGAAAAGCTTAATGTAATTAAACTTTATATCTATATATGTCATCATGTAAAATGTAAATGCTAAATAATAATTTCTGTGTTTAATATATAATATTAATTTTAAAAAATTAAAAAAAATTAAGGTTATATTTTTTATAATACTGATTTTAGAAACTGTTCAAATTTTCGTTATAAAATTTGCTGTCATATACTCATATGTACTTCGTTTTCATAATATCATCTTTACATTTGGCTATGTATTGTGACGAAGAAAATTTGAATTTGTATTATTACTCAGATTATATACAAAATTTCAGGGTCTATTCATGAATAATGTACGATGGGGTCCGGGTATCGAATCGCATGCCGATGTTCGCAATGATGTAGGACTATGGCGTGGGCGTCAGCTCGTCAGGCTATCATGGAGGCCCTTTGCCCCGAGTATTGTACCAGACTTTATGACTAACAGTTCAGGCCGGACCATTGTAGAAGCACATAGAATTTTACTAAAAAATACCGTACAAAATGTTAGATTTTTTAATTTTTTTTTTAATATCATAGAAAAATCATACTTCTATGCTAATGTTTTAAATAAATATCGATAAATAATTATTTCAACTATAAACAGTCAGCTGGATACAGCTTAATGTACTCGTATATCGAATGGATCCATTTTTTTACAAACCTTTATGTAATTTCGTAACAATTAGTTTAAATTTATTAATATTATATCACAAAATATTTGTAGGTTGGTGACGTAAACAATGCTGTAGAACTCCTTAAAAAGTGTGGTGCAGACCCTCGCGTAGCTGTTGAGAAATGGGACAAATTGTACTCTAAATATTGCACAGATATAGCTAGTTCGCTCTGCCATATAGATTTATTTAATCGACATTATTACAATGAAAATATCTATCATTTAGAAGAAATTAATCCTTTGCCGGATAATAAAGAAGTACCTTTATATTTTTTTATTATAACTAACTCAACTTTTCTGTAGAGCTTTTCCTATGTCATAGGTATACCTATATAAGTAGGTTTATATAAACTTAATGTAGGACCAGTAGTTATAACAGAAAATTCGTAAGTTCGATTTTCGCATGTACCTAACAAAAATATTTATGAAGATTATACAGATTTAGATAAGCTTTTCGCAAGTATATTTAATAGACACAAATAGGCACTGAAACTCGTCATACATTATCATGTGAAGTCCTAAGATGTCCAATAAGATTTTTTCCTAAAAGGAAAAACATAGTTATTTAATAATTTAGATTTTATTTATTTAGATGGAAATAGACGATGTTGTAATATATTACGCGTGGAACAATAGCAAAATTATGGTTAATATGATGAAACATAGCTTAAAGCACGATATACATAAAGACACGTCGAAATTTGATATCAAGTCCATATTGTCGGGACCAAGAACCCATTTCAAACCACCGGGCAACCACGAATTGGGATGCAGGTTCGTTATTTCTCATAAGTTTCCTTTTTTAACCGACTTCGAAACAGATAAATTATTTTATTTTGTACCTGACATATCTTGTTCCGTGATAATTGTAAGTCGATTTAAAACTTAAAAGATATGACTAAAGTGCTAGCCACTAACTTATATGCGCCAGGGATATTTCATTAGGCTTATTTTTCTTTTCTTTTTCATCATCATCACTACTCTAAAACATTTCTAACCTATACAACATGTATGTAGGTAGCTTATAAAAAAAGCTTTTAGACTTTCCGCTTATTCATACTTTTTTAGCAAACTAAAAATAAATTCTATATTATTATATTTTTTTCTCACAGAAATCTGCTGATGGCGAGCTACTTGGGACATGTCGCAGATGTCGCCCACCTAGTTAATGAAAATCGTATCCACCCTGACTTATCTGATGTTCAAGGGAATTCCGCCGTTATGTACGCAACTGTGAGCTCAATTTTATTAGTTTTCTAACTCTTAGATTGACTATACATTTAAACATATTTGCTCTGAAAAAAATAAGCTCTACTTAGTTTTACGTCGGTATTTGTTATTTTTATGTTTCTAGAAAACTACTGAATTAATTTTAACAGTTAATTAAAAACCTTAAGCCTTATTTTATTTATAAACTCCTTTGAGTATTATTTTTATTTATTCATAAATACGTTTTTACTTTAATGAAACTGGTTCAGACTTTCTATTTTCGGATAGTTAATTACTAAACATTGCCTTTGATATTTTGTACCTAAAACAAAAGCTTTAAAAAGTTTCTGTGTGTCTGCTTTTAACTTCAAATTAACAGCTTTTCACTAAAAACGCATGAAAGTATATACGGTACTAACAACAAAAAAAAACATTTTTTCAAATTTTTGTCTGTCCGTTTGTTCCGGCTTTGAAACGGCTGGACCGATCTTGATGGGACTTTCACATACAGATAGCTTATATTTTACGACGTAACTTAAGCTATTTTTAACCGACTTAAAAAACGGGGGAGGTAATATTTTAGAAATTTTATTTACTTTAATAAGCGAAACCCGTGGCTTTGCTGACGCTTAACCTAGGGACAAACCCGAGCGAAGCGAGGGTGAGTCGCTAGTATAATAATAACATAATATTCATTTTTCCCAGTGCGGAGACCAACCAGAGATTATACATTTTCTAACACAAGCCGGAGCTAATATTGATGCATATAATGATTGTTGTTGCACAGCACTGGGTATTGCACTGACGAGATATATTTGTGTAGAGCGCGATATTCCTCTCTCTGGAATGTTACAAGCATTGTTGCCACCACCACTACCACTAGCACAAAGTAATTTTTACTTACCTCATTACTACATATTAAGTATAAAACAAAGTTCACCGCAGCGTCTGTCTGTCTGTTCGCGATAAACTCAAAAACTACTGCACTGATTTTCACGCTGTTTTCACCAATGGATAGAGTGGGAAAGTTTTAGTATATAATTTAACAAGTTTTTGTGTACATTTTTAGCGGAAACCTCGGCTTCCCTCGTGCTAAATCTAGGAACGAACCCGAGCAAAGCAGGGGTTGTCGCTTGTTACATATATTATTGTGATTTAAAGAGTGTCTTGAAAACATATTTTGAAAGTTCTTATTATAATATCTACATCATTAGCACCTATATTTAATATTTCTAATAATTATGTTTTACATTTTTAAACTCGTCTCAGTGACTCCTTTGATCAAGTATGCTGTATGAGTGGCTATTCCCAATAGATTCACATTCCGCAATCTACCCTCACTTGCAAAATTAAACCCGTACCTATTCGCAACGATTAGATTTCCCGAGTGGTTGTTTGCAGAAATAAGGAAAACAGTAATTACTTTATCAACTGTGATGGTTTAATCTACACTTAAATATTATACATAAATTTAACGATCGAGGTTAGTAGGTCAGATAGAATCTGCTCGTGGCAAATATTTTAGTTACAAACTTTAGTAATAATTTTAACTGCCCAACGTATTAAAGGAACTAATCAGATTTTCCAATCCAGTTCCTTTGGATCATTATTATTTTACCGTAACATTTTTAATTGATATTATAGCAACAACTGAGCAAAAGGTTCTTGAATGGAATATAAAAAGAGATCTAGCATCCTTATCCTTGCCGGGAGTCACAATGAAAATACCTATTAAAACAAATACCCTTAGTTCAAAAAAAATCAAATCATTATTATCAATTGATCGATTGACAACAAGAGAGAAAGCAGAACCCCTTTCCACTCTACCAGAACAAACAGATGATTCTAACGATGTATTATCAGAAGAAAATCAATTATACAACTATTTAAATCAAGAATTTTATGCAAAAGTTACTGATGCCTTTACTTTGTCCAATAATCCTAATCCTATTTCCTATCTGTTTGATGTGAATGATATGGTAAAAGAAATTGAAACTAACGAAGAAGAGAAGAAGCAACCAGAAAAGAATATTAAAAGAGTAACATCTAAAGTTTTGAAGGACCCTATTAAAACAAATATGGAAGTAATACAGAATGAAAACCTTGAGAAAGAAGAGTCACTGAGCAGCATAGAGAAGCGAAAAACAAATACGTTAAGTATATCCTATGACTCAAACTCCCATGTAAAATAAATAAAGAATAAAAAAAAACAAAGTATTTCCTACAAAATGACAGTAAAAATATTAATTTTGAAGAATATAAAAAAATCAAGAATATAGGTTTCAAGTATAGTAAATTATATTATAGATTATCAAAAATAATGCTGACAATTCTTCAATTGCTATCGAATGGTGCTAATCCCAGGCTAGTGCGATGTCCACAACCAGCGATGATGATAGCTGCAACGTCCAGTTGTCCAGATTTAATAAGACAATTAGTACATTATGGTGCCGATGTCAATGAAACTTATCATCAGGTATGTGTAAAAGCTAACCTAATTATTATTTAATTAAGAAATAGGTACTCTAATTATAATATAAAACTGCTTGGAAAAGTATTTTATTCAATAATTTGAAACAGAAATTCATTTGTCTTTCTTTAAAAGTAAATTTACCCTACTGCATATTATTATAATGAATACATTATAAGTATATTTGATATAACATTATTTTAAATACAATTTCAAATACTGTATTTCCAGATTTATAATTATTCTCCACTTGATGTAGCTGTATCTCATCCCCTCACAATTGATAACTTTAATATAATAAAAGCATTATTAGAATGTGGTGCAGATCCATGTCACCGGCTATTATATAAGCGAGATCTATTGACTGACGAAGTATGTCCTGGACCGACTCTCCTTCACGTTGCATTGGGAAGGAAAACTGAAAGCGATGTAGAAGAAAGTGTAAGTATAAAGATAACTTACAATTTTATTTTATAAAAAATGTATTGAGCAAATAATAAATAAAAATCTACTTTGAACAGATAAAACTTCAGATAATAGAGTCATTGTTGAAATATAATTGTAACTCAACGCTACAATTTAATGGACGATCCCCAATAGATATAGCCATGAATAAAAACATAGAAGTGTTCGATATCTTCATCAAAAATTCTAAAACCAAACTCAATGCTGTAATTAATGATTCAAATCAAAGTGTTTTAGTCAAAATGTTCTACTTACCATTCTTCAGAAGTGTTCAAAGTTCAGAAAGACTACACATGGTACTTTTTTATATGATTTTTATTGAGAAAGATACCTATATATTATTTTATTTATTATATATGTAAAATTCTGTTATTTATCATAGCTAACAAATCTGTTGCTATATGGAAGTGATCCTTTAATAAAATGTCAAAACGGCGAGGACGTATACGAAAATATATTCGTGTTTGCGAAACGGACGTTGGTGGAAATGGAAAGTACACAAAATAAATCTAATCCGTCAAGTGAGTTTTATGATTAATACGGTAACTTTATTAAGTAATACTATTATGAGGATTATATCATGTGAGAATTGTGTGGAAAAATACCTTTTCGTGTTTTGTAATACGTATACTTAGTAAAAAACTTACTTATAAGTACTCTTCCTTTGTGATTATAAGTTGGGAAGCAAGGTGCAAAAACCAAGAAAATTGAAAAGTCCAAAAAGGAAGAAAAACTGTCTACCAAATCAATCGGCAAGCTGAGTGTGGACGAATTAGAAGATTACAAGCAAGCTATCGAACTGGTGACCGACTGCGCAAGGCTCATCTACATAAGATGGCTGCAAGGAAAAATAGTGAAGGAACTTCTTGAAGTAATAGATAGGTATGTCTAAATTCAAGCCGAATTAGTTCGTTGCTTGTTTCCCTTTTTTTTAATGTTTTCAGTATCGTAAACATGGTAATATGGGCTATTATCTTGCTTACCTACTAATCGTATAATTTTAACTGTACGTATATTATGGTAGCTGGTTGATATTCTTAAGAATACGTATTTAAGTAGATAGATACTTATAAAATCTGTTGAATATATAAAATAAAAAGTGTCAACAAGTATCTATTCACCCTTTTTGCAGATACAAACATCGACACTGGAGCATAATATTAAAGCAGTTTAATGGACATATAAATATCGGTTTATGGCTCACTCCTCAAAGATGTATTGAGATATGGGACATTTTATGTACGAAGAAAAAGAAAAACTGTAACCATACAAAAACATTAAAGCATTTACTTTGTATTGTTATTTTTATGTCGTTGCAAAGTTATCGAAAGTTACATGGTGATATGGATGCCGTTCAAAATGTAACCGCAAATTTAAAGGATGCCATAGAAGTAGACGCCAATCGTCTTTTACGTCAACATAAAGTCATGAATAGTGACATGGGATTAGAAATAAACACTTGGAAATTCCTTTACAAACCGGAAATTATTAAAGATGTAAGTAATCACAAACTTTCTTATAAAAATGAACATTTATATTAAACAGTTTTTTATTACATATTTATTTTAAATTTTTTGCATTTTAGAATAAGAAGCTCAACATTTGTTTTGAGTGCATGATACCATTAAATGACGAAAAGATTTTGTGTTCTTCGTGCGAATTCGTCTCATTTTGTTCACTTGATTGCATGAAAACGAATATTAATAGAACAAATTGCCATCCATGCAGTGATTTTATTAAAACTAAGTATTTTCCTAATTCAACGGAGAACGTTGTATAAAGAAATATTCTATTTTTAAAAGTATTAGTATTTTTATATATTTTTGAAATATACATTTTATAAAATGTATGTGTATATACACGTATATGTATGCATATGGCAGCATTTTATTTTGCTATGATAATTTATTAAATATACATTTGTGAATCAAAACTAGAATATAAATATGAAATTTACATTTTCATTTATCTTTACCAGAATGAGAGCTAAAAATTAATTGAATGTATTGTAACTTATCATTACCCAATACCCATTATGGATTTACTTTCAACTTTTATTAGTCATCTATGCTTTCAACTATGAATTCGATTCTTTTGGTCAATTTTTTTGGCTTCTTGGATTGCACCGTTTGGCCAAAATTTACTTTGTCAATGTCATAAGGCAATAAAAAAAAATAAACAGTCATCTGTCAAATGTCAATTGTCAAAACTTTATGTCAAAATAAACCGCGTTACTTGATCGTAATTCGTAAATCTAAAAATGAAAGTTTTCAAGTTTTAACTATAATATAGTATAAGAAAATAAATGAAAAGTAGATATTTTATATTACAAAACGTCTTAAAAAGAATGGCTTCATCTGCGAAAAAGCTTAAATTATCCAGTCCTACTTCAAGTAGTGAAACAAAAGTCAACTTAGATGAATTTATGCGCCAAATACAAAGAAAACGAGAGGAAACTGCTGAATCAATTTTAAATTACAAATTTAACAAAAAACGTGTACGAATTATATCCCAAGAACAAATGGTACCTGACAATTGCGAAGGTGTCGTGTATTGGATGTCAAGAGATAGTAGAGTACAAGATAACTGGGCTTTTTTATTCGCACAAAAGTTAGCACTCAAAAATGAAGTACCTCTTCATGTGTGTTTTTGCATAATTGCTAAATATTTAGATGCCTCTGTTAGGCAATTTCACTTTTTACTGAAAGGTAAAATAAGCTTTAAGTTTTAAGCATCTTTGACAACATTAAATGCAATATCATATGCAATAATTCGTAAAAAATATCATTTTATTGCATATTTAAATAATTTTTCAGGATTAGAAAAGGTATCTGCTGAATGTAAGAAATTGAATATATCTTTTCACTTATTAGAAGGTAGTGGTGCTGATGCTTTACCGCAGTGGGTTATAGACCACAAAATTGGAGCAGTTGTGTGTGATTTCAATCCTCTTAGAGTGCCTTTAGGTTGGCTTGAGGGAGTTAAGAAAAAACTTAAAAAAGATGTTCCTCTTATTCAGGTATGTAGAGTTTATACCCTTTATATTTTTCAATATCAATATCTTACTTCACAGTTTAACAAATCACACTTCTCTAGCATCTGGAGAACTTATATTTTTATAAAAAAAGTACTTGAAAGTGCTATATTAAATACTTGCTAGATTGGTTAAGCCTGATCTTACTACATGTTTAATAATTATATTTTTTTTAATAATAAATATTGTTATATCAAATATTTTATTGTATTTTCAGGTGGATGCCCATAATGTGGTGCCATGTTGGGTGGCATCTGATAAACAAGAGTATTCAGCAAGAACTATTAGAAACAAAATCAATTCTAAGTTAGATGAGTTTCTCACAGAATTCCCTCCAGTTATTAAGCACCCTTACACTAGCAAGTTTGAACCAGAAGTAAGTTTAATCATAGCAAATTGATTATTTCAACATATTACAAAACATTGTAAGAAACACTATAGTATAATTTTATATAGCAATACTATATAAAATCATTATAGTGTTTTTTACAATTTATTTTGTTTCTTACAATGTATATTGTTTTGGTATGACATAATTAAAGAATATTATTTATTGATATTTTTACTGTAATAAAATATGTCCATTCTTATATAAAATCCAGCCAATAGATTGGGATGAAGCTATAGACTCAAGAGAGGCAGATAAATCGGTAGGACCAATAGAGTGGGCCACTCCAGGATATGACAGTGCCATGAAAGTTCTAAAAAGCTTTCTTGATAAACGTCTTAAGATTTTTGCCAGTAAAAGAAATGACCCCACACAAGATGCCCTTAGTAATTTATCCCCATGGTACCATTTTGGTGTGTAATTTTTTTTTCAATAAAGTCTATTGTAATTTGGTTTGGGCTTTGGTATACTAATGCTTAGCTTGAATTATTTATTATAGGTCTACTAATTACTAACATATTATATTTAATTAACCATATTTTTAGGTAATATATTTTCTTGCTTTTTTACATATAATGTAATAGTGTAAAGCATAAAGACCCCACAAGAAGATTATTAAAATCTATGTCTATTGCTCTGTGTATTTGTGTGCACATTTCATACACAAAATGTACTGGACAGATTTCAACTTCGTAGTGAATTACAGTACCATTAACTACATGAAATTCTTTATTCACACAATAACTGGTAGAATCCAGTTGTCTAGAAATTCATATGACAAATACTGACCAAACCTTAAGAGATATCATAACATTATAGCATATTCTAGTTCTTAAAATGGACGACACATCTGCAACAGCATAAGGCTTTCTCTATATTGTGAGATTTATTTTAATTGATTAAAAACAGAATTTAATGTAATAATGTAATGATAATACATTTTTTTCAATATACATTTATATGTGTAGTAATAAAAATGTTATTTGTGTTAACTTTTCAGGTCAAATATCTGTGCAAAGGGTAGCACTGTGTGTTAAAGAATATCAAAAAACTTACACAGAGAGTGTGAATGCATATCTAGAGGAGGCTATAGTTCGGCGTGAACTTGCCGATAACTTCTGCTTCTATTGTGAACAATATGACAGTATTAAAGGTGCTAGTGCATGGGCACAGAAGACTCTAGATGACCATAGGTAAGGGGCCATCCATAAATTACGTCACACGAATTTTATAACTTTTAGAAAGACATAAAGACAAGTCTATATATTTGTTTACTTATTGATTGAAATAATGTAAATTAAAGTGCATGCAAGTGGCTAAAAACTTAAACTTCTTTGGTGCTGTGGCAGATACCTCAAATTAAAATCAATTGAAATATAAATTATATTATATATTTTTTTAATTATTAGTTATTTAATAGTAATAATTAGTAGTAATATTTTTAAATTATCAATAATAAATTTGATTATCACTTCCACAACACCCAATTTTTTAATGTTACCCACCCTTCTCCTTGAAATCTCCCCCTCACTTGCGCTTTAAGAAGTTTTACTATAATTATTTATTTAATTCTTGGTCTTTTTTAAATTTGTATTGTTGAACCATTATACTCAGTAGTTGCTACACTAATTTTAGATATAATAAGCAAGGCCCTGTTATTTGACTGAGATATAAGTAAATATGTGATAATATCTAGATTCTAGACAATGTGCTAAATATTTAATTTTGCTATGTGTATCTGACACCCTTTTATTTTAATTAATGAAATAGTTGATTTAAACTGTAATATGCATAACATTATTACAGGAAAGACAAGAGAAGTCACATATACACTCTACAACAGCTTTCAGAAGCAAAAACACACGATGATTTATGGAATTCAGCTCAAATACAACTGGTGAAGGAAGGCAAAATGCATGGTTTTCTTCGCATGTATTGGTGTAAGAAGATCTTGGAGTGGACACAGACACCCGAACAAGCACTGAAGTTTGCTATTTACTTGAATGACCACTTCAGTGTTGATGGGAGAGATCCAAGTGGATATGTTGGTTGGTATTTTATAAGAAACACTAAAAATAGTCTAGGGAACCCGACAGATGTGCGAAGGAATGTTAACTTTTGCTTAAAAAATCTAAATATAAAAATATTTCTTGGAACCATATCGCTGCGCTACCTACCAAGTCTAATTGAAAATTTAAACTATTTAGAGACCATCTCCAAAGTGCACAAAAAATTTCATCAAAATATGTCTAGTTATTCATTTTTATGACGCTCACTGTATTTTATATGTAAAGAAAATAATATATTACAAAATACTTGAACGTTTGAGTATTGTGACTAGCGCAGTTAATAAGTATGTCAATAACAAAGCCATAAAAAGATTTCTAACTCTATATAACCTTTCTTTTCTTTTTTTATATAGTGTAATGGCATGTATGGAACTAATTATGTCTGCTGTCTGACCTTCACTTAATTTTCCATAGGAACATGTGTTATAAAAAAACTGCTCTTTCAATGTGTTCTCTTTAGACTACTGAAGAAAAATGTATATCATAATTTTCTAACAATATTTGCTTAGGATCTAACGCAATTTTTATAAAATGTAACATCGGCTATGTGGAAGTCACATTAAAATTGGTCTAGTTGTTACAGGAAAAAAAGTTGTTATAGACGAGACATTTTTTTAAATTTGTTCTTTCCTTATAAATATGATATATATTGAATTTACAAATAAATAGCTTCTTAAATTATATTTTATGTGTAGTTGCCAAATATTCGCATTTAAGGCATAATAATAATATAATATGTTGGGACATTTTTTACAACAGCTCCATCTCAATCCGTGGTAAGCTACGAGGCTTGTATTACGGATACCAGAAAGTTGATATACTACACACATATAAATTATAAATACATACATAATATAAATATTAACACCCATGACTGGAGAACAAACATTCGTGCTCAACAAATGGATGCCCTAAGCGGGACTCGAACCCGCGACCGCTGGTGTAGAAAGTAGGGTCACTGGCAACTGAGCCAAACGAGTCGTCATATGCATGTATTATTAACAAGTACAACTTGTTGAGAAAAATTGTTTACCTACAGTTCTCGAGGCATAAGGTCAGCTTTGCATTTGTGTGAGTGATAGCTAAAAGCCAATAGCCGCGCATCAAAAACCAGTTAAAACCAGTTTCAACCACTCGCAACGCGCTACGCCTTCGGTCGTGCCGTAAAAATATTGTTAGAAAATTATGATATACATTTAAGCTTACGCCTCGAGAACTGTAAGTTACATCTATATCTTATTCTATTTATTTGCAGGTTGTATGTGGTCAATCTGCGGCATTCACGACCAGGGCTGGGCGGAGCGCGCGGTGTTCGGCAAGATACGGTACATGAACTACGACGGCTGCAAGCGCAAGTTCCCAGTGCCGGCCTTCGTCGCGCGCTACGGCGGGAAAGTGCACAAGTATGTGCCCAAGTGAGTGACCCACTCGTCT
The DNA here is from genome assembly GCA_905231865.2 of Boloria selene. Lineage (NCBI taxonomy): Eukaryota > Metazoa > Arthropoda > Insecta > Lepidoptera > Nymphalidae > Boloria > Boloria selene. The sequence continues at coordinate 3,243,599 of HG993132.1, forward strand.
AATATCGAGGAGTCACTTGGCACGTGTTCCACTGAGTGACTCACTTAACTAATATGGAAGAGGTGTTGCACGTGTTCCACTGAGTGACCCACTCGTCTAATATCGGGGAGTCACTTTGCACGTGTTCCACTGAGTGACTTACTTATCTAATATGGAGGAGTCATTTTGCACGTGTTCCACCGAGTGACCCACTCGTCTAATATCGAGGAGGCACTTGGCACGTGTTCCAGTGTGTGACCCACTCGCTTAATTGAGTCACTTAGTAGTATCCTACTGAGTCATTTAATGAGACGGAGGGCTGTTCATTCACGTGGCATGGTCCTCCCACGATCCCAATGTACCTTTAATAGTGTCAGGAATTGAATGTAGTGTCTTATGAATGTAACATGTGTTAAGGGCCTTAGAGTACCTATTAATTATAATTACAATACAAATAATTATTTGTATTTGAATTAAAATTTGTCATAGACATACATAATTGAAATAAGTAAATTTATATTGTAAGTTTTTACTGTTAACACCGATTTTATATACTGAATGGCCTAAATCTTAAACTAGATTTACACTTGCATTGTAAGCTGCGTAAATATGAATGCTGATTTTCCGGTTTCTTCACACTATGTTCCGTTTTGAGTGGTTTTTTATATTTAAGTGTTAAAGTGTTAATACGAATGCGTCTTTTTACACCGTATTCTGTGATAACATGTGTACGTAACATATGTGTCGCTTTGTGATAACAATCTTTTTTGTATTGATCCGTCGGCATTCAGCAGGCTCGATATCGATAGTTAGCGATCGCTATTTTATCGACTCGTTCCGATTTGTCCTGAACACGAATGAATGACTTCGTTATCGTAATCATTTATTATTACCATTTAAGATCGTTAAAATAGCGATCGTTAACTTTATCAAGATACTGGCCCTAGCTTCCTTATTCAATTTTACATTTTGAGATTCATTGAAATCATTAGTGAGTGAAGTGAGAAGAGTGAATTAGTATTCTTCAAAGAGAGATTCAACCTTATAAGTATAAATAGAAAAAAGGAAAAGATGTGTATTTCATGAGTTTTACCCTGAGTAAACTAATATTATAGTCATAACTCCTCGTTCGCGTCGTCAATTTCACCGCATCAATTTGAATAGCAGACGAGATGACGAGATACTTTGTAACTCATAGTATGGCCTTATTTTTTCTTACAAAAAGTTCTTAAGTGATTTATAATACAGTATTCTAATAACTTTTAGATTAGAATATAGAAATTCATAAGTTTTTTTAGTAATCTCAATGTCTGTATCCTAAGATTAAACATTATTTTAATAGTAGCTTTTCTCTAATTAACATACTTAATATTCAACTTTTATAACTTATTTCATCTGAATCTAATAATACTACAGGTTTTGGAATTTAATTTTATGTAAATTTTTAAGGTTTGAAGCACATTTAATTTAAATTGATATATTTTATTATATTGTTTTGTACACTAATTGTTGCATTGTTTTATAATAAAACTACGTCCACAAGAATATCTTTTTTTTTTAATATTATTGTATTCTTTGAATTATTCAATTATAATAATAATATATTCATATTAAAACTGTTTTTAAACTTTACTTAAATTGATAATACAAGTGTTAGACACTACGTGCCAAAAAAAATAAAGCATTTTTTAAAGTATTTTGACATTTTATACATTATTATGATAAATCATGATTGTGATTAATTATTTTTATTTTTTTTAATACGCAATAATATCTCTTGCGAAAAACATAACTGAGGGTAAAGGATTAAAAGTAAACATCGGTTAATTTGCTTATAAATATTTTTATTTATGAATGTGACTGTTCCGTGGTTACACAATCATATATTTTGATTATCTTCATAAAATTAGAAATAGAAAAATAATATCAAAGAGCTATTTTCATTGGAACATTCAGTGAGTCAAGTTTATCGTTTGTGTCAGGATATATGTAGAATTTCATACTTTAGTCAAAGGTTTGTAAAATATTAGCGATTATATAAGTTTATAGGAATTGCACATTCTCATTAATTAAAAGAAAAATAATAATAAAACATAAAATTATTTAAGTCCGACAAGACAACACATGCCTCTGAAACGCAAAAACCATTTTCTATTATGTCTCAACTTATCGAGTAGTCTCTACAAAGAAAATAATGGTGAAAATATATCATGATTTTAACACACAATTAATTAAAAATAAATGGTAAGAGGTGTCGAAAGCGTCACTCCGACTCGGTTATTATGGACATTGGTTTATTATGATTAGTATAGTACCCAAGTAACTGTCGGCTATGAACACAAATAGTGGCTCGCGTCTAACATATTCCACTAAGAAGTACAGCACGAGGGGTATACACCTAAACGATATAAGGCTCTCAAATTACATAGAAAAAATACCAAGTTGATTAAAAAACAAATTAGTTAAAGACCATAACCAAACATGGACGTTAAGTGAATAGTTCCAACGGTGTTTTGATAAATGGACGATTTATAATCTTTGGAATTCATAATATTTCGCTAAGTTCAGTAAGTTATCACGACGTGATAGGGGAATGTTTTGAGAAACCAATATATTGTGAGACGGGCTTTGGTCATGATCTTTAGGAACGAAAGGTGAAACTCAGGGCCGGCGTTAGGGAAGGGGTGGTAGGGCGACCGCCCAAGGCGCCGGATATAAAAGGGCGGGGGATGCCGCCTAATGTCCTAAATGTAGTGAACAGAAAGGCATTGAAATACGAAAGGGCGGTGGAGTTGACCTTTAATTTTAGGACTTAAACTTTCTCCCCAAATCCTAACCCCGGCTCTGGGTGAAAGGGGGTGGGTAGTTACAGCTAGTTAGTCGTGTACGCTCCAGTGTCAGTGTGTGTGTGAAAGCAGAGCGCGCTTCGCCTCTACTGCACGCAACACGAGTTCTTGTGCCCGTTCTTCTTCAGACGCGACTTCGGCCTGTACTTCTCCAGGTACGAGAGCTGCTTGGCGTTGATGGCGCCGCGACGTTGGCTGGAATGACACAGGTATATGTAAGTTACATTGTATACGACTCGGCTAAAGATGTTTAATTACAAAAAAGTTCCTATGATTATCTGTCAGTTTAAAATAAGAAATATTAAATTATTTTAGCTTAGCGGTAAATTGGTACTTTGTAGTTATTGCTAAATAACTAGAAAAGTTATCATATTAAATAATAACTTGAATTAAAATGTACAATTTTCTGATATATTTGATTAGATAATAAATGAACATGACATAAATGTGGAAAAAAAATATCTTAATCGATTTTTAATTATAGACGAAATCAATATTTTTTATAAACTAAATTATCCAAGCGTTCAATGCGCTTTAATATCTAAAAATTTGCTGTCATACAATCTTTTGCCCTTGAAATGTTATATTTTGTATCTAAAAATAAAAAGGTGGAAAATAAATATTTTTGTGAACATTCGTCACACTCATATAATACACGTCAGTTAACCCATTCAGTGCCAGTGACCCACGACGTGGGTTCATTTATGTCGCATTTGCGGGCCCGAGAACCCACGTAGTGGGCTCTTTATAAATGTAGCTCATTCTTCGTAAATACGTCGTTATACGATTACAAAATAAAGTGAACTAATTATTTTAACACGTTCTTTCTAATATATCCATTGGTTTCAAGATTTAGCAAATTATTTTTTTAATAAAATTCAACTAATTTCATACTACGTATTTCAGAGGTGAGTAACCGTTGTATATAATTATTATAATATCGATTTCATTTTTGTTAGTAATATCAGGAAAAACAAAGATATTGTAATAGCTAAATTTGATATGTTATGAAAACCGGCATTTTGATAAATTATATAATAAATTGGTTATATAATGAATGGGTGGATCCTTCTTTTTATAATTACACTTTTAGATATTGAAAGAGATTAGTCTTATATCGGGATGTTTATAGATAGCTATATAAAAGAACTAATTAGAACAAAATTACGATGTACATAAAAATATCCATAAACATATATTTTAAATAAAAAATATCAATATCATGGTTTGCTATCAAATAGTAAGCAAATTCTATTCCCAGAAAGTAATCTTATGGAAATACCAATTTTACTATGTTGGTCCATGGTGAACTTCAAAACTACTTATCCGATCTTGACGAAATTATTTTTTAAATATGTGATCTGTTCCAACTTAAAAGATAGATCAGTTTTTATCACTATTAGCCCCTCGTCTGTGCAAACACAAGGATCCTTGCGCCCCCTGTTGTCTGTGTAGACAAGGATCCTCTTTTACGGTACCTTTGCCATTTTTAATTTTTAATGGTATGACGTTAATGTTGGGGCTAAAATGTAATTAAATGTTAACACGAGATATAATGGTACCATAAATATTCGATTTTGATTTAATAAATACTGTTTTTGACCGATACAAGCATTTGAAAATCAATCAACATAACGCGTAGTACTATGTTATTATCACAAGGAAAGGGAAACTACGAGTACATGGAAAACATGAGTAAATTTTCATGTTTTCTTGTTTGTTGCTCAATATAAAATATTTTCTTACAAATTTATGTAATTTCATACCTTTTTTTCATATTCAAAGATAAGTTAATAGTTCATGAAGCTTGTACATTAAAAACATTAGCGTTTTTTTACTTTTTGGGATTTACTAACGCAAAGGAGAAGTATACATTATTTTAAAAGAAATTTTATACTTTTTTTTAATTAAAAATCGTAGTAATAAATTGTATTTTGACATAATAATTAATATAATGACATAGTCAATACTAAACGCACACAAAGATAGAAAATAGAAATGAACATGGCCGGTGCTCTGTCTGTACACGGCTGTCATTGAATGGGCTTGCTACAGCGTGTTCTAAATTTACGTAGTTGTTTGATATTAAATAAATAAATAAATATAGGTTGGACAGCTGTTAATTGTCTAATAAATAATAATATATAAAAGCTCTGGCATTACAATAAAATATTTAATAGACAATACGGATTTCGACACAATCGTAGTACTGGAGATCTTCTAGCGTATCTGACTCACCGCTGGGCAGCTGCTATTGAGAGTAAGGGAGATGCGTTAGCGCTTAGTCTTGATATCGCAAAGGCTTTTTGATCGGGTTTGGCACAAGGCGCTTCTGTCGAAGCTACCATCTTACGGGCTTAGCGAGAGATTATGCCAATGGGTCGCTAGCTTCCTATCTGGTCGCAGCATAAAAGTCGTTATTGACGGTATATGCTCTAACACTGTGCCGATTAATGCTGGCGTACCCCAAGGTTCTGTACTATCGCCTACACTGTTTATTCTGCATATCAACGATATGTTGCTCACAGACAATATTCGTTGCTATGCAGATGACAGTACAGTCGATGCTTATTATACGGGCCGAGCAGGAATCTCTCGAGTTATGGTCGAGGAGAACAGAGACCAACTTGTGTCCGAAATAGAAACTTCCCTGGAGCAGGTTTCTGATTGGGGTCGACGAAATCTCGTCCAGTTTAACCCCTCGAAGACACAGGTTTGTGCGTTTACCACTAAAAAAGCCCCATTTACTCTAGCGCCAAAGTTCCAAAACACTTCTCTTAACATCTGTGAGAGTATCGGGATCCTAGGAATCGAAATATCGAGTGATGTCCAGTTTAGACGTCTGGTCTGGAAGAAAAAGCCAAATTGGCTTCCAAAAAAATAGGAGTGCTTAACAGAGCTAAACAGTATTTCACGTCAAGGCATCGCCTCTTGCTTTATAAAGCACAGGTTCGCCCTCTCATGGAATACTGTTCTCATCTCTGGGCTAGCGCTCCTCAATACCAGCTTCTTCTATTTGACTCTATCCAACGACGAGCCATTCGTATTGTCGATGATCCCATATTAACAGACGAATTAGAACCCTTAAGCCTTCGAAGAGATGTGGGCTCCCTATGTGTATTCTATCGTCTGTATAATGGAGAGTGTTCTGATGAACTTTTTGATCTGGTGCCACCGTCGCGCTTCTATCACCGCACCCTTCGCCATCGGATAGGATGTCATCCTCACATATTAGATGCCTGGCATCCAAAAAATGTACGTGCATCTCGCTCCTTTCTACCTCGCACGTGCAAAATATGGAATGATCTTCCTCCCGAGGTTTTCCCTGAGCGCTATAATATGGGGTTCTTTAAGAGTCGTGTCTGTAGGTTCCTCAAAGGTCGGCAACGTACTCTCAACTCCATGTGCAGGTGTCTATGGGCAACGATAACCACTTACCATCAGGTGGATCGTTTGCTCGTTTGCCCCTTATTGTCTATAAAAAAAAAACATTAGCCTTGTGGGAGCATAACTACTTATTACAATACCGATGTTAACTTTGCTAGTCTACCTACATTCATTTTCACAGTCATTTTTTTACACTTAAACTTATACAAATTACAACATATTAAAATTGTAGTTTTAGGGGAGTAGACTAAGAATTTTTTTCTTTATAAAAAGTGCCTGCCAGAATGGTAACGCTCCTACATTTACCGATAATCTTTTTATTCTTCCTGCCCTTATTCCACGTTATATGGGGTCGACACAACATGTCTTATTCTTTCACTCTCCTCTGTCATTTGTCAACGTGACGTCCACCCCTTTCACATGTATTTATTTCATAATCAATCCATCTCTTTTTCGGTCTTTCTCTACTCTTTTTTACCTCCTACATAGATATTCAACATTCTCCTTATTATAATATGGCTTTCTTCCCTCCGCATAAAATGCCCTTGCCAATCCAGCCTATTACCCCTCATTTTTTCTATCCCCTTGTATAATCATTCCTTAGCTAGTCACACATACATCCATTTCATCATTCGCATTTTGGTCCCATGCACTTTGTTTCATTCATTCCTTCCGTCGCTCAACATGACTCTGAGAAATGTCGCCAATTCATCTATCCCTCATTCAAATTCTAATTCTATTATTCATGTCTCGCTCAATATTGCCGTCATTTTGAACGAATGAACCAAGGAACTGGAAAACAGAGCAGACCGCTAGGTGTAAACCATTTAAAGCATTCAGAGAAACACGAGGGGCCACCAAAATCACAGAACAGCAACACTCCCCAATAATAAAAAAATAAATATATTTTATTAGCATTGCAAATTTAGTTATAAACGGTTAGTCTTATAGTTTATTAGCTCTTAGACTAATACTTACGCACACATGCAATGAAGTATTATTGTCAAGACAGTGAAAATATAAAAATTACGATGTTATATTTCGATATTCTGTGTATTTCGTATCTGGGTCATTCTCATTTTCACACTTCAAAAATCAGTTAAAAGGCCCCATGAAAATTTTATCACGATATGTTTTTCAAATTTGTAGAAAATTTTATACTAAGCTTAAGCTTTGTAGCTTAAATCTTCCTATGGGTATTAACGGAAGGATACGCTTTATAATAGAAAATATTTATTTCTTTAGTATGCTAATTTCATAGAAAACATATTTTGGTTCGGACAGGAGCAGACCAGCAGAGAGAGGTTTCGCAAAAGTTAGCTCTATGTAACTATCTGTTCGTTCGTTTTTATTTACTTTTTAAAGTATTTTAACATTTTTACGTAGTGACATAGCTTAGAACCATTTTTAAACCGCAGACTAGAATGACCATCTACACACTATTGGTGTATATTTTTGGAAAGCTTAGCTCATTAGCATTAGCATGATATACGAAATATTAATCAAAAAAGTATAATATTGTTTTCATAAGACAAAAAAGTGATTAAGTAGTGAACTCAAATGTCTATAAAATAAAACCAGTTAGTCATGAGTTGTTAAAATAAGATCTTAAGTATTCACTAGTTATATCTGGCTAACAAAAGCAGTAACAATATAAACATGTGTATAGTGCTTGTACTTAGAATTTCAAGTTCGAATGAAATTGCAAAGACGGAAACTATATTTTAACGATATTCTCAAAAACATAAGTATAAATCAGCACTACATAGTTAATGAGAAAATAAGAAAAGTCTGGCGGGGCTGGGGCCTGCCGCCTGGGATCTTTGTCGACTGTGGCATGCGTGAATAGAAATCTCCCGCAACCCGAATGGGAGCTCTAACATCTAAAGAAAATGACTAGTTTTAGTTGTTTATGTATCTATATTCCCATTGATTTAACAGTTTACAACGTGAAAAATAATAATTACATTATAATAATATAAAATAAATATAATAAAGTCGATTTTTTTTACTTTATATTTATTTAAATGAAAATTCTTGAAAAGGTAAATGATGATTATAATAATAAAATATATATATATATATATATATATATATATATATATATATATATATATATATATATATATATATATATATATATATATATATATATTCTTTATTGCACATGAAAAAAAAACAAACATACATATAATAGAGAAGTTGAGGGCAAAGGTGGACTTATCTCTAACAGAGATCTCTTCCAGTCAACCTATGGGGTCAGAGAGATTGTTAATTAGCAGACAAGATCATACAAAAGTGCAAGATTATACAAAAAAAAGAAAGATATTCATAAAAGACAAAATATTCATATAAAATATATAGATGTTTATGTATATACGAGTATATCTTATATATTATATTATTTAATATATATATTATACATGCATACATACATACATACATACATACATACATACATACATACATACTACATACATACTATACATATAAATACTTGATAATATAGAGTTGATGATTAATTAGTAACTTGAGATAGAAAATAATCTTTTACTTGGTGTTTAAACGATGCAATAGAGGGACTGTCTTGAATAGTTTTAGGAAGCTTATTCCATAGTATTGGAGCACGTACTGTGAATGATTTTAGCCCAAAATTCGAATTGCATTTTGGTATATCGAGCGTTGATGTAATGCAAGAACGCTTTGTGCGTGTGGAAGTGGGAAGCAGGTTAATTCGGGAACGTAGGTAAGGAGGGGCGCTAGGATCATGAAGAATATTATAGAGGGTGGACAGGATGTGCATATCACGGCGAAGGCGAATTGGAAGCCATTTAAGTTCAGCGCGAAATTCAGATATGTGATCATATTTGCGTAAGTTATAGATAAAGCGTATGGCTAGATTTTGGAGGCGCTCTAATTTATTAAGAAGCACCTCACTCACATCTAAATAGCAAACATCAGCATAATCGAGGATTGGCAGGAGAAGTGATTGCGCAAGCATTATTTTGGTTTTGAAAGGGAGAAAAAATTGGAGACGTTTGAGAGAGTGGAAGGTGTAGTGAATTCGTTTGCTGACCTCGTTAACATGAGCTGTCCAAGACATGTTGCAGTCCATGATTAGACCAAGGTTCCTTACTTTGTCACAGTACTGAATTGAAATTCCTGAGTAAATAATTTCTGGTACTAAATTCCACTCGATTCTGTTTCTCAGCCGGGGGCTGCCAATGATAATGGCCTGCGATTTGGCAGGGTTAACAAGAAGGCCGAAGGACTTCGCCCATAACTGAATAGCAGCCAGATCGTTATTCATGGCTTGAACAGACTCATGTAACTCAGTCAGCTCAAAGTGTCGATATAGCTGTAAGTCATCTGCATACAGATGGAAGGGAGAAGAGATGACACGTGATATATTATTAATAAAAATCGAAAACAATAATGGTGAAAGTACGCCGCCTTGTGGAACGCCAGCAGTGAGTTCAAGCCAGTCTGATGCATTATCATTGGATTTCACGCACTGCTGACGCCCGAAGAGGTAAGAATGAAACCAGTCTATAGCTTCTGGAGAAATGTTAACCGCACGAAGAGTGCCAAGAAGTATGTCAAAATCTACAGAGTTAAAAGCACTGCTGAAATCCAGCAGAACGATAGCAGTAAGCTTGGTATTATCCATAGCACACCGCACATCCTCAGCTACATTCAGCAGTGCACTGACAGTGCTGTAAGATGAACGAAAACCAGATTGATAAGGGCAAAGTAGCTTGTAGGAGGCCAAATATGAGTAAAGTTGGTTATGGACAATGGATTCAAGGACTTTGGATAGTATAGGAAGAATGGATATTGGACGATATTGTGTGTGATTAGCGGGATTTGAAGTTTTAGGAACCGGTAAGACAAGGGCTTGTTTCCAAAGTGATGGAAAAACATTACATGAAAGTGAAAAATTGATTATGTGTGTGATCACAGGTGCAATGTCTTCCAGCACAGGAAGAATCATATCCAGGCTAATATTATCACTACCTATAGCCTTAGTAGTTATAGATCGGACATACTTCTTAACATCATTATCCAAGACTGTTTTGAAAGAGAATTGAGGCAGGGTCAGTGGGGTATAAGTAGATAAAAGCGAAAGAGTAGCGGTTTTTGTGGGAGAATCCAATGTTATGGGTGAAGTAGAAAAATAACGGTTCAAACTTTGGATATCCACAGGAAACTGACTAGTTTCCGTGGATTTGCCAACCCCTAGTGACCGTAGAAATCGCCAAACTTGCGCTTGGCAACGATCCTGAATTGAAGAATGAATATAGCGACGCTTAGCATCCCTACACATTCTGTTGCAGATGTTACGCAGTTTCTTATAATTTGTTAGGTTTTCCAATGTTGGGTGTTTTTTATATTTTGCTTTAGCTTTATTGCGTTTAACCATAGTCCTCTTTATGATAGGAGTTAGCCAGGGAGCAGGAACATGTTTCATTCGTACAGGTCTTGCTGGTGCATGTATATCGTATAACTTAATCAGCTCAGTAGTTAATGATTCTACCATTAAATCAATATTGTTTGCTGCGAATATAGACGACCAGTTAATTTTTTTTACATCCTCTCTCAAACGTGCTAGATCAATTTGCTTAAAATTGCGCTGAAGAACAACTTTGCCTCTAACCTTTGGAGGGCGCACTTTATAAGCTAAATAGAGTAAGTCATGATGAGAAAACGGAGCTGTCATTTGACCGTATGAAATAGCAAGATCAGGGTTAGAGACAAAAGATAAGTCAATGAGAGAAGGTCTGCAGTTAGGAAAGAAGTGAGTAGGAGAAGACAGAGGAAGAATTTGCATATTGACCGACGAAATAAGTGATCTTAACGATTGTGCCCTTACGTCATTTTTGAGTAAACACGTGTTGAGATCACCCATGCAGATAATGTGATCATAGCTGGGAACAAGGTTCTCGAGTATACCTTCGAGTACATCAAAATAATTTATTTTTTCGTTTGGACAGTATAGGGCACCAAGGAGTACTTTTTTGTGATTTAAAGTTGTTTCTAAAAAGAGGTGCTCAAGAGTTCCTGACGAGTGAGAGCTAAGGTTTGAAACAATACTTCCGGGAATTCCACTGCGAAGGTAAATGCCAACACCACCACCACCCCGGTCAGTGCGATCGGCACGAAACAGCTGAAAACCTGGAATAGAACAGCTGGTGGACGGAATTGAAGGTTTTAACCATGTTTCAGAAACCATAATACAATCAATCGTGTTGCTACTAAATGATGTGAGAAGATCAGAGTAGTGAGCCATCAGGCTCTGCGCGTTGATATGCACCAAGGAGAGGGAGCTCGATTTCTTGTCAAAAACTCGTGATAATTTATTTTCAAGTAAATCGGAATCAGGTATTGAGCTATTGCAGCTACTTTCAATACTTTCATAGTCGTCAGAAGAACAAGTATAATAATCATCATCTAACATAATTATATAAATATATATATAGATACAATATAAAATTAAATATATTATATAAAATAAAGATTTAATATTAATATGATAAGATTAGAAACCAATACTATCCTCGCGCATAAGTTGACTGCAAAACTTAATCTATGACTGTAAATTTACAAAGGTATTTAACGCACCAGAAAGTTATAAAAAAAATTTAAAGTTAAATGCATGTTACATAAATGTTGTCAAATTAGTTACATGTAAAAATATCTAAAGATATCAAAGCAGGCGGTGAGAGAAAAATAAATAAACATATCTACCGTGCATTGCAGAAAATAAATGTAAACAACAAACAATAAAATACATAATAGATTAAAGGTAATGCCGTGCATTGAAGTAACAAGTTAGTTATAATACAGATGGTAAAAGAGGAACAAAAAAGTGAAGTTAATTTGTTATTCACACAGTGATTTTAACATAATATTTGTTTCAAAATGTATGTTAATTTTTCGATGAGTCCGAGGAACATTTTGGATATTGTGTTATTAATTCTTTTAACTCCGATGATGTAGTGATTTTTACTCGGGTTTTGTCTGGAAGAAGGATGATAATTACCCCATCTGAGGACCAGCATTTTTTCATCCCGAAGTGATTGCGAGCCGTTGCAAAGACATCTTGACGGGCCTTAGTCAGAAACTCTGTTATTGTTATTTTAGTGCCCTTTAAAGTTGTTTTCGCCTTCCAAACTTTCGAGCGACAATGGTAGTTTGAAAATCGCACAAGAATAGGTCGAGCCGAGTCCCTCTTCACGCCCAATCTGTGACAGGAATCAAAGGAGTCAGGCGTTACATCTGATATCTTCATATTATTACTTAATATTGCAACAATATTTTTCTGCACGTCTTCATCCTTATCTTCCTTGATCCCATGGAAAAGGAGCACTTTTCGGCGACACTGTGTTTCCAAGCGGTCTAAACTAAGAACGACAAGTTCAACCTGGGACTTAAGCAAGCTGAGAGATTTCCAGACGAAGGATTTGAAAGTTTGAAAATCCGCAGCTAAAGCCTTCACTGTAGGATTGATAGCCACGGTACCAGATAAGTTCTTTTCAAACTCGCCCATCCTGCTGCTAAACATTGAAGAGAGTTCCTCCATACCTTTCAGAAGTTGGTCTACTGGTACGTCCATGTTTTGTAAAGAAAGTGTGTGATAATAGTGTGTGATGATCAACTTAAGCAGAGGTGAGTTATTTTGAGCACATATATGCTAAAAAACTATAATAATTATAAAATATAATGGATAACTTATAATCACGTCTGTACGTTGTTACGTCTACCGCCAAAAAAAAGATATATAAAATAATTTCATTGACTATATTTTATTAATTTTATGAAATAAACACGAATGTTGTACACCTCTGTCATTGGAATGTGAATTGTTTTTAACGTCAAAGTTATACGCAGAGCGCATTCCCCATGCCGAAGACCCCGCTCGTGGGTTCACTAGTAATATGTATGGCGGCATGACGTTTGAGTTGTAATGAAAGTGCGGTGGAGACGAATGGGTTAACCCATTCAGTGCCAGTGACCCACGACGTGGGTTCATTTATGTCGCATTTGCGGGCCCGAGAACCCACGTAGTGGGCTCTTTATAAATGTAGCTCATTCTTCGTAAATACGTCGTTATACGATTACAAAATAAAGTGAACTAATTATTTTAACACGTTCTTTCTAATATATCCATTGGTTTCAAGATTTAGCAAATTATTTTTTTAATAAAATTCAACTAATTTCATACTACGTATTTCAGAGGTGAGTAACCGTTGTATATAATTATTATAATATCGATTTCATTTTTGTTAGTAATATCAGGAAAAACAAAGATATTGTAATAGCTAAATTTGATATGTTATGAAAACCGGCATTTTGATAAATTATATAATAAATTGGTTATATAATGAATGGGTGGATCCTTCTTTTTATAATTACACTTTTAGATATTGAAAGAGATTAGTCTTATATCGGGATGTTTATAGATAGCTATATAAAAGAACTAATTAGAACAAAATTACGATGTACATAAAAATATCCATAAACATATATTTTAAATAAAAAATATCAATATCATGGTTTGCTATCAAATAGTAAGCAAATTCTATTCCCAGAAAGTAATCTTATGGAAATACCAATTTTACTATGTTGGTCCATGGTGAACTTCAAAACTACTTATCCGATCTTGACGAAATTATTTTTTAAATATGTGATCTGTTCCAACTTAAAAGATAGATCAGTTTTTATCACTATTAGCCCCTCGTCTGTGCAAACACAAGGATCCTTGCGCCCCCTGTTGTCTGTGTAGACAAGGATCCTCTTTTACGGTACCTTTGCCATTTTTAATTTTTAATGGTATGACGTTAATGTTGGGGCTAAAATGTAATTAAATGTTAACACGAGATATAATGGTACCATAAATATTCGATTTTGATTTAATAAATACTGTTTTTGACCGATACAAGCATTTGAAAATCAATCAACATAACGCGTAGTACTATGTTATTATCACAAGGAAAGGGAAACTACGAGTACATGGAAAACATGAGTAAATTTTCATGTTTTCTTGTTTGTTGCTCAATATAAAATATTTTCTTACAAATTTATGTAATTTCATACCTTTTTTTCATATTCAAAGATAAGTTAATAGTTCATGAAGCTTGTACATTAAAAACATTAGCGTTTTTTTACTTTTTGGGATTTACTAACGCAAAGGAGAAGTATACATTATTTTAAAAGAAATTTTATACTTTTTTTTAATTAAAAATCGTAGTAATAAATTGTATTTTGACATAATAATTAATATAATGACATAGTCAATACTAAACGCACACAAAGATAGAAAATAGAAATGAACATGGCCGGTGCTCTGTCTGTACACGGCTGTCATTGAATGGGCTTGCTACAGCGTGTTCTAAATTTACGTAGTTGTTTGATATTAAATAAATAAATAAATATAGGTTGGACAGCTGTTAATTGTCTAATAAATAATAATATATAAAAGCTCTGGCATTACAATAAAATATTTAATAGACAATACGGATTTCGACACAATCGTAGTACTGGAGATCTTCTAGCGTATCTGACTCACCGCTGGGCAGCTGCTATTGAGAGTAAGGGAGATGCGTTAGCGCTTAGTCTTGATATCGCAAAGGCTTTTTGATCGGGTTTGGCACAAGGCGCTTCTGTCGAAGCTACCATCTTACGGGCTTAGCGAGAGATTATGCCAATGGGTCGCTAGCTTCCTATCTGGTCGCAGCATAAAAGTCGTTATTGACGGTATATGCTCTAACACTGTGCCGATTAATGCTGGCGTACCCCAAGGTTCTGTACTATCGCCTACACTGTTTATTCTGCATATCAACGATATGTTGCTCACAGACAATATTCGTTGCTATGCAGATGACAGTACAGTCGATGCTTATTATACGGGCCGAGCAGGAATCTCTCGAGTTATGGTCGAGGAGAACAGAGACCAACTTGTGTCCGAAATAGAAACTTCCCTGGAGCAGGTTTCTGATTGGGGTCGACGAAATCTCGTCCAGTTTAACCCCTCGAAGACACAGGTTTGTGCGTTTACCACTAAAAAAGCCCCATTTACTCTAGCGCCAAAGTTCCAAAACACTTCTCTTAACATCTGTGAGAGTATCGGGATCCTAGGAATCGAAATATCGAGTGATGTCCAGTTTAGACGTCTGGTCTGGAAGAAAAAGCCAAATTGGCTTCCAAAAAAATAGGAGTGCTTAACAGAGCTAAACAGTATTTCACGTCAAGGCATCGCCTCTTGCTTTATAAAGCACAGGTTCGCCCTCTCATGGAATACTGTTCTCATCTCTGGGCTAGCGCTCCTCAATACCAGCTTCTTCTATTTGACTCTATCCAACGACGAGCCATTCGTATTGTCGATGATCCCATATTAACAGACGAATTAGAACCCTTAAGCCTTCGAAGAGATGTGGGCTCCCTATGTGTATTCTATCGTCTGTATAATGGAGAGTGTTCTGATGAACTTTTTGATCTGGTGCCACCGTCGCGCTTCTATCACCGCACCCTTCGCCATCGGATAGGATGTCATCCTCACATATTAGATGCCTGGCATCCAAAAAATGTACGTGCATCTCGCTCCTTTCTACCTCGCACGTGCAAAATATGGAATGATCTTCCTCCCGAGGTTTTCCCTGAGCGCTATAATATGGGGTTCTTTAAGAGTCGTGTCTGTAGGTTCCTCAAAGGTCGGCAACGTACTCTCAACTCCATGTGCAGGTGTCTATGGGCAACGATAACCACTTACCATCAGGTGGATCGTTTGCTCGTTTGCCCCTTATTGTCTATAAAAAAAAAACATTAGCCTTGTGGGAGCATAACTACTTATTACAATACCGATGTTAACTTTGCTAGTCTACCTACATTCATTTTCACAGTCATTTTTTTACACTTAAACTTATACAAATTACAACATATTAAAATTGTAGTTTTAGGGGAGTAGACTAAGAATTTTTTTCTTTATAAAAAGTGCCTGCCAGAATGGTAACGCTCCTACATTTACCGATAATCTTTTTATTCTTCCTGCCCTTATTCCACGTTATATGGGGTCGACACAACATGTCTTATTCTTTCACTCTCCTCTGTCATTTGTCAACGTGACGTCCACCCCTTTCACATGTATTTATTTCATAATCAATCCATCTCTTTTTCGGTCTTTCTCTACTCTTTTTTACCTCCTACATAGATATTCAACATTCTCCTTATTATAATATGGCTTTCTTCCCTCCGCATAAAATGCCCTTGCCAATCCAGCCTATTACCCCTCATTTTTTCTATCCCCTTGTATAATCATTCCTTAGCTAGTCACACATACATCCATTTCATCATTCGCATTTTGGTCCCATGCACTTTGTTTCATTCATTCCTTCCGTCGCTCAACATGACTCTGAGAAATGTCGCCAATTCATCTATCCCTCATTCAAATTCTAATTCTATTATTCATGTCTCGCTCAATATTGCCGTCATTTTGAACGAATGAACCAAGGAACTGGAAAACAGAGCAGACCGCTAGGTGTAAACCATTTAAAGCATTCAGAGAAACACGAGGGGCCACCAAAATCACAGAACAGCAACACTCCCCAATAATAAAAAAATAAATATATTTTATTAGCATTGCAAATTTAGTTATAAACGGTTAGTCTTATAGTTTATTAGCTCTTAGACTAATACTTACGCACACATGCAATGAAGTATTATTGTCAAGACAGTGAAAATATAAAAATTACGATGTTATATTTCGATATTCTGTGTATTTCGTATCTGGGTCATTCTCATTTTCACACTTCAAAAATCAGTTAAAAGGCCCCATGAAAATTTTATCACGATATGTTTTTCAAATTTGTAGAAAATTTTATACTAAGCTTAAGCTTTGTAGCTTAAATCTTCCTATGGGTATTAACGGAAGGATACGCTTTATAATAGAAAATATTTATTTCTTTAGTATGCTAATTTCATAGAAAACATATTTTGGTTCGGACAGGAGCAGACCAGCAGAGAGAGGTTTCGCAAAAGTTAGCTCTATGTAACTATCTGTTCGTTCGTTTTTATTTACTTTTTAAAGTATTTTAACATTTTTACGTAGTGACATAGCTTAGAACCATTTTTAAACCGCAGACTAGAATGACCATCTACACACTATTGGTGTATATTTTTGGAAAGCTTAGCTCATTAGCATTAGCATGATATACGAAATATTAATCAAAAAAGTATAATATTGTTTTCATAAGACAAAAAAGTGATTAAGTAGTGAACTCAAATGTCTATAAAATAAAACCAGTTAGTCATGAGTTGTTAAAATAAGATCTTAAGTATTCACTAGTTATATCTGGCTAACAAAAGCAGTAACAATATAAACATGTGTATAGTGCTTGTACTTAGAATTTCAAGTTCGAATGAAATTGCAAAGACGGAAACTATATTTTAACGATATTCTCAAAAACATAAGTATAAATCAGCACTACATAGTTAATGAGAAAATAAGAAAAGTCTGGCGGGGCTGGGGCCTGCCGCCTGGGATCTTTGTCGACTGTGGCATGCGTGAATAGAAATCTCCCGCAACCCGAATGGGAGCTCTAACATCTAAAGAAAATGACTAGTTTTAGTTGTTTATGTATCTATATTCCCATTGATTTAACAGTTTACAACGTGAAAAATAATAATTACATTATAATAATATAAAATAAATATAATAAAGTCGATTTTTTTTACTTTATATTTATTTAAATGAAAATTCTTGAAAAGGTAAATGATGATTATAATAATAAAATATATATATATATATATATATATATATATATATATATATATATATATATATATATATATATATATATATATATATATATATATATATATATATATATATATATATTCTTTATTGCACATGAAAAAAAAACAAACATACATATAATAGAGAAGTTGAGGGCAAAGGTGGACTTATCTCTAACAGAGATCTCTTCCAGTCAACCTATGGGGTCAGAGAGATTGTTAATTAGCAGACAAGATCATACAAAAGTGCAAGATTATACAAAAAAAAAAAAGATATTCATAAAAGACAAAATATTCATATAAAATATATAGATGTTTATGTATATACGAGTATATCTTATATATTATATTATTTAATATATATATTATACATGCATACATACATACATACATACATACATACATACATACATACATACTACATACATACTATACATATAAATACTTGATAATATAGAGTTGATGATTAATTAGTAACTTGAGATAGAAAATAATCTTTTACTTGGTGTTTAAACGATGCAATAGAGGGACTGTCTTGAATAGTTTTAGGAAGCTTATTCCATAGTATTGGAGCACGTACTGTGAATGATTTTAGCCCAAAATTCGAATTGCATTTTGGTATATCGAGCGTTGATGTAATGCAAGAACGCTTTGTGCGTGTGGAAGTGGGAAGCAGGTTAATTCGGGAACGTAGGTAAGGAGGGGCGCTAGGATCATGAAGAATATTATAGAGGGTGGACAGGATGTGCATATCACGGCGAAGGCGAATTGGAAGCCATTTAAGTTCAGCGCGAAATTCAGATATGTGATCATATTTGCGTAAGTTATAGATAAAGCGTATGGCTAGATTTTGGAGGCGCTCTAATTTATTAAGAAGCACCTCACTCACATCTAAATAGCAAACATCAGCATAATCGAGGATTGGCAGGAGAAGTGATTGCGCAAGCATTATTTTGGTTTTGAAAGGGAGAAAAAATTGGAGACGTTTGAGAGAGTGGAAGGTGTAGTGAATTCGTTTGCTGACCTCGTTAACATGAGCTGTCCAAGACATGTTGCAGTCCATGATTAGACCAAGGTTCCTTACTTTGTCACAGTACTGAATTGAAATTCCTGAGTAAATAATTTCTGGTACTAAATTCCACTCGATTCTGTTTCTCAGCCGGGGGCTGCCAATGATAATGGCCTGCGATTTGGCAGGGTTAACAAGAAGGCCGAAGGACTTCGCCCATAACTGAATAGCAGCCAGATCGTTATTCATGGCTTGAACAGACTCATGTAACTCAGTCAGCTCAAAGTGTCGATATAGCTGTAAGTCATCTGCATACAGATGGAAGGGAGAAGAGATGACACGTGATATATTATTAATAAAAATCGAAAACAATAATGGTGAAAGTACGCCGCCTTGTGGAACGCCAGCAGTGAGTTCAAGCCAGTCTGATGCATTATCATTGGATTTCACGCACTGCTGACGCCCGAAGAGGTAAGAATGAAACCAGTCTATAGCTTCTGGAGAAATGTTAACCGCACGAAGAGTGCCAAGAAGTATGTCAAAATCTACAGAGTTAAAAGCACTGCTGAAATCCAGCAGAACGATAGCAGTAAGCTTGGTATTATCCATAGCACACCGCACATCCTCAGCTACATTCAGCAGTGCACTGACAGTGCTGTAAGATGAACGAAAACCAGATTGATAAGGGCAAAGTAGCTTGTAGGAGGCCAAATATGAGTAAAGTTGGTTATGGACAATGGATTCAAGGACTTTGGATAGTATAGGAAGAATGGATATTGGACGATATTGTGTGTGATTAGCGGGATTTGAAGTTTTAGGAACCGGTAAGACAAGGGCTTGTTTCCAAAGTGATGGAAAAACATTACATGAAAGTGAAAAATTGATTATGTGTGTGATCACAGGTGCAATGTCTTCCAGCACAGGAAGAATCATATCCAGGCTAATATTATCACTACCTATAGCCTTAGTAGTTATAGATCGGACATACTTCTTAACATCATTATCCAAGACTGTTTTGAAAGAGAATTGAGGCAGGGTCAGTGGGGTATAAGTAGATAAAAGCGAAAGAGTAGCGGTTTTTGTGGGAGAATCCAATGTTATGGGTGAAGTAGAAAAATAACGGTTCAAACTTTGGATATCCACAGGAAACTGACTAGTTTCCGTGGATTTGCCAACCCCTAGTGACCGTAGAAATCGCCAAACTTGCGCTTGGCAACGATCCTGAATTGAAGAATGAATATAGCGACGCTTAGCATCCCTACACATTCTGTTGCAGATGTTACGCAGTTTCTTATAATTTGTTAGGTTTTCCAATGTTGGGTGTTTTTTATATTTTGCTTTAGCTTTATTGCGTTTAACCATAGTCCTCTTTATGATAGGAGTTAGCCAGGGAGCAGGAACATGTTTCATTCGTACAGGTCTTGCTGGTGCATGTATATCGTATAACTTAATCAGCTCAGTAGTTAATGATTCTACCATTAAATCAATATTGTTTGCTGCGAATATAGACGACCAGTTAATTTTTTTTACATCCTCTCTCAAACGTGCTAGATCAATTTGCTTAAAATTGCGCTGAAGAACAACTTTGCCTCTAACCTTTGGAGGGCGCACTTTATAAGCTAAATAGAGTAAGTCATGATGAGAAAACGGAGCTGTCATTTGACCGTATGAAATAGCAAGATCAGGGTTAGAGACAAAAGATAAGTCAATGAGAGAAGGTCTGCAGTTAGGAAAGAAGTGAGTAGGAGAAGACAGAGGAAGAATTTGCATATTGACCGACGAAATAAGTGATCTTAACGATTGTGCCCTTACGTCATTTTTGAGTAAACACGTGTTGAGATCACCCATGCAGATAATGTGATCATAGCTGGGAACAAGGTTCTCGAGTATACCTTCGAGTACATCAAAATAATTTATTTTTTCGTTTGGACAGTATAGGGCACCAAGGAGTACTTTTTTGTGATTTAAAGTTGTTTCTAAAAAGAGGTGCTCAAGAGTTCCTGACGAGTGAGAGCTAAGGTTTGAAACAATACTTCCGGGAATTCCACTGCGAAGGTAAATGCCAACACCACCACCACCCCGGTCAGTGCGATCGGCACGAAACAGCTGAAAACCTGGAATAGAACAGCTGGTGGACGGAATTGAAGGTTTTAACCATGTTTCAGAAACCATAATACAATCAATCGTGTTGCTACTAAATGATGTGAGAAGATCAGAGTAGTGAGCCATCAGGCTCTGCGCGTTGATATGCACCAAGGAGAGGGAGCTCGATTTCTTGTCAAAAACTCGTGATAATTTATTTTCAAGTAAATCGGAATCAGGTATTGAGCTATTGCAGCTACTTTCAATACTTTCATAGTCGTCAGAAGAACAAGTATAATAATCATCATCTAACATAATTATATAAATATATATATAGATACAATATAAAATTAAATATATTATATAAAATAAAGATTTAATATTAATATGATAAGATTAGAAACCAATACTATCCTCGCGCATAAGTTGACTGCAAAACTTAATCTATGACTGTAAATTTACAAAGGTATTTAACGCACCAGAAAGTTATAAAAAAAATTTAAAGTTAAATGCATGTTACATAAATGTTGTCAAATTAGTTACATGTAAAAATATCTAAAGATATCAAAGCAGGCGGTGAGAGAAAAATAAATAAACATATCTACCGTGCATTGCAGAAAATAAATGTAAACAACAAACAATAAAATACATAATAGATTAAAGGTAATGCCGTGCATTGAAGTAACAAGTTAGTTATAATACAGATGGTAAAAGAGGAACAAAAAAGTGAAGTTAATTTGTTATTCACACAGTGATTTTAACATAATATTTGTTTCAAAATGTATGTTAATTTTTCGATGAGTCCGAGGAACATTTTGGATATTGTGTTATTAATTCTTTTAACTCCGATGATGTAGTGATTTTTACTCGGGTTTTGTCTGGAAGAAGGATGATAATTACCCCATCTGAGGACCAGCATTTTTTCATCCCGAAGTGATTGCGAGCCGTTGCAAAGACATCTTGACGGGCCTTAGTCAGAAACTCTGTTATTGTTATTTTAGTGCCCTTTAAAGTTGTTTTCGCCTTCCAAACTTTCGAGCGACAATGGTAGTTTGAAAATCGCACAAGAATAGGTCGAGCCGAGTCCCTCTTCACGCCCAATCTGTGACAGGAATCAAAGGAGTCAGGCGTTACATCTGATATCTTCATATTATTACTTAATATTGCAACAATATTTTTCTGCACGTCTTCATCCTTATCTTCCTTGATCCCATGGAAAAGGAGCACTTTTCGGCGACACTGTGTTTCCAAGCGGTCTAAACTAAGAACGACAAGTTCAACCTGGGACTTAAGCAAGCTGAGAGATTTCCAGACGAAGGATTTGAAAGTTTGAAAATCCGCAGCTAAAGCCTTCACTGTAGGATTGATAGCCACGGTACCAGATAAGTTCTTTTCAAACTCGCCCATCCTGCTGCTAAACATTGAAGAGAGTTCCTCCATACCTTTCAGAAGTTGGTCTACTGGTACGTCCATGTTTTGTAAAGAAAGTGTGTGATAATAGTGTGTGATGATCAACTTAAGCAGAGGTGAGTTATTTTGAGCACATATATGCTAAAAAACTATAATAATTATAAAATATAATGGATAACTTATAATCACGTCTGTACGTTGTTACGTCTACCGCCAAAAAAAAGATATATAAAATAATTTCATTGACTATATTTTATTAATTTTATGAAATAAACACGAATGTTGTACACCTCTGTCATTGGAATGTGAATTGTTTTTAACGTCAAAGTTATACGCAGAGCGCATTCCCCATGCCGAAGACCCCGCTCGTGGGTTCACTAGTAATATGTATGGCGGCATGACGTTTGAGTTGTAATGAAAGTGCGGTGGAGACGAATGGGTTAATTACCTACGCGACGCAAATTATTATAGGTTTTTATATGTTTGTTGCGACTTTTTTGTATTTACGTAGTAGATCTGATTAAAGACACAGACAAATTATTAACTACGCTGCAAATAATTTATGTATTGTTAAGTGCTTTACAGGTAAATAATTTATTACGCTTTTTAATACTCTATTTCTGATGAACAAAGGTTGGCTGGAAGAGATCCCTGCTAGAGATAAGTCAACCTTTACATACAACAATTATATTAAAATATCTTTTATAAGTGCAAAAAAGAATATTATATTAAACGTTTTATTCTAGTTTTGTTCAACTGCTACGGTAATAAAAAGTAATATATTTTCGAAAGACATGTAAATTCCACTTGGTCAATGTGGTGGATTATGGTCTGATCCGAGGGTAGTATTAAGCCCAGCTGTCCGGCAGTGGAACTTTAAAAGTGCTGAGTTATGAGTTCATATTATTATACTCAGAAACCTAAACAATTAATTGCTACACTAGCTACAGACTATTAAACTATTACCTATCGTGTGTCCCACTTAAGGGACACTAATTTAATTACATATTACAAGATTATTAAACTTTAATTATACTTTGCAAGGGACATAGCGTGACATCACGAATAAATATTTGTATGTATATACTGTAAATGTATGAAGGAATTAATAATAATGTTCTCCGAAGCCAATCTCATTGAAACTGGCCAACTGCGCAGGAGATATTATAGTGCACAAGTGTACGCGCAGACACAAGTGCACTCTCTATTCCTATCACTCTCATACTCCCGTGGGACGACTACTCGACACGACACGTGAGAGCTAAGGCGGAGGACCGACGGCTTTACGTGCACTCCGAGGCACGGAGTTGAAACACAACCAACTTTCCAATTCCGGGCAGTTACTGAGGCTTAATAAACAGAGACTCAATAACTAAACTTGGCCCGACCCGGGACTCGAACCCAGGACCTCTCGGTGTATGACCATACCGTACATGCTAGCGACTACACCTAGGCAGTATGAATTAACGAATATACGTACAGTTCTCGACTTAAGCTCAGCTTTGCATTTGTGTGCGTGCAGTGTATGGATGTGTACGGCTGATGGCGTAGCGCGTTGCGAGTGGTTTAAACTCGTTTTAACTGGTTTTTGATGCGCGGCTATTGGCTTTTAGCTATCACTCACACAAATGCAAAGCTGATTTTAAGTCTCGAGAACTGTATGTGTATGTATGTGCGTGTCTGTACATATGAGATACTCACTCTCGGATGGTCTCGACGGCCTCCTCGTACTTCATGCCGAGCTCGATGAGCGCGATGGCGACCATGACTGGCGCGCGGCCGAGCCCCGCCACGCAGTGCACCGCCACCGCCGAATCAGGCTTGTTTGCCGCTCTAGAACAAACGCATTAAAATTTCATGTCAAATAAAGATTTAGCAAAATAAACGTACACTTGGAAAACAATAACGTCCTTGAATTTTAATAATAACACAATGAGGTATAAGAAATGTAAATCGGGTACACAGAAGGCACCAAATTAGTGTTGACTTGTGTAATCATCAAGAAAAAATGTGTAAGAGCGTATATTATTATAATGTTATGGCCGATTTCGGTCGCGGCGGCCAATCTCTTTAACCAAACCAAGTTCGCGGTACATAATATAGTGCACTGTGGCGAGTATATGTACACACACAAGACAATGTGCACTCTAAACAGGGAGTAGAACTGATGTTTAGTAACATTTTAAATTCTCATATTGCGAACGAATGCGTAATGAGGCGCAGAAGATTAGAGTTAACGTTATTCTCTGAAGCACAGGCTGTGTTCATTCTCCATTAGGTTATACAATATACGTTAGGTTCAATCATATTTAAGTATCGCGACAGGCCTGGCCAATGTCAAGGTTCACATAAAGAACATACCGATCGTACTGCATCGTGATTGGCTCCGAGCTGGAATGAATGGTGACGTATGGTTACCGGTACGGTGCCGTTATAAAAGTTCGTTCCCCTTTTTTGAAATGGCATTCGTGTTTATTCCTGCTCTCGGAGAACGTGAGAACTTTATACAAACCAAAATTCGACTTGAACTTCATAGTTGTGAACAGTGTCGCGTCCATATACTAGCATACAAGAACTGCCAGGCTGCACAGCATAGCTCCGCGGCCATCCCCGAAAATACGGCGTCAACCTCAACCAGGCACCACGGCTTGGATTGCCACAGTACGACCGGTAAGTACTTGCTGTTGTCCAGGCCATTATACGTTTTATTTGAATGTCGTTGAACCTATCGTATTATCGGCAGAACATTCTGTTCTGATCCAGAGTGTCGTCACCGGACCCTCGGCAGGTCCGTGTCGCCACATCTTTTTGGTGCCGAAACCCGGGAATCTAAGGTGCCTAGTAATATCGTTTGCCGTATTTAATTCGCTAATATAGCTGGTATTTTTCATCCGTAAAATTATATACCTACCCATTTTTGTCGAAAGTAGTACTCATAATTATGTTATATTAATATAATATACATCAATGCAGTATTTAACTACATTACCAAAGCATACCTTTTGTATTATAGCAAATAGGGTTTAAATATATAACTACTTTCGGACATACATACCGAAATACGATTACTCATTAACAAACATCTTGTTCGCAACTTTTGAATATCATTCACATCCAATTATAACGTTCACATTCTCACTTTACTTCGTTCTTTATACGTTTCCAATCTACATACAGTTATTTAAATACACATAACTACACATCGCAGATGATTCGTGCACTTTCTTATACGTAGAATATTAGATAGTTACAGATCAAATATAAACAATCTATACATTTATTCGGTGTTTATATAATCTTAATCGGCTGTAGCAAGTTAATATTCACTAACCCGTAACATAACGAAACTTAATCAACGTATTTAAATCTATTTGTTCCTTCGTAAGATATACCTACGTTATACTCATACACACTACCGTCGCGCAGTGAGAGGCGCATACAACTAATTAGCGATTGCAAGTTCAAGTTCAACTCATACGTAGTTATAACTATTATTCGCGTATAACATTATATTTTGTTATTATAGTTATTTCTTAACTTTTATCTTATTTTTTTTACAAAATGTCGTTTAATCCAAAACGTACTACCCGTAAACTTAATACTTCTAGTAAATCTAAGATAAAACAGTCGGAAACAGAATCTTATACTGTTCATGATTTACCATCTCTCAAACGAAAACGTACTATTGCATTAAATCGTATGTTAAAAGCGTTGGAAATCGGTAGGTTAGCAAAAGGCGATGACGTACACTGTGACCTTTTTTTCTCATACTGTGATCAGGCAAAAAAGTTTGTAGCTGAGTTTGAAGAAGCGCATTTTTTCATACTTGAGCTATTGGACTCGTGTGATGGCAGCGGTGATGATGATGACATACGTGCGCGTTTTGATGATGCATATTTTCAGGTTATGGCTATACTTCGTAGCTTAACAAAAGGTGAATTAAATTCATCTGATATGTCTAATATGTCGGCTGGTACTAATATCCAATCACCTTTATCCCATGTACGTTTACCGAAAATTCAATTACCGAGTTTTTCAGGTAATATAAAGAAGTGGCCTGAGTTTATCGATACATTTAACGCTCTTATACATAATTGTCATTCCCTTACGAACGTTGAGAAATTTCATTATTTAACTTCTTCCTTAAGCGGCGATCCGTTGACACTTATTCGTGTGTTTCCAGTAACTGGTGACTATTATTCGGATGCGTATGCCGTGTTAATCGCGCGCTATCAGAATCATCGTGAATTAGCTTATACATGTTGGAAGGATATTTTAAATGTAAATTTAAAAATTCAAAATATAAATCAATTTCGTCGTAGCCTTGACAGTATTGATGAGAATTTGAGTATTTTAAGAAAAATAAATTTACCCGTTGAGCATTGGGAATTTATAATCGTTTATCATGTGTTATCGAAATTAGAATCGAAGCTGCGTCGAGATTTCGAAGAAAGTTGTTCCAGTTCTGAATTTCCAAAATACCTTAACTTAAAAGAATTTTTACATTCAAAGTGTGAAGCGCTTATACGGGATAATCATTTTTCTGAAGCTACTAAAGCCACTTCTCATGTTGTAAAGGATTCAATTAAGTCTTCTTCTAATATATTTAAACGTCGCTCTGTTACTCACACATTAGTTGCTAATCATTCGGATGATCAACTCAAAACGGGAGAAATGCGGCATGACAACCTCAAGGTTATGCCTAAATGCTCCTTTTGCGCGGATGCTACTCATTCCATTTCTCATTGTAAGCAATTTCTATCGAAATCGGTTCAGGAACGCATGTCTGTCGCAAACGAAAAAAGATGGTGTTTCAATTGCCTCAAATCATCTCATCAATTAAAAGATTGTAAGTCGATTTTCCGATGCCTTAAATGTAAACATAAACATCACACATTGCTTCACAAAGAGCAATCAACTGATACCCCGTCTCGTTCTGTGTCCTTAATCGCTAAGACTTCTGGTTACGAATTATGTACGAAATCTTCAATAAACACAACCGTTCTTCTTGCCACCGCAATAGTGCAGATACTAGACGAAAAGGGTCGCTATCATTCTTTTCGGGCACTATTCGATACTGGCAGCCAAAACAATTTGATTACTCGTGACGCAGCTCGAATTTTAAATATTAAACAAGTACCATGCGACACAAATATTAACGGGTTAGGTGGAATGTCTGCTGATATCAGCCATATGGTTCGTTGTTCACTCGCATCAAACAACAAGGTTTTATTCGATGTCCATATGCATGTAATTCCAACTATTTGTGGTGATCAGCCTATTGCTAAACTAAATACGAATGGTTGGTCTCACATTCAATCGTTACCGTTAGCAGATCCAGGTTTCGATATCCCTGGGCCTATTGATATTTTGCTTGGTGCCGATATATTCGCTGAGTCTCTCTTGGACCAATGTATGAAAGGACGGTCTAATCAACCTGTTGCAATGAACTCAGTTTTTGGATGGCTTTTATTAGGTAGAACACACCTCACCTCCTCGTCCTTATTACAATATACAGCCAAATCCGACGAGCTGTCTTCTATGGTTCAACGCCTCTGGGAGATTGATAATGTTCCTCAAGCGTCAATTCTCACACCACTGGATATGGCATGTGAAAAGGCTTATGTCACCGAACATTATCGTGATTCAGCGGGCAGATATGGAGTTCAGTTACCTTTCAAAGATGGTGTAGATCCGAAGTTTGAGGATTCACGTAGTGTTGCTTTAAGACGATTTAAGGCTATAGAAAACCGTCTCTCTCGCGATCCGATGTTATATAAGCAGTATTCAGAGTTCATGGATGACTATGAGAAGAGTGGACATATGACACTTGTACCCACGAAACAGCTTGGTGAAGGTAAATATTATATACATCATCACTGCATCGTTAAACCTGACAGTAGCACCACAAAACTTCGCGTTGTCTTCGATGCATCGGCCCGAGATGCCAGCGGCAAATCGTTAAACGACACGTTACTGACAGGCCCTAAGCTTCAGAGGGATATAGTGCAGGTTCTTCTCCTTTTTCGTTCACATGTAGTCGTGTTTTTAGCGGACATACGTCAGATGTACAGACAGATTCTTGTAGCAGATAAGCACAGAGATTATCAGCGGATTTTCTGGAGGTCTAGTCCGAGTCAGGTGTTACAAGAATACAGGCTGAATACTGTCACATACGGAGTCTCTTCTGCGCCGTTTCTAGCATGTAGAACTATTAAACAGTTAGCTGAAGATGAAGGTTCTGCATTTCCTCTAGCAAAACAAATCTTGAATAGCGATATTTATGTTGACGATATTGTAACTGGTTGTGAGACTCTGGACGAAGCTCTGGAGGCAAAGTCGCAAATCATAAAGCTTTTCGCCTTGGGTCATTTCCAGTTAAGGAAGTGGGCCAGTAACGTACCAGAGTTACTTTCTGATATTCCTCAAGAAGAATGTCTTGTTAATTCTAAAACTTTTACCGGCCATGAATCTTGTAGCTTAAAGGTGCTAGGTCTACAGTGGGAACCAACTACAGATACGTTTTCCTTTGATGTTAAATCTTCAAGCCGATCTTGTACAAAGCGGGTCATTCTTAGTGAGATTGCGAAGATCTTCGACCCCTTAGGTTTTCTTTCACCTCTTACCATCAAGGCGAAGTGCCTCTTGCAACGGCTGTGGCTCCTTGGTGTTGATTGGGATAGTGATCCACCCGAGGATGTAATTAGGGTATGGGAAACCTATTGCAATCAGCTGCCTATATTCAAAGACCTGCGAATACCACGTCGAATCACTATTAGCAACACCTTAACCTATGAATTACATGGATTCTGTGATAGTTCGGAGCTTGCGTATGGAGCAGTTATTTATCTCCGAGTTTCAGAAGTAGACGGATTTACACAAAC
Organism: Boloria selene; assembly: GCA_905231865.2. Classification (NCBI taxonomy): domain Eukaryota; kingdom Metazoa; phylum Arthropoda; class Insecta; order Lepidoptera; family Nymphalidae; genus Boloria; species Boloria selene. Next base: position 3,272,986 of record HG993132.1, read on the forward strand.
ACGATTAGTATGTGCCAAAGCTAGAGTAGCTCCTCTCAAGAAAATCTATTTGCCTCGATTAGAGTTGCGTGCAGCAGTGTTGCTGACTAACTTAGCAAAATTTGTGCTTGATACGTTCATATCAAAATTAACGCTCAACGCTATTTATCTATGGTCTGACTCAACCGTCGTTCTATCTTGGCTTCGTTCACATTCCTCTCGCTGGACCACGTTTGTGGCTAATCGTGTGGGACATATCCAGGATATTTTCTCTACCGAGTTATGGCATCACGTAGCGTCATCAGACAATCCTGCGGATATTTGTTCACGTGGGAATCTTCCTTATGATCTATTCCATAATTCCTTATGGTGGTCAGGGCCATCGTGGTTGGTAAAACCCTCCGATCAATGGCCAACTAATAAACAAACTCCTCAGTCTTATAGTTCTGAGGATGAAAACATCGCAAGAGCTGAAGAGCGCCGTACAGTTGTCTTAGCTACTCGTTCAGAGGATGAGTATGGCACTCTTATCCTCAACTTAATAAATCGATATTCCTTGTTAGAAAAAATAACGCACATCGTTTCTTATATTCGTCGATTTATACATAATGTTAAAAATCCACATGATCGTAATAGAGGTTCAGTTCTAACCGAAACTGAAAATCATAACTCGCTGTTATTTATTGTAAAGTTTGTTCAATCTTCGTCATTCGCTAATGAAATACAACGGCTTCAAGCGAAGCAACCACTACCGAAACCGTTGCGTAAGTTAAGCCTCTTTTTGGATGAGGATGGTATTCTCAGGGTGGGCGGTCGGTTATCCCGTGCTGGTCTTGAATTTGAACAACGGCATCCCGCTCTTTTACCTAGTGACCATGAATTTACCTTTATCGAATCCATACATCGTCAACGTTGTCATACGGGGCATAATACTACGCACTACTTAATATTACAGCGGTTCTGGATATTATCAGCTAAACGTGTAATACGACGTTGTCTTTCAAAATGTATTCGATGTTTCAGAACAAAACCTATATCGTTAGAGCCATATATGAGCGATCTACCTTCATTTCGTGTCAATCAAGTGAAACCATTTTCTATCGTGGGTGTTGACTTCGGCGGACCTTTCCGTATCAAACTAGGTACTCATCGTGGAGCCAAAATAGATAAGGCTTATCTATGTTTATTCGTATGTTTAGCTACAAAAGCAGTCCATTTGGAAGTCGTATCATCGTTGTCAGCTGATGGGTTTTTAGCAGCGTTGCGCCGTTTTGTTGGACGTCGTGGTCGATGTAATGTGATCCATGCAGATTGTGGAACTAATTTTATTGGTGTGAGCAATTATCTATCCTTGCTAAAGAATGCATCGCATACGGAACGAATCAAATTTGAATTTAACCCTCCATCAGCCCCTCACTTTGGTGGTGTGTGGGAAATAAATATCAAAGCGGCTAAATCTCATCTTTATCGGATAATAGGTAATCAGGTTTTAACTTTCGAGGAACTGTCCACGCTGTTTGTTCAAATTGAAGCGGTGCTTAATTCACGACCTCTTTATGCTTTAAGTACCGATCCAAATGACTTAAATGTTCTGACTCCGGGTCATTTCTTGACTTAAGAGCCTCTTACAACCGTCCCAGATGTAGATTATACTAATATAAAAGTTAATAGATTAACCCGTTGGCAGTTAATTCAGTCTTTCCTTCAGAATTTTTGGATTCGTTGGAAAAACGAATATTTGCACTCATTAACCTTACGTGCTAAATGGACAAAAACATCTAAGCTACTCGATGTCAATGCTGTTGTATTGATAAAAGATGACAACCGTGCTCCATTGCAATGGTCTTTAGGAAGGGTGACGGAGTTACATCCCGGTCCAGATGGTATCGTTCGTATAGCAACCGTTAAAACTAAAGATAACTTGATTAAACGACCTCTTGTAAAGCTCTGCCCTCTGCCTATCGAATCGTAATTTACATTACCTTAAGCTATATGTATAATAAAATAACGTTTATAATATAGTTATATAATTTTAGACCATAAGATATATCATTCGTAATACGTCACATTCGTAACACATACCTCTATATCGTTTTCTATATTATGTATATTATTATTTATCTACTGTCTAACTCTACTTAGTTAATCATATTTATTATTATTATTATTATTTTCGGAAAATACCAGCTGTATTTTGGTGGGCGGTATGTTCATTCTCCATTAGGTTATACAATATACGTTAGGTTCAATCATATTTAAGTATCGCGACAGGCCTGGCCAATGTCAAGGTTCACATAAAGAACATACCGATCGTACTGCATCGTGATTGGCTCCGAGCTGGAATGAATGGTGACGTATGGTTACCGGTACGGTGCCGTTATAAAAGTTCGTTCCCCTTTTTTGAAATGGCATTCGTGTTTATTCCTGCTCTCGGAGAACGTGAGAACTTTATACAAACCAAAATTCGACTTGAACTTCATAGTTGTGAACAGTGTCGCGTCCATATACTAGCATACAAGAACTGCCAGGCTGCACAGCATAGCTCCGCGGCCATCCCCGAAAATACGGCGTCAACCTCAACCAGGCACCACGGCTTGGATTGCCACAGTACGACCGGTAAGTACTTGCTGTTGTCCAGGCCATTATACGTTTTATTTGAATGTCGTTGAACCTATCGTATTATCGGCAGAACATTCTGTTCTGATCCAGAGTGTCGTCACCGGACCCTCGGCAGGTCCGTGTCGCCACAGGCTGTATATATCATATAGTGGGTGTAAACACCGCCAGCTTCTTAACTCCGGGCTAGTACTGAGTATTTCTTGACAGAAAGACTTGGTAACAATTTAAATAAACCTCGAACAAAGGACCTCTAAATTTGCAGCCTACATGCTAGCTATTTGACCAACAAGGCCACATTGAAATGAAATGAAGCCTTTTCTATCCTGGAACTCCGTTCAGTTTTTTTTTTTTTTTTTTTTTCTACTCTTTGATTCACAGAATATCCCGGAGTTCAGTGTGCCTATTGGCAAAGGCCTCCTCTAACGATTTCCATTGTTTTCTGTCCTTTGCAACTCTTCTCCAGTTTGGACCTGCTGTTGTTTTTAGTTCATCCTCCCATCTTTTGCGCTGTCGACCTCTGCTTCGTTTACCACTTCTCGGGTACCATTCTGTTAGGATTTTGCTCCATTTGTCCTGAGGGCTCCGTAACATATGACCCGCCCATCTCCACTTCATTTGGTCTATCTTAGTTAGGATGTCTGTCACTCCTGTCCTCGTTCTTATTGATGTGTTCCTTACTCTATCTAGTTTCTTGATTCCTAACATGCTCCTTTCCATAGCTCTTTGACAATTTTCTAGCATATTTCTGTGGTGTTCGGAGAGTGCCCATGTTTCGCAGCCGTAAGTGAGACAAGGGAGAATGCAGGTGTTAAAAACTTTGCGCTTAATTGAATTACCTAGATCTTTCGCTTTCATGACCTCTTTCAGTGACCAATATTTTTTCCATCCATTTGCTATTCTTCTTTTAATTTCCTTGGTGGTTAGATCAGTTTGGGAGATTATTTGTCCTAGGTATATGTATTCGTCCACATATTCCAGCCGTTGATTGTTGATTGTTATTTCGTGCTGCACTGTATTTGATAATAATTTTGTTTTGCTTGTATTCATTGATAGCCCGGCCTTCTCGCTTTCTTTGTTTAGATCTTGTATCATTATTTCCAGTTTATGAGGGTTTTCTTCAAACAAGACAATGTCATCTGCGAATCGGAGGTGGTTTAATCTCTTCCCATCTATGATAAGTCCAAATTTATCCCATTCTAGTTTTCGGAATATGTTTTCCAGCACTGCAGAGAATAACTTGGGAGATAATGGGTCGCCTTGTCTGACGCCTCTTTTAATTTGGAAAGTGTCGCCTAGTGTTTCCATTTGTATTCTTGCTGTACAGTTTGTGTATATATTTTTTATTATGCTGATATAGGCCTTAGATATTCCTTGTTTTTCTAAGCTTTCCCAAATTTCGTTATGTTTAATGCTATCAAAAGCTTTCGCATAGTCTATGAAAGCCATATACACAGGTTTATTATATTCTCCATATTTTTCTATTATTTGTTTGACTGTGTGGATATGGTCTATTGTGGCGAAATTTTTCCTGAAGCCAGCCTGTTCAATTGGTTGATTTTCATCCAAAGTAATACTTATTCTATTCAGTATTATCTTAGAGAATACCTTGTATACATTGGACATCAGGCTTATTGGTCTATAGTTTGATAAGTCTTCTTTTGAGCCTTTTTTGTGTATAAGAATTATGTGTGAAGTTTCCCATTGTTCTGGAATGTGCCCTGACGTTAGTATGTTGTTGAAGATTTTGGTCAGAATAGGTACGAGTTCTTCTAGGGAGCCTTTCATTACTTCATTTGATATCTTATCTGGACCTGGTGCTTTATCTGACTTTTGGCTTAATATAGCTTTTCTGACTTCACTTTGCAGTATTTCTGGCTCTGGTTTAGGTGTGTGTATTGTCGTTTTGTAATTTACATAGTTGTTTTGTTCAGTGATATCTGGGTTGGAATAGAGGTTCTGGTAGAATTCAGATGCTATTTTAATAATATTTTTGCGATTTGTGATGTTAGTATGGTTGCTTTTCAGGTTAGGTATCCATGTGGTCGTTTCGCGAAGATCTTTCAGAGCTTTTTTAGTCCCTCCGGTTGTTGTTATGTATTTTTCTAGGGTTTGTAACCTCTTGGCTTTTCTGTCTTTTCGTATGCCTTCTCTGATTTGCTTACTTAACTCGGTTATTTCAGTGGAATCCCGTTTTGTGTTTTTATTTACAAGGCCACATTATCAATGTTAATTGTTACTTGGTTTTGAAAAAAAATTGGTTGGTTATAAGAAAATAGCATGTCGTGGTATACAAATAGAATACAATATGTACAGTGTACACGTACAATAATATAGCTCGTGCCAAACTTTGTGGCCGTCCCGAACTAGGCTCATTGCATTGCGCAGAACACAAAATCAGGTATTAGCGGGACGCACAAGAGCTTGGGGGCAGGGCCACACCCCGCGCGCCCGCACCGCTCACCCGCGACGCGCGCTGGCACCCACGCCTTAGTGTGAGTGCTACGTCCGTACACGAATCACGCACTTGTGAGCTCTGAGAGTACTGTAGCGTTCAAAATTCGTTCGATCGTTTAGTTAATTTGTTATTATAGTTTTTAGTTATTGTTACTTGTTGTTATTGTTACTCGTTGTTATTTGTTTATAAACATGCCTACCGGACGTTGTAATAATTCACGTGAGCGATAATGAGTCAGATGAAGAAGATTTGGATATTTTTTGGGAAGAGAGTGATTCGGATGCGGAACCATCCACTAGTAAGGGAGATGTTTTTATGGAAGGTGTGGCCCCATTGTGAATATAGTTTTTATTTATATTAATGTTTTTTATTTACATTTATCCTATTATTACCTAACCTATATGTTTTACAAATAACACATACATTGTATATTAAATTAAATAAAATAACCTATGAAATAAACACGAACTTTATAATCAACAAATAAAAATAAATTGACATAATATAATAAGTATTAAAAATGTTAGAAAACGAAAATTGTTTGGTTGATTACGTATTGCCCACTCGACTGTACCATGCGCAAGTTCGGACTCGCGACTATACTCAAGGCGGTCACAAAGTTTGGCGCGGGCTGTACACGTTGTTTTTCTACTATGTTAAACTTGGTAAAATTAAAACAATGTAGGTAGATAAAACTATTACACTGTACAGTTCTTGAGGCGTAAGCTCAGCTTTGCATTTGTGTGAGTGATAGCTAAAAGCCAATAGCCGCGCATCAAATACCAGTTCAAACAGGTTTAAACCAACTCGCAACGCGCTACGCCTTCGGTCGTGTCTATCCGTACACTGCACTCACACAAATGCAAAGCTGAGCTTATGCCTCGAGAACTGTAGTACTGTAGATGTATTATTTGTAGTTTTAAAGCGATACCCTTTATTAAAATATCCTATAAGTTCTTGTCAACATATTCTTGGTCAGTATAAATATAATATTTTTTAAATAAATATAAAGATAACATATACGTTTGTTATCTTAATAAACCAAAGTTGCTATTATAATTTGCTACAGTCAACAGCATTCTTATCTCGGGTAAAAATATGTTATGTATATTTAAATAGTTGTAATCACGATCACATTACAGAAAAGCGATTAAGTGTGACGATTCACATTAATAAGTACAATAGATAATGTTTTTTAATCCCGTGAGACAAACAGCAGAAAATTACAGCATAATATATTTGTAAAATTAAATCGGCAACTCTTGTACACTTGTATAATATGGTTATTAAAATTAATTTATTTCGTGTCTCGAAAACGGCTGAAACGATTTGTTATAAAGCTGATATTTAGATGAGGTTTTGCTAGAAAATCATCTAAGTAAAATTACTATCTTTTCAGAAAAATGAAACTACCAACAAACTAGTCAATAAAACGCTACTTTAAAAAAAGATTCGAGCCATTTTTGGTCGTCTTAACACTTAACAATTTTAAAAAACATTTACTAGAAATACGACTTATCTAATCATACTTTATAATACATACATATATCTAACCAATCACCTTTTTGAATCGTAGATGAGAATCAATCAATTTTAGAATCTGTCGTCACTCTTAGATATAATCTACACAATAATACCTTTACAAAAGCGAAATACAACTCACTAAATATAAAATCTCAGAAATAAATAGTACAAAGTTGACATTTGACAGGTAGATCCTCTTAGGCTACGTCCGCACAGACAGGCGGCTTGCTTAGCGCCTAGAGCCTAGTGGATTGCGCTCTGGCAACATGGTGGGATACATAGTGGCCGCACTGCAGGAGGTTTGCGTGGTTGCTTGTCGGCACGTTGACAAGATGTCACTTTCAAAAATAGCTTTCAAAATTATTTCTTGAATAAAATGCCTCGCGCCTAGTGTCAAAAAACCAACATGTTTGTTTACTTAGAAACACGCTTAGCAACTAGCTAGGCGCTAAGCGCGCAGTGCGGCCGGTCGCGAACATTTTAGAACGGTCGTTTTAGTAAACTACTAGCTAGGTGACTCGTTAGGCTCTAGGCGCTAAGCAAGCCGCCTGTCTGTGCGGACGTAGCCTTAGATTACCGCTAAGAAGGGATTATGGAAATGTAACTCGTAAATGGATAAAATAGGTTGGAACTTTATATAAAAAATATTATTTATAAGGTTATAACGTTTGAAAAAATCATTCTAATCCATGTAATATTGTGTGTAGTACCTAACTGTAGATGAATAATCGTATTTTCAAGATGTAAAATTAGGGATTGCATACGGTGTAAAAAGTAGGTACTAGTCATAGTCTCATTTTCTGAGTGATTGTTGCCAATTGAACTTATCAATCTTATTAAGCAAATACATACCTACTACTTAAGATAAGGGATAAAATAAGGTAGTAAGGATAAGTACTCACTTATCGCGCAATATCTCGAACCAATCATCGACGACGTTGGCGGGCGGGAAGGTACCGTCGTCGTAGGCGAGGTCGCGTACTTCGATGCCCTCGCCTTTGAGCGGAGCCGTGTCGTAGCTGGGCTCGCAGACACGCACCACCGTGCACACATTGTGCTTCCTTAGCTCCTATAATAAAATATCTATATTAATAATTTCGTCAAGGGTTACGGTAGACTCGATCGAAACCTTAACTGAATAATAAAACATACAAAAATAAAGATTTCGAGTCGACAGCATATATTCGCAAAATTCGGATTGTCGAGTATTTTGTTTAATTCTAATGATGCTGACAGACAAATCGTAGTCGCCATATTGGCCACTCTAGCGAAACGTCACAGACAACAAAATACAAATGAAACAACGAAAGTCTATAAAATAATATATGTATTATAATTAAATAAAATAGGAATATATTTACTACATAAAAAATATTTAATTCCTAAAATACTGTTAAAAAAAAGAATAATATAATAATGTGCTCTAAACTCTTAAATCATAATTCCGTTTCCACTTATCAAATGATGCGTTATAATTTCTAATAGATATCGCTATTAATATTTTTATTATTTAATTTTAGTAAGTGTTCATTGTATTGCTATAATATTTGATATCTATACTAAACTAGCGATTTAGCGCGAGCGAAGTCGCGGGTTCCGCTAGTATAAATATAATTTGACGACACGATGGCTCAGTTTGTAGTGACCCTACTTGTTGCGTCAGTTGCGGTCGCGGGTTCGAGACCCGCTGGGGGCATACATTTGTTGAGCACGAATGTTTGTACTCCAGTCATGGGTGTTTATATTTATATTATGTATTTATTTAAACTTATATAATATGTAGTATATCAACTATCTGGTATCCGTAACACAAGCTTCTTTGTAGTTGTAGCTTACCACAGAACTAGATAGCGCTGTGTGTAATAATGTCCCAACATATTTATTTATTTAATATTTCAGAATAAACATATTGATTATGGTCTAGAGCGAGAAATTGGTTTGTCCTTCTTAAAAATATGGATTTTTAATTATGATCTTTTTCCGTAAATTTAATATTAGTACCAGATACCTACATAATACAAATGCCTCTTTTATCGTCACGACAAATAATGGGTTTCCCGGAAACGGCAAATTAATGTGTTATTCACAATTTTTATATTATGCTTGTGGATCCTTTGTCGCACGAAAGCTGATTTTGAATGATAAGTATAAAGACAAAGAGAATTTTATGCACTTATTCAATTTCTAAGCCGAGATTCGAATTAGTGAAAGATCATTATATATTCAAGAAATTCTTTTATTATATTCGTACTCCTTTCAATATGCTGTAGTAAATAAAGGCTGTATACTACATTTAACAATGTCAAGGATTTCGGGAATATGAATAGAATTCCTAACTTGACAGATTTCTTAGATTTCTCACAAATAAAGGATTACATCGAGGATGTTTATTTATATAATTTCCCGTTTTATTACAGACATTGACCTCTTAGCCTTGAACCTTTGAAAGACGTATCGAAGGCACGACGGACGAAAATAATTTCCGAATTTAGGAATAAGCATCAGCGAAATTAGAATACTAATTTAATATTTTTGCATATTTAAATCGCTTTTATAAATGGACTCTTTGAATAATACGATCTGACTATCAGTTTTCACGAATCGTGATAACATATTTATAAGTAACTAGCATTTCCCGCGGCTTCGCACGTGTTCTAAAGACCGGAAACCAAATTTTTTCAGAGTTGCGCCGTATGGTGCCTTGCAGAACTAACGTCCGTCCTTCCCGTTTTTGCAACATTTTTCATTGATGCTCCTCTCCTTTTGGTCGTAGCGTATGTAATATAGCCTATAGCCTTCCTCGATAAACGGACTATTCAACACAAAAAGAATTTTTCAATTCGGACCAGTAGTTTCAGAGATTAGCGCGTTCCAACAAACTTTTCAGATTTATAATATTAGTATAGATATGAAAAATAATAGAAATCTTTACCCAGTAAGAAGACTGTGTTAGTGTCAAGTAATTTATAATTTATTTTTTTAATTATTTTTATGTCCGCAAAGTCCGTGAATACTAATTAAAAATAATGGAACGACAACAGTTTGTCATTTTAACTATAAATAAGGAAAAAATTTACTGTAACATTTAGTACTGTACATAAATAGCACCATCACATTACTTTTAAAATGGTAGACATAAGTAATATACCAGATAAAACACGTGTTTTTAAAATTTATAATTTAACAATATACTGAATTTCATATCCATACAAAAATAATCCCAAAGTAAAATTAAGTCGCCGTAAGTATGTGATAAAGTAATAATAAGTGGGATTCACTTAATTTATACTTTTTTACCTTCATAAAAACATACCTGAGGCTGCTTACAGCCCGCATTATAAACTTAAAAATAGATTATTAAGCCTATTGCGTACCTATATAATATATGTGAAGTTCAATTACAATAAATCGATATTATTTGGGAGATAAGATTGGAATTAGATTTTTGAATTTTAAAGCTACTGCAACTGTTTATTGAAACATGAACGACAACAGTGATGTAAATAGGACATGGGCTAGACAAGAGCTAATTCACATTACTCGGCAAGTCGTTTTAAAAACATGACTTAAGATTTGTATATCATTGCAAGGCGCAGCGCTCTAACAATGGGGATGGAGATTTATTGTCAAAAGTAAAGCCATTGTCTACGTTACAATGGCACCACTTTCCGCCCTAATCGACAGGACTTATAGAGTTAAAACCGTACTATTATTATGCTCGTTGAATTTTCAGTACTATTATGGTCAGTAATATTATTTTGGAAATCGTCGGTGTGAAGTGAGAAGATAATTAAAGTATAAATCTAGCGAAATATTAGTCGTCCTTGGTAATGAAAGCGATGCTACTCGAGACATATTCAAAGGATCTATTATATCGTAAATAAGAGGCCGCGCAAACAAGAACATAAAACATTTAACAAAATGACGCTGTGCTCGTCTTTTTCGGCGAGTTTAGATAAGGAAATTCATTCGAGGGGCCAATTTTCTTAGTCATAACTCGTCTGAAAGACGTATCAAAGGCACGACGCACGAAAATAATTTTCGAATTTAGAAGATGTAAAGCATCAGGGCAATTAGAATGCTAACTACATTATAATTTTGCTAATTTAAACCGCTTATATAAATGGACTCTTTGAATAATACGATCCGATAACCTTAAGTTTTCACGAATCGTGATAGCATCTAGTATTAATTATTCAGAACATAACATATTTAACATATTTTAGTTATTTTTGATATTTGATAGACGAAACTATTAATATTGGCACATACATAAACAACAATCGACAATATATAGTCGGTAACAAAGAGTAATTAATATTGCTAACCTGTAAGTAGCCTTGGATGGTGACATCCGATGGTCGGTCGGTAATAAGGAAGCGCATGTTCTTGTACTCGATGAGAGACGGCGCTGGCCTGATGTCCTTCTGCTTCATGATGACCACTTTACTTCACCTCACGATACACAGATAAAAACCCGCACGAAGGTGGCAAATTCGCGTCTAAGTAGCGATTCCTCAAGTAGCTATTCTCTAGAGTCTAAGACAAATTGTCACTCTATTTCCACACAACACACTCCAGTTTCGTGGCTTCTGTTTAAAAAGGGTCCAATTATATAATTAGAACCACCCGCATGGATGACACTTTCAACCACTCGAGCGCATTCGACGACTAACAAACTAAACTTCCGAATTGGGGAGCGAAACTAATAAGTTATGCGAAAAAACATAAGTCGGCGAGTCCCGCGAATGATATGGTCCAATTAAAAGTGGGATCCGAATTTAAGGTAACTGAAACAAAAAGTCCATTGTTAGTAAATTCGTGCGAAAGTAGTAGAAATATCGCGGAGATAACATATTGGTTTATATATTAGCGTTCGTGCGCAAGAGACGAGTTGCGACTGAAGTGAATTAAAAACTTTTTAAAAATAGCATACAGATTTCCAAGTTTAGGTCATGTGAGCGGGCACGTCCAGCGGTATTCGCGAGCCGCTGATCCAGTGCCAATAGCGCATCACTTGTTAGCGCGTTCACATCGCATGTATACATAAAGCGATAACATTATTGTAAACACTACGCAACAACACACTTGTTGTGAGTATTTTGATTAATACCTCTTAATCGAATTTACACAGTAGCGCACATAACTCACCTACGGAGATTGATATACTATGTACATACTAAAATAAATCACATAGTACGTCTCTAGACAGCACTTTAAGCGTAATCTTGTATAAACATCGATAAAGTATGTAAAAACAAAAAACTTTTTATAAATAAAATCTTAAAAAAAAAAGAACAAAGACTAAAGCACTTACGTATTAATATTGTAATATAAAATATATCTTAGTAAGAACAAGGCTACTCACAAATGGATGGGTGTATATCGCTGAGTGCTTGGGGTGCGTGAGACGCGCGCTCCCGGCAGCATGGGTCTAGTCGCTACCTCACCTCTACGGAAGCCCGCGAGTTTATTTGTGTTGGGCCTGGCAGTACTCCGCGCTGTCCAAGCGGAACTCCATCAATGTCGCCACAGAACAGTTGCCCAGCTGCAAGCAAATTAAATAATAATTAACTGACATTTTGTTTACCTTATAGCTCTTAATTACACTCTATTCACCACAGTCATTAATAAAATGGGCTTATCTATTTATACACAAATTTGTTTTATAAATAACTCGTTCCGGTCCAAATATTTATACAAGTTCGTATGTGTCTAGCAACTCATAGTCTATGATGTATTAAAAAATGAGCATGACTATGCAATATACATAATACTATATATGTTCTAACCTACTTTCTTGTATCAAAATGCTCATTGACAATGTTTTTCGCTATTAAAAATTAGTGATATCGTGGGAAGTAAGGCGATTTCATACAGTGATCATAAGTAACACGCTCGTAAGTGTGCCAAAAAATTGAGATTTTGAATATCAACCGAGTGATAGATTCTTTGTTATTTTGAACACACCGACAAAAATAGCGGGTTTTCTGGGTTACCAGCAACTGCGCAAAAAGAGGCGCCGTACGTAAAGGCAAACGATAAAGCAGAAAATCATATTGTGGTATCAATTCTTATAGCTTTAGTAGATAATATAAAACATGAAGCAATTTTAAACTACTCCGTTGATTAGACAGACGTTGAGAGTCGATGAAGATTTAAGAAACATTTATTTTCCAAAAGTTTCATTCAAGGAGAAATACCCAGACTTGGGCCATAGCCAAACAGAACACAGGAGATAGCCGACGTGCGTATTTCACTTTGAGAATTTAGACAGCTCTATATAGCCAGATAGATTAATTGCCGGTTTTGGTACAGACATAATAATATTATATTTCCTTAATTACTTAGTAAAGTCATCATTAGGGCTAATTAGTAATTATTCTATTTCACGACAAATGTCCGCGAAGTGCGAACTATTTAAAATGATAATTAATTTTTATTTACAGCTATGTATTATCTTAATTGAAGTATAGACTCAGTAGTAGATTATGAAAATATTAAAGAAATATGTAGTCTTAGTAACTAGAAATTTTAAGGTAACGACTATTTATTAACGATTTATGAAAATTATAAGAAAATTGAACAATTATGTTGCAATCGTACGTTGAATGTTAATTAATCAAAGGACATAGGGTTAACGATCCAAAATATGAGCAGACGCGACGGTCGATAAACTCCTAGAGCTCCAGACCACGTAACAATTTACAATTTAGCATTTTTAGTATCTTCCGAATAAAACAGTCGAGCGACATTTTATCACCATCTTAACCGACAAAATAAACTTAATTATATTTATAATGTTAAAAAAATCTTAAGATTAGAGAGTAATAACATAGTATTCTTTATACTATGGTAATAATTACTTATAATATGTAACTGACTGCTAACACTATAATTAGAAACTTCTATTCAGTTAATGTGATTTTATGAAAATTGCAATTTGTTAAACGGGCGCCGTCATGTTTACCGGTAGGTGCAAAAATGTGGCAAAAGAGACCGCAGAGGACAGTGCGAGGCACAACACGCGAGTTGTTTGCATAATATTATGTATGTTTACAATTTACATAAGAACATGTATCTACCATATTCTATTTATATTTGTGCTAAATGAAGATACTCGTATATTACTTCAAGGTTTAAATTTGTATTTTATCTATTTTCTTATTGGAAGTTCAACGATTGGACGACAACTCATACATTTTAGTTTTCTTTCAGCATATCAAGCCAAAAGTACATGGGGTACATTTAATATTACTAAAATAAACATTACCTACGACATTACGACGATTAAACTAGGTACTGTTTACATATCTACGCAATGTATTCAGAATGCGTCATTCTGACATTTGTTAGTTAACCATATCGATTTTGTTATTAGGAATGTACTAGTCTTAGGAAGTAACGTATTGATTATATAGCGACATAACATTTCAGGACATGAACTAAACTAGAACAATCTTTAATATTACAGAGTTGCATTAGAAAATATAACAATAGAACCGGTTACGGAAACATTAGATCGAGGTCGCCCGACCACAACTACTGTACTATGCACTTAGTTCTTTACGAGCTGCTTCAGCTTTATTACTCGTAATTCTAGGAATTACCGTAGCCTTGATTCATAGCTGTCGTGTACTGTATTTTCTCTTGCTATATTTTGTATGTGGGCGTATAAATGAAATTGTTGTCTGTCAACCTATGTTTAAATCCGCTTAATTTCTGAAAGGCGTGAGTGATCAATAAATGTTCAAAAGTTAGATAGAAGTTTTGTGAGATTTTGCCAATTACACCAAATTTTGTTTAGGTTTCAAAAAGGACGTATTATAATATTAAGTACTTAACCAGGGTAGCTTAGGTATCAGTTCTCGACTAAAACATACTATTACGTCGCGTCGGACGACCCGACCGTTACGCATGGCTTCTTCAAAGTAAACTAAATATTATAATATAAATAACCATTTTAATATTATAATGTTATAATTATAATAACATTTATTCTACAATCCTGTATAATATTTATAAAACAATTTTATCAAATTCGTGGCTTATCTCGCAAGAAACAGTGACTGACGTCTGAAAGGTAATCCATCTATCCATATGTGACCGCTTGTAACTTAGTCACGTACTGCCACCCAAGATGGACGATAAGGTATCCGCTATCAATTACATTATAATCCATATTAATTATATACCTTTTCGCATTAAATGCTACTAGCTCATTGGTCGTCAAACTTCTTAAATTAACGATTTTTATTTATTTGACAAATACTAATCCTTGAGCTTGACTCATGATACATAAAATAGTAAGGTAATTTAGATTATTTTAAAGATATTTAAATATATTATATTTTGATTAAAATCAACAAATAAACAATCAACAGGATGTAGAACAAAATTTATAAGCCCCAATCTGAATTCAATGGAAAAATATGATTAATAAACTATTGATAAATAGTAATTATATACTTATCTGTTCCAATTAAGATATTAAAAGCAAAACAACTACATAGTAACATATTAAATGATTTATCAATCAAATACATCTTAAGAGATTGCATCACACAATGCATTTTAAATGTTCCTGAAATCTAAAGTTTCATTTTCTAAAACAAATTATACACATTGTACCGTCGAAAATGTAAATTAAAGGTGCATCGTGTTAAAGAAATAAAATAAATTAAACTACGATTTGCGCAAAGACATTCCCAGGAGACGCAAGTGGGTGGTCGCCTACATTAATAAAACTAAGTGCACAACACTAGTCTAAAACGAAATAATCAAATGGAATAAAAGTGAACGATGAGCATATTTACTGTTCACACTCCTTTAATTTAAAAGCTTTTGTATGAATAAGCCAAGGAATTAGGCGTAGACACTACTAATTTGTTAAAAGAATTTTCGTAAATGTCAAATTAATTCTACAATATGAAAAAATGTAATAAATGTAAAACAAGTGTTATTAAGTGATAATGTTGGATACATACTGAAGTAAAGTAAGACCTACAAACCTACACTCGTCAAACCACCTGTAGAATGTCAAAAATTCTAGCCAAAATGAAAAAAACAAGAGAAGCATTTTTGAATTTGCTCATCTATGTAATATTACCTGACCGCTTGTTCTGACCATATCCAAACTACAAAATTGGACAACGAATTTTTTATTTAATCCCGGAAAGTTACTTTCGTCACACAGCACTCTTTCCTAAACGTGTCAGCAATACAGAACACCGAGGTTAATGATGACACAAAACGTCACTTACATATAATTCCACTTAATGGATGAAAATATGACTCTCAGAGGGTGCGAAATGAAAAAGTTATATAGCACGAACGAAAACTATTTGGAACTCGATGAACTCTGAACAGAAGCTGCCGTTGTAGACAGGTTTAGGTTTAGGCGTTCACATCGCAGCGGGTCTACACGGTCCGTGCCGCGTTCGAGCAGAGACTGGCGGACGGCGGACGGCGGCGGGCAGGCGGCCGAGGGCGACGTCACGCGTCGGCGGACGATGGCGTCATCGCTACATCGCATACAGTTCACCAACGCACACATACACTAACTTATCGCTCTAACTTTTCACGGCAGCGGTTAGAACATGAAGCTTTGCAAGTAATTAGCAATATTAAACGACGGGAGGGAGACTAAACAATTCTAAACATAGACATTACATAATGATAAAGGAAGGATGTTTAGACTAATGTCAAATACAATCCTGATTCTAATCTGTGCTGAAATAGTCTGAAGACAAATTAATAATTTACGAATAAAGTTTCAATAATATCGTACAAGATAATTCTATTAGTGGTAGACATATGTATTCTAATAATAGTAAATCGAGAAAGAATCCATCCTAACTCCCACGCGCTGCAGCGAATACAGCTGTACCACTGTTCGCACAATAAGTACAAATCTATATTCTAAATTTCAACAGAAAGTTCAAATGCAACCAGCATTCTCTCTATAATGTCTTAGATATCGAGTGTTAGTACGTTGCCATTATCGGTAATTATTTATTTTAACAAGAATAACCGACAATAATTTTTGATCAACCTCATCAACAGGATATAAAAATATAGTCATAGTACTGGATTCTTTACTAAGCGAAAGGTTATTTATTCAAGAATGTACTCCTATGCCTACAAAAGTAAATCAAATAGGAAAATCCCCAACATCAGGTATAAATTTTGACGCAGAATATGATCCCTTCATATTTAGATTTTAGCATAGGATACAAATAATACAATGCCTTTAAGACCTGAAAAACTTCAGTTTATCCCGTGACAACGATTGCTGTAAAGCATTCTAAACGTCGAGTACCAAAAATCAAAATAAATCCGCGACAACAAAAATTGCTATTCAACAAAATTTTATAGGTGCATGTGCATGTGCATGTCCTTTTATTTATATTTTATTCATGCACCTTTGCAGTTTGATTTTAAATAAATACGGACATCACCACTAAGAGTCGAGAATTTTAAGTTATTTGGGTCATAAAATGCTGAATTGCACAAAAATAGAACGAGGCTAAGCTTGGTACTTAGAACTGACATCAAAAAGGTTTTAAGTTGAAGTCAACGCATTTTCAACAACAAGTCACCAACAACAACAACTTGATCTACTTACCTACTATATTTTCAGTAATAATAATTAATGTTATTTATATATTCTCTCTTGCATTTATGAAACATTATACAAACATTGCATATTAAATATAGGCATTGGTGGACTTATCCCTAAAAGAGATTTCTTCCATAATGTGAAAGATAAGAGTTAATTACCTGTATTATTAAAAATGAACTTTACACAAATTGCTTTATAATTATTTATTATATTAGTTAATAATTAATTGATAACATTAAAGTAATGTATTTTTGGCAATCTAACAACTGCGTTCGCATTTGTTACCTGCACCTAAACCGCAATGTATTTGCACACTTTGATAGTCTTAATTAAATAACCCTTGTTTAAAACTTTATAAATATTATCATTTTAAAGATAATTCTATAAATTCTTGGCTTGCAGACTAAATATGGCTGTTTCAATGCGACCCACGTGACCAGTACACGTGGCATCGTGTCGGTACAACGTGGGTTTCTTGCAGAAACAATTTCTAACTATTGTTTCATGTTCAACATTGCAACTTTAAATTAATCTTGACTAACACTTATATAAGTTGCACGCATATTTTAAATACGATGTACCTAGGTTAAATACTTTTATTATAGTATATACCTCAATTTAGCTAGACTTTAGGATTTCGTACCTGAAAGGTGCCTGAGGTGGAACCTCTACCGCGTAGCGGACTATATCTTTGAGCGTAAAACTAGGGTTGGGAGAGTGTATTCTATGTATTATACAATAACAAAAGGTGACAAATTTCAAAATGACAGTCATATAAAGCTGGTATCATGCGTGTTCAATCTTTTTACAACAGTAATTAAAAACATATACATAATATACAAAAGCTTTGTCTATTCTTCAGCTCAAAAGTAAGTTTGGAAGCTTATAAAAAGTCTTCAATTTGTATGATAACAGAGTTTAATCAAATGTACTTTTATTTAAGTTAATCCATATAAGAATCTGAATCGATTCGCAAAGTAAAATATAAATAGGACTGCTACAACCGCAATCACGTTGCGCTAATAACAATGCCCGAAGGTCGGCCTCTTCAATTAAAACTTCTAGGAAAGAACAACAAAATAAATTAGGGTCAATTTCAAAAATAATATTTTCCACGATTCTTTTGACAATTTAAGATCACTGAAAGATAAAAGTATATTCAAAAAGATACGACGATAACCTATCAAGAATTATCCGATGAATAAAAAATCCCTGATTTTTATCGTAAATATTTATGATTATTTATACAAAAATAAGATAGCTCATTATGTAACGAAACATTTCGTTAATATAACGCATGAATAACATAAAGGTCGCGAGACAACGTAAATCCTTACGGTATACAAAGTTATTGTGGGGTTAACATTCCGTCAATGGAAAGTGAATGTAACCTGAGCTCTTTGTGCAGCAGAGTTGGATGGAGGGGGCTCGTGCAAATCGACTTTCACAAAGCCAATGTGAATCTATCGAGAACACCCACAATGCGCATCGTTGCATAGACGATGCGATTCAACTGCATCAACTGAAACTACACCATGATAATATCTAATATCTATATACTAAATATAACCTTATAAATAAATTGGATTAGGAACATAATATTATTGTAATATAATTTTATTGAAGTATAATAATTAGGGTTTGTACGTTCATTTGTACATTTGCATTGTGGTAGTTCGTACATAAAACTCGTTTGAAAAGGATATTATGTTCGTATCAGGCAATAAAGTCGTACCGGTTACGGGTTATCGCGGATTGACGTGACTTGAATATCGAAATATAGTTCCAAAATAAGAACTGAATGATATATTCAGTTGTTTAGAAGGTAAAAGTTGAATTATCATACTGAGAATCAAGTTAAAATTTAAAAATAAATCGCGTGCCATTTTGATATTTTTCGAAAATTTAACTTCTCCAAAGTATTTAGGATTTTATATGATAATGACTGGTAGTTGTGGTAGTTTTAAGGGATATTAAGGGCTAAGGTACGTCTGCATAAGTAGAATAATCTTGTCTGACGAGACGAGCGATGCAGCCCTACCCGTTTGTATTGCAACGGGAAACGGGTCGCGACCCACTTCGCTGGGATCAATACTCGGTCATCGACTCCGCCTGCGCCTCGTACACTTGCCTGCTCCTACCATATCATAGAATAGGTAGGACCCGCGACCTTCTACAGATACGATGCTAAAAATAACTTTGCTAGCGCAATGTCAGAACAGATAAATAAAGTGTGACCTTTCTCTTTGTGTCTTCCTAAATTGTGTCATGACGAAATGTTCCGACAACTTTTCTCACATTTTTTCCTTAATATTTTAATTCACATCTCATTTTTTGTTTTAATAAAATAGCAAAGAACTTTCCTTGAGGAAATGCAATAAAGTTGCTCGTGTATAAAAATTACACGTCAATAAATAAATGAAATAAACAGGTTAAATAGAAAATTGATTATTTTATATAGTTACTATAAAACAGGTAAGTAAATATACAAAATTATACACGGTAGGTATTTATAAATAAACACAACTTAAGAAATTTTGTTCTCAGATAGGTATCTCTTTCAGTTTGTCCCGGCTAATCTAAAAAACGGCATAAATCAATTTTTACGAGCTTTCACTGGCAAATAACTGATGTTATAAGGTGTAACTCAGGTCCACTAACTTTTATTTTGGAAAAAAATTAGGGTTCCTCTAAAAAAAAGTAAAACGTTCCTAGGGACGCACCCGAATGAATCGAGGGTAAGTCGCTAGTAATATTATATATATAAATATTATAAATAATAAAATAATTTTCAATTATCCGTTATAATCTAACATTTAATGAAATAAATCGGTTTCATCAAGCGAGTCAACCGCCCACTTATTAAATGAAAGACGTAAATGGCACAGATAAAGTTCGGGCAGGACACCACGGTGAACTATGACGTCAAACACAAATCACACTTAAAAGATATGCCTATAAAATGTGATAGCAAGCGTTTTATCTACTAAGTCTGTTTTTCCACTAACCGGCACGACATAGATCCAGTAGCAAACATGTAGGTACAAAAATATATGACGCGGTTTCTGACTGCCGAAATATATACAATTTGCTGTCCCTGCAAATGTTATACATATTACCTTAATTGGGTAAAAATCAAAATACAAAATATGTAAGTTACGTGACAAATAATAAACTCCATGTAATTTTTTTCCCCCAATTGGCATATTTGTCAAATATTCAATGAATTGGATATTACCAACACTATATTATAGAGGATTCATAAATTCTACTTAAAATCGTAGTAACCGTAGTCATTATCTTTAAAATTATTTATAGCGCTGGATAGATCAATATAAAAGTCATTAAAGGCGACAAAGCAAGTAAAATCATTAACGTGTCCTGACCGTGGCAGGCTTCTCCCGACACGTGACCTAGCTCAGTGACCCGAATAGTACAAGCGAAGAGATTTTGCTTGCAACTCGATGAAACATTTCTATATCTAAATTGACCATCTGGCATTTAAAAGTTATAAATTAATTCATAAATGCGCTGAAAGAGCAAAGTTATTCTCCGATGATGGGTATTTTAACACAAATAAATCTCTACATAAAAATGTTATTTTTAAGAAAGGTATATAAATAATTAAAATATAATAAACATGATTTCAGTGTGGTTGAGACTTGAATTATTGGCTTACAATTTGAAAATTTTACCGCTTTTTAAACTAAGAGATCTTAGTTAATGATAGAAAACTTACGACATACCCTCGCTTCGCTCGGCTGCGCCCATATCTATCTGTTAAAGTCAAGTCTAAATCTGTTTCAAAGATTAGCCGGAACAAACAGACAGAAAGACACATACATACACACTGACAAAAATACTATTTACTTGCAATACATATGAGCAATAACATAATAATATGTAAATAGAAATTATTAATTAATAATTGAACGTTACCAGTTTGCTTAACCAACTTAAATGACAAAAAAAGATGCATGATCTATATTATGTAACGTTAATAAGACCCCTACCACTAACTTCCAAATAAACGTCTAGACTTTTCTTTATAAATCAAATAGAAGTTCTGTTTAATATCATAATTACAGGTTATTATCTCGACTGGCATACTCAGTTTCATTTGCTCGCTAAAATTAACTATAATTTTACAACAACAAAAGTCACCTTTGAGTGTACTTGACATTTTAATATAAATAATCGGCATAATAAGTAATATAAATAATGATGAACGAACCGTTCCCACTATTGAATGTATCTGTTATTGTAAAATAAAAATGATGTTAAATATAACTTCTCTTATTTATAATGAGACTAGTGTTTATAGAAGTCACAAAATAGAGAAAGTGCTATAGAGAAACAACATTTATACTATCTATCCTTGTTTTCCAATTCATTTCATCTATAAAATAAATATCGTTTACATCCTGTTTACGAACGCGAGTATAGATATTATTAGCTGGTAACTGGTTAGTTCTTTAATCATGACTTGTATGTCGTCAAGAAAGGACGTGGTGACTAGTGAGAGCGACGCCCTTTGAGTTCGAATACCCGCCATTCGGGAGCTCCGTACAACGACCCTAGAGCCCTTGCGGACTGCGGTACAAACCGGTGTTTTATATATAACCAGTCGACTGGCCCTCCCTCTGTCTGTCTAATAGGCGGTATGGCGACGCGACGCAAGGGTGTGATTTCTTGCAATATGAAATAAGTAATTCTTACTTTCTTAGGTTTACGCCAATATTGACATTTTAAATGAAACTATCTTTTCGGATTTGGTCGCTGATTTATTATTATTTTTGGTTCCCGACGTTGGTTCCGAATGATTTACAGCAATCATGGTCTCGGGAGAGACTAAGGTATTTAGACGTCCTAGGGGGGTTATATATTTGTTACAGACAGTAACAAAAATGAAAATATTAGGGTTGTATGTTTCGTCAGGAAAAAAAGTACAATGTAAGGTTGATATAAGTTTGGTATTTTTTCAATACGATTAAATAACCGATACAGATCGTCTAAATCAAATTTATCTCCAAGGCCATGATATTTATATAACAGATACAGATTTAAGTACCAACGCAAAAGTTATCACGAGGTGTTTAGATAAAAAAATATAAATGAACGATTTGTTATGTAATAAGCTACACGCGTTCAATTTACTGGATAATGTATTATTCTTCTATCTTTTTTTTTAATATAAATTGAGAATTTATGTAATAAAACGAAGAAGGTTAGTAATTCCATATTCGTTCTTAATAATAGTTGGTACTTTAAATATTTTAAAAGTACCTGCTATTAGGTTAATAAAATATATCCATACATCTTATAAGTAGTACAAATAAATAAAGTATTAAAATAAAGTAAGTTCAATTATATTGATTCTATGTTTTTAATTAGGATGTAGCGCCTTATTTATCATTTACAAAGCTTTTCTGGGGCCCTATTAGTTGTTTCTATGCCGACAAAGTATTCGGGGACCGATGACGCTATCGTTCGCAAGCCCAGTTAGACAGGCAGCAGGCTACTAATATAATAAAAATAAATTGAGTTGTTGACCGACCCATGGCGGGCAAAATTATCATCCTAATCGACATTTACAATATCAAATTAAGAAGAAAATTCTAGATTTTTAAAATAGCGATTTATCTTCCATAACTTTATACCTACATTATAATATGCTGTTATTTTAGTCAACGTATATGAGTAATCAAGCAAAATCGTTTAAGATCCTACTAATGAATTAACATCAACGTCTGCGCAGGGTCAACACGCTTGCCAAGGCCGGGTCGTTGTCCTAAACTCCAAACTGGGATCACTTTTGTATAACATTTAAAAAAAAAGTTTGTGTTCGCGACAAAACATTTTTCTATTTCACTTACACTACAATAGTAACGTAATAATGACGTCAAATCACGTAAAACATAACCGCGCCATAGCAAGCAAAATGCGTATAATGTGTTGTAAAAGTATGTACCTAAACAGGTAGTTTAGTTTGACGTCAATACTACTTCACTAGAATAAAGTCATTTCTAGAATAAGATAACATTCTTTGACATTATTCAATCAATAACTTTTATTAAATACCTATTCGTTCAGTAAACTTACGAAAAACTTTTTTGCAAAAGTAGTAGAGTAAAGTGAGAAACTCAAACAACTAAAAACTACCGTTTGGTTCTTACTTCTCGTATTATTAAAATAAAATGTGAAGTAACAAAAATATGAAACTAAAGTAAAACTACTTATCAAATACATAATATTTATAGACTAGTAAGTAGTAACGCTATAACTTGAAATATTTAGAGAATAGTGGCAGGTAGTAGGCATCCCTTTTTTTAAAGGTTGGGTTACCTGCTTGCTCATCAAGCATGAAATTTATGAAACAGTAATAAATTTTAAAGTGACAGTTTTACATTTTACCCTTTAGGTTTACATTTTATTATACACTAGCAACTAAAGAGCATACTCTGATTGCTTGGGTTTATCCCTTAGTGTGATTTAAATAAAAAAAATGCAAGTAACTTAGGTGATAGACATTGCATTTTACATTACATAGAGTTCTTTTTATATTTTGAATGTTTTTATTTGTATTTTATTGAAAGAATAAGTAGGTATATTATCTGTTTTAATTAACTTACATAATTAATAATAACAACTATGTTTTTAAACTACCTCTATAAATATGTTTTACTAGTTGGTATAGATTTCTCTGAGATGTCATATTTCCCATAGTACAAAGCATTCAATATATTAACACCGGATAATCACCTATTTCATCAAAATCTGTCCAGAGAAAACCTTTTGTGGTGTGTTCCTAGACTTAAAAAAATCCTATTCTATACATTTGTCCACTGTAACTATAATAATGACAAATATAGCCTTTTTTATTCAATACATGTATAGATGACTTACCTAAGAGTTAGTTAACCGCAAACCAAAATATGGGGCCTAAATATCCAAGAATAAGAGGAAAAAGGATAGTATGGAATATTATGGATCATTACTAATTTCGCAAATAGTATTTTAGATGACAATTATTTCTTAATGGTCTTGAGTAAAATATCAGACATTTATATTTGATGATCTAAAATTATCATTTGATTTAAATAAAAATTTAAATTATTACAGAATATTGAATAGTTAGAATTTAGAATAGTTTAAAATATAATATAATTTAAAATTAAGAATGTAGTCTTGATCACACAATAATACCTGCATGATAAAACTAATTAGGTATGTTAATTAAAATTAATCCCATGATGTCTAGTCGCATATACACTCATATAATATATATTAATTAATTTGAATTCGGTATTCAGTATCTTTCCAAACCTTGATTCAAATGATTCATCAATTTATAACAATAATAAGTATGAGTCGGTAGGTACAAACAAGTCTCGAAATCACGATTTTTTAAAATTAAAATCTAACATTTTAAGAAAATCTATTAGATATTATGGCATTTAATTTAGAAAAGGAAAATAAACTTTAAAGTGGTTTAAAACTTTTACGTCTCGCGAAACGAAAAAAAAAGTTGTGCAATCACGAAAAAATATAAACGATGAACGTGTGACTGATAATCATACGCATTAATTTTAATAATTAATAGAAATCTAAGGATATCTCCACCTATGTGCTACAAATAAAGAAGAATTAATATAATTATTCCACGACGGCTGTTGAGTGACGTCCTTAGTTGAGAGGACGTGACCGCCGTTACAGGGCTGTTTAGAATTAATAATGCTATTTTATGAAAGAAATATATTTATTATATTAACTTACCTTCACAGCCATACACATTGAATAAAAGTTGAACGGATTCAGCCGTGAACAGCTAATAACTTCACTACACACGCGGAAAACGTGTGCACTGCACAAATAAAATGTGATACTGATATTTGATGTTGCCATTTGCCAACGAACAAAACTGTGTAGAGTTGCTATATGATCTCACTAATTTTATACTAGTTTCTACTGTAAAATATTTTGGTATGCAAAAAATATATATTTTAATATCTTTTTAACAGAATAATTTCCTATAATTTATATTCCAGTGTTCTGCACTGTCAGACCAAAGAACAATGTACATATATTTTTTTTTATGTTTTACCATACATTGTACATTTTTGGTAATTTTGTCCATTTTATAAGAAATGATATAACAACACACTTTCATTTATGATTTATCTAATACTAGCCTTTTTCGTGGATCCGGTCGCGTTGTAAAGGTAAAAAATCACAAAAAAATATCCTGTTTTTGCTACATTTTCCATTGGTGCTCCGCTCCTATTGGTTGTAACGTGGTGTAATTTAGTCTATAGCCTTCCTCAATATACGAAATATACAACACAAAAATAATTTTTCAATTCGGACCAGTAGTTACTGAGATACGCGCTATTCAACCAAACAAACTCTTCAGCTTTATAATATTAGTATAGATTTTACAGTAGCGTTTTCCCGCAGCCTTCACGCGTATTTTATTTTACGTATATACCTAATTAATAATTAATATTAAATTAAGTAGTGGAAACCCAGTGGCGACGCACAGTTTGCTTCTGACTGAATAAAATACCTTTAATAATTATTATATTAAGTTACAGTTAGCGTCCCGTAAAAAGATCACTGGAAGAAAGTGGCGGGGTGTGTGCTTGCGCATGGGTACATTCGTCAACGAAAGTACTAGGCTTATTCTTTTATTTTTGAACTAGCCTTTCGCTCACGACGTATATTGGTTAATTGTAGGTACATTGAAAAATATATTAGATAGAATGTCGTTAAATTGAATTCTATTAATTAATAAAATATGTTTGATTCAGGGTAGTATGTTCTTTTTACATGACACGAGTTTCACATCATACATGTATATGTGCATATTATATATTCCTAAGTTTGTTTGAAGTAATCAACACACAATATCCATCCATGCATCTTCACACATTTTCGCCGTAACAATAGCACATACATTAATTATACCATCATCATCATGGGAGTAAATTAAATGTAAGTTCATAATAATAAGTATATCAGTTTATTGATACAATATAATATATAACTATTCTTTATTTAAGAATTATAAACATTTATTATGATACATGTTAAAGAAACATGTTGTCATTAAATCCAGGGGGTGGAAAATGATCGGCATCTGGAGGTGGTGGACGGCGGCCTGGAAATGGACCAACACCCGGCGGGCCAAAAGGATCAAAACGCGCGCCTGGTGGCACTGCTCCTCTGCAAATATGTAATTGAAATTTATTTTTATACATAATAAAACAAAAAAATGAATTAAAAATGACTTTTATGCGCTTAAAAGTAAAATTGGATGAAAAACTTCTCCTATCGGATGTGGTGAAAAGAGGCATTCTGGAATAGAAGCCGATCTCAAACCGAATCATAACAGCCCGCTTCTGCACTAAGGTCCAGAAAGTAAGCGTTGTTCAGAAGTATCAGCAATGTGATTCCCAAAAGTATCCATCGCAGCACCCGTCGGAAGATAAGAGCGTGGCCTGAAGGTATTGCTGATGGAGCTCAAACAGCAATCTGAAGATGTACAAAGCTACCTAGGGCACTAACAGAAACGAAATAAGTGGAAGAAACCGCTGAAGAGCAAGGAGGGCTAACTTATTGTGACATCGGAGGGGCATCTTTGTCGCTGGCAGAAGAGACCCTGAGAATACCACGCCCGACGATCATCAGCATCTGCGAAGTCTGAATATTTACTGTTCAACTCAAAAATAGCAAGCCCCTAGAATTGACCTCATCATGGCCGAGATGCTGAAGGTGGACATGGTCACAGCCGCACACGCCCTGACGCCCTAACTACAGCGCATTTGGCAGGAAGAAGGCGATTGGAACAAAGGCCTTCTTATCATTGTATCAAACTGTATCACTGTACTTGAGAGGTAAAGGAATACCTCTCCAGCATCTTTTTTTGGTACAGTCCCGTTCAAAGTGCTCTGCAAAGTCATTTTGAATAGGCTCTCGAAGGCCGTCGATATGAGATCAACACCCTCCGTATAATACTAAATCAGGCAACAGAATGGCAAAGGGAAAAAGATGTATCTCACTTTTGTAAGTTTCGAAAAGGCCTTTGATACGGTGAGTCGTGCCATCATCTGGCATCGATTGCGCAAAATTAGCGTCCCCGAGAAAATAATTAAAATCACTAGAGCCTTACACAAGAATTATTCTTGTAAAGTGACTCTTCATATATCCTTCGAAGACCTGGACTATGCAGATTATATACGCCTCTTCAGCCACACTCGCGCAGACATGCAGGCCAAATTGGACGACTTACGAAAGAGCACGGGGCTCAAAGTTAATATAAGGAAGACACAGGAAATAAGGTGCAGAGCAACGAGTACACTCCCGTTGATTATCGGCAGAGACAGTGGAACGCGTCCACAAATTCACATACCTGGGTAGCTGAGTGTCAGAAACAAGAGGAACCGAAGACCTTCGCAAAACTTAGACCTATATGGCAATCTCGGAAACTGACACGAAGAATAAAGTTCAAAATCTTCCGGTCAAATGTGATGACCGTAATGCTATACGGGTGTGAGACATGAAAGGTCACCAAGAACATCTCGCAGCAACTCCAAATCTTTATGAATCGATGCCCGGCGAAATGTCAAACCAACACTTTTGGGAACTCTGCAATGAAGTCCCCATTGCCCAACAGATCAAATGCCATAAATAGAGCTGCATAGATCACACCATCCGAAGCCATACACTGAGTCCCAAGCCATACACAGAGGCAAGCCCTAGAATGGAATAGCCAAGGAAAACGTAAACGTGGCTGTCCTCTATCATTGATGAAGCGAAGGCCATCGGGAAAACCTGGTGCTAATTCCGCCTTCTTCCCGAATATTATGATAACCTGGGTAGATTCTCAACTCCAGAATACACAGGTACTATTGCAAACCGACAATCGGACAGTATTCTCGCACATAAACAACGAATGGGACACCAAATCCAAGAGGCTTCTTCAACAGAATCGTAAATTTCTGGATTTTTTGGACAAGTGGAACATGTCCCGGCAGGTTCAATGCCGAAGTAGACGCCCTGTCTCGGCGGATAACTTGTCTAGAGTGGCATATCACGAAGTCAGCAACAAGACAAATCTTTCAAATGTGGGGCACACCAGAGAAAGACATTTGCGCATCGAAACAGCTCATATAGTACCAAGGAATGCATCATTGGACATAGATGATCAGGTGGTTAATTCCACCTCCAAACCTAGTACCCAGATCTTCAGACACCTGAACCAGGCCAGCGGGAAGTGGAACAAGGTATTTTGGCAAACAAATGTTCAACAGTGAGCTCTGCATCACCCTTATCAAATTCCAAATCTAGCCTACGTTCTTAGGTGGCTCGTGACTCATGTTAAGCTGGAGATGTTATTTCATTATAAATATAAAGAGACAGACATTATAAATATAAATATGTTAGGATATTGATGAAAAAATAAAAAATAATAGGTAAGATTTATTTGATGGTAAAACTCTCTATTTTTCTTACCTTGGTAGTCCACCAGGAATGCCTAATCCTGGGTTTTCAATATCTCTGCGTGGATTGAATGGATTAAACAGCATGCCACCACCAGGGGGCGCAAATGGGTCTAAATCGGAACGTCCCACGTCACGAAGATTTGGAGGCGGTAGCTCCCTAAAATTTTAATTAATTAAATATTTATGAATAACTAGCGACTCACGCGTCCCTAGGTGCTCCCTGCCAAATTTAAAGTTTGTAACACAAAAATCCTTCCCATAATTGAAATAAAAATTGTTATTAATAGGAATTTGATTTTGCACATACTTTTATAAGACGTAGGTATTTTAATCATAAGCTTTTGGTGAAACATTTGAATAAACTACACTAACCATAAGTTAGGATTCTCAGGATTAATGTCAGGCCTTGGTCGGGGTGGTACTCTCAGTGGGTTGTCTCTGTTACTGTTTTGAGGAGCATCTGCCAAAAAGAGAAATTGACAGATTGAAAAACCAAATGTATTCATTCAAAGCCAAAATATAAGTTAAAAACCCTACCTAGTAAAAATTTATTTTAAATATTCATGACAATGTTGGCAACAAAAAATAAATATTGCAAAGAAATAACATTATTTATTATAATGTTTTCATACAATTATACTTTTATAGATTTTTGTATAGTATTGAAAACTTTTTTTATCCATTAATATCAATATTTATTAACTATTTCATAATTGAAAATTAAATTATAACTTACTTCTTTCAAGAGTTTGTGTCTGGGCACTACTTGTTGGCCTGTCAGTGATTGAATCTATTAAATCTCGCTTGATAATATACATTAAATCCTTGTAATTTGGCAGCAACTTCTCAATGGAACCACTTATTTCATTAACTGTATCTTCAATGTTTACTGCTATGTTAGATACTGCTAGATCTTCAGATCTCTGTATAAACAAATCGATTAGAATTTAAATTAATTAAATATGTTATTTAATGATAAATAACTTGTGAAACTAGTGGAAACAATCTATGTGCATGTCTTCATGTTGCCTTTGCCTATGTGTTACTTTATTTCATATTAATTTAGCTGTAAATAAATATATTATGCTAAATTTAAGTAAATTTTATTTTTTTACTTATAATTATATAAAAATAATTGCATATCTTTTTATGGATAGGTTTAAATATAATAATATAATTTTCAATAAATTTAATGCAATAACACCTAAAAAGCATGGCAGGAACAATATTGTTCAAATGATTATACAAAAAACATAGTATTAAAAGAAGTTTTTATATAAGAACTTCTTTAAGATAAATAGTTGAAGTAGAATTATTAAATAATTTAATTGTTAAATCAATAATCACAAAGAGAAATGACAATGTCTTGACACAAGCAGACAATGTGACAGGACATAACTAGAGTTTTCCTTATTGCTTTTTTTGCCAAAGAAGCCCAACCCAGTAATTCTTATGTATATTGCTGTTACCATAAGGTTTACTATTAAGGTTCTATCAGTGATAAGCCCATGCAAAATATACAATTTCTCCTCCAACACATAGCGCAATGTGTAAGTTTCTTTATTATTCCAATTTAAAGGTAATAATTCACTCTTTGTTTCATCGCCTGAAAGAGTTCTCTGAAAAATTGCAGCATGTTAAAACAGAAACATATCAATAAGAATATCATGTCATATAATAAAAATAATAAAAACATTGTATAAATATAATTATAATGATTTAACATAATTATTATAAACATAACAGCACTTTCATTATTAGCAAATATTTAACAATATACCTCATCTCCAATTCCCACATTGCGTAAACCTCTTTTTATCAAATTCCAATGAATAAAAGCCACAATCACATCAGATTTTTGTTTGACATCTTTTTCCACTGTCTTAAAAGTAAGATCCCATCCAAATAAAGGATCAGTAGCCATATTTAGCGATTTTTTTTATTTTATTGATAGTAATACTAAAAACAAAGAACAGTTTTAGTTTTACTCGAAAATATTCATGATAATTTATAATATTTTATTTGTATTGAGTCACAAAAGCAATGTTTTACCGGCTATATTATTTATTGTTTTATCGTTTTTATCAATAATATTATACAAGTATTACCATAAAATTGAAATATATATAGGTATATTACGATTATTTATATTATTTACGTGAAAAATGATATAAATAAATAATGTTTTTAGCATATCATGCCGATGACAAATAACTAATGATAAATGACACTGACAGTGACATTTGACAATTGACATATCTAAATCTAATAAATAATAATGTATATCTATAACTATAACCATGGGTGTCTATGGTTATCACTTTCTCATTAATATTTTGACGAATGGACATTTTTTTCTGTTAAAGAAAAATATCTTATCTCCCCTTCTGAAGGTGAGGAAGGATTAATATTTATATACATATTCTTGATTTTAAATCCATTAGTTCAGGCAACACTAAGAGTCAAGCTCAAGCACTATGTCGAAT
Source organism: Boloria selene (assembly GCA_905231865.2). NCBI lineage: Eukaryota > Metazoa > Arthropoda > Insecta > Lepidoptera > Nymphalidae > Boloria > Boloria selene. The sequence goes on from HG993132.1 coordinate 3,304,177, forward strand.
AGTCTATCTCTAATCTCTATGGCCGTGTAAAAACAATATGGCGGTTAGTGTCATCTTGGGAACGTCGTGAATCTAACGTGAAATAATGAATTTTGTTGTTTTAGAATATGGGTGAATATGTGCAATAATCTATTAGACTTTGTTGTGAAAAGTGTTGTGTTTTAAATATATTTGTGCAATTTAAGTGTGACTATGGCCTCGGATAAAATTAAAGTAGCCGTTCGGGTTCGTCCTTTTAACAGGCGAGGTAAGCTGGTTTCATACTGGTAATAAATAAAGAAATTCGCAATCTTACAGGTGACTACGTATGCTTGAGTTTATCTGCGTACCGAACGAGTTTCCGATAAAAATGATTATTCAGTAAAGTTTATAGAACGATACATGTAACTAATTTCATTAGATTTTGTATCGATAACGTAATACGTTATTTTAATGATAATTTTTTAATAACATTTGCTTGAAACATAAACATATATTTAATCCAAATAGAGCTACTATTTACTAACAAAATAAATCTTCAAATCCTTTTTAAATTAATAAGTAAACATCTATGAAGCTAGAGTATATTGATGAAGAATTATTATCAGTAAAACAGCGTACATTAAACTTGTATAAATAAGTAAATAGTATGTTCTCCCTGACTTTATAAATATATTTAACGTTTAAATATATAAAATCATTTGTTTTAAAAATATTATTAGTTGAAAAATGAACAAATATACTTTTACTGGACTGTATTTTAAGCACTTTTAAAAACAAATACAGGTGCTACATTTGTACAGGTGTAAGTTTGGAATTTTCACCTTACTATAAATAGTAATAAAAAAAAAATTAAGGCATTTAATATGCTTTGTGGCAGGTGAATTCCTTTTCATTTTATGAGAGATCTAACCAGGTGTTTTTAAGAACATATAAGCTATTGTAAACCATAGATAGTGTGTGTATTTTATTCAAGTTTCTAAATATTAAATCAATATAAAATTATTATATCCTTAACATTATTCTAAAGGACTTTTTATTAATGTTAAATGCTTATTTTTATTCTAAAAAGCAGTATTCAAAGTAATGAAATTGTATACAATATAATTTAAATATTTAGTTCTATAAAAGTATTTTATTGCACTTGTGAGACTTTCTTATCAAGGTTATATGATAACATACATAGTTTGTTTGTTAATTTTATAAGTGCTGAATATTAAACAACTACCAGGCAATATTAATATAGCATTTCCAATGTTCCATTAGCATTTTTCAATTGCCTTTAGAAACCTAAGGAGCTAGTAATTTTATGGTATAGTAAACAATAGAAATGATCTTGAATATTATGTTTAAGTAGATTTATCATAATAACATAAGTAATATTGTGTGAAGGAAATAAATATGTACTATCTATTAATATACCTCAAAGACAATAAATATATTTGAAACATTGTTTGTATTGTTTTTAAACAACAACAAATGAATAGATAGTTCCTTCGAATACAGGTTTAACACAAGATATTTTACTTAACATTGAAAAGATTGTTTCATCTCCATAGGTTGGTTAAATAGCACTCTTACAGCCAATTTATGGAGAGTCCACCAGATTAGAAAGACATGTATTGATGATAATATTTAGCAAATGTCTTTTTGAACAATTGACAGTAAATATGGAATATGCTTCTTCATTGTCATGTCCTTTTTTATGCCTTAGATTCTGTACGCAAAGAGTAAACCGGGACCCTATCACAAAGACTTTGTTGTCCATCTGACACCAAGCTGTATCTCATGAGTCGTGATTGTTACATGGCTGACATTTTCACATATGATGTATTTCTATATGCCTCTATAACACCAAATACTATAAAAACAATAGAATGAATATTTAAGGGGGCTCCCATACAACCAACATTATTTTTTTTTGCCATTTTTATAGATAATGGTACGGAAATATACCCTTTGTATGCGAGTCTAATTCGTTTTATCTTACACATCTGATTAATACAAAGAATAGCTGAATAGTACAACCTTTAGATTGTACATTTTTTTATATGGTGTCTCACCTTAGCTAACTTCAAAATTTAGAGTTACTTTTGTATATGGTATAGTCACATTTTAAATACAAAATTTCCAATAAGTATATACAATTGTAAGATGAAACGTTCCGTTATGCATTTGCCTAAGTCAGTACAATAGCCTAAAGCAAACCGGATTTAAAAGAATCGCGGACGCGTACCAATCTCGCGTTGACTCGTAAAGTCACTCGCAAAGTTATACACCTTTGGCATTGTAAAAGTTATACTATTGATATTGACAATAGCTTATCATCGAAAATATCTCACCATTAATAAAAACATTTAAGAAAGTTGGAAAAATGAACAAATTCACTTCCCGTGTTTGTACTCTTAGATCTTATTAACTACGCGACGGATTTGAATGTAGTTTTATCAATAGACAGGGTTATTCAAGAGGAAGGCTTATATTTATAAAAGATGCATATTATAGTAGACAATGGTAGCCCAGCGGTAACACGCTCGAGTGATGCGAGTTCAAATCCGGGTGTCGCACCTTTGATATTTTCATTGTGCGAATCTTTTCTATCATGATTACCACTTGCCTTACGGTAAAGGAAAATACTATGAGGAAACCCGCATGTCTGAGAAAACCTAGCAAGTTTTAGAAATACATATGAAGTCCGCCAACACGCACTAGTCCAGCACGGTGGACTATGGCCTGATCCACCTCGTTCTGAGGGAGGCCCGTGCCCAGCAGTGGGACGTTAAAAAGGGCTGATGATGATGATAGTAGAAAAAACCCGAGAAATTATCTCATTTCTGAGAAATCTATATAGTAATCGTTAAAAAATATAGGGATATATTTATTTTTTATAATTTAAGATAATATAATGTTTATGATTCTTATTTGAGACAAGAATTTGATTGAGCTTAGATTTACGGAAATATTCTTTGTATCAGTATGTTACATCATCGATGTTGTCGTCAGGGTATGGCGTGTTCGCGATAATAACATAATGACATACAATGTCCCGCTGAGCGAAAACTGGTTTTTATTTCTCATTATCCTCACAAATTCCTAAAATATTTTTTTACTCCTTGATAAATACGAAAAACATTAAACGAAGCTCATTATATATTTTTCTTGTATAATTTACAATTAGGTACATCTAATATAATATTTTTTTTGTTTCAGAAATCGAATTAGGGACACAATGTGTGGTCGAAATGGAAGGACAACAGACCGTCCTTCAAAATCCGCAGTCTACCCACGACAAAGAAAGGTAAGGGATAGACCTAAAGTAGCTTAAAATTATAATATTCAATAATAATATTTTCTTTATTTATTAGTTGTTAATGATAAAATCATGCAAAATTACTTAATTAACGTGGTACTGGTAAACTACTTAATTTCGAAAAGAATAAACCGCACGCTAACATCAGCAAAAAGACTAGGTCTTGAAAATTTATAATACCACTCAGATTTCAGATTTACTACATTGTATTAGTATCCGGGCCGTTGGTCGTTAAACTTGGTTTTCGCTAAAAACATGATAATACATATTTAATCTTGAATTGTGATTAATAATGATGATTCGTTTAATTCCAACTCAAACCATGAAAACTATATAAAACTAATTTCTAAACGTAATAATATGTGACTAGGAAGATAGTTTTATTGCGCTAGCTATGTAGAGTAAAAAATCATTTACTTATCCATGATTACTTCGCAGTGATCAATTACTGGGTTGACCTCCCTACATCCTTGCCCTAGATAAAACGAACATTAAATAAAGAATAGAGGAAGAATAAGTGCTCTTAAACAAGGCTATTAAAACCGATTTGGAACGTTCGGTTTGTATCCGTAAAGGGCGTTCTTTATAAAGTAGGTACATCATTATGGTTAAAGTAAATAAGTATTAAATAATTGGTAAATATATACATAATAAATAGGCAGTGAGTGCTTACTGATTAAGGAATATGATACCGCACCTGCTCTAAGGAGCCCGAATCTAAATTTCTGACATTTCTAGATAATTGGTTTTTGTTTAGATACGGCACGTTTTATACAAAATATTAATTTTCATTTACAAAAAATATTTCTTTATTTATTTTTTATAATATGACTTTGGTACCTATTTCTTTACTGTACGTTATTAAAGTTAGATATATATAGTTAGTTCGTATTCATATAGCTATATCGGTGAGTGTGTGTCAGGATTTTACGAATATGTTATATTATGATATGTTATGCAGTATGTGATTCTTTTTATGTTATCATTCATATAGTTTGGTGAAATGCCAATTTGACACCACCAGTCAGCAATAATACCCATCCAACTTTACGTGTTTACACTCTCTTTGTCAGATTTACCGTTGACAATTTTTTTATACAAAAAATCACTACACCTGGGCCAAGATCAAAACTCGAATCTCAGGTATAAATCCTGTCTCTGGCAATTGCGAGATATAGAATTGCAAAATTGTATAATTAAATATTTATGTATATACCTAATAGAATTCTGTTAAATTAATATGAATGTTCAAAGATATTCATAATACGTCAGCTGTTAATATAAGAAATTTGCTTGTTTTTGACAACAAGCAGTCGGAGATAGGTATTTGATTTTCTGAGAAAAAAACATTTGCTAAAATTAAAACGTGGTCATTTTAAAGAAATGTTTCTTAAATATGTACATCGGTGTTACTTAGTAAAATGATCTCCAAAAAAACAATCAAAGTGATAGGGTAAAAATACCGGTTATAGACCGTTTAAGCGGCTTGTTGACTTCGGAGTTGATTTTTATCATAATGTTGTACTCCGAGATTTTCAAAAAAATATCATTTCATCCTACGATAGTCTAGTTTCATTAAACCTAGCGCCTATAGATGTATCAGTGATACATAATTTAATAAAAATATATATTCGTAGCAAATATACCGGTTATCGGCCTTTTCACTCAGTTATCGTCCACTAGTGCACTGGTTATCGGCCACCTATTTTACGGTAGAAAAACGACTCTTGTGTAATAGCCTGTAAGGTTTATAATAGTATGATAATAATACAATTAATAAATTCACAAAAGCTGTATATTTTTACTCTCTTTTACGACTTAAAAATAAAATTAAGTAACGGTATTAAGGTCAAGATCACAAGAACCACATTTAACACGGGATTGAGTTTCTTCTACTTTTTTTTTAATTCTCTTCTTTGATGGTTGGTGGTGGTGAAATAGTTGTTCTTTTCTCTTTAGCTCTTTCGAGTTTTCTTTTCTTAATTTAGTTTTCTTTGTCCTCTTTCGCTATATCTCTTTTTTCATAGTATTGTTGCCAAGCTAAAGATTTGTGATAATTGAATGTCACTAAATGGTGATATTGAGATGTCGATAAGAGATATATAAAAAAACTCTGGAATCTTAATAGAGCTGTGCGAAATCTGAAATTTTCGTACGCTTGTTAGAAGGACTTTTAAATTCAAAGGAAAGTTTAGGGGTTGAAGCGGCACGGCTCTTAATTTTTTTTCTTTACTGATAAGTGCCATCTGATAAAAAAAGCACAATTCTAACACCAAGCACAGCAATCAAAATGTATTCATTATCATTAAAACGTATAAGCTTATTTACAAGCTTGAATAAGTTCGCCTTTACAAAATAAAAACAGATATATCCCAAGGGAACTATATATTTTTCCGGGATAAAAATTAGCATGTGCTATTCCAGAGTATACTCTATCTCTGTACCAAATTTTGTGCTTGAGTAACAAACATTCAAGCATACATCTTAACTTTCACCTTTATAATATTAGTAAGATTATAAGGGAGTTTTCAAACGGTCGGGGACAGGTTTTGTTTTTACTGGTCATCGGCCGTTAAATATTCGCTATTTTGGAAGGCCATATCCTTGAAAATATAAGGTATACAGGCGGTCGTAATCTAGTTGTAAATTCACAAAACTCTAGCTGTTCACAAATATAGTGCAATGTATGTTGGTGAATTTAAGGCTTCCGCAATAAAGGCAAGGAAAAACGACGCGAATAAACCGGTTTTGCGACCACCCGGTCGGAAAGTAGATTTTGAAATTAATCGTTAACGTATTGTCCGACCACCAAAAATATCATAAATTATAAAAAGTTTGATGAGTTTAGGCACTTGAATATTGAAATTAAACATGCTTAATACACACAAACCAAATCAATGACCAATAAAATAAGAGTAACACTTAAAAACTCACCTTTGAAAATCAATCCACCTACTATTTTTTTCGCTAAATTTTACACGCGTTCATACACCAAATTTTGAAAGAGCGACTGAGTGCTCAATTTGAAAACTTCGAGGTCATGCCGTTAAAATATAAACTGTGAAGTTCGCCCGGATCGAATGGCGCGAAATTAGAAAAGATCGGTCTATAACACTGTCTATTATTTAAAATAACATGCGAAGTGGTCGAAAAGGGGTAGTGGTCGGTAAACCGGTATGTTTACCCTAGTTCGAGCGGTCGCAAAAACTCATAAATTTTAATAATCGAGATTATTTAAATGTTAGAATTGATTTTATTTGGCACTATATTATTTGGTATACAAAACATTCTAATATTATAATTTTTTTCTGTATGGAACATTTCATGATAAGGTAATACTTACGTATAATAGGTACATACAATAAACAAGTTAATGGGAAAAAATATGTTTGGTTTTGTTAAACAATGAACTGTTTGTAAATATTTTTTAATAAAAATACAAATATGAAATTAAGGTGATTAAACCAAGTATTTTAAGATAAAATATTATTATTATATTACAATGCTAACGAAATCGGATACTTGGTCAAATTAAAATTATTCAGATAGCCGAAACGCTCTGATTACCTTTTGCCTCGACCATTTACGCAAGCGACGCGTGCGAAGTGCGCGTGCGCATCCGTAATGTTTACCTACTGTTTACAAAAATCGTTTCATACGAGACTTTAGTATATAGTTAAGTACTTCTTATATTAGATATGTATAATACAATATACATGTGTGATCCTACATACACAACTAAAATAATCACACATTTTACACAAATAATTCGGGAAGAACATGTAGCATAATTTCTGGACAAATCAAAATATCGGATTATTTTTATCGAAGCATCTACGACAAAAGGGGAAAATGACAACGTAGCGGACGTTGACAGGAACTGGTTTACGAAATTCATAATATGTGTGTATTGTGTACTATTTTAATACGTAAACAATAACAGATATTATTATATAAAATAGTTGTTCTTCTCTAAATACTTCGATCATTATAATATTCTTTATTCGTTAAAGATGCATTTACAACTGAAAAGTTTATCCAATATTAGACGTAATATCTCGTGATGTTTACCAGAAAATGTATGGCAAATATTGAGCGAAATTTTATTTGGAAATGCAGCGACATCAAATTTTATTATATTTGTAGTTAATAGGTATATTATAATTTATAACCGCTTTTTGAAGTTTTTCCGGAAATATTCAGAAAGTAATACCTAAAATTTTCATTATCCATTCTGAGTTCTGAGAGATTGGCTTTATCTTAAATGTTGGATAACCTGCGGTTTTATTGCGGAGGTGGAAGGGAGTTTGCTCACTGAATATTCCGTTTTCCGCCGCCTCGTCGTTTCGCCAGGCTGCGGTGTCGCGTAATAAATTACTTTTCTTGCCCGTGCGGCGGGCGTAGGGAAACGCCTAACTGTAAATGTTATAAATAGAAAATTTAAAATGAACTTTCTTTTTAAAGCGATACGTTGTTATTTAATACTTGTGACTAACCATCGCATCACTCGTTTAGTCCTTAATACTTTTTCTTAAAAAAATAACTGAGTTACCCCTTTTAAACGAATTAATGAAATTAATCATAAAAACTTCTAAATCAAGTCGCGTGTTGAGCAATTGAACGTGAAGCGATGTCGTGTCTTATTGATTGACCCAAATGAGCCTTTGCTTTTTTCTTATCGATCTATAATGCTATTTCGGTTACAAAATAACTATCTGTAATGATTGTAATAGATGCTTTACTTTTATTGCACTTGTTTATGTTTGTCTTGGAATTATTTGAAATCGTACAAATTTGTAGTGATGCTTGCTGTTCTGAAATTTTGGATTATTAAAACATACGGGTATTTTATTTATAATATATAATTTTGTTCACCTTGCACCATCCCGCATACCCTATTGTCTATACTCTAAAAGTCTGTACCTCTTTAAATAAATATTTAAAATATAGTAGGTACGTTTATTGATGTTATATTATTGCACTGTGTAAAAATTGCATATTTAAGCCACGAAAAGAGTTTCTTAAATGTGACTTTTAGTCTCACGGTGCTATCTAATCTTGAGAGATTACCTGTTAAATTAATATCCGCATTCGTCCATTTTTATATATCTGCATGTTTCTTTTAAATCGTTTATAGAAGAACAACATTGTGGACTTTTTTATAAGTATTATGATAAAAACAATGCAAAATCTTTGTGTCATAAGTTTAATTTAAATATTGTATTCAATTTGAATTTTATGCATTCTTTCATGAATAATAAATATTAATAAAAATGCTATCGAATTGAATCAACATACTGATAATTGTATCAATAAGCCTTGATAAATTACTTAGTTGTATTTTTTATATATCAATAAGGATATTACTATGTTACCTAGTGAATTTTATATATAATGTAAAATATTAGAATTGTAAAAGTAATGGTTATCAGATACTGTTAAAGACGATAAGCTTACATTATAAAGCTCTATCCGCGCGCGAACGATTCACGTTTCATTATACTCGTATATCTAAAAGTTTCTTTGTAACCCGCTCCCGTTCCGGATATAAACTAAATTATTTCATCCCCAAATGTTAGGATCAACGAACTTACGTTGGTAATCTAGGGATCAAAATTACTTGCATCGTTATCTTATTTTTACCTACATGTATTTTTTCTTAATTTTGCTTATTAATGTTTACTTATTGAGGCATACGATCTTATTAATTTTATAGTATAATTTGTATGTCTCTTTATGGTTTTTGTCATTTTTAATTTATCTTGCCTAAACGTAGGCGTGCGGTGCAATGTTCGACAGCTTAAACTGCACCTCAGTCTAACGGTATGGCGTGGGATTTAGATCGTAACCAACTTCAAGTTAATTGTTCTATAGGGAAATATGTACTTATTTTAACCTCCTTATTGAAGAGATGAGGTACATATATATTTTTTAATTATATATTTTTTAAATTGTTTTTACTATTAAAATATGTAGCTGTCGTTTATTTATTTAATATTATCTAGTTCGTAGTAGCTACTACTTAATAATAAATGTAATAGCGCTATAAAAGCAGCAACTACGTACCATTGTGTGATATTGCGGAGTCTGAAATTATTATTTCATCCGCATTACTTAGAAGCTACGAAATACTTATCGTAATGAAGTTTTGTAAATTATTTCAGTGAATTAGTTTAATATGTTATGAAAATAAAACGTTCTATTTCGTATTTATTTAACAATAAAATATATTATTTAACTCAATTTTACGGCTATTTAAGTATAATTGGGCGACAACTCGCACTTAAACGCTGTGTAATAACTGCGTAAGTCATATTTTGAGCGAGTTTTTGCGAGGGAGGAACTGTAGCATGAATTAATTATACTTGAGAGACAGTAAGACGTACGTTGGCGCAGTTAGACAACGCCAAGTTGTGGCGATAACGCGAAATTAACCCGCTGACTAATAGGTTAAGGCGGCAACTTTCGGTATATTGTACCTATACACAATATTCATTTTGAAAGATTGATTACGCTATAATTCTTCAAAATTTACTTTGTATTTTCATGTAACATTATATATATACGTAGTAATATTAACAAAATTAATAAAATAGCTTAGTAGTATTAAAGCAACATTACTCAACGAAGTGCGTAGACAGCGATCGTACTAATAGCGTGACTGGTTAAATGTCGCCATACAATTTAACTACTAACACGGCCCATACACTTGAGTTTAAAACAGAATTACTTCAACGTATAAAATAAAATATACTTAAGTTGTAGATGAGACAGTCATTGTTTTAATTGTCTTTTGGTCCTATTTATAGTAATTAGTAGGTTACTGTTGCTCTTATCAAATTAAATACGCAGAATGGATTCATTTTATTTTTATGACGGTACAAATATCATTTTATTACTTTTACTAATTTTTCAGCTAAGTTGATACTTGAATCAATGGAAACTGAAAATGTGATCAATAAATATGTAATGGCAAGTATAAGAATGATAACATTGATAACAGGCATAAGTTAGGTTAGACTCGATCAATAAGATAACGAGTGACGTTTTGATGATAAGGTGATACTAATGCATTACAGATTCTTTTTCGTATATTTCGTTTTTATCTTTTATTTATATTGTACCTGTCCAGATAAACTGGGTAATATTTGTATTTCATGTCAGTTGTTTACTTTATTTTCAATATGCCGAAGATAAAAAATTGTTTTTTTTTCTTGTCGTAAGTGATAATTATTTTCTAAGGCACGTTTACTTAATGAAAAGAATAAAAGGGAATTGAACCTGCTAGTCATAGTTTACTGTCATCTTTATTTGAATAGAAGATTTCTATTGACATTAATAGAATTTATAGAAATTTGAAATCTAATTATAATCATATTAATATAGCGCCTTTATCGTTATGTTTCTAGTATTTTTTTGAGTAATGAGCATTAATTTTAAATTAAGGAAAATGCGCATTAAAGTTTTTATTTACAATATACAGCCATAATCCAAAATGTAATTTCAAGTGATGTATTGATTAAAAGATGGCTAAAAGGTTTCATTGCTAGTAATTCTAGATGTCTCCTGTAATACGGATTTCTTGAAAATAGTTATGCGAGAAGCCACTTCTGCTTTTATATCGGAAGTGATTCGGCTTAGGGTTGTTAAAAATAATACAAGTTATTTTATGTAACAGCATCTTTTGTATTTAATTGTGGTGTAAATGTGTATGAAAATATTTACGGAAGTCGTACGAGCCATAAACTGTATAGTGTAATTTAGAAAGAAAGAGAGAGAGATTGAGTCTTAAAAATTAGTGAATAGAGTAGTAAAAACTAAACGAAAGTATTTCCATAATACGAAAACAAACAGATTATTGATTTAAAACATTAAAAATATATATAAAATTGAATATTTATTATATTAATTAATTAATATATTTTTCACATAGCCAAAAAAATACGTTAATCGCACGTGAAGATCACTAAAATCACTTCTTTTTATTTTATGTATAGAAACATGTGCGTTTTACCGTATTACCTTAAAATTTGACTTTATTATAATCTGTTACGAATAGAATCTTGATATTGAGTAGGATTTATATTGAGATACGATATCCGGTTGGTTTTATTACGCTCATAAAAGCAAGAGTCAAGCAAAATGCCTAGTGGTTATCGGTATTCGGTAGCCCTGGCGGATGTGTGCTCATCAACTTGAGTGCTCAGACGCGGTCCTGCCTCAATACTACAGGTTGTGCGATGTTGTTCCCTTTTACGACTGCTCCAAAATCTTATTGTAAGACTGATATTCGGTATATCGAACTTTTATCTTTTAGACCGCTATTTTATCATTATACCTCTATAATATTTCGCACTCTATCTTAATGAGTTTCCATAATATGGCTAAAGAACCCATTTATAATACATAACTATATTGATTATTTGTACGTATATAAACACCACAGGTCATTTACAAAAAGCTATTTAAAATTGGCAACATAGTAGTTGGTGTCTGCTTAATTGGTTAATTTATTAAGTTCAATGAAATGTCAAGTACAATTTGGATGGTATGGTTTTTTCGTATGGGTTTGGATGGTAAATGTTTATGCAGTATTCTTTGAATTACCATATTATACTTTTTTGTCTCCTACATTTATTTGGTGTAGATTGTTAGTTTATGACTACATAAATCGGTTGGTTTTTGAAATATACCGTTAAAAAGGTTAACGCTTAACTGTATTTATAAGTAGGTAGTACATTCCATGTTTAAATTCATATGCAGAGCGTCTGATATCTTATTCGCAAGTAATTAGTAATTAAAGTGTAACCGTTAGTGGTGCACTGCAGCGTTGTACACTGCCGGTTGCCAGTAATTCTGTTGAGTCACGTTGGGTCGATGTACTCGCAGTATACTATATATTTTTAACTTGACCTTTGTACGACAGAGGTCACGTTAAACAAGCACTAACTACATTAAGATATCTTAGACAAAATCCTTTGTTAAGAAACTTTTCCATTTATATTTTAAACTGTACTTTCATTGTAAACTTTCCATAGTCCTGATTGTAATTAAGTATGCATATGACAATAACAATTTACAAACTGGTATAATAAATAACTGTTTTAATAAAAAATAAATATCTCAAAATGTCTCTCTATAGTAAGATATAGCTTCTTTTTATGCAAATCAAAATTATTTCAGTGATTAAAATTTTACTAAAAAAGGTGTATATCTAAATAAGTATATATATATATTTTTATTAATCAGAAGTGATATTAAAATAAAAAAAATAATAAACGAAAACTTATATTACAAAACTTATTACAAACTTATTAAATCAACAAATTAATAGTACTGATAACTGAATAACTAATTTAAAAGTTCCTAATATGACCGCGAAAGCCGACCGTCCGAGCAAAAGTGTCGCGCCCATCATCCTTTCTACCGCTTGAAGTCTCGGCACATCGGTGGTGTGATGAGTGGCGTGATCGGTGGCGTGACCATTGGCCACGCCCTCTTCTTACTCTTTCTCGCATAACACGGCCTCTCCTGACGGGCGGTCGTCCTCGTCCGCCACTCTGCTTTGTTCAAAACTTGACCCCGTCTCAGCTTCCACCGATGCATCATGCATAGAGTCATCAGACTCCGCTGAAAAGCACAAATAAATTGGACACATTAGAGGACATTCTTGTGACTCTTAATGAGCATTCTCCTTTCAAAATCAATCATTCCACTTCATGACATTACAACGCTTTTCACACAAAACATTCAACCTATTTACTTCGTTCATACTCATCAATCTCAGGAGGGCCCTCATACATACGTGCAACTGATTAGTAATTGTCTTTATCGCGGTAGTGACTAGTATACCATGACAGCGCCCCTTATAAGCCAACTGCCCTGCCGTGGTAGAGAATCACACTCAATACCAACGTGAGTAATATGGAAAAACTCTAGTGAGTAATCCATCTGCCGTGACATAGGACACATCCTCATGACAACGTAAATATGGAAGAGGGTCCTGTGGACCAATCCATCTGCCGTGGTAGAGACTCACACTCAATACCAACGTGAACATTGTATAAATACACAAAACTTTAATATAAGCAGTACTTCATCAACAACTTACAATCAAAGAATGCAGCGCAGGTCTCGGGGGTCCACTCTCCTGCCCACGCTACCATGTTCTCAGCTGCAGCCTCTGTACGCTTTCCGTATGAGCCAGCCAACAACTCCAATTTGTAACGGTGATGTGGAAGTCGTTTTAATACCTTGTAGGGCCCACGCATGCAGGAGTCCAATTTTCCAACTGCCTGTGAAGTCTTGATTACAAATACCTTGTCATTAATATTAAACTCACACGGTGATCTGCGGTCCCTGTTCACATAATGGTCTTGTTTTTGCTGGTTTATTGACAATAGTGAAGACACTCGTTGTCTCCGCAGCGCCATAGTAGCTTCACGATTTGAAGTAGCCATATCTATCGCAACATCTCGAACAAGGGCACGTATGACAGGAGTCGAATTGTCACTTCCAATGAGCAATTGGAGAGGAGACATATTGATCGTACTATGTTTTGTACTATTCAGAATAAGTTGGGTCTTCCACAGTACGTTAGACCAACTTTGATCTCTATGGTTGACTTCAATACGAAGAAGGTTTAGGAGAGTTCGGCAATAACGCTCAGCCTGCCCATTTTCATGGTGCATACCTGGCGTAATAAAGTGAATGTCACTACCAAACGATCTAACCATATCTTTAAAAGCGGTGCTCTCAAACATTCGTCCTCGATCTGTGACTAGAAGCCTCGGAGACCCAAACAACGAAACTGCATCAGTGAATGCTCGTTTCAACTCATCAGCGTCTTGACGACAGAGAGAGTACAACAGGCAGTACTTTGTAAACGCATCGATGACAATCAAAATGTATTTATATCCCTGGGATTCAGACAATGGACCAAGCACGTCCATGTGCACTACTGAGAATGGAGCTTCTGGCTTAGACCAAGATTCGATAGGTTGATGTGGGGCACGTGGCACCCGTTTATGAGAAAGACATACAATACAGTGTTTGAGATATTTCCTGACAAATGAGCGTAGTCCAGGGAACCAGAAGTGACGTAAAATGAGTTCTACAGTTTTATCGTATCCAATGTGATCTTGGTCATCATGAAACACGTGAAGTAAGCTCAATCTGTACCCCTTGGGAATAAAGCATAAAAGTCGGGATTCTTCGCCGACGGGAGAATATTTGACAAATAGGAGTCCATTTCGTAAGATGTACCGGGAAGAGTCTAGTTGACCATTATTGAGTTTATCAATGAGATTAAGTGTCTCCTCATCGGCTGATTGTGCTAACTTAGCCCAGTTTTTTGGATTTTGTATATGGCATACATCAACAGGGTTCCTACTTAGGAAGTCCGCATGAGACATTAAAGACCCTTTTCTGTATTCAAAAATATACTGAAAGTCTTGCATAGACATCCACCACCTAGCTACACGGGGAAGCAAGTCTTTTTTTCGCTCAGTTAGTTTCAAAGCGTTACAGTCGGTAACAATTTAAAAAAAAATCCCCAACAAGTACTTCCTGAAGTTCTGGAGGGCTTTAACTACAGCCAGGGTTTCCAACTCATAGGAGTGGTATTTAGATTCCGCGCCTTGGGTTGATTTGCTATAATACGCTACCGCGCGCCTAAGTCCACCCTCATGAATCTGTATCAAGACTGCGCCGTAACCGATGGCGCTTGCGTCAGTGTGCACCTCAGTAGGTAACTGGGGGTCATAAATGGCAAGAACAGGTTCATTTGTAAGACACTCAATAATGTACTCACGAGCTTTATCTTGTTCTACAGTCCACTCAAAAGGCACATTTTTTTTTGTCAAACGCGCGATACAGGCTGTTCGTTGAGCGTAATTGGGAATATACCTTCTAATATAACCCGCAAGGCCAAGAAATTGCCGAGTTTGCTTGACACTACGAGGCTTTGGAGAATCAACCAGAGCTTGGACTTTGCGCATACTCGGCCTAACCTGACCATTTTTGATAACCCTGCCAAGATACTCTATTTCGCAACTAAGAAAAGTGCATTTCTTTAGATTTATAGAAAACCCTGACAAAGTAAGGGTTTCTAATACTTGTCGCAGCAAGGCTAATCCTTCAATTACCGTATTGGATAGCAAAAGGACGTCATCTATGTATACTAAGACCTTTCCTGATTCGATAAATGACTTGAGAGTCTTTGTAATTATCTTTTGATAAACAACTGGTGCATTGGAAAGGCCATATGGCATCTTAACATATTCAAAGTGACCTTCCGGGGTTACAAAAGCGGTTTTAGCTATTGAGTCCGCTTCCATAGGTACCTGGTGGAAACCAGTCGCCATGTCTAAACTCGTAAACAACCTACTTGACCCTAACCTATCGATATGATCTTCTATAAGTGGCAAAGGGAACTTATCTTTGACAGTACGTGCATTCAAGGCTCTATAATCTACGCACATTCGGTCTGTGCCGTCTTTCTTTTTAACCAGGATCACAGGACTCGCGTATGGGGATTCAGATTCACGTATAATGCCCTTAGCCATTAAATCTTTAACTATATTTCGAACGCGGAGTCTCTCATCATACGACAATTTATACGGCCTATAGCATACCGGTTCATTATTGGAGACTTCTATTTTCATGCTACCCGTCGTGACTGTTGAGGAAGCCGTACCATTTATAAAGGAATTTGAAAAATCATTTATAACAGACAAAAGTTGTTCCTTCTCTTCACCCTCAAGAGGTGTGTTCACATTACTAACATCGAGAATATTGTTTACAGATATAGGTATATCTGAACGCGTCAAAAGTTGAATACCATTTTGTCGTATATATGTGATACCTTCACGATTCAAAATATCAGTGCCGATAATAACCGGAGTACTAATGCAGTTATGTGGTACTACGTATAAATCAGCTTCGATAGATATATGGGGTAGTTCAACAATTAATGTCACAAAAGAAGTACTTTCAACTAGCTGACTACCTATACCTCGTAAAATGCGATAGGTTGGTTTCTGGCTAACCTTAAAATGTTTCAACAGTGAACTCGATATAAGTGAAATACAAGAACCGCTGTCTACTAATAGATCCACCGGTACACCTTCGATTACAGCGCTTGTAACATCAGCCGTTGATTTTGAGGGACTACCATCGGATTTGCTACAAAAATTTACATTGCGCGGGTTAAGGTTAGTCGACTCGGAGCGTTGTTTCGCGAAACAGTCATTGACTACATGACCATTTTTTTTACAGAATGAACATGTTTTCACAGAAGATGACGATGGCTCCGTTTCAGACAATCGAGACCCGGAGAACCCGGAGATGTTACCTAACCGCGTTCTTTTAGCACTGACACAGTTTATACGCTTATGTCCAAACTTCCCACAAAAATGACATTTAATATCGCTAGCCCCTTTTTTAGTTTCATTATATCGGGCCACGGATAAACTAGAACCAGAACGTGATCCATGAGAATTATCCCGGGTAGATCGAAAATCATGTTTTGGTTTTACATACATCGATAAAAATTGTACTAAATCACTAGGTTGTAATTTTGCATTAGTGGCAGCGGCCTTAATATGGGGATCTGTTATACCCCTTATTACTATAGCAACGATTAATTCGTCAGACAATCCGTTAACTAGGCCCAACCTTAACAATGAACGTCTAGCGTATTCAGCATAAGTAACATAACTTTTGGAATCTTTGGTCATCACTTCATAAAGAATGTTCGCGATATCGACGGTTCGCGGACATAACGTTTTGAATTCTCGTTTGAAATTTGTCCATGAACGATCGGTGCTAGACCATTCGTTAAGCCATAGACGCGCTTCACCCTTTAAACAATTACCGATTCGCGAAAGACACTCGTTATCGTCCCATCCATTAGTTTCTTTAGCCCTATCTACTTCCTCACACCAACCGTCGATATTGTGAACTTGAGGGTCAAAGTTAGAAATAAAATAATGATTAGACCTTACTTTAACTAGCGAAGTGATGGCCTCCACGATTCTGCCAGTTGTGTCGCTACCCGTAGAAATGCTTTCCCGCGATAATAAGGTAGATGCCGCGCGACCTGCCATTGAGTCGTCATCACGTACGTCAGCGGTTGCACCACCCGTCAGCGCAGGTAGTACCGGTGGCGGCGTTGAAGAAACCTGTAAAGGTAGCCCGGACGGCGGCGGCGTAGCAAAACGTTCTTCAAGCGTATTCAACCTGGCAAGGATAGCATCCAGCACATCCTTGCTCGAATCACGCTTGCGCTTACGAGAACGAGATAGTTGTTCAGACATTGTACGTTGCAAACGTTAAATTTAAATAAAATCACTTATAACACTTATTTACTCGATTATTGAAAAATAATACCAAAAGCGGGTAGGCTATGGGGCACTATCCCACTTCTGATTTTATTAATCAGAAGTGATATTAAAATAAAAAAAATAATAAACGAAAACTTATATTACAAAACTTATTACAAACTTATTAAATCAACAAATTAATAGTACTGATAACTGAATAACTAATTTAAAAGTTCCTAATATGACCGCGAAAGCCGACCGTCCGAGCAAAAGTGTCGCGCCCATCATCCTTTCTACCGCTTGAAGTCTCGGCACATCGGTGGTGTGATGAGTGGCGTGATCGGTGGCGTGACCATTGGCCACGCCCTCTTCTTACTCTTTCTCGCATAACAATATATATATATATATATAAATAAAGCATCTTTAAGTGAAGTGTATACAATTATGTTTTACTGTAATAATCGTTACTATTAAATGTAAATATAAAACGTTTTTGTAATCATTATCCTACTGATATTACACGACTGCTTTGAAAAATTAAATGTTGTATTAGGTGTATTTATTTGATGCTTAGCGGAGTTTAATTTGATGTTGTGTATTTTGCATCATCTATACTAATATTATAAAGCTAAAGAGTTTGTTTGTTTATTTGTTTGTTTGGTTGAACGCGCTAATCTCAGGAACTACTGGTCCGAATTGAAGAATTCTTTTTGTGTTGGATAGTCCGCTTATCGAGGAAGGCTATAGGCTAAAATACACCACGTTACGACCAATGGGAGCGGAGCATGAATGGAAAATGTTACAAAAACGAAAAAAAAATATTTTCATTTTCGGACTTAGAACGCGAGCGGAGCCGCTGAAAAAGCTAGTATAGCTAGCCAGTTTATATAACTGGCATGTTTACTGCTGCATAATATAAATGTTAGCACATATGACTCATTTGCAATATGCTAATTGTTGATAGTAGCAATGATTTTCCGCTGCCGATAATATTATTTTTTCAGTTTTGGCGCGCTACGTATGAAGTGTAATTTATATTGATTTTTGCAAGCTTTAATTTTAAGGTCTCATTGGGAATATAAGTTTATTGCTTCTTAATGCAAATTTTAGCAATTTGAGATTTAACAGGAAAAGAAACGTTTTTCTTTTTTTCAAATATGCTTTTAATTAGTGACAAAAATAATCTTAGTACAACAATTAGACTTTGTTTATTTTTGATCCCGATTTTGATAATTTATGAATTTCAAAATATGTCTACACGGTTCAACCAATGCATGTAATTTAAAATACAAATTGTTGGTTTGCAATAATCTTTTTTAATAGATTTTATCCACTAACATATATAAATCAATTTATTTTGTTTTATGAGTAAAATAAAACAAAACATATGCTTGAGTTGAAGCTAACTTAAATATTACTGCTTATACCTGTCTGAAAAGCAAATGTTTAACTGCAACTGTTACTAAAGCCCTTTTTAAAAGGGGATTTTAAGCCGTCTAATTTTTCCTTGAGTTGGAATGTAGGTCACGAATATATTCCAGCAACTTGTATGAAGACTAGCTTGATTACCATTTTACATGGAATCGTACTTTCATTATTAGGTAAAGTAGGATAGATGAACGTATAAAGAATACTCTAGCGAATTTTTCTACTAATCAGTAAAGACAGAGTTAAATTATCATAATTGTTTCACCAATGATTTCTGTTCTTCTTGCATAATCACTTGATTTGTGTCGAAAACGGTTAGCTTTTTTCATAGAAATTACATATGGGAATTCCAATAAAACAATGTTACAACAACTATATAGCCAAAGCACAGTTGTACATTTCTAAAATATTATTTTGTAATTAGAATGTTATTGCCACTTGATATTTAACAATTTAACAATATTAGATTGACACACTTATACTTTCTAATATTAGATGTAATAATCAAATAATATTATATACGTTTGATAACTTTTTTATTTATATCAGTATTCATAAACTCTTATAACTTTAAGAATGCATATTTTAATAGCAATTTAATCTTAAATAGTGATAAATAAATAATGAGGTTTTTTTTTATAAACTTTACATTTTGCGCAATAACATTTATCAATGGATATGACGTATCGTGTAGAGCTTTGGTGTATTGTTTCATAGAAACAACGTTTCAGCGTAAGCTGCATTCATCTGTCAGCCTGATTGCCTATGTGAGGTACTCACTTGGGATACCTCACATAGACTGGGACAATCGATAAAGCTGCACTGGTTCGCTTTACAAAATGAATTTTAGGATTGCTCTGATCGTCCTACGGGTTGCAATATTTTTGCTTTGATTTGTTTTTCTCCGCTCGAAATAAAAATGTATGAGGCATTGCTTATTCCACTATTTTATATAAACCTAGCATTTCTCGCGGTTCCGCCCGCGTTCTATAGACCAAAATATTTTTTGACCCATTGATTTTATCAAAATTTATCCATTGGTTTAAAGTGATACGCTCAAAGACAGACTCACAGAGAAAACCTATAGATTAAAAAAGAATGTACAGATACCATTCAGAATTTTATTATTTTTATTATATATAGACAAAGATGAACTTATAATTAATACGTAATATAAAAAAATATGCTTAATATGTTGTAATAGGAGATATTGCATTGGGCTTTGTCGTCACCATAAGTGCACGACATCGGTAATGTCAAGGTTGCCTTTCATAGCGAGACGTGTGCAGTGTGCGTTGTTGTTACATTAATATGCCTACTGTGATCGTCGGACATTAATCATACAGGAATACTAGCCAAGTGCAGATATCGTATGCATATGCATTATGCATAGATGCTTATTGTCAATGCTATAATATTGTTCCATTGGCTTCGGTTCTTTAAATTTTGAAATGATATTTATTGAAAATATTATAAGTTTGTATAAAATTTTAAAGTGTTTATGTATGTTTTCTTAAAATGGATTGAAGTTATCGGCTGGGCGACTAGCAGTCTACATTAAGACGTATTTTTTACATTTCGTGTTAGAAAGTGAAGTTGCTAATTTTTATCCCTCGAAATCTTCTTGAAGTTATAAAAATAATTGTCGATGGTTGTACAACATATTACGTGGGAAATATTTTAACAAAACATTACATCATTTATTAAAATATAGGTATGAATAAAAGAATCGAACGTTTTGTTGTATTTATGATAATAAGTCTCGTAACAATTACCATAATTATATATAATATCTTATTACTTATTTTAACTACTAAAATGATTAAAGACTTAATATTCTAATAATAACTGAGGGCAGAAAATTAATTTATTGATAAAAGACACTCTTATTGCAGCAGTATTCAATAAAAAACCATAGTAAATAATAAATTAAACTAGTTTCATGTTTTTATTGAAAAAAAAAACATTAACAAAATACTTGTGCAGTAGTAGTAGTAACCTTGCGAGTTGCGACCCAGCCTTGAAAGTGCGTGCGATTATTAGTCGTGCCATTTTGACATTGTTTCAACAAATATACAGAAAGAAAGAATAAAGCTTTATTTAAATTTACACATATACAGATAACTGTATATGTGATTATTTATATTTAACGTATTATATATACTTGTAGAAATGCCATAATATTTTTTTAATAAAACGTCTATAAATATATAATAATAGGTTAATAAATATTAGTTAATTATTCTTTATAAAATTACTACATTCTTGTACTTGTTAAATCAAACAAAATTGAATGTTTCGAATTTTATTGGATGTGTCAGTCACAGAGATCAACTGTGTTCAGTAGACTTGAAACGTACATTGTACAATGTAAATATTAAATAAATTAAGTGGTTCGTTGGTTATTCGTTAGTAATATTAACTTATGCATCAGTAAGATTATTTTAAAAAAAATAATTGAAATAAAATTAGAATTTTAAGCTTTAAATAAATGAAAAAGAGCTTTTATTAAATTACAATAATTCATGGTAGTTAAATAATGAAATCATTTGTTCTTACAAGCAACACAATAACCGAATGCTTGTAATGATACCTATTAATTAACGTCTATTAATTTTAATAAGCTCAGCTTTCAGTTTCAGTAGTAGGTACTTTCTTATTAGGTACATCGACTCGGTTTGTATTAAATCGTGGTTACCTTTATGAATGTACTCGCTGTTACGTCATTAGCAGTGGAAGAATTTCACTAAGCAATCAAAATCACTAAAGGGTCTTAGCAGACACTAATTGGATCTTGTCGCGTTAGATGCCTATGTTATATCGGAGATGTATATAATCCCTTATATCGGTCATGATTGCTTTATAATTCTGTAATATGCTTTCTCACGTCTCTAAGCTTACTGAAAGCTTTATTTATAGTTACGCGAGCTTTAGTGATACGTATTTAAAGTTTATTTGATACCAGGATTCATATTCGCTCCGGCGCGTCGTACATTTTAAAGATAATTTTTTTTCAGAGATAAGATATTTTCCCGCAATAAAAGTAGGTAACCAACCTATACGTTGACTTGGATAGCTAGATAACATTATGTCATATTTAAACAAAAGTTCAGTGGTTTTCTTGTGATGTGGTCACAGACAGACTAAAATCCTAAAGACTGTAGATTCAGCCTCTGTATCGATAACAATGATTATTACCATAAGAGTATTAAAAAAATAGTTTTATGGACTAGAATTCTAGATTATTATCTTGTACAGTTTATTAAAAAAATTAACAAAACCAAAGTGCAAAAATGAAAATATAAATATGAATTTATTATACCAATATAAACTATACGTTAGAGGTTACCAAGCTTATGCTTACTTATAAAGGGTACAGTTGTAGTATGTTGACTCTTGAATTATCATTCTGAAGCGGCCTTAAGCGCCTGTAGACAGCGTGTCACCCTTTGCTCGTGCCTTGTATCTATTCTTACAACCTACTTGTGAACCTTATGAACGTTAGCTTACGTAAAGTCGCCTCACAATATTTATTCTATATTATATTCTTGTTATACAGACGTAACAAATATATTGAGTAATAAATGAATATAAACCTGAACAATACTTTAATTATATAGCGCACGTGCACAAGTGTTTTGTACAAGAGAGGAAATTGGCAAAACTCGTATAGTAATATTAAACCTCCTGGCATTAAACCTTTCGTACTGTAAAATTATATGTTTCTTGCTCGATGCTAAAGTATAGCGTATACGGTAAAATCAACACGTTAAATACAATATATGCCAGCTTAATTTAAAGTAATATCACTTTCAGCTGTTCATATTGTTCAGTGAAGCGTAAATAGAGATTAGAGACGGAAGATTAGGTACCTATTACGTCCTTGCTAGAGAAATTTCGAAATATGTCAATATTACTTTGCTACCAAGTCCAATAAGCCAGCAATGTCTAGGGATGTCCAATATAAGTTACTTCCACATGTGAATCTACAGGACATGGAATTCTTTCAAATTCTTATATATATTTCGTGATATCATTTTCTATAGATAATATATATTCTATTAACTTATTTAACTTTGATTTATTGGTATATAAGCGCCACAATAAAGAGTTACAACTATAATTTCTTGAACTGCATACCCACTGCTAAAGGATTTTTATTTATTCAATATAAGATACTTATATTTTATTATATTTTCATTTTTTTATATCTCATTTAATTCTTTTTTCTTTCGTGTTGGACAATTCGACGATGAATATTTTCAACTTTTTTGAAAATGACATGACTATTTTGACATGACATGATTATTTATAATATGCATAGTTAAATTTGATTTTTTTCTCATTTATTAAAAATGCACACGTATGTTTTAATTTACATTTGCATTCATGCTCTGCAATAGTTTCGTTTCCATAAAGGGACGCTATCAGCTTAGTTTGCGTGTATAAACCAGTAATTTATAACTTAGAACTGAAAGGTCCGCCCACAACAAGTTGACTCAACAATTCATTTCAAAATCGTTAGTACAATCCTCTATATGAGCGATGTTTTTTTGTTAGTTTTGATCGCAAATAGCAATTTTCTAGTTGACCTCGTAATACTTTTGAAACTTACCGACGCGGTAGTACTATGCTGACGCATATGCTGAACAATTTCAGCACGTGTAGTAACAATGGCAATAGAGTTATTGTTTACGTGGAAGATGAAGCTACACCATGTGGTACAGATTTTCCCTTTTTCAAGGCTTTTTCATTGTTGCTACCGACTGCATACTAACCTTCTTTGGAAACAACTGATGCTTTGTTTTATGTATAAGGCCTTGTGTAAGAAACGAGATCAGTCAGTAAGTCGTAATTAGAACATCATACAAGTTACAACGCTAAAGATGTTTATTACAGAACTGGTCATGGAACTAAAAGATTGGCCAGTATTTATTGTATTATCAAACTTTTTCCAATTTAGCCGAAGTAAGTAAAATAAATCGTAATAGAAATACTGCCCTTATTTCAATTTCGCAGAAACTACCTATTGTAAGTCGTTTGTTTTGTAGGGCTTTTCTCACTGATACTTTTCCTTGAAAAGCTTTCATTTCGTCCAATTCGCACGTATATTTTCAAATGAAATTTGTAAGCCACTCACCCTTTTAGTGAAGAAAAAAAACATCCAATTTCGAATTCTTGATAACTTCACGCCTTATGAATGGTGAAACCATTTCCTTTGTATTTGTGTATTTTCAAAGTTTGTTTTCCTTTGTCATTGACTCAACAATATGTAAAATCTAAATACAAGTTACATTTTTATCAAGAAACTTGTGCTTTTACGTACGTACGTGCCTATATTGTTTTTGTTATTTATTTGCTGTATTAATATAGCATTTACAGTATGTTTACAGTATGTTTACTGTAAATGCTATATTTATTAATTGTATTGTTGTTAATAATAATTGTATTGTTTAAAGTATTCAATATAATAAAATAGTAATAAGTGCTTGTGTTATTACTTCATAGAGAAATCTTTTTTGAATAGTTACTCTATTCATTATTTCAACGGTACTGTAAATGGCCGCTTAAGTAACACAATAACTTGCTATGGGTATAATCAGTTATGTAAAATAAGTAGTGACTCTGA
Source organism: Boloria selene (assembly GCA_905231865.2). Lineage (NCBI taxonomy): Eukaryota > Metazoa > Arthropoda > Insecta > Lepidoptera > Nymphalidae > Boloria > Boloria selene. The sequence goes on from HG993132.1 coordinate 3,328,847, forward strand.
ATGGTTATAATAAAATTTTCATTTAGTGATAATAAAATTTACTTTGAAAAGCCGCTATTCAAATGTAATCTACGTATTGAATAATATTGCGTAGAAAATTTCATTCGTGCGTATTCACCTTTTATTTAGTGTATAAATAAGGTTTATATGTAATAGCATTTGTACGTTTTTTTGGGTCATGGGTTGTTCGTGGATTACATGTGGAGAGCGAAGGATATAAGTGCGGTATTGTATAAAGACATTTCGTGAATTAGGCCAACGGTAATTAAGAAAATGCCTTTTTTATGTTAACCTTTGTGTAGTATTTATGGTTTAACACTTATTTCTCTATGTAAAAAGAAGGTCATTTTTGCATGCTATATAAAACTTAAATAAGCGAAGCGAAGGAATAAATCGAATTATTGCGTCGTGTCTTTGTGTATTACATCAGATAAACAATAAACATGTCTATCAGAAATGTGATGTAACATAAATATGAAGACAAAATGTACGCTGGTGTTAGTTACTTCAACACGTTTATTTTAATTATTCTTTGTAATTCCAAGGATGTTACTCTATACGGTATAGTCTTGTAGAAAGCAGTCAGTTTTATTTTTAGAGCGGACGCAGATGGTGAAGGTCGTTGCTGGTACAGCAAGCTACTTATTTATTTAACGGAGCCCACACAACGAGTCGAGGTTTTGCAAAGGAAAAAAACCTTGCCTATTTAGAGAATCCATATACCGCGTATAACTTAGACATGCAATATTTATTATTCACATTGCTTATATTATTTTATATTATTCGAGCGTCTTGTAGTCAGGAAATAGCGTTCTTTCAAAAGCTATAAAAAAACTAACTGTATGTAATTTCACTTGTTATTTATGATAACGTAATGATAGCGTAAGTCTTGTTTATTGTTTACTAGACTCACTCTTGCTCCGTTAGAGTTCATTCTTAGGTACGTTAGTGTACATTTCTCATAGATAAGATATTTACGCAGTAAAAATTACCTATAATTTTACCTGCTATCATCAGCAATTACATCAAAATATGTCTAAAGTTTAATTATAATGCGGTCACAGACAGACAAACAGAAATTCTAAAACTTAAAGATTGGCTATTTGCATCGATAATAATGACTATTTAATAAGGTTATACCAAAAAATTTTAACGTTTATTCTACTTACAAATGATTGTATATTCCCTATTATTTGGATACGCCGTACATCAAGCATATCGGGTTCGTTCATAATTTAGTTACTAACTATTGCATTAACTTTAACCATTCCCATTACAATCTAACGCGCGGAAGTTTATAAACAAGCACAAAAACATCAGAACGTAAAATACCTTTATAGATATTAATAAAAGCGACGGGTGCCTCAGGGTGGAGAATCGCGTGTTTGGCTTTCATTAGGGAGTCCACGCCTTCACAAATATACCCTGTCATATTCCATCGGCATCGGGCGCAATGACTCATCGCGGACGTTGCGTAGTGCTGTGGCTGCCTTGCCGATGTGGGCGTTTATTACCTATCAAATATTATTATGTCGAAAAAGTAGTTTACAGCTCTCTAACTTTGATTATTATTATAAAACTTTAGTTTATGTTTACTACTCTAATTGGGCTATGCATTGTAGTGGTGACGTATTATAGACTATAGTATACTAAGGATAAACGCATTAATTATATCTTTTTATCGTAATGGCGCGAACGCGATATACGATTCGTTGAATCAATTGATACTTTTTATAAAATTGTATTCGTAAACCAGAATATAAGTTTAAGAATTAATTAATGAATTGTTCGATATGTGTGTGACAGTTTTTAGTATTGTTCTTTTATGTTTACAGTATTATTATTTTAAAATCGTCTTTATATCTTTTTCTACTCATTTTTATGCTAACATCTTAAACCAAACAATTTTCTTTCCGGATTTTGTTGCTGTTTTATTGATTTATTTATTTTATTAGATACGTAATTTATAGTATGTGCCTAGTATCTACATATTATTGTAGGTATGCATAATTTTGTAGGTCGATAGAGATACGGTGTGTTTAGGAGATAGTATGTCTGAGACGTTTAGAACCTTAGTCTCGCTCCCTCTCTCTCAGGTTTACCGCAAATATGGCCAATTTTGCTGTAAAACAAAATATAATCTTATAATATATAAAAATTATAAATTATAAAAAAAACCTGTGTCCTAACCTTAAGGCTACGTCCGCACAGACATGCGGCTTGCTTAGCGCCTAAAACCTAGTGGATTGCGCTCTGGCAACATGTTAGGATACACAGTGGCCGCACTGCAGGAGGTTTGCGTGGTTACTTGTCGGATTTCACTTTGAAAAATAGCTGTAAAACTGCTACTTACAGAAAATTCACATTTAAAATATACCATTTCAAGGTCCTATCCATCATGTTGGGTTCATGACATAAATAAACAACTTTTTAGTACTTATTATCTTTTTTTGCTTCGACTGATATCTCTTCCCATAGTTTTTTTAAAAATAATTTCATTTTTATTTAGTTCATTTGCCGTTTTCCACAAAGGTTCACTCTTAAAAATTTATGCAATTTATATTTCATATATTATTTCTTGAATAAAATGCCTCGCGACTAGTGTCAAAAAACCAACATGTTTGTTTACTTAGATACGCGCTTAGCAACTAGCTAGGAGCTAAGCGTGCAGTGCGGTCGGTCACAAACATTTTAGGACGTTCGTTTTAGTAAGCTACTAGCTATGTGACTTGTTAGGCTCTAGGCGCTAAGAAAGCCGCCGGTCTGTGCGGACGTAGCCTAAAAGATGTTTCTTTTTAATTCAGTCTGCCCCCCACTTAGAAAGTAGAGCTCAAAGTAGTAGGTGCGAACATACATAGATTTTTAGATTTCTCTTTCTTTTTTCAATTCATTTAGACATTTTTGATGATTATTATTACTACTACTAATTCGGTACTAAATATCATGATTTTCTTTGATTGTCAATTAAAAATAATGTGGCACTAAACCGAATATATATTATGTAAATTACTTATAATTCTTTATTGGAAAGTAGTTAATTATTATGATTATCATTCCAAACTTAACTAGAAATAATACTGAATATTTTTGTTTTTTAATGGCTATGAAGCGCTGAGTGCCGTCAGCCTGCGGTTACTTGAATCAGGCTGATTTCATTAATTTTTCGTTGTTGAAAAGACCCTGTCCTTTACGCGTTCATAATTTTAGATTTTTGTCTGTTTTAAATAAATTTCAATTTCGCATACGCTCGTAGAAATTTGTCTGTGACCTTGCATGACCATGACTTTTATCTGTAACATACTTTGTATTAATAGATAGCCGATTATATGCACTTATAGACACTTCTAAAGTATATTTTGAAGCCACAAATTTAATCTCTAATACTAACAGACTTACAGAGATCGTAAATCTGAAGTCGTTTGATCTAGAAGTATGTGATTTTACACAGAAGTTTCTTTTATAACGTAGGTGCGCATTAAAAAAGACGTCAGAAAATCGATTCTGTATAAAGGCGTTAAACAGAGTTAAAAGTTTGTATAGACTTTAGTAATTATAATAGGTATTGTGAGGTTTCTGAACTAGAGAATGATACAGGCTACATTTAATTGCGGGCTTCAAGTGTATTCGATGGGATACATTCGTAGTTTGCTAAAAGTAATAATGTTGGATACTATATGATTAACAATATTTTATAGAAAATTGTCGAGAAAATGTAGTGACTTTTTAACGATTTAATTTTTACGAGGTAATTCTAAAAATTATTTATCTTTAAATTAAAAGTGCAGGGCTTTTTAATTTTCTAATATGTATTAAAACCATTCATATTCATTTGCTTGAGTTTAGTGGTTTCATGAAATTACAAAAGCGTGACGCCCTCCTGTAAAGTTAGCCGGCACACCCTGAGGGTGAGTTGTAAAATTATACATACGATTTTATCCTCTTCTTGTTTGCTTAAATATTAAATAGTAAGAATTATACAGTAAATTCGCATACGAATTCTAATTACTACTTTGATTGCTTACATACCAAATATAGCCTTTTATGTTATTTGATGGATTTAATTATTGTAAACAACAGTAAAAAATCTGCACTGTATACTGTGAGTATTATGACAAATTTGCTTGATATAAGATATGGAAAGGATCTGATTTAAACTTGAAGTATACATAAAACCATTACTACTTACGCTATAAAAATGATGAAATTGTATTATCATGATAATCTTTAATTATAGTTTATCGTGATCAGACAGACAGATGCGGCGTGTGACTTAAACGTTTTATAATATAACAATATAAGAAAAATAAGTATTACTTATTTACCATCATTATATCTAACTATCTTGTATCAGAATCGATTTAAAAAACAAAGTTACTATAGCACATCTATCCTAGACGTAAGTCTTGATGCTATAAATTTTAATTTCTGAAGTTCCATCCAATCGGTTTCTTCGAACACTAAACATAGAACTCTGTTTAAGTTTTGGGACACATTTACGCCAAGGGGAATAGTGTCATAGTGGAAGTTTTTTTTATTGCCTCACAAAGTTCTTACTATTGGATGAAAGAATTGTCTTTTTTATGAGGCATAATAATATTGACTCCCTCGTTCCAATGTAGATTGTCACGTGTTCAATTTAAATATAGATTTTTATGAAATATATATGTTAGTCTAGACTCTACAAAAATGTCTAGACGTCTCATAAACAACGTGTTATACCGAATTAATTGCTACTAAATAATATTTTTGTTGGGACATTAATACTCAGCAGCACCATGGAAAGCTACGATAGTTGATATATTACATTGTACATAACTTTAAATACATACATCTATATTAATAATTTCGTCAAGGGTTACGGTAGACTTGATCGAAACCTTAACTGAATAATAAAACATACAAAAATAAAGATTTCGAGTCGACAACATATATTCGCAAAATTCGGATTGTCGAGTATGCTAAAAGACAAATCGTAGTCGACAGTCGTAGTAGTAATATTGGCCACTCTAGCGAAACGTCACAGACAACAAAATACACATGAAACAACGAAAGTCTATAAAATAAAATATATATTATAATTAAATAAAATATAATATATTTACTACATAAAAATATTTAATTCCTAAAATACTGTTAAAAAAGAATAATATAATAATGTGCTCTAAACTCTTAAATCATACTTCCGTTTTCACTTATCAAATGATGCGTTATGATTTCTAATAGATGGCGTTATTAATATTTTTACTATTTAATTTTAGTAAGTATTCATTGTATTGCTATAATATCTTATATCTATACTATACTATCGATTTAGCGCGAGCGAAGCCGCGGGTTCCGCTAGTATTATTAATAATACACCTATGACTGGAGTACAAACATTCGTGCTCATCACTGAAATATTACCTACACCCAGCGGGACTTGAATTCGTAACCGCTGGCACAGCAAGTAGGGTAAGGGGTCGTCCATAAATCACGTGATGTTTTTAAGCAACTTTTTAGACCCCCCCTCCCCCATGGTGATACCTGGTGAGGTTTGAGATTCCCCCCCCCCCCCCCACTCAAAATCACGTGTATTTTTTTAAAAAGTACCTTAAAAAATCAGAATATTATTTTTAAATAAAGGTTAACAGGTATAATCTAATATAATTTTGGTAAATTAAGCACCGTGATAAAAATGTAAAAATTCTAATTAAGAAGAATAAATGACAAAATAATAATCGTGAAATTTTACTATTGTACCTGAAGCAAATACTGGCTCTCTTACACATGCTCGCTATACTATTGCGGAGAAGGAAGTCATACAATAAAGCACTGTCATTCTACTCGACATACGACATACTCTACTAAGACGTCTTAGCTGTCGATAACCTTATTATTTCACACTTCTGTGTGGACTTCTGCAGCCTTTTTTAAAAGTAAATTTTTTCAAGATCTGTTGTCCTTCCTTGTCCATCAAGTTGGGTTTCATAAGAGTCATGCGGAAGTATGAGTCTAGCTTATGTGACTGGGAGTGACGCATAATATACTTACTAGTTACTGGCTACTGCTCCTTTTTCCGTAGTTTTTTTTGTGCACTAGCACCTACAGAATCCTTACGACTCGACTAAAATCCTGCCAGAATTTTCTTTTTTCTCATTAACAAAATCAATGGGATTAGGTGGTTTATGTATGGTCTTTGACTGTATGCATACCCTCTAGTTTCGGCCGACGGTCAATTAACTTTGAGCACTGGGTACATCACCCGGTGCTAAAGTTAAGTCAAAATAGTATTCACTTTTCTTAAACTTTCAGTGCTGATATTCACATAATGTAAATAAAGTAAAAGTTTTTGAGAATATCATTAACAATGTATAATTCGTCCGTCTGTAACTTATAACTACTACTATAACAATGTAACGTTACTTATAGTTTATGTATGTCTTAATTTTTATACATGATATTAATGGAAGTATGTCAATACTTTTTATAAGCAATCCAAAGCAATTAAGACCAATCGGTTCATTATTACACTTCCATTCTTACTAATAGCGACGCTTCGTGTGTCTGGGGGAATGTTTGGCCCATCCTATTGGTCTCATCATCTGTTATGAAGAATTTATCATACACGATTTTTAAAGCATAGCATAGCTTTTAATAGTGCCATTTCTTGCAATAGTACCTAGTTCCCGTAGAGGTATTTTCAGAGAAGTTTTGGAGGTGACTAGGTTTATCATTATAAAAGTTCGGCGATTGTCGCGGCGCGCGGGATAATCCCAACGGTGAGTAAAAAAAAATCACGTGATAACTCACTACACCCCCCCTCCCTCCTGGTGATATTTCGTGATTTTTTCCGAACCCCCTCCCCCCCCATTCAAACATCACGTGATTTATGGACGACCCCTAACTACTAAATGAGCTAGAGCTAATTTTTTATTTATATCCTATTATGTATATTTTAATTTGAACGACTACATCACTTAAAGTAAAATGTTTCATTTCTAAAATTCAAGGTTAACTTTGAAACGAAAGAATACCTTGATGTTAGGTCTCTACTTATGTTACTCAAATTATAACCTTCAACAAATGTTCGTTTGATTACATGACCATGGGAGTTATTAGGATCAATTATGATCAATTTTGGCGCGGGTGAATATCGAACACATGAATGCTCTAAAATGTTGTTTTAATTAGTTAATTTTTAAAATGCTGTTCAGTCAACGTTACAATGTTGATAGAGACATGCTAAAGATTCGCAATGAACTTACGACATTATAAATATATACGTTTTTTTGGACATTGATTTTGAATATGCCACAATTTATTATGAACATGAAGGGATTCTAGCCTTACTTTATAAAAATATTTCTAATAATATAGTAATAGGTAGGTACTATTTAAAGAAAATAGGTCTGAGCAAAATCATCATAATAAACGAAAAATAATAAAATCAATTACAAAAAAATATATATAAATTTTATTTATTCACTTAATAGAAAAGTAATCTACTTAATACGCATCAAATGTAACACTGAAAATAATTAGATCCTGCTATGTCAAGTATATAATGTTATTAAAATGTATAATGGTAGTAAATTGAAATAGTGATGTCGTTCATGATAGTGACGTCTCAGGTCGGTGCGCTATCAATCGATATTGGTTAACCTGCCTGCGTCAGTAGTGTTTGTACAAGCAGTCGCCACGGCGACCGTTTCGATTGGATTAAAGGGGAATAATAGGATTTGGATATGTCTACTGAATGTATTGTCTTTCTTTTTGCGTCTTTTGGTTCAACAGAGATGAATTATTTATGATACTTTTATAAAAAAACATCCGGACTATGAAAATGAAAGCTTTTTTGATGCATCATCATCATCGAGTTACGGCGGTATAACCGTAAATACAAATAGTGATAAATCATCAGTTAAAATCCTTATCCAAAGGCTTAACGATGTAATGGTCAAAAATTCTTTATACCTTAAATTAACTTGAAAGTTACATATTTACCCAAACAAACACAACAAAATAACTTAAACGTAACTTTCTTTGTGTGACTTTTTCCTTCAATCACGTCCAGAACATGTCGAGCTGTTTACTACAGTGGTTTCCCCCGTTTTAATTCCGTCTATTTTTAGTAGTCATTACTCCTAACTAGCACACCCTTAAAATTTTACTTCAAACAAAGTACTAAACAGGTATACAAATTGCAATCGTTCCAAGATGACAAATCCAAGTAAACTTGTGCAGCATGCTTACGTTGTTTATAAATTTATATATTGTATAACTGCGCTCGATAATAAACTACATACAATTGACGATTTAATTTAAGATTCAGCTCAGTATTTCTCTGAAATAAAACAATGGACGGCATGCGAAATGTACGTTGGCACTTATAAACCGACTGGTCATCGGAAGTTGCTCTGCATATCCGAGTGAATGATGCATTATACATCAGTTCCTTTAAAAGTTAATTAATACTGGACTTAAATCATTTCACATGCGTTTTTTTTATATTTAAAAAAATCTATAAAGTCATACTGGTTTTAAGATTAAGATTTGAGTACTATAATTCCAGCACAATAGAACTATTTTTGCACACATAGTCCTCATTATCTGGTTTGCATTTTTATTTTGAAAAAACTAAGAAAATAAATCTCAAGATTCCTAAAACTCCATGCTACATCTCAGATCAACACGATGGTGTCAGCTACGTTATTGAAATTCCCATCTCACATCACACAAAAACAATTTTATTTTAAAATGTTCATAATATGATTATTTTTATATTGTTTTAGACATGTTATGACGACTCTTGTAGGTCTAGGCAACTTCTATGTTGATAATTGTCGAGTAAATGATGTTTATGATTAAATGATTTACAAAGAAAGAGCTGTATAAACTGTTATAAATGTTAATGTAGTAGGTACTTCTAATTAAAATAGTTTTACTTCTTTGTTTGGAATAATTACAAATGTCAGACTGAATATAAAAAATGAAAAAGACGATCATTTTTTATTAAATTGTACGTAGATATTTGTGGTTTTTACATTATACTTAAAATGAAAAATAAATTTGATTTTATTATGTTCAGTATTGGAATGTGTTTTGAATTTACTGACTTATGTAATTTCCACGTGTCCAATTCCATACCTTGCGAGCTGCGAGCTCTGAATAGGATATTATTTGACTCTATGAATAAATTTACCGAACATTCTAATCATATAGAAAGAGCACAAAGAAATTTGTATGTTCAATAAAAAGTTCTTGTTAGAGCTTTTTTCACAAGCTACAAAATTTATACATTTACGGCATAAGTTGACAAACAGTGCTTACTAAACCACTAATTAAATTTTACTTTGTTTCAGGTATGCATCTCGCTAGTACCTACATGGTTTTAGCCCTGCGGACTGCGGTTATCTTGATTAAGTATAAACATTAAAATATAAAATAATAGAAAAAATCCATTTTAAGACTGCACTTTTACATTTATTAGTTAGCAGTTTTTACATCCAATATTAATGATCTTCGTTATTTGTACTTTACTAATACATATTTGTCAAACATACTCATAGCTATGTGCTGTCCTAACTGCTAGGTTTTATAAAAATTACTCCTTTATACATACTGTAATTAAATATAGTTTAATGATCTCATTTTACTCCTACTCCTAAAAATATTAAATTAAATTAATTCTTTGGTTTTATACTATGAATATTAAATTTTAATATTATTAATTTATATTTTTTTGCCTCAGTATGGTGAAGCTGATAATTATTTAAATTAATTTTACGAGAGTTTAATAATAATTTTTTTAAAATAATATTTTTTTTAATAATATATTTTTTAAGTTTTTAGGTACAGTATGTGACTTGGCTGGATAGTTTAGTAAATAAAATTAATGAAACACGAAGTTATGCTGTAACACGCATTGTTATGAGACCGTCATAGCGTAGGAATTTTTAATTTATCTGGAAACATTTACCCTACCCTTGGAACTACGGTAAAAATATTTATCCTTACCTTGTATAAGAAAAAGCCGACATATTCTGTACAAAGTTACTAAAAGTCTTTTGTTAGAGAGTATGAGATGTATCTTCAAATAACTAATCGCGTACTTACATTATTTTTTTTGTTTTATTTAAAACGTAAATGACTTAAACATGAATGCAAATATGCACATAAATGTGTTTAATGGTTTGTAAGTTTTTACCTACTGGTGAATTTAAATCATATAGAGAAAATATATTTAAAAAAAAACATTAATTGTTAATTGGGTACCCATATGGGTATAACAAATTGTTTCATCATTACCCCACATTATATTAATTTTAATAGAAATTTCTAAATTATTGCTGCAAAAACAAAATAGTACATAATGAGACTTTCATAGAAAGGTAGATTATAGATTATTCACACCTAGATATTTCTAGGTATCTGCCACAGCGCCTAAAGAGATTTACTTCAACCGCGCCTAAAGATTATACGCGCTAGTATTTGTTTACGTAGGTAGTATATCAATTTTACATTATATATTTATACGTATTTCAGTATAAATACAGTTTCTCCGAGGTTCTATGCTTTAGTAGTTACCTTTTATCCTACCTCTAGAGATTCATAGATTTTACTGATACCTTTATACCGAAAAACGATACGATGTAACGCTGCATTTTAAGTATGGGATTATTAAAATTAAATATAAATTACCTTTATGTAATAGGTTAGCAAATCAAACAACATTTATAAAACCTTGACATTTAGCTGATGTGAGAGATGCCGAGACAATGAACTATTCTTGTGAGACTTCGGACTTCAAAGCAGTGGAAATGAAACTTCCACAGTGCCATATAACGAAACTTTTGCAGTAGTATAACTGTTGATAAATCACTTTGAGATTCGTTCGTGGTTTTGTTCAAGTAACCAGATCAATTTTATTACTATGTTGCCCTTCTATTTTATGTAGAATTCAAAATATTCGCGAAAATGTGGAAAATTCATAAGTTATAATTATAAGAAATCTAAGTCATTGAATTCTAGCTATTTACCCTCAAAATTAAATAAACCCACAATATATCGTGATAAAACTATAATTACACCGGATAATGGTTAAATCTATCTCAGTCAGCACTAATGGCGACATAGCTTCCCCGAGTTTAGAGGTAAATAGTGCCTGATGAGAAATTTATATTAATTTTCCAAGTCGTCTACGTTCGTCGGCTGGGTCATGTTGTGGAATTTCATTAGCGCTGAACAACTTTGAATACCTGATAATATTAAATGTAACTAACATACAAACCTATTTTAGCTTATTATATTGCTTTCGCGCTTTTTATGGCGCTATAACGTATTGCACATTAGTTTTTTGCAAATTCATCACTTATACATAGGACATTATTGATATCAAACTAAGTATCATTATGTTATTACATTATTGGACTTAGAGAGAAAGTTGTAATTATTCGGCCACTAATTTTATTCCCGTAATGTTCCTGTTATAGGAAAAAGTTAGGAGGTGGGCGGTTTTTATAATCCATTTCAAAATAATCATATTACGTGAGAACAAAGAACATGCGAAATTACATCGTAAAATGAATTTAAAAAATGTAATATTCATTTAAGATAGAGAAAGAACAAAACAAAAGAAAATAAATAAAAATAATAGAAAACATAGTATGAGTGCAGTTTCTACGGAAGAAAATTTGCAAGTGTAAGAACAAATATTTTATTTAAATATACATTTACAGTTTGTATATAAAAATTACAAAGTGTTAGGAAGCTACTGCTGGTAATGATGAAAATAGAAAATCAACAGCCGCTCTTTTAATATTTAGTAGAAAATATTTTTTCATACTAACTTTTTCTGTTAAGACTCATAAAAAAAAATCGTCAAGTTTATATAAATAAAATTTAGTTCGCACGATACTTATATAATACTTCATTCATTGATTACTATATGACTTAACATGAATATAAATATTATAAAGATTAAATTTAACCATTTTTTAATATTATAAAAATGGTCTAAAAATGATTAAATATTTACCGTCATATCGGGACCGTATCAACGTGAGTAGAGTTGCTGCGCCCCGAGTCACCCTGGCGCCCGTGACGTCACCGCCCCGAGCCTTTCCCCAAAGGAAGACAAACACGTCCCCGTCTTGTTTACCTCTAGTATCCTTAACGTCGTGCGGTCGTGCCCCCTCAACTCCCTTCGTTACACTCTCAGGCTATGTACTTGTATGTCCCCCATTATACTTTTCAAATAGCCTCAAAAGTTTTCAATTAGTTGCGTATGTTCGTTTCTCGTAAAATAAGGCAGAATTTTTTATGAGTTGAAGTAAAAACATGTTAAATTTTGAATATTTAAAATGACATTCTATTAAATGGCGTCACGGCGTAGGTGACTGACGAATAAAATATCCAGATTTGGTAGGACGAAATAGAGGAAGACTGGCATTGAGTCTGCTAGCCTTTGCGATGGTTCGCCCACATGTTTGGTAATTTATAAGTATATCAAGTTGATTTAAATATAATTAAATGTGTATTAGATCAATAACACTAAAATTGTTAGGGTTCTTTGATGTCACAAACATTTTTAACTTGAGTAAATAATACAGGTTTTCCTTTAAAAATTATGCCCTATATGTGAATGTGATGTATACTTTATTACTGAAAAGTTATAATCCAGTGTATAGTATCAGTGAAAGTAACACATTTCTATCTGTCCTCACAATCTTTCGAGTTTATAACATTAGTTGATGATGATTATATATTCGTTTCGCAATTATATGCTGAACAATTATTAGTTTTTGATTGGGGTCATTGCTTATATAAATAAAGATATCTTATGAATTTTATTTTGTTATTATCTAATCGTTCATAACAATGTTGGGTCTTTGTTTTCTTACAATAAGTTTATTTATTATTTAGCTCGTGTTTATAAAGATCATAGGTAGCAGGTAATATAATAATTCGTCAATGAGGAACACAAATATTTACAGAAATTTAAGGTCTAGCTTTCATTATTGTAATTTATTTTAATAAATAATACTTAACTTGTGCACCTAAAATATTTAAATACTTAACATTATTGAAGTTATAACCAATTCATCCTAAACTTTGAAAAGTACAAAATGTATTTTAGAAAATTTTTATATTATACAAGTACAAACATTCGGTAATCTGCCAATACTATAATATAAGTAACATATACGTATATATTCTTTATCTCTCCCTAATACTCGGGGACGACGCTCGAATATTGCTTTTCACGAGCATTATAGCGTGCCATCCTGGAGATTGTACAAGTTAGTATTGGCTATTGGTACTCTAAAAACCTTAGAAAATTGATCAATTATACTACTTATAATACTTGTGATAGAATTCTTTGTGCTTGATAGAATAAGAAGTGTTTTGCCTGAAGTTTGAAGTTTCTGTTTAAAAATCAATTGATGTTCGTTAGTCTCGCTAAAACTCAAACAGGCTAGACTGATTAGAATATTTCTTTTGTTTTCTTTGGTATGTCTCAGGAGTGGTTAAAGTATAAAAAAATTAGCATAACCCCTAAAAATTAACAGCTGGTAATACAAATATTATAAAAACGTACTCAGGGACGGAATCGAGCAAAATGAGGGTAAGTCGCTATAGTTCAATATATAAATCGCGTCATATTATCACAACCAACGTGACTCTGACTTATCATATTTTATAATTAGACCTAAATTTAATGCAATATTAATGAAATTACTACGATTTCGGGGATCTGGAGATGGGTCACGGATTAAAAACAGCATATGTTTTAATCCAGGTAGGGAAAAAGGTTCCCACGGGAGAGAACAGATTTAAATGATATATTTTGTACCCCAAATTGAACCAGCAACAACGTTTAATACATAATATAAAATTATACCTACATTTATGAAGAATAGATCGTTTTATTTATGTGTATTGTATACTCGTATGTGCGGCCTTTAAAAAAGGCGTGACGGTTTTTTTTGTTGAGCGAAAAATAAAAGTTAGATTTTTTTTCCTAACTTAAATACTACGTTCAATTTTTAAACCAACACACAATTTCTAAAGGTCGTTTACCAAATGCAAATTGAATTTATGATATAACGCGGAGATAGACTCTTCGGATAAAACTGCCCTATATTTTCTTTTTCACTTATGTGTTTGCAAAAATTCAATTTTATACCTTTACTTGTCGACCTTTATCACATCGTACATTAATTTTACTCTGAATTAAATCGGGTTTATTCTGTGAAATAAGATTGTTTTTATCATTATTTACTTAAAATGCTATAATAAATAGTATACCTAATGTATAAATTTGTTATTTTTTACGTCTTTGGGTATTTTATAATAATATGAATAAAATTCAATCAATCTATGATTAAAGACGTAATTTATATTTCTTATATTGGTTATTGTTATTTATTAAGTTGTAAATGTCTATAAACAATGTGTTCTACCTATTGGTAGAACCATCAAGTTAAACCTACACATATCACTTTTTTTCTTATTGTCTTGAGTATACGTTAAATAAAGAAACATAAAAGAAATCATTAGCGAAAGCAGAAGTTGACTATAACGTGATACTGAATAGCGGCAAAGTGGACATTACTGGGATGCTGAGATATATACGATACGAGATCGTATACGAGGAGTGTGATTTGTTAATACTTTAATATCTTTCCACCTTGCTATGTGTTTTATTAAAACACCTATTGAAAAAAATTCTCCGTACTATTTGGTGTTTTATTACAAACTATTCATTTACTTGTTTCCCTCGTAAGTGTGCCTTTCCTTCTATAACTGTTCTGTATTGCTCTAAATATTAATAAGCGCTAAAAACTTTTAAGTACTTAATGTGTACCTAATTACCTCTTAGCATTCTTTATGTACCTATATAAAGCTTATCGCCTAATTTTAACATATTGTAGGCTGTAGGCGGCACTTTCCTAATTATTCTGGTAATATGAGTTTAAGACCGGGTTACCAGAAATTTTCAATACCTGGTATCTACTCGTTACCTTCTCATTCGAAAAATCTATTTAGCGTATTATGTATGTATACTAATCAAATATATATATATATATCTAAAGGAAATATATAATATAAATTTACGCCTAAAAATATAGTGTCTGGCAGGTATTTATTTTACATTTTCTGAAAGTAGCGTCATAAAAGGTCTTAGTGGTGTTTCGGTCTTAAAACTAGGTGTTTTGGTGTCATTGCTTAGCAATTTTGGTTGGTTTTATGAATAAGTATTTGGCTTACCGCCAAGCTCCGATGGCAAACGCTGCGGTGTCGCCGGCGTCCTGTTTCCGCCTCCTTGCTGCTTGCTACGCCTTTTACAAATAATATGTGAAAAAAAGTTAACTTAATGTTGTCTATATTCAAGAGGGTACTAGTTATTTACTTTCGTTTTAAGGAGCTAAAAAGCCACCGTTTTTTATTTACAATATTATTATTACTTTACATCGTTTAGGCAGCGCACGTTACAAAATTTAACGGCCAGTTTATTACAACTTCAATTAAATTTATTATGATTTCTTACAGTCGTAAGTAGGTAATGTCTTTATTAAAAATAATTCTCTCTCTACAAAATTGCAAACTTAAACACTATTGCTTTATTATAATACTGTAAATATATATAAAAAAAATAATTAACGCATATTATAAATGTTCAGTTATTAGATTATTATATTTTATTATCATTCAAATGCGCACAAAATATTAAAGGTATTTTAGCACTTGACCTATCTATAGAAAAAACGAATTTGTGGTTCAATGTATTGTAATCGAATTACCGTTTAGGGTATTAAACGCCCCACTTTAGGGGATTAAAATACAAAGGCTGGTCTGACCTCGTCTAAACTAAGGTCACCCTTCTAATCCACGGCCATAGTTTGTATACATTAATGTCTTTAATTTAAATTTGTTATATTTAGGAAGTATAATTTATTTTAGGAACTCCTTAAATATTTTTGTGCCTCAACCTTGCCAGTAAATAACGAGATTAGAGCCTCGTGTGAATTTTCGAATCATCGTATTTGTTACTTACGGACTAAAACTAATGACGGAATCTATAGTTTACATATTATTCTCTCAAAGAAAATGTCACTAAATCACACTTGAAAAAAAAAAATACATTTTTATGCATTTTTGTACAAGAAGGTTATTTTGTACGGTAAGGTAATTGTGATATCTTAATTAAATAGACATAAGTATAGGTTCTTTCAAATTAATATTTCATAATAGCAAAACTAACGTAAATCACGTACCTATCCGTATTGGTGCTCTGCCTTTACGCTTATCCTAAGTACCTATTTATTGATACATCATAAAAATATTTGTTTAAATTATTTCGACATAACAATGGATACTGAAATTTGTAATGTAAGCTTCAATAATTCCTTTCAGCTTCGTTATCCATGATACCGATACATCTATGTGAGTCTATAATCAATTACTCATTGTCAGTCTGGAGTCTGGACTCTAGGCGTTCGGAAACTGACTAAATCTGAGATTTCCAAACTGCAGTTCTCCATTGGTATTAATTTTCTTAAATATTACATAATTACAATAATTTTATAAATGATAAAGTTCATGTGTATTTGTTTCTTCTTGACGTTGAACGTGACGCTGTCCCTTACATAGTCAGGATATTTGTGACATCATTTCATTTTTATTTGTATTTTAATATTCCATTTAATAACTTGTAAGTCTTATTATTATACAAACTTAAAATATTTCAGTTTGCTAATTTACTATACATATATTTTTATAGCTAACTAATAATTCGCACATGAAAATATCAGATTTGGAGACCTGGATTTGAGCCCGCATCAGTCGGTTATCCAAGCGAGCGCGTTACCACTGGGGTACCATTGTCTTAAATATTGGCATACAAAACTAGAAATTACTTAAAACACATAAGAAGTTAACGTTAAAAACGATAATCTATTGATATTAATGATTAATTTATAATTGGGATTTCAATATAGGTACATAATATAATACATTATACATACTTACCGTTAAAATGAACCTGAGATCTTTCTCAGGTTCTTACCTGTGCTAAGCTTATGTAAGTCGCTAGTACTACATAATTAAATGAAAAAAAAGTGCCATTTTAATTTTTAATCAAGCATGAGCAGAAAAAATAATAAAGCTAAAGCTCTAAGCTGTGACCCAGGTAATAATTGCAGTGGATTCGCTGACGAGATTGCAGAAAAAAGAAAAAGAGCTTTTCCATTTCAAAGATCTATATTATCTACTACTGTTTAACGCTGCATTTTCTTTAACACAGAAATATAATTAAAAAACTCAAAATAAAATGCATGAAAAATAATAAGTAAATATAAGAATAAAGTTAAATACATTTACCCACGCACATGAATTTTTATGTACGATATGCTAAAATCGAATATCCTTCCACGTTGCTTCTTTAATACAAGAAAATGTATCTATGTGCTGGTATTATTTTACTTTTTTATCACATTCTCAAATGACATCCATATTAAAAACAAACATATTAAGTAACTAGAACAATGCAATAAAAACATTAATTTCACTGTAGTGTGATTCTCGGAATTCCTATTTATCGCTTTTGTTATATCCAGATGTATGTTACTGTTCACTTCCGCATGACTGATCTAGTGCTTGCGTGCTAGAACCTTAATCCTTGATTATCTGATATATAATTTTGTATCTCAGTCAATCTCTATTCATAGCGTATGATGATGACACACATGATGAAAAAGTTGCGCTTCTATAGAATACCTAATCTACAATTCACCCTGATTTCGATAAAACAGCTTCAATGATTTTAACAAACTTAAACCGTTTAGCGCCATCTGTGTATATGTGATCTGCATACTGATATTTCAATAATTTATACAATTATGCATTTGCAGAGCGCATTATTTTATTTCACTTCACGCAGAATATTTTTAAAGACAATATTTGGAACATTTTTATTGGGATGTACCTTTTATCTTTTGCCAATTAAACACAATTTTAATATGAAATGATACATGTTACGTCATCTATTGATGATATCCCATGTAACTGGGTTATCGTATTCGTTTATTCAAATTACTTCTGTTAGCTGCATCACAAATTGGTCTAACCCTGTTGCGTCTTTTTATCTTTGGCTGATATTCTTTAATATGTAGGATGTGGCAGATTGATTTTGTGGATGCGATGTTCGGAATGTACAGGACTTATCTATGACAACACGTGGGAGTGACACCCCAGCGGTCATTGTCTAGATATGAATATACTACAGAGAGAAGAGTGCGACGTTACTAAGTTCTCTTTCCTACAAATGTTCAATAAATATATAAGTTTTTTTAACACTCCAAAAATAATCTATACAAAGAAATAACATAAGAAAAAATATAACTTTTAAATTTTTACTTGCAAATAGTTGAGCACTTCAATATTACAAAAAAAAAAATTGGGATTACGCTCAAAAACATTAAAATTCACAACTAGAATATTATTTTATAAATTAGTTTCTACAAAAAAAACATGTCGGTTTATATCATTAGCTTAATGTAATTGAAACGCGGTTTGCATGAATTTTCCCCTCCGTATGTTTTATTTAACAATTTATTAGGCGACACGCCCAACCATTTTAGGTAGTTTTATGTCAATACAAATTTATTTATATTTAACACTAGCAAATACCGCATTATTATCGACTCGACAGCTCCCCTTAGTGAAAGAATTTACAGAACTTAATCGGGTTTCAGACATTGAAAAATTTACTTCAGCATATAAACTAAAACTATGTTTTATTGAATATTATTTTTAATTTAGAACATATCTTTTATCATAAATATATAATTTAACTTTATGTATAATAGGTATATTACCAAAATTTTAATAAATATTTATTTTTGTTTTAGGAAACAGCCAAAGACATTCGCTTTCGATCATTGTTTCTATTCTTTGGAACCCACACTTCCAAACTTTGCCTCGCAGAAGACTGTATTCGAATGTCTTGGACGGGACATCCTCGACAACGCCTTCGAAGGATACAACGCATGCATCTTTGCATATGGACAAACAGGTCAGTTTTTTTTATCAATGCAATTTATATGCTTTTAGTATTAAGATGAGCTTATAGTCTATAGTTTTTGAAGGTACCTACTAAAAATTATATCATATGTCGAACATTATATTTTTCTTACTTTATATAAAGAAGAAAGTTATTTTATAAGATTATCAAACACACTTTGACTCATAAGGTTTCAGTTACTAAATATACGTTGTTATGCAATTTGTAATACGTATTGTAATCGTATATTGTGACAAGTTCCATCGTTGGCAACTTTTCCTACTTCTAATAACATTAGTGGTGGACAAACAAATGTTACATCGTTCTGTATGTATAGTACTAACTTATAGGGCGTAATGTTATGATGAAAACACATAAAGTCAAATTTAACCAAGTATTCCACATAGTATCCATTACTTCTATTATGAGTTTGTATATAATATTGTATTCCTTCAAAACTTTTATGACAAATACCAATTCCCTTTTATATATGTACCTAAGTGAATTTTGCTGTCAATAACCCCAAGGGATAGTGTGTTACAGTAGCTACTGAGCCAATTCAATCTCACCATATTTTACTTCGAGCCCCTATTTCTCGTGCGAAGAAAATACACGATGAGCGCAAATTTTATCGACATTCGAAATTCAGTGACTAGGCAATATTTAACTCCGCTAGTGTAAACACTATTAAACGGAATCAAGATTTACACGCGGATGGTAATATACCATTGATTTTCAATAGAAAATCCTATTTATGTTCGTGTTGTTAACACAAATCAATTTACATTTTATATATAATGATTGATAGATATTATTTTTATCGAATGTAATTGTTGGAAGAAAAACTTGAAGTTCAAAATTAAATTGTTGATGTAATTTTTTTAATACGTTATTGATCAAATATTGATGTTATCGAATTTATATGACATAAAATTTGCTAAATTGAATCTTTTATTTGGTTAATAAGTAACCTTTAGACATATTGCCTTATTTGGCTTGCTTATAGTGAATCACGAGAGCAATAACCCTGTTTGCGTAGATTTCCTTCTTCAGAAACTCACGCATAGAAGGAGGCACTTATATTTGTTTTAGTGCCAAGTTTCGGATGAGAACTTATGTACGACGTTTATAGCGTATGAAAAGCGACAAAATGAGTACTGTAACTGCTAAATATAAGGTATTTAAGGTGTAGTTTTGATTGGATTTTTTTGTAGTTCGTAGACATATTGCAGATACTATAATATACATCTAAACTATCTAACTACTAAAATATTGTTAGAAAAATGTTATATATTATATGTCTGAGCACTATGATTTTCTTCCTGCCAAATATACGATTTTTTTTCTTAATTTAATTTCCTTAGTTTCCGAATTAAAAAGTGAATGTAAAAAATATGCAGAGGAACAAAAAACCTCCTCCTCCTTTAAGGAAAGTATGTTAAATATCTTTTCATTTCTAGTTTAATGAGTTTATTTTCGACAAACCACTACTCTAGGCCTGGAATTTTAATGCCTGAACTGGTTAAAATGTTACCTATTTAACACGATTTTTTTATTCGCATGAATATTTCTAAGTTTATATTAATATTAAATGAATTCTGATTTTGCAAAATAAACATTTAAATATATTGTGAATATTATAATGAAAAAGTATTCTACGTTCCTCCTGAAGAGCGCTTAAGATTTTCACGCGCGCCTACGTTTAAAACGAGTTAACCTGAATAGATAAAGTTGCTTAAACGCCCGGCCTAAGTAAATTTTTCTTTTTATATTTCACAGCTTTCTTGTTAAGCTCAGTAAATCTTATAACTTTACAAAACACATTTCAGAAAGAAATTATGAATAAGAGTTTTATTACTCAGTGTAGATATATATGTTTGTACAAATATAATATATAATTTATTAACCAAATTGTTTTGTGTTGTTCTCGACTGAAACAAAACCCGTTAGCGACGCCCCCGTTCGGGACTTTGTGTAACCGTCAAAGCCACGTCAAGTGAGTGGGGTGTTATTAAAATTCCCTCACGTAAATAGAAAGTGCGAAGGGATGATACGTGTAGGGTACGCGCTGAAGGGTTCAGAATTGATTTGGGGAAACAATGTGTTAGAGGAATTACCTGTGTATTCTTTGGTTTCCCGACATAAAAATATGTAGTACGAAATGTCTATTGTCCAGAAATTAATAATAGGGAAGGAGCAAAATTCTATTATGAAAGCTTGACTTGCTTTTAAGATTTTTTATAGCTACTATTCAGTTAATCAATAGATAGTTTTAATACGTTACACCAACTATTATACTATAAATAAGTAAATATTGCTCTACTAAAAATTTTGATATCGATCAGACAAATGTGTATCTAGTCATAACGAGCAATGTTTTGCTGTTATAGATGTGAGTTGCTGCCTTTGATGCAGTCTCTACGAGTATCTACGCTAAAGTTGTCTGTTTATCAAAACACTTTTGAGAAAGTCACGCTATACGATGAATCACAGCTTTGACTAAGCTTTCTGCTTCTCCACTTATAGTGCTCGTTAAATTCCATCAGAGCTTAACGACGCTTTACAGATTTTATTTACACTATCATAGAACAGCAGTTACATTCAAATAATTATTAATTATAACGCATATGATCATTTGTGCCTAATAATTGTGATCATAATTCATAACCACTTGCGAAATTTGCTTCGTAAAAATTTCAATTGTTTTAATGTCATATAAAATTTCATATTTAATCTTTATACGAATAATTTATGTCACATTTTAAATATAGGCTGTATTTAATTATTTCCTTGAACAAAACTTTACATTTATTTTAGTTCTTCGAAAAGAAGTATCCATTTTACTACCAGCGAAATTTTCTTCATGTTATCATTAAAGTTATGATAAATCCATATTATGTGCATGTATATTGTAGACTAGAGATTCTTTTTGTTTCGATCGGGTTCATCCCTTGCTACACTTTAGCAATTACTGTTTCTCAGAAATTAGATATTTTCAAGTTGTAAAAAGCATCCTATATGTTGACCAGAATAACCTGTTATCTTAAAAAGGCATTAAAATATATGCAGTGGAAGTAGGAATAAATAAATAGCCTTTTCCCATAATGAAATAAATAGTATCGTGACTTTCTGTGTCTAATTTTGTAAATTATGATTGATAACAAATGATTATAGAGGCGTGAAATGTAAGTTGTTAACGTTAAGTTTTCTTTGGTAACTCGGGAAGTTGCCTTGAAAAGATCGTTAACAATTTACGTGTTCCATGGAATACTGTATTTTTTGTGATTAAATAAATAATAATTTATAATACTCAACTAATTATACTTCTCTATGTGTTTTTTTATTATATATACATAATTTGCATGAATGTTATACGTTGCAAGTCATTAATTTATTTACTTTTTTAAACTTATGCTGAGTTCTCCGAACGTAGTAGAAAAATCGAAAGTGTTCCCGACGATTCGTCTAGCACATTTATACTTCATTCAACACTGACTCACTCAGGTGGAATAACGAGGCTCAGCGCAACAGTTAGTTTTTTCCCCTTCATCCACTACTCGAAATGCCTAAGTATGTAAATTTCTGTATAAATGTGTATACAGCAAATGAGATTTTCACGTAAACACATACAATTTACATGTAATGTATCAAAAGAATGGCGCACCAAAATGTAAGCTAAGGTAAATTTAGGATCTTCGAGGCTTTTCGCGAGAAATATGGCGATGCCCTGGGAATAATTTGTGAGGTGTTAAGACGTATATTGTTCACGTTTCGCATATAATGCTTTAGAATCTCATAAATTGTAACTTCATTTACTGTTAAATATTTAATTAGGTAGGAAAGTATATTAAAGTTAGTAGTTATTTTTTAGTAGAAAGTATTGACAATATTAAATGAAGATATTGTACTATTTTCATGTTTTATAACTAATTGCAAAATATTATAAAGAGCGTTACCGCCTTATATTTACATCATTTTTTGTTCTTCCATTTATTGTTAATGAAAAAATGCTTAACACTTATAAGTAAATGCAATATTGTTAAATATTGCGGTTCTTATACCAAAGAATAAACTTGGGTTCTCAGCGTAGCTTGATAGAGATAACACCATTTTCCACTTACTGTCTGTCTGACTTAAGATGAGGCTGTGCGCTAAATTGGTCTCCTTCATAGAATATTGAATGATTAAATAAATATTACAGTAGTATAAGAGTATTTCGTAATATTTCTATTACCAATAATGCTTACCGTGTAGTTAAAATTTTAATAAACTTTCTTCCTAGGATTACTCTACTATCTACGTCCTACATAGATATATTGCTTGTAAAAGATTGATTTTTTATGCTGCAACACAGCTCCTTGACTAAACTTAAATAAATTAGAGGTATTAAGCATAATTAAAACTAAGGGAAATAGAATAACATAATTTGTTAAAAGTACTCTCGTATAAAAGTATTTGCATGATTTTGTTTTGGATTGTTAAATGTCTGAATGCAATTAAAAGATGGTTTAAATGAAATTACTGCAGCATAGAAATTGGAATAAAAGTTTCAAGAAAACGTACTTTGAAAGTACTTAAATTTATTCAAATTTTGGTAATACCCTTAATAATTCTTGCTGATTCCCTATTCACAGACGAAAGAGGCTCTGTGCGCGAAATTGATCCGGAAAACTCAAACCTTTGGTGATATTCGAACTGGAACGATGTTTTATTCATGTCACTCTATTCTTCACATTTCAGTGCGGGTTTTTATGCGGTTATTACAATAATAACGACAAAATTAGCAATAATATTATAATATTTCTCAAAATGTGGTGACTATAATATTTTAAATGAAATAAAGCATATATAATTTAATCGTTGAAAAATCATCTCAAACGTGTATGTTTACTTTTAAAGTCTATTTTTTCTTACTTGTCTTAAATAGTAAACAAATATGGCGGACAGGTAACCAGAGATAATTTCATAGAGATTGCAATGACGAATGAATGACAACGACTGAACTTAATGGTTTTTATGCAGTGAACGTAAAGTATTGGGTAGAAATAATACGACTAGTTAATTTGATAATTTTATTACTCGGATATGACCTCCTTATTAATAATAATTTTATTTTACTTTTTGTTTTAATATAAAGTCATTTTTAAAACTTTAAACTACAAAAAGGAAATAAGCGATGGAAAGATCTCCGAGAGTGAAGTCCCTCACTCCATTTTATTACACAGTGCAATAAGATAAGAAATAATAATAATTACAATAACAAATAAATAATCAGTATAAGTTGGTTAAAAGCAATTAAAAATCTTCTATATTCTACAGATGATACTCCTATTTTAAAACCTAATAAAATTTGAAGAAAAATATCGTACTTTGTAATTTACAAATAGTGTTATTTTTTTAAAAGTTCAGTTTCCATTCTCGCCAAATAATTTTACATGTTACATCTCTATGATTCAAAGACAAAGTAGCGTATCGAAACGTCAAAATGTTTTGTTCATATTTTATCTATAGAATTTAGTTCTGTTAAAATTTCAATTTTAGCAAAAATAATGTGTTCAAATCATAAATAAACAGCTTTTATAAGTGTAATTCATAGTGTGTGTGTTTCTAAAATAGTTATAAACGATGAAACCAAGTCTAAAATGCGTGATTTTCCGAAAATAAGTGATTTTCGTTCATGGCAGTGTTTGTTTACCATTTAGGACAAGTAAGAAAAAATAGACTATACTTACTACATGAATAGGTAGGTAGTAAGTTTACTGAATTTTACAAGTCCACATTTCGATCAAACACTTATCTACGTAATATCGTAAGTTAACTTCGCATTTAATTCTTTTCTCAATCACCGAAATATTCTAATATTACTACAAAGTTGTGCTTCCTTATGTGATTAAATTAGGAACTTTATTCTCATTAAGTTAACCTAATATATCACTAACGAAACATTTACGATCACGGACGTAGCTCTTGCTCTCTAAAGTTTAATTAGAAAATTCATAGTGACCTTTCGCCTTGCAGTAATTATCCATTTCAAAGTTTCTAAATTAGGTTACGAATAAAATTACATCGTATATCATTAACATAGAAAAATTTAGTAGATAACCCTTTGATACGAAAGTTTATGAATGTTTTTAATTGACTTCCAGCTAGAATACTATTTTTGGTGGCTCTTGCATATTATGTAGTATAAGTACGTTTACTACGATCTACCGGTGCCGTAAATATATGAAATCCTCATGACTAAAGTTTCTGTCACGACGGCCAACCTAACGGTAAGTCGGCTATTTATTAAGAGACTAGCCTTTCCCGCGGCTCCGCTCGCGTTCTAAAGGCTGAAATTCAATAGAAATATTTTTCTCCAGTTTTTGCAACATTGTACATTGATACTCCGCTCCTATTGGTCGTAGTGTTATGGAGTATAGCCTATATAGCCTTCCTCGATAAACGGACTATCCAACACAAAAAGATTTTTTCAAATCGGTCCAGTAGTTCCTGAGTATAGCGCGTTCAACCAAACAAACAAACAAACTCTTTAGCTTTATAATATTAGTATAGATATAGTGCGCTAGTTTGGGTACAATACAATTAAACCTTCCATTGTTTTCATTCTTGTATTCCGGTTGGATAACTAAGATAGAGCGAAAGACTAAATGCAGAACCGACGGATTTACGCAAACAATAAAGTAACGCCAACTTCCTAACTCCGGTGCTATTGAAATAAGTTTTGCTAGAGGTAGGTCATTAATTTACCTCAGCTCCTCCGAATTTTGGGTCTCATTGGGTGCCTGCAGTCGTGCATGCTACCTATTAGACATTCGAGGAAGTTACTTACGTTTGTAAATTGTTCGATTTTTAGCAGTGCTTATAACTTTTTTCTATAATATGAAATAAGTACAACATAATATGTACAAGAATCTTATACTTTAAAGTAGTATTTGTATTAAAAATATTAGGATCTACTTTTCTAATAAGACTAATATAACAATTGAATATTTTATGTCTAAAAAGGCTCGTAGTCTAGTGAGAACCCATTTAAAGAATTAAATATTCACATTTTCCTCTGTTGGCAGACATGATAATTGACATGTCTGAAAACCTATTAGCATAACATCAGACAAAGCAATTAGAAACAGTATTTATATATTGTACCTAAATTAAAAATAATATAATTACTAAATTAAGTGTGTAAGTTAAACATGAATTCTTGAATTGATTAAACTTTTTTTTTTGTAGATACGTACATGAAAATAAAATAAAAATATTTTATTTTGCTTAAGCAAATATTAAAAGTTAAAATGTGCTTTGTTCATTATAATTTTTTATCAAAGCTGCATTTTTAACGTCAGTCATTTAAAAGACAATTGTCTCTTCAGTAGTTTGAAGTGGCAGACTCGACAGGCGTTCACTTATTTTCGTTTTATTCGAGTTCTTTTAAAACCATTGTATCTCATGCAAAGAAATCTCCCGAAGAAAAATTCTTAAATATTAATCTAATATTATTATGCTACACAATATTAAATTCTGTAGATACTTTCTTTTTGGACTGGACTTTGGATTATGAGGAATTTTTGGCATATAGGTACATAGAAATGAATAGGCTTTAAGTGATAATAACTATGATGGGTAATTGGAGAAGTCTTAATTCAAGAATACACGAATAGTACGGTATGTCAACTTAGACAATATCAATCAGCACATGTTTCTGTTTTCATTTGTTATATATTAAATGCTTATGTATATGTTTATATGTGTATATGTATGTATATGGGTATGTATATATGTATAGTGAGTGTATATATATAAATATAAATATAACATATATTCTATATGTAGTGTCATTAATATTTTTATTTTAAATATGAAGCATATATGTACAGTATGATATATTATTATATGTAATATTTGTATGTATGTTTATGTCATTATTTTTATTTCTAGAACTTATAATGCACTATATCGCCCGCTCACATCTTCTTCCACATCCACAGGTTGACTGGAAGAGATCTCTTATAGGGATAAGTCCACCTTTGTGAACTAAATTTTCTGTTTTTGTAACTCTCTGTTTAACCTTTTTGTGCAATAAAGAATATAATATGTGTACTAACAGATAAAATATTAATTAATAATAGAAACTTCGTAACGACATATTTTAATTTTCGTTGTTCTTACCAAGTTAATAGCATATAAAAATTATTTAAGCATGCCTGCGGAACTGCAAAATGAAAAAAGTGTGATCGGCTTTGTTTTTCCTTGAGACGGCAAGGGCTAGAGAAAACAAAAGCTGAGTGGGGAAAATAAACAAAAAGGTCTTTGTCTCAGCGACACGAAGAATATAATGAAAAAGAACTGTGCCGCTGAAAAATAGCAAAGATATGTCATATCGCTTTTACTGTGCTCATTTTGAGGATGCTTCATCATTGTGGTAATTAAAATTATTGTAAAGAGTGACAAATGTTACAACGTTTTTTGTTAAAAAATATAACTGACCAGAGCCCAATGATTGATCAAAAGTTACTAACTCATTAGTAGGTACTTACGATCACTAATTGGACTAAGTTTTTCCACAGACTGATATCATAGAAAAGTCTTCAAATGTAGTATTTCAGAATTTACTAAATATTATTTACTATTTTTGTAAGGAAAAATCTTATAATTTTTTGAAGTACATTTGTATTCTTTTAAAAATCAACATGAAAATTGAATTGAATAATAGTATTTTCATCCAACATATTATGCGAGTTAAACGAGACCCATGTATCTCTTATATGTGTTTGTGCATTCGTATTTTACTAGAAATATTGAAATTTATTTTTAGTGATTCTATGCTTCTGTTATAACTTGAAATATGTTTAGTTTATTAAAATAATAAACATTATTATAACACGAAATCGTGACTTATTCTAAATAGCTTTTATATATTTTTATTGTATACATGTATGTAACATAAAGGTAATGATTATGTTTTGATATTGTTGCGAAACATGAAAATAAAAGATAAACAATACAAGCGTGAATTTTTGTACATGCAATAATTATTAATATAGTTGATAATAATTATTAATTATTTTATTTTATTATTTTTTATTTTTAGCTATGGCAAAATTTATCGAATGCGTTTATTAATAAAGTTCACTTTTAATCTCATTAGAATGTATCATATTATCGCATAAATAATATTATCAAGTTTTAAACTTGTAAAATAAATCAAATGTGCATGTATTTTTAACATGTTTTAGTTTATATTGATTGAAAAATGTATCAAATCTTCTTAAAAAACCTAACATAAATAAATATATAAATTCCTTGTTTAGCTCAGATAAAGGTCTGAAACCTACCGGAGTTTTTAGTATGATTCCATCGTAAAATGTTTTATTCAAATTATATGAAACTTATTCAATTTCTTGCAGCTTGAAATTGATAAAGATATTACACATAAAAGATTTAAAAATGGACTCTGCATTTATCTTTTTTAATACAGCAATTAGCATTGATCTAAGGCAAGTCGAATCAAGCTAAGGCACAGAACAAAAGACTTTGCGTTCTCCTAGGGATCTAGCAGCTTTTGTTTCACGCCCTATCTACAGAGTAATCGTTACGGAGATCTAAAATAGACAAAAGAATAATCGTAAAATTACATGTTTAGTTTTTTTTATATTTAATTTAATATTTATGATCGTGATCTTTTCCATCAGTTACTTAATTAGTTAAGCTTAGTACTCCTCGTAAATTAAAATTATTATTACCAATCAATAATAGCATTAAATAAGTAATCCGAATGTAAGTATGGTGACTTATTTTGCGCAATTTGAGCTTA
The DNA here is from genome assembly GCA_905231865.2 of Boloria selene. Lineage (NCBI taxonomy): Eukaryota > Metazoa > Arthropoda > Insecta > Lepidoptera > Nymphalidae > Boloria > Boloria selene. Next base: position 3,357,706 of record HG993132.1, read on the forward strand.
TTTATTTCTTGAATTATTAACTAATAAACTAACAAACTTGGCCAAGTAAAAAAATAAATATTATTATTTGGTAATGAATAAATAAGAACCCTATACATATGCTTCTCCATTAGTTATTTGCTTGAATATAGATATCTGAAATTGATATGTATTTATAGTATTCAATCGCTTTTCGGCCAAATAAGTTTACTCACTTACCCACTTTTTAATTTAACGCTTGCAAAAAGAAAATAAGTGTATCTTACCTATCTATATAGCCTTGCGATGTATTTACTCCAAACCATGCGTAAATTCATAATGCTACTCAGTTCAGTGCTTTGAATTTGATAAATGCTCGTTGGCAGCTTATCTAGTAGTACCGGCTTATGGAGGCGGACAGGCAAAGCACATTCGATACACCAAAGCTCAGACTGCTGATTTGTCATGCTGCGCTCGAAATTAGTAATTGTAATCTGCACGAATATCACTCAATATCTTTCCTGAAATTTATTCACGTATAAAAAAATCCTATTTATTTATTTTAAATGAAGATGAGAATTCATAAATCTGTTAATACATAAAAATCAAAATATTTTACTTAAAAAGCCGAAAATGACCTTATAGAAGTTTATTTGCGCTAGCGATCTTGAATAGTAAAAATACTAATTGTGGAACATTAAAAAAATGTAGGTGAGCATGTATCACGTAACAAACGTATATTGTTACCTAGTGACTCCTCAGCCTTGTGAACCTGTGAATGAATAGGCACTTCACCTATTTTCTAGAACAATTCTCTAAGGGCGAGGTTGAACAGCCGGATTTAGTCTTAGAAGCGTTGCAATATTGTGTCACTAAAATGAACCTTTCGTTTAGCTCTTTTACCAACCTTGCTTCGCAAATACTTTGTTAATTTTTAAAGTAATCAAAGTATAAAAGTTTAAATGAATTTGTGCTAAGGACTAAAACATACTCATAAGTCATAGGTGCATACGTTTTGAAGCCAAGCAAGAATCGAACTTAATCGACTTTAAAACCACATACAATTACAAATAATGATAAATATATTATGTGTTTCGAGTTTGTATGTTAATAATTAAAAATAATTATATTAACTACATTAAGTTTAATATAATATACGAGTATATTAAATTTTACTACGAAATGTTGTATAAGCACACATTGCGTCCGAATGCATAATACGTTAGCATGTATTCTTCATATAAATATAAGGTTATTGCATGAGTTGCAAAGTCAAGAAAATCTCTACAAGTTTAAAGAATCAAAATATTATCATTATAAAATAGCGAATAGAATTTCTTGATCCAAGAGTTTTATGAGCTTAAAAGATTTAAAACTTTATAATAATTGTTTGCGTTTTAAATGAAGGGTAAGTTTCAGAACATCAATAAGAGATTTGAGTCTATAAAATTAAAAATTTAATGAATTATGGTTCAAGACAGTTGAATGAATTAATATTGAATTTGATTCTTACTTGCTATATAGCGGTTTTACGCTCCATGGGCAGGCGATAAACAAATTAGATAAGGTAGCGTTAAGTTAGGTCAGTTATAAATAACAACTTAGGATCCATACAATTTTATTGCGGTTATGTGGAGAATAATTAGCGGAATTAACACTAATGTGTCGGTTATTTTTTACAAATAAATGGAAAATATCATAAAAATACACGTTTCAGGCGATATTTTGTTAGATAATTTTTCATATTAACATTTAAAATAACTACAGAGAAATGAAATCTATACAAGTTTTCTTTTTCTATAAAACACATTTGTTGCTAATAACTGTCTGCCTCCACTAGGGGCGGGGCTTTATGTCGATAGACTGCACCATTTATAGAGCCATTCCGTGTCCGTTCAACTTGGCCCGTGGATATAATGACATGACAATTGCACTGCTTATGAGACGTTAAATGCTTTTATTTATTAACTGTACTTGTATCTCTTGTAATGGACGACAGTCGACAACTACAACTTGCTTTTTAATCCCCGACGCAAAAAGAGGAGTGTTGTAAGTTTAACAGCGCCCAAAAGGACGAAACGATTTTAATATTGTTCGTTTTGTTTTAGAAGCAATAACGTAAGGCGGGCGATCGAAAGTGTTTTAGGTATATGCCAAGAAAATCCGTTAATCCGTTTGGTGACTATCAGCTTCTTTCCGACGGTAAAAGGATATGAGCCATTTTCATAGATTTAATTTACCAAAACTTGTTATTTCGTCACTTCAACTTTTGAAACGATATGTTTACCTTTGGCTGATGCTGCAGAGTTACCTAAAATCTGCAAAATACTTAACTGTTTACTAAAACACTACTACTGCCTTGTTTATGTTCTTAGATTTACGCCCTATATTTGAGGTTACTGCAAACATCTTTGTCTTTTACGCAGCTTTGTTTTCTATTTTTGAACTAGTTTAAACTAGATAAGAGGAATTCAATTAAGCATTAATAGATAAGAAATATAATATAGTACTTAATTGGCAAATGCAGATGCATGACCCCAAGAATATAATTCAGAATTAAAAAAATTAATTTGATGAATAAAACGAATAAAGATCCTATATGATAGTATATATAACTGTCTTTTTCTGACGTAATAATATAAACCTGGTAATAAATCTAAGGATTATCATCAATCAGTTCTTCAGCCAAAAATATTTGGTCTAAAAGAATTGCACCCAAATATGTGCAAACTCACGCAGCTGGAATCTTGCCATGCATAATGTGGCAAATCGCTCTTATTGCTTCCGGGAACCCCCGAGCTTCGATCCTTCCACTGGATTGCTTGGTTGGCCCTAAGTTGGCTTCTATCCAACCACGTGCTTACAATCTTATTAATCAATCTAATGCTTAAATGTTATGCATAGTACAATTTATTATTGCAGTTACGTTTCTGTAGTGTTTATCAATTAATAGACTAAAATTACGGTTATTGTATTTTATTTACTCATTGTCATACTTTCATAAATTTTGTCATTTAATTAATTATTAATTAATCATTATGCTAATAAGTAATTGTTTCCACGATATGCATGTTACACATGTGATAAATTTTATTAATATACTAAGCATTTGTATCTTTTATATTTTAATTAAGTCTATGGTTACATAATTCATGCTTAGCCATGCCTTTTAGTCTATTCTAAACAAACTATCGAGTAATTTTAGTAAATGTAAAACTGTTAACTCTACAGTTGTTAACTCTTGTCATAGATTAACAAGTTTGTCTTTTTTTAACTTTAGAAAGAAACCAAATCGACAAGTATTTTATTGGCAGTGTCTCACTTAGATAAAAGATACTATCTTGCAATTTTAACCAGATAATTAAATTGAAAAAAATAAATTATATTTTATAAATACATAATTGAAAAAACTTTTTTTGATAATTTAACCTAAAACTGAGTTCACTGTAGTCATTCTAAACTATTTAAATAGTAATTTTTAAATAATATTGTATGTAAGAAATCCTATCTACCAGTACTCACACGTCATAATGTTCTTTCCTACCATATTGTGCGTATAGACCACGTCTACTATGGTTCAGTGCCTGTGACATTCGGACTAAATAAATAACTACAAACAAAAGATAGTATAAACGAAAGATAATAAATATATGTATATCGCCAGTAAAATATTTGTTGATAATATTTTTAATACATATGAGGTAAAATTAAGCCGAGAGTTTAAGAGTCTAGCAGTCTAGCTAGACTCTCTATAGTAATAGATATCGTGGGGTGTATAAAAATTACTACTTACAGAAGGCTGAATTTGAATTTAATTTGTTTTGAGACGAATTCTAATTCCGACTGGCGCTGATAACCGCGTCGGAGGAGCGGACTAAATTTCCGTAAGGAAATTTTGCTAGGCAACGAAAGAAATTGTTCCGGTCTGGCGAAGGCAAATGTGCATTTAAATCTTCAATGTAATTATGAAATTTGTAAAGGCAAAATTTGACGACAGCACGGAGTTATTATTATCTCTCAATTTCTGAAAGAAATAATTATATAGGGATAGATAAAGTAAGTTACGTTTGTTTTTTTTTTGTTGTGTATAAAAATTGACTATTTTACAACAATTTTAGAAGTAAAGGCAACTTGAATTCGAATTGAAATGTTGAAACTTGAAGTGGAAAAGTTATCTTGTTCTTCCTATGACCTAATAAAGTTGTACTGTCTGTGTTGTTTCTACACATACATATTGATTTATATGCTTAAGAATTGGTATATATGATATGTAAGGAATTAAATTTACGACTGTTATTTTGAGTAGTATTAAAAATGCAGTCAGTACTAAAATGGCATACATTAAAGATTCACAGAAATCTGTTTAATGTTTCACTTGTCCTGAAAAACTTTACACGATTAAAACATGTGATGTTTATTCTTCTAGATTTACGCCATGTTACGTTATTATTTATGTACCTAAATGTTAACTCGTTAATATCTAACATCTGTAGACGTACAATGTTATGAATGTAATGTTTCTTGTGCTTGTATTGTCCATTTATTTTAAATAATTTTATACTCCTTTCTTATCTCTATCATTTTTTTTACATGTAGTGGTGTGCCTATAAGAGCCTTTTTTTGAATCTTTGCCCTTTGGTATATTTTTTACTTTACATTTACTTAATTTTACTTACACGACAATATATATATTATAATAGGGTTTTGCTTATTGCAGCCCCTGCTTTGTCTTCACAATGGAATAGAATATGACTTCATTTTGGATGAACCTATAAATGTCTTTTTACTGAACTTTCGCTTTTTATCTTAAAAAAGTATATTAAAAAATGAATTTATTTAGTGCTTTATCTCCTTTAATTTATAAAGTTCCTAAATTATAACTTCGCCTGAATCATATGATAATTAAATAATTTAACTATTTCTTGGAAAATGCACAGTAAAAGTGTAAAATTTTCATTATATAAAAAGAATGTACCATCAAATTATTGTTTGACGGACTTTGACTCTCAGATAAGTAATATAAGGAGTAACTTAGGCTACTTTTATTTTAGAAATTTTATTTATTTCAACAAGTGAAACCCGTGGCTTTGCTCACGCTAAATCAATGGACCAACCCGAGCGAAGCGAGTCGCTATTCTATTATAAAATTTCGTCATAGATTTAATGCACAAAGACATGTTTCCTTTTTAAATATCACAAAGTAAAATATTTTATTTAACGAGTTCCGTAAGAAAACGAAAATTTTAAAGTAGCGAAAAAAAGGGCTTAGAAAACTGTTTAGTAAGAAATGTTCAAACGGAAGAAATATTTTTGCAGGGCAAAGTTTATTGAAATTTTCTCATCCGTATTTCATTTAATACTAAGAAAATATTTGTTTTTGTGCCTAGGTGAAGTTACCTTATAATATATTTATTAACACCGTTATTATGAGTTTTAATACAAATGACCTACTACAAAAATATTCTACACAAAACGTATTAAACTCGTATCGGATATATTACCGTGTTCGGTGTTACGCTAGTTTAATGTTGTCAATTGTCGTCATTGATCACACTTAGGTATGGGTATTGGGACGCACAGGGGCTTATCAACAGTAGCGATATTCGCTCTGTGCGAAGCCGGTGGTGGGGAGAAACTGATTTACCGTCAGCGCTACCCGTGGCTATATCCGATACTACGGGGGGCTGTTTTTATGTTTCGAGTTAGCTAAATATACAAGTGAATTGTTATTTAAAATTTATTTAAATAAAATAACATAAAATGAGTCACAAAAGTTGTTGTGTTGTAAGTTGTAAGAATACAGGTAGAAAAAGTGCTTGTCATTTTTATAAATTTCCAACAGCAAGTTGGAAAATAAATCAGAGGAAAAAATGGATAGCCGCTGTTAGGAGACAAAAGTAAGTAGAATCATAACCTTACTATCCGTAATAATAAAAATCTTGAAAGGAGTAAAACTTAAAAAAATAGTAAGTTTAGAAAATGCTAGGAAATATTATTATTAATTAAAAAAAAAAATTTTTTTTAAACATTTTTAAATTTAGCATAATTATATATTAAAAAATAAGATTGAATTTTTTTATTATAAACTTTTCATTAATTATTTAAGATTCATTTACTCTTTGCCACTTATTATATTAAACAAAAAGATTATCCATACCAATGATCATAAATTTTAAATATTAAATATTAAAATCTAAAAATAAAAATGATAAATTTTATCGATTAACAATTTTTCCCAGCTTTATTATTGAATTGTAATATGTTAATTTTAGTTAGCAAACATAATCTATTTTTTTTGTACTCAAAAACAATCAGCACTTTTAATTTGTAGAATTTTGAAACATAAAATATTTTGGTAATTTCGTTTAATCTAAATTTGCTATTAAAAAAAAATAATTGAATGTTTATTCAAGTTTTCTTATAATTTTAATTTTAAAAAAAACTTTTTCTATTTTCTTTTTATTTGATTTCAGTCTGATTTCAGTTAACCTACCTTTATGTGTGCTAACTTCTATGCTACTTTTTCGGTATTAACTATACTTACATTTTATTTTTTAATGCACAAGAACACTTTACATTAACAAATATTTATTATAAATATTCCCTTTAATTAAAAAAGCGTTTTTTTTTTTATCATTCGATATTATTATTACTGACAGCCATTCAATACTTAGTAAAATATATTACAATAGCCCCCTGTAGTTCAAACGTACCATGGCGCTGAAGTCGCGCACAGAGCGAATAGTCGTGATTAACATTTGAGACTGATATTAAACATGTAACAAACAAGGAACTAATTTATATAAAATATAAAAAAAACATTATACTTAATAAGTTAACTAAACTGTTTATTATTCATGACTGGCTTGATAACAGATCAGATTAATTGATGATGCTTACTATTTTATGCAATAGGTACCTAACTTTAAAAACCGTTAGAAAATTGGAAAGCTGTATGTAAAGTTGTTACGCGGTCGTCATGCTTCGCGTAATCCCTCATTTTATTATTATAATCCAACCGGATATGACATATAATATAACATTAAAACATGCTAAGAGACTAAATATATCCAACATTGTATATTAAATTCGAAAATACGAAACGGAAAATTATTATTTATTAATAATATTTATTTATTTATATTACAAATTATTTACATGTCATAATAGTGTGGATATAGTGTTGCAACTTTATACCGTGCACATTCTATAGCGCTTGAATTTCTAAAGAATATAAGTATTTTTAAGTAAAGCACCTATCGCGTAACGAGAACAAAGCGAGTTGAAAGCAGGTGCCGCGTCCGGGTGACCTAAAATGCAGGTGCCAGCTTATGTCACTTATGAAGAGTGGTTCAAGGCAACGATGGAGGCAGTAGCGGCGCATTATATCAACTATCAACCGCTCATAAATAGTAAGCTTATTAAAAATGTAAGCAATTTTAAATTTAATTTAACTTATGAAGAGGAATCCATTAAACCAAATAACGAATTTATGCTTAATTGGTGTGTCATACACAGTACACACATGATTTCAAATTCTTATAGCATTTTGTATGAGCTGTCAAACCACACTTCTTTTATACCTTTAAAGGCAAAGTACTCATAGTTATTATAAATTTATTTATTTTATGAACATTAACAGTCGTAAGTACTAGGTGATGCATTATATCGTATCAGTATATGTAGGTAAAACATATAACGTCTTTACCGCGTTCTCTTTTAATTTGAACTAAGATAGAGCTGAATTTCAACTAACGAATGTACTTCAATTGACGAAGTTTGCGTAACGTTAAAACATAGTTTGACTTATAATTAAGTTTCACAGGGATGAAAGAGAGGTACACCTTTTACCTTTAGTACTACATTTCTTCGAAGATTCTTTGCTATCTTCTTAACCTTTGGGAATATAAATTTATCTTTCAGCGCTTTTGAGATGTATTTGGTTATTTTGATGATTTAGTATGCATTACATTTTAAATGAGATTATTATTCTAGATTTACATTTTGTGGTATATTCGTGTAGTATTAAGTAAAATAAATGCTTGCCCTATTGTTTACGTTGTTATGCTACTACTCGTATATGGCCTTGTACTTATGGTCATCTGTATACGTATTACGTAATTCTCTTAATGCAGTTTGTCATTCCCATGCAAATTAATACTTAGTCATATGCAAATGACAAGTCGTTATTCGATATAATTTGCTCGGCAACCCGTGACATGATATCTCCGAATATTTGTCGTAACATCAAACGTTTGATATAGGTACTTTATATTAACTACACGTACTTAGTACCACCCACGTTGTAATATCTACATCTAATTTGAATGGTTTATGTTTGTAACCGTTCAGCTTATCTATCAATCGACCTTCTATAATACTTGTTAAAAAAGCTAATGTAAACTACTAACAAGAGGGCATCGCCCTTTGGTGATAAAACATTCCCATGACAGATCTCTGTCGATCTGGCCGCCCGCCAACATTTAGTGGAGTCTCAATCGCGACTTTGAGATACGATGCTGCATTTACAAACCGTAGTATCTTAGATGCTACCTAAACATTATTTGCTTTAAGTTCAGAAGACTTTTGCCATTTTTAAGATAAGATAGTACTAAAGGCGATTAAATATTATCAATACAAGTTTTTTATGTTGTACTCAACTTTTAAATGTTTGTTTATGTTCTCATGTTGCTTATCTTAATTATTCATAGTATTAAATATGCAAAAATTAAGTTACAATGAAGAAAAATAATAATTTATAAATTAATATGATATTAGGATTCTATTAAATATCGAATTCAAATAATTTATTCAATAGCTTCTAAAATTGCTAGTTGGCCACATTTTACTTGACCGATATCGCGTAGGATGGAGAATGGTTTGGCTTGGATAACGTGTTATATAAACAGACGTGTAAGGAAAAGAAAAACAAAAGCTAAGACTGAATTAATAAAAACATTAATATAAAAGTTAAGTTTCTACTAAGTAGTAGTAACATTAATAAAAATGAGTAGCATTTCAGCAAATAATCCAGGGTATGCGATATGTCTTCGTTACAATGTGGAAGAATAATGTTAGGTGCTATACCGTCATCGTTAAATGTCAACGCTTTTTATCCTTGATTTATGGAGAAAATTTCGCATTTAGTAATAACAGTGCGTTTTAATACTGGGTACTATTTTTTTACATTTATTATTTCATTGAAATAAGAACTGTGTGATGAAACAATATCAAAATCAATTTTATAGTTATAAACTGTAAAAAAATATTTTTAAGTTTTCAGATAGCATATTGGCATAATATTTGTTTTGTATAATTGGATTTTGCTTCCAATGTTACGTCAACAAGCTGTCGTAATCAACGTAGCAGTGGAGCAATTAGTATATTATATTATCAGATCGTTGCTTCCATCGCTTTTCTGATAATTTCAGTTTTTAGTTTAGGTTAATTTAAATATATTCCGGGCTTATATCTTTCTACAACTGTGCATTTATTTTATGTACGTTAATTGAACTGGAAAATGTTTGGAGTTCGGCGGTGCTGTAAAATACATTTTCATACTGAGCACTTTTCTTAATGCGCTTCGCTACTCTCGTCTCGAGTTTCATGAGAGCCTTAGTGTTTGGATTAAGCTTGTTATACTTGACTAACTACGCCATGTGCGAGAAACTTGTACTCAGACTTAACTAATTTATATCTAATTAAATGTTAAACCTTAATAAAACTGTTTATCTGCTCATGTGTACTATTTCTTATATATTATTAAAACTACATCTTTTCATATTGTATGAGTCAATTTGACGTTTATAGACGCTATATTTAGTTTAATTTATATATGTATAAGTTTAATTTTTATATATAAATTTGTTTTTTGTACAGGTTCAGGAAAGTCCTACACGATGATGGGCGCGCCCGGCCCAAACGAAGGTGGAATTATTCCTCGCCTCTGCGATGCACTGTTTGAGAGAATTGCCGTTCAACAATCACCACCTGCACTCACATACAAGGTAATTATTATTATACCTTTTGCGTTGTTTAAAAAAAATATTATTGTTGATGTTATAAATGTGGAGTGGACAATTTCTCTTGAAAAATAAAAGTGTCTACTTTACCTACGGTGTACTATACAAAGGTTATAACGCAATTGTACCGTTGAAATTGGCGAATCATACCTTCGTAAAATTGGTTCGTTAGCCGCGCTTTAGCAGTCGTGTTTTACTTGTTAGAATATCTGTTGACCTATTTAATATTCAAATGCATGTAAGTTGTCTCGCAAGCTTTTCTTTAATCTGCATTTATAATTTACTTTACTTTGAAACGAGGCTTTCCTGTATTTCAACGGTGTTTTTGAGCACATCTTATGAATCCCTTTTCCCGGTTTTATTTCGTTTTTTTTTTAATCTTAATCTTTATAATTATTTGTTTATGTTTGTAGACAAATTTTTATGCATAAAATTTCTACATTTTTACCATATTTATTTTGTACCAGCGACTGTCCCTCGTTCCGCTCGGGTTCGTCCCTTGATCCGTTTTTAAGTTTAAAGTCTCAAAGTTGAGATATTTTCCAGTAGTAAAAAGTATCCATTACATTAACCCAAATCCAAGCCAGCTTTCATTAACACAAATTTTATCAAAACCTACCTTACAGTTTTCTCGTGATGCGTTTCCAGGCAGAAATACGAAAATTTTAAAAATCATAGTTTCGGCCCCTGTATTGATAATAACGGCTATTTCAATATAATTTTCCAAAAAATATTTAATGTTCTACAAATTCGACTTCATTAGCTATTTTCCATATGTTATCTAAATTGTACAGATTTATACAATACATTTTTTGTTTGTTCAGGTGGAGGTGTCATACATGGAGATATACAACGAGCGTGTCCATGATTTACTAGATCCGGAGACTACGCGGCGATCGTTACGTGTACGCGAGCACGCAGTGCTGGGTCCCTATGTAGATGGGTTGTCACAACTTGCTGTTACGTCCTTTCAGGTAACTATATGTATAAGTGTTGTTTTTGTGACACTTGTGTAAAAATTGATTGTTTTACATCACACGTGCTATTTTTTTTGTTTGTTTTAATGGAAGAAATATAAGAGGATCATAAATCATCATCGTATATCACCTATGATTAATACGCTTAAAATTATTTAATTTATGCAGTGATGTTTACACCTCCCGAGATATAACTTCTATAAACAAAAAAAAAGATTCGGATTACAGCAAATAAAATTCAACATAACTCCCACAAGTTAACGGTATCCTTTCGAATTTATTCCTGATGGCTATTGCCCAAGTCAATGGTAATCTTACATCTTGTTAGATGAAAGGCCACGAAGTTTGTGAGACCTCGATAACAATTCTTTGTCGTTTGCTATAAAAAATTTATAGTTGCGAGTAAGCCTTATGAACTAAAATTACAGTTATTAAGAATAACGAGTAGGTACGAAAAAATATTAATAATTATTATGCAGTTTATAATATACAAATAATAATTTAATTTTGCTTTTCGATATTTTTCCTAGATCAAAACGAAACGTTTTCGCTCGCAATGTTTTTATTTTAAAGTTAAGTGGAATTTTATACTCTCCGTAAGATCAAGAAAATTGTTTAGGGGCTTGAGAAAATATGTCAAAAAAATCCTGAATGATGACACAAATTTGTTCAAGATAATTTAAAGCCAAATTAAGCGTCATACTCATTTTAAAGGCAAAAAACGGTTGTTTTGTTTGAGTAATAGTCCCTTGGAAAGTGGATGCTAAATAAATATTGTTTCGCAGCATCAAAAATTGGACCGTAGATGAAATCGTCGGTTTCTCGCAGATTGGCCGTTCCGACAGCTTCATTACGCTTAGTTGAAGCTCGAGGGTTTAACGGTATCCATTATTTCTCTCGATTCGCTTTGAACACCCTTCAGTCTAGCAGGTTTCCTTTGAAAGTGTTTAATTTCGCCTTTGTAAGCAATTGAAACTAACTCGTCGGTTTTTGTTTTATACGCTCTGTTATCTTTCATTTAATTTAATCGGATTGAATCGGATCTTTTACTGTTTTGTTACAAAATATTTTTAAATTAATGTTAGGTACATTACTAAGAATATATTGTCTACTAACTTTTGTCCGCGGCACAACTCGAAAAGTTATTAGTTTGTTATTAGCTAATTGCTCGGATACTCTGAAGGGTCGTTTCGTGATCTTGAATAAATTAAGAGGAGGTAGTTAGTTAAGTGCTAAAAGGATTTATTAAATTGTATTTGAATATATTTAGGGAATTAGTATGTTTAAACAAAATAAACACTCTCTTTTGTCTTGAATTTTTGATATGATAGCTTTAGATGTAAAGTAGAAAAATTATAAAAGCTCTATTCTAGCAGGTTTATGTCTGAATATTTTTATAAATTATATTACGGGAGATAATTATTTAATTGGCGTATCCGACGCTTTGTCTCCTTCAATTATTCCCGGTTGGCTCGTCTCAAGGCGCAAGTTTGCTCAACATCAGGTGCTGTGCTCTAATCATAATTGTTTTAATCAAATTTTCTGTGAATATTTGTGGATCGTCTGAAATCTTCTACCATTTTAGTCTCTAAATTAACTATTAAAAAGACTGCAATGATAAAAATGTTTCAATGACAGTTTAAATAAAACTCATTTAGTCGGTTCTCTTATTTAATTTTAATTTAATGGGAAGTACTACTTCTGAGTCTATATATAAAATAAAAAAAAACCACACGAGAGGCAAAATTGGTATTTGGTAAGTGAAGATAGCTTAAAGCATCTTTAAGCATCTTAATCAAATACCAATAGCTAATATAAACAAGATACCTACATTTAAAATACTTATCTATAGTATTTTTATTATGCATAATCTTTAGCTATAATGCATAATTGATAATTTAAAATACTTTGCCTGTGATATATAGGCTTCTGGTCTTTGATTATATGTGTCGTAGGATTATTTGATAAACCGAGTTTTTGCAAAAACTCTAGGGATATCGCGAAAATACGGATAATTAGACAATGTCTTTGATATTTCTCAATGTTACTGAAAAAGGGATAGGATTTTTGCGAAAACAATAGTTGCTTTAGTAAGATTGCGAATAGAATCATGATAAACAAAGCGCGTACTTATTGGTCAATCGGATCACCCAAAACAACGTGTTATCTTATTGGTTGACTACTTGACGTTTCTCTTGTCAATCCTTTTTGGCGCGTTTTTTATTTATCTAATACACTTTCTGTGATTGAAATGTATCTCTTAAAAGGTCCAAAGTTTGTATTTTAACTAAAATATTTAAAAAAAATCGTTTTATAGCTCTATGACAAAATATTTCAAATATACAAGGAACCAATCACAATAAGAGTTGGCCTATAAACCAAAATCAAGCCAATCAGAGATAAGTATATTCAAAGATACATTGAGAAATATCATAGAAATTGTCTTATTATCAGTATTTTCGCGATATTCCTATAGTTTTTGCAAAAACTCGGTTTATCAAATTATCCTACGACATATACATGTCGTATATAATCAAAGCTTCTGCTTTTGCTGAAAACCTGAAATGTGCTCTACGCTGTAATACCGTTTTTGATTGCAGTATTATTGAATAATGAAACATGATTATAAATTATTATAATCTGTTGGTTTAAAAATATAAGAACGTATTCTGGTCTAAAAATCCATGTTACGCCTTTGTAATAAGGCTATTGCGGCAAATTATTTTAATTTATGAGGGTGGGCTATTTCTGTTTTATGTGCAAACATTTTTCTACATTTTAGTGAAAATAACAGTTATAAAAAGACAAAAAGTACTTTGAGAAAATGATATAAATAAGGAGATGTAACAAAAAAACATTAACTGTAACTAAATTACCTGTCTCATTCGATTGATGAGGATCAACATGAACATTGAGTAGCAGTTTAAAATGCTTCCATCCTACATTCGATGTTTAATCAGCTGGCATTTAAATAAATGAGTCCATCGAGACTATTTCGATATAGATCAAATTGAGTCATTACAACATAGACGAAAATCAGGTAAATTTTGTTATCAACAAAAAATAAAAGATTTACGTTCGTAACAAACCGCAGATAAACGAAGGAAAGTGATATAAGAAAGTTAATCAAACTTACAAAATACACACCGCACCGATCAACGGAATATAAGAAAGTTTTAAAGAAAAATAGGCTACAAAAGTAAAGACTTTTTGAAAACACTGTTTTTTGGACTTTAATAAAGTTCCCGAATTTATTTTATAAAGGTGATATAGAAAAAATATAGTCATCAAAATAAAATAAAAATATTGTGAGCAAAATAACTTTTATACCAATAGTATTTACTACGACTCGTTTATCGTCATGTCACGTAGAGATTGACATTCGCTGTTGTGAAATGAGCTGAAAATTTTGCCGGGTAAAATATGTGCTTTTATTACTCGATTTTTTCGTATCTTCATAGTGTCACAGCGTACATATATACCATCATTTATTTTATTAAAATATCTATGTGATCCTCACATCGTCGAAAACTCCCAATGATTGAGATTTTACGTGTACCAGTAGTATAAAGTATATATTATTTTATGTCACGATTTTGCAACATACTGTATGTATATATGTACAGTGTTAAAATTATCTATGTGATAAAGCGAATGTTTGCATATTATATTAGTATAGTGTTTCTGAAACTAACAGAAGATTTATAAGTGACAATGACTCAAGTCATCGGTCATCCGGACTTCCGTAGCATCTTATTGTTTGTTTTGATTGTACTCCGTAATTAGATATTACACATTAATGATTTCAGTTATAGAATCAATGATTTCTATTGATATATCAATGATATATATTTTTGGAAGATTTGACACAGCCATATAAAACAGATTTATTGGCTAATTTCAAAAAATGAACCACTAAAATTGTAAAATATGTAACGCAGCCTTAATAATTATTAGTTATATTAATTTGCGGAAATTTGGTATTCAGATAATTTCGTATAAACGGCGACCACCAAAGTTTTTGGCACACTACAGTAGACTGGTTTTAGTTATAATACAACAAATAACGAACGTTATATTAGCAAATTTGTTTTGCAAAAAATAAAAAATGGTTTTTGTTTCAATCAATACTAAATAATCGTATTTTCTTATTACTTAATCTCGACGCTTAAACTTTAGAATGGAAGAACGGATTCGATCTTAAATTTTATTGTACGGATTGGAGATTGAACTTTGTAAACCGCTCTAAAGTGTTTTAGTTTTCTTATCGGATGTTTATATAGGTTTTGTTGAAACGTTTAAACTTAAATTGAAAGAAAGAAAACCTTTAACTAAAATCATTTTGGTATTGGGAAGTCTCGCCTTACCTAAAAGTTACATTTAACATATTATTGCTTACGTAAAGTGTTTTAGAACTTTTATTTTTCTGGACCATTATATCTGGTAGATAAGGTAAATAACACCCTAACTTACTCATAGTTTTACTAAATTGATCGTTTATTATCTTACAACCTTGACTCAACTTCTACTGATAACTAATAAACACAATAGATGAAGAAACTTGGTGAAAGTGCTATTTATATCGATTACACAGTCGGCAGTGTCTAGGACACTTCGCCTGACCCATTTCCTTCCTTTAACTGGCTTCGGTTTATTCTCTCAACCCTTCAAGGATTCAATCTTGATAAGTACTGCAATATCAATTCCTTATTAAACGTTTCGCTCTTGCATCACCATCCTATTTCAGTATAGTGGTTCTTTCGTCCCTTAGTATTTATTCCTTTTCCGGAAATAGCGGCGTGCGTGTAACGGTAAAGAAAACTGATCCGAATCAGGATTTCCACTGATTTTTTACAGATTCCTTCAATTGGATAATGAAGTCTGAATATTTTTTAGTTAGGATTATTTGAGTAGTTTGCATATTTTTATTTTATTTAAAAATGTATCAACCTTAAAGTGTGACTTGTACAGGTAGATAAATTACAAGTAGTACAAACTGTAGAGGTTGTATATCAAAACTGTTCCAAACTATAAATAAGTAACAAGAAAAGATGAGCTAGCAGTTTGTTACTTCGGTAGAATGATATTTTGATTTATGATTCGTCTTGATATTACGTCAGAAAGTCGAAATATTTTGTATCTTATTTTACCTGGGAATATAACTGCTGCGAAATAATGGAATGTTGTATATTTTCTTTAAGACATTTTCTTTTTGGTGGTAATTTATTATAATAATAAGGTTTTGTAGTGTGTATCAGCCAGATGTAGACAAGGGAGTATCTTATTAAGTGAGATAGGGATCTATAAAAATACAACACCAATCCGAAAAAGATGTTAAACGTTAAAAAAACAATGGTGAAAGCTAAAGCTCCTGACAAGAATGAAAAAGACTCCTCTGGTCTTTATTAGTATTGGAGCAAGAGCTGGCATCAAGCGTACATAATTCAATTTCGCATTAGTACTTTGTCCAAGTTCCAAGAGGTACTGCCTGCAAAGATCATTAAGTCAGCGAACTTCAGACCTTTATTGAATTTACATCGGAGTCAACAGGGAGACTTCGAGGAGTAATGTCAGAACTTCTGTATCATCATTATACTAACTTAGTGCTCATAAATCATAATAAAAAGTGTTTGAAAAGATGATGGTCGTTGTACGCAAATTATGAAACAAAGCTTTAAAACATACTTTTATAAAAATATGGTTTAACATTTTATATAAAATTATCATTGTAAATGTACTTATTTAAACATTATTTGTAGCAAAATTGTTGAGTGATAGCGTCTCTAAAATAAATGTTTCAATTATACAGATCTTTTATTCCATTCTTCATGAAATGTCATAAATAACTCACGTTGTTTAATTGCTTTTAGTTTAGCGTTGTTCTTTGAAAATACAATTATGGTAATTACTTGATACAAATAAATGTTTTTTAAACAAATAATGTTTGTTCAAGATGTTTTTCAAATATATATGGACTCTAGACATTGTTTTATTTATTTGGAGTTATTTGAGGAATATGTTTCGATTGCATGATCGATCACAGGGCTGTTGATTAGTTAATGTATTCCCATGGTTACTGACCTTTATAACACAAAATCTGATTTTCTGAATATGTTTGTATTTGTTTTTGGCTTTTCATTTTACTGACTCTAAAAATGGAGTTTACACATTCCAGTTACATAAGGAATTCTTTGTCATTTCTTACTCCAAAATCTGTAGGCCCGAATCACATCAATAAAGTTATACGTAAATAAAACATGACTAATTTCAACCTAATTGCAATAAACGCGAACATATAGCTCGAGTGCGTATGGACTAAAAGACCTTTGTATAGATATTTTTGATCCCAGTCTAAGTGGCTATATGTACATACAATACCCGCGGCTTGTTCCGCGTTCAAACTTCCGTCCCTTCTAAACTTCACAGTGTCACCTGCTGAGATAATCTAAAAAATGTCTTAAGAAAGATACACAAATTTAATGAAATGATAATTTCTCCAGGATATCGACAATCTTATGACAGAAGGCAACAAATCACGAACAGTTGCGGCGACTAACATGAATAGCGAGTCGTCGCGATCACACGCTGTGTTCAGCGTCGTGCTAACTCAGACACTCTGCGACTCTGCCACCGGAGTCACGGGAGAGAAGGTGGCGAGACTCTCACTTGTTGATCTAGCAGGATCCGAGAGAGCTGTGAAAACTGGAGCCGTAGGGGACAGACTAAAAGAAGGATCAAATATCAATAAGTAAGTCAAGTTTGTTGATATATAAATATAATCATAATAAAGTATTTATTTAAAATTAAATAAACAATTATATTATTTTCTGCCCACAGATCCCTCACAACTTTAGGTCTCGTGATATCGAAACTGGCTGATCAGTCTTCTGGCAAAAACAATAAGGACAAATTCGTGCCCTACAGAGACTCAGTTCTGACATGGTTACTTAAAGATAACCTTGGTGGCAATAGTAAAACAGTTATGGTAAATAATTTTCTATACAGCTATTTCTACTTCAATGCCTAACAATATCGTTTGCATCGTTGAAAAATTTTCTATTGCGAGTCTCTCGAGGTATATTCTAACAGAATCACTTTTGTGTATAAATTGAGCGTTTCTACAATAGATAGATTCCATATATTCAATTTATGTATTCCGCTTCAATACAGAAAATAATTGGAAAATTCTAAAAAAATACTAAATATTGGTTATTTGTATTTCCACTCATGTCTCTGAATGTTTTATTGCGAATAAGTCTCGCAAAAACTATTGCGTTTCTGTTTTAAATTGTCCTATAATTGAGTTTTCCTTTTAACGTGCTTATGGCTTATTTACGGTTACATAGGTACTTGAAAGCTAGTATGTTTACAATATGAGTCATTAGTATGCTACTAATACTATTCGTTTTTGTCGTTTTGTCCGTGTTAAAAATATAATCCGTCCGTGTTAATAATTAAAGATATAGAATTTTAAAGACAACATTAGTTCCAGACAATCTTACTTGAAGTTGTAGAAATGTAACGCATAAATTCTACCTTTTAATAATAGTCTAATGTTATAATTTTACAACGTGACATTTCAGTACCCATAATAGTTAGCCTATGTTAGCATATTCTATTTCTGAACTGCTTTACAGAAACTTAATTTATTCCATGTTTTTATTGAACTTTATACGTTACAGACCGATTTGGAACGAAAAAGTCTGACTCTTGAAAAGAACTCTCCAAAGGCATATTTATGTTTAACTTACAATACGTTAAAGCCATCGTATATATTATATCATCATGTAGTGCAATTTATCATGCAGGTGGCAACAATATCTCCAGCAGCAGATAACTATGAGGAGACGCTATCAACGTTACGGTACGCGGACCGTGCCAAGCGAATAGTCAACCACGCTGTGGTCAATGAAGATCCCAACGCGAGGATCATTCGCGAGCTTCGGCAAGAAGTCGAGGCTCTTAAGGAGATGCTCAAGCATGCTACCGTAAGTGTTGATATTTCGTTTGTTGTTACAGAAGTCGTCGGTATTGTAATTTTATAGTATAGATAGGGCAATGCTTGTATGGCAGTTAGAAAAGTCGTAATGCGCTCGTTCGCATATCAGCAATAATAATGAAGCAGGATCAAGTCTTGCACCTCTGATATTTCCTCTGCAATTATAATTTTGAATGTCCTCACTATGTGATTTGTCTTATGGTAAAGGACAGCTTCGTGAGGAAACCTGAAGGTTTCTGAATAGGAACCTAACAAGTTCTCGATATTCATAATATGTAGTCTGCCAACCCACATTCAGCCATAATCCATTTATCCATCAGTGGATCGTTGAAAAGGCCTGAATACAATGCTTATTTTATATACCTAAATTAATTTATTTCGTGTATCTCGGAAACAGCTCAGACGATTTAGGTTAATTTGATTTTGCAAAAAGGTTGTGCGTTTATCCATATAAATTCGAGATAGATCATTTCGAAAAATAAATAGTTCATTTGCTTCATTTTATTTTTTATTCAGTTGAGAAAACACATTTTAAGATAATATGCTTACCTTTAATACATTAATTTTAAGTAGCTTAACGAAAGCACCTAAAATAATACACCTTTATTTTCAAATAATAGATAACAAAAGATTTACTCTACAGTAGCGCTTTGTGGTATAATTCTTTATATTTTCTTTATTTTACTCCAAGTACCAAGCGTTTAAAATATTAAATTTATTTAAACTAAGGATTATCCGTATAAAGAGTAACAAGGGCTAAAGCACTCGAGAAAACGTTAATAAGATAAAAGTGTTCGCTTGCTCAGCCACATAAGTGGCACTTTATCGACTTAAAATGTATTAAGGGCGTCGTCGATGTTAATATTTGAATACGTTACATATGAATATCGTCGAATGAAAGTGTTTTGTACAATAGCGTACTTCGATATTTAGAAATGATTATTTTCGTGTTTAACGATTAACGTACCGAAGGGATTTGCAAGTTTTTTTTTAACAGTTAATTGGTTTTCATGTGAATATTAACAGCATAATGTCCATAATTGTATTCATGTTATATTGATATTTAACGAATATATTATTCAATTTATTCAGGGATTTAAACCCAAATAAAATATAACCTATATTCATTAATATATAAGTATCAGAAATATCTATTTAACGTACGTTTGTATGCTTAGTAGATATTTCGTAGTAACGTACGTCGTTTGTAATATATTTAACATTGTTGTTACGTTTTCCTCTATTATAAGAATTTCATAAGGCCTACGGGCAATATAGTAAAAATAGGTTATTACGCAGCTTTTTTATATTTTGTTTATAAATTTTTATCGTAATTCAATCTGTGAGTCGTCAACCTTTAAAATGAGAACCGTTGTTAATTAAGATTAAATAATGTAAGAGGTAGATAGTACATTGTCTTTCAGCTTCAACTTTTGCAATTTATGTTATATTATATTTAAGATTTAGTATGTTTTTTTATCTATTTAGGGATCACCTGTGGGCGAAGACGTGCATGAGCAGTTGGCGCAAAGTGAGCACCTGATGAAGGAAATGTCCCGTACTTGGGAAGAAAAACTCGTCGAAACTGGTCAGTAAATATAATAAATAAAATAATAATGTGTTTATAATAAGAGAATTTTATAGAACTAAATATTTTATAATATCTTCTCGCAGGTCGAATACAAAGCGAAAGGCAACATGCTCTGGAAAAAATGGGCATTAGCGTGCAAGCGAGCGGCATCAAAGTAGAAAAGAACAAGTATTACCTTGTAAACCTCAATGCGGATCCCTCGCTCAATGAGCTCCTGGTGTACTATTTAAAGGTCTTTTATGTCTTATTTTGTTGAATAAAATTTTATTTTAAGTAGAGAAGATGAATAAATCTAGATTCATTTCTATAATTAAAGCTGTAAAGTATGTCATGATGATTACTGTTTCAAGTTTAAAAATAATATTGCAATCATTAAGTATATTTTAACCTTTTTGATTTGGTCCATATTGATTATTGGGATATCGTTGTATTGATTTGAACGTTTCAGGAGAGAACACTAGTAGGTGCTGACAGCGAGGCTGATATCCAGCTGTCCGGCCTCGGCATACAGCCGCAGCACTGCCTGCTGGTGGTGGAGGGCGCGGGCCTCCTCATGGAACCCCTGAACGGCGCGCGGTGCTTCGTCAACGGCACGCCAGTAGTGTCGGGCGTCCGGCTCGGACACGCCGACCGCATCCTGTGGGGCAACCATCACTTCTTCAGGGTTAACTGCCCCAAGGAGACAAGACGTGAGTGTGTGTTTATTGGTTTTGTGGATCTGGTGGACTACTAAGTTATATGTGGATGGTAAAGTTAATGTTGTATTTTGGTGAACCTATAATTATTTTGTTTAAGTTATATGGGTTTATCAATGATAGTAATAAAAAACAAATTAAACAAATTAACAAATTCTGTGTGTTAATAAAAACAAAATCCACATATATATAATGTAGTTCGAATAACATTTTGAATGTTTGTATGTTAATTTTGCGAGTCATTCCCATTACAAGTATCTTTGATAACTTACTGAAAAGTCTCAGCATAAATAATTGTTACTACAAGTTCATGAATAAAGATATTTATTTATTTATTTATTTATTCATTTATTTATTTATTCATTTATTTATTTATTCATTTATTTATTTATTCATTTATTTATTTTATGTACGTACAGCAGCGGCCACGTCGGAGCCGCAGACGCCGGCGCAGCCCATCGACTACAACTTCGCGCGCGACGAGATCATGCTCAACGAGCTCAGCAACGACCCCATACAGACCGCCATCTCGCGCCTCGAGAGACAGCACGAGGAGGACAAACAGGGTACTCCCTCTCTCTCTCTCTCTTAATGTTTATACATTGACAATTATACAAGGTTTTTAATATGAAAGATATCTATAATTAAAATTGAAGAACGCCCAAGTAGGTCTTGATCTAGAACAGATGTAACTGGTGAAAAATTATTAGGACTTCTAATAAGCTTAGAAAAGTCTAGACAAAAAGAGCAAAATTTAATTAGATAAGTAAAAATACTCTTATAGGCCACTTTGGGTATAGAATCCTGTTAAAACTTTTTGCTAAGCTTACAGACTTATAAAGAGCTTTGTTAAAATATTAACTTTTAATGGCTTAATTTTAATAAATAAAATATGTAACAGTGATAGTAAAATATAATACTTACCCGTATGTATTGCAAAAATGTTTTCGAAAATAACATGTACATAATAAATGAGCACGAGGTAAGCTTACTCTGGAACTTATTGATATATGGATTTATTATTTCGCGAGACTTAAGGTATTATTTATAAATATAAATTAAACAATAAAATCCTAAAAGCTCATTTAATTTGGATTCCTTTTATGGTTTATTGTATTATAGAATTTTAATATTGAAATTTTATATTTAGTTGCCTTGGAGAAACAAAGACAAGAGTACGAGAGGCAGTTTCAACAGCTCCGAAATATTTTATCGCCATCCACGCCATACGCTCCGTATGCTTATGATCCGTTAAAATTAGGTATGACATGAAGGTTTTCTTTAAATCTCTTTTGTTCATTACTTTTCGTATGACAAAATTTAAGCGTACGATTTTTCGTTTAAAGAAGTACTTTATGTAGTAGGTGTGTTGGTTTGAATTTGTGTTTAGATAATTAGAGGTCTTAATTTTTAGTAAATTTGGTATTTCATATTAGGTATATTTAACACATTGAAATATTAGTATTTAAATAAATATTGTAGTTGATATACTACATACATATATAAGTTTAAATACATACATATTATAAATATAAACACCCATGACTGGAGGACAAATATTTGAGTTTAACAAATGAATGCCCCCAGCGGGACTCTAACTCGCGACCGCTGGAGCAGAAGGTAGGGTCACTACCAACTGATAAATATTGCCACTTTTTGAAAGTTAAGTCACTTATTAGTCCGAAATGTGATATTATATCGAAGAGCAACAGTGAAATAGTAAACAGTTACCAAATGGTTTTATGTAAACTTTTTGTACGTGTGCAGGCAAGATGACGGCGTGCACTCCGACGACGGCGGCGCGCGTGGAGCGCTGGGCGGCGGAGCGCGATGACACGTTCCGGCGGTCGCTGGGCCGGCTCAAGGCGGACATCCTGCGCGCCAACGCGCTCGTGCAGGAGGCCAACTTCCTCGCCGAGGAGATGCGCCGCAACACCCGCTTCAGTGTCACGCTACAGATACCGCCGCAGAACCTCAGCCCCAACAGGAAGGTACACACATATTTTATATATATCTTATATATATAAAAATCTTGTGTCACGTTGTATGTTGCCAATAAACTCCAAAACTACTGAACCGATTTCAGTCAAATTTCACACGTAATCGTATTTTGGTCTAACTTACGGGATAGGATAGTTATCATCTCAATTATTCGCCTTTGTCGTGAATGTAAACGAATAAAATGTGTTAGTATTTAGCAAGTGTTTATTTACCGTTTAGTTTCATGAAGTTCTCATAGATGGCGGCGTACGTTGATTCATCGATAAAATTCTTCAATATTGTTTGACACCTAGGTTGCAAATACACCCAATAGATGGAGCTGTGTTCTGTTTATTGGAATATAAAAATTCTATTACTTTATTTTACGTAATATTTATTTACGAGTATGTTCATGATATAACCGTACCTATTATTTTAATGGTTTGTGACTGATATTTTTATAAGTATACTGCGTATTATGTTACAATATTATTTCCATTAATAACAAAAATACATAATTTTTTATCAATATACTCAATATATAAGTGAAGCTTTGAGCATAAATTAGTAACATAATAATAATCATCAATGTTTCTACCAAAAATCAGAAAATACTGTTTTAAACTGAAAATATTTTACATTTTACAAAATATGATATTTTTGAAGTCAATAAAACCGTTTCATTGCGTATCTATTTAAAAACTAAATTTGTTTTCTTCCTCGCTCCCTTACTGTCGAGGTTCACGACCACCGTTGAACATACCATAGTAAGATAGTAAGTGATAATAAAAAAAAGATATGTGTGTGTACCAGAGCACACAGGTTAAAAAAGTGAAACTTCTTTACGACATATCATTTTTCTACTATTTACAACTTCACGAAAATGAGAAAATTTCTTCTTCCCATACGTCGATAAAGAAGTTTCACTTCAATAACCAATGGTGTTGGTAGCGCGGCGCGTTCGTGTCGGAGCCGGCGATCATGGTGCGGCGGCCGGCGCGCGGCGCGCAGCTGTGGTCCATGGAGAAGCTGGAGAACAAGCTGGTGGACATGCGCGACATGTATGACGCCTGGCGACGCCGCCAGCGCGACGCGGGCACCGAACCCGTATGTACACTCGCACTATCACTACATATTATTATAAAAAAATGTTCATACAAAAAAACTACTGGGCCAAACTATTTTAAATTTTTATGGGACCTATTGCCCATCAAAAAAAGAAGAATCACGTAAATCGGATCATAAATCACAGAGTAGTCAGTGTGCATACAAAAAAAAATACCGACCGAATTGATAACCTAGTCCTCCTTGCGGAAGTCGGTTAAAAACGAAGTCCGCCTCTGTTTGTCTGTCTGTTTGCGATTAACTCAAAAACTACTGTACGGATTTTCATTGTGTTGTCTCGAGGTTCTGTAAACTGTAATTTAAAAAATATTGGTATATTGTTGTCTATATACATATAACGTAAATATTTTTTAAGAATTTTAATGATTAATTAGCTTTTAACTTTTTTAAATAAAGAGTATACTGCATTTGACTGATGTTTTTTTATGAACAGACATAATGTTTTTAACAGTTAGTAAAGTTTTCTCAGATATGAAATATTGTAGAAATATATTATAGATAACTAGCTGGTGGACTACCACATAGAGCTATCAATATACCAAATTTTATCAAAATCTGTATGATGGTACTATCTTGATATGGTCACAGACAGACAGACAAAAATTATAAACTACTACTATTTCAATAAGATATCTGAACAATATTTAATGTACAGATTTAATATTAATATTTTCATTAATTAGTATACAGTAATTGCTTAAGCTTATATTGTTTAAGTTTAATGTTAGTAAAGGGATGGCTTGTTAAATATTAAACTAACATATATATGCACTATTAACTCTGGTATAAATATTTGATTTGCAATTATATGATGTACACATATTATAATGACTGATCGCAGCAACTAACGCACGAAACGTACATACGCATTTATTTACAGGACGCGGCACCGATCGAACCTGAATCACCAACGGTGCGTCTTGAATAATAGTTTTTATGTTTTATTTCATCGCTTATTATTAATAAGCTATTTTTTATTGAACTTAATATTGCTTTTTTTGATAAAATTCAAGTTTTATTAATTATATAATGATCTAGCTTAATTCATTGAAGTTTACCTCACATGCATTATAATTTATATTACATATATATGAAGAATTCATGTGTAAATAACCTTTGAATTTTTTTGGAGGTTTTTAAAGCAATAAAAAGTCATGTTATAGCAGAATAATCGCACTAGAAAAATATCAGCTTCCTACTAATATATTGTATCTAATATTAAAGCTTCTTCTTGCACTTGATTATTTAATTAATTCATATTTTAGAATTATTAATTTAACAATAAAAGTATCATGTATTACTTAAAAAGTAAAATTCAATATTAATCAGAGTATCTTTTTTATAGGAACCAAGCGAAAAAGCAATAGATCCTTTCTACGAGTCGCAAGAGAATCACAATTTGATCGGTGTGGCTAATATATTCCTCGAGGCACTGTTCCATGACGTCACTCTGGACTACCACACGCCCATTATAAGCCAGCAGGGAGAAGTGGCTGGCAGGTTACAGGCAAGTTGTAAATTATTTTTATTATGGTTCTTTATTTATTATTACTTATTCTTTATTTATTAAGTCGTTCAGCAGTGGACGGCAATAAGCTGAAAAAAAATATTCTTTATTATGTTTTAACTTAACAGAGTGGTTATTAAGGAAAGGGTTGTGTTGGGAAACCGAGTAAAACGGGTTCGAGTCCCCATTCTTGCACTTTTGAAAAATCAGGCACTCTGTCTACCTAGTACAAAAGATATGAGTAATGTAACGTAAGTTAGTATAGTTTTGTTGTTGGCTTTCAAAGATGGATCTTCAGAAACGTTTTTAAATGAATATCATTATACAAGCGATTTACCTTCACTGTGACTTTAGCCTCGAGTGCCAAACAGTGTTACTTCAGTTCAAGGCTATCTGAGTACTTTTCATCAACTTAATACATTTACACCCGTTTTGGAATAAAGGAGTACCAAGCATACATAATTTCGCACAAACATACATACATATTTCGCATTTATAACACAGTAAGTGTAAAGTGTATCCCTGTGTGCAGGTGGAGATCAGCCGCGTGTCGGGGCAGTTCCCGCAGGACCGCATCTGCGAGGCGGCGTCGGACGGCTCCGGCGACCTGCGCGAGGACGACGACCAAGCCGACTCCGCCACGCAGCAAGTCAGTACATATTTTCAACATCTTTTCTGTTTATAAATTTTTTTAAACAGAAAAGATTATATTACATGGTTTAAATATTAAATAACAAGCGACTCGCCCTCGCTTTGCTCGGGTTCTTCCGTAGATTTAGCACAGGCAAAGCCGCGGGATCAGCTAGTTATGCATATAAACCTTCCTCTAGAATCACACTATCTATTAAAAAAACCCCATCCAAATCCGTTGCGTAGTTTTAAAGATTTAAGCGTATAGTCTATTTTTTCTTACTTGTCTTAAATAGTAAACAAATATGGCGGACAGGTAACCAGAGATAATTTCATAGAGATTGCAATGACGAATGAATGACAACGACTGAACTTAATGGTTTTTATGCAGTGAACGTAAAGTATTGGGTAGAAATAATACGACAAGTTAATTTGATAATTTTATTACTCGGATATGACCTCCTTACTAATAATAATTTTTATAATTTTATTTTCCTTTTTGTCTTAATATAAAGTCATTTTTAAAACTTTAAACTAAAAAAGCAAATAAGCGATCGAAAGATCTCCGAGAGCGAAGTCCCTCACTCCATTTTATTACACAGTGCAATAAGATAAGAAATAATAATAATTACAATAACAAATAAATAATCAGTATAAGTTGGTTAAAAGTAATTAAAAATCTTATATATTCTACAGATGACACTCCTATTTTAAAACCTAATAAAATTTGAAGAAAAATGTCGTACTTTGTAATTTACAAATATTATTATTTTTTTAAAAGTTCAGTTTCCATTCTCGCCAAATAATTTTACATGTTACATCTCTATGATTCAAAGACAAAGTAGCGTATCGAAACGTCAAAATGTTTTGTTCATATATATAGAATTTAGTTCTGTTAAAATTTCAAGTTTAGCAAAAATAATATGTTCAAATCATAAATAAACAGCTTTTATAAGTGTAATTCATAGTGTGTGTGTTTCTAAAATAGTTATAAACGATGAAACCAAGTCTAAAATGCGGGATTTTCCGAAAATAAGTGATTTTCGTTCAAGGCAGTGTTTGTTTACCATTTAGGACAAGTAAGAAAAAATAGACTATACATAGGGATATAGGGACAGAGAAAGCGACTTTGTTTTATACTATGTAGTGATGATATATTGGACCATTAATACACAGCCCCATCTAGTTTCATGTCACGAGCCTTGTGCTAAGGACACCAGATAGTTGATACACTACCAGCTAAACATAGATTTTATTCTCTTGAAAATTGCAGTTTTTCAAATCATTTGTATAAGATTGCTTTTTATTAAATTGGAATCAACATATTGTATATACATAGGTATGAAGTAATTTAAACTTGAATTAAAATAATCTTTAAAAAAAAGAATCTGCAAAAATATAAATTCAATATAAATGCAGACGTCTGAGAAGTTAAAAGGAATAGCTGCTCGATACCTATAGGCTATTCAATCGGGCGTAAGACTAAATGCAAACGAACCGAAAAAAGGTTCTTTTATGTCGCTTCCGAAAAGGTGAAAACTAATTACAAAGGGATGGAATACCAATGGAAATGAGTACGACTTTCAGTCTATGTTATTTCAAAATTTAAATACAGGATAATTTACATACAAAGTGGATAAAGTTGTTAAAAAATGGATAATTTGAAATTTAATTAAAAAAAATTCGAAATGTTCTTTTTATAAAATTATCTATTTGGGTGTTACCTCACCACTTAAAAAAATATTTTTTGTTTTTAATTTATGAAATGTGTTGTTGTTATGATTCGCGCTGAATCAATTATTATTATTTGGACGTAAAACCAATAGTGCTTAAAGTTATATGTATTTAGTACAAAATTTAAGAATACAGAAGTAATTTTCAGCACACGGCAGTAATGTGGTTCTTAGTGAAAGAATTATTAGAATCGGACTAACAGTCTCATAGATTAATCTCTACATTTATCCTTCCAAACATTATTTCTTTTCTATGTTTTTATATGAAAACGTTCTACCCGATACAGGTAAAAATCCGCGTGGTGATCAAGCAAGCGAGCGGACTGCCGCCGTCGCTGTCCAACTTCGTGTTCTGCCAGTACACGCTGTGGGGCGGCGGCGAGCCCGTGGTAGTGCCGCCCCACGTCAGCGCCGACACGCCCCCCGCCCCCGCGACCACCCCCGCCCCCGCGCCCGCCCTCGCCTCGCCCCGCCATCAGCTCATGACCTTCAAGTTCGACCACAGCCGGGACTTTGTCGTGCCCCTGACGGAAGAGTTCATCGAGCACTGTGCTGGTAAGTGGCGGGAATACCATTAGCTAATTGATGACTTAGGAGTTGATCATCGTGGAGATTGCCCTGTGTGACTGGTAATATCATTTGAACCACTCCATCGACTGATGACTTTGGAGGTGATCTTTGGAGAGATTACCCTGTGTCACTCACTGTTCCATTGTACTACCATGTCAATTCGTTTAAAATGAAAGGTTATTCGAGTAGACTTTTACTTTTTTGTATCTGAGATGCAATTATTTTTTTGAAATGTAATTCTGCTGATAATGATCGGCGAAAAATTTAATACTTTCTGTTTTTTTATTCTTAACGTAGTTTTATCATAGAGATGACTGTAGTATACCGCAGAGAAGACTTTATAAACCGAAGCAAAAGACAAATTCGGTTTCATAGTCGATTAGTTAAGGAATTAAAATTAAAGTTTTCTAATTCGTTATAATATGTCGATTCGCTATCGCTATTCACATTCGCATTATTATAAATATTATGTGAAAAACTGAAAGAAGAGGGTTCATGTTAAAAAAAATGTATCGTATCGCAATTCACCATCTACGTTCACTTGAAAAATACTTCCTTTATGTCTGACACGCACCGTGAGTAGATAACCGGTTGGAGTACATTTCGGCCAATGCTCAAAAATGTTTAGCTGTCGTTTCGAGAGGGATCGATAGGTGAGGACCGGCGATTGAAGGGCACGAGGGCATCGTTTCCTCATTCTGCTAAATAGACAAATTAATTTTGTTATGTAGTGCGTTTTATTTTTACAACTTTCATACAAATACTTATATGGAGATAATCAGTTTGTAATGTAATAGTAAAATGAAAATAAACTAATATTTTCTGCCAAATCTAAACTTATATTACTCTGGTAACAATTATTAGAATCGTATTACTGTGCTTCGAATTTAAAAGAACGTATTTTTATACAATAATCCATACTCTCAATCTATTTGCTTATTGAAGTGAAACTTCTTTAGAGTCGTTGTGATTTCAAACTCGATGAAACGAAAAAATAAGTCCATAGTACCAGGCACTCAGAGACGGGGAAGAGTTAGCCTTAGTTAGATCTCGCCCACCGCGAGGCAGTGACATTTCTAACTCTGTCTAACTCGTGGGTGTGACGTGTTACTTCTGACATGTGTACTTTTTTTACAACTTTCATACAAATACTTATATGCAGATAATCAGTTTTTTTAGAATATATATAGTAAATTGAAAATAAACTAATTAATTTTGCCAAATCTAACCTAATATTACTTTGGTAACAATTATAATTATAATCCCTGCTTGGAATTTAAAAGAACGTTTTTTACAATAATCCTCTCAATCTATTTGCTTATTTTTCTTTTGTATTTTTTGTGTGATCTACACTAATATTATAAAGAGGAAAGATTTGATTGTTTGTTTGAATTGAATAGGCTCCGAAACTACTGGACCGATTTAAAAAAATCTTTTACCATTAGAATCCTACATTATCCCTGATGAACATAGGCTAATTATTTTTAGTATCAGAATTCTTAATATTAGCGGAACCCGCGGCTTCGCTCGCGCTAGGTCTAGGCAAGAACCCGAGCGAAGCGAGGGTGAGTCGCTAGTGTTCAATAAAGTATATCAATGTATCATGTCCACCAGAGGGTGCGCTGTCAATCGAAGTGTGGGGCCACCGGTCGGCGGGATTCAGTCGTGCGTGCGGCAACTGGGAGGTGGAGCAGCAGCAGCTGGCGAAGGCGCGCTCGCTGGCCGACCGCTGGGCGGAGCTCACGCGCAAGATAGAGCTGTGGGTGGAGATACACGAGCTTAACGACCAGGGCGAGTACGCGCCTGTTGAGGTACGTGGACGGTGGAGTTAGAGTTTTATTTTGGTCTTTTAATGAATGGGATTTTTAGATCTTTTGGGTATGTTATATGGTTGTGAGTGGATTTAGTACAATCAAAAGTAAGTCAGTGATATTGTCGGTGACGATCAAAGTTTAGAGTTTAGACTTTTATATTCATATGTCGACCACTGGGCAAAGCTCACGCGCAAGATCGAGGTACGTGGACGGTGGAGTTGTAGGTTTATTTTGGTGTAATAATGAATGAGATTTCTAGATATTTTGGGTATGTTACATGGTTAAGAGTGATGGTTATAAGTGATATTGTCAGTGACGATGAATGTTTAAAGACTTTTATATTCATATAATCTGTATCATATCAGATATATTGGTTTTTTATTAGGTTGATTTTACGGGTATTTAGTTAATTTTATTAGTGTTGTTTTGATTTCTCATTTTCTTTACTAATGTCACCTCCAGTGATTCAAAAATAAAATTTTAAAATTGTATTAGTTAGTATTGTACATCGTTTTCCGAATCTCTGTTACTCAGTAGGCTGTAACGACTGAAATTAAGTACAATAATAAAATATTATCTAACAATACTTTCTTAGGTTTACGCGAATACTTGACATTATAAATGAAACTCTCTTTTCGGATATAATAAATCCGCGACAAAATCCGAAAAGATAGTTTGATTTATAAAATATAATCTGTTGTAATGTGGGTACAGGTGTCGCCGCGCGCGGACATCGTGACGGATGAAACTATCTTTTCGGATATAATAAATCTGCAACAAAATCCGAAAAGATAGTTTGATTAGATAGAAAGCGACTTCGTTTTATACAATGTAGTGATAACTACATTGTATAAAACAAAGTCGCTTTCTCTGTCCCTATATCCCTATGTATGCTTAAATCTTTAAAACTACGCAACGGATTTTGATGCGGTTTTTTTTAATAGATAGAGTGATTCAAGAGGAAGGTTTATATGCATAACTAGCGGATCCCGCGGCTTTGCCTGTGCTAAATCCAGGGAAGAGTCGTTCGAATCCATCGCTAGTAACCTATAATCTGTTGCCGGCAGGTGACGCCGCGCGCGGACATCGTGACGGGCGGCGTGTACCAGGTGCGGCACGGGCAGCAGCGGCGCGTGGGCGTGCGCGTGCGCCCCGCCGCCAACTCCGGCACGCTGCCCATCATCTGCCAGCACATCGTCAGCCTAGAGCTCGGCTCCGTCACCGTCAGGTATCATCACATCCTGACTCGGTGATAGTGGGACCACACTGGAAATTAGGGGTGTGCGAGTGTGGTTCGAATCGAATCGAATAGAATAATAATATTCGATTCGAAGTTCGAATCGAATAATTCGAAATTCTATGAATAATTCGCAAATTAATGAAATATCTCTGGATTTTAATTGTTTCCATTTAAATTACTTTAAATCGTGTATCAAAATATTCTACCGAATAATATATAATTCAAAAAACACTATACTAATTGTTCTATTTGTGTAACTATATTTCATGGTTTGAATAAAATGTATATTGACCGTTAAATTTATATTTGAATATTGAAAATAAGACACCCTGAATTCAAAATACTCCAAAATTCGCTAATAACATGATAGTTTACGAATAATTCAGAAAAAATCGAATTTTTCGAAAAAAATTGAATTATTAAAAAAAAACAAATTATTCGAAAATTTTCGAATTATACGGGAACTTTCGAATAATTCGTATTTTCGAATTATTCGATTCGAGTGTCGAATCGAATATTAATATCAATAATAATATTCAATATACATTACATATTAATATTCGATTCGGAACGAATAATTCGTCAGTTCGAATTATTCGCACATCCTGGAAATATAGGATACTTCATCATCATCAGCCCTTTTTAACGTCCCACTGCTGGGCACGGGCCTCCCTTAGTACGATCAGGCCATAATCCACCGCGCTGGCCTAGTGCGTGTTGGCGGACTTCACATGTCTTGCGAAAAATTGCTAAGTTCTCTCAGACATGCAGGTTTCCTCACGATATTTTCCTTCTCCGTAAGACAAGTCCAGTAATCAGTAACGTACAAAAGAAAAATTTTTGAAATTAGGCAATAGTTGGCGGAGACATCGGTGAAAATATTTAAAGAGTTAATAAAATAATATATAAAGTGGAACATAGAACCTCGTCCTTTTTTTGAAGTCGGTTAATAAGGCGCTTGAATAGGACATTTTTCTAGCGGGCGTTACGTGATGACCAACTTTTTTTTCTATTCCTTCTTTCTTAATTTTAACAACTTTCTATGTGAGTAATCTCTTGTTCAATACAGTGCTGAAACTCTTCTACTAGCTTTTTCAGGGTGCGCAAAATGTTTATAAATATATTAACGCGTAAACAATTAATAGCGAAAGATTTTGAAATCAAAAAACCGCAGGAAAACAACTATACGTACAACATACAATGTTTAAATTTATAATTTTCATCCACATAGATCGCGATTACAAAAACCATTGGATTCGTACCAAGAAGAAGACCTGGCGGTGCTTCGAGAGCGCTGGAGTGATGCGCTCGCCCGTCGCAGGCAACACTTGCATGCACAATTACAGGTAACATTGTGAGATATGTGTTTATTTTTTTTCTTTTTTTATGAGTTCTTTCGCCAGTTCTTCTCAGGTCAGAGGTTTCTTCTTTCCGAACTGGTGGTAGACTCATGACGTTCAGTAAGAAATTGTAACAATTTTTATGCTGAATAAATATTTTGATTTGATTTGACCAATTTCAGTAACGGCTGAGACACTTTTCGTTCTAACACATCTTGAATAATTGCTGTGAAAGATAACTTTTGCCTCTGAAAAAGAATAATAAAATTTTGTAAACTTAAAAACTGTTTTCGGTTTACTTGCCATAAAAACAATTAGTTATTTGCAATTTTTAATATTTATTAGCTAGCGAATATCCCGTGCTTCGCTGAGGTTCCTAGGTATTATTTTTTGAAATGATCTTATAGGAATATATAATGCATATTTATATTGATGTGTAAGTTATAAGACACACCTTACGGATACAAGAGATAAAATATAAAGCCATCTGCTGCACACACATGTTAAGTAATATTTTTTTTGTATATTCTGTGTTTTTATATATCTTTCTTATGATGTTCAATTTGTTGCGTCACATTACGCATATAATATGTATTTTCGTATTTGAAATTAATAATATTTGTGTTGTTCAGAAACTGGTGAACATGTCTCCGTCGATAAAGAACGAGCGCGACATGGAGCGCGAGCAGTCGCTCGTGGAGCAGTGGGTGTCGCTCACCGAAGAGAGGAACGCGGTCAGTGCTCACTTGAGTTTATTCATTATTATTATTTTACTATAAACTAGTCTTTTTCCGCGGCTCTGCTCGCGTTCTAAAGGCTGATAATCAAGAAATATTTTGCTCCGTTTTTGCAACATTTTTCATTGATGCTCCCCTTGTATTGATCCTAGCGTGATGTATTACAACCTATAGCCTTCCTCGATAAACGGACTATCCAACATAAAAAGAATTTTTCAATTCAGACAAGTAGTTCTTGAGATTACCGCGTTCAACCAAACAAACAAACTCTTCAGCTTTATAATATTAGTAAAAATTACATATTATTAACAATATCGTGTTTCCTTTGCTTCCTTGTTCCAGTCCAGTTCATCTGAACCATAAGTAAATCAAACAAATATACCCTGGACTAATAATATTACAGGTACTAGTGCCGAGCCCCGGCAGCCCGATCCCGGGCGCGCCGGCCGCGTGGAGCCCGCCGCCCGGCATGGAGCAGCACATACCCGTGCTCTTCCTGGATCTTAATGGTTTGTATAGATGGACTTATGACTCGAGTACACCAAAACCGATTTTGTAGGCCGATTGCGAACTGAACCACTTGGACGAGTAATTCGGACGTGTGCTTACACTGCAACAGTTACCAAAATCCTGACAAGTTCGGACTCGACGGTTAATTTGCCGATTTCGGGCATCGTCGGACGATGACGGTCGTGTTTGTGTACGCGCTCTCTTTCTTTTACAAGTGTTTGATTCAATCGTCCGAGTTTGGCCGTCCGCGTCGTCGCCCGAGCAAACTTCGGCCGATAACGGATTCGGTGTACGCGAGCGTTTAGAATACATTGTGTACATATTACTGGCAATATTTCCTTTCCTTTTTCAGTTTGATTGTTGACTCCTTTTCGTCGTAGGTAGGTCGTATCTTACAACCGATGTGGGCGAAACTTTATATACAAGATTTACTAATTAACTAGGCTCTGCTCGCGTTTTAAAGGCTGATAGTCAAAAGAAATATTTTACTCCCGTTTTTGCAACATTTTTCATTCGACAATTCTCCGCTCCTATTGGTCATAGAGTGATGTTTTATAGCCTATCCAACGAACTATCCAACACAAAAAGAATGTTTCAATTCGGACCAGTAGCTCCTGAGATTAGCGCGTTCTACCAAACAAACAAACTCTTCAGCTTTATAATATTAGTATAGATTATATCGGATATTATATCTATAGTTTATATAAGTTAAATGTCGTTAATAAATGAAAGCAATTGCCCGACATTCCAGCGGACGACCTGACGACGCACTCGTCGGGCGAGGAGGTGACGGTGGCCGGTCTGAACTCGATCCTGCCGAAGGAGCACGGCAACAAGTTCTACGAGCTGCAGATCCTGCATCACCACGACAAGGACGTTTCCGCCGTCGCATCCTGGGACTCCTCCATACACGACTCGCAGTATCTCAACAGGATCACAGAAGGTTTCTGTCACACTGATTATTATTGTATTCATATATTTTTTCTAATTTTTGTTATTAGATTTTACTGTAATTTAATGATTTTTATCGGGATTTATTGTTTTTTCGGTTCTTCAATAATTTTAGGAGCGATAAATTATATATAGCGATGTATATGTGTGTGCTTTATAGGGTACTTCTTATAAACAGCTAAATGGATTTGGAAAATCACAAAATTTTATAAAACCTCTTTAAAAAGTCTTCCGCCGCGTCTATTTGTCTGTTCGCGATGAACTCAAAAACTAAGCTTTTAGTATATATGTAATTTGTAAAGTTCTTGTATATATTTACTAACGGAACCCGCGGCTTTGCTCGCGCTAACGCTAGTATTTAGTATACAGATAGACGATACAACCTAAGTAGGTTATAATTAAAAAAAAACATTACGTAGGTAATAGTTTATACAACTGCTTGTTAATATATTCTAGCGAACGAACGAGTGTACCTAATATTAAAGACGACCGTGCGCCTGTCTCATCCCGCGCCCATGGACCTCGTCCTGCGCAAGCGACTCGCGCTAAACATCTACAAGCGACAGAGTCTCACCGATCGGATACGGAAGAAGATAGTGAGGTTAGTGTGTTTGCTTTGTTGTTATTACCACTATTGCTACTATTTGACGACACGTTTGGCTCAATTGGTAGTGACCCTACTTTCTGCGTCAGCGGTCGCGGGTTAAAGTCCCGCTGGGGGCATTCATTTGTTAAGAACGAATGTTTGTTCTCCAGTCGTGGGTGTAAATATTTATATTATGTATGTATTTAAAATTTATATGTGTAGTATATCAACTATCTGGTATCCGTAACACAAGCCTCGCAGCTGACCTCGGAACTAGATGGCGCTGTTGTAAAATGTCCGAACATATTTATTATTTATTTATTTTAAAATCGAGTTTTTTTATTTGTATTAGTGTTACGAATATATTTCCAAATAATATGTAAACGTTGAATGACTTGTCTGAGCATGTGTACTTTTTTTCTACTATTTATTACTTGACTATTTTTGACCCCACAGAATCGATCAGCTAACTCAAACAGGTGTCACCTACGAAGTGGTCTCCAACATACCCAAAGCCTCTGAAGAGTTGGAAGAACGTGAGAGTCTCGCGCAGATCGCGGCTACTGGGGAAGAGGCGAGTGCAGCGGACGGTGAAACTTATATTGGTATTTATCTATGTATCTTATACTAAAATAGTGTATAATTAATATTATGTTTCTAAAGAATCTATGAAATTAGTAGTTACTTATAAATAAGTAATATTTTTTGTTTTTTGATACCGTTAGTGCAAAGTTATAAGTGGCAATATATATAATTTTGTTTTTAATTATTTATCATTATAGGTCTGTTTATAATTATTGTCACAGAAATAAATTTTATTTATATTTTTTTTTCAGAAAAATACACGCGAGGCGTAAGCGCTGTCGAGAGCATACTGACGCTCGATCGTTTGCGACAAAGCGTCGCCGTAAAGGAGCTGGAGCAGGCTCGCGGTCAGCCGATCGGAAACCTTATGCGGAAAACAGCCTCCGTACCGAACTTCTCGCAGGTAATGTATATTGTACTCTATAACAATGCACTAAGGTCCATTTCGCCTTGAGACCGGATCAATTGACGGCGTAACGCCACACATCACACGCATGACTGATGAACAAGGTATAAAATGTCATTCTACCTCATTGGAAACTCACATATAAATACTTTTTTCATCGGCTCACACGAGAACTGTAAAACAGCATCAGGGCCCTACAATAATATTGTTTGCTCACGAAATCACAGCTTCGAACTAGACTAGTTATAACGAGACACAGACGTTATCACCAGACGCAGACTTCGACGTAGTGAGAGAGCGAATCCAATGTGTCACCGTGTCACCAGTAATTATGGTTTTCAGGGAAGTTTCTCACGACGCGACGCGTTACAAAGTATATGCAACGCAACGCAATATGTCGTACGTTTCGTATCGACGTTGCAAGCGCAGGCTGAAGTGCCGGGTAGCGTTGCGGCGCGTGGCGTGGTGAGAAAATACCCTATTATGTGTCCGCTTTTGAGTTTTGAGTACGCCATCGATGTCGGCACACGCTCCATGTGTATTCCATGTCGTACTGTAGTCCAGCGGTTCCCAAACCTTTGTTTGCCATAGTCTAATTGATTGTTTCTTATTGATAATAACTGAAGTTTGATTGTGTATGAGAAAGAATACTTTTTCATTTGAAGGAACAAACCATAAATTAAAAATGTTAATATTTCTAAAAGTTTTCATTTTTCCCAAATTTTTAATGTGATAAATGATTTTTCAACATATTTATTGACAATAGCGTCATAATCATAATTATGCTTCAAATTTTACAATAATTCATTCGACTCTGACGGAAGTCGGAACTCTTGTGACTCTCTACCATAGGGTTTCGCAGACCACCATTTGGGAACCGCTGCCGTAGTCCGTCCGTACCGCGGCTTGACACAGCCGTCGATGTTCCGCAGAACTTCTACGGGTACTACGAGCTTACAATACTACCATGACTAAACGCTTACGCTGTTCACTTATGGGACTAACAAATTAACTGAACTAATCTATATTGTTTGTTATATTATTAAATATTATATTATATAATTTTTAATACATATAATATATAATTGTGAGGGTTTTAACAAAGTATATTTAATATTTATATATACAAATGTTTTATTAATATATACAGAGATAGATTGTACTAATGAAAATGATTACTTAATTTTTTATGGCAAGAGTTTTAATTTTATTAAGGAAATAACTTAATAGTCTTGAAATTAGGAACGTTGACATTCTTCGTAATGTTTCCTTAGTTTTAAACAAGATAAATTTTACAAAAACATAACGCGGAAATAACATTTTGAAATATTTAAAAAAATACAATTTATTACAAAATTAATTGAAATATGTCATGAGATGGACGCATTATTCATAAAAAATTTAAAATTTTTCAAAGTTGTTTAATGTATATATTTTTAAAATTATATCAGCAATAACAATAACTATAAGGCATTGATGTATTACACAGCTTATTGAGTTTGTATACACAAGCGAGTTGAGGGACCACACTATTTAATTTTTTAAATTGAATTTTAAATGACAGCTCAAAACATAATCGTTATACATTAATCAAAATCACTCTACAAGGTACTACATACTAAACTAAAATGTTTTTACTTTATAATAATTATGTATATAAAAATATTTCATCAACATCTGTTAATTATCTTATTAATAATATTAGATTTGTTTTTAACAAATATTGCATTTGAAAGTTTTTGTTATAGTTTGTCTTTATCAGTTATTGTTGTTTGTATGAAAAAGACAAAGCATGTTTCCTTTAAGATGAATAAAGACAAAAAATGTAATAGCAATGATTGTATTATTATAATATGTTATACTTATAAACTCGCTCGTATACACAAGCTCTAATGTATATGTTGTGGCCACGCACGCCGCAGCTGTCGCAGGCGCTCGAGACCGCGGCCAAGAACGGGACGAACGTGAGTCGCATGGCCCCACTTGCTCGCCTCGCTATCCTTTGGTTGCCATTATCTTATGTTGTATTCACTGTACGACTTATGGTGTTTATTTTAATGTATCATTTGTATGGGAGTGATGTTGAAATGGACTAACTTTTCAAATTATCATTTAATAATTTGAAAAGTTAAAGTTTTAATTTTAAAATTGAATCATTTAATCGAATGTAAAATAATTACATTGTTGTACGGAAATAAATGGAACCCGGGCGATATTCTTTTAAAACGAATTTCTATAGCAGATTTAGTATGTTATTTCATTTCAATGATTCTCCTATATAATCATTGTATAATATATCATCTGTACTTATCTATAGGTGAAATGCTTCATTTCTAGTGGATATACATCATTTAGGACTAGATACAGTGAATTTCATTCTATCATTAGGTATATTGTGTTTGTGGCTTTGGCGATATATTTTTGTTATATTTACGCAGTCAATTTTATATCTGAAATGGATTTTCTACTCTATCTATCTACGTAAAGGTTTTTGGGTGTTAATTTTTCAAGTTGACTTAAACTGTATGTTTGAAAATATGGGTCTTGACACTTAAATTTGAATTAATAATGAATCTAGACCTTCTCTAGATGCACTATAAACACTGCAATAAATTAAGACCAGGATAATATCACCTTCCAATCCAATCACAATTTGCAAGAAAACCTGTTCACAACAAGCAAAACTTAAACACCCTCTGATAAAATGTAAATGCATAATACAGGTGTGGGAGAAATCTTTGAGAACATCAAATCTACCTATGATTTTGAATCGATTTCCATATAAAAGTCAATATGTAGATTTTAGACGAATGCCTCAATCATTAGCGCTACATATCATCTATAGTTTGTCCATTTTATTAATAGTTTTTTGACAGATCACGCCCACGAAGTTTCGTATTTAATGGTTAACCGTTAAGTTAAAATGTCATACAAATAATATTGTACTATGGACGGGGGGCGGATGTGCCACACATAACGATTACTACGATTGTGCCACAGATTACAAATAATCGATAGAAATAAATGCTAATATGTAAATAAGGTGTAATATGTTATTTAATCAGGAAGACAACGAAATTTTAAGGTCGAAACCAACAAATTAAAATATTAATATTATGTAAAGTTTTACTTTCTTCTTAGTATAAGGCATACAAATAAAACAAGTAAAATAGTTTAATTCCTTTTATTAAAATGATTTATGATGATAATTTTTACGTTTATAATATTTATTTTCACGTTAATAAAAAAAAAATTTTATATATAAAAAAAGGATATCGATTATTACGTTTTCAAGAATATCACTATAACTTGTCAGTCGTCGAGGTGTCAAAAAACCATTAATAAAAAATTTAGACTAGGCTGTATGGACTATAGTCCTTTGCCTTTCCCTATTGGGGATAAATTTTAAAAACAACAACAACCATTAATAAAATGGACAAACCATACCTATGACTACAAGGTACTGTTTAAGTATAAGCACAAGTTGTGCGAACAGATAATGCGGCTGGACGCGTCGTTCGAGTCGCTGTCAGGGCTGGCGGGCGCGCGCTCGGGCAGCGTGGCCGACCTGGCGGATGAGACGCCGCGCCGCACCGCCCACAGACACTCGTACGCCGCGCCCGCGCACAACGATCCCGATGTAGCCACGCCCACCAAACCGTTCGGTCTTGGTGAGTATCTATACTTATTGTTGTAACACTTAAGTTTACGCGAATATTTGACATTATAAATGAAAATATCTTTTCGGAGAGAGATTCCCGTGACTATGATTGCTATAAAGCATTCGAAACGTCATAAATCATATCACAATCATGAGTTCGCGAAAAAATCTGAAATTTTTTTGAAGTGAAAAAGAAAAAGTTATTGAGTTAATCGCGAACAGACATACAGACAGAGGCGGCGGAGAACTTCGATTTATAATAATATGTAGTAATAGTGAGAGTGTACTGACGGGCTCGGCGGAGGCAATAATATATTTTTGAAGTGAAACTTCTTTAGAATCGTTGTAATTTCAAACACGATGAAACGAAAAAATAAATCTATAGAACCAGGCACTCAGAGACGGGGAAGAGTTAGCCTTAGTTAGATCTCGCCCACCGCGAGTCAGTGACATTTCTAACTCTGTCTAACTCGTGGGTGTGACCTTCGCGCCACCTCCCTCTCTCAACGAGCTTAGCCGTCTAAGCTTGTTATTTAGTATAAATATAAATGAGATTTATTAATTAGTTTGCCAAAGAAGTTTTACTTCTGACATGTGTACTTTGTGTTTTTTTTAATGATTGCTATATAGCATTCGAAACGTCCGGAACTTAAAATCAAAATGTGTACGCAACAAAATCTAATTTTTTTTAATATTTTATATACAAACATGTTTATAATGTTGTTCTTTAATAAAAAAAAGTGTTTCTGTGTGTATTTATCGTGTAAAATAACAATTTTATTCTTTTTCAGTCGAATACTACTGTTTATAGATAAGGCGAAATTCGTTCTATTTTCTATCACTCATACAAATCTTACAATCATCTACTATGTCACACCAGTCTTGATTCGTGTTATTTATATGTACATTTTATTGAATATATTTAATTATTTATGTAAACATATTATGTATGTTGGTATTAATTGTACTTATATATAAGTATAATACGGCTAGTGCACCAAGTAGTATAGGACTAAAAACTCTTAGCGTTTGTGTAAAAAATAAAAATACAAATGCACGATCATAGTTATTGAGGGAACTTAGTTTAGCTAAACAAAACGAAACTTAGACTATTTTAAATTAGTACGCGTAGTTTGATCCGTATATAAAAACAAAATATATATAATTCAATTCGTATAGGCGACACCGTCACTTTATTCCATCGTGTTTTCCACAATACCACATACTTCATGATTCCACTATGATTTACGTTTTGTCCCACTCGCTTCGTGGCAATGCTATATGCTCCATACACTATCACTCTCTTTCTTTCTCCTATCTACATTTCTTATTTTAACTTCTTTATCGACATTGAAATATTAGTTCAAAATTCGATAAAGAATGTGCCACTTCAATCTTTGCGGAGTACTTATTTGAATTATTATTTTAAATTTTATGTATGAAATTTTATTTCAAATAGTATTTCCGAGATCATA
The DNA here is from genome assembly GCA_905231865.2 of Boloria selene. NCBI lineage: Eukaryota > Metazoa > Arthropoda > Insecta > Lepidoptera > Nymphalidae > Boloria > Boloria selene. Next base: position 3,399,798 of record HG993132.1, read on the forward strand.
TGACTTAAGATGGCAAAATTTTTAACCCAGCTTGTACTAACTTTGTTTTTTTTTGTATCTTGATTCCTCGCTACCGTCAGGCTCCTTTTTATCAGGTAAAATAACAATGAATGATAAGGAATGGCAAGTGTATGGCAAAATTCTTAGACGTAAATTTTATGTAACATTGGAAATACCGAATAGTTATGTTGTAAAATAATAATTGGAATCGTGTTTTGTTTTTAATTGGCTGTTAAATTGGTTAAAAATTGTCCTGGTACCGTTAGCTACACTTGAATATTGATAAGATAAAGTAAAACTCAGGCACTGATATAAAAGTAGAAAGTATCGCTGAGGCAGTTGAACCTTAGGGGCGATCCTCACTATAATGTCGTTCACAGGTCTTTCTCGGTTCGATCTCGGTCTGGTAAACTCATATAATGTCTCTATACAGTCTTACTCATTCAACGATACATAAATGATGAAGAAAACTTCTTTTCATATTGTTGAATGTATTGGAGTAAAATTTCTTCGAATTTGATCGTGACTGGAATGGGATGGAGCGAAACTTGACTGTTAGCGATAGTATGAATGCACACATATATTTTTCACACCGAGATCGAACCAAGAATGAACTTTGAATGATCGGACCTAACTCTACCGGGCTTCGAGCAACCAGCTAGCTTCTGTTGTGGTGTCAACCTTTGTTTGTTTGCGTGTATCTTTCATTTGCATGGGGCGAGCATGACCAGTAATTATTTTTCTTTCCCCACTCACCTTTATTTGCTGACGACTGCGGCAAAATGCTTTAACTTTAGATCACTTTTAGGGGCGCGATTTACTTAAACAATCGTTAAAGTTAAATATTATAAAAAATATTATATAATTACAGCCTAACAATAAAGTATTATAAAAAAATCTAGGTTATAATATATAACTGAGGTAAATGAATAACTTGAAAGGCAGTTTTGTATCTGTGTTGTAGATAGCAAAAGTAGTCCTAGAAAAAAAAATAATTGGTTGTTGATCTGTGAATGTGTTAGGTACAAGGTGCATGTGAAACGTAGCAACGAACTTCGTATATTTATAAATGAAATGTGAATAGAAAGTATTTAAACAGAGCATGGACTATGTATAGATATGTGTGATAAAATTTAGAATTGATGTATATAGAAAAAATATAATGTAAAAGTTTTTTTAAAAAGTAAATTAAATGTAATATTTATTAATTATGTAATAACTAACTTGTCATTTTATTTTATGCAGAACGATAATGATGGTTATGTTGTGTTCAAAATTAATATTTGACTTAAATTGACCAGTAAATGCATTTAAATCTTAAAATATCCTCAACTTAACTTCCACTATTCTATTCCGTAAGGTGTATACTTTTGATACAACTTGAGGTTTGCTTATTATTGCGACATGTTGTTACCAAGGTTTGGATCGCTGCCATTATTGATATTTGAAAAAAATAAAATAAAAACGAAGTTTAGGCGAGCATTGTGCGAAAGAGAGAACTGTAGGCTCGTTGATTGATAAGAATTTTAACATTTTTATTACAGCTCGACCAACGTTCCTTAACTTGAATTTGAACCTGAACTCACTGCGACTGCAGACGCCCAACAAGTGTACGTGCAGATGTTAAGTCGTAGAATCATTAGACTGGCTTGTTTCTAAATTTTTGTTTGTTTCTATTATAAAATTTTGGTTTTGCTCATTTTGTCTATTTTCGATTTGATTCGTATGTACAAAAAGTTTGTATATATTTCAAACATTATTATTTAAATTATATTTGGAAGTTTTAAAATTTTCAAAATATCTCGATTTTGACCAATTGAATTTTGTTTTTATTTGCTATAACTCTATGGATATTCTTTTGATATTGGCATGAAATCATTCACAAGTGAGCATGAATTGGCGATTACAAAATTTTCAAAGTCATCAGTTTGTTCTATCAGTAATTATATTCATAATTTTCGCTCTAATTGATTCGCTGTACGTTCTATTAGTGTATTTATTTGCGGTAGGCTCTCATTTCTAGATCTAAGTTTTAGTTAAGTTTTATATCGTAAATGCTTTGTTAGTTTTAATTACACTACTCATGTTGGTATTTTTTGTAGGTGTTTTGCTAGAAAATAATTGAAAACTTGTTAGGATATAGGGTTTAATGTAATGTGAATATTTGTAGCGTCACCCGCTAGTGGAAAATTGGGTCATCGTATGACGACGCTGCACGAGGAGCCGGGACGTAAGAACGATGAAGACTCTCACTCCGAGCCAGAGTCTGCTCCCACCGATGAGCTTACTACGCCACGTTCACTGGTAAGTTTTGAAATAGCTTTGAATTTTACTTGTTTCTTTTTCAACTAAAACCGTATTAAAATTAAATTAATTATGTAAATGAAGAAAACGAAATGTACCTCAGAAGTTTTTTTTTTGGTTATTTATGTGTGATATATATTTAAATATTTTTGAACTTTAGCGCACTCGCTCTCGGGCTACACCACGTGGATTTTTGCCGACTTCGAAGACTCTCGATTCGTTGCACGAACTCGCGTGTGAACGAGTACCCACCAAAAGTTCACCCTCGATATCATCTAGTGGATATGGTAAGTTTTATATTGTAAATAATACAAAAATAACTTTTTTTATAATCAAATTTCAATATAATGTTTAATTTGTTCAGGTTCCCAAGCAGTATCATCAACAAATCTCACAAATGATGACACGCTTTCAATTCGAAGTATGTCAGTAGACGACACTCCGGACTTCGATAAAACTATGGACTATACAAACTTGAGTCGAACAAAAACATCTGTGGCGGGCCTCAGGAACGAGATAACAGAATTGAGGAATGATATAAGTGAACTGAAGAACGAAATAGTTGAATCAAAGAATGAACTGGAAGAGGCGACATTCGACAAAGCTAAAACGCCTGTACTGACCCCCGGGTCCCGGAATAGAATCAATCCGTTCCTACGGGACTGTGAAGACATATGTAAGAAAGAAGCCCCCATGGTTGATCCTCTTGGAGCCATTCCAGTGGAAACAGCAGTGTTATCTAGTCAAACGCATAAAGAAAACGTCCAAGTTAATGGCGAAACTACTCATGAGACCTCTTTTAGTAAGTATATAGTACTTAGTAGTTTTTGCACTCGACTCTACTTGCGTGTTAGGTACATCAATGTTGCTTTTGTTTTAGTATAGGATAACTTTAGTCCAACCCAAATCTTTTAAACTTTTATTTACATCATAAAATTATAAGTAAAAACAACTATAGTATTAATAATATTAGTGTAATATAAAGTTTTAAATTATTTTTTTTAAAGAAATTGGTTTTGATGTGACAGGTGAAGTAGACGTAGAGTCAGTCAGCTCTGAACAGTCGAGTCAAGAGGCGTGCAGCCGCGAGACCTCGTCGATGGGGGAGAGCGACTCGCCCGGCCCCGACCCCGTCGTCAACACGTCTCTACCGGCTGGCAAGGTTAATATTCTTCAATATTTTACTTTAAATTATTATTACTTTAAATTCCTGACAAATAATGAGGTATTAAAATGAGGTCATTTACAAGTTGTTATGTTTGATATATAAACAAAAAGTAAATAAATAATCTGAAGATTTAAACTGGTTGATAATATTTATTTTATTTGAGTTTGTCTCAGATGATTCAGAGTAAAAATAAAGTTGAAAGCAAATAATGATTTTAAATTAAATAAAAATATGATAGTTCTAATATTATGAAGTTATATGACCATTGAATAAAAAATTTCTTACTTATATTTACATTACTATTTACTTATATTTACATATTTTGCTTAACGTGTATAAATACAGAGTTATAATCTACATAAATAAAATGATAGAGGTCTGCAGTTGTGCGCGCATCACGGAAAAACTACTGGATAGATTTCAATAAAACTTTCTAAGTTTTATTTCTTAGACACTTGGCCCTTATCAAAAAAGTGTAAAAGTAAAAGTAAAGATTCAAGAAACAACGATTTGTATAAGCACTGCGTGTTCAGTGATGTACGTTTCCTTCTCGCGGAGTAGTGGGGCAAGCGGCGTAGCGCGCATGCGGAAAACTTTGTTAATATTTCAAGCAACGCGGACGAAGTCTCGGGTGTCAGCTAGTGCATAATAAAATCAATAACACAAATTAATCATATTTATTTAAACTTAGTAATTTTGATATTTTATTGATATTTTATTTTTGATATTTCACTCAAATTGTTCTATGTTATAGATTATTTTATATTTTATAAATAACATTGCAGGTGGTGCGTCGCCGCGCGGGCACGGCGGCGCGCAGCGCGGCGCGCGCGTCGTACCCGGCGGCGCGGCCCAAGTCCGCGCACGAGCCGCGGCTGCGCGACACGCCCGCCTCCTCCACGGAGAGGATCGGCGACGGTGAGTACCGACCATTTATAGTAGATTAGTAGCCAAGGGCTCTAAGGGGCCCCATAGACGGGGCAATCAGTCGATTCGATTGATCATCAAGCAAATCGTACGATCCATCTTTCGATTTTCGTCCGCTCACACACAAACGATTTGATCGAACGATTCTCAGTGTGTGCACGATGGAGTCGCAACTACTTTATTTAAGCGTTTAAAAAAACTTACAACAATAAGGAAAAAGACGACTAGGAGAAAATGGACTAAGAGATGGCTCCTGAAAAGGCATCAATATTCTCACATCCACCTTCTGGAGGAATTAAATAAGGCATTAATTGCAGCGCGAGCGCCTATAGTTCGAGGGTGCAGTTGATGCTTACACCCCAGCTAACTATTCTGCTTTACATCTTGATTGTGAGATAAGTATAAAATAAAGTAAAAGTTTTCGATTCCCGCCTTTTTTCATTAAAAAGAATCAAATAAAGATCTTTTTTTTTGAAGATCAAAATTGAGCTTAGCCGTTCGATATTTAAAATTGATGACTATTATACTCACACGAAGACAAGGCTTAATAGCAAAGCGACCTCTTTGGTCATTGGGCTGAATGCATTGCGTCTATTGCCAGTATGATGGTTAGATGTACGCGGATTTTTTGAAAGAAAGAAGTGTTTTTTTAATTACTTACCGCCCTAGGGCTTTTCTAGTTACATTATTATCCTAGAGCGCTAATTAGTCACCTACAAGCCCCATTTGAAGGTAATAAGAATCTACTTACCGAACATGAGAGATGTAAAGATTATTTAATCAATGTTAACGTGGCGAAGGTTCCGTTGGGTTTTAGTAGGTAGTACGAAGTTTTCTAGGTTATTGGTTACGCGCTCTGTCTGTAGAAAAACTGGAGCAGGCGAGTGAAAATCATAGCTGTTCGTGTAATTTTCATGTATTTTTTTTTGTGTATAAGATAATTTTTTTTTCTCTGTGCATATCTGCGATCTGCCTAAGTAGATGGTATACAAGACGGGTCCTAGAACAGATCCTTGAGGTACTCCCGCCATTATATCATGGATATTAGATAGCACTCCGTCTTCTGTAACCTGGAATATTCGATCTGCCAGGTATGATTCTAAAAGAAGCTGATAGTAACTATGGGGTAGAAATTTCTTAATTTTGTATAGTAGGCCTTTGTGCCACACCTTATCGAAGGCAGCCTGGATATCTAAAAACACAGCAGAACAGTACTCCTTGTTTTCAAAGGATGATCTAATTTTTTCGCACACTCTGTGCACTTGTTCTATGGTCCAGTGTTGCTGTCTAAAGCCGAATTGATGTTTCGGTACGACTTGGTTTTCATTGAGTATGGGTAGTATTCTACTCAAGAGGATCCTCTCAAACATCTTTGACAGCACAGGCAACAGGCTTATGGGTCTATATGATGTGGCTTCCTCTGGGGACTTTCCATGCTTGTGGATCATTGTCACTATGGAGACCTTCCATGCTCTAGGAAAATATTGCACTCTGAACACACCATTGAAGAGCGTCACCAGAAATACTAGAGCCTTTCTGGGGAGTTGTGTGATAATTTCTTTGGTGATGAGGTCGAAACCAGGGGCTTTTTTATTTTGTAGTTTATTTATGACCCCTTTCAGCTCCTGTACCGTAACTGGCCTTGGCGGAGTGGACAATTGTAGATCTTGCTGTAGTGTACTTTCAACTTCGTTTTCAAACTCGACATTACTACTTCCGTTCGGTGTAAAGATATTGGCTAGGTGTTGTGCAAACGTGTTCGCTTTTTCTAAGCTTGTCCTGGCCCATCCCGTAGTTTTTCTAATAGGACATTTGTATTGTTGTGGTCTTACCAGTGCCTTTGTAAATTTCCAGAGTGAATAGTCTGTCGATTTTGTAGCTGTTAGGTTTTCCAGATTACTTTGTATCGTGGCATTATTCACATTGTCTATTAGTATTTTCAGTTCTTTAATAGCTTTGTTAAATGCTGTCTTGTCCCTTTTGTGTCTTGTTTGATGCCATATTCGACGCAACCTTCTTTTCTCTAATATTTTGAGTTTGACTTCAAGAGGTATATTTCCAGCCAATTGGCAATTTTTCGTTGGAATTGGTGTGTTTAACCAGCAAGAGTTTTGGATGAGGTTAGTAATGTATTGAGTCGCTTCATCTATCTCGTCAGGCGTCTTTAACGATACTTTCAGTTCGATGTTTTCTTCAATGTAATCTTTGAAGCCCTCCCAATCAGTGAGGTTGTTGTACAGGTGTTCAGGCTTGTCATAATGAATGATCGTCGTACTTACAGTTAGAAAAACAGGCGTGTGGTCAGAATTACTGTCTAAGCAGGACTCGGCCTTGACGTAATTTCTCGAGAGTCCCTTAATTATGAAAAAGTCCAATAAGTCTGGTCTTTTGTTAGGATCCGCAGGCCAGTATGTCGGTTCTGCAGACGAAATAGGGTTTAGGTCGTTTTCTTCTAGGCTTAGCTTTAGTTGCCTGCCCCTAGTTGTTGTTAGCCTTGAGCCCCAGTAAATGTTTTTGGCGTTCCAATCTCCACCAGCCACAATTTTTTTTCCCAGTGTAGCGAAGTAGTCCGTGAAGTTTGTTGCACTTATTGTATGTCTAGGTGGACAGTATACTGCTGACAAATTCAGTTGCCCACAGCGAGTTTCGACTGCAATTGTGGTTGCTTGAATTTGGTTTGTCCTAAATTCTGGTAGCACTTGGTGTTTTATTGACTTTCGTATCACAACGTATAAGATAAATGAAAACGATCTGTGAAAAAGGTTTTTTGAAAAAAATCGAATTCTATTTTAAAATTAAGTCTAATTTGTGTTGGGGTATGGGAATGATATAGTAAAATAAAAGTGCGTGTGTACAAAGTACACATGTCAGAAGTAAAATTTGAATTTAAATCAAGGCTAACTCTTTCCCGTCTCTGAGCGCCTGGTACTATGGACTTATTTTTTCGTTTCATCGAGTTTAAATCACTACGATTCTAAAGAAGTTTCACTTCAAAAATAATGTATGTAATTTAGCATCTAATTGTTTCGACAGAGGAGAGGGAGGCGGTGCCGGAGTGGGTGTGCGTGGGCGAGAGCGTGCAGCTGCGGCTGAGCAGCAGCACGGGAGTGGTGGCGTACGTCGGCCCCACGCACTTCGCGCACGGGCCCTGGGTCGGCGTCGAGCTTGATGCGCCTACCGGTAAGCACATAATAATAATCTTCTAATATATATAAATTACGTGTCACGTTGTTTGTTCGCGATGGAGTCCTAAACTACTTAACCGATTTTAATCAAATTTGCACACCGTGTGCACTTTGATCTCACTTGTAAGATAGGATAGTTTACATCTTAATTTATATTCGCAATATTGTTTTATTGCAAATTATTTGTCTATTATTTGACATTCACAATTATCTGTTAACTTAAAACGATTTTAACAGATGTTGATATCTGTTGACTGGGTTACGGTAGTAGAAAATTTGTCATGGAGGTCGCCATATTTTTTTACAAATAGCATCTATGTAAAAAAGCACGGTGGTCCCCGTGACTGATGTTCTCCTACCATTCCTCTTAAATAGTTTACTACAATGTAATTAGCCACAGCAACGCGTGGGCGGGTTTGCTAGTAAATAAATAAATAATCGATATCAGGCAAGAACGACGGGTCAGTGGGCGGCACTCGCTACTTCTCGTGCCGGCCGCGGCACGGCATCTTCGTGCGCGCGGACAAGCTGGTGCAGGACCGGCGCGGCCGCGGCCTGCGCGCCTTCCGCGAGACCGAGCTCAAGCGCGCCACCAGCAAGGGTATGTATGCTCTGATGAAGGAGTTGGTCCTTCGTGCCTTATTTTTTATTACAGATAGTAATCATAATCAGCCCTTTTTTTTAATGTCCCACTGCTGGGCACGGGCTCACTACGTTGGGTGGGGTTTATTATAGCACAGATAAATTAAGTATATAAAAATATTATATATAAATAAATTTAGTATTACTTAACAATGATCTATACTAATATTATAAAGCTGAAGAGTTTGTTTGTTTGTTTGGTTGAACGCGCTAATCTCAGAAACGATTGGTCCGAATTGAAAATATGTTTTTTTGTTGGATAGTACGTTTATCGAGGAAGGCTTAACATCACGCTACGACCAATAGGAGCGGAGTATCAATGAAAAAGGTTGCCCATAAACACGCTCTTCATACTCTATTACATCATTATAAGGGGCTCAACTCGCACTTCACTCGTTGCATAGTGCATACACTCTACTGTAACAGGTAATGTGTATGTCTGGCTAATTCGGAGGTCCTAGGTTAGAGTCCTGGTTCAGGAAATAATTGGGTAACAATGAAGGTGAAGAGAGTGATGAATTACTTAATAATTAGTGTGTTTTTAAAGAAGAAAATATCAATAGAGTATTTGATTAGAGTACATGATATCCACATGCAAAGGAAAAGATAAGATAAGATTAAAAAATAATTTTATGATACTATAACGTAATTATTGTCAATACTACAGTCAGCTTAAAGATGTTTGTATGTATTTATGTATGTATGTATGTATGTATATAAGTATGTACGTTGTTTGCAGGTGAAGGTCTGCACAAGCTGCATCGGTCGCGGAGTCGCGGCGACAGCATAAACTCGGTGGGCACGAAGAGCCGCGCCAAGTGAGCGGCGCGGACTCTACTCGCCTACACTCACATTATATTTAAGTTGCGATCCCGTAACGCGTATGGTGCTTTATATTTTTATTGTATTTTACCCAATTTGACGAAGCAATATCCCTTTACTTATATCATTACGGGGAAATATCGATTCTCCTCCCGATCGTTAACTCGGTTAATGAATCGATGACGGAGAATCACTCGATTTCAATCGATATTGACAGATGCTAATGATGGTTATATTTTAATTCATTAATTTGTATTGTTTCATCCATTGACCACTGAATTTGTAAATATCTGTTCGATCATGTAATTTATAATTTTATTTTTACATTATAATTACTTTCCAATGTAAATAATTGAATCTTTGTGTGTGTTGTATTTAATTTAGAAGTCAAATGAGTTTGTGATCGGTATAAATCGATGAATTATTTGTATAGAATTTTTTACTGTATAGTTTGTGGCGTAGTAGGTAAATTATTTATGTATTAGCTTCACGAGGCTTTTTCTTGTGAGTCGAGTATTATTTTTTGGTGTGTGCTTCGCAACGAAACCCTTAGTCTTGTAGTTTGGCCGAAATCAGGACCAGTCTAACTGCCATAAACATCAGGTTAAAATTAAAAGAAAAATAGAGAATCGTAACGACTTTTAGACGCACGATGTTGTGATTGACATCGATTTTAGTAAATTGAGTTCCTATGAGCATTTTGATCATCTCGGTACGATTGTACGAATTAAGAAACATGGCCTCTTAATTACTTAATTATATTTATTAAGCGTATTTAAATTTGCCTCCCAAATTGCTCAGGACTTAGGCACGGTTGCCAGTTTGTGATAGTTTCTTGCCACCGTTACTAGAAACCGTAAATTTATTTTTCTACATCACTGAAAAAGCGTTTTCGCCCTAATCATTTTCGAAATATATACGAAATCGTCCAATGCTACATCTTCGTCCTTTTAAAGACTTGTACTTAGTACACCGAAAGCCATACGACGGACTAAAATGGCCAAAAACACTGACATCCTTCTAGGCGCGGGCGACGGGCCGCTACAGGCGGACCGAGTTTCATACCATTTTTTGTATTATAAATTGCTCTTTCGACACTTTTATCGTTTACCACCGCGCAGGCCGCCGGCCGCCGCCCGGCCGTCTTATATCTAATAGGTTGTGTAGGTATTTTCAGATGTAATGTAAAATAAGTGTTTGTAGTGGTTTTTGGTGATGTATGTACTATATTAAAGAAAATCATAATCAAACTTTTGTCCTCAAATTGTATCTCCATCCACATTCGAACAATAATCGGTGACGTGTATATTTTGTGCGACGCCTTGTGTCGTCCAGTAGTGTAGCTCACCTAATGTATATTCCATCCTCTTAGAATAATCGTTAAGTACACATTTATAGTTATATTGCCTCGTTGTTTATTAGAGTTAAGTGTCACTCAGCGTCGTAGCCCGCCACTTGCCTCTATTCCTGTACACTATGTTGTATATTTAATGTAACATTATTATATTAAATATGAAATTTATCGAAATATACAGCCATTTTTAAATATGCACCCGGTTAATTCGACGCCAAATCGTAGTTAACTCGTAAGCCTCGACTGACGTCATACTGTCCCAGGCTCAGCAGCTTGCTAGACTGTCGTACTTAAACATTCCATTTGCATTACATTTATTGTTCTAAACCGTATAGGTTTTAAGTTAGATTTTATAGAGATGCGTTTTCTGAATTTTTGCATTTTTAAATGACTTTGAAGCGTAGGTCAGTTTGTATGTGACCTTTCTTGTTATTACACTTGATTCTCATATCGATATACATTACTCGGATTAATAACGATTTAAACACTTATCATAATGACAGCTATTATCAATTTAATCATTTATTCGATTAATGTTATATCGATTTTGATTATCGATAGTAATAGCCAGGCCGGTCTCGACTAAGGCAGCTCAATGTGTAGTCGACGTTAAAAAAAATATTAAAGTGTTTTCATATATCGTAGGATGTGTCTTTAAAACTCTCGATGTGCTTATATCCAGTAGTTTAGACCTCAGGCAAGGAAACGTGTCGGTAAAGAGATGGCGGAACGCTACGTGGAAGGTGCACTAGGGCTCCTAAGTTAGGCTAATAGTGATCTTGAAGCGACGTAGCTACTAATATTATTATTTTTTTGTAGACATTAAGCTGACCATGTGCTGTGTTTTTGTTTTAATAATAGTTTTAGGTAAATGAAATTATTTGTTTATATAATTGTAATTATTTTTTATTCATCTAGTATTTCGTATTTATTATGCAGTCAATTCAACATGAGCTTTTAATGTATCATTTCATAATAAATTTAATTGTAAGCATAGTTGGTTCGTTATGTTGCCGATTTTTATATGTAAATTAATAGTAGATCACAAATCAAATGTATTTCTATTTCTTTTTATGTGATAAGCGTATAGAGTAGGCGGCTACTTGGTAGCTTAGATGATTGCATCTTCATTATTGTAAACATTAATTAAATAAAGAGATTTTAATATTTAAATACAAAAATAGTTCACTTCTAGTGGAAATATTTTTGCCAGTACGGAAGTAGCGGATTCGAGTCAACCATCGCTGTCATTATCAATAAATGTATAATAAAATATTTTGTTTTATTTACTAATTATATTGTTGTTTTATTATTATTTGTTTCAATTCCTTTTTATTTATTCCTTTTCTTGTTTAGTAACTTGACTTCTAGTTGTAGCTAATACTTTAGATATTTAGATATTTTAGATACAGAATATACAATAGAGTATAATTTTGGATGTTGAGTGTTAAAAATATTAAAAAATTATTATTAAGTAGCGTTGAGATTCTGCGACTGCTGTTTAAATTTTATGAAATATATAATAATAGTAGGTATAGCTTAATTATCATTTTAGTTTAAAAAATATACATACTACATCCATCTACGAAACGCTCAAGCACTCATAAAGTGTTATAAATTATTATTCATATCATTTAATATTATTGCAAGTTTTCAATAATAAGTATTAATAATTATACATATGTAAGGCGAATTATTTAGTTCGTTGAATCGTTACATACTACTACTATATTATAGATACTTATTCATCCAAACTGCCTCGGTGGTGTAGTGGCTAGCATGTACGATCATACATCGAGAGGTCCTGTGTTCGAGTCCCAGGTCGGGCCAAGTTAAATTATTGAGTCATTCTGTTCAGTAAGCCTCAGTACTAGCCCGGAGTTGGGAAGTTGGCGGTGAGTCACCCCCGTGCCTCGGAGAGCACGTATAAACCGTTGGTCCTGCGCCTTAGCTCACTGGTTGTGCCGAGTAGTCGTCCCACGGGAGTATGAGAGTGATAGGAATAGAGAGTGCACTTGTGTCTGCGCGTACACTTGTGCAGTTGGCCAGTCTCAATACGATTTTCCGCCATTGCCAAAATCGGTCGAAGAACATTATTATTATCATTATACTTATCCATATCCAATGCCGGCGATTTTAACTACTACCTTTCTAATCAACGAGTTTGTAATAGTTAACAGTTGCGGATGATGATATGCAAGTGTCAATACTCGACACTCGTACGTACGTATATTATAGACATTTTTTTCTTTTGACAAAAGCATCTAAAAAAGTGTTCCTAAAAACGACATTCTTAATGATTTGAGATGACTATATACATTATTATTACATAAAATGCCATGTCCATGTATCCTACATAATATGCCATGTACTATACGCACTTTCAGGTAAAATATAGTTTAAGTTAATAGTTTTTGTTTTTGTTAATAGTTTATGGCCTTTTCTTAACCATCGCAAAGTTAACAAATTTGGTCAAAATTATTGTTGCTTTTGTCTCGCTTTGATAATAAGATAAAATATCAAAATCATACGAATATTTTAAAGAGGTAGAGTTTGTTTCCTTAAACGCACTAATCTCAGATTAACTACTGATCCGATTTGTTTGAAATTAAATAGTGCTTGTATTGAGGAACGCTATATTTTTTTTTATGGTAAATAGGGGGCAAACGGGCAGGAGGCTCACCTGATGGGAAGTGATCACCTCCGCCCATGGACATCTACAAGCCAGGCTTGCAGATGCGTTGCCGGCCTTTCAGGAAAGGGAGGGATGGAGGAGGGAGGGAAGTGGGAGGGAGGGGGGAACGAAGGCGGAAGATGAAGGGAAGAGGGAGAGGGGAAGGAGAGTGGGTCTCCCGGACTCTCACTCACCGGACGAAACGCGACAGCATAGCTGCCACTTCACGCCGGTCTTCTGTGAGAGAGTGGTACTAATGAACTATACGGGGCGTGCCGGCCCATTCGGTTGCTACCCGAAGGTAACAAGCATGGCACTACCACTTAAAAACTATGCTATATTTCAGAGCAGTAATCACAAAATATGTGAACAAAATGTAAGGTAAAACGAATCTAGAGACGAATCCGAGTGAGGTGCTAGTTACTAGTAAAAGACAATACCGACTTAATTCGTTTAGTTTTGTTATTGTGTACCAACATGAGACAATTACATATGTAGATTTTTTCGTAACTTCAACCATTACTTACTAGATAAATTGATATTACGTTTATTTAAAGGAAATTTTCCACTATTAAGATGTTGCTAATAATAATCCTATTTGGATCGGTCACGTTATATTTGTATTTTCATTACTGAAAAATATTTTTTGCTTTATACATACGTTGCGTGCTTTAATATATTAAGGACACATGTATACTGAAAACTAGATATAATATAAAGTTCTAGGTATTTATGAAAGTTTGATGTATTTGATTTTCTATTTTTTAATTTAAATGGTTTTATCAAATAAATATATTCGCTTTTACACAGTGGAAAATTGCCTTTATAGTGCATAAATCTTTAATAGCGACAGTTGACCTTATTCGCGACGTCGCGAGTGTCATCTGGCGGGCGGTAGGGCGGAACTCCATGTGCCTGGTACGCGCCTTCAAATCGTACGAATGTAAAAGTACAACACAAAAGTACAGTCAGAAGACACAACAGTAATTTCTTGAAAAATAATGAGAATTTCTCTGCTTAATCAAATAAGACTATTGAAAAATTGTATATTGCATACTACTGAAAACTTCCGGTTCGTTGATGCGCTAAGCAAAGCAGAACCTTTAATATCTAGTCATTATTGTATTTGTTGAGGAAGACTCAATATACCTAGTAGTTTAAATTTTTATAGTAATACAATTATTTACAATTATGTAAAGTAGCTAGCAATTATAAACTACCTTATAATGTTAAGTTTTCGCGTATACGTACATCATGCTTATTATGTCAACAGTACCTTGTAATCTATTTTCGTAGGAAAATAGCTCGTTACAAAGGAGACATCGTTCCATAATGGCCTACAATAAGACTTGCGTGACTTGCCATTTGCCAGGCTCTGCTTTTGCATTCCTCTACTTCACTGAGACTCCGACCACCAAACTGGTGACTGCCAAAGTTACATAATACTAAGTCTAATAATGCTATAAATTAAGTTTTGGCTAACGAAAATGGATCAACCTGGTCCATCCACCAGTAATCAAGATCCTCGCTATGACTTTATAGGCTCATACGTTGTAAAATCTCTAAAGTTAAAACCTGAAAAATGGATGCGAGTACTAAGCATAGAAGAACACAGATCGACACTTAAAGATTTCATAGACAAACCATACCCAATTTTGCTCGTAGTTGTTCTCACTCACGCGGCCCAATTGGTTCCAGTTATATCATTCCCATGTTATTTGAAGAATAAAGCTGTTTTCTTCGTTAAAAAGCGACCTGATGTGGTTCCTAAGGAAAAATGCGCTGAAATGGTCATTTTTGGTAAGTAATGTCTGTCGTATCCTGGTGAATATCAATAAAGATCGTTATAATAAAAAATATACCGGTAATGCAGGAGACCTAGCTCCAAGATTGATAGATGAATTAGCTGCGTTAGTAGATGAAGTATTCGTGCCTCTACTTTCAAACCCTCTAAATCACGAAGGTTGGCCTCTTGTCGTATCTCAAGATATACTTAAACAAATACATAATCTTAAAAGCACCGTATACGAGGTAAGAATTTTTATCTTAATAGGATTATTTCAAATATTAATTATATAATGTAGTCATATTTATTAGAAAATAAATATTACTTGTACAATTACACTTTTATAGGTGAAAGGCAAAGTTAGCGGGCAAACTGTTCTACCAATGCCGGTGGGAGTTGAATTAGTTCACGAGGCTGAAAAGGGATTGTTAAGAGGAGAGGAAGTCGATTTGTATTTAAAGAGCGCAATAGAAGGTGTCGTCATTAAATGGGCACAACAGATTAACGACGTGATGATGGAAGACTCGGCTCTTGCCTTTGAAAATGGACAAAATCCTTTGCCTTGTGTCGGTTAGATAATAATTACCTTTTTAAATTAATTGTTTAATTTTTATTGTTCAAAAGAAGACTTTAAGGTACCTAGTAATTAGGAATTAAAATACCTACTTAATGCTCCTGATATATAGATGCAACTTATGCGTTTTGTAATCAGACGCACTAAATATAAGAACATACTTTATGTCAGTAAATTAGTAATATAGATCGATCGTACAGATCTTTTTCTTATATAAAAGTGCGAAAATCAAATATTATCTAATTGCACAATAAGAATTCCTATTAAAATCTATTTAGCCAAGTTCGTTTATCGTATTTATTTTCAGAACTAGCATTTTGGAAGTCTCGATTAAGTAATCTGAATTACATTTATGATCAACTACGTACTGACAGAGTGCGATGTATGGCAGTTATACTCGAAAAAACGACTTCTGCTTATTACCCTTGCTTCAGTAGACTTTTTAAGAATATCGTTTCAGGTATTAGAATTAAATATGATGATATAATTAAAAAAATTCTTCACAAAGATGGTTAATTATTATTTGTACTTATCGTAACTCCAAAAATATTCATTCATCCACTCATTATAGCTCTAGCTGAAGCTCGTGAAATTGACTTATACCTCAGGACCTTAGAAAAGCATTTTCAAGCGTTGGAAGATACGGACTTTACTGAATGTCAGCCTCTTTTCCGACCGCTATTTCACGTTATCTGTATGGTTTGGAGAGATTCAAAGTATTACTGCAGCTCTTCTAAGCTGATGGTTTTAATCAAGCAAATTTGTAATTTATTAATATATCAGGTTTGTGCAGAAAGCAAAAGGTGGAAAAACCCAACGTAAATAATAACTAGTAGTTCATTAAAACGTCGAAATTAATAATGACTTTTCTTTGTAGGCAAAAAAATGTTTAGATCCAAGTACACTGTTTCACAGCGACATAGATGAAGCTCGGCTTAGAATTCAGATTACGATCGATATTTTGAAAAACTTTCGAAACACTTTTGAGTATTTCAAAGAAAGATTACCACAGTATTTTGTTGACAGACCAGTTATTCCCTGGACATTTCATCCAAACGTAGTTTTTGAGAGAATGAACAAGTTTTTGGATAGGTTGAACACCATACAATGGTTTTTTAAAACGGTACTAGAATTTCAAAAATTAGAGAAAATAGAAATCGGTGGTATGAAAGGACGAGTACTAGGAGGACAAATTAGAGATATATCAGCTGAATTCGATGGATATTTTCACAGTTTTGCATCGAAATCATATGATGTTCTGGATCCCGATGATGAAACTTTCAATGATGATTTTAAATCCTTCCAGGAAAATATTATTGACTTAGATTTGAAATTATCTACAGTTTTAGTAGAATCTTTCGATAACTGTTCAACATTGGAAGCCATATTCAAGGTATTCTTTCCTTAAACTTTTGTTGGAATATATAACTCAAACTATAACAGTTATTTTTTTCAGTTAATCGATATTGTCGGATCAGTTTTAGATCGACCGCTTATTAAAAATGAATTTACAGCAAAATATGTTGAAATCATTGTTATGCTTGAAGAAGAAATTATAACATGTGAAGTAAGTATATATGTGTAGTATTGTGTACCTATATTTTAGTATTTTTGTTATTGTTATGTAAGTTTAATTGAATCTACATAATTAAGGACTTTCTTTTGGCGCGACTCTTTATGCGTTTGTTAACGAATTACTACGGAATCTATATAGGTATTAATAAATTTAAACACTTAAAATATTTCTATCTAGGAGCTCTTTAAAGAGCAAGTACATCGTCTCCACAAGTATGGTCATATGGAAATAGATGCGTTCTTTCCTCCAATAGCTGGAGGACTTCTTTATATGACCACTCTCGCGGCAAGAATTACTAAGCCAGTTACATGTTTTAGAAATTTGCAACACCCGTAAGTACTGATGAATTGTAACAAGAAACGTTGCCTTTACTTTTGTTAAATATTAGGTACGTACTTTTCATACTATTTTTATAAAATATACTTCTTATAAGTATTTACTAAATGGTAATTTCGTTTCTGTAAAAAATACATGATTTAATTTTGTTTAAAAGCTAATGTGATAACATAGAGTCGCAGAGTATAGAGATAGAGTCGTATAGAGAGTCGCAGTAGTTTTTAAGTAAATAGTAATAACAGATAACATTTAGCAAAAAATTTAATGAAATTAATTAGGTAGTAGGAAATCTAATGAAATTAATAGGTAGATATTAATAATATTTTCAGAAGTAAATACAGGATTTGCAGAAGTGATATACGAGTACTAAAGTCTTTAGTCGGCTTTCGCAATTTGCCGCACCCGTTACGCATCTGGGTGGGGCAAATTGCGAAAGCTGATTATTTGACTTACTGTCATCTGAAAACTTTGGGATTGGTAAATTAGTATTTAAATTTCATTTATAATTAATTAGTTTATAAACTTTTTATCTTTGCACAGTTTCTAAAACAAACTTACTTAATTTTTGTTCTAAGGTATAATTATTTTAAGGTATAATAAATATTTGTCCTTATTTTGTTATTTTGATTGTCATATCTAAGGATACCTAATTTATACATAGGATAAAGGAGTGTGAAGAAGCCAAAAAGATATTTATACGATACGAACAACTGATTACTGATATAAACGAATTCAAAAGAAAATACTTTGATGATTGGGCCGTCGATTTACCAAAGATTATCGAGACAAAATCACTTAAAACAATATTAGCTCGCCAAGGATCTGACTTAGTGCTAAACTTTAGCCCTACTGTAAGGATTTTTAGACCTATATGTAATAGTATTCATGCAAAATGAAATGATTGTGATTATTACTGTTATTTACAGCTGTTAGAACTTATGAAAGAGGTCCATCATCTAAGAAATAATCCGGACTTTCAAAAAGATTTACCACCTGAAAGCTTAGAGTTATTTGGAAAGCAAGAAGTATACAGGCAGTATAGAATAAATCTAAATAATACAATCGATTGGTATAATCAAATACGAAAAAATAGTCAGAAAGTAGAATTCGATTTGGTGGAAGATGAAATTAAAGCTATTGATCAAAGAATCGAAATGGCACAAAATGAGCTAAACTGGAATTCTAAAGGTATAATATATACCTTTACCTACTAGTAGTAAAAGTTTAATCTGGTCTGCTTACCAATAAAAAATAAAAATTTGTAAAATTAAACATAGAAAGATATCTGGGTAAGATACGCTCGCTTCCAGACTATTTAACCGTTAGAAATAATTGTAATTTATATCTACCAAATTTTATTTAAAAAATTAATATTTTGTAATTTAATTCTCGTTTAGTTTCTCTAGTCAGCTGTGATCAATGCAATCAAGACGTAATTCTTCCCAACTAAAGGAAATATTTTGTATTCACTGTATTGTAGATTTGTGGGGTTATTTAGAGGAACTTAATAGGTTGGTCGGTAATTTGTTTTCACGAATGTCTAAGATACAAGATAATTTAAAGGAAATGAGAACCATTATGACTACTTGGTCAACTCAACCACTTTTTGAAAGAAAAGAGGGAAAAAAGGTATGTACAAATTATGAAAAAGCCTTGTAGCAAGAATGGATACCAATTTTTTTATTTCAAAATTCAATATGGACATATTTAAGTGTTCATCATACCTCATAGGTAATATATTTTATTAGGATACACTATTGAATCTGGATGAATGGCAAGAACGCACGAATAAGCGCTACGGTGAAATTAATGAAACTGCTGACCGTATAAATGCTTTATTAAAAGAAAACATGGAGTTGTTTAATATGCAAGATAATCAGGAGAGTGAAATATGGTTATCATATGTGGCATTTATAGATGGGCTTATTGAAGAAACTTTATTTAAATCAATTGCTTGCAGGTACTAAAAAGTAATTTTCAATGAATTAACGAGTCTTTTTAAATGTATAAAATATTTTAGAGTTCTAAGCACAGTCTAAAATAATATAAAAGAGACCACCCATAACTTTGCAAAATCCCACAAAATGTACAATTATACTATTAATAATTATACATATTAGTACAATTTTTCGGTCATTGTTTGCAAGTAAAGCTGGATTGCTATCTTGTTGTCAACCAAAAGGTGTCTATGGACATAAGTACGTATGAGAGTCAGAAGCGCTTCACTTAAGTCTTACTTCGTAGGCCCTGTACAATTGTCTTCTCTAGGCTTCCTTAGACAACTATAATATTAATAAGTCTATACTAATATTATAAAGGCGAAAGTTTGTAAGTATGGATGTATGGATGTTTGTTACTCTTTCACGTAATAACTACTGAATGGATTTTAATAAAACTTTACAATAATATAGCTTATACATCAGAATATCACATAGGCTACAATTTATAAAGATATTGTGTGAATTGTCCAAAATATGACGATAAGTATCAAGTAAGTAGTAAAAAATCTACCATCTGCGAGCTATTCTGGCGTGCGCTGCCAAAACCGCTAGAGTTATACATATGTAATGTATGATGGAAATGTTTATCTTAACAAGCGACTCACCCTCACTTCGCTCGGGATCGTCCCTAGATTTAGCGCGAGCGAAGCCGCGGGTTCCACTAGTAAACTATAATTTTAATAATTTCTCAATCCAAAATTACAGAACCAAAGCCGTTCTTTGATTTTTTACATAACTTTCAGTTTGGGCTATATATCTGAACACATGAATCCTAAAAATAAACTAGCACCATTATTTGAGGCACAATTAGAACTTTTGGAACCAGACATGGTTTTCTGCCCAAGCCTTGATCCCAACGAAGAGAAAGGGTTCACAGCTATGATAAATAACTTGATTGAGGACATTTTGAAAATGTCGTCGTTGATAACAAGAATAGATCCAAAGAAGGCAGACTCTTATGAAACTGAAATCATTGCTCATAGTGACATAGTCGAAATGAAAGATGAAATTTTAAACGGAATCGAAAGAGTAATTGTTTTATATGCATTAAATATTCGTATATAATCAATTGAAACATTCTCTAATAAATACTTAAATTTTAGGTTATAGAAGAAGCAAGTGACTTTTGCAAGACTTTCGAGAACTACTCTTACTTATGGTTGGAAGAACGAGATGCTATAATGGAGATATTTCTGACTTATGGTAGGATTTTAACTCCGGATGAAATTGATCGTATTGGATCGGACGATAAAGACGTGATACCACCGGTGCCGTGTGCACCAAAAATGGAAGCCTTTAGAGAACAAATTGATTATTATGAAAATTTATTTTTGGATATAGAAGATATGGATTCTTATAAAGTATTTAATTCGTGGTTTCAGGTACTTTATAAGATTAAATATATTAGCTAAAAATTTAAACATCTTTAAAGTATAGTCTCATATAATCAACTTTTTTAGGTCGACATACGGCCATTTAGACAAGCTCTCCTTAACACAGTTCGTAAATGGGGAAATATGTATAAGGAACACTTAGTCGAAAACGTTACTTCTAGCCTAGGTGATTTGGGAAATTTCATTCGTAAAGCTGATGAAGGTAAATAGCAAATTCATTTACCAGTAGATACTACAATATTTGTAGTATTAAAAGTTTGACTCATTCTCGTTATTTTAAACTTTACATATGAAGTATTTCTTTATGTAGAATTTCGTTTTGATAAGATTTACTCCGATTATATATGTACCTATTGATATAATATTGAGTATAATGTATAAATTTCCAAGGTTTACTTCAACCTGTACCCGAAGGCAACTACGAGGCATTAGTATCTGTGATGGGGTACTTGATGCATGTCAAAGATCGCACACTGACCACTGACGATATGTTCCAACCTCTAACGGAAACGATAGAACTGCTCAAGTTTTATGATATGGATATACCTGAGGAAGTCAACGTTCTATTACAAGTTTGTTTTTATGTTACACATTTAGAAATTTAGCTTATTAATTATTCTAAGTTCAATATATTGGCATTTTGAATGTTGTTTGTATTTTTTTTAATTTGATATTTTACTATTAAACATATTGTTTTTTTTCAAGGAATTACCAGAGCAATGGCAAGCAACAAAAAAATTAGCCATCACCGTCAAACAACAAGTAGCTCCACTGCAAGCGGCTGAAGTAGCTGGTATTAGGAAGAAAATTACAACATTCGACTCGCACGTTACTTATTATAGAGAAGTTTTCAAAAAATACGATGTACGTATGTATGTCTTAAAATAATTTTTTTGCATGATTTTTTGTCAAAAAATAATATTTAATACTAAGTAATTTCACTTTTATACAGTAGTTTAGTATAAAAATTACATATTTTTAGGTTAAAAACACCTACATGTTTTTATAATTATTATAAATGTAAGTAGGATCTATCTAAAACAGGGAATGTATATTTTATAGTACCTATTTTAATGTTATAAACAGTTTTTTAAATATGAATGCGACGACCCATACTTGGTGATGTCGCGAGTCGATAAAGAGATGCTGCATTTGGAAGATGAGATGAGAAGTATACAAGAGTCTGGTTCACTTTTTGAAGTGAACGTTCCGGAGTTTAAATTGCTGAAGCAGTGTAGGAAAGAATTGAGAATGCTAAAGGTGAATAATAATATATTTTTTATACTTCAATTTTATTTTGTTATAATAACTTATAGTAATTAACATGAATTATAAATAATTTTTATTCAGCAACTGTGGGATTACGTTTATATCGTGAGGACGAGTATTGAAGATTGGAAGACCACACCATGGCGTAAAATTGACGTTGAGAACATGGATATAGAATGCAAGAAATTCGCTAAAGAAATAAGATTGTTGGATAAAGAAATGCGAAGGTAATATAATATCTTGAAAGAGCTCGAGTTAATAACTTATATTGATTGGACTCGAAGGACCAAAATGGCCATGCATATTTTTTCAGTTGGGATACGTATGTTAATTTAGAAGCTACAGTGAAAAATATGTTGACGTCTCTGAGGGCTGTAGCCGAATTACAGAATCCTGCAATCAGAGAACGACATTGGGACCAACTTATGAGGACCACAAAGGTGATAGTAGACACAGTGAACCAAATTAAAATAATGTACATAATAATTACTTATCTACATTTCAGTGTTAAAATAAAATTTGTAAATATATTAAAGCGTATGTATAAAGCTAATGTGGTTCTGCACATTGGAATGAAAAATTGTTTTTATGTAATGTATTGTGCATGGTTGCATCGTGTGTCGGTGTTTTTAATTTGCTCTTCTTAACTGCCTTTTTTAAATAAAACGCATATAAATCAAATTTGTATATACATAATACTAACAATAAGATAAAAATATGAGGTTTGCTATTTCAAGGTGTAAATACGTTTGTGATCCACAGAGCTTAGCTGCATTGCCACCTGAACTCACCGTAAGTATGATAAACAAACATCTAATAAAATTTATAGATATTAAAAAAAAACTAAATATTTATTTAAGCTTTTGTTGTGATACTGTTAAATAAAATATTCTAAAATAAAAAGTATATAAGGTACATTATTAAAAGATTATTTTTAGCAAAAATTTCAAACATTGAACAATGAACATGTGCATGCTTGAACAAATTATATTTATCACTAAAGCACTTGTTTTTTTTTATTGTAATAGTAAATATAACACGAAGGATCACAATTGAAATAACTTCTATATATATAAAAGTTTCATTATGTAGGTACGAATTGTCATGGACTTAAACACAACTTTAGCCGACTTGTTGGCTTTAAATCTTCATGAATTTGAAGAAGAAGTTAAAAATATTGTGGATAAAGCTGTGAAGGAGATGTCGATGGAGAAGGTTTTGAAAGATTTACACACTACTTGGAGTGGGATGGAGTTTGAGCAAGAAATACACACAAGGACGGGTTGTGTGTTGTTAAGAGCTAGTGAAGAGCTTATAGAGACACTGGAAGAAAATCAGGTATCCTATCTAAATTTGACGTATGTAAGAAACAATTACAATGCTTTAAACATATGTATCATAATTTTCTATGATTCTTAGGTACAATTGCAAAATCTGATAACTTCTAAATTCATCGCGCATTTCTTAGAAGAAGTATCAAGTTGGCAACAGAAACTATCAGTTGCTGATCAAGTGATTACCGTTTGGTTTGAAGTGCAAAGGACTTGGACGCATTTGGAGAGTATATTTATGAGTTCTGAAGATATTCGAAAGCAGCTGCCAGACGATTCGGCGCGATTTGATAGAATTGATGCAGAATTCAAAGTAAATAATAGCTCTTTAAAGAACATTCATTTATTGTCATTAAAAATAAATGATTATTTGTAATTGTAACCCAAATTATTTCAGGTACTATCAAAAGATATGTCAAAAACACCAAATGTAGTGAAGGGTACAAATAAAGAAGGCTTAGTCGCAATTCTAGACAGCTTGCAAAAAGATTTGATCATATGCGAAAAAGCGTTAGCAGAATATTTAGAAACTAAACGATTAGCGTTTCCGAGATTTTATTTTGTGTCATCGGCTGATCTTTTAGATATACTGTCGAATGGTAATCAAGCTGATTTAGTTATACGGTAAGACATTATATGCTGTGGGTATTTTACTATTTAAATAAATGAGGAATTAGTAATACTATGATTTACTTTTAGGCACCTTACAAAATTATTTGATTCTATTGCAAAACTAAAATTTATTGAGAGTGAAAAGCCTGGTGAGAAAATGGCTTCTGGAATGATAGCCAAAGATGGTGAGCTTGTACCATTTCACGGTCAATGTGACTGTACAGGCCCCGTAAGTAGTTACTTATTTTACTACCATCTTCATCATTTTTTTATAATTTTTAACAATTTCTTTATATTACTCGTAGATATATCAATTTAACAAATACTTTAATTCCAATTTTAGGTAGAAATATGGTTGAATCGATTACAAGATATGATGCGTTCAGCGATACGTCAATATTTTGGAGAAGCAATCGTTTCGTATGAAGAAAAATCTCGTGAGCAGTGGCTATTTGATTTCATGGCACAAGTCTCTCTGTGCTGTTCACAAATTTGGTGGACCTCTGAAGTCAATATTGCCTTCGGAAGATTAGAAGAGGGTTACGATAATGCTTTAAAGGATTATTATAAAAAGCAATTATCCCAACTTAGTACATTAATCACGTTACTCATTGGTGAACTCAGTAAACAAGATCGGCAGAAAATCATGACAATTTGCACTATTGATGTCCACTCAAGAGATGTCGTTAGCAAATTAATTCAAGGAAAAGTAGAGGCTGGATCAGCGTTCCAATGGCAGTCTCAGCTTAGACACAGGTTTTAAAAACCTAATAATATCATCTGCACATTTATGTAAAGGTTATATTTCATTTACACCTTGTGCTCATTACATACATAGATATTATTATATTATTAAAAAAAAAGTTGTTTGTGTTTTAATGGTTTCTCATTTCAATTAGCACGCATCTTTTCTTTACTTTAATTTATATTACTAGCTTAGATGCTATTTAAAATTATTATATTGTACAACACCTCTTTAACTTTTAGATGGGGTGAAAAAGAAATGCATTGTTTTGCAAATATTTGCGATGCTCAGTTTCGATATAGCTATGAGTATTTAGGAAATACTCCACGACTGGTAATAACCCCTCTTACTGATCGATGCTACATTACATTGACACAGGTATTTGGAATTAATTATATGTAAAAAAATTTGGATCTAATATGAAACATAATATTTAAATCTCTCAACATCTTAAGATATCTTTATTTTAGAAATTAATTTAGGCATTTTTTTAATTTATTTTAGGTAAATAAATAACTAAATGTTATTAGGACAATAATCTAAATGTTAAGACATGGTGTATTTTTAGTCTCTGCATTTGATCATGGGAGGAGGTCCCGCGGGACCAGCCGGTACGGGGAAAACGGAGACTACTAAAGATCTGGGTAGAGCTTTGGGTATAATGGTGTACGTGTTTAATTGTTCGGAGCAAATGGATTATCAGGTAATTTAAACCTCAATCCTTTATAATATCTGCTTCATATACAAAACGAAACAACGAATAATTTTATTTAATTTTTAGTCTTGTGGCAATATTTACAAAGGCTTAGCACAAACTGGCGCTTGGGGATGTTTTGATGAATTCAACAGAATTTCTGTAGAAGTACTTTCGGTTGTGGCTGTTCAAGTCAAATCTGTTCAAGACGCTATAAGGTTTGTTTGTTTATTGTATATATATTACATTTAAGAATTTACAAAAACATAGTTTAAAAGTTAGTATTTCACCTTCTTATCGAGAAGTATTTTTAATTCATTTTATCTGAATTTATGATGTTTCATTTGTTTTAGAGATAAAAAAGAAAAATTTAATTTCATGGGCGAGATTATTGTATTGGTGCCTACGGTTGGTATATTCATTACTATGAATCCGGGCTACGCAGGTAGAACAGAATTGCCTGAAAATTTAAAAGCCCTGTTTAGGCCATGTGCAATGGTTGTTCCAGATTTTGAATTAATTTGCGAAATTATGTTGGTAGCGGAAGGGTTTCAGGATGCGAAGATTTTAGCGAGAAAATTTATAACTTTATATACTCTATGCAAAGAGTTATTGTCTAAGCAAGATCATTACGATTGGGGATTAAGAGCCATCAAATCCGTTTTAGTTGTCGCTGGTTCGTTAAAGGTATGTGTATATATTTAATATAGTATTTAATAAAAAAACTTCGTTTTAATTGGTTTTTGAACTGTTACTTGCAATGTTAATATAGAGAGGTGATCCTGGCAGACCAGAAGAGGAAGTGTTAATGAGAACTTTACGTGACTTTAACATACCAAAAATTGTAACAGATGATATGCCTGTTTTTATGGGTCTGATCGGTGATTTGTTTCCCGCTCTTGAAGTACCGAGAAAACGTGATTTGGAATTCGAAAGAACTGTCAAGCAAGCTGCTATGGATCTTCTCTTACAGCCAGAAGATAATTTTATTCTTAAAGTTGTGCAATTAGAGGAATTACTTGAAGTGCGACACTCAGTGTTCATAGTAGGCAATGCTGGTACAGGAAAAACTCAAGTTTGGAAAACTCTTTTTAAAACTTATCAAAATTTAAAAAAGAAACCCATTTATAACGATTTAAATCCCAAAGCAGTTACTAACGATGAATTATTTGGAATTATTAATCCTGCAACAAGAGAATGGAAGGATGGGTTGTTTTCAGTAATCATGAGGGATCAGGCAAATATTGTTGGAGAAAATCCTAAGTGGATACTTTTAGATGGTGATATTGATCCTATGTGGATTGAGTCTTTAAATACCGTGATGGATGACAATAAAATATTGACTTTAGCAAGTAACGAAAGAATAGCACTTACACCGAGTATGCGATTGATGTTTGAAATTTCAAATTTACGTACTGCGACTCCTGCTACTGTGTCTAGAGCTGGTATTTTATATATTAATCCACAAGATTTAGGGTGGAACCCGTGAGTATTTTTTTAACATTAGATTACACAATGAATATGTTCAATTAATTTTAATGTGGTTGAATTTAAATACATCTATTTCAGTTACGTAACGAGTTGGGTTGAAACTAGGAAAATACCAGCAGAAAAATCAAATTTGGTCATTCTCTTCGACAAGTACATACCTCCTTGTTTAGAAAATATAAGAAACAGATTTAAGAAAATAACACCAATAGCAGATATGGCTCACATACAAATGCTTTGCCATTTGCTCAGTTGTTTATTGGTTCCCGAAAATACGCCCCCTGATTGTCCGAAAGACTGGCATGACATTTTTTTTGTATTTGCCTGTGTTTGGGCATTTGGATCCGCCATGTTTCAAGATACTAACGTGGATTATAGGATTGGTGGGTAGTTTAAATCATTAGCCTTATACTATTAGTTTTCTTTAATTTATTAAAATCATATTATAATTCTTTTTTAGATTTACGCGAATCTTTGGTGGTAGTTACTTTATATCTTAATTATATATTAACTTTTATTACATAATGTAATTATGACTCCCAATAAGTATTAATTTTACAGAATTTTCAAAATGGTGGCTCAACGAGTTTAAATATGTTAAATTTCCAACGGGGGGAACAGTATTTGACTATTATATTGATTCTGAAACTAAGCAATTTACGCCATGGACTGAAAAAATAACTAAATTTGAGTTGGACAGTGACATTCCGCTACAAGTAAGTATTCAAATTCCAATTATGAATAAACACAATAATATTTCCTTTTTTTTACAGTTTAAAAACCAACATCTTCTGTTTTAGGCTGTACTTGTACCTACCGCTGAAACAATTAGAGTGAGATATTTCTTAGATCTACTTATGAAAAATAAACATCCAGTTATGTTAGTCGGTAGTGCTGGTTGTGGGAAAACTGTACTTGTCAATGAAAAACTTCAAAGGTAAATATTGTTTTAAGAACATTTAAAGAAATGTAATTGAAATATTTTAACTAAATTAATTGAACACAATAATAATATTTTTTCAGTTTATCAGAAAACTATGCGATTCAATCGATTCCTTTTAATTTTTACACAACATCGGAAATGTTACAAAAGATTTTGGAAAAACCATTAGAAAAGAAGGCTGGTCGTAATTATGGTCCGCCCGGAAATAAAACGCTTATTTATTTCATAGATGACATGAATATGCCTGAGGTAGATCCTTACGGAACTGTCCAACCTCATACAATAATTCGGCAACATTTAGATTATAATCATTGGTATGATCGAACTAAATTGACTCTAAAAGACATCCACAATACGCAATATGTGTCGTGTATGAACCCTACATCTGGCAGTTTCACAATAAATCCAAGATTGCAAAGACATTTTTGCGTGTTTGCAATAAGTTTCCCAAATGCAGAAGCTTTGAACAATATCTACCATAATATCTTAAGCCAGCATTTGGTTAACCCAGAGTTAAAAATTGGCGCACAAATTGCGAAGATCTCGAGTAAGTAGTTTTTTATTCTTATACCTGTATGTAAATAAAATCCCTTAAATAGCTATGCCAGGAAAGCTTATCGACTTATTGTCATTTTCTAGAAATAATTTATTTAATAAATAGTTCATTCGGAGGTAAGAAATTTTGTTGCTACCAAAATTGGTTATATTTAGACATGGAGATAAACAGGAACAAATCTGTGATCAAGAGAAATGTACGGTACATTTGCGAGTTCAAAAGTAACTTTGTGCTATTCCAGACTATAATTATCTATCTCTATATCAAATTTCTTCGAGAGGAGTTTTATATGGGATATTATTGTATTTACTATTGAAACGAACTTTAAATTTTTTGAGGAATTTGGAACTAAATTTTATTTTTGGATCTTTTGGTGTTGTCTTCATAATTATAAATACCTACATATATTTATATATATATAAAAATATTTCTAAAATCGTTTACAGAAAATGTAGTTGCAGCTACGATAGCCTTACACAATAAAGTTTCACAAGTCTTTTTGCCAACTGCCATCAAGTTCCATTACATATTCAACTTAAGAGATTTGTCCAATGTATTTCAGGTAAGTACTTAATTGTTAAGTCAATAGCTAAGCAGCATCAACGTGCCTAATATTTATATTTATAATAACTGTTTCTTGTAGGGATTCTTATTTAGTACAAACGAATGTTTAGTGTATCCATCTGATTTGATACGCCTTTGGCTTCACGAAACACACAGAGTATATGGCGATAAGCTGACAGAAGATAAGGACATTGATGCTTTTCTTAAAATGCAAGTCGATCTTTGTAAGAAAAATTTTGAGGTAAATATGCCTAAGATTCTTAGAAATATAATTAAATAATTATGATCTTATGTATTCAAATAAAAAATCTGTACATTAAATATTTTTCGTAATCATATAATTAGAATGGTCATTATTGTTGACACAGATGCCTAATCTTCACAATTTTTGTCTTTCGCCTGGACGAATCACGAGAAACCCATTGAATTTTGTATGATGTCAGCCAGTTTTGTAGGTCCACATGTAGATTATTTTTTTAAAATGTAACATACATCTCTTAAAAATCTATAACGGTTAAAACGTTCCTACCTACCAAGGGGCGGACCCGAGCTAAGCAAGCGTGAGTCGCTAGTATATTGTTACATAAACAAAGCCGATTTATGATAGGACACAGTTTAATAAAACATCAAGTTATTTAAAAAAAATCTATTGCTACTGGACTGGTCATTAAATCATCCGATATGTACTAGGATATAGACGAAGGGGCGGTATTCGAGCGGCCAAACATTTACTGTCATTTTGCTGGAGGTATCGGTGAACCTAAATACATGCCGGTGGTTAGCTGGGAGCAGTTAAATAAACTATTAACTGAAGCGCTGTCCAGTTATAATGATCTTATTGCTGCCATGAATCTGGTGCTGTTTGAAGATGCCATGATGCATATATGCAGGTACGTTTTATTGAAGTGAAACTTCTTTATCGACGTATGGGAGAAATTTAGTAGAAAAATCTTCACGTTTTTCGGTTACGCGCCATGTTGCCTTTTGATGAAACTTCTTTATCGACGTATGGGAGAAATTTTGTAGCAATGTAAAAATACAACAAGAGCAATGATATAATAATAAGAAGAAAAATGATAAAATAAATTACTCATTAATTGTATGCATGTCTATAATAATAAAATAGCTTTAATTTAATACGGAAAAAAAATGTTTTTCTTAAGGTTTAAGCCTTATCTACCCCATGTTCGTGAAGTTGCAAATAGTAGAAAAATGATATGTCGTAAAGAAGTTTCACTTCTTACCTGTGTACTCTGGTACACACACATATTTTTTTCTGAGAGACAATATTTTAACTTGTTTTGTATCATACAATTTTTTCGGAAGAATATGAAATTGATGTCACTATGATAGAACTGAGTAGTAGGTAGTGAAATTATTAATGACATCAAAAAAAATTTTGATTTTTGACTCATTTCATTGTCAATTTTTTTGCTTTGATTTAAGGATAAGTCGTATCTTAGAAAGTCCAAGAGGGAGTGCTCTACTAGTGGGCGTGGGGGGTTCTGGTAAACAATCGCTATCACGACTTGCTGCTTTTATATCAAGTTTAGAAGTGTCACAGATACAATTAAAAAAAGGATACGGAGTTGGTGATCTGAAGGTAAAGCTCGTTTTTTTTCTCTTCTACTTTCAGGAATCTGTTATTGATAATGTTTTACTACAAGTATGGATAAACATAATATGATCTGTTGTACTAATAAATGTTACCATTAGTACTTACCTTACTTACCAAACTTAGTATTTTATAATATTTATAATCTGTTAAAATATCGCATTTGATTGTCCATCGTAAAGATCTAAGAATATAAGTCTGAAAAATATTTGTTTTTTCAGCATGAACTTTCCGGTCTTTACATTAAAACTGGTCTTAAAAATGTTGGGATAATGTTTTTAATGACTGACGCACAAGTGGCCAATGAACAGTTTTTAGTCTTGATCAATGACTTGCTAGCGTCTGGCGAAGTCGGGGATCTCTTCCCAGATGATGATATAGAAAATATAATCGCCGGTGTAAGGAACGAGGTATTTGACATTTTATATTCGATATAATGATATATATTTTTAATGAGAAGACTAGTTCATATTATAAGATGTTAAATAAAAGATTAAAGATATAAATAAAACTGTTTTAATGTTTTTTCCAGAATCAATCGGAAATTTTACGTTTAGAAATTGTCAGAGCACCATTAAAAATGTTGTCTATGTACATGGAAAAATATACATATTAATCATGTTACATATTTTATTTTAGTTTAGTTACGTAATGAAAATGACATAATAATAAAGAAATTAATATTTATTCAGGTCAAAGGAGCAGGTTTGCCTGACACTAGAGAAATTTGTTGGAAATTCTTCATAGATCGCGTTCGTAAACAATTAAAGGTTGTTTTATGTTTCTCTCCTGTTGGTTCGACTCTTCGAGTGAGATCTAGAAAGTTCCCGGCTTTAATCAACTGCACGTCTATTAACTGGTTTCATGAGTGGCCTCAGGAAGCCTTAGTTTCAGTTTCAATGAGATTTTTGGAAGAACTACATGTATTGCCTGTGAGTATATACTTTGTGTCATGTAGGTTTATTTTTTTTGGGACATTAACATACATCACCATCTAGTTCCATGGTAAGCTACTAGGCTTGTGTTATGGATACCAGATAGTTGATACACTACGCATACATACTTTAAATAAATACATATTATTAATATATACAAGCATGATTGGTGACAAACATTTGTGCTTATTACAAAAATGAAACAGGTATCAAACCCGGGACCGCTGTATGATCTGGCACGACGAATAGGATTACAACAAACAGAACCAAATGTGTTCGTTCTGATATGTGTTACTATTTTATATATATGCCAAAGTATGCCCCTAAAACTCAATATTTGCTTGTCAATTGCTTTATTGCAGATCACTCTACGAGATTCAGTATCAAGATTTATGGCTTACGTACATACATCAGTCAACACAGTATCAAAAGCATACTTAGCAAATGAAAGAAGATATAACTACACTACACCCAAAAGTTATTTGGAACAAATAAGCTTATATGCTAAATTGGTAAATCAGAAAACTGATGAGTTACGCGCTAAAATTGTCAGGTAGGTCAATTTGAACGTAGGCGAAGTATTTTGTTAGTTTCTTTTCAGTTTGTGCTTATATTATATCAAATTCTTACGCATTTAGTTTAGAGTCTTTGATCAAACAATATTTTTTATTCGTGCCAATGCCAATGGGTGAAGCACATTCTATCTATTATGTTGGACTGTTTTTACTAAGTTAAATTAATTAATATGGCTGCTTTATATAAAAGCACGTGAAAAGTGTCAAATAAATTTTGGCAGACCTATTTGACCGTTAAAAATAATTATGATGATTTTAGATTGGAAAATGGGTTAGAAAAATTAAGAGGCACAGCATCCCAAGTAGACGAACTTAAAGCGAAGTTGGCAATACAAGAGATAGAGTTACAACAGAAGAATGAAGCAGCTGACAAGCTTATTGAAATGGTTGGCGTTGAGACAGCTAAAGTTCAAAGCGAGAAAGCGTTAGGTACGATCATTTTGAAAATATACTCTTATTAAATTTAAACTTATAGATTAGATTATTTTTTCTTATTATTGTATAATAATAATATGTTTTTCAAAAGAAATGTTTCTGAAATAGTATTGAAAATAATACAAAATAAAATATTAGCTACTAAAAATTTTCAAATTATCCTCAATTTAAGAAAAAGGTTTTTTGTTACACATATTGATATAGTCAAATACATTAAATTTAGCCGACGAGGAAGAAGAAAAAGTAGCAGTCATTGCTGAAGAAGTATCGAAAAAGCAGAAAGATTGCGAAGAAGATTTGATTAAAGCAGAGCCAGCACTAGTCGCCGCTCAAGAGGCGTTGAACACTTTGAATAAAGCTAACCTGACAGAGCTAAAGTCGTTCGGGTCTCCGCCGGGGGCCGTGACCAACGTGACGGCGGCTGTCATGGTGTTGTTGGCGCCCGGGGGGAAGATACCGAAGGATAGGAGTTGG
This sequence comes from Boloria selene, assembly GCA_905231865.2. Classification (NCBI taxonomy): domain Eukaryota; kingdom Metazoa; phylum Arthropoda; class Insecta; order Lepidoptera; family Nymphalidae; genus Boloria; species Boloria selene. The sequence continues at coordinate 3,432,776 of HG993132.1, forward strand.
AAATCTGCTAAAGTATGTGTAAATTTTGGTAGTTGATTTTATTTGTATGTTTGTTTGTTTGTTTGTTTGGTCTATTGGTTTAAGGGGGTTTTTAGTTTCATCTAAGCAAAATACTCAGGTTCTTATACTTTTTGCAAAAAAAAAAAATTGATTTTGTAACCTTCACAAATTTTAAAGATTGTTTGATTATTTGTGTAATTAAGGCTGAAAACTGATTTTCTTGTTATTATTTCTTAATTTCATTTTTTACGCAAGGACTATGATGATCGTGATTCATATAAAAAAAACTTTATAAATAGAAGACTTAAACTCAAAGGGAATTCTCGGAGTTCCTTACTTTTGTTTTTGGTTTGGAATTTCATTGATCAATATACTTTTACAATATTGAAATGAAATGAAATTTTATTCTACATAATTTATAAGATTCTGCAATTATTATCGTTTATATCTATTCTATATACAAAATACAAAAAATAATAATAAATAAATAAAGATTGTCAGTACGAGTATAGTCAGGTCGTGTGTAAGCTGTAGTAGCGGTTCGCTGTAACCTATTACGGCTATTACTGTCATTGGTTAAATACGTTGTAGATGACGATGGCCAAAGTGGATGTATTCTTAGAAGCTCTTATAAACTACGATAAAGAAAATATTCATCCGGATGTCATTAAAGCTATACAACCTTATCTGAAGGACTCGGAGTTTGAACCAGGTGATTTTGATATTTTTATTTGCCGTTATTTATGTTTTAAAGTTTTATTTTTACCATGAATTTCAATATGAGTAAAGATTGCTTATTTACTATGAAGAAACAAGAATTGCTAATGAATGTCGTAGATATAATAAATTAATTGTATGCTCAAATGTAGTAATCTGAATATATTCTCAAATTTAATGTCGGAACCGCCATTAAAATTGATATTTTGACACATTAATTAAATAGCATTTGTTAAAATCAATGGGTTATCTCGTTAAGTATGATTTTTTGTACATTATCATACTGACTCACTGACTAACCCTTTTAGTAAGTAGTAAGTAATAAATATTGCTTTTAAAGAGTTTGTCAGATCAAAGTCAGCAGCCGCAGCGGGTCTGTGCGCGTGGGTCATTAACATAATCAAGTTCTACGAAGTTTTCTGCGATGTCGAGCCCAAGAGGAAGGCTTTAGCTGCCGCCAACGCCGAGCTCGCGGCCGCCACTGAGAAGCTGAAATCGATCAAATCTAAAGTTGCTGTGAGTTTGGTTTAGACGTTTAAATGGTTTATTAATTCTCACAATATGATGTAAGATAATGTTATTTGAGCAGTTCTGTGTATACCAATGTAAATTTATTTCTTGTACCTTGTAATTGACTCTAAGAATTAGGAACAAAACGAAATATGGTCCAAATCGATATACCTACTCGTATAAGGTTTTGTTTTTGATAATTACCTATTTTGGTTTCTGAAATAAAGCAATTATTAAATCTTTTTCGAAAAACACCGAGTGGCGAGTAAGGTTGGTCGCTCAGCTATAATTATAAGATATGCTCACGCATATTTGACTTTTTTATTTAAATTACTCATACTTTTATTACGTTATTTATTTTGAGTTGCACTGAGAAGAATCAAATAATTACTTTTAAAAAGGAATATTCTTTAGGTGATAAAGAATATATTAATATATAGCGTATTATTAAGATTTTTTTCTCGTCAGACTTTCTAATGACTTTTTGGTAGATTCATTCTCCATTTCTATTGAACATATAATATTTCAAAGGACAATCATATGGACTCTGAAAAAATCTATTTCAGTCTTTGGAAGAACAATTGGCAACTTTAACTGCTGATTTCGAAAAGGCCACAGCAGAGAAAGTGAAGTGTCAACAAGAGGCAGACGCTACGAACAGGACCATTCAGTTGGCGAATCGTTTGGTTAATGGACTTGCGAGTGAAAATGTTAGATGGGCGGATTCTGTTTCTATGTTCGTACATCATTCTTTAATATTTATTTACACTTAAAACGTAGTTATTTTTAATAGTTGTTTATATTTTCTAATAGTAATTCATTGAAAAAAATATGTGGTAAGCTACGAAGGAAGCTTGTGTTACGAATACCAGATAATTGATATATTACATATAAATATAAGTTTAAATACATACATATTATAAATATAACCATCCATGACTGGAGTACAAACATCCGAGTTTAACAAATGAATGCCCCCAGCTGAACTCGAACCCGCGACCGCTTGCGCAAGAAAGTAGGGTCGCTACAACTGCGCCAAACGTGTCTGAAAAATATGTTTCATTTTAGGAATTGTAATTTTATTATAATATGTTATTCTTTTAAGAAATAATATACTTTGGAGGTAAAAAAGTTTTTGTTTTCAGTTTCATGCAACAAAGTACGACATTACCAGGGGATGTGCTACTCGTCTGTGCGTTCATATCGTACGTTGGATGTTTCACTAAATTATATAGACTGGATTTGTTACACAAGAATTGGCTAGTCTTCATGAAAACTTTAGAGGTATGTATGTCGTTTACCTGCAGTTTGTTTGCCTAGTACGGTACGGTACGGTAGTTTCCATTTTGGCAAACTTCGGAAGACATGTGTATTTAGAAAATTTGTTGCATATCGTGAGTCGAAGCGAAAAAGGTACTTGATTTTTTTATCATAAAATACTCGGCTCGAAGTTGAGAATATCGAGGTTTATTTAGAGGAGTACGATCCATACGTTTCACCAGAATGTAATATGTAAAGGAATAGAGAGTACATTGTAAAAGTAACCTATTTTGATGCCATTTTTGTCTTTCTTTAAACATCCTGTAATTTTGTGAATAGTTCTGAATACACTGTGACAAAATCAAAATAAATCTACAGATAAATTAGAAAAGTTTTATTTATAATAAAGTACATCAATTGTGCTCAGATCAAACTGTAATATATTGAGTAATAGATTTAATAATTTAAAACGTATTTATAACGATTTTAGCCTCCGATACCGATAACAGAGGGTCTAGACCCACTTTCGATGCTAACAGACGACACTACGATAGCGATGTGGCACAACGAGGGCCTGCCCTCAGACCGCATGAGCACTGAAAACGCGACAATTCTATCTAATTCTGACAGATGGCCCCTCATGATAGACCCACAGGTTTGTTGCGATATTTATTAAAAAATAAAGTTTGTAATAAGATTTCTATATCAGTGAAATGAAAGTTACAAGGTGCATCGAATATTTGGAAAATATTAAAAACAATTTTAGATTCATTTCTGCTTATGTATGTATATTCTTTGTGGCTTCCTATTGTATTTTTTTAAAATGACATTGTTGTTTGAGATTTTAAATCATTTTCTTATAGCTCCAAGGTGTAAAATGGATAAAACAAAAGTACGGTGATATTCTAAAAGTAATTCGTTTAGGACAAAAAGGATATTTAGATACAATTGAGAAAGCTATCATCAAAGGCGAAACAGTTCTATTAGAAAACATAGGAGAAACTGTGGACCCAGTATTAGATCCGTTACTTGGAAGAAATTTAATTAAAAAGGGAAAGCAAGTATATTTTACTAATTTAGATATTTTTTTCTTTAAATCATTTCTAAAATAATATTTAAGGTTTCTGTGACAAAAACAGTAATTTTGTCTAGAAAAATTGCAAAGCCCCACAAACAAGAAGTGTTTTTTTCTATACAATTTTAAGGCTATCATAATCATTATCGTACTTATCCCATTGTTGCAGTTAAATTGTGCAAAATTAATTTTAATTTATTTAGAGATAAAATAAATAGGCGTATACTATTTTTCTTACTAATTATTAATTAATATTGTTATAGTCATTCGTTTTAAATTTTAATTTCATAGAGCTATCAAAATCGGCGACAAAGAAGTAGAATACAGTCCTAACTTCAAGTTAATTCTACACACCAAACTGGCAAATCCACATTATAAGCCGGAAATGCAAGCCCAAACCACATTAGTGAACTTCACAGTCACGAGAGATGGACTTGAAGACCAGTTACTAGCAGAAGTAGTAAAAGCTGAAAGACCAGACTTGGAAGAATTAAAAGCAGAATTAACTAAACAACAGAATGAGTTTAAAATACAACTAAAAACGCTCGAAGATGATCTTCTATCCAGACTTTCTTCGGCTGGTGGTAACATTTTGGGTGATACCGCATTGATAGAGAATTTGGAAATTACAAAGAAAACTGCCGCTGATATAGAGAAAAAAGTTTGTTCATTGTATATATCTAATTGGACTAAATACTATTTTATTTTATTTATATTCATAAGATTTAACTTTTGAACTTGGCAATAGTACATAACTTTTATATACTAGTATTGCCAAGTTCAAAAATTAAAGTTCACAGTAAAAAACTACAATTTTTATAAAGTTATAATAATTAATAATGTAAAGTTTCCTAAAAAGGTCTTTAATCTTCTTAATCACACAATAGAATTGTTGTTGGAAGGTTGATGGGTTTGGAAGCCCTCGGAAAACTTTATTATTACTACGATGATTGCGAATTATGTGATTTTAACATAAATTAGCTAAGTCATAAATATTTTTTACATTGCAGGTAGCAGAAGCTAAAATAACGTCCCACCAGATAGACCAGGCGCGTGAGTTTTACCGGCCAGCCGCCGCCAGAGCCTCGCTATTGTATTTCATACTCAACGACTTGAACACTATCAATCCTATTTATCAGTTTTCACTCAAGGTAATTTGGTTTTGGAGGAAATTTTAACCTTTTTTTAAATTGTTTTTCGGTTCTTATATAATTTCTTTATATGCCGTTGGGTAATTTTAATTAATAAAAACAGATAATATGATGATATTGGCAATAAGAATATGTACACCATGTTTTCTTCTATTTTGTTTTTTAATTAAGGTTTTTTTAATATAATAAAATAATATAAGCTTGTAATTTTGAGCTCTATTAGGGGAGTTTATTTAAAAATTCTTATTTTTACGTCTTCTCGCGAGGTAAACAGTATTCATTTTTAACAATTTAACTAGTCTTTAAGTCGTTAAGGTATAATTATTGACAAATTATGTTTACTATTTTTTATTATCAGGCTTTTAGTGTGGTGTTCCAAAAAGCGATATCGAAAGCGGAACCTTGTGAAGAAGTCAGTCAGAGAATTAAGAATCTAATAGACTGCATCACTTACTCCGTGTTCCAGTACACTTCGAGAGGCTTGTTCGAATGTGATAAGCTTATTTTTGCTTCGCAGATGACTTTCCAGGTTTGATGTTGTATATAAAAACGTTTACAGACACTGTTTAGTGCCTTCACATTACGTAGTTCTTTTGCTATACTTTTCTTTAATTTTCCCATGATCGTATATGTGAGATCACATTGTTATTCATTTTTTTCTTGTTTAATTGCTAATATTAAATCGATAAAGTATAATTCGCGTCATGAAAAAGAACGCTGGCTGTCAAGTTGCGCAGAGGCGATTTATCGGACAATTTGGTGGTAAGACGCGGGGCGCGGGACGGCGAGGCACGCGCCGCATGCTTTCCGGCTCGGTATTGGTTTGTCAGTTCAAAATACCATCGTGCACATAAAAGTTATTAATTACGAAATGATTTTATATAAAAAATAGTGAAAAAATATTTTTGACGTATATTGTTTTATAAAAAGAGAGACTTATAATAATGCTGTTAATAATTTAAAAAGTATATTAAACGAATTAATTTACTTTTTTTGTAAGTAGATTAAATATTCTACGATGAATCAAACATATTTTATTAATTTATAGAATTCTATTTAATGACATTCTATCTAATATATTTTTCAATGTACCTACCAATACTCAATATACATCGTGAGCAAAAGGCTAGTTCAAAAATAAAAGAATAGGCTTAGGAATTTCGTATGCGAATGTACCGATGCGCAAACACACCCCCCACCACTTTCTTCCAGCGTTCTTTTTACGTGACGCGAACTGTACTCGGGTACCACAAATACATTAATATATATATTTTGTACGTATAAATTAGGTTTTGGTTTATTTGAAATAATTTATTGATATTTTATTATTTTTTTTTCTTCAAATTATGTGAATTCTTCAGATTCTTCTGATGAGTGAAGAAGTATCGTCTGCAGAATTAGACTTCTTCCTCCGGTTTCCGATCAAGCCTCACGTGACCAGTCCCGTAGATTTTCTGTCGAACCAGAGTTGGGGCGGTATTTGCTCTCTAGCGAGCAAAGACGAGTTTAGAAATTTAGATAGAGATATAGAGACATCGCCCAAGAGATGGAAGAAGATTGTTGAAATGGAATGCCCTGAACGAGAAAAGTTTCCTCAGGTATGTTGAATATTATGTATTCGCCTTAAATTGATGATTCGATGATTCGTCCGACCGTTTTCGGCCATGGCGACCACTTCGACTCCTAGTCAGCTCGGCGCTGATGCGCACGAAGATGGCTAATGTAGCCGATCTTCTTAGTAAACCTACGCGCGCACTGGGCGCACGTGAGCTTACCATCGACATAATTGTACTGAATGGCTGAAGGTGGTCGATAATTTAAGTCGTTGCGTTTAGCGTCGAGATCAGTTTTGCGCTGATCTTCGAAGACGCGAACTTGCCTTAGAACTAGGCTCCGCCATTCAGGGCGCTGTGCCGCCAATCCTTCCCATGTTGAGGGCTCAATGTTGCATCTTTTCATATGGCGCTTTAAAACATCTTTATACCTAAGGAGTTGGCCGCCTTGTTTTCGTTTGCCCTCCTGTAGCTCAGAATAAAAGATGCGCTTCGCCACTCGATCCTCCGACATTCGTGAGACGTGACCGCACCACTGAAGCTGGCGACGCATAAGGTATGACTCAATGCCATCGACATTGGCTCGTCGCAGAACTTCGGTATTCCGAACTCGATCAGACCAACTGATCCTCATAATGTTACGCAGGCATTTAAGATGGAACCTGTCTAACTTGCGAATGTGGTGACGGTACAAGCACCACGCCTCCGAGGAATAAAGGAGGTTTGGCAGCACTATTGCCATATACACCGAGATCTTAGTGGCAAGTTTCAAATCGTGCGAGCAGAAGACCTTGGAACACAGTTTCCCAAATGCTGTCGCGGCAGCACCGATCCTACTGTTGATCTCAGCATCAAGGTCACACTTAGATGTTATAATGCTCCCCAGATATCGAAACTTATCAACTTGCTGAAGCACATCCTGACCAATCTTTACCGACAGTGTCTCAGGACCGTGGATGTCTGTGGACATAACCTCCGTCTTCTTGACACTGATCTTTAGGCCAAACTTGCAGCATGCATGATGAAAGTGCGACACCAGCTGTTGAAGTCCTTCTGGAGTTTCCGCTAAGAAGCAAAGGTCATCGGCATACATGATTTCTGTGATCATGGCGTATGACACTTTGGTACACGATTTAAATCTTGCCAAATTAAATAGACTACCGTTTGTACGAAAGCGGATGCGAATACCTTCGGCTGAGGCTTCTAAGACTTCCCTGACTACTACTGTAAAGTACAATGTGAACAGTGTTGGTGCTAAAACGCAACCTTGTTTAACTCCACAAGTAACAGAGAAAAACTCTGACTGTTCACCGTCCATTGCGACGCAGCACTGCATATCGTCATGCAAGAGTCTTAACAGTCTCACAAATTTCTCCGAGCAACCCAGCTTTCGCAGAACAATCCAAAGGGCTTCTCGAGGCACACTATCGAAAGCTTTCTCCAAGTCAACAAAGCAAAGGTATAGATGGCGACCTTGCTCTCTGCTTTTTTCTTGCAGTTGCCGAACGGAAAAGATTGCCTCGCATGTGCCTCGGTCGGGACGGAAGCCAAACTGGGTTTCCGGTAGAATTCTTTCTGACAAACCTTTGAGGCGGTTTAAAAGAATTCTGGCAAAGACCTTACCAGGGGATGACAAAAGAGAGATACCACGATGGGAACCACACTCGGAACGGTCACCCTTGTTCTTATATAGGGGAATTATGCTAGATACTTTAAAGGTATGCGGGACTGTCTCCTCTTCCCACATACGAACAAATTGTTTCCACACCAACGAATGTAACTCCTCACCGCCATATTTCAACAACTCTCCCGGCATACGGTCAATACCAACCGCCCGATTGTTCTTTTGCTGTCTGATGGCAGTACAAACCTCGTCGCGAGTCAACGGCTCATCTAGGTCGGTAGCAAGAGGAAGTTGAGTAAGCAAGCTGATAAGACGTAGGTCAGCTGATCGATCTACATTGAGCAATGTGTCGAAGTGTTCTGCCCAACGATTAAGAACTTCGTCCTTACTTGTCAAGAGCCTTTCACCATCTGAGGTCTTAAGAGGCACTCTAAGTCTGTAGGAAGTCCCAATCAACTTACGAACCTCGTAATAAAACTCCCCAAGCTGATTAGAATCTATAAGCCGCTGTATGCGACAAGCTTTGTCCTGCCACCACTTGTCTTTAACTTGACGAGACAGCCTGCGCAGTTCCTGGTCACTTGCTTTGATCACCGCAGCGTCTAAACCTCGCCGTCCATGCTGATGTAAGAGCTTCCGGTGTTTGTCTATGGCTGTCGTGAGGACCTCATTATTTTCATCATACCAATCTTCACTATGTCGGCATTTTAGACCTAGGGTGTGAGAAGCGGCACGTAATAGATGAGAACACAAGGTTTCCCAGTCAGCATCAACATTTCCGGCCTTTCTGGTGAACGGCAACAGCTTTTCCTTGACGGCGTTGACATACCTCTGTCTTGCCTTATGGTCTTTAAGCCTGTCCATGTTTATTGCCGCAGGCTTTTGTACTATGGATCTGCGAGGACGACGCAGGCGGATTCGCAGCTTAGTGACAACTAGCCTATGGTCAGTCCAACAATGGGCACCACGCATAACGCGGGTAATTTGGACTTGACTGACGTCTCTTTGCCTTACAACAACATAGTCGATAAGATGCCAATGTTTAGACCGCGGGTGCATCCACGTGTTCTTGTGCTTAGCTGGTAGTCTAAACACAGTGTTTGTAATAATGAGTTCGTATTGTGCACAAAAACTCAGTAGCAACTGACCATTTTGATTCATGTTGCCAACTCCGTGTCTGCCCAAGACTCTAGGCCAAGCCTCGTAGTCGCGTCCTACTCTGGCATTAAAGTCGCCCAAGAGTAAGATTTGTTCCTTAGGGCGAATGCTGTCTAGGCAACGGGAAAGTTCTTCGTAGAACTTGTCCTTGATGTCATCAGATTTGTCTAGTGTAGGTGCATAGACACTGATGACATTAAGGAAGTTGTTTTTGTCTAGGTGAAAGCGCAGTGTGGTAACGCGGTCTGAGATATGTACGGGGTACTCTCCAAGTTGCTTGACCAGATGGTTTTTGATGGCAAAGCCAACTCCTGAACGTCTGGGTTCAGAAGAAGCGGTACCTTTCCAAAAGAAAGTGTAACCACCGCCGTCTTCTACCAGCTCTCCTTCATCAGCAAGATGTGTTTCGCTGAGAGCAGCCACATCAACGTTATAGCGACGGAGTTCCCGCGCTACTATGGCAGTTTTGCGTTCAGGGCAGACACTGCCATCACGGTCAAGGAGCGTCCTCACGTTCCATGCGCCAAAAGTCATGATAGATGTTTGCATGTTATCTTTCTTTAGTTTTCGACCGCGTATAAGAGGATGCGATGGCAGCCGCGGTTACTACCACCTTCCAAATGAGAATGAGCATTTTTTTAGGGCACATTTTCTAGCCCCCTCCTCGTCTGAGCGAGGAAAGCAGTGCCTCCCTAAATAGGGCTGCTTTGTCATCCCAGGTGCTGCCGAACTTACACTGTCATTCCCAATTTGCAGTGCAAAAGCGACCACGGCGTAACACAACACCCCTGGGGCCGCCTATGTGCAGGACTCGGACAAAGCCTGGTTGCATCAGACCAGACCTCTCTACCTTATCCCATCGCCACAGGACTTTTCGTCATCGGAGTCCAGTATTCGGAAGCGGTCAAATGCGCAGGAGATATTTAGGTGCACAAGCGTACGCGCAAACGCAAGAGCACTCACTCGTCCTCCCCCTCCTTGATCTAGTGGAACGAGAGACCGCTACGACTAGAGGAGGGTTCGAATGATGTGTCTGGCCGACGGTAGCAGCTATGCTAACTACCGCCACCCTTAAGGCCCTTCCACCTTGCCTTCTACTTTGCCGGGTCCGCTAACTTCGATAGCATATCTGCAGTGGGTTACCTTTCCCGCCAAAGCCCCTTTTAGTTATTTTATACAGGCAGGGGATACCGTTGCCTTACTATTAGCCAGGCAGGCTTGGCACATCGCTAGGTCCGCCAAAAACCAGTTACATATCTGCTGTGGTTTGCCTTTCCCACCGAAGCTCCCTTTAGTCGCCTCTTACGACAGGCAGGAGTGACCGCAGCCTTATTCAAGACCCAGGCTGCAGGGTAAAATTATTATTATTTAATGGGCAAGAAAATAATTTTATTAATAAAATAATTAATTAATTGATTTGTAAGTAAACCTTAATTTTTGATTAGTTTTTCCATAAGATTGAACAACTTGTGTAATATAATATAAATTACCGTAATATAAAGCTTTAAAAATAAGTACGAAGTGCCGTCGATTAAAAATTTATATATTATGTAGTATGTATTATGAACATTTTCCATTAACTGCAAATTTTTTTTAGGAATGGAAAAATAAAACAGCTCTTCAACGTCTATGCATGCTTCGCGCCTTACGTCCTGATAGAATGACGTATGCTGTAGCGTAAGTGCATAAAATAATACATACATGTATAGTTATTTTATATTATTTGATATTTTAATTCGCTATATAATCTATCATATAGAGATTACTAAAAATAAAACAATTTAGCCGTTATAGTGTAAGGAAGTGGTAAAATGACTCATGAAATGTTGTGTTTATAATATTATATCATAATGATTTTGATAAAATGGTAAATTTCAGAACTTACATTGAAGAGAAAATGGGCTCTAAATATGTTGAAAATAGGACAGTGGAGTTCAGTAAATCTTTCGAAGAAACCAGTCCGACGACTCCCATATTCTTTATATTGTCTCCTGGTGTAAATCCTTTGAAAGATGTAGAGGCTTTGGGTAAAGCTATGGGTTTTACAGCCGATTGTGGAAATTTCCATAACGTGTCCTTGGGGCAGGGTCAAGAAGTGGTCGCCGAGCAGGCCATGGACGAGTCCCTGAAGAAAGGACACTGGGTTGTTTTACAGGTATATTTTATTATTACCTATATTACATCTCTTTTGTCAAAAATGGTTCTCTTATGTGTAGTTGGATAATGTGCGATTTTTATTTAATTTTATTGGCATATTGGGTGGTCTGTTTTTGTTTGGTAGGATATTCTATAGCTTCAAAAAATTATTTTACTGCTACTATATTAACGTCCAGCACTTCAGCTATCAGCATCAGATATCTTTTGATCCAAACAAAAACACCGGAAATAAATAACAAAACAAACAGTATACACACACAGCAAACTTCCGCATTCATAATTAATACTAATGTAATAATATAATTCCGATGTTTCCAGAACATCCACTTAGTGAAGAAATGGCTGCCAAGCCTAGAAAAGAAGATGGAGAGCTTCGCGGGAGGCTGCCACGACCAGTTCCGGTTGTTCATGTCCGCGGAACCGGCCGCCGTGCCCACCGCGCACATCATCCCGCAAGGCATACTCGAGTCCAGCATTAAGATCACCAATGAACCACCTACTGGCATGCAGGTTACTTACTTGTTTTACTAAAATGTTGTAGCTTAAAATGACGACACGTTTGGATCAGTTGGTAGTGACCCTACTTTCTGCGTCAGCGGTCGTGAGTTCGAGTCCCGCTGTGGACATTCATTAGTTGAGCACGAATGTTTGTTCTCCAGTCATGGGTGTTAATATTTATAGTATGTATGTATTTAAAATGTATATGTGTAGTATATCAACTATCTGGTATCCGTAATACAAGCCTAGTAGCTTACCGCGGAACTAGATAGCACTGTTGTAGAAATGTCCCAACATATTTATTTTATTATTTAAAATTGACTCTCCATCCTGTACATTATAGTTATATTATTATCTTTATTTTGTTTTTCGAGGGATTTGGTATTAGTTTTAAGAAAGTTGCTCGTTTAAAATATTATGATTTAAGTATTTAGCATTTATGAAATACCAAATTAAAAATACAATCTAGAAAAGCTAACGTAATTTGAGTGACCTATGGGTAACTTTTTAATTTGCATAATTTAGAAATCTAATTGATCTTTCGTGACATCCGACATTATAATAAAAACCAGATATTATTTTCAATCACAGTTTCTTTATTTTTTATAAAGCTTTTTGATTGTTCCAGGCGAATTTGCACAAAGCCCTTGACAATTTCAACCAAGAAACACTAGAGATGTGTGGGAAAGAGGCGGAGTTCAAAGCCATACTGTTCGCACTTTGCTACTTCCATGCCGTCGTGGCTGAGCGCCGGAAGTTTGGTCCTCAGGGATGGAACAAGATATATCCCTTTAATATTGGTAAGTAGTTAGTCTATGTCACTTAGCTAAACTAAAATCGAAAAATTTGTTCAAAGAATTTTGCTTAGGTTTTTTTTAAATTATACCTAAAATTCTAGGTGACCTAACAATAAGTGTATTCGTCCTATATAACTATTTAGAGGCTAACTCTAAAGTGCCTTGGGAGGATTTAAGATACCTCTTCGGTGAGATCATGTACGGAGGACATATAACGGATGACTGGGATAGGCGGCTGTGTAACGCGTACCTTGAAGAGTTGATGCAACCTGATTTGGTAAGGAGTTTCTATAATATCTATAATATGTACTCGTAATTAAATATTTAACACATTATTGTGTATTTGGAATATTAAAAAAATGTAGGCATATTTATATCAGATAAAATTGGATATGTGCGAATCATTTCTATCATGATTACCACTTGTCTTACGGTGAAGGAGAAACATCGTGAGGAAACCTTGTCTGAGAAAAACTAGCAAGTTTTCGAAAGATATGTGAAGTCCACCAACACGCACTAGGCCAGCGCGGTGGACTATGGCCTGATCCCCTCGTACTGAGGGAGGCCCGTGCCCAGTAGTAGGACGTTAAAAAGGGCTGAAGACAAAAAAGGATAAGTTAGATTAATACTCGTGATAAAGTAGCGTGAAATGATTTTTTTAATCTCCCTTTATAAATCTTAAGATACTCCTATCATGAAACATCTGAAAATAGAATGTTCTTAATTTAAATCATTTTATTGCAGGTAGATGGGGAGTTACAATTAGCACCGGGATTCCCCGCGCCACCCAACACAGACTACATAGGTTACCACCAGTACATTGAAGATGCAATGCCACAGGAGTCCCCCTACCTATATGGTCTACATCCAAACGCGGAAATCGGCTTTCTAACGACTACTTCGGAAAATTTATTCAGGACCATATTCGAAATGCAGCCACGAGATGCTCAGGCGTCTGGAGCTTCTACTGTTACCAGAGAAGATAAGGTAATGTGATTAATATTTCTCACCGGTATGTCTTTTCTCAGCAATATGAATCATAGTAATAATAATACTAAAACAGCATTTAGTTTATATGAATGATATGATGAATATTAATAAATATGTTGGAACAGTAACAAACAGCACCATAAAGTTCTGTGGCATATTATATACCTAACTTTAAATACATAATGTGTACATATTTGTATTATAGTATTCGTAGCAAAAATAGAAATGAAAATTATATTTTCTAGTAAAATTTTACATGTTCTCCCGTAGGATATTTATGTACAGGAGATAAAAGATTATTAAATGATTATTTGAAACATATTTTAACTTAAGCGAATTTATTACTAAGGTAAAGCAAATGTTAGACGAAGTAATGGAAAAACTACCGGAAGAATTCAACATGGTGGAAATTATGGGGAAGGTGGAAGAAAGGACTCCGTATGTGATAGTTGCGTTCCAGGAATGCGAGCGCATGAACTATCTCACTGGAGAGATGAAGCGGTCTTTGAGGGAATTGGATTTGGGACTTAAGGTATAAAGGATCATAATTGAGATGGAAAGGTTGTTAATAATGGATTTTTTTTAATATTAAATGATAATTATGATGAAATAGAAGGAATTCTCTTTTTTAGGGGTGGGTTTAATTTGGCGAATTTTAAGTCGATTATCATAATCGTTTTATAGTTTTAAGAATGATAATATATTTGTTTTTTTTTCTGTTATATAAAACATAGTCGCTCTAGGGTTTACACATATCGTTACCAAAGGAAAAGTTCTTAACGGAACGTACTGTGGTATTATATAACATTCGACGTTTGAAGCTTATTAATTCTTGCAGGGTGAATTGACTATTACATCTGATATGGAGGAACTGGAGAATGCTCTATTTCTAGATCAGGTAATTTAATTTTAAATACTAGTAGATTAATGTAAGAAATCGAATTCTGAAGATTGTAATATGTGGACGGCCAACAATAACAATGGTCATCAATATCATTTTTATATCACTAGCTAGTAGCTAATATGTAAAAAAACTACAATTTTTGAAAGATATAAAAGCCTGGCAGTGCAACATTTTAGAGTAAACGTAAACATTTGTAATATTAATTCATCAGGTACCAGCTATTTGGGCAAACAGAGCGTATCCATCTTTACTGGGACTGTCGGCCTGGTTTGTAGATTTGCTTCTACGTCTGAGAGAGTTGGAGACTTGGGCTACAGATTTTGTTGTAAGTTGAGTTTTTAATTTTTTTGTATTTGACATTCGGATAATTGAGAATAATCAGTATGGTATTTGTATAATTATATTATTAATTGAGATCAATATTTTTCTCCATCTAATTTTGAAGATTTCCCTATACCTAATAAGTACAGGATAAAGTAAAATATCATGTTGCCATTTACATTTTAAAGTAACCCAAATCATGCATATAAAACTTGTGTTTATAAACTGCATACTTCGCGGTCAAAAAGGTCGTCGTAAGCATAAGCTAATTGATTTATAACGTTTTTACTTCACAGTTGCCTACTTCAGTATGGTTGGGTGGGTTCTTCAACCCACAAAGCCTTTTAACCGCCATCATGCAAAGTACGGCGCGTCGCTACGAACTGCCGTTAGATAAAATGTGTCTGCAGTGTGACGTCACCAAGAAGATGAAGGAGGATTTTACGTGAGATTATATAACTTTACCATTAGGTCACCCTTTTTTTTAAGAAATTGAACGTTTTTTATTAAAAAAGGTTAAAAAGGAGAAAACTCCATACCCCGATCAGTTATATTTTTGTACACACATGCATTCTGATTTCATAATAAGCTATCGATTTTTCATGTCCTCGCTACATTGAGACAAAACACTGCTTATTTCCGAAGCTTGCTCCGAAGTGCTTGCTCTTTATTAAAAATTTCGGGAGAGAAAAGCTAATAACTAAACTTGGCATGATCCAAGATTCGAATCCAGGACCAACACATCAATCTTCATTCGTATACCAAACGCGGTCGCTTGGATAACCGAGTGATGCGGGTTCAAATCCGAGTCTCGCACCTCTGATCTCATGTGCGAATCATTTATATCATGATTACCACTTGTCTTACGGTGAAGGAAAACATCGAGAGGAAACCTGCATGTCTGAGAAAACCTAGCAAGTTTTCGAAAGACATGTGAAGTCCGCCAACACGCACTAGGCTAGCGTGGTGGACTATGGCCTGATCCCCTTCGTTACGAGGGAGGCCCGTGCCCAGCAGTGGGACGTTAAAAAGGGCTGATGATGATGATGATGATACCAAACAAAGTAACAAACGCACCATATTCCAGCATAGCGGACTCCCGGTCGGCGCCGCGCGACGGCGCGTACGTGCACGGGCTGCTGATGGAAGGCGCGCGCTGGGACGTGCACGCCGGTATCGTCATGGACTCGCGCCTCAAGGAGCTGTTCCCGCCCATGCCCGTCATCAACGTGCGGGTCAGTGCGGTGCCACATTATTGTTGCTTGTAGTAGACTATAGTATGTTAAGGTTGACAAAGAAAATAATTTTTAAATACAAATTTTGTGGAAAATGTCGCCCAATGAAAGCTCTTCTTTGTGAATAGTGAACTCACTATTCTATATACTTCTAACTAGAAGACTCCAATGGATTGGCTCGCTATTGGTTCGTCAGTCCAAAATATCATCGCGCACACAAAAGTTATTCAGTACGAAATGGTTTTATATAAAAAATAGAGAAAAAATATTTTTGACGTACTATATTGTTTTATAAAGAGAGTCTGATAATAATGCAGTTGATAATTTAAGAAATATATTAAACGAATTAATTAAATTTTTTGTAAGTTGATTAAGCATTCTACACTGAATCAAATATATTTTATTAATTAATAGAATTCTATTTAATGCCATTTTATCTAATATATTTTTCAATGTACCTACCAATAACGTCACGAGCGAAGGCTAGATCAAAAATAAAAGAATAGGTTTAGTAATTTCGTGTGCGAATGTACGTATGCGCACACTCCCCACCACTTTTTCCAGCGTTCTTTTTACGTGACGCGAACTGTATATATTAATCTGTTAAAGCGTCAAGCGTGCTTTCCAGGCAATCACGCAAGACAAGCAGGACTTGCGCAATATGTACGAGTGCCCGGTTTACAAGACACGGACGCGCGGGCCCACTTACGTGTGGACCTTCAATCTCAAGACCAAGGACAAGCCCTCCAAGTGGACCCTGGCTGGTGTAGCTCTATTGTTACAAGTATAATTTATATTTATAAAAAAAAATGTAATCATCATCAACCCTTTTTGACGTCCCACTGCTGGGCACAGACCTCCCTCAGTACGAGTGGGATCAGGTCATAGTCCACCGCGCTGGCCTAGTGCGAGTTGGCGGACTTCACACGTCTTTCGAAAACTTGCTAGGTTTTCTCAGACATGCAGGTTTCCTCACGATGTTTTCCTTCACCGTAAGACAAGTGGTAATCATGATATAAATGATTCGCACATGAAAATATCAAAGGTGCGAGACCCGGATTTGAACCCGCATCATTCGGTTACCTACCACTGTCTGTTGAAAAAAAAAATTCTAATAAAAACTATAAATTAGGTAACGATTAATTTGATGACAATTTTTATAAGATTTTCCAAAAAATATTTAATGTATTCATTCAACTCAAAATTTTAATATTAGTATAATCTACCTATAGACGATATGCCTCATAACACTTAAAAATGCCCACCCGTTAATTTTTAATTTATTCTGTTTTTTATGGGTTTTTTAATTTATGTTTTAGCGATAAGGATTGTGGAATGAAAGTTTCTGGGCTTCTTAGTTTTATATTTTTAGGTTGTGGAAATTGATTTTAGACTTGGACTAAATATTTATATACATAGAGTCCGTCAAAATTTTATTGTCAAAATTAGCATAGTTTGCTTATTACAGTACTATTCCTGATTTTACGGTCCATACCGTTTACTTTCTTTAAATTGAAAAAAAAAATTTTGAATACCATATTATTTTGTATTTTCTAAGCAGTATGTTAGCTTTTTAATTTTTTCCCCTATTTTAATATTTTTTTATGAGTTTTACAACATCGTTGTTACACTTTATGTTTAGTTTTATGACACTTACAAATATAATTATGTACTTAGTCTGAGATTGTAAAGAAATTGATGTTAAAAGTTGATAAATATTTAATGTTACAATTGTAAAATATATATTTGTAGTTAATACTATTCTCTTTTGATTAAAGCGCTTATATTCTTTTTAAATTTTTTTTAAATCAATATCAATTAATTTATTCTTAATAATAGACTTTGAAACCTATACAAGTTTTTTTTTATATTATAATATAAAATGATTAGTCATATAGATAGGCTATTAGTCATATTATGTGTTATTTATGATAATACTTTAAAATTTGAATAAAAAACTTGTACATTTTCTAATTTTATAAATAAAATAAATTATCTTAATAAATGAGCTCTTTTTTTAATTAATTAATGGTGTTTTTTTATATTTTTATGGAAAGTTAAACAATAATATTCTACGATGAATGAAGGTAATATTAGTGTAAATAAGTAATGACCTTTCAAAGATTTATTTTATGGGTTTCAAAATGATTGAATACTACTTTTTTGTACTTGAAAGCTAATTTGCTAGAAATTTTATTATTATATTATATTTAATTAAACAACTAACAACTAAAAATCTATACTTACTTATGTTTATTTCTAAGATACAATCTTCTTCTAATAAATAAAAATGTAGGTTTGTATGTTTGTCCATTAAGCTTTCTTAAACCATTGATCCGATTGTGATGAAACTTTGGGGCAAAAAAAAAGAAGTTCTTTAGACGGTTGTCTTTTATGTTTTTTTAACCTGCGGAACACGCCGTAACGGAGAGAAGGGTTGAAAGTCGCTATTTAGTTATGAATATTATCGATAATTTGAAATTTATTGCTCCATCAACTATTTTTAAAAGCAAGAACTAAACAAAAAATTGCGTCTCAGAATATATTATAAGATAATTTTAGCCATTAAATCTATACGAACATGACAAAATATATGACTAGTATTTTACTATGACTCCGTTTGGTAATTTTATTACTTTACATAATGTATCGTTAAACGCTATTTTTCTTGCAAAGATGAAGCATCAAAGATCGAATCGAAGCATGTTAGTTCTAACTAGACCTAGATTTATTTTAGTGGATCTGTTTAGGTTTAGAAACCTTAGTCTAGCTGATTTGAAAACTGAGGATGTGAAATATTACTTTACCTCCATGGAATACATTCCGTATTCGATGATAACTTAAGGCCGTAAAGTTACAATATTAATTTTATATAGATTTATCATATAAATGGGTCTCAATAAATAGTAGTATAAAATGTAAGTTTTTTTAAACTTGTAGTTAAGACATAAGTAAATCGATTCGCGCTTTCAATGAAATTGAAGAAAATTGCTCGCGTATATTAATGTACTGATTACTAGTACTATTATTATCGTCAGTCATATATTATAATAGTCATATTTCTTTGTTTATTAAATTTAGTTTTCAGTAAAAAATATAAAAACGATATAAAAAGTTCTGTTATCTTGTTATGTAATCCATAAATAGTTTTTTTTTTGTATATAGATGATATCATATAAGGCTATCACGATTCGTCACTTAATCTTTGGTCAATGTTATCGTAATGTATCAGTATCTAATTAATTTATTATGAATTTTAAAATATGGATGACTCATCCTGCTATGTCATCATTTTATCAGGAACTAAAATATATGACATTTACGAGTACGATTAATTAGAAGTAGTATAATGAAATATTTAGGTACAAAAATTTTGTTTCTAATATTTAGTTTTTTGTAAAAAAATGGTTACAGTGATAGGTGATGCCAGCTTTTACGAACCCTTTGAGTTTTCAATATTCCTCATCCACACATCTGTATAATTCGCGTCATGTAAAAAGAACGCTGGCTGTCAAGTTGCGCAGAGGCGATTTATAGGTGAATTTGGTGGTAAGACGCGGGGCGCGGGACGGCGAGACCCGCGCCGCATGCTTTCCGGCTCGCTATTGGTTTGTCAGTTCAAAATACTATCGCGCACACAAAAGTTATTAATTACGAAATGGTTTTATATAAAAAATAGAGAAAAAATATTTTTGACGTATATTATTTTATAACGAGAGAGTTTTATAATAATGCAGTTAATAATTTTAAAAAATATGTTAAATTAATTAATTATATTTTTTGTAAGTAAATTAAACATTCTATACTGAATCAAACATATTTTTCTAATAAATCTAATTCTATTTAATGACATTCTATCTAATATATTTTTCAATGTACCTGCCAATAACCAATATACGTCGCGAGCAAAAGGCTATTTCAAAAATAAAAGTAAAGGCTTAGTAATTTCGTATGCGAATGTACCCATGCGCAAACACACCCCCCACCACTTTCCTCCAGCGTTCTTTTTACGTGACGCGAACTGTATATTATGTATAATTACCCATGTAGGTATTAGCTATTTCCACGGCTCCTGCATTCTGATCCATATTAAAAATAGGGAGAAGAAGGTCGAAAATATAGGCTTATAGGTATTTGATGCCAAATCATAAAAAGTAAAATATAAAAATTTGGTTTATAAATAAAACATAAATTATCTGGAGAGGGCCACCTTTATCACCTAGGTCCTAGGGGAATAAAAAACAGCCTACGACCTATTCTCAGACCTACCAAATATACACAAAAAAATCATAAAAATCGTTCAAGTCGTTTTGGAGGAGTTCAATAAAAATACTGTGACATGAGATTTTATATATTTATATTTTATAGATGTATTTAAAAGTCAAAAGTAAACTCAATAGCTAACAAAAATCAAGATTCAAAGTATCCATTTAAATTTAAAGACAACACATTAAGGCCTATTTGTCTAATGAAAGTGAATACTTTATTCTCTGCAAACGAACTTGTTAATCCTGAATTAATGCCTTTACTTTCATCGTGGGCGTCGTATTTGCATCGTCACCGCCGTGTTAGACGCGGGCGGTATTCACCTGTCTCCCACAAAAGCGATTAAAGGCTAATTAGATAATCAGATGCAGTTCCAAGTTCCAGATAACCTTCTGATTGATTAGATATATGATAAGAGTACTTGATGATTGAAAAGGAGCTTTATTTATTTCCCGCGTTTTTTTTGCAATTTTAATGGTTTTGTAGATGTGATAAGTAATAATTATTGTGATAGAAGGGTTGTTCCTCAAGGTCCCTGAACTAAACAACTATCTTTGCTCTCTATGCGTTTCTGAACAATATTTATTACATCACTATTGATGCACCCGAACGAAGCGAAAGTAAGCTGCTATTATTTTATATATGAAAATATTATCAACAGTACATTTTCATTTTACATAAGGAGCTCCGAATGCTAATTAACTTGTTAGAATGTATAAAATAAAATTTAAAAAAAGACTAAGAATGTGCTCTAGTAACTATCTAATAATATTACATTTATGCTGTGGCGTAACAAATGTTCGCGAGTAGAATTTGTAATGTCCACACCGACGTCGCATCCCTTGAGTTCTGATATACTTTCTTTAAATAACTTAGCCGCTAAAGTTTGAATATTAATAATGTATTAGAACATATTGGATAATTATTATAAATTGGATTACGACTGAATGTCTGATTGAAGTTAGAGACTAGAGCTTGTTGAGGATTCATAGAAGACTGTGATAGTCACTCTTTTCAGGTATAAAATTTGAAGTGTGAAAAGATTTCAATAAAAGTATATACAAATAATACTTGTTTAGATCGAATGTGTTTTTTTGCAATTATGACCGAGCAAGAGCGGTAGCGCGAAAAATCCGAAAAGAAAGGATACCTTGGTTAGTAATAAATATTGTCACATATGGTTAGCGCTACCTGTACATATACGATACTATAAGTATTAGGTAAAATATCGGTTCGATTTCAGAGTTTTATAAATTTATACAAATGCATAGAAATTATTTAAACAATATTGCACTTTCTGTTCCCTGAGATGTAATTAAGCGTAAGTTACAAAACGCCAACATCCGAGCATGTGACTGAGAGGAACATAACTAAGCTCGCCATGTGCTTTGAACTCACCATAACATTGTAACTAGCATACTACGTTTTAAATAAGTACTAAGAAAATACTAGCGAATGTATCTACACAGGCAGATATACCTACTGTATTGGTACTCTGCTGTATCCACAAGTGAAAAGTTACTAATTAGATGCATCCCTACTAATATTATAAATATGAATGTAAGTTTGTTTGTTACGCTTTCACGCGAAAACTACTCAACCGGTCATCATGAAACTTTGTATTATACACATATTTTTGGAGGTATTAGAAGTAACATAGGATACTTTTTATTAAAAAAAATTATTTTTCATGAAAAATTACAAAATTGTTTGTATTAAATATTAACAATGGGCTCTGAAATAGCTAGAGTAATTTTGAAGAAACTTTCAGGCATCCTACAGATCAACCCAATGAGGTTGATTACCAATTAATAAAATGAACGCGGGCGAAGCCGCGGGTAAAGCTAGTAATATAAATAAGTTTTCAGGTTATAAAGTTTTCAATATTAGCAGAAAAATCAAAAATATTTTTATTTATTAAGGCTATAGTACGAGTATGTCTATATAGGTACTTGTTTATATTTAATAACTGTTTAGGCTTCTTTTCCTTTATGTAAGAGGTTGATTTAGCATCAATCTTATGAGTTGCTTCCTTTGAGTAGTTATAGGCATGATGTATAATTAACAAACAAGCCTATATATCATAACTTAAATTACGTATCTAAGTATTTCCTTTGATTTTAATAACATGGTGTCAATGTTATATAAAATCTTATATTATGGTCCATATGTAATTTGGATTTTGTAAATAAATCTCGTTGAATATTTTTCACTTTGTAGGTACCTAATAATACTAAGCTTCATCATAATCTGTTCATTCGTAATCTCGTGACACGGTCTCTTTAATTCTTACTTTTCTTTACATATAGCGAGTTGAATACTGTTGATGTCAAAGTAACGCTAAAATAATGCTTTTTAAGTTAAAATTGATGAATACTTACATATACATATTAGTTATAACCTAAAGACTATTTAAATCAGTTGGCAGGGATATGAAATGCTAGTCAATGCACGAACCTTGACACACTCGCTAAATATATTCTATTGTGCAGGTTGTGTAGGTTTGGTTTATAAAAGTGAAGGACGACTGTGTCTTCTTTGTCTTCTTAATTATTTTTAAAAACGTAGGAAAAGCTTATTAATTATTAATTATTATGGATTAATTACTAATATACCTATATGGTTATCGTTTTACTCGAATACGTCAGAAGGAAGGTAATGTTCGAAAGCATATAACATATACTAAATCCTAAACATGTATTAACATAAATATTCTTAGAGTGTTTTTAACATACTCGTATTATGAGATCATGAGATCTTACAAGTATGAGAGATGTATTGTGGTTTGAATGACTTGGCAAAATAAAAAAGTGTATGTTTAAAAGTAGCGCAGAGGAAGTAGAACTTTAGATTAAAAACAGATAAATAAATAAAAATGAATAAATATTTTGTTTATTGATTCGTAGAAAATATAATTGGTAAGTTACATAGAATATATGTATATAATTTACTATGTAGCTAAAACTAAATTTTTTGGTGATTGTCAATGTACTGAATCAGTACATTGACAATCACCAAAAACGTGAGTTGCAGTAGGTGATTGAGGCTTAGTAGGTACTAAAGCATAGAAACTAGAACTACTTAAATAAATTTCATAAGATATATAAAAACAATGTAAGAAAATAAAATTAATTTTGCATCGTTAATAACTTTTTACAGCTTATGTCATACGAGTAAAGTTACCGTACGTCACACGAAAGCTCATAAACTATCAAATCTATGCTTCACATTTAGATTTTGTGTCTCTTGTGGGTAGCAGAAAATGCTAAACAAGCGAATGCACGGTATATTGAATCCTTAAAAACTACTTATAAGTAGTTAGTAGTTAAAGTTTATTTATTTTTGATGTTCAACATCATAATTGGAATTTAATCAAAATTCTTTTCGCCTCTTTATTAAAGATGGTATCTTGACAGCAAGGTCAAAATTTACTATGGTTTATATATTATAAAAATAGCCTAGATTCTGAAGATGAGTAGGTATTGTTGATGTTTTTGAACGCTTAGTTTTGTTACATCAATCAAAATCCTGTTCTAGCATTGCGGGTCGTGCCGTAGCGAAGGTCAAGGCGGTTTTGAAAATTCTAATTGGATTCAATTTCCTCGTTCGTATTATCATTTAGTCATCACTTTATTTGACAACCAAAGCACATAAATAGCATCGCTTAAAGCTATTATTGTACTTCCTTACATATGTCAAATTATACACTGTCCGTTTGTGAATAGACATAAGAAAAGTAGCGTTACTCATCATTTTTAGGGTTTCGCACGCAAAGGGTAAAACGCAAGGGGTAGGGACTCTATTACTAAAACTCCGCTGTCCGTCCATTTGTCCGTCTGCTACCAGGCTGTATCTCATGAACCGTGATAGTTAGACAGTTGTCACAGATGATGTATTTTTGTTGCCGCTATAACAACAAATAATGAAAAATCAAATAAAATAAATATTTATCCAACAGACATGATTTTTTGCTTTTTTTATAAATACGGAAACCTTCTTGCGCGGGTTCGACTCGCACTTTATAAAATAGCGATAGACTGCATCATCTGACTAGCTTATTTTGGTTAGATATGGTCATAACAAATAGTAAAATAGTAGAATGTAGAACATGTCTAAATATAAGGACATAAGAATTCAGAACACATAGGTAGATATCCAAGAAAATGTATAAAACGTAAAAACATACAAAATCTTTAGAGCCGATACTATTAAGCAATATTAAACAAAGATTTGTATACTAAAATTGTGTAAAAAACGAATATCTAAACTCTAACTCGTGCATAGTCGCGCGTTTGCAGAACATGCTCTAACCTTAAATAAACTAACATGTTAGTAAAAAATAAAGTGGACCAGACACTCGCAAAACGAAACATGGTTGACCGTCGACATTAATTAAATTCGCCCTATGTGTTCTCTGATTAATGCAATTTACTGCCTACTTCTATCCCTAACTAAAATGAAGTTCAAATGGCAATTTGCTAATATAAAATCTAGAAAGGGTCCATCGCCTTATATTTGTTTTCTAATTGTATATTTTTTTGGAAAAACCCGTAAAGCATTGTAGGAATACTAATTTAATTTATTATCCTTAAAATAACATTAGAAATAAAATAATTTTTCTAATTATTATACCTACTTAAAATTTTATTTTTGTAATTTATAGATCGGCATTACAACTACCAAAATCTAACCGATTGTTATAGTTCAAAGGAAGAGTTTAACTTAAAAGTTAAAAAAGCTCAACAAACTAGGTTTAAGTTAGTTTACTTTTAGTTGACTTTTAGGTACCGGTCCCTAAAACAATAATAAATTAAAGACACTACTAGTCACTTATTAAAATTAGATACGTCCAGGACTACAGACAAGCTCTACTCTACATAATGAGACCATCAAGAAGTTCTTTATTAATTTGCGTAATAGCTGTCTGGCGCAAGTTGCCTAATTGTTACAACTTACAAGTTTAGTTTCCTGATACAATGGTGTTATATTTGCGAGAATTCTAATTTTAATTTCGTTAAATTGTTTAAAAAATAACTATTCATAATATTTTTTAAGATATAGAAATTTTAATAATTAAAACATAATACACATAAATATCTGTGTTTTCTTCAAAAAAGTTTAAGACAAAGGCATAATTTATATGGCATGATTTATATGATATCTCTTTTTACTCTCTAGATTATATAAAAAAAATTCTACATATATGCGGATATAGTAAATAACAAAAATACACCGGTTATTTGCAAATATAATTTATTTAAAATATATAGAATATTCATTTATTATGTGATATACATTTTATGAATATTATAAAATGTGATAACGTGAAAGTTAACATGTAATTTACTGTAGTAATTTTTGTAACTATGAATTCTGTGATATAATGTATTTTATAATTATAATTAGGTGTATTAATATCAAAAGGAAAGTACTATAATTTTGTTGCATAAATGCTTAAAATTGTTAATTGTTAAAACCGTAGTTTAGTGCTTTTTGAGTTTTTTTACCATTTTTTTTATTATATAACTTACTACACGTTCTAATACACCGCTGCACTTAAACCGCTGCAGCTAAAGCTAGGAAGTAGGAGACGGATAGTGGCTTTTTCTTCGAATTTGATTTGTTTTGACGAGTCTGTGTTGTAAAAGCCTGCTTTTAAACTATAATTATTTGTAAAATATAAATATTTACTAGTTTTATCTAGAAAATACTTTTATGGAGCAGAGAAAATACTTTTATTTTCAGGTATTAAATTTTCAGTTTCAAAAAATGACTTTTGGAAACCTATAATACTTACTATAAGTTTTATATTTTGTATTGTCATTACAAGTCAAATATTTTAAATAGTGATTTCTTTTAAAGTTTCACCATCATCTTAGTTTTGGTTTTCATATTAACTATCGTTCATCTAAACGAGAAAATCGCGTGTTTAAGCACGCGTGTCATCGAGATGTAATATCTTGTCAGTGAAAGTGCTTAGGCGAGATAGGTGCTTAAACGGCGGACTAGTGGCCTAACAACCTCTTTATTTTGTGCTACTTACGACTTTTAAGATACGCTGGTAATATTAGATTATTTTTATGTTATTGAAGTTATACTTCTTTTGGCGCGTTAGGGAAAAATGATGAGAGTAAATTTTTACGATGCGCGCGACACGAAAAACCGACACCCTAGAGTCAATATTTTCCTAGTTTTTCTAGTCCTAGATATAGTCAATATTTTAGTTATTGTGATATTTAAATAAACTTTATTTAACTAGATAATGCGTTATAATAAAACGTTCAATGTATTAAATACCTTTTTTCTATTGTTAGTGTCGTTTTTTCTACAAACGTAAAATAAGGCGAAAGATAAAATTTTTTAAAAAGATTTTTATCTTAGAAGTATTACTTCTAACGCGTGTAAGAAAATTTCGAATAATTATACAGTTAAAATTAACTATGTATTTGACAGATTTTATGAGTTCAATAAAAACAACGGGTTAGTATTTAATCAGGTTCATATTATTAGTAGTTTGGTAAGTATGGATAGTTACAGATACATTGACCCAAAAAAATCATTAAAATATGTTCTGCTGTTCTTTCGTGATGCGTTCCCAAAGAGACAGACAAAAAAAAATAATAACTGCATTCGATTTTTGTATCGATAATAACGGCTATTACAATTTAGACTCTCCATAAAGTATCTAATGTACAAATTCAACTCTAGTAGATCTTTATAATAATATGTAAAAAAAATTATCGTCTTAGGAACCCCGTGGTAAAATATCAACCCCGCAACAAGAGTTCATTAATTCTGCAGATTTGAATCATTTATGATCACAATAGTTGTAAGAATAATATATCAATGACTAAACGAAGTACAGACAGGCAACTTCATGCAAAATACAGGTAAGATGAGTTCACAGTTTTCGAAACTCGTGATTTTCGATTTCACGACATATTGAAAAAGAAAGACGAGGTCAAATGAATCATATCAAAAATTATACGATAATTTTCATCATATTACGTGATATTTCACATAATTTTCAATTACCTTTGAAAAGCTGGTGGTAGTTGAAATACTTCGATTTCTTTAATTTTAGGAGAGTGGAACACCTGGTTGTTGTAATCTGTCAGCAGTGGGGAGGTCCTGCCAGGTAGGGATTCCTTAGGCTTACATAGTGATACTGGTTTTTCCGAAAGATCAGTCCCACACAACCACTTGTATGTTTATGGTATAAATTTACCAACGTTTAAAAAATTAAGTACTATAAATGTTTATAAATAGGTACATACATACAAACATACATAATAAACGTAATACGTACATATAACGTATAACAACCAAGCAGCAAACCCAAAGATTTTACCAAGTTAACAGAATAAACGGATTTCTCATTTGTCTATTTTTCAATACTTTTTCTTAGAATTTTTCACCTCCATTATACATCATTCAGGATTAAACGGTATACCTTTTCTTAGGCTTATCACCGCTATATCAGCAAAATTTCTTCTTTCCTTAACCCAGCAATGAAAATTGAACGTTATGTGTCAGTTTAAAGTATTAGCTCATAAGTGAAATTAAGACACGTGTTGGTACCTTGTTATGTTCACGACGTGCTGTATTTCACGTAGCTTTTGATCACAACAATTTGTTAAAATTCTAACACTTTTGCTAAATGATCTAATAACCTAAAAATTGTAGTTACATATCTCAGATTTCGTAATAGATATGTACTTTTGAAATAACAAAATTCAATGTTTCTACAACATTTAATTTGTTAATTTAATGTATAAAACAAAATAAGCAATTTCTCTTTCTTCTTTCTTTTTTTATTATTTATTTATTATTATGTCTTACTACATGTGTCTATGGCTTTAAAGTATATTATTTTGAAAGTAATATGAATTACCTATATGTATTTTAAGGAAAACATGCCTTTGGAGCAACGATAAATTGTGTAAAACACCTTTTTCTTCGAAGTTCCTCAAGAATAGATTAATAAATAACAATCCTACGCGAGCCGCTACGGAAAGCATTTTTATTCGATACCCAATAGATATAAGAATACGGTCAGCTCAATAAGGGCGTACCGTTAGTTCTGAGTAACTGCGACTGGACGCTTCATTCTACTACAACCATACATTTATAACATTGTTTATTAAATGAATGGCTTTTTGTGATTACTGTTAACTTACTTTTACTATTAGAATCAAAAGTTGTAAAAACTCAATTGAATAAGTAATTTTCCTTCTATTTGCTAGATGTAATGATGTATGAAGATGAAATGAATACGAAAATATTAAATTAAAATTGTCAAGATTACAAGAAATATATTAACATTGCAAACATATTTGGTTTTTAATTCGGTCTCGGTATGATTTGATGCCACCTCTTTAAAATTTGATGGTTAAATACCTATAAAAATACATAACCTGCTCCTTTTTGGAAGTCGGTTCGAAATAGAAACAATATAATATTAATAATACTTAAGTATTTAAGTTTTTTGCTACATTATTAAATTTAGTAATATCAGACTTCATTATAGAGAATTAATTATGTAAAAATAGGTGAAACGAAATATATTTTGTTAATTTTCTTAAGCTACTATCTGGCGACATACTTGTATTTTAAATTGGATATTCCGAATATAAATATATAACAAGTTATTTAAAATTAATAGTATGTAGTTATTTCCGCATAATATATGAATATTATTTAAACTTTGAACTCCGATTTATTCTAATGTAGTTCCATGTTGATGACACAATTCTTTTTTAAAATGAACATTATTTTGTTATTACTAATTTTATTTTGTGTGTGTTATATTATAAATATTTGTAAGTAGCTCAGTGATAACTAAGTAATGCGGGTTCAAATCCAGGTCTCGCACCTTTGATATTTTTATAAGCATCTCAGCATCCACTTCTCTTATGGATGAAAAACATTGTGAAGTGAGCGTGTCTGAGAGAAACTGGCAAGTATTTGAAAATCATGTGAAGTCCGCCAACCAGCACTAGGCCATCGTGGTGGACTATAACCGGATATGTCCTGTATTGAAGGGAGGCCCGTGCCCATCAGTGGGATATAAAAAATGGCTGAATACAAAACTATTACAATACTAAATATTAATTTTTGACAGTCACGAGACTCACGGCAGATGCAAAGCCTTTCAGAGTTCAATAAAGAAAGAAAAAAAAATCAATAATATTATTTTTCTTATTATTTTAACTGTAATAATAATTACGGATTTTAAATTTGTGAAAATAATAGAAAATATTATGTAAGTTCATATTTTTCAATGGAGACTTGCTTTTCAATGGAGCTTATAATTATTATAAAAATCAATATTTTATATATAATAATTATAAATTATAAGCTCCATTTAATGTAGGTATATTTAGAGCACGCACACTCAAGGGAGTCCAGAGCAATGCCGTAAAACATTGCCACGCCACCGTTAGCTGTGACGGTAGACTTCGAGACGGCAATATTAAGCCAACAGATATTTCACATCTAATCAAGTCAAAATATTCGTTATTCAAATACATTTTTACAAGCACTTTTGAATCGTCATTTTTTACAGCATTAAAATATAAAATTTAAATTATATGACATCTTAAATATTGTCATAATTCACACTTGTATTATGTATTTTGACGACACGTTTGGCGCAGTTTTTAGTGATTCTACCTTCTTGCGCCAGCGGTCGTGGGTTCGAGTCCCGCTGGGGGCATTCATTTGTTAAACTCGGATGTTTGTACTTGAGTCATGGGTGTATATATTTATTATATGTATGTATTTAAACTTATATATGTAGTATATCAACTGTCTGGTGTCCGTAACACAAGCTTCGTAGCTTACCACGGAACTAGATAGCGCTGTGTGTAACAATGTCCCAACAACATATTATATTTAGTAAACATATGCGAGTGAAACTGCGGTCAAAAGTTGTAAATAATTTTCCTATGTTAATTACAACTATTAACCAGATTTTAGTTTCACTCTACGGAACTTCAATTATTCGCGAGAAATGTGCGGATCGTGGCAACTAACCACCGGCTTGTGTTAAGCGAATCATGCTACTTTCATAGCGCTAACTTTTGTTTGATAATAATTATAATAAGTAATTAACTATATTGTCAATGTTAGTTTAAAATTTACTATACTATTAAAACATATTTGTTCAAAGATTTCTCTTGGTGCACCGAGATACGTACATGTGTTGTGGGCGCAACTTTTGACAGACGAGGCCAATAGAAGCATATAATATACGTACCTAGTCCTTTTATCATATTTTTTAAAGTACATCAGGTTTTATTAGTCTTTATAACATTTATATTATTATAAAAAATCTAATATTATAAGTTAAAATTTTTTTGCTCCTTTTGAAATTGAATGTAAATAAATATTAAGAGCTCTTTTTTATTACTGATCTATGCAAAAAGTTAGGTCGCTGACATAATTTGTCGCCGCGTTAAAAAAAAAACAATACTATTTATCGTATTTATATATATACATTTGTACTAGCGATATTTGAATCTATATTTATTAGCTTCAAGGCTATTATTCGATTAACGATCTTTTAGAAGACAGTAACGCCTTGGGAATGATGTGATCGCCGCCAGGCTATTTCAACATATACAATTATTGTTAATTTGCAATTTAATTTGAAAAAGAAAGAGAGAAAAAAAATAGTCCCGCTGAGTTTCTTTCGCCAGTTCTTCTCAGGTCAGAGGTTTCTTCTTTCCGAACTGGCGGTAGACTCATGACGTTCAGTAAGAAATTGTAACAATTTTAATGCTGAATAAAATATTTTGATTTGATTTGATCACTTATATGTATACCAAAACATAATCATAGATTTATGTAGAGTTCTACTGTATCTTCGAATCTACTGAATTAAATTGAACGTTAATAATATTTTTCATTCAAAAATCATACTAGAAAATTATTAATCAATCGCACAAATAATCAACTTTAACGGGCTTAAGCACTTATCAAGGTTAATTTGTTCTATTTTCTTGTTTTATCTATCAATAATTGTTATAAGAAACAATTTGAATGAAGTTTTTACAGGAAAAAATAGAATTTTCATTCATGAAGTGTTTGATAAAGATTATATTTCTTATCCAATGCTTTCGCGACGCCCGCTGCTGTGGCCTGTGGGCGAGGCAGGTGCTCAAAGTAGTGTTACACTCGAAGCCGCGACCACGCGCGTGCGCATCTATACGTCATACGAATCGACTACGTTTAGAAATTAACGATACATTTTTGATTTATACTGTGATTTTTGTGCAGTGCTTTTGGAATTTTCGGAACTTTATTTATTAGTAAGTACTTAATTATTTATAGAATAATACTCGATATAAATATTTAATAAAAAAATTAATGTATTTTTGTGTGTTGTCTTAGAAATTAATATATGCATATTGAATGCTTTAATATCCCTCAATATTATGTGCAAAGATGTTTTATGTATGTTATAATAATAACTATCTGATCTCTACAGACTCTTTACAGGCTCTTTTGTAATGTGTTTGAGATATGAAAATACAATAATTAAATTAATTAGATTAAAAGTTATTAATATTAAATTTAATTATAATAATTTAATTGTAAAAAAACGTAATAGATGTAATAATCATTTATAACATTCAATGATTCATTATCTATAACGCAAATACTTTCATATGAAAATCAGTAAATATACATAATATCTACGCCAAATCAGAAATAAAGAAATTCGAAATAAAGTCGATGATAAGAAGTGAACGAGCTTTACGGTGGATAAGTAGGTAATAATTGTTCAATAATATAAACAAATACTTAATAAAAATGTAAGTTAAAATTATATAACTATTTTGTACTTCAATAATAAATATATTGTGAAAAGTTTCCTATAGAAATCTCTATAATTAAAAAAAAGCTCGGTACCTACATGAATTTCGTTAAAAAGGGCTTACGCTGCATTTTTAATGGGTTCTAAAAGTACCAGTAGAAAAATGAATATTACATAAAGATTTTTGAAAATATATAAATTACGAATATTGTATGCTAATTATATGGCGAATTTTAAAATTGAGCTTCCAAACTTAAATATGTGGTTTTTGTATGACAGCAGGTTTTTGTATTTTAACTGACTCATGATCGTTTTTTCATGGATAAAGGTCAATCGATGAAAATTTTAAATCGATTTATATAAAGATTTTAGAACCGTGTAAAAATTTAAGTTACACTTTAAAAAATGTTATACTTTGTACTTATAAAATATTTTTTACTTTGAAATGTAAATAAAATTAGTTTATCGAATGAATTATTACTGATAAAATATTTTATGGTTAAAAATATTGTAGACTGGAATAGTTTTCTTTATTTAGCGATTTTTTTTAAATATTTCTGTTTACTAAATGCATATGAAATATTATTTTTATAAATAAATACTTCAGCTAGAGATAAAGATAAAAATATTTTTTTATTTGTCTGTCTGTTGGTGCACCTTCATTGCAAAATTAACACCCATGAAAATGTGAACAATATTCGCGTACTTAGGTAAGTATGCGACCCTATTACTCTACCGAGCAAAGCGAATCGCTAGTTAAAAAATAAGGGGGAAAAGTTTAGTAGTATTTAAATATACCTTACTGAGGACACGTTTGGCGCACTTGTAGTACCCTACTTTCTTGCGCCAGCGGTCGCGGGTTTGAGCCCGCTGGGGGCATTCATTTGTTAAACTCGGATGTTTGTACTCCAGTCATGGGTGTTTATATTTATAATATTATGTATGCATTTAAATTTATATTATGTAGTATATCATCTATCTGGTATCCGTAACACAAGCCTCGTAGCTTACCACGGAACTAGATGGCGCTGTGTATAAAAATGTCCTAACATATTTATTTATTATTATTTTTCGTATCGTCAATCGTGAATTTACCTCCATTAGGTTATATCATTGTACATTATGGTACTTTCCTAGTAAATGATGCACCCAAACCGTTTGTAGGAAGAGAATGTGTTGCTTTATATGAATGTGCTCTATAAATCTTGTTTGACCGTCAATGATGTTCTGCCTTTATTTGCTACTATCGCGCATTCTTACATATTTTTGCCTCAGTAAAAGAAATGTTATGTTGAAGTTAACCTCTCTATAACAATTCTGATGAACAAAACGAAATACCTATTTAAAAAGAAAAGGGTGCGTGTTACTTTAATTCAATGTATTTAAAGCTTTTTAAGTTAGCATTTTTACCATTAACTTAATAAAGTTAAATCCCCACTTGTGACACGAGTTCCAATGAAAATATTTTAATGTATTTATATGTAATTATACTATAGTCAAAGGAATAGTATAGTCAAAAGAGACTAACAAAATTATTTATATACCTATATATTCAAATACATACTTGCGTCACTGCGTTATTGCACTCACGTCCATTAAATTAAAAAAAATGTTAGTTTATGCCATAAGACAGTTATATCCGTCTCTACTGTCTAGCTGTCAGTGTGCTTATTTTCAATATGATTACTCAATGCATTGAGTGTGAATACGTATTACAGAAATAAATCATTTACTTTCACATTCTTCAAATTAACATAATATCATATTTTCTTTCGTTTTTCATTTTTCCCTAACGACGATTACCCGTATAAATATTAACTTAATCTTTAATAGATTATGATAATAGAGATTTGCATCTTAGTGTAGATGCTAAGAAAATATTACACTCAGTAAGAACATAAAATGTGAATAAAAATAAATAGTTATACTTCACTACATAGTATAAAACAAAGTCGCCTTTTCTGTCCCTATATCCCTATGTGCGCTTAAATCTTTAAAACTACGCAACGGATTTTGATGCGGTTTTTTTTAATAGATAGAGTGATTCAAGAGGAAGGTTTATATGCATAACTAGCAGATCCCGCGGCTTTACCTGTGCTAAATCTAGGGAAGAGCCCGAGCGAAGCGAGGGCGAGTCGCTAGTATAACATAAAAAAATAAGCAACATTGGTTAATTTTTAAATGGTAGGCGTAAGTAGTACTTGCTTATCATGTCATGGTCTCCATAAGCAAATTAACGCGTAACGTTAAGTATGACAAACCGTGGGTTCTAAGATCCCTCAATAATAAGGCTAAATTAATCGCTAAAAGCAAATAATTTGCGAGAAACAGTGTGAAATAAGTAAAATCTACCCCAATAATTTACAGGAGAAAGAATTATTTGCTTCTAAATAATAACTGTAATTATTGAACCGATTTTTATAATATTTTTCTTTCATCTTTTTAAAGCCGCATCCAAATTTTAAACACCTAAGCAAAGTTTGTATTTCATATATACTTATAGCTAAATATACATTTTTTACAATGTTAACAAAACATTGAAATATACATAAAATAGTAGATATATAGTCAGTACGTTTTCAATACGCACTTTTAAAGTCCTAGAATTCGAGGTAGACACGCCCTTTATAAACACATAGATATTGGCATTGAGTAGTGATATTCAAATGTTGGCTGGTTAAGTTATAAAAATTAAACATTGTCAAGGTAAATACAACATATGTGATACAGAATATGTAAATGAAATTTTAAAATGTTGTATCTTTCTATACCAGTTATTATTTTAAACTACGAGTAGTTACTTTGAAATTAGAATTGCGCTGAATGTTTGTTAAGTTAAATTATAATTCGGGATTTCGGCGTTCTTATTTGTTTTGATATTCGGTTTATTTTATTAATAACTAGCGACTCGCCCTCGCTTCGCTCGGGCTCTTCCCTAGATTTAGCACAAACAAAGCCGCGGGATCCGCTAGCTATGCATATAAACCTTCCTCTTGAATCACTCTATCTATTGGAAAAAACCGCATCAAAATCCGTTGCGTAGTTTTAAAGATTTAAGCGCACATAGGGATAAAGGGATATAGGGACAGAAAAGGCGACTTTGTTTTATACTATGTAGTGATTATATCTAAGTATATATTTCAAACTATAATGATTAATTGAATATTCATTATCTCTTTACCCATTTCGAAACTGAATATCTGATCAATTAACAAAAATATCTACTTATTTTGTCTTTAATTAGTTTGTATACACTCTCTAAATAAGAGCCAATTAATAAATATTTAATAAAATATAACTTAAAATACATGTTGGTATGCACACGTTAATGATGAATGAAATCTTGACTTGCGAATTGCGCAAGCGCATCGAAAGTGACCGTCGGGATGAGTGCATACCGTCTGCGTAATGTTGCTGTTAAATTTTATTACTGTATGTTTATATGTTGTAAATTTAGTGAATTTGGTAATGGTGTTTGGAGGACGATAGTTAGTTTATATAGATAAATTTACATAATATGTAGAAAAAGTAATATTTACCTTTTAATTTTTGAAAAAAAATCTAAACTTTTAAGGAGTTTAGATCAAGTATCATTTAGATTTTAACTAATAATGAATATTATTGTATCTTTGTTTTTTCGTTTTTCTTTTAAACAAGAATAAATAATGATTTAACCTCAGACCAATAATTTTATTGGTCTGAGGATTTAACGTTATTTTCATACACTTTATAGGTAGTCTCGAGCAGGAACTACTTTGGTGCTACACTTTTTACGTTTAAAATATTGTAGGAATCTGTTTAAAGTAAAAATGGGTCACTACTTAATTATTAGAAATAAGCAGTTAACCAAGCTAATATTAAATTACTATTCGATAATGTTCTCACTAGCAGTTACTAATAAATAAACATTCTCGAGTATTAATGTATGTGACTTAGTTTTAATCATAGCATAGTAAGATCATAGTAGTATAACCTGCGTGCCAATTCTTAAAACTTGTTCATCTATACATGGACGTGCGAACGGTACCGCATCGAGGGCATCGAAATCGTATGGCGATTTGTTTGCCATAAGCAAACTGATGTGCCTTATCGAGTGTCGAAAGCGATGTTTGACCCTAATGATATAATCAGAACAAATATCTTAAAGCGCTTTACATTCTGCCATTATTTATTAGTTATACTAATTTGCTCTTATTTTGTCATCTACATTATTTATATTTATTAGAAAATTATTCCTTAATTTGCATTTGCACTAGAATTCATCCACGCCTTGCTTGAGCTTTTAAATTCATCCTCACTTTGCTTGGGTTCGTTCCTTAGTGGGTGTATTTTTTAAGCCGAACACTTAATTATTTTTCAAAAATAATTAAGTGTTTTTTAAAATAATTAACTTGCGTTATTCCTTTTGATATTAATTATATGCCAGTGTAAGTACTTAGTTCCTTTAAAATAGTTTCAGCCATTTTTTATGTTATCCAGAACAAACAGACAGATAGACAAAATTTTTATAAAATCAGGTTGTTCTGTTCTCTGTTACATTATTTCATATATTTTAATATGCAATTATTAAAAAGTTGCTATTTTGACAGTACAAAAAGATACTTCATTTTTAACCATCTGAAAAATACTGAGTAGATTCCAAAATAAAAAAAAAGTTTTTAATTGATGTCATTTACCCTCATAGTAGAGTTGAGAAAAATAATGTAGACTATTATACGATTTAATTAAGTTTTTGTTATATATTTATTTACGTTTCTAAATGACATGCATAAAGAACATCACCAGAGCATTATTTCACAACTTTCTACCAGTATTATACAACGCTAAATTTTCGTTTCTAAATCAATATCCCGACCGATTCTATAAATTATTTAGCTTAGTAAATGCATTTAAATGTGTTAACCCAATAAGGAACATGTTTTACGGTAGCATATTATAATCAAGTCGTAAGGAACTAAGGACTAGGACTCGGACGACGTAAGTTAATTAACTTACGTCGTCAGAATTTCCCTTACGACTCAAGCTTGTCATATACAATATAGGTACATACATAGTACATGTACTATAATTAGTGTATAATAAATTAATATATAAAATAATATATGGAAAGGCTGTGGTAGCCCAGTGGTAACACGCTCGCTCGAGAGTGCTGAATATCACTAAGTACATAGTATAAAACAAAGTTCCTTTCCACTGTCTGTCTATCCCTATGTATGCTTAGATCTTTAAAACTACGCCACGTATTTTAAAGCGGTTTTTTAATAGATAGAGTGATTCAAGAGAAAGGTTTATATACTAGCGGAACCCGAGCGAAGCCAGGGTGAGTCGCTAGTTATATAATATACACTAATTACTGTTATATTGATAAGACTATAAGAAGTTTAGAACACGGCTAAGGTCGAGTTCATTTAAAAAGAATCACAAGTAAACTATCAACCGCAAATTCCATTCGTGAGAATTCTTGACCCTCATCAACAAAATGACTCAATGGATTTCATGTTTCCCCTATCAAGTGGATATTAAGAGTACGTACGTATATTTAAAACGTTATTTCTTCATTACCTACTTAAAAAATAGAAGTAATCAATTTCAAATTCGTTTGTATATTTTTTTTTGTATGTTACACAATTTTTTTTATTTATTTATTTTAGGTCGCTTTTTAACATCTAAGGTCATTAGCGACCACATTTAACATACATAGTTATCACTTACAGTTTATATAAGTTTGTACATATTTATCATTTTCAAAAACTTTAGTACGCTATTACCATTTTGATTTAAACAATCTTACAATATTTTTCTTAATTTTATTGTACACAAAAATTGCGAATCAAACTTCTTGTAACTTTTTTCGTCAAATATTACTTATTATTTTGCTTTTAATCATAAATTAGTATTTAATTATATAATTTACCAGGAAAAAGAAGCTGATTTCCGAAAAATGTAAAACAATTCAGTATTACTAAAGGATATAGATCAACGTAATGTGTACGAGTGTATGAACAGTTTGCGCAATCTTAGACGAGCGGACCTCGTAACATCCTAAGCCTGCATTTAAAATTTCAACCTTCATTTATTTCACTTCGTATTAAACAAATTCTCATAACTATATCTTTTAATGACAAAGCAATAAAGATCATATTAGAACAGCAAGTTTTTGTTATCTGCGATGCAACTGCAAGTGATGTAATGCAGGACTTTCTGCCCAAAACGGAAGAACCCTTTGACAAACAATATTCATGACGTCATGGGTCATGTTATTTTAGCTAATATATGACATTTCACTTTGTATTAAACAAATTGTTATAATAATATCTTTTAAAAATTAAGCAATAAAGAGCATATTAGAACAGCAAGTTTTTGTTATCTGCGATGCAACTGCAAGTGATGCAATGCAGCACTTTCTGTCCAAAACGGTAGAACCCTTTGACAAACACTTTTCTTAACTTCATGGGTCATGTTAGTTTAGCTGATGGATGATTCTGATCATGAGTTCAGGATACGTCAACGCGTAGAGCATATTAATTGTGGCATAGTAACTTGTCCTTTATTGCCTTACATAGTACCGGCACGATTGTACTTAGAATTATTATACACGCAGGACGTTATAATCGTATATTACTTTTAGTGGTCAATGGCCCTCTTGTTATAATAGTTACGATAAATGCATATTTAAATGGATTAGTCCAAAGTTTTAGAATTGAATAATTCATAAAAATATATAAATCGAATTTCTTGTAAACTGTACAGTTTGTCTGGAGAACCTGACGAGCTATGTATTTATAGTTTATAATTATAATTGGGGTTTTCTTTAAAGAACTTTACATAATTTATTAATAAAAGAACTAGGACTTTGGTGGAATGGAATGGTGTTCCCTTATTTTATTTATATACTAGCCTTTCCCGCGGCTCCGCTCGCGTTCTAAAGGCTGAAAATCAAAATAAATATTTTTCTCCCGTTTTTGCAACACTTTTCATTGATGCTCTGTTCCTATTGGCCATAGTGTGATGTTATATGTATAACCTATAGCCTTCCTCGATAAATGGACTATCCAACACAAAAAGAATTTTTCAATTTGGAGCACTAGTTCCTGAGATCAGCACGTTCAACCAAACAAACAAACTCTTCAGCTTTATAATATTAGTATAGATTCAAACTAGATCACGATTCTTCCGATAAGGGATCTTATTATGATGTTATTATTTTGATAATTTTGTATTAAGGGCTAATGGCGTTTAATTTTTGGTCAGTTCCAAGAAGTGGTGGCTGACGCCTATCATCAATAAGACAAGTATGTTTGTGTGCATAATATTATAGTGTTCATTTTATATTAAATTTTAAATATTTAATAGAAGTTTTGTTAGTTCCGACTATTGTTTACCTTATATGGACAATGTATTTAACTGACAAGAGAACACACTTTAAGAAGTGTCCAAAATGGTCCAAAATATTCTCCTTGTCGTAGGCAGGTGAATCATTTAGCTTTCCATTTCGAAATAGTTGTTACTCAGCGTTGTTGCGCGACTTATCTGAAGATAAGCTGTAATTGTTGTGCAAATATCCAAAAGTGCAATTTGGAATTGAATGGATGC
Organism: Boloria selene; assembly: GCA_905231865.2. Taxonomy (NCBI): domain Eukaryota; kingdom Metazoa; phylum Arthropoda; class Insecta; order Lepidoptera; family Nymphalidae; genus Boloria; species Boloria selene. Next base: position 3,472,409 of record HG993132.1, read on the forward strand.
CGGTTTTTACATATCTATAACGATAGCTACCATATTAGAGATTATTGGTTAATCTCGGTTCAAAAATATTTTTATTACTTCATCTTACGTTGTGATTTTGTAAGATTATCAGGAAATTGCTTAATATGACACTTTAGTTAGGTGGAAAGTATTTTTATCAATAAGTCAAGGTCATTTATACTGAGTCAGTAACTCAGCCACACATGACTATTTTGTATGTACTCTCCTTTCGGAGGTACTTCTCATCAAGACTACAGACAGGGTAGATTTACAGAAGTTATACATTCCGAAGGGAATAATAAAAGTAAGTATTAATTATTCATTCTTACTTCATTTACAATTTTACCACACTTACTACTCCGGAAGTACAGTTGACTAATTTTACCTTTCAAATATTGGATTCTGTAATTTTTTCTACGCCTGATTAAATGGTTTGATTGAAAATTTCTGTGAAAATATTAAGTACGAGTATACCTAAAGGAAATATTTCGATATTATATATTTCTTACGACACAGTGTAAGCAAGTGAACCCTGTGCAATAATTATCAACAATTTTATTTGGAAAATCGCTTTCAGGGCAATTATTGACTTTGTTTAACCGCTCATTGATTTGTATCGGTTCATCAACAAATATAATAAGGTGTAAATACCGGCAATGTTCGAGTAAAATTCGCGATTGTAGGTTAATTTAACAGGGTTTGGTCTGATAAGCTAAGAACTAAATGCTTGCATTAGCCATTAGGCGAATACTGGTGTTAGAAGCAACCGATGTTTTAGTAATGCAAGCTATAGAATCTCTTCAAAGACTGCGATGCTTCAATGGAAAGTATACTTAGTATCTGTAAACAACATCAGACATGGTGAACTGGTATTTATTCTAATCGTGATACTCTGCACGACTAATTGTTAGCACACGACACCAACAACTATACATATTTTATGAGAGAAATGCGGATTCGAGCAAGTTATGGTAGTTAAATCTAGTTGTAATGACGTGAGATAAATGACACGTAATGCTATATTGTAATAAAAAGCGTGTCAATATGTGATGTATCAAAGAATATGCTTAAGACCTACAAAGAGACATCCTAGGTATGCAAGTGTACTTTTTAAATTAGGAAAAAATATTTTATTAATTCTAAATATCAAAACATTTTCTATCCAAACGATAAAACTACAGAAATTATTTATTATTCGCTTTGTCAACCCCTTAGGGGTGGACTTTTAATATATTCTTCCTTAGATTTAATCGTATCAGTATAGGAATGAATATTTAAAATTGAAGCTTTACAGTCTAGTTGGTTTTTGTAAATTAAATTTATTCTCGGTATTATCAAACTATTTGGCATCTTCTAGCAACAACTTAAGATTTTGTTGAGTTACTTCTCTATTTCGACATTGCGACTGACCTGCTACTTTGCGGAAGAGTCACAAAATGGATTTTTAATAACTAATTAGCAATGAAAAAAACTATAAATTACCACTCCACTATAAACATTGAATACGATCGATTGGTGCGTTTATTATTCAAATGAGCTTGGAATGCGGTTGTCATTAAAATACCAGATGAGATAAAGGTATGCAATGAGGCTGAGAGATCTTTAATAAACATACTTAAAACTACTTTTTGAGAGACCGATATTTAAATGTAACGAAAATGCTTTAGCAGTTAAAGTAGAAATAGGTTAAATATGAAGTGATTAGTGATGAAAGTAACTGCTGGTTAAGTGAGGAAAATGAAAGGCATTTGTATGAGAAAATGTAAATACAATTGAGACGCTAGTTCAATAGATTTCTCTTGCGTGTAGTTTTTGTTTGTTGTGCTCTTAACTCGTTGATGATGTTGTCTGATATATGATTATTTTATAATTCACTACTACTTCCATTATTATAAAATTGGGTGTTAAATTAGAGATCCTCCATATAGTTTGTAAATAAGACCGTTATAGTATATATACTTTTAGTGAAAAGCTGTTAATTTGTAATTAATAACAGACACTTCAATTTTACTTATATGTACTGATGTACCTACTGATAATATCGAAAATCTAATAATTTATTTAGAAAAAACACATAAAAGAAGCCAAATGACGTTGCTTAAGGAAATAAACATTATTATGCTTATTAATCATTAAGCTGCAACTTTCTTGATTAATGCGTTGACAGTGAAGAGACATTTTACGCTTGGGGCACAAAAAGCGTCAGGCAATGAAAGTTAAAGTTCATACTTCATAGTCTCCGAGTAATAGGTGTCTGATGGGTTCATCACAGTACGCTTTTCGAAAACCTTAATTCATAAATTTCTATTTATGAATTTTCGTATTTAATAGGACTTTTGCTTTATACGCACTTTTTGCATAATAAAGAGATCAAATTAAGCCTTTAAATACATTTAATCCTTTAACCGCCGTCGCCGTGATATTACGGATCCGACAAATCATACACCACGCGCCACGCACGTAATATTACGAAATGCAGCTCTACTTAAAAAACTTTAAAATATAACTGACTTTGCTTATTAATTATGAATATGTAGCTGTTACTACTTTACTTTTGATAGTACTTAATACGAATTTTTAACTCATTATAGGAAATAATTGAAAATTTTCAGTGAACGATACATACAACATCCTACCTGTAACGCCAAAGCCGTGATTTTACGTAGAGTGGTGTTGTACCGCTTAGGAAGTTTATGTTGATGCTAAGTTAATAGAAATCCTAAATTCTACAGTTCTAAGAAAATTCAATATTATTTATGTGTTTTAATTTCTAATTTCATCAATTTAAAATTATAAAAGTAATTCTAAAAGAGAGCGTCTTAAAAAAGTCGGTAATAAAAAAACAACTATATATTTCATGAATTTTTTACGAACTTTTTATAATATGTATCTTATCATTTTATGTTTAACTGAAAGACGTAAGAAATTACTTAATAATTTAATATGAAAGTAATATTAAATAGTAAATAAACCGCTTTGATAAGAGAGTTTATGGTGACAAGTCACCAATCAGCATTAAGTCGGGACAGCTCGTAAATCTAGTCAGCTATGGCATTCGGTTAGTGGGCCATACGACCGGTCAACTGCCGCTGACTAAATTAATATTATTATAATACTTTTGAGAAAAATAATTTTCTATTTACTTTTCGTTTAAAATTAGGCCGATGATATTTACACTATAGAACATCAAATTAATTTCAGCTTGAAAACACAGATTTTATATATACATACATACATCTCTACTTTAATTATTAACATACTCTTCTACTTTAATTATTATTATAGTTTTATTTTAAATCCTTATACATATATTTTAGGCTTTAACCGTATTTAAAAGTCACTATCACGATTAGCACCTTTTTTGTTAATTTTAAAACTTATAATTATTATGCTTTGTTTTCCATGGAAGAATGTAGTAAATTCATTAGGTGTTCTTTTGTGTACGTAAAGCGATTATTGCATATTGAGTTTGAATTTAAATTAATTGATTTTCGTGATTGTTTATTAATATTTGATTTATTCTATATTAATAACAATAATATATTTGGATAAAATTGTTTATTGTAACATAATTTTAATATTTATTTTATTATTGTTAATAAAAATTTATCTCTTTCCAGATTTTCTTGGTGGTGTGATATCAAAGTGTGGCTTCAAATAATGTCAATAGTGTTAAAAAATAAGAAAGCATACCAAGTGACTCAAATCTAATCTATTAATAATTATATTATCTGTATATAATTTTTTACTAGTGTTGTGAAATAGTGTTGTGCTATCAAAATGATGACCTTGTACAGAACCATCAAAGGAACAAGTACGACTAAACGAAAACGTCGGGAGAGAAGGTATGTAGTAAAAATATTATGTACATGTTCATGTTCTTTATTCTGTGGCTTCTAGGCGTGCCATTTGGGCACAAATTACTTCGCCAATGTCGAGCAGAAAAAAATATAATAAAATATTATAAAATACTAGCGGGTCCGACGGACATTGTCCTGTATAGGTCGCGTCATGTAAAAAGTACGCTAGCTGTCAAGTTGCGCAGAGGCGATTTATCGGCTAATTTGGTGGTAAACATACTTTCATGCGCGAGCCATGCGCAAACACACCCCAAGGCCCCATCACTTTCTTCCAGCGTTCTTTTTCCGTGACGCGAACTATACACATTGAAAATTTTTACAAGCTCTTGCACCCAGTGAAATGTTTTAACGCACACACAAACAATGTTGCCTAAAAACGACTTATTTATAATTGAATATTATTGACGCTACAAGTAAATAAATAATACGTATTTAAGAAACCTTTTTCTAGATTCTTATTATTTTATACTAGCGACTGACACTCGCTTCGCTCAATTGTAAATGTATACAAAAACTTATCAAATTATAAACTAAAACCTCCTCGAGAACCATTCTATCCATTAATCGTTTTTGAGTTTATAGCGAACAGGCAGACAGACAGGAGGACTTTGTTTAATAATATGTAGTGAAGGGGAAAGCTAATTAGACATTTACAATAATAATTAAGTAAAATCAATGAAAATACATAACATTTATTCCTGGAGTTTAGCTTTATACTTTGACTGTAACTCTGTTGTGTGCTAGGCTTGCTTACTACAAAGTAAATAAAAGTGTCTACATTTGTAACCGGATTATTTAAGGGTTTTATTATAAGCATGCCTAAAAGCTCTCTCTTAGTCATTTAACCTACTTTCCGTCTAATCTGGCTTATAAATTCTACAAGGAACAAGCTTTCGTAAGGCTGGAAATATGTAATTGTCCACAATCCAGTATAAGAATGCCATTGCGGTACTGATATTGTTTAATCTGTACCAGATAATTTATACTGAATTAGTATCAAACAGTATGAATTATGATAACAATAGGATTAATCTAACTTTACCGGTTTATTATATGGATAATACTTTCTTAGATTAACGCGAAAATTAGTCATTTTAAATAAAATAAATATAAATAAAATGTTTGGACATTCTTACAATAGCGCCATCCAGTTCCGTGGTAAGCTACGATGCTTGTGTTACGGTAACCAGATATATAATAGAACATAACATATAACTTTGAAATACATAATATGTATAAACACCCATGACTGGAGTACAAACATTCGTGCTTAATAAATGACCGCTGAAGCAGAAAGTAGGGTTACTACCAAGTCGTCAAACGATGTTTATGGACTTATGCGTAGATTTACTTTGATTATTAGTTCCCGACGTTTCGAATGTTTTACAGCAATCATGGTCACGGGAGAGACTCGGTCTCGCATATAACTAAATCGACGAAAAAATCTGAAAATGAAAATTAGTTACTTTAGTTTTCAATCAGTTTTATGACTTATACTAAAGTAAAGATTTTTTTTTCAATAAACATATTTTAATCGTAATACGAAATAGCGTATAAAGCTTGGCGGTACTGTAGCTTAATATTAGTAAAAAAACACATCTAAATTCACGCACTTTAAAATTTAATATTTACAATAAATTTTAACAAGTAATAAATAATGAAATTAAAAATTTAACTTTGCCTATTTAATTATTGTAGGTAAATTAAACAATAATGTATAATGTAGTTTATTTTATTATTTTAATTATAACTCAGGCGCAAGCGTAATGAACAGCCATCTATGGGCGCGCTCCGTTACGAGATCCGTTAGGTTACGACGGAGTTACGTTTACTTTCTAAAAGGTATAGATTAGCCTAATAGTTAACTGCAGTGTTGATAGATGGAGCTAGTTTGCGTATATTTTTTATACGATTGTTACTAAACGATATTATTTTACTTAGGCGTTTTCTAACTTTGTTGACTATAATAATATGTGTGTGGTCGCAATTATTAATACTTACTATCGCTACTTATAATTTCGCTTTGTTTTTATTATTATAGCTTCGCGAATATTTAAGGTTCTTTATGTTTTATATGTAAAATTTCTCTTTTTGCGGATTGTTGGAAAAAATATTTATCTATAATTGCAGATGGCCAAAGATTAACCTCGATAGGTTGTTTGTTTCTATACATGACTAATATCTTTCTAATATAGTATGAAGACCGTCAGTCAACTAGTTTTCTTTTTAATCTATATCCTATATAAAAATCTTCTGTGCGTGATTATTCAATTGAACTCCTACTAAACGGCTGGATATTGATGAAATATTTTGTGTGCACGAGTGGATTCTATTTCTAAAGAAAATATGTATGGTGTTATCAATAAATAAAATTTAAAATAGTTAAAATTTGGAACCTCTGATCTTTGGTCTTAATACAGTCCATATTTTTTTATGATAGGTACTCAAAAATATTTTATTCATCGTTATAAATATAATTAAAAAGTAATTAGAGAAAAAATAAAATTTGACAGGTTACTTTGTATCGAAACATTATCTTGTTAGAGATATTGACGTCTCATCAACAGAGTTTAGAAAATACAAAGTGTTCAAAAAAACATAATTGAGTAATTAAATCTATGTGCTTTGTAATTAAGTTGATGACTTCAGCAAATGCTATCGATTGGGACCACAGATTAATGAATGAATAGAAGTGGTACATAGTATAAATTGTATATATTTTTTAATAATGAATTTAAATGAAAGACATAGAGGTAGTAAGTTATAGATTGTGGTAATTTACACAAAAACATATGAACAGTAGGTAAATGAATAGTCAAAACAAACCAAATAGCATCTCTGTAAATAAATGTGTATGTTCTGTGTGAAAATTTTATATTTGGTGTATAAGAGGATCAATAATTAATTTAAAATCATAACTTATTCTTTATTTTATTCCAAAATAATGACAACAGGGAAGATAATACAATTGTTAAGAAATGAATAAATAAATGAAATATATTTAATATGTATGAGTACCTAATCGTAAGTAGAGTAAGCATTTCTATCACGGCATCTACTTTCAATGAGACTGCAAAATATACTATGGTAGGTACATAAGTATGCTTAAATACAAGTGCACTCTTTATCACTTTAAATCTCAAAATCCGATAGGACAATAATTTAAGTCACGTCCTTAAGTGCCTTAAACTTGTTCCGACTCGGGACTTGAACCCAGGAATTTTGGATATGCAGCAGTATACGAGTATATAAGCCACGAACCAATAAGCCAGTCTGTCGTTCTTTACGTAAAAAGTCTAACCGTCTTTTATTTTATCACGTTAGTAATGGGTTTGATAGCTGCTGTGAGCAATGTAATTATTCTGGGATTAAAACAGTTGTGGTCGATTATTCCTTTTAATAGGTCCATTTTTTGTTTGTGGCTATTCAACCTTTTGTTAGCCTCACACTTCAGGCGTCTCTGTAATTGGTATATCAAAGATGTAATTAACCACGGTACTGTTACATTTTTTCTACTTAATTTAATATAAATGTCAATTTTAGTTCTCTTTATTATAAACTGTCCCGCAAAAAAAACCGTCGGTTAAAAAATCTTCAATATCAATAAAAATAAAAAGCTTGAATTCATTTTTTTAACCCTTCTATGTCCAAATTATTTAACCTGTTTTAACATCGCTGTTATCCTTTGACATGTGAGGGGTCAGGCCATAGTTCACCATGATGGCCATATGTGGGTTGGTTTCACAAGCCTTTAGAAAACACTTTCTAGGTTCTCTTAGAACTAAATGACATTCATTATATTTGTCTGCTTGACTTTAAATTTTTATTTACGTTTTAAAAAAAAGAAAAGAGTGTGTATCTATGCATGTTACGCGTTATTTTAAAAATTAGACATTTTAGTAGTTCAAGAATGTATAATACTACTCTGACTCAGCTCAATTCTATTTATATACTGCGAGGAAAACATGCAAAGTATATGCATGAATACATTATATACAAGATTAATGTTAAATTCTGTAAATATCTTGCTTTCGACACTATTACAACAATTTATCGACATTACCTATATTTGCTACAACGCCTACATATCGAGGGGGGTCTATGCCGCAATATCAGGTACAACTCTATTCATGTCTGAGGCGGGATAAAGCGTGTTCAAATTGAACTGACACCTTCTACATAAAATTAAACTTGTTTATAATTATCTATATACTTATACTATTATTATAAAGAGGAAAGATTTGTATGTAAGTAATGTTTGTAACGAATTGGCTCAAAAGTACTGGACTGATTTTAAAATTTTTTTTGTATTATTAACGTAAATACAACGATAGTATCAAACGCGTAGAAAAAAAATGACATAAATAAATTTTTGACCAACTGTTTTCTGTTTCTTTATTCAAGTGAAACCAAACAGAACCGAAATTAGAATACGCCAAAATTTTGAATGAATATTCTTCCCTACGTATAAATAAAATAATGTCTATTTAAAAGGATAAATCAAGCATGTAGTGTAACATTGAACATAACGTGTGTAAAAGTGATATTTATCATTCGATTAGGCAATTTCTATTGTACCTTTGCGAGGGAGCTCAATGTTAACAATACGCTGTGTGAACACTTCCGTATTTTGTAAAGTAATCGTGGGCCCACCCAATTTTACTGGAAAATTATGAATATTCATTAAGGAATTCGATTTTGTATTGTATAGTGGGCGGTAAGTAAGTTGAACTAAGATATTATTTTATTTTATTAAGACACTATACGACTTAATGCCCTTGCTACGCTTCGTATTTTGTTTACAATTTATTGGAATTATTTGTTTTCTTTTACTAATCTAATCCATCTCAAAAAAAACTAATCCTTCTCATATGAAGGGAGGCCCGTGCCCAGCAGTGGGAGGTTAAAAAAGGCTAAATACTTTTTTATTCGTGCAAAACCTATAAAAAATACAGTAAATTGCTTCTTATAACATCAGTTATTTGAAAGTGAAAGCCCTGGAAAATTATGTCCAGTTGCTTTGAAGATTAGCCAAAACAAACAATAATAACATAACAAAAAATAAGAAAAAAGTGAGATGACGAACAGAGGAGGAAAAAAATTATTATAGATAATTAATTACAAGCAAGTGTCTTATAAACACTTTTTTGTAATTAACTTCCACTAATGAAAAATGTTTTCTCATTACGGTTAGAAATAAGAGCATTATCTTTTTACTCTAATAGTACTTTAGCCGAACATTTTTATATGCGGCCAACGTACAAATAAACTAACTGCATCATCAAGTTAACATCGCCTTACCTTTAGTTAATCAAGTTGGTCTTTTATTTATCACTAGAACAAATTTTTAATTGGTCTGGCCTTATCAAGGAGATAAGCTAACAATGCCTCTGAGATAATGGAGCGTAAGTGAGAATTAATGTTTTAATAGTTTTGAGTCTTTTTATATATGTCATTTTAAATTCCACTCTTGTTCGCCTGTGCACTAGCGACCCACTCTCGCTTTACTCGGTTTCGCCCCTAGACGTTTTAACGATTAGTATAGATTTTTCAGAGATACCTAATTCCTGGAAAATAAAGTAGTTATTAAGTTGACACAAGTTTTCTCGATACAGATAGACAAACAATTTATATCATGATTACCACTTATCTTACGGTGAAGGAAAACATCGTGAGAAAACCTGCATGTCTGAGAAAACTTAACAAGTTTTCGAAAGACATGTGAAGTCCGCCAACTCGCACTAGGCCAGCGCGGTGAACTATGGCCTGATCCCCCTCGTGCTGAGGGAGGCTCGTGCCCAGCAGTGGGACGTTAATAAGGGCTGATAATGATGATAAATAATGATTATTTCAATAAAATAAAAAAATATCTAATTTACGAATTCAACTTAGAATTTTATTATATTATGCACAAATAAGAAACTTTTAATATAGACTATGAGAGTTCAAGTGACTATTCCATTATTTCAGAAAGAAAACATTTTATTCCCTATAGAATTGGCGAATAAAAAATACCATCATTAATTAAATCAATGTATTAAAATAATTTAATTAATTTAAATGTTAAATTAAACAAATTATTTAATAATAATATAAAAACTAACCGTTAACTTATTAGCAATTGTAAGCGATGTCATTGATCGACCGAAAACGCCGTGAAGGAATGCAAGCAAAGGAACATTTACGACGATCGTTGATAAGCAACAAGCATGAAAACTGGCGTATTGGATTCGTGCATTAAAATGGCTACTTTCTTTATGTGTATACTTCCCGTATTATACTAGGAATACATTATTTAAACTGAAACACAAATTATACGGTAATTTTAACGAATATCTATAGAATCAATAGGCCCAAAATGTATAATACTAGCGACTCGCCCTCGCTTCGCTCGGGCTCTTCCCTAGATTTAGCACAGGTAAAGCCGCGGGATCTGCTAGTTATGCATATAAACCTTCCTCTTGAATCACTCTATCTATTAAAAAAAACCGCATCAAAATCCGTTGCGTAGTTTTAAAGATTTAAGCGCACATAGGGATATAGGGATATAGGGACAGAAAAGGCGACTTTGTTTTATACTATGTAGTGATGATGATGATACATAATATTAAATTTTATTAATATTGAAGACATACCTTGGCTTTAATCGGATGAGTCTGTCTGTCCGTCTGTGACCGTATCACAAGAAAATCACTTAACAAATTTTGATTAGGTTTTGTATGATTAATGTTGGTTACTCGGTTCAAGTAGCCTATAAGGCTACTTTTGACTACGGGAAAACTAACCGTTAAAACTTATTATAAATACCTATAAGGTATCTGCAGCTACTGAAATGTATTTTACTATTTCTTGAACGCGGTTTTTGCTTATTGCTTTCATTCATTTTTACTTATCAAAATCTGTTCACATCAGAGAAAATGGTAATAAACAAACAGATACTAAGTATTATATTTATGTGAATAATAAAATAAATAATAATAAATATGTTGGGACATTATTACACGAATAAGCTACGAAGGAAGCTAGTGTTACGGATACCAGATAGTTGATATACTACATATATAAGTTTAAATACATACATATTATAAATATAAACACCCATGACTGGAGTACAAACATCCGAGTTTAACAAATGAATGTCCCCAGCGGAACTCGAACCCGCGACCGCTGGCGCAAGAAAGTGGGGTCACTACAAACTGCGCTAAACGTGTCGTTAAAATTAGTATGGATTATAAATACGAAATGCTTTATATCTTTTTCATTGTTTTTATGAACTACTTTCATAAACCAGAGTAAAAAGCGTTAGCTTCTTAGTAACGAAGTTAAGAAATTAGGAAAAAATTAAAGCACGCTATAAAAATACATACATAACTATTTTTTTAAATTGATCTTTATTGTGCTAAGTGAAAGCTTAAATTACGTTAGCAAGTTTTTTCAGTAAAAAGTAATAAATAACATGCAAATATGCATCAACACGTTAAAACTGCGTTTTACGTTTGATATTATCTTTACGTAGAGTTTAACAACATGTCATAGTAAGTTATAATATTTTTATATTATAAGTGAACTCTTAAGGGCTGAATGGAATGACCCAAGTGGAAAGCTCTACTTTCTCGAAAACTTGAATTTTAACAAGATTTTCTTTGTAACCTACTTTTAATATGTAAATTTATTTCTATGTTTATTTTATTTTTATTATACAGTCTTCATAATGTTGAGACGACGATAAAAATATAAATCTTTTATATTTTACCACAAGTAAGACTCGGTGTGTTCAGCAAAGTCTATGCAGCGCTCAGTTAGTATATATGTTACAGTTAATTTTTTTTAGATAGAAAGGCATTTAGTAAAAACTAGTTCTAACTAGGGAAAACCCGTTCTATCTAAAAACGGGTTTTAACTGTAATACTGTATACATCGGTCATGTTCCATGCAAAACTTATAATTTCAAAGAAATTAAGCGAAATATGTGGCAACCACTTTACCAATTTTTTGAAAACTATCCCGAAATTCTTGATTAAGTTTCTAGATTTTATTTCCTGAAATTTTTGAGTGATTAGTCCAGGCTCTTTTAATAAGTGCTAACCAAATTGTTGAAAAACAGTATGTGACCTTTATGATATAGATATCTTTGGTCTACCAAATTAAATCAAAATATTTTATTCAGCATATTAAAGATTGTAACAATTTCTCACTAAACGTCATGAGTCTACCAGTTCGCAAAGAAGAAACCTCTGACTTGAGAAGAACTGGCGAAAAAAACTCAGCGGGAAAGATCAGTATTGGAGAAAACTACTGTAAACAATTTTAAAGAAAGAAAATTATTGCTTATTTTAAAAAACACAATCGTATATAAATAACGTTTTGACATAAAATATGCGGCATTATTTAGTTAAACACCTAAATTAAGAGGTCACTTTGAAATCTTTATAATATAACATTAAAATAATGGCCTTTTACCGCGCATTTTAAATATTTCAAACCGCGATAAAGAACACCTTGACTTAACTTTTGTAATACATTCTTTCTAGATCTGCATAGGGCACCAAAATATCGAATAAGTGCAAGCGATTATAGCCTTTAATGCACCAAAAAAAGACACAATTTGCTTTAATTATATATTTAGGTATAAACGGTAATTGAGCCCGGTAGATCGTGACTTATGATTTCATTATCGCTTGCGTATGCGCATAACTAATCTTACGACAGGGTAGGACTTTTTAATTTAGACCAGTAAGAATTTAGATTATACATATAAAATTTGTTACATAAAAATCTAAGAAAGTTAAATATTTGTTTAAATCTTAACTATAACCGCTTAACATGATTTATGATTTCTATGGGACTAATGGGAGACCTAAACTAAATATATGTACCTATTTCAGATCGAAACAAAAGATTACACTTATAATCTCTTAAAAAATGTTGAGACAATTATTGATTTTTTAATTTTTATCGCTAAAGAATTTAGAATATAAATCTTATCACTTTCTGGCACATTCTAGACAAACTTTGTAGGATTCGAAATTATTTACTACTGAGTAGTGAGTAGGTACTGCTTAAAACTTAAAAGATATGCATTATTTTATTTATTATTTAAGTCTTATAAAAAATTTGTAGATTTTGCAAATATCATTTAGTTAATATTCATCTATATAAAAAAAATAATTGATGTGTCTGTTTGCAACATCAACATTTTAACATTTTTGTCTATTTGTTCTGAATTATCTCTGAAATGGCTGTACGAAACTTTCACTGACAGATAACTGATGATATAAGGAGCAATACAAGCTTCTTTTATTTTAGAAAAAGAATTATGGCTTCGTGCAAAAAAATAAAAACTTACCTAAAGGCCAACTCGTGCGAATCAAGGGTAAGGCGCTAGTTTCAACATAAAATCCTAAGTTGCAGAACTTACGTTGTCAGTATCTACTTAAATTCTCATTACCATAGTATAAAATGTAAACGTAAGCCGATCCTTAGTTAGGATTACCGTACATTAATGTGTCAGGAACAGTCGATGTTGCAATAGACTCTTGAGAACTATCAATTGCTTTTCTCGAATTGAAATCACTTGCATCACCATTCACTAGAAATGTGTAATAAAATGTCTTCTATTCGTACTCTTTATAATCGCTTCTTATAAATGCGATAGGTTATAGGTATAATGTAGTTGAGAGCTACATACTCTCAGCCAAAAATTTTATAAAAAAGCTAGTCTTTCCCGCGGCTTCGTTCGCGTTCTACAGGCTGAAAATCAAAAGAAATATTTCTCTGCTATTTTTGCAACATTTTTCATTGATGCTCCGCTCCTATTGGTCGTAGCGTGATGTAATAAAGGATATATTACATCGATAAACGGATTATCCAACACAAAATGAATTTGACAATTCGGACCAGTAGTTCCTGAGATACCCACGTTCAACCAAACAAACAAAAAAAACTCTTCCGCTTTATAATATTAGTATAGATTGTAAGTACTTGTCGTTAAGAAACAAATTATTCTTAACGCTCTTTAGACAAATGTGATTATTGTAAGGCAAAAGTATGGTGTAACCAAATAAGGCACTCAACCCAGTAACAGCAATACGTAGAATATAACCAAAATAGTAATAAATTGCGGCGGCGCGTACAGATAAATCCACTTTATTTATATAGAGACAGAGCGCTGGTAACCTGACAGATTGTAAGACGATGAACACATCTTGTAATTGTATACTGAATGGTGGAGGTCCCCAATTGACGTTATAATAGATATTCGTAGCAATGAAAGAAATCTTATTTCGCCGCTTTGTACATATGTCCAATAATTTCCAAATGCAGGAAGATAGGATGTCCGAGCACAGTGTAGCTGTTTTGTTGGAGTCGTGTTTTGCATAGAACTACGCATACAATTTATTGAGTAGAGAACAGTCAGGTAATGTATGTTATTTGGTTTGTTTTATATGGCATTGGCATTTTGAATGAAAGGTGAGTGTCTAATGTGACTCTGCTTTAAAAGGCTTTAAAATGTCTTTTATAAGATAACACTGAACAATATTTTTTTAAATGAAGATATTTATTTAGATATAGTGTTCACTCAGTGGTCGAAACTTGACTTGACCATAGCCATTACTTAATTGAAAACATAAAGAAAGTTCGGCAAGAGCTTTTAAGCAAAAAATCAAGATCGGCCGAAGAAGGGGAAAATTCTGAACGGTTCGCCTTTTCCTATGTGTACATTTATTTTGTTTATTATTTAGCTTAACCAGTTATGTTTTTTAAATACTATTAATACTACAGGATTTACTTTGAATGAACTACATACGTAATAATTCATACCGATCTACATTTTAATATGAAATAGGTATATATGAAAAATAAAGCTGTATATGAAGGTTCATAGGTTACATAAAGAGATATTTGACATTTAATATAAAAGTTCACGATCCATTGTCCATCAGAGCATATGAATAGTTGTACAGGCGCAAGTGACAACGCAATGCGATGTGCGAGCATTGTGTGCCCGCATTGAACTGCCGCCGCGCCGGCGAGTGCTTACTGCTAGTGTTGCCCGCTTTTGACTTTATTTTTAATTTTGATGTAAAATATATTTATAGCCTGGGAACCCACGAATAGATTTTTATATATTTACTCATTATTTAAGTATAGTAGTAGCAGTATGGGCGTTTTTAATTTCTGGGTGTTGGCCTAATTCCGTGTTGAATAAATAATTTTGATATTTAAATTTATTTTGTATATTATTTCTTTGTGTAAATTATATAATCTTAAATGATCTTACATGGACAGCGAGTGTGTGTGTGTGTGTGTGTGAGAGAGAGAGAGAGAGAGAGAAAGAGGAAGAGAGAGTGAAAGAGAGAGAGAGTTTCTGTCTTCCACTAAAAATGATATGATAAATTTAACATATATTTAAAAAAAAATTCGGCCAAGTGCGAGTCAGACTCGCGCACCGAGGGTTCCGTACAAACCCGTACGGAACGGTGTATGAGTAAAGGGGTAATAAGTTTAAAATTATTAAAAATATTTTTATTATATGATGTAACTAAAAATTTATGCTTTTCGCAATTTTTCCTTTATCTGTGTTATAAGACGTTGCTTCGTACCAAATTTCAAGATTCTGAGTTCACGGGAAGTACCCTGTAGGTTTTGATTCCCTTGCGAGTGTCGAAAATTTGCGGCATAAACGGGAGTATCTTTTGATCGCGTTGACTTAGAAGTTTGATTTTTTCACAGCTCCAAGAGACCATAGACTTGAGTATTTGATATGAATTTCAGCTTGATACCTCCACGCGTTCCTGAGAAAAAAGGTCTTGACAGACAGACAGACAGACAGACAGACAGACAGACAGACAGACGGACAACAAAGTGATCCTATAAGGGTTCCGTTTTTACCTTTTGAGGTACGGAACCCTAAAAACATGTTACAAGTGAAGTAAATTAACAATTTCTTGGTAAGAGATCTTCGTTTGCAATTAAAACATGATTAATAAATAAAAAATCCCAAAATTTATATATTATAATGAAATATAGTTTTCAAGCTGAGCAGGTATCATGACTTTCTTGCAGAATCTTCTCCACAAAGAGGATCCACGGACATCGCAGCTCGTGTTAACACTGTCTAATGTTGGTTTCTACGTATATCACGTTATATATTGCATATGAATCTTACATTATGTGTGTACTTAAACTGATTTAATTTAAGCTTTGTTCTATGTAAATATTTTTACATTTTGGGCGTAAAAATTACAGTTATATGACTCGTATCCCTCACTTTGCCCAATCTTTGTAAGTTTTGGCAATCAATCAATTCCAAAACTATTCGAAAGTAGTCAATGTTATCTAAACTATCTCCAACCAAATGAAGCCGGTGGAAGCTCAGTTAACGTTCTCGGTTTTTCGTTTATATAAGCACGAATAATTGTTAAGGAAATTATAAAGAAAAGCACTACACGTCTGAAAGTGGCTTAAAATGAATATGACCCAATCTTTTTTTTTATTGCATTGTCCCGTTCCAGCAATCCATTCGAACCCACAACCTTTGTCGTAGAACGATGAGCCTGCCAATAGTGACATGCTGTGCTACGACTGTTTTACTTGAAATAAAAATAGCTATCAACGCATCGCAACAAAACATAGGTAACATAGCTTTTATCACGCTTTCATATTTTAATGTTTAAATTCTGGTATTACACGATTTATTTGTACCAACACCCACTATAAACATATGTAACTGACGATTATCAATATAAAATGCGACGCGATTTTCACCTCTTTATAAATAGAATAAAAACCATATTCGCATGGTTATTTTAAGGTGCGTGCACCATCTATCCAGAAATGCATCATACATATGCACTATTCATCACGACCGACGGAGACAATAGCTTTTATGCCACGTGCTATAAATTTGATACGCCATCATTTCGGCGGGGCGTCCGAAACCGATCTATGATACACTTTAAAAATAATAAATATGTACGTATGACGCTTGGTATTTAACTAAAGTATTTATTTAAGCTGAACTTTTGAAAGATATGGTTGTTGTTGTTGACGCTAGGACTTTTAGAGCTTTAAATGCAAATTTTCCATTTTTTTAATATTATTCGCTCTATTAGTATTATAATAAAATTATACTTAATTGCATTAAAATTATACATATCGGAGTTATAGTGCATCAGAAACAACATAATAAATAATAATTTGACATATTTTAATGAGATAAATTTGTGGTTAATGCGTGTTAATGGTAAAGGCTTTATTTGTAACAATCTAATTTAGAAGTCAATTTAGTTCTTAAATTTGATGATAACATAGCAGCCACCTGAGAAGGCTTAGTGCATATCAATTGGTGCACATTTCAAAAAAGTTTAAATAATTTCTTCGAGACATATTTATAAAAAAGATTTTCTTAATGTAATAAAGGTATTATATATAAAACATTAGTCTATTTTAATTAGGTCATATTATTACAAGATAGTGGATTTGCGCTCGGCCAACGAAAAGGAATACATACAGTAAACGACAAAAAAAAGCAAAAGATAACATAGTAATAAATCATTTTGTTCTGAGTTCTGATTATTCCCTCTAAGAAGTACCAAGTAAAGGTATAAGTACATTTTTTTAAAGATTTTCGTCATTTACTTTCAATTAACCTGCATTTTAATAACCGTAACATTCATAACCAAGATAAATAACGTACGAACTTCACCGACTGAAGAAGGTCAGGTTAAAATTTATTTCTACATCTGAGCTCGTAATGTTATCTCGTAAGGAGCGGAATGTTGAAAGAGTAATCCTTATAAATTAGTCACAAAATTAACTCGCAAGCATTCCTCAGAACCGTTCTTCAATTCGCCACTTGCGTTTCGCAGAGTTCGTAAAGTTTTTTCTCGTGTACAGTTCAATATGTCAGATAAATCAAGGAATGGTTTAAAATGTATGTATTGATTGAATTAAGGGTAAACTTATTTATAGTACGGTGATAAATATTCAAGGTACCGTAATCTCGTTATTGCGTCATTGGGCGCCGAATTGCACTTGAGGTGTTATTCATGAGATAATATTTTCTTATTCTTAATTTTTTTTTCTAATTTTTTTTTATATCTAAGCGCGATTTCTGAAAAAAGAAATAAGGAAATTAAACTTAACCCACAGGTCGCTTGTGAATCGTAGCGACGAACAGATATATTTAAAAATTACTTAGTACTTTCAGTCATAATTTATTCAAACAAACAAGTTAGTTCACACATTACTATTTTATGACAGTTGTGATACAAATGTCCAACTGTCAAGTGACAGTTGGCGCTCCTTACTCGGCATTCTCGAGGCTAGTAGGCTATACGTGCTAGATCAGTTAACTTGTAACATCAGCCTTTTTAAGGAAGTTAATACAATTTAGTTGAGAAAATCCTAAATTCTAATCTCTTTAAAAGGATATATTTATGTGTTGCAATGATGATCTAGGAAAGGGCACATTCTTATTCATTGATTAGCATTTTATTCACAAACATGCAGCATGCTTAATCCCCTGTATTCATTTGAACGACTATAAATCAAAGTATTTTTATAATTATAAATGAACGCTACGCTCTAGCTATTGTAAGTTGCTAGTAATTTAGATATGTTATTATAAAAAAAACTGTTTTATCGATTTATTTTGAACATTTAAATCTTAATCTCCAGAATAAGTACGTTTTCTGAGTGTTTTTATTTATTCGTTTTTAATTTTAGACTAATTATCCACTTAGCTGAGCTTAGCTCTAACTATAATTTTAAAATTATACAGTATGGATTCAATTCAACGACATCACGACGACAATCGGAACGTTTATTCGTACTCAAACAGTTCTCCGGAATTCAAACTTGCTATTTTCGCAGTAATTTAACACTGAAACTGAGGTTCGATTTGAAATAATATTATTTATATTTATATCTCGCATTCATCCTTTATTAGAGGCAAGTCCTTATGTGGGCAAAAATTTACGAGTAGCCATGCATCGTATATCGAGCCGCGGGTGGGATGGCACAGTTCCTGTGACCGACTGGTTACGGGACCATGAAGTACTACGTGAATTTCACATTAGGTGTGATAATTAGCTAAGAAATGCAATTAGAAGTATTTTTTATTATATCATACTAATTTTATGAATGAGGAAAGTTGTTTGTTGACCTTTACGATGTAGAGACTTTAAGGATATTAGAAAATATATTTTAAGACTTGTTATAAATGGATTTACCCTACAAATAGAGTCATGTATATAAATCACTTAATTTATGGGTAGGTAAGCTACTTTTTATCGATGTATTAAAATAGTAACGTGATTTATTGTTTACGATTATTTTTTTGTTTATAACAAATATAATTGAAATTTTATTATATATTATTATACACTATCACTCAATATTTAAATTATTATACGTATTACATGAAATCACTATTTTTACACTTTAGCTTAATGTTCAGGTGCGTGACACTCTTTAAATATTCCTTAGTTAGATCTAGTACTTCAAATATAATTATAATGTTTGTTTGTGAATACTAAGATTATATTATAACTTATATTTTAGAGACGCACCTATGTAACGGTATGATAAAATCGCAGAGATAGCTTACGGTGTAACATGTAACTAAATTCCATGTTTCATACCAAAATTAACGATAAAATACCATTTATCACGTATACGAAAATAGCTTTTATACCTTTTCAATTAAGTAGAAGTTGACTGTAAATAATAACATTGTGCTTACTTAAAAATACACCTCCCACGTTTTGCCGCCAAAAAGAGTTATTTGTCTCGAGCGTTAACTGAACAATGAACCGTTAAGCATACAATGATGGCCCATTTGCGTAACTGATCTGTGGACAGGACATTTTTATCCGAACCACGCTTCACACTTTATTTCTTTTTTTTGAGCGAAGCCTTATTTTTTTCTTAAATAAAAAAGCCTAACTTATTCCTTATATTGTCAGCTATCAGCCAGTGACTATCCCGTCAAAATCTGACCAGCCGTTTCGAAGATTAGCCGGATTAAACAGACAGACATACAATATTAAAAAAAAGTGTTTTTAATGTTCCGTATTTAATTTTATATACATTTAGTTTACATTAGTTACATAAAACTAGATAATATAACTTAATTTTTTTTACTACTTGACCGAAATTATAGAAAGCACTGCTTTATTTTCAACGATGGTGGCATTTTATTGACGCCGCCGCTTATTGGGCTATTAAAACTGAGGTCCATGCTCCATTGTATGAGTTTTTCGTGTGGATGTCAAGGTGAAAGTGCTAATGCATATGTTTTATAAGTGATTATATTTAATGCTATATATCGACATATAATGATTACTACACTACAGTAGTAAGGATTATATTATCAAAATCAAAGTATGTAGTTATGGCTACTTAATCTATACTAGTATTATAAAGCTGAAGAGTTTGTTTGGATGGTTATACGCGCTAATCTCATAAACTACTGGTTGGAATTGAAAAATTCTTTTTGTGTTGGATAGTCTATATATAAGATTAAATACATACATACTATAAATATAAGCACACATGACTGGAGTACAAACATCCGTGTTTAACAAATGAATGCCCCCAGCCGGACTCGAACCTGCGACCGCTCAAGCAAACTGCGTCAAACGTGTCGTCAAATAATAAAATAGAATTGTCAGTCTGACCGATAATATCAGTTAAAGGTAGATATTCTTTTTTAATTAGGTACTTGCCAGCTTTACAACTTTTTTCATAAAATATATCTATGTATGTTTAAGCTTTATTTAATATTATTTATAACAATTTTAGACTTTTAAAACAAACAAACAAAACCTTTTTATAATAAGGCAATATAAAATGATATTAAACGAGTAGGTGTAGGTATCTCATGGTATTTCACAATAAATCTCTTAATTATCTTGTTACTTCAAGGAAGTTTTGAACCAATACATCTTGTGTTGTCGTTAATAAATATAAATAATAATTCAATATATTAAATATTGCTCGAGCTTTCTTTTCGGCAAGCTTTCGCATTTCTACGAACTTGTTTTAATTTGTTTCATTCTCTCATCGTATTTAAAGGGTTAGTAATTTGTATAAATACTTATAATATAAATAAATTCATAAAGTTCGTATGTATATACATTTTATATTTATATTTTAGATAAGCTTTTGTCCATGCCTTCATTTTTGCCTATAAAAAGAACTTGTCTGTCAATCTTCTAATCAATAGGAATTTCACGTAAAACTATAGAATCATTAATGTAGTAACAAACATTGCAATTGACACACTTTTATATTTTTTAGAGTTATTTCGATAATTCCGTTTTCAATATTCAATAGAGAATCTCTCTACGAGCTAAAGAGACTGATACGATGTAAAGGCCCAATATTTGATAGAGTGTTTGACTAACGTCGAGTTATACAGTACGGTAAAGATATATACATATAAAAGAAATATGTTGGGACAATATTATGCTCATCTAGTGCCGTGGTAAGCAACGACGATTGTGATTCCACATATACTAATAAAGTAATAACCTTTAAATGCATACATATCACTACATAGTATAAAACGAAGTCGCTTTCTCTGTCCCTATATCCCTTTGTACGCTTAAATCTTTAAAACTACGCAACGGATTTTGATGCGATTTTTTTTAATAGATAGAGTGATTCAAGAGGAAGGTTTATATGCATAACTAGCGGATCCCGCGGCTTTGCCTGTGCTAAATCTAGTAAAAAGCCCAAGCGAAGCGAGGGCGAGTCGCTAGTTATAAATATGAACAGCCATGATTGGAGTACAAACATTCGTGCTCGACAAACGAATGACCCTATCGGGACTCGAACCTGCGACCAGTGGCACAGCAAGTAGTGTCACCAGAAACAAAGTCAAACGTAATTTATACATAAGAACGTAATATATTTTCAATTTTGAGATCTGATGTATCGCCGGAGGATGTTATACGTTCGATTTTCATAATAGGTAAAGGACATGTACTCTCGTAACTTCCGTCCCGTGTGTTTCCCTTAAATTAGGGAAATGGAACAGGTTACTTATGTCATATAGTTATTATGTCATTAAGATGCTGTAGTTTTAGATTTATTTGGCTCACAGTGATGGAATGTTGATCTAACTCACGCTTTTTTTCGCCAACGCATTCCCGGGGTCCCTTATTAATAAATATTTAGAGCAATGTTTGACTGATGTCATTATTTTTAAAGTAATTTTAAAATCGATTCATATTTGATTACTTAAGGCATTTGTATATGTATAGCATTAATTATATTAAATTAATTACTGTATAAGTTTTATATTTTATATCGTGTTTATTTTTATTTAATATATTTTTATTATATTCTTTTACATAAAGGAAACATAAATAAATAAACCTTATAAATCTTATAACGCACAATGAAATTATAATAAACGAACAATCAACGATCTTTTATCAAAGAGAACAAATTGCTGATTAATATTATTTTAATTTAACCACGCGTTAGCGGTATCGGGCAGTCGAAACTTTAATAACGAGATATTGAATCACAATTGGAAGGCAAAGTGAGATTTTTATTTGTAATCCAATAAATTGCTTCCTCCTCCATTAGCTTGACCCGTAGCTTTTCTTATTTATAAATCAAATTAAAATATTATTTATTCAAATACACTTTTACAAGCACTTATGAATCGTCACTTTTAAATTATAATATTGAATTTAAATTAAATGTCAGCCAGTAAGTCTGTAAGTAAGGCGACAAACTTAACAGTTGGTCTATTCAAAAAAAATATATTTGATAACAATATTTATTACATTACAATATTAATCTATTTATCCTATGTGATACGTATACGTAATAAAATAAGATTTCCGTAAATGTAGTACTATCTGTAGGGATTTATATACTGATATAGGTTTATAGGGACGCCGAAACAGACAGACAGACAAAAACTCTGAAAACTATAGATTTGGTGTTGATAATAATGACTATTTATTTTTGAAGTGAAACTTCTTTAGAATCGTTGTGATTTCAAACTCGATGAAACGAAAAAATAAATCCATAGTACCAGGCACTCAGAGATGGGGAAGAGTTAGCCTTAGTTAGATCTCGCCCACCGCGAGTCAGTGACATTTCTAACTCTGTCTAACTCGTGGGTGTGACTTTGGCGCCATCTCCCTTTCTCAACGAGCTTAGACGGGGTTATTTAGTTTAAATATAAACGAAATTTAAAAATTAGTTTGCCAAAGAAGTTTTACTTCTGACATGTGTACTTTGTACACACGCACTTTTTTTTTTATTTTTATTTAAAGATTTGACAAAAAAAACAGATTCGAATAAGTTAGTTTATTATACCTACCTATACATGACATATCGATTAGTTATTTCATACGCTTTTATCCTTATTACTTAAACATTTTGGGTTTTCCTTAGTTTTATACTATTATAGTTACATTTTTATTTTATGAATTAATAAACAAACTGAAATAAGTGTTATATATATGTACGGATAAAAATATTGTTTAAAATGTTTCAATTTAAATTTTTTCGTTTACTAATCCAATGTCATGTAACAAGTAATAGGTTTTTAAACGTCGCGGTAATACATCAGCGAGTGTCGAGTCGAAGGGAAATAAATTGCCAATATTTGAATATTTTCATGCTTAATGTTCGTGCTTCAAAAAACGTACAGCAATTAAAATGTTTGCATACCAATTCGAAATGTATCAACTTTACCGTCTTCTTTTTTTCGTACTTTAATGCATTTATTATTCAGATAATTTGAATCACTAAAATAATTTTAGGTAACGATATAGATATATTTTATTATTTAATTTTTATTGGATTACTTCCTTAACTTCTTATTTAGAGAGGTACCTATAGTGAGACGTCATGGTAGGTAATAATTATTTCGGATTTGTCCAGTATCTACTATATAAGAATTTCATATTAGTGCTTGCCTGAAGTCCTGCATACCTGATATGACTAAACTCATATATAGATGAGAATACACTTCTCGGTTTTATTGTACCTAGTAGAAAATTTAATACAAACCAAATTGTATCTAAATATTATAACATCCAAAGGAGAATGGGACTGTAACTCCTTAATAGAGATTATTTTTAACCGACTTCAAAAAAGGAGGAGGTTATATGTTCCGTTGTATGTATTTTTTTTTTATGTATGTTCACCGATTACTCCGCCGTCTGTGGGCCGATTTCAAAAATTTTTCTTTTGATTGGTAGGGTATAGTTCCGAGGTGGTCCCATTGTCACCAAGTCAGGATCTGATGATGGGATCCCAGGGAAATCGAAGGCAACTCTCAAAATTTACAGGCACCTATTATGTTTTTGATATATTTTCTAAACCCGATAAAGCTTTTACGTATGAAAATCATCATCTCATGTGGATGAGCTGATGATGGAAGGTAAAATTCCTCAACAGTTGTTTTTTATGTGTTTTCACCGATTTCTCCGTGAATTGTGGGCCGATTTTAAAAAATTCTTTTTGTTCGGTAGGGTATACATTCAAGATGTTCTCATTGTCACCAAGTCAGCATCTGATGATGGGATCCTAGAGAAATCGAGGGCAACCCTTAAATTTTATCGGCATATATATTTTCTAAAGCTGTTCAAGAATCTGTGATGATGTAAGGTATATCTCCTCAACGGTTAGGAGTTGAAAGAAAATTCTTTTAATATTATACGTACTTATGAACTGATAGTCGTATTCATTCAGGATATTAGGTGGATTGATAATAGAAGGTAAATCTTATTAACGTCTACGAGTTACGTGGAAAAATAGACGTGGACAAATCTGGATTGACTATTGTCGTTCATTTCAAAACTTCGCTGACTTATTGGAGCAGTAGTTTAGTTAGCATTGCAATATTATATTTAAACATAATATCTAATTTCCACAAAAAAATTAAAAATAAATTATTTTTTAACAAAAATGAAAACCGACTTCAAAACCTTACAAATTGAAACTAAAAAGAAAAAAAAAATTTTAATTACTTAGTTATTGTTGGAGTCGGTGCCAGCCAAAGCAAATTAATCTTAATACAATTTAATTAATGTATCAATTTGTAAATATAATCAAAATATCCGTTCGAAAGTTCATTGCAAAGGCAGGATAAAACTGTCCTTCTTGGCTGGCACCGACTCCAACAATAACTAAGTAATTAAAAATTTTTTTTTCTTTTTAGTTTCAATTTGTAAGGTTTTTATAACCTAGCAAGGAGTACAAAAGTTCAGATAGCCGATTGAAATTAAATTGAACAAGCCAATATATATTGCTACTATTCAGAATCTATCAGTTTACATATAAAGTTTTATTATTAGAATATTGTAATATTGTATAAATAATATTTTTATCCATAATACGACAACAATAGTTTTTTTTGAGACTGTACGTAATAATGATATTATAATGTATTTAGCCCCTTTTAACGTCCTACTACTGGGCACGAGCCTCCTTTCACTACAGGGACCATATCAGACCATAGTCTACCGCGCTGGCTTAGTGCGGGTTGGCGGACTTCACATCTCTTCCAAAACTAGCTAGGTTCTCTCAGTCATGCAGGTTTCCTCACGATGTTTTCCTTCACCGTAAGACAAGTAATAATTATGATAGAAAAGATTCGCACATGAAAATGTCAGAGGTGCGAGCCCGGATTCGAACCCGCATCACTCAAAAGCACATCTCCAAGCGAGCGCGTTACCACTAGGCTACCACTGTCTTATAATATTTGATATAATAATTGTATAATACTTTGCATATCGTAAGGCGTTGGAAATGATGTCACACGCTTGTTAAGGAAAATGGCTAAGGTTCAAAGACCTGTCATAGCTACCTCAAAGGGACCATTTGCGGAATAAGGAGATTAAACGTATGCCAAAAACGTCGCCAGTTGTTTGAACAACTGTGAAATTTGGGGGTCACACTCATTAGACACCAACGGCTTTGTGAATGTGTTTGTCTTGATATACTCTGGTATAGTGTAAAATAACATTAGGTAGGTATTATTTATGCTAAGTTTAAGAGGTTTATTAAGTTTTTAAATATATATTTTTTGAATAAAGAAATTATTAAGTAAAATAACAGTTATATGATATATGGAATATTTTTTTGCAACAATCGTTCATACGTAATTTATAAAAAAGTAGCATAAATATTGGATTAAATAAAAATAAGTAATCCTTCAAATCGTAATTTTTATTTTGTGTATTAAGCGGTTAAGGGTTGAGTGCGTATATGCGATTTAGGAATACAGTTATTGTTGGAATTATACGACCAAAATCAATGGATAATAATTATAAAATATCTAAATACTAATACTAAAAATAAAAAAGGATATTAATTTTTAATTAAACAAAAAGAAAAAAATCTAATTTGTTTATGTCTATTTATATAAAAAAATTAATATTATAAAACATATTAAAATACTACTTATCTATTATAAAAATTATCGAGGGAAGCCCCCAAAGCGAAATATCACTGAGGAAAATTTATAAAGTCATCAACAAAATATTCCTTAATTAAGCTAAGAAAGCCTAACCCTATCTGTGAATGTCCGAAATCGGCCTTTTTGAAGGCCATCACTATATAAAATGTACCTATATGTATGATTCATATATGCTGATGCTGGGTATAACATGTACTACTCATTCATTTGACTGGGTTTTGTTTGGAATTTTTACGTGACCACGGTCTATTACGTCACGATAGATAATATTTTTATTAGTACATAACTACTTTTTTATGAAGCAGGTAAGTAAATTATAGTCTCTATATGTAAAGTACAATCAAAACAAAATGCTTTGTCTCTTCATATATCTCTAGTTATCTAATACGACTATTTGGTTACAAGAGCATTCAAAGAAAATATTTGTATGTACTCTTCATTTTAATGGGTTCATTAGCAACGGGTAACGTCTACGTTCTCAGCAGAACAGCTTTCCGAGCCGGTGGTAGTTTACTCACAGACTTACAGACTGACTTTTAATTTTGATAATGTAAAAATGACGATTCAAAAGAGCTTGTAAAAGTCTATTTGAATAAAGAATATTTTGATTTGATTTGATTTTATTCTAGTAGGTACTGGTAGGTACAATACAAGAGATTCCCCAGTAAATTAACGAAAAGCTATAGACATATGATTTTATATTACTTTATCTGTAGGTACATACTTACCTATTTGAAATATTGACGACATTTAAAATATATAATTTAAAATACCCATTTTTTACAACTAGTTAAAACACGATGAAAAAGTCTATGTATGATAAGGTGATTTATATGACAGAGTACAATCTTCCCACCAATAAAAGTAGCTACAGGAAATGTTATTTTTTGCGTAAATTTAAATATCACAAGTAGAAGCTATAAAATATATTTGTTACTATTAATTTCATTAAAAACCCTAATTAATGTAGTGTTGAAATTAGAAGTTTACTTGCGAGTTTAACGCTACGGCGATACTTTATAATCACTTGTACGAGTATATATAAATAAAACTGAAGTGTTTGTTTGTTATTTTAAATAAGGAGTACTTTTTTTTACTTTTAAACTTTTTAAAGTTTAATTTATTTTAACTAGCGCTGAGCGAAGCGGGCTGGGTTTTATATATTTGAAGTTATAGCAGCAAATATTACTCATACCACTGCTTGCGCTTTGTAACATGGTCTTCGTTGTCGTCTACAGATTCACTAGATTTTTTCTATTCTCAAAACTCGTTTATTCAAGTTATCATAATCCCTCTCTAAGCTGTCGTGTAGTTTTTTATTAAACTTGACCTTTCCATACGTATAACATTAGTTTATATTGAAAGTGGATAAAATTAATAGAATCATTACGTATTGGAGATCTTCTATAGCAATGTACAAAATAATATGGCTGTCTTCGTATATTTCATAAGTTTATACTGTATCCAGTATCCTATAAAGATACTTCTTAATGTACAGGGATAAAAAGTAGCTTAAATTTGTCCTATAAGATACTCGTATCTATAAGTTATATTTTACAAGTATTTGCATTTATTACGTAAGTAATTAATAAACATTACTTTGTTAAATTTTAAGGGATCAATTAGTGGTAGCTATTCCGCATCAAACAAAAGAAGAATCACGTAAATCGGATCATACATTACAGACTAATCGGTGTACATACATAAAAAAATACCGATCGAATTGATAACATCCTCCTTTTTGAAGTCGGTTAAGAATGAAACATAGGTTAGAGCTAGTATAGCTGAAGCATTATATCTAAATACTGTCGAGAGGGAATGACCTGTGAAGGCAAACAAGATATCTTTATGCAGTATTTGTCATTAATATAATTAATTGTTATAGTATTAGAAAAAACACCTATATTATAGGGTTATAATTTTAGTTTTTACTTCGAGGTTTATATTAGTTTGTATAACGTACATAAAAAGTTAATAAAATTCATATTAATTAGCATCTCAACAGGAAGGTTTAATAAATAAAGAATAGTATTGACTATTTATAAGAATAAAAAAATGACTAAGTGTGACTCGGTTATGCCTTTTTTGTTTTGTGTTTTTTTTTAACCGACTTAAAAAAAGGAGAAGGTTATATGTCCCATTGTATGTTTTTTTTATTATGTTCACCGATTTCTCCGCCGTCTGTGAGCCGATTTCAAAAAATTTTCTTTTGTTCGATAGGGTATAGCTCCGAGGGGGTCCCATTGTCACCAAGTCAGGGTCTAATGATGGGATCCCAGGGAAATCGAGGGCAACTCTCAAATTTTATAGGCACCTATTATGTTTTTGATATATTTTCTAAAGATGTTCAAGCATTTGTGTCTGAAAATCATCATTTCATGTGGATGAGCTGATGATGACAGGTACAATTCCTTAACAGTTCTTTTTATGTTTGTTCATTTATTTCTCCGTCAAATGTTGGCCAATTGCAGTTTTTTTTTGTTCGGTAGGGTATACTTCCAAGATATTCACATTATCACCAAATCAGGATCTGATGATGGGATCCTAGGGCAACTCTCAAATTTTGTAGGCATTTATTACCTTTTTCGTATATATTCTAAAGCTGTTCAAGAATTTGTGATAATGTAAGGTAGGTACATCTCCTCAACGGTTAGGAGTTGAAAGAAAATTCTTTTAATATTATACGTACTTATGAACCGATAGTTGTATTCCTTAGGTTGATCTGATAATAGAAGGTAAATCTTAGTAACGTCTAGGAGTTACGTGGAAAAATAGACGTCGACAAATCTCGATTGACTATTGTCGTTCACTCCTAAGCTTCGCTGACTTATTGGAGCAGTTAATTCTGCTTCCAAAGCCAGCCAGGTAAAGCAAAATAATCTTAATACAATTTAATTAATGTATCAATTTGTAAATATGATCAAAATATCCGTTCGAAAGTTCATTGCAAAGGCAGGATAAAACTGTCCTTCTTGGCTGACACCGACTCCAACAATAACTAAGTAATTAAAATTATTTTTTTCATTAATTATTTATTTAGTTTTAGTTTGTAACGTTTTGAAGTCGGTTTTCATTTTTGTTAAAAAATAATTTATAATAAATACTATTTAGTTGAAAACCCTAACTAATGTTTGATTCATACTTGGCCAGTTTTCATGTTTTATTTTATCATTGATTATGTTAGTTTTGTAAGTAAAAAAACCAAAATAAAAAGTACTTTTATTTTAGGGAGTCAAATGTGTACAAATATTGTTTTGAAAATCTCTTGAATTCGATATAGGGACCGATCTATGGATTTTAGAATTTTGTCTATCTGTTTATCTGTGACTGCATCACTAGAAAACCACTGAATAGTTTTTGATGAAATTTAGTATACATCACATCTATCTTTTATCTATATCTATTAAACATCAATTAAACTTAGCTAGGGACGAACCCAAGCAGAGTGAGGGTGCGTCACTAGTATTTGTATTGAGATATACGTATAATGTATAGTAAATAATATAAATGCATCAATTGCCAAACCTATTAGATATTAGTCAGTAATAATTATTTTTTATCATTCAAGGAAAAGACTGGAACCTTTTAGTGTTAAACACTTGTTTAAACTTAAAATATATTAGTATATTGTTTTGGAATTTTGGTATTTCCTGAAGTATATCAGTTAGCAGTGAAATTGTATTCGAGTCAACCATTAAATAAAATAAGTGAAATAAAACTTAAGGCTATTTGAGGGTAAAAGGGTTAATATCCTGATAAAAAAAATCCAATATATCTTAGATCATTAGTATGGACACACAAATGGACTATTTTTCTCTTCATCATGATCTTTTTTATATTAATAAAGTGTATGTTATATAAGTAATACTAGCCTTTGCCGCGGCTTCGCTCGCGTTCTAAAGGCTTTTTTAGCCTTGGAAATATTTTACCCCCGTTTTTGCAACATTTTAAAGTGGTGGTAGTGCCATGCTTGTTACCTTCGGGTAGCAACCGAATGGGCCGGCACGCCCCGTATAGTTCATTAGTACCACTCTCTCACAGAAGACCGGCGTGAAGTGGCAGCTATGCTGTCGCGTTTCGTCCGGTGAGTGAGAGTCCGGGAGGCCCACTCTCCTTCCCCCCTCCCTCTTCCCTTCATCCTCCGCCTTCGTTACCCCCTCCCTCCCACTTCCCTCCCTCCTCCATCAGTCCCTTTCCTGAAAGGCCGGCAACGCATCTGCAAGCCAGACTTGCAGATGTCCATGGGCGGAGGTGATCACTTCCCATCAGGTGAGCCTCCTGCCCGTTTGCCCCCTTTTTACCATAAAAAAAAAAGATGCTCCTCTCCTATTGGTCATAGGGTGGTGTAATATAGGCTATAGCCTTCCACGATAAACGGCTTCAGCTTTATAATATTAGTATAGATTAAAACTAGGTAGGTTTAATTTAAATAGATTTATTTATTGGAATAGATTAAGATATTCAGTTTATAAAAGACTTTATTTTATTTATCGCAGTTATGCATTAAGAAAATAATGTATTCACTATTTATCATTTTTAATGTCCTCGAGCCTCCATTCAATACGAGGAGGACCAGGCCATAGTCGGCAAAGTACGGGTTGGCGAACTGCAGTCTTTCGATAACTTGCAAGGTTCTTTAAGACACTTCTTCACTTCATTACTTTACCGTAAGAGAAGTGGTTATCACGATATAAAGATTAAGCTCTCAGCATAATAATTAAAGCAACATCAAGGTACGATAATTATGACTTTTTAATCATATATAGGCTATGTAATTTGTACAATATATGGGACTTACTCATTAGCCCATTTAAGTACATAAAATTGCGAAGATATGTGTAAAAGCTAAGCTATTTATTCTCTGAAGACCGATACTATGAATAGTGATACATCAGAGACATGCCTAATACCGTACAAAGTTATTTTTTTTTATTTCACTTGGTGTTATATAAACGTAATGGTTAGAAATGTAACTAGAACTATATTATAATATATGTATTGTTGTATTTAAAGTCATAAATCTAGTTTACTTTAAAAGAAAACTAGCAACTTGCCCTCGCTTCGTTCGTGCTCATCCCTAGATTTATCGCTAGCGTAACCGCGGGTTTCGCTAGTAAATATAAACATAAACTTTACAAATTATATACTAAAAACTTCCTCTAGAATCCCTCTATCACTTAAAAAACCGCATCAAAATCCGTTGAGTAGTTTTAAAGATGTAAGCATACTACATAGGGACAGACAGACAGTGGAAAGGAACTTTGTTTTATTCTATGTAGTGATTAAGTTATATACATATATTTTCTCTTTCATTTTCTATAGCTTTATTTCGTGCCTTAAATTTAAGTCTCACTTTTTTCCCCTCATTAAAAGCATTTCAACGGTCGACATGGTTATCGAATGGGAGTCAACGCACTATAAAGAATAATTTGTATTCTCGATAAACAGAATCGCCAATATATAACTACATAATAAAATCCTAAATCGAATCTGTTTACTTAATATTCAATGGAATATGTTATTGTAATAGTCATTATTATCCATATAGAGGCCAAATCTATAGTTATTTGAATATTTATCTGTATGTCTAATTGTCTAAGTCATGTCTGGAAATGCGTCATGAAGTAACTACTGGACTTTGGAAATTATGATATTTAGAAGTATAATAGCTTGTTGTCTCGTCTAATATAAGAGAAAATATGTCTTCACTCATAAATCTAAAATTATTAAAATGAATATGTGGGCGAACCCGAGAGGTTCGAGAAACACCAGTAGAAATATCATACTGTACTTTTAGACTAGTAGAAGTTACCACTAAAAATATTTACTAACAGCTTTATCAGATTCTGTCCATTTTAATTATAATATACTTAGAACATTATAATTTAGAAGCAATACCATAATAAAGGCTAATGGGCTTACGAAAAAAGCTTGGTTATGACTTGAGAATCTCTATTACTTTAAATACCTCGTTACAATACCTTTAAGATGCCGACGTGGCTTTTGAAAAGATAATCATACCTGTCAAAAATGCATGAGAACATAATGACTGTATCATCCAATTTTATTTTTGTATAAATATACTTTGCCTATTTATACTTAGATTAGAGAGCTTTGTAAATTATTACCTTTATTAGTTCAATTTTTTTTATATATTTAAAATAATAACAATTAGTTATACTACTTACTAAGTGATTTTATAATTTTTCATCAAACTAAACTTTTTGTACATACTAGCAACTCGCCCTCACTCCGTTCGATTTTCCTATACTTTTTCATTTTTAGTATAGACTAGAATTGTCCGCGGCTTTGCACGCGTTCTAAAGATCGGAAACCAAATTCTTTTTGAGTCGCGCGGTATGATACTTCGCAGAACTATCGCCCGCCCTTCCTGTTTTTGCAACATTTTCATAGTTGCTCAGCTTCTATTAGTCGTAATATGATGTGATATATCCTATAGCCTTCCTCGATAGACGGACTATCCAACACAAAAATAATTTTCCAATTTAGACCAGTAGTTCCTGAGATTAGCGCGTTCAACCACACAAACAAATTTCTCGGAAATGAGATACTTTCTCGCAGTGCAAATGTTCCTATTTATGATAGGATATAATACACCAATTTTCATCAAAATCTATCCAGTTGGTTCCTAGTGATACAGTCAAAGACAGATAGACAAATGTATATTCTAAAACGATAGCTTCGACCTCTGTATCAATAATAATGATACTACATATTTCAATAAGATTTAAAAAAAAAAAATTTAATTTTTCAAAAGAACAAAGCAGATTCGAATCAGAATTTTATTATAGGTATAAGCAAAATGACATACACATTTTTATTCGTACATAAAAAAACCTTAAGGATTTCGCTCTTGAGATTTTTAGTGGAATTTCTGCCTAACTATTTAAATATTCACATATTGACATTTAACTATGAATAAGCATTAAATATAAGAAACAATCTTCAACTTTAGCTTAACTTATAAAGTTCGTCACCGGGTGTCGTAATCGAATATCGAATCCTCGCAAAGAGGCCAATGTCGCGCGTCAACGCGATGATACACTAAGGTCACCAACATTCTTAATTATCACATAGAGTCATAAAGCAATATATGTATAAGTAAATTGCTAATTTTGTTCATTTTTATGCAAAATTTTAATTAAATTTTTATCAAAAA
Organism: Boloria selene; assembly: GCA_905231865.2. Lineage (NCBI taxonomy): Eukaryota > Metazoa > Arthropoda > Insecta > Lepidoptera > Nymphalidae > Boloria > Boloria selene. Next base: position 3,505,911 of record HG993132.1, read on the forward strand.
TACTATTGCGTAAACTTTAAATGGATCACATGTTAAATTCTTTATTATTTGATTTATAATGATTTGATTCTTAAGATATTATTCAATGAATTTAATTTAAATGATAAAACTGATATTTAAACTATATCACATATATACATATTTAAATTATAAATCAATATGTTAGAGGTTATATGCATAGACTAAAAAACTAAATATGCTATTTAAATGAAACTATCTTTTCGGATTTTGTCGCGTTTTTATTATGATTTTTGGTTTCCAACGTTTCGAATGCTTTACAGAAATCATGTTCACGTTAGTCCTGAATGAATGATTGCTGTAAAGCATTCGAAACGTCGGGAACCAAAAATCATAAAAAATCCGCGACAAAATCCAAAAAGATAGTTTCATTTATAATGTCAAATACTCGCGAAAACCTAAGAAAGTATTAACTAAATATGTTTTCAATCAAAATTTTCATTGACAGCCCTTTATAGAGGTTTTTAGGTACAAATTATGTCTGCTCATCCTACGATATTTCGCCATGTAAACATCAATTTGTGTTTCTAATTGCATATAGGTAACGTGTAGGCTAAGATGATGATTCATATTATATCTATGCAATTTAGAGACAAGAGTTATTAGGTAAAGCACTCTGAAATATTCACTGCCTACTAGACGAGTGTATTAAAGCTTTTTAAATTTCCGCGTTCGATAATTGTATTTTAATAATTACGAAAATATGATTTAAGCGCGTAAATTCGTAAAAAAACCTATTCCTGGCGTCTTGGCTGGGTCGTAGGTTAATAGCAGGTTTCGTGATGGTCACCTGGCAGGTTTTATTTTGGGCATAATATTCTTACAAATTAAATACTTATTTATGATAAGGGCTTCAATTTTAACAAGTTTTTCGGTAATAATTTGAAAATTGACAATTCGAGTGTAATATTTCAGAAATCATTTATATTATTGAGTTATTTTTTACAATCGAGTCCTTACTGGTTGGAAATTAAAGTACTAATGAAAATTTAACGAGTTCTTGATGTTATAAAAATAGATGTAATTACGAGAAATTGTGATTAATTACACAGACGTTTTTTTACGTATGTAGTACACATGGTACATTTTGCACACCATCGCTAATTTTTATTAATGTAAAATTAGAACAATGCCATAATAAATGAAAAGATTTGGGAAAGATTTCTACAGATCTTGTTACCTTGACTTGTACACGGAAATATTTTGAAATATACGGAAAATGTGTAATCTTGACAATGACCCATATGAGCTGTTTTTACGTCAGGCAGAGACGGGAGATTCTAATGACCTTATCGATGTGGGAGAAATGAAAATCGTCATTTAGATCCGTGAGCTATTGCGGATGGCACAAGTGAAAAGCTGTAGCGATTTTTTTTTCAGATTTCTTATGTTTTGAATGTAATATTTAGTGGAATCATATTATAAAGTATTTATTCTTTGCATTAATTAATATAAATTTATAATTTAGTCAAATAGAATTAAATTTTGTCACAAATATTAACATCAATACAGTCTTATTTATATTAGGTTTATATGAGGGCAAAGTAAATAATACATTTTTAATTACACCAAGTTTTTCAGGCTTACTCTTAAATAGCTTAACTTTTAAAAGTTGATAATAATAGTTTTTTTTAATTTAAAAATACATTTTTACGTACATTTTGTAAAATATTTTACATTTCATAATAAAACACGCAACCCGCGTGATCTCGTGCGCTTGCGTCTCAATCACGGCAAGGTGATTAGTATTTCGGGTGGGAGCGCGCAGTCTCTCGCCGCCCGTCGCCCCATGCGCAAGACATCGCGCGCCGCATCGAAGCGCGATCCGCCAACTGTCCTATTAAAATTAAATTTCAAAAATAAAACCCGTGTATGACATATCAGTGCATTAGTGTTTGTGCCAGATATAGTGACCGTTCTACTACAGAAAATTTATAGTTCATCGATTAACTTTCACCAATTTTGCAAGTGAGTCCCAATATTTTCTTATTTTAACCAAATATTGTAGTTTTTTTACTTCAAAGTTTACATTTTTTAAGCTAAAAGCAATTAAATGCAAGCGCATACGCAAATTGATACGGAAATGAATTTGTATTTAAACGCTTTAAATTGCGAAATTGTGTATTAATTATATACAAACATGAAGTAAAATTACACGTTTCGAGGTAATATTTATTATAAGTATACACGAAAATTTATAATAGAAATTATAATGTGTTTCACGTTGCGTCTAAGAAAAGACTTCAACGTCGTCACGTACGCGTTGATGTCTTTACATCGCAACTCGCAAGATCCACAGGAAAATCTTTAGTGTAAAATGTTCCATTTTTTATTAACTATGGTATTTCATTTCGTTATGATTTTAATGATAGACAAATAATTCATTATAATGATATATAATTCATTACACTTTAATGATAAATAACTTTACTGGTATGTTACGAGCCCAATCACTATTCATTATTTTAATGTGTTTCTACTGACCTTCGATTAGGAAAATTAAATTGAGTGCTAATTATGTTTTAAGTGCTTATACACATTACAATACATTTTTTTTTGTATTAAAAGTATTACTATTTGGCTTAAAGGTAAAGTAGGTGTAGGATGTAGTCTTAGAAATGATATGTCTTTAATTGTCTAGAAAGTAAACTCTGGTAATCTGTAACAAATTGTTATTGTAAACGTTTCGTAAGTATTTACGAAAGTCCGCACCGATTTTAAGCGCAATATTTTGCAATTATTAATTGAGAAATTGTGAGCGACACCTGCCTTTAAATTTAAATTTTATTCAAGGTCAAAAATCATTAAATAAAAATTAATATTCTTATATAAAACACGAAAATAATAATATATAAAAATTCAAGATATATAAAACTTGTTATTTGTAATAAATACATTATTAAAACAATGTAAAATAACCAGTTTAATATTAAAATCGTGTTAAACCCAATATCATAAAGGTGTGGTGACCACAATTCATGGACTGTCATATCACCGATAAAAGTTTCACGTCGTCAAAATTGAAATAAAGTTTGATAGGTCGTAACGAAACAAATGATTGATAAAATAATGACAAAGCTAATTAACAAGAGTTATAATCGAAATTATGGGCTCGGATATTAAGTTTAATGATCAATTTACCTTAAATATATGTACTTTATTATACTTAACTATACTAGTTTTTTTTTAAATCTTTATTTTTAAAGAGAGTTTGTTCAACAAAACTATACTAGTTACGACAGTGAAAATAATATTATTCGTTTGGTGGAATGTGGGTTAGTGTTTATTTATCCGAGTTTTAACGACCAAAGCGATTACTGAAAAATGGAGAATGGCGATATCTATATTATATTTAGTATATCAGTATCTACATATAAATGTCTGTTTTTAATTTCAAATTAACAGCTTTTCACTAAATGCTACTTAGTTAAAAACAATTTTTAATGTAAGTACCATTTAGTGAATAAGAAAATTGTCTGTCTATCTGTTTGTTCCGGCTAATCTCTGAAACGGCTGGACCGATTTTGACGGGATTTTCACTCGCAGATAGCTAATGTGGTGGAGTAACTTAGGCTACTTTAATTTTATTAGAAAATTATAAAAACTATATAATTTATTTTAACTTACACTTAGCGATGAGGGCCGGGTTTGCCATAATATGCATATGCAATAGCTCCCGCTTAACAAGCAAATTCGTAAGTATATAGTAGTATAACAGGATATATAAAGTAATATAAAAGCTATCTTTTCGGATTTTGTCGCGGATTTATTATGATTTTTGGTTCCCGACGTTTCGAATGCTTTACAGCAATCATGGTCACGGGAGAGACTAAGGTATTAGACGTCTCAGGGGGTTATATACTTGTTACAGACAGTGCCTACCCACAATTTTTTACAAATATTCAAAATGATAGACTATAAAATTATACATTTCAATTCTATACTTTTAAGATTTTTAAAATTTTAAATTATATTATAAATATGGCAATATTATTAACTTATTTTAGCTACTATAATTATAATTATTACAATTTTCTAACATTTGTTAAAATAATATTAGTAGTGTTGCTATTATTAAAATATGTATAATGTGTTATATTAAAATATAAATTATTAAAGCAATATTAAACTTTCATATATTATAAATTAAAGATTAATAGTTTAAAACAACTTGAGTTTTGATAATTTTAAGTTAAATATTAAGCAACACCACTGCAAACTAAATCATTTTTAAATTTGATAATATAAACAAATCTAACTATGCTCAATCCACATAGACTTCTTTAAGTTCTTTTGAATTATAACTTTTAAACTATAAAAAAGAGTTAATGTCATTTAGTATGTCAGTTGGTATGTCTGTCTGAAGTTTATGTAATGAAGTTATCTAAATGACATTAACTCTTTTTTATAGTTTAAAAGTTATAATTCAAAAGAACTTAAAGAAGTCTATGTGGATTGAGCATAGTTAGATTTGTTTATATTATCAAATTTAAAAATGATTTAGTTTGCAGTGGTGTTGCTTAATATTTAACTTAAAATTATCAAAACTCAAGTTGTTTTAAACTATTAATCTTTAATTTATAATATATGAAAGTTTAATATTGCTTTAATAATTTATATTTTAATATAACACATTATACATATTTTAATAATAGCAACACTACTAATATTATTTTAACAAATGTTAGAAAATTGTAATAATTATAATTATAGTAGCTAAAATAAGTTAATAATATTGCCATATTTATAATATAATTTAAAATTTTAAAAATCTTAAAAGTATAGAATTGAAATGTATAATTTTATAGTCTATCATTTTGAATATTTGTAAAAAATTGTGGGTAGGCACTGTCTGTAACAAGTATATAACCCCCTGAGACGTCTAATACCTTAGTCTCTCCCGTGACCATGATTGCTGTAAAGCATTCGAAACGTCGGGAACCAAAAATCATAATAAATCCGCGACAAAATCCGAAAAGATAGTTTCATTTATAATGTCAAACATTCGCGTAAACCTAAGAAAGTATTAACATAAAAGCTTATAAAAAATATATGTTTGCTTACAAATTGATGTCGCTAGAAAAAAAACTTGTTTGTACAAAATTTTCTATTAACATAATCTTTGCGATGTTTTCGTCGAGTATAGTTAATTATATAACCAAGTCGTTTCCGAATGTGTGTATCGATTCTGAAATCTGACTGAGTATATGGAACCTTGAAAAAAGTAAGATAACTAGTTTTTATTATAATTATAATATATTATAATCTTGACAACGATCTTACTGATATTTGTACTATGTTGTAGAAAAGCTATTATATTTAAAAGTAAGTAATTTTGAAGAAGACTTTTTATATCTAGTTCATCTAGTTAACTAATAAGAAACGAAATGATGACTGCAATTGATAATGAACAAGTAATTATTTAAAGCTAAATTAATTGTAAGAAGATAAGTAAAAATGACTTTAAAAATTTTTACGTGTTAACAATTTGACTTGACATAAGTTGCGTTTACTTAGGTATAGTGTTTCTGAATTTTAAAATACGAGTATGCTAACTATATATTTTATTTGTAGTATAAATATCCTGTTTTAAAACGTTTATTTTTTATTTTTAACGTATTTTAATTCTTAATATTATGTTCCTTCAGAAAATAAAATCGCATGGCTAAATTGGTGATATGATAATATTGCTTTTCATACTAATCCAAATAAAACTTTACTGCCTCGGTTGTGTAGTGGCTAGCATGTACGGTCGCACACCAAGAGGTCCTGGGTTCGAGTCCCGGGTTGCGCCAAGTTTTGTTAATGAGTCTTTCTGTTTCGTAAGCCTCAGTAACAGTTCGGAGTGGGAACTTTGCGGTGTTTCAACCCCCGTGCCGTCGGTTCTGCGCCTAAACTCTCACTGGTCGTGTCGAGCAGTCGTCCCCGGTCCCACCAGCATATGGGAGTGATAAGGAATAGAGAGTGCACTTGTGTCTGCGCGTACATTTGTGCACTATAATATCTCCCGCGCAGATGGTTAGTCTCAATGAAATTGGCCGCCATGGCATAATCGGTCGGGAGGAGGGCATCATCATCATTATTCAAACTTTTACAATATATTCCAGTACTCAAAAGGATTTATTGAATTTCATCCTCTCTAAGGATGTCAAAGGATAATATTATTTACATAAAAAAGTTAACAAACTCAACCTATACTGTTAGTTATTGATAACTAAACATTCTGTTAGCGATCCCGTCGAAACTCTCACGATGTACGCCCATATAAAATATTAATTCATACCTCGTTTGTATTAAAGAATAGAAATTTACATAAAAACCAAACCGCCCAGTAGCTTCATGCGACTCTTTAGACGCATACATAAAGGTGATAGTCGTACATTCGATAATTCGATACAATTTGATATTTGACAAAGGAAAGCTAATGGCCCGTTTAACTAAATAACGTCGGCATTGTTATCGTCGACAATGACATGTTGGCAGGTTGTTTGGCAATACCTGATGGTGTGTGAAACATGTGAATAAACTAGCGTTTAGACAAGCTTACACCATGAAAGTAAAGTATTGACTTGCACTCATTAAATATTATAACTCGTTTATATTTAGCGAAGTCACAGGTTCCGCTAGTTATAATAAATAAAATTTCTAAAAAATAAACTCCTCTTTTTTTGTAGACGCGTACGCCTTATAACATTAGCTATCTGCAAGTGAAAATCCCGTCAAAATCGGTCCAGCCGTTTAAGAGATTAGTCGGAACAGACAGACAAACAAAAATATTGAAAATTGTTTTTTGTAGCTAGTATCGTATATACATATGCATTTAGTGAAAAGCTGTTAATTTGAAATTAAAAACAGTCACTCGAATTATATTTATATACCTAGTAAAGTATACAGAACTCATCATAATTAGGAGTCCATATTGTGGCCAGTAAAGGGTCAGTAACTTGTCAGGTCACAGGTGATAGCGATTATAATTTGCAAGTGAAAATTAAATTAATAATATTTTCTAATTTATGCTTAGTTTTTAGCATTCTAATATTTTCTCCAAAATTATAAGTTACGTAAACTAATCTACATAAGGACGTTTCGCTAAACACCATATCAATAAAGAATCTGTCTCCTTTTGGTTAGTGGTTTCTCCTAACAAGGTGAAAATTAACAGTAACAGATTCTAGTTAAAGTGTAAAATGGATATAAATCCTTTAATAGGATGAAATTTGTGCCCATATTAGACAATCACTTGATCAAAATTGAAAAATAATTTATATTAAACTAGTAAACGCGGCAATAATTTTTATTAAAGAAGTTAAAATAAATTAAATGGTTTTTATAATCTTCTAATAAAATAAAATTAGCCTTAGTTACTCCTTATAAGATTAGCTATCTGCTAGTTAAAGTCCCGTCTAAATCGGTCTAGCCGTTTCGGAGATTAACCGGAACAAACAGACAGACATACAGACAGACAAACGTTTTTCAAATTAATTTTTTGATGTAAGTACTGTATATACTCGTACTTTCATATGCATAAAAACAGATACTTCAATTTTATTTATATGTAAGTAGGTAGGTACTAATGATAGAAAAGTGTTGATCTCAACGAACTGAAATAATACATTTTCAGTGAAAAAATAAGTCGAGCGCATTTTTTACAGCAAGAAAGCTAGTAATGGACTTATACGACTACTTTTAGTATTTTTTATAATATTACGTATATTTCTCTTAACAATTTTTAGGTCATTCTTAGTCCTATTAACTAAATAAAGATTTACGTATCTTGGTGCTTGGAGCATTGTTATACGCATTTCCGAGTTTTAAGGCCGTCGGAAGAACATGATTTAATGGGTATATTTTACAACAAAACTATTATCTATCTTCCGATTCGTGATAACTGTGTAACGAATGAAATTGAACTGTATTAGTATAAAATAAGATTTATATTTGTATGGCTTTTAAAGAATCGGTATCCGGCACTTTCGTGCGATTTTCCAAATTATTCTAAACTGCAGTTTCTGTACATTTGAGCAATTTATTTGCTCACGTTTGATTTGCGTGTTTTGATTGACTGTTGAAGTTATTAATTTTATTTGTACTTATTCTTAATATGGGTGGATTTAATTAACTTCAATTTTAATATTACAAACTAATTGCAAGCTTTTAAAGCAAACATTATTACATTTTTCCTTAAGCAAAGTACTGAGTTTAATAATGTATAATACCAAAACTTTTTACTACCTAAATAGAAACATGCATTTACGCGGTCCATTAGATATGTATAAGAAAAAGACAATGTAAAAAGTTTTAGTCAGTCTTTTTTTCCCTGCTAATCTATGAAACAGCTGGACCAATTTTAAGGGGACTTTCATCAACAGATAACGGATATTATAAGGAGTAACTAACTTATGACTATTTTTATTTTAGAAAAAGAATTTAGGTTTCCAAGCAAAGTGTGAAATGCTACTTTATTATAAACTAGCCTTTCCCGTGGCTTCGCTCGCGTTCTAAAGGCTGAAAATCAAAGTAAATATTTTACTCCTGTTGTTGCAATAGTTTTCAGTGTTGCTCCGCTCCTATTAGTCGTAGCGTGATGTTATATAGCCTATAGCCTTCTCCGATAAACGGACTATGCAACACAAAAAGAATTTTTCAACTCGAACCAGTAGTTCCTGAGATTAGCGCGTTCAACCAAACAAACAAACAAACTCTTCAGCTTTATAATATTGGTTTAGATTTAAAAATAACAAATAAAAAATAACAATAACTAAGTATATGATGAAACATTTAAAAAAAAAATATATTCTTGCAATCAACCAAAACGTATAGGTGTAAGATATCGAGCCACATATTATAATGTTTATGCATGCTATGGAGTTGCGCCACAGTGTTGCGAAACGCAGGCGCAGGACCGCTACTGCAAATGAAAGTTGAGTTAGCATAACCTTTAAGTCGTATAATACTCGTAGTATAAGTTGATATTTGAATTATTTCTTAATAAAAATTTTGATGTTTTCTATTTGACAATGTATGAAATGGCGTATTTTCCAAATAAAATTGGTAATCCCACGACAATGACGTAATATGCGAACAAGTTGTTATTTAAAACACTTAAAAATATAACATGTATACTATTTTTCAAGAACTGTTTATTATTAATACATCTAAAAGTTCTAAAAATAATATATTTAGACTCTTTGTTGTTAATAATTGCTATTTCAGAAAGATTCGACTAAGTTAGATATTTTATATAGATTTTGAAAATTTGATACTTACACTAGGTAAGTACCTATATTTATCGATAAAACAAGTTTGACTGACGTATAAAGGTCATGTTCTTAAGTTTTAAGTAATTGTAGTCCTTATTACTACAACATAGAGTTTAAAATAGAATGACGTTATAGTTTAAAATATGGTAAAAAAATTACATCTAGTGGAGGTTCGATTCCTACAAGGCAATTAATGTATGTTACTTTTATTATAAATATCAAGTACAATTAGAGAACAAGGAAATTGTTTTGATAGATAAAAACATGCTCATTTTTTGTTTACGCCCCAGATTTTGAAGTTACGACGCTATTCATCGATCCATCAATGTTTTTGTCTAAATAAATGTAATTGCTTTTTTGTTACTATTAAGATTATTATTTTTCTCCGCTCAGTACATAACTAAAAATGCAAGATATACAGTAAACTTGGGTATGTTACCTACCTAGTGATACCTTCGGAGTACCTAGTAATCTTCGTATTTATCGAGAAAATTCCTGTAAGACTGTATATAGGGTGTTCACATTAAAAAAATCATTAAAATCGGATTAGAATTTGCAAACATAACGCGTAACACTAATAAAGTACCCAGATTTTTGGAACAAAGTGGTCAATATAGTTAATTCTAATAATTCTTAAAAACGGTGTTTTTTTAACAAAGATAGTTTTTATTTATATTTCGTATATTTACTTACCTTGCCATATAAATATTTACTTCGTGCGGTAATCGAACTCGTGATATAAGCGCAGAAGACAACGTAAGTACTAGGTTAATTTTTTTTTCATAGACATTTCTGTGGTTTACTTTTCATATTTTTTTTAATGTTGCAATAACTTTGTAACATTTTTCAATAACATGTTTTATACAAACATTACATAAGATGTCCTCGTGTAAATGTTTGTTCAACGAATATCGACACTGAGAAGTGTCAAGTGCTGACTGATTTCACTCTTGTAAAGTGATTTCTAGTGGTATAAGTATTTTTTTTTAAATTATCCGTACATTTTTTTATATACATATTTATTTTTGTGTATTTTAAAACAAAGTCCCGCACCTGTTCTGTCTGACTGTCTGTCTGTTCGCAATAAACTCAAAACTACTAAACAGATTTTCATGTGATTGTGTTAATTAACTAAAATATGAAGATGTCGGAAAAAAATGCTATATGGAACGCTGCATTAACTAATAAAGTTATATGAAAATTATAAACTATTTGTCAGAGAATAACAGAATTGTTAGTCTCAAAAAGATCTTCTAAAACTGTAGGGACGCTATATTCGTGTACCAAGGGACGAAAACGAAGCGAAGCGAATTAAAAATTTTTTCAGGTAGGTAATCATTTTTTATAAAAATTATATTATATTAGATAAAGCATTACTTAAGCATTTCAAAAAGTCCCCTTTATCTTTTGTTAAAAAAATGTTTCCTACTAAATCCGTTTTACTCATCATCATCATCATCATCAGCCCTTTTTAACGTCCCACTGCTGGGCACGGGCCTCCCTCAGTACGAGGGGGATCAGGCCATAGTCCACCGCGCTGGCCTAGTGCGAGTTGGCGGACTTCACATGCCTTTCGAAAACTTGTTAGGTTTTCTCAGACATGCAGGTTTCCTCACGATGTTTTCCTTCACCGTAAGACAAGTGGTAATCATGATATAGATGATTAGCACATGAAAATATCAGAGGTGCGAGACCCGGATTTGAACCCGCATCACTCGGTTATCCGAGCGACGCGTTACCGCTGGGCTACCACTAATTCGCATCAATAATTTTATAAAATAAAAATATTAGGTACATAATAATTAACTGTACTTTAGATAGAGTATATTTATTTTAAACCATTCAAAGGATCTAAAGGCCTAGTCCTTGACTTATTATTATTTGAAGTCGTTAAAATTAGAATTGTTGTAAAAAAATTGATATATTATGTTAAAGTTTTATAGCAACATATATAATGTAGCGACAAAATTTAACTTAAAATATGTTAATGAAGAAGAGGATCACTAGCGAACTTCCAAATGAGCCGGATCTTACAAACTGGACTCTTATCTCGACTTGAAATATTATAATTACATATTATTAGAATATTAAAAAAAAATATTATTATATAATAAATTATCATCTTTATATCTGTTTAATTAATTTACTTAAAATTAATAAGTAAAATGAAGCTAGTGATAAGTTATTTATTATTTTTATTTACAAAAAAGTTTTTTTTTCTCATATGTGTATCGTGATACTTTCCAGCAGTAAAAAGTGTCTTATATGTATATTAACCCGAATAACCAGCTATCGTCATACCATATTTCATCAATATATGTCCACTGGGACAGGCAAGAATTCTAAAAACTACAGATTCGGACTCTGTTTGATAATAGTTATTTACCATTTTAATAAGATTTTGCAAAAATATTTAATCTATAGATTCAAATCGCAAGAGTTTTGTATAACAAAACCGGTATAAACTAGCTTTTCCCGCGGATCCGCTCGCGTTTTAAGAGCCGAAAATCAAACGAAATATTTTTCTCCCGTTTTTGCAATATTTTTCATCGATGCTCCGCTCCTATTGGTTGTAGCGTGATGTTATATAGCCTAAAGCCTTCCTCGATAAACGGACTATCCAATAATCCATCAATTGGCGCGTTCGACCAAACAAACATACTTTTCAGCATTAAAATATTAAGTATAGAGTACCGTGTGTACTAAAAGATTATCTTACTTTTAAAGACAATACTTATTATGAGTGTATAACTTTAACTTAATTTGTCGAATATATCGATAGAATAGTATTTTAATAATAATTATTATAAAATATTCAATTTTTGGTATAATTAATCAAAACATGAGTTTCGTATTTGGTGTTACTCAACTAATATACATACTCGTATATAAATATGCATGTGGATTCGCATATATATGGAGGATCACGACGCCTTCACGTGATTTGATAAAAATAAGAACACTGAGCTTTACGACTTTTATTTTTCGTATAAAATGATAACATTTAAATAAATTTAAAACTGGCTGAACCAAAAATCCATTTATTATTGGTTATTATAATACCGCAGTCTCTCTCATCTCTTAGCTCTGTAAAGAAATCCGTAGCCTTATCTTGTTGAGACTATCAATTCGATTCTCGACTACAGTAATTTTATTACCAAAATTTTGTAAAATAGTTACAGACAAAATCTCAAAAAAATTGAAAAAGAATCATAGAAATAATAACAAATAGAAAAACATGTATTCCAAAACTTACTTAAACTGATAGAAATTGGCGATTTCAAAACTACAAACATTTTATTTCTATTTTCATGTAAACGGCGTTTAATATTAACGCCGTTTTTTTAAAAAAATTAAGAATTTAAAGAAATATAAATAAATAAAAAATTTTTAGACATAAGGTGATTTGTATTTAATAGTTTTTGAACTGCGTTGTTACTAAGTGGTACGTATCGACACGTATCGAATGTGACATTTTGGCACCGATCGGGTAAAACCTGACGGCCTCACTGCCTACAATCGCTTCTATTATGAACAACCTATTAAAGGAATAAATATTTATGTATAATTAAATGTTTATTTATAATATTAACCTCGTTAGGATACACTTTTAAACAAGAAACGTATTTATCTATCACTACATAGTATAAAACAAAGTCGCTTCTCGCTGTCTGTCTGTCCTTATGTATGCTTAGATCTTTAAAACTACGCGACGGACTTTGATGCGGTTTTTTAATAGATAGAGTGATTCAAAATCAAAGTTTATAACTAGTGGAAACCGCGGCTACACTTGCATTAAATCAAAGCGAAGCGAGTCACTAGTCATTGGATAATCTATACGTATGTATTATAAAAAATATGATAACCTCCTCCTTTTGGAAGTCGGTTACAAATTCAGTCGCATCTAAACATTTATTATTTTTCGAAAAATCTTTTTTGATATAGTTATTTATTATATACAGAGTCCGATTGCAGCTTTAGAATTTCTGTATGTCTGTAACCGTATCACGAGAAAACCGTATAACCAGCTCGGTCAGATTTTGATGAAATTTTATACAAAGATAGGAGTTTCAATTGAGTATTTAAACAAAGTTACTTTTGGTTAATAAACTTATATTTAATTATGTATATTTTTGTTTAAGAGGCTTGTTTTCATTTTCATATTTGCAATTAAAATGTTGTTCCTAAATAATGAAAGAATTATGAAAATTACCTTGACACGCTTTGTTATTTGTGAAATTATTGTAAGTTATAAAATTTAAGCGGAAAAAACACAATTGCCTAGTATTATTTTTATAATCGAATATGGTAACCGTTAGTTAAAATGTTAGATTTCATCAATTTATATATTTTAAATAAAATAAAATTTTAAATTGCGATTTATTCTCTAGAATGTATAATAGTGCTTTATTACTGAAAACAATTGTGTTTGTGCTAACTTTCCATGGTCGAATATCTTTGGAAAAGATCGGTTTTTCTTGCTGTTTATAGCACAGATAAGTACTCAGAAAGATTCAATAAAATAAATTAAATTAAAGTCATTCATGATATGATTTGAATTTAAAATCATCTATAATAAAAATATATATTATATGTCAATAGTGAATACTATATGTATATATCTTAATATACATATAATGTATAAAAAATAATGTCAAGACTACGTATGAATGTTTATTGATGTGAGTTTTATGTAAAAAGATAATCAAATGTTTTTGTTCAGATTAAAAAAAAGAAAGAATTCAATTATTTTTTTAAAGATTTTTACTGTGAACCCTACACGATATATATATATTCGCTAAATAATGTATTATTAATTATCGATTGTTAATTATAATAATAATTATCGATTTTTATTATATTTTAATGACTAAATTAACGAGTGTGGTAATAGTTATCTTCTCTAATAATCTCTTTTCTGTCACTTTTTTCTAACACTTAAAAAAATAAACAATTTCGACTCAGACTATGTACAAACGTAAATTTTATTTCTAATCCATTCACATTCACTTAGAGTGTAAACCATATGTTTATGTAAAGCGAGGTTACAACGCATGCCTGCATGTCTGTAAGATATATTTCCCCGCACTATGCAAAATGTACTAATAAACGCGTATCTACACCATTCGTAGAGTTACATAAATGGATTAGATCGATAGAAGTTATTTACAAAGTGGTTTACACTGGTAAAGAAGTTAATTAAAAAGTGGTTATATAATTTTATCCAATATAATATATTAAAAAGTAAAGATAAAGTTCTGTTGCAAACATATTTTCAAAGAAGAATAGAAACTCTCCAAAAAGAGAGTTTGAATTCTAAATATTCTTGTATTTATTTAAATTTATTTATAAAAAATTAAACTAAATAAAAAAATATACATGTGCGTAAACAAATTTTAATTAAAATAATATATGCAGGCGGCGATTTGACATCTTTTTATAAATTAAATTACTAATAGTTATAAATTAAGTTTTACTCCAGGTTTCACTGTGTACTAAATTTCATCCAAATAAGAACAGCCGTATTAACATAAAGAAGTTACACACAAACATACATACTTTCACATTTTTTATGGAAGTGTAATAAACTATCGATAAATGTACATAAACACTGTAAAGTTTGCGGTGGGTGAAATCAATAATTTCTCCAAGAAAGGGAATTAAATTAGCTCTAGACTTTCTCATGGCCTGTAAGTGGGTCATAGCTTTGTATCTGCAATTTATTTCGATAAATACTTGTAAACGAGTGCCATTGACTAACTTTGATAGTGGCAGCTCAGTGGTAAGTACACTCGATTGAGAAACCGAGTGTAGCGGGTTCAAATCCCGAGTCACGCACCTGTAATATTCTTCATGCGGATCTTTTTTAACTTCATTACCACGTATCTTACATGAATGAAAACATCATGATCTGCATGTTCGAAAGTGTGTAAACTTATTTTCTGCAATATACGACAAACTGGTCAATATTAGATATTCCTAGTAATCTTATCACTTTAAAGTAATGCAAATAAATTATATTATAATTAAGAATTCCAGTATTAAAATCAATATTAGCCTACAATCTACAGTAACAGTCAAATCGTATAAATTAATGACACGTTTGGCTCAGTCGGTAGTGACCCTTTTTTCTACGCCAGCGGGTTCGAATCCCGCTGGGGGCATTCATTTGTTGAGCAGGAATATTTGTACTCCGGTCGTGGGTGTTTATATTTATATAACATGTATGAATTAACATTTATATATCTGTAGTATATCAACTTTTTGTTATCCGTAACACAAGCCTCGTAGCTTACCTTGGAACTAGATGGTGCTGTTGGAATAATGTCCCAACATAAAAAATATAAGAAATAGAACGTTAGGATACTAACAATAAAGTATTTTAATTGACTCCGTGTAGAAGGTACGCTTAATGCTTATATTAGTATCGTTTTCACTTTTAACCCATGTCAATTGTATTATTCACTATCGTTAGCTCTCATTGAGGTTTCTATCAGGTAGTAATATACTTATAATGCTTTAAGATGTTATCTTTTTAAAAATATACTAAAATACTAATCGTGCTATGTCAAAATAATTATATTTTAAACTAGCAAACTCAGCCCGCTTTGCAGGGAGTAACTTAATATAGATTAAACGGTTTTTATAATTTTCTAATAAAATAAAAGTAGCCTAAGTTATCCCTTATAACATTAGCTATCTGCGAGTAAAAGCCCCGTAAAAATCGATCTAGCCTTTTTAGTGTGAATTTGAAATTAAAAACAGACACTTCAATTTATTTATATATAATACTAGCGACTCGCCCTCGCTTCGCTCGGGCTCTTCCCTATATTTAGCACAGGTAAAGCCGCGGGATCTGCTAGTTATGCATATAAACCTTCCTCTTGAATCACTCTATCTATTAAAAAAAACCGCATCAAAATCCGTTGCGTAGCTTTAAAGATTTAAGCGCACATAGGGATATAGGGATATAGGGACAGAAAAGGCGACTTTGTTTTATACTATGTAGTGATGATGTACTGATTAAATGATAGCTGTTTAAGAGATATTTAATGGATTTATAAAATTAAGTTGATTTAAATTGTGTCTGTCTAAAGATTACTATTACTATTTACGTTGTATATACCTTTGTATTTGACGTAATTACTTAACGCGATTACCGTGGTAATTCAAGCGTGGTGGAAAGCAAGAGAAATGTAGAGAGATTCTTACCGCGTGCATCGTCTATGCTTGGCGGAACGGCTTCCTCGGTTAACTATGTTATGTGACATAATGAGTTACTTTGATTACTATTATTCATAATACTGAAAATATTTTAATTAGATACCCCTAGGTTTATTTATAATATAATTCAAAATTTTAAATGTTTACAATTAAAATGTATAAATTTAAGGTACTTTAATGCCATCTTAAAATGTTTTTATAAATTGTGGGTAGGTAGGCACTGTCTGTAACAAGTATATAACCCCCTGAGACGTCTAATACCTTAGTCTTTCCCGTGACCATGATTGCTGTAAAGCATTCGAAACTTCGGGAACCAAAAACCATACTAAATCCGCGACAAAATTCGTAAAGATAGTAGAACTAAGAAAGTATTAGACACCCCTAGGTATATTTATTTTTAAGCGGACACCATCTTGTTACGAATTTCCCTTAAATCTATAATAAATAATTTTTAGCTTCCTACTTAGTACGTAAGCACCTAAGTTGAAATTACTGGACCGATTTGGATTAAGTTCAATAGAAAGATAGATTAGACTATATAGATTGTAAAAGAAAAGTTTGTTCTATCGCAACTTAATTTCTTTAATTAAATGTAGTTTCGTAATAGTTTCTTAAGTTATTTATAAAGTTGTGTAGAGTAGAAATAGAAATATCGTGACCAGTGGTGACACTTTTGTAATGTTTTATCGGTTAGTAGTTCAAGAGGTCGTCGCTCGGTTAGAGCTGCGGTTGTCAAAATTAAACGTTAACTTGTTTGTTTCGTTATTTGACGAATGATGAATTAAAAGTTCTATTTAAATGTTTGAGAAATCATTTTTGAACTTATAATATTAGAATCAATAAAGTTTTAAAATTTATTTCTTCTCATCATAGTAGATACCTACCTACTATGTATAATAAATGCGAAGGCTTATATATTTATTACTTACTAGCGACACACCCACGTTTCGCTGGGGTTCGTCCCTGGTACCCCTTTTAGTGTAAGTTTTTTGCAAACTTTGAATTTTTATTATTTTTTATTATTAAAACCTTCCCTGTCCTTAAGGAACATACAAAAAAAATAGCCGAATTGATCGAGCCATTCTCGAGTTTTGCGCTTTGCAGAATTCATTTTTACTTAAAAATATATTTATACTGAAATAGATGGACGATTTGGCTGCAGTTAACTACACAGTTGAACTATGCCTTCATTAGTAATAAAAACCAAAATGTGGCACAACCGGCGCTACATTATGATATTTTAATGTATTTTTGCATACGAAGTCGCTTATATATTTATTAATTATAATTAAAATGTTCATATATACCGTGTGACAGGCCTCGAACAAGTAAACGATACTGCGAGTCAGCCTTGATCCAAATAAAACTTTATACATTTACTAAAGGCGTTTTATTAAAAACGTTTCTTATGTTTTCATTATTCTTTTTGATATATTATATTGTTGTCATTTATAAATCTTCTTAAAAATGGTTGGAGCCGATCGTTATTCTGCCGATTAGATCATTTTCATGGTTCATTTCTTTTAAAGTTTGTTTCGGAGGGTACCTACCTGTATCAGGTATCTTAACTTTTGCATCGAATGGAATTCAAGACAGCTATCGTATTTTACACCTAACCTATTATTTTGTACTAGCAAATAATATTAGCGGTTTCCGCTAGTTACACTTATAAACCTTCCTCTTGAATCACTATCTAATAACAAAAACCACATCAAATTTCGTTGCGTAGTTTTAAAGATCTAAGCATACATAGTGACAGACAGCAGGAAGCGACTTTGTTTTATACTATGTAGTGATTTCAAACTGCTTTTCTTTCATCTCTATTATAGTAACATATTTATCAGTCGACAAATGTACCTATGACGAATGCTTATGAAGAAACTTCGAGGAATGTTATTAAACCATTAGTCAAAAGTCAGCTGTCACAGCTTGACGCAATAACAAGGGAATTAAAGCAATCTCCTGTTAACAGATTTTGTTTATGTTTAAAGACGAATAGGAAATCAATTATATTCTCTTAAAAACAATTATAAATATAAACTAAAATTTCATCATAATTTGACCAGTTTTGTTGAAGGAAGTGTTATATATTAAAAAAGGGTTTTCAGCATAAAAATAGTTAGAGTTAGCTATTATATAGTTCGATGGTAATATCTTTTCTTCTTTGTCACCGGAAATCGCTTACCGGAACTGATGCCGAGTCATGCAATGCTTGACCGTATTAGAATTGTATCGATACCCATTCAACTCTTTTGTACCAACAAGAATAAAGCTCGCTATTATGTTAGAAATACTTTCAAATTGCAATGTTACTGCTAAACTTTATTAAGAAAACAATTTTTTAAAAAGATACATCATCAACTACATATATAAAGTGTCAAGAAATATGCAATAAAAATTCAAATAAGCCTACTTATGCAAAAAAAAACAATAATTTATTTATTTTTTTAATAATTTTGAAAGGTATACTCGTAACTGATATTCCTATTCATATGTTATAAGTAATATAATCGATATTACATCGAAATTTAAAATACCTATTAAGCATTGATATGTATAAATCATTTTTCCCAACGCTTGACATGGGAGCGGGCATCGATCAATGAGATTGGTGTTGGCTGCCTAGTTTAAAACGATCTTAATACATTGTCTATGGCCGTGGAATGGACCGTAACGTTACGGTGAAAGTAATCGATTTATGCATACAAATTGTATTACATAATGATTTATAATATGTTTACAATATCGATTTTATATCCATCGTAAATTATTATCATAATATGTTAATGATGTTTTGTAATTTGTTGCAGGTACGTATATGTTATTTAAAAGCTGGCGAGAAATTTCGTGTATATATTGAAAAAAGACATTTCTTTGAATTAAACCGAAATGACTACTACCCCTCCGCCCTCGTATTGAAAGGAGGCTGAACCCAGCTCTGGGAGGTTAAAAAGAGCTGAATCACATATAGTAAGTCAATTTTATAAATTCAAAAAAGAAAACTTTTATATGCTTTTAATACTTATTTTTATTACCTATAGAATTCATGAATATAAACAAGATAAAATATTTATTATTTTAATGCATTCTTAAGACCTTGCTCTATACGTTCGGAAGCCTTATTTTCATAAATACCTGTAGAATGCTGTTGTAGCTATATAATAAAGTACTTTATAATGTCATATTTTGTAACACAGTAGAAGTGTAATACCTATGTAGATTTTTTCTATAATTTATTAGGTTAATTTTGATAATGAAACGCACTCGTTTACGACTATCGAAAAGTACCTGAAAACTTGCACAAAGTAAGTTTGTGAAAAACTATTGCTACATCAGTTACCAAACGTCATTCACATATTTTCATACAAAAATGAATGCATCAGAATAACGAAAAATCACTGTCGAATAATAATAATATAAGGCCTTCATATTTATTATGTACATTGTGATATGTGAAAAAAATAAAAAATAATATACATGCGTTTGCATGAAAGGAGTCCTTATTTTATTATTGAAACCGCCGTCGAACAGTAGTTTAATAGAATGTTCTAGAAAATGGCTTAGTTATTATAAATGATTTTTTATAGTAGCGTTTAAAACACGAAGTTTTAGGAGCTTTAGTACTTTTGGCAAATTTAGTCTACCTGTGTTCAGAATTCCATCAAAATTTCACCAGCAGTTTTAGCCTTAGCATGAAATAGAAATATATATACAGAAATTAATAAAGAATTTATGTATATTGCATAGTTCTTACCTAATTGTTCGCATACATACAATGTGACGTGGCCTCCTCGCGGCTGTGACGTGATAGGCATAAGCGTATAGATTGATCAACCATAGCGCATACTAATCGAGTGAAATTGACGTTTCGTATGTGTAAAAATGGCATCCATTGCAATGGCCGTCTAGAAGTTTTGTTCATTGAGAAAATGTTGGTACGAGTAAAGACATAGGTAGTTTTAACATATTTAGATTTTAAAATATCTATTGGACATTAAATGAGACTATTAGAAATATAAACGTTTATTATGTGAACGTGTGTGTTTGTATGATTGTTTGTTTGTTACTACTTCAAGCTAAAAATATCTAGACTAGACTTAGATAGATAGAAATTGACTATGAGTCTAGTTTTTTTAATATTCTCAATTTGTACCTAAAAAAATGAGAATAATTATTTTTTTTCTATATTTCAAGCCGTATCGTATCAGCATGCATCAAAGTTTTAGTGACATACATAGATATAATAAAACAATTAATATTATTTAGGAAGTATTATAAGGTTAATGAATGTGACCTAATTCGATATATCACTAATTTAATGATGGATTTTAGTCAAAAATCACCAAAGGTCAAAATTTTGTGATTTATTATAATTAGAGCGACACTACTTCCTTTTTCATAAGTTATTAGGTTGGTTAGTATTCTTTTGTATGCCTAATTTGATTGATATTCAATAATTCACTAAAATATATTATAATTCAAGAAATATAATACAATTTCGTGATATATTGATTAACATTTTAATTAATAGATAATAATCAATTATCTCTAATCACCTTGGTAATTACAAAAGCACCATCTAGTTCCGTGGTAAGCTACGGGGCTTGTGTTACGGATACCAGATAATAAAAAAAATAGTTGAAATACTACACATATATAAGTTTTAAATACATACATATTATAAATATAAACACTCATGACTGGAGTACAAACATTCGTGCTCAACAAATGAATGCCCCCAGCGGGATTCGAATCCGCGACCGCTGGTGTAGAAAGCAGTAATACTACCAACTGAGCCAAACGTGTCGTAATGATATATTATAGGATCAAGATATCACAATAATAGATTTTTATAGATTTTTTTTTATATTTAGCAGTTTCATTTGTTTTGTTATTAATACAACATACATTTGCTTCCAATATCCTATTCCCACACTTTTGTTTATGAGTAATTAGACAACCCTCGTGGTAAAATATAATAATTTCAAAAATGCGAATGTATTAACTTTATTTTTAGTAAGTTTAGTGATAAAATAATACATAAAAATTTCATATTTCATAAATAAAAAAGTCAATATTATAAAAATCACTTTTAAAATATTGTCTCCTTATAAGTTATTTAACATATTCATAAAAAAATCATGAAAATTGGTTTCTATTTAAACCCTAATTAAATAATAACATTCTATGTTAAAACCAACAAAAATACCGATTTCAACTAAAGCGAATATTTAAGTATCTTGTAACATAAAGAAATAAAGCAAGTCCACACCCTTCTCATTTAAATATAGATGGACAGTGTAAAAATATCTATTTACATTGACAGACAGTTTCATTTCATTGTATGGCTAGATCTTACAGATTGTAAGCTCGTGTCGAAGGCACGCGCCAGAAACATTTTCTTCTTTTGCAAACATCGACTAGGCTTACCTCTCACATCTAAATATAAAAAAATATTAATTTAAATCGTACTATTATTTATTATTGTGTTTAACACATATGTCTTAATAGGAAACTTATAGCTTTTGATTGAACCGGTTTTTACGTTTATGATCTCGTTTAAAAGTTACAATTAATTTAATTAAATACTAGTAGATAAATTATCATTAATTTATATACTATTGAGTGAACTATTATACTAAAACTAGCTATTCCCTCGGCTCGCCCGCATTCTAATCACTACTTAAGGGTTATAAGTATTTTTGATGCCACATCATAAAAAAAATTTTTGTCCAAAAATTAAAAATAAAAAAGTTCGGAGAATCTATTCTCAGACCTACCAAATATACACAAAGAAAAAAAATCATAAGAGTTTTAGGTCAAGCCGTTTCATTGGAGTTCGATAACAAACACTGTGACACGAGATTTCTATATATGTAGGTAAATGAGAAGATTATGAAAGCCTTCTTTTTAGGCACCTTGTTTAAAGACATGTAGCTAGTTATATACTATACTAATTTAAAAAAATATAACATTTTCATCATGACAGACTCAAAGCTATTTAAAGCTATCTTAGCAATAAATCCAGTAGAGACGCAGCCTTAGAGATATTTTTATCTCAATGCCTACTATCGGTATAGAAGTGAATGTTAAACCCACGGACATTTAAAAGGTTTCGATTTGTTTTTTTATCTCATATTGATTTGAATAGGCGACATAAAGGAGCTGGGTATCTCCGTGCGTGCTAACAATCTGCTGTATTTTTTGTACTTTTTCTTATATTAATATGTATTCGTTTATATAATACAAACAATTATATAATAACAATTGCATTAAATAAGTAAGGAATTTGATAAGAACAACAAAATTAGGATGTTAAGATTTTAACTTATAACTAACTTAAAAAAAATATCGTTGCCAAATATTTTAAGCTGATTTCTGTAATACGTTATTTAAATAAAACCTAATGGTCCTCTGCCAAATAAAAGTGAAATAATTGTTAATTTTCATAAGAAATACATTAAAATCTCAGAATAGAAAATTTTTCGTAACCAAAATTCAATATATTTCGACATTTCATACAATTAAAACCATAAACGAAATTGAATCCTGATTTGAAGAGTGTTAAGTGAAGCACGATATCTCGCGGGGGCCTAATATAGATTGACAGGGGCATTCAGGGCACGCCTATACAGAATTAAAATAGTTCCCATTAATTTGATCGAAACGATCGATTTGCACTAAACACGTCTTAATTCAGGGTTAATTGCTCTGTATCGGGGAAAGTGGGCGGCGATTGTATCGGTCACGCAACAAAGTCTTGTTTGTCTTACTACTGAGATAAGTTTGGTTATTGAATCGGACTACTATTATAAGACACTCGTAGCCCAGCGCTGACGCGGTCGCTTGGATAACTGAGTTATGCGGGTTCAAATCCGGGTCTCGCACCTCTGATCTCATGTGCAAATCATTTATATCATGATTACCACTTGTCTTACGGTGAAGGAAAACTTCGTAAAGAAACCTGCATGTCTGAGAAAACCTAACAAGTTTTCAAAAGGCATGTGAAGTCCGCCAACACGCACTAGGCCAGCACGGTGGACTATGGCCTGATCCCCCTCGTACTGAGGGAGGCCCATGCCCAGCAGTGGGACGTTAAAAAGGGCTGATGATGATGATGATGATGACTATTATAAATACCTCAGCTTGTATGTGAGTAAAGACACGCGTCTTTATTAGTTTTTTAAGCAGACTGGACAAATTTTGATGAGATTTTATAAACAGATAAACTACGACTTGGAATGTTTATGTTATTCAAATATTAATATATCTAATAAGTCACTTAGGTTAATAATAATTTTAATCTTTGCTTTTCTATTTTTATAAGAAAATATGGTAGTGTAATATTTTCAATATAACTAACATAAAATTAAACTTAATTGGTTATTTAGATTTAACCTACCTATCCTAATCTAGACAGATGACCTCATATCTAATCGTGGATAAATAAGGCACGTTTTGTGGTCTTGTAACATATTAAACCGACAAACAAAATGACTTGAGCAGTCGAATGAATGTAATTACTTTACCTAATAGGGCCAAATAAATAATATATACATAGTTTACTACAGTATATAAGCTTATAGACGTCGAAACACTATAATACATAGTGTACTTTTACATATTAGACGCTTTATAAGGCTTTTTAAGTTTACAAAGCTTTTAGCCTTACATTAAGGGTGTTCAAATTTTTCGTGTTTTTTCTATACCATCATTTGTATTTTTAGTACGCTACGTTAAAGAGATGTTACACCATCTCATATTTATTTAAAACTTTATTTATGTTCAAAGATTTCTTAAGATATTTTTTATGTTCAGTACATAGCTGCAAAATAATATTAACCTATTACACTACATACATCATCATAGTTTTTATATACAATGTAAAAGAACTCTTAAATTAACAAGTAATTGTCATACTCCAATCTCGTAGTTAGTCTACAATATTCCCATGATTATAAAAGTCCGTTCTATGAGATGACGATAAAAAATAACTTTTTTATTACTTTACACTTTAATGTCTAGGAATAAGAGCTCTATATACGATCTTCTATGTAAAGACACGTGTCCTAGCTCGCATACCGTTTCTCATAGGTACATAACTGTGTAAGCTGTCATCGCGGATTACTCAACGTTGCTAATAAAGTGGCTAGACTTTATGACAGATTTTTTCCGTATATCCGATATATATTATCAATGTTTCCCACTCACTGTATAATGTGTAACTTTATTACCTCGGCTTTGTCCAAGTCGAGCCAAATCGCATTTTTAAATATTATTTACTATTCTTATGAAGATAAAGAAGATGGTTTTTATTCCAAGACGTTCTCATATTCATCCTAAGATATGGAAAAATTATCAGATATTGATGCTTATTTTATTTTAATTTAAAAGGTACCTCTAACATATAACTAACTTTTAAATAACATAATAAGTTAAATACAAAAATCTTACAATAAAATTAAAATCCTTGTTCATTTAAGTATTAATTATTAAATAATTAAATCTCTAATACAAATTAGTTTGTGACTGTAAATTTTAAGAAATAAATGGAAATTTTATGAATTACGTGGAGTAATGTAGAGTATAAGTATCCAGAACAAGGCTGAGTGCCAAACATAGCCTATACGAATACTTTATATTCAAGTTGCATATTATAACGGTGCTTTACTAAACAGAATCTAACTGACCATCGATGCTCAAAAACAATTATCAAACATATGAATAATTTCATATTGGTAATACCCCGAGTGCGTTTCGATCGTTAGTTGATTCAATTTTTTTTGCTCAAAACCCTAATATCTGTCAGTTCATTCAAAATCGGTCCAGCCATTTCAGAGATTAGCAAGAACAAACAGCCAAAGAAGCAGACAGACAAAATTTTTAACAAAAGTTTTTTCTTATATGAGTAAGTAAAATCTTATATACTTACATCTTTTAAAAAAAAGTCTAATAAAAACATACACTTTAATTTTATTTATTTTTACACAGATTGCATAACACTTTACCTACTAATATATTTATTTACAATAAAGGAAATTACAAGTAAACTTAAATATATTAACTTAATATATTAGAAGTATGAAAAGCAATATATTAAATATATACGCGTATGTTTAAAGTATAATTAAAATTAACTTTTTTAATTTGATTATAATTTATAACAATAATAATTTACTGATGTAACTTTTAAATTACATTATAATAATTGTAATAAAATGCTGTATTACAGCACTATATGTAATCAATATTTATTGATTTCATATTGTAGAGTATGTGCATTTGTAGATATGTTCATTTGCTTCTTTATTGTAATTTAATAACGGATTAAAGTGATTTTCTTTTGAAGGTAAAAATTAAAATAACATTATTTTAATTGTACTATTAACCGACTTCAAAAAAGTAGACTTAATTGT
The DNA here is from genome assembly GCA_905231865.2 of Boloria selene. Classification (NCBI taxonomy): domain Eukaryota; kingdom Metazoa; phylum Arthropoda; class Insecta; order Lepidoptera; family Nymphalidae; genus Boloria; species Boloria selene. The sequence goes on from HG993132.1 coordinate 3,531,829, forward strand.
GAAGGATATTATGCGATATCTTTCACCTTATCAATAAACTTAGTTCCTGTTTTACACACGTACATTAATAATGTTTGCAAATTAGAACAAAGTAGTTTTTTCATATACTATTATTATTTACATCATAATTGTACTAATATAAAAATTCAAATCATTTTCTTATTAAGTTTCTTCACTCTCATATAAAAGCATATATTGTAATTCATTATTGAAATAACCGCTTAGCTAAAACTATGTAGCTGTTTGTAATAAAACTATAACAATTTGCAACTTTATTATTTCAATTTCTTAATTAAATCTAGAGCGACAAAATTCGTTCTACCTTCGAACGTTTTTAACTAATTAGATTATATCATAAAACTTTTAACTTTTTGAAAGAATTTTATATGACCATTCACAATTACAAAAGGCAGTTACAACAATGATGTCTGTACCTTTCTCTTTCGCTCGTATGACTTCATTTGTTAGTTAGAGCGAGATTTCCTAACAGTTAAACAATTAACTTGCCTCTAATGATTGGATATAAGGCTAAAACTTGAAATTTTTATGTTAATAAGATTGCGATGTAACTATGTTCTAATTATTTCATTAGTTAAGTGAAGTTGCGGAGTGTGAGTGGTCGTGCTGTGTTTGTTATAATTGTTGTAGTAAATATGGATTTGCGCAACCATAAGTTGTTCAGGCTACGGAATAAGACGAACTTGTCAAGGTCCTCGTCGATATCTACACCGAGGTATGTTTAGAGAGAAAGTTAGGTTTTTTGCGATTTCGTTCACGCTTCATGTACTTTTGTATGAAATTCTCAGTGTGTTGATCATTTTCTAAAATTTTTTAGTTTACTACGTAGATTTGATGTGTAATCTTATATTATTGTTAATATCAAGCGCAAAAACAATGTTTTTCATAAGAAATTCGTTTGAAACTCAAGCCTTGTAGATATTTTAAACCCTCTATACATATTTAAAGACGTTTAAATAAATATGTAACGATAAAAATAGCCTGATACTGTATTTTGCATCACACTCGTAAACCATCCATCTAAGTGATATGTCTCTCAAGCCGTCTGTTTCGCCTATAAATAAATACACATAATTCAACTTCGACTTACAATAGAGTTACCTGCTCTATATTCGATAAAGGAATGCCCATCAGCTATCAGCTTTACAATTGGGTTGTCTTTCAAAGATTTATTCGTTAAAAACTATTTTTAATGCTTATAAATAAATATGAGGTTATTTTAAATTCTCGTCTTGGTACAGTTACTTGAAGAAAATAAAATAAATAATCAGTATTGTGATGGGCGTAAGAGAAAAATCTTCATTACAATAATATATTATGCATTTATTATAATTATTTTGTTCGATTGTCTTAGAAATCAAGCGTCTTTAATTTGCATACTAGTAACGTATCCTCGCTCTCCTCGGGTTCGTTCCAAGATACATTAGTATAGTCTAAGAGATCCTCCATCCTAAGAGATAGGATATTTGCAATATCAAGTACTCCATAATATGTTGTATTGATTAACCTACTATCATCATATCAAATTTAATTTAGACAGACAGACAAAAATTAACAAAACTATAGGTTCAGCCTCTATGTCGATAATAATGACAATTTTAATAAGAATTTTCAAAAAATGTTTGATGTACAGATTATTTAGTTAGAGTTTTATTATACACTAGCATTTCCCGCGGCTTTGCACGCGTTCTAAGACCCGGAAACCAAATTCTTACTGAGTCACGCGGTATGGTAACTCGCAGAACTAACGCCCGCCCTTCCCGTTTTTGCAACATTTTTCATTGATGCTCTGCTTCTATTGGCCATCCAACACAAAAAAAACAATAGATTCTGAGATTAGCGCGTTCAACCAAACAAACAAAAAACTCTTTAGCTTTATAATATTAAGTAAAGATATGTAATAGAAAATATGAATTGTCTGTATAACGTCGTCGTTTTTTTAATCAGTTTGTACTATACTACTAACTTCAAATTGATTTATAAAAATCTTTTTATTGAGTAAATCTACTGTTATATAATTACAGTTCTTTATCAAAAAATCTAAATTTCACAGCGAAACCAAAATAACTAACTAGTTTCAAATAATGAAAGTAAACATTCTGAATAAATACGTATATTATGTCATAATACTTATATTTATAACTCAAGTTTTACTAAAATTGAGTTTACGATTATTACGTCAGTAGAGAATTTTAATAATTTAAACATTTAAACAATCTTTAATATAGTAGTAGCCCAGTGGTAATGCGCTCGCTTGGATAACCGAGTGATTTGAGTTCAAATCGGGGTCTCGCACCTCTGATATATTCATGTGCGAATCATTTATATCATGATCACCACTTGCCTAACGGTGAAAGAAAACATCGTGTGGAAACCTGCATGTCTGAGAGAACCTTGCAAGTTTTCGAAAGACATGTGAAATCCGCACTCTCCCCCTGCCGGATCTCCCTCGTATGAAAGGAAGCCTGTTCCCAGCAGTGGTACGTCCCAAAGGGCTGAATAAAAAAACTTTCTCAATATAAAAACTTCATAACTTTATTATGAAAAGCAAGTGCACTCACAAATCATGCAAATACTTTTGTTCTTGTAAAATTTGCTAGGTAATGTAGAACTGCAATACTAATTATAGTAATTTAAATAAGATAAAAGATGACTACAGCATCCTTGATACACTTTAAGAACAATAGACTTGTTAATATAATTAATTATAAGATCATATGCAGAAGAAATATTATGAAAAATCAAATTCATGGTTGCTTGGTTGTACATAATAATGTGTACCTATAACGGTTCCGGTTCCGGTTACTGCACAGTAAACACGTACGTAGACGACGTCCGCGAATTTAATCGATTTTGGTGTCGGTTCAGAGTGATTGAATTCAAAAATTAAATAAACAAAAAACGGTGATCATTTTGTTTATACGAAACACACTGAAAATATCGTTTCGAGAGTGGAAAGTACTAATTTTACTCGTAAATATAACCTATAAAATAAACAAGTGCTAATCATTCAGAGCATAAACTATAGACTTTGACAGATCACTTCAACCTGACATTAAGAAACAGTGTTGCCAGTCTAAGAAAGTTAATGTACACTTACCGATTACCAAAATACAAGGGTTACCAGACTAAATAAATCCAACTACCCCAAAAATGGACCATAACATGGAACAATTGTTAGCGAAATTGGATGAAAAATTAAATCAACAAACATTACTCATAACAACCGCTATAACAAAAAACGTAATGGAAGCTCTGAACGAAAAACTCTCAAATATAGTGGAAGAGAACAACAACCTTAAAAAGAAAGTAACCTACTTGGAACAAAAACTAAATATAGTAGAAAAAGAGAAACGCAGAAACAATCTTATCTTTTTTGGAACACAAGAGATGGACAAAACAGAAACTGAACTAGTCGACTACATTAAAGAACTGATAGTAGATGCAGGAGTGCACCTGGATAGCCAAGAGATCAACTACGTGCAAAGAATAGGCCGCTGGACAGGGAAGAAGAACCGCCCCGTAGTGGTATCCCTATCTTCCATATGGAAAAAACACCTAATCATGAAGAACAAAACTAACTTGCCACAGGGCATTTATATAAAAGAAGACTTTCCCAAAGAGGTTCTTGAAAAAAGACGACAGTTACAAGTTCGAGTCGAAGAGGAAAGAAAAAAAGGGAACATTGCTTTCATAAAATATGACAAGCTTGTTGTAAGAACATCCTCAGAGACAAGCCGTGACAAAAGAAAAAGAGAGGAGTCCAGATCACCAAACATGTCACAGCAGAAGAAAACGAACACAAAAAATAAACCAGCACCTACACTGCCGGAAAAAGCGAGTACAAATACAATAGTGAAACCTGGCATACTAAACTATGTCGAACGCACCAGATCAGCCTCTCTATCCGGACCTTCAAAAAACTAGCTACTATCGACACCCGGAACCTAAATAACAACGATAATAATAACTCTTTAATAAAATCAACCCTAAACAATTACACCCCAAGCCGGCTAGTCACCGTGGGGCTAAGCGACTATAACCCTCCAGAGAATCGCAAAGACAATAATAAAATATTGCTAAAGTTACCACTTAAGACACTTCACATCTGCACATATAATATCAAAACCCTAAGTACCAACGAAAAACTTCTTGAACTGAAAGAAACTACAAAAAATATAAAATATGATATCATCGGGTTATCTGAAGTAAGACGTCTAGGAACAAAAATTACAGAAGATGAAGATCATATCTTGTGTACTACGGGTCAAACTCCGGGTCTTTATGGCGTTGGATTCCTAATAAAAACAAAGTTAAAATACAATATAGAAGGCTACACAGGAATATCGGAGAGAGTATGCTTACTAAAATTAACATTCGATGATTATAATCTTACTCTTATACAAGTGTATGCTCCAACAGAAAACGCCAGCGATGAAGAGATCGAAAAATTTTACCACGACGTTCAACTAGCCCACGATTTAGCAGGAAAAAATGTGATAAGCATGGGAGACTACAACGCAAAAATTGGCGAACCAAAAAGCGAAGAATCACAAGTAACTGGGAAATTTGGATATGGAACTAGGAACAAACGAGGAGAAAGACTACTTCAGTACGCATACGAGCACAAGCTAACAATAATCAACACTCTATTTAAGAAAAATAAAAATAAAAAATGGACATGGCTCTCCCCCGACAAGAAGACCAAAAATGAAATCGATTTTATTTTATCCAATTCCCCACGTTCGTTCACTAACTTCGAAATCATATCTACCGGTTTTCCAAATGATCATAAATTGCTAAGAGGTACAATCAAATTAAAAGCCACGAAACTAAGCAGGAGAAACTTCACCATCCCAACAAACCAACTAAAAACAATAGAAGATCAATCAGCATATATCACCAACATAAAAAACGCCAAATATGACTTCTTTGAAAAAGAAAACGAAGTTCTAGACTCCAATTCATACTACAAAAAGATTGAAACCACGATTAAAACATGCCTAAAGAAACATAATGACAATAGTCGATGTCAAAAACCAAAAATACTCAAAGAATACACCTTAAACTTAATGAAAGAAAGAAGTCAATTACTTCACAAACAACACCTAAGCCAAGATGAAAAAGCTAGACTTACCTGCCTATTCAAAACAATTAACAAAGAGATTAAAAAAACTATAAAGATCACAAAGAGTCAATTTTTACTAGACATTTAAAATCTTCCGGAAGTCTTAAAAAGGCTACAAAAGAACTAAGTACTGCAAAGCAATGGATACCATCATTGAATGCAAACGGTTCAAAACAACAAAACCGAGTAGATGTCATAAACACCGCCACAGAATTCTACCGACGCCTATATAGCGCCTCTAAGGACCTCATGTACCAAGAAAATTTAGAAAACCTAATTGCAGCAAATCAAAATATTGAAACACCATACTTTAAAGAAATCGACATATTAAGTAAATTGGATAAATTAAAAGATGACAAAAGCCCTGGCACAGATGGAATATCAAACGAAGCCATAAAATTAGCTAAACCAGTTATCATACACCCCCTGACGATACTATTTAACAAAATTCTTGATGAAGAAAAAGTTCCAAAGACATGGACAGAATCAGAAATAATACTATTATATAAGAAAGGAGACCCTACAGACGTAGGTAATTACAGACCCATAAGTATAATGCCATGCTTGTATAAACTCTTTGCTAGCTGCCTACTAGAAAGAATTAACAATGACATAGAAAAACACCAACCAAGAGAGCAAGCAGGGTTTAGAAAATCGTTCAGCACCATTGATCACATACAAGTACTAGAACAAACAATTGAAAAATATTATGAATTTCGCAGGCCATTATATCTCGCTTTCATCGACTATAAGAAGGCATTTGATTCTCTATCCCACCTAAGCATCTGGAAAGCCCTCTATGAACAAAATATAAACAACAAGTACATCAGAATTATTAAACACATTTATGAAAACAGTACAAGCAAAATCAAACTAGAAAGTTCAGGACAAAAAATAAAAATTAACAGAGGAGTTAGGCAGGGCGATCCCCTGTCACCTAAATTATTTATATCAGTCCTCCAAAGCGCTATGAAAAATCTATTTTGGAAAAAAAAGGGCTTGAAAATCGGCAATGAGCGTCTTCACCATTTATGCTTCGCAGACGATATTGTGTTGTTCTCAGAGAGCCCCGTAGAGCTTCAATCCATGATGTCAGAACTCAACAATGCAACCTCATGCGTTGGCTTGGAAATGAACATCTCAAAAACGAAGGTCATGTCTAACTACCACAGAACCCTAATTGAAATAAATAATCACACTATAGAATACGTTGACGAATATATCTACTTAGGCAAACAGGTATCCTTTCGCAAAAGTAACAACATAGAAGAAATAAACAGGCGTATATCAACAACATGGAAAAAATTCTGGGGCTATAAAGAAGTAATGAAATCTAATATGGACTTAAATTTGAAAAAGAAAGTAATGGATTCATGCCTCTTACCCTGTCTCACATATGGCTGCCAAACGTGGATATTCGATTCAACAACCAACAGAAAGCTAACATCATGTCAAAGAGCCTTAGAACGCAGCTCACTAAAAATAAAATTGAAGGACAGAGTCAGACACAGAGCAATAAGAAAACAGACTGGCGTGATAGATGCCCTATCCTTCGCACGAGGTTTGAAATGGAGGTGGGCCGGTCATGTGGCACGCTACACTGACAACAGGTGGACGAAGACCGTGACTATATGGAGAGGACCTCATGGGCACAGAAGTAGAGGGAGACCAAAGGCAAGATGGAAGGACGAAATAGAGACCGTCGGAACACGAAATTGGCCCAACCTTGCAAGGAACCGAAACGAGTGGAAATCTCTGGAGGAGGCCTTCACCCGAGGAGGGGTCCAGGTGGCATTTATATCGGACTAGCAATTACCCTACTTACTATTATAAACAAATGTACATTGCCAATGGAATAATAAAGGCTTTTTATTTATTTTATATTTATTTATAACGTATTAAAAATATGTTATAATTCGTTGATATTGATAGAATTAAAGATATTTAATTATTTTTATTATTATCAAAATTTATTTTTAGGAATTCGGCTTTCAAGAGATAACGTGCTTACAGTCGTTGCGCTTACGCAAGCCAAACATTAGCAGAATAGACGTTTAACGTTTATACATAGTTTTGGTGAAAGTCTTTGTGACCGATATTATACTAGATTAATTCAAATGCTGTTTCCGCAAAATTATATAATTTTATTGTTTATCGTCATTTTTATCTTTATGATATACGAAAAATTTAGATTTATTTGCGATATAGGTTTTTCTTGTTCCGCTTGTTTCATTTGGAACAGAAAAAAAGTAAATACGTGTCATTTCGGCGTACCGAAGGTATAATTGATGCATGATTCGTGAAATAAATACTATAGGACATTCAAAACAACTTCTATAAATCACAACGAACTGCTTCTTTTTAGCGTCTGTAAAACATGTTAATAAACTGATTTTCGCATTTATAACTTTAGTAAAAAATTATAACAACTGAGTTAATGTAACTGACATGACAACGGTTTCTATTGTGTTGATATACTACGCATATAACTTTAAATACATACATATTATAAATATAAACCCATGACTTAGACTTAGTACAAATCTTCGTACTTATCATATAAATAAATCTCGTAGTGGAAATCGAATCCGCGACCGCTGGCACAGCAAGTGGGGTCACTAGAAATTGAATAAATCGTGTCGTCAAAGATTAAGTTTAACAGATCTTTAAATGACATGTGCTACAAATCTAAAAATCTACTTACCTCATATTTGTGGGAGTCAAAGACCACAATAGGCACTAACTAGTGCTAAATCGTACCTAGATATCTAACCTTGTATATAATCTATGTTTTCTCACGTTCAAACATACTGTACATTTTTATACTGCACTCAGCCTTTTTTAGTTAAAACAACTTCATAATAAAATTTTAAGAGCCTTATTACTGTATAAATAACAGCTATAATGGGAAAATGATACTATATTTTTGTATTTAATACCAAATGCATTTGAATTCATTTGAAATCTGTACATGTACCTGGCGTTATTGGCCGTCTATGTGCTTTGTAAACAGTACACAAGGACTCGTTTTTACAAGATTATTTGTATAATTTGTTTAAAGATTTAAATACGTTTGGCTCAGTTAGCAGTGACCCTACTTTCTGCGCCAGCGGTCGCGGGTTCGAGTCCCGCTGGGGGCATTCATTTGTTGAGCACGAAGGTTTGTTCTCCAGCCATCCGGGTCAGCCATTGTTGGCCATTTGTTGAAAAATATTTAATTTCTGGATAGTGTATACTAGCTTATGTAAAGTGAATCGCACTGAGTGGATTGAGTGTAAGTCGCTAGTAATGTATAAGACACAAAATACGATACAATAATATTGGCTATGTTTTTTTTTATTTTACTTTGTATTTTATTTAACTTTGCATTTGGTTTTGACTCGTGCCGACCTTGTCTTAAGAGGCATATTAAATGATGAAATAGCAAATAAAATTTCAATTTATGTGATGTTGAACATTGACATTTATGTTATAAAATATTTCTAGCTTATTCATTATTTTTTGTCTCTTTTGATACAGACATCTGTTAATCTATACATATAATAAATATCTGCGTCAGATCTGTACATTAAATATTTCTTGAAATAGTTAAAATCATCGATATAATGTTCTCCGACCGATTTCGGCCATGGCGGCCAATCTCATTGAGACTGGCCAACTGCGCAGGAGATATTATAGTGCACAAGTGTACGCGCAGACACAAGTACACTCTCTATTCCTATCACTCTCATGCTCCGGTGGGACGACTGTTCGATACGACCAGTGAGAGCTAAGGCACAGGACCGACGGTTTTACATGCTCTCCGAGGTACGGGTGTGACTCACCAGAAACGAGCCTTACTAAACAGAAAGACTCAATAACTTACTTGGCCCGACTCGGGACTCGAACTCAGTACCTCTCAATGTATGACCGTACTTGCTAGCCACTACACCACTGAGACAGTTAAATCAATCATCGTAGTATATACGTAGAAGCCAAATCTATAGTAGTTTTTATATATTTTTTCTAATTGTCTGGAAACGCGTCCTTAGAAAATCACTGTATAGATTTTGATATAATTTGGTGTGATGGTAATTCGGATCAACACTTTAACTTAAATAGGTACGTACCTAAACTGCGGGAAAATGTCTCATCACTCAAAAATCTATACTAACTGTTAAACTATACCCTATGAATCGAGCATAGCTAGGTTGATTCGCTTGTTAATTTATAAATTATTTAAATCTTTAGGATAGCTGCATCTATAGTAAATAATATTCCATTACTTATAAAGCAATAATGCATATTTTAGATAAGCATTTTTTGTCTTTTTAAATCACATAAGGAAATACAAAAGCTTAATAATTATAGCTTAAAGCATACTTAATCGTACTCTACGAAGATTGACCACAAAAAATCTTGTAAAATAAATAAATAATCCCATACTATCAAATGTAAAGCTCTTGATGTTATCAGTATTTTTTGCAATATGGTCAAAATAAATTAAATACTTTACAACTACGAAATGGCAAAGGCAATTTTTTTGAACAAATACTGACCTTTCTTTGTTTTTCCTCATGATAAATAAATAAATAAAATGTAATAAAAAGGCAAAAATAAATAGTTTTAACTGTTTTGTATTATTTATAAACTACATTTATAAAAAACTTCTTTCCATATATACCGTAGGTATATAAATAATAAATATATTTGTGTTCGTAAATCTTCTCTTAAACGGTTGGACCAATTTTGATGTTATTTTTAGACTCGGTAGCGTCTCGTATCGTAATGTCAAGAGAGACCTGGATAAGAAGTCTGGATTCTTTATATATTCTGACCAAATAAAGTCTAGGATAACTATAACTGTGTACCGAATTTACAAAGAATTTACATAAATATATTTAATATAAATAGAGCTTGAAACGTTTTAATATTAAGGCCATTATATTACACACGACAGCTAAAACTTGAAGTCGTTTAACTATAATAAAAAATAAACTTATCTCTCGCTATTATAAACTTAGTAATTTGATAGTTGACACTTACTTATTTGATGGCACTCCTGAAAGCCATTAAGGGAAATAATTGAATTGAATATCTGAATAACTTTTCTTAAGTTTATATTTAAAAATAAAATAAAAAACTTGGAAAAACTAAGAAAAGTTGACTTTATATTTAAATATCATATAACCTACACAGAGAATAAAGTCCTCAGTTCAACTGAGTTGTGGAAAGAATTTTGAATCAGGAGTTAGATTTGCAAATCACGAGTGCTACCTGATGTTAACGGCAGATAACTATAGCGGTCCGTGACATCAGGTTCATTTGTAATGTGACCACGTTATATCACCTTATTAGATTAATATCTAAGACTACCTCATTTAAAATATATGCTTCAGTCGGGAATCAAACCCAACAAGGTTACGGATATATGACTTGTACAGGCACTATGTCGATTCTTATTAACGGACGAATAACTGATAAACGTGAAAAATTAGTAAATTAGGTACCTTTTTTTTTTTTTTTTTTTTTAACGTTGGGAAATCCTGTTACGGATACCACCCGACTTCCCCTGGGGTGGTTATGTGGGACTCTCCGACTAATGAGACCGGCATACCCACTAAAACCCAACTGCCCAACCCCTGCCGCCATGTGGAACGCCACGGGATCGCTTTCGCATACAACCGTGACGCCCCGACGGTTGGCCGAAGCCACCAACATGAGGCCGCCCCGAGAGGGACAGCCCCATTATGGGAAGACATCCAACCAAAGACGGGACCGCTCCCAAGACCACTCTGCTAATCAGAGCAGTGCCCAGAGCAGCCCCAACCAAACACAGCCCACCGAAGTGGACCACCAATCACCGACCGCAGAAGGCGGGGAGTGCGGCTGATGAGACCGGTCCCCCCACCCCCCCGCAGCCCCAACGACTACAGAGGGCGGGGAGTGCGGCTCATTACCAACACTCCCCACCCCCTGCGGCCCCACCGGCTCCAGAGGCCAGGGAGTGCGGCTCGTCACCAACACTTCCCGCCCCCTGCAGCCCTGCCGCCTCCGCCATCAAAGACGACGTCGGCAGCACCACTACACACGTCCGCCTAAGCGGACCCACCACAAACGCCCGCAACGGGGCCCACCACAAATTCCCCGAAGGGACCAAACCTCAACGGCTGCAGAGGACAGGGATGCGACAACGCCGACACTCCCTCTCCCCTGCTGCCCCAACGACTACAGAGGGCGGGGAGTGCGGCTCATCACCACACTCCCCACCCCCTGTTGCCCCACCGGCTCCAGTGGGCCAGGGAGTGCGGCTTATCACCGACACTCCCCGCCCCCTGCAGCCCTGCCGCCTCCGCCATCAAAGACGACGTCGGCGGCACCACTGCACACGTCCGCCGAAGCGGACCCACCACAAACGCCCGCCGAAGCGAGCCCACCACGTCCGCCATCCCACGGTGGCGGCCCCGTTGGGCCGCGGAGGGTAGGGACGAGCGGCGCACCGCAATACCGGCACTCCTCTCCCCCCGCGGCCCGCCCTACCGGCCGGCCACGATCCTGACTGAAAGTGCTGCCGGCCACCCCTCACCAGTCGCGGAACCACCGCCCGCCCGAGCAGCAGTCCCACTCCCGGCCGCCCCCCGTCGAGCTAGTCCCGACGGGCGGCCCCCGCGCAGTGCCTCCTACCGTGAAAACGGCCAGAGACACCGCGCCGACGGCTGCCGCAACGTTTCAGCCGAAGCTTCGACGAGCGGCCCCGCCAGGTTGGTGCCCGTTCACCGTGGGGTCCCTCCACGGTGATGACACCCCCATCTGTCCGGTTGCGAAACCCCCGAAGCGGTCGCGCAACCGGTGGCCGCTAGGCGGCCCCTAGTGGCACCTCTTAGCTGTGAGGGCAGCCAGAGGTGCCACCTTTATGGCTTTTGGTCCGCGGCGGGTTTCCCCGCTACCACCCGCTCGACTGGCTAGGACGAGCGAGTGGCGTCCCTCTCATCCGCCACCGAAAGGACGCGCCCGGTAGAGGTACAGCCTCCCCCCCGAGAGTAAATTAGGTACCTAGCCCTAGGCATACCCGATACTAATTACATAATTAAGACTTAATTTAGGAAGACATTACGTGAAACAACACCTACACTGCTTTACTATACTTTATGCTTTCCATGAAAAAGATTTTATGGAAGCATGTAAGTTTTTTAAACCAGTTTATGTGATTATACATCAGTGTTTTGAGCAAATGTAATTAACATTTAAACCTATGTCCAGTATTATGAACTGTGGCCGAGTGATAACCCGGCTAGATTTCTACGAGTTCTAAGTGTAGCCGCTACGTTTCGCAATTCACCTTGCTATCTACAAATATAAAAGAAATGCTTTGCGGAATACAAAACAGTATTTTTTACATATTTTACGAGTTTTTCTACGGCTTAACTGTAGATCTAACTGTAGGAATGAACGATGGGTGACAGTAAACCGTAATCTAAAACTAGATTTTTGTTAGTATTTGAGGCTGAATAATATTCTAGATTTCTACAAAGCAAGTATTGGCTGAAATCACGATTACTATGCAAATATTTAAATCTTTAGGATAGCTGTAGACATAGTTTTGCCCGCGATTTCATTAACGTAGCAGGCAATTTAATAAAAAGTAAGATAATATAATTGGTATGTAGAAATATTTCAAAATGCTCATTTCCAAACTCTTTACAACGTTAAGAAACAACCTGCACACTCACTCGAAACTTCGCATTTGTAACAATTATGTGTTATAGACTTTATGCTAATATTTACCGAATAATTTCTAGAAGTATTGCGTTAATTCAAAATATTCTTTCATAATTTGAAATTTTCTTTGCTCCGGTTCATTTTGTAGAGCATGGACAAATATGCAAGAGACAATTTGTTTAATGAAGAAGTTTAAATAAATAAATAACACAAATAAATAAATATGTTGGGACATTATTACAACAGTGCCATCTAGCTTCGTGGTAAGCTACGAGGCTTGTGTTACGGATACCAGATAGTTGATATACTACACACATATATATATATATTTAAATATGCACATATTATAAATATAAACATCCATGACTGAAGTACAAACATTAGTGCTCAACAAATGAATGCCCTCAGCAAGACTCGAACCCGCGACCGCTAGCGCAGAAAGCAGGGTCACTACCAACTGAGCCAAACGTGTCGTCAAATTTTAATTAACGTATACTGTGTACACATTTTAAGAAGCTCTCACAAGCGATGGTATATTGAATAAAAAAACATCGTTACTATTTAACTTTATAGTTGAAGGCTGCGAGCGTAAGCTTTTTAAACTTAAGTATGAATAAATTTTCTTTTTCTTTGTCTGAGATCTAACAGTGATATAAGTTTCGGGCAGACAGCTTTGATGTAATCCACAAATGTTTCGCACGTGCGAACCTTATCGGTTAATTCACGTTTGTTAGACTTGCCGACGCATACTACATTTCTATTTTACTTCAAACTCAATGATCCTAGACTATAATAATTATTTTTTAAACTAATTTTAAGGTATATATTTCAAGAACTTCTTTCAATTACTCTGAAAAAATAACATATTTCACTTCTAACTAACACTAACTTAATCAAATCAGTAATCATCAAATTTACAAACAAACTATTAATACAAAAACTTCTTTAAGTATTTTCCATTATCAAAGAACAGTCATTTTAAGGTCAGACTTCAATTAAACTTCGTACGCGTTTCGTAACAAAAAGTGAATTATTTTCTTTAAGGAAAACTATAACTTTAAACTTATAAGATAACATTTGAAGCTGTTATTCTTGTGATGACTGTCTTAAGTAAATAGAGGACATTATAAATACAGTTAGTGGACATGTCCTTCTTTCACTCATATATTCAAGATCTGATTTGATATTAAATATTTCTTGAAGAAATATACAATGTTTCATGACGACTGGTTTGGTTCAGTTGGCAATGACCCTACTTTCTGCAGCAGCGGCGTCGGGTTCGAATCCTGCTGGGGGCATTCATTTGTTGAGCCCGAATGTTTGTACTCCAGTCATGGGTGTATAAATTTATAATATGTATGTATTTAAAGTTATATATGTAGTATATCAACTATATGGTATCCGTAACACAAGCCTCGTAGCTTACCACGGAACTGGATGGCGCTGTTGTAAGAATGTCCCAAAATATTTATTTATTTATACAAAGAACAATCTATATATCTATTATTAATAGACTATTTGTCCATATCAGGCAGTTTAGATAGTTTAGGCATGATTTACACCTGTGATTTAATTTATATGAAAAGTGAATAAATGGATGCCACGATTCGCTCGAGGTCTACTCCCACATTCGCTGGCGACCTTTGATTTACGTAACACCGTGGGCACATCACTGTGCATGTATTATGTATTATGCATCTTAGAAAAGGTATATAGATATGTATATAATATATAAGATAATAATATAGACGTATTTTACAATTAATTAATTATATTTAGTATATAAAAAATAGAGTAATATCTTTCAATAGGTTTTCTGTTCCTTAATAGTGTTTTTCTGAAGTATTTTGACTCAAAATACATGATTACAATTGCTCTTTATGTAATAGTTATTACAAGTGTAATGAATAAGTGTAGTAGCTTAAATTTTTGTTTTTCATATTCTTCTTCGATTTAGCTTTTATTTTTATTAGCGGTAAGTTTTAACAATCAGTATGGAATAGATTTTGCTTTCCTAAATGGATTGTTTTATGCAAAAAGAATTTTTCAAATCGAAATAGTAGTTCCTGAGATTAGCTCGTTTATATAAACAAACAAATGCCTCCTTATAATATTGGTAAGATAGTATGGATTTAATTATTATATTATAAATATTTGTTTAAAACATAAAGCGTCAGAAATGTACGTTTTCTGTATTTTGATAAGCTTAGCACTATGTTTTTATAATTTGTTTTATTGAGTCATTAATAAAGTACTAAGATATTTTACAAAGCAACATAAACTGAACAAATTTGTTTAACGTTGCGACTTTTATAAATGTTGGATCTTGTAAAGTGACCATGAACCTAAAACGGACCTATTACCTAACTTCTAGTCATTATTAACAATTCTTTTTTACACATAGTAGGTATATTGCGAAAATATTTTTTACTCTTACAATAATATTCTTTGAAAATAGGACGCAACTAATGTTTCAATAACGTATATTTTAGCTCTTATTCCATAAAGCATAAGTACTAAAACTAACTAACCTAACTAACCATTAAAATTTCGAGGTGTACATAATAGTTCCATGTAATTAGGATCTCGAGCACGTTGTCATTTGACTTGGAAAGCAGTTCTGAAAGAATGTGACCGGCTATTTTTACTTAATTTTCAACAGTGTTGTAATATTTAACGAACAAAACCACGAAATATGCTGTGGGTAATAATTTTTGGTAATACTAGTTTAAAGGTAGCTTCAAAAATTTTCTTGCTAATGTTAAAATTGATATAACAATTAAAAATATTTTAATTAATAATTCCAGTTTTCACATGTATCTCACTAGTTCTTGCCTGCAGCTCCACTTAATTGATAGGCGTATTAAGTTAAAATAGTCTATCATTTATGTAATGTACTACTTTAAGAAATACCTATGCTATCTATTGAATAAAATTTAAATATTTTGAAGCTTTTCTGCTTAACATAAACAAGTAACAAACATACATTCACTTAAAACTTTCAAGTTAAGCTTAAATTAATCAATAAAATTAAATTAATCAGATACTAGAAACTTTATTTCAACATTTATTTATTCATAAATCTTAAAACTTAGCAAAAACAAAATTTTCACAATTTCTTCATTAATTATTATAATTAAGTAAAAATTTACATTCTTACGCAACAAACTAAAAACAAATAAATAAAATATACTAGTTCTAATCCTACTTATGTCTTAGAAAAATATTTTAACGGCTCCTAAAAGCTAATAAAGAAGGAGAGCTTTTAATAACCAGTTAAAGAATCCCCTTGTAAAGCGAGAAAATGATTACATCAGTCCACGTGGCTAGTAATTGCATGCCTACACGTTATAAAAATAAACTAAGAATACTCGTTCCGCTAGTCCTGTAATGACTGCCAGTCTTAACGGGATCCGATGCGATAGCGAAAGCGTCTATCGTTACGTAAGATTTGTTATCGTACGGTTTTTATTTTAATACTAGTGATTTCCCGTAGGTACGTTTCTAGGTACGTTTTTTTTGAGCGAAATTCTAATTTATTTTTCTGAAACAGCCTAAGTTACTTCATATAACATCTAATTATCTGCGAGTGAAAATCCCATCAATATCAGCTGTTCCGATTATTAGCCAAAGATAACAGACAAATTGAAATTTTAAAAATTGTGTTTTTCTAATAACTACCAAATATAAATCATTATACTATTTAGTAAAAACCTGGTATTTTGATATGTGATCTTCTTTCAAACAAATCATCCAAATCTATCAAGTCGTTTTAGCGCGAAATTATATACTCTTTTGCATTCGTGGTAATCTTATACTCTGCAAGTCTTAACGGGATTCAGAGCGATAGCGAAAGCGCCGTAATAGTTACGTAAGATTTGCTATCGTACGGTTTTTTATAGTATTTATAACAAGATCAAAGCTAACCGTTCTTTGAAATAAAATACCTACTAATCAAAAAATCAAAAGATCAAAAGTTAATTTATGGCCAGTATCCAGCACAAGAAGTTCTTCCATTCGATTTTTCTCTCGATTTAATTTGTATACTTCATAGAAATAGTTGTACCTTTCTATTTAGGTATATGTAAAAAGTAACTTATGTTTTAAGTCTTTCACTATACACTTTAATTCACATATATACTATAATAGAGTTGCTTTTGCCTCACGCAATAATCAAACCTACAGCATGCTACATAATCGGCACACCATCTTAACTTTCAAAATTAGGAATTAACGTTAAAAATTAATAATAAATACTTTCATATTAATAAATAAGTTTATTCGAATGCAAGGACTTACTACCCCTGACTAGACTCTATATAGGCCAACCAGTTATAAACAGGTCGTTGAATCCACTTACGTAATCGTATACACCCTGTGGCCATGTTATTATCGTATACGTACTATTACAGCTTGATAGAGCTTTGTTATTTAAATTTGAGAATAACAGAGGTTTTGTAATTCTTATTTTATTTCATATAAGAGTTAATTAAGAATAACTAAACAGTTTCTTAAGAATACAATTATCAGAGGAAGAGTTGAAATAATATGAATTTAAAGCGTGTGTGAGCAAGTAAGTAAGAGACTATCTAATATGGTCTAGATTCCATATATTAACGATTGGTTCTGAAATAGCTGGTATAATTTTAAAGAATTTTCAGGCAATCTACAGATCGCCCAGCAAGTGATTGAATGAAGATTGATTTGAATGACGATTAAAAAAATTAACGCGAGCGAAGCTGCGGGTACTGCTAGTATATTTTATAATCTCAAGCATAACGTTTTACCCAAGAGTTCAAAGAAAAAAAGATTTAATTCAACCCTTATACTTAAATTGGGTCAGAAACTACGTATATTTTGTTTAACGTTGTGTTGTTATAATTAAAAAAAAATCGTCCTTCTGTTTAAACTGCCGAAGTGAAATCCCATAAAAATATACTACTACACGTTATAATCTAAGAACAATATTACAAAATTGCGAGTTTTAACTCTCTCTTCACTTGACTTTTGACCACAAAATAGTCAAGATATATCTCACGTGGTAGTAGATGTACGGTTGAGAGAAACAAAGTTATCTCTATCAGTGTATGCGGTAACAATTTGCGAATGATAGTTTGTACTGTAAATGAACTGTGAAAGTTTCACTTCCTCCGTAACAAGCAAAATCACAGTTTATTTTTAGTAGCTTAGACGTCGTTTGTTTTAAACTTGTTGCTATTTTTTACGAGATTTAATAGTCGACACAAAAACTATAGTATAAAACATTAAGTTTCATTTATTTCTTGTAGTACTTGTAGTACGTACATTAAGTGTCTAATGCCTACTTCAAATTATTAATTTCCATTATTTAAGTCTGGATAGATCACTATAAAAATATAATGTCTTTTCAAGCTCATTAATTTAATGTTAAATAAAAGAAACAAATAATCAAGGTATTTTGGCATCTTTACTATTACTAGTTTTTGCTCTCAGCTTCACACGCATCACAGATAAAACTAGCCTCTTTCGTGACCATGATTGCTGTAAAGCATTCGAAACGTCGGGAACAAAAAATCAAAATAAATCCGCCACAAAATCCGAAAAGATAGTTTTATTTATACTATCTTAATATTAATTTTAATTTACCAAATATAATATTTTGTTGCAAATTCTTTTTTAAACTACTTACCTAAAAAAGGACACGCATATTCGTTCTTGCATACGACAAGTTTCTAATTACTAAGTTTATGTAAAAACATTATACTATTATTATTATTTATTATACGTGCGGCTAAGGATTGGAACAACTTGCCTGCGTCAGTGTTTCCGTCCGATTACAATATGGGTGTCTTCAAGGCAAGAGTGAATAGGTGGCTACTGAATTAGTGCGACACCATCTCCGACTGCGTTACCACTTACCATCAGGTGGAACGCAGTCAAGCACTAATTCAGAATAAAAAAAACAAACAGTTCAAAGTACACTTATATCAGTATTATTTACATTAGTCCAATTATATTACAGACGCTTATCGATACTTTCTCCGACAACACTAGCCATTGTTACATTAAAAGATAAACAAAGCGATGAATGGGAGGAACTGTACTATAGATAATGCCAATGCCGAACCCAATGCCACATATTGTTCTAGTCGGAAGGAAGCGTACATAGCCTTACAAGATGTTGGCGATTAGTGAGAGCTAACACGATATTTGTAATTTTTCGGTTTTTGGCGACGTTTTGGCTTATAATTTTGTAGGGCCATTATGAAGTAGTATGTAGATATATATGCAAAATTTGCTTTTTTGAATTTTATCAAAACTAAATTTTGTAATAATTTATATGAAACGCTTTTTATTTTTACTTTGGCCTACATTTTTAATAAAAGTGAAATTTATAATGAATCACAAAGTTAACAATCATTCCCACAAACAAACAAAAATGTTTATATATTTAGTTCATAAGAATGGATTATATGCAAAAGTGTCATAATAATTAAATTTTACAAAAAAAGGCGAAGCTATTTCACTCTAGGGATGATATTTGTTGAAAAACCTTGAAATCTAACCTTAACAGATATCGCATAGCATAAAACACATAAAAACACCTAAATTATGTAAGTGCCTCCTTTTTAGAAGTCAAAATCG
Source organism: Boloria selene (assembly GCA_905231865.2). NCBI lineage: Eukaryota > Metazoa > Arthropoda > Insecta > Lepidoptera > Nymphalidae > Boloria > Boloria selene. Next base: position 3,551,297 of record HG993132.1, read on the forward strand.
TTTTAAATTCCACATATAGTTACGGCTATAACAAGAGATCTAAGATAATTTATAAGATCGTCAGTATTTCCGCGTAGACTCAGGAATAATGACAAATGAGCCCACATTAATAAACCCCATGAATAGAGACTATATTCTGATGAAGACATCACATAGCTATAAGCGATACGTACAATAAAACAAATTTCCTTTCACAAAGGCATTGTTTTGTGTTATAATAGTGTTACGTATGAAGTTAATCCCGTCAGTGAAAGTTTGACAATTGTATTAGTTCTTTGACGAGATTATAATTACGGGGTACAAAGATTGGTTTTTTAATTTCTGTTAATGTCAATAGATGGTGTTGTTGTAATCTATATATATGTTACTGTAAAAGCCCGAATATTGGTAAATCTTAGGTTCTACCAGTAAATCTTAGGATTTACCAACACGAGTCGGTAAATGTAAGAATATGTAAAAAAATCCCATTTTATCGGGCTTTTACCATTAGAATTTAGTACATGTTAGGTTTTACCAGTTACGGTTGGTAAATGTTGGTTTTGGAAATAAAACAATGCATACTTCTTAATTCCTTTCCACGATTTCGTCCATTAATTTATAAAATCTATTTTTTACACTTATTTTCATTCATAAATGACTTCCAGACACTAAGAACGCAAACATAAAACAAATCAAACTCGCTTTCTGTTTATAAATTACTTTTAGACATCAAAAACACAAACAGGAATTGAATTAACGTTCCAGTACATGTCAAACGATTGACTAAGGCGAGCGTAGATGGCAGAGGGAGGTGGAACGAGACTGTACCCGAGTACAGTCGTAAGCAATGACATGTATACATTGACAACTTTTCAAATATATGTAAACATCAATCGTTTCAAAAGAAAGTATACAAGCTTTGTGTCAAAATAAAGTATACGTAAGATGTTTCATAATTATGTATACATTTTTATCAATTCATAGTAAATAACATAAAACGAATACTATTATATACAAGTTTCGTGTTATAACTATGTAGCCATTAGTCTAAGAACTAAGAATAAAGCATTAAATATTATTTTCGTATTTAACAAAGTTTTCTAATACAAATACTGTCTCTTTCATTAAATACGTGAATTCTTTAAACTGGTCGTTAGAAGTTTAATTTATTTTTATATGTTAAGTGATTGAATCAATTCGACTAATTGCGACCTGATTCTCTAGGATGCGCCTTGGATTCACTTTAGGCAGAGCTCTCCTAAACAGCTTTACCCAGGGTATATGAGATATCTTCTGCAGCCAACAGCACAGACAGGATTTAAAATATTGTAACACCATGATTCGTAAACTTATTAATTAGATAATTAACAGTAAAATATGTTTTAAGATCTTAGGCTTCTTGCATCGGAAAATGAAGCATAATACTTTGCTTTTAAAAATGTATCATTATGTATTTAAATTTAAATATTATAATACATTTTTAAATCATACGTATAATACAAATATTATCGCGTAATAGACTGTGCATATGTGTATGTGTAAGAGCGTTTGTAACACATTCACAACATTGGATGACAGTTTTAAACTTTTGACAATTCGAGGACAAGATCAGTTTATTTAAAATTTTAATGTGTAACAAAGCATTGAAAAGAATTCGAAATTATTAGAATTACAACTGACAATTCTCTATTTGTTTAGTTTGCGTTGTTATGAGAAACTTACTTTTTCATGAATTCGCCCAATGATATTAAGTTGTCATAGCTCAATTGGCGTAGTTGTAGTATGCGTATAATATCCTTGCGACGCGGGTTCAAATCCCGCGCGTGGTTAACTTTTTAAATTTTTGTTTCGTGCGTATCTTTTAATTTATACATTATATACTGGATGGCGATTTAGGGACAAGGAGTGAGCCGTGATGAACGTGGCTCGTCATTATAATTGAGTATATGTTTTCCACATTTGTGAATTTATAAGAATATACAATAATACGTATAATTATAATAGAACAGTGAGTTAAAAAATCTATACATGAAATTTTTTTTTGTTTTTATAAAAAAAATACTGTAACGTATAGTGCATTGAATATAAATCCCAAAAAATATGTTTTAATTTTTTTGTCTGTTTGTATGTTTTCGTTTAACACAAAAAGTACTTGGCCGATTTTAACCAAATTGTGTAGTTACCTATAACATATTTTTCGGACCATGACTTAGGATACTTTTCATTACATAAAAGCATTTTAATTTACAGGAAAAAATAATAATTGGTTGTATTGAGTTTTCCTTGGATAGCTAGTGATTACACGGTAAGTTCATCTGTGTCTATTTTACGAGCCGAGTTTGAGCTTCTCGCCGGTTCTTCTCAGCAGAACAGCTTTCCGAGCCGGTGGTAGTTTACTCACAGACTTACAGACTGACTTTTAATTTTGATAATGTAAAAATGACGATTCAAAAGAGCTTGTTAAAGTCTATTTGAATAAAAAATATTTTGATTTGATTGATTTACGCAAATTTTTGAACGTAAACCTAATTTTTTTATAATTAATATTTACCACTAGCGAGCCCGGACCGCTGCGCTCGGCGTAAGATAAAATAAATAAAACATTTTTCATAATTAAAAGTAGCATAAGTTACTCCATAAAACATTAGCTACGATATCTGAGGTCAAAAGTCCCGTCAAAATCAGTGTAGCCGTTCCGAGGATTAGCCGAAACTAACAGACAGACAGACAATTGATGTATGGATGTAAGTACCGTATATACTTTCTATGCATTGAGTCTTCTTCTTCTTGCCGAGTCGATGGCAATAGTTAAAGTAAGAAAGCCCAAAACCCCTTAAAAATAACGATAAAAAAAAAGAAGCCCAAAACTCGGCCACCATAATAATTGCATAAGCTCCTGTAAGATGCAGGTAACAGGACCAGGAGGTCATATAAGTAAGTGTAAGAGAGGTAAGAGAGGAAGAGTACAAGTCTGCACTCCAGGTCAATTCGCAAATCCCCACCTGGTTGAGTATACTTATCTATGATTTTTATCACACTATGATTAATTCATATTTTATTTAGAAGAATATTTAAAAAAATGTATCTTTTTAAAAATGTAAGAAACTAGCATTTCCCGCGGCCCCGCCCGCGTTCTAAAAACTGGAAACAAAATACTTAGATTTCACACACCGTGTGACGTTTTATAGTCGGTTTGTAACGGTTAGTCGATATTTCTTACAAAATCATCATCAAAACCTGTCCTGAGGTTTTCTCGTGATGCAATCACAAAAAGACAGACAGACAAAAATTTTAAAAACGATAGATTTGATTGTATGGATAATAATGTCTATCTATTTTAATTACATTTTTATCTATTTTAATTAGATTTAAAAAAAAAAATTATGTACAGATTTGACTCAGTTACAATTATTTTATTATATATGTTTATGATAGATAGTGAATTATTTGACTTTTCAAAATAGATTTTAAGTTAACGTCTTTGTATCGATGCGCAAAACGGCAACGTCGCGTCGCTTACGACGGTTGACGGTTTTCTTTTGAAACGATTGATGTTTACATATATTTGAAAAGTTGTCAATGTATACATGTCATTGCTTACGACTGGCTATACGCCGAACACGTATTAACATTTTTATCTTGACATTTACCGTGTCTTTGAAGTAAATCCTAAGATTTACCAAGTAAATTGTGGTAAAAGTCCGAAATCATCGTTGATCATACAACGGTTCTGACTTTTACCATTAAGGGTTGGTAAATCTTAGGATTTGATGGAAAATCTTAGGATTTACCGTAGTTCGGGCTTTTACAGTAACATATATATAAAAGCGAAATTCACTCATGACGAAATATCGAACACCGCTTCACGTATACCTAATGATGAAATTTGGCAGGTAGGTAGATTATAGTAGTCGTCCGGATTTCGACAGGGTCGAATTAAGGAGTTTTTAGGGCTCTCGCAAACCTGTGTTAAAAACTTAAAATTTATCAGGTAGCACATAAGGACGAACTGTTGCAAAGCGAGAGTGACTCATTAGTTGAAATATAAACCTATATATTTTAAAGAATGGCTAGCTAATATAATCATTTATCTCTTATACTATTTATTTATTTATTTTCTCTTATACTCTCTCTCTTAACATATTATAAACGTATGGGTGTGTTCTTTTCACTTTAAAAACAATATTAATTAGTTCTTGTTCAAAGTTATTTCATGACAGACATATAAAATCTAATAAAATAATATTTGTTACAGCCTTGGTCCATTCGAAGCGGTGACGGGAGGAGAGATGGTTTCTAGGCGGCGCATACTGTCGCGATCCCGCGATGATCTCACACAGGCCTTCGCCCCGCAGATGGAGGAGGAGGAAGATGTGTGGTATCAAAAAGATAAACTTTATAAGGTAAGAATTATTTAATCTACATATGGAAACTCGACATATTAACGTATCTGTCGATTGTTTCTGCTTACCAAAAATAGTTGTTCAATCAATTATTTGTTTGTTAGTAACTTTTAATCTGTTTGACATATGGAATGGAGTTTCTATCATTATGTATAATGAGTCTAATAATTATTTTTTACCATTTAAAAAATGAAATATTCATTTTTAACGCAATTTACCTAAAATAATGTGTACGTACTCGTAATAAGAATATTTTTATATAGATAGTCATATGAAAATTAAAGACAAATTAACCTTTATAAAGGTATTGTATTATGGTATATTAAAAACCTTTGATTATTACTAAAAATAGAAGTTTCTCCATAAAATAATTTCTTAATAGATTTCAAATTAAAAACATTATCGGATAACAATATAATGAAAATATAATAGCCCTTCGATAACACCTAATCGGTTTGTTACTTTCTATACATCAATCACGAGGTCGACGAGCCAGTAAGTAACGTTCTACCTCAGTTCACACCGATATTGTAATAATAGGTAGTGTACAAATGACAGGGAAGAAAACCTCCGCCTAATATTCACTTTTGTGAGTGAAAACAAAAAGAAAGTAACTATGGCTGTGTCGTTTATTAAGTTTTATGCAAACTTTTTACAGTAAGGCTTTAATAAACTTTTATTTATTTATTTTTTTATTTATTTAATCTTTATTGCACACATAATCTTAATCTATATATATAAATATGAAACCCGTTTTCCGTTGTCACGACATAGCATGAAAACGGCTTGACCGATCTGGCTGATTTTTTTTGTAGTTTTCTAATACTCTGTACAAGGTTCTTACGGAAAAAAATATTAAGAAAATCTCTCAGAAAGATTGAAAAATATACATTCAATTTTGCATATTTAAAAAAAAGCGCGTTACGAATGTCAACGTCATTCAATTTAAAACAAAAAACTCTGTGGTGATCTATGACACCACAGACATAACCGCGCTAACAAATGTCAACGTCATTCAATTCAAAACAAAAAAATATGTGGTAATCTGTCACACATCCATAATCGCGCTAAAAATAATTTTATTAAGTTTTTGATAAAGTTCGTTTTGTTTTAAAAGACTAAGAAGTTTTTATATATTTTGTTTTTTATTGAATAAAATTAGTAAAGTCCTTCTCAGGTATGACGAGACCAGGGAAATAGGTATTCATTTTTATATGGAGGATAGATTCCAGCTCAAATTGAATAGGTACGCATACATAAGATAGGTCAGCTATACAAAATAAAGTAGTGCATCAAATTTACGCTAAGACGGTACGAAGTTCGCCGGGTCAGCTAGTGTAAATATAAAAAGGTACGAGTAATGTTTCTATTAAACATTAATCGTGCAAAGGTGATCTTATTGCTAAATGCAATCTCTGCCAGACAACCTTTGGTGAGAGGATTTAAAATACGAAAACGGGACTTAATAGAACAAAATGTAAATTTTTGATTCTCCCTAAAACCTAATTGGCGAGAAGACAATAATAATATCGATTCAAATTTTAAGCTAAAAATATGTATTATATATGAAGGTAAAACGTTTTTTAAGTCATTTTAAAACTTATAACCTACGAAAGTTAAGTTTTCGCGTTAAAACGATTACCTAATTTGAATAAATAGTCGTTAAGATGTAAATAGCCATTTTGTGCATATATTATCATTGAATTGTGAAGAATAGTAATGGTATGTGAAATTACGAAATACTTTGCGTCATACTCACGTTAGCTACTTAGTTAATTTAATAAACTGTGTCCCATAGTTGTTCTGCACAAGTATCACTTCCTTTGTCTATCGCTGAGTTTTTGTAACAATTTCCGAGATTATTAAGGACGTGAGAATGTGCCGTAATGCCGCTCGCCCATTACATTTTCATTTGCGGCTCTTGATTGGTTATATCATAGTGGTATAAGTTTTAATTAAATCCTTATTTAGCCTTATTTTATCTTTATATAGGCTAACTTCTAAGTTAAATTAAATATACTTCGTTGTATTTAGTTAGAGTCATATTTTTACCCTAATCATTTTGAGTATAATGTAATTTGTATAGGGCATGATCTAAAATATCATGTTAACTAAAACTTAAAGTAACTAGGCGACTGTGTCATATTTTTTAAGAAGAAGCTCCAACTTTAAATGATAAATGCATATTTATGTCTTCTAAATATTTTCTAAGATTCATCATTAGATTTACAAGGGTACGTCGCATACATTTCGAGTAATTGTGACGACTAATTTGCTGTAACGAATCTGCAATGGTCATCCTGCAAAAAACGTTAACGTATAGTGGTATGGTCCTTTACTGCAAATGATGCTATTTATGTTGTTGTTGTTGGGACATTATTACACGCAGCGCTACCTAGTTCCGTGATAAGCCACGAAAGAAGCTTGTGTAACGAATACCCGATAGTTGATATACTACATAATTTAAATACCTATGTACATATTATTAATATAAACACCCATGACTGAAGTACAAGCATTCGATAAATGAATGTCCCCAGCGGGACTCGAACCCGCGACCGACGCGACGGCGCAAGTAGGGTCACTACGTGTCGTCAAATTTAAAATAAGTAATATAAAAAATCTTAACTGTACTTTAAACAGATAAAAAAAGGAAGTGTCAGTTTGTAATATCAAAACAAAAGCTTTTACTAAATGAAAATGAAAGTTTATTGTATACGGTATTAATGAGTAAAAATATCTTTTAAAATGTTTGTTTGCTTGTCTGCTACTTACTGCTAATCTACGAAACGGTTGAACAGACATTCAATAATAGATTCTGGGCAAAAATAAAACCAGTGAAATTGTGAACCAATCGTAAACATAGAACTTTTAAAAATCAGAAAACAGCTTTCAAGCTCAGTAGATGAGAAAGTAACGTCTATCAAAAAGAATGCATCAAACTGGAAAGTCTGTTATTGTTTGTTAGATAATAACTGTATCTACCGATCTAATTTGAACATTACTTTTCGCATTTTATTTAAGACTAGCCTTTCCTGCGGGTTCGCGTGCGTTCTAAAGACTGAAAACCAAATACCTCCCGTTTTTGCCACATTTTTCATTGATGCTCCACTCCTATTGGTCGTGACGCGATGATATAGCCTATAGTCTTCCATGGTAAACGGACTATCCAACACAAAAACAATTATTCGATTCGGACCGGTCATTCCTGAGATTAGAGCGTTCAACAAACCAAACAAACTCTTCAGCTTTATAATATTAGTATAGAAATAATCTTTTACAGTACCACTGTTACTCACTTGGCTTAGACCTTTTTTGAAAAGCACTTAAATTCTTGTGTTCAACCCTTACTTTTAAAACGATTAAAACGATTTTGATTTAAATCGTAATTTTTTTTATACATGGTTAATCCAAGTAAAGAAAAAAAAGACGATAATAAAGGAAACTAGGCATCGTGAGCGTCTGTCAATCTTGGACATGCGGGTCAACTCTGACCCATTGATCGCGATCGTGACCGATCAACAATAGAGTGTTACAGCACTGCAAATCGTCCGGAAAGCAACTAGCTTAACAGTTTGACCTTACTTACTATACAATGTCAAGATGCATTAAATCAATTCCTCAAAGCGAACAATATGTTCTATTCTAATATTTTTGTACTTTTGTTAGTTAGAATGCTAGCGTCTACGACTTAGCATATAGTCGATGTTTCTCAGTTTACAAACAATAAAGTTTCACGAGGAGGCATAAATAATGGAGGCATAATCTTCGGAAATTCATTTACAAATACCATATGTATACATAATACATACATGTGGTTATGAGGGTAGAAAATCCAGTACTACTAAAAAATAAGGTGAAAGTTCGAAAACTTGTTTGTTTTTTAATTATATACATTATTACCGTATGTATCTTGATAAAGATAACGAGTACAAATACCTATGCAGTTGTAGGTTATATTTAATACAAAAATAACATTAAAATAGATCTAATATAAAGTATAGTAGTACATCATACATATTATGTATTATATTAAAAAAACTTGCCACGTTACATATTGCCTCGAAAGAAATCCACTGTCAATATCTTTTATCAATCCATCAATAATAATATATGTAAAAGATACTCTTGCACATGTGTATTTGTCAAATATTTAGTGTTCTTGTAGAACACAAAATAAATAAGTTTTTTGACAAAATTGATCAACTTAACGAGTTTCAAAAATAAGGTTGTCATTACATGACATGGATTTATTGGGAGGGCTTGACAGACAATCTGATTGACTTTCGTTACCTTCATACATTAAATAACTTTTCAATTGTAAAATATGTTACGTCTCACAAAATTAAATGCGTTCTTATTTTGATTAAAAGATTTCAAAAATCAAGTTGAAAGTCCATTATTACTTCTTATAAATCCCTTGTATTAATCAATAACTTAATGGTATGTCAATCTGTTCTCGGACTTAATGCCTTGAACATAAAACATAAAGTGTTTTTTGGATCTAAAATTAATATATCAACAACGTAAAGCGGTCAATCCAACTCAATCTTGTCATCGTTACGCTTGAGTTTTTGGGATAAAGTTCTTCATCGACATCACATTCAAAATTTGTAGCGTCAGCAATCATAAGAATCATGTAAGAAAATTGAACCGATATGAAATAATAATTATTTATAATATGTTACATTTATTATGTTTGACGACTCGTTTGGCTCAGTTGGTAGTGACCCTGCTTTCTGCGCCAGCGGTCGCGGGTTCGAGTCCCGCTGGGGGCATTCATTTGTTGAGCACGAATGTTTGTACTCCAGTCATGGGTGTTGATATTTATACTATGTATGTATTTAAAATTTATATATGTAGTATATCAACTATCTGGTATTCGTAATACAAGCCTCGTAGCTTACCACGGAACTAGATGGCGCTGTTGAAAAAATGTCCTAACATATTTTTTTTTAATTTAATATAAATTTTTTTAGAACATGTTTTACTCTCCTTTATACTTGCTTGATTTGTATTGGCTGGGACCGACTTCGAAAACATCTGATTCTGGTATCTCTAATACATGAAAACTACAAATTAAAAAAAAAGGTTTTATTTTTCCATTTTATTATAGAAGAAAGTGTTTTACAAATTCAGATGCAAAGTCATCTTATATTTTCTACACCTAGGAGTGAAAAAGAATCATTAAAATCGGTGTAGGTACATTCTAACATAATACAATGTTACCTAAGTAGTTAAAATACATATTGTGTCGAAATATGAATCTTCTCCTTTTTCATTCCTTTAAAAATATACTTTAGCAAACCATTCCAGGGAAGCAACTCATTAATTAAGATTTTAAAGAGACTCAATTAGCAAAGCGAATGTAAATTATACAAACATGTCCTTATTCCGATTGGCACTGGCTACTGTGATAGTGTCGCAAGTGTTTCCCAATACCTGTCTGGCTTGTAATGTGATCAATGTGATCAATAAATACTATACTAGTTGGTCTAACTTAGGTCACAGTATTGATATCTTAGCTAGGTTTTGAAACCTATAAATAGAGCACATTCAATGGCTATTTAAGTATGTTAATAATGTCCCAATATTTTTATTTATTATTTATAATTTACTGGGCCAAACTATGTTAAATTTTTATGGAACCAAATGGCAAGTTTTCCACAGAAGAATTACGTAAATCGGATCATAAATCTCAGCGTAATCGGTGTAATTTTTATGTATATAAAAAATATAACAATCAAAAAGGAGGAGGTTCTCCTCCTTTTTGAAGTCGGTTAAAAATGTAATATGTATATATATTTTGGTGGAAAATTCTCTGTTGTTAAAATCGATATTCATTAACATTTGTTTTAAAGTGTACTAGGTCTTGATATCATTCGATAAGTAAATTGAAAAAACCTATCGTTTTTAAATATTTATTGACCGAATAATACATAATTTTATAGATTTGTTTTTCTTTTGGGATCAGTTTATTGTTAAATTATAAATGAATAGTTTAATAAAAATTGATAAAAATTGGGTTCTAATTGATTGTACCTACTACGTATTTGCCACTTACAAAAATACTATTACACCACCCATTGTACACATAATTGCTTAAATTAAAAGCATCATTAACAAAATTAGTAGGTAAAATGAGAAATCCTAACCGATTCACTTTCATTCCGCTCCGTTTCATTCTCCTTGGAGAAGCACAGTTACTTTTAAATCAACTGTTAAACTCACTGTTACGAGTATAGTCTAGTCAACAACTGCCTTTTTGGTTTCAGCAGTCAAAATGCAAAAAATATTTACAATTAACTAAAAACAAGGGTTTAGTTTTTTGCAAATATCTCAAAAACTAATTGAGATTTTTCAAATTTTGTTTAATAAGGGACTAAAGATAACTAAACTAAATAGATAGATAGAACTTAATAGATTATCTATTATTCGGATAGTAAACAAAAAGAAAAAAACGTGTACCGAATTCGCTTTACATAACGCTTCTAAAATTTCTCATCTCCGCCGTTGCTTGGATAGTTTAATTGCACAGAAATCGCTTCTTATAAAATTTCATTTAAATGGTAGCTTTTAATGAACTGTGTTAAGGTTCAAAATGAAATAACAATAAATACCTATAAGTACCAACGACCTCACTGCGTGATGCGTGCCGAAAGTGAAACTAAGTTTTACGTACTTGTTAATTTTTTGCTATGACGTGATCGCGAAAATAGTTGTAATCACTATATTTCTTTTAAAATTGTTATGAATTGTAGCTTCTTTTTAACCGACTTCAAAAGGAATATGTATGTATTCCACTGTATATATTTTTGGTACTGTAGTATAAGAAACATCTATATAGCTATAAGTTTAAGTTGGTCAAAAGACCAACTAGTTAGTTACTATTACTAGCTAAGTTAAAAATAACATGAGACTGATTGGACCTTTAGCATAAAGCTGCCTAATACTTTCTTAGGTTTACGCGAATATTTGCCATTATAAATGAAGCTATCTTTTCGGATTTGTCTTCATTTATAATAAAGCTGCTTTTTGGAATGGGGTTATAAAAATGTTACTTTAAATAGGTCCCTTGACTTCTAATTTTGAAAATTAATTCATATTTGTAGCTAACAGTGAAAAATATGAATGAATAAGATATTAAAGCTTAATTTAAATATTTTGATTGGCCAATCTAGTAGATTTCTTTCTTGAACTTCAACCTTTAAGACTCATCTAACTGTGTGACTTTTGATTTCTATTAGATGTAGCTCATACAAATACAGCGCAACTCTTTGTAAATCAATTTAGTTGTAATCACTATATGTCATAATTTAATTTTTATATGGATGTAACTTTGTAATGGTCGCGGGTTCGAGTCCCGCTAGAGACTTTCATTAGTTTTATGAGCACAAATGTTTGTACAGTCCTGGGTGTTTATAATATATATAATATAAAATGCATATTATGTATAATATAAACTTTATATAACAATATTTGTTCAAAGTTATATATAATGTGTTGTGTATAAACTATCTGGTATCCATAATATAAAGTTATCATAGAAATAGATGGTGCTGACTAACAAAACATAGTTCTCCGCCGCGTCTGTATGACTGTCTGTCTGTTCGTGATAAACTCAAAAACTACTGCAGCGATTTTCATGCAGTTTTTACCAATAGATAGAGTTGTTCTCGAATCATAATTTAACAAGTTTTGTATACATTTACTAGCAGAATGCGTGGCTTTGCTCGCGCTAGATCGAATCTCGCGCTAAAGCGAATTCATAAACATTTTTTTGTTTTCATGTTTCAATGCAAATTAAAGAATTTATCTTCATTTTTTATGTATAATATTATACATATATAGATAAAGCTACCCACAGTAAATTATAGATTTATGCTTGGTTTTTATCTCATATAAGTGCATAAGAAAAAGCACTGCCACTATGTAAGTATGTCACTCATAATTGTGCTAAAATTGCTGAAGTCATTGAATTTAATAATACATAGGTAGAACAAGAGGCAAGCTTTTATATGGCAATATTTGGCATTTTGCTCAAAGAAAAGACCGCTGTGTATTACGTTGTCCATGTAGGCAGGTCATTCGTGACAATATATTGACCTTTAATTACTTGTAATAAAGTTCATTTTGTCGCTACTTGTATATTTTTGACATGGCTTAGTGACATTTAAGAATGATTATTATAATAACTACTAACTAGTTATGCTCTGTTATTACTATGATATTTGATTGACACAATGTCGTATTATTAACATTCGCTATATTATGTTTAGGTAAATTTTTTTAGTATTTATTCTATTAGTATCCTTCTGTCTAACATATTCTTTCCATTGTTTTTTGAAACCCTTTTTAACGTGCCTCTGCCAGGCACAGAAACCGCTCAAACCGATCGATTAAAGATTATTACGCTTAAAGACAGCCATTGAAGTCGGCGGACTCGCTAGGTTAAATATATGACAGATTTAGCGCGAGCGAAGCCGCGGGTTCCACTAGTAAATGTATCCATAAACTTGAGAAATTATACACTAAAAGCTTCTTTTTGAATCACTGACCCTATTTAAAAAATCCGCATCATAATCCGTCCAGTAGTTTTAAAATCCATTGCGTAGTTTTAAAAATCTAAGCATACATAGGGACAGACAGACAGCCTGAAGCGACTTTGTTTTATACTATGTAGTAATTAGTAAAAAATGTTCGTCTTTCATTAAAAATGTTTAAAACGTTTAAAATTAACTTTAAAAAAGCAATAGTAAAAACAGTTCGCTAAGCTCCGTTAAGTGTAAAAAATTAAATGTTCTGCCGAAACGCCCTAAAGAGAATCGTGCAGGTAAAGTATTAAAAAACCCATCCTTGTTCTGATGACCTTAATAATGTGGGAACTAGGGATTTTTGCAGTGTCCTTGCATGAGCGAGCGATCTGCCCACATCCGGCAAAATGGCTCTTGTAAAATTCTTTACAATTAAGAATTGCTAAGAATAACTTCTTTAGGTTACGTTTTAAATGTTAAATACTCTTTTAACCACTTTAGATAAATTAGAGGTTCTGTATTTAGACTGTTTGTTTGTTTGTTTGTTTGTTCGTCCGCAATTGTCTGTCTGTCTCTACATATTTCCGGGAAAGTTTAAGTATGTCCTACAATGAGATATCTTTCTTTTGTGTTTTTCTATAGATTGTAATCATGTTTTTGTTTACTCGTTCATATTACACAAAAAATAATTTTGATTTGAACGATTACTCGTCGTATTAAATAAAAAGTGTTGATAGCGTATTGACGAGTAAAGGATTGAGATTATTCTCCAATAAAAGAACAAAAAACATTGTTAGATTGTATCTCGAAGTTTTCAATGCTAAAAATCAACTGAGTAATTTTTAATCTTTACCATGACTTGCTTAAGTACTGTTGACTCTACTGAATCGATATTACTGCAGTGTCATATACATATATTGGGACATTATTACACACAGCGCCATCTAGTTCCGTGATAAGCTACGAAGGAAGCTTATATTATATATAAGTTTAAATACATAAACACCCATGACTGAAGTCCAAACATCGGAGTTTAACAAATGAATGCCCCCGATGGGACTCGAACCCGCGACCATTGGCGTAAGAAAGTATATTATACATATATCAAAAGGTTGAGAAGTAGTAGAAGTTACGTTTAAAATACTAGCTACGAAAGATACACTTTCTCTCTTTTTGAAATCGGTTAAAAATAAAGTCGATGTACTGTTGCAAGGGAATCCCTCTTATTAACCCCTCCATATTGGCATTCTCTATTTATAATATTAGTAGAAATAAACTTTATTATGTTAAGTTCGTGAAACCAATAAATTCCTGTAAAATTGTTTGAGCTAAAATAACAAACTAAGTCCCTTGAATCTTCATCGTGTTCTTTAAGCCAAAGTGAAGATTATTATAATGTTAATCGATGATGATGATGATTTTGTTTATGTTAATCAAGGTTCCAGATGATTATCACTACATAGTATAAAACAAAGTCGCTTCCCGCTGTCTGTCTGTCCCTATGTATGCTTAGATCTTTAAAACTACACAACGGATTTTGATGCGGTTTTTTAATAGATAGAGTGATTCAAGAGGAAGGTTTATATGTATAACTAGCGGAACCCGTGGCTTCGCTCACGCTAAATCCAGAGACAAGCCCTAGCGAAGCGATCTATAGTCTTTAATACTCTTATATTGCTTAAGAAGTAAAAACTAAATCAAATTTTATTAGTTTAGATTTTTTTAATTATTCTTTGTAGTTAGAATTTATTTTAACAATGCTTAAGTATTAATTTTGTGTACTTATTATAATTAACGTTGTCCTTCAACACATCCTACTCAGCCCTTTTAGTGCTGACCTTCAAGTAATAATTGTACCACCTCCTGTTACCACGACGGCTGTTTTACTTTCAAAATTTTATTACATTGGCGTTTTTGTTTAATACTATTGATCAATTTTTATAGAAGTGTAATATCAATGTAATCAGTACATAAAAATAAAATTGAAGTGTCTGTTTTTTGTCTGTCTGTCTGTTTGTTTCAGCTAATCTCTGAAACGGCTGGACCGATTTTGACGGAATTTTCACTCGCAGATAGCTAATCTTGTAAGGAGTAACTTAGACTACTTTTATTTTATTATTTAATTATAAGAACCGTTTACTTTATTTTAACTTACGCCCTGCGAAACGGGCCGGATTTGCTAGTTTACATTATTAACGAAAATGAATTTAGCCAGAGTTGATAAAAGTTTACTTAAAAAATCTCAAATTTGGTTTTCAATCATAATTTTGCTTGCGCCCGCTCATTCCAGTTTCACTTTTTAGCGTCTGCAGTGAAAGTCGTTATCTTCGTTCCCAACTCTTCCTTTCGTTTCACCGCAGTATTATTATATCGTGAAATATTAGCACTCGTTGATAGCTTAAGTGGAACATTATGTCTAACCACTGTCCATGTCTAAGTATCGTAACAAGATAAGTTCTAAATAACGTAATAAGCAAAATAATTTAGTTTAAATTTAAGTTTGAATAAAATATAGAAGCGGTGGTTGCCAATTGGTAATGTGTACGCTTGGGTAACCGAGTGAAGCGAGTTTAAATCCACATCTCTCTTCATTTTCTTGTGCGAATAATTTCTAAAATGATTACCACTTGTCATACGGTGAAGGAAAACCTCTTGAAGAATGCATGTCTGAGAAAACCTAGCAAGTTTTCGAAAGACATGTGAAGTCCACCAACCAACACATGGCTAACATGGTGGAGTATGAAGAAAGGCCCGTACCTGTGAGAAGTTAAAAAGAGCTTAGTACACAAAATATAAAATAAAGTATAGCATAATTAAATTTACTAAACTACTTTAAATGTAGTACAACAAAACAGGTACATCGTTTCCGATACGAATAATGTACCATAAAATGCAAGCTTTATGATTAACCTGATTTTTTCAGTTATTATTAGTTAGGCATCGTTATTATTTAGTTTTTTTATAACGGAATAATTTTCCTGAACAAAATATGTATTCATAATTCTGAGAAACTATTTAAGGCATAAATTTACACAATTGTTAAAAAAATTGTCCTTAATTGAGTTACATCTAATCATCATCATCATCATCATCAGCCCTTTTTAACGTCCCACTGCTGGGCACGGGCCTCCCTCAGTACGAGGGGGAATCTAATATTCTACTAATATTATATACCTAATACATTTTTATACGCAAATGAGCAGGAAAAAATGAAAGAGAAAGTATGTAATGAAAAGAGACAGCTATTTGTTAACCCTTTACTCTTCAAATGTTTTTAATGATAATCTTAATCGTGATTACGTACGCAGGATGACGTTTAGTAATATGATTATCGCTTTATGTTATTAGAGAACGCTCTAATTGAGGCGTTTAAGATTCTGTTTTTCTACTGTTTCATTTGCATAAGCCTACCATAAATGATGAGAACCATAAAAAATGCAGAGTGTAGTACAAATTAATTGCTTACTTTGTTCATATGTCCTTGCAAGTCTAAAGCCGTAGCTACACGACGAGGCGAACTGGTGACCAGGAAGCGAACAACTTTCTATTTTGCGCACCTGTCTTGTCTTGCAGCTTATTATTAGCATTATAATACAAACAATAACAAACTCTATTGTGATACTATTAAAGTTAATTTTAAAATGTGCGAAAATTGGTCTAGCAATACAAAGTAGTGGATATTTACATCGCTGCATTTTTTGCAGTATGCTGCGTCTATGCATCAACTTTAGGTTGTTTTTGATATTTAACAAAAACTTCAGCTAAACTATCATAAGTGTTTTAAAGTTTATATACTGATAAGAACTTCAACTATTACTAAATTTAGTAAAAACTTATTCCTTTAAAATATTAACTTAATAGGATTCCTTTCACTAATATATTATGTGCATGATATTTTTAAGTTCGAAATGTGAATATTAAAAGATTTAACACAAATGTGCTATTAATTTGTTCGGAATAAACTATTAAATATTTAAAACTTAAATCTTACTTTAAAACTTAACGAGTTTTACGACGAATTGATGATTTTCAATTCCTGAAATCAATTATATTTTGAATTTTGGTAATTTGACAGCTTGCAAAATGGTGGTTTACACAGTTTTGTTAAACGTTTTACGTAACACCCTTCGGCTTTCACGAGCGCGTACGCAGTGCGTGCCTGTTGATTTTCACACGATATGGCAGGTCATATGCGCACATTAAGATAAAATGACACATTTTCGTCAAGAAATGACGTTGTTACATAACTAGCGGAATATTGAACAATCTAGTTGAGTTATGCCATAATGAATTATGGCTTTCCTAGTTTTTGCACATAAATGTGATTAATTAGGTTATTTGCCAAAAAAGGAATAAATATATCTTTAGACACGAATAAAATATAGGCAATAATCATTACATATTATAAAATAAAGTCTTCCGTGACGTTTGTCTGTCTGGTCGCGATAAAGTCAAAAACTACTGCACCGATTTTCATGCTGTTTTTACCAATGGATAGAGTGGTTCTAGAGGAAGGTTTTAGTATATAATTTAACAAGTTTTTGTATACATTTAGAAGCGAAACCCGCACTTCACTCGCTTTAAATCTAGGGACGAACCCGAGTAAAGCGAGGCCAAAATAAATCGCTATTCTTAGTTATATAATAACTAAATTTCAAAAACAAAGGTAAAAAAATACTTAATAATAACTATATTTTATCCAAAATACACTTATCCACTATCTCTAAAACCGATTTAGACATTTCAAGCTGCGTTTTTTGTTGTTTCAAATTCCTATTTAACCGTGCTCCTCTTAACGGTTAGTCGAAAGAATTTCCAAAAAGTCATCCATCAAAAGTCGAGCACGTGGACGTTTCTTTACCGCTGACTGTTACACCATGTCGCTCTTGTACAACACTTAGACAACATTGCATTTGCATACTATAATAACACTAATAGCTTGAGTATAAAGATTAAAATAGCGTGATTGTACGTTTAAATTACGGTGTCAATGTCCAAAATAGCTGTAAAGAAATAACACCTGTTAATGTCAAATCTTTAACTGCTCGTGAATACACGTCAGCTTTGAATGGTATTACGAAATATGTTTCATATTAATGATATAATTGCGGTCGAAATTCTCAGGTACTTAGATGTTTGTTTTTGTAGGAATTGTTAGGAGTAACGACTTTATAAATACATAATTATATCTTCTCCAATATAGACCAAAAAGCACTGAGCTTTTAACTTGTAATAAACTTTTAAATGTAGAGTTGGAACTTCATAAGTAAATTATAATAGAAATTTTAGATATAAAAATGAAAATATATGGCATTTACTTCGAGCGATTTCGAAAAACAGTTAAATACTTCTTTTTTTCTGTTTATTCACGGACTAGCCTAAATTACTTCTTATAATATCAGCTATATGCCAGCAAAAGCCCCGTCAAAATCTGTTGAGCCGTTTCAGAGCTTAGCCGGAACAAATAGACAGACAGACAAAAATGTAAAAAATGTATTTTTCTAAGAAGTAACGTATATAATTTTATATGCAATTATTAGAAGGCTGTAATATTTTTAAAGTTATAAATAGACACTTCAATTTTATTTATCTGTTTAGATTAAAGTGAAGTTAGACCACTGAGCCAATATTAGTACAATATAAATAACTTTTAATTAACTAAAATGTTATAAGTAACAATAATATATGGTTGTAATATGATAGTTTATAATTGACTCTCGTAATGAAATCTATCTAATGAGTACATTTGAATAGCAAGTAGAGCAACCTTGGTCATCCCTTGTCGACCTTTAGGCGGTATGTAGATCGGTGAGCGGCGGCCGACTACGTCAAGGGTCATCTAGTATTATTTTACATATTGGCGTTAATTACATTGCATACTGTACGAACGGCAGTGGTAGTCCTAATGCGCTTAGAAAACCGATTGAAGTTAGTTCGATTCCCGACTTTGCATATTCTAATGTGTAAATCATTATATAATATGAAACTATTTTTTCGGGTTTTGTCGTGGAATAATTTTGATTTTTGCTTTACAGCAATCACGGTCACGGGATAAACTAATATTTTAGACGTTTCAAAAGCATTATATTGCTGTTACAGACTGTCCCAAAATATTCGCAAAATTAATTCAAAAATACGAAAATGACACCCTATCTGGTATCTTAAAACGATTATTTATGCATTTTTTATTATGTAGGTATGTAAATATCTTCACATATAAAAACTAAGTGAATTTAAAGAGAGCTTTCACTCGAGATAATGTAACGTCATCAATGAGATAAGAAAAAGTAGTTCAATCAGTACCTGTTGGTAAACAATAAACATGTTTTATTCAAGAAGCTGTTTTCACTTACAGAGTGTAATATGACGGTGTAGCTTTCATAGATAGTTGAAATGTTATAAGTTATGACAGGACAGAAGACAGATATCTCCATTTGAAGTAGATCTCGAGATTTTTAGGAGAAATGTACCTAAAATGTTTTTTTTTTCAGTGTCAAATATACTTAATAAACTCAAGTGAGTTAAACTCAAGTTTGTAGTGACTCTACTTACTCTGCAAATCGCAGGTTCGTCAGGTGCAGGTCCCACTGAAAGAATTCATTTGTTAAGCACAAACGTTTGTACTTCAGTCATGGGTGTTTATATTTATAATATACGTACCTATGTATAGTGTATCAATTATTATTATTATGTGTAGTGCATCAACTATCAGGTATCCCTGTGACAAGCCTCGTAGCTTACCACGGAACTAGATGGCGCTATGTGTATATGATAATGTCCTATAATAATGAGGATTTTCATAAATATGAAACGTTGATACATTTTTTTTTATTTTTAGTCAAAAGATATAAAATATGAGCATACTTAATTTTGGCTCTTTCACGCTTTTTTAGAGAAGACGAGACAATGAATAATATAATAATTATAAAAAAACCTGTTTTCATATGGAACCCGACGCGTAACCTCATCTTGTTTATTCTATGCAAATTTTTTTGGTACATTAAATTTAAAGATTTCCCTTGAACTCTCACCTTTGTAACATAATACGACGTATTTTATCTTATGGCTGAGTGATTTTTCTTAACTATCCAAATAGAAAGCCCTTGAAAATAAACAAAATTCATAGAAAAGCTACGTCTGAAAAACATAAAACAAACGTTTTAGATGGATGTGTACGGACTATTATTTCTAAATCTAATATTTTATCAAGACAATTGTCGTTTCTATATTTTTCTTATATTTGATTAAAATACGATCATTGTAATTCATTTGACACTATAAAGCTTAATAATAATTTACATTGCACTTAAAAGCTCGGCGGTAAGTAAAACATCTCGTCCCGGATCTTAGGTGCGTCAACAACAATAAAGCGGTTCAAAAGCCAACAATTTTATCAGCTGTCAGACAGTAATTATAAGTTATTTCTTCATATATTATTTTAATTCATACTAAATACATACATATAAGTAAAACATAAATTGTATGCATTAATACAGTACAGTATGAACTTTTTTATGGCTACCAGTAATTTTAGCGTTTTCATCTTTCTTGTACTCACTTTCGTTTTCTATATAAGGAACAGTTAACTACAGTTCTTTATAGAAGCATAACTGTTACAATTTTCATGAGAACCTGAATTATAACAATGAGATGATTCAGACTGTAAATGTGAACTCTACTAATTGGAAATAGAGCTTAAATTAGATTGAAATATTTTAAAAACGTTGACAACATCTTGAAGACTAGTCTAATACAAGAACATTACGGAAACTTGACCACAAGGTCTTCATTTAACTGTTTGTATGTAGAGCAGCATTCAAAACAAGTGTGTTATATTTTAAACCTTATCTTAATAGCGAAAGGTTTAAATTCAAATGGCGAATAGAGTGCACTTTAAGAATGCGGAAAGTACAACCTACAGGTGTAGAAACATATGTATGTACATGTCATTTCTATTCTTTCTTGAATCTTGTCGAAGCAACTTTTTTTACTATCGAAGACTTTTTATATTGAAGGTAGCAAAATGGTTTTATCGAATTAATTATGTTAAATTAAAGCGAAACATTCTAGAAACAGGTTTTATTGTTATGTTCACACAAAAGCTGTTATTCGCTTCGAAAAACAAATAGTTCTTGTTTTTCTATTTTAATTATTAATAATATAATTGATTATATCATTCGCTATATGAGTATAAGTTGTTTGTGTTATTTTTATTATTGTATTCTATTTAGTATTTTGTTTTTAACGAAGATCTAGTCACTCTTCATTTCATTTATTTGTCATCGGGTGCTAAGACGTTTAATATCGTGTGGAAATTTTCAATTATAGTTGAAAATACTTAGTTTACATAAGTAACTAACGTATTCGATTACGCGTTTGGTTCAGTTAGTAATGACCTTACTTGCTGTGACTTGCCTTGCTTGTGTACAGGTTCGAGTCCCGCTAGAGGAAATCATTTGTGTTTAAACTAACTGATACCCATAGCACAAGGCTCGCGCCTTACCATGGAACTGGACAGTGCTGTGTGATATGTCCAAAGATATTTTTCTTTTTTATCTAACTAATTTCACAGTTGATATTATTAAATTAATTTTAATTTATATACATTGCTTCCTTTCAAGTTTCAAGTCATTTTTTTAAATTACTTTAAAAAAGTGAACAAATTACGTACGAGATAATACAATTGAGTCAAATAAAAAATTAATGCTTCTTTAATAGCATCAGAAGGTTTTCGAAAGCCATCGCATACAGAAAATAATCTATTTTTAAAGTTATATATATAAAGAAAACTACGCGAAATATAGAAAAAATGATTACATTTGTCACTATAGTGTCAAGATAGGTATTATTTAATTACATATATTGCCTTCAACGTCCTTGCCTTATAAGGCATTCGTTTTATTCATTTATTCTTAATGTCATGCTTGTCCCATGACACTATCAAAGATTATGTTAAGATTACACAAATAAAATGGTTTTTAAGTTATTTGAGTAATAATGCATAGATTATCACCATAGTTTTGTGATTTTTAAAAATATTTATTTTAGTTTATAACTATTTATTTATATTGCTTCGATGACACGTTTGGCTCAGTTTGTACTGATCCTATTTGATATGCCTTCGGGTGCGGGTTCGAATCCCGATTCGAGTTTGTGAGTACATATGTTTGTATTTGTAATATTATTTATGTGTTTAAAGTGTAGTGTATAACCTATCTGGTATCCGTAACACAAGCTTACCATTGAACATAAAATATGTGCAAACATCTTTATTATTGTCATATATACTTTTAAGTCACTTATAGTAACTTAAGCATTTTGTTAAGATTGTAAAGATGCTTTACTTAAATTGTTATACGATATTCGGACTGAAAGTACATTTAAATAAGGCTTAACAAATCTAAATGAATTCAAAGTACCACGATGGTATAACATTTACCTCAATTTAGAACTAAAGGGTTTTATATTTTTCTTATTTAAAATAAAAATGTTATACCTACTTAATATTTTACTTGACACGTCATTTAAATGTCCTTCTCAGCAAATATCAATGTCCGGTGCGATCTTAAAAGTTTTTCTTGTTTTGGGACGAAATTTAAAAGGTTGCTACAAACGTGTCTTGATTGTAAAACAGAGTTAGATGTTCTCTTAAATCCGTTTTTAATTTTCAAACATATATTAAAATTGAATATAGCAATTTTATAATAAGCCAGATGCTCTTCTCTTTTATACTATCTTACATAACTATTTTTCCAACTTAGTTCAAAAATAATAACATTTTCGGAGCACAATTTTGCAAAATTTTAATAAAATTATACTTAGTCTAATTCATTCCCTTCTCCTTCACTGCTTTTTACTCTTGGTAGAAACTAATCGAAATACGTACCTACAGTAAATTCTAAAATTAGCATTAACAACGGCGCTAAAGCGAACCGGGGGACTCAAAATCAAAATGGTGTTTAAAACATCTTTATTTATTTTGATAGCTTATAGAGACAGACAGTAACATAGAGAGTTACTTTAATATTTATTATATTAGTACAGACTTTACTTCAACTTTTTTAATGTGTACAACTTTATAAAAAAATAATAAAGATGTTTTAAAAAGGTTTTTTAAGCAAAAAAAGCTGAAAAAATATTACGCACATATTCAAAACATTTCTGCTTACGCATTATAATTTCCTTTGGTATTAGCTGCCTTTGTGTAGATATACATTTTTCAAGCAGCTACTTCATATTTGTATATAGATTTATAAGTAAGTGACATTTTGATAAAAAGCACTATTCAGGCCACATGTGCCACACAAAAAGGTATACATAAATCAGTGCAATGATCGAGCATGACTGATTCGATGCGAATAAATACAAAACTTGACACTAACGAGCCGCATTCACAAATAGTCTGATGGCGAACATAATGTACTAGAATACTGCCACTAGGTACAGTTACCGACTTCACTTACATTAACTTTAAACTTAAGAAATATCTAAATTATTTATAATTTCTAATTTTGATTCATCAGAAGTCTGACAGAAATGCTCTATCATGCAGAGTAACAAAATGACACAGTTTATTTAAATTATTGTTTATTTTAATTTTATACAAATGGGTTTTAAATAAAATATTTTGAGGATTTTCGTCGGATTTTCGAGCTTGCTTTACAGCTACTACTTAATTTTTAAACGCCTCAAAATTTATTATTTTAGACGAGAATAGAAAAAAACAGCGAACAAATCCATAAAGACAGTTTCGTCTATGCATAATTATTTTTAGAAATTAAGCCTTATGGGGAATAAAAACTGTGCATTTTTATGGGACATAGTATTTTTGACCTTTTATATAAAAGCTTCAGGCCTGTGAAATCAGTGCTTGCGAAATGAAGGATTAGCAAAATTACTTATGAATAGTATGATAATTTAGATGCCAATGTGAGAAGACTTGACTGAGATGATATTAATGAAGTTTATTCAGAGTATGATAGAGAGAAAGTGAGCGCCATTAGTTAGGAGAGCTATATGTAATGTGATTTGTAACAACTTGTAATAACATTGTTTAATTCATATATTAGAAACTCCTTTGGAAAATAGTGAAAGGAAATTGTAAACAGGTTCATGGCTCCAATAATCCAACCAATAATTCGGAATAATACAAATTTTAGCTTATACGTTTTTGCAAACGGGCTTTTGTGTCGTAGTAAGTGGCATCAAAGATAGCCTACATTTACATACATAATATGTCTGTCCCTTATAGGATGCATTTTATGACCTTATTAAACTATATCAAAACCTATTCAGCCGTTTAAGCGTAAAAAGTGATAGAAGTACTTTAAATGTATTATACTTGTATTATGCATAGTTATACCTATAGTATTCCGGTTTAGGGCCGGAAAATATCTTAATTCTGAGAAATCTAGTACCAGTTAAAACGTATCTAGGCCGAACCGAAGCAAAGCGCGGGTCAATCGTTAGTATTTTAATAAAATGAGAAACTGTTTCGCGTTGAAGCCACAACATTTTACGACTTGGTAATAATTCGAAATCGAAAACGTATGACGAATCACAAATCGGTGTTGTAAAATAATAACAGTAATCAAAACGTACTTTTAGCGAGCAACTGTTAAATAAAATTGAAAGTGAAACGTCATGGAGGCGGAAACAATTATCTTGCTTCAATATGAACAATGATTAAAAGCTTTCCTTTTCAGTTGATATTACATATTGATACGAAAAAAGAAATTTTTAGGCTTTCTGCATTTTCATTGACTCAAAACTCTTAAAAATTCCATCCTGCATTTTCTTAAGTATGTTAGAGCTTATAAATAAGATTTTTATTAGATTATTTTTCCTTAAGCTACTATAAGCAGCGTACTTAAATTTAAACAAGTAATAATAGCTAGTTTTGAGTTTATAAAACTTTTGACATTATAACTAATGTTGTAAAGAATGTAGGTTCTTATACATTATAGTGTTTTTTATTTTGTTTTTTTTTAAATTGTCACATTTATGTATAAATGAATTGTACCTTAATCGTTTAAAATATGTTTCATTGTAACCACAAGAAACAACTTAAAAACTTCGTTCGAAGCATCTAGTTTTTCCACTTGCTAAATAAGTATTACTCTTAGATCCAATATAAATTAGTCATTTAGAATAATTTAAAACTAGATTCAGGCGATAGCTGTAGCTCAGTGGTAGAGCGCTCACTAAAGAAACCGAGTGAATCCGGTTCATATCCCGCGTCTCGCACCTCTGACATTTTCATATGAAAATCATTTCTAAACGATTGCTACTTGCTTTACGACATGTAAAAACCACCAACCAGCACTTATCTAGCTTGACAGATTATGACCTTATTCCCCTCGATTTGAAGAGCGGCGCGAGTCCAGCAGTGCGATGGTAAAAAAATTGAATACATGATTCAGGCTCTATTCAGCCAAACTATTTTAAATAATATTAAAAAACAGCCATACAAATGTATTCCATCGTCGTATGTCATCTGTCTGATAAGCTTCATGCCTTAAATGACCGTGGCTATTATAAGCCATGCCTACAAGTTGGCGGTTAATGATCTCTTGGAAGTGAATTACTAGAGCATAACGTTCCGCTAGTATGTCGTCTGCAAGAAGTTGCTACATTGGTGTTTAAATTGTGGTAATCTCCCATAAAAATGGCTAGCAAGGTCATTCTAAACCATGTTGTGACGAAAATTTGTGCGTTCCAGTTAAAACTTCCTTATAAAATAGCGGATGTACCTACTGGCAATGTGCATAAATTCTCATATGATTTGTAGAAACACTTGCTATTAATAATTCTATATATTATTCTATGGAAAAGTTAGCTACCTTATCCGTAGATTTACTACGATATGTAAATGTTACCTACACATGATACAAAAGTCGATGAATAGTCGCCATTTAGACTGTTCATGTGGACTTTGTTTGATATTTTTTCTAACTTTTACATAATAAGTAAAGAAAAAACATGTCAGTAATTTATAATAATATTAACAAGGAAGCTGTTTGTAAACCATTTACAGCTATTTATTTATTATGACAACCAAAAAGAGTAACAATAATGAAATACATTATTTACATTTACAAATACATAGATGAATGCACTTTTTTATAGGTTACCACATCATGTTTTAATATTTAACGAAACATCATTTGTATCTGCTAAAAATATAAACAGTATTAAAATATGTGAATTAAAATTAAAATAGCTAAATTACTTTAAATTCACGACATAGACGAGCTAACATACTATGAGCTTACGTAGTATTCATAGACGAGCTATAGTGCTATCAATAGAGGAATATAGGTCATAATCATAATACATTATGTACAATCTCCTCTTATTGTTCTTTTTTCATTAATTTTTTATTTTGTAAAAGCCCACTTACAACAAACGTATATACAGCATTTTCTAATTAATTATAACAATAATAATATGTCTTATATGCATGTCAATAAAAAACATTTCAAAATCCAATAATTAAAAGTACAAAAAAAAATGAATCTAAATAATGTCATTTTACAAAGAAATAGTTATTTATCAAAGAAAATTTACAATAATTTAAATTAAGAATAGTAACGTTAATGTTCATTAATGTTTTTTTCTAATATTTGCTAATTTTGTCTACAGGAACACATACAAGAAGTGCTAGATAAATGGACACAAATCGACGATGAGATCTGGGCAAAAGTGATAGTCTTTGAGAAGAATCGACGCGTGGCAAAGGCATATGCGCGTGCGCCGGTACTCACTATCAATGGCTCAGATGATGGTTTCGATGGCATGAGGTAAGTTATAATATAATTTTCATAATAGTAATACTATCTGGAGACATACTTTAACCGTGTTTTCATCTTTTCAACCGACTTCAAAAAGGAGGAGGTTCTCAATTCGTCAGTATTTACTGTCAGTTTTTACTGTTTTAATCATGAATAAAGTGTGCTTCAATATATACTACGTATAGTATAAAATTTTAAAAGTAACTGATAGTTCTAAAGGTATAAATTCTACCTTAACCTTAAAATCTATTTGAAACAATGTAAAGTTTATCCTTTGTTTGGAAATTATTACAAATTACAAATCAATTATTAATATGTCGTTTAAATATGAGTTTTCGCTAATATTTTGAGAAAGAACAGTGCAAAATACTTATTAACCCCACTAATAATTATAAAATGAATGAAATAGACCAATAAATATACTTATAATGAATAATAATAAGTATCCCTCTAAAGTACTGTGGACAAGACTGTATTAGAACGATTACAATAATTTATTCATATTGCGAAATATCTCAAGTTACCAAGCCCTGGCACGTGGCCGCCCTACATTGCGACTAATTATGCGATTGTATCAAACCTCCTTAGGTACTTCGAGGTGAATGTGAAATTGAGTACGCACTTCTAAACTAAGAGTGAATAAGACTTGTAATGAATATTATTTATATATAAACTGTTTTGTTGGCTTCGTAAGTACTAAGTAATAAAAATGAGTTGAAAATTAGCTTTAAGCTATAATAATATTGTGAACAATTGCGGGTGTCATATATGTGCCGTGAGCATTAAATTTATAACATGTATCTTAAAATATAGATTAAGCGCGAATGAAGCTGCCGATTCGCTAGTAAATGTATATAATAATTTGACAAATTATATACTAAAACCTTTCTGGAGAACCACTCTATCTATCGGTGGAAACAGCATGAAAATCGGTGCAGTAGTTTTTAAGTTTATCGCGAACGGACAGACGCGGCGGCGGATTTTGTATATAATATTTAGTGATGAACCATCTAGTACATACTCGTATGTACCCTTACTAAAGAATACATAGATACTTATTTACTGTTCCATACTATCGAAATAATTAGAGTATGTTTCGATTATTTCTTTTTTATTCAAAGTAGGGTAATATTTAAAATTTCTCATCTCCCATCTCATATTCAAAGGCACTTTACAATAATTAAGCCCTATAAGTCCATAGACATTACGAATGAGAAGCACAATTCACGTCACTATGGTGCGGCTTAGTGGAGCGATACAATTACGAGTATATTACACAATCCCCGGTGTGATAATTGCTTGCATTGCAAATCGGAGTCGCGCTAGATTAAGTTTCTCGCGTAAGCTTTTATATATGTAACGAAAGTTTACAAAAGATAGTAATTTTAATATAATTAGTAAGAAATATTATCTGTACTCATATTATAAAGCAGAAGAGATTGTTTGTTTGTTTGTTTGTTTGGTGAACGCGCTAATCTCAGGAACGACTGGTCCGAATTGAAAAATTCTTTTTGTGTTGGATAGTTCGTCTATCGAGGAACGCTATAGGCTATATTTCATAATGCTACGACAAATAGGAGCGGAGCATGAATGAAAAATGTTGCAAAAACGGGAGATATTTAGTTTCCAGTCTTAAGAACGCGCGCGAAGTTGCGGGAAAGGCTAGTAAAATATATATTAAAAACATAAAAATCTAGTTTTGGGTAAATAAAAGTATTAAAATTTTGTAACATTGTCCATTAACTACTTCAAAAATTACGCTTATAGAACCAACATATTTTTTTACTATGTATATTTTTTATGTATAATATAGTAAGTACTTTATATAAACTTCCATTTTATTTCACAAGTTGCAGTAAAAGATAAATTGCTCAAATCATAAGATTTCCTTTCCCAAATATTTGCCACTACGACGAAATAAACTCAGCGGCGCAGAAACAAGGTCGCTTTTAGTGTTGGGTTTATTTTTATTTATAAATTACACTGTAACTTTAAGTAGGTACGTAATAAGTAGTAGCAAAAATGTATACGTAGAAATATTATGAAGGTATTCATTTAAAAATAAAGACTATTGCACAGTGGGACTATTGTTACCGGTTTGATTCTTGGACGACGTAAACGCTTGTTTTATGCTATAATTGTTTAACAATTTAATTTTTAAAATTGTCGAAATATGTTATTGTAAGTCATAAAATGAATATTTTTAAGTAACAAATTTAAGTGTGTAACACGACAAAGCCTATTTTGATTCACTAGTATGTTATAAAGTTTGTATAATATTTCGTTTACATTCAAATTTCGCGTGTTAACTCTCATACACCAAGTTAACTAGTATATATCTGCCTACTCGTAACTTCAGCAAAGCCACTTTGATGAAGTTACGAGTGATTTGGAGTATCTCGGTTAGCTTTTTGTTCTTGAACCAAAACTCTACCTAACTTGTATACATATACGTATTCTCTAATAATAGAATATAATAAACGAAACTTTATTATGTGAATGTATTGTTCATATAAATTATTTTTTATAATATGGACTATTCTATGAAAATTTTTGTAAAATTTTGAAAATTTTCTGTAATGTTAAGAATAAGAAGCAATGGCTACACTTTTGAAATCCTTGCAATTATTTGAAGTAAAAATAATAAAATGGTGTAGATAAAAACGTTTAAAGCCAATAAAACTCCTATTATTCATTTTGAGATGGCGGATAGTGCGCGATGTCATCTCAGCGTCGCGTAATGACATACAAGTCTAGAACACTAAGGCTAGTTCGTGTTGACAGAAATTTATTTTTGCTTTTAAAAAGATGGAAAACTTTAGTTTAATTTAGTGGTTGCAGAAAAATTAAATATATTATTATAATCTAACCTTGTATTTACGAGCATTTGAAAACCTTAGAATCTCTTATGTCCCAATATCCGTTGAAATATTTATTTAATTTTAACCTTGTTCTTAATAAAGCACGTTGAATATTTATTCAGAATCTATAAACTGAAATAAATTGAATTCATAATAGTTTTATTGTTATATTTATCAATTGTTAGAGATGTAAATAATATAGAACAAAATGATCGTTTCTATTTATTATTTATAACTGTATATGCGAAAGTGTGTTTGTTGGCCTTTTGGTCCACTATCTTTGAAGCACTTATGGTAAAACAAATCGAAATTAAAAAAATGATATCCGAGTTGTAAAAAACTATTTAGATTTATAAAGTGAATAATATTGACTATTGACGTGGTATAACTTCGTTAACCAACTTGAAAAAGCACGAGGTTCTCAATTCGATTTATATTTTTTTTAATAACTACAATAGTATATTTAATATTAAATATAAAAATTAAAAAAAATAATATAATATGACCATATATATACATTTTCATGCAAAATTTGCGTCTTGGGAACAGCAATTTTACAATTCCTTTTCCCTGCCAGTAGGTACTTTGCTATACGAAGTAGGAAGTGTCGCGCACTCGGCACATCGGCTATCTGATGCACACACACGAATTTCTCTTTTAATGAAACCCTACACATAGATTTAATTAGCTAGATCAGAACAGAAGCTACAAACAATAAAGATCGAACATTCCCTCTAATAATTAGGACTGGTTTACGACTGTGATAGGAAAAGCGCTCCGACGTTAATTTTGTTTGAATTAATGGACTTCGCTATATAGGAAGTGAGCTCACCGCTGTGTTTCTTCTGATGCACTTTATTTATTATCTGTGCTTCGCTTTTTGTTTACTTGTTCGTTTGAACTGTGCATTTGTAATCGTTAATTATTCTTGTATAGTATTAGATTCTGTAGTTTATACAGCTCTTTAAGATAAAGCGATAAGGTCTTTTAATTAACTGTTATATAGCGATCAATATAAATATAAAATGTACGTGACATGTTCTTGCAGATACGAGTAGTGTAAAGTTATATCTTGTAACACTGTTCGCGATAAACTTAAAAACAACTGCACAGATTTTCATGCTGTTTTCACCAATGGATAGAGTGGTTCTCAAGGAATGTTTTATTTGTCAAGTTTTTGTATACATATACTAGCAGAACCCGTGTCTTCGCTCGCGCTAAATCTAGAAAACAGCCCGAGCGGAACGAGGGCGAGTTGCTAGCAAACAAAAAAATGTTAACAAGAATTCATAATATGTAGTAGGTACATGTATCATCTGATATTTGAAAGTATCGGCAAGTATAAGGCAATAAATAAAATCTCCTTAGGTGTTAGTGATGATAATCGATCTATTTACAATAGAGAGGAAGTAAACATTGTGCGAGTGCAAAAATGGTGTAAACTACAGCAATGCAGTGACACTGGCGGTCATGGAAGCTGGGATATGGATCTGATTGTAGGTTATTTATGTGTGATTCTGTATTGAATGGCCCTTTTGTCGTAGCTGGTATTCTATAGGAAAGCAAGGTTAGTTTCTCTAAAATGTATAACATTAGCGAGATATGGTAATATTATAATCTATGGAACTTATAATACCTACTGTTCTAAAAAATTTTTTCGATAGCTGAACATGATCAAGAAAATTAGAATCGTGTTACATAATTAAATTGCGCGAGATATTTCTATTTTTCATGTTAATAATAGTTACATACAATATAATTAAAAGTATAATTGACACCCAAAATACTATGCAAAGGTGTTACATACACTATTTAAAGGTCAGGTACTATTACTACGTAGGCTAAGATAATATTCTCCCAAGCTCGAACAACTGCTTGCAAATAAACAGGTGTGCTGGCGCCCTAATTCTAGCCCAACCTCGTCGATAATGTCTCGACAATGCTCAATGCTCATACGTTAGTCGGCACGCGTCTAGTACTTTTATATCATACGATTTTATATCGTATGCTATATAAAATCATTATAAAACAAGTTTATTGATAAAACTACATTTTTAAGTTTAACTACGTTTTGTAGAAAAATAGATAGATATATTATTGATCATTTTATATATACTTTCCTTTTACATACTAGAAGATGAGTAAAGGAAGTAATCCTTTTTTCTTGTTGTTTGTGTTTCTGATTAAGACATCAAATGAGGAAATATTATAATGAAATGATAAATAGATCAATTGAATCCAACAATCGTAAAATATTAGTAAGATAGGGTGAACCAAGTTTAAACGTTGTTTATCTAACATTACGTTGTTCAAAAAACATTTCCGTTTATCTTACATGTAGCGTTAATGTAAAGATAAGCTAACGATAAAGTGGTCTTAAAGACCGGTAGTATTCTATTAAAGTTGTATAATATTATAGTTTAGTTTGAAAATAGCTATAATTACTTTAGTAATTTATTGTTACCGATAGTAGATTACATTTTTATTTTATAATATTTTTGAAAAATCCTAAGGCGAAAATATCGGTAAATTTATTGTTACCGATAGTAGATTACATTTTTATTTTATAATATTTTTGAAAAATCCTAAGGCGAAAATATCGGTATGTGTAAAGGTCATCAGTTTGCGCCATACCCTGTCGATAATGTTTGCAATCTGCCTACACGACAGAAGTCGGCACGCGTCTAGCTAGATCCTTTTATAATGTACGATTCTTGTACATTTAAAAATTTTGTTACTATTATTATATATTATTATATAGTATTTTTATTTGTATACAAACGTTAAAAATATTTTTTTTACTTTTAACTTCAACGTTCACCTTTTTTATCCGAATCTATATACTGAAAATAATACTTATACACAGTTTATACATACATACATACATATGTGAGATATTTGTTTAAAATATTCGTATAATAAGTACATAACTATTCCCTGGAGTGCTATTACATAATAATATAATTACATAAGAGTGCTATTACATAATAACAGAAAAGATGGCGCTGCGCGCAACGTAAACATTAGATCTGAGTAATAAATTATCTTAAAAATAGAAATTTCGGAATTCTAAGTGTGAAAACTATTGCGTAATAATTGTGAACCAGTGAATATTACGTACAATTGTTATCACAGTGACTGGCTAAGATCATCAAGTGTTGTGAGCGAAAAATTAAAACCAGTGATCTGTGGCGTAAACAGTTTGGAATACCCACTTGTTTAACTAAAAAACAAAGAATTAAAAATAGTGAACCTTAACTTGTGGTAAATGAGAAAAAAACACAACCATTATTTTGATCAAGCTAAATTTTAAGCTAAAAATTTTCCTTTTAAAAAGTTTAGTGCCGTTATTTTGGAAAGTTTGAATATATAATTAAAATTTTCACGTCATAGCGACATCTAGTGACATCTGCCACAATCACCACCTATTGATTTAGTGAAGTTTTTAGCAGCCATACCACCTAGACTTGCTATTCATCAACAGAGGGCGCTACAACATATTGGGCGTGCTACTCACCAATAGAGGACGCTGTTTCAACTTTTTCAACTTTTTTATAAAAAATCAGAAATGTCTTCACTGTGTGCTGGATGCCGTCGGAAGCCACCAAACAGGCAATATCTTACCTGTTCACAATGTAACTGCGTATATGACCTAGAGTGTGCAAATGTCTCTAGTAAACTTTTTAATAATGTAATGTCACCTGATCGGAAGAAAAGTTGGAAATGCCCATCCTGCAAATGTAAAATTCCAAAAACCGGAAATTTGGATACCCCAGCGAGGCCAATAGACCAAAACCCAACGCAAAGGTATGACAATAGTCCGGAAAACAACAATATAACACAAAGAAAACGTACATTCACTGAAAAAAATGATACATCATCTTTTGAAGACACAAGTATATCAGGAGATACCATATGCTCTGAAAAAACAGAAGAAAACATTGTAAATGATGTCCATACTAACTTAACATTGCAAAATATTAGCGAAATCATTATCCAACGGCTACAAGAAAATAACATAAATATAATATCACATCTACAAAATACAATACAGACAGAGGTACAAAAAGCGATTAACTCACTAAAAGAAGAACTGAAACAAGATACAGAAAAATTATACGAACAGAATATAAACCGGATGAAGGAAATAGAACAACTTTCAAACAAAATTGATGAACTCAAAAATGAAAATGATAATTTAAAAAAGGAAATGCAAAATATTGAGAAAAAAATAATGTTTTCAAGTGATAATAAAAATTTGGAAAACAATCGTAACAAAATCGTACTATATGGACTTTCTGAATACTATAAAGAGCCTGAGTGCGACCTATATGACCGAATACAGAGACTGTTTTGGGGTGCGTTGCGCGTGGATTTAACAGGCTACGTTGAAGATGCCTACAGAGTCGGCCGATACAATAGAGATGGGAACCGACCACTTGTTGTTGAATTAATAAGCAAAAGAATGGTTAAATACTTGCTGGAAAATAGTCAATATCTCCAAGAGTCGGGATTATCTATTTCTGCATTTTTGGATCGCTCTGAACGAATGAAACTAAAATCTATGCGAGAAGAAATGCATCTTGCCCGAAAAAAAGGATTACATGCCGTATTACGCAATAATCAACTCTATGTAGAAGGAAAACTAGTAACCCTCGATGAAAGAACCCACGAACCCCGTATAATAACAAGGCAGAAAAATAAAGGAAAAGAACAAAACATCACTCACCTTTCAAACACAGATAATAGCAATGATTATAATTTTCGAACCTACAGGACAACAATTTAAAATATTATACCAAAATATGCAAAGTATCTATAACAAGCAGCCTCTATTAGAAGCATTTTTGAATGAAAACCCTGATTATCAAGCACTTTGTATTTCTGAAACATGGCTGACAGACGATAAACTAAAATTAATGCAGTTCAGTGGCTACAGGATCGCGGCATCGTTTTGTAGGAAACATCGCACGGGAGGAGGCCTTTGTATCTTATTAAAAGACAATATTCAATTTCTAGAGAGATGTGATATCACAAATATGTCCCTTGAATATGTATTAGAAGTAACTGCAATTGAACTATGTAGTATAAATATCATAATAATTGTTATGTATTGGAATAGGAGAGAGGAAGAAACGTTTTTTAAGCAATTAAGGTTAATATTAAACTACATTAATAATAAATACTATAAACATAATATAATAATTGGAGGAGACTTTAACGTGAATATATTAGAATGTAATAACAAAACATCAGAGTACTTAAATCTAATGTTAGAATATAAATTCTACCAGCATATAAAAACGCCAACTCACGTAACAGAAACATCATCTACGTGTCTTGACCACATTTTCACAAACTTTAAGAATTATAATCTACATAGCTTTGTTGAAGAACTCGGTTTTTCAGATCATGCGGGAACAATAATGATTTTAAACATACCTAAAAAAACAGAACAAGGACAAAAATGGTATATAGAAAAACGCTTATTCAATAATTCCCAAATGTCTCTATTTAAAAAACAATTACAAATAATAGATTGGCATAATGTTATAAATTCATCAAAAAATATAAATGACAACTATAATGCATTTAATGAGTTAATTACTAAATTATTAAACCAGCATATACCTAAACGACGAATTCAGTTAAAATCTAAAAGAAAAAACTATTGGTTAACTACAGGTTTAAAAACATCTTGTAAAAATAAAAGATTGCTAAAGATACTGTCAACCAAATCAAAAAATCCGATCCTAAAAATATATTACAAACGATATGAAAAAATACTAAAAAAAGCAATAATACAATCAAAAAAATTACATTATGAAAATATAATGAAAAATTCAAATAATAAAGTTAAAACTATGTGGAGAATTATAAATCAGAGAACAAATAAAATGAACAATAAAGAAAAGTCAAATATCCAAATAAAAATAAATAATATGCTCGTCACAGATCCAAAATCAGTAGCTAACTCATTTAATAATTTCTTTGCGTCAATCGGTGTGCTTGACGCCGCCGATTGCAGCAGCGGTCGTCCTGTATTGCATACAACTGAAAACTCTATGTACCTTAATCCGGTAGACTGTCAAGAAGTATATACTATCGTTAGAAAGCTAAAAAATAAAAAAAGCCATGGTATTGATGAGCTGCCGCCAAACTTAATAAAATATTGTGCTACAGAACTAACATATCCTTTCACTATTTTAATAAACCAATCATTTGATGAAGCAACTTTTCCATCTCTACTAAAAAAGACAATAGTTAAACCTATCTACAAGAAAAACGAAAAAACAGACCCAAATAATTATCGCCCTATCGCCCTTTTGCCATCAGTTTCCAAAATTTTTGAAAAAGCTATATGCAACCGAATTACTAAATTTTGCGAAAAATACAATATTTTCGATGACTGCCAAAATGGCTTTCGTAAAGATAGATCTACTGTTCTGGCGGTGTATAAGTATATTAGAGAGATTTTAAGAATATTGGACAATAAACAATACGGCATCGGCGTGTTACTAGACATGACCAAGGCATATGACCGCGTCCAGCACAATATACTCTTAAATAAATTGTACGGTATAGGCATCCGCGGTGCTGCTCACGAGTGGCTGGCGTCATATCTAAAGGACAGACAGCAGTTTGTCGACATCGAGTATTTTGATACTGCAACTAAAACAATATCTTGCGTACGGTCAGACTGCAAAATTATAAACGCGTCCATCCCTCAGGGAAGTGTCGTTGGATGTCTATTATTTTTGATATACATCAATGATCTTCCTAAGATCATGGAAGAGCCATGCGTATTGTTCGCTGACGACATATCTTTGTTAACTTCATGTCAAAATAATAATAATGATAATTTACACGAAAAACTTGACTCCTTATTTGAAAAAACTTCGGACTGGTTAAATGAACACCATCTTAAAATAAATTTTGAAAAAACTAAAATAATGACCTTTCATCCTTACCAGAAATGTGCACTAAATTTAAATTACAGATATAATAACATAAAATTAGAATGTGTAAATCAATTCACTTTGCTCGGTATTATTATAGACAGTCATATTAATTGGAAGGCGCACATACAAAAAATAAAAACAAAGTTAGCCAGTTTTTCATACGCACTACGAGAAATAAAAAAGACCACTAGTGTAGACTCAGCTATATCCACATATTATGCATATGCACACTCTTGGCTGAACTATGGCATTATCTTATGGGGAAATAGCACCGATGCTCCCACTTTATTTACCCTTCAAAAGAAACTCATCAGAATTATTGCCAATTTAAAACAAACTGATAGCTGCCGCCCTTATTTCCAAAAATACAGAATACTCACTTTAACTGGCCTATACATTTTAGAAATATGCAAATTTGTTCGTAAATATAAACACTTTTATACAAAGCGTGAAGAAATACAGAATAAATACTTATTACGAAACAAAAATAAATTAATACAACCAATTACCAGGTTGGAAATAAACAATGTAAGTACATTTAACCAATCTATAAAAATTTATAATAAACTACCTAAAGATTGGATAGGAGAAGAGAATAATAACCTATTTATAAATAAATTAAAGAAATTACTAGTTAGTAAAAGTTATTATAACATAAAGGAATACTTTGATGATAAACTATAAGACTTAATATATATGTCGATAAAAATATATAGATACATTACTAAAATAAAAACAACAAAACAGATAGTCTATATAACAATACATATTTTACTAAAAAGCGCTTCCTCTTTTCTACCCAATTATTTCGTGCCCCAGCGGGGTCCATAATAATACTCTGTATCTTTTAATAAATACACTGTAGATTATGGTTGTGAAATAAATAAATAAATAAAAATAAAATAAATAAAATAAAAAAATAATCGTTAATCATAAAGATTTTCAATCTGCCCAATTGTCCACAAAGACAACCGCGCATTATAAAAGATCTTCAATCCACGGTCGCATAACTATTATGAGTTGCAACAGAATTAGCTGAATGTTATTGTTTATTGTATTCTTATCGATATCTCGCCTGTGAGTTCGCGCGGAACTCCGTGCGCTCGCGTACCACAATACACGTACAATGGAGGGCCTTGGTTTTTGTACAAACGTAACATGGTAGCTAGATTTTCATTGATTGGTTGTTTGGAATTATGCTAATGACAGTTGTCATGTTCTTAGAATGATTTTCTCCTCTGAAATTATCTTTTCACTATAATTTTCATATTCATCTATATTCATATACTAATATTAAAAAGAGGTAAAGTTTGTTTGTTTGCAGAACGTGCTTATCTAAAGTTAAGCTGCGCTAATCTAAATCTAAGCTAAAGCTAGATACTTATCGGATTTCAAAACTTAAATAGCCCTTTCTTTTAGGAAGGCTATACGCTTTAATTTAACGTAAAGTTAACGTAAAAAGTTAGTGCTAAAACGTACCTACGAATCCGAGAAAAGCAAGGGTGACTTACTAGTTTTCTATATTATAATAAAAATAAAACTAAACAATAATTTTAGATTGTTCTAAATTATTTTTTTACTATTATTTACTTCATATTTCTAATAAATTATATACAATCAAATTTATTTTATTTATCGCTCATAGAACAATGAATTTCAGTGCAAGCTAATATGTAATAATTATGTCAAATAACATAGCTAAATAATAACAGCTCTACGAAATCCTTGACCTATTTGCAGCTACGGTAATGCATTATCTTTCTCTAACAAAATTACCTATTGGTCACACTTATATAGACAGCACTATCAATCTGTTTTAGTACATTGAGTTTGACTCCTACATTATTTAAGGCGCCAAGTCTGGCGCCAAAACATATCGGGTTTGACAATTCCAAATAATTTATACTCTACTTACCATTGCTTTACACTCTAAGGACTTTTGTTCATAATTTAATGGGTTTTAATCTTTTTCTGTGGAATCCTAATTCTCTTTTCTTCTTCTCTCTATATTAAAATTATCTAAGTTATTCTTAACAACATCATCTATCTGCCAGAGAATGTAGGTTGGTAGGTTTCAGAGATTAGTTGGAACAAACAGAGAGACGGACATTTTTTTTCTTATATACATTGACATGTATTTTGTAAAATGCTTATACTTTGACATTACAAACTGTTAACGAAACTTTAATTTTATTTATTTGTATAGATAGATATCTTATCTAATTGAATAGGTTATAAGTTAAATCAAATAATGTCCGAATGAAATTACAATACAATCGATTCTCGATTAGCTTCAACTTTGAACTTTACATAACCAGTGATAAGGCTCTTGCGTGTTTATAGGTTGTGTGACATAATTTGTTCACTATATTGTCCACTTGATTATATCTTTCGTTGCGATTGGAAAGTAGGACGACATTGAGGTAGGCTTTTGCAAGCAATCTTATTGGTCAGTGTCAACGAATTTGTTTCAGATGTTATGCAAGTTGCTTTGTCATATTAAATGTAACAATGTCTGACTTATTCGCATAGAATAATAGATCAAATGTGAACACGTAGCTTATGCGGCCTTCCAACGCCTACGCGATCATTTCTTTTATCTAATTAGATCGTTTACATATTCTTTTTTATATCACACTAGCATTTCCCGCGGCTTCGCACGCGTTCTAAAGACCGGAAATCATTTTTTTTTAATCGCGCGGTATGATACTTCTCAGAACTAATAATCCTCCTCCCTGTCTTCCTCCATAAACGGACTATCCAATACAAAAAGAATTTTTCAAATCGAACCAGTACTTCCTGAGATTAGCGCGTTCAACCAACCAAACAAACAAACAAACTCTTCAGCTTTATAATATTAGTATAGATTACTATTACTATTATGAGTTTGTGTGGGTGTGTGTATATGCGTGTGAGTGATTGTGTGCATGTTTTTTACTTCTTCACCTCAACTCCTTCTCTTCACTTCAACTGACACCGGACGGTTCGAGATGTTACTTTAAATTTTATGTACAAGCGGACTAAGACCTGAAAAATATGTACGCTTTTGATAGTACTAATAATAATGTGGCGTTAACTGTATGTATAATATGTACAAAAAGTTCCTAGAGACTCACGATCAAAACGAGGATTATCTTTGCTAAAAAAAATAAGAAGTACCTAACTGCTAAGCTTTTGAAACCATTTATCTCACCTTAGATAAAACAAAACATTGCATGCCAGATCTAATTTAATTCGGCCAATTCGCCTTCTCACAACTCGTAATTCAATTAAGATTTAACGCAATTTGCGCATGCGACGCTTTCGTGACGCCTAACACTGTTTCTAAAATGCTTGCTTCTACTGACAGCGTGCTGTTCCGTAATTCTATATATTAGTGGTCATTTTTGACCGTCAAATGGTCTGGGTACCTGACAATATATGCAAATTTTTGTTATCTGATATTCGAGTGCACGTGGGATAGTTAGAGTCGCTACTATGTTTTATTACTGATGACTCGAACAGATTCGACCCACGGACTTCGTTTCGTACCTGGCATTAGAGGGCTTGTCATACTCTAATTTTGCACGCCAGTATGATATTAGACGTGTAACGTTCACTTTACTTTGTTAGTACAGAATGTCCATTTATTTAACATAGTCGTGCAAATGATTGTTTTGATACACGTTAATGCTCGCACCGCGCCGTGAAATATGAAATTCCTAATAATACTGTAAATGGTAGTGTATTTCTGAACTGGATTTTTGTTACGACTTAACTCAATTCTGAATAAAATCAACTTTTAATATCTGATGAATTTATTAATAATGTGTAAAACTCGTATAAATTACAATTTGAAGTATTTGTTTACATTTTATAACTTAATCTATGAAATTTACGTTTATTTAACTTTAGTGTGTAAACATTTAATTATAATTACAACTAACATTTAAATATAATTAAACGGTACAAAAAAATTGAAATTTATCTATGAAAAGGCGAATGCTAATGAATAAGTAATAATTTAAGACACCAACATAAATTAAAAATAATCGATTGACCCAAATCAATCGAAATCGACCGGGCGTATTGTTCAATGATATATCGATTCAAAGATCGATTATATCCGACCCTGTTAAACTAGTACGTAAAAGTTTATTTTGTCTTGCAATCGATTAGAAGTAGCTTAAATGTATGTGGTATTGCCTCATACGTGTACATATTAGATATGTACGAATGTTTCAAAACATTTTACAACTTAAACGTTTTAGAACTATGACTATGACTTAGATTATGCCTTTTATAAAGGTTAAAATTAAAATATTATCTAATTTATTGTGGCAATTTTTATAAACAGAAAAATACACAAGCTATAAAAAAAAATTATGAAGAGAGTAAAATATAAAAAATGATTTTTTTTTAATCAAAGTATGTTTTTTATTAAAAAAAATAGCTATATTATACAGATAAGTAATTTGACATCATTTCACAACCACAGATTCAACATAATGTGTATATAGACATTTAATTTCCCTCTTATAATGATTAACGTATAATAATAAAATTACTGCAATCAACTAAAAGCTTTTGTAACTTGACTGTTAGAGACATATACGATATAATGACTCTCAATTTGTTAGCTAAAATCGCCTATGGGTGTACTAGATTACGCTCATATATTATTCTTTTAGACTAAAATAAACGTAAATATAATCGCAATAAGCTCTAAAGTGGCATTTAACTTATTAACTTCATATTTTACTGTGATAGACCCTACAGTTATGTGTTAATTGTTATGTACTAAGGTATTAGGTATGGCGACCTATGTGTAATACTTACATGTAATAAATACTCAAGTTAGAAAATATGACTAACAGATATAAGACGGAGATAGATGTTATAGGTACAAATGATAGTCAAATACAAGTTCCGTACAGTTTCCTAACAGTGAACTTCTATAATTCAATACCACAGGTTCTGTGGTTCGCAATCGTTTAGATTTTTAGACAGTGGTAGACGAATGGTAACGAGCTCCCTTGACCGAGTGATGCGGGTCAAGCCCGGTTCTCGCATCGCTGATATTTTCATGTGCGAATCATTTCTGACATAATTACCACTTGTCTTACGGTGAAGGAAAACATATATGAAGAAACCTGCATGCCTCAGAAAACCTAGAAAGTTGTCGAAAGATATGTCAAGTCCAGCAACCCACCCTGGTCAGCATGGTGACTGGTGGACTCAGGCCAGGTCCCTCTCATATTGAAGGTAGCTCCGTGCCCAGCAGTGGGTCGTTGAAAAGGGCTGAATACAATACAAATACATACAATTTTTAATATCAAATTATTATTTAGTGGAATTTAAAATATTATTATATGGAATTGAATGTGAAAATATAATTAGATCTTTTGAATATCGATTAGATCTTTGATTACTTGTACAGTATAATATATAAAGCAATACATAGTGTGCTGTGTGCCTTGAGTTCATAATAAGTATTATTAATGATTTTAACTTCCATTTTAACATCTCAAAGTGACTTAATGTGATTAATTAAAATCTCGTGAGTCGGTCAATATGTCATCTTCTTTTAGAAGTCCATTACAAGTTACAGAAAAGGTTAGGAT
The DNA here is from genome assembly GCA_905231865.2 of Boloria selene. NCBI lineage: Eukaryota > Metazoa > Arthropoda > Insecta > Lepidoptera > Nymphalidae > Boloria > Boloria selene. Next base: position 3,593,432 of record HG993132.1, read on the forward strand.
CAATCATTTTATATTATAGTAATTTACTTATACGGTAATATTTCATTTTGATATTATTGCATTATTATTTTTTAATGATGACAGTTTGATAAGGGTCAACTCGTTTAAGAACTTACGAATTTGAGGACCTACTGTTAATAATATTCTTCAATGTTGATTTATTAGGAAAAAATTGTTAAAAAGCATAAAGAAATAGATATATTTTCTTACATCATCATCATCGGCCCTTTTTATCTTCCCACTACTGGGCACGGGCCTCCCTCAGTACGACAGGTGGTAATCATGATTCGCACATGAAAATATTAGAGGTGCGAGACCCGGATTTGAACCCGCATCACTCGGTTATCCAAGCGAGTGTGTTACTGCGGGGCTACCACTGTTTTACATATTACAATATTCTTTTATAAATTACTGTATAGATACTACGGTCGACAAACGATATTGAAAACCTTTACACATAAGAATAAAAGAGACACAAAACTGTTTTGTCTTTGTCTATTTATATGTGTATAGAAATTTCACACAAAACTTTATAACATATTTTCCTTTAAGTACTAAATTTCTAATGCTAAATTGCACTATCCATCTTATGTTGAAACGCAGTCATTTTGACTCCTTAAATTGGTCAAGTAACCTTTTGCTCGTCTGCTTGTTGGCGCAACATCTAGAGGTCGATCAAATTAATTTGCAAATGCGTAGTAATTATAGTGACGTAAAAGTTTATGATCTTAAATAACTTGCGACGAAGTCTTGGATAAAAATATTTTTTCATTCATTATATTGTCGCGGAATAGAGTGGGAACCTGTCATAATACTCGTAGCACGCTTGTACCATGCTTTACAACAGCGAATGTCAATTTCTAACTTTTGACAATTAGATAACAAGAACAGTTTATTGCAAATTTTAATGTGTCAGAGAGAGACAAAGCATTTTCACGAAAGATTTGGAAGTTACTAGAAACATTTTGAATTTTCTATACTAGAATGTTCCAACATTTTATATAAAAAGGCCGGCAGTGTGTCGAGAGATCAGTTGATGTTCGGAGTTAAGTGCGAGTGAAGATTGCGAAGCGATACGAAATAGTAGAAAAGTGAAGAAGAGTATAGTGAATTATTTAAAGTGGTGGATTATAGTGCTCAGAGACTCAATTAAACTAGAGCTGTGTACAAACTGCGCGTGTATATTAAGTGTAAATAAAACATCTTTAGTGCGAGAACGCTTTTAATTTCCGATCCCGAACCCGTAGTACGTAACAATATTATCTACTATTGACATACCTCGCTCAGTTTCTTTCCTAGGTTTCTAGGTTCGTTTTATTTTTTTATCAGAAATCTGATATGTTCTCTAAGTAATAAATCTTTTATTTGTTGACACTACCATCATATTAATTTCATCAAAATCTGTCCCATGGTTTTCTCACAATACGGACAGACAGACATACACACAAGAATTCAAAAAACTATAGATTTGACCTCTATATTAATAATAATAATAATAACGATTATTTTAATGGGATTTATCAAAAAAATATTTAATGTGCAGATTCTATAATCTGGAAACTCTGGAACTACAATTTAGCTTTTAGTTTTTTTAAAGCACAAAAAATTGAGAATTGCTTTTCTAGTCTTTTCTAGTCTAGAATTGCTAGTCTTTTTGTGACTGCAGATTCAATGTCAATCAAATTTTACGCAAATCTTCATCTAACACACCAGAAAGCACTCTAGCGTAGTAAAATAAAAAAAAATTACAACATCCGTCATACTCATATTTTACATATTATATTTTTTATCGACGTAACATTAAATATACAAATTGTGATTACTTAAATATTTGACATTTAATGCAAAGGAAGTAGAAGACATAGTATAGATCTAATTGAAGGTCGGGCACGAATATTTAAATAGTTTCAATAATGTGAAAGTGGCATTGCCTTGAAATATTTTTATAAAGTAGATGCATATACATTATACAATGTTAATAGTTAATTAATTGTTCAAATGAAAATAATTATACTAATATTGTTCAATGTTCTCTTTTTTTATAATATGTATGTATTCAGCCCTTATTACTACTACTGGCCACGGGCTTCACTTCCATACGAGGATCAGGCCATAGTCCACCGCGCTAGCATAGTGCGAGTTGGCGAACTTCACATGTCTTTCGAAAATTTGCTAGGTTTTCTCAGACATGCAGGTTTCCTCACGATGTTTCCTTCACCGTAAGACAAGTGGTAATCATGTTAGAAATTATGGTGAAAATATCAGAGGTGCGAGACCCGGATTTGAACCCCCATGACTCGGATATGCAAGCGAGCGCGTAACCACTGGGCTACCACTAATATAGTCATAATATATTTAGAGTAGAGAATGGATGGAAATCTCAAAGATATCTTTTTAACTGATCTTCGCACATGGTTTTATTTGCATATTGTATTGAAGAACGAAGTCTTACAACCACTGGAAGCCGTTCTGAAGATAGCGCTTATAAACAGACGGACATATTTTTTAATATTTTTATACAAAGATTTTATGAACGGTAGCTATTATCAAGTCACTTCACTTATATATATAAATATATTTAGAGACAGCTTATTACAAGGTATGTACATAGAGTCGCAGGAAATTATACGTACTCATATTAATTACACCGTACAACATTCAATCTCCAAAGTTTTATAATAAGTATGTTTAAAAAGTAATAAGTACAAATAGCTCGTTAAACTTAATTATATCGCTAAGGAACCTTGCGGCATAATGTTGCTTAACTAAACTTATTGAAGTGATTTTGACGAACTCTACTAAGTTAATTTGATTCAGATAAAAATAATTGTATATAATTTCTGCCATTTTCGTATTTACAACTTTTAGAATTATTCTGTTATTAATATGTTGGGACATTATCGCACACAGCGCCATCTAGTCCCGTGGTAAGCTACGGAGGAAGCTTGTGTTACGGATACCAGATAGTTGATATACTACATATATAAGTTTAAATACATATATATTATAAATATAAACACCCATGACTGGAGTACAAACATCCGAGATTAACAAATGATGACATTTATTTGTTAATCTCGGTCGACCCGCGACTGCTGACGCAAGAAAATAGGGTCAATACAAACTGAGCCAAACGTGTAAAACAAACAAATTCTATTATTAAACATAAACAATAAACCTTTAGGCAGTCTCAAAAATATTTCCAAAATGTCATTCTTTGCGATAGGTACGAGAGAATATAGAAATCTATAAATGTAATATAAAATATAAATAATAAAATGGAATCTAAGTAAGTTGCATAAAAAATATTTTACAAACATTAGACTATCTCATCAATCCGCAGACATTTTATGCATACCAAGACAAAATTATATGTAATACCACTAACCTTCAATCAATGTAATCATTTTTGTCATTCTATTAAATATTTAAGATATTTTAATATACTTAAGAAAAATCAGAGATGAACTTAAAGATTAGATATATTTAAGATATTAAAAGAACCGAAGACGCTGCATAATTTTAAGATAAGCCAAAAAGCTGTAGTTTCTGCAGTATTATTATCGTTCTTAATACTTAACAATAATATTAAAAATATATCGTGTAATACACAGAAAGCAAAATAAATCATTAAACCATAATACTAACCGCGTCTTGTAAAACCACCTAATAATAACTAGATAATAAATCGTCTTAAGTCAAGTCATCTTTTACCTTCTCCAAATCCGGTCCTGGTGATAATATGTAACAAAAGTTTCTTAAAGACAACGTTACGTCCTGTTTTAAACGATCATCGCTTCAGTAGGTGTGGCGAAGGTCGGCAGGTTCAATTCTACAGAACTCACACTCATTGTTCACTTAGAATGGAATTAAACAGTTTAAGATACGACAGATACGCACTAGGTAATACATTTGCAAATTATTTCACATAATAAATATATAAGTCCGTTATCGAATTACAGAATAAGGAAGCTACTTGTAATTTAATATAATAATGTACATCTGAAATATTGCTCTTGGAAGAGCGTTTGTCACGACTCACGACACGTGAATATTCATTATGCTTAAAATTCAATATCTTCACTTCTATTCTATGTATCCTTTTTCCTGTCCCACATGGGCTGGGCACATGCATCCCTTCAACACGAGGGGATCAGGCCATAAACAGGTCGATAGTCCACCACGTCTGTCGAATACGGGTTGGCGGACTTTGGATCTTCACTAATCATACGTATATATTAATGGTATTCTATAAAAGGTATTATACGATTACTATTTTAAAGCGCAACGCGTAGAGGACAATTTCACTTTCTCTAAAACGAAAGTAAATTCTTATGTAAAACAGACATTTAAAAGGTGATAATTTCTAAATCGACCCTCACACGTATGGTGTAAAATTAACGGTACGTGAATCTGATATATTGAGTACTTTTCTAAAAAACAAAAAACTACCTAATTTTGACGATTTCTAGGTAAGAATTTTTCTTACTAAAAACCACACTAAAAATTAGTGTTTTAACAACTTTTTTAATGAAAAAATTACTAAAAATAATGTTTTACAACTAGTATGACTTTACTACTTATAATATGTTCTAGATATTTACAATACTAATATTCATTTAATATTGAATTAAAAGAAAACCACCAAACACATTGTCCTAGCTCTATTTTTTATGATTGCGTCGTCATGTAAAGTAGGATTTGCTCTTACATTAGCGATATATGTGTGGTCCATTGTAGTTCAGTGAGATATGATCCAGCATCCAATGGCTTACTTATGTCATCCTTGCCCATGAATAAAATGCTTAATAAATCATGACGACATGGTGTTCTTTTACGCCTATCTAGGATCAATAAATTTAATAATAGTATTTCATAAAAAGATATGTATGTAGAGTTCGTAGAGTACAATTATTTTATTAAATATGCTAAAAAAAGTTCCTGTTTATCATATTTGTACATAATGAATTATATAATTTTGAATTTGTATCAATTGAAATTATTTATTTTCGTCTTTCGTATAAAACCGATAGTTCTTTAACTGCTTTCAAATTTGTAATAGGTGTATTTTTTATATGTACCTAATACCTATGTAGAAAGTTTTAATGCTTATGCTATTTATTTTGCGGTAGCATGTCACTAATTAGCGGTTTTGCAACCGTTCGTTCGAAAATTAGTACCACAAGTATTTGTGTACGGAGAAAGGTTTGTCACTCACAAATCACGAAATATCGAAATTCGCTTGACGTAAAAGATGAAATTTGGCAGGGAGGTAGTTTATAGTTAGTAGGGCCGGATTAAGGTCTAAGGGCTCTCGCAGGTTTATATGAAATTCCTTCATTTTTTGTGCTACAAAGTGTTGACGACAAGTGTGGCGCAATCTGTAGTGACTCTACTTTCACGATCGAGGTTCGAGGTTCGAGGTTCGGGTTCGAGTCCCGCTGGGGGCATTCATTTGTTAAACTCGGATGTTTGTACTCCAGTCATGGGTGTTTATATTGATAATATGTATGTATATAAACTTATATATATGTAGTATATCAACTATCTGGTATCAGTAACACAAGCCTCGGTGCTCACCACGGAACTAGATGGTGATGTGTGTAATAATGACCCAACATATTTATTTATAAAGTTTTTTAGCAGAAAACACCTAGGGACGAACCCAAATAAAACGAGGGTGATTCGCTAGTTTCTTTATAAAACTCGGGCAATGCCGTATGAATATAATTACTGCCTATAGTACAAAATAAAGATAAGGCGTGTTAATAGTAGACGTAAGCCGGAATAGCTATTAGCTATATAATCATCTCATTATGCTAATCATCGACTATATTCATCACTTTATTTTTTTGATCGTAATAAATAAAAAAGTTGTTCATAACATTGTTTTTTTATTTTAATAAATGAAATAGACCGTATGAATCTAATTACAAAAACAAGATATATCATACTTTGCCCTTAGACCTGCATATTCTAATACTACACTGACTACTATGTTTCCTAAGAATCTTTAACCCTACAGGGTTTAAGCAATTAAAAAAAGACAAATTAAATTTTGTTTAATAAACTTATTTGTTTGCAAAAAATATGCTAAGCAACTCAATCTATAATTAAATAGGAGTATGATATACACAAAAGAATTATAGACAACTAATAATTACTAACGAATCATGTCCGCGTGGAAAAGTGGCAACCACTATTATTTAACAGCCTTGAATGACAGCCACTATCTCATGTTTTACAGACACTGCTTATTGAGCTAGCAGCTAGATCGTGGGTTTGATTCTCACGTGAGGCATAAATTTGGATTAATCATACAAATCGAATTCTCTCTTATCGTCATTTTAGTAAATTAAAATCTGGAATAATTAGTATGTATTAACTTTCTTAACTAGCGCGACCACTCCTTTATGAAGGAAATATGTACTTATAAGATAGTAAAATATAAATGAAAAGTAAAAAGAAAGTTTAAAAAATAAGTGTTATTGACATAGAAAATAACTGGAGCATCTGTAATTGCAAATAAAAGGGAATAATGACAAAAAGAAAGTCTGTAGTGATGCGCGATGAATTCATTTTTACGCATAACTTTTCAAACACCATGCGACAACCAAACATAAACGTTATGATTAATTAATATTTTTAAATAATCGATTTTGAAAATCACTTATATTAATTATCATTAAATATTTTTTAAGATCGCTTGCCCTTGCTTCGCTCGGATCCCTATATCTAGCGCGAACGAAGCCGCGGGTTCCGCTAGTTATACCTACATAATATTACCCTTCCTCTTGTATCACTCTATCTATTAAAAAAACCGCATCAAAATACGTTGCGTTTTAAAGATCTAAGCATGCATAGGGACAGACAGAAAGCCGGAAGCGACTTTGTTTTATACTATGTAGTGATCGTATACAGTTTTAATATTATTTCAAATACTATGCTAAGTCTTAATATCTAATATATTGAATAAACAAAGGACTACGTTTGCAATTAGAGAAAATGTCATGTAAAATAAAAAAGCATTGGAATTGGGACAATTTGGAATTGAGTAATGCCTTCATTTTTCAGACGTCCAAACATAAAAAAACTATGTGCAAATAAAAATCTATTACGTACGAAAAATGTCGAAAATTCACTATACCTTAAAACAATGTTTCAATACATCAAAACAAAGATCTTCAATAATAAGCCTAATTTTAAAAGCAAGGCGACAGCATCCGGGCAATCTCGATCCTTGGCACGAAACTTCGACACGGATCACATCACTAGCCCTATTGTCTCAAGATCGACCTACAACGGTCACATACGATTTAGCGGATTGTTTTAGTTTATTGAGAATAGGGCGGTGCCAAGGGTAAATAAGTCATGTAATTTAATATATATCATTTTATATTTTATTTTATTAATAGTTTAATGAAAATAACTATAATTACACGTTTCTAAGTTTTTTCTGCCATTTTTCTGAAGTGTTAGTATAGTTTTGATAAGCCACTTGAAATACCACTGTTACTTGAAAAATTTGTAGGTAAAATAGGTATATTAAGTTTGTGTCTCATTTTTTTTATTTATTATAATAGTTAAGCCTAGTGTTGTATCACATTTTTACCTAAAATAATAGTTTTACGATAAAAATAATTACATTCACGAACCTTGGTCATTCATTAGGCCTATCACAAAGGGTGACCTAAGTTGAACTTCAGTTGCTTTGCCAAACAATTCTTTACATAGTTAAGTTATTTACTACGTATTGTACGTCGCTAATTAGTTTTATATTATCAATTGTCTTGTGACAAGGACTTTGTATCTTAAAGTTTAAAATTTTGCTTACAATGTTTAAATATTTAAATGTCTAAATAAGAAAACTACCTGAACTATCTTACAAGTGGAGAAAAAAGTATACCTATCCACGTTTTAATCGAAATATTTGGCCAACTTTTTTTTTTTACTTATCCTCTCAGGGCGCTGAAATGGAGTTATAATGAATATTAAAATTTAGATTTATTCCAAACATTCGTGAATAATCTATGTATAAATAAAGGAATAAAATATATATTTTTTAAAAATAATAATTAATATCAGATATAATAATAAAAAAGAAATATCAAGGAAATACTAATATGTCAACGATCTAAAAACTGTTTCCTACGCGTGATTATTGAATGTATGAATTGTAAGTAAATCCGGTACCAACCAGCTTTTACTTTCAACGAGGCTGCGCTTACGCTTCCGCGTATGAAAGTGATTCCAATCAAGTTTAATCGATTATCGATAAAATCTTTATGCTACTACCATACAGTTTTTTTAAGTGTGGTCATTGATTTCGAATATTTTAAGAAGTGTGTTTAAATATTTTTTAAATAATTTAAACGACTGTATTAAAAAAAAACAAAATATGATATTTAAGACAAAATGTTAAAAGTGTTTTAAAAAGTTATCGATATAACCGTTATGCCTTATCCATTCACTACATTTGTTGGTTTGTTATATAAACTCAAAGTGACAGCTAACTTTCATTCATCAACTACTCCTACTACAATTTGTGAAGGGCTTAATATAAGCTTAAAAAATAGCTGTCTAATATGATAACTATATCTACCCATACTACTCTACTAACAACGCATGTTATATCGACTAGTGACGTGCCCTAGATTTTTGTGTGGCTTCCCTATGTATATATGCTATCGCTACAATAAGTAAATAATGTAAGAGCTTTCAAAGCTCTAAATAACATGACAAATATGTACCAATCTGTGTTGTACAAATAAATTATCACTGTTAATAAAATTATATTATTGATACGTTTTTATGTGAAAGGAATACGAAGTAACGAACACCGTAGTTTTAGTTAAGTACCGCAGATGTTTTAGACAATTTAGCTTAAACATTTTTATTCTTTAGAACGTGATTCTAAAATGTTATACGGAAGTTGGACTTTATAATTCAGTCTAAAAGTCGTTGATTGTCCTTAAAAACAAAAGTGTGAAGTAAATTGCATGTTGATGACTTCCGTCAGCTGACATCCGGAGCACTCGCGTGTCATGACATCGATAGTCTCAATTATAGTCATGGCATCTATTTTTTTATGTTATCTTTTTATTAAATACGGACATTCCTATACGCTAATAAGTTATGATAATATGTTAAGGACATTTATTATGTCCTTTCCTGTGTTCTTTCTGTTATCCTTATTTTTTCTAACAGTTGTTCATGTTAAGGACCGTAATATGCGTTATTATAGAAATATTAGAATGCCATTGACAACTTTTTCTAATTCAAGAATAATTTGTAGGTATATTTTATAATAAAATATAATTTAATTTAACAAAATCCGTAATTTTTTTAGTATTTAAAATGTTATATGAATAGAACCTATGAAAGTGATCATATTAAATACATAAGTTCATATATTGAATCATTTAATTTCCCATTTTAAAGCAACATCAAGACCCCGAATTTTTATTATCAATATAATGCTAAGTAAATAAATGCAAATGTATTTTCAATACCAATTAATGAGATAAACAGTAAGAAATAAAAAAAATGATATGTTACAAGAATATCGAAATCGAAAACAAACTAATCAATTCCATTTTTTATTATTTTATGTAAATATAAATCAGATGGTCACTCGGTTTTTTGTTTAAATTTTTTTGTCACAGATGTAGAAAAACATGGCGCCTCTATTTAACCGCTTTGAACTTGTTTAGTGAGATAATTCGATAGCTTCTCATATTTTTTATCTTATATATTTATTTTAATATATATTTGCCTTAAAGAATATGTTATTTTTTTATTATCTTTATTCAGATACTAGTTTGAAACTTGACAATCAATATTCATTATTAGTTATCCGTCAGTCTTGAAAATCTAACACTTATACATAATAATATTATTTGTACCAACTACGAAGATATATTCAATATCTCTTTGATTGCAATCGATACTGTAATATGGTTTATTAGAGCATTCAATCTTTACTTCAAGGTAACAAACAAAATATTATATTTATCAAATCTAATTATTATTCAAGTATCATCATCACTACATAGTATAAAACAAAGTCGCTTTCTCTGTCCCTATGTCCCTATGTCCCTATGTATGCTTAAATCTTTAAAACTACGCAACGGATTTTGATGCGGTTTTTTTTAATAGATAGAGTGATTCAAGAGGAAGGTTTATATGCATAACAAGCGGATCCCGCGGCTTTGCCTATGCTAAATCTAGGGAAGAGCCCGAGCGAAGCGAGGGCGAGTCGCTAGTTTGTTATAAAAGCTATACAACGTAGCCATTGAGCAGTGCTAAATAATTTTGTATGTCTATAAGTTTGAAATATTCTAATAAAAATAATATTAATTATGGCAACACCGATCATAATATAATTATTAAAATCATAACACATGATTTGCATGCCATAACTGCAAATTCATTTGGTTCGTGACTGCAATATTTAATAACGAAATGACTAGTTATTGTATTAGATAACGGAACAGTAACGAATTAGAACCTACTTGTTATAGAAACCATTTCATTATGACACAGCCTTGGTTAAGTCACGCATGCCCATGGTCGGACTCGATGCCTGTGATTTTGCATCTGGGCATATTGCATTATCTGTTTATTATTATCTTAATATTAAGCTTTTATTTGATTAAGAAAATGTTATTATGTAAAAAAGAATATTTTAATAAAGTAACTAATCACAAATATGACATTTTAGTAATTAATAAATAATATTATTTAATTCAAAGTAACCGTAAAAGAAGTTGGCGCGCCTTTTGACATTTATATTTTTTAAATAAATTGTATTAAAATGGCACTCCTTAAAACCAAAAAAATGCGACAAGAATCTAAAATACCTAATGTATTAAATTTTTTGATGTTGCTGCATAGGGTGAAGAACATTTCTCTGTAATAAAACTCTTAAAGTCAATTCAAAATATCAATGCTTTAGTGCATTGATTTTATTAAATTATTAATTATGTATATGTAGCACTGTCGAAAAACAAAATAATAAAATATGTAAATACAATTATAAATACATATTTATAAAATGATTGGCAAATAAACTACCTATAATAAGCTAAAGAGCGCCACGCGCGTAACGACAGTGCAGTGGCGTCAAGGACGTTGCCGTTCACTTCGTAGGACTGGTTCGACGAACTATCGATATGTATGTTATTAATTGGGTTGGGTTTCATTCACTTGTTAAATATTTATGTTTAGAAGGGATTGATCTATAGAGTAATGTGTATTATAATCGAAGTGCTAAAAGTTTTTGACTCCAAACTTTTTTCTTAAACGCCTTCTTAATCCCTAAATGTGCCCATTTATAACTTTTGTCAGTAACATTTTAAAGTTACTTTTTTCATAAAGTAATGATTGAGTTCTAAGCCTTATACTATAATGAATACGTAAGTAATTATTATCGCAATCGGAGTTAACCCATTGAACTTTCAACAAATGCCATCATAATAATATGTTTACATATATTGAGGGAAACGGTTACAACTTACAAGTGTTTGAAATTTAAATAGTTAAAAGGTTACAATATAAAATATTTACTGTACCCCTCATCATTATTAGTATTACAGAGATAAGTTCCGTACTTATATATTTAAAGTATGCATGTTTGTTTGTGTATCAGCCCTTTCTATCGTCCCACCGCTGGGAACGGACCTCACGTCCATAACCGGGGGTTTTGGCCATAGCGGACTTCACATGTCTTTCGAAAACTTGCTAGGTTCTCTTAAACATGCAGGTTTCCCCACGATATTTTCCTTCACTGTAAGACATGTGATAACTTATCATGTTAGAAATGATTCACGTGAAAATATCAGAGGTGCGAGACCCGGATTTGAACCCGCATCACTCGGTTTCTAAGCGAGCGCGTTAACACTGGGCTATCACTATCTATGTAAAGTGTACCTATATCTCATCAAAAATATCCTTTTGCATGACACATTAAGCTTGACCTAGATTATCTCTCCACTAAAACATATCACGCATACCAAAGTCCTTATTATTCTGGTACTTGTAACATAACTCTTATTCGCGTGCATAAATCGCTTCGTATTTTATTCTTTGTAATCAATTAATGTAAGTTTATTTACCTACATATCATATTCCAATCCCGTTAAAAGGATTCGTGAATATTTAAAAACAAAAGTCCTATGAAGACAATGTTGATCATACATAAAATTTATGATTAAAATAATAAATAGCTTTGTAAAATATAAAAGCACTCAAGTAATCAGTAAACGATAAAAATTCTAATACTCCAATAAATTATTACAAACACGGGTTTTCGATGGAAAACTAATCGTATAGATTGTTAAAATTGATGCATCGTTTCGAATCAACCTTGTACTTGAGCGAGGTAAAGTCAAATAGAAATTTTCTATCGGTAAGCGCCGCCATACAGCCTTACATATAGAATAACAATGAGACAAGTTTTATTTCTCAGGGCGAGCAAACGGTTTTGAGAAAACAATATTCCGATACACTACGTGTTGGAACTACTGATGTACAACAAATTCCTCTGTCGTCATTCCTTAATATGTTACATGGGAAATAAACTGGCTGTCAATAGATGTTTTGGCTATATTAAAAATTTGGGGTTTTACAAGCCTTTTAATAATCTCTTCTCAACGTTGGGACATTCTTACAACAACGCCATCCAGTTCCGTGTAAAGCTACGATACTTGTGTTTCGGATACCAGATAGTTTATATACTACATGTATAACTTTTAAAAACATACATATTAAAAACATAAGCACCCATGACTGAAGTACAAACATTCGTGCTCAACAAATGAATGCCGCCAGCGGGACTCGAACCCGCGACCGCTGGCGCAGAAAGTAGGGTCACTACTGAGACAATCGACTCGTCAAATATATGTATAATATTTTGACATTTTATACATTTATTACGTATACTAAATTAGTATCGAAAAAAACAAGCAAAAAAGGAGAGATATAAAATAAGAAAAAAAGATGTAAGGTACTCTGTCGAAGATAAAAGATTTAATATTTCTGTATAACTAATATTATAAAGCCTTGGAATTGTCAATCAGATTGACTTTAACACGTATAGAAACATAATATGATCATTAAATAAAGGTTTTGGCTTTGAATATTATTATCTATACATCTATACATATAAATAAAATTGGAGTATTCACTAAATTCATATGAAAGAATGTACGATACTAGCAACAAAAATCATTTTTTTTAAAATTCGTTTCTCTGTCGGTCTGGCTATCTGTCTGTTCGTTCCGGGTAATCTCTAAAACGGCTGGACCGACTTTGATGAAACTTTCATTCGCAGATAGCTAATGTTATAAGGCGTAACTTAGGCTACTTTTTACCGACTTTAAAGAAGGAGGAGGTAGAAATTTATTTCTTTTTTAAATAGCGAAACCCGTGGCGTCGTTGACGCTAAACCTAGGGATAAGTCGCTAGTCAGAAATAAAAACAAATCGATAAGTTTTTGCCAACTGGTTCCAACACTAAGGGCTTATTTGATGAAATGTATCAAAATATACGTTTTGTAAATGTCATAACATTTAATGTTTTCCAAACTTATTTAGGATATTTATTCAACAACAAGTTCTATGTAATTGGCTCTTTATATGTAAGGGATTGTTTTTTTAATTAGGCACTGTTAGATTTAATTTTGTATAGAACGAAACAAACAGAATTTATATGATACTCATTAAACGTTCGGATACCTCACAACTTGAAGCCAAACGCGTTGAATTCTAAATAATTACGCTTCAAACGCAAGAAAAAATTACCCCATATGTTACAAGTAATGATTGCTACAGAACTATACTAAGAAAACATCAACTTAATCAACTAAAAATGTGTAATATCCCTTTAATTTTAAGCAACTTCATACTTACGAAAGTTATTTGTTGATTCATACTTTATACCTTCTTTTAAATTACTATACCGCGGTATCCGCGATCATAACGATCGATGTAAATATCTGTGAATGTTCACGTTTATATGACAAGTAAAATTATGCACTGCATTGGGACAAAGTAAATTATCATTTGTTTATAAGCAAGAGATAATATTTTATTTTTATACGCGGTTTTTCCATATTGAGACGTTCTAACATGGTTTGGCTTTTCTCCAGATGTAGAAATCATCGTATAAAATATGTGATACGTGTTTTGAATGGAACCTATGGATATATGATTTAAATGTTTATTTCTTTTTCAGAATTGGTCTTTGCGGATTTGACAACCCACATAGAGATCAAAAAACGGAAGAGCTGAAAAAACACATAGGACAGGTAATTTGAAGTTCATTTTAACTATCAATCCCCTTAGAATTCTAAACTTCTAGTTGTATTACAAAATTTATTGATATTTCAGAATATCTTGTCATTGATTACATAAATAATATTTCAATGCGTTAAAAATATAACTAAACACGAACATAATGTTAAATTCAAAATAATTATGCATTACTAAATGGTAATTTTTAAGTCAAAATCACGATGAAATTAAATCCAAAATGGATTAACTTCGTGAATTAAATGTTTTAGGCAACGTTGTAATTTTCGTACTAAATGTGCCACGTAGGTACTTTAATACGTCTATGCCCAAATAGAGCTGATGCTGAGAATCACATGAACATTCTCTTGTCCTAGCTCCTTATATAGATACACGACTGAGTTGAATTAGGTTAATTAAAAACTACGAATTACAACTTTTTTCATCTAGTACTTCATAAATAAAAATGAATGTTGCTAAGCGCAAAACTCGAGAATGGCTCGACCAATTCAGCTATTTTTTTGTACGTTCTTTAAAGCCCACGGAAGCTTTTATAAAGGTAAAGCTATTTTTGTGGCCCACAAATAAAATGATCCTAGCTTATCACCACAAACATATTTGAATATTACCATATTATAATATATGAGACGCCTAATTAAGAAATTTACATACTACTGGTATCGCCGCAATCCAAATCAGTTCGTCGTTTGATTCCCACAAATTTCACTTTTATTATATATCAAATTTTAATACAGGAGCTACCTAATAAACTTTTAATAGTCATCTCATTTACCTTACACGTAAAAGCCTGTAAATCAAGTCGGTGATGTAATATTACGGTTGAAGATGAACTGATCGATGGGTAAGCGTCAAACAAAGTTAAGGAACCGCCCACACATTAAAAAAGATCATTACTACACGAATCACGGGCGGTAATGTTGGAATTATAGAGATGGTTGATGAATTCAAATGCATGATGTTTTCGAACTGGGAAAAACTTGCTAAGTTTAGTAATTAGAAGGACTTTAAATTTGATTCAATTTTCTTGTTAATGAATTCAAAGCGTTCGTTTGTGCATAGATAGCTTTCATAAATGACTATATTACGTAAACGACTTTTATAAATTCTAATTTCTATCTAAGAAGAGTAAGAACTAACGGTGAATACAAATAACTCTAATTTAACCTGGAGCTTATGTCTGCCTGTTATCTATGTACATTTTAGTATTAACTTTAGAACGTTATTAAAAACCCCCCTAAATGTGCTTATTGATCGTAAGTTAGTTTTGCGATACGATACGATTAATAAAATATATGGTGGAAAAAAAAACATTTTTATTGATCTGTCTGTCCGTATGAAATTAATTTGAAAAAGAATTATTTACGCTTAGGTAGTGAGTCGCTAGTATTAAATAGCATTGCTTTACTTAGAAAAAAAACATCTTTAGTCTCACTTAATCAAATTACACAAAAGTGATGTAATCTTCATACAAAGTGTTTCTAACAGCAAAAAATATTTAAATAGAAATGAAATCATCATAGAATACGACTCACTCTTCATTTATTAGTTAGAACTTATGCACATGAAGACATCTTTACTTTTATTTACATAAAATTCATCTTCATCACATAGATAAGTTTCATTGCGGCGTGAAGGAATGCTAACAAAGAAGGAAGTGAAGCGAATACTTTAATTTCGATACAATAGAAACTATCTTTAGTTTTAGTTTAATAAAACTGGAAATTTGGCGCGTCACCAATACCTTCCATTTATATACCTTAACGGCTTTGAAGAAGCAATTAAAACTGATCTAAGTCAAGAATTTATAAGTGATTATGTCGATAAAAACGTGTGATCGTGAAGCAAAAACTGAAGCAAACAATAGGGCCAAAATAAATCTGACATTCGGAAATGAGGTAACGAGCTGTCTTATTGAAGGTTGGTGTATAGGTAATACCTAAAAAATGATGCTATAAATAAAATACAGTTCATATTAATCTATACTAATATTATAAAGAGGAAAGGTTTATATGTAAGTATGTTTGTAACGAATTGGCTCAAAAAGTATTGCGGCGATTTTAAAAATTCCTTCACCATTTGAATGCTACATTATCACTGATTAATATAGGCTATTTTAATTGCAAGATAAAAAATAAGGATCCCTTCCAAAGCTACAATAACAAGAGAGGAGGAGGAGAGCACGCCGCACATAATATATGAAATAGGTAGCCGCGCGGCTCAGGTGTCTATTAAAGCTGGAGTAATTTTGGAGAATTTTTAACCCAGCGAGTGATCAAATGAAGTTTAGTAGCGATTAAAAAATGAACGCGGGTAAAGCCGCGCGCTAGTATGTGAATATAAGTCAAGTTAAAAATGAGAATAGGTATTAAAATTTTAATGATGCTACGTATTTTGAAGATACACCCTTGTCAATCAATCTGTCATTTTCAGAACATGAAAAATTCCATGTTATCTTTCACTGTTTACGCTTTAGTTTTAAGTTTGTAAACTTTTTGTAGATCTTAACGTTTAGTTATTCAGAAATAATTTATATTCTTTTAAATATCATTTTGAATTTTAACTGCTTATTATTTATGCTGATCTAAGCCTAAACTAAACTTTAAATAAATATAACAAAATTCACTATTCCAGACCCCTGTAACTATTTTTTCATCACATATACTAAAATAATGTACATCAACGTACAATTATGTAATGAATTCGAAGTCGTACCTTCATATACCAACAAGTAATCGAGTTTATATTGCCCGTATCTAATATACGCTTATTGCTTAGGTTAAATCACTCGAAGCCAAATATGTTTATGGTCAAGGAAGGTCAACAATGTGTGAAATAAAATAATCGTCTCGGTAACCTGTTCTTTAATCTAATGATGTAGAACAAATCTGATTTGATGATTTAGAGTAGAGACTATCGTGTATCAAAGATTATTGTAAGAATTTAGCAGTCAGCCCACCTGCCGCGTTGAGTGATCACACTAAATGAATAAATTATATTTTTCTATAACAAAAAAGATTTTTTAGTTAATGATATAAGATCATTTATACCAAACGATAGCTGTAGATAAGAGTCTATACTAAAAAAATGAAGTATAAGCAAGCTAGCAGCTAAAATACGAGTATATGGCATTCATATAAGCTGAGGTAGTTTTTTGCAACTTTGTCTTTGAAGTCTTTTCTATCAGCTACCTGCGACATTTCAGCTTCGTAATTTGTAATTTATATAGAATAATAGAAAATATATAGATATAAACTATTTAAATTCATATGCTATTTTATTAATCGCTTATCATAAGAAAAAAACTTATATCTTTTTTTTTTATTTTAAGTTTATGAGCTTGCAGCGCGATTAAATTTTTAAGTTTTTGTTTTTATCCTATACGAAACGTTTGAAGCATGCTTAATAATTTTGGATTATTGTAGCCTGTTTATCAAAATAAATAACGCTGCGTTACATGTCTGATTATGTCCATCTTGTATGCATGGATTATGCACGGACGAATGCCGCAATGGTATTTGAAAAGACGATTATTAGGTGTACTTCTGTTTCTTGTCGCCCCCAACTGCGAATTATTTTCATTTGTATAATATATTAGATAAAGATATATCAACTATCTTTACAGTTATAGTGAAATGATAGAGCGTGCGAAAATAAATATTATTAAATGTATGTATGGGCTGAACCCCTTTTTAGCATCCCACTGCTGGGCACGGGCCTGCCTTCAATACGATGGGGATCAGGCCATAGTCCACCATCCTTGACAAGTGTGGGTTGGAGGACGTTACATGTCTTTCGTAAACTTGTTAGGATCTTGTAGATAGGCAGGTATCACCGTAAGACAAATGGTTATCATGTTAGAAACGATACGCACATAAAAATATAAGAGGTACGAGACCTGGATTTGAACCCACATTACTCGGTTATCCAAGCGAGCGTCTTACCACTGTGCTACCACTATCTTTATATTTTTTTAATATTCATAAACATATGAAGAATATTTTAATTAATTTTAGGTAAACAAATCTGCACATTCCCGGAAAGTATTACAAGTTAAATATTTATATTTTAAACAAAAGTGCGAATTAGCAAAGAGCGCTGATCTCATAGGTCATATTGTTATTAGAATCCGTTCGCTTGTCAGACGCCCTTGTTATCTCGTAACATAAATCGCTTACATTCAATAAAAGCTCGTATTTTCTTGTTCAAGGCCACAGACGGTGTGTATAACGGCCCATAAAGACAATTACCGTTCATTTTTTGGTCACAGGTGATTCACCCTTTGTAACACGAGACGAATAATCCTCGAAACCTTCGTACGACGTATCGTGTATCCCAATAATTTTGAAAAGGAAGGCATTAGGTCGATGGAATTTGACTTTCTTCAAATAAATAATAATTAATTGCAAAATTATACACCAATGTAGTTATTAGTACGCGTAGAATAAATAGAAACTATTAATTATAGCTTCCTGACTGTAGCAACTACTTCCCTATTGGATGAATGCTTGGATATTTTTTTAATAATATAATATGATTATAATAATGTTTGTTTTTGCTCAGGGCGTTAAGATCAAAATGGATGACGCCGGTAATATACTCATCAGGCGCTATTCTAAGAGTAGCGTGTTCGTGAAGAGTACAGCCGCCACAAGCAACGAGGAGACGGCGATAGGCCAGGACATTGTGAAGCTGCCAGGCTACGCGTTGGAGCAAGAAAAAATATTTAAGGTAAGCATTTTTTTACATATATTTGTATCAAATTAGTTTTTTTAATGACTTCCTTTTTTGTGTATCTGGAACGGAGAACCTCCAAATAACAAAGTTTTCAATATGATATTAAGATTTTAAGTGAGAGTATAAATAAAAGGTAGCTGCTTAGTTAATTAAAGGGACTAAAGCGACTTTCAATAGGGAAACAGGATTTGGTCAGTGCAACACAAGCCAAGCCATAAACGAGAGCTAATGACAAAATAAGTTGGTAACCTTTAATATTACTTGGTCCGAGAGTAATGAGTGTTTACCTGTAATCATTTCCGTCAAGACGGATGCCTTTATGTAGTGAAATTTCGAAACATGCTCTATTAATTTCACGGCTGCCCGCATAATTACCCAGCATTCTTACAAGCTATGGTAATATATAAAGAGGCATTTTATTTTATTAAGAAATAAAAGTACATCTTTATGATGAAAGTGTACGTCAGTTTCGTAGACATTCAAGGCTTTAACTATTAAATTTTTATGAAGTTGCCAAAAGTATAAGTAATTAGATTTGGTGTTAGTTTGTGATTTATAGTTTTATGGGCCGGATGGACTGAATAACTTGAATTGACATAAGTTAAATCACTTTACGAATTAAAAAGCTTCGCCTAAACATTAACCTGAACTTAAAGCTTATGCCAATGCAGCTCTACTATCGACCCCAACACATTCAGCTTCATTGTCGAATAAGCTCGATATTGTTAAATTTTCATGAGTCCATTTTAGTTAATTTTTCTACGTTTTTTGATAACTTTCATATATTTTCGTTATAAGATATTAATTATATTCATTATTTTTAATCATACCCTTTTCAACTTATACTTTACCAAATTACACCATTTCTCAGAAAGTATATGCTTTTTAGGAGCAGAACACTAAGTGCTATAAAAATTAAGTGCAAAGAAAGTTACATCTAATGTTGTAATATAAAGTTATTGGTGGTCATTCCATGTGCATCACGACCAGCACATGCACGACTCGCTTTGACCGTGACATTGCCACATAATTTCGACTTGATGGACTTACGAAATCATCAAATTCGTCCGTTCTCACGACATATATCTGAATATAACCTTTATAATGCATTTCTAGAACTACATTATTGAAACAAATTTCCTAAAATCCGTACTATCTGATGATAAAAATCTAAACATTTTCTTTATTACGTTGTTAGTTCAGTTCCATATGGAACAGATATCGCAATTGTTGTATGTATGTACATATATTTGAAATATAGTAATTGGGCCAATCTAAACAATAGAGGATTCACTTCCTAGTACGCAGTAAAACGTTAATTAGTAATTCATACTCCATTAACTACCGTTTATGTAACTGAAGAACAATGCGAAAAGATAGCACCGTTCAGGAAAAGAATGGTCATTGCTTCACTTATTTGTTTGGTTCTTATTCCATTTCCGTGGGAATGGTGAAAGTGATGAGGATTAAAGCCCTTCAAGAATTTATAGCTCAAACTGTAATATAGTATTTCAATCTAATATTTGTGTCAATTGATATTATGAAGGCAGAAAAGATGAAGCTGTTTCAAATCTCTGATCTCGCAATTCTTGTACTTAAATAAGTATAAATGTATTAAATCCGTGTGTTTAATAAAAAAATCATATAATAATTTGACTATCGACAAAGTTCTTCATAAATTGTTTTATGACGCAAGTAAATTTACATGAAAAACTTTATACTTTCTATTTTATTCACTCCAGCGCATCAATATCTAATTCAATCAATTTCTCCATTCAACCGATCGCTATGAAAATCGATATGGGTATTTCAAAGAGTACAATATTTTAATTTTTTCGACTTTACTGTAACTTGCCATTAGATTAGTTAAATCTAACAGGTCTAACTATAACAAGTGGACGCGTATATAATGTTAGTATAAAATTAAAACTACGCATATTATATTATAAATACATAACTTGTCATAAACGTTCTTTGTTTCAATTCTACTTCATACTATAAGAAAGTAAAATGTTCTAGTTTAATTTAAAAGCTTAGTTATGTTTAAACTTTAGAACAAACAATATAAAATGTGGAAATTTCTAAGTAAAGCTTTACTTAAGCGCTTCGTCTGATCTTTCACACCAATTCCCTTGTACAAATATATAAAACAATGCTATCTTTGTATTAAAAGCCCGGCTATTTTCAAATATTTTGTCCAACATGATTGTTGTAGTTTATAATAATTACCTAAGTCATTTATGGTGTATCGCGTAATCGCGAGAACATTTTTAAAAACGTACGACGTTGTAGTTTACTGTATTGCTGGTGGAATTTTATAGCAATTATAATAATGTTACTGCTAAATAAATGCAAAAGTTTGGATGGATGTTTGTTACTCAAACACGTTAAAACGGCTGAACGAATCTGTATATGAAAGGCAAAGTTTATAATTTCTTTTCAAAGTTCTAGTTTTTTTTCTCTTTGCCAAATGCTGGAATAGCACACAGAGTAACTTACGAGTTACTCGTATATTCATCCCAGAAAAAGGTTGTGTACTGTGGGATAGCTTTTTTCACTAGATATGAAGCGAGAAATGCAATATTAATTTCCTTTTTATTATAATTATTTTAAAATTTTAACATCAGATACAAGTAAAGTCACAACCTATTTATAATCTATTAATTACACAGCTCTCCTCAACAAAAGACACTAAATACTTTCCATCATGACTGAGCTTAATTTCTCGGTGAGTTTGAAGGTGAAATGGTGGCTGATGACTTATGAATGCGCGCCAGTTATTTTGTGTTGATAGCATCGACAACTTTTTTCTTTTGCTCAATGTCATATCTGCTTGAGAGCCACTGTTAGACACAATTATAAAGATAGTTTTTGTCCGTTCAGTTTAGTCATTTATATTTACTAAATACAAAATTGAATTAAATGAAACATTATGAAATACATTATTAAAAATGTACCCATTGTTGCTCCTACAAAGGTCTTATTGAATATTTTTATTTTTCTTTAATTAAACTATATAAAAACTTGTACTAACTAGATAATTAGAAAAACGTTGTTCCTATACACGAAAATAATTACGTTAAAGAGAAACCAGCGATGTAGCAACATCAAATCAAGCTGCTATGCACTCGAGCGTTATTTTCATTATTGACCGATACCTTGTTATGTAATATTAATTCGATAAGATCGCCAAGTGTATTGATTTGTCTGACTTCATCTGTTTATTACGATGCTATCGTGCGTATGAAACAATGGCCTATAGCTCGAGATGCTTCAAGGAATTAGACTAGTTATTATTTTGTTAATATATGATTAAATTTAATGTTTGGAAAATATTTTCGGACATCAACAATCAGCACCATATACGAGTAGCTTAATGATACGCACATGCCTTGTGTTAAGAATACCAGATAGTTGATACACTACATATATAACTTTGAAAACACATATCTGGAGTACAAA
This sequence comes from Boloria selene, assembly GCA_905231865.2. Classification (NCBI taxonomy): domain Eukaryota; kingdom Metazoa; phylum Arthropoda; class Insecta; order Lepidoptera; family Nymphalidae; genus Boloria; species Boloria selene. The sequence continues at coordinate 3,615,940 of HG993132.1, forward strand.
CGTTCATGCTCATCACACATATAAATAGCCCCAGCTGGACCCGAACCCGTGACCGTAGCACAGCAAGTAGGATCACTACAAGCTGAGTCAAACACGTCTGTTATAATTATTATGGATATGTATTTAGCCTTTCCTCGTTACTTAATGGCAGTTTTTATGTGAATGCCATTAATATTTTATTTATTATTTAGTTATTTATGCTTCTAATACATACTAATTGTCTTTGAATATTTTATTATAGTAATTGTCTTCGTATTGAAATGATCAGTACAAATTATAATCTATTTTAACTTACATATTTCTTACACATATATTTTTTTGTTAACAGCTGTTCGATATGAAAAAGTTCCAATCGAATGTGAATCGGGAGCTACGTCGTGCTTACCCAGACCGCCGGAGATTGGAAACTCAGTGCTTGAGTGCGGTGGCTTTCGTCAAATCAGACAACGAACTGTTGGAGTGTCCCATATGGGTTATGGTCATAAACGTCGTTGCTATGGACATGTTGAAATCGAAGTTGCCTCCGGGTAAGTCCTTTTATTGATTTTTTTATTATAAACTAACAATACTTCCTTTGTGTACGTAATGTGTATGTACAAGAAAATCTATTATACATACATATACATATTATACATACATACAATAATTAATATATGTATATATTAACACTTAAATAACATAATAATTTACGAATTTTAAAGTTCTATATCTAAATATAAATCTTAAATTATACGATGAGAATCGCGCACCATCGTCCGTTGATGGTTGGTACCGAGGGAGAAACCTTCGCGGGTGTTTACAACAATAAAAATAAGAAATTTTTTTTATTAAATGTAAAATAAATTAAATTGTGTGGTTTTTGTACTGGACAGGTACTTTTTTAAGATATTGAAGATTTTCTAACTGACCCTTTTTCTTTGCGGTCCAGTTTATAAGAACGTATTCTTACACACCGATATCCTAAATATATCATTGCAATATATTTTTATTACATTTAACATGCAAAAATATAAGTTAATCATAAGAAACTAACTAACTAATATTAAAAGTGTAATAAATATTCAAGCACTAAATAACAGAATATAATAGATCAGGGATTATTCATATTTGTTGGTATAGGGTATTTCCAAATGTTTAAATTTTGTTGCTTCCGGACAAACTTTAACTTTAAAATCTAAGAAACATTACACATTTTGTGACGTCATTACTAAGACCAATTGACTAACCGAATATTTGTTATATTTAAGATATATACCTATTACCTACCTGCAGTACAGGAACTAATATATATCCGGCTAAAAGTTGAGTGACCTTATCGAGACAATATAGACTACGGTATTTTTTGTAGCCTTTGGATTTCCTTTTAACCCATGGTTTCTAAAACATGAGTCAAATATGACAAACTCTCGGTATTATCGTGTTATAACGCTTGTATTGCTTTTGTGTTTTTTGACGAATTTCCTTTATTATTACAGTTTAAATTGCATTTTTTAGTAAAGACACCTTTAGAGATGTAAATACATTCACAAGCTAACATTTTCCCAGATGTAAGACCGAGTTAGATAGATCTCCGCCCCCGTAAACTTATAGGTGGCAAATTTTATCGAAACTGTTAGAGCCGTTTTCGATAAGTTGATTACAAATATTTTTCTTTCAATAGTATAAAAAATAGTATAAGTTCGCTCTCTTAGTTATTTTTCTAAGGTTACTATTTTTGGCGGTGGGTTCACTCACTAAAAGATTATACTTATCGAAGAAAAAGAACCTATTAACACATTATATGTTATGTATATTGGAACAATCGATTTCATCAAGGCACGATTCATAATCGATTTTATTTTACACGGTAGTAAGTTTTTGTATGAATTATAAAGTTATGCCCAACGAACATCCTTCGTTTCGTATAAAAATTCCTCGAAGATTTATAAGCCGCAAAACGTTAATGCTTTTGTAACACTGATGCTTTGAATTCCTTTGTTAGATACGATCTTAAACTAAACTAATTAATTTGTATATTAAATTTTTGTTACAGTTTTATTATTTTTATACTCATATATAAACAATGTGAAGTTATTATTAATTAAATATGTATAGTACCTTTTTTTTAATTATATTTTAAATTAGATTTGAAGACCTTTGTAAAGAAAATATATTAAAAAACGTGGAAACCTGATGAATAATTCTATACTAATATAACGCACATTGGCCACACATTTGTCATGGTACAAGTTCAACAAAAACTCAAGAACAGGAAACCATTTTGTCCAACCCATTTCATTACCTTGGCAATACCAAGTCTAAATTAAAAACTAATCAAACGAAGACCATGTAGACACTTCCGCATACTAAAAACTCAATAATGTAAAATAAGAAAACGTACAGCCATAATATAAATTGTTTTACAAAAAATATAAATAAAGGGCCGGAGTAGTGGATAAAATCATAGCCCTGGGCTTAATGTAAATTGTGGTTACCATAAAGTAATCTGTATCGGATAGCGTGTGCTTGATCATTAAACTTGACGTTACAGTCTATTTCCCGCACTGTAGGTACTAGCAGAGCCAAATCGGTGTAAAAATCACATTAGTGTCGCAAAGTTGATATAAATTCATAATACAATTTGTGCGAAACAAACTAAATAACAAGAGTCGCCTTGACAAAGACACAGTGTTTTGAGAAGACTAACATTTCTTATCTCAAAGTAGAAAAGAATACCATCTCAATAATAGTCCATGAACAGCATTTGTCAAAGCATCTCTTGTATTCTCATTGTGACTAGTCTAACTATAGATAGTATTGGTGTCATTTTCAATAATTCAAGCTCGTGAGATAGCTACGCCTTCCTAAACGCAGATCGTCGTTTATTAGACACCTATTGTACAAGCATTACAAGGACATTATCGAACGTCGGTCACGCGTCATCGGTGGAGACATTAATTATCTTTAAATAGACATATAAATATAAACACATATTATGATAGTATTGCCTTATTAATATATTTATAAAATTAAAATAAAAAATAACTAAGTAAGAAAAAGTAGAAGTTGAAATGTTCTTGTAACACATACAACAAAAACAATAAAAAATTTGGTTAAATTAACTTTAAATCCAATTTTACATATTTTACCTTGTCTCAGACCTCCAAAGAGCGCAGCAGCTTTATGCAATAACAATGAACCGACCTCAACACTTATCATTAAGAAACGGCTAACGAACAAATTTTAATTTTAATAATGCAACGTTCTCACGCCGAACTAAATATACGCCTTAAACAGCGTCGTTACAGCCTTGGCTAGAGTAAAATTTTCGTAATGAGGGGAAAATAAACTATAATTTAGATATGGATAATTTTATTTTTTTGCCAGAAATAGTAGACTTAGTACTTAGTAAGAAGCACAACAGTTTTGAAATCATTATGTAGATAAAAACCTTTAACTTGATCTTTCCAAGGTGATCGCCAATCATTAAGCTTGCTTATTTATCCATTTTAAGGACTTCCGGATGAATTTCGTTAAATATGAAGAGCAGATGTTTTTAATCTTTCAAGATGGCAAGAAGGCAAGATGAGATATTCGTTAACATATTTCCCATAATATTTTGTATGTTTTCTAACGTAAATATTTGCCATTTCTAGCAATTTTATAATAAATTACAAATCTGATTTAGTTCTCATAGCACGCAACCGCATCAACTATGCACTGGCTCACTTCTCAGTAGCCCGCTTATTGTTGTGCAACAATGCTATCAAACTCCGATCTCGTGATGCACTCGTCATTTCACTCAAGTCTACCATAAATTTGTAGCCTCGCTTAACCATATTGCCAACTTTGCAACTATTTTACATCCGATATTGGTTTTGTGCAAATAATACGAAATTTATGGGAAGCAAACCGCATAGAGAGATTCCCGTGATTTCCCAGCTCCGATAAGATTTTAGATTTCCTGCAGCGGTTACGCGGTCTAACCGCTGTTTATCGGATATGAAGCTCAAACAAATTTATTGATATTTAATCTATTTTCATATTAAACACCGATAAGTATTATTTAAGTTTACTGAATGATAAAATATCTTTTTGATTTAAAACATTTAAGAAAGGAGGAGATACGCGGTCAAATTTTTGTAGAATCACACATGACGTCACTTATCTTTACATTTTATTAATGTATTAATTAATTTCAATTAGAATAAATGTCTATGAAATTGCCATACACAGCAAATGAGTCACACAGAGGCCAGGCGTAAAATCTATATGATCTATATACATGTAATAAAATTCTAACGAGTCGAATTTGTATCTAAATTATGTTTTGGAAAATCTATATTGAATCTATATCTAATGAATATTGATTTATTCATTGTTTTCAACGCACACTTACTTATTTTAGTTTTTTAACACACACTCACTCACACGCACACACCCACACACACACACAACCAACACACACACACACACACACACACACACACACACACACACACACACACACACACACACACACACACACACACACACACACACACACACACACACACACACACACACACACACACACACACACACACATTCAAATCACTTTAATTTAATGTTTAATTGTCATTCTTCTATTTGTATGAAGTGTAATGTAAAACTAACCATTTTAGAAATGGCTAATAAATGATAGTAAAAGATAATATTTGAGGGAGAGGCGCTGTTTGCTGTAATACAGGTCTCCTAGTACGGCAACAGAGGCTACCTGATATTTTTGTACTGTAACAGCCATTCCGTAAATAGCATCTAAGTTGTAATGTATCTATTCTTTGTTTTGGATCAATAAAGTTATTATTATTATATTATTATTATTAACGAGAGGCCGAAGTTTTTAGAATTTTTGATTAAATCACGAGAAAACCACTCGATTAATTTTGATGAAATTTAGTATTACGATACAACACTTATGTTGTACGTAAGATAGTAGGATACTTTTTACTGCAGGAAAATGAGACCGTTGATACAAAATTAGAGAGGAATTCAAGGAGCAAGGGGTGGCTAGTAACTTATCTAGTATAATATCTAAGATGTCATTTTCACCTAACGCCTACATTAGGCCTGATATATCTGTTATAAGACCTGATTCTTTCTTCACAGTAACGTCATGTTCTGTGCGCCGACAAATTTCGATTTCAACATGAAGGTCGGGCGCACTCGTGACTGACTGTGGCATAACTAGATCGTCAGAATAGATCCACTTACCTATATCATTAGAGAGTTCATTTCAAACTTTAGATTAGCAGCAATCGAAATTTTAAGTTGGTCAAAGAAATCGTGACTAATGTTATGCAAAATAACGCGAATAGCCTACAAGAGGAAGTAACAGTTAAAAAAGCAAAAGTGATGTTGATGTTGCAAATACTAGCTAATGGAAACATTACAACACAACACAGCATTGTGTTTTAAAATTTTCAGTTTACAACAACTGTATGAAAATACAAAAGTTTTAGGCTAATAATATGTGAGCCACTCCATATATTTCTCAGAGATTATCTCTAATAGCCGGGGAAGTCTTTTGAAGCTCGTGTCAGAAATTATCTTATCTTAAATTTTACGATGGCCAGTTTCTGGACATTGTTTGTACCATTTAAGGATTCAGGTCATTGACGAGGCTAATCTGGATTCTAATGCCGTTGCGAATTGAGTTTGTTGTCTGAACACACGTTGATCTTATACAGTCTAGATACAAGATATGTAAATTACATGAACGCTTAAAGTATTTACTTCTAATACACCTGCCCTTAGGTTTAAAGTTTAGGCACCTCCTTTTTTAAGACATTTATTATATTTAAGATATATCAGGTTAAATCAATACGTTTTAGTTTAGGAAACATAAAAATAAATTTAAAGTTACAAGAACATTCTGATGTAATATAATAAAGTAGAATGTTATAAATTATTACGTTCAATTACTTACATGCTATTAGTAGCTAGGTCAGTCATCTAATCGTGTTAAGATTCGGTTATTTAAATTGTATTGAAGTAATTTATCGATTCATTATGATAAAATTGCCTCATAGCTACTCAATTCTACGAGTCATTATAAAGGGATTCAATTATTATAAATTAACAAATGCAGCCTACTGTGTGCCTCTAAATCTTTTAAGTGATATCCGCTGGTTCATTCAATTTAATTTGAAATTTCCAATAAGCATTTGAGAATAGATAAATTTTAAATTACATAAACGTGATATGTATTTTTTTAACATTAATAGCATATTGAATTCATACTATATGAAATATCTTAAGTAAGTTCATTCAGCTCCAGTATTCAGCAGAACCCCTTTTAAGGCGAGAGTCCACTCCGCAAATAATATATTATAATTATTAAATTAAACCAGTTAACTCTTAGATATATATTACATTCTCATCATTTGTCTTTTTAACATAATCTAGAAAGTGAGTATTCTGTTGAAAATTAAAATATTGGAACCTACCATGGGTACTTTATTTGAAAACACTTCACTTCAATTTGAAAACACTAATTTTCCAAGCAAAATCGCTACTGCACATGCAACCACTGTGTTACCACTCAGTTCTTTGATTCATTTCGTTGTGTCAAGTATAAACCTAGAAATTATCAAAGTTTTTAGTACCGTTAAGTTAGATACTAGAAACGCGTTAAATGCGAATATATACATAATATATACATTTCATTATGTATTAGTTATTACAACCTTTACCGTCGCATAATGGTAGGTTCTAGTCGTGGCGAGTGATTGCCATCCGATCGCTCCATCACGACATTATGTTCGGTTCCATTGCAAAATACTATCTGAATGTAGGGGGCGTTAGATAGTATAATCGATCAGGCATTTACTATTGAATATTTCTTCTGAGGAAGTTTAATTCTTCTAAAGAAGATAACATAGAAGGTACACGAGGTATCTAGAAATTAAAAATATTAACAATGCACTACCCTAAGTAGTAAAATATAGTATTTAAATATAGGTATAAGAGTATGATACTTCAAGAGGAATTAAATTCTTCTAGACAAAACAGATTATAAATATTAATTACTATTTTTGAAATTTCATTAATAATTATTAAAAGGTTTCTAAAATAATATTTTAGCATAAAATTACTATTAATTTTTGATATGTTAATATAATTTGTGCAATGTGCATATTAAATTTTGATAAGGTCAGATGCTTCTTCGTCCACATAATTTTATTCTAATCAGATTAATTTAAATACATTTGCAATTATATTGTAAAGTATTAGACTGAAAAAAATAATAAAATAGGTCAAACTTCAATCATAGTCTAGACTATTTCAAACCATCCTTAATCAAATTGCTTTAATTTTGAAGCTTATATTTAGTTCTAAATTGGCATTTTCGAAACTACCTGCAGTAAAGGTCACTGCTTGTAATCCAATGTTATATCCAGCCTTTCGATGAACAATAAAACTGTTAATAAAATATCGCAGAATTTGGCACAAGATTAAGAAACAATTATTGTGGTCTAAATTATAGTTCTGTTGGTATTTTTTTCTGTCCTGGTCAAAATTCGTAATAACTATTTATATTTTATCCTTGAGTTGTTTGGTGTCAAATATTTTAGATACAAAGCTAATTAATTTAATAATAATACTTACTTTTAAGCTATTAAGAGAAAAACGTAAGCAAATTATCTTTAATATTGGTAATAAAAATATTTTTTGTCAACAGTTCAAAGACCAATGGACATAAAGAACAGACCACGCATCCCTATACCGGATGAGGATCCCTACAGCATTGCAAGTTCAAACGCTAATGGGTCGGGATCTAGCGGAAGTTCCGGTGGATATGGACACAACGGCCACAACGGGCACAATGGACACAATGGACACAATGGACATAATAATGGACACGGCGTCGTAGCCGCGACCAGGGAACAGCTTATGATGCAAATGGGACAGAGGAGAGGAGAGAAGCCTCCGAATCTACCTCCTAGGGAAAATGGTTATGGACCAGCCGATATTCCTAAGGTAATTGGCTTATTTTAAAACAATACTTGGAAAGGGCGCTGCCCTTCAAATGACTTTCCTTATTTTTTGAGCAAGTGACGCTTATGCAAAATACAGCTTCTACAACTATTAAGTTATATCACAATATACTTTTCGTATATACGAGTTTGTAAGATTTTTTAAAACAAAATATGCCAAAAATGCTATTAAATAACTTATAGTCTCTCTTCACTGACTGATACGTTTATTTGTAAATATTCTCATAATTTATGATGGATACTGTAACTAATGTAACTTAGATTACAGCTACGGAATCATAAATCACCTAAACTTTAGCATTTCATAATTAGATAAAGGGCTCGTAATTATCTTAAAAGCTTCTCGAAAGGAAAAAAAGCATTACAATGACTAATGATGTTAAATAATGACAAATGATTACCGCTCTACAAACGGATTACGCTACAAGCGTGTAGTATATATTTACAGAAAATGAAGAAAAACAATTATGTTCTTTACACACAAGTCACACAATAATATTTATATAGAAAAAATTAAACCCTTATATATTTTTATATAGTTTCGTTCGTAATATAGCATTTTTACATACAATCACGTTTTATCAAGAACGCTCGCTTCAGAGAAACTATTCACACCATACATTATTAAAGTATGACCGACAAAGACACATGATGCCCAATTTGTTATACATTAGATGTGGTTACCAACTGACCGTTAAATTGCAGTTATAGTGAAAATTGCATTATCTTTATTACGATTCGTATTACAACTGTTTAGTGTGTTGCCTTTTTTATATCAATTTGCCAGCTTTTTTCATTGCCTTTTAAATTCTTGCGATGATTATATCGCCACTCTAGCGCAATATTTCTAATAATAACGTAATATGACTTGAGTACTTTGTATGAAGGTAATGTTTAGAATTATAGTTTATCGCAATTATTTTTTTACATTATTTCTGTTATAATATTTCGTGATAAGCGAAACCTTTTTTTAACTTGGCATGAAATTGAAAAAATCTAATATAATGCTGACGCCTTTAATGGCCAAGGGTCAGCCGTCAGCGTTATATTTAGTACCAAATTATAACTTTGATACCAGCTTTCAATACATTCACGATTTCCCGTCGTGAGAAATAAAGTAAATCCAATTATTCGCTAACAAACTTCATATCAAATTTATTACGCAGATTGGCACTTAAAATAAGTTATCAACTACTTGTCATATGCAAAAAGCTTCTAAATCCTTAATCTTTAATGCAAAAGAGGATACAAGTCACTTAAACTGGGTACCGCGTCATGAATCACAAAAGCTTTTAATGGAAATCAAACCTTGACCCTGAGATTGCAAATTATAAATGAAGATGATTTTTAAAATAAAAGGGACTTTAATGTATTATAGAGTGATAAAGGATTTATTTACACAAAGTGATTTTGAACATGAACAATGTGAAATGACACAGTTAATGATTTCTTAAATATCTTTTCATGATATTTCTAAAAGAGAGTTTCAATTTGCTATAAAACCAAAGGTAATTTAAAGAAATACGAATTATTTATTGTTAAAATGGATTTTTAAAATATATAATATACAGATATAGAAAATATGTTATGTAATAAATCATTTCATTAATAAAAAATTAATAACAAACTCATTAAGCCCCAACAACGTTATACGTCGAAGTGAAAGTTTGATCATTTAACGCTTGTTAAGTTCGGAATTCATTTAATAATCCGACATTAGATATCTTTGTGAAGATCATACAAAAATAAAAAGATGTGTTCCAATCACACTCGCCATTGATGAACATTTTTTTTCTTAAAATTTATAATCTATACATATGTATAAATAAAAATGAATGGTCTGTTTTTAATCTCAAATAACAATTTTTCAATAGATGAATATGGTAAAATCACTTTTTAAAATTTTTGTCTGACTGTCTGTTTGTTCCGGCTAATCCCTGAAACAGCTGGACCGGACCGATTTTGACAGTACCTACTTTCACTCGCAGATAGCTATCGTTATAAGGAGTTACTTAGGCTATATTTATTTTAAATATTCGATTCACGCTAAATCTAGGGACGAACCCGACATATAAAATAAAATGTAAATATCTTAAGATAAATGGCCATATAATAATATTAGACTTGAATGAATATGTGAAAATATTAAAAATATACACTTAGCAGAGTCAACAAAGGTAGATAGGACCTATATCGATAATATCAGAGATATGATCGCCGGTGAAGATGAATGTTAGTAGGCGTGAAGTCCTGCCTTTTTATTGCTTTATCCAAATAGCAACTCTATGACATGACAAAGATCAAGAATGTCCCTTCTGCGCATACTTTTATTATTGATTCAATGCCTTCGCACACTCATGTCACACTATAAATAACAATGGATAGAGATTTAATAGATGGCGATAACGATTAAATGATTTCTGTGTATCAACACTTGAGTAGAAATGTTCTAAGGAAAAATATCGTAAAAATGTTGAAAATTAATAATTAATATTGCTAATATTGTTGCTACATTCATTCATTACAGTGACTAAAAACCTTTTAACAGCTATAGAATCAATGCATTCACTTTTCGTGACGGTGATTATTATTAAATAAATTGACACAAATTGCTTTTAGTGATTGCACATTGAAATCAGGGTGGCGAGTATTTCTTTAAATCGATAAGTCTCTTCTACAATATGAGCATCGTATCAACATTAGTTGTCCATTGATCTCGTTTTACCTTGTAAGAAGATAAGGATAGTCAAGTACCCACGCATTTATTTCTTTTCTGCTAATTTTTTCACGTTTTGTTACAAACAATCTGGTTTTAATACAATTCTGTGTGTTCCGATAACGTAATCGAATTGATGCTGTTTATGTACTTTAAAACATTTCAATCGAGTGCCTTGTTTAAAGTTGTTTATTAAGTGACTTAGGAGCGGTTCGAGATCTAGAGTTATGTTTTGAGGAACAGGTTATTACCAAAGAGGATAAATAAAAAATAGATTTGTAGCATTTAACCTTTAGCGCAAATATTTTATTGAATGCTTTTTATAACTATGTTCGTTGTTTTGAGCAAAATCTATTAAAACTAAAAAAGAAGTGCTTAAAAATTAATGAAATATTTAAATTTATTATTTTACAGCCGGATTACGATGATATTGAAGTTCATGAACGCGTCCCAACGCAGTTCCCGAGAGGAAAATCAGATAAAGGAAAAGACAACAAGAAGTATGGTACGTCATAATATATTTTTTGAAATTTAACTACTTTCTTTAAATATATTGTTTTCTTACATTTAAATATCAAGCTCACAACAAGCTATTTTAAGACAAATTTATGTACTATTTGATCATTAATTAAAATACCTAACATTCTCATTAAATTAGGGATACACAACACTAAAGTTGCATAGCTATTGTAACTTTAATTAACTTAAATGCAGATTCGAAAAAATAGCGCAACAATCGTTGTATTCATTATTTCAAGGTAATAAATTGTCTTCAAGAGATGTACGGTGAATAATTCTATACATTTCAGTTAGAACCTAACCTCTAAGTGTATGAAGTTAAGAACTTAATTTATAGTTATCTTCCGATCGCCTACACCGTACTTCGTCCCACTAGCATGCTATTACAGTGCTTTGAATTGTATATTGACTACTGAAGGCACCTACATGAATGCCTAGCTTCCTATGTTTGGTAATACTAATATGTTTAGTTAATCAGTGCATTTCGAAATCAGCTTGAAGAGTTTCTAATAAAGTAAAAATACAGTCTTTAAGATTTAAAAACGTAAGCAAAATGAAAACAATTTAGACTTTAGCTAAATCGTACCTTAGAATAATTTGTGGTTGAAGACTAGCAGTCTTAAACAGCTTAAACAATAGTTATGTAGTTACGACAGAGTATGATTCAAGACAACACGCCTAATCTTAAACATTAAGGTTTATGTTCTGATCATGTAAATTACAATTTCATGTTGCAAGTGTGCATATTGCGATATCAATATTGAAGAAGACCATAGCTTATAAATCATCACTGTCAAGAACGGAGGTTTCAACACCACGTACAAATGGTGATATGAATAATGTACAATGACAAAAATGGAATGCTGGCTATATATCAATTTTAATCAGCAATTTTAAACTTTTGAAACTTAGCTTTCCTTAAAAATACTTTTTCGTGTTTACGCTTTATTTTATTGACCTACATAGTAAGAGAATCTAATAATAGTAACTAAGCTTATTTGAATTTTAAGTCAAATGGTGCACGTTGGTGTAAGAATATTAAGTATGTGGACATTTGATAATCAAGTCATGTAATAGAACAGCTATACCACTTGTAACATCTAAGCCTGTGATCTCATCATGGAATTACCGCCCACCTGACAGACCGTGTGAAACATTGATTTGGTTATTTTTATAGGTAACTAAATATATAAATTGTCATTATATTTATAACATGGTTTTAAGATTTTCCCGTTCTTTTTCCTAAAATCTGATATTTATGACCTTTTTGTATAAATATTATAAGAGTACCTAATACCGTTTTGAAAATGTACACAAGATCTTCGTAATTACAAACAAATTTAAATCAACTAACTGCCAGTTTCTATAACCTATCTACCGATAGACCGGTAGATACTTTCATACGATTTTGACAGGTTGTAACTTTTAGGCCCAATTTCACCAATGATGTCGTTATCCAAGAATAACTATGCCAGGTATAAAATTATTCGCTGCATTTACTCTCAGAATAACTCGTAGTACGTTTCACCGCTTTGTAAAGACAAAATGTTAATCCTAGTATAACTATTCTTAGATTAATGTTTTTTTTTACCGGTGGCACATTGAATGAGAATTGAATGTAAATGCAGTCAAATTAAATAGACTTGTCATTATCTCAGTATAGCATAACAGGACATTTTTAATTTAGTCGTCACTTTGAACTTATGTCAATGTGTCAGTGCTATTTTTCAAGTTAATTTCGTTTAGTTTGCTGTGTTTTTTAATAATTATAATAAATTAAATAATAATAAATTTAATTAATAATGAATTTAATTTAATAATAAAGTGTATGCTGCTGCTTTAGATAAACGAAATCTAATCATGAAATCCTTTTCATCGTAGTTGCAAAAATGCTCATTTCTTTCTTTAAACCACCTTGGACGTTTCAAAATAAAATAGTTATCTTCACTATCGCTTTCACTGTCCGATAAAATTCTTCTCAAACGCTGCATTTTAATAATATTTTCTCCTAATTACAATTCAATGTGCAAAAATATGAATCAACAGTTTACTGACATAAAATTTGACACCATTTTGATTTTATCTGAGGAATAAGCCGGTTATTCTTTCAAAATTGGCGGTATAAGAGTTACTCTCGTATAGCTTTGTTATACTCAGGATAAGTAGTTGGTGAAATGAAAGCATGGTTATCTTAGAGTAAATAACAGCTTTATCCTAGGGATAAAAGTTATTCTACTTTGGTGAAATCGGGCCTTAATGTGTCAAAATAGTATGAAAGTAACTACCGGTCTATCGGTAGATAGGTTATAGAAACTGGCAGTAAATGAAACTTCTCTTAACAAATGTTTATTGCAAAAAATCTGATGCCGACATAAGTTTGCATGAATATATATCGGCCAAATATATTATAACCTTCTTCCGTAAAGTTGGTATACTATATCAATTTATTTTACGCATGGTTTTGTATGACATACCTACAAATATAAGTTCACGCTTGCTCCAAATGTCACAGATGGAGAGCAGAGGTTACCAGACAATACCGTTTCACAACCTGTGGCTGACATTTGGCCAAATCCTTGATATTTAAATAGACGGTCGATGCAGGCGTAGGATGCGGAACGTGAATGCACGCATTTATTGTTTTAATTTAAATTATTGTTGGAGTTAAAATAAAAGTGAATAAAAAGAATATTCGACATTGGTATCGGTAATCGCACAGAAAATATGGTCTTTTTTACCTATTTCGTGGGTAATCGGCATGATAACAGAGTTCTGGGAATCAGATATTTGACGCACTGTATGCAACTTTAAATACATACGTATTATAAATATAAACAGCCATGACTAATGATCAAACATTTGTACTCTCACATATAAATGAATGCTCCCAGCGGGACTCGAACCCGCGAACGCTAGCACAGCAAGTACTCATAGGGTAACTAGATACAACTACTACATAGTAGTCCATGGGTCGGTGTCCAGCTATTTCAACGTGAAGGAATAAAAAACATTAAATATCATTTACTAGCGACTCGCACGCCGTCGCTTCGCTCGGGCTCTTCCCTAGATTTAGCACAGGCAAAGCCGCGAGATCCGGTAGTTGTGCATATAAACCTTCCTCTTGAATCTCTCTATCTATTAAAAAAAACCGCATCAAAATCCGTTGCGTAGTTTTAATGATTTAAGCATACAAAGGGATATATGGACAGAAAAAGCGACTTTGTTTTATACTATGTAGTGATAGTAGTTTGATAAGTACACTTAAAGTTATTGTTTCATTTAGTTTTACTTTACCATTTATCTAGTTGATAAAGTCGTGGGAAGGTATGGACTAAAACGTTAAATGTTAGGTAGATACATAACTACATCGGTTACCTAATTTCACGACAGATTTGTACTTTTTATAATGAGCACCTAGTTCGCGTCTTTGCAATCACAACAACTTTGTACTAACAAGATGCAAAACATGAAACATCTTAGTTTCTACATGTGAATTAAGATAATAAGTTAGTATCTAAATTAAAAGCACATGAATAATATGATGATTGTAATATCACATTAGTAAATTATTTATAATGATATATTGTTTTCTGTTGAATTAGTACATATAAATGATTAACGCATCAGGATAGTTTATGTTTAATCAAAAACCCTCAACATGTCTATTACAGTATATAATGAATAAATTTTATATTATTAAAATGAGATTATTGACATCGTTGGTATAATAATGTATAATAATAGTATTTTGTACATAATAACAAAATATTTATATTTTTTCATTCATATCAAATCAAATACATTAAATTTAGCCATTACCAAATAATAAAATGAAAAAATACAACATATGACAATAGCTACCCACAACGTGAAAATTTTTTGTGAATTCTCATGCATACAATTATTTTAATAGATATATATTTCTAGGTAATTATTTCGATACGCTCAAGTAGCTACTTCCCAGTTGCCTTTTTATGTTACTTCACGTCATAATCTAAAACGTCGTAATAAATTGAATTCAAATCTGTCCAGACATTCCAGCGTGGAAGAGTAACAAACATACCTACACCTATGTAACCACCCACCTACAACTATGCAAACTTTAGCATTGGCATATGCATAATTATTACACATATGTGCATAATTAGTTTAATGTAAATATTTGATTCACAGACGACCCCTACTACTGCGGACTACGCGCGCGCGTGCCCAACTTCGTGAAAGCGACCGGCAAGCACGTGCTGCCGGCGATGACAGAGCGCCTCACCCTGAAGGAAACACCAGTCCCTAGCAAGCGCTACAGCGTGGTCCAACCGGGCCCCTTCCACCCTCCATTCGTCCCCATCCAAGCTCCCATATGGCACGCACGTTCATATGAAAGCGGAATCGGTGCGTACCGTCCAAGAAAAGAGAAGCTCATGTATCAATTCTATCCCAACAGGGAGCCAAGACCACTCGTGATCCAGCAGCCCCGCTAACTAATACTACGCTACAATCTTGGTATTTACCCCCTTTTTTTACACTTCGCTTGGCACGCCTCATGCTTAGTTTTTTCACACAAGTGTGTCCTTCCACTACCTATTTCACTACTGATTTTGTATTGTTACACTTTTTTCACTTTCACTTTTCCCACTTTACCTACTAGTAGTAAAATATTAGTTCTTCAGCTTCAGCACGCATCACGCTAAATTATTCTGTTTTTTCTTTGATACCTATTTCCCGTATATATTTATATCATTATTTTGAATACCAACATCCCTCTTGAGTTTCTTGATTTGGTTGCACGCCTCACGCTTGGTTTTGAAACTGATCTCGACTATGGGTTTTTTGATTTTCTATTTTTATTCCTTATTTTCACAATATAATATTATATTTATTATGCTATTTATTAACATATTCTGGATTTTATAATAGATCTATTTTCTAATAATTCCTTCATCTGATGCTTGATAACGTTCTTATACATATTAATAATATATTGCTTAGATTTTAAAATATTCCTCTATATCAATTAGTTCCACCTTCTTCTAACTTCTTATTTTTATTTTTCTTCTTGTTGAAGCTTCTCGCAATAATGCTTAATCTTATCTTGTCTATTTTTCTTATAAATTTATCTTTTTTACCCCATTTTTTCTATCCCATCCTATTTATATCCCTATTTCTCTGCCGGATACTGTTTCTGTTAATTGAACTATATAAGTTCTAAATAACTTATTTCTCTATAGACTTTTTCTCCATACCATTGCGTTAGTAACAGCGAGAACTGACTGCCGCTGGAATTGATCATGGCTTCGCTTCATTCATTTTTTATATTTTCTTAATATATGAGTAAATACCAAAAACACTATAAAAATAATTAGAACTGGATTTTTTTAATTGTGTCATTTGAACATAATTAAAAAAGAAATATTTATTTTTATAAGCAGAATGTCATTAAAACTTTTATTACGAATTGAAAAAATATTAAGCCATTTAAAGTTTAATACTATTGTAATACTCCAATAAAGATATATTGTTAGATAAGAAATACTATAGCGTAAGAATTTACAAGAATGAAGAAACATTTAGCTCTCCAATAAACTTGGTTCAAAATTTGTAAACGTAAAGCAACTTGTTGGAGTGATACAGCGGACATGACTTCGTGATCATGTATGTGTACTCGTATGCCCTAAATCAGGACGTTGTTTTGCAATCCTTCGACGAACATGTGAATAAAATAGAACATTTCCAATGCTTGCTTTTAGTTTATTTTGATAATTGTTGGCGAAATCTATTTTGATATCGTGTAAGCTGATGCTATCGATAATGTCGTGGATTCGAATTTGTTTGAGTAATTACAATTTATTTTAAATCACAAGACAAGTATTTTGGTTGACTATAAAGGCTTGTGGAATGTTGCTTCATTGCCTTTGTTTTAGCGAATTAATTTAAATATACTATACGAAAAAGACTTTCTAACTTATTTTTAAATTTTAAGTAATTTTATCATCTATTTACTTTATATTTATTTTATAAGAACTTTGAGTCAACCATGGCTTTGCTGTAAGCATGTGGATGTGCTATATACATCGCTAAGACTATAAGAACCCATCGATTTATGGCGGCATAGTTCACTTTTAGTAACATGATGATTATGAAACTTAAGTCTAGCAAGATTTTTTTTTCTAAAACAATCATCATGATCACGCGTTCAATCCTCAATAACTAAGGCTAGCTGCAAACAAATATATGTATACAGACGAAAATTAATTATTAGGTACATAGGCACATAATATAATAAAATTCAATCCGTGTCATAAAAATACAGTGAACAAGATACAGTGACCGAATCTATAGTTATTAGAATTTTTATCTGTCTGTCTGTGATCTCATCACAATAAAAAACGCTCGCCAAATTTTATTGTTTTGTTTAGCCATAGCTAGTTTTCCGGTCAACAGGATACCTTTACTGCGAGAAAATATGTCATAAAGAGAAATATATAGGGGCGATCGAGGGTGTGGCACTAGTTGATTAATATAGTACGACTCCTTATAAAACGAAATATTTACAATTTAGTAAGATTTAAATTAATATTATTAAATATTGACAAACATCACCTTTGATTGAACGCGGATAACCTAAGAGTGAACTATGTCAACAAAACCAATTAACTTTAATCATAAGTTGTAATCAACCCGTAATTACAGACGGTGATCAATACGACCCATACGCAGTTTACGGCCGCCTCCCCGTCCCCGGCCGCTTCCCGCCGCCGCCCGCCGCCAATGCCCGTCACATGTTCATCGGCGATTGGGACTGAGAAATGGCGGTAATTTACTTGGTAATGTCACTTCAATTAGCCTGATTTTAAAGGAACTTCGATTTGTTTTATTCTTTTTTTTTATGTTGCAATGGTATATTGTTGCGTTTAAAAAAGTTAGTTATATTTAGATTTGTTAAAAGTTTGGGTATTTCAAAAAAGTTTGGGTATTTCGAAGTTCCAGTTAATATTTGTTTTTAATTATTATCTTTGAAGTGATAGTATCAATTATTGTAAATACGTTTTGTATATTGTGTTAATTTACTTTTATGTTTGAAAAATTCGACTCGAATGATGATTTTCTTTTGTAAAATAAACGATAAATACAATGTGTACTCGAGTAATTTAGTTCCATAACCGATATGTGAGTCTAAGTAAGTGCTTTACGTTCAATAATCACTGCCACTATATTTAAAGACGTTTTGAAACGTTCTGATTTTGTAACTTTCACTTGACGCCATTTTCTTTTCTTACTATGTTATTGGATGGTGATAGTTACAAAATTACTTTAATTACTTGAAATTTAAGTATTTTTAAGTTAATGTGACAATCCTAGTCAGTACAGGGTTGGATTAAAAATAATTGCAGAACAAATTTGATAAATTCTTCAAAAAAATATAAAAGAACTGCTATTTCCTTTCTCCTTTTTAAAATGAAATTCTTAATGAGTAATTGTATATTTTACTTAGTTTTCTAATATTTCTATGTTAAAATCTAGTTTTACATCTTTGTAAATAAATAACTTTCCTTACCCTATACAATGATACCTAGACGTTTAATTATGTAGTGTTATATAAATTAACTTTACATTGTATGCTATTCCCGATACGAATATTTAATGAATACTCAATTAAATGTAAACTTAGAAGTAATTTTGTATAATAACATTGACAAATTTGTATTTTTGTAGTATTGTCAATATCTAAATATATAAGTTTTAGTTAGACCTGACTACAAAAGAATTAAACAAAATTATAAAAATTTCTGAATGATATTTCAAAATTTTCTAATTTCGGTGCTAGACAGGTTACCATTCTCTTTTATGTATCATAGAACTTATTTTAATGTAGAGCTGCTTTGAGTTATGTACGAATTTTTAGCAGCAATATATAACCTATTACATTATTTTATTGCAGAACTATCACTTGTGAATTTATTATGTCCAAAACGTATATTATTCGGCGGTCATATTAATATATTATTACACTATAATGGTCAACATAAGCGGAATTATAAAAGAATTATATATTAAAATGTGAATAAATTATTATTTATGTGTTGACTCTGTGTTGGCGACTGTACTTTTAGATCATCAACATCCATATGTAAGTAGGGTGTTGGTTAAACAGTAACCTATTTTAAGGAAATTTGTATGAATCAAATATACAATATTATTTTAATAAACAATCTATTTTATTTATAAAATCTTCTTAACATTTTACTGGATGGATCTGCAAAAATAGAAGTTGAAAATCCGCTATAGCGATATGTGTTACCTTACATAGTATAATTTCATTTATTTTAACTTGTTTTGTATCTCCAATCCGCATACAATTTTTAAACAAATGTTTGAATTCCTACTAATGTTTTGATTATCTACATAGTTTTTTTTATAATGGATGGCGATAACGCTTTTATATTCTGTTTTACATTGCGTGCAGTATAAAATCAAAATTGCATTGCTCACTAGAAAGTGTAGAATTGAGAAGTGTAATCTAAAGTGCCCACTGAGTCCCAAAAACGTGGGCCATGTCTCCTATTGTAGAAACATAAATACCAATTATATTATGTACACCAATATTATTTACGTTTCAAGTGGTTTTTCCTGATTGAATTACAAGAATACGAACATCTTCTCAAAATTACAATAATATGAATAGGATAAATCCTTATTCCTTTGACGTATGTAAGTAGATATTATACATATACGTACTCGTATAATGATAATTACCATATTATATTGTGTTTGCATATCGCAACATTAACGTTGCCATAGCAACTTATAAACAACAAAGCTATTGCGCGTGAACTCGTCCATATTATTAATTCCCTTATTGGAGGTGAAAAAATTAATTAATTTGAAGTGGATATGGATTTTTCTGAGAGCTCAGAACGCGGGAGTTCGGGGCGGAGGACGGAAGTAGCGCGGCCGGTTTCCAGACGTGGTTTCCGGGAGTATACCAATAGTGGGTCTGCTGTGACGAGGTTTGTACGAATAATAAATTATTCATAAAGCTTTGCTTTTACTATAAAATAACACAAATATCTTTTATATTGATGGGTAAAAAAGCAACCAATATATAAAAATACGGAATACCTAAGTACTTGTAAGTTAACACAATCTTTACAACGATAGTCTTAATCGTCTAGTTTTTAACAAAATAATAAATATTCTTATTTTATAAAATGTTTCTTATCTTAACAAAATCTTTAAAATATACTATCGATGATTTACTCAAAGTTGCTCTTATATTTCCAAAGCTTCGAAGTTCTGATTTTTATTTCTATATAGCTACCCCTAATGTTATCTGATCAGTATTATAATTGTGAATATTTTTCATGTTTATGACTTCACGCCGAAACGTATGGATTCGACGATTTAGTATAGAGCACCTAGAGACGCCTTCAGCAAAGATATCCTAATTTACAATGAATAAGTACCTATATAAAGAAAAATACCAAGGGCATATATTTTAGTAATTAAAGTATTTCGCAGAAGTGGAACAATGAGGCCCACATCAGCGTATAGAGGAAGCACTGCGTCTCGCATGTCTACAGCAGGCTTCGGGCCTGCTCCACCCACTGCTAGTAGACAACCTACTGCTATGACTGGGTTTTCTATGGTTAGTACAAAAATATAAATAAATTGTTTTTATTTCAAATTAATACACTAAAGTTAACTGAATATGTTCGAAATAATAGTTTAAATATAAAAAATATATATGGGTCAACGACACATAGCGCCGTCTAGTTCCAGGCTTGTGTTATTGATAACAGAGAGTATGACTCAAGCGGGACCCGAACGATCGCTGGTACAAACTGAGCCAAACGTGTCATCAATTTCTACTTATATTTAATTTTAGAAATAATATAAGGCACTATTCATGTCAGATATATTTTACATAAATCTGTATGTACTTTAACTCTCAAATACTCAGATCGATAGACCAATTACACAACAAGGCTTATCTGGTCTCCGAACAAGCACTGGTAGAGGATTTCGCACACGTCAACTACAGGATAAGCGTTATTGGGAGGAACTTATGCAAGTAAAGGTCCGAGAGATGAAAGCAGAAATAGCGAGACTTACAGATCAAGCTGATGCAGGGGAGAGAGAAAAGTCGGCTAAGAAACATTACGAAACTAGAGTAAGAGAGTTAGCGCAAGAATTGACAGGTAAAAAAGATATGTTTAGCTAGTATTTATCTACGGCTTTGCTTGCGTTGTGAACAGGGTATTTTATGTCTTTTGTCCATTGTCATTTGTCATGAAGCAATGAGTATGTCTTAATAATTGCCTGATAACAAGGCACACTGCTATTTGTATAAAATTGTGATGAAAAAGTTGGTTTGCAAGCTACTTATGAACTTATAGCGAAACACTTTCTCTTCGTCTGGTAATTTTTAAGATACTATTGTTTCTGATTAAAACATTTTTTTTATTACACTTAGTAATTATATTTACATAGAAATGTTAAATTCCAAGTTCTTAAAGTACGACTATCTACTATAGATCTTCAAGGGAGATTAGCCGATTACAACACAGCTATACGTATAGCGAATGGCGAGGTTACAAGGCAATCTGTCGAAGGGCAGACCAGAGAACTTGAAATAAATAATAAGAAATTACAAGAAGAGGTTGAACAAGTGTTCATTGAAAAACAACGAAAGGAAAATCAATTGCGACAACTGAGGGAGCAATTGGATAAGGTAAGTAAATACTCCTACTCACGAGCCTCCCAGCAATACGAGGGGATCAGATCATAATCTATGGTGGTTTGGGCTGGTGAATTGCGGGTTGGTGGACTTAACATGTCTTTCGAAAACTTGTCTTCTCTCAGACGTAAAAAATGTGGTAAACATGTTTGGAAATTATTCAAATATGAAAATATCAAAGCGAAATCCTGGATTTGAACGCGCTGCGCTCGGTTTCCCTCGCAATTGCGATTAGGGCTAACAACTACAGCCTTTAAAATAAAATGGAAGATAATAATAACAATAATAATCGTTAAATAGAATATCACATAAATAATTTTGTTCATTGAAAAATCAAATTTTTCAAGATGCCCAAACGGCAATGAATTATTCTTAACCGAATTAATCTTAATTCTTAACCCATTGTGAAGAGAATAACGTATTTTAGGAGCAATCAACTATTTCAAAACTCCTATCAGAAATGGCACCAGAAGAAAAGGATCAGTATAGTCAACTGGAAGCGACCGCTGCGGCTCTACGTGAGGAAGTAGAGCAAACAAGGCTTCAAATAGACCACTTGAATAGGGAGAAACAAGAATTTGCTAAGGAAATATCTGGCTCACAGGTAAATAATGTCAAGTCAAAAAGTAAATGTGACGTATGGAAGATTTATATTTGGTAATGCATATTGTATCATGAATGAAAGAAATTAACAAGTGAATAAAATTACAGCGAAAATATATTATTTTACTGTTATTTTAGTAATTTTGATTTAAATTTTTAGATTAAAATGCAATTATTAGAACTACACCGCAGATTAGCATCTGCTGAAGAAAAACGTGATAATTTGAAGAATGAGATAAACAATCGTTTGGATCCACAGGAAGAAAGAGAGAAATTGCTGTTACAGGTAGGCATTATTTTTATATACAACTAATTTTCTTTTACATTTGCCTATTAAAAGCTGGTTTGCTTATGTAGACGCAGTTATATCGTATCGTAGTACGTATATTTATACCTTTCTTTTTGCAATAAGACATTTTTAAAAACTAACTGATACTTTCTAAGATTAGCGCATTCACACAAACAAGAAACGAAGAACGTTAAGAAAACGATTATATGTATTATGGTGAATTCTATTTGTTTTTTCTAGGTTCGAGAAGACAATGCTGCTATAGCATCGCTGGACAGCAATGCGACTAACTTAAAAGAGCAAATTCGCAAAATCCAAGAATATATAGAACAAGCTGAACAGGTATTATCTTAAACATTTTAATACAATTTAATTTGCAAGTTTTCCAGAATATACCCATTTAGTATGTTTCCTTGAAGGAACCGAACAATTTTTTAAAATGCTTTTCATAAGTTTTAATCGTTAATTTGGGAGCTGGCTTAAAGTATTTCTTGATTTTCTATTGTATTTGATATCAATAAATGGAATGTTATAATGCAAGATATCACCTTATGTTGGCATTATTTACGGCTTTTACTTATTATAATATTTTATATGACTTTAGGCTAGTACTAAAGTATGTAATTTTACATTTTAGGATAAATTTTGATTGATATTATATTTTAATTTTTATTAAATTCATCTATGTTGTTATTATATTTATTACACCCTTATATTATAAAAACGAGTCAACTGTCGTAAAAACCTATACCTACCAACAAGATATATCTACGCAGTTAGAAAGTCCTGAGTAATAGGACGTTAAATCGCTACTAAGTATCTAATAATTCCACTTAGCAGTTTTGACTTAATATTGTATGAACTATCTAACCATAAAGGTTTTAATTTTGTTTTTGTTCTATAAGTAAGTTAGATTTTTGAACAGTCAATACTTTTATATTTTTTACTTATAGGATCTCGAAGAAGGAAATTCAGAACGTCACCAAAAATACAGGGAACTAAAGAAACGAGAAGAAACGATGGATGCGTTTATGTCGACTTACGAAGAAAATCTCAAAAAAGAGCAAGAAAAAATTGACCAATTGGAAAAAGATATAGTATTTGCTTTAGAACATAGTAGTTCTAACATTGATTTAGATCTAAGTGAGATAGATTCGTTGAAGCAAAGAGAAGGATATTCATCATTGTATGACGACAGTAAGAAGACTGTTGAGACCTTGATGAAGGATTATGAAAGGTTTAATGGTAATTTAAAAAAGGTAAGCAAATTTTGATATAAATTATTATTTTAATAAAAATAATTTAGTCTTTAAAATGAAGGAAAGAAGAAAGAGGAAAGAGTTTTTAGAACAGAATACTTAATTGACTTTTAAATGCATGCAATTAGTGCCTATTAATTACTCATTTTACATTAATATACAAAAAAATGTGCTTTATCTAAACAATATGTTGATGATTTGCTTTTTAAATGGAGGAAAAAACTGCACAGTAAAATACTACTGTATTGTATTGGTAGTTTGAAATCAAACATTAAGAACGCTACATCGCATAAAGAAAATGAAATTAGAATATATTACTTTGAAAGATGAATAATTAAAATAAAATGCATAGATCTACTAGTCTTATGAATATTTTTCTATGTACAAGGCTGAAGCAACGCGAGAGCGCCTTGCAACGGAACTCCAAACACTACCGGAGAAAACTAAGGTCATGCAAGAAGAGCTTGTAGTATTATCAGATTTGGAAAAGCTTCGAGACGAAGGTTTGTATAATTGTACACCATAACTACAAACACATTACAATATCTTAATTTTTAATACCTTCTTAGATTTACGCGAATATTTGCCATTATAAATGAAACTATCTTTTCGGATTTTATCGCGGATTTTATCCTAGTTTTTTTTAAATGTTTTACTTACAGACTACTTTTCAGACTTTTACTTGTTAGAAAAAAAATAAAGCTGCGGTGAAATTTATGATTCCTTTACATTATTTGGCATTGAATTGTAAAGCTTTGAAACAGAAATACTTCGTTTCTGATCGATTATTTCTTTCTATAATAATTAGTAATAATAAAATGATTTAAGGTGAAGAACAAAAGAAGGCATTAGAAAGTGAAACGAAACTTCTCAAAGAGAAATTAGTTCCAACAGAGAGCGCTGTTGTAGAAGCTGCTAGCAAACTTAAGAAACTACAGGTAGGTACTTGATGACTATTGATTTCTTAAAATTTTTGAGAAGTTATTAATTTCAACTGTAAAATGGTAGGCCATAGTATTAAAAATAAAACCTCCTAAATGTCGAAAAATCCCAAAATACTTTCTTTAAATGTTAATACAATATGAGTTCCACTTCTTCACCATTATCACAAATGATATGCTTAATAAGTATTACTAACGTGAGTTTGTGAGGATGGATACTCAATCGCGCTATATCGCCTAAACGAATCTAACGAATCTGACTGACATTTGGCACAGAGATAGATTAAAGTCTGGAATAGTGCGTAAGTTAATTTTTTTCTCAAAAAAAATAAGTTTCCTATGTTAAGGTTGGCAGGACATTGTTTTTTTTTCACCAGGGACTCGAAGCGAAGGTGAACTAGTAATAAAAATTGATGACTAAAATAAGTTTTAATAGTCTGTTTTAACATTTGGCGTTTGAGTCATAATAAATTATTTGTAATAACATGTTTTATTTCTTTTTATTTTAGGAAAGTCTCGATGGTAATGAAATGTACGTAAAATTAAACAGCTTGGAAGAAGAATTGGCTCAGTTGGAAAATAGAAAGGCGATTCTAGAAGAAGATATAGCGTCCATCACTTTGAAAGCAGATTATGAACCAATTAAGAAAGACGCTATGACTGAAGTTGCTGCTTTAAATAAGAAAATTATGGAAGATCTTAATAACAATAAAACATATTAATGTATTCAATTGTTGTTTTTATTAGTGTTTAACTCAAAATATAGCCCTAAATATTTTAATGTAGTTTATCATTCCAAAATTTTTATTTTTTATTCTTTACGTTAATTTGAGTTTTCACAGAACGAAGAAATAAACGAAAACAACTCACTAACTTTCATTTTCATAGTATTATTTTATAGAACCCAAATACATAATGTCTCAATGTCTGTCTGATGAGACTTGTTTGAAAACTAGCCATATAAGTTGTATACGTATAATTCGCGTCATGTAAAAAGAACGCTGGCTGTCAAGTTGCGCAGAGGAGATTTATCGGCCAATTTGGTGGTAAGACGCGGGGCGCGGGACGTCGAGGCAAGCGTCGCATGCTTTCCGGCTCGCTATTGGTTTGTCAGTTTAATATACCATCGCGCACACAAAAGGTATTTATTACGAAATGATTTTATATAAAAAAATGTTAAAAAATATTTTTGACGTATATTGTTTTATAAAGAGAGAGTCTGATAATAATGCAGTTAATAATTAAAAAAAGTATATTCAACGGATTAATTTAATTTGTTGTAAGTAGATTAAACATTCTACACTGAATCAAACATATTTCATTAATTAATAGAATTCTATTTAATGACATTCTATCTAATATATTTTTCAATGTACCTAACAATAATCAATTATATACATCGTGAGCGTAAGGCTAGTTCAAAAATAAAATAATAGGCTTAAGAATTTCATATGCGAATGTACCGAAGCGCAAACACACCCCCCACCACTTTCTTCCAGCGTTCTTTTTACGTGACGCGAACTGTACCTACTTACAGGAAGAAAGAGAGAAATTGTTGTTACAGGTAGGCATTATTTTTATATTTACTTATTGAGTCCCACGATTGGGATGGCAGACTTTAAAGACTTAATATACATATTTTTTCCTCACGATAATTTTGTTTACCGTAAGGCAAGTGAAAAATTTTGGCACATAAAAATATCAAGGGTACCTCACCCGGGATTTGAACCCGCTTCACCCGATTTCGCAAGCTATATTATATATACTTATACATTGAAAATAAAACAACAATAATATGTAACTATAAATTTAATAAATAATATCACAGATATTACCATCAATTTTCAACTTTATAACACTGACTACAATCAATTTTGAACTCTATACTTTTACCTTAGATTTCAGAATTTGTTTGTCGAGGAGGATGGACAGTTCTGACGGGATTTGCTTGTTGTTTGCTTTGCAAAGGGAACAGATGTTCTTAACGAATTTTTGTGAAGGAGTTATTTCGTTTTCCTGCATTTTGTACCAAAGGGATAAAGCTTCTTGGCACTTATCGTCGCGCTCTGAAAAAATAAAAACGACGTAAATATCAAATTTTAACCTAACTTAAAACACGCTTATAATCAAGTGTATAAGGTTTCGTCTGAAAAAATAAATGAGGCCAAATTCTGAAGGTGAAACCGTTCTAGAGTACAGGATTCTACAGAGTACAATCAACTAACTATTATACATAATCGTATAATAGCTTAAGGGATCCATTAATTACTGGAGTTGTTTTTCTCATAAATTGGACCGTTTCCTTGATGAGATTTAGTGAGACTCACTCTCTCAGGTTTCACTTATCCTTCATCTCACGAGAGATTTACGGTTGTTGAAAATATTGCTATTAAGGTACTCTAAAAATATTTTTTTTATAATATCTCTGAGATTTTGAATTGTGCCTGAGGTTAAATGAGACTTAATGAGATTTTACTAAATTCTCCTCCCCATTTTGAGCTCATGTAATTATTAGATGTTACCACCTAACCATAGGTTTTGAGGTCAATAAAATCGTTTCGAAAATTCTCAAATAATTAAATATAATCTATCACATTAATTTAAAATCTTAAAAATAAAAAAGCCAACTTACGAAAGACATCCAATATCATATTACAAATGGCCTCAATATCGACATTCCGGATATCCTTCGCACATTCCATGATAGCTTCCATAGCCTCCACCTTCTTCTCATCCGCGAACCTTTCACAGCGACGCATCATCGCTTCGGGGTGGAAGTTGATACTGGGGTCCAGGAACAGTTTGCGGAGAGATTTCTTGTAGCCTACGTCTGCTAATGCTGCTATTAGACTTAACTGGAATTTTTTTATATTAGTCAGTTGTTAGTTGTAGTTTTTGTTGCTTTCTAGTATATTTATAATTAAATAAGTAAAAATGTTGGGACATTAAATATATAGCACCATCTAGATCCACGGTAAGCTACGCCTTGTGTGCTACTAATAATATTGTATTTGCTAAGAAAAACACGAGTTTTAAATTTTTTTAAATGTATGTCGGTCAGTCTGTCTGTTAGGGCTAATAAATAAAAAAAATCAGTGAAAAACGAGAAAACATAGTTTATATAAAATTAAGTAAATATATTTATTATTATAATTTACTTTATTTTAAATCAAATTGAGAAAGAGATAGCACTATCTCCTTCATATATAAGAGAAAGTAAGAGAAGCTTTAAGAAAATATTACCTGTACATCACCAGCGCCATGCACTTTTTTGTTTACATTTAATATAGTCTGTACTAATTTATTAAGTTTCCCATTGGTTTTTTCGTTTTCTATAAACGTGTCCTCCGACTTCCCATCACTCATTTCTTTTAATACTTTGCATAGAAGCTCATGTTTGAGTGGAGTTTTGTTGTACTTCTCTGATATACGTACAAACTCTTGAACTGCTTTTTCAATGTTGCCACTATTGAAAATAAATACGTTTTTGTTATACACTTATTATTGCTTTTTGATGTTCTCCTACCAAAATTATTGAGACATTTTATTTAAGTTCTTGAAAAAAAGCTGATAGATACTAAGCTTTAGTAACAGGACTACGTTAATATCAATAAATAATAGGTTGAGACATACACTCAGCGCCAGTTCCATGGTAAGCTACAAGGCTTGTGTTACTACTACTACTACTACACATATATAACTTTAAATACATACATATTAATATAAACACACATGACTGGAGTACAAACATTCAAGCTCAACAAATGAACGCCAGAGGGACTCGTACCCGCGACCACTGGCACAGCAAAGGCCAAGGCTACAAATTAAGCCAAACGAGTAGTAGTAAATATAAAGCTTTCCAAATTCAAGTCACATTTCGCATCACAAATCCGAAAAATCTATACAAAAATAAACTTACGTCTTCAAATGGACTCTCACTAACGGCCCAAGTATGGTATTAGAGGGTTTACAATATCTCAGTGAAGTTAACAAATCGAACATTCTCTTAGTTTCTGCGTAGGAACTTTGTGCCGCCATCGCGTCTAGAAGCCGCCAACAATTCATTGATATGTTACGACCTCCCATGATACGCCTGTACAAATAAAAATATGTTTTAATCTATACTAATATTATAAAGCTGAAGAGTTTGTTTGTTTGTTTGATTGAACGCGCTAATCTCAGGAACTACTGGTTCGATTTAAAAAAATCTTTTTGTGTTGGATAATCCGTTTATCGAGGAAGGCTATAGGCTATATTACATCACGCTACGACTAATAGGAGCGGAGTATCAATGAAAAATGTTGCAAAAACGGGAAGGGCGGGCGTTAGTTCATACCGTGTGACTCAGATAGAATTTGGTTTCCGGTCTTTAAAACGCGTGCAAAGCCGCGGGAAATGCTAGTAATATAATATTTTTTTGGAAATAAAAGTTAAACGTATGTAAAGAGAGAGTAAATTCAATTTGAAGGACATGATTAATTTACAATCTCAGTTTCACGACACGAAACCAGCTGAATTCGCTTGTTACCCTTTTTATCTAACAAATACTATACGTAAGTCTAGTAGTTATACATAAACATAATATAAGAATTTGATTTCTAGGTTCCTATCGACAATTTTAACAAAAACTTATATCATAACGTTTTTAAACAAATACTTCAAAGTATATATATTTTAATTTTTAACCCTCTATTAAAATAAATAAAATAAAATAGTTTTTATTTCTTAATCGTGTTTTACAATTAATTATGTTCGGGTCTTCCCAGTGAGTAATCCGAAGATACTTGTGTTGGGAATGGCCCCGGTTCTTCCCATTTGCATTATCTATGATTAGGTCTATTTAACCTTAAATGTATGTATTTCGAAAACCCTAATAAGATTTCAAAAAGTACAAAACACAAAACAAAATAACATAAAACAGTGCAATCTGAAAAATCTCTTAAACTTACCTTTTCTTTGATTCTTCACGGATCAAGTCGAATGCATTTTTGGTCTTCTTCCTGTACACCATGAGGGTTGCCAAGTCGATGACCTTGAATTCGTCCAAGGTGAAGTTCGGCGATGACTTGTTCAAGTCTGCGAGAGCTATTTCAGCCAACTCCAGTTCTCCCAACTTCACGTGGAGATCGAAGATTGAAGCTTTCATACCAGCCGAGAGGAAAATCTGAGTAGGTAACGAAAATGAAGTAAAACAATAGTTTATGTAAACAAGTTAAAAACGTGTTAATACTTCATTCGATTCAGAAAGTCGTCTAGATAAAGTATCTCGAGCATTTATTAGCATAACATTAAAAAAAGCTATTGTTATTAAGAAAATAAGTTTAAGAAAAAGATATTTTTAGTTTTTAGTTGATAACTCAAAAACTAATATTATTAAATTGTTATTTGAATAAAGATCTTTAAATAAGACTTAAGAGTAAAATTCCAATAAAAAGTACCGACTCCCGGAATTCTATCTCCATTATTTATAATTTTTTAATCGAGTCTACTTTTATTTTACCCTACTTAGGGGTTGAGCCTAGGGATTGCAAATCTCGCGAGATTAGGGCTCAAGCGAGATCCCGCGAGTTTATGAATCCAATCTCGCGAGATCTCGCCAATTTCGAGATCTCGCGAGATTGGCAGTTATGTGTTTTTTTTTGCAAATTATCACAAAATTTAAATTGATTAAGAAAAAAAATATTGTAAGTATTATAAAATAACATTTATTTTCACGAATTTTTTCAAAAGACTTTTATGCAACAAACATTGTTTGACGTATCTGTCTATAATTTTTAATAAACTTCTCAGTAGTAAACTTTGACGTACGTATCTATCAAATAACAAATGAAAAAAACAACTAGTCTTCTATTCTAACATCAAAAAGCAAAAATCTTTTAGTAATAAATCAGTTCTTTAATAACAAACAAAACATTGACTATTAAACTGAGATATTAGGTATTATCAATTAAATAAAATAGGACGTTCAAATAGGACGTTTTTATGCTCGAGCCCAATCTCGTTAATCTCGCGAGATCTCGTCGTTTTTTCGTTCGAGATCAATCTCGCTACAAAAGGCCGAGATCTCGCGAGATCTCGTTCTCGCGAGATCTCGGCCTTTTGTCGATCGAGATTGCATTCCCTAGTTGAGCCATAACAATGAAGCATATGGTGAAATGTTAAAAATTAAAAAAAAATCATGTACAATTATTATACCAAAATTCAAGAAATGGATTTTCAAATCCAGGTGGACGCTACTTTTAAGTTACTATAATATTTAGTACACTAGATTAATCTCAGTATAAACTAAGCCAGAAATATAACTCTTACCCCTTCTTTCTCACATTTGTCCATTATTTCAGTGGCAGCGGCCAAGTTCCCCTCCCTACAGTACTGTTGCAGGAGTTTGCGGAGCACTCCGCGAGTGTTCATACCTTTCGCTTCTAGTTCCACTAAATGTGCTTTTAAGGAACCCTCGTCCATTTGTTTCTAATTAAAAAAAAAAACAAAAATATTTAATTTTCCAACAACAACACTCCTCCATCGTTTATAAATTACTTAAGAGTTTGATTCTAGCCGTGATTCTAGCTGATGCGTCGCATTATGTACGAGTTGAATTTCTTAAAACACCTTTACGTGATGGACCTCTGTCTTTCTTTCGTTATTGAGAACTAAGTACATAATATACAGGATGGAGATAAAGATAAAAAATATGTCTATGACAATTAAAGAAAACCATTAACATTACGTAGTACAAACACATTTTTTTATTAAAAACATATTATATCTTGTAAATAAACTTTATATCATCAATATTTAAGGTACTTTTATGACATATACCATTTTTATTATCATCCTGTATAAACAGGTTCTTTTTTTCACACACTCACATATATACCACTCTTTTTTTAACTAAGAACATTTACAAACCATGGATGAACTTACTGGATGAGGCAGTTGATGTGAAAATAACTCTCCATCGTCAATCAATCTTTCATCTGTAATTTTAATGAGGCTCTCTTTGATCGCTTCTACTTTGACCTGACTATGGTGTTCCGGGATAAAGGATACGCAATAATCCGCTGCTGTAGTTGATATTTTTATTGAAGTATTTTGTAACTCCTGAAAATTTTTTGGATTTATTGGCGGATTTGTTTTAATAGTTGGTTTCCGACATTTCAAATGCTGAACAGTCATGGCCACAGGAAAGAAAACGTTAACAACGTTTTATTTAAAACTATTTTTATATGTTTTTATAATTCTTATAATTTATATTATATATAACTAGCTGCTTCGCTCGGGTTATTCCCTAGTTAATAACAAAAACAAATATTATCCAGGATAAAAGTAGTGCCTTTCCAGACTCTAATCTAACTGTGCCAAATTTCAACCATAATATCCATTCAGCATTTTTGGCGTGATTGAGTAACAAAAATCTGTCCCAAACATTCACATTTATAATATAGCAGTATAAGATATTATAATAAAATAATAACACAATATTAAAGAAATAAATATCTGGTCTTAAACTAGAAAATATTAATTAAGTAACACTAAAATACAAAAAAAAACTTACTTTCAACAAATTTAACAGATCTAATACATCCTCTTTTATTCTCTTATGCCTTGAAAATTTACATAAAAACCTGCCGACCCAATCTTTTTCTTTATCTGTAGCTTTGACAGTTATATCTTCCAATATATGTATAGTATGTTTTGTATCTAAGCTGGAAAGATAACCATTTAATAGTGGAGTTAGTAGTTTATCCACATCCACTTTGCCTTGAAATAATTCACCTGTAAAGTAATAAAAAAAACATAAAAGACAAGTTTAAAATAATTTTCAAAAGTATGTATTCGATTATTATTTTTTTAATTTATATGAGGCCAACCTTAAGGTATAACAGTTAAAAGACAGTAATAATAAATCTTAAATTGAAAGACAATTGGTAAAGATATCTAATAAAAAAAATAACTACCCACCTTTATTGAAAACGGTTAAAGGTCCGCGCGCACTAGGCGTAACTGCACTGCAAAATATTCTTTGTATGAAATAGTATGAGATATAGCTCAATACAGCTCGCGTCATGTAAAAAGAACGCTGGAAGAAAGTGGTGGGGGGTGTGTTTGCGTATCGGTACATTCGCATACGAAATTCCTAAGCCAATTCTTTTATTTTTGAACTAGCCTTTCGCTTACAATGTATATTGATTATTGGTACGTACATTGAAAAATATATTATATAGAATGTCATTAAATAGAATTCTATTAATTAATAAAATATGTTTGATTTAGTGTAGAATGTTTAATATACTTACAAAAAATTAAATAATTTCGTTTAATATCTTTTTATTATTATTATCAGAATCTCTCTTTATAAAACAATATACGTCAAAAATATATATTTTTTATTTTTTATATAAAATCATTTCGTAATTAATAACTTTTGTGTGCGCGATGGTATTTTAAACTGAAAAACTAATAGCGAGCCGAAAAGCATGCGTCTCGTGCCTCGCCGCCCCGCACCCCGCGTCTTACCACCAAATTGGCCGATAACTCTGCGCAACTTGACAGCCAGCGTTCTTTTTACATGACGCGAATTATACGCGGCTTTGCCGTGCAGTGACGCGTCACTCCGCTGCAGTGCAGTTACGCTTGGTGCGCGCGGACCATAAAAATAAAGAGATTAGCATTACTATCCTACATACAGCTATGTACATATATAAACTATATATATATACCCTTTCGAATTATAAAGAAATATTAAAAAAAAAACTTACAAATTTCACTCGCAGCTCTAACCTGACCAGTGTTTAGGAGAGTGACCATCATTGGTGTCAACACGGTTGTAACCGTCAGACCTGCTTCTAGAAACTTCTTCATCAAATTCTGTGGAGATGTGAAACTGACATATGGTAAAGTAAACTCCATTAAGGTCTCGTAGTCTGGCTTTATTTCCATGGTTACCATTGTTGATAGCGTATTCATTATTCCTGAAAATGAAAGTTAAATTATTACTATATTACATATTATTTATATTTATTTATACATTTCAAATACAAATTTTGTCTGTGCCCTATTCGCGGATTCGAATCCCTCTGCAGGCGATCATTTTTATAATGAGCATGAATGTTTGCTCAGTCATGGTTATTTATATTAATATTATGTCTGTTTTTAAAGTTATATTGTTTAATTTTTTTTTTCCTATATAATCCGCAATCAGTAGTAATACTATAAGCGGATGAGTGATGGGATGTGATATGGAGGGAGTATGCTCTCCAGTGAAAGCACTACTCTTGGTTTGGTTGCAGTCTATGTTTCTTGAGTGCAAGGGGTGAAGTTTAATTTGAGGTGAATCTTTGGTCCAGCTCCAAGATTCGCGCCCTTTTTAATCGTTTTGGCACTTCTCCACTGGCAAGCAGTCCGCGAGCCAGTTCATTAGGGTGTACTTTCAAACGAGACTTGTATTTACTTTGCACAGACTACACTAATCTCCTCTCGAACTGTGGGGAGATTCGAGATCTGGTGGACTTCTGCGTTGGTGATAAACCATGGTGCCTTGGTAATGGTTTTCAAGATAGCATTTTGAGAGCGTTGAAGAATTTCAATGTTGGAGTGGCTTGCGCTTCCCCAGAGTTGAATACCATATGGGTTTGATTGCCACCTTGTAGACGAGTAACTTGTTCTCTAATGAGAGCTTGGAGGATCTGCCCAAGAGCCATAGCAAATTTCTGAATCTTAGGTTAGTTTCATTTCTTTTTGCTTTTACGTGGTTTTTCCAAGTGAGTCGTCGATCCAAATGTAGACCTAAGTACTTAACAGAATCGACGTGTGGCAATACTTCATTATTCATGAGGATTGGAGGGCAATTTAATATTAATATTGTTTAATGTATTAATTATCTGGTATCCATAATACAAACCTTATAGTTTACCATGAAACTAGATAGTGCTGTGTATTAAAGTCAAGATATATTATTAATATGTTAAAAATTATAATATTTCTTTATTTATTTATTAATTATTACTATTAAATGTTCAGGTATTTATCTGAATTATTTTTATTTTTAAGATGTAATTAGTATTTATAAGACTATAAATTATTATTAGTATACCTTTTTCCCCATACGTTTTGGATGTATGCAGTAGAATAGGCCAAAAGTAATGTGGTCTGACTGCCATGCCAAGTTGCTTCATTCTAGTGAACAAGTCCAATGCCAGCGGCACCTTTCCTAATTGTAAAGAAGCTTCAGCAGCATTTTGTATAGCGATTGGGTTCCTTCCAGAGGACATTAGCTCTTGAGTTATAAGAGCTATGACACTAGATGGCTGTAAATTAGAAAAAAGTATTAATAAAATAAATTTAAAAAATATTTTAATGTTTGTGATTTGAATTAATTTGTTATCAGTACATTAAAATAAAAAATTTACAATAAAAGAGATATTTAAAGATATTATACTCATTAAAAGGGCAAGAATTCATCACCAAATAACTGTAATACTTTCTTACACATACCATAAATTATAAGTTTTAAGTGTAGTATACCATAATGTTATAAGTGGTAGTGCCATGCTTGTTACCTTCGGGTAGCAACCGAATGGGCCGGCACTCCCCGTATAGTTCATTCAAATCAAATCAAATCAAATCAAAATATTCTTTATTCAAATAGACTTTTACAAGCTCTTTTGAATCGTCATTTTTACATTAATAAAATTAAATGTCAGTCTGTAAGTCTGTGAGTAAGCTACCACCGGCTCGGAAAGCTGTTCTGCTGAGAAGAACCGGCGAGAAACTCAACAGTTGCTCTTTTCAAATATTTGGTAACAATATGGTATTACAATTTATCTATTTATCCTACGTGAGACACAACCAGTCACTCCCACACATTTACATCTACTAGGTATTCCGTGATGGTGTAATAAGCCTTAGGGGTCGTCCATAAATCACGTGTTTTTAAGCAACTTTTTAGACCCCCCCCTCCCCCATGGTGATACGTGGTGAGGTTTAAGATTACCCCCCCCCCCACTCAAAATCACGTGTATTTTTTTTACAAAGTACCTTAAAAATTCTGAATATTATTTTTAAATAAAGTTTAACAGGTATAATCTTATATATAACATTCTCGCGTCACAATTTTCGTTCCCATACTCCTCCGAAACGGCTTGACCGATTCTCATGAAATTTTGTGAGCATATTGAGTAGGTCTGAGAATCGGCCGACATCTATTTTTCATCCCCCTAAATGTTAAGGGTAGTCCACCTCTAAATTTTATTTTTTATTGTTTAGACAATTTTTTTTTCCTACAGATCAACCCAATGAGGTTGATTAGCAATTAAAAAAATGAACGCGTGCGAAGCCGCGGGTACAGCTAGTCTAATATAATGTTGGTAAATTAAGCACCGTGATAAAAATGTAAAAATTCCTAATTAAGAAGAATAAATGACAAAATAATAATCGTGAAATTTTACTATTGTACCTGAAGCAAATACTGGCTCTCTCACACATGGTCGCTATGCTACTGCGGAGAAGAAAGTCATAGAATAATGTCATTCTACTCGACATACGACATACTCTACTCAGACGTCATGGCTGTCGATAACGTTATTATTTCACACTTCTGTGTGGACTTCTGCAGCCTTTTTTAAAAGTAATTTTTTTCAAGATCTATTGTCCTTCCTTGTCCATCAAGTTGGGTTCCATAAGAGTCATGCGGAAGTATGAGTCTAGCCTATGTGACTGGGAGTGACGCATAATATACTTACTGGCTACTACTCCTTTTTCCGTAGTTTTTTTGTGCACTAGCACCTACAGAATCCTTACGACTCGACTAAAATCCTGCCTGAATTTTCTTTTTTCTCATTAACAAAATCAATGGGATTAGGTGGTTTATGTATGGTCTTTGATTGTATGCATACCCTCTAGTTTCGGCCGACGGTCAATTAACTTTGAGCACTGGGTACATCACCCGCTAAAGTTAAGTCAAAATAGTTTTCACTTTTCTTAATCTTTCAGTGCTGATATTCACATAAATATAGTAAAAGTTTTCGAGAATATCATTAAAAATGTATAATTTGTCCGTCTGTAACTTATAACTACTACTATAACAATGTAACGTTTCTTATAGTTTATGTATGTCTTAACTTTTATACATGATATTAATGGAAGTAGGTATGTCAATACTTTTTATAAGCAATCCAAAGCAATTAAGATCAATCGGTTCATTATTACACTTCCATTCTTACTAATAGCGACGCTTCGTGTGTCTGGGAGAATGTTTGGCCCATCCTATTGGTCTCATCATATGTTATGAAGAATTTATAATACACGATTTTTTAAAGCATAGCATAGCTTTTAATAGTGCCATTTCTTGCAATAGTTCCCGTACCTACAGGTCTTTTCAGAGAAGTTTTGGAGGTGACTAGGCTTATTATTATAAAAGTTCGGCGATTGTCGCGGCGCGCGGGATAATCCCAACCGTGAGTAAAAAAAAATCACGTGATAACTCACTACACCCCCCCTCCCTCCTGGTGATATTTCGTGATTTTTTCCGAACCCCCTCCCCCCCCATTCAAACATCACGTGATTTATGGACGACCCCTTATTCAGTAGCGTATTTTTAATTTTAGATTTAAATTGCTTCAAAGGCAAGCTCAGTATTGACTGTGGAATTTTATTATACATGCGTACACCTTGCCCCATAAATGACCTATTTACTTTTTGTAGGCGAAAACTGGGTGTTACAAGTTTATTCTTATTTCTTGTATTTATACCGTGTTTGTCGCAGTGCCTTGAGTAGCTATTAACGTTTTGACGAACAAACATGATGTTACAATATATATATTGCGCAGCAACCGTAAGTATACCTATTTCTTTAAAAAGTTCGCGGAGAGTATCCCGAGCGCTCATGTTATAAATAGCCCGAATTGCCCTTTTTTGAATTATAAATATTGATTTAATATCCGCTGCATTACCCCACAACAAAATACCGTACGATAAAATGCTATGGAAATAGCTAAAGTAAACAAGTCTGGCAGTATCAACGTCCGTTAGCTGCCTGACTTTTCTAACAGCGAAAACAGCTGAGCTCAGTTTACTCGCAAGAGACGAGAGATGGGGACCCCATTGCAGACCCGAATCTAAAGTCAATCCCAAGAAGACCGTGGAATCTACCGTATTTAACATGTCGTTATTAAGATACAAATTGAAATTCTGCCTTTTTACATTAGGTAATAAAAACTGCATATATTTTGTCTTCTTGGCATTTAAAGCCAGATTATTGATGTTAAACCAGTGAAGTATATGCGATAATGCACTATTTACTTCGTCGTAATTATTTAACTTTCTATCAACTTTAAAAATTAAGGAGGTATCATCCGCAAAGAGTACAGTATCACACAATTTATCGGCATAAAACGGAAGATCATTAATATAAACT
Organism: Boloria selene; assembly: GCA_905231865.2. Taxonomy (NCBI): domain Eukaryota; kingdom Metazoa; phylum Arthropoda; class Insecta; order Lepidoptera; family Nymphalidae; genus Boloria; species Boloria selene. The sequence continues at coordinate 3,654,434 of HG993132.1, forward strand.
AAAAACAAAAACGGACCCAGGATAGATCCCTGCGGAACACCCATTCTAAGACGAGAACCAGAAGAATTGACGTTATTTACCGCGACCTTCTGAACCCTATCAGTAAGATAAGAAGCAAGTAGATCGAGAGCAATACCACGAACACCGTAATGTGCAAATTTAAGTAAAAGAGTTTCATGTTCCACACAATCAAAAGCTTTAGATAAATCACAGAAAACTCCAATTGCGTTCTGTGATTTTTCCCAAGCGTCATAAATATGTCTAAGAAGCGCAATCCCCGCATCAGCTGTAGACTTGCCTTTAGTGAAACCATACTGTTTACTATGTAAAATATTATTTGTGTTAAAATGAATTATAAGTTGACTTAAAATAAGTTTTTCAAAGATTTTACTCATACATGGCAATATAGAAATAGGTCTATAGTTGCCAGGATCATTTTTTTCCCCATTTTTGAAAAGAGGTATTATTTTACTAATTTTCATTAGATCAGGGAATATTCCAGTATCTATGCATTTATTGAAAATAAGAGACAATTGTGGTGCAATGTTTGTTATTATTGTATTAAGTAATTTAACAGACATGCCCCATATATCACCAGTTTTTTTAAGATTGATAGTTTTAAATATTTTAATTATTTCATCCGCATCTACATAAGAAAATTTAAATTGGTGATCACAGTGAGGAGTATGACTTTTCAAAGAAATTAATGCATCTGTAGGAGAAGATTTTAAAGAAGATGTGACCTTTTCAGGGATTTTCGTAAAATAACTTTCAAATGAACTTGCAACATCTCCATTGGAACTCACTGTAGCATTATTAATTAACAGTTGGACAGGTTCACTAGCGGGCTTTGATCTTCCAGTCGTACGAGTAATCACGTCCCAAGTGGCTTTAATTTTATTATCAGAATTTAAAATTTTATTTCTTATGTATATAGACTTAGCCTGCTGACAAACATTTTTAAAAATTTTAGAGTAAGCTCTTACCCGACTATGGAAACTTGGGTCATGATTCCACTGCTTCATACTATATAATTCATACAATTTATCTCTACTTCGATATATACCGACTGTCGCCCAGTCGCTAAATTTCATTTTAGGGTTCTTAATTACAGTGCGCTCTTTAAATACGTCATTGAATGACTCTAAAAGTATATAAAATATTTTATTATAATAAGAATTAGGACTATCAACTGTCATGTCCATTTGTAGTAATTGCTGCGTAACTTTATCTTTAAAAAAAATAATTTTATAATGATTCATCGGTCTATATTTTATTTTTTGTTGAGTATTAATAGCATTGCTTGATATTGAAATTTTTTGACCCAAGTGGTCTGAGCTTAAATTTCCTATTATTAATTTATCGAGAACTTCTCCATGATAGAACACATTATCAATACACGTGGAGGAAGAATTTGTTACTCGAGTTGGTTCGCAGAAAACGTTACTTAAGTCGTACGATCTGAATAGACTTAAAAGGCGATTACTATGCTGCGTTACTTGTAGTATATCGACATTAAAATCCCCGCATACAATTATGGATTTACTACTAGTACATACATTTCTAAGAATATCGTCCATCTTATTTTCGAATATATCAAAGTCACCCGAAGGGGGCCGGTACACGCATAATATAACATACTGTTGAGTCTCAACGCAGGACAGTTCTATAGAACGCTCGACAGAGAGTGCCACTATGTCCTGTCGGCCCTTGCAAACTATATCATTTCTAACTAATACAAGAGAGCCACCGCGAGTAGCGTTCACTCTAACAAACGAACTTGACAATGTAAAATTTTCAATATTTAAAATATTACAATCTTTTTTGAGCCATGGTTCAGTTAGGCATATTACATGAATATTATCTTTCGCTAGGTAAAGTTCTAGTTCTAGTTCTTTGCCACCTAAGCCCTGTATATTTTGATGAACAATATTTAATCTATTAGACTTAGGCATTGTCTTGATATTTAGTTTAAACTAGAACTAGCAATTTCTACACAAACATTATTTTTATGTAGTAAATTATTATTAATAATAACAATGTTCTGAGTTGTACAATGTACAACTGGGTTTTGTATATTATAAGCTACTAAAGTAGCAAGTTTTTTTCCTATAATATAAAGGCAGATACAAAGTATCCCTTGTCACCTTAGTATCCCTTGTCACCTTCATCTTCATCTTTCATCCATTAGTACCACTCTCTCACAGAAGACCGGCGTGAAGTGGCAGCTATGCTGTCGCGTTTCGTCCGGTGAGTGAGAGTCCGGGAGGCCCACTCTCCTTCCCCCCCTCCCTCTTCCCTTCATCCTCCGCCTTCGTTCCCCCCTCCCTCCCACTTCCCTCCCTCCTCCATCCCTCCCTTTCCTGAAAGGCCGGCAACGCATCTGCAAGCCAGGCTTCGCCAGCCAGTCCATGGGCGGAGGTGATCACTTTCCATCAGGTGAGCCTCCTGCCCGTTTGCCCCCTTTTTACCATAAAAAAAAAACCAAGAAACAACTCAAATAGTGACAAAATAAGGATATTATGCATATGAAAGTACTAACCGTTGAAGCTTTTACACAATCCCTAACTAAGCTGCGACCATGTAATCCTTTATCATCTTTAGGTCCAAAGGAAGGCAGAGGCAAACATTTGTAGATCTCTAATGCAACCATTGGATGATTTTGAAAAACAAGTAAAGTCGCGACACTCTGCATGTATGGTGATATTGATGGTGTTTGTAGTATATTTTCCGGCAAATATAATAATACCTGAAAATTTAAAATAAAGTAATAATATACTGTTTTAAATTTGTACTAAATCTTGTGTTCAGCTCGTTTTGATGTAATATTAATGGGCATGGGACTCCTAATACAAGGCAGATCAGGCCATAGTCCACAATGCCGGCCATGTGCAGGTTGTAGGACTACACATTCCTTTCAACAATCTAGGAAACTCTCATGCAGGTTTCTTCAAGATGTTTTCCTTCACCATAAGATGTGGTAATCATGTCAGAAGTGATGATTCAAACAGGGATTTGAACCAGATTCACTAGTTTTCCCTAGCGATTTTATTACTAATGGGCTTCCTCTAATAGTCAGTCTTAATTTAATTCAATAAAAATTAGTAATATCAACTAAGGTAATCTTAAAATATTACTTTTGGCACTGGCTCGTAATTGTTCACAAAAGCTAAGGTTTTCAGTATCTCCATAATATGAACTTCTCCAAACTTAATGCCACTATCTTTGGCTTTTCTTAATTCATTCATTAACAGATCATTTTTTTTATTCCATGCATATGCTCTTGCAGTAAATGTATATGTACTGACAGAAGGTTCCAATTTTAGTGACTTCATCATTGTTAAAACTTCTTGGATATTTTGCAAATTTCTGAAAATTAAAATAATATAGATAGAATTATAAGAAAATCAACTAGAACTTCTTTTAAAACAGAATCTCTAACACACTTTAAGGTAATAATATACAGCTCTATTTCATTCTCATAATATATACTAGATATTTAGTCACATTAAAATCAGTGAGACAAATTTATTCAAACTTTCCTTAGCACTCAATACAATAGTAAAAATATTCAAACATCTATTCAACAACATTCTTACTGGCACATTTCAAAATTTAGTACTCTACAACAAAACACTATAATTATATTTTTATTTTGTTTCTTACAAAATGCTTACCCAGCTTTGCCTTGACAAATTATGAGGGAGTTGAACACACTCTCAGTAGCTGGTAAGCCTTGTGCTTTCATATTTGATATAACTTCTGTACATTGATTTATATCACCTGCCTAAAATTAAGAAAAATAAAATATGTTACATAACTTAATTATATTTAGGAATGAAGATTAATTTTAAGAATTCATTTAGAAATTAAGTTACTCCATATGAATACTTTTTTTATTTAGAATACATTACCTCACCAAGTGTTTTTAATATCAATTCATAAGTAGTTAGGTTAGGTTTTACTGCACCCATTTGGTTTATGAAAGAACTGACTGTGACTGTTCTGTTATTGGCTATATACACTCTAAGTAATTCATTATAATGATCAACATCAAATGTTGTGTGAGATCTGCAAATATAAAAAGATTTGATGTAGAAACAAATTATAGTATTGTAACGAATAATGATTATACTATACAATAAAAAATAATCTTACTTGATAGCACTCCACACTTGTTCAACTAAAGCCATTCTAGAACTCGGTGGTTCATCAGGTAGAAGTTCTGTGCAGCATTTTAATAATAACAAACCTTGTTTCTTAGATGATAAATTTAATTCCTTCACTTTATTAATTACTTTAACAAAATCATTCTTATACACTCTATTTTTTTGATATATATCAGTTGATAAACTAGCTATTAGTTTTTCAAGTAACTCTTCAGCTGATAGTATACGTTTCTGTGCTGCATTTTGAGGTCCCGCGGAAAAAACAATTTCATTGGTATTCTTCAATTTTGTTGAATACCTTTGTACATTTTCTGATGTGAGGAATCTGAATTGAAACCAAATTTTAGCAGGATTATGGAAAGAAAAAACATTTAGGTTTTTTTATAAAAATACATAACCTTGTTTGTAATTCTTTACAGCGACAAGATATTGGTAAAATAATTTTCCTTTCAATAAGAAATTTCCTGTAAGTTGTAATTCTGACAGAACTTGATAATTTCGTACATTGTCGAATTAGCATTGTTAAAGTTAATATTTAAGTTAGAATTATTATAATTTAATCTAAATTAAAAGAAGCATTTGAAAACGCAAATTACAATTTGACAATGTTTACTTTTGAAGTTTTGACTTTTGAGTTTTGACAAAATATCAAATATGACAAATGACGATTTTGATTGCTACGTTCCACTAAGCGTTCCCAACGATCATGCTCACGACCGTAGTTTTTCCCGTTCCACTTGCTTGTGAGCGTTACTGTCGTAATCTCAAGTGGAATGGATTATAGAGCGTTTTGAGCGTGGAGGTAAATAATACAAACGGCGAGTTAAAATAAAAAGAATGCAAAAGATTTAAGAGGTTAGGTTATAATCTAAGCCTTGAAAATAAACTTAATTAATTATTGTTTAAATCGATTTATATTGAAAAAATTTATAATTTAATTTTTTATATTCAATATTAATGGTGTATTTAGCATCCGCTGTAGAAACATTCACTTCTACTAAAATATTTCTTTCCGCATGAAATAACGTAAGCACGGTCGCCATTTTTGATTTTTGAAAACGCCTCTAATTTTCTCAACGATCACGAAGTAGCCTTGGTGAATTAAATTAGTTTTTTTATTTTTATCAGGAAACATCGGCTGCGTTCCACTAAGCGCCCACAACGACCAAAATGACCTTTAGTCGTTCCACATAACGACCGCGGTCGTTGTGGTCGCGGCGAAAACGTCACTTATGACGTCATGACTTACGCTCACGCGAAGCTCGCGACGACCCATCTAAAAAGGTGGGTCGTCGTGATCGTTGAGAAAATTAGCGGCGTTTTCAAAAATCAAAACTGGCGACCGTGCTTACGTTATTTCATGCGGAAAGAAATATTTTAGTAGAAGTGAATGTTTCTGCAGCGGATGCTAAATACACCACTAATATTGAATATAAAAAATTAAATTATACATTTTTTCAATATAAATCGATTTAAACAATAATTAATTAAGTTTATTTTCAAGGCTTACAGATTATAACCTAACCTCTTAAATCTTTTGCATTCTTTTTTTAACTCGCCGTTTGTATTATTTACCTCCACGCTCAAAACGCTCTATAATCCATTCCACTTGAGTTTACGACAGTAACGCTCACAAGCAAGTGGAACGGGAAAAACTACGGTCGTGAGCGTGATCGTTGTGAACGCTTAGTGGAACGTAGCACAAGTATTAGAACAGTTTTTCTATTGCGTAGTATGAATCTTGTTCTCAATACAAAACAGTTATTTTGTATTTTATTACTTTAATATTTTTGTATTAAAATGTTTTGTTAGACTATTTCCAAACGATTACAGGTTTTTTATGTTGGTGTACATGTAAACTAGCACAACTTCACAGTATAGTAGTGATTTCGGCGAAAGATGCGTTTGAAACACGTGGCGCTAGTGTTCTCCGTCCGACTGTGATTGTCAATCGTGGATGTGGAATGTTTTGTGTTGTGAGTGAACGGTAGTTATATAGGAATTGTCGTAATCTCGTTTGTCATGTGGTAAGTTTTACATTTTTATCATATTCTTGGCTTTATTATTTCAATTTCATATATAATATTCAGTTCATACGTGACCATAAGTTCTTGTTTGGTTGCCATTTACTCACCCGGCCGTTATTTGACCGCCATCGCCCAAGCCTGATGGTGACTGACGAGTACGGCTCCGCCTTTTACGTTATGACTGAATTTCAGATGAACTTTTATTTCATTAATGTTCGGTAATCTACTGTTACGCTTGCGATTTAAAAAAAATGACGCCATAACCTGATTCTGTCAACGTCCTTAGAAGAAAAGTTGTTCCTTGGAAACCAGATTTCTTAAATACTTTAGTTACCGCCTTCGCGCCGATGAATCATAACGTTTAATGTTTGAAAACTTTATCTTGTAGTTCAATTTAATTTTATATAATAATTTAATACTTAAAATCAAGGTATTATAAATAATGCATACTCAATACTTGTCTTTACTTCTAAACTTAAAGATCCTTATGTTTTATAACTTAATTTAACCTTTAAGTTTTTGTTGTTACAAACAATTATTTTTTTCATTATTTTCTCTTAATAAGATTATCTGCTTACCTACATAGTATCAAGATATTCTAACTGATCTTGGAAGCTCTTCTGTTAATAAACTAATAAACAAATACTTTAATAACTTTTAAGAAGATTGTTAGTATAACATGGTAATATGTGTTTAAACTTCACACATACTTCACTCCACTAATACAATGATACACAACATGATGATTAGTCACTCTTAATTATACCAATTAGAATTTCAGCAATGATACACGGAAGCTTATTTTATCATTTCATTACTGTATTCTAAAAAATCTATGCAGATTTATAGTGACAGTTAAATGGAATGATATATGTAATGATGTTATAATTTACAAGTTATAATAGAAAGGTTTACTGACATGTTTCTAGAAATGATTATGCATCATGAGTCATGCATGTCATGTTTATATTTATAGCTAAACAACTTCATAGAGATTTTTAATACATTTAAGTAATATAATAAAAACTGCTATTGTATCCTTAATAAGGAAAACCATAGAAAATAAAAGTAGTGCATTCTAATGAAATACCTAGTTGCAGTCTGCAAATTTTCATGTATATTTGTAACTGTCAAGCTTGTGCAATATGAAACATCACTTTGTTTCATTTATAATATCATTTAAATCTGGGAATGATAATTTAAAATGTTTTTTTTTTAATTTAATTTTGTTTTTTATTATGTATAAAATATATTTTGTACTATATTGTATTATTATAAATTATGTTCATATTATTATTAATAATTTTACAAGGCCAAGGGTTGTGTTTGTAACTCATTACTAGTTAAAGTTAGTTAAAAAATCTTCTTTTTCTTCTTCTTTAAGATAACATGTTATATATCTTGACTCTTGTATAAGCTTTAAGAATATAGTTGTTACATAGTGTACAAGGACCACATAGTAAAGTAACCTTTTTATCATAAAGAAATACCAATATAAAGGCAACTTTGCAAAGGTCAAGCTTTGTGAAGCTATAATCAGTGACCAATTCAGTCTATTATGAAGGCCTTCAATAGAATCAGTTGATCTCTTTACACTCAATTGCTTGTAATTGCACACAATACCTAAGAAAATAGGTATTTTTCAATTAGTAGATTTATAGTATAGTACATAATTTGTTTTTACTTAAATATAAATAATTCTAAATTATCATATCACTATGAACTTTCTTTAATAAGAATGAGATGGAAAATATGCAATTGTTTGGCTTATATTTTTATTGGTTGTAATGATAAATTTATAGATTTATTTTGTTATTATTAGAGTAATATTTGTGAAGGAATTGGTAATATTTCACTTTCTGTGTCATATATTGAAAAAAAAAATCTATTTTCACTTTTCATTTAATGCAAATGTTGCTCAAATATTTGTGTGCACTTTCACTGTTCTTAATTAAAGCGTGAGAAACCATTTGAATAGATTGTAAAGCTCTGTTACAGGCCACATATTCTAGCTATTTGTATAAATATTTGCTAAAGTAAAAAATCATAAAAAAATTTTTCAAGTTATGGAGAAATTACATTTATTTGTTTTAATTGAAACTTGTATTAAATATAGAATTTTTTTACAATTCAAGTATTGGTATAACCATAGTGTGAGTTCGTTCTTGAAGTTTAGATAAGGTCTCTGTTGAGAAATTGTCTATTTGTTTAAGAAGAATCATGAAATTTGGCTTACAACTTCCTAGTTAATTGTGTAATACATCTACGCAGTATTTTAAAGTCAGTTAAAACATTTTAATTGACTACTGTAATCAGTCGGACAAAAATGATATTAAATGCTTATGTTCCTTGTTACATACGTTTTAATGGTTATCATCATTCCAAATTTCCTAATAATAAGTCCAGTTGTTTTCTCATGATTCAGTCAAAAATCAAATATTCTGCCTCTGCGTGAATAATAAATAATAATAACTAGGTATTTCAATAATTTTCCAAATTGAATTTAATGTACAGATTCAACTATGTTTTATTATATTTATATATTATATAGATTAATACGGTAAAGATCATCGAGTACACTTAGTTTCGGTTTGTGCGCCGGGCTTCGTTTGTCATGCGCGACGATGCTCGGAGCGGATGGCAACCGATTCACGGAATTTCATACGAGTTGCGAGTAACGATTAACCATTTAAACATTGGTTTTGAAATTATTTATTTATAAACGATTTGATTTTAACGAGACTTATAACGGTATGGGAATTTCCTTCGTTAGCGACCAACGAAAAATAACTTTAACTATTGAATACATTGTGTAGGTGCATACTTTTTATTCCAGAAAAGATGACTATACTGGATAATATATAAGTTTTATATAATAATAATCTAATGCTTATTAGATCTTTCTTTATGACTATAACGATGTGTTTATTTGGGTTTTTTCCATATGTAATTTATATTTCGTTCACATGTCCCCCTCCTATTTAAATGAGATGCCTAGGTCGGATGTAGCGTATATGATACGGCCACTTAAATGTAACCTTCCATGGGTGAGCGTACCTATAATACCAATAGTAAGAGATTTACACATGAAGGTATTTCAAAGTGATCCGAAGCCATATACTGTTTGATTTTAAAGTGAACTAATAAAAATATATTTTCCTTATATAAAGTAGCTTATTAAGAGATAAATAATTTAGTATTTAATTATTATTCATTTGACCATATTTCATAGAGTTACAAATAACTAGACGTAAATTTTTGTATAGAGACACCTACTTTATAAGCATAAAGTGACATCGCTACTTTTTATCCTGTCTGAAAAGTACTTACAAACATCTTATACTAAAATCTTCAACTTTACTTAGTAGGTACAACACGTCATTAGAGTATCATCATCATCATCAGCCCCTTTTTAACGTCCCACTGCTGGGCACGGGCCTCCCTCAGTACGAGGGGGATCAGGCCATAGTCCACCGCGCTGGCCTAGTGCGTGTTGGCGGACTTCACATGTCTTTCGAAAACTTGTTAGGTTTTCCATTTCCATTCCATTAGAGTATATAATGTGCGAATTATTATCATTATTTACGTACAGCATACGTAGTTATTAAAATACTCAATAGAAATAAGTAATAAAAATATTAAATGATAAGTTTATTTAATAGTACTACCTATACTTTATATTAATTAATCTATACATATAATAAAATTCTGAGCGGATCTGTTCATAAATTTAAAAACTTATTGAAATAGTCATGAGGTCCTTACTCCTTACGATACAGAAGAATCTATAGTTTTCAGAATATTTGCATAGTAGTATAATGTCATTCTTTATACTATGATATTTGTCTGTGTCTGGGAACGCATCGCGAGATAACTATTGAGCTGACTTTGATTTTCACTATGATGATAAGTACTTATATGATTCAACATACTATAGGATACTTTTTTCTGCAGGAAAATCTCATATCTGAGAAATAACCGTTTAAATGCCAAGGGACGAACCCGATCGAAGCGAGGTTGAATCGCTAGATAGGTATTATAATATTTTGTTTAACGTTGTAACGACGACAGTGTAACATTATCACATTGGTTTTTACACGCGTTGTGATCGGAAGCTTAATGTTCCTCTAATCAACCGGCAGTGGAGCTACGACATTGCGCTCGGTCTGATAAATGTTCAGCAAAATATTATTATAATCTGTGCGAAGTTGATTTATTAAAACACGAAACGATTCGTCAAATTTTTCAAAATTCGTTTTTCTTCTGTTTTCACGAAAACCTTTGTTTAATGTTAGGAACGAATGAAGATTTGAACTTAACTATCTTTATATATATTTTTTTGTTATAAAAACTATATTTTACATGCAAATTATTTCACCTCGGCTTTTCCCTACAAGCATCTACCTATTAGGTCACAATTGAAACCCTAATTGCTTTTAAGATGTACCTAATTGGCAGCGCCAAATGCTTCAACAATTTGTCGATCGTTAATAATGGTCCAAGTCAAGTTCGAAGTTGGCAGAGAAAGTAATTTATGTACTAAAATACATAGCAATGTATACATAAGGCATTTAACGCCTTTAATTTATTTATTTAATATAACTTTAGTATAATGTTTTAATCAGTTGTTATACTTCAATTGATTTATGATTTAAATAGTCACTGAAACTGTATACATTTTATGTATGACGTATATATTTTTATTAAATAAAGCTTCACTAATTGTAAAGCGATTTAAGGGACCTAATTTAGCATAACTCTTAATTCGCTATGACAAAATTGGTTCTATTTTGATATGCACAACACTTAGACAATAATATAATACTTTCTTATATAACTTACCTTTAAGTGAAACTTTTGAGTTTTTATAATTCGTTTTGGAAAAAAAACCTATGTTAAGAACACTAGAGAAATACAGTACCTCTCCCTTTTAAAGTCGGTTAAAATGGGACATTATTTCTGTTATAATATATATGTGCAGTATTAAAATAATTAAAATAAATTAATATAACGTGTTCTGTTGTTGCAGGTTATGTGTGCGTATCTTTAGATAAGTAGTGCTGTGATAGGATTCTGAAGCTAACAGAGTGGAATGGTTCCGGTGTGTCGGCGGTGTCTTGTCGAAGTAAGTGAAATATTATATTATAAAATACCTAATATATTACATACCTATAACTTGTAACTATAGTTCGTTTATGTAGGTAATAAGGGTTTATAGCCCCACAATAAAACATCAAAGTCGCAGCGTCTGTCTATCTTAACACGGGTTTTACATGATTTTCACCAATAGACGTAGTGATTATGAGGAAAGTTTTGGATATATAATTTTTAAAGTTGTTTTTAAAATGGCAGAAATCTGACGATAGTTGTAAAAGATGTCGGAGAAATGCTCGATTTCCTGTATTGTTATGGTTGAATGTTTTGACAGCTTACATCGCGAGATAGATTATAATCTAACGATATTTACAATTTAAGGTTAACATAATATGTATATAAAAATAAATAGTTTAGTAATTGCTAAAATTACTTCAATTCATAATATATATTTACATAAAAATTCGTAATAAAGTACATAATACGTTCCTCTGTAACTTCTGTAAGTATCTACTATTAGCGAGAAATATGTGATTACGGTTATAAAGCAGGTTGCACGATCGTTATGTAAAAACAAAATTTCTTACGCTTTCCATAAGTTGTCTGCTCGCGACAATGTATAAATCGTTTTTTTGTTTTGGTTATTCTGACGATGACCATGATTTTTTTTTTATTTTGTCATTATATAAAAGTCAAATTTTAGTCAAGTTTTATAGATGTTTCTGTTTTTGTATACATTCACACGTTACTCAACAATGCCTTGATATATTTCAAAATATTAATGACTATTTTTACTCGACTGCTGTGTATCAAACAAACTATAGGGGCAAAACTATATAGTATTATACATTACTAGCTGATACCCGCGACTTCGTCCGCGTTGCTTGAAATATTAACAAATTTTTCCGCATGCGCGTTACGCCGCTTGCCCCACTACTCCGCGAGAAGGAAACATACATCACTGAACACGCAGTGCATATACAAATCGTTGTTTCTTGAAACTTTAATAACTTTTTATTATATGAAGATATCGCAATCATTTTTTTTGATAAGGGCCAAGTGTCTAAGAAATAAAACTTAGAAAGTTTCATTGAAATCTATCCAGTAGTTTTTCCGTGATGCGCGCACAACTGCAGACCTCTATCATTTAATTTATATAGATAGATGTCATTAGAGTCTATTCGTCTTTACAAAGCGAGTGTCAAAGAGTTATCAATTAAAGTCATAAAAAAAGATAAGACCGATCTTTGGCGGCAGTTTGAGTGGCCTAAATTAAAAATTGCTTACATTTCGATCGTTCTTAGTAGAAAAAAATAGTATTTCGCATTCTACACGTCGTGTATAGGTAAAGAAAAAGCAATTTTTGGTCGCTTGAGGACTACTTTTATATGACGCAGGCGAAGTCTCGGCATTAAGCATTTATGAGCCGATCAATAACTGAAACTTCAGAAGGGCGGATATATTTTTTATCTTCTACGATTGATAAAAAGGAGGACATAAGTACGGATTCTCGGTTCCGTAATTTTTTGTCCAATAAGTATTGAAACACTAACAGTTTTTTATTATTATCAAACAGTATTTTGATTTAACGGAACCGTGAATCGTGATCAGTAGGTACCTATTTGTCTAATGAAAATTTATTCGCGTTCTAAGAAATGACGCACTCAGCTGTCAGGAGAATAAATTAAACCATATTGCCTTACGATACTCGTTGTTTTCAAGGTGTATTTAAAGAATGTATCTTTTTCATGATGATTATATGAGGCAATCTTTATAATTTAACCAATTTGTTAAAAATAGCATCATGAAAATCGGTTAACACTTAGCAAACATATGGCGTGAAGGAATACCATACACTCATAAATGGCACTGAACTCAATATATAACCTTGAAGTCATCTAAAATATTATCTCTTGTGGTAATTATATTGTGTTCCTGTGTTATGAACCATATCGTTAGAAATCGAGCTAGTTGATTGATTTTAATTTTTTACACAAAAACATTTCGAGTAATCGATGTTCGTAAAAACAGGCAACAAAATTAAACTCTACAAAGAAATGAAATAACGGTAATCGGTAACGGGATTTATAGAAATTGTATCTAAAATCCTAATCATGATCGGGAATAAGTTTTTGTCTTTTCATTAAGTTTAGATTAAATCAACGTTGCGTTAGAATTCTGTTATCGACTTACAATGAAACTGGTCCTGTAATCTGAATTTAATTTACACAAGGCCGTGCTTACATCTATAAGAGTAGGTATATTGCCTTGAGACGTCTAGCTGAATTTACTTTTTAAATTTGCTTTATTTGGCTGTATTTTTTTATTTGGTCTCATTCAGGCTGAAATGGCAGGCAATTAAGGCGAAAGTAGACAGACAGGTAGAATATTATGACGGCTTTTACTTTTTAATTAGTAACCTACTCTGGGGAGCCTAGGGATGCTTTGAAGTAACTCGCCAAATTGAGAACTACTATAACACAAATTAATTAGAAAAGGAGATTCTTACTCGATTTCATTTCACATCTATACTTTACACAATCTAATTAAATGAAAAACTTTATCGTACCTTCATATATTTTCCTCATAATGAACACAATTAAATGCTCTTAAAATTATTTATCAATTTGAATACAGTTTTATATTCTTTATATTCTTCTATTGCTTTTTCATTAATATTAACAATATAAGAACATGTGAGAATTTTAATCTCCGCCTTAATCGAAATAACAAATATTTCACTGCGACTCCGTTAAATCTAATAAGTATTCATCGCGCAAGTCACACTGGCTGACGGCGTGTTGTCTTGGCCGTTTACATTGTAGCGTGGGCCATTACACGCCTCTGTTTGGTTTAGACGTTCACCCGTAGACTGAAGTTGATCCTAAATACATACTTAGCTGAGGTCTAACTGCTGTTTTAATTGCTTGTAATGAGATATGATGTGATTTTATGAGAATTTGGTTAGTCAATGTAGGTATGATAACAATTAATTAAATATAAATTAGTTTTCCACTCGTGTTAATGAACACTAGGTACACCTACTTTAACTTTGGTACTATTAACGTATTTTATCAGGAAAGCTTATCTAAAGTTCTGGTAATATACTATAAGACTGCCGAGCAAGTAATTAAATGTTATGGACTAGAAACTTATTGCTTATTTAAGAGTATCGCTCTAGAGTAATTAAATGTTATGGATTAGAAACTTATTGCTTATAATATAGGTACATATTTTACTAGGTTAGCAAAAGTAATATGTATAATTAATAATATAGATATATATAATATAGATAAATACTTTTAAATTCGCTATCTTACGATCATAAAAAAACTTGTCACAAAGTCGCGTGTCGTTTGAATAAAATATAATAACAGCACGAAATCTTGTACCACTTTCCAAGTCCAAGATGTTTCCGTTACAGTTTTCTCCAAGGAAACGATGGCATCGTTAGAAAAGCAACGATGTTTATCTAGTTACACGCGTGTCATGATAACATAATTGCCTCCATTGTATTTTCAATACGAGTATGAGTACGTGTGATTAGTATCCCATTATGACACAATACGTGTCCACATTCTCGGCTGTCTGCTCACAAAGGTAATGAAGAAATGAAGTTAGGTGTGAGTGGCGGACACGGTTGCATTCGACCGTAAACTGTGCCCTCTGACCGTATATCGTGAAAGTTTAAGGGTCATCGTGTACGATTTTTTTTCAAAATTTTGCTATCAACATTAATTCATTCTTACTCTTGAAATTATTACTATGTTTTTGCTTCTTATAAATCATTTTTATAATAATGATATAGTGAATAATATTTCATTTAATACGTGTACTTCTTCATTCATAGAAATACGAATTTGCATCACTAATCTGATATAAATTATTGTTATAATGGAATGTATCTAAAATTCCATAATTGAAATGTAGAATCGTAATTAAATAGCATACTTAATAGATGCTTCAAAAAGTAATCGTGATTGCGCGTGCGTACTGTTATCGAATATATTGCGCCGATAAAACCATAAATAGCCACTTTCACGTTACGATGTTACGCGCGTCTAAATATACTTGAAAGCGTCAACCCTGTTAGGACAAGTGATGTTTACATCAGCTGAATGGACTTTGGGGGGCGTTTACATTAAAGTTTATTCACCTAACGCATGATAAAATGTATAGGAGTACTAGAAAAATGCTCAGTTTTTAGTCGCTCGTAAATTCTCAGTCACGCTTTATTTAAAATGTTGTACGTCACATTGTGAGACCTAAATACATTATATCTGGATTGTAAATGTTTCTAAATATATTCTACAATAATATAGTCTACGCTGTAGTTAAATATATTTTTGGCATACTAGCGTCTAACGATTATTATTGATGGCGCTATAAAAAGCGTACCTCGGAATATAAAGTTGTGAAATTTGATGTGTAGCCAAGCCTCGATTATGAAATATTACTAGCTTTTATAAGAAAACTTTTACGTATTGGTAGTATTTTTTTGTGGGGTGGTAAATGATTGAGCACTTAGGTGTTGATTAAATCGATTAAATACGTAATACGTATTTTTTGACTACAAAAGTCAGTTTTAAAAGAAATTTGGTATTTTATTATTAGTATTAGGTTTTTTTTAAATCATGAAAATTGTATTCAATTCGCATAATAGCGACATATTCGAGAATTATACCACAACCGCACACTTAGTTCTTTAGAAGTAGGTCACAAATACTGAATATATCAACAATTACTACGCTAGTATCATCATATCATAAATTGTTACTAATTTATAACACTTAACACGTTTAATAATAAATTTATTGGGGCTGGATTTTGAATATTTAGGTAAAAGTCAATCAACATAATATTATAATCTAAATGGTTACAAACGTGAAGCAATTTCTCATTCATTTTCTCAATTCAAACGACTAAATGTACGCAGATGCAATGAAATATCTGTCTTTATAAATAAATTTGAAGAGTCTGTTTTTAAATTCATTTAGCATATGGAAGTTATATACTTACATCAAAAATCTATTTTTTAACATTTTTGTCTGTCTGTCTGTCCGCTAGTTTGATCCGGCTAATCTCTGAAACGGCTGCACCGAATTCGAAGAGACTTTCACTAGAAAAAGCTTATTTTATAAGGAGTAACTAACACTAATTTTATTTTATTGCAAAATTATAAAATCCGTTTAATTTATTTTAATTTACGCCCAGCGAAGCGGGTCGGGTTTGCTAGTCCCATATAAGATTCTTCTCTTATCTCTGTAACACAAACACAATCGGTACTTTCATTTCCATAACATTTGTGTTAAATGGCCCGTTGCATTTCGGTTTGCAGTTTCTAACTTAATTCGGTATGAGGTTGGAATCCATTTTGCGGTCCATCATCGAGCGGTTGCGACACGAATTCCGTTCAGGCCTCGTCGGCTTAGTGCTACGTTTCGATATGGTTTCTGTCGTGTGGATTTCTTGTTACCATGTCTTAATCTTCGTAATAGAACACTCTACGATATTCTTACGATACTCTATTCGTATAGAAGACAATACGCGTAGTATTATGGAAAGTCGTCTATGGTACTGTACTCTTATAAGTGAAATTTGTTTGTATGTAAAATACGAGGTAGCGGATTTAATGGATTATTTATATATTGATAATTTATCAGTTTATGTAAATATTTTACACATGTTAATTCAATTAGTTCTATATAAGGCGTTATTAATCTTTTTATTCTTAATCGACCCGTTTTCTTTTATCGTTATCGTACCTATCTTAAAATGTGTACCTACTAAAATATATGTAGGTATGCATCTTACAATATCTTGTGACCTAATTTTGACTTTATAAGTTCTGACATTAAAAAACTGATGTTATTCTTTAGAAAAAAAATATAATTTGCTAACTATTGAATTGAACTAGATTAGGTTACTAAAAAAATCGTCTTCGATATGTTTCTCATTATTATCCGTTTGCTTTTATTATTGAAAATATTTTTTTTGTAAAATACCTTATATCTCAATAAATTTTGATGAGGACCAACCATTGTTTAGCACTAGACAGTATTTATTTAAAAAAAATAACAAATAATTACACTAAAGTTGTTGTGAAATATAAATATATAGAAACGCGAATATCTAGCAAAAAGCGAACAATGCAGAAAATTATTTATTACTTACTTTATAATGTGTAACTTTGTAGCTCGTTACAAAGTAGACAAAGACAAAATTTATTTATAAAGTTGAGGATATCATTTTATTTAAACATAATGTTTTGGCTCGGTAAACGTTGTATCGTTAGAGACGAGGTGATTTGGCCTATCAATTGAACTTGTTGAGCTCAATGACTAGATGTTGTTCATTGACCTAGAATTTAGGAGTTAGTAAGCATTCAGTCCTTTGTTAATAAATATTGTTTTAGAATTTTAGAGTCTCTTTGTAGATAAACTGGCAGCAACTCAAGTCTTACTTGGCATTAAACTATATGTTCAAAAGATATATAAGATAGACTGAGAGAATTCAATATGACGTACAAACTATGCTTTGCAGAGATACAAGAAATAAAATATAAGAAAAATGTGTCATTCACAACTATAAAATATTATGACATAATTAAAATTATGTTAAAAAACGTACTTTACGTAAATCGTAATATTTATCGAAAACGGATGCTGTCATGCAAAAAAATAACTGTGATAACTGATAACTGTTATTTGCAGTAAATACATTTTTTTTTATATATACATTAAATATATTAATTTATTTTTACTTATTTTTCGTTTATATAATTCTGCTAACGCTTTTCTGTGTCTATAGCATATCTATGTACTTAAAAATATGCACCCAAACTTTTTGGATTCTACAAGTTCTGGTATCGTCTCTCAGATTTTGTAATATTCACATTTTTTTATATATTGGTCATCATTTAAGTCAATTGTAAGACTTATATAATGAAATAAACGTTGTATTTAATAATTAATTCTTCACGGCTGTAGGTATATTTTTGTACTTTGCACAGATTTATGCCGACAAAATACATTTTCAAGATGTTAGTTATGCAATGCCAGAGGCTTTATTATTAGATTTTTATACAGAACATTACCATTAAAATTATCATTATTAATTAAATTTATATTGTCAGGGTTTTTGTAGAGTAATAGGTATATTATGTTAACTAGTAATTACACGCTTTAGCTTATTTATACAGTCTGAAACCGAACTACCTATATTATAAGCATCATGTTTATTAATATTTGCTTACTTTCGTGGTGACGAGCTATGGTTAGGTAATAATATTAGAAAAGTTTATAGAATAAATGTGGAAAGTTAATCCTGAAGTGTGTCTAAAGTTGTGAGACCTAAGCTTTATTAAAACAAGTAATTTCCTACCCACTACTATGAACAACACTATCTCTGTTGCAAGGCTGTTTTAAAATTTAAAGGTTTTAGCTGGATTCTCGGGCATTCAACAAACGACGAAAGCTTAATTTGCTACGTTACGTAAATCCGTAAATGGCGCTTGAGTGCTTGCTATCTTAAAGTGCAGAATAAAATGAATACCTATGTAGGTGTGTACTATAGGACAAAATTATAAGACTTTTCAATGTCTCATGTTTTAAGTATATTTTTTTTGCGATACTTCATGATGCACTATTATATATGATTATTTTAAACATTAATAATTTTGACGCTTAAAACCTTTAAAATGTTCAATCCAATTATACATAATTCGTTGGCTTCCTTATACTCCATTAAACAATTCGAAATATAATGTTTTACTATAGCGCAAAATTTTTTTGTATTGCCAAAATGTTTTTACTATACTTTAGAGTTCTTAGTAAATGCTTCCTTTACACGAAATAGGTATATAGATGACTGACTATTTTCACACAAAGTGTACCTAATATTTAATTACAGAAGAGTATTAAGCCTGGATTTGAACTGACTATCAGTTCTTATTACTTGTTTTCGATTTTAACTTTAGTTGTATGATCCCCTAAGGTTTCCCTTGCTCTATAAATCTTTCTAACCATTGCATTGGGACGTTCGAGGGGAATGGAAGCCATAAAAGACAGTCGTCCAAAGATAGCATTAGTGCTTATGTAGCGTAAACCATAACGGAGTTGCTGAATGCTTTACTTTCTTAACGGATGTATGCAGATTAAAATATATAATGCAGTTCGTCTATGGTTGTTTCACAATGGTTTAACTAGAACATGGTATATTACTGTTACAAGAATTGAAACAGTTATCCTCAACCGATTGGAGTCATTTTGCATGTAGACGTAGTGTTGATGACAAAGCTAAGTCATTCCTAATCCAATATGGTGGACTCCCAAAGATGGCGGACTATTTTTTATGCACTTCCATGATATGGATATGAAATAAAAGGGTTTGCTGACAAGAATACGAATAAATTAAAAATATATTACACTATACAATATATACGATATTAAAGCAAACTTGTTTGTTAAATATGTTTTAAATATTGATTTATTATATATTATGTAACTTTAAATAAATAAATAACTAGTTTACTTAATACTAGCGACTCGCCCTCGCTTCGCTCGGGCTCTTCCCTAGATTTAACACAGGCAAAGTCGCGGGATCCGCTAGTTATGCATAAAAACCTTCCTCTTGAATCACTCTATCTATTAAAAAAAACCGCATCAAAATCCGTTGCGTAGTTTTAAAGATTAAAACGAACATAGGGATATAGGGACAGAGAAAGCGACTTTGTTTTATACTATGTAGTGATAGTGATAGAGCACAATATGTTTATATGTAGCTGATTATTCATTTGTAAACCAGCATTGTAAATGGATAGTGTACGATAATTTATTCATAGTGTGAGATAATCTGCGTCCACGATTTCCATAAATAGCATTCTTATGACTTATAAGAACTTTATACACTTTAGACTTCAAATATTAGTAGCATATTATTCGAGTCCACACCCTAAAATTGATTTATATTAATGAGTCATTCGGATGTCTGTATGACTGTGTAATAAACGTATAATACCTAGTTGTTATTTACCCCATTTCCGGTGCAATTCGAGGGAATACTGTTTGCGCTACCCCGATGTCAACAATTGCTTTACATTGAGGATAGATATAGGACTTTCCATGAAACGACTTTTCAGTTTCACCATTCAGAAATCGTTACGTTTTAACAGTGGCGTATGTAAATGGATAATTTTTCATTATTCAAGGTACCTATCTAATTAATTTTCGATTAACTATCACTGACATTAGTTAAAATATTTTTTGTTGTATTTATCTGTTAGCTAATTCAGACAAAAAGTGTTGTATTATTCCTTAAACGTCCTACAAAATAGTCGATAAACGTAAAACTAAAAAGTAAGAAACTTTAACTATTAATGTAAAGTATTATTCTTCACTTGAAAAAGCGAGTTCCATTACCGTTAAAAGGCTGGCCCCGGCCGGCGGCGTCTGCGGTCACGGCCTGCGAGTGCTCTTTTTTCTTTGCTAACCCACTAAGAAACACGAATTAGCAAACAGGTTCTGTATACCGGGAATTTTAACCGAGATTGTATTAACTCAGTTGCAAGAACAGTCATTTTTACAGATTTTTTATTAAGTATAACAATTTGGTGCCACTGTATACTCAGGAATTAACCAAATGCTTTTTAACTTTATGATCTCTATATTAATAATGCAACACATTTTCCTTAAAGTTCTACTTAAATATGCAATTTACTTCATCTCAAAAGAATTCGGGATATAATTTCAACATAGTGCTAAATGAAATTGCGCACACACCATGTATAAATTTATTTGGCACCGACTCAACTTTGTCTAATTGGAATAGTTTCCATCTGTACACGAATCAGTCGCTTAGTTGTCGATCCGTGAAGCCTTTAGTTTGAGTTACATGAATGCACTGGAAATTTCCCATCGATACTTGAGCGTTTCAGTTGTTTATTTCTTTTTATTTACTCAATAAATAATTTAATAAAAAAATAAATGGATGAAAAAGACATTATCATAAAGCACTGTCTACTTCCATGGTAAGCCACGAGGCTTGTGTTATGGATACCAGATAGTTGATACATATAGAACTTACTTTTAATATTAATATAACTACACATGACTTGAGTGTAAACATTTGTACTCATCACACACTGAAATTCGACCCCGCGACCGCTGGCAGAGCAATTAGACGACGACAATCGTTACGTAATAAATATAATTTTTGTACAAAAACAATTCTCCAACAGGGACTTTTTTAAAGGTATAACTACAAATAGATATACAAAAATAGGGTTTGTTTATCAACGTATGCGAATTAGCTAGTCGAAGGAAATGGTGCGGAAGTCGGGTAACGCCCTGTAGAGATGTCGGATAAAGGAGGGTGATCTGAAACGAAATGGAACAAATGTGGTTATGAATGTTTTTTAAATTATTGCTACAGCTTAACTTTTCGTTGGTGTATAATATCAAGTTTAAAATCACTATTTGTAGTAAGTTGTAACTGCCGATGGCAGTTATTTGTAGAGGCCAGGCAACCACGTGCGCCGTCCGTGTACATGGGTGATCAGCATAAATCAAATGACGCGAAATAATAATAGTAATTAGTTTCGTTTTTTTTTTTCATTTATGGCATATGTCATATTGAATTAGTACTAACACAGTGGTTACGTGTTCGCTTATCCAACCGAGTGAAACGGTTTCATACCCCGGGTCTGGCACTTCCTATATTCGCATTTGCTAATAACTAGACTGATAAGACAGTAGTAGCCCAGCGGTAACGCGTCGCTTGGATAACCAATGATGCGGGTTCAAATGCGCGTTTCGCACCTCTGATATTTTCGTGTGCGAATCATTTATATGATATATCATAATACAAGCATTACGGTGAAGGAAAACATCGTGAGGAAACCTGCATGTCTGAGAAAACCTAACAAGTTTTCGAAAGGCATGTGAAGTCCGCCAACTCGTACCCCTCGTACTGAGGGAGGCTCGTGCCCAGCAATGGGACGTTAAAAAGGGCTAATGATGAGACTGATAAGACTAGACTCAAGTTTGAATTTTCCAAAAGAAACGCTCGTTCTATTCAGAAAAGTCCCGTTTTCTCGTGTAGTATTTTTTAAATGATGAAAGATTCGTTTTTTAATTATTTTATTCGTTTAAAACATTTACACCATACCTATCTTCCATTTATGCTTAGCCATTTTTATTTTTATCTTTATATTTACTAGTAGACCTTTCCAAGTAAGTATAATGATACATTAAGTACTTTAGGCACTTATTATAATTCCTACTTCTTTTTAATGTTAGTCATAATTTATAAGGATGCATACGACGTCAATGATACAAGATATATTATTAATAAATAAGAATAATTTACGTTCTATACATAAAATGTTATTTTTATAATAATAGTTTCTTTCTAGATTTAGTTATGATAACTAGGAATAATTTGTATAAAAATATTTGTAGTAGTATAATACGTTGATTACTTTATGTGTCGGAGTAAATTTTGATTAGTCCCTTATATACCAAGAAATGAAAAGCAATTTCGTTACAATTAGTTATTCATGTCATGTCAGAAAATAGGATAGGAACATTTGCGATTTAATTTGGAATTAATTCTAAATTATTAGGGAGGTTTCAACATGGCGGCAGTTTGAATCTTACCATATTTACATATATATTGTACCATAATTTGCGTCATTACGTTTTAGCGTTCGAAATATTAAAAGTACTTTGTTCTTTTTACTTTTTACAGAAAATATAAACTTTCATGTGGAAATAAATAGTATTGTGAAAACTGAAAATTGAATACAGTGAAAGTGATGAAGAAGGCAACATAACATTATGTATAATTATAATTTATGATTATTGTTACAAAAATTCACAAGTGTACACTTTACAGCACACATAGTGCTGATATATTTCCTGACGAATTTATTTATGCTAACGAAACAGCTACATCCAAAGAGCTGGTACAGCCAATTTCTACACAGACAAAGATACACGTAAACAAACAATTTGTAAAAATCCACTCCTGAAGTTGACGAAAAATGACGGAAGAAATTGTGTTCTGCCTTTTTTTTATGTCCACTGTGGGCACACGCCTCTCTTCAATACGATAGGGATCAATCCAAATGCAGGTTGGCGGTTCTCTCTAATATGAAGGATTCCTTACGACATGTTTCCTAATCATAGCATAAGTGATAATTCATGTTGGAATGTAATTAGAATTTAGAACATTCGCTCACTAATTCACTCGATTTCTTAAACTAGCGAGTTACCAATTGAGCATAAATTGAGCACAATTATTTCCATTGTAACATATACTTAAAAACTTCATATTTAGGATTACACTAAATCTGGTGACGGTTGTTAAGAATTCAAATCCCGAGCCGATATTTAACCGAGCAATGCTAATATGTATTGGTTGCTTAATTTTTGTATTGGATGATGATGATTAAATAACGACCTTTAAAAGCATCAATAAGACTATATTAAGGTCAAACTAAATTATCGCATTTACTATGTTCCAGGCAAGTCTCGAGCATATTGTATAAGTTCTGTAATTGTGCGAGGGCCGCTTCCTCGTTGTAATCCCATTCGACTTCTTCAATAGCTTACGTCACTCGTTACCCACTAATGTTTGTATTACGGCGGTTGCTAAGCGAGATTTCTTTTCATTTTTACTACAAATTTATAAATATTTACAATATGTAACGTGCTCTTCCTAATTGATTAGATACATTTTGAAAGAGAAGAAAATTTATTGTCTGACGGACATCATAATTGTTAGGGTGGAATATAAACGACCGTTATTATTAGCCAAGGTTAGGACTAGGTATTTTGTCGGTGTATTATCTATTATAATTTGTTACTTTGAGATTATGTTATGACTAGATGGGTAGGTATACGTAATGGTTTTTGACCGTTGTTTACTATAAAGTTAAGTAAAACTCTAAATATTCCTTTGCGGTTGTTGTTTTTGGAATAATTAATTATATTATTAAACAATGTAGGTAAAGTGGTTACATTTATAACACCAAATGTATTTTTGTTAAGTAATTTACATATTGTAGTTATACTGTCTTAATACATTAGCGTAATTTTACTACTGAATTCTCTTTCGATGCTATTAATTGTTTCCATGTGCCTACGAAACATGTTACGGTCAGGATACGACGACCCAATTTAGCATTCGATGTGTAACTAACATGTACCCTCACGACTTTTATGGGAACAGAACACGCCGTTAACTTCCAAATGTGATCGACCTAACATCGATTCAATGTCTATTGTGTAATCGATGCTTATTCTGGTAATGATTAGTTTAAACACCTTGTGTTATCAGCGGTTTATTTTGTATCCAACAAAGTATTCAGGCTATGTAGAACTTAGTAATGTGGCTCTTTAAAAGATTAAAAATTTAAAAAGTATAGGTTATGATATTTAGTTGCGTTTTTTGTATTACTGTCAATAAAACGTTCTGAATGCGGGTCACGCAGAGGAAGTCGTGGGCGCAAACTGCTGCTCTGTAATTCTCGACAAAATTCAAACTGATATTCATAATATAAAATTACGTAGATAATGTAGAACATATACATCATAAATGTAATACCCGCATATTATTTGGTGAAGAGGCCTAATTAAGAAGTTAAAATATGTTTTGAGTTCAGTAGCCAAATGGCAATTAAAAATAATAAAAGGTCTTCCTTGAATATATCTACTTCATTATAATGTGAAGTGTATCCGTATATAAAAAAAGCTAAGATTGGCAATTTCTATTCTATTTAATAGTGGATGAAATTCCCAATCTGGTCCTGTTTTAGCAGTATATGTACAACTTTAATGTAGGTATATCGAATATGTACGGAACTCTCGATCTATCAATCGGATTAGTACATGACTAAATTTTTGTTTTAAGCCAATATTATTACATTAATTATTAGTGTTTGTTTTCGTTTCTCAAGCTGCGAAATTTCACATGCACGTGTGAATTTTTGGGTTAAAAAAATAAGTTTAGCGTTGGGTTTGTATCGAGCTACGCGGTAAGAATACACTAAGGGCTCTTGTCCTCTATATTTAGCTCGACTGAATCTAGGCCGACGGAAGGTTTTTTGTGGGATGCCGACGAAGCGAGATTTCCTTATAGATTATGATTTAAGCCCTATTGTGCCATACGTACGTGTATGATATTAAGCTTCATACTTCCATTGGTTCTTTGTATTGCCTCATTGGTAAAGCTCTCGTATCCGTAATATTGAACTAACCTAAATCTGCTACTTTGCCTATTACGTGATGTAAATTCTTTTAATGATGGTAGTGACATTTGTTCGCGATCTTCAAGATTGGAAATAATAAGTAGAAGTTTTTTTTATATCATTTAACATATTAAATTTACCTATTAGGTATTATTTGAGCGAAATTGTAACAGTTGTAAATAAAACTTTTGCGCAGTGTTGTTATGACGTTAAATAATTATTTATTACGATTATAATCGGCAGGTCGACAGAGCGTAACAAAGGGCAAGGGTGAAGAGGGTTGACAAATGTCGCTATAATCGTACGTTATGAGTTATTAATATTAGGAAAACATGTAAAATTTTGATATAAAAGTGGGTGACATTTAAAAATTTTAATGTATTAATAGTATTTAAAAAAATATTAAGTCTTACAAACAAAATAGGTATTTATTTAGTTGCGTTTGTGAGTGAGTGTTTGATAGTTACGTAGGCTATGTTAAAATAGGACTAGAAGTAAATATAAATAAGTAAGCAATTTGCCTAAATCTACGATTATTACTACTTTCAACGCCCTACTCTGTATTTTAGCCTCCTTCTAAAATAAGGCGTGGATAAATGACTTGCTATATAAAAGAAAGGAACCCGGGAGAACCCGGGAAAGGTATAATTACTAATTAGCACACACTTTAATAAATCATAATTAACGAGATTACTATAAATTATCTTTTAATGATATATCTGCCGCACATTAGTAATTGGTGTACTCCTACGTATATTTGTTCATTCAAACGTACGTTAGCTTTGTAGGTATTATAAAATACAGAGTGTCAGACAGATAAGTGATAATAGTAATTATTTTTTTAATATTTATGATAAAGGTCTATTTCAATATTGTATTATATTATATAATTCTAACTAAATACATAGTTGTAACATATAAAATGCAAACATCACGGTCATTTATCAATAAACTTGATAGCCTCGTGTATGTATAATATTATAAATGATATTTTATATTAAAACTAGTGGAACCCGCGGCTTCGCTCGCGCTAAATCTAGGGACGATCCCGAGCGAAGTGAGGGTGAGTCGCTTGTTAAGATAAACATTTCCATCATACATTACATATGTATAACTCTAGCGGTTTTGGCAGCGCACGCCAGAATAGCTCGCAGATGGTAGATTTTTTACTACTTACTTGATACTTATCGTCATATTTTGGACAATTCACACAATATCTTTATAAATTGTAGCCTATGTGATATTCTGATGTATAAGCTATATTATTGTAAAGTTTCATTAAAATCCATTCAGTAGTTATTACGTGAAAGAGTAACAAACATCCATACATCCATACATCCATACTTACAAACTTTCGCGTTTATAATATTAGTATAGATTAATTAGACAGTGGTAGCCCAGCGGTCGCTTGGATAACCGAGTGATGCTGCTTCAAATCCGGGTCTCGCACCTCTGATAATTTCATGTGCGAATCATTTATACCTGCATGCCTGAGAAAACCCTAACAAGTTTTCGAAAGACATGTGAAGTCTGCCAACACGCACTAGGCCAGCGCGGTATATTATGGCCTGATCCCCTCGTACTGAGGGAGGCCCGTGCCCAGCAATGGGACGTTAAAAAGGCCTGATGATGATGATGATGATTTTAAATTATACGTTTGTAGTAATTATTTTTATCTGATTAATTTCAGTTGTGCGGTTGAGGCGAGGTCAGCAAAATGGGGAAGCTGTTGTCGAAGATCTTCGGCAATAAGGAGATGAGGATACTGATGCTGGGACTCGATGCTGCAGGAAAGACTAGTATCCTTTAAATTTAAAATTTGATAATTCTTTAAGTTTAGTAAGCACACGTAAGTAAATTCATTATACATAACATGAACTGAATAGACAAGACTCTGCAAACGCTTGTTTACCTACAGAATAAAATAACATTTGAATAATTAGAAAGTTATGAACACTAAATATTTTAGTTGCATTTCAATATATTTTTAAAACTGGTACGAGATAATAATGACTGTTGCGATTTTGCATTATCAAAATCAAAAATTTTATTCAGCATAAAATTATAACAATTTTTCACTGAACATCATAGTCTTGAGAAGAATTGGCGATAGAAATTAAACTTTTACTTATAATAATATTTCCTTAAACCAATCACCCCCAGCTATTTTATATAAATTAAAATTAGGTCAGTCAGTCACAACGATACCCACGGTCGGTTTCAACGTGGAAACCGTGACGTATAAAAATGTCAAATTCAACGTCTGGGACGTCGGTGGGCAGGATAAAATACGACCACTGTGGAGGCATTATTATACAGGTAAATAATATTTTTTTTTAGATATTTTCACTATTTTTTACCGTGGCTTTACCCGCCCCATTAGTAAATTGGAAAAATATTTTACGGCTAACACAAGATTTTCCACTCCTGTATCCTTTATATCATCATCGCATTGTGTTAAATATACGATGGTTGATTCGCTGTGGTATTTCGTTCACGAAGAGTCGCTGTTCGATTATCGTGTAGTAACTATAAGGTTTAGATCATACACGCATTTTTATCGCACTCCTGCGTCTAAAGCTTCAGTCTATCTACAAGGAAAATCGTTTGAAAATAAAGTAATTGTTTTTAACTACTAGCACATAATATTTTGACTCATTTAAAACATTAACCTCTACTGTGATCATGATTGCTGTAAAGCATTAGACTCGTCGGAAACCAAACATCTTAATCAATACGCGAAAAAATCCAAAAAGATTTTAGAATAATTAAAGTAGACTAACTACATCGATTTTTTTTTTCGGATTCCTATATTATCTATACTAATATAATAAAGCAGAAGAGTTTGTTTGGTTGAACGCGCTAATCTCAGGAACTACTGCTTCGATTTATAAAAATCTTTTTGTGTTGGATAGTCTGACTATCGAGGAAGGCTATAGGTTATATTACATCACGTTACGAGCAATAGGAGCGGAGCATGAATGAAAAATGTTGCAAAAACGGGAAGGGCGGGCCATAGTTCCACGAGGTATCATACCGCGCGACTGAGACAGAATTTGGTTCCCGGTCTTTAGAACGCGTGCGAAGCCGCGGGAAATGCTAGTACTAAATAAAATAACAAAATATCCATCATTAATTTCCAGGCACTCAAGGTCTAATATTCGTGGTGGACTGCGCGGACCGCGACCGCATAGACGAGGCGCGGCAGGAGTTGCACCGGATCATCAACGACCGCGAGATGCGAGACGCCATCATACTCATATTTGCCAATAAACAGGATTTGCCTGATGGTATGCATAAAAAGTTTACACTTATTAACTTACTTTTCTAGCCTTTTTTTTATATTTAGCAGATTTTTTTGGCATTCTTTAACATCGTTTTTATTTGAAAAAAACTTTAAACATAAGTTTACATTCATTAAAACGGCGTAAGGGCTGGAGTATTTTTTTAAGTCTGATACCTAATTAAAATTGATACCTAAATCCGCTACCGCTAAATAGTATGAAAATACCACCGGAAATACCAGAACCCAGAAACGCTTCACTCGGTTTCCCGAACGACCGCCTTACCACTGGACTACCACTGCTTCGTAAAGTCGTAACAGATATGTAGTATACCATAACATAACTTAGAATTTCTCTTCCCTTAACCCACACAGCAATGAAACCCCACGAGATACAAGAGAAGCTCGGCCTCACACGCATCCGCGACCGCAACTGGTACGTGCAGCCGTCGTGCGCGACGTCCGGCGACGGCCTGTACGAGGGCCTCACGTGGCTCACCACCAATCACAAGTTATGAGCTGCGGAGTAGGCGGTTCTTGACCGCCTTCCGTATACGCACGGTGAGTTGCTCACTGTTGGGCGTAGTGGTGTAGCTATGCTGATGCAACGTGGGGCCCCTGCTGCAAGGGGGCCTCAGCGAGTCACAAATAATACTTATTTTTAAACAATTTTTTGGAAAACTACTCTCATAGAAGTTTAAAATAAAGTGAAAGCAAAAAGGGTTCAAAATTAATTAGAAAAAAGTGTCCCAAAAAGGCTAGTATCTCATATTAAATTCATAATAATGAAATTTTATTATATTAATAGATCCTATGAATAAGAATTTTATTCTTGCATTTAGGTTTTTTAATTTTTTCTTATTCTCATTTTCAAAAATGAAATGAAATCAATGAATTTGTTTACAGGTGACCATTTCGATGCCATTTATAATAAGTAAGCCGAGTCCGTGCCTGTCGGATATAGAAACAATGTGAACCAGTGTCGTTCGGACCATACGCGACCACACAAGAATAAACACGACCACGCGCGACAAACCGCGACCACACGCGACCATACACGACCATACGCGAGTGAACTGTGCCGAGTGGACTATTCCTAGTTAGTACGTGAACTAATTGTCACACAAATGATAAATCAATTATTCCATTATTTAAATGAAAATTAGAGCTTTGTTGTATCGAAATGTTTTGATTATTTTTTTAATGTTTATTTAAAAGAAATTACATAGAGTAAATGATTTTTTTTTATTATTACTATAATTTAATGTTTACCTCCAACTTTTTGTATGATAGTATGGTAGTATCCGAGAATATATTATAGTAATCTTTTAAGGAGTGGTTACGAGTATTTATAAAGCAATAACGAAGCACGCCTGCGTAAAATAGAATATTGTACAGTAGCTTATCGAAATTGGTATGCATATACAGTGTGAATCAAGACAGACTGACTTATAGGGAGTGTTTGTATAAAATTAATGAAAAAATTAATAATGACCTAAAAGACAAAAATATTAATATTATATTAGTCATAACATAATATCCAATATGGGGTTTGGAAACTTAACAGCGGTGTCACATTTTTTTAAATATTTCCTTATTTGTCTAGTTTTTTTTTCAGTAGTTACCTAAATGCATCACTTCTCTCAATATTTTTAGTATTGATTTAATCATTAATTCTTATATTGGAGGCAATATATGGTTAAATCATTTAGATATATTATTTAGAAAGACATTCTCAATTATTTTGTCTCAAATTAAACACTCAATTTGTTAAAGGAAACAATTATTGATATTTCAATGCTGCATTATATTCAATTTTACATACTTTCTTTTGTTATTACTAAAATTGACGTCTTTTGCTATATGACTTTTAAACTGTTTCTATAAATCTCTAATATAACATTGTATGAATGGGGTAAAACTGGTTAATAAAGTATGATTTTATATAGACTTTTTTCCTTTAGTCCTCACTTTAGTTTTTTTTCAATATGAGAATTATGATTTTTTTTTGTATTGATTACATTAAAAAGACTAACAAATTATTAATGTGATTACAATGATTATAAAATTTCTTTACAAATTATTATATTTCTCTACGGCTTGCATTGTTAAGATTTTGACATCAGTTTTGAATTTTGCTTTTGCAATATATATGGAAAATTTAATTGATTTATTGTATTAATTAAGCCTTGCTTGATGCCTTAGCTTGAGTGGTTGTTTAGAAGTTATGGGACCACCAGGTTGTAAAGAGGGTTTCACTTAATGTTGTTCTAGTGTTTATTTTTCCAAACAACCAATTTAAATAGAACATAGAAAAAAGAATGGAATATATAAATATATATTATTCTTTTAGTGAATATAAATCTCTCAAAAGCTTTGTTTTAAAATTAAAGTTGAAACTTTCTATTGTAAAGAACCACAATACTTTAGATATCATATCGAAAAAACTATTAAAAATAAATTAAATCTAAACTTGATATTATGACATAGTAAGGAGGATAGTTGATAATATGTTATGAAAAATATTGTCTTGAAAAAACCCTCTTTACATATTGTTACAAGTTATTTTTCCCACCTTATTTGTAAACGTTCTTTAAGTAATGAATTTAAAACAATTTATTTTATTAATATATAATTTCCATCTCTGATCTATAAAGATTTTAGCAATATTTCAGGCCTCGATTAAGAAATGGTATTTCATTAGGACTGAACTTATGGGTTTTTGTATATTTTCTGTTACTCCATTTTAGATATTTATTATAATTATTGTATTGTCATCTAAAGTTCATAAACTCTTACACAAATCTAATTCGATCAAAAGTAAGTTAAAATCTACAGCCGTTTTGACTTCTTTCTTAGTTTTACTTATTATAAATTATAGTTAGTATTTAGTAACTTATAAAATTCACGTTAAAAATGAACTTAAGTGAAGAAAAAAGTCGATTTTGTGAATTTGAATTCTTCATATTTTATTAAGATTTGTCTTTTAAAAATATAACTTTATTTTTGTATTGAATATTTTTCTTATATATTTCATTCAAAATTCATAAGCTTAAAGCCCTGATGTAAAATGCCTTAATTCTCTTACTCTTAAAATTTTGTTTATTTAAAAAATTAATGATGAATTGATTTGATTTGAAACTAACAAAATTTGACAACTGTAGTAGTATTTCTTATTTTTGTACATTTATTTATTTTGTTATAATATACGGTTAAGTTAATATTTGTTTCTTCCATTACGTATTAAATTGATGTATATTTAACATTAAATGATATAATTATTAAATATAGATCCTGAAATTTTCATAGGGAAACAATTTTATTTTAGATCTATGCACATTTAATTTCGCGCTATCTCCATAGATTTGGGAATCAGATAAGGTATTGTACAATTATTATTATTATTAATTATTAATATCGCTTGTAGAAAGCTAGTTATCGCTTTGGTAAAAGTGGATTTGGATCCTAAGGGCCGATCCTCACTATAATGCCGTTTGCAGTTTTTAAAAAAAAGTTGGATTAGTAATATCATTTTTAAATTATACGAATAAAAATTTTGCAGTTATATCAAATGGATTTATTAAGTAAAATATTTCAACAAAAAAAAACGACTTCAAAAATATACTATTCCAAAACAAATTAATATGCACAAAAAGTAAAAAAATAATCAACTTACTTTTTTATTTCATTTAGAGTTCTCCTAAGTAAAATGAACTGAAATTAAAATTATTGTTACTTTTGGAGTCGGAAATACAGACGAATTGAGAACCTCTCCTTTTTGATCGGTTGAAAATTTCTTCAAGGTTGATCGTACCTAACTGTAAGGGATAGAGCGAATCTTGAGTTTTACCGATAGTATGAATGCACACATACTTCTTTTTAGACAATATTCTATCATACCATGATCGGACCGAGTAGGACTATAACGGCATTATTTTAAGAATCTGGCCTAAATCTCCCATTTTTATGTTAACACTAGCTTTACGCGGCTTCGCCAGCGTTCATTTTTTAATTACTAATCAACCTCATTAAGTTGATCTGTAGGATGCCTGAAAGTTTCTTCAAAATTACTCTAGCTATTTCAGAACCCATTGTTAATACAAACAATTTTTTAATCTTTCGAAATTTTTTTTTAATTTTATGTTACTTCTAATACCTCCAAGAATATGTGAACAAACTTTCATTATGATCGGTTGAGTAGTTTTCGCGTGAAAGCGTAACAAACAAACTTACATTCACATTTATAATATTAGTAGGGATTATCATTCCGAAATGATTTTATTTGCTAATACGGTTAAGGAAAACACTTTTTTTTCAATCATTTAGCTCACTTGTATATAAGAATACAAGAAGTGGTGAGATGATCGGCAATATTTGATCTTAGCTTAGTCTGAGAAAAACTAACTAGTTTGCAAAAGACAAAATCTAGCGGACTTTGATCGAATCGTATTGAAGGAAAGCTGTAAGTTGTAATGAATGGTCGAGGGGTTTATTTATTTATATTAGCGATATCTATTGTAGAAAAGCAAGTTATTTAAAATGAAGAGTTCTATACCATTGCGAATTATCGTTTAAATGTGCATATATCTAAAAAATATATATTTTCTATATAGTGCCCCTTTCTCAGATCTTTTCTCAGGCATTGATTTAGATAAAATTCAAGGCATCGGTGCGTATAAAATTATTTAATGAAATTTACAGAAATTATAAAAATTATGTATTTTAGTTATATTATTAGATGTAAAGTGCAGTTGAAGGACTAGCAAATGTATGATTTTATTTTTTAGATCATTTTTGTGTCGCTTGGTTGTAAATTATCTCAAATATGCGTGGTTGAGTTACTGTCTGCTGTATAATATTGTAGAAACGTTATTCAATATAAATTCACACTATGATGCGAGTTTTTACTATTTCCTTACATTTTTAAGTCATTTCAAGCAACCTAAAATTAGGTGTGTTACATATTCGTCTTGAAAATTTGGAACTTGTAGCCGTCTGTTTATCTCGTTATTAGGATTTTATAATCTATGTAATGGGATAGAGTGAAAAAGTCTATATATTATTGTACAAGGTCGAAAAAGAACTAAATAACTATAAGTCAGTTCCTAATTCTCATCTTATGTATTTGCCTAATTTCAACACCATAAAAAATATTTTAAATAAAAAAATATTATCTTTTATCTAACCATAAGTTAGTATTAGATGTTTAAAGTTAAAGTTTAGAGTCTTAATTGAAACAAAACTAAATGAAAGAAATATTGTGAAAGCATTTATTTAACACTAGGATTACAGGCACTAAAGTTTTGGATTAAGGTAAACCGTATTACATCGACTAATAAATACATTGTTACCTATATTTCTAAATACCTTACTTCATTTATGTACAAGCCGTATAATTATTTCTATAGGTTCCAATATATTCTTTTGTTACTTTTAAAATATCCTTCCGTTTTTAGCAATTAAAAATTCTTTACATAAAAGTATAGGTTCTATTTAAAATTTCTATATACTAAATTGCGTAAATTACACTAGTTTACAAAATATAAAAAAAATCATGTCCTTCCAGTGAATTTCATATCGTTTTATTTAGCGACAATAACTAAACACAAGCATATATTTTTTTTATTTTTATGACGTCAAAGAATCAAGTTATCAACACATTTTATTTTAAGACTACCCACAAGTTGGTTCTGAATTCATCTTAAAATTTTGCTGCATTGTAGTGTTCAGATAAATAAATATTTGTTTTTAACATGTCGAAAAGATTGTGAAAAGTACATCCTGACCGTTTTTGTTACGTTTGTGGTGAACTTATTATATATCTAAGAAAGGATATCCCATAACGGAATATCTGAAAGACTTAGCTTTAGTAGAGCGTAGCTTTTAAGCATTTGTTCTCAATTTTTCCTAATCTTTCTGAGGCGAAACTAAAAGAAGGTATTTTTATTGGACCGCAAATCAAAAAAAATTGAAAGATGAGGTATTTGAAAACAGTCTTTCGGATACTGAAAGATCTGCTTAGAATTCACTACGACTTGTTATAAAAGAGTTTTTGGGCAACAAAAAAAATGAAAATTACAGACAGTTAATTGCTGATTTATTACATAATTTTCAACCAATGGGTGTTAGCATGTCTCTGAAAATTCATTTCCTTCATTTGCATCTTGATTTCTTCCCTGAAAACCTCGGAGAAGTTAACGACGAACATGTAGAGCGTTTTCATCAGGATTTGAAATTTTTTGAACAAAATTATCAAGGGTACTGGGACCAAGTCATGTTATGTGATTATTGCTGGTCTGTTATAAGAGACACAGACTCAAATAATTACAAGAAAAAAGCTAATGCAATTCATTTTGATTTTTTGTTACATATTTTTGGAGGCATTTTTTTGTACATCAAAAATAATAAATATTGTGGAAACGTGACGTGTTGGATTTTTTTCATATTTTTTTTTAAACTCGGTGCATCTCAAATGATATGAAAAAACACTTTTCATTTCAAGGACAAAAACCATGTAAACTAGTGTTATGAATCAGTTTTTTTACTTATGTATGTAACTTTCTGGGCTAGTAGTAGAAGATTCAGCGGTAATATCGTCGCATCGCGGAGGGAGAATGATCTGTAGTTCTTCGTGAAGTTGGATTTCTTCGTCTGGCAAAATGTCCGTGATATGGGTGTCGAAGCTTTCATTTGCAGAGGCGATACTGTAAATGATATAAGTAAAAAAATAATAATAAAATATTTGCGTAATACCCCTGTGAATTTAGTTTAGCATTTGAAGCTTTTAGGAGCTTTTAAGATGTTTTAGATCGGGCTCGCCCCTGTAAATTCACGATCCGCTCCTGAGGTCGGTGGCTCTTTTATATTTACTACTTCAGATTGAAATAATAAACTTTTACTCCCGGTGAAATGTTTAAGTACCTACCTACGCATGCTCAAAACAAAGTTGCCTAGTAACGAATTATTTATAATTAAATATGTCATTAATAGTATAAATAACAAATTAATTCAAAAAATACATTTTGTAGAAGACCGAATTGTGAATCTAAACCACTCTCGAATCCACTCTAACACATATAAAAAATTATATCGGTCCAGCCGTTTCGGAGATTAGCCAAAACAAACAAACAGACAAAAAAATGAATTTTTGGTGTAAGTACCGTTAATACTTCCATGTGCATTTAGTGAACAGCTGTTAATTTGAATTTTGAAATTAAAAACAGACATTTCAATTTCATTTATATGTGTACTGATATGACATCAATCTTACTCCATTTGATCTCCAGTCTTTACTCCGGCGAGAACTGAAGTGTAGAGTTTCGCGCGGGCTCCATGAAGTCTCATACCAGCTGGTACATCCTCTGATGCAGACCTTTTTTCTGGGATATGGTGTAATAGGGCTCCATTACCTAATCAACAGTATATATTTCATATATATAAACACCCAAAATGAGTGATTAAAATTGACCTTGCAAAAGTTTTTCATTCATTGTAGCTACTTAAAATTAGGAAATTAGCATAATAGTTTTGGAGAGTTACCGTTAAAAAATGCTCAATTTTAGCATTATAAAGCATATTATAAGAGATATAAATATACTTGCGTTTCACCCTCGCTTCGCTTTTCGTCCCTAGATTTAGCGTGGTTCCGCTAGTAGCTAATACTATGCTATGTATACATAAACTTGACTAATTATATATTAAATCTTAATCGAAAACTACTCTATCAATTGGTGAAAACACCATGAATATCGGTGCAGTAGTAGTTCCTGAGTTTATCGCGAACAGACAGACAGACGCGGTGGACGTTTTATAATATGTAGTGATAATACAGTCGTGAATAATCTAATTTATTTTACCATCATCTAAATTGATTGGAACTTTATCGTGAGCAAGTTTCAATTCTTGACCTTCTTTTGGATTTCCTGAAATGACAATATTACTTTTACTTAAGATTATGATCTAATATAACGCATACAATTTAATTTGACGACACGCGTGGCGCAGTTTGTAGTGACCCTACTTGCTGCGCAAGCGGTCGCGGGTTCGAGTCCCGCTGGGGGCATACATTTGTTGAGCACGGATGTTTGTTCTCCAGTCATGGGTGTTTATATTTATAATATGTATGTATTTAAACTTATATATGTGTAGTATATCAACCATCTAGTATCCATAACACAAGGCTCGTACCTTACCGTGGAACTAGATAGTGCTGTGTGTAAGTGTCCCAACATATTTATATTTTATATTTATACAAAACCTAAACCGGTTCAGAGCCTTCGCAAACACCCGAGTCTAAGAAACTAAACTCAACACGCCTCTGAGTTCTTTCTTATCAAATATATAGAAATAAGCTTCCAAGATATTCTACAAACATTAAAATTTCGCCCGCATTATATGCATTAGAATCTTTGCATTCCAGTAAAAGCCCGGACATTTTACTGTATAAAATAGAAATTATTTTTCTTTGATATTCCTACTTTAGTTTGAATAAAATATGTTCAAACGTAAATGTAGATACGTTCAAAGTACCTAGTTTTAGTAGTTTCTATTTAAGAATATGATAGGTATTAAAGTTTATAGAAAGCCTACCTCAATAAGATTTTGTACATGTTCGTTATTGTTAAGCCCTTAGAATATATTTTTTCTTTTTTGTCTGTAGTAGCCCAATGGTAACGAGCTCGCTTAGATAATCGAGTGATCTTGGTTTAAATCCGGTTCTCCTATCTTTGATAATTTCATGTGCGAATCATTTTTAACATAATCACTACGGTCTTACGGTGAAGGGAAACATCGTTAGGAGAACTGCAAGTCTGAGAGAACTTAGTAAGTTTTCGAAAGATATGTAAAGTCCGCCAACTCGCGTTTAGCCAGCGTGGTTTACCATAGCCTGATCCTCCTCGTATAAGGAAGACCCATACTCAGCAGTAGGATAATAAAAAGGGAATACTATGATATTTCGCTTACCATGCTCTTTCGTTTTTGCGGTTGTGGCAGTATAACCGTGAAACAATGCCTCGAGTTCATCAGGCTTCAAGCGCTGCAGATATGGCACTCTTTTTAAGTCTGGGCGATGGAGGGATCGGAACGAGTTTCGGTGCTAGCAAAAAAAATAATTATCATTTAGTTCTCACTCTTTTTTTGGTTAAAGTCAGTAGGTGTGAAGGCTGAAAGTTGCATATTTTAAAGTGTAGGCAGAGGCACCTTATACCAATGGTCAAAACTAGAGTTTCAGTCTACACAAGGTCTAGTCCTTTATAGTTTTGAATAGACCTAGGCAATGGTATGTAACATTAACAGGTATTTAATATTTAAATTTAATAAAATTTAGTAGATACCTTAATAAGCCCAGGAGGCACTTGCATCCTTTCGCAGGCGCACGACATGCTCAGGCAATGGGTTACGCTGTCATGTTTCACAGATATCGCTGACAGGCCGCTATGTACCAAATCTTCTTTAATCTAATAATATACAAATGAAATATTTCATCAGATCAAAAATTTTAAAGTCTAGCTGTAAATGAGTAGAATTCGTGAAATACACATGAATGAATACGATATCGCTATATCGTAGTCTCATAGTGCCTACTTATAAAGACGTAAAATTCTGGAAAACATGTGAAAATGGGCAAGGTAAACCACGAAAAAGATTTTCTTGCTAAAACCATAAAAAAATTCACAACTTAAATAATTCATTCATTTAAAATGCACGTTAAAAAGAGTGCCATAAATGAAATCGTTTAGTCTTCAAAAGGTTTTTGTTCCCGTTCATTTACCATAAAAGATCAAACGATTGTCGAATTTTTTAAGTAATCGAGTTGATAAGTAGTCCCTTTCCTTTTGATTGATGGCTTTACCTAATGGCAGGAGAACGTTTAAGATCAACAGGCAAAATCATTAATTAAAGTTGGACATATATTTCTGGGTAGTGAATCTGGATTGCGTTTGGCAGGAAAGGTCACGTCGTGAGAAATAGCTACCTTTTGTTAAACGAAATAATTTAAAGAGATTTTGAATAATGTTAGTAGGAATGTAGTTCTATTAAAGCAAGCTCCTAATGGATAGTTTAATAATATTTGTTATATTACTTTATTAAAATAGGTAGGTAATTACTACTAGGTAAAAAAAGAAAAAATCTTTGTACTATGTGTACAGGTGAAAAAGATAATAGATTTTTACCCGATGCATATGAAATTAAATAATTGTGTGTCGGTCTACCTATTAATTATTGTTCTGGCTAATTTTCAAAACGGCTGGGCCGATTTTGACGGGACTGTCACAGAATGATTGCTGATGTTAGAAGGAGTAGGTAATTTCATTTTACAAGACGATTAAGGACTCCGCTCAAAAAATAAAGAACCCGAGCGAAGTGAGGGTGCGACGATAGTTACTAGTTAGTAATAAAATGTTCAATTATAACCTCAGAGAATGTCAAGAGTTAGATGGACAAGACAGATTTACCTACATTATGATATTTAATTTATATGATGTTCCAAAAACATTTGAATACGTATTTTATACTCGTATATTACAAAAAATTACCTGTAATTCTTTCCCCTCACAGCAAGGAACAAGCGGTGGCAAAGATGGCAACTCTTCTTTATACTTTTGATTGGCATTTAATTCCATTGCAACATTGTCACCGCTCGCTACCGGGTTCATCATGCACAGTGATGCGGCTGATGATCGTTTCTCCTTCACATCGAAGTTGTTCGATACATCTCGCTTGTTCATATCTTTGACAGTTAATATGGGAGAGTGTTCGTGTATTAATTGCATTTTATAGCAGTTCTGATTAATTTAATTTTAAAAATTTGTTGTTCTGGAAATGTTTACATTTTTAACGGAAATTTTAACACAAGATGACATTTCCTTATTTAAAGTTAGTTTTTTTTATTTTGACAGTGCATTTACATTTAAAATACCTAAATATGTATTTGCGGAGGTTTTTATTTTCAATAAAATATATTATTGTGAATGATTTTAAATAATAATTTCTAGTTCTAGCATTGTACTTTTTTGTAATTTATATTTTTGCATAGTTTAAAAATAATGATAATAATAATAATTATTATTCTAGTTCAGATTATTATAGTTCAAATCTATATACTAACATAAAGATTAAAAGCCAAACCCCGATTTTTCTTCCGACAATCGAAGGCAACCTATTTGCAAGCTCGATAATCGATATTATTCTATTAGTAGGTAACTGTTCCTTAAAGAGTGTGTACAATGTTAAATGAGAAGTTCATATTCTCGTATGAGTCCATACATACATACGTGTATGTGTATTACGTAGTTAAGAGGCGGATATCGAATGCGGATCACGTAGCGATACTTCAGTCAAACCCTTAGGGCGAGTACCTTTGAAGCTGACAATGAGTGCCCACTCACAGCCTTTTCCTTGGCCGTGTCTATGCTACTTAAAGGAAACGTGTCGTTAAATTTATGTTAAAGTTTTTATAGAAACAATGGGATAATTCTTGCTTCGCGACACATTTGACCTAGTTTGTACTGACCCTACTTGCTGCGCCAGCGGTCGCGAGTTTGAGTCCCGCTGGGGGCATTCATTTGTCAGGAATGTTTGTGCTCCCGTGATGCGTGTTTTTTAATATGTATGAATAAAAATGTATATATGTGTAGTGTATCAACAATGTGTATCTTTATCACAAGCGTCGTAGCTTATCACAGAACTAGATAGCACTGTGTGTAATAATAATATTATTATAATTCGCTAGGGTGTTTCCCTAGGCAGCCTAAAAGTAGGCAGTACCACTCCATACAACCATTGTACTTTATTAGATTATAATACTAGTTATTGCATTTTGCATGGCGTAACAAACATACATACACTCAATTTAGTTATTTAACTGTCGAAAGTTCGATTTTTGGCAAGCTTTCGTTAACTGTATTGTTAACGTAGTGTCGTGGTAACTTAAGTGGTTTAAAATACAGAGTAATGTAGAGTTTTTCTTTGACTTGTAGAGCTTGACTACAATGTTTCTGTTTTCACTGACTTACTTTATGAAAGTTCATGTTGGGTACGAAGTAGTACACATAAAGATTAATTTTATTAAAGTGAAATAAAAGAACGTCTTAAATTCGTAAAAAAAGCTCATGATATATTAAAACACAAAATACTTCACAAATTTTCAAAAAAACAAAAAAATATATAATTAAATTACAGATTTATAACAAAACCCAGTATTATTAATTATAGAAAATGTCCAAAAATGCCAATTTTCAACTCTTATTAACTTCTCAGCCTGCCGACACTCTACCGGGAACGTAGAAGTCTTTCTGTTCTTCCGATGTAATGCTTACTTTCTAAAACATTAATAAAAAAATATTATTTTAATTTTAGTAATAGTCTATGTTTGTTGTAAGAATATCTTTTAGATTTTATCGCAGGTTTGATTTTACTGGGAAAACCCATGACCGAGCCTATTAGGTATCATAGTCCCCTTAGTACTTGGCGTTAGGGGACTTTGATACCTAATCACTAAGACCATCAGTGAAACCCCGCTATAACGCTGTAAGTATTATGTCAGTAATATACTTATGTCAGTAATATTACATATATTATGTATATT
Source organism: Boloria selene (assembly GCA_905231865.2). Taxonomy (NCBI): domain Eukaryota; kingdom Metazoa; phylum Arthropoda; class Insecta; order Lepidoptera; family Nymphalidae; genus Boloria; species Boloria selene. The sequence goes on from HG993132.1 coordinate 3,695,847, forward strand.
GCATACTGTATAGTATAGGCATAACTGAAACAGTGTACTTATTTAAAATAATACATTATTATGAAACAGTGTATTTAAAATAGGGTACATTATTTTTAACAAATAAATAGGTATCTTGATATGACCAATGGGTTAAAATAATAGTTGACTTAATTAAAAAAATATCTAAGTATAGTAAAAAGTTGTATAAAAAAATATAAATTGTTATAAAATTGCGAATTATTCTATTAGTTTTTGTTGAATTTTAATTGTACATGTCTAAAACATTTGGTCGACAACTCACTCTCAATTATAAAGTACCCAAGCACAATGGATGAACTAACTACCAACTTTTGCAGCACAGTTCGTGATACCCTAATTAATACGATAAAAGTATGTAAATTGTTAAAATTTTACATAGGCACTTATATTCAATTAATGAAAAATATTTTAAAATTATTAAACAATAAATCCAAGATTTCATTCAAGTGTTATAAATACTTTTTTATTTATTAACAGGTAGGTACTGTTAATAAGATAGAACAAATTATTATATATCACTACTACATGGAGAATACTCAGTACTCAACTCAGGTTATTTCTATGGTAGGTATACTATAGAAATTCAACTTGAGTCGGAAACAAGTCAGAAAAACAGAACTCGTCAATTTTATTAAGACGTCTCTATTTTTCTTAGACTCTAGTGAGTAGTTCTCTTAGTGGCTCTACCTTTTATAAATCTGTGGTAGGGATGTGAACTATTAGACTATGTTTCAAACTATAATTAAATAATAAGTAAAAATAGAATATTTTTTTTCTTTATACTTAACTGTGCCTAAAAAAAGTTAAGTGATTTTTTTATATTAAAGCTTTAAAAGTTCAAAAGAATAAAAAAAGTACACGTTATTTTATAATCTTGAAAAACTTTTATTAACTCTTTAAAACTCTATCTACTTCTGTTTGAAAGTAAACTTACCCTCTGTTTCTCTTGTTTCATTTCAATAAGCAACGATCGTAGTATGCGGTGCGCGAGGAATTCACTGGTACGCCGTACATCCGCGCATTCGACGTGCACTCTGTTATCTACCACCGCGCCAGCCAACCCTTCTACCGCCTCACCCCATTCCACTACAAATACATTTATTTCATAACTAACTACTCTGCTTGTGGCATGTGTACACATGATGCAGTCTGTAGATATTAATATCGGTAAATAATGAAGAGACCGTTGATAGAGATGTAGAAATTACGCACCATTTGGCTTTATAATATTTCTAGCGACTCACCCTCTGTGCGATAACTAAAACCTTCCTCGAGAACCACTCTATCCATTGGTGAAAACAGTATGAAAATTGGTGCAGTAGTTTTTGAGTTTTTCGAAAACAGACAGACAGACGCCGCGGCGGACATTGTTTTATAATATGTAGTGATGTATGAATAGACCTATGTGAATTGGCTTTATTTCTCCAACTAACTTCAAAAAAGGGGGTTTACAGTTCGGTTATATGGTTTTTTTATGTTTGTTATCTCAGAACTTCGTAATTTATGAACTAAATCAGTTCATAATAATTCTTTGACCATAATAATTAATTAATAAATAATTAATTTTTTTACCATATTATATAAGTATTTTAATTTCGCCCCATTTAAATTTGAATAAAAAAACTGTATTTACTTAGTGTAGAAATTAAAATTATGTCTACACTAAAATGTAAAAAAATAAAAATTAAAGCAAAGCTTACATCACAAATCAATGCAATAATAATTTAAACAGCAATAACTGTCGGCTTCGACTCCAAAAATGTGTATAGTAAGTTAATTAAAACTACCAATCACTTAGTTTTTACTTTTTAGCGTTTTTTTTATTTTGAAGTCATCAGAAAAAAAAATAATTTTAAATATTATTTACAAGTAAGCAACTAAAGTTGGCGCATCTACTAATGAACAATAGCGGATGTGGGTTTGATTTCCGGCGTAAGCACATATTTGTATGAGCCATAGCCCATAACTTTGCTTGGTAGCGCACAACATGAACACTCGTATAAATACTAAACAGATATAACTACTATGCTAACATATGATATTATGTTGTTGCCTACGTAAGTAATTGTCACTGCCGAATAAATTGATTAAAAAAAGGATAAGGCAAGTGTACCTATTCATATTTAATTTCAATTTCAGTGATTCAGCAGTCAAGTTATTCACAAATTTTTTTATTCTACAAACTAAAATAACTAATTTACAGTTAAAAATTTTTTGAGTGTCATGTAACACATGATCTAGAAATCAGACATAACAGATACTCGTACCTATTAAAAAATGGCTTCTGTTTAAAAAGCTAAAGGAAGTTATAAACTAATTTGCTTTATATAAGTTCAAATTTCATTATTTTATAAAATAACCATAAATACTAACTTGAATGTCTCATATGTGGTAGAGTAACTTTCCCGACAATCGGATCCATACCCTTTTGCACTCGCTGGCTAACTGAACGAGACATCAATTTTGCTGCGACATTAATCATCTGAAGACATTTCAAATATGAAAATTATGACATAGCTATAACTCATTCAATGGTAGTTACATATTAAGTAGTTAATGATAATGTCGCGATGTAGTAAATTGGAACGACTTCTTAGAGAAAAAGTGCGGGAAAATCAAGACATGATTTATAACAAAAGAAAGAAACTATACATTTTAGAAATCTTAGATTCTTAGATACCTTTAATTATATAAATTGTGTAGTGTACCAATTCGTCACTGGCTTATAATTTCCAACACATTTTTATTTTCAAGCACTTAGTTTTTTAGAATGATTTAAAATCTTAAACAAAATATTTTGTAGCGCTACGGTAATTGTTCGTTATATCCATCTCAGGTGTCGAGGTAGATATAAAGGAGAAACTATAATAAGCTATTAAAGTTGCAATCTTAAATAGCGACTCTATCTGTGGTTTTAATACTACTATTAACTATTAAGTATATAAATTACGAGTACAGCTTCTAATGATACATGAATTCAGTAATATTAAAATGAGTTAGTTAGAATTACAACTACGAAATTTATTAAGAGAATATTAAAACTAACAATAACCTATAAACAACCAGTTAAGTGGTCTATTGCGAAGTAGGCATAGATCCTTTTTAACAATACTACACTAAATCTGCTAAAATAACTTCATAAATATCAGAGAAAAATGATGAAAAGGAAACGAAAGATAACCAAAAATAACATTCTTGTTTGTTTAAAATTCCATACAAGTACAATACCTCGAGCAATTTCCTCCTTTCAGGCAAATAAGTTCCCACAGAGACGGGATCAGGTAAATCCTCAATACGATCTGAGAAAGTCACTTCAGCTAATTTCGTCTTCGAGGGCTAGACGGAGAAACATTTATAGTTTCATATTACATATATTATGCCAGCAAATTACTTACGTTTAGATCTAAGCGCTGTAGGATATTGCGTAATTAGGACGAGTATAAAAATGTCAAGATAAATAATTTTCTTAAGTGTTCATGGTAATTAGGTAGGTACGTATCTTTAAGACGTTTTACGGTGATCCCAAAAATCTACCTATTCATAGTTCTTAAATATATTTATAACATTGATATAATTTGTATGGACAGTATGCCAAGTCTCTATCTTTAATAAAGAACCAACAGTTTTGCTAGTTGGTATCGGCCATTAATGGTGGTTTAACAAGCGTAAAATTTACTAATTACTTTTAAATCTTTTGGTAAAGGGAAAACATCACACGCACAAAATAATATATCAATACTAATACAAAAACATTATGAATGAAAAAATAACTTGCTAGCTATTATTGTTTTTAACGTTTAGACGGCTTTACCGATTTTCATGATGTTTTTATTCAGATCTTATAAGTCACCCGATTGAGCCTCGCGTCAATAGGGGGAGATCTAGTCGAAGTTCAGCGTGCTGGCTAAGTATAGGTAATTCTCGTCTTTCGAAAACTTGCCAGGTTATCTCAGACATTTAAGTTTCCTCACGAAAGGTACCGGAAGGAATTCATGTCGAAAATGATTCGCACATTTGAATAGGTATTTGTTACCAAGCTAGCGCGTTACCACGAAGCTGCCTTTGTTTTTAACAGATCCATAATACTACGAATAATAATAACAGATTCCTACAAAGTACTCATCTATCACATCTCGATAGAATACAATTCTAAGTGTATGTCTACGTTCTGATGTTGCCTTTAGTTTTTTCGTAGTCTGTGACACGTAATTTATTTATTGCAAGTCGGAAATTTGCCGGTCTACGTAACTTTCTTGAATAAACAGCTGCAGCGTTAATTTGTAGCTATAATAAATATGAATATTTATTCTATAATAGAAATTTGTCTTATTTTCCAAACAACATTGAATATTTTGTGGGCAAAAAACACGAGTAAAGTTGGTTTAAAATATAGTATTGAATATATTAAAATAAAATTAGTATTTTAAATGTTGTGAATTTTAATTAAGTTTAGTTTAGTTTTAGTTTTCACTCTGAGTTGTAATCATATATCTAGAGATGCTTAATGCTCTTTTTTTAATAAAACATCTCGCCTAAAATCTTGATGTAGTTAAAATTTAATTATACCTATAGATTAAAGGCTTTGAATAAATTTATTCATGCCTTTCGAAGTAACGCCTAACTCGTTACAAAGCAAATATTATTCTATCTACGAAATATATTTTGCTTTAATATAATATAAAATAGTTGTTTAATTAACAAAGTTTCAATCTTTATGTATGAGCACTGATAATTGAGATTTATATTTGAGTACAGACTACCATACAACATACCTATAGGTATGTTGTATATATAAAATTGTACAAGAAAAGAGTTTACATAAAACCATCTTTTCACTTCCTGACAATTTGCGACATTTTTGGATTAAAAATATACCTACTATAATTTCATAACCTACAAATTAGTTTGTATCTAAATAGATATTGTACTATTTAAAAACTATGCACCTTGTTGGGAGTACTCCTCAGAAATGATTGAACACAGGATAGTACTACAATCTTCGCTTTAATTACCATAAGATACAAACTATTGATATGTATAGAAAAGGATCGAAATTAATATGTGTCGCCGCTACGGCTGTGCGGTGCAGTCTGATAACCCGGCGGGCATGCGACGTTATCGTGACGTCACCGTTGCACCGGTATACGCTCCAATTTTATGTTGCTGCGTCAACATCCTCCCGCCTCTTAAAGCTCCTAGCTTTAAGCTTCACCGTCATCAAGGAACGGACAGATTCGGTTGATTGCGCGACGAATCGTGCCCTTCGTAGTAAGGATGTCCGCAACTCGACATGCTCCATCGGTGCCAGGGTGCACTGCTTGTATTCTTCCTAGTGGCCATTTGAGCGGTGGTGTCGCCTCGTCCTTTATCAGGACCATCTGACCAGGCTTGACATCGGGGCGGCGTCGCTGCCAACGGGTACGCTGCTGTAACTCGCAGATGTATTCCTGGCTCCATCTGGACCAAAAATGTTGCCTTGCCTGCTCGATTCTGGCATATCTTTGAAGCCTATTAGGATTCACTTCTTGCAAGTCAGGTGCCGGTAGTGACGTAAGGGGTCTTCCTATGAGAAAATGCCCTGGAGTGAGGGGAACTAGGTCATGAGGAGATGAGGACATAGGACACAAGGGTCTAGAATTAAGTATGGCCTCAATTTGTACGAACAGTGTAGTTAGCTCCTCAAAGGTTAAGTGTGTATTCCCTATCACTCTTTTCATATGGTATTTTGCGGACCGAACAGCTGCTTCATACAATCCACCAAAATTTGGGGCATACGCGGGCGCAAAGTTAAACTTTATTTTGTCTTCCACAAATGAAGCTGACACAGAGCTGGAAGCAGAATTGAGAAATTCACCTAATTCGCGGTTAGCGCCAACAAAATTCCTCCCATTGTCGCAGAATATCTCTAGAGGGGGCCCTCGGCGAGATATGAAGCGACGTAATGCTAAAATAAAATCTTCAGTGCTCAAAGAACTGACAAGTTCTAAGTGAACCGCCTTTACCTTAAAATCTACGAAAACACAAAGGTAACTCTTAGACTGCCTTGCACCACGACCTCTCCTATCATTTACCAAAAAGGGCCCAGCGAAATCTATTCCCACAGCTTCAAAAACATATCCAGGGGTAACCCGTTGTGCTGGTAGATTGCCCATTATTTGTTGCGCAACTTCTCCTTTCATTCTCTTACAGCATGTACATTCACTATACGTTCGTCTAGCCAGTAATCTGCCATTTAAAGGCCAATAATGTTCACGAATGACTGAAAGAAGAAGCTGCGGCGGTGCATGCATCAATTTGAAATGATAATACCTAAACAACAACTTAGTAAAGTGATGTTTCGTATCCAGGATGACTGGATGTTTCTTGTCATAAACAAAATTAGAATTATCTAATCGACCACCTACACGTATTAATCCTGACTCGTCAACATAAGGATTCAATTTATTTGAGCCAGGTATGGAACTTGGGTTGCTCTTAAATTCAGTAAAGCTTTCACACTGTGATAAATAAGCTAGCTTGGACTCTGCCTGCTCAAGCTCATCTACCGTTAATAAATTCGTATTACACTTTTGCTTATGCACCAATATATTGATAAACCGACACACATATGCAAATATACGACGTAATTTAAGAAAACTGGAATATTTTGACATGTCTATTAGTGTCGTTATCGGTTTATCAATAGTTACTGTGCATGCACGCAACTCAGGTAAACTCGTCTGTGCCGCAACGTTCTGTTCAGGCCATGGACTTTCGGTATCCTGCAAGAATGCAGGTCCCTCCCACCACAGTGACAACGACTGTACTTCGTCTGGAAAGACTCCGCGCGAAGACAGATCGGCTGGGTTCTGAGCTGATGGGACATACATCCATAAAGCAGTTGAACATTTCTCATTAATTTCGGCGACACGGTGCGAAACAAACGTGCATAACCTGTTTGCTGGAATGTGCAACCAACCCAATACGATTTTTGAATCCGACCAAAAATATCTATTATTAATATCACACCTTAAAGCTTGTATAACTTTTTCACATAAGCGCGAAACTAGTAAAGCTCCACAAAGCTCTAGGCGGGGAATTGTTGTGGCCTTCAAAGGCGCGACCTTCGATTTGGCACATAAAAGTCGTACTGTACAATTTCCTAACTCATCGACAGATCTTAAATAAATACATCCAGCATATGCTTTTAAAGAAGCATCCGAAAATGCATGGATTTCAATTGTTACTGCATTGCTACAGCTTGCATGACGTGGAATCTTTACTTCCTTTAAATAACCTATATTATTTATAAACCTAGTCCAGATACAGTCAGGCGTCTGGGAAATTTCATCATCCCAGTCCAATTTCTGTGACCAGAGTGTTTGCAAGAAGATTTTACATAAAATAACACATACACTTAACATGCCCAAAGGGTCAAAAATACTTGAAACTACTGATAAGACTGCCCTTTTAGTGTATTTTACATGGTTATCTATCAACTGCAACTTTGAACATTTTATTAAAATATTATCCTCATTAGGATCCCATTCAATACCTAGAGTGTTACTTTGATTTGATATTTTTAAATTATCTTGCTGGAAACTACTTTGTTCCACCACATTGCAAAGAAATTCCTTGGAATTGCTTTTTAATTTTCTTAAATTAAAATGTGCAGAGCTTAATGTTTCGTTGATCTTTTGATACAAATTTATTAAACGTTTTTCGTCATTCAACCCAGTAATTAAATCGTCTACATAAAAATCATGTAGTATTACTTCCTTTACCAAAGGATCACTACTTTCATGACCTAGTTGGGCTAGGCACCTAGTGCTGAGGTAAGGGGCATTAGACGTACCATAAGTTAACGTGTCTAACGATAAGTACTTCATGCGCTCGGCTTCATCATCACGCCATAATATCATTTGCAGGTGTCTCTGTGTTGGTTCTACGACTACTTGTCTGTACATCTTCTCTATGTCTCCCGTAAATATAAACTCGTGTTGACGAAATCTTATTAGAATAGAGAAGATGTCATCTTGAATCGTAGGACCCACCATGAGAATATCATTGAGTGAGTAACCAGAGTCAGTCTTCGCCGACGCGTCAAAAACCACACGACATTTCGTCGACTCACTGTGTTCCTTTAAAATTGGATGATGCGGCAAGTAATAAGCTTTTTCTGGTTTATCACTCTCTGATAAATGACCTAATTCGGCATATTCATTAATGAAATATACATATTGCGTTTTTACATTAGGCTGTCGTCTAAAACGTTTCTCCAATGAATCAAAACGTTTTCTAGCTAGCCTATATGAATCACCCAGCACATCTGGGTTAATTCTAAACGGCAGCGTAACGCAAAATTTTCCATCAGCTAAGCGTTTCGTGTTTTGCTTGAAATGAGCTTCGCACGCCTCCTCTTCTGGGGACAACACTGGTGTAGTCGGTACTTCTTCCAACTCCCAAAACTTACTTAGCTGATTACGTATTTCCATACTAAATCCGCAATGTATGCTGTTTATTTTCGTACTATATTCTGTACTATTTACTGTTATAGGTCCTACCATCAACCAACCGAATAAAGAATTTTGCAACATGGGCTTATTGTGCCCTAGCCTTAACTTTTCACTGCTAATTACATCCCAAAAAATGTCAGCGCCCAATAACAAATCTATTTGAGAAGGCTTATAATAACTAGGGTCAGCTAAAATTACATTTTGTGGAATAACAATATTTGACACGTCCACCGGTTCCAATGGCAACTGTCCCGTTATTTGAGGAATAACGAATGCGTCAACTTGTTTACAAAATTCCTTATCACTCCGCCCGCGCGGTTGAATTGACACGGTGCACCGTCGCAGCGCATCAAAAGAAATATTATTAATACCGGTCACCCGCACCGTGTCAACAAGTTCACTCTGTATGCCTAACTTATTCATCAAAGCCTCGGTAATGAAACTGGACTGGGACCCACAATCCAATAGACACCTAGCGTCATATGTTGTATTTGTGTTTACATTTCTTATCGAAACAATTGCAGTTGATAACAATACTTGATTCTCGACACTGGCCGACAACGATATAGGCGTAGATACAGATTCCTTATACTCCGTACCTTTTTTTGGGCTAGATGTAATAGTTTTATGCAACAGCGTATTGTGTTTACGTCTACATATAGCACATGGACCTAGTTTACATTGGTGAGCAAAATGTCCGCCTCGAAAACAGTTAATACATAGTTTTAATTTTCTTATTAAATTATTTCTTTCATCTACTGACATTTGATTTAATTTTTCGCAGTTATATAATAAATGATCACCACTACATATACGACAAACTCGCGTATTGTTTACATTTAAGTTACTCGACGTGTTGGACTCGCTAGCCGTCGCGACAAATGCCTTTTGCACCTTATCAATTCGTTTATACGTAACCTGTTTGTCCGGCTTTTCGCTAGTATTACTTGCGCTAATCATTTCCAAAACATCGGCCCTTTGACGTAAAAAGTCATAAAAATGTTGTAATGTGGGATTTTCAGTAAGACTATTCCTATACTCCTCCCATTTCGTACTGGTTAAAGTATCCAATTTATTAGCAAACATAAATATAATGAGAGTGTCCCAGTTATCAACCTTTTCACCTAAACTATTTAAAGCTCTCAAATGTTTCGAGACATGGTCAATTAAAAAACGCAACGATTTATCAGACTCCCTTCCAATAAAAGACATATCAAACAATGACTTAAGGTGAGTATGAATCAGCTGTCGTTTGTTATCAAATCTGCCGCTAACTAGTTTCCAGGCTTCTTTATAATTAGTTGCCGATATTTCTAATGATTCGATAACAGACGCCGCGCTTCCCAATAAGGACGCTTTTAAATATTGATACTTGCAAATATCACTGAGGTTCTCATTATTATGCACAATAGAAATGTAAACATCGCGAAACTCTAACCATTTACTTGTACTTCCATCAAAGGTAGGTAGCTTGATGGTCGGTAGCCTAACGCCAGCATCCGTGTTGCTGTGGGTCGAGCGCGCGTCCGCCCCGACATCTAGGCCCGCCGTCTCCGAGGAGCGAGGTTCATTAGATGCGATCAACTCTTGAGCATTACTAATTGCGCTAAAAAACAAACTTTCAGTATGTTCCCGCTCGGTAAATTCCACTCGCTCCTCGGCAGGCCGGCCTAACTTCGCCTCAAAGACCTCTAATTGAGTTTGAACCTTATCATATTCTTCAAACAACAAGTCCACTTTACGTAATCTTAATTTTAATTCATTTAAAACAGACTGTGACACCTGTGATACCTGTTGTTTATGCCTTTTAAAATCATCTAAGTAATTCCTAAACGTAGTTAATCGGCCCTTAATAGATGCCCTTTTTGCTTTCAACTCTGTGTCAGTCATTATGTAAACAAATAAAATGTATAAGTTAAATCGATAAAGTTGCAATAAATACCTTATTATGTAGGCTTATTTACGAGTAAAAACAGCTGTTCGGCGAGACAATACCGCAGAACAATAGACGCTCGGCGCAGGCGCAGCGAGCGGGAGTTTCTGGAATGTTCGGCCAAAACAGCTATTAATTGTTTTATAAAAACTATTTTGCCTACTTCTATCGTGCTGATGCGATAAGAGAAGCGATAGACAAGATGATTTGAGCGAAATAACTAAAGAATGCAGTTTTATGCACAGAATTGAAGCGGTAGGTAGCTAACGGTAATAACTATCTCTCTCTCACTATCTTGCAATCTTGATAAACTTATTGTGTATAATTATTTTACGTACTTTACTGATTACTTTGAACTATTTAAAATTGAGATCTGTTCGCACAAACGAAGCTTTACAGGGCTAACTCAATTATTAATTAGGAAAATAGGTAAGAAACGGGCTTCCCTTAGTTTTTTTGAAGATCTTCTTGCGGCACAATAATTTACACTTGTCGTCGACTTCAATAACACTTGCTGGTAAGTATCCTTAGTATTTAATGGCAATTCCCTCCAGGTCCAGTCGAAGTGGTATTCAACGGCAGTGCAGCGCGATTTCAGTAAGTATGCAGTTCGTGCTACGTGTCCACGTAGCAACAAGGTCACGGTCGCCAATATGTTGGGAGTACTCCTCAGAAATGATTGAACACAGGATAGTACTACAATCTTCGCTTTAATTACCATAAGATACAAACTATTGATATGTATAGAAAAGGATCGAAATTAATATGTGTCGCCGCTACGGCTGTGCGGTGCAGTCTGATAACCCGGCGGGCATGCGACGTTATCGTGACGTCACCGTTGCACCGGTATACGCTCCAATTTTATGTTGCTGCGTCAACACACCTGTATGTCTTTATTTCTAATCCTTGGAAATCTATATTAATATTATAAAGCTGAAGAGTTTGTTTGTTTGTTTGTTCGAACACGCTAATGTCAGGAACTACTGTTTCGATTAAAAAAAATATTTTTGAGTTAGATAGTCTGTCTGTTGAGGAAGGCTATAGGCTTTATTACATCACGCTACGACCAATAGGAGCGGAGCATCAATGAAAAATGTAGCAAAAACGGGAAGGGCGGGTGTTATTTCTCTCGTGTTAAATCTCCTTTGATTGAATTTTTACAAAATCAAAACCCTTTTTATATCTGTAAAAATCCCTTTGGGTCATGCCACCACATATCCGAAATGTATTTTCGTGTAGACTTATATGACTACAGGGTCCCTTACAGATATCCTCCGGGGCTTATGCTTCGCGCTGAAAATATACGGAGGTTCAACTTCGGTTGAATGGGGGGGCGGGCCTGAATCTATGCTTTTACGGTTCCCTTACGTCATGCATGGTAGTGTAGGCGCAGGCCTACCCTAGGGTAGGGTAGGGTGGCGTTGGTCTTGGGGGAGAGTGACGCTTTTGTTGCAAAGATCCCCAAGGCAAGTTCGGTGTACTATCCTTCTCGAGGTTGCCAGCCCTGTTATTGGTCTAGTTCACTTGGAAATAGACGCAACAGAAAACACCGAGCGTTTGTTTGCTTTTGACTAATATATATATATATATATATATATATATATATATATATATATATATATATATATATATATATATATATATATATATATATATATATATATATATATATATATATATATATATATACTTATTTACATATAGGTATAATTGTGTGTATTGTGTGTACTACTAAAGTTTAGTGTGTGTTTAAGTGCGTGTATGTGTGTGTATGTACATATTAATGTATACAGTATGTATAAGTGAATATATATTATAGTGTTCAAGGTGTTATTCGTACCGTGCCGAGGGATGCGTAGCAGCGGAGAGTTCAGTCGGTAACGGTGGCTATCCCACACCTGGACGAATCTGATAGTGATATCAGTCCTCACTTCTACATGTGGGCTGTCGGTGGGCATTTATATTACCCTAGCTCATCTAAACTTGCAAGGAGAGCCATATAAAACACTAAACCAGTCATACCACAGGCGTCGGCGGACGATCCTTCACGCTTTTCATGTCCACTTCCGTAGTTGTATCTGCTGCTATATTCTGTATATCACCGAAAGCTATAGAGGCGCCTCGGACATTCATGTGCTGGCGCGCCAACTCCATCGCCAATTGAACAGACAATCTTCTTGCTTTTGATGATCTAGTATTTCATATATTTCAATATAACTTTTATGATTCATAATAATTTCATTTTTGGAATAATTAAAAAATCGTGAATATTGTTCGGACCGAGAGCGTGGTAAACTAACTGGTGGACTATGGTCGATTCACCTCGCATTGGAGGGAGGCTCGTGCCCAGCAGTGGGACGTTTAAATAGGGTAGAATACAAATACATAATTAGATGCAGTGGCCCGTTTTAATACATACATACTTAAAATAGATTGATTGCGTCACTATAACTGTACGTATATAAACGTGTGAAGGAGGTATGTAAAGTTTAAGTTTTTTTTATGCGTAAAAAAATATAAGTTAAAGTTAGAAAAAACGGTACCGTTTCCTCCCCACAGTGTTAGGACGAAAGTTTTGGAAGAAGACGAGAGCCGCTCTGGACCGAACCAACCGCTGGATATCACGTAGTAGGTGGTCCACGCGTCGTCTTGCAAATTCCATCACAGCTGTCTCCAGTATCTGAAGACAATAAAACAAACTTACAAATGCGTATTAAAAGTCTTAGAAGTACAATTCATGTTTTAAATTTTAAAATATTTGTTTTTTATTATTATTTTAACTGCTAGCATGTAAATATGGCTAAAGCGCGTGAAGCCACGGTAAAAAAATATTAGGTTATTCAGTCCACAAATTATTTCTTAACACTTCGAACTGGGCAGCCATCTTCACTCACCACTTCACTGGTCATGACAAATTATATAGAACAATGGCTTTTTATGTAACTCACTCAGTACATATCTACAGCGTAGGTGCTTAGTGTGGTAGAAATTGACTTGGCCGTAATCGATTATGAAAATGTTAATTTCTACTAGCGAATCACCCTCGCTTGGGTTTGTTCTTAAATACGATAAAAACATAGGTTACTTTACTCATTATAACATCAACTATCTGCGGTAAAAATCCCAGTCCAGCCGATTTAAAGATTAGCCGGAACAAACAGAAAGACAAACAAATAAGTTAAAAATTGTTTTTTTAGAAAGTCTGTATAGTATAATTACATATGCATTTGTTAAAAAAAACTAGTATGTTGGTGTTATAGACAGACAATTCAATCATTCAATGGAATTTATGTGTATCGATTACATTATTATTTTAAAAACGCTATATAACAACCCTTAGACAATCTCAATTACTTAACAATTATGTTTTTCCTTTTAAGTTACTCTGAATGACAAACGAAGAACTAAGAGTGACAATATTTTATATATTTATTTATAATATAAAGCTTTATTGCCTTAATGAATGCAATTGGACTTAATGACTTCTCTGCAATGAAACCCAATGCACAAACAAGAAAAATTGGTCAGTGACCTGAATTCCAGCAAGAAGATAATATTTTTGTTCAGAAAATTAATTATATCTTGCAGCGGTAACGCGCTCGCTTGGATATCCGAGTTCAAATGCGGATTCAAATCATCTTGCACCTCTGATATTTTCATGTGCAAATCATTTTTATCATGATTACGATACGATAAGGAAGTTCTGAAGGACAACATCGTTAGGAAACCTGCATGTCTGAGAAAACCTAACAAGTTTTCGAAAGACATGTGAAGTCCGCCAACACGCACTAGGCCAGCGCGGTGGACTATGGCCTGATCCCTCTCGTACTGAGGGAGGCCCGTGCCCAGCAGTGGGGCGTTAAAAAGGACTGAGGACAATAATATTTAATGTTCAGTGTAGGTACTTTTAGGCACACTTGTTTACCTTCCGCTTGCTTCATAACCCGCCTCCATAGGAATAAAGGGAGCCTTATAAAATTACTAAATTTAACTTAAGTGTGGAAGGTAAAAAAGGAGATAAATAAATAAATACATAAATATGTTGAGACATTATTACATTTTCATCAAAAACCAGAGTGATTCAAGAGGTCGACTTATATGATAATATAAGCATATTATGGCAGAAAAAGAAACAGAAAATATCTAATTTCGGGAAAACTCACTCCGAGTGGAGCTAGGGTGAGTCACTAGTATATGCATTATGCATAAATGGGCATTGGGTAAAGCATACTTCATGAAAATAGGAGTCATGTTGTCGCACAGCTGCTTATACGTTTTATAACTTACCTGATGCGATAAAGACACGAAGCCATGTTAACTCCTGAATAACTCAGTTAATGAATATTTATTTCTTCGCAACGCAAAATGTACGACATTATAAAACAAGAAACTTGGTTTTATGAATTTCTTTAACGTTGACTAAGTGCTTTGTCATTTTTCATCAAGAATTATAAGAATTTGTTCAAACATTACTTATAACTTTGTCTAAAAACTTATTAATTTTTCATATTTTCTGTTTATTATTTCAGTGAATTGTATGTATAAAGCTATTTTAATGGTAAATTTTCAAACGCATTCTTATAAATATTGTATACCATTTACCTCATCTAGAAGTTTGATTGGCGCAGTTGGTAGAACCGTTTCCATGTCCATTCGGACCCGAGCCTGCCCAAGAGTCATAAGTGCATCTCCTTGAGTCGACACTGCTGATGTCATAGCCTCCACCGCTAAACGTTGTGCGAGTTCAGGGCTCATGCCCTTTGGACCACGTTTTGACTAAAAAATGTTGGTGACAACGACTTAGCAAAATTATTACAATAATGTAGTAATCTATTTAATGTTATAATTGCAAATGTTTGTTACTACTTTATAAAAAAATGTTGGACGGATTTGGATAAAAATAACATCGACAGACTAAGATCTAGAGTAATATGTTAGGACACTATAAGGCACGTAGGAACGCAACAGAAGCAAGGATGAATCGCTAGTGACATCATAATAGTAAGATACATTTTTATCTAAGGATGATTTAATTCAATTTATAGATAAAAATAGTTTAAGATTTCTAGATAAATTCTAGAATCCCTATCATTATCGGGATAATAAAACTATTTGATAATATTATTTTTACCTAAAAGTTTACTTAAAATGATGAATCATACCTAAGATTCTCCACAAACAAAAAAAAACTACTAAACTTGTAATATTGTAATAATAGTGTCAATTTTATTTAACGCCAAGATGCAATGTTTAATTTACGATTCTTCTCGTATAAGTACATAATATGTAATCTATTATACATACCTTCTCAAATTCGATCCCCATTTTCCGAACAAGCTGTTCGGCCTTCGCTGTGCCTCCATGCATCAGTTTGAAATTTGCTAATCTAATTCGCTGTAGTTCCAAGTCAGTGTTGTATGCATAAATTTCCGCTTTCCTAAATATTTGTGACCATTACATATACATGCGTTTACAAAAACAGACATATTAATTTTAGATTTTACATAAAACACACTTTGTTATTACAGGAAGAATCTAAATAAATATTTCCGTTGCAGTGTATTGATTTAATTAAAATAATAGTTTCAATCTTGTATATTATAAAAAAAAACATTTACGAGTACTACTTTCTTAATATCCGCGTTTTCTTCTTAATTTGCGTATTTTTAAATTTCAAGAAACTGTATATAAAATATTATTTGGAAAATCTTATTCAAGTAGTTATTGTTATCGCTACAGAGGCCAAATATATAGTTTTTAGAATTCTTTTGTCTGTCTGTCTGTTCGCGTCAAGAGAAAACCAATGGACAAACTTCTATGAAATTTGGTATAATGTTGCTGATTATCCAGGCCAATAAATTTCGGATACCTTTCAATGAGAAAAAACATGACATCTCTTCAAAATATATTAATTATTTCCTCCTGAGCGCAAATACTGCGATTTACTCGTTATATAAAAAAAAAAGTACCTACCAACGATTAGATTTGAGGTATTTTTCATGTTAACGTTAACTACGAAATGACTATGAAATTTTATGAATAAATTAAAATAATTACTTGGCTCTTCTGCTGGCGGCAGCGTTCATATCATCTGTGTAAAGCTTAAGAAGAAGAGCCTCTTCGTGAAGCTTTTGGTTTTGGGCTTCAACACGAGCCTTCCATTTGTTATTTGCCTAGGAGCATATTTTAAAATACAGCTTAAAACTTTGATTTAATTACTTATTATAATATTTTTAATTAATTATTAAGACTAATGGTGGTAAAAAAAGATTAGTATGAATGAAATTTAAACCTAGCTCACAATTTAGTACGACTAAAATATAATATACCTAAATAAATTATAGTGAAAACAGGTAGATGTATACTCAAAGTTATAAGCCATATTGGAGCCAACAGCTTCTCTGTAACGCACTCAAAGCGTTCGTTGGTACTGAAAATTGAACGGTGATGTAACGTTGCAGGGAATTAATGTATGGACCAATATTTTGACGTGAACTCCCGTAACTTCTAACTACCATAAATGTATATATAGTTTAATTGTCTATACACTTAATAAGACTAATAATATAATATAATAATAATAATACTTCAAATTATTACTAATTTTAATGTTATAAGTTTTTGTGAAATCCTTTTTATTAAAACCATTACTCGAGTTAGATTTAGTTTAATAAAGAAAGAATCCTATAAAATCCTATAAAAAAATTGTTGTCATGCTTTTATAGGATTTACACGCTCTATTACAAAGCTTTATATTGACAACAGAAATATCTGTTTTTGTAACAAAATTGAAAAAAAGTTATCTAGCACTTAATCCATCAATTAAGTTGGACAAATTGGAAAACACAATAGTAAGACAATAAAATAATACCCAAGTTTTTTTCTTCTTTATAAGAAAATCTTACAAGTCAAATATAAGCAGAATAATTTAGAATACCTCTTCTTCTAAACGTTTCTGTTTTGCTTCTCTTTCTCGCTTTAATCTGTTCAACCTCTTTCTTTCATTGGTCCGCCATTGTCGAACCATTGTTATTTTACGTCGTAGTTCCATTTCAGCAGCCGCCTGCACCCTCTGCTTGATTCTATTCTCCTTCTCGTGAGCACGAGCAGCTCTTTCTTTGCGCTGTTTCTCATTGAACTCGGTCAGATACTTCATTCTAGCTTGAATTTTTCTTTCTTGTTCTTTCGCTCTAGAATTAGATAATGTATTTGTGTGACTTTAAATAGTTATTTGTACGATAACTTCTGGAACGATTTTGATCAATGCTCTTAATAGTAGATCTGAATACAATTGATACATAATTATACTAGGCTACTTTCGTGAAATTTTGTGTGTTACTAATAAAAATCAGCCTACTTTAACAGAATTTTATCAATTGTGTCAATTTTTACTAAAACGGGCGCAGCAAATATTAGTTTCACATAATAAATTATGAAACCTATAGGTATAAAATTGTTATCGTTATGAAAACGCATGGTATATTATAATTATGAAACATTTACAACCTATTCAAAGTTATCGCTTCTTACCTATATAAATACTTTTTACGTGACAAAATAAAAAGGTAGGACAAAAACTGAAACTCGACTATTTGAAATGTCTGTAAAAGGCAAGGCTGTAGAGATGTGACACGTCACGTTGGTCTTTTAATTAAAACCCCAGTGCTCAGCCGCTTTTCATAAACTTACGTCATTGACAGATGAAATTGTAATATATAAGTTTGCATGATATCTTATTATTACAGTACCATATTATTGTAATTTAAATATTTTAATGATGTTTTAAAGCTGAAATTTTCAGAATTAATTTTCAGAAACTGAGTCAGACTGTATAATATGAACATAATACCCGTTATTTTTATGATTTATTACCAGACTGAGATAATAACTGAATAATCTAGATACATTAAATATAAATCTGATTCAAAATACAATAAATATTTTTTGATAAATATTATTGAAATGCATATAGTCATTATTATTGAAACCGAAGCCAAATCCAGAGTTTTAAGTTATTAGAACATTCTTCTTTTGAATTTGAATTAAGTTTTCTATCCAGCACTGACATTTTTAGGTATCGTTACCAATTAGAAATTACAAATAAAGGGTTGAATGCCTAGCAATAAAGTTAGAGTTAAAGCCTAGTAATAAAGCATTCATTTCTAACGTATGTATATGTAATAGGTAAATAATAAATATTGAACATGTCAATCACTATGCAGTAATCAAAATCAACAATGCTACGTTGTAACAGAAGCACTACCTATCTACCATCGGCGAAGCTATGCAACTGCCGACGGCGCTTGACGAATGACTCAGTTAAATGGGTTATGCAAATGGGAGCCAAGTTTACAAGTTTCATGAAAGCTTTAAAGCTAGATTGCGCTACACAAGTTGGGACAATCTAGATACATTTGAATATTAATTCTATGCGAAAAGTAAGCAAACGCTTAAATTGAAGATTCCCCTCTGTAATATTAAAATTGAAGTGTTTTGATACTTGTTCACAGTTTAAATGCTTGTTCAGTAAACGTTTGTTTTTGGGATGACAAGTTATCTTTTATCGTTTTTGTATAATGATTTTTGTAATATATAGGCATTACACAGGAACTCTTTGGAGGGAAGCCAGCTGCCAAGCTGGTCTAAGTTGTGCACTCATTCAGATGAAATTAAGATGAAAATCTAAGTTTAAGTTGTGTTAAAACATGATGTATCTCTCACTAACCCTAAGAATATGCTTAATGCTACGCCTATTTGCCTAATGTAGAACCATGTGAGCATGACCAAAAAAATGCATTTGCTTCCACAAAAAAAATGACAATATTATATATTAATAAATATTTAAAACTATTGAAAGTACTAACAGATTGGAAGGCCACAGCCACAAGTTATGACATATTGATGAGAGTTCTACGACTGTTTGTCGACAAAGTTTTGCTACGCCATGCTACGTATTTTATTATTGGTTTCGAATTTGTGTACTATAGAGAAATAAGTTCATTTATATTAAATACATTAACTTATTGTACTATTACTTAGTGATATTTATATTTTTGTATGTCATTTAAAATAGCGAGTGATTAAATCAAACTTCAAAGCTTTTTAATGCAAAAGCTTCAATAAGATTATATTGTTTCATCATCAGCAAGTCGTCACAGATTTCGGGTAAGTCGCTGTGACAGTAAAATATTTTTCTCCAATATTTTTAAAGCCTAAAAAGTAACTATAACTTACTGTAGACCTATTTATTGTGGAAGGTGTATACGAGGACATAAATAAATGTCGCCATTCATGGTGTCGCTACCGGTTCGTTGGAAAAACTGGCTTCACGCCAGCACTGTTATAAGGAAGTACAGTAGTAAGAAACGAAAAAAGTAAATTTCCGAATCACAAAGCGTGTTAAGTACTAAATATTAAGTATGTTTTTTAATTCAGGTCCTAACTTTTATGGTTATAATTGTTGTCTGATAGTTTAATTCGGTCGATTTATAGAAACTGTTTAAATCGTAATCTACATATTTTTTAAATGACTGTACCAGATTACAAGAAAACAAAAAAATGTATTGTGATATGCTGTGTTTTTTTTATTGTAAAATTTGTGTTTTCGAGTCGAATGTATACATTAAATATTTCTTGAAAAATCTCTATCGAAAACTTGTTAGGTTCTCTATCTCAAACAGACAGATGTTTTCCTTTATCACAAGATAATAATATTAGAGATGATTTGCACGCAAAAATATCTCTGAGTTGCGAGACCCGGATTTGAACCCACTTCATCCGATAACCCAAGCAAACGCGTTGCCACTGGGCTACCTCTGCCTTCTATAAACTATAATTTGTTAATTTATTTCTTATCGATATCTCATATTTTATACAAGATAATAATCGATATTATATATATTTGCTTTTAATTAAATTTCCAGGATTTGGTTTGCTTTTGTGCAATTTGTGTACACATGACAACCAGCTCGACAGATCCTTCTGTTCAATGAAGTACACTCAATTAAGCGACAGAGGCGACCAGTAAATCTATTAAAGCCAGTAGGTAGAAGGTACCTATGTTGGTACCTACTCAAATGAATTACGTAATATAAGCCGTGGTAGTCTTATCAAGTAACTACATATGTACAATGTACATGGCTTATCCATTTTTTTTTTAATATTGGGACGCTATATAAAAGTGCTATCTAGCTCCGTAGTAAGCTACGAGACTTGTGCTACGGATACTAGTTAGTTAATAAACTACTCATATTAAAAACAACAAACTTTAAAATACAATCATATTATAAATATAAACACCCACAGTACACAGTATACAAACAATCGTGCTCAACAAATGAATGCCTCCAGCGGGACTCAAACCTGCGACCGCTGGCGCTGAAAGTAGTGTCACTATAAACTGAGCCAAACGTGTTGTCAAAACGTACACTATCTAAATCTGTATTATATTTTTTTTTTGAAAAATCTTATGGAAATTGTTATAATGAAATGAATGAATCCATAAGGATACCTAATCTATACCATTTTTTTGTCTGTCTGTCTGGGAACGACAAAACTACTGAACTTCAGTCATTCAGATCAATAGGTCATATAGGACACTTTTTATAACGGGAAAATATCTAATTGTAGGTGACTTTAATAAGGTTATGTGTTTAATTTATCACAAGAAAGAACATCATCCTAACCCGTACTTAACTGTAGACCCGAGAAGAGTGAAGGTGGGTTACTTGTGTACTTGGTAACTATATAATTTTATTTTTATGCAAAAAATATTATAGTTGTACATTGTACAATATACATATAACAGCATGACTTTTTAATTTTTTACTTTTGCGCGAGCGAAGCCTAGTTATATAAGCTAGTTATATACCAAGGCCTTCCTCGAGACACTCTATCCATTGGTTGAAACAGCGTGAAAATCGATGCAGTAGTTTTTAAGTATATCGCTAACATACAGACGCGGCAGAGGACTTTGTTTAAACTACTCGTATGTAGTGATTGAACCACACAACGATATTTTTAACAGTCGATCAAAACAATAATAATGAATAATCCTCTTTCAGTTTCAAATTATTCAATTGTGGAAAATAATATAAAGTTCTATTGACACAATGTACATTAGCTATAGGTACTTTAAAAATGTTACGTCTGGTTCCGAAATATGTTATTATTTATAGAACGAGACGATGAAAACTTATTTATTTTATCTTATAGGCTTGTCAGATCAATGCTTCGATTAATATGTATAGATATTTTAAAGAATGAGTAACCATTTATTATTTTCTCGGCTTAATATGTGATATATTTTCTCAAAGATCTCATAGATAGACAAATAGTGATAATATTATGATAGCTATGATTTGAATTTATTACATACTAGCAAACTAGGCACGCTTCGCTGGGCTTGAGTTAAAATAAATGGTTTTTATAATTTTCTAATAAAATAAAAGTATCTAAAGTTACTCCTCACAGCATAAGCTATCTGCCAGTTAAGTTCCCGTCATTCCGAAAATCGGTCATTTAAGAGATTAGCTGGAACAAACAGACAGACAGACAAAAATTTTAAAAATATTTTTTTGATCTAGGTACCGTATATATACTTTAATATGTATTTAGTGAAAAGCTGTTAATTGTTAGCAAAATTAAAGTGTTTTTCAAAAGTAAATAATTATATACTGTAATAATTATATAAGGTACTTATACAAACTATTTATTTTATATTCTTTTCGGCAAACTTTTTAACTTCTTTCTATTTAATTTTCAAAATCATTAGTCCTTTTTAGGTTATAAGAAATAATAAAGCAATATAAATATTAAAAATGTAATAAATAGCATTTGAAACAATATGGAGATTAAAGAACCGCTAGCAAAAGGTCAAAAGTATCTTTTAAAAGATCTTTTTATTTTCCATACGTTGACTTCACAAGTCGCTTACGTGAACTCTTTTCCTCTTTATACGGTGAATTACACGGATGAGTGTTTGCTGGGAAAATTTTGGTCTCAGCCATATTTACGCTCGCTGCAACTGTGAGAGATTTTATTAAACTACCCCACTTTATATTTAGTAGGTACTATTTAATATTGAAAACATTGAAGTTATTCGAAAAATATCTTTTTTAAACTGATTCAAATGAAGTAATATTTACTGCAGTATCGAATCAATGATAGGTGAACCTTTATGTTTCACCTATCATTGTGTGTCTATACTGCATAAATACCGCTTTACTAACAAAGAAATAAATTTTGATAATTTGGTTGTGATAATGTGTATACCGGACCCCATATATATCGAAAAGATAATAACGTATTCCTGTCTTATTCAGCAATTTTGTCTAATATCTCTAAAACTGGCAATGTGCATAGATTACAATTTCTGCAGTAGGTATATATGTATATATTAAATACATATATACTACACTATATATATAAACATATATAAACACATGCATTGTACATTCTCTTTTTCTGTTACACTTAAAGTCCTATAAATTAACGCGACCGGTGCTTATAAGTTCACTTTATTTTTCAGCTTCACTTGATCTCCTAGTTACGGGCGTAAATTTCCGTCAATTTTCAACTGTAAGCTTTAATTATTTGGCCTGACTCGGGAATTAAATCCAGAATTTTTGCTTTGAAGCCGTATAATATAGAGGAATAAAAGTTTAATGTCATATAAGATAGTAAAATATTTCCTGGCTGACTTCTTACTCAGCCACTAGTAACTATCTTAGTTACTAAGAAAACTACGACTAGATTGTTATTAAAAAGTAAACAATTCTATTTTTATTTTTATAACAATAACAAAAAAAAACATGAAATCGTGACTAATGAAACAGTCATTAATAGAAACTAGTACAAATAAATATTAGTTTAACCATTCTGAAATGCGAAAGCAAAAGTGGTACTTTGTACAAACTCACCGCGCTAAACGACCGGAAATAAACGCTACATTAATCATTTATCGCTTAATCCACAAAAGCTTGTTCACTGTCAAATATTATACAAAATTATATCCTAACATTTGTATATTCTCAATCATCGAATCAAGATATGATAAGTAATTTTTTATGGTTCTATAAAGGAATTCCACGCGGAGAAAATAATTCTGCGAGCAATATTCTTTGCTTACGATTTGATAAATTTTGTATTAGTTTCTGAAACCCTTTAGATAAATGAAGGTATACGCGAGTTTCCTTCCAAATCTTATCTTATTAGTTCTTTTTGTAGCCATATATTTTTATTAAATTCATACTACATATTATAACCTTATATACTCGTACCTTTAGTTGTCAAAATAAATAATTAATATTTTAATATGATTTCATCTACACATGATGTAGAGTAATGTCATACTAGTACAAATTTTCTAATATGGGGTTCAAATAAATTTATAGAAATAAAACATGCTTATTTATTGATTTATTAAACATATTTTATAATATTTCTGTTTTTTTCTTATAAAAATAATAATGTTCTATAAAAGTAATACGATAGATTAAATTAAATATTCTGCAAAGGCTCTCTGAGGCAACGAATTGAGTACTGTATACAAAAACCTATTGTTATCATAACCTTTCTAAAAGGTCAACTTCACTAAGGACTGTAGATCAAAGTGAGCTGGAATAAGAAGGGAACTACTTACAAATATATTATTGTAATAGCCTTATTTTGTTTTTATAAATATTCTAAATAAGAATAACGTAAAATTATAATGGTAATACGAAAAACCGTTTAAAAAAACTTGATGATGACGAACGAAAATACATGCTATGCTCGAAAAGTGTTAGTAAGATTAGTAAGTAGCTACTAACCTAACCATAATTAGCAAAAATGTCAAAAAGATTAATTTTATTAAATTTTTTAAGCAGTTGATAAGCAATAAAAGAAAAGTAGAAGTTAATGAGTACTGTTATCGGAAATACATCACAAATATGTAAACTTTCAAGACGATGTGACTATTAGAAGTACGCAAAAAGACGACTGTGATCTGTACAACACCTTTCAAATTTCATTTTTTTCCTAATTTTCACAAAATGATAAGTTAAAGAAAATTTTATGTGACTACCACGGAAATTAACTCTATAAAAAAAGTTAAAACTAGGTAAATCGATCAAGTTTCAAAAAAAAAAGAAAAAGTAATTTAATTGACCTTTTCTGTATTTTTCTTTTTATTCGTGAAGAAAATTATATTTAATAAATGAATCTGACACTAATTATATAAATAATAAATATATAACTATAAAATTATTAAACGTAGAACGTAAATTAATCAACAGTGTTAAAACATACATAAGTTATACCTAACTCGACGTTAAAAGCTATCTACTGCTATAGGTAACTAAGCAACGTTTTCCAGCTATCTAGCTCGGTCAGATGTTGGCTTAATTAGATTTTACTATCCGTAGAGCAACGAGCATAACTTTGAGGAAGCTCTTGGCAAAATTCGATTGCTACCTACTGATAATTTCATAGGAAGTATAACTTGAAGAGGATGTTAGATAATATCATTAAAATTCACGGATAAATAACATGAATGAGGTTTATTATTTGTGAAAATTTGTTAATTTGTTTTGATTATTAAATTAAACTTTGTCATTCAATAATATTAAGTTACAAAGGCAGATGTTTCTATTTCTAGAATTTTGGTAGAGAAAGTAAAAAAAAAGTTATTATTGTGTGTATCTGTATACTGTTTTTTTATTTTCAGGAAACGTGTTTATTTTTGCTTTTTTGGCTACAGCTACAGTGTATACATACTCTAGACCACCAAAGAATACTTACTTTTATAACGTATTCTTTGTCTCGTAGAGTCAAGCGTATGAAAAAAATAAGACTTACATGTTATTAAGGTGTTTGTATCTGCATTTACACAACCGTATTTAAGAGTACTAAAACGATTAAAAAACTTAAAATTACACAATACATACTATGATTAAACCTTATAAATTTAAGATTTTTAGTACATAACGATATTGAAGGTAAGTAATAACACAACAGGAGGTGGGAATTGATCACGCGTGTTTATAAATAATAATATTATTCTATTTTCACAAAAATGTAATCAACGAGAACACCTGGCACGCACTAACACGAAATTGTTAGGATTTTAAAATAGAATTTTCTAATAGCAAGTAAAAGCTTATTTGTTATATAATAATAGTGGACATTATAAAATTTATTTAAGTACCTAATGTAATTATAAGTAATTCGAAAGACATGTGACATCTGCCACACGCACTAGGCCAGCGCGGTGGACTATGGCCTGATCCCCCTCGTACTAAGGAAGGCCCGTGCCCAGCAGTGGGTCGTTAATAAGGGCTGATGATGAATATTTACAAAATAATCTCATGAATGTACGTACAGTCTCTTTTTTTCGGCCCATTCATCGGCATGTTCCTGGGCAACCCTCTCCAAGTGTTCTCTCGCGCGTTCCGCCCTAGTGAACGCCCGTAAGCGCCGCGCGACATCCACGTCTACACGTTTGAGAGTTAGATCATCTTTGGCTTTTTCATCCTGGGTATTGGAAAAGTTGTTTGGTTATATAAGTTCTATTTACACGTTATTTTTATATAATTTAGAATTATAAAAATATTAATATTTATATAATATTAAACAGAAAATAAATTACGATTTCGTGTATTAATTGTAGAATTATTTGTTAAGTTGCTAATTCGTAAATTCAGGAAGGCAATGACAAGCTTCAGTACTTCTACTTGCGTAGAAAATCAAGTGAATCGGGTTCGAAACTCGTTCTTTGCACATTTTTAATGTCAAAGAGAGAAGAGAGAACATTTTCAATATGAAATTAATGATATATTTACCAAATATTTTATCTCCATATGAATCCGATCCATAAACTGATTGTATAAGTACTTCCTGTACTGATTAAACTCTTTTAACGAACAAACTGCTCTGCCATCTTTGGTACAATAGCCTAGCGATTTCATTGTATTTCTTGCTGGTTTTCGTGCAAAGTGATGTGCCAAGTGAGGATCATGCATAGGAACGTAGTCGTATGAGACATTGTTGCAATACGGGTCGGTTAAGTCGAATGTAGGACGCGGTCCGTCTCCTAGACCTAATCGACGTACCTGTAAAGAATGAAAGGTCTTATAGACAGCTTTTTATACGTGAATAATGCCTCTATTTTTTTCCTTTTGGTAAGTATGGATAGAAGCATTAGAGTAGGTTTAAACGACTAAAACCTTAGTTTAGTATTGAAGGTAGGCCCGTACCCAGCAGCCGGACGTTAAAAACGGTTGAATACATATAGGTTATATTTATTATACTGTATTAGATTAGTTTGTTCATTATAATAGCGATGTAGTATTTATCATGGGTATAATCATAAAATATTGATTTTAGTTTGTTACACACAAAGCTAGTCAATTTTCTATTAAGTAGGGTACTTAGTCTGCGATCAAAATTACATATACCTATATATATATCCTAGTCCATCAGAGCTCAACTTACCATAAACCTATATTCTATAGGTACATATAATAAAATTCTAGGTGCGTTAAATATCTACATTAAATATTTTTTGGAAAATCTAATTGAAATAGACATAATTTTCGATATAGAGGCCAAATCGACTGTATTTAGAATTTTTGTGTCTCTATGTCTGTCTGTCTGTGACCGCATATCGAGAAAACCAAGAGACGGATTTGGATGAAATTTGGTATGATGGTAGCTGGTTCCCCGGGTAACATATTACATAGGATACTTCTTACTGCGGGAAAATATCTCATTCCTGAGAAATCTCAACTAACCGTTACAAACCGGCTATAAAACATCAAACGGTATGTGAAATCTAGTAAATTATATTAAAATAACGATTATATAGGCATGCAAATATTCTAGATTGTATAAAGTCTTACGGTAGAGTTTGTGGGGAATATTATAATAAGTGACTTAGGCTACTTTTACTTTAGAAAATAATTAAGGTTCCGCTCAAAATTAATTAAATCGTATCTTAAGGTGCGTTATGAATATAAAAAAAATCCCGCTATCATAAACATAATAATATAAAAAGAAAAACGCGTTTATTAATAATTTTGCTCTACATTTAAGTACACTGATGTAAAAACGCACATAAAATAGGTCCTTGAGCCACTTTTTCATTGCACATAACAAAAGTTTGAACAATAAAAAGCGTAAGGTAAGGAGTGGAAATATCTATTTTTGTTAAAGATGCCATTAAATATGGAGTAAGAGACACTCTTACAGTACCCGCGGGACCACATCTAGGCCGTTGCGGATGGAATCTTATCTATTATATATATGAAGTCGCTTTCCTATTATTACCAGAATAGCTATTGCTAATTTATAAAATGTTATTCTTAAATGATGATACTTGTGTCATTAATTGTGTCTGTATAATAAAGAAAAAACTAACCCTAACCCTAAAACATAAAATCTTTCTAGTTTTAATAATTATACTTACTCTATTTTCTAATCGCAATAGAAACTATTTACTATAGAAGAATACATTATTTTTGGTATCATGTTACATACATAGTGTCTAGACTTATCTAAGATTTGCTCGGGATCGTCCTACTCCTAATACTATAAAGACTACTCCCACTATATTACCGAAGATGACGTTTAGCCAAGCTCTTCATTAAAATCGATACATATTCGTTCTACTATTTAGCACTTTAGTTATTGATTGATAATTATCCATTGAAATACAACACTATAATTATAGAAATTACCTAATTATTTCGTGTATGTATTTATATTGTACCTATGGATTTGATTATAATTATGGCATTATATTTATTATAACCAATAAAACTTATCTTTAACATTTTTAGTATTACTCTATTCTGTGGTTATTTACTACCCATGTTATTACTAATTTAAACTACAATATAACCAGATTGATGCGAAAATAATACTTCCAGGAAATTTCAAGCGGAAGCGAGTTAAGTAACATGAAAAGCGTCGCTCAACTCGAATCCGACAATATCCGGTGATATTTTCTTTAAAAGGTGATGTAAACGTTATTATAATTTATTACTTTTCCATTATCTAAATGGCTTTTAGTCATTTTTCATTTGAAAGGGAATCTTAATCAAATATACATATAATAATAGTGACAGTGTGATTGTTCATTTCGTTTTTGATCTTCTTTGAGGTAATGATAGAGCAAAAGACGAGTGAAAGAGACGAGAGATACTGGTATTTTTTAAAAAGATACTAATTTAAGTCGGTGGTTACTTTTAATTGAGGCAGTTGCAGCTACTGGCAAATTACTTCGAAACTAACTTTTAGTGTCTATCGATAAGTTTTCCGTCCCTCTTTTCAGATTCGCTTTATTTAAACTTAAATTTGTTTTACGACATTATTAGTGAAAAAAATATTTTTTTTAAAATGTTAGTACAAAAACGAACAACAGGGGCATTGCTGTTAATATATACAAAGATTTCATAGGATTTGCAACCTCATTAGAAATTAAGTAAGTAGACTAAACTCGGTAACTATAGGGTTTGTTTGAATGAGCTTAATATTTAACTCGAAGCTTTGGATATAAGCCAAAGTTGTATGTATTCAACGTTGTGTAGCTTAAAGAGATTTATTTCCCTCGAACGTTTATGAATCTTGCATTAGCACATGTATGAAGTAATGTCATCAGTAGAAGAAAATGCTGTTTAATGAAAATTATATTTTAGTAAGTGATGAGTACGCATCGAGTTATATTTTTAGTAATTAAATAATTCAACTGATCTCTATGAGATAATTTTTACCAAAGATATACTTAGTCTAAAACAAAACAGCGTCTATTGAAGTATAGGAGGTAATCAAAGGCATAATACAAAGATAATAAAAAGATAGGAATTCATTTCGCCTGATCATCTTCTCGATCATCGTTTTTATTGTATTGTACGTGTGTAGTAGTGGCTAGCATTATTCTACTTTGAAGTATGAAGAACAATAGTAGAATTGCCTTAGAAACAACGATAATTTTCTTCGTGCTCTTTAACGTTCTGTAAGGTGACGCGCCCCTTGTGTCTTTTTAAAAAAACTACTTTTCACCACACTAACTTTATTTCAAAGAAATTACTACCGATGTATATTTAAGGTGACTGGCTTTATAATATATTAAAATTATTAAGGAGGGCATTTGCAATATCAGCAAAATTCCATAACTAGAGCCTTCCCGTGTGAATAACTACACCCGCTGATTGTTTTTATACGGAAAATAGAAAATAACAAAAGATTTTTATATGACCATTAAAGTGCTAATCAATTATACTTTACATGGGAAAGTAATAAAGCCATAAGTCCTGTGCCCGGCCTTACATCATTTATAAGCCTAATTGAATTTTAAAATGTAAGGAATAATACTTATAAATACATAAATGTGTGCCATTTGCATTTGTCCAAATTAAATCTTCACTTTAGTTGAGTAAATTGGATGCACTAACCTTCTTTCAGTTTGGAGAATTCTATCTTATTAGATCCATAATCGGTCCTTTTTAAAAAACTTAGCCTCGATAAAGTATGTAAACCACACAGATAAAGTATGTAAACACACCAGTTAACGTATATTATTTTTGAACTACAATATTAATATTGTATAAAAATACCTTAATATTTTGTTAAAATTAACTTTAATAAGATAACTGAACTCTTTATGTGGATCGAATTCTCAACAACTACGCGTAGTAGATATAAGGTTATGAGAAACATACTGAGAATGTCACGTTACATATGATTTTACCATAATATATTCTAAAACAAACTTTTCTTGACATAAGGGATGCCTGTAAGTGAGTCAATCTCTCCAGTAATTGTCAATTAAGCCCTCATCAAAAGGCTTTCAGTGTGCATCAAAAGGCTTTGAATAACATATGTTAAGGTCTGATTTATAAAGTTTCGGCTTTCAGATAGTTGACACTAGGTATTAAGTTCACCCGTGGCATTAGAAACTAAAATACGAGTAGTTGTAATAATTGGACAAGTGGTATATACAAGGATCATACATCGAGAGGTCCTGGGTTCGAGTCCCAGGTCGGGCCAAGTTTAATTATTGAGTGTTTCTGTTTAGTAAGCCTCAGTACCAGCCCGGAGTTGGAAAGTTGGCGGTGAGTCACCCCTGTGCCTCGGAGAGCACGTAAAGCCGTCGGTCCTACGTCTTAGCTCTCAGTGGTCGTGTCGAACAGTCGTCCCACCGGAGAATGAGAGTGATAGGAATAGAGAGTGCACTTGTGTCTGCGCGTACACTTGTGCACTATAATATCTCCAGCCCAGTTTCAATGAGATTCGTCGCTGTGGCCGGAATCGGTCGGAGAACATTATTATTATCCACCATAATATTATAATGCGTAAATGCATTACCCAACATAAAAAAAGCACAGTTCCGTAAACATTGTGAAAAGATTCATCTACTGAGAGCTCTCTTTGGGTACATCATATATTTCAACATAAACAATGTTCCTAATACATTTATTCATTTACTAGTTACTTAATCGTAAATAATCTTCTACTAATCCTAAAGTAACACTTTTATATCCCCCACATTTTATTTCGTATTATTTCTGTGTTGAAAAAATAATTGAGTTTCTGTTTCGATAGATTAAAGAGGCCATTCAAGGAAACGTATTTTCACGGAATTGGTATTTTTTCGTCTTATGACTAAAAATGTACGAATCAAATGCAATATTTATCCCAAAAAAACATAAGAGGGTATTATTTGTAAACCTTCAGTATTAAGTACCTACCTACACTCTGTTGTGTACAATTTGTATTAAATAATATGTGAAACTTTTTCAAAAACGAATGAGAATTGATTAATCGCTGAGGTTTAGGTTTGCCTTTTTCCTATTGAAATATCTAGGAAAACTCCTAAATAATTCATAAACTAAGTCATAACCTCTGCTATCATTTACTTGTATATATCATCATAATATTTTGTAAAAATTAAAATATCTTTATAAGGTGTATTTAATACTATAAAACGAAAAAACTTATAGTTAATGGCCATTCCTCCATCCAAATAAAAAGAAAAAAATGTAAACATTTGTCCGTGAAATGAAACAAACAATACAATAAAAATCTATTAATCTCTATATGGCAAAACCAATTTCCTCGAATTATTTATTTAGGCAGTATGAAATCTATTTCGATTGGAATACCTACAATACGAATAATCACAATGGATCAAGACGTGGTATATACTTTGCTATATCAAAGAATGACTATCGCCATAATGCTGTGGTCGTACCTATAAAATATCGTAGTGTTAAGAAGTGTTAAGTTGGATTACACTAAATATATTGTAACTTCAATGGGCCTTCGTAGTTTTATTACGTAGGTTGAGTTTGATTTACTTATTATTATAGAAAAATAATTATAATTCATTAAGCCGATAAGTATTGACAATTGAAATACATTTTAAGTATATATTAGTGTATATAAAAGGCAGTGTATTGCTTGCTTAAGAAACCGAGCGGGTGAAACGAGCTTAAATCCCGGGTCTCACATCTATGATATTTTCATGTGCGATTCGTTTCTAATATGATTTTCTTACTGTGAAGGAAAACGTCGTGAGCTACATGTCTGAGGGCAAGCTCGAAAGGCACATGAAGTCCGCAATATTTTTTATTTATATATTTTTATTTATATATTTTTATTTATGTCTTTATAGTCCATACAATCTATCTACCAATGCTGGTAAGCATTGCGGAATATAGCCTGATCCATTTTAGATAGAAAAAACTACGTCCAGCAGTGGGAAAAAAAGAGCTTAATAGATACTTCTCGTGTAAATAAAGCATAATGGTTATCGGAACCGATTGTATACACAACCGCAACGAATATGTATATAACACATTTTTTTTTATAAATATTTTGGGACATTATGACACACAGCGCCATCTAGTTCCGTGGTAAGCTACGAGGAAACCTTGTGTTACGGATACCAGACAGTTGATATACTACATAAGTTTAAATACATACATATTATAAATATAAACACCCATGACTGGAGTAAAAACATTCGAGTTTAACAAATTAATGCCCCTAGCGGGACTCGAACCCGCGAACGCTGGCGCAAGAAAGTACGGTCGCTACAAACTGCGCCAAACGTGTCGTCAAATTGTCACATTGTTAGCAACTAAGAAATCACAGGGTCGCCTATATAAACAATATTCCAACTTACATCTTCTCCGATTTTTCCGCGCGAAAACACAATTTTTCCCTCCGGCATTTTCGGCACTGGTAATTTACATTCAAGCCCAAGTCTGTACCAGAGTGGCAATCCATTTTTTGGGACGGCTCGTGAAGGTTTAGGTATAGAGTCAATCACTTTTTTCAATTCCGTGGGTTTTCTAAGTGTTAGCAATGTTATATCCACGTCTGATAAGTCATCACGCTCTACTTCAGAGGTTTTCCCTGACATGATGATGTAAAATTATTACATAAAAATAACGACGACGGCTTCTAAAGCGTTCCGAAAAATACACTAAAATTTGACACACATTTGACATATTATGTTTATTTCCTTGAAAGTTATTATTTTTTTGATAAACGTTCATACACGACCAATACTTTTAGGTTTAATATTTTATTTATTTTATGTTATAATGAGATTAATGTGAATGATTAAATTGCATAAGAGGGCTAAAGGAATAGTCAAAATATCACTTTTACAGTTTCAATTTCATATATTTTTTATACTAACACGATATATTTGAAATTGCACTCTCTATTCGACGACTACTCGACACGACCATTGAGAGCTAAGGCGTAGGACCGACGGCTTAACGTGCTCTCCGAGGCACGGGGGTGATACCGCCAACTTCCCAACTCCGGGCTGTTACTGACTTACTAAACTAAAGTTGGCCCAACTCGGGACTCGAACCGAGGATCTCTCGTTGTATGATAGTAAATGCTAGCCACTACACTACCGAGGTATTTATGTAACTTATTACAGTATCTACGAATGAGTATATTTTATATTGTAATTTACACGTATGATGACCTGATCATACTTTCATAACTTCATCAAAAAAATTTCAAATGTCATTAATTACTGCCTACAATTATGCATTACCACAATTCAAATAACAATATATTTGGGCATGAATACAGATTGTACCACTCAACAAATCCCAAATGATGCAAGAAAAGAAAATGTCTCGCACATCCACTTTAATACTCATTTGATGTGTGAAAAAAATGTTTTTGCACGACAAGAGAATGTTCTTTATACAGTACAGACATTTTTGTGGGTTTTATTATAGCTCTTAGAAATAATGACATGAATTCAGTAACAAACGGGTTACGCTGAAAAAGAAAGGGAAAGTTTTACGCATATTAGTAAATTGAATATAATTTGTAGGTAACTATTGTGGAAAAACATGTCAGTGTAATCAACCATTTCTGTGTGATTTGGAAATGAAAAAACCGTAAATTATTGTTCTGATTAAAAATTTATACCGGGTGTTACTTTCACAATCAATACGAATCTAACGACACCTTTAAGCTAAAATCCATCGAGCTGTTCACGCTGCAAAGTGTGCCAAACAATTATACATACTCTCGAAAAACATAACCCTCCTTCTGGCGCAGTCAGGTAATAAAAATGGGCGTCAAATAAGTTATGATAAGTCCGTAATATATAGGTAATTCCGAAAGCTTTTGTTACTTTGGTATATAAAGTAAATGTGCCGTCATTCTCGTCCCGTTTTAAAATTGTAATGTAAAGAACAAAACATTTCAGTTTAAGATCGCTGCTATTAGTAATAATTAGATTATTTAAAATTATTTATTACCATTATTAACGAATAATGAACCAATGCGAAGTAAATTCCGCCGCCTTTTTTATTTTTAAAGTTTTATTATCGGTATTCTTGGTTGTATAACATTAGCTAGGCCTGGGCACGTGAGGTTGTCACGATTGCGGAGTTGCGGTCGATGCCCTTTGTTAAAGTTATTGTTTTAGGTTTTCTTCGTTTTAAGTTCTAGTACTAACTGTTTGTAAAACTAACTTAGCATATAGGGGATTCGATTATTATGAAATGGCAACTAACTTTATGATTTTTAAAGAAGTCTTACTTTACCCGGTTAAGATGGGAAAGGTATAAATAAAGGTACGTTATAAGTGTTATGAGCATTGCCCAAAAAGTTGATGCTAAGGTGGGAAGATACCTGCTGCTATGTTGCCAATTGTTTTTAATTTGAAATTAACAGCTATTAAGTACCAACTGATATTAAAAAAATATTTTAATTTTTGTTTGTCTATCTGTCTGTTTGTTCCGGCTAATCTCTGGAACGGCCGGACCGATGTTGACGGGACTTTCACTCGCAGATAGCTAATGTTATAAGGAGTAACTTACGCTACTTTTTTAACAATATTTATTTTATTTATTTATAAGTTATATAATATCTCAAGGCTTGTTCCGCGTTAAGTATATGTCTTTTAAACTGTCATGGTCGCTGACGATATATTATTGTAATGTAAATAATATCTACCGTGTTACAACCCATGATTACGGGTATACTGTGACTGCCATTTAATTATGTAATAATAAAAATATATCGGTCTTAGCGGACCGTGAATTTAGGGAGCCTTGGTCTAACACTTCTTAGAAGCCTAAACGAATTGCCATTTTGTGTAAGTATATAAAATCAATAATAATACGAGACAGTGCTAGAGCCTAGGCGAAATTAAGGCTATTGTCTGATCTCAGTGAAATTAGGCCAAGTTTTTGTGATCCATTTTATTTTTACTTTTTTTTTTAACAGGGGTCCTCAATATATTAGAAGGCCTGCCCTGGACTAAAGGCCGAAATACCTGATCCGCTCCTAAGTGCATTAGCGGTATAAAATAGCCTATTTGATACATGGTCTTCAAAAGTCATGGTCTTTCGAAAAAGATATGGTTCTAGAATCGTAATCATTGTACCCTATTCAAATATATTATAGTTATTCAGTAAATTAATGAATATATAAATGTTTAGTAAAAGGTTAAATCCTACCTAGTCTCTGTGTTTAAATGGCTCTTAGCGTGTTTCATGAATTCCTTAATTAAAGTGATTATTTAAAGTGAAATGAATCTGTTTTAAATGTAAATTATATTGGATTTGTATAAAGTTATTTACAATTTAATACAAAAATCTAAATAGGATATATTAAGTTTATACCTTATCCTATTAATAAGTATTATTTCTCTCAGAGAATTGTCATTACGAACAAGAGATCAAGATTTTTCTTGAAAAGGGTTATTTTTAACGTTATTTCCTTGCGCTTAGAAGCACGCATGACGCATAATAAGACATTAGTTAGAAAAAGAACATCAAACCAGATAAAAAAAAAACAAAACTAAAAACCGTCTTAACGGATAATAAAATTTTTTGAATTGTGCAGTATCGATTTGGAAATACCCGACGTAGTACATAGTATTTATTATGTAAGATTTTAATAGCAGCACTGGTGTACATATACCT
Source organism: Boloria selene (assembly GCA_905231865.2). Lineage (NCBI taxonomy): Eukaryota > Metazoa > Arthropoda > Insecta > Lepidoptera > Nymphalidae > Boloria > Boloria selene. Next base: position 3,731,753 of record HG993132.1, read on the forward strand.
ATTATTTTACATTTATCATTAAACTGGAGTTTCCGATACGAAACGAACTCGTTTAAAAGAACGACAATAAGTCACAAATGGTTGAGATGAAGAAGTAAAATACAACGTAAGTACAATAAGTAGAAAAAGAAAAATAGATTTTCAGACAATGAATCATTGGTTAGAAGTCTTAATTAGTTCCTCTATTTATGGGTGATTTTTAACACTTTTCTGGTTTATGAATGTTTTAATTTTTTTGTACAAAAAATCTATGAAATACTTTGCCTTAATATTTAATTATGTGTAGATACCGTTATAATTAATGTATTTCAATTTGCATTGTAAATATACTTAACAATAAGTTCTTTCAAGACGTTGACTAATATAAATATTTGTTCTAAGAGAGAATTAAATGAGTTACCCCTTAAAGATTTGGAGAATAAAAATAACATATTGTACAATTGCGATTAAGTTTATTTATATTATTTTCTTTAATTAAAATATATACCTATTGATGAAGTAAAAAAAATGTGTTAACTTTTAATAGAATCCAAAGTGACAAGTGCTGCTTAAAATTCGTATCTAGAATTTTAATAGAATAATACTTTAAGTTTGTTGCAATAAATCTTAATATTTACTCGTATATATTATGTACTGTATGTAACTTCTCGAATCTCGAACAACGAAGTACTATACAAATATGGGTTCAGTGGTGAATTAAATAAAGAAGGAGTAGCAAAAAGAAGATGTGAAGTAAAAATGATAAGAAAAAATTTATGTTTATGCACAAATTATTAAATGTAAAATCATCCGTTATCCCAGACTGGTAAGCCTTGCCAAGAATTTGTACGGTAATGGATACGGGAAGCGTGATACGATAAAGCTTTTCAAATGCAGGTTGAAAAACGTTTTATGGTATCTGTGTATATTGCGATTGAAATAGACATTTTATTTTAAAATTAAGGAAAATATTTAATAGTAGTAAAAGTCGAAATTCAAAATTTAGTAGTTTTACTACTCGTCTTTTTCAAGATGAAGTAATTTTGACTATCATGAATCTAGGTCGACGGTACCTTTGTAGAGGTCTTGAGAAAGAGACAGACAGTCAGACAAACAGATATACCAACAGACTGACAGACGGACAACGAAGTGTACCTATAAAGATTTTTTATGTTACGGAACCCTAATAAAAATAGACTCTGAGAGTTCATATAAGAAAAAACATTTTAAGTAGTAGTTTTTTTCTTGTTAGTAGAATTTAACAAAGGATATTATATGCGTTGCTAAAACATTGTAAATATACATAGGTAACTGCAAAACCGCAATATATTGGCATTGAAGACAATACTTAAAGGTTGTTGTGGCTACCTTAGAATCATAATATGATATTATTGATCATCTTCAGTATATAGAATATTGAATATTCATTATATTCATACCAATTGATACATTATACTTATGATAATTAATTACAGCCACCGTATAGCATTACTTAAGTATTGTCTGTGGTATTTGGCCTGTTTGAACAACCCACGGCTGGGCGAAAGGGGATCAGGCCATAGTCCACTACGTAGACCAAGTGCGACCTGACGGACTTTAGATGTTCTTCGAAAACTTGCTAGGGTCTCACGATAATTAAATCGGCAAATACAAACCGGGCGATGCGAAGTAAATATATAAACTTATCATACGAGTATATTTTGTATCTATCTACTAGCGACTCGCCCTCGCTTCGCTCGGGCTGATCCCAATATTTAGCGCGGACGAAGTCGCGGGTTCTGCTAGTGTGTTATACATATAAATCTTCCTCTTGAATCATTCTGTCTATTAAAAAATTGCATCAAAATAGTTGCGTAATTTTAAAGATCTAAGCATACTCGCACATAGGGACAGACAGACAACGGGAAGCCACTTTGTTTTATACTATGTAGTGAGTCCGTTGAACCCGAGCGAAGCAAGGGTAAGCTGATAATCCCGTAGGCACTTATATATTTGCTATTCAATAAGGCTTTCTATTTTTACTATCAATAATAGGTACCTACCCAGTCGCGTGGATATTCAGAAAATATAAAATTATAGACGCGATATAAAGAACGCTCTCAATTATCTATACACATAAATAAACATTTGTGTAAATAAAGAGAAAAAGTTTATCTAACGTAGTTTATATTTCCTTCAACGTATATTTTTGGCTTGTGTTAATTATTTATTCTTCTTTTTTTTTAAATCTAATCCTTTAATGTTTTATTTACTTTTTCAATCTAAATGACTAATGAAATTGATACCTTATATTGTTTAATACCTTGTATTCATATTATTTATTTCGGATATAAATAAAGCCCACTTTATAGATCTTTTTGTCTGTTTTTTTTTCTTTAATTTTTGTTATAATTATAATATAACAGTCTTATAAAGTTAAAATATCTATTTCTTGAAAGAACGTTTTATTTTAGTAGGATTTTTGTGGTCCTTTGTAGAGTTAATTTGAAAATATAGCAGCGTTTCATTTTCAGATGAGCAGTCGCAAAGATATAAATTAAGCTCATCTTTCTGCTTACATATTATAATATTGTATGTATATGGCGGAGCGCATGTTATATTAAAGCCGTTATTGCGCTGTACATTAGAGAAAAAGAAATAACACCGTAATTTAGACGAAAATGAGGTAGAAAGTGTATTTTTATTCATTACGTGCAATATTCATAAGTTTTCATGGAATTTAGGTACATTTGCATATAAATATATATTAGTAGGTAATATATTAGTCACAAAACCTACGTTTTCAATTATAACAAAATTATATTATTGCTTTTCTAAGTCGAATATGTCGAAGGCCTGTTTGTAGACACCAATTAGGTAGCAATAGTAGATTGCTATTACGAAAGATTTATATAGGACGTTTAAAAACATATACATGAGTCATACTACTTAATGTACTCCATTAACCTTCATGAAGTTCAGTGTAGCGGTCAAGGAGAAGGAGTTGCAATGCGAAACGTACTTGACTGTAGCTTGTAGCTAACGGGGCAGCTAAGTCGTTTGACTTAGCTGCGCTTCACTTCGTCTTAATCCTTGAAAAACAAAAAGAACTCTATCCCACATGAACAAGATATTTCTACGGGTTTCAACAAAAAATAACTTAGCGTATAATCTATCTTTGTTGAAAATTTCATCCTTATCTGTTCAGTCCTGTTTTGAAAGTGTATTCAACATCGGTCCATCCATCCTCAAAAACTTTGACATTTATAATATTAGTATGGATTAACAGCTTTGTGATACTAAATGTTTGTGTTTATAATTAAGAGTTTTTTCGCCAGAGTTCTAGTTTCCCATATGGATTAATATGAGGTTTCTATAAATAAATTCTAGAAGAACAAAGGCAAATTAACCGTATAGCAAGAATTTTATCTATTCTACTTAATTACTATTGTTTTTTCATATCATTTCGAAAAGTTACAACTAAGATTTATTAAATCAATAACAAGTAAAGAAAAATACCACTAAGAGAAATCAAGGGGAGGGGTTTGTAATCTTCTGAGAAATTTAATAGTGTGTAGGGTGTTCAGTTTGGGGAACTCTATATTAATCGTTATTTTTTCTGTATAATATATAATATTAATTTATAACGTTTTATATCTTATTGAATATATAATCTACTTTTAGTTTCATAATTCTTTTTCATATATACATATATGAAAAAGAATTATAGTTAATGTTATAAAGAAAAATTGTAAAATTGTTTTAGTGCTTTTAAAGATAAGAGAGAACACGACCAAAAGAGTAATCATTAATATTAGCAAAAAGCTGGGCTTTTTTAGGGCTCGCCTAGTTTTTCTAAAGGCTTAAAATTTTTAAGACAGTTGTTAATGTTAATTTTTTTAATGGTTATAAAATTATATATTTTTGATAGATAACATATCTAGATATAAAGTTAAATTACTGTGTTAAAGCAAAAATGTATAGGCGTGATAGTTTTTCAGTAAAGAGTACCACAAAATGCTCAGGTTGTGGAATAGTGTTAGGGCTTGCTTCACTCGCCTTAATTAATAAAATCAAATTATCCAAACTGTACTAACCGTTAAAAGGCACCTAGTGACGAACCCGATCGAAGCGAGGCTCTAGTAGTAGTGAGTACTACTAAAGTTACTCGATCCTGTTTTGAGGTTTCTTTGAAATGTTACTAAATTAATTTTACTCTATTAGGTACCTATACCTACCTATCTTCCTTCACTTCAAATATTGTAAAAAGTTAAACCATTGTTTTCTTCTTGAATTAAAGATATATCATTGCAATATAACAAAAATTATATTCTCTTTTATATTTATATCACTATTGTTTTAAACCTTGAACGTTGATTTATAATTTATTGTAGATGTTGTATGTAATTGTAAGTAATTTACATATACTTTAATTGAATATTTTTTAATGATAATAGTAAAGTTGTATAGAAAAGTACTTAAGAGTACACTGTAAATTTCTTTCTGAAATTTATTTCTAATTAATAAATAAATAAATAATTATATTTACTTTTTAAAACATATCAAACAATACAACAAGCGATTTCTTATTCTATTATTTACTATTAATTTATTATCATAAAAAATACTTTTAATAAGTATTTTGTTACTTAGCTAATTAACAAAATATATAAAATTAAACTTCATATTATCTAAGACCCTAAAATATTTAAATATACTAAACAGTAGATCGAACTAAATAATGTTGACAAGTATTCCATTTGTCTGAGTTCAGACTTGCCGCTTATGCACACGGTTTGTGTACACTGTACGTATAAATATAAATAAATAAATATGTTGGGACATTATTACACTCAGCGCCATTCAGTTCCGTGGTTAGCTACGAAGCTGTTACGGATACCAGATAGTTGATATACTACATAGATAAGTTTAAATACATACATATTATAAATATAAACACCCATGACTGGAGTACAAACATCCGAGTTTAACTAATGAATGCCCCCAGCGGGACTTGAACCTGCGAACGCTAGCCGCAAGAAACGTGTACACTGTACGTGTACAATATAACCACATGTTGGCGTACATCGCACTGAACGGTGAGTGCGCAGAGAGGCGGCGCGGGTAGCGTAGTCGCATCAGACAAGTCCGGGCCGTCGCGCGCTCCTCGCGTCTCCTCGGGCCTCCTGCCGTCTGAAACTCGCGCAAACATTACTGAAATACAAAACTTCTCGCCGACACTGTGTATGTACAGTACGAGTATAACCACTATAAACTATTATTAAGCGTAACTCCACAAACGCCAACTAGTGAATCATTCATTCAATCACAAACATTCGATCGACGATCGATTGATAAAATAATTTAAGTTTGTTGAACTTTTTCGCGGTACGCGGCTTCATAGTGACGTAAGGAGTGCAACTAACCAGATTAGATACGCTAAGCCTGCTGTAATCATATAGGCCTAGTTAAAGGACGCGAAATGTAAATAACGAAGACTCATTCATTTTCGCAAGGTCTGTACATCGATTGGACTGCGTTATCAGCGATCGTGTCGTGTTAAATCATGTTCATGTTGAGTTTGTTGTTAATTTTTGTATTGTGTTTATGTTTAAACATTAGCGGTTGACTGAAGGAAAAAATATTAAAAGCAATACATATAATTATTACATATAGTACTGATAGAGGCCAGCTGGTGTTACGATAACGAATATTATTTTAACACTTGTTTTATATTCAATCCTTTGAAGCAACATTCCAATTATAAAGTCTCAGCTTAATGTAATTCAGTTATTCCATTCCTAGTTGATCGTGTGACAGCGTTACAAAAAACAATTTCGTGCTATTTTCATACAAACGTATTATTTAAAATATTTATTTATTCTAATAAATACAATAGGTGTTTTGATGGTATCTGACGCACGTTTAGGTGTTGATTATTTTAATAGAAATTAACAGTAGCGGAAGGACTTATTAGAGCAAATGTAAAATTTAGGATAGAACGATGCTTCATACCATACTTCGATGTTAGTTTATCATTACTGTGATGTACGAGTATGTGTCTGTCACAAATTCTCTTTATCGTACCTAACTTTAACTTGTGTTTTAATTCGTTGGGGGCTTAGTGTTAAATAAAAAGTTAAAGAAACGAAAATATTATTTAGTAATTGGTATATTTCTCTATCTTAGTGTATATTATTGCCTAAAATAAAATCACATCTATTAGTCTTATTAAATTAGGTAAAACTAACAAAAATATTTAGATAAGTAGTAGCGTAAACCTTTATTAAAATTTATATAAAAATAATTTAAATAGTATTAAAATAAATAATATATTCTAATGAATATATTGTATTGGCAAAAATGAGTAGTGATAAATAGCTATGAATATAAATATAAAAAAGACCAATATTTTAACCGATTTCCAAAATTGAGGACGTCTCAGTTCGTCTGTAGGTATGTTCTTTTTATATGGATTATCCTTATTAAGCTAACGTTAGTTTATATCATATTAATTAGTTATGTACTGTATTTACTTATTTGTTTTTATAAGAAGGTTATAATAATAAAAGTGAAATATACATATATTTCACTTTTTGCTTCATTAAGTTAGTTAGCAGTAATGCTATACAATCATAAAATAATTAGTTTTGACCTAACAATAAAATTAACTATATTATTATACATGAATGATTTGTAGATGAATAGTATTATTCGAACATTTTTTCTGTAAGTAAAAAATGCTTATCGCTAATTTAGAGATAAATGAGTTTGTTTTGTTCGATGAATATTTAAACTGAGTGTTTGAGATTCGTATTTTAACAAATCTTTAAAAAGTTTTCGAAACGCCTGATGCTTATTAATAAGTCGGTCAAGGGTAGTGGGATTGACAGACTTACACAGTAGGCTTAGTACATCCTTTATGACTACGAAATGATCTTAAAACAAGCGTCGTTACGAGATAAAAGTAGTACGAGTAGGTATATAGAATAAAAAGATTGACGATAACGAATACATTGAAAATAACATTGTTGCTCTATAAAGAATGAACTTATAAATAAAGTACATATATACAAATAATAAAACTCTACTATAATATAATGCGCAACATGATATTTATAAACTGTAGGTATTGAAATGTTACGATGTGTCAACTTTGCATGTTAGGCCAATCAACCACTGAACACGATTTACGTAATATCTTTGATGTAATAGAAAATTTCTGTGTTTTCTTATTTGAAACTAATATATTGAAAATTTTTTTCCCTATTTTTTGTATGTTATAACAAAATATACTGTATTGACTTCGCCCAATTCTCTTAGAAGCTATGAAGCCAAAAATAGACAAGCAGTCCGGGTACACATGTCATCATATAAGTATGTATTTTAGAAAGATAATTAAAATTTTGATGTATTTCAAATTGTCTAATAAAGATTAATTACCATATTTTGTGCATATTAAGAGATCTCAAAACACAATTTTTCAGAGGAAATATCTGTATAAAAAACTTTAAAAGTATCATCATTAGAGATCAATCATTAAAACCGTTTTTGATATAAATCATCATCATCACTATCATCATCATCACTACATAGTATAAAACAAAGTCGCCTTTTCTGTCCCTATATCCCTATATCCCTATGTGCGCTTAAATCTTTAAAACTACGCAACGGATTTTGATGCGGTTTTTTTTAATAGATAGAGTGATTCAAGAGGAAGGTTTATATGCATAACTAGCAGATCCCGCGGCTTTACCTGTGCTAAATCTAGGGAAGAGCCCGAGCGAAGCGAGGGCGAGTCGCTAGTTTATATAAACAATCATTTTGAATTCAAAATCTATATTACCTATATAAAAAATATCTAAGTACAAATTCCATGCATATGTAAATATTTAATATATATCCCCATATATTGGTATGGCACAGGCCTAAACAGTATCCATTTATCAAGCTAAGTGGGCAAATGCAAGCTGAATAGCATTAGGAGATAGTCAACGCGACCAAGAATTAATAATCGATTCGATGCTTGTATACAAGTTCCTACCGTCAGTCACATGTAGTTTAACAAAGTAGGGTGAAAAAAGGGCGTTTAATGGGCATTTTATGGGGAAATGATGAGGGGATTCTTACAAAGCTATTTACTTAAAGCTTAGATCTTATTTTTTGTTGTGAAATAGGTTTACTGATAATATAGTTTGTGGGAACTAATAATAAAAAAAATATAATAACTGTAATTTTTAAACCGTTTCCATAAGTAAATGTTATAGAAACTAGATGTTACATATAAATAAATATAACTTAGTTGACCTAGTTCACAAATTTAATTTCAAGGCTTCGTACAATATTGAGATACCTACAATAAAAATATATTTGATTTATTTAATAAAATAACCGAAAAACAATAAAATAAGCATTTATGATCAAAAACCAAAGCAAAAAAACCGGAAAAGTAGCGAGATAATAACCATTCAACATTTAAAGTACAGAAAAAAGGCATCCAACGCAATAGTATTAGGTACCGTATAAGTTTTCTAATTGCGTTTAAAATACATGCAGAATGTAAAGACTTAACGAAACGGTTTTAACTTAGTTGTAGAGTCACACGCAACAGCTCTATATTATTTGCTCTGGATTTAAGAGGAAAAATGAGTTAATTGTTATTGATGTAATAATATTAACCTATACTTAAAAATTATTAATGTAGAACTAATTAATACAACAATTGAGAGTTGTGTTAGTATGGTCCCCAAACTCTCTATACCGTTCGACTGAAGTACGGGTTCGATTCTAGTCCACCAAAGGCTTTACTTACGTATTATTATATACGTATTATATTTGGTTTTGTTGTTTTATGCTTATTTTCTATTATAATGTGAAAGTTTGACCTAATTTTAAATATCATTGACAATGATGTTACAAAATCGCTGCTATTAGCATAGAGTAGGTTTACGTATCGTAGAGTCAAATAAGATTTTTATTCATATCTGTATAATTTTATATTAAGTGGTTCCCTTGAGATTTACGTACTTTCGTTAAAGTTGGCCAGAAGTATCCATAAGTACATTATAATAGCAAATTACTACAGCTAAATAGTAAATAATCGATATATAGGCAATAAAATTTGTTATTTTTACATTTATTATGCAATGAATTATTCATAATTAAAATAGCGATAATTCACTACGGTGATAACGTAATCGATTTTTTCTTTATAATATTTTTTCCTTTAGCATCTACTGGATAGAATACGTACATATAAATAATATTTATATTCTATTGTACTCTTGTCAACAATTAATTAAAATTCATTAACAAAACAATTTTACCAGGGTGTTTACTCACTGTTTAGTGTCACAGATAGGTATCAAAAAGATCTAAATTACATACTAGTTTAACCTGCTATACTGACATAGATTAAATTACATTAATGATAAAATCATTGTCACCCTTACAGGTAACAAATAAATGGCGACAAAAAAATGAATAGAGATACCCATAGTCAAAAACAAACTGACATACAGAAGTTTTTTTACCTATGGGAAGAAATTACAACAACCCCTTGTCCTTCGAACAAGTCCGTACCAGTCCCATATTTACTTAGACGACATTACTTAGGCACCTGGCGTAGCATTTAGGCACCATTATGTTTTATATCTTGTTTCTAAAAACCTTGAGAGAATTTTATGATTTTATTATACTAGGCTTATGTCATCGATATTTACTCTGACTACTCAATAGGATATTATATTTTCTTGTTTATTGGGAAAGAATGTGTTTAGATTTATTTTATGTTAGTAAAAATCATTAAATAGAAATGACAAAAAATCATTTGCATACTACAAAATCAAACAGTTAAATGAAATTTAGCCAAAAAATCATTCAGAGATGCATTTATAGCAATAGGTATAATATATAATAAATAATGATATTTAATAACAAGTTAAATTACATGTTTATTACCTAACTTCTTCCGCCTTTTTTGTTTTATTTGAACCAAGAGGAACTCTATGATCGAAACCTAAAACCTTACCTTAGACTATAAATAAAAAAAACTATCAAGCATTGACTTATTATATTAGACATAACATCAAATCTTTTATTATTATTTTTTGTATATTTAGTAGGTCTGAGAATAGGTCGTAGGCTATTTTTTATTCCCCTAGGTGATAAGGGTGGCCATCTCCAGATTTTATTTTTTATTTTTAGATTTAATTTCTTTTTATTTTTTTATGATTTGGTATCAAAAATACTTGTAACCAAAAACTTTAATCCTTCCACCACCAATCTCTATATTTTAATAGTGAGTAAAGTACGGGTGGAGCCGCGGCTATTGCTAGTATTAGTATAAATATACCACTTTAGTAATTTGTATCTAAGATATAAGAGTAGTAGTATAACTTACGTACGGATATGCCAATTTTTACTTAAACATTTTAACTGGATTGTAATCAGTGCGTTAGGCAATCAACACGATGCACAAAACAAACTTTATTTAGCGTTCAGTTTCAACAACCTGTTAATTTATCGACCCTGGTTTCCAATACATATCAATTGCGTGTCATTTGTCCGTCTGTACCGGATCGCTTCAGTATTTGATTGTCACTCGATATATTTATAGAATTATTTATGAGTGTGACGGTTTGATATGGCGTTCTTAAGTGCACTGGCAATATCGGAATAATAATACACTATAGATTATTATTATACTTACTTACTTACTACTTTTGGGTTCTTTACCTATGTTTTAATGGTTAGTAATTTGAACTCAAAATAAGTTTAGTTAAGTAATTTGGAATATTTCGATTATCCAGCAATTTCTTTTTTGGGTTTCTCTATTTTTTCTAGTCTACTAGTCTATATTCGTCTTACTCTCACTTCAAAAATATATTTTGACGACACGTTTGGCGCAGTTTGTAGTGATCCTACTTTCTTGCTCTAGCGGTCGCGGATTCGAGTACCCCTGGGGGCATTCATTTGTTAAATTCGGATGTTTGTACTCCAGTCATGGGTGTTTATATTTATAATATCTATGTATTTAAACTTATATATGTAGTATATTAACTATCTGGTATCCGTAACACAAGCTTCCTTCGTAGCTTACCACGGAACTAGATGACGCTGAGTGCAATAATGTCACAACATATTTATTTATTTTATTTTATATTAAAGAATACATTTTTGGTAAATATATTAGACTCATATGAAAACCTTTATTGTACCTACAAACGCTAGTCTGTAGGATAGATAACATTCTTTTATCAGTTTGCGTAGAGCTTTGTTGAAGTGTAGCTTATATCGGAAGATTAAAAACCCGCTGATAAGCAGGACTCGATACTTTATTACAAAGCTGAGAACAAACTGTTGAACACATTTGATGGAAATAATAAAATGAGAATATAAGGTTAAAAAAGGCAAACGTAAACATAAAATTGTGTACTAATATAAAATTGAAATATTTTTACGCAACTTACATGATGTTTTCCCAATGAGATGTTTGTAATAATTAAAATGGATAATGTCTAAGATTTGTGTAAACTTTATCATATTGTACTATAAATTTATTTATGCAGATTAAATATTTCTTATAACAAAAACACTTAAAAATATACATTATCGATCAAACTAAGAAACATAAATGTTTGATAAGTAATTAAAAAGAAAAAATGGACGACCAGTCCGAGGTTATTGTTTCGAACTTTTGCATAAGTTCTTGCCAAATGTAACGTTTGGTCCGAGAAAAATTTTTACTCTCACCCTCGTCAATGTCAAAATAAATGGAGCCAGATATAAAGTTTTTGTTTATTGAAAACAAAAGAGAAAACGATTTTATATTACATTTTTTTATATGTGAAGCTCTCTTAATAATGCTTTATTAGGATTTTTGTTTGTTATAAGGTTTCTCAAAAAACTATTTTTACTCCAGATTTTATCTTTTACTCGAGCGACTAAATTATGATTAACAGATAAATTACTAGGCAGATATGAAAAATTATTAACTAAAAGAAAGAAATAAGTTTTGTTTTTGCCTGAAGGGTACGGAACCCTAAAAACTAGCATCGTGCAACTAAATTAGCCTTTATAGTTTGTCTTCTCTACAAAAGCGCTAACAGCGCTCGTACGAGCATACTTTATAACGTTTTAACAATCTTAGAGATCATAAAACTAATGTATTTATTATGTATTAATTTGTTAACGTTTAAAGTACAGTAAAACTCACAATGTGAGTAAAACGGTCACGATTATAGTTACGTTATTTTTATTAAAATTAAAATATGAAGATTTTATTCGAAATTTTAACCGGTTTCTGGCAATAAAAGGTTGGTCTTTACTAATTTTGAAGTCATTCCGTAACATTCACGAGGACGTGTTATTATAATTATATTATCGCGCATTAACATTTGTTTCTTAAAAAGTATTATTTCAAAATAGATTTATTTGTTTTGTTGTAATATGTTATTAATCTAAATTAAAATAATTATGTACATACTTTAGTAGGCAAAATATTTTCCATATAGAGAATTTTCGTATAAAACGCTGATTAGCTCTCACACTCCTAATGTGTAGTGGTTTTAATACCATATACATTCAACGTTTATTTCTATTATGTACTAGTTATATATAAATCATAAAAACTGTGGAATGTTCCTAAACGAATACATTTTATTACAGCAGGCTTATAATATAATAATAAATGTATTATATATAAATTAAAATACTTTTCTTTTAACAATAGAACGATGTAAGTGTCCGGAGAAATTTATCAATAATTACATATCCATAACATATCTAATTGTAAGTGACATATCAAAATACTTATAAAGTGTTCATATATAAATTAAGTTAGTAAGTGTAGAAGTGTAAGTGTATATTTAGTTAAAAGTGTTAAAGTGTAGAAAGTGAAAATGTCTGAGCGTTTCAAGGTGACAAAATTCGAAGAGCCTTCGGGCAAGACTTTCAAAAACTATGGCGCTACGTCTGCTGAAAGCGAAATGGAAGCCAAAGGAAAGCTGTTGTCAGATACAGGTAAGTGAATAAAATTAACAAATTTTAACTATAATTAAATATTATATATTTTAAAATGAACTTGAATATTACTATAGTAAAATAAATTTAAAGCTAACTTTTAAACGCGTATCGCGTTCTTCTTAATGTTAATTTAACACAAAACGTTAAATACGGTTAATGATATTATAATTTATTTTTCTATATACTTATATCCATAATTACATATATAATAACGCGATTTAAGACATACATTTATCATTGTCAAGGTAACGTAGCTGGCGGAGTATAATCAGGCTATATCACTTAGAGTTATTTTAAAATTTTCATTGTTTTAATCGTTACAATGATTGCAAATTACTAAGAAATAGATAGCCCGTTTTAATATAACACACCTCCGAGAAGGCTATACAGATGTGTCATTCTGATTTTAATATTTAAAAATTCCCTCGTTATTGTGATGGTCTGCAATTAACTTAATACCTGCAATGGACTTCGTCTAAGTGTATATTTAAATTTGTATGTTGTCCGAACTTAAAACATTTTAGTTTTTATCCCGATTTTTTCCTCATATTATTGCAAAGTTATATATTTAATATTGCTTACATATTATAATATTGATTATATATGCCTGTGTATATACAACTATACATAGTTATGAACATGTCAATTTAACGGTGTTACATTGTTGATTATACGAATTCTCCAGCTGATTGATGTTTGCTACGACAATATGACGACCGCAAATATTAATTGCAAAGCCGATAGGAGCTGCGAGTTATATTACGCTTATAATTATTTACTGTCTATGTATAAATACTAATATATTACTATTTATATATAAAAATATTTATGTTTAATTTTTTTTTCGCTTCAGACACAGGTCTATGCTTATATATTTCTTTGTTATAATCAATTATCTTCAAGTATTTAAGAAAACAAGATACATTTTATATTAAATAGGATCACAATATTGTATATACATACTATACTAATAAATATATACTAAACTTAATAAAAGCTCTCTCTGCCCTTTATTCAATCAAAAACGATATAATTACGTGATACAACGATTACTATTTTATTAATAAAATTTTCATAGCATTTGATTGTTAATTGTATTTATGATTTTAAGACCGTCAATGAAGTCCTTAAGATACACACCTAAATATTTTTTAAATAGCGGAAATATTTCGTGGTACCTGTTTATTAAAAAACACTAAAAATCAGCACAATGTGTGAAGGTATCGTAAAACTACCCCCAAAAACAGACATGTGAAGTATTTCTTCCTATTTGACGTCGGTAAAAATATTGTATTTCAGATTATGCTAATACAAACGCATAACGCTTATCTACGAGTCTATCTAAGGTGTTATCTTTACATGTATCAACTCATATCATTATTGTACATCTGAGATAAGTATTAATTATTAATAACGTATAAGCCTTTTGGTTTACATGTATTAAAAGTATTGAAATGTAAAATATAATTATCAGGTGTTTATTTTTTATATATAAAAGCGAAAACTCACTCACTCACTTACTCATCACGAAATAACGAAAACCGCTTGACGTACATATAAAGATGAAATTTGGCAGGGAAATTTGGCTATTTCGAAAGCGTAACCTGTAAGAGTGCTTTACTACGTGAAACTTAGCACTTTCTGTGATTCGAATGAAACTTTTTAACTAAAAGTGTAAAAGTTTGATTAATTTTAAGATCATTAACATATTGAAACCATATAAATAATTTTATGTTATATATTATTATGAAACCGCAAGTTATTCTTATGAACATTTTAATCAACCAAAAATTCACAATGATGAGTGACGGTAAAATTTATTTTAATATTTGAGCGAAATCTATTAATTAAATAAGAAAGTAAATTTGTAACAATATTCCTAGCCACTGTTTACGGCGATAACGACCAATGCCATGGAAACTAGTCAATCTGCTTATGAGATATTATAGTGCACAAGAGTACGCTCAGGCATAACATGAGCCACTTCCCAGTGTCTCTCTTGGATTCAGATTTCATATATGTATTAATTATAAAAAGACTGTAATTCTACAGTAAAATAAATATAACGACAAAGCAAATACATGCGAGTGTGAGCCGCGGATAAAGTTAAGTGAGGACTCTCATTCTCTCTATAAATTATTCATACGTAAGGCTTATTTTATTTATAAATTGTAATTGAAATTATAATTTCTCTAACTGCTTAGAATGTCAAAGGATATGTATAGAATTACGTGTCTTTGATAAAAATTTAAACTAAAATTATACTAATTTGAAGAATAAGTGACAATAGAAAAGTAATTCACTATACACGAATATACGTACTAATTAAATTGTATTATTAAAGGTTTAGCGTCAGCGAAGCCACGGATTCCGCTAGTTAAAATAAATAATATTACCACCTCCGTCTTTTTTGAAGTCGGTTAAAAAGTAGCCTAAGTTACGCCTTATAACATTAGCTATCTGCGAGTGAAGTCCCGTCAAAATCGGTCCAGATATTTCAGAGGTCACAGAACAAACAGACAGATAGACAGATAGACGGACAGACAAAAATTTCAAGAATTGGTTTTTGTTTCTAGTATATACTTTCATATGCATATACTTCGTCTATATACTTTCATATGCATTTAGTGAAAAGCTGTTAATTTGAAATTAGAACAGCCACTCCAATTTTATTCATATGTTTATTTATAGAATAAATGTAGAAGAAAATAAATTATTAAAGAAAAGGAAGAACAAGCAAGAAAAAAATTGTCTTGATATGGATTCGAAAGCCCTTAAATTAAGTGATTCTGTTGAGTGCTAGACCCACTTGAATTTAATTACTAAGTTACAATTTTACGTTCGGACTTACGAGTATGTGGTTATATTTAATTAAACTCCCACTGCGTTTTATATTTCATAATTTATATTTGTTATAATATATAATTCAGTCATTCAGTAGTTTTTGCGTGAAAGAGTTTAATTTCATATAAACTTTCGCGCTTATAATAATTAAGTACGATGCCTGTATACTTGATGTTGTAGTAGTAGTTTTAACTAAACAAACTCCGAGTCCGGGTTCTGATATTACTATTTCTAGTTTAATGGATAAGTTCATAAACCAAAGTTTAGGTATATCTAGTGTGTAGTATAAAGGGTAAATACTTTTGAAATACATATATGTATAAAACCTTTTAAAAGAGAACGATGTAGAATGTAGATAAACATCGGTAGTAATTTGATTTAACTTCGCATATCTCGCGCAGATATTGCTTTATTTACCGGAGTTATAGAGTGTATCCTATCAACCTCGCTTTTAAAATGCATTCGGAGTTGCATTTGAATTGCATGGTAAATAGAATTGTGTAACTACGTTTGGGCTGAAATATTATTATTTACACATTTTTCCGATAGTAACATATAATAATATATAGGTATAAAACGATTTTAACAATAGTTTAATAATTCAGCCCTTTGGAAAGTACAATTGTCGATTTATTTTAATTACTTTTTATCAAAAAGTTGAAATCAAATATATATAAAATATGTATGTACTATTAGGTGGATAGGTAAAAGTGAAACGAGGAGGAGCGTGCCATAGTCCATCGAGCTGGCTAGTGCGGGTTAACGGTCTTCACATGTCTCTTAAAAACTTGCTGTGAAGTTTATTTAGTTCCTTCATTGCGATCATAAGATAAGTGGAACTCATGTTGGAAAAAACACGAAAATTTCAGTCGAGCAAGAACCGGGAATTGAACCTGCTTCACTCGGTTGCCAAAACAAACGCGTTATTGCTGGCAGTAGCCATTTGCAATTAGCACGTACCATCATAATCTCATTCATAAATATTAAAAAGATAAAGCTGTTCAATCAGGTCGTATATTATTAATATGCTCACAAAAACCCTGTCAGGTTTATTAAATGTACACAACAAAAGTAGTCATGTTTTAATAAAATTTTCAGCAAAAAATTCATCATAGTAAAAGGGGTTGAACTCAGTTCATAACAGGTCATTGCTTACAGTCTAATTCCATTGCAACTGAATCTTAGTATAATTATGTTTCTTTTGACATTTTTCAAAAGTGCTCTTTTGAAATTTACTTACTAGTATGTGACCTATTTCCACATCCTTTTTCAGGCCAGCTTTGCTTAACTTTGCAAACAAAACTATATTATGTAGTATTAAGGTTTATTTTTGTTTGAACTAAAGCTTGTGTACATTCGTACGCGGAAAATGTTCGTATACAATCCATTTCAGCGCAGACCGGCAACTATTGAGTATCGTTATAAAGGAAATGGGTGCTTTTTGCTATCCTGAGGTTAACGATAACATTAATATAATGCCTAGATAATCAGTTTTTTAATTAATCTAGGCTAATTATTATAAAGCTGAGAGCTTGTTTGTTTGTTTGGTTGAACGCGTTAATCTCAGAAACTACTGCTCCAAATTGAAAAAATATTTTTGTTGGATAGTCCGTTTATCGAGGAAGGCTATAGGCTATATAACATCACGCTATGACCAATAGGAGTGGAGCGTTCATGAAAAATGTTGCAAAAACGGGAAGGACGGGCGTTAGTTCTGCGAGCTACCATACCGCGCGACTCAGAAAAAATTTGGTTTCCGGTCTTTAGAACGCGTGCGAAGCTGCGGGAAATGACAGTTTTATATAAAAGAGCTTATTAAATTAATGGTCTATAATATTTTTAATATCTCGGAATATTTATTATATCGTAAAAATTGAAATAATTTTTTTCTCAAATATGGACGCGCAAATTCAGTTATACCTACTTGTAAGCATTATTTTCCGCTTGAGTTATTGGGAACTAAGTGAAAAAATATTTATCGTATTAATATAAAAGTCTCAGATTTTAATTGATTTACTCTTATTGATACTAGGTAATGTCTTTTTGATGATTACATAGAGCCCGTGACTTCGTCCGCAAATTTATTTTTATACGGTGTATGAACTTTTCTTTTCATAGAGATTAGGTCAAAAGTTCGATCATAAAGCTTTACTTACTGTAGCAACTTATTTATAGGCAAATGAGCAACATAAGCTTAATAGAAACTTAACCAAATCTAATCGATATCTTATATTGCACACCATTATATTTTTAAATTACATAGTTAAAACAGATTAAAAATAAATAGTAAAATAAGCAGCCTTATCGTTATAGTGAGCTATGAAAACTCTTATGGAGAGAAAAAAGGAGTGAAAATAAAATACATACATACATACATACATACATACATACATACATACATACATACATACATACATACATACATACATACATACATACATACATACATACATACATACATACATACATACATACATACATACATACATACATACATACATACATACATATGTGTGTACATGTATGAAACGTTGAATAACCTAATTCATTTACCACGTTACCATTTAAAACTTCTACAGCTGTAAAAGTTTCGTGCGGCAGAACCAAAGAACTGTGTTAGAACTTTAAAAATGTTTTTGTAAAGTATTTATTTAATATACATGTTATTATAATATGTATAGGTAAGTAACACTATAATCATTTTAATGCTAATGAAATTAAGTTCCAAATTCAATTTTGCTTCTTAGCAATCATTGAATTATTAATTTTTAACAATCTTGGCTTTTGTAACTTAGTTTTTTCCAAAGATGAATGAAACTCATTGTATTTTTATGAAATCATATTTTAATGAGTCGTTCACAGGACTTATATATCTCAAGTAGTTGAAATTGCTATATACAATCTACAAGATAAATTTAATTTCATTTTCGTGCTTTTATATCGTCGAAATAACGGCGTAATTACAATTACTTTACCATTTTATATTCGAATTAAATGCAAAAAAGAAAGAAGTGCGAGTAGGACTCGTCCACCGAGGGTGTTTTATTATATTTAAAATACAGACCTTTAACCGTAGTCTACAAGTATCATAATAAACTCAACAATAATATTAACTTTCTATATGTAGAGACATTAAGGGTTAAGACATAGCACTATCTTTTTCCATAATAAGCTAAGTTGCTTGTGTTATGGATACCTGAATGATAATTAAAAAAACTATACAAATAATATTTTTAATACATGTACAATGTACATAGTATAATTATCAGCAAATAATCGCCCCAAGCAGCACTCGAACTCGCGACCACTCGCAAAGCAACTAGGGTCAAATTGCGCTAAACCAAAAACCGAAATTGGTGATTTATTTTATAAATCGAAAGAATATTTTATAACCCGTAGGTAAATTAATTATATTCCTCTTAACGAGTTGTTGTAGGAAGGCCAAAGAGCATGCACCCAACGAAGCGGAAATATGCGGTGACACGTAAATTAATAGCTTAGACTAAAATCTGATCGTATCCTATTAAATTAACATATTTATTTTACAATAAAAACAATACAGAACTGTGTTAATAAATAAATATGTTGGGACATTATTACAACAGCGCTATCTACTTCCGAGGTAAGCTACGAGGCTTGTGTTACGGATACCAGATAGTTGATATACTACACATATATTAATTTTAAATACATACATATTAGAAATACTAAAATTGAATTTGACGACATACTCATTATTTACGTTATATCCTTGTCCATTATACTTCATTCTATATCTTTTGGAGTAATTGCGTATTTATTGAATAAGCTTTCAAGAAAAAAATGAGACTTACAATAATATATAATATCTCGAATGCGTGCCTTTTGTTTTATTATGAATAGCGACAACTTTAATGAAATGTATTATTAAACTAGCGACTCAACCTCGGGTTCGTCCCTAGGTCCCATGATAATCATATCATTAGGTATACTAAATTGTATCAAACCCTATAGATACTATACTATAGATTCGGCCTCAGTATCACTTCACTTGTACATAGTATAAAACAAAGTCGTATCCCGCTGTCTGTCTGTCCCTATGTATGCTTAGATCTTTAAAACTACGCAAAGGATTTTGATGAGGTTTTTTTAATAGAAAGAGTGATACAAGAGGAAGTTTTATGTATAATATGTATAACTAGTGGAACCCGTAGTTTTCTCGCGTTAGATCGCGTCGCTAGTCGATAATAATGAGCATTTCAATAAGATTTTCTAAAAATTAATTAGAATTTTAACTGCAATAAAATTTGTGCACCAGTACGGCGAAGGGTGGGGCCTGTAGAAATGATATTTAAAACGGTGTCGTTGTCTATTGTGAGTTAGTTCTTAATATTTTCCAAAAGAACGTGGGTTCTTTACCCAAATTGTGATAGAAAATATAATATATATTATACTAAAATTATAATAAATAATTTGTGTTAAAAAGTGTTTCTTTCTGAGCCATTCCCTTTTAACACATTTTAATCACACATCAGCATTAGAAGCAACAAACTTACAAAACTTCGCATTTGATAAGTACAAATGAAATATGTATAAAGTAAAATTAATTTAGATCTTATATATCTGTTTAATAGGTTACTTTAGTGTTTATCTCTTACGTTCAAAACTATAGTTTAAGTAAACATAATTTAATATGAACTCCTTTAATATTAGAGTGAATAGGACCTAAACCTTACTGAGAAAGACAGTTAACGATTTTTATTACATCTGATGTTATCGTAACTATAAGTACCGTACGATTCCTTAGACGACGTTACGTCTACTTTTAACCTACAGATTATTATGCTTCACAAAATTTTTATACCACATCTGTGAAATAATTTAATGCACACATTAAGTACTTGTAAGTACTTAAATTTAAATATTAAAAAAAGTAACAAAATTGATGTTATTGACATAAATAATTTATGGAAAAATAATAATTATATGTTGACATATAGTAGGCTGAGCCTACCATATTATTTTAAACGACAGATAGCATCTGTGCTATCTTATTATATACAAACTGACATAGCCAATAATCTGGTTGCTTTGACATCTGCTCCTATTGAGCAAAATTGTATTATGACATCTTGTGATGTGGAATCCGTTCCAAATAAGAATTTAAATTAATTATTAAGACAACAGAGGATACCTCTAGCATATTAAAAAGTAATGACACCAAATCATATAAATGTCATAATAATTTAGTGAAAAATGCCTACATTTGTAAAAAATTAAATAGTGTAAACCTGGTGCACCAAAATATACAGGGCATGTTAGGCAAGGATCTTGAACTGGAGTTATTTATGAATGGCGAAAATATTCATATTTTATGTTTAACAGAACACTGGCTTTGCATTTCCCAGTCCATATTTAACTTCAGCGGTCACCAGGTAGCTAGTATGTTCAACAGAGAAAAAGCTATACGCGGTGGCTCTTTAATAATTATAAATAAACTTTTTAAGTATAAAGAACGTAAAGACATTGTGAGCCTCTCTGTTGAGCAAACTATTGAACTAGCCTGCGTAGAGCTTGAGCACTTCATTGTTGTATGCGTATACAGACCTCCTAGTGGGTTATATGAGTACTTTGAGAAAGTATTGGAAGAAGTTTTGTTAAAATTAAATATTTCTAAAAAGGGTATTATTATATGTGGGGATTTTAATATTAATTTATTAGAAAATTGTAATACAAGTCTCAGATTTAAATCTATGCTTCTATCATATAACCTACATAACTTATTTACTGAACCAACTAGGATCACTGCTACCAGTGCTACATGTATAGATAACATATTTACAAACTGTAAACCAAATTCTAAAGCTATTATTAATAAGTTAAGCTCAGACCATTGTGGCCAGTTTGCTTCTTTTTCTTTTTCTTTAAATGCCAACAAAAATAATTTAAAAAAGTCTTTTATACCTATAAGTACTACACGTATGGAGAAGTTCAGAGGTAATATTGTGGCAAAACTTCCCTATTTATCCTACACTAATGACCCCAACTTCTTATATAACTCCTTATTTAAATTAGTAAAAACTGAGTTTTCTACAATATTTGCTCCTAAAACAGTCAATTCAGGGGGTCTCTTGACATTCGGTGAATGGGCAACTCCTGGCATATACAAGAGCAGGCAAAGGCTATACGAATTGTACAGTGAAAGAGCTTATAATCATAATGTATCGTTTGCTTCTCTTGTAAGTGCCTACTCAAAATTGTTTAGAAGAGTATGTTCCATGGCAAAATCATTATATATTAAAGATAAAATAAAAAATGCTAATGATAAAATCAAAATGACATGGAACATAATTGCCTGTGAAAGTGGAAAAGTCGCAGATCGCAGCTTCGATTTTAAGTTAAATATTAATGATAATTTTATTACCTCAGACCGAGAAGTTGCATCTGAGTTTGAAAAATTTTTCACTAACATTCCACTTTCAACAACGCAATCACTAAATTCGTCTCCCGACATTGCCGAACTTTTGTTAAAGAAAAACGTCAAAGAATGTAATGTTATATTTAAATTTAAACAAGTAAACCCCAAAGATATAATGGTAGCTTTCAGAAGCCTGGACGTCAAGAAAACAGCTGATCTATGGGGTATATCTGTAAAAGTTATTAGCTCGGTAATAGATGTTGTTGCACCTTACCTAGCTACTATATTTAATGGCTGTATAAAACATGGTGTGTTCCCTGATCTAATGAAACACAGTAAAGTCATCCCTATTTTTAAATCAGGTAGTACCCTAGACCCTAATAATTTTAGACCTATTTCGGTACTCCCAACATTTAGTAAAATTTTTGAAAAAATTATACTCGGGCAAATGTTATTGCATTTTAATGCACACAATCTACTTCATAAGAAACAGTTTGGTTTTACGAAAGGTCGCTCCACAGCAGATGCTAGTGTTGAGTTAGTTAAAAATATTTTTGATGCTTGGGAGAGGTCACAGGATGCTCTTGGGATATTCTGTGACTTATCCAAGGCCTTCGATTGTGTGCATCATGAGACATTGATCAGGAAACTACATCACTATGGAATTAGAAATAAGGCACTCAGCCTCCTGAATTCCTATTTGAGTAATAGAATTCAGAGGGTTGATGTAAATGGTAAGAGATCTCCTGGGGCTCCGTTAGATATGGGTGTTCCACAAGGCTCTATTCTTGGTCCATTTCTCTTCCTAATTTACATAAATGATTTGCCATTCTTTGTACAGGACAAACATGAGATAGTATTGTTTGCAGATGACACTTCACTTATTTTTAAGGTGAAACGTAATTTACTAATGTACGACGATGTAAACGATGCTCTCTCAAAGGTTGTCTATTGGTTTGATTCGAATAATTTATTATTAAATAACCAAAAAACTAAATTAATTAAATTTACAACACCTAATGTTAAACTTGTTGATAATGGTGTAGTATTGGGAGGGGAAATGTTAAAACCAATAACATCAACTAAATTCCTAGGCATTATCATAGATTCGAAATTGCAGTGGAATCTCCATATTGAGGGGCTAGCAAAAAGGCTCAGCTCTGCAGCGTTCGCGGTAAAAAAAATTAGACTTATTACAGACGTAGATACAGCTCGTATAGTATATTTTAGTTATTTTCATAGTGTTATGTCCTATGGAATCTTATTATGGGGAAATGCTTCTACTGTTAATACTATTTTTGTCCTGCAGAAAAGAGCTATTCGTGCTATTTATAGTTTAGGCCCTAGAATATCATTAAGAGAAAAGTTTAAAGAAATTAAAATATTGACTGTTGCTTCTCAATACGTGTACGAAAATGTTATGTATGTTCATAAAAATATACACGAATTTCCCAAGAATTGCGACATGCATAGCATTAATACTAGGAGCAAACATAAACTTGTAATGCCTGTAACTCGCTTACGCCGAGTTAGTAATTCTTTTTATGGACTATGTATACGCCTATACAACAGGATCCCAGAAAACGTTCAAAAAGCTTCTATTGCCAAATTTAAAAAAATTGTGAAGGAACGTTTGTGTACTAAGGGTTATTATACGATTAACGATTTTTTAGAAGACAGTACGCCTTGGGAATGATGTGATCGCCGCCAGGCTATTTCAACATATAGAATTATTGTAAATATGCAATTTAATTTAAAAAAAAAAAAAAGAATGAGATTAAGATTAAAAAAAACATTAGTCCCGCTGAGTTTCTTTCGCCAGTTCTTCTCAGGTCAGAGGTTTCTTCTTTCCGAACTGGTGGTAGACTCATGACGTTCAGTAAGAAATTGTAACAATTTTTATGCTGAATAAAATATTTTGATTTGATTTGATTTGATTTGAAAAATGCCTTTAAAATATATCTTATATTTACTTTACATAATACCAATAATACTATAAATCTGATAGGCTACTTTTTACCGCGGGAGATATAAGGTACATGATTCAATTAAGAGAGCAAAACATTTGTTAGAGCAAAAGCATTAAAACCCCATTAACTTTTGTTTACCTTACAATACATCTACAATGCCTGAAGCACGTGTACTTACTTATATGGATGTGTACATTTATTTCTAAAAATAATCAAGAAACAATATTTATTCATTAAATACACCCGCATTCTGAAATTCAAATGGTACTTTATTTTATTTTGAAAAGAAAATTTAATATTTTCGCATTTCATTTTTGTCGGTAGCCATTAATTAATATCGCAGGTACGAAATTGTTGACATTTTGTGAATCATTAAAGCGCCGCGTTGAATAGCACAGAGCTGAATCGCCGCTGTAAAAGTATTACACCCTAATTGCCTTTCATAAGACACTAATGACTTTAGGTAAATATCCTATGAAATTTGACCGACTAGGACATTTCTACACCTTCCTACGTAGCTTCACATTCACTTAAATCTAGCATCTATGGCAATGGTGACCTAATGGTAACGAATAAATGGCGGGCTTGGGAAAGCAAGTGAGGAGGGTTCAAATCCCGAGTCACGCCTCTGATTTTTTTCATGTGCCATTGTAAAACATTGTTTGGAAACCAGCATGTCTTAGAGTAATTAGAAAGCTTTCGAAAGTTCTGTGTAGTGTGTAACCCGCACTTCGCCAGCGTGGTGAAGTATAGTCTGATCCCTATAATGAAGAAAGGCCCGTGTCTAGCATTGACGTGTAAAGAAAGGTAAATACAGTATGAAGCTTGTACTACGACTGATTTTATTGGAATTTTCTATCATGAAATTCTCAGCAATACGCTCGGAGTTAGAAATTGGAGTTAAAGAGCACATAAAGTTGTTCCAGTCGGCGATGCACATGATCAAATCTCATCGAGTACAAGATTCACTAGTGTTTATTTGTTACCTAGTCACTACTCACTCTCTTGTACACTGTAATAACTTCTGTGTTAATGTGCATGGCTAGGGCCAATGAGATGGACCGTCGCCGAAATCTGTAAGCACGACATAATATTATATTAGATACTATATTTAGCGCGAGCGAAGCCGCGAGTTCCGCTAGTAAATATATACAAAACTTGACAAATTTTATACTAACGTCTTCCTCGAGAACCACTCTAGCCATTGGTGATAACAGCATGAAAATTGGTTCAGTAGTTTTTAAGTTTATCGCGAACACACAGACAGACAGAGAAACGCGGCGGAGGAGTGTGATTAATAATATGTAGTGATGTATCTATAATATGAATTATCCAAAATGAATTTTTTTTATGATTGCTTAAGGCACAGTCAAATTACTGGAGTTTATAAAAGCAATTAATTGAAATTCTCTCTTTAACGGATGAGGGGTGTTTCAGTAGAGAAAAAACCCATTAACTTGTTCGAAGCGGTGGAAATCTTCTAGCAGGAAATACCAGTATATATAAATAATATTTTTTTAAATCTAGTTAATTAGTAAGATATTGAAATAAGTAGTAGTGTAACTAGAAGTAGTAGGTAACTAACCTAATATTTTGACCTCTAACATTGACTTTTTTCGGCCAAATAAAAATATTTTAAACTTTTTTTCGTCGGAACGGAATAACTAATTAATTTGATTTTTATCTAATTTATGTTTTCACAAAACTAGCAGAAATAAAACTGATTATTTTTGTATAACAAAAACTACTTCTATAGTGTTGATCCATGTACTACAAATTACAATGTCCATTTACTTGGTAGTGTGAGATGTTGTGATGATAGATTATTAAAGAATGAAATAATTGTAATAAATGTTATTAATCGTATACACTGCAAGTATACAGACTATTAATTACTCTTGCTCTATTGTGATGCGGAATGCCTGGGTTCGAGTCCCTGGCTGGGCAACGTTCAGGTATTGACTATTTCAGTCAAGAGATTCTCAATAAAAGCCCAGAGTTGGGAAGTTTGTTTGCAGAAGTTTGTTGCGGTGTTTCAGTTCCCCCGTCCTTTGCAGAGCACGTAAAGCCGTTTGTACTCTCACCTGTTTTATCGAAGTATCGTCCAATAAAACTTTTAGAGTAGCAGGAATGAAGAGTACACTTTTAACTTTCTGAAAATATTAATTATTACGTTTAATTTTTTGCGAGATATGTCGTAACTACAATTTGTATTAAAAAAAATTAAGTCAATGATTAAAAGAGGGTCCGTTGAATTTTGTGTTTATGTGAGTTATACTTACTTCTCTGTATTTGATACTGAAGCTCTTGATTCCCAATAATTATTTCTAAAATTTACCTATTAGAGGTATTTTCACTACTCCAAACATACATATATGTGTGTATAGTATTATGTAGGTATTGTATAAATACTATTGGTGTTATTTATATTCTATTACGAATCTGAACCTATGTTAATAAAGCCGGTCCAGTCTTACCTTATTAGCAAGATTAATGGCGCACAGTACAGCAAGGTCAAGAGTAAACGTCGTAAAACATTTTACGTCTTACGCTAGCATACACTCGTCGCTCGCATCGCAGCCATTACTCGGGCATGGAAGTTCAAGTTTATTGATTTGGGAATCCCAAAAGTTCTTTTCATTCTAAAACAAATCTAAAATCAAAATAAAGCAGTAAGTGCTTTATTAGGAATATACCGTACATACATACGTGCGGGTCAAACACAATACTCTCTTTTAATGTTCACTACAGTCGGGTAACAAAGCAAAGCTTGTAATGGAAGGCACATATTTGTGTATATATTTTTGTTATGACATTTTATAATTTGCAACAAATTTCATATATTTTCGTATCCGCATTACGAGTTATCGGAGGTCAAGGATCTCCAAAAATGACTTTTGGCAAATATTATGTTTCCGTTGCTCAAATGAGATTTGAAGTTATTATAAAAGTTATATGGTATAAATGGGCCGGCACGCCCCGTATAGTTCATTAGTACCACTCTCTCACAGAAGACCGGCGTGAAGTGGCAGCTATGCTGTCGCGTTTCGTCCGGTGAGTGAGAGTCCGGGAGGCCCACTCTCCTTCCCCCTCCCTCTCCCTCCCTCCCTCCATCTTCCCTTCATCCTCCGCCTTCGTTCCCCCCTCCCTCCCACTTCCCTCCCTCCTCCATCCCTCCCCATCCTGAAAGGCCGGCAACGCATCTGCAAGCCTGCGAGCGGAGGTGATCACTTCCCATCAGGTGAGCCTCCTGCCCGTTTGCCCCCTTTTTACCATAAAAAAAAAAAAAATTCTCAACAATCTTTGTCGCAAGCATTATTTAATAACAAGACTCACCGATTTTGAGACAGAGCCTAGAGTGGGAAGCGCTTAATACTCATATGCCTATAGTCATATTTGATAAATAGTGTAAATGAGCAAATATTATGTCTCCATAGCTATACATAGCTATAATATAAAATATGTACTATACATCTGTATTTAATTTATTTAACTTTAAATTATTGTTAAGTATATATCCGATTCATAGTTTGCAAATGAATATAACTTCGATAATTATGCTATAGTCTGGTATTACTGAGATGATCGGATAATGGTCTTAAGAGATGGATGAGCGTGTTATTTAGGTTAATATTATTAGTCGCAATAACGATAATTTTAACTTTAAAATCAATTTATAGTTTTAAATATATATTATACGTGCGTAAATATAGCATTTTGATTTTTTGTCTATACCTAACTCCTATTGAAGGGAGGTCCGTGCTCAAATCAAATCAAAATATTTTATTCAGCATAAAAATTGTTACAATTTCTTACTGAACGTCATGAGTCTACCACCAGTTCGGAAAGAAGAAACCTCTGACCTGAGAAGAAAATAATTACTAACTCGGCGTAAGCGAGTTACAGGCATTACAAGTTTATGTTTGCTCAGCAGTAGGAAGTTAAAAAGGGCTGAATTTATTAACGTACTTGTAAGTTAATACATTACAGATATATAAAAATAATTCAATATATGCCTTTCAAAAAACTTTCTGTTTTAAAGCCAGACACCACAAAGTAAGGGAAGCATTAGTATCTATCAAATTTAAACCATCTACAGCTCTACTGTGCCACATAAAAAATATTAAATGCAAGGAAAATATTCCAAAATAGATATTATTAACCCTTATAAAACTACAGGTAAGGCTTGCTATTCAAACTAGTCGCGAGTGTATGATCAGTAACAAAATGTAAATCAGAGGGGACACTTTGTTTACAGTAGGGGTTAGCATTTCCCATTCATTCAGGTCAAAATTAACACTCAAGAGTAAAAGAGACGGATATAGAGGGGAGATTACAGACAGACAGGTTTTAGGATTCAATAACACCAAAGTATATATTATGTAGTTGTAAACTGGTATGGTAGGTCAAAGTGCGTGTTCAAAATTATAACTTTTAATTTACGATTTATATTTGTTTAAGAGTCAAGTGCAAAACGTTTATAGTTTCAAAATAATGTATTTTGTACACATACTCGTATTTATAGTAGGTATGCGTTTATCACGGCGTCAGTATTTCCAAGTCTTTCTACTATCTACTTAATTGTCATAGTTCATCAAAATCAGCTCAGCAGTGTATGGGAAACCTATAACAAATGTATATTATAGATAAATTATACATTTTCGATGTCAGTTGAAATACTAAAATCATCGAAAGATATTGGAAATATCTTAATTTTACGTGGACCTAATAAGATGAAGTTTCTCAATTGTTTAATACGAAGTAGGTAGTAAGTACGGTAAATAAATAATATAATTAATAAATATGTTGGGACATAATTACACACTGCGCCATATGCCGTGGTAAGCAAAGAATGAAGCTTGTGTTACGGATACCAGATAGTTGATATACTACATAATATTAAATCAAATACATACATATTATAAATATAAACGACCATGACTGGAGTAAGGTATTTACTGTTTACTGTAGTTTTAAAGTAAACTTCATAGAAGTCGCAAAAGCGTGTGACAAATAGTGACCATGAATGTCAAATAGGCACGGGTCCGCTTAAAATGGATGTTGTTTATTTAGATTTCGTTATTTAAATTAATGTTTTCATTGGTAATGGCTTTTTAATGGCTTATTCTTATAAAAAATAATGTTATGTCACTGATATTATTGGGATTTTTTAACTTGATAAATGATATGGTTCGAAGTTTAATTTTCTATACTGTAATCGACTTCCATAAAAGGATGAGGCCCTCCTACGCTTTGTCCACTTAGTTTATTTATTTATTACTACCGACACTTTATCGCTTCGCTCGGGTTCTTGCCTAGGTAGGCCAACATATTTTTTTTGAGTTAGGGGAATTCTTATTTTTTTTTAAATATAGCTATAAACTGTCTACGTAAAAACTGTCCACCCTTTCATAGATTAGCGGGCTCAAAGCTAAAAAGCGCACAAGGAGGTTATCAAAATTTTTTTACAAGCTTCAAATAAATTGAACTCAAAAATAAAATATTTTAAACAAATTTTTTAAAACATTTTTTTAAAACAAATTTAATTTAAATTAGATACGGTAAGGTAGGTATTTAATTTGTTTTATATCAGAGCTTCTCTTCGAGTAGTTTATGGAGACGGCCCCTTAGTGATGAAGCACTATTGGTATAATAATGGTCGATAATCACTATATTATGGGAAGTAATTTTTGTACATTACCTACCTATTGTATTTAAGAACAAGAACAAAATACAGTATTGACATAAATATTAGTATTTTTTACAAAATTATAGGTGCAAGCAAGTGCAAGCACACTTTTCTTTTATGAAGTCGATCATTTTTTTTTTTAACGGGGGGAAATCCTCATGGACTACCTCCGCCTGGGGAAAGGCGGAGGGGAGTGCCGGACTCTTACCGGCTAAAAGTGTCTCCTAGCACGTGCGCGTGAGGCCGCGGGAATCCCTATTCTTCCGCGGCCCCACACTAGTGCTAGCCGGATCTGACCGGGCCTTATCTCCTGCACGGGGTAGTGAGGTGTTGAACTACCCCGCGCATCGTCTCAGAGGCGCGCGCCTACGACTCGGGTCCATCGAATAGGGGGGCGAGGATTTCCCCAAGTGAAGAACGCCCCTGATGAAGTCGATCATAAAGTAACCTAAGCTACGTTTAAACTTGGGAAAAAAAAAAATTCTAAAATGCAAAAGTAAAGAACATTTTTATAATAATAAGCGCGAGCGAAACCATGGGTTCCACTAGTGTATATACATATAAACCTTTCCGTCAATTCGTTTAATTACATTTAGAAAGTTATTATTGTCTAAAGCGCTAAGGTTAGATTTAAAATAATTTTATATGGTGGTTAATTATTGTTGGATTTCTCCGCGCAATTTTCTTATTTTTTCTTTCATAAGAACCTTCTCCTGACAATAACAAACACAAGAAAAAAACAATTTGCGAAATCGGTCCAGTCGTTCACGCGTGATGACGTGAGCAAGGAAAATAGGGATTCATTTTTATATAATACTAGCTTTGCCCGCGGCTTCGAACGCGTTCATTTTTTAATTGCTAATAACCTCATTGGGTTGATCTATAGGATGCCTGAAAATTTCTTCAAAATTACTCTAGTTATTTCAGAACCCATTGTTAATACAAACAATTTTTCGTAAAAATATATTTTTTTTAATAAAAAGTATCCCATGTTACTTCTAATACCTTCATGTTGATCGGTTAAGTAATTTTCGCGTGAAAGCGTAACAAACAAACTTACATTCACATTTATAATATTATTAGGGATAGATTAAATATACTATGTAGAAATCATTATCTGTTATAATAGAGTCGTTTAGTCGTTTCCATTGTTTAATTTACTGCGTGCCTGTCTCAATGAAAGCTCCATTTAGAATAAAGCGACCGACCTTATATAGGTCAGCTCTTAATATACTCGATAAGTTATCAATATTACTCATTTTGATAACGTATATGCCAACAATAATGCCATGTATGGATACGTACAATACAGCTTTACTTTTCGTACAAGTGTTTTGAGATAAGGTTATACAATAGTGATAAGAATGTTTCGTAAGAATTTCACTTGTTATAATATGTGGAATACTTTTATTTTTAATTTAATATTTGTTTTCCTACTCGCGTTTGTGTGTGTTTTATCACGTCCCTAAGCTTTGTTATTTAAAACCGTTTGCCGTCGACGATGTAAATGATATAGACTTCATAACGCCTTGTCACAATAAACACAAAACCAAGTTATAATACCTGCTTATAACGTAATATAACCGCTATTTTTATTATAAACAGAACGTGGGAAGATTTTATTATATTAGAAACAGCTTTAAAAATATATCACTTGACATAAGCCTAGGATATAATATATGTACCTAAAAGCATATAAACAGGCTAAAGCCATGCAAAAGACTTTTACGAGTTTTGTCAATATCACGAGACTTGCTACTAATAAAGTTACCTGAAACCAGTTGCTTGAATCGTGTCAACTCTGGTGAGATCACACTAGCACGTGATTTCGTCATCAGAAGTCTGAATAACTACTTATAAAAATAAAGCACTAAAGAATTTCAGTTTAGGTAATATAATATTAATAATATTTGTTTGTTTTAATAGCTTAGGTAGGTCTTTTTATTTATTTTGCCTCGGTGGTGTCATGGCTAGCATATACGGCTTTAAACATGGAGGTCCTGAGTTCGAATACTGATCAAGATTCCTTATTGAGTGGTTCTATTAAAGAAGTCCCAGTAATAGCACGAAATTGAGAAGTTTGCGATGTTTCAGTTTTCACCTCTGCCTCAGAAAGCAAGTAAAGCGGGCAGACATGTAAATGACCTCTCACCGATCAGATCATAGGAGCATGAGTAATTTAGAGTGAACTTGTCAGACGCAAACACCTGTGTGGACTATGCTTAGTGAAATTGGTCACCGTGGCTCAAATCGGAAAGGGCTTAGAAGCCTAGGCTTAAATCCTTATTTTACACTTCAAAATTAGTATACATTAAAGCTCTCATCGAATCTCAGCTGTATAGTCTGTTTTCTAATGTAAGTTTGACACATTTAAGCTTAAATTATTATTTTACAAATCAAAACTATGTATATTAAAAAAAATCAAAAGGCATCAAAATCGATTATCATATTTTTAACAACCATTCACTATTTGCTCTCAATAGAACACAATTTATCATCAGATAACTAATTTTACACCGTAACCTTAAAATGATTGCTAAGACATCAACATACGTACAATGTACGTATAATATGTATATATAATTTATACCAAAATAGACATAATATTATTCTTCTACTAGACTTCCTCGTGTGGATCCAATCCATTAAGATTAGCCTGCTTCGAGCAAGAGCGCATAGAGAAGAGCTTTCAGTTATCGATATTGCTCAGGGAATAATTAAATGTTTGCACCACAATTGTATTTTTGTATTCAAATTATTAAATAAAATAATTAATGTTTTGTTTAGCGGAATAAAAATTATTCAAAATCAAAATTTATTCAAAGAAAAGTAATTGAAATTGGGGAAGCGGATCGATAGCTCAGTAAGAATAGATGGTGCGTTGGATGATAAGGAAAAGGATAAAATCATACCTTTGCTGTTCGGGGTCGATGGTATCGCCAACCCGGCGGAATACGTTCCTGCCAGGAGTTCTTGCTCGCGATGTGCACTTTTTCACTTTTTTAACGGTGTATTTCGAATATTAGGCGAAGGCATGCCATTCGCGCGCGGAAGACTTTTCTTTTCGCAATTCACGTTGCAATTAACACACCTGTTCAAGTCCCCGACGGCGACTCGAGCGCCGTCGATTCACACACCATGCAATGTCCTTTTCTTCCTTCAGGCAAAGGTACCGGAGAGAAGAGGTAAGGAGAGGAGAGGATATGGGAAGTTTCAGTGTTTCAATAACAAAAATTAAATAGATAAAATAATCTATGCGTTGTGGCGCCAACAGAAATTATTAAAATGAATAGTTTAACAATAAAAAGTATATATTTGAATTCTTTGCCCTAAATTATTTTAGCATTTTCATCATGTTATCATCTCAACAAGTACTTACCTATCGAAATAAAAGATACAGGAGACATCTCCAACGTATGCTGCAGTGACCCAAATACACAAAAGTTGTAATTGTGTTCAACGTGAATTATTAAAATCAACATAAATGGATTATTTTATTACATTCAATGTAGGTATACAAACTTTTCTTTCTCACTCGCTTCCTTGCTTTTGATAAAAGATAAATATTCATCGCTCCAGTAATATAAATTATCTTTCTTGGCAGATAGATAGGTACCAATACCTATTTATAATTTTATATTCATTAAATATTGGATATTATAATTATTATGTTTATCTCGGAGAATAGACGAGCGTAAAAGGACAATGAAATTTCATACGCTTCTCTTAATATCATAATTCAATTTACGATTGCTTAAGCGTGATAATTTCTAAGATTAAACAAATAAGTTTGTACCAGATTGAAACTCGTGCCTGATTTGAAAATGTAATGAGAATTATTTACCTGTCATATCAAGTAATCTACTGAATAATATTAGAATTATTATAAACTAGCGACTCGCCCTCGCTTAGCTCGGGGTCGTGCCTTTTTAACGCGAGTGAAACCGCGGGTTTCGCTATGTATTAAGCATACAAACCTTCCTCTTCAATCACTCTATCTATTAAAAAACTGCATCAAAATCCGTTGCGTAGTTTGGATGATTTAAGCGTACATAGAGATATAGGGACAGAGAAAGCGACTTTGTTTTATACTATGTAGTGATGTATTGTAAGAATATTAGATGTAGAATAACCGAGTGATGCGGGTTCAAATCCGGGTCTCGCACCTCTGAGATTTTCATGTGCGAATCTTTTCTATCATGATTACCACTTGTCTTACGGTAAAGGAAAACATCGTGAAGAAACCTGCCCGTCTGAGAAAACCTAGCAAGTTTTCTAAAGACATGTGAAGTCCGCCAACTCGCACTAGGCCAGCGCGATGGCCTATGGCCTGATCGGGTCTTGTTGAAGAAAGGCCCGTGCCCAGCAGTGGGACGTTAAAAAGGGCTAAATACATAATAAGAATTAAATACAT
Source organism: Boloria selene (assembly GCA_905231865.2). NCBI lineage: Eukaryota > Metazoa > Arthropoda > Insecta > Lepidoptera > Nymphalidae > Boloria > Boloria selene. Next base: position 3,766,051 of record HG993132.1, read on the forward strand.
CTTGATTGCTTTTAGCAACTGGTCAATTTATTCTACGTAATATTGTTTGGAAAAACGAAGAATGAAATTATTCATTTCTTCAAAGTACTACATTATTGAAAATAAAAATACTTGGACAATTCATATTCGATATATAGATATAATAACCATTGTTCGACTAACAAAAAAATATCTTATAACATTTCTGGATTTTATCAAATTAAGACTAACAACTTGTACCTAAGTCTGTCAGCTGTCACACACATAATATTCAGTGTTGGCTACACTTGCTCGAAGATTAATATTTATATATTAGCGTCCGTTATACGTTTTGCTTCAACCCTTTTTTTTTTCAACACATTTTTTTGTAAATCATGAAAAAATGGTACTATTCTTCAAGGATATAAGATAGGATAGGATATAGGATAGGATAGGATTTGTTTTAGGCTAATAATATAGGATTTAAATAGAGATTCAGGATAGAAATATATGTATATTATATCTTTCTTTTTCAATTAATTATTTCCGCTAGTAGTGTTTGAATCAGTTCTCTTTAAACTTCAATAAACTAAAACAAACTTATGCTAAGCTATGCTTAATTGTGTCTATGTTATAACATGTTTCCCGTGAAAATGAGATATTATAAAAAATAGTCTTAGTCACAAGCAGTCTGCAGTACTCCAACGATATCCACATAAAGATAACGCCAATCGCATACTTTCGCATTTACAATACAAAGTATGGATGGAAATTTAAAATAAAATAAGTATGAATTTATATTACACTCAATACATATATAATTGGGCTATTTTCATAATGGTCATTATTTAAAATTTATTATGCTAAATATGTTACGAGTAAGTTGAATATTTGTTTTCCAAATTCATTTACTTAAGTAAAATACGATACTACTAAATATTAGTTTAGTTAGTGTATTGTTTGATAACTGAAATTAATTTTATTCTAGAGCTCGTTGCGGGATTTCCGTGGAATGAGAGATGCGGTCAGTCAAACATGAAAACCATTTCTAATATCTGATTTAATCTAAATCTGCCTCCGTTCCTTACAGATACGCTATGAATATGAATTCAAAATAAATTAAACTACTATTTAGTATGCAGCCACTAACTAGTCTGATAAATTAAAATGAAACTTGCTGTTTTTGAACAATTTTAGTTTTCAACTAAATCAAACTTAAAACTGGACAACAAATATAATATATATACCGAAGTAAATATTCCACCCTTTGAGGTGGAATTATTAATTAAAATATGAGACTTCAGACTACCCTAAAGATCTTTTCAAAGTAGGTGCTAATTAGCAGAAATGAATTCATTCCTTTTTAAAGCTTAAACATCATCTAAATAGCTTGTTCTGCTCTTTCTTCTAATATTTAAACAAATATATTTAATGCATATAGCAATAATATATATTACATTCGTTTTATTTCAGTAGATACCTTTTGTAAGTACTACACTACCTACCGTACCTACTGTAAGTAAAGCTAAAAGGAACTCTTTATTTCTCGCATTTCGCTCGCTCAGTTTTCCGAGACAAGCATTTCTATGACTTATTGTAGGTAATTATCTGTTTCTGTCAAGCATATCAAGTGTAACAAAAGCCTCTTTTAAAATTAGGCTATTAAAATTTATAACATTATAAACGACAAGCGCCTTACCCCGGATTCGCTCGGCTTCGTCCCGTTACGTTACGTCCGTTAAGTACGTTTTAAATGATAATTAATTATTCCTATATAAAATAAACAGCTCTGCACTTATAGTTTTAACAAAAAAAGAATTATTAAAATCGGTCCAGTCGTTTTCAATTTTACCGAGATGTATTGTTTTCCATTTCCAAAGAAAACTTAACACGCTTCAAAAATAATAAATTACATTAACAAAAATACTCATTTCGAAGATTTCATTGAAATCCAATCTCTAGTTGCTATGTAGAGCGGAGCTCTTGATTGGAGAATTCGTCAAATGGTCGATTCTTGATTAGAAATGCTTTAGACTAAATAAATATTATAAAATATAATGTAATAATAAATATAAATACCATATTTATTACACAAATGATATTTAATGTTACCGCGAGGGTTCAACTCAATTGAATGGCTTCGAAATGTGCCATTCAAGGAAAAATTTTTTAGCAAATGTCACGAAGAATGTAGCGGAAGCAATAAATTTAATTCCTACATCTTTCCATCTAATTTTATGATAAAAATTTATTATGAAACGTAAGTTGCATTACATAATTTATAATTTTAACTTTAACATATAAACAGTAAATAATGTATAATTGCCAGAGTAAGTAGCCATTCGAGAGTGCTCTCGACTTGTAAGTTTTGATGTTCTTCTAATATTATGTACTAATTTTACTTAAAATAATTTTAACTTCCTTTTAATATTCATTCTAAACACTTTTGATTCAATTCGCGTAACTTTTTCTTTAGAAAAAAATGTACCAACCGAGTCAACTCATTTATCCGTGGCCTTCTCGCTTAAGTCCTCTATATATCAGTTAAAGTCTTATTACAATTTGTCTGTGTCTTACCAAGAATTAATGAGTTCAAATACATAAAGAAAAATGTCGACATTATTTAGGCTTTACGAATATATAATCCCCAAAAAGCTAATTAGTTTTTGCGTTTTTGAAATTATAAATGGGTAATAAGAAAGCACGTAAAATTAGTAGGTAGATATGATTTCTCTCAACTCTCTCTCTTACTCCCAAAAGCTACTAATTTTACCTATAATGTAGGATTAAATAAGTAATAGTACAAAAGTTAGACTTATTAATGAATAATTAATACATTTTTTTCAGACATTTTTTAATGATGCCATTTATTTTTTAAATTATTTTTAAATCACACAATTGACAAACTGACAAGTAGAGATAAAAAATAGCATAATTATAAAACGTTGGCATACGTCTGTTGCTAAAAGATACAGGTTATTTTACAAAATTTAATTTCACAAGTAAATTTGCTTTGCGTAGATGAATTAAGCTTGTTATTAATTCTAGAATGTTTTCATATTTAATTATGCAAATTTATTTGCTACAATGTTTTCAGGGCGGGCGAACTTTAAAAGTCTTATCTTTTATGATTTTTACGCGAGATACGTTTATAGTAATGACTACCACGTTTAAGGTTGTTTGTGCCTCTTAAATAATGAATGCTTTGTACATATTATCACTACATACATATAAAACAAAGTGACTAGAGATCTAAGCATCGCACCTCGACTCCCATGCTCACAAGTGAACTGTAAGTATAACCCAATAAATACTGTAAAACCTTAACATTGTGTACACGAGTTGCCTATTTATATATTTATACGATAATCTCTAATCATAATATCTCACTAAGTAACAATTTGTAAGATTTTTCTGTCGAATATAAGCTAATATGGTAAATAAAATGCTTATAATATATGACCTGTTGAGTTAAACTTTGTATAGAAAGTTTGTGTTTTGGAAATATGCCAGTAAATAAGGCCAGATGTTGTTTTCCGATACGGGCTGTTATGTGGCTTAATTTACTTATTCTAAACCATTAAACTGTATTGCGAATCGGAAAATTGTCAAAAGTATAAATAATGTTATAATTTTTTTAATGAACTTTCCACGGCTCCATCCGGGTTCTATAGACCGGAAACAAAATTCTTAGATTTCACATACCGTGTGATGTTTTATTGTCGGTTTTCAACGGTTACTTAAGATTTCTCAAAAATAAATATTTTCCAGCAGTAAAAAGTATTAACCCGGGTAATTAGCTATCAACATAAAAAATTTCTTCAAAATCTGTCGAGTGGTTTTCTTCTTTTGATTTAGTTTTTATTTTTATCAGACAGACAGAATGACAAAAATTCTAAAAACTATAGATTTGACCTCTGTATCGACTACTACTAACTATTTTAATTTATCTAGAGACAAACTCGCGAGGCGAGGGAGAGTCGCTAGTGCATATATAAATCAAATCATTACCTACCTAAGAAACTGTGTTTAAAATTTCTATTGTAAAAAATGAACATTTTATATTTAATATTACATCAATACCTCTCCGTAGTCGTCTAAAAGGCCTTGTACATTTCCTTTCAACATAAAGGAGATTGAAAAATGGAAACCATTCATCTGCGACTTTTCCAAGGGAAATGGTAGAATACGGGGAACTTCAAATGATAGCAATTTGCATAAAATTTAGAAATAACAAAGAAAGATGTAATCCTGAAATATGGTTTTATAATAATATATTCTTTTGTAATGTAATATAATCTGTTCTTTAGTATCGCTAAAACTCAATAATCGCTGGATTTATTCGAATATTTCATTTCAAAACTTCGTGGCCGGTGTCTGCCACAAAAAAAAAATTACATATGTAGATAAACTAATTACTTATATGATTTAATATATTTTGTCCATACTTAAATGATTACCAATTACCATATTCATATGGAAATATGTGGAACTATCTATTTTTTTACCTCAATGAAACTAATTTTTGTTTACCTTCTGCCTAGACCCTAGGCGATGAGCAAATAACTTGTTTTAGTAGTATGTTTGCTACGGCTTACATACTTGTACATTATATAAACGAATTTAGATTTAGCTTGACATAAATATATTATCCCATAATTACCTCTAAATAACCCGTAATTAATATTACTTTAATAAAACTTTAGTGCTTTATGATGCTGTAAGATGATAAAATAAAATAAATTTGTTTCTAACTTACAATATCTTAGTGAAGTTTAATTTAGCAAAATTAAAAAATAAGTTGATAAGAAAATGAAATAAAAAAATGAGATTTATTTATTTGTAAATAACGTTTATAATTGTTTTTTATTACGCGTTTATAAACGATGCTTTTTAAAAATGTTATTTACAGAAAAGAAAAACAAAGTTTTCTGTTATTCTTTATTTGCGTACTTTTTTATGCGCTTGATTTGGCATCGAGGCTCGCCTTTTTTTAAACGGTTTTTTAGTGTATTATTTTTTGACGTCAACAAGTGATTATTAAACTTTTAAATTACTATACATTAAAACCAAAAGAAAATTTCAATTGTTTACCAAATATAAAAATGGGTATTTAATTATGTCTCGAAATCACACAGCGTGAATGTTTCGACCTCAGGAATGTCCTTGAGGTCTAGTGAGACGATACATGTACGTATCGTCCCGGTAGAGCTCGAGATCGTGTGGATTTGCGGTAATAACCATATGTGACCAAAAATGACAAAATATTATAAACATATTATGTGTTTTCTTTTTAAACTTAACTAAAAGTCGTTTAAAGTTTAAATTTTACTTTTAAATGGCTTTTTAGCCGTTAAATCTCACACATTGCACTACTTTTTATCTGTGTCATATCGGTAAATAAACCAAAACGTAATCAAAACTGAATTGACCTATTTCGTGGGAAGCCGTACTCGAATGGATTAGACGATAATTCCTTTACGCGATGCCACGATCAGAATTTTGCTGTGCTTTGCGATGGCTTAGTTTTTTAATTAACATTCCATTTACGTAATGTACTGGGAGCTTGCAAAAGTTTTGTTCTCAATAAGTATTTGAAGCCGAGATTTTTATACGTGATCCATCAGAAATTAAAGTTGTATAGGTAGTATTTTATTGTTTCTTGCTTATTTGTGTGAAAGAAGAATTTGTGTGAAGAAAGAAGTGCTAACTTCGCTAACCTAGTATTGAGCGTTATGGAATTCGGCCATATCCCTCTACCCCGTTTTGAGAAGGCCGAGCCTTGACGTTAAAAATTAGACGTCTTTACGGTAAAAAGTGCTGAGTACAAGGAAGTCTATGTAACAACTCGGAATTCAGAAATCGGTGTTTCATGCTGTCTCTTGAAGGCCACTTTAAATCTTCATATTTAATTGCTTTTCACCCATGTCATAAAATTAACTGCTAACTCCGTGTCAAATTCAACCACATCCGATCAGTCGTTCTGGTATGATTAAATAACAAACATTCGTCCGTCTAAACTTTTGAACTTGTAATATTAACTAGAGTCTCACTCTCATTTCGTTCGTCGTCCCCAAGTATATGTATAATTTTTATTTTTTGAGCGAAACCCTCATTTTTTTTAACATAAAAGTAGTCTAAGTTACTCGTTATAGCATCACCTGCCAGTGAAAATCCCGCCAAATTGGTCCAGTCGTTTCGGATATTAGCTTGAATAAACTGTTAACTGACAGACAGATTGACGAGATTTTTTTTTTTTTAAATTGTGTATAAGTATTTAGTAAAAAGCTGATATAACTGACAGACAGATTTACAAAAATTTAAAAAATTGTTTTGTACTTATAAGCATTTAGTAAAAAGCCGTTATTCTGATGTTACATACATGCACTTTTATTTTATTCATACAATATGATAGCACTTTACTTAGAGCCAGAGAAATCATTACATTGACGATAATAGCAGAAACATTGCTTGACGTAACTGAATTCGTCATGAGGATTACTGAAACATTTATTACATAATAACTTTTTACTATAAAATAAAATAGTTGACGAATTGTTATTAGCTTGTACGCGTTTAATATCAAATCCTTGTAATATTAACCTAGTAACGACTACTTGCGCCAGCAAACAGGTAGTTTTATTGATCATAATATTTATTTTAATGCAGATGTTAAAGACTACTTGAGTTTTATTAGTAAATAGTAAGCGGGATAAATGCATTTTATGTCATTATTGCGCAATAAAATGTACATATGTATGTAAGTATGTATGTACTTGAAATTCATTACTTATTCTTATCATTAAAAATTTAATTGTAGTAGGTAACTTAACTGTAATAGAAAACCTTAATTTCATTTGAGGAAATCTTGATCGTAATAGATTATGGGCCCATAACTACTCTGGAAAGTGAATATCAGCGACATAAAAAGTCCGGGAGGCCCATTCTCCACACCTCCTCCCTCGCTCCTCCATCTTCCCTCTTTCCTCCCTCCTCCTTCTTCCCTCCCTCCTCCCTCCCTCTTCCCTCCCTCCTCCCTCTCTCCCTTTCCTAAAAGGCCAGCAACGCATCTGCAAGCCCTCCAGTGTTGCAGATGTTCATGGGCGGATGGAGGTGATCATTTCCCATCAGGTGAGCCTCCTGCCCGTTTGCCCCCTTTCTACCATAAAAAAAGAATTGAAATAACATTCAAAGTGATTAGAAAATTATTTATTTATGTTTCATAAATTATGTATAAACTAGCCCACGCATATAAATGTATTTTGTGTTAAATGTCAAATGGCAGCATTAATTTATAAAAGATTTTATATATGTAGTACTTATCTACTTGTTTCGCTATAATTTGTCTAAATGAAAATACTCACATTTTACAATAAATTATCTTAATTACGTCTTAAGAAGTCTTGACCTTAAAAATAATAGGTTTATGTGTTCTTTAAACAAACTTCTTATCTACAACACTTTTCCCTACTAATAACCAAAATACCACACAAGTGTCAATAATAAATCTGTTCATATCTGTTGACATAGTTTATGACATGACAATTTTTTCAAATATGCCAAACACAACATGATTATGTGCTGTTTTGCATTTTTTATTACCCGATATTAAAAAAGAGGTTATTTACTTACAGGATACATAATATACACATAAAGAATATAAAGAAAAAATGTTATTAATAGTCAATGGTGATGAAACCTATAAAATATAGATTATGTTTAAAAAATTTAACTCCTGACTACTGCTAGGATACGGTGGTCAGTATGAGCACCTAGGTGTCATGCAGTTTTACTATGTGTCATAGTCTCTCCATATACTAAATCTCAAATATAATTTAACGAAACCGGAAAGGCTTGACCAACGCTTCAAAATATTGATATATAACCTCGCTAACTTCCCTACTTCAAACTGTTACTGACTGACTAATAACATAATATATAAATAGATACAGGACTCTAGATGATTGACCTACTACTTGTCATTAAATTCTAATGAGAAGGGTCTCACCGCGAAAAGAAGGCAGTCAACAACTAAAGTTTTATGACCATGAGTTAAACCAGCAAACTTAACTAGTTAAGAACATTCTTTCAGTTAATTTTCGCAGTCATTTGAAAATTATTTTATCATAACGGATGAAATATAGCTGCCGCAACAGTTTAGTGACGTAACAATACTCAAATACAAAGGTCAGGGCCTATTCGATCGAGTTGTTTTAGGTCTATTTGAATTCTAGACAACGCTGGAATAAGTTTTACCGCTAAAATAAAAGTTACTCCATTTAAGCCGATATTCTTATTTAGGTATAAGAATTATTTATCTGCACTTTTATATATAGTTCATATACGTTTCTTACTAATTAAGTCGAACCTCTACGTTAAATATTTTTTGAAAAATCTTAACAAAATACCGATTCATTTTTTATCGAAATAAAAGATAAATCAATAATTTATAGATTTTTAGTCCGACTGTCTGTCTGTAACCTCATCACGAGAAAACCACTGTACTGACTGACTGATTTTGATATAGCATAATGATAATTGATTCTTTTTACTGCCGGAGAATATCTCATTGCTGAGAAATTTAAATTTAAAAACTTGTTACAAATTAAAAGAAATATGTATTCTGTATCAGGACACAACGTAAATACTTTGCTGTCGGAACTTTCATAATAATTTTAAATAAAGTCGGAAAAACCGACCTTTGAATTGCTTTATCAGTTAGCGCTGCGTAAGCCGTTTGAAATAAGGCAATAAAAAATAAAAATACAAGGGTCGCACTTAAGCGAAGCGGGAGTAAAGTTTCCAGTTTTTCGGGTTCCACTACACTGAAAAAAATAATTTTGCTAAGCAGTTCAGTAACATGACGTTTAACTAAACTTTGGTAGATAATTACTTAAGTTTATCAACTATCTCACTACTCATTTATTTGTTCTAACTAAATGCTTATTAGTTAAAACTTATTGGGCTACCAAAACCAAACAATTAGGTACTATTTATTAAACGAAACTTAAATCGTATATTAACCAAACAATTGAGATGTGTCAACTAAACTTAAATGAACTTTAGCTAGTAGTACCCAAACTTATATAAGTAATGTTAGACAATCATTTAGCAATTTTTTTGGATTTACTAAATAAATAATTTTACTGAACTGGTATGCGTACTGTTTACAAATTTTAACTTTTTCGTAATTTATTTAATCTACTAAATCATTGTAAGCTTAATCTACCGTAATTTATTTATTTAACACCAACAAGACATACACTAACAAAAGCAAAATATTATTTATACCAAGTGTTACAATTCAAGTGTTGCCTTAATTATAGGTATTACACGCAAATCGCAATTATCAGCTCGCTCACAAGTATAAACAATGCTTACAATTATCGTTGTGTGTTGTCACTGTCAGCTATAGAGTAAAGTAATATACCTAGAATAGAGATAGATAATTGTCTTATTTAAATTAAAATAATAATTACTAAGAACTATAACCTAATACTTATATACATTTATAATTTAATTTGTTTAATTAATATACTGGACTATAAACTGTGTAATCATTTTTGAAAAAACTTACGATTTTTTTTAAATAAAACCGATATATTGAAATATCGATATTATTTTTCGATATAATGAACCGATATTGATATATTCAAAAATATCGATATATCGAAAATCCGATATTTTAAAAAATATCAACAGTCCTAAGGCAGAGCCTGTGCTATGGGTATTAGACAACTGAGACGGTCGTCGTATATTTTGAAGTTTTTCCTATAGTACGTAATGGAAGATGTTGCCATTCGACACGCTAGGCAAGCGGGTAGGCCATGCTAGAGAAACTGTAGAACTGCATTCATTCAAAATATTCCTGGTCCACTGCTGGACATAAGCTCTAATCAGAACGTTACCTATACCGTTGGAAATAACAAAACGTTTGATATTTGTTAACTGAACGCTGTTTAGTTACTATTTTTTTTTAGTTTGGCTATCATTTACACAACGTTTTGGAAATAGTTGTTGTTTAGTAAATACTTACCAACCATTTACGTATCGTTTAGTAAATATTTACTATACTTGTGAAAATGACCGTTACGGTTTTTTCTACGACCGTTTAGTTACTTTTTACCAAACAGTTCAGTTATTAAACCCAAACTACAAAACAAAACAAACTTCAGTAAATAATTACCTTACGTTAAGCAACTGTTTACTGAATGGCTGCAATAGCTAAATGTTTGTTTAGTTTAGTTACTATTTACTTAACGATTAGTAATTGTCTACTATATACTATATTTTTACAAAATGTTTAGGTAAAGTAACTAATTTATTTAGTAAACAATTATTAAATGTAAGTAAATAACTATCAAATAAAATCTATAAATACAGGTCGCGTTCCTAGTTCCTGTGTAGTATTTTTTAAATTTTAGTAAGTGAAAGACGTATAGGGTACGGGTGCACCGGTTGTTGACGCTAGCTTCATATTATTACGTAAACAATTTCACAAATTTTATTAAAATCGAGTGTTAAATTTTGTTAGTGTGCTGAATTTCACCAAACAACCAATAGGTAGTAGGTCCATTCCATTCGATAGTCCATTCTTATCATAGATAATATAGATTCCTAGGCAGTGCTTCGACAACCGGCGCACCCCCACCCTCCCCCCAACCCGACAGGGCATCCCGCATCGGTGACGTGTCGGTGACGCACTGGCTGGGCTGGCGACAAGCGAAGCGCGGGCGCCATCAGCCATGTTTCATTTGCCTTTGCATCACAATTCACAGATCACGAAACCTTTGCAATTTGCATCGCGATACAGTTCGCTTCTATTCTAAATACGTGTAGAGTGATCTTTGTTACATACTTACAAAGAAATCGTTATCATGGCGGAAAAATCTGTGGAAGATTATCTACGTTTATGGAATCTCGAGGCATACATCGAAAAATTCAGAGGTAAGTGTTTTTTAAATTATCATGTGCCTATAGGCGTAGTACCTATTTTAGTATTGATATATTATTTTCTTACCGCGTTTTTGTACCTACTGCTCTTACATGTTTCCAGCCAAGGGTCTACTTTATGGGTTCGAATCCCACATGTTCTGCAAAAAACTTTATTTGCATAGTTATGTTTTTTGTTGTTATTCTTACATAGCGAGTGCTTGGTCTTTTTTTGTATAGTATAAGTATCGCCGAGTCCACCTATTTGTGATGTTAGTTTAATAGCGAAGCGAATTCATTGGGTTGTTGCGGCATGTGTCATTTAATCAGGTCTGTAGCCAAACGAAGTCCGCCATTTTGTTAGGTTAGTCTGTACCACGCTTGTATCAGTTAGTGCTAGTGTCAGCGTCATAGAACTTTTGATTAAGTTTGTTTAAAAGTTGTAAATTAAAACAGTTGAAATACCATATACTGAACATTTGTGTAGTACTTGTTAACCTACCTATAAAGTGATAGCAGGTGATAACTTATTATGTCACACTTGTCAGAAATACCACGCTGGCCATAGGTAGAGTTCTGTAAAGAAATACCCAATGCCTTTTTATAAGTAGGTACAATAATTAATGTAAAGTAGAGCTATATGGAATATTGCTTATGTCAATTATGTATTTCTTATATCTAATGAAACTAAAGCATTCCCAAATACATAACTGACATGATAATATAGTGGTGTAAATTTTTAATAACATTCTTTTTTTTTTGTTCAAGAACACTCTATTGACTTAAACGCTTTACAAGTTTTGTCACAAGACGACATTAAGGATTTGATCCCAAGTATTGGTCACCGTGCCCTTCTGACAGCTCAAATAAAGGCTTTGAAGAATGTCATCAATAGTCCTCAATCTAACTCACTTGTAAGTTAATTCTAGCCTAAATGCATAGAACTTGTATATCATTTGTATTTCATGTTCATGTCTTCTTCTTTTGAGCTTGTGTAAGTCCACTGCTGGACATAGGCCGCTTCCCTGCCACCTTCTGCAGTTCATCAGTCCATATAGCTGGGGGGCGTCCGACGCTACGTTTACCAATTTGCAGTCTCCATTTGAAAATTTTTCTTCCCCAACGGTTATCGGTTCTATATGCGGCCCACTGTCAGCTTACTAATTGTATGTGCTATGTCGGTGACTTAAGTTCTTTTATGGATCTTATCACATAAAGAAACTCCAAGCATAGCTCTCTCCATAGCTCGATGAGCTACTTTGAACTTGTGGACCAGATCCACAGCCAGTTCGTTATGTATAGTAGACAAACTAAATAGTACTATGCGATCCCATACGTGTAAATAACAGAAGGGGGGTCTCTGGCCGGTGTCTAGATATTTTGGTAGTAGGTACTTTAGTTAATATTTTTCCTTTTGTTATAAATTATAAATTATTATATTAACCCTTTACTTATATTTTTTTAGACAATTGAACAAACTACAGGAGTAGCTACAGGAGGAGTAGAAACCTTTTATGTGAACCCTGCCAATTCATCGTTGTTACACTTACTCAATGATTCACTTATAAATAGCCTCCCGATGGTTGATGATGGACTACACCTGCAGGAAGAAGAACCAAAATGCGTGAGTCTGCTGTATTAAATTTGTGTAAATTTCAAATCAGTACAACTCTTGACCATGAGTAGCTATTTGAATTTTCTTTAACGGGACTTATGAAAATCCAAAATGAAGGGAGGAGGGGAGGGTGTGTATTGACTAAAAGTAAAAAATAAAATTATTAGTTTTTAATTTTTTAAATAAAAGCTTGTTTTTAAAAATATTTTTTTTAGCCTAGTAGTAAATTGTTTGTACAGCCATATTTATTAGTTAATTTTATTTTTAGGAGTTATACAACTATCTTAATAGTACAAATGAAGGCCGAGCTCTATTACTGCAATTTGGAGAAAGTGGTCTTTTGGACAACACTGCAAGGAGACGACTGTGCAATATAATAATTGGACGGGAATTGAAAGACGACCCTGACTGTAAAATAGACAGTGCAAGATTTTATCAGCTGGCTTATGAAATTACTCAAGTATTCAAAAAAGAATTGTCAACTGTATACTTTATTCCCTATGTTCGATTCAGTCCTGGCTTGAAAACAGCAGCAAAGGGAAAACTTTTAGACTGTTATCGACATCGTCGTAGAGAGTTTTCAAAGTCTCCATTTTGCACATAATTTTACAATTTACCATTGCATGGATGATGGTTGTGGAAGATCATTTAATTTAAGAAATACATTTAGGAAACATCTTAAAAAGCAGCATGTGTTTCTAGAATCGAATGTAAATTCAAATGTTTGTACTAATTCTAATGTATATGATGATATTGATGTCGCACATAGTCCAAGTCCGGAGCCAGTGGTACAATCAGTTTCCCCTGAGAATACTACATTAGAAAAAGAGTCTTATTCATTACCTATTTTTTTGTCATCATTATATGCAAACCCTTTGCTACCGAGAAACGCAGTTCAATCTGTTGTCGAAGGAATGAGTAATTATATGCGCAAGGGATTATCTCAAAGTATTGAATATATTTTTGACGACATGTTGCCAGCATTACAACAAGGTCAGGACTTAACTTTGCTTAGGAAAAAGATTTTATCCGCTTTACAGTCCCCTTTAGAAAAATTTCAAACAGAACATAAACGATTGAAATACTTCACAGAACTGGGGTCCTACATACCGCCTAAACAAATTATTATAGGTCGAAGAATGTCTACATTAAAGAAACGCGGTGTAGTTTCTGTAGTTCCAATAGATTGCACTGAACAATTTATTCCTCTTCGATTAACGTTGCAAAAATTTTTTTCCCTTAATAATATTTTAACTGAAACATTAAACTACATTAAATGTTTGTCTGCTGAACCTCGAAGAGATTTAATGGAAAATTATATTCAAGGTAGTTTTTGGGTTAACGAGATGAAAAATCATAAAAGTAAAGGTAAAGTTGTACTACCACTTTTTATGTTCTTCGATGACTATGAGAGCGGCAATGTTCTTGGATCTCATTCTGGTATTCACAAATTAGGCGCTGTCTATGTGTCAATAGGATGTATTCCACCTGATCGAGCTGCTTCTCTGTCTAATATTTTTCTAGCATTGCTATTTCATTCCTCAGATAGAGTTAAATTCGGTAACGGTGTTATTTTTCAACCTCTTATTGAGGAGTTTAACTTTTTATTACAAGAAGGTATAGAAGTTGATAATGTTTTGTTAGGTGGTAAATTATACTTCCAACTAGCTCTTATAATAGGAGATAACCTAGGCCTTCACTCTATAACTGGTTTCGCCGAGTCGTTTACTGCGAATTTTCCCTGCCGTATTTGTAATGTGTCCAAAAATGTTTTGAGAAAGCAATGTTATGAAAACAACAAACTTCTTCGCAATACAGCTGATTACCAATCACAGTTAGCAAAAAACGACTGTTCCAAAACTGGTATAAAAGAGAAGTGTGTATGGCTTTCTGTTAATTCTTTCAGGTTATTTGACCAAGTAGGAGTTGACGTAATGCATGACATACTGGAGGGTGTTGCCAAATATGTGATGTGTTTTTTATTATCTATGTACATAAGTGATTTAAAATATTTCCCTCTTCAAGTTCTAAATGATAGAATTTCATGTTTTGATTATGGACCTGATAATAGCAGTAAACCGTGTGTTCTTAGTATGGAAGATATTTCCCACAATAAATTGCGCCTTTCAGCTTCAGAAATGTTGACTTTTCTTCGTTATTTTGGTTTACTTATCGGTGACTTCTTGCCAACTAATGAACAGTATTGGATCCTGTATACTACTTTGAGAAAGATTGTAGACCTAGTCACTTGTCAAAAAATTACAAGCGAAACTTGCGATTTATTACAATGCTTGATTGCTGAATTTAATGAGTTATATTTAGCACTCACAAATGACCATCTTAAACCAAAGTTTCATTTCCTCGTTCATTATTCTACATTTATGAAAAAATTTGGTCCTCTAATTAACTTTTGGTCAATGAGATATGAAGCAAAACATAGGTTATCTAAAATTGCAGCTCGGACTACATTTAACAGGCGAAATTTAACATTGACTCTTGCTATTAAACATCAAATGCAGCTTAATGAGGTTTTTTTGCGAGGTTACTTGAATAAAAACATTGAAGTAGGACCAGCCAAAAGAATGACAAATGAAAAACGCAGTGAAATTTTAGCTGCATTAAATCTCACTTTAAATGAAACTTTATTTCGCATTATGTGGGCTAAAGTTAAAGGGACGGAATATAGATCCCAGACAATACTTATTGAGGATATAGGTAAACTAGGAGAGACCAGTTTTATGTCAATTAAAAATATTTATGTTTACTCTAAGGATAGAATTATTTTCGAATGTATTTTATTGTCAACGATAGAATTTAATGACCATGTCTGTTGTTTTGAAGTAGAAATACCAAAAAATGAAACGAGGGTTTATATTTTCCAGGAATCTTTATTATCCCATGTACCGAACCATATAAATATAGCTTCGGATGGAAAAAGATATGTGACATTGCGTTCACAATTGTAATAATTCTGTACCTTTATTTTTATTGTCTCTAAAAAAATTGTTAAAATAAAATCTTTGTGTAAATTAATAACGCGTATACTGGGTGTTGATTTGGAAATTTGCCATAGTAATATCCCTAATAGTACTCATCAAATAGAACAACTTTTTGTATGGGAGCACCACGAAATTCATGAAAAAATATTCTGTTGTTTGTATACTTGTATGTTTTGGTTTATAGCCCTGAAGTATAGGTATTTCTTTATTTTAATAAGATCATTAATTTGTTTGTAAAAATTTTATTTTATAACATTATAAAGTTTCTAAGTAGGTACTATGTAAGAATTTTGTATTTTATAAGATCAACAATTGATTTGTTTGTAAAAAAAAAATTAAATAACAACACAGCGTCTCTGAGTATTTAAGTTATTATTCTGTATGTAAAATTATAGTCTCTGAGTGTCTAAAATAATAAATCAATCTTAATAAGTTTTAATATTTTTATTTTCATTTCAGTCCTCGAGTCCCAGTTGAGTCCAGCTGAAACTGAACGTTTTGTAAGCTGCCTGTTTACGGATCTCGCCACCGATCGCAGCGACATGTCCGTTCGAAATATTACATAATGTAAGTACATCATCACTCGTGAGTTATAACATTGCTTAGTACTTGTGTAATTTTTTCTATCACGTGATCAGGAGAATTTATAAAATTAGACGATTGTTACTAATTTATTAATAAAAAAAAATTATCTCCTGAACATTTGACTGAAAAAATTAGTTAAGTACAATATTGACAAGCATGTTCATAGCTCACTAGTGAAGATGTACCTATATTATGTATTATTTCGGACGGATATGGCGCTGCGTTCGGTGGCAGGATCTGTAAACTAGCAGACTTACAAAACGTTTAGTTAGAATAGCTAAATAAAACATTCAGTTAATATTTACCGAACATTCAATTCAAATAGCTGAACAGCGTTCAGCCAATCTAGCAGTTTAATATCTACTTAACGTTAAGTTCGGATGGCTAAACGATGTTCAGCTAATCTAACCAAACGTTTAGTTATTATCTACCGAACATTCATATATAACAGTTCGAATAGCTGAACAATGTTCAGCTACGCTTGACAAACGTTTAGTTATTATCTACCAAACGTTCAGTTCAGCGTTGAAACAGCGTTCAACTAATATAGCAAAACATTTAGTTAATATCTACGTAACGTAAAGTTCGGTTAGCTAAACGGTGTTCAGCTAATCTAACCAAACGTTTAGTTATTATCTACCGAACATTCATATATAACAGTTCTAATAGCTGAACAATGTTCAGCTACGCTTGACAAACGTTTAGTTATTATCTACCAAACGTTTAGTTCAGCGTTGAAACAGCGTTCAACTAATATAGCAAAACATTTAGTTAATATCTACGTAACGTAAAGTTCGGTTAGCTAAACGGTGTTCAGCTAATCTAACCAAACGTTTAGTTATTATCTACCGAACATTCATATATAACAGTTCGAATAGCTGAACAATGTTCAGCTACGCTTGACAAACGTTTAGTTATTATCTACCAAACGTTTAGTTCAGCGTTGAAACAGCGTTCAACTAATATAGCAAAACATTTAGTTAATATCTACGTAACGTAAAGTTCGGTTAGCCAAACGGTGTTCAGCTAATCTAACCAAACGTTTAGTTATTACTTAGCGAACATTCTTAAATAACAGTTCGAATAGCTGAACTGTGTTCAGCTACGATTGTCAAACGTTTGGTTATTATCTAACAAACGATCAGTTCAGCGTTCAAACAGCGTTCAGCTAATCTAGCAAAGCATTTAGTTAATATTTACGGAACGTACAGTTCGGATGGCTAAACGGTGTTCAGCTGCTATAATCAAACGTTTTAAGTTTATTTACTAAATGCATTTAACTAAATATTGTTAGTTAGGATTAGCTAACTGATTAGCAGTCCCCTTTCTAACTAAATAAATCAGTAACCAGTAGCTAATTTTTAGTAATTAACTACAAAACTTTTCTTTCAGTGTAGTAAAAGTATACAAATAAAACTTGACAAATTATATATTTAAACCTACATAGAGAACCACTTTATCCATTGGTGAAAATAGCATGAAAATCAGTATAGTAGTTTTTGAGTTTATTGCGAACAGACCGACTAACAGAGGCGGTAAAGGACTTTGTTTTATAATATGTATTTGATTGAGTAATGTACTTACTCGTAAGTCGTAACTAAGTTAAAAAAAATCTTTTTTGTCTATTATAAACATTATAATATAATTTTCAAAGAAAAGTTTTAAAAATATTGTGTAAAATGGCATAAGGTAGGTAATTTCAGGTCTTCAAGCTACAATTGGCCTCAACGTTAGTATGTAATCGGCCCCTCGCGGCGAAGCCTTACTTTTCTGTCACGACAGATTTCTGTGATAGCCTTATGACTTACAATTCCATTTTTTTTGCAAAATTTACTTTTTTTTTAAATCTATTGCAATTGGATTGGAAAATCAGATACTGAGAACTTTAGCAAATACTATAAACTTTTCTACCTGGATAGGGCCTAAACCTTAAATGGAAATTCTTAGAGTTATACAAGATATTGGACATTCGCATATGTATTTGGCCCTTTATAATTTCCTACTCTTGATGATGACTATGAAAGCATTACTACTGGACTCATAGTACAAATTATAGTATATACATACATATAAATAAAATTGAAGTGTCTGTTTTTAATTTTAAATTAATTAACAGCTTTTCACATATGAAAATATGGTACTAACATCAAAAAATCAATTTTTAAAGTTTTCGTCTGTCTGTCTGTGTGTTTGTTCCGGCTAATCTCTAAAGTTGCTAGTATGCAAGTATACCAAAATCTGTAGTTTCAAAATCTACATATTGCGTATGGGTACAAAAGAATGAAAGAGATTTTCAACATATCAGTGTGTAAAATGAAACAAAAAAGTGACCAATTTAGGTCATTGCTAAGGATGTCAAACGTTTTAGTTCTCCTCACTTTAGCACAAGCTAATACGGTAATTGGATTGCCATGCACTGTTATAGGTCACTACGATATGATGCAACTAATTCAATGTATTTACAAACGTTCCAATAAACATTCTCTTTGATCTAGATACATTCATTCATACTAATATTATAAATATAATAAGCAAGAGTGTTTATTTGTCCTTCTTTCACGTCGAAACGGATTAGCGTGATTTTGTTGCGTGGGGATAGTTGAAGGGCTTGAGCGTAACTACTTTTTTTCTACAGGAGATATTATTGTGTCAAACAAAAAAACTGTTATACCTAATATTAACCCCAATATATCCTCACAATTATGCATTATGCATAATATATAAAGTATAATTTAGTTTAACCTTATCTATCTTTTAACGGTTAGTATGGCATAGATCCTATAGTAGGTATATTATAATAAGCATGCACTTGTGCATGTATTTAAATTGTTTACCCCGTAGCTTACGCTTTTTATAGACCTTTGCTTTTTTCTGTATATAATTAATATTTATTAGTAAATATACATTAAAAATAAAGAATCGTTTTCATTAGAGAAGATATAATTAACAAAAGTGGAAGCAAATAATTCATTCAAGTTTCCTGTATTTTATAGAGGTAATTTTATAAACATAGTTTTTTTTTTCTTTGAAAGGTTGTTTTATTTCTATTTTATTCTAATGAGAATATACTCGTAAATCGTGTTTGACCGACTACGGACAACGGAACTTATTTCTTTTGGTTTAGGCATCTATTTTCGTGTACATTATACGAAATCTTAACTGTAAGATGAAAACAAATGGAACCACATATAAATAAAAAATACCTAATACTTTCTAAGATTTATTAAACTTTTCATTTTAAATGAAACTATCGTTTTGAATGTTTTAAAGAAATCAAGGTTTCAGGAGTCAAAATTATTCTGAAATCATTTTTTTTTTATTTTAAGATACAGATTTGTAATTATACACGGTACTTATTAGAAATTTGTTTTTTTACATTTTTGTCTGTCTGCCACTCTGTTTGTTCTAATCTTTAAAACAGCTAACAGCTTGATATTTTATTTAATAAGAAAAATAATTAGGGTTCCCCTTAAAAAGAACAAAACGTACCTAGGACATCCTCAAACGAAGCAAGTCGAATTTTAAATAATTTCACTTATAAAGTTGGAGCAATAATTTTTAAGTGATTGAAGTTGGTGAAACTTTTTGGTGAATTTTTATTAAAATTGTAGACTAAATAAAAATGAAAGCGTGGGTGTTTGTAGAAAAGTAATAAAACTCTGGTCATAAATAATGGTTAGTAGTGATGTTTAGAAAAATGTTCCAGAAAATTTCGACGATCGCACTAAACTCTTACAAGCTATCAATCATTCTGATAGATGAATGCTTTGGTAATTTAATAACAGACAGATTAGGTATTTATGAAGTTTTATTACATTTTATACATACTATTTTTTACTATTAAATAAAAAATATATCAAAATGAATACATGATGCTTCTTGCAAGTTTTTACGTGTACGTATATCATCTTCTCTTTTGATTGTATTATCAATTTTTCAGTTACTTTTCCAACAAGTTCCTAACGTTCAATCTTACTGCATAGTTTTAACACAGTCAGACATTATACTGTATTATACACAGAGCAGATGAATATAGACAATATATAGTAATTCGTGGTATTATACTTAAAAGCTTTATATAAAAAATCATATTCCAAATACTTTTAAACATATAGATGTTTTTCAGATGTACACTGTTTCAAAAACAGTTTTTTAAATTTCGTGGATATTTTTAAGATATGGTCTAAGAGTCGGTGGGACATCGACTTTCACCGATCTGATAACCAGATGAGACATATTTCTTAACGAATATAATTTATAAACAAATATGCCTATAATTACTTGCCTATCTGAAAGTGCTCATGGCTATTTTTAATTAAATTAACTTTAATCTTTAAGATTTTTTGCAGGCAAGTCTATATGACTGATTTTGTAATAAAATAATCTAAATTTGACTAACACACTAAATTAACTTTCGATAAGTTAGCAGAACGATGGAGTCACCTATATTGACTTACCTGTTCACATCGGCTTGCCAGGTAGCTATACACAAAAATGAGTAGGCAAGCCTACTGAGGCATATTCTGTGTGTTAAAAACTAACAGTGAAATAAAATTCATTTGGTTATCAAAAGAATGAAAGTGATGAAAAAAAATCGATTAAAGTTAATTTAATTAAAAATAGCCATGAGCACTTTCAGAAAGGCAAGTAATTATAGGCATATTTGTTTATGAATTATATTCGATAAAAAATATGTTTCATCTGGTTATCAGATCGGTGAAGGTCGATCTCCCACGGTCTCCTCTACCAATACACGAGTGCATAATTTGACTTCTGAAATCTTCAATTTTATCCCTAATTTAACAATGTATGAGGCATCAAAATCGGCAAAGTCGCTTAGTAATTAGGCTTTGTCGCAGTCAGATAAAATTTATCGGTGTGTAAATGAAAATTGGATGTTGTATTTGGAATAAAGATAGATTATAGTCTGGAATGCATACAGGATATTATTATTTGGGAAAATTGGACGATTTGTAATTTACGAAGGAAGAAACCGAGCGTATCGAGGTTGAGAAACTAGTGTTACATTTAGGTATATTATTAAACTTTTTGTTTTTATTAACTTTTATTTTTATTATTTTCATTTAAAATTGTGTAATATAATAGCATAATATACTCGTAATAATAATATATTTATTATTGTAATATCAAACTCAAGTGAATGCAAACAAAAATACTGTTATAAAAACGCTCGTTCCTTAGAAGTAGACTCGATAAATACGATGAAATTCAAGAACATACCTACTTTAAATTTTATTCAGTCATTGAACACTATAAGTTTCTTTGAAGATTTCAAAGGACGTTATGTAGTACAAACATGTGAAGTATTTTAATAGTATTTGTATTAAATCTATACTTCTATTATACACATATTATAATAAAATTCAAATCGAATCAAATCTGTTCATTAAATATTTTTTTGAAAAATCTGAACGAAGTAGACATTATTATCGATATAGAGGGCAAATCTATTGTTTTTAGATTTTTTCTGTCTGTCTGTCTGTCATCGCATTACGAGAAAATCTGGACACTGGACACTGGACGGATTTGGATGAAATTTTGTATGATGATAGCTTGTTATTCGGGTTAATACATAGGATACTTTTTACTGCGGGAAAATATCTAATTTCTAAGAAATCTCAACTAAACGTGTCAACTAACTTCACATATCGGCTATAAAACATCACACGATATGTGAAGTCGATTTTATTTCCGGGAATTTAGAACGCGGGCGGAGCCGCGGGAAATACTAGTAAATACATGAAAACACTATTTTTAGCATTTTTTCATTTTCTTTTATTATGGTGTTTTTTTTTAAGAAATCCTAATGAAAAATACTAATGACTGAATAATAAGAAAATAATATTTAAGCATGGTAAAATATTATGACGGTGTATAAGCCTTAAAGGTTGTTTAAAAGTAGTATACATTGTAATAAAATAAAAATACTATAATTGTAAAAAATGAAGTAAAAGGGGGTCGGAAAAAGTATAAAAACAATAAATTTTATACTCCATTATGCTAGGATTTCCGTCTATAGGTACTCAAGATTGAATGACAATTTGAGAGTCAATTAGCGCTCGGATTGGTTTAAATTATCTAAGATCCTAAGCGTCCATTGTGCTTCAGTATCAGTTTCACAGCAGGCAGCCTCATTTCTTAGCTGCTTTGACTGGATCTTTGTTCTTGTAACTAAATTAGTTTTATAATTTTGATTAAATTCTCTACGCCTTACTATGTAGGTAAATTATACATACTCTACAATCTAAATGAACACGTTAGTACCGAGTATGATAAGTAAGCAATAAAACCCACAAACAATTGAAAACTCAAGTCGAAATGCCGAAAAATTCCACTCCTGGTAGTACATTTTTATTTTTTTTATAAATTGGCTAGTTAGGTTAGAGTACTAGAGTACTAACACGAGTTATCTATTATATTTATCAAGGATCTCTGCTGTTTTCCCCGTGCCCGGTTATCGTTACCTTCTGAGACACTCTGTATATTACTTTATACATAGGTCAAATCACAGCTAGATAACCAAAGTTAAAATTAAAACTTGAATATATGCAATATTCGAGCTTTAAAGCTTAAACTCATTGAAGGCTTTATTATCATCGCCAAACTTGGGCATACGTAAACACTGAACTTGAGCGCTTTATTTTGAACGTTATATTTACTTAGGAATTAATAAGAACTAATATTTTAAATATGTCTTCAAAATATT
This sequence comes from Boloria selene, assembly GCA_905231865.2. NCBI lineage: Eukaryota > Metazoa > Arthropoda > Insecta > Lepidoptera > Nymphalidae > Boloria > Boloria selene. The sequence goes on from HG993132.1 coordinate 3,788,867, forward strand.
TTTAAATAGAACAAATGAATATTAAAAGTATATTCAAAAACAAACAACAACAGTTTTTAAGTATATGGTATACTACAAGTTATGTAATTATAAAATTGATTTAATAAAAACGTTTATTTATGCTTCTCAGGTATTTATTTGTTTTTATTAGTCAACCCTTTCATTTAAGATCTACATCGTCGATTTGAATAAAAAAACGTAGTCGTCATCTTTGGGTTTCCGCCATATTGGAAATAGATTGACGTCACTTTGCTAACCATGTATTGTCATCTAAACTAGAATTTCAAATCAGTTCTCTGCTTTAAAATTCAATTGAAAGATTTGACCCTTTTGAAAATACAAACATTGAAAGTCAAATAAATTCTTATAACAGTATATTCGTATATTAATCGTAAACTGATAATAGTAGGAAAATATCATGTTTATGTAATTTACCAAAATATTCATAAAACAATCAATTTTGCCTTTACAGTTAAGTAATTAACACTGTACTTTACATTACACATGCTATTGGTTTAAGTTTTTTTAACGTCGTTCGTACATATTTATAATATGTATGTATTTAAAAGTTACATAATATGCAGTATATTATCTACCTGGTATCCGTAACACAAGCATCGTAGCTTACCACGGATTTGGATGACGCTGTTTTAAAAATATCCCAATATATTTATTACGTCTGTCTCTTTTTTTACATTAGGATTTTCAAGAACTTGCAGCAGCTGAATTTATTCTTCTTTAAAGGTGGTAAAATGCAATATAAAACAATGAATTTACGATAATAATAAAACGACCGGAAGGTGTCAAGAGGGTTAAGTTCCTACAAAGATATATAATAAGAAACTTTCATATATTATATACGAGTATAAATCTATACTTTAAATTATTTATATAGGTTATATAAAATAAAATATAAATCCAGATATACAAGAATATGTGTAGGTTCACTTAACTAGGTTTCTTAGTTCAGCTTAGCTTCACTGGGTCTTGTTATTTATTTCCTGTTAGTTGACAGGGACGAGCAAATTAATTGGGTCGCATGTTATATCCTGGATTAAGCGATAAAATATTAATAAAACGTTATTAGTTCTAGCCTTGAGTTTTGTAGCAACGGGACGTGTAAAAAAACTGAGTGAGTTGAATCTTTTGAATTAGTTCCTTCAATAGAATATCACTAAACTTGTACTCACAGCTTTTATAGTATTGTTTTTATAAGTAAAAATCAAGGGTTAATTCAATCAGGGGTTTATTCTGACATCTTCATCTTGTGTAAAACAGGATTGATGCTCAGATGCTGTAGTCGTAGATGCAGGCTCTGCTAATCATGAAGGAGGCAAGTTAATCATCATTGCCTGCTAATCTTGAAGATCTTGGTTGAGTTCTGCTTTTGGGATGGGTGTAGGATAGTCATTGTCTTCTTCTACTCCTAGTCCTTTCCTGTCACATAAATAAATAAATATTTAGAGACATTATTACACACAACGCCATCTAGTTCCGTGGTAAGCTACGAGTCTTATATTACGGATATCAGATAGTTGATACGCTACACATATATAGCTTTAAATTATTATACATATTATAAATAATAATAGTCTGAGAATTAATAGTAACACAGCAGGACACGTAAAACCGTATACATATACGACGACCTGATTTTCATCGGTCGTCTTACATTTCGTTCCATCGAACTATATGAATTAAAAAGAAACTGATCTTGTATTCGAACAAGCACTTGTGTTCTATTATACCTATCTCCAGGCTAGTCTATTATCAAATTTGTAAGTGAAAATTCTGAACATGACACTTTGTTATAAGTTAACCAATTAATTATTAAATTACGTTGTTATTTATTGAATTCTTAAAGTATTCGATTATTGTATTTTATTAAAATTCACAATTTCGTGTAGAGAATTAATTTATATTTGTGAGGTATTTTAAAATTCCAGCCCCAAATTATTATTTATTTACAGTACTTTTTTCGTTTCCTTTCTTTCATTGTTGTCTTCTAAAGATATCCCGGAGATTGTACTAAGGACCTTATTAATAACATTTTTTGACAAGAGATTTTATGAGTAAGAGCAGCTTTTTAAAGAATGCTTAAGACAGATCTATTAGACATAAGAGCATACTTCATCCATAACAATGGAATATTTTTAATAATTGTAACCGTAATAAAGAAAAATAAATATAAACAAACCCTCATTAAGTAAGCAAAGGACTTGGTATGAACTATTATAAGGATTTCTATAAATAAATTAATAAATATGTTGGGGCATTATTACAACAGCGCCAACTAGTTCCGTGTTAAGCTACGAGGCTTGTGTTATGTATACCAGATAGCTGATATACTACATATTATGTAATTTTAAATAAATATATATTATAAATATGAACATCCATGACCGGAGTACAAACATTTGTCCTCAACAAATGTATGCCCGCAACGGGACTCGAACCCGCGACCGCTGTCGCAGCAAGTAGGATCACAGCAAACTGAGCCAAACGTGTCGTCACTATAAAAATATGCCATTATTGAGAATAATTGAGCGTTCGCGCCATTGTTCTTGCGTTATAGTCAAATGAATATCTAATTATATCAGTATCTTTTGTAAAAATAATTGGATTGCAAAATGCAAAATACATAGAAGCGAGGGACGAGACAATAGTCTGTCCAGTCGTTTGTTAGAACTTTAAGCTTCATTGTTGTGCCAGGTCACCTGTACGTAGCATTTCTGAAGGTATTGTATACAGAAATCCAAGCTTAATCCATTCCTACATAGAGCTTTACTGCGTGAAACCCAGTATTGTTAAACTGAAAAAAACGCTATTTTGCAAAACGTATAAAAGAAATTTCATTTATGCATTTAAAATTATGAAATTTTATTTTTTTGTCATAGTATAAAACCTTTTTCTAAATAAACTGTAATTAAAATGTCCAAGAAAATTACAGAGGAATATGATAATAATAAATCTATACATATATTTTTTTAACTGGTCCAATCTGTCCATTAAATATATTTCTGATACTTTTTAGAATTTTTGTCTGTCTGTATGTCTGTTTGTGGCGCGAGAAAACTACGTTTAACTTCGTTTTTCTAAGAAATTATCATTGAAACAAAATATCTTTCATAAGGTTTACAACTCGGGAATTAAACTTTGAAGAAATTCAAAACCTAAGAGTTTTATTCTACATTAAACATTATGATACTACAGGCACTATAGAAATTTGATATCAAAATTAGAGCAAATTTATTTTACGAAGTGAATATCGAATGCGATCAAAAGTGTAGGCTCATGAATTCTTAAGATCCTGTTATATTAATAATATTACTTTCATTTTCTCGAATTCTTTATCGTAATCTTTTCTACTTATTTTTATTTTTAATTCGCGTTGGAAAGAAAATAGACAAAATTCTTGGGAGACTTCAGATATATTATAAAACTAGCAACATACTCTCACTTCTCTTGAGTTCATGTATTGGTTCGTTTTCAATTTTAAACATCATCCAAACATTTCTTTATAACAAAGATCGTAAGTAACGTTTTCCAGTACAAGAAGCAATGATAATTTTATTGCAGGGCTAATAAAAAGGCTGTTGTCTACTAATAAAATATGAGGTTAGCTTTCTTGCGGACATTTTAGATACACTTCCTATCGGCCTTATTTAAAAGATTAGTATACGTAATACCTATATGTAATTATTATAATGTTCGATGCGTAATTCCTTCGGAACAGCTGCAAACATTACCAGTATAGTGCTCCATTAGATTTTCGAGAGAGAAGTGCCATTTACGATAATGCTCTCATTTACTGAATTAAGCACATTGAGAGCACTAATTTTCACAAGAGATTTACATTAAAGTTCATTACTACAGGAGTTTCTTTATTCCTTCAATTAATACTAGTTATACGCTTCATATTGGCCCGGTTTTCTGATACTATTAAGTTCACAGCCACTAAAATATATCCCTCAGCAGTCAGCCCTAAGAAATTACTTTTCTATTATAAATATATATACTATAGTAACAACGACGGAGCGTTTGTTTTTATTTAAATTCGCTAATCTCTGCTGTTTAAGCTGTTGTAGAGAAATCAATCAAATCGTACTACTTGTAAACTAATAGCATATGCGTACGTGTTGTAATGTACTCGTATGTATGTTCAAGTGTAATTATAAGATTTCAAGACAAAGGGAAATCAAGTTACGATATCATTATCGTATCATATCACATTTCATTTGTGCTAAACTTAAATAGCAAATCCAATAATAACTTGTTCATAGAAACTTTACTAATATATATTATGTACGTATGATTAATTAAATATTTAACGAATTATGTATAATATATATGTATGTATTTAGCCCTTTTTAACGTTCCACTACTGGGGATGGGCTTCCCTTCTATACGAGAGCGATCAGGTTATAGTCCACCACGACGGCCAAGGTTGGCGGACTTCACACGTCTTTCGAAAACTTGCTAGATTCACTCAGACATGCAGGTTTTCTCACAATGTTTTCCTTGTTGATGTTAGATATGATTCGTACATCAGAGGTGCGAAACCCAGATATGAACCCGCATCACTCGAGTATCCAAGCCAGTGCGTTACCACTGGGCTGCCATTGTCGTAATCATTTTAAAAAAATGACAGTAAAAAAGCATATGCTAACTATATATAAGTAGGTAGACTGTAACGTTATATTACCATGGATTAGCGCAGATATGAGTATTCATTATAACTTGAGGCCATCATTTATCATAGCTAAGCCATGTCTGAATGGAACCCTTTCTCGGTTAGAATGAAGAACTCGGATACTGTCACCTATACTCGAACAGTTCTTTTTTACATTCCTCTTGTATGTCCTTCATATGCATATACAGACCTTCGTATAGTACGCCTTCATTGAAAGAGAGGATTTATTGAATTTTTATGCCAACGTATCCATCTATTTCTACTCGCATTTTCATCTCTGTGTGAGACATATTGACGTTCAACTTATGAGTTTAAACGTAGACTGAAACAGGCTTTCAAATGGAAAAGTGAATATGTTTTTTATTTTGTTTGTGACGTATCTAATGCGTCCTCGGTAGCTAAGTGACAAATTAACTTACTTACATGCATAGTACGAAGCTCTGATGTTATTGTTCTGATGTACTGCTGGGTTCGATTCTTGGACCGTATTTCGGAAAATGAGTTATGTCAACTTACTATCATATCAGTAAAGGGCTGGAAAGGTGTTACATATGTAGATTGCATTGAAGGAAACGACTGTAGGTTACCTTTTATACTCAATTAAGGAAGAAGAATAATTCAATGTTTATTGAATTATTCTTCTTCCACGTGTTATTCACAAAAGAGCAACCAATTTACATAATTTTAAAACTTTTAAATATGGCAAACACTAGAAAAATATCGAAAACTCTGGTCTACGCGTGTTCGTAATTCTCCTAAACAGCTGGATTGATTTTTACGAGGCGGGTTCACGCTATATTTTTTTAAGATCACCAATAAGAGAACGTCAATTGTGTAAATCTAGTATACAATATCCTATATTTTAAGTAATTTACGATGACACTTATACATTAAATGTATTAAAAATTACAAATGATTTATATAAGAATGACTAAATATTATACTCTTATTACCAATTTAATAAACACACAGTATAAGTAATATAGTAGAAATTAAACTTTTTGATAAATCCACGCTTCGTACAAAGTTCGACAGCGAATTAAAACGCAATTACTTTCAGGAAATAATGTCATCAAAAGCGAGCTTTCAGGCTCGAGACCGATGTTAAGATGTTAAGTAAATTGGCTATAGCTCATTTCCTAATGTATTTATGTATTATATAGTACGGCTAATAATTTATGAAAGAAATGTAACAAGTGACTACTTAATACTTATAATATACTTTCTTAGATTTACGCGAACATTTGACTTTCCTGATTTTGTCACGGATTTATTCGGATTTTCAGTTCCAGACACTTTGAAAAATTTTAACAGCTATCATGGTCACGGGACTAACACCTGAAAGTGGTTATAGTCATCCACGTTAGTCTTGCACATTATTTTAGTGTTCGAAAATGCATTACTTCGACGACACGTTTGGCTCAGTGGGCAGTGACCCTGCTTTCTGCGCCAGCGGTCGCGGGTTCGAGTCCCGCTGGGGGCATACATTTGTTGAGCACGAATGTTTGTACTCCAGTCATGGATGTTTATATTTATAATATGTATGTATTTAAACATATATATGTGTAGTATATCAACCATCTAGTATCCATAACACAAGGCTCGTACCTAATCGTGGAACTAGATAGTGCTGTGTGTAAATGTCCCAACATATTTATTTATTTATTTATCGGTAGGTAACAGGTGGTTGTGGGACTCACCTAGCCACCTAGAAAGCCAGATCTACCCACTAAATACCAACATAACCTCCCCTCTCGTCTTAATATAGCGTCATAGGATAACTTACAGACCACACAAGTAAGGAGTTGCTCCAGACTCAAATCTGCTATTAAAGAAGTAGGTACATAGGTAGACCATGCGGTCTACCTACCGCCCACCCAAGTTGGCCACCTGTACGTGCGATCGTATATCGGCTCTGCGACCGTCCATCTTGCACATTTTCTAACTACGAGTAAGAGTTAGAGTAAGAATTCTTACACCAAGGTGACATATCTAAGTTTTTGCAGTAAAGTAGATTTATAGTAAAATATTACTATATATTATTTATTTTTCGTTACTATTGTCCGTTTGCTGTCCACTTCACTTAGCATAACCTGTTACTCGGGATGATGTATTCAAAGCTAATATTTTAAAATGTAACAAAAATAAGTTATTTTTTCCCCATTCAAAAACCGATGAAGGAAGTGGTCTGCATTATATTATATTCAACTATACTTCTTTTAGTTGTGAATTGTTAAGGTCATTTGTTAAGAAATAAAATGAATATTAATTACAAAGTTATATGGTAACTTAAATATTACAGTGAAAACCCTTCTTATACTACAATTTATAAAACAGTATTTTGCCCCTTAAATTCAGTGAGGTTGTAATTTATTTATTGAGTAACTTATTTAAGATGACTGAAAGAAGAGGTGTGATATATAAACAATGAAAATGCTTTAACGATTTTCAAAATTTTAAACTTAAACTTTAATTAATATTTTGTATAGTTATAAATTAAAACACTCTTATCAGCATCGTTCCTGCAAACTCTTTGTAAACAACGCGGGCGCGCGGTAGATTTATGAAGAGCTTCGAGACAGGTATTAACATTCTTACTTAAGTTGCCAAGTAACCCAGAGCTTAAGAGATACCCTATCTATCCGTTAGCTATGTTGAAACAGCAAATTTCGCATCAAATAGTTCTACTTTACTTTTTTATATATATAGAGTTTTAGCGGTTAGTGATTCCCATATAAAATTAAAATTTCTAGAAACACTACGACTTTTCAGCTGATTTTCTTGTAGTAGGTAAAACTGCTCTTTAAACACCTCCGAAAACCTAAAAACATGAATTATTCGAATCGATTCAGCCTTTTTGAATTTAATCGATACTTTCGAATAGTTATTGGTTTTTAATATGTATTTGATATACATATTTCAAAATTTACTTCAAATTAGGCGTATATTTGATAACGTTTATTTTATGACAAAGCAAATTTTTCCAATAATTTCTGCAAGTTCAAATTTAAATAACTTTTTAATCGTTGACTTTAAATAATCCTCTTATTAAACTACACTGGTTAGTGTGCTTTACTTTAAAACAAGCAATATTTATTTAATTTGTAGAAAATAATAAATATTGAAAGAAATGTATAAGAAAATTTTTGTTTACGACTATTAAAATAAAATACCAATCGAATTGAGAACCTCCTTCTTTTTGAAGTCGGTTAATTAGGTACGCTGCGTGTTACATAGATACAATACAACTGATACTCGAAAAACAAATGAAGAAATGAGATAGAAGAAACAATTTCTATGTTTTCCACATATATAGTAAAAACGTAGTTTTCAAAAAAACTTATATTATATGTCTTATATAAGTATATTAACTCATTTTAAGCTCGTCGGTTTTCATGATATTAAAATTTTGCCACTTCAGAAAGTTAAGATATAATTGCTGTCTCGGCTTCACGCACGAACATATGACGCGACGAAAATCTTATGTTACTAATGGTCATGATTTACCTAATCTGTACAAGTATATAACATTTCTATTTCAACTACTATGTATATTATGCAAATATTTAAAATGTAATTTTAAAATATAATACTAATTTCTTACTTTACAACTCCTTAGTGATCTAGTAGCTCGCATGTACTGCTGCAGATCTGGAGGTCGAGTAGGTTAGGTTCGAGTCTTGGGTCGGGCTAAGTTCCTGTGAGTTTCCTGTCTAGAAATTCCTGTATAGGAACTCGAAGTTAGGTTATTGTAGTGTTTCACACCAGTTCAGCACATATGGCATCGGTTCTATGCCTTATCTCTCACTGATAATGTGAAAAGGTCGTAACATTGAATTATGAGAAGACATGAATAGTGACTTTAGATAAATAGTTAATTGGTCTCAATAAAATATTGGCCGACGCGGCCAATATCTTATCTGACTCTTTCTTATATGGCGGAAATCGGTCAGGCGGACATGATAACTTTTTTATATACAATTATTTTAATAAGTTATGATTATTTTAATGAACTAATGAATGTATTTAATATAGCTATATTTTAATGAGAATCCAGTCTATACATAATAACCTATAGGTACCTATAGCTTCTTACGATTAAAAGTTCAAAAATTCTAGAATACGTGATTTAAAATTCAAAATTGTGTTTTATTTCGAACATGTTTTAGTTTTCTATTTGGTTGAACTTTATATATCAATGATTTGATATAAGAGATAAAATGATCTTTTATCGTTTAAATGTTAAGATATTTTGAAATTTATTGACGATATTTTTTAGTTACAAAACCATAAAGTTTACAGCAAATAAACGCAAGGTTATACAACAGTATATCCTAATAGGAATTTTTAGGTTATAAATTTTTATGATGTTTATAACTTAAACATGTGTAATATGTACGAGTCGGTACATACCTACATATACACTAAAAACCATAAACAACGTGTAAACTAATTACCTACCAAACTTGATTTTCACGACACTACAGATATTCATCTTTAATTACACTTTTTGTTAACCCTCCATCTCTTTCTATAGGATGACATTTGAATATATTCGAAATTTGTAGCGGAATCAAATGAAATAGGACTTGTCAATATAAATCATCAGTCTAACTACCTTCTACCTTCAGATTGTATAAAAAATATAAATAGATTGAAATGGGTTTCTAAAATGTGATAACATAGTTAGAATTGACTCTTAGAAAGGCAAGTTAATAAGAAAAATATAAATAGTTTTAGGAGTTCCCAAGAATGCTTTATTATAAAGACAGTGTTAAAGTTGCGGTAAACTTAACTATATGGCTTACTCTAAAGTATTTATAGAGCAACTTATATCTAAGAACTGTCTGACAGACTCTCGCTAGAGACTAACCACTATTCTGTATTATAAAGTCTTATTTTATAGTAAATTAGTGACAATGTACCTAAATAACTTTGAGCTGTCTTTAACTTTATAATTGAATGTCCTACCTTATTTTATTTCTAAAATAAAATTAGCCTAGGTTACTAGCATCCACTAGTGAAAGTCTCATCAAAATCGGTCTAGCCGTATTGGAACAAACAGACAGGCATTTAAATTCGTTTCGTACATACTTTTCTTTATAAAAGGAACGACCCTTCCTTAAAACATAGAGTTATTAAACAAATACTTTAGGCTTTGAATTCACTAACTGAACCCTACCACAAAACACGTTTACAGCTTAATAGGCCAATCAGTTTTTGAGAATTCATTTGTACATAGATTATTTCAGTCCAGTTAAGGTATTTCTATGAAGTAGGAATTCAACAAGCATTTATCGAAAGTGGAAATCGGACAAGAAAGTACACTATGAATATAAAATAAGGAAAAATATTTAAATATTTTTATATGCCCTTTAGCAGAAAGGTAAAACAACACCATAAAATAAGAAACTACAAAAATAACTTTCGTAAAAACCCCTTACATAAACGTCATCTTATACCAAGATCCTTTTTCCATCATAAGTTTTAAGTAAGTTAAGCTCATACTTGTCTAGTTACATTACCGTGTGACCCAATATAAGTTGTACAAGTTTTTCTAATGGGGTTCGTTATGGCCAATAGCATGGCTAGAAGAGTGAGTACTTGTAATCAATCATGGTGTCCACCAAAACGGATGCGGGCCGCGACGTCTAAGAAGTGCGTATGATTGATGCTTTCTTTATTTACGCAATCGAGGTTGGTAAGTAAATAACAAATTATATCTTCAATTCTGGAAATCGTATGAAATATCTGCCCATTGTTAAATAAATAAATAAAATAAATATGTTGGGACATTATTACACACAGCGCCATCTAGTTCCGTGGTAACTTACGAAGGAAGCTTGTGTTACGGATAGTTGACATACTAAATATATAAGTTTAAATACATACATATTATAAATATAAACACCCATGACTGGAGTACAAACATCCGAGCTTAACAAATGAATGCCTCCAGCGAGACTCGAACCCGCGACCCTTGTTAAATTAATCAGTTGGTTGTAAATCTTGTGTGTGGTGTACTCAAGTGATATAAAAGAAAAATAATGTTTGACGAGGGTGTAAAGTATATTTAAGTACAATATACATACATGTTGTCCTACTTTTTGGCAGACTGTGATTTTATATCATCTTAATACCCTTGAACATGTTTAATTCGGAATGGAATTTTTTATTCTGGTTGAACACTGCTACATTCTTATTCTTCTTCAATGCTACTTTTTGGAAGTAAATTCTACAAGGGCGAGCACGCGTCGAGTATAAACAAGAAATTAATTAAATCCAATATTCATAAAAAATGATAAATAATACGCTACGTTAATGAAATCTTTGAAAAAGAATATCTAAAAGATAATTTAATTTAGAAAGAAAATCTTTTATCAAAGAATATAACCAACTCTTATACTATTACAGTTTCATAAAAATTGGTAAACATTTTTGTATATTATATAAATTAGAATATAAACCAGTCAATATATATTCAAACATGAAAAGAATAACCTTAATTCACATAATATAAAGCAAAAACATACGCAACTTTAAAAATGGAACAGTTATTTACCTTTGGCTTAAAAAGTATTAGATACTTATTAATATGCTTAATATGGTTCTGGTCTATAGCCTACCATATCTTTTCAATAATAAAATCTGACATCAGCTGATATTGGACTACACGTTGACAGCATGTCGAGCTCGAGGGTCACTTTCTGTTTTAAAATAATTGAGTTAAGTTTTTAACAAGTAAGAAATGTTGCTTGCGTTCGCTTTCTGTCGGCGGTCGTTTAGAACCGGTTTTGTTTAAGCGTACGCGTATTTGTTATTTTACAAACTGCAATGAATTGTTTACACGTTGAAAATGGATAGCGATATAAACTCGTTAGATATAGACCGAGAATGTGATGGAAGTGTTTTACTAGAATACAGGGATGATATTAACAGTAATGACGACAACTTGTTATTATTTGAGAGGATGGAAAGTAGTCGAGCAGAAAAGAGGACTCGGGCGGTAGATGAAGAAGAAGTCTGGACAGAAGTTGGGAGAAGGGGTAAAGTAGTGGCACGTAGTGCTTCTGATGACGACATGACTAGGATACCAGAGGAACAAATTGAAATAAGTATGACATCGAAAAAGGAGAAGTTACCTAAGCAAATAGGATTGGCACGTATACTGAAACAGGAAAATATATTAGATATTATTAGAGTGAAATATATAAATGCCTATAAAGGTATGCTTAAGTTCAGTAAAAACGAAAGTGCAGAAAAACTTATGCAATGTAAATACTTTCTTGACAAGGAATATCGGTGTCAAAAGACCTTTGAAGTTGGCATTTCTTATGGAGTAATTAGGGATATTGATATAGAAATGACTGAGTCGGAAATTTTGCAAGATTTAAGTAGCACTACTGCTATATTAAATGTAAAACGTCTGAAACGGCGGAACTTTGACAATGGAGGATTCGAAGACAGTGAATGTGTAAGGGTATGTTTTAAAGGGTCGTCCTTGCCGTCATATATTTATACTTATGGTACACGGATAAAAGTACTCCCTTTTGTTTTCCCTGTTACGCAATGTTCCAAGTGCTGGCGATTTGGCCATAACCATAAAGAATGCTCACAAAATAAGATCACTTGTCCTAAGTGTGGAAAGTTTCATAATAATTGCGAAACAATAAATTTCAAGTGTGTGAACTGTAAAGGGAAACACATGGCGCTGGCAAAGGTTTGCCCTATTTACATAAAAGAAAAGAAAATAAGGGAATTGATGGCAGAATACAATTGTACTTACAAAAGGGCTCTCACATTGTATGTACAACCGTCACCTCAATATGAAACACACCAAGATGAACCTGCTCAGGAAAACCTACACCCGACAACTGAATCAAATAATAATATTACATACGCAGAGGTTTTAAAAACTACAGCCGAAGTGCATAAGGAACAGGACTCAAACATAAATTATAATTCACCAGTATTTAAAATAAATAAAAAGAAAAAAACAAGGCAAGAAAAGGTGCAATCTGATGAGGAAGATGTTGTAGAATTAGATTCGGATGCTGAGTTAGAGCTACAAGAGGGAGAAGATATTCAACAGAGAGAGAAGTTTAATAAATTCGATGTGCAGCAGTTAATTAAACGAATTAAAGACATAATATTTATGAAAAAAATTAATTTTAGCAAAAAGATCAAGTGTTGTGTAAAGGTGTTGTGTGACTGGTTCATGGATTCATTAGTAGAATATATATCACAGTGGTCTAACTTCAAAAATCTATTTCAAAATGGATAACAATTTCTTAAGTTACGTTAATATAATGCAATGGAACTGCCAAAGCATACGTCCGAAGTTAACTGAGTTGGAACTTTTTTTGAGTCAGGAGAAAATTCATATTGCGGTGTTATGTGAAACGTGGTTAAACTCCAATATTACATTTAGGATGTCTGGCTATAATATATTTCGTGAAGACAGGGACGACGGATATGGTGGGGTAGCAATTATATTACATGCCTCCATTAGATACCAAGTAGCTAAATTAAATTGTACAAATCCTGGAATACAACTATTACATTTAAAATTATTAAACTGCTTTCAAATCGAAAATATTATTGCTATCTATTGTCCGCCGTCCGTGCAGACTACAACATCTGATTGGGAGTATATTTTTGGCATCTATAATAATAAAACATTGATTGCTGGAGATTTTAACGCTCACCACTCGAATTGGTCATACAAGACAGATATTAGAGGTTGTCAGATTTTTGATGTATTACTGGATAAGAGCTATATCACTCTTAACGACGGTTCCCCTACTAGAATTAAATTGGTAAATGGTAATCTACAAAAATCCTCACCCGACATTACCTTGGTAACGAGTGATATTGCGTTAAAGTTTTCTTGGACAGTGTCAAATGAATCGCTAGGGAGTGATCATCTCATTATAAAGCATTCATTATGTAATAATGATCAGACTTCTAGTTTCATTAAAAAGGGGAATTTTAAAAAAGCCAATTGGCATGGTTATACTAGTTATCTTCTAAGCATTTTCTCTATTTTGATATTGGACGCCAATCCTCAGAAGGCGTATAATCAATTCCTTGATGCTATTAATTCTGCTGCTAATATATACATACCTCTAGTCAACATTTGCCAAGACCCGTTACGACTAAATAAGTTTATTCCTAAACCATATTGGAATTCAGATATCTCTCGCGCTATAGCAGAAAGAAGACTTGCTTTAGCAATTTTTAGGAAAAATCCCACGCCTCATAATTTAGTCAACCTTCAAGCAAAAATTGCTTCTGCACGAAGAAATATCCGTAAAGCTAAAAGGGAAGCTTGGAGAAAATTCTGTAGCAGTATTAATGAAATTGTTTCCCTTAGTGAAATGTGCCGCCGTATGAGGTGGTTAAAAGGGTACCGTTTACCAAGAGCTAAGCTGGATGAAGGCATTGCTAATACACTTTTACGTAAGTTATCCCCAGACTATGTTTTGCCAAACAGGCCTTCCTTTAATTCGAGTAACCAAGCCCTTGAAAGCACTATAACTCTACACGAACTTAATCGTGCTATAAAAAACAAAGACACAGCTCCTGGTGATGATGCCATTTTCTTCTCCATGATAAAATATCTTCCCATTAATGGGAAGGAGATATTGGTTCGGATATATAATATGTTTCTGGATTCTGGATACGTGCCAACTCAGTGGAGAAAAACTTCAATTGTCCCTATTCCTAAGTCTGGTAGCACGTCTCAATCGTCTTCAGATATAAGACCTATTGCTCTTCTGTCTTGCCCTTGTAAAATCTTCCATACAATCTTAAAACACCGACTAGAATGGTTTTTTGAAAATTTCAATTCCTTTTCCACAAATACTGTTGGATTTAGAAAAGCCCACTCCTGTTTGGATTGTTTGACTAGATTAGTTTCACACATTCAATTAGGATTTGGGGATAACATGTTTACTTTAGGGTGCTTTGTGGATATAGAGAGCGCGTATAACAACGTTGATATTTCTATTTTATTGAAAACGTTAGATAATCTTGGAGTGGGATCAATTATTTGCAGCTATTTGTGGGAATTCATGAGATATAGAGAATTAAATATAAGACTCTTAGATAACGACAAAATATCAAGAATAACAAGCTGTGGGCTCGCACAAGGTAATCCTTTATCGCCACTCCTGTTTAACGTAGTCACAATATATATATGCCAGGGGATAGAAAATGTTTCCATATCTCAATATGCGGATGATTTTGTACTATTTGGTTCATTTAAGTCAATAGAAGAAGGATCGTTACAATTACAATTGGCACTAGATATATTTAACAATTTAGTACAGGATTTGGGTTTGGAGATTTCTGAAAAAAAGACTAAAGTCTGTTTATTTAGGAAAGGAAAAAATAAATTACCTATGAATATAGACATAAAACTCAAAGGTATCCAAATACAACCTGTTGAATGTGTCCAATACTTAGGTCTTTGGTTAGACAGCAATCTTAAATGGACTAATCATATTAATAAAATTTTAGATAAAACGCACAAATGTATAAACATGTTTAAGGTTTTGGTAGGATCAGACTGGGGTATGCATCCTAAACATCTAAGAAGGTTGTATATTTCTATGATACGTAGTCGTATGGATTATGCGTGCTTTCTTTATGATACAAGTTCTAAGAGGAACCTATACAAACTTGATAAAGTCCAAAATCATTGCATGCGTATTATTGGTGGGTTTATCAAAACAACTCCTCTTCATGTCATGGAAAGCGAACTGCACTTACATCCGCTTTCTTTGCGTAGATTATTTCTGGCAGGGAAGTTTTGGTTAAGAAGTCGAGCTTTCCGAAACAATAAAAATATTGAGTTAATAAGTCAATTATACTCTCAGAGCATTAGATCTAGCTATTGGAAGACTAAAAAGAAACCTTTGTTAATTAATGTATATAATCTTTTAAATTCTTTCCCTATCCATTCTTCAAGAAAATTAGGAATGTATAGTCTCAATACGTGGGTACAAAATATTAATTTAGACAATAAAATATTCTGCTTCATTGAAAATTTCACTGAATCAAAAAAAGATATAGATGTTTTAAGCTTAAGATATAAATGTTTAGAAATGATACAAAAAAAATATTCTGATTGTTATAAGATTTATACTGATGGATCTAAAGGCGATAATGGTTTAGGAGCAGCTATTTTAGACCCACAGTTAGATATTAAGGTTAAGTTAAAGATTGAAACCAATGTTTCCATTATGTACATTGAATTGTTCGCTATTGCGGAGGCACTGTCTTATGTAAATAATATTAGCCATAATAAATTTGTTATTTTAACAGATGCTAGAAGTGCGCTCCAACATGTGGCTCGGTGCACCTCGAACTTTCGAGGAGTTCCGATAGCTTACAATATATTGAACTCAATTCTGAATTTAGAACTTTCTAATAAGAAAGTAATTTTCCAATGGATTCCGTCTCATATAGGACTTACGGGAAATGAGCTGGTAGACCACCTTGCAAGGGAGGCAGGATCCGTTGGAATACCTCTAAGCATAATGCCTTTCTATAGTGATCTGTTACCTATATTAAAAGAACATATCTGTAAGTTGTGGGAGGAAAACTTTGATAAGACTTCACAAAACAAGGGGATATGGTATAGGACTATTCAACCTGTACCCTTTCGCTTTCCTTGGTTTGAATCCGGTAATTTAGATAGATCAACTCTAACCCTAGCTTTTAGAATTCGTTCTGGACACATTCCTCTTAACTATTTTGCATTTGTAATGAAAAAGGTTGCATCTCCCTTGTGTGTAGTGTGTGGGAAAAATGAGGATACTTATCATATTTTGATGGAATGTGTTCGGAACGAATCGTTTAGAAGGCATATAATCACTAATGGTGATATGAATATTGGAGTTTGCAATAGTATGTTAACATTCCCACACTCAAGTTCGGCAAAAAATGTGTATAAATTAGTTAAATTAGGCTTAAATAAGAGATAAATGTTGAGAAATTATGTATAAATTTGCAGTAAAAGTAGCTTTATCATTTATTATATATATACTATTATTTAGCTCACCTACCAGATATAGTTTAAGTCGCCTATTTATGCATGATTTCTTAAGAATAATATGTATATAGTGCTAAGAATTTAAAGTTGTTATTCTTTTTATGTAAGAAGCTTGAACAGGACGACATGTTCCTTCATTATCTGTGAACAAGTCCTTTAAATAAAAAAAAAAAAAAAAAAAAAAAAAAACAAGTAAGAAATAAGAATAAAAAAGATTTGTATTAACGCACTGTCTGATTACTTGTATATCATAAAAAATGTACTAAAATTGGAAAAACACCTCATTCAAAAGTGAAACGCTCTATCTTCAGCATAAAAAGTCAGTGGAAACATTCGCATTTGGGGAACTCTCCAAAGTACCTCAACATTTTGTCAGTGTAAAAGGTAAAAAACTTCTAAGTTACCTACCTCCGACATACGTCTTATAATCATTAACTAAGTTTCGTAGACGTTTATTTATGCGACACTGAAATAATATGGTTTGGAAAATTGCTTTTCCCAGACTCGTGAGATCGCTGTCTTTAAATGAATTCTTAGTGACGCCTCTAAATGTAAATGTCAAGAGCTTTCAAGCTTCAGATTTCTAAGAACAAAGTTTGATTTAAGTTTATTTTTTTCCCCACTACAAACTACATCTTAGAATGACAACGAAATATACTTTTTTATTCATTTATTTTGATTCCTTATTCGTACCTTCTCAACTGACTTCACCTTCGAGTCTGATTGACAAGCTGACAATCAGCGCTCTGTTAAAATCAATACTAAGATATTTAGGTAGAACTGTTCTTTAAAAGTTATAAAAGAGATTTTTGAAACTATTATGTTTTAGATGTTACAAAACTTTTGTATTTTTTTACAAAACATTTGTATTGTTTTATAGTAAGTTTGTTTATAATAGTTAATTTTAAAGTCTGCTAAATCGATATGTGATTTTGTACGAAAATAGTTTGAAAGTAGATCATCCCTAAAAAGGTGAAAATGTGACAGGTTCGACGAAGTAAGGGATACTAATAGTATGTACGAGTAGTCTATCTATTCAATACCAACCGTTAATAGGATAAATTAATATATTATTAGTTTTATTTCAATATTTTAAGAAGTTTACCTAAAAATTATAAAAGCTATTTAAACATTAATTGATTAAAAAGCCAAATGAATGAATGAATCAAACCCAAGTCTGGTTTTAGCCATACTTACCGACGCAGATACATCCATACTTCAAAGCTAATAGAACCTAACTACCTTACGAATATCTAGGAAATTCGCAGACCGGTAATTGGGCGTATTCGTGAATTACTTATCCTTCCTGTTCACTGAGAGGAGACGATGCGCCCAGCTGTAAGGCTATAAAGACGCTTCTTGCTATTGTTATTTTTAAATTTTATTTAAAGTTAAAATTATATGTATCAAACCAGTATAATATAATACTTAAGGCCTACAGTCGAGTCAAGTTGTGTTTCGAATTTTACGATAAGCTTATATAACAAAATATTCTTAACACAAAAAGCTAATATATCAATGTTCGTAACATTATAAGCATAACTAATAATAACAATGGAGAGACTCGTGTCTGTACTAGTAAGTAAAAAATAAGATGAATAAGCACATTTCTGTTAGCAAAGTAAAATAAAGTTTTGTACATTGTACCTATAAACATAAGTAGGTACATAAATATTTGATTCAGGCGTAGGCTTACGTGTCTAGGAAACAAGTGAAAAGGATGGATCAAGCTGAATCACTATTACATTATAAAGATTAACTATAATCCTCAACAAAAATATAACAACATGAAATATGAGTGGGTTCATTGTATATAAGGTTTTTCAATTCTATTAAATTATTTTCAAATTCTATTAAATATTAGCGGGTCAGATTTAGCCCGTTCGTCCCTAGATTTAGCGCGAGCAAAGACATGGGTTCCGCTAGTTAAAATAAGTAGCCTAAGATACTCCTTATAATATTAACTATCTGTGAGTGAAAATCCCGTCGAAATCAATCCAACCGTTTCCGAGATTAGACGGAACAAACAGACAAGCAGACAAGAGTTTTTAGTGAAATGCTGTTATTTTGAAATTAAAAACAGACACTTAAATTTTATTTATAATATGTATCTAGACAAGTAGGAGTTCTATTAATAGTATACCTTGAGACCACAAACAGCATTTTAAGGAGTTTATTTTTCTCATCAGGCTAAATATCAGATCAAATTATTGCCTTCTAAATAAAAAGAACCATTGAAATGGAATCTCAAAAGGCGAAGATCCAGCCTCCTTTTCTCCTTTTTTTTTTAAGAAAGTACCCCTAATCTAAAATCGCTCTGCGACAAAAAAATCCGTGTAATGTATGTATGTAAAACTGTATGGCATATTTCGTCAAGATCGCTTTTATATTGCAACCTGTAGAGGAATACACAGAAACTGACAGGATATTAAATTTTGCCAGACTTTTGTCAGAGACGTTTCCCTCGCTCGGTCAATTAATAATATCAATCAAAAATAATTACATACTTTTCTATACTCTATACTAATACTAATACTAGGTACTTTAAACTTTTTAAAGCGTGTAAATCTCTTAAGCTATGTTTATAAAGTTTATTCTTTGGTAATAATCACGAAAGCCTAAATAATATTACCCAATCAGAACTAATTTGTAATTTGTAGCTTGATACATTAACTTTGAGCAGGTTAAAAAACCTATAGTAACAGTTTGGGGCAACTAGTATAAGTATATTACCGGCATTTTACTTAATTATTTTTTTTAGTTCACTCACTAACTATTATATGTATATACTTTTATCGTTTAATTTAATCTTATTTTTTGAAACAAATTGTAGTTGCAAACTGTGTATGCCTTTGAATACCAAACCCGCACGTTTTATAACTGGTAGCATCATATCAAATCAAATCAAAATATTTTATTCAGTATAAAAATAATTTTTATATTTTCTTACTATACGTCATGAGTCTACCACCAGTTCGGAAAGAAGATACCTCTGACCTGAGAAGAACTGGCGAAAGAAACTCGCGTCACAATTATTTTTTTTTTTGTTTTTTCTTTTTCATTAATAATAATCAATTTATCTAATCAAAATAATCTGTGAGATTTTTTGACAAACGAATAAATAATATAAAAACAAACAAAGAAAAGTTATGAGTGACAACAATTATTACTTTGAAACATCTAATTGGGAAACTTTTCAGAAAAAAAAATGAAAAGAGTTACGAGAATTTAATTGCTTATTTTTTTCATTGTTCTACTTTAAAAATAAGATGGTAGTTAAAAATTCACCTATAAATCTATACGAATAAATAAGTTTAAAACGTCTGATTGTAATATCAAAGTAACAGTATTTTACTAAATGCATATTCAGTACTTATAAGAAAAATGTTTATTTGTCTGTTTGTTCTTAATTTCTGAAACGGCTGGACCGATTTTCACGGGACTTTTACTGGCAGATAACTGATGTTATAAGGAGTTATTTAAGATACAAAATTATGATTCTGCGCAAAATAAACCTATGAAATGGTGAACGAACCCGATCGAAGTCATTAGTTTAGTTGTACAATAATATATATTGTGTACCTTATCTCTAAGCATATATTACTTTCTTAGAATGATTAAACTGTAAATTTCAATCTACAATGTGTAAATTACTTAGAACGACTGCTTACTTCGAATAAATCTAGTTCCTCGGGCTTAGATTGCTTTGAGGTAGCTTAATGTATCTCGAAAGTGCAGGCTATGGAAGATCAAGAGTATCTTCAGTGATGGAAGCGTTTCTTGTTGTTTTAACGTTAGTTTCATTTTGAAATACTTCTTCACGTATATTATGTTTCGCTACTATTTCTACTCGCAAGTTCATTAAAAAATCTAAATTCTTTTTATGTAAAATGAAAAATGGTTTAAAATAAAAACAATTATAATTGTAATTCTCTATACATTTTTCAAGTAATCATCCGATTTTGATTAAGCTTTTGTACAGTCTTCTGGTGACGCTAGGTAGAGTTTCTAATCCCAAAAAGAAATTTAATGTATTGGTCCTCTTTGGTGCTCTTTTCAAACATAAATCGTTTAGGTAATTACTTACACGAGCTAAGCAGGGGTAAGCCGAACTTTCTTTATAAAAACTGATTTTCACTCGAGTTTAGTCGAGTTTACTTGAACTAGATTATTACAAAGAGAACTGAAGTCTTAACATCTAGCAACACTGTATACTACGACTTAAATTATCACAGCAAAGGAAAAGCGTACAAAACAAGTAGAACATACATAAATACATCTAACTTGACCTTATTATACATACTTCAAACATCACATAAAGTTGTTATTGCTAAAGTATTTTTTTAAAGAAAACGTATGTACCTACAGGTACATGGTTTCTTGACTTCTAAGGAATAAGGGTAAATTGAGAATTATACGCTACGTAAGTCAAATGTATTACTCTCCTTTAGGTCTAAAAATCTGGTAGTTCGTTCAGTCTAAAACATTCAAACGTCTAAAATAATGAAAAGTCCCAAACTAAATTTACTTTATAAAGCATTCAAAATTGTAGAACTATGATATATAGAAACAAAAAGAAAGTGTGTGTGTATGAAGTACACATGTCAGAAGTAAAAGTTCCTTGGCAAACTAATTTTTAAATCTCGTTTATAGTTATATACTAAATAACCCCGTCTAAGCTCGTTGAGAGAGGGAGATGGCGTGAAGGTCGCACCCACAAGTTAGACAGAGTTAGAAATGTCACTGACTCGCGGTGGGCGAGATCTAACTAAGGCTAACTCTTCCCCGTCTCTGACCGCCTGGTACTATGGACTTATTTTTTCGTTTCATCGAGTTTCAAATCACAACGATTCTAAAGAAGTTTCACTTCAAAAAGTATTTTATACAATAATTGTAGGTATATAACTAAAAATTGGATGGTAATATATTCGCAATCTTAATTGAAAATTGAAAACCGAGAATCTTTGTAGGATATCTCATTTTGGGCGTCCCTTCATATCCTATTATCTGCGAATCTACGAGTACTAGAAAGAAAATATTATTCATACTTACATAAAATTACTTCATTGATTTTGGTAACTTTGGGAGATAAACTTAAAAGTTTCAAATAAGCGATGCAATAATATTTCTTCAAACAATTTTAAATGTTGTACTTCAAAATTTTATATGAATGCAATTGTATACGTTGCTGTGAAAACGGGGAAAAGTTTTAACGAACGTAAATTGGCCAATTAGTCAGAATATGCTTTTTCACTAAATTTGTTTAATTATGTACATCTCAACCCCGTGCTACTGAGTGTGAGATGGGACTGGATTTTTATATATATAAAAATAAATTTTATATAAAGGGGTATAGTAGAGGAGACCGTGGAAGATCGACCTTCACCGATCTGATAACCAGATGAGACATATTTTTTATCGAATATAATTTATAAACAAATATACCTATAATTACTTGCTTATCTGAAAGTGCTCATGGCTATTTTTAGCTGGGCAACAGTACTTTAAGAATGATTTTTTGCAGGCAAGTCTATATAACTGATTCTGTAATAAAATAATCTAAAATTTGATATAACTTTCGATAAGTTAGCAGAACGATGGAGTCACCTATATTGACTTACCTGTTTACATCGGCTTTGGTAGCTATACACAAAAATGAGTAGGCAAGCCTACTGAGGCATATTCTGTGTGTTAAAAACTAACAGTGAAATAAAATTCATTTGGTTATCAAAAGAATGAAAGTGATGAAAAAAAAATCGATTAAAGTTAATTTAATTAAAAATAGCCATGAGCACTTTCAGATAGGCAAGTAATTATAGGCATATTTGTTTATAAATTATTATATTTAATAAAAAATATGTCTCATCTGGTTATCAGGTCGGTGAAGGTCGATCTTCCACCGGCTCTTAGACCAGTATATGATGTTTTTTTTTTTATGGTAAAAAGGGGGCAAACGGGCAGGAGGCTCACCTGATGGAAAGTGATCACCTCCGCCCATGGACATCTGCAAGCCAGGCTTGCAGATGCGTTGCCGGCCTTTCAGGAAAGGGAGGGATGGAGGAGGGAGGGAAGTGGGAGGGAGGGGAGAACGAAGGCGGAGGATGAAGGGAAGAGGGAGGGGGGAAGGAGAGTGGGCCTCCTGGACTCTCACTCACCGGACGAAACGCGACAGCATAGCTGCCACTTCACGCCGGTCTTGTGTGAGAGAGTGGTACTAATGAACTATACGGGGCGTGCCGGCCCATTCAGTTGCTACCCGAAGGTAACAAGTATGGCACTACCACTGTACATTCAAAAACAAATTTGAAACAGCGCTCACGTACCGGTTCATCATCATTACAGTCTATTTTAACGGAATAATCTAAACGAAGTAAGTGAAACGAATATAAAAGAAACGCTTTTTATGCATTACTTGACACTAACCCTTACTCAGCTAAGGCCCCTAAATAAATATTAACAGATTGTGTCTAGATTCCTCAGAAATTAGATTTTTTCCCATAGTATACAGTATCCTACATGATTTCCCGGATACTAGGACTAACTAGAACTAGTTATCATCATACCAAAGAATAACAAAAAATTTTTTATGTAGTTTGTGATTGTAGGTTCGATTTAGTTAGAATTTTATTAAATGTTTAGATTTCAACGTTTCAAACATGAATAAATAAGGGCTTGATATATTTTGAAAAATAAAAACTTGTTTATTATATTTATAGTCATAAAATAATACTTATTAGTTATTGGTAATATAATATTCGAAGTGTCTATTCATCCGATAAGCGGACGAATAAATTAAATATTATTCGTCCGACAATTGGTGTTTGATATATCGCGACTGAGACTTTTTTGCTTCTTAAATGGCTCAAAGAGAAATCAATTTGTTTTTTAAGTTTTAACATACTCGTGAATGCAATTGCGGACGTTTCTATAGTACTTTTTACAAATACCATTTTCTTGTACATTGTTTTGATGTAGGTACATACTCTCAGGGAGTGTTAGTAACGTAAATTTCATAGGACGACTCTATAGAGCCAGCTCTTTTACATATAAAAACTCTTGGACTTATTAAAAGTGGGTGGGATCTAAATAATAAATAATCAGCTCGGTAGGTTAGGGTTATTTTTTTTTTATTTTTGGCATAGGTATATCCTGCACATAAAAATCGCTTATTTTATATTAGAAATCAAAGAAGTGATAGATATTCGTACAAGCCGACAATAGTCGGACGAATAATATATTTTTTATTAATACGATTATCGGATGACTAGCAACAGCCTTTAAAATAATTTAGTCATCCAACAATTGTAGGACGACTAAATTATTTTACTCGTCCAACTAGCAGACGACTAGCATCAGCCTATAATATTATTTGTTGATCTAGCATATTAGATTTAGTTTGTCAGGACTATAATGGAAATCGTATATTTTGCTTTATCCAATTTCATTTTTTATTATATGTCGAAAGAATAGAATGGAAAGTAAGAATATAAGAATATATTGATTTCTTGCTTTTATAACATTAAAAATAACATTTTTTATATTAAAGATTACTTATGAATTATTTATAAGATAATATGACAATTTTTCATCAAAATTTGACCACTATTGTAATTAATAACATTACGAATAATATTGTTTATAAAAATTATTATAAGATGCTTGTTAGCTATTGAAAGCTAGCGTATGTACGCTAAAGCGCTCGCAACTCAAAAAGGAACTTTTGAAGTGCATATCGCTTCTTTTCAAGACTAGAGGAAAAATAAAAACACTACTTTAAATTAATATAATTAATTAAAACGATGCGGATATAAAAAAATAATTTTAGTTAAGTTTTATTTATGTTACGAAATATATTATATGCGTAAATATAGAAAAGCAGTAGATAGGTTAACATTAATCATCAATTATTGTCTGTTACATCAAAATAACAGATGTTTACTTAGTGATACAATCGGTACTTATAAGAAAAGAACAATGTTTATGATTTTAGGTCTGTCTGTCTTTTTATTCCGGCTAATCTCCGCGCTAATCAACACGAATGGAGAGATTTTGATTGGACTTTCACCGGCAGACAGCTAATGTTATAAGGAGTAAAAAGAACCAGGATTACGTTAAAAAATAAAGTACATCCAGGGACGAACTAGAGCGAATGTAAGTCACTGGTTCTTACAAAAATTTTACCGCTTTATGATTTAATTGGATTGTAATTCATTTAAAATTATTCGCCCTTGAAAATTTCAGAGGTGTGACAGCCGGGATTTGAACCCACTTTACTGTTTACCAACCGACCGCGTTACCACTTGAATTGCAGTTTTATACCTACATTATCTCTATATGTATAAATTAGCAAAGGAAAAAAAAGTTCATTACTAAGTACATATATATATTTTTCTTTTTTTATTATGTACCAAATGTAAATAATGATTAGGTACTTTCGAATTAACATTTTCACAATTTTCTTGTATAAATAATAATAAATATATAACGCAAGATATGTATTTAAGTTAATCTTCAACATCAGCTTTTTATGACTAAATATAATTTGCTATTATTATTTTATGACTAAAATATTTGCTTTGTACAAATAGTTAAGTTTACTTGTAATTTCCTTTATTAAACTCTTATCCAATTACTAAAAAAAAAAATTAATTTTAAAAATCAAATATTGGTAATAGGTATTGGTATAAATCAAGTGTGTATTAAATGGATGGGTTTTCAATTCCCGCAAACCGCACTGGAGCTGTACCTCAAGTCAATTTAATTAATGTCGGCATATCATTCGTACGATTCGCTTATCATACTTGTAATCCTATTTCACGCCGGGTAGAATTATTCATGTGGAAAATGTATTCATCGTAGTATTGATAGGGTCTAGGAAAAGGGTTTTTATTATCGGATTATTATATGATAGTAATCTATTTGTAGATCATATTATGTATAAGATTATTTACATTTTGATTCTAATGTTAACCATTAAATGATTAAAAACTAGAATTTCCCGCGGCTTCGCACGCGTCATAAAGCCCGGAAACGCGCGCGCGGTATAGTACCTCGTAGAACTAACGCTCTTCCCGTTTTTGCAACATTTTTAATTGATGCTCCGTTCCTATTAGTTGTAGCGTGATGTAATATTGCCTATAGCCTTCCTCGATAAACGGACTATTCAACACCAAAAGAATTTTTCAATTCGGACCAATAGTTCCTGAGATTACCGCGTTCTACCAAACAAACAAACAAACAAACAAACAAACAAACAAACAAACAAACAAACAAACAAACAAACAAACAAACAAACAAACTCTTTATAATATTAGTATAGATTGTATCTACGATGACCAAAATAATTTGAGGAAGAACAACGTGTTTCTGTTTTCTGGAGTCATAGTCATCGCACATTAATAATTATTAGTGTCCTGATCTGATTTACATTTAAAAGTGTTTTAAATAAGTATATTAATGTTAATTTCTTCCTTTCTTTCAGGTAATTGGTAGTTAAGCGACAAAAGTATAAAGTTACTATGTAAGTAGGTACTACTACTACTACTATGTATAAGTTTCTTTCATATTAAAACAAAATATAATATACGCTAACTGAATAGTCGTGAAAAAATCATAACTTTAAAGAACCTTTGAAATCTCACTACTAACTAGTAAATCTAAATACTAGAGCGTTTAAACATCAAAGATGCAAACGTTTCAGCTCTATATATTACCATAGAATGGATTTTTTCTAACTGTAGTCTATAATTACATACCTCAGAAAAAGTTTTGAATCATAGATCCTTCTATTCCTAGTAACAAAATATATATATTATAAGTAATTTAAAATTACTACTATCACCATTTCTTCTTTGTTTTGTAATCCTAATTCTTTTAATAAATACCTAGCTACAATACGTATTTTTTGTTTGAAAAATTTCATTCAAAACCAACACAATAAGTCTCATTAGATGGGTTTCGTTCATTCAGCCTCATCAAGTGTTGAATAAACTTTCTTAATTACAGTCTTTTGGTTCGACCTCGCTCACTGTTCATGGGTATAACTTCTTTTTCCTTGAAATTTCACTATTCCAATAGAATTCCTGCATAATTTTCATTCTTTTTAAAAGTTCTAGACAATGACGTTAGATAGGGTTCGTTTTAAATTTTTGGCTTGAGAAGTTTCAGTTTGCTTGGATTATTTTACTTAACTACTAACCATTTATTCTCTAAGTAAATTACTTTGTATGTATTTACAATACAAAAACAGTAAAGAGTTAAAAATGAAATTAGTGACAAATGCAACACTCTGCGAGTTTAATGTAAATTATGAGAAACACTTATTTTTGAATTAGGTTTTTAACCTTAATTCTTAAAAAATCGTACAGATACTGCTTTTACTGCAATACTGTATTGTCTTTCTTTCTTTCTGTTATTCCTTCTTTATCTGAGAGGACTAGGTTGGTTTCTGTCGGAATTCAGAAACTAACTTAGTATATTATCCATTCTGTGCTAATTCTAATAAGCTAATTCTTTACTATGGACTGTTAAAAAAATTATACAAAAACCTAGTAACAATTAATAGTTCAACTCGACGAACCTGGAGCAACTTCACAAAAAGAAGTAAGTGTAATTATTAATCAATTTCAAATTCTTAAAAATAATATAAACTAAGTATAGAATAACTCTAAGTTTCAACGATTATTTTATGTAGAGTCCTATTTAAGTAATAAATATTATTATTATCCTGTATTGCTTTTTCCATAAGCTTTCTAAATAATTTATCAAATTTGCTTTTCTCAGATTTTTTAAATGAATGTTCTTTAAATATGTTTGCAATCGATGCAAAAGGTATTTCTGCCGTCCGAGACCTTGATGTTATTCCAGACTGAAGTCTATTTCCGTATCCTGATAAGTTCTTCTTGAACACGAATAGATGCAAATTTTCCTCACTACAGTTCTAGGTGTGAATTTTACATTTTCGCATTTTTTATTAGTTTTCGAGGTTTAATTTTTTATTGTTTTTTTTATTATGATTAAGATACCATATGTAATAAGTATATACAACATAAGACAGGTCAAAAGCTTAGTCTTTCCCGTGTACAAGTTAGCTGTTAAGAAACGACGAAATTGTAGCGAACTGTTGCTTTATGTTTCGAAACGTCGATAACAACGAAGTCAAGTAAAACCGCCAAATTTCCTAAGTGTATAATTAATATTAAGAATTTTAAAAAGTTTAATTTTTGTGTAAATCTAAAAATCTAATTTGAACATTAAATTATTCTTCGTTCATGTTAAAATACTACAAAATATCACTTTGCTGCTGGTACTAAAAGCACTGATGTATAAAAACAGTAAAAGTCACTTTTTATTTAATCAGGCTATGACGACTAAATGGGTTCGAATGGATGAAATTAAAATAACATCACGAATGAATACAAAAATTTGTTAATATATAACTGGAAGTACTGGCTAATATTTTTGCAGTTACTTTTAAAAGGCATTTTCATTAAAACAAGTATTGAATTAAAAAAAAGTTTAGGATAGTGTTGTCCCTATGGATGGCTTTAACGGTTTTTCCTGAAGACATCATTGATATCGTTACAATTAAAAACCAGTATACATACTAAGATTGCTATATGTATATTTTTTACTATAATAAGTACAGTGATTTGCTTAATAAGACGTTGCGCGATTAATAAAAATTCTAAGAAAAGAGTTTCTCGTTTTAGCAAACATATTTTGGCATATTTAGCAAATATCACTACATAGTATAAAACAAAGTCGCCTTTTCTGTCCCTATATCCCTATATCCCTATGTGCGCTTAAATCTTTAAAACTACGCAACGGATTTTGATGCGGTTTTTTTTAATAGATAGAGTGATTCAAGAGGAAGGTTTATATGCATAACTAGCAGATCCCGCGGCTTTACCTGTGCTAAATCTAGGGAAGAGCCCGAGCGAAGCGAGGGCGAGTCGCTAGTATTACATATTTGGATGTCTTAAAATTCCATTAACAAAAGCAAAACAAAAATCAAAAGGCAACCGGAAAAAAACATATTTAAAGAGGAAAAACAACCAGTATAACATGAATAGTTTTTCAGTAAGACCCGCAAACATTCATTTTAAATTTTTCTTTCAGGAATAAGCGACATCTGTCGTTCTTTACTTGAACTTTTAGCTATATGCAAGACAAAACTTTCGTCGAGCTTTACTTTGCTTAATAATATCCAAGCTGTACACTAGATGGCGCTTGTTCGTAGTTGATTCCACAAGTCACCCCTAGATGGCGCTGTCACAAAATATTATGTTCATAAAATATATAAGTATAGAAATACCTCTTTGATGTAATTCGATGAAATGCTGAATTATTGAGCGTTGAAAAGAGTAAAATTAGAACTAGCGTGTACGAGTGATAAAAATGGGTTAATATCGGATTGAACACGCACACTGAATTAAGGTGCAGTGCGAAGGTGATAGCCACGAATTTTGTGGAAATTTAAAATTCTGGGTATACCAGACCACAGAAAAGATGATAGATGCTTACCTATTCCGTGTACTAGACAATATTAGTGTAGTATGAATTCTTTTTTCAAATAAACGCTCAAATATTCTTAGATTTTTCCCCGACTGCATGTACGAAATGCATATACATAATAAGAAAAGTCATGTGTATATTATTTATGTATGTTCGTAACCTCTGGCTGAACAAATTTTGATGAATATATAACTTAGTAATATACTGATATACCTAGTTAGATTTTTCTTAATAACACGAGTTTTATACAATATAAGTCCTTAAGTATTATAAAATATCGAATTGATGTACCTACTTTAAGCGTTAATTTAGATATCTTGATTTTGATAAAAGTAAATAAGTGTACTGCTTGCAAGGTTATTTATAAAAAAATAATACGTTATAGGTAACTACATAAAAAACTTCCATGCATCGGGCCTTTGCGTATATAAATAAAAACATTTTAACTTCTTTATCATAATATTATTAATATACCTAAGGTGGGTGGACCATGGAAGGCCACCTTAACGTTTAAACAGTTACAATTCGTTTATTTACTGGAGAAATGAAACAAACTACTTTTTTAATAATACTTTGTTTTATTATGTAACATATTAAATACTTTTTTTTGTTGCAAAGTTAATCACTATCCAATAAACATAGGTTTTCGAAAGCTCTTCTAAATACTTAATAATAATAATTATAATATTTTGTAATAGAAATAAATATTGAAGTTGCAACTTTATTCCAGTAAAAAATGATTCTCAAATTTAAAAGCTTTTATTTCAACAACGTTTTTTTATTAATATGACTCAATAACATCACAAAAATAATATCATCAAAACCGTGACAAACTAATTTGTAACACTCATATTACTAAATATTTGCATGAACAATGTGCTATATATTCCCCCTTTTCTTTTATATGCCAATTTCTCGCTCAATTTTCAAATAGTTAGATATTTTGTTATATTTTCAGACAGTTTATTTGTCTATAATGTAATAAAATTTAGATCTACGGTGAAACATCTATTCATTTAGGCACAATTATTTTTTGAAACTTTAAAAACGGTCTCCTGTAAAATTGCATTTTTCATGATAACACATTATTGAAGCAAAGAGGCGATATAAGGCCAATATAATGAATCAGTCATTTAACTTATAACTAACGTTGTGATTTTAAAAATATCTGCTTAGACTTAAACTACATAAAAAGGTCTTTCATTATACCGGAAAATTAAATGCTCAACATAAAATATACATATATAAAACACTCAACGAATATAACTTGAACACTATTGTATAACTAAGAATCTATTGATAGAAATGTTGTAAAAACAAAACTAATGAGTTTTATATTGATAAAAAATAAGTTGTCAATGACAATAATAATAAAATTACAACAAAATAAATTGACCTAGAATGGCCTTCTTAGGGGTATGTTCCTTGTAAGGCCAAACTGTTCCTAAGAAGGCCAAACAAAAATAAATATAATAAAAACTAAATAATTACATGCCACAGACT
This sequence comes from Boloria selene, assembly GCA_905231865.2. Taxonomy (NCBI): domain Eukaryota; kingdom Metazoa; phylum Arthropoda; class Insecta; order Lepidoptera; family Nymphalidae; genus Boloria; species Boloria selene. The sequence goes on from HG993132.1 coordinate 3,819,640, forward strand.
AAGTACTCTAATTACAACCTTTATAATGGAAGATATTCTTGTAATCAGGAATGTTTAAAAAACAAAAATAGAAAAAAATAATTACTCGAATTCCAAAACACACTTGTAACATAATAAGTACAGTATTATGGTATTTTAATCACAATCTGGACACAAGGCGGTGTCGTGTTTATTGTCCACAAGTCTCTCGTGATCAATATGGTAAGTATCGGGAGCGTGTCGACTAGGGTAGTGTACCTAGTTCTGTGAATAACCAATCGTTATTCCTTAAAACTAATTCAAGTGTACGCACAAATCTGATGAACACATCCTGATGAAGTAGTGGAGTCTATGTATGAGGACATTAGTAGGTTCATGTAGAGCTCCAAAACCCATTTTACCGTTGCCTGAGAGAATTCAATGCGAAACTAGGCAAGCAAGAAGGCGATGAGCTGAAAGTGGGACAAATTGGATACGAACGATGAATTCTTTTTTAAAAAACAAAACCAAAGAAAGTGGACGTGGATGAGCCTAAATTATCTACTAACTATAAACTAACTCTTTGCGAAATTTGAAACTTGTAGCACAAAAATTGAAGGAATTCTTACACAACCTTAGTCCGGCTCTGTAGAAAAAAAACGTAAAACGGACTTTTACCAACAATTAACCACCTTCCTACCAAATTTAAAGTTCGTAGCAAAAAAGATGAAAACTTTCATACAAACTTATGGCCCTAAGACCTCTTCGATTCGGCCCGTTGCAAAATTCATTATTTGCGGATGTCAACTAAGTATTGACTGAGGTAGTAGAGACAAACACACAAAATCCGTTCTTTGCGGATATCTACTAACTATTAACTACCTCATTGCCAACTTTAAAGTTTGTAGCATAAAAATTGAAGGAATCTCATACAAACTTGCGAGAGCCCTTAGACCACCTTAATCTGGCCCTATTGAAGAACCATTGTTAGCGGTCTTTTACTATTTTTTATGGGACTAAGGGGACAAATGGGCAGGAGGCTCACCTGATGGAACGTGATCACCACCGCCCATGGACATCTGCAACACCGCAAGGCTTGCAAATGCGTTGCCGGCCTTTCGGACAGGAGTACATTCTCTTCTTAAAGGTTGCCAGGTAGTAACGGTTTCGAATGACCGCCGGCAACAGCTGGTTCCATAGATTGGTTGTACGGGGCAGAAAATGTCTTAAAAATCGCACTGTTGTGGAACACTAGACATCGAGGTGGTGTGGATGGAACTGACGGTTTTGGCGCGATGTCCGATGATGAAAATCTGCGGCCGGGATCAGTCCAAACACTCCCCGTGATAAATGCGGTAGAAGATGCAGAGTGATCCCACATCTCTACGCAGAGCTAAAGGATCATGCCGATCGGAGAGAGCTTGATCGTTGATAACGCGAGCCCTACATTGAATGCGCCCAGAGATAAGAACGAAAGAGATTAAGACGCTGAACCGACGTGTAGTACTGTCTCACCTTACTGAGCACACCAAGCTTTTTTGAGGCCAATTTGCCCTTACCTTTCAATTGACCATGGACTGGAAGTTGCTCGAAATGTGGATGCCAAGTATTCCGATACTGGCTGTAGCAAACAATGGAGTTACCTTAAATTGAGGAGTGACGACAAATGGCAACTTTATAGTGTTAACGCGCAAACTTGTGTCTTTTTGGGGTTGAATTGAACTAAGTTTAGTCGACTCCAATCCAAGGCTTTGCTTAATAATGATTCGATTTAAGACACAAGTTTGTTCCGCCACTCGTCGACGTATTCCCGAGAAACATTAGTACAGCCATTGTACAGGACGACCACAGTGCTGTCGTCTGCATAGCAATGAATGTTGCTGATTTCCAATTGTCATTGATATGCAGAAGGAACAGAGTAGGAGACAGTGCGCAGCCTTGTGGGACACCAGCATCGACGTATTTATGATCAAAGCAAGCACCGTCAGCAACGACCTTGATGCTCCGATCTGCCAAAAAGCTGGTGATCCAGTTGCATAATTTATGGGATTAACCCATAGGAAGGTAGGTTCGAAAGAAGCGCTTTGTGCCATACCCGATCAAAGGCCTTCGCTATGTCCAGACTGGCTGCAAGTGCCTCCCTCTTGGTCTCAACTGCTTCTGCCCATCTATGTGTCAGGTAAACTAGAAGATCACCGGCTGAGCGACCTCGACGAAAGCCGTACTGACGGTCACTGATTGGCCGGTGCTCCTCTAGGTGCCGCAGGAGCTGTCAGTTAATAATGAACTCCATTATCTTGGAGAAAAAGAAGGTAATGGCTATAGGCCTGTAAGTGGACGGATCCAAGCGGTTACCCTTTTTTGGGATTGGGTGCACTAAAGCGGCCTTCCAAGATGTCGGGACTACGCGTAATGAATAGGAGTGCCGGAAAAGACGCGTTAAGACCGATGCCATCGGGCCCACTCGACTTATGAATGTCCAAGGAAAGAAGTGCTTTGCGAACTGCACTTTGCTGCATCGTAGTATCCCACCGCAGTATTGTCGGTGGTCATCCAGAGTCAAGTTGGACGCGAAGAGAGAGCCCAAAAGATCAGTGGAAAAGAAGACTGACAGAAAATCCTAAAAATAGTCTTGGCGAGAGACCAGAACGCACGTGTTCCTGACGGGAGACGTCCCAATCTCTCGACAATTCTTAAAAAAATTCTTCGACTTCGCATTAGCAATAGTACTTTTGAGGGACCTGGAGGCAAAGTTATATTTCAAAACGCTGGTATTTGCATCACTAGCCACTAGCCCAGGCTTGGTAGCATTCCAGCTTTCAGCGAGATTCCGTCTTGCAGGAGCGACCGAACCAAGGCTGGGATTTGCCTCCGATGGGCACTGCAGAGAACTGCAGAACTTTCATACAATCTTGCGAGATCCCTTAGACCTGTGTATATCGCAAAAACTGAAGGACTTTCATACAAACTTGCAAGAGCCCTTTGACCACCTTAATCCGGCCCAATCGCAAAATCCGTTCATCGCGGAAGTTTACTATTTACAAACTACCTCCCTGCAAATTATCCTATTTAACGGAATAAGCAGTTCCATACCCTGAAGAACCATATCGGTGAAAGAGTCAGCAGCGATGTCTGGATCATCCGGCAACAAGCATATCTCCCCCCATGGGTAGGATGCAAAGAATGACCGCATCCCGTCCTAATCCGCTGACCTGTAGTGCCAGTCAGCCAGTCGCCGAGAATCACGATCTCTGTAGATGGGATCTGCTGCAGCAGGGAATCTGTAGCCATTTGCATGTGCTCAACGAGTCGGTCAGTTTTGGCATTACTGCTATGAGACTTATACAGGCACGCGTAGATTCGCGAATACATACATACACCTACACCTCAGCCCGTGGTACGGTCGGCCAAGAAAGTGGTGTACCACCCTTAGGTTGAATGCCGTTTGCAGATTCATATGTGATAAAGATTAGTTTCGCTTGCAGATCGATCTGACAACTTCTATTGCCGTCCTTATCTGAATATTGACAATGATTATTACGATACTCTGTCTAATTTAGGATGATAATTTTTATGGATAAAAGACCTTTATAAAATTACCGAAAAAAGTGCCGCGAATTGTTTTTAATTATATAGAAAATTACTTTCCTTACTAGAAATGCCCCCTTTTTTATAATTAAATTAAATTAACAACGATATCTTTCTTAATCTTTATGTAAATACCTTTAAAATGATATAATTATAACACTTATGTGTACGGTGTAAGTATAAAAATTAAAAGGAAAAATTAATTTAAATAAAATGAAAAACTTAAATGCGTGATTAAATTTGTAATTTGATATTTTTGAATAATGTCACTTTTATATTTAATATACCTACAATTTCTGTAAATTTTTAATTCCAATATGCGTTCAATAAAACAGTTTATTTCAGGATAAGTTTTTATTATATTGTCAGAAAGAAAAGCTAAAAATAGATTTATCCTTTTATTAAATTTCCACAACCACTGTTAAAATACTTAATATAAAAAACATAAACATAGTCATATGGTAACAAAAAAAAAGTTGAAAAAATTTAAAAATTAGAAACGGGTGTAACCGCCGTTGGCCTCTATAACCTCTAAAAGACGAGACCTCATTGAACCAACAAGCCGTGAGCAAATATCGGTTCCCCGCATTTCCTCCCAAATAGAATCACAGTGACTAATAATATCTTGTTTGGATCTTTCATTTTGATGCGACCATCGTTGCACCATAAGGCCCCAAAGATTTTCTATCGGGTTGAGGTCCGGTGATCTTGAGGGCCACGGAATTACCCTTACGTCAGTGTTTGAACGAAACCAGGCTCTTACGATCCTCGCATTATGAATTGAACAATTATCTTGAACAAAATCAAATTGTGGCACTTCGTTCTCCGGGTAAACATTACGGACTGTCGGTAGCATTGTATTCTGAAGCACGTCGATATAATTTACAGCCGTCGCTCAAGGAGATAGAGTGCACAATTCTCCTACACCATCAGCGCTCATCCAGCCCCAAATATTTACGGAAATTCGACCTGATTCTCTATTTGGGATTACATGATCATCTCTATTCCGTGTTGAATTATATCGCCAAAGGTGTAGACGTCCATGCTGACTGGACTTAAACGTTTTTTCATCACAAAACACTGTATGAGACCAATCAAAATCTAAGTGCTCTCTGGCGAAGTTCAGTCGAGCAAGTCTGTGAGCATCCGTCAAATATATTTTCTTAGCGTAATGCCTGTGGTGCAACCCCATGTAATGTAGATGATTCCTTATTGTTTGGGCACTCACATCGAACATCTCCGCAAAATATTTTGTCGGCTTAAAACCATTGATTTCATATTCCCGTCTCATGAATTCTCTATCATTATTGGAGAGTGCAGGCCGGCGACCACTTCTTCTGCGATCCAACAAACTTCCCTCCTCTCCTTCACGACGAATCCAAAACCGGACACAACGTCTCGATATATTCAATTTCCGCGATATCGCACTGATACTGCACCCCTCTTTAAATTGGGCAATTATTTGTGCCCTTTCGGCAATGGTCAAGTTGGCAGGCATTGCAGATGATATTTTTATGCAGTTGAGTGAAAAATAACATGGAAATTATATCGATTTTAGAGGAAAATAATAAGAGAAATTACTTAAATATATTTGACAAAATGTCAATCGTTAGGTTTCTTTATCAAATGGAATTTGGTTGTCTATTTAAATAGTTTTTATTACTTTTGTTTGGAAACATTTAAAATTAATGTCCTTTTTTATTTGATTTATAATTATTTGTATAAAGTTTAAAATGTCATGTATAATAATGACGTATGCATACTTATCAATTAGGTTTACGTCATTTTTATGTCTCTTTCAGTAATATCTTTTAATAACGAACCTTGTTGTAATTTTCGATGACAAGGAAAATAAATCAAAACTGGTACACCACTTTCTTGGCCGACCGTACAAAGGAATGCTCCAGTTCATACCCCGAATAAGAGAGGAAAGAGGTGTCAGCCGGAGAAAATATTTGCGTCTCAGTAAGGAATAGCAAGGCCAGCTTCGTCATGTCAAGGTGGAAGTGGACGGCGTTCAGATTGTAATTCAGCCCCCTTATTTTGCAAAAGTCCACAGCGAGCGTGAACGGGGTAGCCTTTTGTTGCCTGCTTCGTTAGCCCCCAACAGAAGACAAGAGCGCAAAATTGCAAATTCGTTCTTTGCGGATGTCTACTATATATTTACTACCTCCTTAAATTTAAAGTTCGTGGAACAAAAAATGAAGGACTTTCATGCAAACGAGGAAAGTCCTAAGGCTCCAGCTTTAGATCACCTTAATCCGGTTAAAAAACCACAAAAACTGAACAACTTTCATACAATCTTGCGAGATCCCTTAGATCTCCTTAATCCGGCCCTGTCGCAAAATTCTTTCTTTGTAGACGTCTACTAATTATTAACTTCCTCCTTGCCAAATTTAAAGTGTATATCACAAAAACTGAAGGACTTTTATACAAACTTGCTGGATCCCTTAGACCACCTTAATCCGGCCCAATCGCAAAATCCGTTCTTAGCGGACGTCTACTATTTATAAAATACCTCCATACAAAATTTTATCTTTATACGTTTAGCGGTTTTTGAGATTTCGTGATGAGTCAGTGAGTGTTTTTCGCATTTATAGAGATATTTATAGATTATAGATATAGATTATAGATTATTATGTCATATATATTATTATATAATATAAAATTTATGCAAGCTCAATGTATTAGTATTTTTGTCATCTCTAGATGTACCTAGTAAAGCTCATGTACCCTTGCAAGGCCAACCATCAAGTTTTTGATCGGCCTTAGATCGGCCTTCCAAGGAACACTTGACTTTTTTAGGAAAACCACCGATATTTTAACACAAACCATAAAAAAGTAGTAACTTTTTTCATATTCCTATGGCAAATCCTTATTATTAATTCAGAGTAACAAAGATTAAAGAAAATAATAGGTTATTTAGTTAAAAACTTGCGTTTTTCTGAGAGCGAGAATTACAATTTCAACGTCGACGACCGACCTCAACATAGCAAGGCACCGCACCGACATAATATCGGCGTGAGGGACTTCCCGCTGCGTCTATGTGCTTGAGTTACATAGGTCTAAGTGTAAGTAGAAGGAATTTGTCATCAAGTGACAATAACTATGACTTTTTAACAATTGGCCTTCGAAGGCACATGGCCTTCCATGGTCCACCCACCTTATACATATTTTGTCTGGACAGACAGGTCTGTGAATACGAGTACATAGATAAGCCAAAAGTGACAAAACAGTCACCATGTGAACTATACCCTAGTTCGTGAATAGCGACATACCAAAATCTATTTTACCATGAAGAATAAAGAAAACTAATGAATTGTAAATTATGAATAGTACAGTATAACATAGGATTTACCAACATTTTTGTATACATATTTTTAACACATTTTCTGAAAAAGTCGTAAAAGTTATTGAATGGATAATAGAAATTGATATCTAAACGTGATAAAAAAAAACTTCAAAAGTAGCTACCTATATCTATAGGTTTAATACCTATGTATGTATATATGTGTAGTATATAGACTATCTGGTATCCGTAACACAAGCCTTACAGATTACCATGGAACAAAATGGCGCTGTGTATTAATTTCCCAATAGTTTTTCCCTCAAAAGTATAGATATAGTTTTTAGGAAATTTATCATCTTAATAAAAAAGTCCATTTGATACACAAACAAATCGTGTTAATGCACCAAGCGAGGCGACTACTTGGCACAATTCCATGCAGGATCATTAAGTTTTCCTCAACCAAGAGTGCTTATCGGTGAAATTGTTTATTTTGTCTTACTACTCATATATTGGTACTTACTACAGATATTACAGTAAAAAATATCAAACTTTTAGTATTGCTGCTGCATATTTGTAAATAAATAAATAATAAATGTTGGGACATTATTAGACACAGTGCCATCCAGTTCCGTGACAAGCTACGAAGCCTGTGTTACAGATACCAGATAGTTGATATACTACATATATAAGTTTAAATAGGTACATACATATTTTATAATATTTGTAAATAAACATTAGTCAAATTCTTACTTAAAAACTATAGCGGAACCTATCATTGTGTTTGTGCACATACTACAGAATCTTCGCGAACAATCACGAATCATGCGGTCACTGCGCTTAATGATCCCAGCTCTTGAACCATAATATCATCCACCTTTTATGCCTTTCTCATCACAATATGAACAGTAACCAGGTCTAGGTGACTCACCGACTAGGCATTAATATCGTCCAAAAACCAACGGAGATCACTGACACACTCAACAACGACGCCCCAAACGGCTAGCTTGCTGAGGTAGAATAGGATTCTATTTTAAATCTCTCATAATATTTACTTTCATCATAATCAGCCCTTTTTAACGTCTGTGCTGGGCACGGGCCTCCCTCAGTACGAAGGGGATCAGGCCATAGTCCACCGCGCTGGCCTAGTGCGTGTTGGCGGACTTCACATGTCTTTGAAAACTTGCTAGGTACACTCAGACATGCAGGTTTCCTCACGATGTTTTCTTTTACCGTAAGACAAGTGGTAATCATAATAGTAATGAATCGCACATGAAAATATCAGAAAGTGCGAGACCCGGATTTGAACCTGCATCACTCGGTTATCCAAGCGAGGGTGTTACCGCTGGACTACCACTGTCAATATTTATTTTACGTATACAATATATTGTAGTTTTTTTAGGATTGATTTGAGTTTATAATGCGTGTTTACATTAGGTATCATATAACGACTGTTAAATTTGTCTAACATTATACGCACACGCTAGCGACTATCGAATTGTTTAGGATGAAAGCTTTCAAAATTTATCACAGCAGGGTCATTTGTGGTGGACGTTAATCTAAGTTTATTACAACTGGTGTATTAATTTGGATTGTAAATCATTTATAAATAAGTTTCTCTACTAAGGATCACTTATATTATATCTATTTTTGGTAGGTAGGCTAACATCGGAAGAATAACTTCAGGCTTCAGCTATCAAAATATGTATTAATACGTTTTTATTTTAAACTGATTGTTTGACTTGAGAAAATTAAAGTTTTTTTTATATAATAGGTAGGTACATACCATTGTAATATCAGTATAAATTGCCCTATGCAAGAATCGAACCCGAAATATAGGTACATACATCAACTTAGTTGAATTTTATTAGTCTATTTCCTATACTGATAGTATATGAACCATTAGTTGTAATTTGTTACAACCTAATAAGCAAGTGCAACGGAAGCGATATTACATGAGAGACGTAATTTAAGTTAGGAATATCGTGAACTTTGTAATCAGCGTCTTGTGTCCGGAGCTTTGCAAGTAGTTAGGTCCTCAGCTACCTATTGATGATATACGAGATGAAACTTACTCCGTTGTAATGATCGCAGTTAATACTATAACACGATTTTATAATGACCTACACAAATATAGGTTTCACCAGGATTTCATTAAATAGGTTCGGATTTTCCAGAAATGAAATATTTAACTGCAATGAAAAGTATCAATGTTGACCCTATTGATATTATTTGTTTGGTATATGTCCTACCCAACATAAACCCATCAAAATCTGTCCAGTGGCTTTCTCGTGTTCTGGTCGTAGACAAACGGGCAGATACAAAGACAGACTGACAGACAAAAATTCTAAAAATCTGTATCAATGTATTCATATTATGGAAAGACTAGCTGACCCGTGCCCACGTCGTTGGGCATAATGTTAATAATCCTTTTTTAGTACAGAGTGTTTAAATAATTTAAATTATTTTATTAATATTAAAAATTAAAAATTAAATTATCTATACTAATATTAAAAAAACTACTTTTTGTCACTTAAATATAAAAGTTAGACATATGCTGTCGTTGACTTTTTTGTAGGCATTTTTAAGCTCCACATCTTTTCTCTAGAATTCAAAAATATATCTTTCAAAGTTAAGGCAGCGTTCGTAAGAAACGCTTTCATTCGACTGTTTTTTCTCCGATTCACTTTGCAAAACGGATTACCACGTAAAAGCCTTTTTATTTTTCGGTTTTTTATATAACCTATGACACTCAGCAATAATGTGGCTTTCTATTGGTGAAAGAATTTTTAAAATCGGTTCAGTAGATCCCGAGATTACCCCTTACAATTTAACAAATAAACAAACTTTACTTCTTTATAATATTAGTATAGATAATATCATTCACATATATAGGGAAATAAGTAGTTCGTAAGTATATGTATAACGCATTGTTCAAATAATATTATAAATAGATACTTAAAAAATAGTAATTAATTCTACTAATACTCTAACTTAATATTCAAAATTTGGTTGGAAATTGCAAGCGTACATTTCCTCTAGTATCTCAGATCTATTTGCATATGCCCTACATTGCTCCATCTATTTGTTCTCATGTCACTTCACTGAGATTTGTTATCCTAAAGTAATTTAATGAAATATGAATTGTAAAGTATGATTAGATTAACTTATATTTTAAAAATTATCTGATTTTGTAGCTAAAAAATTAAAATAACACTCCTTCTGTTGGGCAAAATTCAAATTTGTTTTTTTTATTATATTTTTACTGAACGTCACGAGACTACTAGTTCGGAAAGAAGAAACCTCTGACATGAAAAGAACTGGCGAAAGAAACTCAGCGGTGCTACTATTATTTTTTGTCTTTATTTCTTCTTTTTTTCAAGATAGACTACATCCTTGCCAAAGGCAACATGCTTAAACTTTACAAAGATTGTGAAAGTGATCCCGGGTAATGCCCTTACATCCCAGCATAGGCTCCTCGTCTCCGTTATGAGCCTCCCTAAGCCAATAAAAACTCACATAGATCGAACAGAGAGTATAAAGTGGAAAGAACTTCACAATCCCAAGGGATCACAGCTCCTTGAATGGGTTCAGTCATATATAGAAGGCGATGTGGAGATGGACAAGTCATCAAATCAAATGTGGTGTGACTTCGAGAAACTTTGCCTTGAGAAAGCCAAGGAAATCTTAGGAGTATCACGTGGGGCACTGCTTATGAATAAAGAAACATCCTGGTGGAACGACGGTGTTAAAGATCTTATAAGAGAAAAGAGAGATGCGTTTAAAATATGGCAAAAATCAAACCTTGAAGAAGATCGCCTAGTATATAAAAATCTGAAGAAGATAGCTAAATCAGCAGTAGCACAATCCATTGCAATATCTAGAAGTGATTTATATGACAAACTGGAAAACGCAGAAAATGAGAACACCATCTACAAATTAGCTAGACAACGTCAAAAATCTACCCTCGATATTAAATCAACCAAATATATTAAAGACGCTCAGGGTAGACTCTTAACGACAAACAAGGACATCAATGAAAGATGGAAGGAGTTCTATGAACAACTAATGAACGAGGAATTCCCCAGTAAGATACTACCTTACATGCCACCTACTGAAGGACCCATAAAATGTATTTCGGAAGAGGAGGTGATGGAGGCCATATCCAATATTAAATATCACAAGGCTGCTGGACCCGACCAGATACCAGCAGATTTATGGAAGAAGTTGAAGAAAGCCGCACTACCCTGGCTGACTAAGCTCTTCAACTGCATTATTAAAGAAGGAAAAATCCCAGAATCCTGGCGTTATAGTACCTTATGCCCTATATATAAGCAAAAAGGGGATGTTGCTCACTGCGGTAACTACAGAGGGATAAAGCTCACATCATATACTCTAAAACTGTTCGAAAGAATTATTGCCATCCGAATAAGGCATTACTCCCGAATAAGTGAAAATCAGTTCGGGTTTACACCTGGCAAATCAACCATCGATGCCATTCAAACTATTAGAATTGTGATGGAAAAGCACCGTTCAAACAAAGAAAATCTGTACCTCCTATTTATCGACCTAGAAAAGGCCTTTGATAGAGTACCCAGAAGCCTTGTCTGGCAATCCATGAGAGCACAAAATATCCCCGAAAACTACCTAGCAGTAGTCCAAGACATGTATAAGAACACCAAAACGCGCGTTAAAAGCCCCGCTGGTTTGAGTGACTTCTTCTGCGTAGAGGTAGGAGTGCATCAAGGATCAGCCTTGAGCCCCCTATTATTCAACCTTTGCTTAGATTACATCACGCGAGATATTCAAAAACCTATCCCGGAATGTATACTTTACGCAGACGATATAGTCCTTGTATCAAATAATGCAACAAACTTGCAGGAATCACTCAATCAATGGGTAACACAAATAGAGAGTCATGGCCTGCGCATTAGCCGGAACAAAACCGAATATATAGAATGCGACTACGGAGGGACAGCAGAAACGGGTTGCGAGATTCACATAGACAACCGGGCACTTCCCAAAGTGGACAGCTTTAAATATCTAGGTTCTATGCTCACACCGGACGCTAACATAGACAAAGACATAGACCACCGTATTAATACAGCTTGGCTTAAATGGAGATCTCTATCGGGAATTTTGTGCGACCGCAACATGCCTATCAGAGTGAAAGGAAGAGTATACAAAACAGTTGTACGACCAGCCATGACCTACGGAGCTGAATGCTGGACCATAAAAAAGGCACACGAACTACAACTGCATACTAATGAAATGAGAATGCTCAGATGGGCGGGGGGTGTAACTCGAATTGATAAAGTACGAAATGAATATGTCAGAGGATCATTTAAGGTAGCACCTATAACTGAAAAGCTAAAAGAAAGCCGAATGCGCTGGTATGGCCATATTCTTAGACGGAACGGCGACCATCCGATTCACAAAGTTCTAAATATCCCTGACCGATCGCGAAGAAGAGGACGACCACGCGCCACCTGGTGGTCAAATATGCAAAAAGAGATCCAGAGAGAGAACCTGAGTGCAGAGACAAGCCAGAATAGAATTATTTGGCGCAACCGTACAAGGAGACCCGACCCCAGCTAAACTGGGAAGAGGGTTGGACAAAGAAGAAGAAGAAGATTTCTTCTTTTTTTAAATTAAATTGAAATTAATAACAGTTCTATAGAATGAAATAGCCTAGCGGCGATCACATCATAGCCAATGCTTTTTCTGTATTATCCATAAACAATTACTTTTAAATAAAAAGGTACATTGACTTTAAAATTACTTTTAAAGTATTTTTCCACTTTGGTGTGGCAAATATTTCGAAAATAAGACGGTGCCAGATATTGATCCTCGAAGTATTCGTAACAAAATGTCAAGAATAAATCACAATTCAAGAAAAAAGAGATTATTATATATAATTACATAAAAATAAACAATAATTAAAGTTTAAAATATAACATTGGCGAACATTAAGGAAGTGAAATATGCTATATTCGGATTTTTGCAAAACTGTTTGTCTATTTATATGCTTATTAAACATCCTCTTACAAAGATTTTCTTTAATTTCCAAGAACATTAGTTTAAATAGTAAAATATACATAATAACGTCCTTTTCAGACTAATTTAAAATGAAAGTAACATTTTATGTATCTTTACACATTGAAAATTGAGCATTTTTCTATAACGTTTAATTTTTTATATCCATATTTTTTTGAATACAATATATATTGTTTCTTTTTTATATACCTAATAAAAAGTAATGGCAATTAATCAGTTTACTGCGATCATTGATAAAAGTATCTCATACGAAATTATTATAAAGAAAAACTTACGTATATATATAAATTATGTAGGGTAGGGCGGGGCTAGTTGAGCATAGGGGCAAGTTGGGCAATCGAAATATCTCGCAAACTATTCACCGTACGCATAGGCATCTTATGGCGGAAAGAAGGAGTTGCGGGAGGGGTAATCACCACGCGATCACTAGTGACGGCTGGACGAACGAGTGAAGCACCCGTGCGTTTTGTTTATTTTGTGATCAAAAAGTAAAAACGTCGTTTATCGCAAGTTTTCGTCTGTAGTAGTCAATTGTTATCTGTTTTCAATCAGGTAAGTGTTAATCTTTCAGAGAATTATTGTACTTTTGATATGTTGAGAGGTTCTGGGTATAATTCTTACGATTTTTTTATAATCTCACTTTTGTTTTAAAATTCCGGGTTGGGGTTAGTTGAGCTATAGTTGCTCAACTTACCCCACGACTCAAACAACTAAAGTTATGAATGTTTTATTTTTTGTTAGGATGCGGACTTAGAAGAGGAAGACTACAAGATGTTCTTACACTACTGAAGATTTAAAAAAGGCTGAAAAGGTCAACGATGAAGGAAAAAGTGTTACTCCAAAAGACGTCCGTCGCCTTGCCTACTAATGTGCTATTAAATTTGGCATAAAAATTCCACCCAGCTGGACTGCAAATAAAATGGCCGGAAAAGAATGGCTTACGATGTTTTTAAAACGAAATCCGGAGATATCCATACGGAAACCAGAACCCGAACCTGGTCCAAACAACAAAGAAAACGAAACGATCGACCTAATACAAGTATTTTCTCCGGAAATTGTACGACTATACCCAAAGGCTGGCCCTAGAAAAGCAGCTGAAATTAACAGAAGAAAGAGGAAAGCTGCAATCCTAACAGACACTCCCAAAAAGAACGCTTTAGAAGAACAGCAAAATAAAACCACAAAAAAAGTTAAGAAGCCAAAGAAGAACATAGATAAGAAAAGGAAGAAGGGTGTCTGTAAAAAAATACTCCAGTCAAGTGAGGAAAGTGATAATGATGATTATTCTTGTCTGATTTGTTGCGAAGGCTATGCTGAAAGTTTCCCAGGAGAAAATTGGATCCAGTGTCAAGCTTGTAGGGAATGGGCACATACAAAATGTGTTCCAGGTACTGGTCTTACTTTTGTTTGTGTCAATTGCAACAGTGACAACGACGATTAAGTTGCTAAGATCTTATTAATATATATTTTTAAGATAATTAAGTCTGATTTTAAAGAGAAAGACTGAATCTAATACTGAAGTTAGTCCTAAGATAAGTCAATGTTTTGTTGATTCTAGTTTTAGTTAATTATTCAAAGAAAATTACTTTAAGTTTTCTTGTTCTGTCACTAAAAGGCTATAAATAAAGAGCTGATTGTCAAACACATATTTTACTTCATCTCTAGTCAACATTGAACCCATGGTTTGGTTAGACATTCTTAGTGCTCAACTTGCCCCATACCCTTGCTCAACTTACCTCACCTATGGGGTACATTGAGCATACTTGACTTTCTGCATTTAAACAGCTGTAGCTCTTAAATTCGACTTGTTACAAAAAATTACTAGGGACACTTTTGCTAAGGGATAAATTACTAATCCATCAAGCCGCATAACAACTCATTGAGACTTATTATTGAGGAGCTATATCCGCTCAAGTAAAAAATTGCTCAACTAGCCCCGCCCTACCCTACGTACATGCGAACCTGTAAAGTTGATTGAGTTTAGGCAGGTTCTTTGAGATATGGGTCGAGAGGACGGTAGATAAGCCGGGTCCAGATATTGATCTCATAATGAATTCCTTAAGGCTGCGGTACTAGCCAACGGCCTTGAGGATCTGGGCGGAGCCTGTCATATTCCCCGCGCCACTCGCTTTCCCTCCGCTACATTTTTACGCGCGCATTTTATGTCAGGCCGCTAGACCACAAGGTACGTCGGCCGCCGGCGAGTGGCTTACCTACCGAAAGTCGGATTTCTTTTTTTTTAATTTATATTTTCCCATTATTAGTGTAGACATAATAAGTAGGTAATTTGTAGAAAAATGTTTTTAATAACATATTCGAGCAATTTATTTAAAAAAAAATGTGTGGCAATCAGGGACTGCCGCGGTAAAGCTATTGCATAGCATTTTTCATCAACTTATGCAATTATAAAAAACGACACGAATAATAATAGAAAAAAGAGTATTTAATACATTGAAAGTTTTATTATAAAGCATTATCTAGTTAAATAAAGCTTATTTAAATATTATAAAAAATATTTTTACATAAATAAAATAATTATTATTTGTATCTATTATTAATTTATTTGAACATTTGTTACATATTAAATAATAATGTAAAAATTTATCTTATTTTATGATGTAAATACATACCGGCAACTAACCTCAAATTCTACAAACGTACTACTCAAAGTAATATTATGTAGAAACAATTTTTATCACTTATATTATCACAGTAAATTATCTTTCAATCAATAGTTGAACACACCGGTCCGATCACCGAAGTTAAGCAACGTCGGGCGCGGTCAATACTTGGATGGGTGACCGCCTGGGAACACCGTGACGTGACCTGACGTTGGCTTTTTGTTTTTAATTTTGCAAAAATTCATTTTATTTCAGTCCTCAAACAATATTGTCATATGTCAATTATAATTTTTATTGATAATTTTTTAAAAATCGCTCGACGGATTTCGATAAAATTTAAATGGGACCTGGGTAGTAAACCCTTCGCAAGCAAAAAAATCCAAATCGGTTCAGGCGTCTTCGTGAACATACATAAATAAGAAGATTCCGTTCACCTCAGCCTATTTGGAAGTCGGTTAAAAATACCTAGGTAGTTTTTGAAGGTAATAGGCAAAAAGGGAACGGAACACTCACCCAATTAATTAAAATGAAACTGTTTTTTGACTTTATAAGCAAGTTTTTTATTCACACATATTGAAGTTATTGAATCGCAGTAGTTTTTCAGAAAGGTTAAAAATAAGAATTCTTGATAATTTAAGTTTTTATTAAACACACTAGTATATTATACAGATTACAGTAGCTGACACAAGAGAAAGAATACATTTTTTACGAAGTATTAATACAGTATTTATGAAGACTCACTAAATTAGTACGAAGACACCTTAAATTATAATAATAAAACCTTTTATTTTCTATAAATATTATAAAGTATTACAATATGCATCTTGTTTTTAAAAAATTCCTGGGGCTCCCTAATATTAATTAAAAATTATTTACTATATTAATATTTCTTTTATGGCTTCACTGGCAGCCATGTACTCGGCTTCAGTAGTGAATAAAGCCACACCACAGTGTCTTGACCAAGTGACTAGACCCCCATTCCTTAAAAATAAATAGCCTGTGTTAGAATTCCTACTATCTAAGTCACCAGCATAGTCAGAATCAGAGTAGCCGACTAAATCTATACTACCTTTATACACAATAGACTTTTCTTTTGTATTTATTCAGTAACGAAGGATTCTTTTAAATGCAGTTACATGTGAAGGACCTGGATCGTTTATATACCTACTTACAACATTAAAATTGACACAGAAGTCAAAAACAATAATGCTCCCACTGCTTCTCTATATGAAAAATTAACAGACACATTACTTGTATTCTTACATAAATGTACTTTATGTCAGCAGGAGTACTGCTACTTCTAGCATCTGACAAATTAAATTTATTTATTATTGACTTAATATAATGTTTTTATTTATACTTATTATTATATTCCATAGTTTTATTTATTTCCATACCTATAAATGAGTTAAAATTTAATAACTTTATATTAAAATTTTGTTTGAGACCACTTCATATCATAGACAAAATAATTTTACTTTTACTTAATAATAATCCATATAAACATAAAGAATTAAAAAACTTTGACATCATTAAGAGATCCAACTGATGATTTGAACCCATAAGTAGATAAAAATGAACAAAATTTCTTATTTCAACATCTAGAAGATTGAGTCCATATATGGATTTAACTAACTTACATACTTTTGTAGGTCCGGCTTCCACTCCCTCTGGCAGCTCCATGTATATCTCCTCAGATAACTCACCATACAGGAAGGCCACATCAAACTATTCTATGTGTAGGTCATCTTACGCTGCAATGCTAGGTAGTAAGAGTAACCTAATGGAGTTGTACCTGCAAGTGGGTGAAAAAGTATCATAATGTTAATACCACTAATAGAACTAATGAACTTCTTTCTTACACGCATATTTTCCTGTCTCTCGTAAAGTATGTAGATAATTATTCGTATGTTGATAGTGATGGGGTTTTTAAAATAATTTAATGATGTCATGTTTATAATAATTAGAAGTAAAGTAGTCGCTAAAAATCTTTTTTTAATTCTCTCTGAAAGACAAATTAAATATAATTTATTAGTTTTTTTTGTAAATAAATTATACAGATACTTTTCTGATAAACCTAAGCATTTTATCGAACTATAGTAATTGAGAATGATAATAATATTACTATGATCAAAATTACACAAAATTACATGACTATTGAGTTTCGCGTCACTTTCTAGGGGTGCATGACCTTAGCGAACTTCGCTTGCGCGAACATATGATGGTTTTAAAACTAAAATAATTTCCTGTGGCTTCATTTTTGAATATTTTCAATTAGTTTTTTTGTATTCGAGTCGTAATTTTTTATAGTATATGTGGTTTGAAGGAACGTTTATCAAGCAATAATAAGCAATAGCATCCAACATTCACATAGGTACCTCCGTACATAATTTCATTTCAATTCAAATTAAAACAGGTAGGTAATTAGGTATATGACTATTACAATAATTAGAGTTATAAACATCACTTACCTTCTCCTCTCTCATTTTGGCAGCAAGTTCACGCAAATCATTTCGTTTTTTTCTTGGCATGATGTAATACTGTAACACTGGTAGGTAGGTTTTCTGTTGATTCACAAAATATGATATGCAAGTCGGGAACAAGTTCACGTGTAGGAATAGGAACGTAGGTCCGTCGTCCAGTAATGCGTGAGCGGCACTGAGTTTGATGGGCGGTGACGGCATCCACGCGTCCCTCGCCCCGCGCAGGGCGACTCAGTGGCTTGGAAGTAAAAGCCGTAAGCGCCAAAACTATTTCTTTAAATTTATAGAGAAAGATTCAAATAATATTTATTTATACTTTGGCGAAATTTTAGCACTGACTTTGAAATATTTTTCAATGTAAGTTTCAAGTTAATAAGTTATATTCAGCCAAACAAGAAAGCAAAAATAAGATAAAATAATGGTGTTTTATATTATTTTTTTCGTGTTACAAAACTTAACTAATCATGTTTCTGCTTTGGTATGTTTGTTTAGACTGAAATGAAAAACTACGTAAAAAAGTATAAGAGTTCTAGCATTTATATTTGAAAGGCAGTGTGATCTCAAAGATCTCGAAAATGTTGATTTTTTCGAGAGAGCAGCCTTAAGTGCGGGTCAACTTTTACTTCGAAGTTCCAGTAATATAAAGTGTATTATCACAGAAATTCCTTCTTAAGACGGTTTTTTTTTACGATGGCGATACGTTAATTGACTTAGATTAGAATTCCAGTTTGATTTTTATAGAAATACTCGTAAATTGCCGCGGCCGCGCTCGTGTTTAAAATGTACAATAACCGTGAACTAACTTAAATTTAATATTTTAACCGCCATAGTTCGTATGTGTGTATGTTTGTACACTTTCAGGCTGAAAGCTCTTGAACCTAGAAGAATTAGGACAAAGATTATAACTTGGTATTATAGGCTGTGATTCAAAGGCGGCAATAATGTACCTACCTAGGGGCGGCATTTCAAAAACTTGCATCACATTGAAAACATCTAGCGAAAGTCTCTGACTTGTGTAAACTGTATGAAAAAAAACTTATTTTTAAAATATTATTAAGTACATCTAATAATCAAGCGTTAATAACATGCTAGTCATCCCTTATAAATATCCATTTATCATTTTCGCAGGCGTGCACGTAACGACTCACTAAAGTCTCGTTACAAACGATATTGGTTTCGTTAGAAATTATTACATACTAGTGATATACTGTATGCGTCCTTACGATATTAAGTTAATATCCACTCAGTTCTAACAATTATGAATATAACAATAATAAATCAGTCAAATCGATTTAATTCGTCTTTAGTGATACGTTTATGTACATTTTGGAAAATGATTTTTATATAGAGTTTTTTTACATAAGAATACATACGGTAATGAATAAATAGTCTAACACACTCCTTTTTGTCGTCGTATTGGGATAGAAATTAACTTAAGAAAAAGACAATACTGTTAATTTGCACTAAAGTTAAACAATAGTAAAAATATTTAAACCTTTGATTACACATTTCTAAAATACATAGCGTGATTTTTATAGGCTCTACGAGTAGAATCGCTAATAACCGGTCTCAAAAAAAAATATAGTGACGTAAATAAGTACATAGTTTGAATAGATTGAATAGATGGTAAATTTTTTTAACTAGGTGATTATCATATTTTATATTATAGCGCCCACACTAGCGCCTCACCCTAGTTCCGCTGATTTAGCGCGAGCGAAGCCGCTGGTTCCGCTAATAAATGTTTACAAAAACCTGACATATTACAAATTAAAACTTTTCTTGAGAACCACTCTATCCATTGGTGAAAACAGCATGAAAATCCGTTGAGTAGTTTTTGAGAATATCGCGAACAGATAGACATTCAGACATACGCGATTGATGATTTATAATTTTCCTTCTTTTGCGCAGCTTCAGAGTAGTGTAATATTAGAAGAGTTTTAAAACGACCTAAATTGCTTTAAGCCTGGAAAGTGACTTATTTTTTTTATATCAATCTGAATTAGTGCTTGACTACGTTCCACCTGATGGAAA
Organism: Boloria selene; assembly: GCA_905231865.2. NCBI lineage: Eukaryota > Metazoa > Arthropoda > Insecta > Lepidoptera > Nymphalidae > Boloria > Boloria selene. The sequence continues at coordinate 3,839,664 of HG993132.1, forward strand.
GTGGTAACGCAGTCGTAGATGGTAAGTCGCACTAATTCAGTAGCCACCTATTCACTCCTGCCTTGAAGACACCCATATTGTAATCGGACGGAAACACGGACGCAGGCAGATTGTTCCAATCCTTAGCCGCACGTATAATAAATGACGAAGCGAAACGCTTCGTCCGGACGGGTGGAATGTCCATGACGACGACTTATTAAGTTACTAGCTGTGCCCGCAACTTCGTTCGCGTGGATGTCGGAACTTAATTAGTATTTTTTAGTGCGAAGCGCTTATCTTCTTATCTATCGAACAATACTGCACGCAGTTGATCTCTAGTTATAGTCCCGTCTAAGTTCGAATACTCGTAGATGGCACTGTTTTAATATTTTACTTCGGAAACACTATTTTTTTATTAATTTACATTTTTTATAAGTGGTGAACTGATTACGATGAAACAAAAACCTTAATGTTACTTCAATTTACGCACATATTGTTGTGTATAAAAGTTACGTGAAGTTGTGAGACCAAATGCACATAACCCTAATTTTACTTCTGGAATTTCTCTACTTCTTCACTTTAAACTCAAATATCTTTTGATAGACTGAACCGATTGCATTGAAACAAAAACTAAATGTTACTTCAAGTTACGTTCAATCGTTGTGTATAAAAGTTATCTACATTGCTTTCGTACATTTTACGTGATGCCCGGATAAATAAACAGACAAACCGACAAACAGACAAACAGACAAAAATTCTAAAAATGCTGGAAATGGGTTCTATTGGTTATCCTTTAACACCCTGGCTATTTTTTTTGTAATTTTTTTTGATGTACAAAAACGACTTTTCTACAGTTTTATTATATGTATAGATTGTGCAAGTAGTACTCATCTCGTATATATATCAAAATATCATATCATGTCGATCTATTACGTCATTACTACTTTCATTTAATCTATACATATAATAATATTGTTACTTAGTCGAATAGTTTAGCATTAACTACAAACATTAACATTGAATATTTTTTAGAAAATATAATTGAAATAGTATTATCGATACACAGTTATTTGGAATTTTCGTCCGTTTGTTAGTCAGTGTGTTTGTCTGTGATCGCTATGAAACCCATTGACTTTAACTGACAAATGTTGATGGATATGTTAATAAGTTATCAACATACTATACTAGAAGAGTTTTTAATGCTGAAAAATATCTTATTTCTGAGAAATCTATAATAACCGTTTAACTACACTAAGGGACGAATCCTAGCTGAATGAGGGTAAGTCACTTGTCTTATATAGTTCCTAATTATAAACTGGCAAAAAATGCCAGTTTCATAATCTATTTTGTCTAAAGTTTATTTTAACAATAAAATGATAATAATAGTTATAAAATCCTAATCCCAAAAAATAGTATAAGGCATTATGTATACAATATAAGTTAATCTTTATCATAAGCTCATATAAATATAATGATGTAAGCCAATATTAAAAATTAAACTCCGAATATACAAGTTTATTATGAAAATATTACAAGCAAAAAAATATGAATGGATTAATTAAATACAAAACTAAAGCTTTTATATCGATATACATATTTATATTGTGATGTAAAGGTTAATTATTAAGAGATTTTCTAAAGAGCGTGGGATCGAGGATTATGCTAATTTTAAAAGTTGCTGAATTTTAAACCAGTTAAATCCAGTTCTTAGAAATTGAGTAGGTATCTAAAGTTCTTTACGATGAACTTAATAAAAAAATCTGTCTGTCTGACTATCTGTTTGTTTGAACAAAATTAACACAGCATCTAGTTCCGTGGTAAGCTACGTGGCTTGTATTATGGATACCAGATAGTTGATATAGTACTCGTACTACACGTACATAACATCTAACATATATACATATTATAAACATGAAAACCTATAACTGACACTCAAACATTCATGCTCGTCAATGAATGCCCACAGCGGGTCTAGAATCCGCGACCGTTGGACAGCAATTAAATGAAATTAGTCCGTCAATCATAAGCAGATTTAGATAATTCTGATTTTGTTTGAAAATGTATACTTCCTTTCAATTTGGGACTGTGGGACCCCATTTAAATTTGAAAATAAGATGCCACACCAAGTGTAGCAAATAATAATGATAATAAGAGCAATGCTTAGATAGTATTAAGTACCTAGTAGAAAAATATTTAATCAAATTTAAAGTTTAATTTAAGTCATGAATCTACGTATTAAAATTTTTCAAAATATTTTTTTATATTTAACAGTAGTTAAATTATGCTTATATCTACATTGCATCGACATCCTTAACTAGAAAAGTGCTAATATTAAAAAGCTATACTGGTCCTGTGAAATTAAAATATTCTTGTAGTGCGGGATAGTCCATTTATCCAGGATAATAAAAACGATATAACCAACCTATAACCAACAGGAGCGAATCGTTAATGAAAAAGTTACAAAAACGGGGAAAATTTATTCCTTTTGATAGCTTCCGTTACTGCATAAACGGTTAAAGTTACGCAACGTCATTGAATATCAACGAAAAACCGTCATACATGATGGAATTATGCCTCTTATAAAGTTCAAAAAAACAGCGATATCATGTCTTCTTTTAAAGTTTAATTTAACTCTCTTACACAGTAATCAAAGTCATAGAAATAATTCATAAGTTGTGTTAATTTGGATCCCGATCTAAGATTTTTTGGCGTCTTGGAACGCAGGCGGAACAGCGTTATATTTACTAGTGTAGTAAAAATCATAACAAGTCTTGGAAAAAATGTCTCAATCTGCATACGAGTATGAGAGAGTGAGAGATTATCTGCTTAGATTAAGGCTTATCTGTAGATACATCTCATAATTTTAAGAATTAATAGCTGTATTTAAATTTGTTACGAGATATAATTCGAGGACAATATTCTATTCATTTATAATGGTAGGTCTCATTTTACTTACGACTTTAAATAGTTGGTGAATATTAATATCCTTAATCCATAGTTCCTAAAATATTATAAACTATAGCGACTCATCCTCGCTTCATTCGGGTCCGTCCCTAGATTTAGACCGAAGCCGTGTTTTCCGCTAGTTAGAATAAATAAAATTTCTAAAATAAAAGTAGCTTAAATTACTCCTTAGCTATCTGTAAGTGAAAATCCCGTCAAAATGTATAGATGACCTTTTTTACAGGTTATCTGTCTCACATTCACTGTTTAAATTTAATTTACATAGGGATGAACCCGAGAAAAGAAAGGATGAGACATATTTAAAAAATATAGCTATAGATTTATTTAACAAAAAATGATATTCCTAACTTTTAAGTGATTTAGGTTCATTTAAATTTAATGCCCCACTAATAGGGCTCCTCTTAACTCGTGCCATTAAGTCGACTCACGTCAAGAGTGAGTAAGCATTTTTTATGTCTTTCGAAGTTTAGATGATTTCGAATTGTTTCTTTTAGACATGTTACCTTAAGAATTTTTTCTTCCGTAGGGCAAATAGTAATCATGTTGAAAATGATTCGTACATGAACATATCAAAGATGCGAGACACGCGATCGGTTGTCGTGCTTAGTTTACCAAGCGAGCGTTTTATACTCTTGGAAAACCACTGTCTTTCAATTCAAAATACAGTAATAAGGATTGATAATCATTTAAATCTGTTATATAACAATTATGACGGAGAGGATTATTAGGATATCATAAAATTTTTTATTAACACAAGTGTTCACTCAATCAAATTTCAAATGTTATTTTCATCTATTTTATTTCCATTTATGTCATTTAATTTTCATGAAAGTACTACATGTAAAATACCATAACACCATAAAGGTGTTGGAAAAATAAACAAAAAGGGGTCGAATAGATATTTTTTTTAATGACGCACAAAGACTAATAGTTAAAATAAGGATATTTTGTTGCCTTACATAGATAAACTAAGAATGTATGTATATTGTACATCAGCTTTGTATCTGTAACATCGAGCTCCCCAAATGAATACATCGATTTTAATGCGGTTTTTTAATTGAATAGGTACATAATTTCTAAATTTAAGGCTACATTTCTGAATGATCTGAAAATTCATTATTGTAATATAGGAAATAATTTTTAACGAAATTGGTAGTTTCTTTTACAGACATTGTTTGAACGTCTTTGGGTAATATTTCTACAGAAAAACATTTTAGTTTCATCTGAATTTCTCAAATTTTTGGAATACCTATACATTTATTTATCCTTAATATATAACCTTACTTCAACTACTTATTATTCAGCTTTGAATATTCTTACTTAATTGTCTGCTTAAACTCATTTAATCTATGTAATCTTTATTAATACTTAGAAATACCTACTAGCGATTATAATCCAGTTCTAATACATATGTTAATTTCTATTACTAACATTAGACGTTTACATTTATAATAAATATATAAAAATATGGTATTAAGACTTACATGTTAATAAAAATCATTACAAGGATACTAAAAGTAATGTCAAAGATATACGTAAGTATAATACTTAAATATCGAGGTACTGCGTCGCGGGAGTATTTTGATAAGATAGGTTTCAACTTTCAAATTAGATTTAAAACAGCATTCAAAGACAATAACTATTTAATCTATAATATCTTATTCATCTCAAGTCCTCAAGAACCCTAAGAGAGAAGAGAGAAGAGAGAAGCAAGGGAACATCACTAATATTACTATAGCCTATAGGTATATGAATATATCAACAGTTTACATAATATTTACGTTAACCAAGAAACTATGGAAGATTCCAACAGTGACACAAAAAACAACTTTCGGTTTTATATTGATACACATACATATGTGTCAAGTGCGAGTCGTACTCGTGCGTTGAGAGTCTCGTACAATCGAACATAATGGTGAATATTGATTTTACGGATCAGAATGCCAGATTTTTTTAGTTTACTTAATGAACTTCTTTTGGTTATGTATTTTATATAATTATACAAGTTGAAATACATTATTTATTACTGTTATACTTATAATAGAGCAAAACTGAAAAGATCTAAACACACGTTTCTATTATACAGTCAAAGATTCCTTTCATTTTTATTTTTCCTATAGGTGAAAATCTACGAAACTAACTGACTCTAAAACTTAACTGCCATACTATCACTGGTATTTTAAGGTAAGGTATTGAATCATCATACAGATAGGCAATGGCTTCCTTATCAGTACCTACTTTAGCAGTAGGTACAGTCTAAACCCTTTTTTATAGAATGTATTATACCATTTAAATTGTTTATTTGTTTTATGTGTTATGTATCACTGTTTGTTTTTCTAACAATAAAAAAAGAATCCTAAGAATATTAATAACTAATAGAAATATTCCTAATGTTTCTGCCTTGACACAAAATATTATATCAATGAATAAGATATCTTATAATTATAATAATATACATATTATTTATCCAGTTATAAAACCTACTTATATATCGTATTTTTGCTTACTATTAACAATATATTTATCTAATTTTAAAACTATAACGCTTATTTTTTCACATTTATGTTGTAAGTGCAAAGATTTGTAAATTATGTGTGTGTTTGTGTGTTACCTCCACCCTCCACCCTCCGATTTGTATAAGATTTGCGTTCAGAACGTCTGCGACTATAACCTGGAGTAAAATTTAGGTTAACGTAGCAAATAAAAGTTTCAGAAGGTGACGAAAAAAGCAAGGGTAAGTCGCTAGTTTAAAAAAATAATTAAAGAACCAAATGCAATGCAATAAACCATTAGATGTTAACTTAATTGCTTTAAGATGTGGTTCTAAAAATGTATGAAATCTTTAACCCGACAACTCAAATATTTGAATAGTTACAGAGCGAAAGCGGATTGCGAAATTTTATTCATAGGTTTCAGCTTCTTACTGAATTGCAATTTAAAATCAAATGCAATAGATATTCAATCTAATATTTGGATGAAGTAAAAACATTAAGAAACATTTTCTAATACTATTATCGATTGAGGTTATTTTTTTTAACATAGAAAGACGAAGAATTAGAAAGGTAATTTTGATTACAAACAATATAGTACAAGTACGTTTATGAGCTGTTCAAACAAAATATTACAAAAAATATTAACCAAACCTTAAATTTAAAATCATTAGATCATAAAATTAAATTTTAATTAAGTTAAATTATTCATTTAGTTAAAATTAAAGAGTTATATATTTTATTGAAACAAAATTTTACTATAAAGCCGTTTTAACTGTTTCAACGGAATCCTTATTGAATTGTATTCGCTAAAAATAACAAAAACTGTTTTAACGAGTGTGAAAATTGAAATAGTATTTAGAAAAATATCCATGCAGCCATTGTTCTGTTTCCCGGGCAGGCGAGCTGTATCGATCGCACCGAGCTAGATTCGACTGAATCATAGGGCTCGGTACAGACGACTGTATAACTTTATAATAACGAGACCGAGGTTATACTTTTATTATACAATGTAAATTAAATATTTAATGTTTATGTATATTATTTACGTCATCAATACGGAAATTGTTTTAATTTTTTTTTTTATTAAAAACTATAGGATTTTAACTTACGTTAGGTTTCTTTTACTATTTACTAATTCATTGTTAGAAATATATTTTTCAGCATTATAAAAACACTTTTATTAAACATACGAGTATATATACGAGTATACATACGAGTACAAATACAAAAAAATTGAAAACATCGTTCTTTTTTAAGTCATTCAATAGCATACATAGATCGATGAAGGCTTTTAATTTAGTACATTAATTGCCTTGTCTGAAAGAAAAGTGTTCTACAAAAGTTATTTAAGGGCGTATCTCTAGAACAATACAATGTTAAAGTTTTTATTTCTTTAAGTGCACGACTTCATTTTAAAGAACACATTGCTTCAGCATTTCCAGTTTTCCAGTTGTTTGAATAAGCTCTTTACTATTTCTATAATTGCTTTTCATGCGATGTTTATTTTAGCTGTCATCACAGTAATAAATAAAATGTTTCTCTCCAGAAATTGCGTCAAACTCTACTTTTATGTTCCATTGGTATTGAATGGACTAGTTATTTTTTATAACTATTATTATATTTTCTATGTAACTAAATATATATATTTTTAATAAAGTTATAGTTATATGTAGAATTTACTATTAGCATCATTCATTATCAGTTTGCTGGCAAAATAAAAGCTACCAGTCGAGGTCAAAAGCAATAGAACCTAAAGCTTAAATAAGAATAAGTTGAAAAGTTACATTAATAATATAAAAGTGCAAATATGATCATTAAAATCTTTGTTCGCCTCGCAATAGCCCCAGGCCAAGCTGTATCGACCGGATACGTCCCGTGAACTCTGATCTAGAATTCTGGATCTCATCTCGATATCTGTGTAAGTTTATTTTATAGTTGCGAAGCCATACTTTGTAGTTATTTTCTTAATTTCCCTCAATTTATTAAATTTTTGTAATATCCTTTGACTTACAGAATTTTTTTATTTGAATTGAATTTTGATTTGATTGATTGATTTGAATTTTTTATTTAATTTGAATCCTAAGCAATTCTTATTAATTTTAATGAATTCACTTTAGTATTAAAAGAATGTCTTCTACGAGTAATTCCTAACGTAAAACAACTTATTCTGCGTATTCTTAACTTAACTTATAACTTAACTATAACTTAAATATACCTTATATTGGAATGTATATCTTTCACTGCACATATCTTTCAGACACGATACGAATCATGTCAATGAGAATGTAACTAAGTAAATTATGTGTTTTATTACTTCTCACTTATATTTCATATTAGTATAAATTTAAAAGTGTGTTTTTGATCCACTTGTTTGTTGATTCCGTGTATGTAAGACGCGTTAAATCGATTCGACTTGTCTTTTGCATTCTTAGGCGTGAGAGGGTTTTTTATTTCAACCCCATCACTGATAACTTCTATTAGGTACTTGTATGTTTCAAAAACCTATAAACAGTACACGTTAACATACATTAATATACACAAATTCAAGTTTCACAGCGACTTAAATGTGTCTTTAAATTCTACTATTCGAAATTATGCGCTATAAAGGCTAACATTTTATTATTAAATCAATTTTTATATTTTTTTTAATGTTAAATATTCGCGTAAATCCAAGAAAGTATTGGTTAAATCAATTTTATTAGCGGATAAAGGTCACGAAGATGTTATCTGATGACTAATTATAATTTAGCTGATTTTTGATAACGAGATGAATAAATTATACTATTACCAAATTCTGCAGATTTTCGCACGAATGAATTTACACTCCGGCAATAACCAGTGAAGCAAATTATACATTATATATAGCCCAGCCCAGCGGTAACACACTCGCTGGGATAACCGAGTGATGCGGGTTCAAATTTGATATTTTCATGTGCGAATCTTTTCTATCGCGATTACCACTTGTCTTACGGCGAAGGAAAACATCGTGAGGAAACCTGCGTGTCTTAGAAAAACCTAGCAAGTTTTTCGAAAGACATGTGAAGTCCGCCAACACGCACTGGGCCAGCGCGGTGGACTATGGCCTAATCCCCCTCGTACTGAGGGAGGCCTGTGCCCAGCAGTGGGACGTTAAAAAGGGCTGATGATGATGATTATGATATTTATAAGAGAGCTATGTTGTTATGTATTGTAAATTTAATTCAATACAACATATAATTTATTATTATATTATAAGCATGCCTTACCCTATGGGTTTATCTATTAATCCATTTTGTATTTTAAAATAGAAATTTGAGGCCACCGAAGCTACGTAGTGTACAGTACTAAAAAAATTATATGTATTAAATTTACGCTGAATAAAACTGTTAAGGTGTTTTTCTCGTCATCTCATCACATATTATGACTATGGTCCCAAATGCTTAATACCTAAAGTGGCGGCTGCGAAAAACACCTGTGAACTTATGAAAACTTTTTGAAAAAGAAAACATTAAGTAAGCTACTTGTGAATCGATAAAAAACATCCAAATGGTACAGTCTGGTACTGGTAGGTCAAATTGTACCAAGATTAACGTGAGAAAATCTCATTTCGGAAAATAAAAATATTAATATAAAAATCATGTCATCTAAGTTAATTTATGATTTAATGTAACCAACAATTCTGTAAATAAAAGGTCTATAATAACAACACTATTTCTATTTTCCATATCTTTTTGAAATCAGTTACCATGTCATCAATTTTAGTAACAAGAAAAACAAGATTCATACATTTAGAAAAAGCTTGTACTCAGCTTGGGAATCGAACGCGGAAATTTGGAAAAATAAAACTAACACTATTTCTATTTAGATATCGATTGTGTAGGAGGTTTCATAGGACCTACCTATGAAACATGATGTAAAATCAATAAATGCGTACTATTAATTTTACATTATAATTATATTACCATTGGTTCCAATAAGCTAAGCGAGCAAAACATGAAATTATACCTGTACAAAGTTATTTTGACGTTTTCGCTTATTAATATGGTGAGTAATATATTTTGTTATAAAAATAAGTATATTAAATTATCACTTAGGGGAATTAGAAATTCGATGAAAATTTTATGAAGAATCTTATTGAAATAGTAAATATTATCGAGGTCAGGGGTCCAATAATTGTAGTTCAACGACACGTTTGGCTCAGTTTTTATTGACTATACTTACTGTGTCAGTGCGTGGTCGCAGGTTTGAGTCCCGCTAGATGCATTTGTTAAGCACGAACGTCATCTACTCTCGTACTGCAGTCATGGGTGTTTTATATTTATGTATTTAAGTTTATTTATGTGTTTAAGTTTATTTATGTGAAGTGTATTAACTATCTGGTGAATAATATAACTAAGAATGAAGAGCGTGGTATTCAGTGCGACATACAAATCGCCTATATTAACCTCCTTGCATTCAATTATGTGTGCTAAATAGAAATACTTAAAAACCTTCCACTGTGAGATTAACAAAAGAAGAAAGTGTTATTTTTTATTGCAAAAGAATAGCGGAAACATAAAACTAGTTTACAGAAAAGATTCATAGTCAGGTTGCTGTATCGTTTACTTTAAAAGACGCCTAAAAAATTTTGGGGTAACATATAATTTTGTTTATATGTACTGAGATTTAAATCTCATTTCATATGGACGCTATTTTGAAAATATGTCTAGGTATAATAAATTTTACTTACTTCTTTTTTGCCAAATTACTGGTAATAAGATACTCCACATACATTTTAATCATCTTCTACTTCTAGTGGTTTAATTGCAGAAATATTTCGTTAAAAAAGCTCATAATATGTATTCTTCTTACTTTTAAAGCTATTGATTGACTAAATATGAATAGATAATACCTATATTATAGGATAATTATTAACATAAAAAAAATTACAAAAAATAACGATTTTATTTATTTTTAGTACGTTTTAACGGTTATGAATTCCCATACAAAATAAACAGCGCTGAATTGTGTTTTACAGCTCTTTTTTGGCGTTTCCCTATTTTTTATACTAAAACCACTTCTGACACGACATCCCCAACAAAAATAAGTAATATTTAAATCGGTCCGACCGATTTTTAATCACTAGCGTTATAATCTTTAAAAATAGTAAAATTTTATCTGAGCTCCAATATGATTTCGCCACTACAGATATCCTTCAAACTTGGTAACATTTTATTTATATGCCCAACTGGATGAATTCTTTTGTAATTTTCCATCGCGTGATTTTAAATATTTCATCATATTAAATATTTATCGAAACTGTAAACAGGAAGTGAAACATTTGGAAATTTACACAAGGCTGTTTTAATGGCCTTAATTAATAATATTTACTACGTATTAAATAACGCCCCCATATAATTTTGTCGTCATAGACCATCGTCAGCAAAGAGGTTAATATTATTTGAAGAAATATAGCAGCAAACAAATTCAAAGTACGATTATTTATATATGTACCTATGTATTAAATATATTATAGCCCCAAGTCTATAAAATTAGAAAGTATGTAATATATACATAAAGACACATGTGATTTTGTGTAATTTATTTCCTGCTTAATTTTGGGCGGGAGAGTAAATTTGGTGTTTTATCCCAGTTCATAAAATAAGTACAGTATAAAAAAAATAAAAAAGAAATAAAGAAAATAATAGACAGTGGTAACGCACTTGCTTGAATAACCGAGTGATGCGGGTTCAAGTCCGGGTTTCACATCCCTGATTTACACGATTACCACTTGTGTTACGGTGAAGGAAAACATCGTTAGAAAACCTAGCAAATTTTCGGAAGACATGTGAAGTTGCCAATCCGCACTAGGCCAGCGTGGTGGACTATAGCCTGATCCCGCTCATATAGAAGGGAGGCCCCTGCCCAACAGTAGGGCGTTAAAAAGGGCAGAATACGAACATATTATTAAAAATATCTATTAATTAATTTAAAAAAACCAACATTTTATCCTAAAAATGATTACAGAATATGTCAAGATTAAACAAGTAGCGACCAAGGCCTTGCAGCCTCCCTTCAGACATCCCTCTCAACTTCAAGTGCAAGCTCGCAATGACCCTGAGTATAATTACGAGTAGACACTTCTTTTGATCGAATTTCAGTTAGCTTATTATTTATTTATTAAATAATCCGTGGAATTTTTATTGTATCATACATACTCATTACCAAATTAAAATTAATCATCCCAAACTGATACTTCGTTTTGTCTGGAAGCAAAAAATGATCCGGAACAATTTACTGTAAGTAATTTGTAAACTTTGCTTATTATAACATTTTAACGCGATTGTCTAAAATATCTGTTTATGTACCTATTAATAGGCACACGGACCGATTACGGCAACGGCGGCCAATCTCATTAAGACTGGCCAACTGCGCAGGAGATATTATAGTGCACAAGTTTACGCGCAGACACAAGTGCACTCTCTATTCCTATCACTCTCACACTCCGGTGGGACGATTGTTCGACACGATCAGTGAGAGCTAAGGCTCAAGACCAAGGGCTTTACTTGCTTTCCGAGGCATGGGGGTGACATACCTGATACCGCCAACTTCCCAACTCCGGGCGGTTACTGAGGTTTACTAAACAGAAAGACACAGTAACTAAACTTGGCCCGACCCGGGACTCCAACCCAGGACCTCTCGATGTATGACTATACATGCTAACCACTACACCGCCGAGGCAGTAGATATATTATTAGTATATGAAAAATATAAGCCGATTCAACATAATAATTACTATTAGAAAAAAATCTAGACAATCTTTTACACACAATATTTTTACAAAGTTATGCTATTCGCGTATATTTTATAATTTAATCCACAAAGATGGTTTCGCTTTTGAATTCATGAAATTCACCACATATTATGTCATGTGGTTAGATCATGACGTATCTATTAAATTTTTATTTCCTACTCCTATTGAAGAAATCAATTTACCTAAGGAATTAAGAAATATAATAAGCAAATCATTTCGAAATATCAAGTGAACGTCTATAGTCAAGCGAATGTCGTTTAAGTATATACCTGCATTTTAAACGCCCACTCTCACTTTTTTAAAGCATCAAAATATCAGTAAAGCTAAAATAATTAATAAAAGTTATTAAATAACTATAGAGTGCAAGGCAAAAAAAAAATGTATATTGTTGTATGTAAATAATAACAAGTTTACAAATTTTACAACTTTTCGAAATAAAAAGAAGTAGTAATCGAAGTAGATAATACAAATTTAATTTAAAACAATATAAGTCTATATCGATGTATTTTCGGAAGCAGTTTCATTGTTTCTTTTTTTCAATGCTGTCTCTAACGGCCAAAAAACTAAACATGGCAGGCAGCACACTGTCAGAGCGTAAAAAGCTGGTATGTAGTCCTGGTGAAGATCTTTTATTAAACCTAAAACAAGTTGAAAATTCCAATTAAAGAACCATTTTAGTAGACAAAAATCACCTTTTAATTATAAAGTAACTTCATCGGCAATAGAAGCTCGGTCGCTCAGCGTTTTACGGAAAAGTTATAAAAATACGTTTTTAATGTATTTTCCGAAAATCAGCTATAAAAGACAGAATCTTATAAAAATACATAATTTTACCCAAATCGTTGGACACTGTTTCCATTATACAGGAAATAAATGTATAGAATAATTACTCTTATAATAATATTGAACGACAAGCCATAAGTGTATGTGTGTTTATATTTGCTATTGAATACATCATACATTTGCTGTTTCCGTACACGCCGAAACGTTTGGACCGATTTAGATAAAAATTTTATAACATAGACTATCCGAGTCTATCTGGAGTAATATATATACAACTTAAAAGTTAGTAAAAAGTTTTCAACAGAAAACTCGATTAAATAAATAAATTGATATTATAATAAATTTCAAATAATAATTTTATACCCACCTAAGAATACTTAGGTTTCAAATAAATGATGGAATGGTTGAAAATTATTAAAGAAAAGGAAAAAAACGTGACCTCATTAAAAATAAATTGGATTAAAATAAGCTGAGAGATACCAATAAAGAAATATGTTGCTATTAAATCTGCTAGTTTTTTTACTGTACTTAAACTTCGCTAGATTTAATGAGTAATGGCAGACCTTATAATATTTTAGTATTTATTTATGTATATACTTGTAGTTTCATAAAATATTCATGTTAATTTCACGACATGTTATCATTCTATGCAAACTATAGGTATATTTAGTATATGGTTCAGTGGTAGCGGTTCAGAAACTTGGGAAGGGGGTTCGAATCTCAGTCTCACACCTCTGATATTTTCATGTGCTAATCATTTACTACCTTATTACCACTTGTCTTTTGGTGAAGGACATTGTGAGGAAATCTGCATGTCTGAGCGAACCTGGCAAGTTTTTAAAAGATGTGTGAAATCCGCCAACCAGCACTTAGCCAGCGTGGTGGACTATGGCCTGATCAGGCCTGATCAGGCCATAGGCCTCATAATGAAGGAACCCGTGCTAAGCAATGAGACGTTAAAAGGAGCCTTATTCTTATTTTCATGCATTAATAACAATAAAAACAAAAGCTCATAATATAAATAAAGGTTGAAGCTTAAAAATATTGTTAACATAGGTAGAAATTAAAATGTTAACAAAATCATTATTTGAAGTAGGTAATAATTTTGTATGGCCTTTTTTCGTTTTATAATAATTTTCATAGTGTCGACTTAGTAAAAAAATAATATTAGCGATTTGATCAATCTATTAGATTTCATTCGAATTGGCTGCGAGTAGATCTCGTATTCACACCGATATTTTCGCACGTCAGCTTGAGTGAAAACATCTAGAATTGCTCCACTTTACCATGAATAAACACTTCAATCTTAAAATACATCGCGTGGAGCAATATGCGCTAGAAAATTGAATTTCTGAAAGCATATATTTTGCTGAAAAGAAGTCTTGATAAAATATATGTACATATATTATGATAAAACATTTTGCATAATATTACTTAGCCTTTTTAATATTCATTTTTATCATTTTGCTTCTAAAGTTTGATATTGTAGACTCACTGTATTTTTAAATGTTTATGGTAGGTACTAATATTATATTTGTCTTATTAAATTGAATTGAGATTCGACTCATCGATTTGTTGAGTAAACTACATGATCACTGTGTGTGTTCGATATTTAAAATAATTTTAAGAACTATTCTTTAATTTATTCTTACTTCCTGTCTAAGAAAAACTTAAATTTTCCCTCGCCACACGATAGTAAGTGCGTTGTACATTCTCGTATTTGCACAAATCCTGTTTTAATTTCGAAAATATCTCCTTTTTCTTTTGACATAAATATTTTCAACTTTTTGCACTGTAATGGAACAACGTTGTACATTATAACTTGTCCTAGAATTTTTCACAAAAACAATTATATGTAATGAGAAAAGACTGTAATTTAAAACTTTTTCCTCTCCTTTTTGTCCCAACTTTTCATTTTAGTTTAAGTAGTTTCACCGTGGACCTGACGCTTAATTTTCGCGCTTGGCGTTCTAACTTTAGTAATAAAATGTGTGGCTATTGTGAAATGTATGAGTTTTCTGTTTTCATGTGTCTTTACGGGATTGATAGAAACCTACAGTAGCGAAACTACTTTACACTTATTATTGAAAGACCTTAAAGGTGGCGATGGCTATGTTTTTTGTTTAAAATTAATATAAAAAATTTAAACTGTATACATACAAGTATGCACGGCCATTATACGAGACGTACTCGTAAAACGTTATCTTTGACGGGGTTAAATTCATATATAGAATACAAATGTGATTAAAAGATTTTGGAGAAGCGAATGCTGTGTCAGAATATTTTGCAGGATATAAAGAATGTTCTATTATCTATACTAATATTATAAAGAAGTAAAGTTTGTTTATTTGTTAAATTGTAAGGGGTAATCTCGGGATCTACTGAACCGATTTTAAAAATTCTTTCACCAATAGAAAGCCACATTATTGCTGAGTGTCATAGGTTATATAAAAAACCGAAAAATAAAAAGGCTTTTACGTGGTAGTCCGTTTTGCAAAGTACTACAAAAAGTAGTTTTTTTAATATTAGTATAGATTATGCCCAATGAAGTGGGCACGGGTCAGCTAGTAATATAATATAAATATTCTTATAGATTTATATAGAACTTACCAATAAGTGGTGAGAAAACAACATTAACTATCCCAGCGGCGAGCATGAACAGTGCGTAGGCCCCTGTAAAATCTTGATGGGACACGTGATTAGAAATAACCAAAGGACTGGATACATGGAGCCATGCTCGAAGTATTCCTAACACACTTGTCATAGATGCCACCCAAATGAACTGACGTACCTGTAGAATTGCTGTAATCGTAATTTAATAATGTAAACAAAAGGGTAGCTCAATTAATAAATAAATATGATCGTACGTACGTACCTAATATGTATGTACGTACTCGTTACTACACGACACCCCTGTCCCCTTGTGGAGTAATTGAACAGGACAAAATGCCAAACAATATTTTCTCATCTCATTCACTCTTCTTTCTGATGAAGATCAGAATGACACTTCTCATTGTGTCATTCTGATCTTCATCAGAATGGCCTTAGAATTTCGATACTACCCTCCCTAATCACAAAATAAGTACATGGTCTTAAAAGGATTTACTAGGCCAAGCCCCCTCTCCGCTTATTTTACTATACTCTTCTAGCCATACCTGTCATCTTCTTAAAGATGTATTTATGAGAGAAAATATAATTTCCGTTAAAGTAGTAAAACAGTTATGTTCACTGATTGTTACGAGAGTTGAGACTGTATTGTGATTGTAACTCTGATATGACTAAACTAATCTTTTTAGTTTTCACTTTAAATCTTGCCCCGAGATTGAAAAAATAGTACCTACGTCATATTTTAACTTTAAATGTATTTATGTATTTACCATGTTTTAAATTATCCTAACAGTAGAATTACTTAGATAAAGTAAGTAATAATAATTTGATAGTCAGAAACTATGACATTTCCTTGTTGAATAGCTGTACGGAATCTTAAAGAAAATAAAATCTTTACAGAACAAAATCGATATCTCTCAAACTAAATGGCTTTTCTTATCTACTGCCGCAATTAAGATAAATATAGAATGTACCTATTTATTTTAAAAAAATGATTGATCCTAATATAATATGAGGATTGAGGAACCTTTTTGGCATACATAATATCATTAAAAAAAATCTAAAAGTCGGTGTTCATCGAAATAAAACTCTTAAAAAACTTATTTAATCTAATAAACACACTCGACTTTATGTTATATAATAGATATAGGTATATGTATATAGGGACATGTAAAACATACCTAATACATAAATATAGTGTAAATTATTAAATATTTATTTAGCATTTTAGATAAAAGATAATACTTAAAGATATTTACCAATTCTCGCTATTAATGTAAATAGTGTTGCTATGTAAAAAAGAACTCTCGTGTTGATTGTAATGATACTACTGATAATGACGAGCCCAAAACGACCTGCGACATCTGCACCTGCGCTGACAGAAATGCATGTTGCTACCTGATTCTGAAACAAAATTTTATATATTCGAGTATGTAATAACTTATAAACTCGGATGTTTGTACTCTAGTCATGGGTGCTTATATTCATAATATGTATGTATTTAAACTTATATATGTATTATATCAACTATCTGGTATCCGTAACATAAGCTTCGTAGCTTACCACGGAACTAGATGGCGCTGTGTTATAATGTCCCAATATATTTATTTATTTAATTTATTTATTATATGCTTATTAGTAAAAAAATACATACTGTATCTAATCCATATTGAAAAAGAAGCATTGGTTGTAGAATAAAAAATATCATATCGGAAAAGTTAACAAAGCTTAGGCCGACACAAATGTTGCAAAACACAGGATCGTTCATAACTTTTAAATTAAATTGCTCCAAACATTTGTTCCTGCAAATAAGAAAATAAGAACATTTAAGGATTAGTTGATATGAATATTTCTGATATGGTAATATTACCATACCTAAATGTATTCGTAGATTGCTTATTGATGATAATATTATCTTGTAATTCATTTCCTTTTTCTTCTTGTAAAAGGTCAATAGCCTCTGGCCGTGTTTCTCCCCTTTCTATCTGTGTACTGTCTACAACAAAATGATTTATAAGCTAAACTAATTCATAAATAATTATAAATATTTAAATGTTTTAAAAATACTTGCTGGTCTGTTATTAGCTCCAAAATTTGTCTTCATTGCAATCATTCCAGGAAAAGTATGCAACGATATACCACTTATTACCAGTAAAGTGGCTCTAAATCCATAATTCAATATTATAAGCTTTATTAGTTGGGGATACCAAATTAAAACGAATCCTTGTATCGCTTTTATTAAACTCATGACTGTGGTTCTCCTTCTCACAAAGTAATTATTGAGAGTTGAGTAGCAAACTGGAACCATCATGCCAAAACCAATTCCTTGAAGCATTCCAAACGTTAAAGGTAACTGATTGGTACTTGATATAAATATTGTTAGGAATGAACCCGTTGCCATAAACAACGCTCCTAGTAACCCTCCTATTCTTAAAGTGAATTTCCTGGACATAATACTGAGAATCAGACCTGGAAAACAAAAAAAAATAGTATTAGTTTTTTGAGATTAACTATAATTTTTCCAATTAACATAATTTAATTATAATGTACTTATCGGTAAAAAAAAAACCAAAATTATAAGTTCGACTTTCTTTATATTACGACTTTCTTAAAATTTATAATGTTATATACCATTCGAGTAGTGGTAGTATATACCATTCGATTTATAATACGTTTTATAAATCTATACTAAAATTATAAAGACGAAAGATTTGTATTTTTGTATGTATCGAAAAAACTCTAAAACTACTGGACTGGTTTCAAAAACTCTTTTGTCCATAGAAACCTGCATTATCAGTGACTAACACAAGCTATATTTATTACTAGCGGAACCCGCGGCTTCGTTTCACTAGATCTAGGGACGGACCCAAGCGAAGCGAGGGTGAAAAATGGCAATGATATCTTTCGTATGTTATCATGCAGCAAGCATGTGTCACAAGTGCGTGTTGTAATCTACTAATTTGCTAGTAATTACCTGGTGACTGTATGCCGCATAGAGATAAAGTTTTTTATTTATTTATTTAGAAAGATACACCATCGACTTATCATAAGTACACTATAATTAATGTTGCAATATACAGTTCAGTATGATTCGCCTTTACAGGTGTATACAGCATTAACTTAAATTAAGGGAGTAACTATTACACAATTACATAAACATGTGTTAAAAATAATTGAGAAAAACTATAATTAGAGTATGACATGCAAGGACAGAGCTAAAACATATTACTGCAGCCATTTATAAATTAATTAATTTCCAATGATGACCAAAGATTTTTCAACAAAGGCTAGGCTATGGCTAGTTATTTATAACGCAATAGTTATCAAAAAGTTAATTATATTCTATGCTAATGATATAATTAATTTAATATACACCTCCTACAGCCAACATAACGGCGAAAACTCCGTGTGCAGTCGTAAGAGATTTTGCGCTGGAATGCGTATCGACGATGAAATCTTTATATATCAATCCAAAAGAATTTACATGCCCAATTCCAGCTATCTGAAAGTAAATAATTTTATTTATATTGATATATAAACAATTTCATGTAGGTAATAGTATGGTTTATAATAAAAAAGTAAAAAAAAGTGCTACGCCTCTTTCTATATTATTTTAGAGCATTTAAATGCCAGCTTGTTTTTATAATTTATATTTTTATTTTATTTTATTCCTATTCTTTTTAGCAAGCAAACCAAACGTGTGGGCCAGATTACTACTTAAATGAACACTGAAAAGGGGCTCAAATGTAACATCTGAATCATATTTGATTGCAGATAGACTAACTGTCGCGAAGGTAAATATAAAAGAACTAAATAAAAGCTTATAATAATTCGTATTATTAAGGATATACCTAAAACACTTGGTGTGGATATAGAATCAAAATAAATGTCTTGGTAGATTTAAAGATTAACTTCTTACAATAGTATAAATCCTTTATTTTCTTAATATATTAATAGTTAAAAATATATTCACCGCTATTCAAAACTACCACCACTACTGTAGCCCGGCCCCATACCTATATCAATTAGAGGTAATTTAGGGGTGCAAAAATCGATTTCTACTACAAGAGTATACCTATGTATTATATAATCATTAAGGTTGATAATATTTTTTATGGGTCAACTGGAACTATAATGAGAATAAAAAAGGCACAAAGTTTATCTTGCTTGAAATGGGAGACTATTAAATATAATATGTATAATATCATTTTTGTCATTTAGTCATTTGTTTTTGCACACAAGAGGCGACTGATGACAGGTCCGACAGCCATCTTCTCAACTCCGGACTATTTCTGAAAATTTCTTGACAGAGAAACTTAACCTTTACTTAGTCCGCAGAACTCAAACCTATATATAATACAATGTAATCCCCTATATTTATACATAAAAATATTGCTATCTTTCTGTCCTAGTTGATGATGATGTAATAATTATCTTGCAGTTAGTACTCGTAAGTAGGTATCTATTAGTTGCAGCATAATTTATAATATGACCCAGTCGATTGAAGATAGTGTAATCAATATCCGTATTTAAAAAAAACATCAATACCATATTAACAATGTTTTAAACAAAAGTATATTAACCAACTATTATTTTGGTAGAGAAACAGTAATTTTTAAATTGTAAACTATGTTTAAGTACCTTCTACTTACCTATGATAAGTTAACTGAACATATTCTAATGTTTTTTCTTATAATTGGTTATTCTAATCTTTATAAATAACAACGGGTCTTGCCCTCCTCTTTCTCATTCTTGTTTAAAGACTGTGATTCTAATTTGTAGGTCATAAACTATCAGTGTACTACGAGTACGTTCTATTTCGTGAAGTAATAATAACGAATAATCTAAACACACATAAATACGCAAAAATTCTTTTGTATTTATGTATAAATAAAAAATATATACCTAATAAAACTGTGTTATGCGACTATACTTAATAAATTATCAGTATTAAATTTCAAAACGAATTTGAGTAGTGCTAGTTGTGTATACTTTACATTGCCAATGTCACGCAGAAATGATATGTAATTGAGATCAGTCGAGATAAGCGATACGATTTGATAATATTATAACTATCTACTCAATTTGTTACTGTACTGTAGACAATTAATGTTAAAAATTATATTTATTGAGTTCATAATTCACAGTCTTTATGAGTTGAATCTACTTACCTACAAGTACATTAAATTTTTTTTAAACTTTATTGAAATAGTTATTTTTATCGATTATTTTCGTCTGTCTGTCTGTGATCGCATCACAAGAAAGCCTCAGGACATATTTTAATGAAATTTTGTACTGATGGATAATTGGATCAACATTATATAGGATACGTTTTATTGTGAGATAAACGTTAAAATCTTCGTTGAAAAATCCGAGCGAAGTTGAGTCGTTAGAATATTAAGTATAAATATACTTACAAAAGTTATGATTGTGCCAAAACAAACCACGTAACCCCACTTGTCTACGTCGGGACGTTTCACACTTTTATTTGAACTTGCCCCATTCATTTTAAATAGGTCAAAAGTTCCGTCGTGTTCTATTGCTATGGGCAGACTAAACTACCGGAATCATTAAATAAAGGACACGTACATGACAAGTGTGTACATTGAAGCGATAAAACTTCGTTGTTCACCCGTATTTGCAATGTAACTGGATAAAATATTATAGTTTTACAATCTTGTGTTTACTGTAGTCTATTTATATTAATGTTCTATTTCCTATAACTCTAGTAAACATAAAGTAAACTAGAAATTTTACATTCAATGTAATAATTTGTTTTAATACCCTCAAAAATATAATTAATGTAATCTAGTCGTAATCATAAAGAACAGCGATACACGAGGTATTTATATCGGAAAGTCATTATTATATAAAAATATGATAAATATCTCGTTTTAACATAAAAAATATACATAATATGTATATAAAACGTTGTCTAATATAATTTTTTATGGTATCGATTGTTATAAAGTACGAGTATGTCGTTAAAATGCTACAACATTTTATAAAAATCAATGTAGGTAAATACAAAAAAATAGTCTAAAGTACCTCCACAGATAGCATAAAAAAGAAGTACCTCGAAGTATATGAAGATACGGCTTTTTATTATGTTTATGGACCCATCAAGGATTCCTAATTGCTTACTTTATAAAACAAACATAAATCTTAGGTCTCAAAAATAGCAAAAAACTAAAACTTTATGTTCGTACTTATTCCTCATATTAAAATTATTTACAATACAATAATACTAAACGTTAGTGATATTACGTAGTTACGTCATCTATATCTAATAATATATATTTTATAATTAAATTAAATTTGAGTACGGAGTACATTTTTTTTAAATAAGTTAACAGCTGTTAATCTTAAGATGAAACGAAAAATTACGATTCAATATCTCCAAATCGCAAACGCGCAAAGTTTTTGAATTAAATCAACGTGAGGTTTGTGTAAAATTTGATTTGATTGGTGTGAAGTTGCTAAAAGGTAATTTTAATGAAAGAACGTATCATTGTTAATCCTCCTGTAAAATTAAGTATTAATATGTTTGTTTGTTACTACTTCGTTCTGAAACGGCTAAAATGGCACAGGTACTAATATAATAAAAATTGTAAAGGATGGCGCTGTCTGTATATATTCTACTAGCTTTCCCGTGGCTTCACTCGCGTTCAAAAGGCTGAAAATCAAAAGAAATATTTTTCTCCCGTTTTTGCAACATTTTTCATTGATGCTCCGCTCCTATTGGTCATAGCGTGATGTAATATAGCCTTCCTCGATAAACAGACTATCCAACCCAAAAAGAATTTTTCAATTCAGACCAGTAGTCCCTGAGATAAGCGCGTTCAACCAGATTTGATTTGATTAGTATAGATATACTATGAATAAAATGCACCTTAGTATAAATCCAAGCAAAGCGCATGCATTTATTACATACAAATAAAATAAAACTTTTATTTTAGAACCTTGAACTATAATTATTGGTAAAGATATCGTATAATACCCAGAAAATTGCTTTTTCATTCCTAAAAAATATATTTAATCTATTCCAAAGAAGGATCAGTTTATTAAAATAAAAATATAAATATGCAAATAAAAACATTTACATAATAATTAAATATATTTATTAAAATTTATTAATATTATGAAGCTAATTTTAATTAATCAAATATACGTATTAAAGCTGTAGTCGTCGAGACGTATACAATCGTGGGTAACTGGAAATAATTTTCTTTAAATGGGCCTTCAAAAATGAAAAAATATGTATTAACATTGTTTTTTTTTCCCATTCACTAGTCTCGTGACCGTGACCGCTGTAATGCATTCGATACATCAAGATCTAAAAATCAAAATAATACATTAAAAAACTCAAAAAAGTATTTACATATTAATACATTGTTATACTGACTAGCTCAGTTAGCGAGGTAGATTTTTCTTTTCACAAGAATGCTGTAATACTTTCTTAGGTTTACGCGAATCTTTTGCAAAAAAAAACCATTTTTGATTTTTTGTAAATTGTGGGTAGGCACTGTCTGTAACAAGTATATAAACCCCAGAGACGTAAAACACCTTAGTCTCTCCCGTGACCATGATTGCTGAAAGCCTTCGAAACGTCGGGAACCATAAATCAAAGTAGATCCGCGACAAAATCCAAACAGATAGTTTCATTTATAATAAGAATGTTGTATTTTTGTAGGGTAGATGTAAAAGTTTGAACTATAAAGGGATAATTAATTAAAATATCATTTAAATATTAAACGCTTTATTCATATCTTGACTCTTGGAGAGATCATTAACATTTTTTTTCAACAACTATAATCTTTTACATAATTTGCAAAACTATAATTTAAGTATGAGTCAGTAAAAAAATGAGTATTATGTATAACATATACTTTCCACATTAAGATAATAAGTACATCAGTGAATAATATTGAATGGCACATAAGCATGTTATATTTTGTTACTAAATGAATGTATAATTAATTAATCGAAGACTTATTAATTATACGAAACCCTATTAATAATATAATAACTAATTATGATAATATGAATCAAAGTGAGTAGTTGTTTGCGAGTTTTAACCTTCGCAGGCAGAGTGGGTTCAAATCCTAGGTTTCGACCCTCTGATATTTTCTCATGCAAATTATTTCTTTGCTTTATTGTGAAGGAAAACGTCCGTATGTCTGAGAGAATCAAGCAAGTTTTCGAAATGTGTAATTCGTCACACTTGGCTAGCGTAGTGAATTACTATGGACTGATCTCCCTTCTCTTGAAGATGAGCCTGTGCCCAGCAGTGGGACGCTAAAAAGCTCTGAATACGTGTATTGGATTTTTTTCATTAACCACTAAATTAACAGTGAACTAAGTACTATAGTATCTAAGAACACAGTATTGGCCTTATTTTATAAAATACATTATTATTACCATCATTTAATAGGTACAGCACCCACATTTGTGCTTTGATATGCAATCATGTGAAATTGAAATTCAAAACTTTCAGGCGTTTTAACCTTTTACATATTAAATATGTATTTATTAACCTTTCGCAACATCCAACTTATCTGTATTACAGTCATAATATTACATTTTTTGAAAAATATACCTAATATTTTATTAATATAAAGAATCCTTTTAACAATAATAAATATTAAGTAGTTAACGTTCACCTTGGTTCAATGGAATCGTCACACATTAAAGATTTCTTTGGATCGGCAACATTTTATAAAATCATTAAAATAATTAATTATTCCACTAACACTTAGTCTTTTACAAAGTCTTTTCACTATACATTAATCTTATGAATTATTATGTTTGAGCACTACTTCTTCTCCTGATCATCATTATGATGCCTTCTACTGTCCACGGTACCACGCAGCACATATTACAAATGGCCAGCATGACGAACGCAGTAACGTAGCTCCCAGTATAATCTCGTATAAAACCTGTCGAAAATATATATTTCTGAATATATTATGAAATAAAGGCCAAGCTAAATAAATTACTAAATGTATACTATAGAATGGTATAAGATCAGGGTTAGTTTAGCTGCTTTTATTTTCGCCTTCATTCATCTCTGAAACTTCGGGTCCGATTAGAAATATTTTATTCTATTTATTTTGTACTCCGTATATAGAGGAAACAATAACAAGTGAAAATGACACAGAATCACAAATAGTGTCACGGATAAAAGCTAGGACATATTAAATTTAAAAGTATTTAATTTGCATATGGAATATAAACTAGAAATAATTTGTAACTATTTTTATTTATTGATTAAGATTGATAAGCTATAACTTGTTATAGCACTTTAAAATGTCATTAATTATGTTTAAAAAAATGATAAATAATTTTAAATTGACACTATATTTATTTTAAAAATCTGAATTTTAAAAAGCACATTTTAATAAGTATTTAAGTTATATTCGATCAAATTTCATAAAGAAAAATCATTTTAAGTTCTCTTTTAAATTTTACAACAAAAGTAGTTTACAAGAAGCTATACTCAACAAGTCAGCAACTAAAATATTCTGACAATTTTAAATGCTGTTTCCTCTGAGTGAGCAGGAAAGTGTGTTTAGCGAGCTCTTTAATATTAATCGAGAAGTTGGTCTTAAGTCTTACAACTTTCTCTACGCTTCTCTTCACAAAGTTTTACTTAAATAATGCTCTACATTTATAAACTTTTATCATAATTTTGATAAGTGTAAGGTTACTGCCCTGTTTATCAAGCTTTGTCGGCAAAGCTTTTGTTTATTTATTAATTTTTTAAACCTTTTTTTTATCTTCTTAATTCCATGTGAGCTGACAATTTATTTCGCTATATATTACAGGTTATTCAAGCCGAATCTAAATATTTAAAACGTGTATAGGGACTTTAGTGTTAAGAATAAACTAAAAAATGAACAAAACGCTTAAAGATTTTATATACATACCGATCATAGGTCCCACGCTCAAGCTAATGGCTCCGGCTAGTAACATGTAGAGTCCATAGGCCGGTGGGTACCTCTCTATAGGCACGTGGTCAGCCATCACTATGGGCTGTGCTATGTGAACTAATGAACGCAAAGCTCCGAGGATACCCGTTAGTATGAGTAGCGGAAGATACGTTGTGAATTGTGAGAAAACTGAAAAAAAATAATTCTTGAATATTTTTTACTCTATGTATTTACTATGTTTAAAGAAAACAATAATAGATTTCAATAAAACTTCATTAGGTCCCAGGCTTTTTGGTAATAACTAAATAATACGACGACGAGATTACGGAGAAAAAATAAAAGTAAAAAAAAAAGTAAATCTACTGACATGTATATGTACATACAATTTTATAAAGCTCTATTTTCAAGTAACATATTCTTGAGTATTTAAATTTATTTACAATTATAACCTTTATTTACCATTTTAAAATATTTTGGTCATATACATATTTTTGTAATTGCATGTAACAAGCTTCGGGATATGTTCTAATATTAGTTTCAGTGCTTTCTTTTATAATAAAAAGAGGAAAAAAGTAAAAAGCAAGGTAGTAATCAAAATCAATCTAAATTTACAACTGACGGCGATGAACCATCACACCAGATTTAAGTAAATATCCCTGAGATCTACAGATATACTCTATTTACGATTAATTATATACAGCACAACTTAAGTGCGACCATTTTAAAAGAGTTCTTTGTGTATCTAATACATATTTAAATAAAGCCGCATAAAGATATAACAACACGTTAGCAACAGCATCGTCGAGTGAGCGGAGAATGCAAGGAATCCACAACAAGGGAAATAAAGCTATTGTTTGCCGGCAAACCTGTCTTACTCATTCAAAAGGGCTTTATCTTCTAATTTCGTAACATTGTCTGTCGCTATGAATTATTGTATCGTAAATAAAAGGTTTAATACCGTTCCAAATTGTGTATGTCAGTAGTTAATTTAATTATCGCTATTAAGTTTATATTATATCTACTAAAACTAAAGAAATGTCTGTATCTAAAGAATTTTGTAATTCAGGTTGTTAACTTTCTTAAAAATATTAGAACAGAATATAATTGTATAGGATTTATCATAAATAAAATTGAAGGGTCTGTTTTTAATTTCAAATTAGAAATTTTTGAAACTGAGGTAATGTTTTATATACCTATAGAAGTAATTATAATATTTTCATTAAAAATCTTTGATTTTAACGTATGGAGAGAATTTGAATACTTTTTACCCATATTTAGGTAATTTTCTTTTTATAAATAAAAGCTTTATTAAGTATAACTTACCTATTCTAAATAAAGCTGCTAGAAGAGCTCCAGCGTAGAACATATAACGACTGTTTAACCGGAAAAACTGTCCTGAAAAGCCGAGTAATAACCTCGCTGTCATGTCTGTAGCGCCACCAATGGCTATTATGTTTGCAATCTCAGCCTGTAAAGAAGAAATAACTTCAACATCACATGTACCGCTTAAACTATATGTACCTGTAGTCTATCCTAATATAAACATTATTTTACTGAAAAAAAATAACAATTTTCTTCTAAACGACGAATTTTACATATATTCAGCCCTTTTGTAACTCCTACGGGCCTCCCTTCAGTGCGAGGGTGATCAGGCCATACATGCAAGTTCTCTAATAAAATGTAAGAGTTGCGAGAACAGGATTTAAACCCGATTTACTTGGTTTCTTTAAGCTACCGCGTTACCTAGTAACTAGGCTACAACTGCCTGTTACTTTAATTTATTTTGTACATAAATACTAGTGATATACATATTATTAAAGTAGTAAATAATATAAGTTACATTTGTTAGGATACGAGTACGTCTGTGAGTACCTACACCTTTCTTTCGATAGCTTTTTTGGTATTGTAATGAAACAAATATTATTATGTAAGTATTACACGTTTAACTTGTTTTAAGACGCATTAAACCCTTCATTATTTAATCCACAACTTCATTATTTAACTGGTTTTTACAATTATGAATAAAATGAGATCATTTTTAAATTATTGATAATTTATATTTCATATTTCGATTATAGTAAACTCATTGGTTTACGTGACTTATATAAAAAATTGCAACATTGTAGCATTGTGGGCCATGATTACTTTTATAAATAAAAAGTTTATGTGTAAGGCTGGACGATTTTGGTAAAAATTTAGTACACTGATAGGCAGTAAGCTAGAATTATATATGTACTTTTATTGTATAGTGAAGAACAAAAGTGAAGGAACGCCAAATTTTTACAAAAAATGGTGCATTGGCAATGCAATAATAATAGTTTTGATTAATTTAAAATACGAGTAAGCTTAATAAACATTACAAAGTATACTTTTTGAAATTTTCTATACAAAGTACCTACTGGTATATAGAATAAGTAGATTAAAAAACATAAAGTAAACAAATTACATAATTAAAGTATTACTAAGTCAACTCATAAGCTCGGTAAAGGTCTACTTTATTATTAAAGGTCGTGGCAAGGTTGGCTGCTCATTTCATAGTTAAAACAAAATGTGGACCAGTAATAATGCCATATAATTACGCCTTCGTTCAAAATTATTTTCAAATATAAGGGTGCGTTTCCCCTAATGATAACGTCATAAAAATATTGTTTTTATTTGTTCGAACACCCTAAGATCTAGAACAAAGTTAAATAAAAAAAACATTTTTTTTATATTTCTTATTTATATCCTGTCAATCAAGGAAGATTATAGGTCATTTAGCATCCTGCTAAGATCAATAGAAGGGTGTTACCATGAGAGCAAAACTACATACTACCCCTATATAAGCTTCGCGGGTGTAGCCAAGGGAATAAACTTATATTTTATATAATTTACAACAATTAAGCAGAAATTAATGATTAGTTATAAAAGAAATTGCAACAAAAAGTCAAAAATATTTTCGTGAAGTAGGATTAAATACAACCATCCCTAATGCTTATTAAGTACTCTATTTTGCTGAAAAGGCTAAAAGACTCAATTTGGTATTTCGAACAAGTAACTTAAATTTTGCCGTGTTGTATTGCCTTTGTCTAACTTGAAATGAAAAGGGGACGTAGAACTATCTTCAGGGTGAAATTTACTATGCATAAGTACTTTCGTTTAGAACTAAAGCTGTTTTGTAACTTTTCTCTTTAAAAAAGATGGTTGAAATATTATTTTAAAGTTCATTTAAAGTTTTGATATAACTTTGATATAACTTAAGATAGAAAAATATCTGTTTTAATAATTGTTTAATTCTTATTAAAAATGGACGCCATATTTGAATTATTTTTGAGCCTCGGAAAGAAAATATGTCTTAGAATCTCATAAAGATAAATGTTTGATAGGATCTTATACTTCGAGGATTTAGTTATAATTTACTATGATATTAACATTATATTGTTTCTGCAAATTAATAGACAAAAAAGATATGAAGAAAAACATAAACAAAACGAAAAATATACTGTATATATAGACAAGATAAGTTAATTCGGAGAAAAGGCAGCGGTAGCCCAGTGATTTACCAAACCGATTAAACGGATTAAAACAGGTTTAAATCTTAGGTCTCGCAGCTCTAATATTTTCATGTCCGCATCATTTTCAACATTATTAATACCCGTTTTATGGTGAAGGAAAAAATCGCGGGGAAACCTAAAGACATACGAAGTCCGCCGAATAAAATGGCCAGTACGGTGGACTATGGGCTTATCACCCTAGTATTGAGGGAGGTCGATGCCCAGCAGTGGGACTTTTAAAAAGACTGAATAACCAATAAATTGCCTGAGCTTTTAAATACAAGAAATTAATGGCAGAGTAAGTGCAATTAGCACTAAGTTAATGAAGTCCAGAAAACCAATTAGTATTGGACCTAGCCACCAGATTGTTTTATTACGACGCTGATTATTCTTGTAATCTGTAACCGGTCTGTTTTAGGTGATGTCAAATACCTCAGTTTTTATGCGATAAATCGTCTACATAGCATGTGATTCTCACATGCGTTTGCATATGGCCTTTAAAATATGGTTACTATACTTTAAAGGTTATGTAATTAAATAAAACTATTTTAAACTCTGTCTGTCTATATACTACTCGTATGTCTAACAATAAAAAAATCAAAGGATGTGTCAGTGATTTTCTATCCCAATAATATACTAGGTACTAGATTTAGCGCGAGTGAAGCCATGGATTCCGCTAGTAAATGTACAGAAAAAGCTAACTTAATCCTTCCTCGAGAATCATTCTATCCATTGGTGAAAACAGCATGAAAATCGGTGCAGTAGTTTTTGATTTTATCGCGAACAGATAGCCAGACGCGGCGAAGGGCTTTATTTTATAATATGTTGTAATATTCAGTCAAGGTACAGAATTATATTGAAGTGTTCAAAATAATAAACCTATAACGCAATGGAAAGCTATCAATAATGTGATAATTTTAATACTAGTTTTATATGATAGTCTACGAATATATTATAATTTTTAATATAAATTTATTTATCCACCTAATCCAAATTTAGCATATTTTTATAAAATATTTTATCTTTTATATTTCCATATTAACGTCTCAGAAATTGATTCCCTAATATTGAATATACAACAAGTTATTATAATAAAACTACTTATAATACTTACTAATATTTTGATAGCTCTAACATAAAATAATAATTACGAATATGTTGGGACATTATTAAATATATACATATTATAAATATAAACACCCATGACTGGAGTGCAAACATTCGTGCTCAACAGTTGAATGCCCCCAGCGGGACTCGAACCCGCGACCGCTGGCGCAGCAAGTAGGGTCACTACAAACTGAACCAAACGTGTCGTAATATTACGCAATATGGCTTATAATATATATTAGGTACCTATTAAGAATTCCTTGGAAATCATTCAGTGTCTTAAGTAAAATTGTAATTTAATATTAGATACGTTAAATGTGTTTTAATGTAAAGGGCGATGTTACGCTGGTGTTGCGTAATATTAGACAATTTTAACGGTTTAAAGATTCAATCACAAGGTTATTAACATTATGTTCATTTGGGTGTCTCATGTACGTCAGAATTAGCATACCTACCGATTTGTTTCTATCTGGCTTACCTTTTACGCATTTTGTTTATATGTCTTGGCGAAGGATGCTATTAATGTTATGAATTAAAAATATTAAATTAATACATGTATGTATATCTCCTACGAGTATTTAAATAAGAAACTACCATCAACCCGTCTTTTAGATTTTGTAAATAAGAGAAATTTTACAAATCAGTTAAGGATAACATGAATAAATTATTTATTAGTCAATAGAATAGTCTATAAGTAACCTAAGTACTCAACACCTATTTCTAATAGCAAAATGTTAAAAAAATATTCGGAATTACAAGTAGAATTAGTAAAACTTTTTGATGTAGTTATAAATAAAATAGACTTAAAAATAAAGAAAACATGTAGGATATTTCTAATTATTTACCTTACTGAGATTATTTTTATCCAAAAATAATGGTTCCAAAGTGAAGAACGTCAAATCAGCAAAAAACGTCAATGCCATCCCGAATATAATATTATCGTACACCAAGTCTTTTAGGAGTGTTAAATCTAAATACTCTGCTACTGTTTGCCTAAAACAAAAAAATATATTAATAATTACGATAAAATGTAACTTCTTTCTTTCTTTATTTTATCTAATTTTTTACGAAGTATATAACTAAACCTACCATTTGCCTTCTTTATTTTTTACTATCGGCATAGGTTCTACAGCGATATTGCCGAAATTCCCCAAACTTGACACAGAGGCTGCTTTATATAAATTTTCTATGTATACATTATCACTAGAATTAAAGTTACTATCCGTCCTTGCATCACTGGGGATGAGGACAACAGGTATACTCAGCCTTCTTGAATCTAATTTTGGGATAAACAATAACCCAGAGTCTTTTTGCGTTTCTGTTATATTTCTAGAGTACAAATTTTGTACGGATTTTGTGTCTTGATTTGTGATGTTTGATTTCATAAAATTGAACTTGTCGTGGTTATCTTCAGATGCTGGAGTTGGCGGGATCACTGAAAGCCAATATTATTTATATATCTTTTTTTAATAATTTTTAGGTATTATAGGATTTTCATAAAAATAAATACTTACGAACAATCTTTTCGCAAGATTTCATCCTTTTAACCATGTGCCATTGCACAGGATGCATGACTAGAGCGCCAAAAATACTATGTGCTGATATAGCACAGAGGATAGCTAACGTTCCTCTAAAACCATACTCGGTTATGGTAAACTTAATAAATAATGGATACACCATTGTTATCAATCCAATAGATGCCTTACATAGACTTAAATAAAGCACTTTCTTCCTTGTAAAGTAGCTGTTGAAACTTGTATACGACACTGGAATGAGTAAGCCCATTCCCAAACCTTGTAGAAATCCATTCGTTATAATTAACTGTGTCGTAGATGTAACGAAAATTGCTAGAAATGAGGCAAGTGTATATATGAATGCTCCGATCAGCCCAACTTGACGTAAAGATAGTTTTTTTAGCACTATGTTTGATGAGAAACCTGAAACAAAACGTATACTTAGTATGGGCTAAAATTAGGTTTTTTGAAAACTTAGGTAGAACTACTAAGTATCAATAATTCGATGGTCTATTAGTCCATACGAACTAATATCATAATATTTAAGTAATAGAAAATATCTATAAGTCTATATTTTATCAACATTATTTATTTTTTCATTTTTTTTCCCTTCAACTTATTCTCAGACCTTTCAAATATACACACAAAATAAAAATGGTCAAGCCGTTTCGGAGGAGTTCGATAACAAACACTGTGACACGAGATTTTTATATATATTAGATTAGACAGTTAACGTTGTATAATAACTCTTTCTGAAAATTTAAAGCAAACTAATAAAATAACTTAAGTCTGTTAGGCTTACCACTAAAGCTTCATCTAAAACTTAATCTCTAGTTAAATAAAGCATGTTTGAAGACAGTTAAGCTACTGTTCCAACGGAAAAGCGTTAAATAGCGCAAAATACGTTAAAAAATTAATGATTAATATCTAACTAAAATATGAATTCTTTAACAAACTGGAAATAATCACGAGTATGTTATGTTCTCTAAATAAAACAAAAACCATTTTAGGCGCTATACGAGTGCCGAGTATATTGCCGAAACTAAATATAATTTAACAAAAAACGCAATGCTGTGTTCATAATCATTTAAAAGTAGAATCTCAGTCTTATGGATTTTTTTAATCCTTGAGGTATAATCACTACGTAATATAAAACAAAGTCGCCTCGCTGTCTGTTGATGCGGTTTTTTTAATAGATAATGATTTAAGTCCTGCTGAGTTTCTTTCGCCAGTTCTTCTCAAGTCAGAGGTTTCTTCTTTCCGAACTGGTGGCAGACTCATGACGTTCAGTAAGAAATTGTAACAATTTTTATGCTGAATAAAATATTTTGATTTGATTTGATAAGAGGAAGGTTTATATGTATAACTAGTGGAACCCCGCGCCTTCGCTCGTTCTAAATCTAGGGATGAACCCGAGTGAAGCGAGGGTGAATGAATCGCTAGTCAATTTATAATTGTCAAAGATATTGCAATACACACTTCAATTTAATAAATTAAGAAAATATTATAGCATCACTTGCTATATTTCGTGAACTGTCACTTTAAATAACGAAATCTTCAAACAATGTCAACACAGACACCAAAATTCCATTAACACTTAAAGCGACCGAACCGTTTCAGGACTATGTACATTGTTCAGTGAAATTAACCAGTAGACTTTTTAACGACATCAGCAGTATTTACAGGCAGTAAAAGTAAATCTGCTCACTTAACACAAATTTGTTACATTCATTGTGATTATTTTCGTATTGAGCATATTATAATTAAAAAAAAATTTAGTATGTAAACGCCAAGTTCCTTCACTATCACTACATATTATAAAACATAGTCCGCCATGTCTATTCGTCAGTTAGCGATAAACTCAAAAACTACTACACTGATTTTGATGCTGATTTGACCAATGACAAGAGTGGGTCTGGAGGAAAATTTTAGTATATAACTAGCGGAACCCGCAGCTTCGCTAGCGCTAAATCGGTGATTCGCTAGTTAGTAATTATAAAAATAGTATTATTGTAGTATGTAGGATATATGGCACTATATGAAATTGAAGTTTGATAAAGGTACCAATAAAAGTATTAAGAAATCACATTATCAGAATTGCTTACTAAAAATAAACTTTATTTTCCCAACCTTTCAGAACTAATAAAAACTAAATCTAACTTTCGAATGAGATTTTCTTATTTTGTGAGAATAACGAAGAAGAATTTCCTTACTATGTATTACTTTTACTAAAAGTGCACGGAAAGTATTTGAACATAAAACTACATGAGAGCTACTCATATTTTTAAATGTAACTATTGTTTTTTATTTTAAATATTAATAATGATATGCTTCTTTAATTAAATCCTAATCAATTAAACGAGAAATAAATGAAACTTACATTGCATGGTCTTACGGAGGAAAATAATAGCTTATGAACATTTCTCTTGCAATTGTCATGACTTGGAACTTTATAAATGTTTGAATTTCCGTTGAAAATGCAGCGGTACGTTAGGATAGTGGATCCAAGAAAGTATAGTGGAAGCCATCAACGGTTAATGACAGATACTTTGAGTTTGGGCTTATTTTGTTTGATTTTATTTAATTTTAGAGCCTTTATCGGAGTATTTTCATATTTTTAGTGTTAATTTCTTATACAATTGTTTTATATGAGTAATTTATGTTACATAGTGTTGACAAGTTAGTGTAGTTTATATATAGGTAATTTAAAAACGCAATTTACTTAAGTTTTTCAAAATTTCGGAGCGAGTTTGGTCGCCTAAGTACTACATTAAAAATGTCGAAAGACAAGATAAACAAGCTGTAGCTAAAAATACATGAAACAACATAAGAATGTAAGTTCCATTTCAACAAGGCGGTACATAATTCTATATAATATGTACAATTAACTAAATAAGCCTGAAAATAATAACATATTCGCAATCGTAGTTAAACGTTTCACTTTATTTTAGTTAACTATGTAATGAGTAGGTATATGTAACCAGTAAAAATAATAGTATAAATGGTTTAAGTGATAACTGGCGCCATATTTCCATGGTAACAGGAACCTTGTAACGGCGGCAGCGTTCGATGTCTGTTTTAAATAAAGATATTTACTAAAACTTATATCTATAAATAATAAGTTAATAAGTCTTTAAAGGGCTAGCCTTAAGGGTTCCGTGTCAAGAGGCTAAAACCCTTATAAAATCTTCATCTCTTTCCGTTGATCGTATATCACAGAAATTTTACTAGGAGAGTATCAATTTTATATTAAGTATTTTTGGTACTATTCCGAAGTCTCCTATGAATAATGCATAAAATGTCTGTCTCCTATGAATAATGCATAAAATGTCTATAATATGAATGTAATTGCTATATCAATTTTCATTTTAGTTTTCACGAAGTAAACATTACAAATACTTACATGGAATCAATGAATTTGAAATGAATCAGTTTCATTTCATAATCTACATATCTCTAAACTTCATGCGTATATTTTGACATAGATAGTAAAAATCACTTACCGGAAATAGCAAGTGTGACTTGAAACACGCCATAGACAACTGTGACGGCGCCAGTTCCAACCCCTAGTTCGTTTAAGAAATCATTGTATATGAAACCAAAAACAGGTTGATGGGCTGTCCCTGCTATCTGCAACCAAAACAAAATACTATCAATTTAGTACTACTAAGTATTCGCCCAGTGGTCGAAATTCGACCATAATCACTACATAGTATAAAACAAAGTAGCTTCAAGCTGTCTGTCTGTCCCTATGTATGTTTAGATCTTTAAAACTACGCAACGGATTTTGATGCGGTTTTTTAATCGATAGAGTGATTCAAGAGGAAGTTTTATATGTATAATACACTAACGGAACCCGCGATCTCGCTCGCGCTAGATCTAAGGATGAACCCGAGCGGAGCGACACCCTGGCTTCGCTAGTTATTACATAAAAGAAAGAATGTTTCAAAAAAAAATATGACAGCACTAAGCCTTGAATTAAGTAGCTATAAAAACAAAAAAATTAGAAAATTGGCTGTAAAATAGAGGAGAAAATAGTACTGAATGTCCTATTAATGTATTAATTATAGATTCAGGTAGTTTACAAATTGCTCGGATTATACCCTTATGTAGATGATACGCATTTCCATTTCATTCCATGCAAGCGATTAATACAGCTTGAGTAGTTTCCTCAATATCTAATTTAGTAATAACACATTAAGTGTTTAAGATTAGTTAATTAAGTTTCAATAGCAATAATTGTTAATTTTTGAAGCATAAATCATAGCTCAACCCCACCAAAGGTTTAAACCTGAGATAAAGCGAGTACTTAAATGTTAAATCTACGTATAATACGTAACTGGGTCAAAATAGTAAAATTTTCTTTGAAGCACGAAAGGTAGATAAAAAGAATTTTTAAAAGTTTTCCTGTCTACCCAAACTAACTTATTGTGATTCGTATAAAACATTAGTTCTTTTGACAAAACTACGAGCAAAGTTTCTATCTATTATGTAAATGTCAAAATAAAAGTAAAAGTAATATTTTGCTAATATTATTTATCGAATATTTCTTTTGCAATAACCAACAAAATGTTAACAATGTTAACTCTATTTTTTATTTTATTATCGATACTACGATACGATTTTCAAATTGTTGTTAAATCGTTTCTAAGAATAAATATCAACTACAGTGTAAGTAAAATAACAAAAACTGAGACGTTTAATATTACTGCGATTGATATTTAGTCATCCTCGTATATCTATACATATAAATAAAATTTAAATGTCTGATATTATGATAATTAAGTGTGTAATGCATATATGAAAGTAATGTGGTACTTTCATGAATAAATCAATTTTATTTATTTTTTGCCTTTCTTTCGGCTAATCTCTAAAACGGCTGGACCGATTTTGACGAAACTTTCACTCACAAGCGGCTAATGTTATAAGGAGTAACTTTAGCAATGAAGTTTTATTTATTTTAATTACGGGTCGGATTTTTTGCTACACATTTTAAATTTAGCAGGGAGCACCTATTGTAGTATCAAATATAAGTATTTATAGACATCCATAATTATAATTTTAGCAGGTAAGTGAACTATCGGAGACTATAAAAACTTATTAAAAGTAATCACTAGTCGTTAAAAGTTAAAACATTAACCGTAAATATTTACGATGGACAAAAAATTTGATAATATTTGTATGTCGGTGTCACATTTAATAGCTTAACGTCAAACGTCTGTGAAGACAAAAAACCTGTATCTAATTATTTCGTTTTTGTCTACCGTTTCAGTTTTGTAATTTGTTTCGTTTTATTTATTTATTTATTTTCTTTCTCGTTTCAGAGTTCCTTTTCAATAAACACAAACGTGTTTGTTTTAACTTCTATATACAGTTTCATATTTAAGATTTTATGACAGATATAGGCGTATAATATAAAATGCATATTAGTATACATTATATAGGTACAGTATACAATTTGGCATTGACATTATTGAGCTATTTCTCTGATTTACTGCACTGGTTAGGTTTAAGCTTCACTTCATTTTAATATAGGTAATTTTAATGTTCTTAAAATTCATACTAGTCTGTCAATCAAATAATATAAAATTTAAATGTTGCTTATACCTAATACAACAAGTCAGTGTTATTAAAAAACTAAAACTAAAATTTGGAAATGAATAA
Organism: Boloria selene; assembly: GCA_905231865.2. Classification (NCBI taxonomy): domain Eukaryota; kingdom Metazoa; phylum Arthropoda; class Insecta; order Lepidoptera; family Nymphalidae; genus Boloria; species Boloria selene. Next base: position 3,877,011 of record HG993132.1, read on the forward strand.
ACCCCTAAAATATGTTGTGTTCATCGAGCAAACATTTAAATTTGGTGCCAAAAGTCCGCCATTTTGTTTTTTTATTTTGATATACCGAGTGTCACTCGTACAATAAATACGAATCTAACGACACCTCTCAAGCTAAAATCCATCGATTCGTTCAGGCTGCACAGTGTGCCAAATAATTAAACATACACATATCGAAAACATAACCCTCCTACTAGCGCAGTCGAGTAAAAATAACCTATCAGATAGCATTTTTCTCAAGGCAATATATATTTAACAAAAACAAATGAAATGTAATTATTGAGTTACGTAGTTTAATAAAATTACCGAAAAAATGATTTTAAAAAATAATATTTTTAACTTTATCTTAAAAAAACAAATTTTAAGATATCAAATTTAATGTTGTATAGTTTTTAGATTAAGATTTCATTCATTCATTAATTGCTTAATTTGTTGTTATTTTTCCTTTCTTACTTGTTATTATTCTAAATCTCGTCGTCAACGATAGACTAATCTCAAGCTAAACTCTAGATTCTAGCTATACGTGCCATAGACGTTTGAAGAGAAAAAAAACAGAAACATGACTTCCGTGAGATAGAAAATACTAGCGAAAAGTTCTTACGATATATCATTTATGATTATTGCTTATACCAGACTTCGCCCTTGACTTAGCTTCGCTCGAGACAAATTTAAATAGAAAGTTAAAACATATCGGGATTCCTCAGATTCCTTTAATATTCCGGGATAATGTCTGTTAACGCAATTGTAAGACATAAAGAAGAAAAGTAACCTTTGGTCTATTCCAGACTATAATCTCTGTGCCCATCGACGACACGTGTGGCGCAGTTTGTCGCAGCGGTCGAGGTTCGAGTCCCGCTGGGATCATTCATTTGTTGAGCACGAATGTTTGTACTCCAGTCATGGATGTTTATATTTAAATTCATAATATGTATGTATTTAAAGTTATATATGTGTTTTATATCAACCAACCTGTATCCGTAACACAAGGCTGGTACCTAATTCGCAACTAGATAGTTCTGTGTGTAAATGTCATAACATATTAAAAAAAGTTTTTTTCAAAGCCGCTTAGCCGTTCTCATGTGATTAAGTCGATGAATAAACTATCTATCTAACTTACGCATTTTGATATTTACGAGATAGGAGGATAGGATGTCTCTAAAACTATAATTTCTGTTATATTAAATATCTTATAATACGTATGTTTATTTATTTATCCTTTTAAATTATTCTATATCTATATTTTAAATGCCAGTTTTTATATTATGAGGACTGATTTTATATTTATGACGTCAATGGCCCAGTCACATAGTGAAGTTAACTATTTTTTATTATTTTAGGTATATGTTAATAATAATTAATTAAACAAGTTTAATATTGTGTATTTCATGTTATGTATAAGAGAGGAAAAATGTAATATTTTTATTCATATCGAATATTTTTTGTTTTGTAAGCACCTAAGTAGATTATAGGGTAAGTGAGATAAGTATCACGCTTTAAAAATATTTTAAATTTACGAAACCTATAAATTAAAGTCATAACTTATAAATATCACTTAATCGCAAGCTCTTTAAAAGATAAAGATAGCGTAATCAAATACTGTATATATTTGACTATGAAAACATGTTCTAAAATTATCTTTTATAATAAAAAAATATTTTTTTTTATTATAAAAGACTTTGACCCCACTTTTGGTACAAATATATTTCAAAAATCAATCTTTTCATTTAAAGGACAAGCCCAAAAATCATTTATTATTCTTCGAACGCAAAACATTTCAGTCCAATAAAATATTTTCGTATTGAATGGCCGCTATTCCGGACGAGCCGTTACGAAATAAAAATTGCCCTTTTATTGAATAAATTGACCTATTCAATAGATGATGGAGGAAGCTGAATTTGTCAATGCCAAATATCTGCTTAAAGTGTTAACAATACCTTTTTAAAATATAATAGTAAAAAGAAAGTTTTTAAAAGATATTATTAATCTGTGTCTAATTTACCATTGGGCCACAAAATAAAAATGAGTTAGCGAAAGAATTTTTTTTACAATATTCAAAAATAAGTGATGTCCTAATTATGTTAAAAACAGGGGATTAAAGGTTTTGTATAATTTATTTGAAGTCAAAAAGAAGTTAGATTAGAATTAAGTGGTCCAAATTCAACCAGAAAATTTTAAATATTCTACATATTTTAAATATTTTAAATTTATTTCCATGCTTAAGAAAAACGGTGTCATTTTTATTACTAACAATAAGCTCGTCAAACTAAATAAAAAAAAGGAACTCGTATAACGATCAACAAAAAACCACTGAACTAATCTAGGGTTCCGTCTTTGCCTAATTTAGGGTTCCGTAATTTCGCCTATCCGTCGATACGTCCAATCATTTTTGGGTGAATAAATATTTTTACGTGTAGAGTAGGTGCTCTACATAAAAAGGGTTTTTGAATGTCTTTTTTTCTCGACGGACGACCTGTGGTAGAGGATGTAGAGGTGTAGTTGAATAGGTCAATAAGGAACCTTAATAGTTTTACTTTAAAGCTTATATTGAAATTAAACTCCTGAATGAACTGAATTGATTTGCTCAAAAATCCTTCTCTTGATTATTAACCGACTTCAAAAAGGAAAAAGGAAAAAGAAAATCGAAAATAAACAAAAAAGAAATTCACCGCTTACTTTATTTAAAAAAATCCGTTCTATTATTATACTGAGTTTTAAAAATTCAATGCTTTAAAAACAATTTATATTTACATAAGTACATATATTTGCATATTTATTTATATTTAATTGGACTTAAACGTGAAGGTCGCTTAAAAGGCTTTGTGGATTACAAATATTTCCGAAAGCTAAACTTTTTTACAACGTTTTAGTGGATAAACAAGAAGATCTTAAAAGAGCTAGTAATAATTATGTGCATATTATTATGGTGCTAGATTCTACATTACATTGGTGATTATATGCGTAAACGTTTGAAACGATTTATTAACTACTAGCTTTACCCGCGGTTCTTCAAAATTACTCTAGCTATTTCAGAACCCATTGTTAATACAAACAATTTTTTAATTTTTCGTTAAAAATATTTTTTTAATAAAAAGTATCCTATGTTACTTCTAATACCTCCAAGAATATGTGTACAAAGTTTCATGATGACCGGTTGAGTAGTTTTCGCGTGAAAGCGTAACAAACAAACTTATATTCACATTTATAATATTAGTAGGGATTTTTAATGTTGCCTTTTACCCATCTGCGTCGGAAAAAAGTATTTTTTTAATTTACAGACTAAAAATAATTTAAGTTACAAATTATTACTTTCATTTTTGTTTTTCGTTTATAATGCGTAGGTGGCTATATGTAACGGTGATATGTCTCAAGTTGCTGTCACTATAGGATCTCTTTATTATTAAAAATGTTTTATTTTGTTCTTTTATTAACTTTAAATATAAATAAAGTTAAACTTAAATGCAATTGTGTACTATAAAAAATTAAAAATTATTATTCTATTCTATTAAAATTTTAAATATGTTATTGCTTATTAAAATACGAAGTCAAAACCCATTTCGTGTTATTATACCACGTACATGTATCAGTGTGTTATTGAGTGCACTTTAATATAATTATGTAAGTATGTATAATTTTTTTACAATGTTTTCCTTAAATAAACAACATATAAGGAAATTCTAATGAAATCAAAAAAAAATATTTTGTAAAATACAAAAGAAAATACGTATTATATTATGTTAAATTTAAAATTAAAAGTGTCAATTTTTATGTAAAGTAAAATTAAGTAGGAAAATAAAGTTTGAAAGGACTAGAATAGAATTAATAATTAAAGTATTTTTCAAATATTTAATACTCCCTAGCTGCTAATTTTTACTTTTTATAATTAATCATAAATACAATTATAAAAGAATATTCATTAAAAAGAAGATATTATGATTATTAATTTCTATTGAAATATATTATAAATTATACACATGCGTATGTGCGTATAAAATAGATAATACGAATGCGAATGTCACTGAAAATCGCAGTTCTAGACTAATTTGTGCTTATTAAACAATATTGAAGTATGCTTACATTGTCTAATAAAAATAGGCCATATTAAAATGAACGGTATGTCATAGTAGCACTCAATATGTACGTGTTAAACTTTTTGTCTAATGTTTTAGGTCGATTTATTAAAACTTTAATTTAAATCTTTATCATTATTATAATTAAAACTAATGATTTCTATTAAGATATATTTTTAATTACTTTTCTGTCATTAATATTCATTGCAACACTTATAGATACACTTAAATAAATTAAAAAACTTATAGTAACTTGTAGTAATAAAATAAGTAGTTATTGTAAAAATATATTATAAAAAAAAAGTAAAAAAAAATATTACTTACAAAGATTACAGATAGTCCCACACACACTACGTAGCCCCATCCACCCTCGGGAGGGACAAGTTCATAATTCTTGTCATCACTATCACAGCTTCCCAGACTGCTTTTACCTTGGGAGCTCATTTTACTAAATGTCTTGACGACAGCCGAGAGCCTAAATCAAATTAATTCTACCTCTCTTTTATAAAACACCTTAGGTAGTGGTTTGTTCGTTTAAATAATCTTATATCTGTTGACTTAAGTCTTAGAGCCTAGCATTAGATCGTAAACAGTGTAGCGGATTTTCCAAACGTAAAATAACAAACTGATAAATATAATCACGTTTCATTCACACCGTGCGTAGAGTTACAAGCAACTACACAAACTAAACGCTCTTCATCTTAAGATTTACTTAATTCAGAATATTGGTAGCGATTTCAATACTATAGGTATAGGGCGCACGACCCGATCGCTTCCACACTACGACTGCGGCATTTCATATCACACTGCCATAAATGATTCGGCAGCGGATTTAATTACCTTCATTCATAAAATAATAATACGTATTTACACAACTTATGTTTTCGAAGGAACATATATTATTTTGTTATTGATAATAATTTATTAATTTTAGTTATATTTATTCTAAGTTATTCTTACAATATTACTATCAACTTAGTTTCGCGCCTCTCGGAGCGTGCTTGCATTTAGTAAGGCTTAAAAATAAACAAAAAGAAATTTTATTGCATAGATTTCTTGTACAGATACAGATTGATAATTAATCCATCAGAGTTTCATCACAATCGGATTAATGGTTTATAAACACGTAGAGAAAAAACATACGTAGGTCTTTTTTTATTTATAGAGACGAATAGAAGACTTTATTAATTAATTAATTTTTAGTTATCAACTTTAAATAGATAATTTTCTATAAATGTGAAATAAACTCTATCTTTCTATCTACCTTTTTCGATCGAACTTAATAATAATACATTAATTTGAAGAAGTCAACTATGTAACTTGATAATATTAAAGTCTAAGCAAATATGATAAAAGTCAATCTACACATAAGAGATTTCTATAAAAAGCACTTAGCTTATCCCTGAACATCACTAGAACGTATATTAAGTTACAACATAACACCTTAATGGATCTCGGAACCAAACACGTATTATCCCTACGTAGGTAGGAGATATGTCATTTAGAACAATATATATACTACACATTATACACCATTTAAGAGAAATATGAAAACGAGTTATTATGTATATTATATTTTTTTTTTCATTTTTGTCACTCTGTGACTTGTGCTTGCTAATTGTAGAAAAATATTTCGTTTATTATTACAAATATATTTTTTATCTATATGCCCGGTAAGACACATACCTACTAATTATAGTGTACGTACACACGTACGTGTAAGCAATATTATTATGTTTTTGTTTACCTATCTCATGTTACGTATTACATAGTGCGTTATTATGCAGTTTACCACACATGTGAAAACCAAAGGTTATTTGATATAATGCTTATTGTTTTATGTATGTACCTGTAAAATATTAGGTACTTTGAAAATCGAACTGAGAAGGTTTTTAGCCAAAAACTTAGTGAATATCAAATCTGTTATCAGCAATTAATCATAAACGACTGATCGATCGACAGGAGACAGGAGTTATATCTATATCCTTGAAAATGTCTTGGTTTTCAATATTTAAATTCAATAATTCTTTTGCTAATGAATAAGATATATAAATTTTAAGATCATCCTAGGGTATGCGTAAATCAATTATTGTGAAAATTGTTTTTTTTACTTAATTTTATTCGTGACAATATCTCAATAGATACTTTATTCCAGATTATAAGGACCCTATTAAAGATTAAACGAATAATTATACGTATAAGTAAGTATTGTTTTGTCAATGAGGCCTACTTATACACAATCGAACTTCTGACCTGATATACGTACTTAATGTATAGGATCTTAATACTTTCTTAGGTTTACGCGAATATTGGACATTATAAATGAAACTGGACTTATTTTTATTCGCGACGTTTCGAATGCTTAACAGCAATCATGGTCACGGGAGAGACAAGGTATTTGACGTCTCAGGGGTCTATATATGTACTTGTTACTATCCACAATTTATAAAAAACGTCGGGAACTACAAATCAAAATAAATCCGCAACAAAATCCGAAAACATAGTTTCATTTGTAGAATAGGATTTTAATAACCATGAGCATTTAATAGTGTAGCCTATATAACGCAAAACTCAAACTAAAAATGTTATTTAACTAAATAATATTTATCAAACGCTTCTGAACTTCTCAATCTATAAGGAAGTAGTATGAGTTATCTTATGTTTTAATAACTTTTATACATCCGACAAACAAACTTGGTACTATAAAAATTGGCTTATCAATGTTTACGAGCAATAGATGTCATAATTAACGATTCTTGCGTTATCACAGTGAGGAAATCAATAAAACATCACTACAAAGTATGAATTATCATATAGTTTAATTTTTCTAGGGCTATTAAAACTATTCTTTGATATCGTAATAATAAGTAGACTTCGCGCACTTGCGACTGCGACTCTAATTAGATTCTATACATTTTAGAACCGTGCGTAAGACGACTGATAAGAATTATAAAAATAATTCATTTAATTATAATGATGTTTTTATACACTGTTATTAAATAAGTCATTTTTTTGACGAAGCAGCTGAATCTATAGTCACAGCTATAGTTTTTAGATTCTTTCCTTTTTTCTGTCTGTTTTAACCGCATCGCGAGAAAACTAGTCGACAGATTTTGATGAAAGGCTTGATGATAGCTGGTCATCCTGGTCGACACATAGGATATAGATTTTTACTGCGGGAAAATGCCACATCACTCAGTAATATATTTTAACCTCGAACCTCTAAATGAACCAAGTGGAGCAAGATTGAGTTGCTAGTATATATAAAGGTATAGCACCTATCATGCTGAATATTAATGTACTTTTAAATAAAATGTTTATTTATTTATTAACAGATTGGAAAAAAACTGCATATTTTATAGTACAAATAATGAATACAAAATATTTTCTACATTTGCCTATAAAGCTTCCACTTATGAGTAAACATGGAGTGAAAGTACAAATTAAATGTTTCAATAAGTTGAGTTCAGTTGAGTTGAGTGCACAACACTTATTATATCAAGGATTAATGAGTATGCTTAATGTTTTTAGAAATGCTATGATTATTTAAAAGTGTTTCCTATATTGAAGTTAAATTTCTATTGAGATTACCTTACATCAATAAAGCCGCGAGTGCAGTCGGCTACTAGATAACCACAAAATGGATTTAATTTCATTGTAATTTAATATACTATCGTTACTTAAACCATTATAAAGATACAAAGTGCATACATTATAACCTGTATGACTACACTTCAAATAAATTGTTATACTTGCGACGCATAATTACTTCCCTCGGGTGTGTCCACAGGTCCTCCAAGTCATAATCAGTCTGCGTAGTAAATTTCATCCCAACCCGTCCTTTTCAGCATAAACGAAAATGTTCAGTTTTATTTTAAACTAGCTGCGCCCCGCGGTTTCACCCACGTAGTTGCCGTTCCCGTGGGATTACAGGGATAAAAAGTAGACTATGTCCTTTCTGAAGGTCTTCTCTATCTGTGTACCAAATTTCATCTAATTCGGTTCAGCGGTTTAGGCGTGAAAGCGTAACAGACAGACAGACAGAGTTACTTTCGCATTTATAATATTAGTTAGGATATAATGGATTTTTTGTGTAATATTTTAAGGCAATTTTAAATAAAGTGTGTAATGTCTTTTATTTCCTCGTTTTTCTCAATAATAGTATATTAATTAAACGACAATAGAAATTGTTATTTAGATCGACGCAATAACTCATTGTGTATTCAATTTTCGGACATTGACAATAAATTATAATTTATTTACTTTTTCCTGTTATTATCTGTAATAAAAAGGCTTATTGTTTTATAATATTTAGCACTTTACATAGCAGTATGTTGAAATCTCATGAAATTAAGGTCAAATGATTTCCACATACTTTATCAAGTAGGTATATAACAATGATAATACTGATTTCAGGAAAAGTAATATATGGAAAAGCAATTACTACAGAAAGCTGAAAATTATCAATTAATTAAGCACTATAAAAAAACAATGACTTATATATTGATCAAATTTTTTTTAATTTATTTATTAAGATTCACCAGTGGTAATTACAGTAATACAGTAATAATTATGCTATGTTACAAAGAATCGATATTAATAGTAATTCTATAACCCTATCTGTAATACTAATGTGAAGGCTTTAAACCGTTGAATGAATTTGTTGAAACTTGACACACATGCAGACCTTGTCCTGTACTAAGAGTTGAACCTTGTAGATGTTGTTATAAATGTAGAGTATGTTGAATGGAAAGAATTATTCCCAAATCCAAAATGCTACCGAGAATGCCTTTGACAGAAAACCTCCTATAACATTCCTGTAAATGGCTAGTCCCGGGAGTTGAACTTGAAGGGTTCCCATTTAACTCCCGATCTGCAGAAATATAAGTTAGCCACTCGGCATTATTAGGTAAACAGATTTTACTGAACCAGTTTTATAACGTTACAAATAGTTTGAAACGATTTACATAGCGCCAGCACTTGACTGCAATATCGTCGATCAGCCGTGCTTAGAATTTCATTTTGACTTCACGTCGTTATCGATTCGATTTTCGTTACTTTAAGTATCTTAATCAATCATAGTCGTAGCTAGATTACGTAATAAACACTCTGTGGAAAGTAGAGCGACAATGGAAGGATTCGTTAAGTTTTTTTACGGAAACAGTCGTAGCCAGCGAAAGAAATATATTATTAATAGGGTTACCAGCGGTCCCGACTCTGGCTTGTACTATTAATTAGATACACTAGATTGTGAATAATGATTTGTTTGTTGTGATCAATCGTATATTTTCCCAAATGTATATTCGCATTAAGGCCGAAACACGACAAAAGCTTTAATACTAGCGGAAATTTTACTAATTTTATAAAATAAATGTATCTAGTGTGGACTGACTACCATTAGAAAGAAGCTTAAGGATCAGATATTCTTTAAAGTTATCTTTTAACTTTCTTTCTTCTGAAAGAGTATTATTATCACTTCGACGAATTAAAAATACTACCGAATTGAGGGCCTTCTTCTTTTTGAAATGGGTTTAAAATTAATGATGTTATTGATTTCCACCATGGCTGCCAATATCATTCAGACTATACATTAAAGGTAATAATATTATGGTGCACAAGTGTATATGCAAAAATCCGTCTACTTTCTATGGACATTTACGAGGATTTTACAATATAGTTAAAATCACATTTTAGCTTAATAATTGTGTTCGAGTAATCCTTGAGCTAACAATAATATATTTGTACTTTTGATAATAATTATGAGATAAAACCCGTTCCTTATTTTACAGAAAATAAATAATTATAAAATATCAAGTTTTGAAAGTTTTTACCCAAAATTTTGAAACTGGATTACAAAACCTGTGTCCTTAAATTTTCAAAAAAACTCGTGAAAGTTTAAATTTAAAATACGATTTACATTTTACATGTTTAAATAATTATCAAAAATTGAAATCTTAAATAAAAGATAAAATAACTCTACTAGGATATCCATCAACAGATAATTTTACCACTTGTTGATCTTATAATGTGTTAATTTATTACAAATAATAATCAATAATTCATTGTTAGCCATATTTTAAATAGGATGGCGGCAAGCTCGTATACATACATATTACATAATATCGGTAGAGGTCAAGTCATGTTCTTTTGAAGTTATAATTCGATTCGCTCAATTCGATCGGCCAATAGTTTACCCGACACGACGAATCAGTCTAATTTACATTAAAACAATGAAAAAGATACACGAAATAATACACTGAAAAATTGGGATGAATAAATAATTTTGACCGACAAAAAGTCTTTAGTCTGCGGATATTAAATGCTCTGAAGTCTTAGTCATTTTTTGTATACGTTAGATAAAATACTAGTTTATCAAACTTTGCCGGACCAAGCCGCGCGTTAGATAATTTATATCATAATGCCGTTATTTTGATTTAGATGAATTGTCATTAGGCAAATAAGATATGGGGTATAGTCAGTAAAAAAAACACGAATAATAAAAAAATATAAACGTCAAGGGGTTCCCGTTAGGAACCTCACACCTTTACTTTAATTTATTATAATATAATTTATAATAATATTTTTATGTCTTTGCACACTCCACGTATTGTGCTGTATTTTGTATTAATAGTAAAGAATTAACACCTATACATAATCAAAATGTGGTATAAATACTATCGAAATGTGAAATGTCACGCTAAACAGCTAGTCTATGCTGATGGTATTTACTATGTGCATAATGTATATAATATGCTATTGTAAAAATATAAAAAGTCCCAAGAGCAAACCGATGAAAAAATCGATCTCGCTTGGATTATATAATTTTTGTGTTTTGAAAATGACATATGCAAGTTTTGCAATTATAGATTTTAAAATTCGCCAATTTACAATCTCTTTTACAATTAAGAGTAATATTTTATATTCATTTTATCTTTCAAAATTTATTAAATCAATTTACGAAATTGACTCATTAAATGCTATATCTTGATAAATCGTTTCAAAATGTATGCTAATTAGAACATAATAAATATGTTGGGACATTTACACACAGCTTTATCTAGTTCCGTGGTAAGGTACGAGCCTTGTGTTACATACACATTTTAAATATAAACATCCATGACTGGAGTACAAACATTTGTGCTCAACAAATGAATGCCCTCTGCGGGACTCGAACCCGCGACCGCTGGCGCAGCAAGCAGCACTACAAAATGCGCCACACGTGTCATCGATTATAAATTGTGGATACGATAGTAAATTGTTTTTTTTGTATACAAACTTATATTGATAAGAGCAATATTTTTAATGAGCTGAACTAAGTGGCACGTGCTAGATAGTTCACATCCTCAATGTTTTTTTGACATTACTCGCTATCTAGTAACTACTTGACATAGTTCGTAAATAAAATTAATAACATTGTTTCAAAATATATTTAGATAACCGCTTCGCTATTTGTGCTTGTTAAACTTTGAACTTAAGACACTTATCTTGTATTTTGTAGTCCTTCAAACGTTGACCTCGTTTCGCGCATTTTGATAGAAAAGTACTAAAAATATTGCTTTTATAATCTTATCATATCACGTCTTCTAAGAATGGCTAAAATTGTTTTGCTATATTTAAGTTGACAATTTTGATTGGATTTAAGGAAGGTCTCCTGCCGTTGCTTCCAATGGTTGCAATGAGACACATGCAGACTTACATTAGTACCTATATAGCTTTATCTTGGGCATTTACGCATACCACCTTTCCAAAACAGGTGGTTATTTGGGATTCGCCGGCCAGAAACCACGTACCTGTACGTATTTTAGCTTCACGCCCGGCTGGATTGCTGGACGCCACTGAGATGCCCCTCTCCCACCACGACAAAGTGAACGCACGTTGAGAGGGTATTACTAAATTAAACAATTGTATTTTGATTTAATAAAGTAAAGCTTAATATACTAATCTCAAAACATTAAATACAACTCACATAACAGCTCTTAAAGGCTATATGCTTATCTGCATATAATTATTGATAAAATTAATGTGTATTTCAATATCTGATTAAGATCTAAATTATGTATATTCTAATCAACAGTATCGGATTTTTAGTATTTTAATTCTTTGCGGCATTACGTAAAAACATCTAGACAAACTTAATGGTATTATTAAAAATGCAGATCTTACGACTTTTCTTACTTCATACATGTCTTGGATCACCCGAGCTTCATAAAGATATTAATGAGTTTACTCGGAAAGATGCGAATCAAGAATTGAGAAAAGAATATCAAAAAATCCCGTCTGGGGGAGATCTCGTCCATTTTTTATCGTCTCTCAAGCCAAGTCCCCGAGTGTGTTTGTTCTCGCCCTGCTAGACAACTGGACGCTACTTAGATAACATACGAGTACGCTTACTAATCACTACATATTATAAAACAAAATCCGTCCGTCCGTCGGTCTGTTCGCGATAAACTCAAAAACTACTGCACTGATTTTCATGCTGTTATCACCGATAGATAGAGTGGTTCTCAAGGAAGGTTTTTTAAAGTTTTTATATACTTTTTTTAGCGAAATTCGCGGCTTCGCTCGCGCTAGGGACGAGCTCGAGCGGAGCGACGGCGAGTTGCTAGTCAAATAAACGGCCTTCTCAGCTTCTCACCTTCTCAGCTTCTCTAACCAAAAGACGAACGTATAAGTCTCTACGGTACGGTACAACGTAACAGTTATAATCCTTTTTTATGCTTATGTTATCTTGAAAAATATTTATGCACTAAATACAAATAATGTACATATAAAACTTGTCTATATTTATTTTCGACACTTTAAATAACATAATAACAAGCTACGAAGCCAATACGTAAATGAAGATAATTTTATTGCATGCGTTCTACGTTTATCCATCCGTCCTTCACTCATATCACAACCATTTAAACCGGAAGTATTGGTACAAGCTTCCATTGTTTGTTTCTATAGTATTGACTCATTTTTTACGTTGAGAATTTCTAAATAAGACATTCCTAAAATGTTAAATATTGTGCCATCTTCTAAACTAAATGTAACCCTTAAAATGTTTAAAGAAATCTATTTTTTTTAATTATTCTACCTTCCGACAGTTTACTTTGATCTCAATAAAATTATTAATATTTTGTAGTATTTTTTATATACCAATTAATCTGAGTCTTAAAATATTAAGTACAATTTTAATACAAAGTGAAAGGGCCTTCGCCTTGTCAGCCAGATTTGCAAGTGATTTATTAAGATTTTTTAGTTTTACTTATTTTTTGAAAGTCGATTTTGAATTCTCCTATTTATTTTCTTAAAAACCAACGCCACTTTACACATCACAATCTTAAACTCAAATCTGTTTATTGAATATTTTTGGAAGATTTTTGTAATTTTTGTAACTATTATAATCTTAAAGCTTAGAATTGAAAAGTTAGGGCTAACTAATTATTCTCATATCAATAAATTCGTATCACGGTATAATATTTAAAAAATATATTTGGATTTATTTGGAAACATTATAGAAACGGATAAGAAAATTCATTACATAAGTTAAAGGTGTTGTTAATATAACGAATAACTAAGATATGAGTTCTGATACGTACATATGTGTACAAGTATGTATATGAGAGAAAAATATTTTTGAGTGCATCATAATTACTGCGACATTCACTATCATAGGATAAACTTTTTCTTTGAATTTTCCCAAAAGCTACCGGTTATTTACATTTTATTTTGAAATTAAAAACTTGTATTTCATACGTTGCCGTTTGTAATTAAAACGTAACGAGTGTCGTATAATTAAGTTTGGGGTAGACTTAATTATACGATACATATTTTGTTTGATATGACTTTTGCACAAATTTTTTAATACTTTTCCTGAAAATTCAAAAGAACTTTATGAACACAGAGTTGTGTTGACTATTACCCTTATCTTTTTAGCTTCTTTTAGAGTCCTGCTCAGTATGCAGGGATTTAAAAACTAGATTTTCGGAAACAACTTTTCTCAGTCCTGTTAGTTTCTTGGGAAATGTATTTACGCATACCACCTGTAGAAAACAGGTTGTTATATGGGGCAGTACTACCCACTAAAGCCCAAGCATCCATTTTCCGTCTTAATGGGGCGTCGCAAGTTCGCTTTCGCATTCAATCACGATGGCCAAATGGCCCGGCGGGTATACTGAAGCAGACAACACAGCACACACGTCGCATGCAAGTGGCCCACTCCAGTGTCCTGCGAATTTCTTTAGGAATGTTAAAAACCCTAAGTTTCAGTAGTATTTATAAAATTCCACTGCTGATATAGCTCTAAAAATGTTCAAATAATAATTATGTATGGCCGTTGTTACGACGATATACGATATCGTATTATAACGATATCTAATGGCTACATTCTTACAATTCTGCTTCATCGCCCCACTACAGGAAATAAATAGAGCATTTAGGGATACAGAAAACTATAATTTTAAAGGTCATATTTTTATTAATGTTAGAGAGATAAAGGTGCTTATCTATATTTATGATCTTCATTTGCACTCTTATAGAATAATAATAATATTCTTTATTATATACCCAGTAAAAAAGAGAGATATAATACATTAAAAAAATCTTATATACTCTTAATTGTTCAATTTGCGATTCCCAACTACTTTACAAAAATGCGATATTCACTAATTATCTTATACGAGTATGTATACATATAACAACCTATAAAACTAAGTATATTTATATTATCATTATGTTATAAAATTATATATGTACATTGTACCTAGATCTAATGTCTAAACAACATGATATAATTATGTAAGGTTATATAATAGTTTAATTTCTTTAATAGTTGTGAAAACTGAGAGATTCTTCAGATAAAGCGCGTGACTTCAAAGATATAATGATGGATAGGAACATGAAGTTCGTAATAAATAAATATGTTGGGACATTATTACACACAGCGCCACCTAGTACCGTAGTAAGCTACTACTACTCATATATAACTTTTTACATACAAACATATTATAAATATAAACACCCACGACTGGAGTACAAACATTCGCGCTCAACAAATGTAGCAAGTAGAGTTACTACTTACTACATACTGAGCCAAAAGTGTCGTCAAAATTTATAGTAATATTTGTAGTTATTACTGAAGTATACTAAACACATATGATACTTAATTAGTAGATATATGTCCATCTGTTTGTTCGTTGTACTGCTGATATATTATGAAAATTTTTCCAAGATATTAAAATTCATAATATGTATGTTTAACCGGTACCGAGAGCATTTTAACTTACATCGAGAGTAACGTAAGCGTTATTTTTATCCAGGAAAGAGTCAGGGCGAGAGAGCGCATCACTAATTATCCTAACCAATATTATAAATGCGAAAGTAATTCTGTCTGTTGCGCTTTCAGGCCAAAATTATTGAACCGGTTTAAATGAAATTTGGTACAAAGATAGTCTAGAGCCTGAGAAAAGACATAGGCAACTTTTCAAGGCGAAATTATTTTTATGTTTGTTAAATAAGTATTATAAAACAGGATTGTTCTAAAAGCAACTTCTAAACCAATATTCGTAGTAGATTTATATGACAAAAAAATTCAATTAAATTCCCAGACTATAAATGTGCATTTCATTATTTTTATCTTGTGATATAAATATGATTAAATTCTTATTCAAAAAACTAACGTTACTATAACATGATTATACTCGTATTTAGATACTACTAGCGACTTATCCTCGTTTAGCCCAGGTCCTTCCCTAGGTTCTTTATAATTTTATTTTTTTAAATAATTTGACTAAGTTACTCTATATAACATCAGCTATCTCCCTAGTGAAAGTCCCGTCAAAAAATAAACAAAAATGTTATAAATGGTATTTTTATTATGAGTACTGTGTAAAATTTAGCACTTATTAAAAAGTTGTTATTTTGACATAGACAAACAAACAGACACTTTCAATCTATTTATCTGTACGTGTGTAAGTGCATGTATAGAATAATTATAATTTGTATGATTTCAATGAAACTTTATATGTACTAATAATTTTATTTATTAATTATTAGCAATCATAATAATCTAAAGAGTTCATTTATTTTGCAGGAACTCCAAACTACTTAAAAGTTAAGTACTTAGAAGTTACTTGAAACACAAAGACCTTAAAGGCATATAACTCGACAACTATTGATTTCATCAGACTTTTAGAAGCTTTGATCTAAATTTTAAAGACGTTTCAAAAGATATACCTATCTACGCTTTTGTGGACTACATATTTTATTGTCTCTCAGTCACATACATATATTTTACATAACTTTATTTAATAGGTGTGGCATTCCATTTTTATCTTTCGGCTACGAAAGTGGAATCGCAAATAAAAATAAAATTTAGTTTATTATTCGATCTCGTATTTCTTTTCTAAAGCCAGATTGTCAGATAGTGAATAACAGAAATACGCGCAACTTGAACATACTCGAATATTCTTTATTCTGACATTTCTGACCCGCGAGAGAGAGGTAGCCCTCTAAAAAATCAAAGGATTCAAAGAGTTCTTTTTATTACCGTTGGGAAATTTATTTTGCCTTACAACCTGCATGTACATCTATATGGTTATGTAGGGTTCACTCTTAAAGCCAGTACTACCCATTAAATCTAACAGGAACCCCCGTCTTAATGAAGCGTCGTAGGATCAGTTACGTACTGAACGACGACGATGCATGATTGGCCAATGTAAAAAAAATATAAATGTACTCATTATGTACATTTTTAAAACATATTGTATTATTATCAGATGTGGCGAACCAATGTTGATTCTAATCCTGAAATTCTGTAAGTAGAACCTAGATGTTTTGTTTTCCATATTATTTACATTAACATAATATTTTATGGCATATTTTGGTTCGACTTGTTGTTATAACATAGGCTTATATATTTTATTGTGGGAAACCCCACACCACATAATCTTTTTATTATATTTACTACAATTGTGAGCTCGCTTCGTTTACTTTGCGAAATTTCCATTCTGCCTTACGACCTTGCCTTATACTATATAATACGCATTTAAATAACTAAAGGCTTTCTTTGACTAGTAGATTTTCTAACTTCCATGAGTAATATAAATAGATGTTAAAATTAACTATTTTTTTGAGTTCATTTAGTTTTGAGAGAGACATGTATAGGAAGTAACGTTGCAACGCGAGACATTTCATTTCAATAACTATGATTCGTTTATTTAATCGTAATTTATAAGTGGCAATATTATTTCCAATGCCGCTGAATGCAAAGGATTATAAATATAAAATATGTACATATTTTCATTCTATTTCCATTGTCAGTTTCAAGTTTAATGTCAATATTGCAGATAACGTAGGCTGATTATAATTTTTTGCGTTCTGTAATAAAAGGCATCATAATTTCACTAAGACCCTGCCTTTCAGTCTGTCTGTGCAAATGTCTAGGAACTTAGAAGCTATTGGAAGACGTCGTGTCATTAAAGTAACGGTATACCAAGTTTCAAATGAATTAGATCCGTGGAAGTTGTTTATGTTTTGCCATCTAAAAATAAGCCTATAAATTAACTGTTTAAATGCCAGACATATAAAAATACAGCAATCAAATGAAAACTATGAAATCCCTCTTTAAAAAATAGAGTTGAAAGGAGAAAGGAAGGACACTGATTATTTTTTTGTTTCATAAAACATACACGTATATAATATTCATTATTCGACATGTACGTGTATTAATATCACTACATAGTATAAAACAAAGTCGCTTTTTCTGTCCCTATATCCCTATGTATGCTTAAATCTTTACAACTACGCAACGGATTTTGATGCGGTTTTTTTTAATACTTTCTTAGGTTTTTTTTAATAGATAGAGTGATTCAAGAGGAAGTTATGCATAACTAGCGGATCCCGCGGCTTTGACTGTGCTAAATCTAGGGAAGAGCCCGAGCGAAGCGAGGGCGAGTCGCTAGTACTCTATAAAAACTCTCAATCTTAAAAATATTAATATGATGTTTAAAAATATTATATAATGAATCCAATTAATTATTCTTAGATCATCAAGCAAATAAGCAGGAAAATAAATAAAAATTAAAAAACCGACAGCAAAACAGCTAATTAAAAATGTATGCACTAAAAGGTCTGAAACAAGATTGAAAATAAAAAACCAATTAAAAAATAGTATAAACAAAGTACTCCTTCGGTTTTACAGGCTATATTATGAGTTGAAAGCCTTAGTTAAATACCTGCATTAATTTTAACTCGAAAGGTATACATATATCGTACATATGAGTAACACGGAGAAACGTGTTCAAAATTGTAAGGACATAGACAGATAAATAAATTTTGGGACATTTTTACAACAGCACCATCTAGTTTCGTGGTAAACTACGAGGCTTGTGTTTTGGATACCAGATAGTTCATATACTACACATATAAATTTTTAAATACATATATAATATAAATATTAACACCCATGGCTGGAGAACAAAAATTCGTGCTCAACAAATAAATGCCCCCAGCGGGACTCGAACCCGCGATCGCTGGCGTAGAAGGTAGGGGGGTAGGTAGGTCACTACCAACTGAGCCAAACGTGTCGTCGATATCAACAAAATTCACATTTCTTTCGTTTTTTTAACAAATACCCCACGTATTATAAAGATCGTCGCCCTTATGAAACTGCGAGTAGTTAGAGAGTAGCTAAACAATCCTGACAGTATTTAGTCCCAAACCTAGGACTTCGTTTGTGTTACGTAGCTTTTTATTTCAAATTAAATTTGTAATAGTTATAATCATAACAGCTATATTTTCATAAAGCTATTCACATATTTATTTATAAAAAAATTCGGCCAAGTGCGAGTCAGACTCGCGCACCGAGGGTTCCGTACAAACCTGTACGGAACGGTGTATGAGTAAAGGGGTAATAAGTTTAAAATTATTAAAAATATTTTTATTATATGATGTAACTAAAAACTTATGCTTTTCGCAATTTTTCCTTTATCTGTGTTATAAGACGTTGCTTCGTACCAAATTTCAAGATTCTGAGTTCACGGGAAGTACCCTGTAGGTTTTGATTCCCTTGCGAGTGTCGAAAATTTGCGGCATAAACGGGAGTATCTTTTGATCGCGTTGACTTAGAAGTTTGATTTTTTCACAGCTCCAAGAGACCATAGACTTGAGTATTTGATATGAATTTCAGCTTGATACCTCCACGCGTTCCTGAGAAAAAAGGTCTTGACAGACAGACAGACAGACAGACAGACAGACAGACGGACAACAAAGTGATCCTATAAGGGTTCCGTTTTTACCTTTTGAGGTACGGAACCCTAAAAATAAACAAAATTATAAAAAAAGGTTTAAAATTAAGATTTACATTTTTAAATTCATTTTGTAATTTTAAAGGTACTGTCGGTAATCATAGAAATCTAATTCAAAACTTCGGGAATCATAAATCAAAACAAACTGCTGAAAATCCAAAAGTATAGTTTTATTTTAAATACATAAAACAAATTAGCATTTAATCACAGAATATTTTATATATTATATACAAAAAAATAATAGTTCCTATAAACTATGTACTTATGATGAGTGTAATTTCCTTAATACTAATAAATGAGTCTTTGGAGTCATGCCTTAATCCTATCGTCTTTGGGACGTCGTTTGTGCTTGTTTCTCTTATAAATTAATTCTATTGTCCAAAACATTAAGACAATTCCGTAACAACACGTTAAAATGTAGAAAGCTGTTAGGTAGCTATTCGTTGAGTCCCTAATAGCACCTGTAAATAAACAAAAATTAATATGGTAAATACAAAAATTACTTATTATAGTAAAATCAATTATTATTAGATCATTTGTAGTAAGATGAATGTAGATTACAGGAGAGCCAAAACCACATTAAACTATAATATATTTTTTTAAGATGGTATGTGCTATTTTTCAACTAAAATATTAGTCGTAATGTTTATAATACTTTTTAACATTTGAATTGCTCCTATTGGTCGTAGCGTTATGCAATATAGCCCATAGACTTCCTCGATGAACGGACTATCTAACACAAAAAGAATTTTTAATTCGGACCCTACTGGTCCGAATTAAAAATTCTGGTTCCTGCAAACAAACAAACAAACAAACAAACAAGCAAACAAACAAACAAACAAACAAACAAACAAACAAACAAACAAACAAACAAACAAACAAACAAACAAACAACAAACAAACAAACGAAAAAACTCTTCAGCTTTATAATATTAGTATTGATCTAACGTACTCTATGTCTCACAAGATAATACTTGCCTACAATAGGTCCCAAAACTATAGTAAATAAGCCATAGATTGCTAAAAACACGCCCATAGCAGTGGTAAATTTTTCTTCTGCAACAGCGTCCGCCACTACCATCGGTACCAACATTATCATTGAACATCTAGACATTCCCGATGTTGTTATAAACACTATTATCAATGTCGTGTTTTCAGACCAGAACATTCCTGAAAGCAAAAAGATATTTAATTTTTGCGATTTTTTAGAATACATTTTTCTTAGATGCTTGCACTATTTCAATAAGTTTTTCCAAATATTGTTTAATTTACAGGTTCGACTAAACATTTTATTATAATATTTATAGAAGGTTGCTTCTATGTAACATCACAATACGTGATGTTACATAGAAGGTAATACAAATATTATTATAGATACGAAAGTTTGTGAGAATGGCTAATGGATATGTTTGTTACACTTTTTTATTGCTAATAAAATACTACCGAAAGGATTTTGATGCAACTTTACAATAATATACCTTATACAATATACTTGTACTCGTATATATACATCGTAACAGCAGGTCAAAAAAGCAATGCAACTAGCAGCTAAAACAGTATATTTTTATGAAGATATGCTAATACATAATAGAAATACGCAGGCGGCAGGCGGGATTGTAAGAAAATGCTCGTAGGCTATAAAATGTAAATGAATTTTTCAAACAAGATTTGTAGTTCCAGAATTAAGAGTTTTCAAACCACAATAAAAAATTTATATAGTAGGTAGTATAGATAAATTACGTACCAAGTCTGGAAATGAAAGCAATCGCCAAGCCAGCCACATATATCTCATGGCTTCCGATGTTTTTGAGCCACTTGTTCAGGAGTATGAACAAAACTCGCATCACTAAATCTCCAGTAGCATTGAGAGATAGAGCAAATGCTACGTCACCCTAAAAGTAAAATATAATAGTTATTTTTAAACTGCCTCTTCTTTCTGACAACCTATTGATATTAATACGAACGACTTATCCTCACTCAGCTAAGATTCGTCTCTAGGTACGTTTTAAAGGCTTGTGTTACATTTCTCAGATACATTTTTCTGCAGTAAAAGTATCGAAAAGTAAGTCGACCCTGCTATCGTTATACCAAATTCCTTAAAAAAACTTTCAAGTGCTTTTATCGTTCTCAGACAGACAAATATTCTTAAAAGTTTCCATTTGGCCTCTATATCGTAAACAATGACTGCTTCATTAAGATTTACATATTTAAGTGCAGATTCGATTCATATTTTATTATATGTACCTATAGGTAAATAAATATTAACTGTTGCCATTCTTCGGACTATTATCGATTTATGATTTACCTAAAACCGTGACGTTTTTGGTGTTAAGTTATAACTAGTTTTAGTTATTGGACGATTTTAAGACTCTACTTACTAACTTACCTCGGTCCAGCCTATGGCATACAAGGCTTGTGGAAGCATTATCGTTAATGTTACGTCAGCAAATACACATAAGGCAAGTCCAACAGATGCGTTTGATAAGAGAAATCTTTTCAAAAATGGAACATCTATAGATTTTTCTATAAAATCCCTGTAACAATAAATTATGTTAATCTAATTATTTAAAACTTCAGACAGACGTATACTCTTTACTAAGCTACTGACTTTGATGAAAGCTTACTTAAGCCGGGTCTCCTGCGTTATGTTAGTAAAAACGAGCTTACATGTTATCCGAGGCGGACGCAAAACATCCCCAAAACATGCCTGCGGGGGAGGGGAATTTCGTCATTGCTTGCGAACAGTGATGTTGTATTTCTTATTTCCTGATTTATTTGTTTTACATTACTATAGTGTAATGTGTGTATTTTAACATGAATTGGAATAAAAAAATACGTTGTATCTGTGGTTTAAGGTGCTCCATTGTCGTATCACATGAACAAAAGTAAAAACATGAAGTTTCTTCTTCTTCTTCGATAAATCTTTTTTTTTAAAAAGCGTCTTATCCAGAGACCCATATCAGTCCGAAGACATTATGTCGAGTAGATGTTTGATGTTAGTGTTAAAAAGTTGCAGGAGACTAAAAATGTTTGGCTAACATGTTTTGTTAATTTGTTAAGGAGCAGGAGACACGCCTTTACACTAAGTCAATAATTTACATAGAATAGCAAACATTTTAAGGAAGTTTTACCACTGTATTTAAAATAAATCACTGAATATTTTGAGGTTCTTCAATTATCTCTGAATTGGTTAATTAATTACATTCATCAACTATAAAATCATAATAAACTAAATTATTCAATCCTTTAAAGAGTGTTTTTTTTTATTTCTGGACATTCTACGCACCCAGAACAGCCTATGTTCAGAAATTAAAAATGTTAAATACATTCGAAATGAGACATCAAAATCAAAAAACAACAAATATTCATTTATAGAATAAACGTTAGCTTGAATATGTTATACTTCTTAAAGATATAGGTCAAACTTACTTAAAGCCTTTATTGTGATTTTGTAACTGTTCTTCAAGTACACGTTTTTCGTTTACACTTTCAGTTACATTTTTTTGTGTTTTCTTAAAATCTTCTTTGTTATGTGCCTTTTCTACTGCCAAAAGCGATTTATTTTCTGAAACGTACTTTATTTAAAGATAGTGAAATAAGATATTCATTAAGTAAATTTAAGTTTGGATTGTCTATGGTTCAAAACAAAAGCTGTAAATTGCTCATCGATTTACAATGACTGATATTTTATCAATAGTAAACGTAAAGTAACTTGGATATTATTGCTATACTTTATTAATTATTTTATATTTTCAATAAGCCTATACTTAAAGTGTTTACTAGTATAATTCGCGTCATGTAAAAAGAACGCTGGCTGTCAAGTTGCGCAGAGGCGATTTATCGGCCAATTTGGTGGTAAGACGCGGGGCGCGGGACGTCAAGGCACGCGCCGCATGCTTTCCGGCTCGCTATTGGTTCGTCAGTTCAAAATACCATCGTGCACATAAAAGTTATATATTACGAAATGGTTTTATATAAAGATAGAGAAAAATATTTTTGACGTATATTGTTTTATGAAGAGAGAGTCTGATAATAATGCAGTTAAAATATATATTAACCGAATTAATTTATTTTTTTGTAATTAGATTAAACATTATTCATTGAATCTAACATATTTTATGAATTAATAGAATTCTATTGAATAACGTTCTATCTAATATATTTTTTAATGTACCTAACAATGACCCAATATACGTCGCGAGCGAAAGGCTAGTTCAAAAATAAAAGAATAGACTTAGTAATTTCGTGTGCGAATATACCCATGCGCAGACACACCCCCCACCACTTTCCTCCAGCGTTCTTTTTACGTGACGCGAACTGTACTCATATAAGATTCAATTTTTTAATTCAACATTAGCAAACACGAAATTGGATTTGTATTTTTAATTTTTTTATTATTCTAACATACGAGTGAAAAAAGTTACTTTGAACTTGAAGTAGTAACTTCTGGACATCAATTTAAAACTACCTAACCAGCTTTGTTTCACGATTTTTAAAATTATGCTATCTATGTATTATATAAATATAACTTATATGTATTTTTATAAGAATTTACCTTCTTTTTCAGGTACTTCAATTCTTTTCATATGCCACTCTACTGGTTGCAATAAAACCATTCCGATGATATTTTGCATGGAGACGCCGGCTATGAGGAGCAGAGTTCCTCTAAGGCCATACGTGTCGAGCGCCCACTTGATGAAATGAGGTACGAATAAAGTTACTAGACCTGAAATATAAATATTAATATTTTCAGAAGTTTATATATTCATATATGCCTTACTATGAAAGTGTAATTTTTTATTCAAGCAAGAGATTTTGAAGCAAGAGTTATTTAAGTGTTGGTATTTTCAATAATATCTAAATCATATTTTTATTAGAATATTATTTTTGCAAGAAACCTTAGCTTAAAGTATATGAAGGAAATAATGCCACATTATAATAACACGCCATTGTTTTCCATCTCCATCGAGAATAAAGACTGTTATATACAAGGCTTAGTAATTTAGTTTTGAATTGAATTACGAAATACTTGTAACTTTAATATACACTAAACTCAGTTCAAATTTCGTGGGACATTACTTACCCACAATAGTTTGCGTGAAACTGACAGCCAAGAGCCTTTTCTTAACGAAATAGTTGTTCAGCGCTGTAAACGACAGATTGACTACCATTCCATTACCAAAGCTCTGAAATAAAGTATGTTTTATAATGTAATACATTTGTAGCTTTTAGAAATGTAACATTTTACCAATTATTATTTCTAAAAATATATTCTCTCTCACTGATACACAAGATACAGTCTAAATTGACTCCATTTCTATAGATATAGAGATTAAACTAAGCAGGTAAAAGGATTAATAAGAATCTCATAAAATTTCATAATATCGCAAAAACAGGGTTTATACAATAAAGTTAAAATAATTTTTAAGCTAAACAATATAGCAATTAAGGTATGAACTTTTATTTAAATTAACGATTAATGGAAAACATGATAAAGCTCTTTAATTCATTATAATAGAATTCATTATAAAAGACATATAACATACATGGTAAATTACCTGACAAATTCCCATACATATGACAAATGTAATTTTTGATTTTACAAAAACAGTCAAAATATATCCCATATTAAGAATAATCACCGACACTAATCCCAACTGCCGGATCGTCAGAAACCTTAAAATTGGACTTATCATGAATCCTGAAGCAGAAAAATAAAAAATATTAATTCTTTTGCCTCATCTATAAAGTAGAAGTATCTGATTTTAATTTCAAATTTATAGCATTTAACTAAATGCATATAAAAGTTTTGTATAAATAATGAAAAAATGTTTTATTTTTATTTTTTTAAAAAGTTTTATATATATAATGTATTTTAATTATTATATATTCATTTATTCGGTACTAACATCAAAAAAACAATTTTTAAGTCTGTCTGTCTGTCGTTGTAGATACACCATTCGTTATACGTTATTCGACGTATTTGCTGATAATGAATCAATTTTATAGCTGTTTTATTTATTTATAGGCTATACCAACTACTGTGAGGTCTAAATGGTTTGACCCATATTTAACAATATTTTCGTAATGTAACAATAAAAATATAGCATGTACTTATATAATATGTATGTAACATGTGTCTCTGAAAATGTCTGCATAAAGTCATCTAACAACTTGTTCCCATTTTTTGTTTCACAATTTGTATTTTTTTTTATTTAAGCTCTACAAAAGCAGATTGTGCCTCAGAATAATTGATTATTAAAAGAAATAATGTCATATACCAACCTGAAACGGCTATTGTAACAGCGCTTATGCCGTTCATTACAGTGATGTCCGTAGAGTTCATTTTAAGTTCAAGAAATAATTGATTGTATATCATCCCAAAGCATGGTATAAAAGCGTGTATCGTGGTCTGTAAGATATAGATTAAATTTATCAAATAAGATACAATAGAGTTATAATAAAAGGCAATAACTACTTCATGTGAAATTGCTCTTAATTTTATAGTTTAAAAATAGTACGACCATAATGTTACGTAAAAAATAGGCAATGGTTGCCCAATGGTGACACATTCTGTCGATAAACCGAGTGAGGGGTCGCGGTGATCGTGAGGAAACCTGCATGTCTGAGAGAACTTAGCAAGTTTTCGAAAGACATGTGCAGGCCGCCAATCCGCCCTTGGCTAGCCCGGTGGACTATGGCCTTATCCCCGACGTATTAAAGGGAAGCCCGTGCCCAGCAGTGGAACGTTAAGAAGGGCTGAATTCTACTCCTAATATGTAAAATTGCACCAGTGTCAAATTAATATAATTTAAATATCATAGTAATATCCAGACTAAAGCCCTAATCACATAGAGTCGAATAAATAAATTCGCGTGTGGGGTCGCAGGAAAACGCTAGTACTTCAAATTTTCATTATCTTTTTTTCTTATCACAGAGTAATTAACAGAACTTAGTTTTTATATAATTGTCAAATATTGATAAGATGTATAAAATGTGTCAACTTTTAAAAAGAAGCAGTAGTAACTAGTTATAATAATGCTTTGTTTTAGGTTTTTAATTTTTTCGTTAATTTTTTATTTAACAATGTTATCGTTACTACAGCAGCAATAAACAACTAATGATATTTTAGAGTAAAGGAAAATAATTTATTCAAGTGTCGCACATATTTAGGAATCAAGCTTGAATTATTCCTCTGACACACTAATCGTCTTAGTTTGAAATAGAAACTTTTTTGACATCGTAACTATTACTTTTAGCCTGCTTTCTTCTGTAACCTAATGAGCCTCTACATTTTTATTTCAACAGATTCCATATTACTATTGTATATCTCTCTTTTCTAGATCTTGCTTCAGTTAAAACTATTATTGTATTTATAACTTACCAAAATTATAGTTACGGCTAGGCCAATCACGTAGCCCCATCCTCCATCTGGCGGCACCAGTTCATATTTTTTACTTTTTGTTACTTCTTGCGCACTCATATTGCGTACATACACCAAAATACTGACGACAAATGAATCTTCATTCAAATATATCATCTTGGCTTTTATCTCATGTCAACATTCTTCTAGACAATTGACGTAATAGCAGGTAGCATTAGTATATTTAATTAGCAAAAGTTCCTATTGGTGTTATATATTGAAATATAATTACAAAGAGCTACTATTATGAAAAGTATAAAAAACATAGTTTGTTGATTTTAAATTTATCCCCAACAGGGAAAGGCAAAGGACTATAGTCCTAAAATACATAGTTTAATGAGTAATTTTGACGCATGAGACTACCGCCCTTAAAGTTCAAATTACCCATAATCTACATTACAACATAGGATAATTACTTCTATTGCACTTTTTGTACTAATTCCTAACTTGAAATACTTACAAAATGATAACATTGTTTTGCTATTTAAGAGAAATCTAATAAATAGGTAGATATGTAAAAAATGCAAAATAGACTTTTTAAATATATTATGTAGGTACCTAGCTATATTACAATATATTATACCTACAACAAATATTATTATAGGAAACGTATAAAAGTAAAGTAGTCAAAACATTATACAATATGTACATACAGATAACAGTATCTTAAACAATAAGTTCACAAAGATGAAATGTATAATATATATAATTATTATAACAGTTCGTTAACTATTATCAGTACATATTATAAAACAAAGTCCTCCGCCGCGTCTGTCTGTCTGTTGTCTGCTCGCGATAAACTTAAAATTAAATTAATTACTGCACCGATTTTCAAGCTTTCATCAATGGATAGAGTAGTTCTCGAGGAAGGTTTTAGTATATACATATAACATATAATCTTTACTAATATTATAAAGCTGAAGAGTTTGTTTGTTTGTTTGGTTTAACTCAGGAACTACTAATTCAAATTGAAAAATTCTTTTTCTGTTGGATAGTCCGTTTATCGAGAAAGGCTATAAACCATATTACATCACGCTACGACTAATAGGAGCGGAGCATTAATGAAAAGTGTTGCAAAAACGGGAGAAAAATTTTTTTTTCATTTTTGGCTTTTAGAACGCGAGTGGAGCCGCGGGAAAGGCTAGTTATTTAAATAAATCGGAACCCGCGGTAATTCTCGTGCGGTGTACTTCCCTGTATAATAATAAAATAATTATTAATATTTATAAAAATAATTGTTATATTCACGGTTGAGATTTTTTCCCTTATTTCAAACTGGAACTCGAATTCAGTACATTATACAACATACTACAAGACAAGCGAATATATATGCCTACTGGTTTTTATGATTATCTAAAGAAAAAAATAGACATGATTGTGAACATTACATTACGAGTACTATCTGAAAAATGTGTATAATTAGTGAATACTGACATTTAAATCACTCTTTTAATCTTAGAAAAGACTCTGTGATACGAAAAATGTAAAAAGTTAAAAATCATCGTGGCTGTTTAAAACATATGGAATAGGTATTCCATAAAACGATGTCACTTATCTGCATACTACAACTAAAGTCGAGTAGTCAGTACGAGTTATTCTTTATTTACCTTAGAGTAAGATAATCTAAGTAGTAGGTCGACAATACGCTCACAACTTTACCTACATGAATGCCGCATAATATTCTTACAAAGTTGATTTAAACTAACATCTAACTCAGCTCAATAGTAAAACAATCGCAAAATTCAAATAAATCTTTAATTTACATATTTATTAGCAAGTACCATATGTTTCGTACCTCATGGTATGCTCATGGTACATAATTATCATCATATATAACACAGATCAGTGAGAAATCAGATAAAAAAATTATTGTAAATATTCAATAAAGCAGTAACACAATTAACCGTTCCTTACTTAAAAGACGGAAGATTATTAAAAAAATCTGCAGTCATAATTTTAATATTAAAATTTTTAGTTAGTAGCTTCCCTAAAATGTTTCCAGAAAAACTTTATGAGTGAACACTATGAATCATTATAAACAAGATTCATGTGCCTCACAGTGAATAAATACATTGTGGACACCAGAACGTGTGAGGTTCGACCATTTTGATTATTGTAGCAATCATGGTCACGAAAGACGTAAGTCACAAAAAGATAATAATATCAAAAAGCTCAAATGTTCGTGTAAATCTAAGAAATTGTGTTATTTAAAAATTGATATAAATACGTTTAACAGATTTCATCAGTTGCTTTATATTTATGGTTAAAAAAACTCTAATAAGTACAATTAATATTATAGTTAGTATAGTTGGGGGCAACAATTACTACATTCTAATGAGTTTCTGTGAACGTATTTCGTCTTCGTCTCAGCCTGGGACGTACGTGATGTTTGCTCGTATAGTTTTAAGAGAAGTTCTGTCTTATTAAACATACTTTATTTACGAAATAATATAATAAATAAATAAATATGTTGGGATATTATTACAACAGTACCATCTAGTTCCGTGGTAAGCTACAAAGCGTGTGTTAAAGATACCAGATAGTTGATATAGTACTAATATATAAATTCTAAATACATACATATTATAAACCCATGACTGGAGTACAAACATTCGTGCTCAACAAATGAATGCCCCCAGTGGGACTCGAACCTGCGACCGCTGGCGCAGAAAGTAGGGTCGCTCCAAGCTCAGTTGGTAACATGTCATCAAATCGTCAGAAATAGTAATATAATTAAATTTATAAATAATATTTATTTTCAGTTAACTTATAAAGTGAATATAAAAAAATATTTCGTAAAAATGACCTAAGTATAATCTTTCGTGGACATAACTCGTAGCTTTAAACGAGACTCAATGCTCCTTATGCCCTTGATTTCCCTAGGATCCCATCATCAGATCCTGACTTGGTGATAATGTGAATATCTTGGAATACTCTACCGAACAAACAAGAAATTTGTAATCGGCCAACATTTGACGCAGAAATTAATGAACAATCATAAAAAATACCCGTTGAGGAATTGTACCTTCCATCATCAGCTCATCCACATGAGATGATTTTTAGACACAAATGCTTGAACATCTTTAGAAAATATATCAAAAACATAATAAATTCCTATAAAATGTTAGAGTTGCCCTCGATTTCCCTGGGATGCCATCATCAGATCGTGATTTGGTAACAATCCCCTTCGAGCTCTACCCTACCGAACAAAAGAAAAATTTTTGAAATCGGCCCACAGACGGCGGAGAAATCGGGCGGTGAAAGGTTTTTTTTCGTTACGGAATTTCTTGATTCGGTCGCCGCGATAAAAGCTATGCAATAGCTTAATAACTAAATAGATATCTCGTTAAATTAATTAATATACTGATTACTGCTCAGATATGATATATTTCAGGTACGAAGTTGATGTTACGGAAAAATATTATATATATAAGCTACTGAAACGTACTCAAGCGTTTTGAATAGGTACTTACTATTACCAAAAGTACATTTGCCAGTAATGTATACTTGCGAAAATATGATTATTAATATAGTTTGTGGTATTTTAGCTCTTGTTTATTTTATCTATAGTTTCTAATAAATAAGTATACACATCAGACTCTCTTGAGTTATAAGATGGTCATTAATAGCTTTATTCCTTGCATCCTGCATGTTAAAAAATGTATTTAAATAAAAAGAGTGAAATTATAGAGGTAATTTATAATGCCTAGCGAAATATAGTAGTTATAATAAGAGTATAATAATCTTTGCCGTAAAATGTAATACGTACAATTAAGCACATAAATACACAAAATGGACGCTATTCATGTACATTCTATTAAAGGTAATCCATTAAATTAAAAATGATTTACATTTCTTTCTTCTCTTCTTATAAAAGTCATTAGAATTAATGCTAATGTTTTGTTTAGCGAAACGTCTATTCCAATGTCCTAACAAAGACGACGGTAGAGAGATTATCGCGTGACTATAGTGGTTGACTCTGCCCTGCCCTATTTACGGAAATGTACGCTAAATTATAAAAAGCCACGATTACCTTAGAAATTATGTATATTATTTTTTATCTGTGATTCAAGTTTTGTTATAAATTATATACTACTTGTACTCGTGTATTGTTAATATAGTATGGAGTGCCGACGACCATGTGTGATCGGTTGTTTAACGTTATTTTATGCTCCAGAGTACCACTCTTAATTGGGTGGGAATTAAAAAAAATATATATTTATACTAACAAGAGTTTATTTTAAGAACTATGCATAGTATCTATTTGTACTTTACACAAACACTAACTTGCGTTTCAACGTAAAAGAGAATAACTAACGAACACACAAATAATAATAATGTCTTCGAATACACCGCCTCCATACCTTACTTACGAAAACTTACTCCTTTATGGTATGGTTGCCTGGAAGAGATCGTTTTAAGCTAAGGCCGCTTTCTTTCTGCGAGCCAAAATCTCAAATAAATTCTACATTTTTTACTCCAGAACACTCAACGTTACACCATTGCCTACAACTACAAGCAATGCATTGAATCCACTCTTCTCCCTTTTTGTCTTCACTGGTTTTGCGTGCTGGATAAAATGCTTAAACCAATCAAGAAAGATGTTCGACTTCATCCAATCTGAGGGATGGCATCGTGCCATGGCGCTATATCACTTTCTTTTTGTGTTTTTGTTTCTATTATTTGTGTTGTATTATTAGTGTACAATAAAGAGTTAAATAAATAATTATGAATTTAAAATAGCAATTGTGATAAATAACATTTTCATTTTATTGCATAAAAATAAAACTGCAGCAAAATTGCTAAATATATTTAGATTACAACGCACATTAATAAAATATTGAATATTACAAGTATGTATTTAGAAGGTAATGAAATTAAAGTGTAAAAAGATGTAGGCATTGGATATTTAGTTTAATGGACTGTATTAATTAAGTCTGGTAATATCATTATACTAATCTAAGTATGATTGTTAGAAATATCGCTCTTGATTTAGTCTAACTTGACAGGTGCCAGTAATATTGACAACCGGGCACACATTGCAGCTTATTTTTCGACTATTTCGGCCTTTAATTAAAATATGATACTCTCCTACAATATTACTTCGTATAATATAAATATTTGTGCCTGTTATATTTTATGAGAATAAGTCTCGATGCTATTGCAATTATATTATGAAAGTTTGTATGAAATGTAGTACACAGGTAGACTTTAACCTAAAGTATAATATAAGCTACAAATACGAGCGAAGTTATTTCTCAGAAAACAACCAAAACTAATGAAATATGATTTTATTCTTTACAAAAGTAACAAAAAACAAAATACTTAAAAGGCTATTATTTTAATATGAATATTAGTAGCTAGTAAGTTAATATATAAATGTTTAATGTATGTCCGTGCCTACATAATAATGTATAATAGCAGTTAGGGATATTAGTTATAAAGTACCTCGAAATTATAATACACCTATTACTTACTCGTAGTATATTTATCGTATAACAAAGCAGTTCTCAACTTGGGATTTAGCCGCCGACACAATTCTACTAGCAGTTTCTTAATTAGTATTTGAATATAATATACAAAGGATTCATTCAAGAAAGACATTTTCCTACTAAGCTATTTAAGGATAGGGGTATCTCGTAATATAATATGGTTATAAATGATAATTGCGGAATAAAATGGTAAATTAGCGTTTTAAATAAATACCAATAAAATGAAATTAAATAAAATTAAACGTTGATTTTTATTTAGCTTGAGATCTGATCTTTATTTTTTTATATATACCTTCTTTCATATTCATTATAGAAAAGCTGTTAATTTGAAATTAAAAACAGACACTTCAATATTATTTATATACATAACTGAAATTATAATATTTATTTTTCGATTCAATAACTTAATTTTAACATCAATAAGGATCCGAAAAATTTAGCGTTAACTGCATCAACTCTTCTCGTTGAATGATTGATTTTATATTCAATATTATCGTTTCAAAAAGTACCCAAGAGTATAATTGGATGTCTTCGATTCCCTCAGGGCCCTTTTTATAATAATCATTATATCATAATATTCCCTCAAGTATTTAATAAGTGTTAAATTATAATATACACGTCTATATAACAATGGAGGAAGTAATCAATACAAATAATATGAATATAAATACGAAGAGGCTTATTTGATTATAATTTTTAACACTCACGAGGTTATTTCAGTCAAGTCACATTAAAAATCAGTAAGATTTAACTACATGCAGATTCGCAATTATATAGATTACTTGCGACTCGCCCCGCGCTATATTTAGCGCGAGCGAAGCCACGGGTTCCGCTAGTTATCATTATATACCTTTTTCTTTAAACTCTCCATTTATTAAAAAAAACCGCATCAAAATCCGTTGCGTAGTTTTAAAGATTTTAAGCATGGGGACATACAGACCGCGGAAGAGACTTTGTTTTATACTACGAGTATGTACGTAGTGATGGACAATACAATAATAAAACTGTTTAATGTAACTAACTCATTTATTAAAAATAATTAAATGGGGTTTGACAAAATATAGCTTAACATATAAAATCATACGTAGTGTAAAATACAAATTAAGTGTATCCTCATTATTTGAAGTCGGTTAATATAACAACAGCAGCTGTGAAACGGTCACGGCCATCCACTTGTAGATAACGTTGAACAAAGAAACTTCAAGGCTGTTGATAAAGGGAAATAAGGGAGAGACAGAAATTATACGTAAAATTGTACCTAAAAGTTCAGTTATATCCCACTAGCGACTCGCCCTCGCTTCGCTCGGGCTCTTCCCTAGATTTAGCACAGGTAAAGCCGCGGGATCTGCTAGTTATGCATATAAACCTTCCTCTTGAATCACTCTATCTATTAAAAAAACCGCATCAAAATCCGTTGCGTAGTTTTAAAGATTTAAGCATACATAGGGATATAGGGACAGAAAAAGCGACTTTGTTTTATACTATGTAGTGATTTGAATTCATAATTGAGATACCCTAACAGTTTCAACATTCAGGGCCAAGTCAAAGAAGCCTTAAACATATCTTTATTGTTTTTATTTTATTATTAAAAACGTACACTTTAGGTAGAGTTTAATAAGCATATTTAACTTTTGGAATTATTTTTGTGAGACAGTTCTTCACGTTGAGGTTTCGCCTTTTGCGTCATGGAGTATTGTTCGCATCTCTGGGCTGGCATCCCTCAGTACCAGTTTCTTATATTGATTCCATCCATCGCCGACGATCCCATACTGGCCGGTCATACCATACTGGCAGACGACCTCTACGCGGGATTCGGAGGGATTTGGGCTTTGTGTGTATCATAATTCATATCTCATGTACGATGGGGAATGTTCTGAATATATTTTTTACAGTTACACAACGCAGTTTGTCTGTTCTTGAACATTATACAAACTAAACTATAAAAACTTAGTTAACGAAATTTGAAAATATTCTATTAAAGCTTTATTCATTCTGGAAAGTGTTTGTCTCTTTCCCACTCACATTGGTTTACCTTTTATGTCTGACATAGATCTTAGGTTGAGGCCTTTCAGGATTACTTTTTTGATTTGTCCACACTCTTTACTACTCAGTAATAAACTAATTAATAACAAGCATCTGCGTGTATTTTAAAACTTTTAATTAATTTTATTCCATTGAAACAAAACTTCAAACTGTTTAATTTCCAAAGTACTTAAAGCAATGACGATAACTTTCTTATTACTTGAATTTGACTTGCTTAACTTTATAAAATATATTTAAAGAGCGAGCTTTTTAGAAGTTAGGGCATATTGTTACCGCGCTCGGACCACCGAGTGAAGCGGGTTCATACCCAGTTCTTGAATCTATAATATTTTCACCGTATCGAATTTCTCTTCATCGAACCTGCATTCATGAGAAAATTCAACTGGTTTTAGAAGTATAGGTAGAGATCGGCAAGACTGCTAGCCAGGCATAACAAATTCGTGCATCACATTGAGGCTTGTGCCCAGGAGTGAGATGTTAATATGACTGAATTACTTACTTGTACACGAGCTTTTCTTGCTTGTAGCTTCATTCACGAATTTCGTTAATGGGTAATAATTGCTCCACTCCTAATTTCCAAATTGGATTTGTAAATCCTAAAATTAGACCTTTCAAACATAAAAATACAAGAACTCAAGCTTCTTTACGTAGTATAGATAAAGAAAAGAAAGAATAATCTTAATTTAAATACTAAAAAGAGCAATATATTTAATTTAGAAAAAAAATATGAAGACATTTTTTCAGACTTCGCTACGAGATTTCGTAGAGCAGTTTAATTTTTCTTTGCGTCAGCACGACTTTGAGAACAATGAAAAATTAAAAATTGTAGAAGTTCACATGTATTTTAGTTAGATGACTCTTTTTATTACTACAGTAATAGTACACTGGACTAAATAAAACTAGGCAAGAAGCATTTACTTATTTCTGAAGCTTACTGTACTTTCATTAAACTTATCCCGCTTTATTATCTTCATGCTACGCCAAATATATTTTATATGCTAAAACTTTTTCTTCATGATATCTTTTTGTTTTTTTATCATATAATACGATCTCTGGTCTAAGTTTTAAGAAAAAACGAAAGTAGAATTCTCAATTAACCAAAATGGTGGTGTATAATGGTGTATACCTTTTACTGTCTTCAAAGTCTTTTAATTAAAAAAAATCTGGTATATATCAGACTAGACTTAAATACTTAAAGAAATGCTGTTCACGATCGTGTAAGGTATTGCGTAAAATATACATAAAGAATTGCGTAAAATATACATAAAGTATAGAAATACATTCACCCCAATATAGAAGGTACCTCTAAAATGGTTTCACACTAAATAAATATATACTTTAGTTTTGATAGCAACTCCAAAAAATATCATACAAATGAATAAAGTATACGACTAGTACAGATGTGTGTAATTAAAACGCTTAGCATAATATAATTTCATTTCTGTTCCTGTGTTCTATGATTACTGTAAAATACTGTTGATTTTTTATGGACGTTTGGTCTGAAATATACGTTTATTATTATTATTATTAGCATACAATCAATCCATTTAGCGCAATGGGCGTGGCATTTGAGTATACGAGATGTCTGCCTTGTTCATTGACATTTTATCACTTATTTATACAAAAATGAATATAATTTAGTAATATATTACGTGTTTTATAATTACAAAGCTAAGATTCTAGAGTAACAAACAGATATACATACATTTTTAGCTATTTTAATTTCGTTTACATGGGAATTATAGAGCTTTATACGTCCATTATACTATAGCAAGCCTTTTCGTAGAGTACCTATGTATTGATTCACTAAGACGATTTCTACTTTCGACTGATTTCTGAATCGTCGAAGTTATTTGGTCCTTCTAAGCATTTGTTTCGCGGGATTAAGTTTGATATAAAGAATTTAGACAAAACTTAAACAATTTTTTGCAAAATAATATGATGATTAATGAAAATATGTCATACAGTAGAAGTTATAATTGAAATTAAGACTAACATAATTAATGATTGATTTTAAAAACAATATTCTAAAAAAATAATGAAATGGAATCGAACTGTTAATAGTTAATACCATTTAAATTATTACGTAAAAATACGTAACTAGATAAGTAATTCAAAGTAGTACCTACGATCTTCAAGGTCTATAGTTCTTTCTTAATAAAACAGCTTGTTAAATAAAAAGCTGTATAGGTATGTTTTATGTTCAATGCCGCGATCCATGGGGTCGGTGGTGGCAGTGGTGGCGCACCACCAAGCCCGTGTCGACGTGCTTTCTTTCGCGAAGCAAATTACCGTGAATATTCTGTAAAAAATGTTAACTTACTTACATCATTCGTTTTAAAATACAATAAAGCACAAGTGATTTTGAAGTTTTTCCAATAAATTGTGTAATCTGTGATTTTCTACTTTACGAATAAGTTTAAGCTTTTGAGAGAATTTCTTAACAACTATAATGATTAGACGAGTCAGATTATTGCTGAAGTGCGAATCTAAAATTAACGTATTTCTCAGCCGGATAATTTTATAGGTCTACAGCGCTACAATCTTTTTAATCAATTGTTAAATGAAATATTACATAAAATATAAAAAATATAGAAGAAAAAGATATACTATATAGTATATGTTATTTCTGTAAAGCTGCTTCAACGAATTTATAATTTTTTTCCGAATTTCAGCTCTAACAAAGTTCAGTTATAGTGAGGCGTGACTCACACACAAATGATACCTTTGTCTTAAATCAAATTACCCGAAACCTTAGAGAATACTAGTTAGTGTTCAAAATATTGGCTTAAAATATTGGCTTGCTATTTGAAACTAAGCTATTTTTAGAATAATTAAATGGTTTTTAAAATTTGTTAAATACTATATTTATAGGGTTTAAGAATTTATATACTAATTTAAGAACATAGTTCACTTGCAATGAGATTAGAATTATAACTTAATATCAGGTACAATAATATGCAGTAGTAAGCGATAAAAAATATAAGTATAAGTTTAAAAAAACATATAAGTTAAGTAATTTATTAGATAAATAACAAAATAAAATCGATTATTATGTAAGAAAGTTGAAAGCCTTATTACAAGTACAGATTAACTACATCTTCGAGCTTTGCTGGGGTAAGAAATATACGATAAGAAGCAGGGTATGCCCAAGTTTCGAAGTAAGAAACCGGGTCAAGTGTCTTTGCGAGAGCAACCACATTCTTTTCACAAGAAATATTGGATTAAACTATAGCGTTAAAATTTTAAATTAATATCAGTATTATATAACTTATATATTAACTTTTAGATTCGGTTTAGTTTATCTTAAATCATTGAAGCAACAAAAAAAAGGAAACCTTCTTAATTAAAATATTTACACGCACTATAATGTACGTAATAAAATGCAATAACAGCGTATCATACAATACTACCGACGCTTAAAATCAAATTTGCAATGCTTTGTTCGTTTGAGCATACAATATGTTGGTGTAAGCTTTAATTAATTTTAACAGGCGCAGTTAATATATTGAACATGTTTCGTAGAAATTCAATTTATAAGCTACACATTAAAATATTCAAACCAAAACCACATTGGTAACATGGAAACTGTAATAAAAAGTAGTTGAAAGTACATCATATAATTATAATATAACGGTTTGAAAATAAAGTTTTATTTGTACAGACAGACGCTATTAAAATTATTTTTTATAATCATTTGTCTACTATATGCTTAATAACTTCGCTAGGATATTTTTAATATTATTAAATAATTCATAACTTTACTAATCGTCGCTTTATTTTTTATTAGTCATAAAATAGAAATAAAAATATTTTTATACAGAAGCTTTTATAATACCTGAATAATAAAAAACTTTACACAAATCTGCTTAGTCTTCTGCTGCCAAGTCAGTTCAAAGAAAAACTTGAGTTTAATTTTTAAACTCCTCTTGAGTTTTAAGAAGGATTTAATCTACAAATAAAACCTGGTATTATTTGATCATATGTTTACACAAATTAAGGCCATATCCAATAAATATGAAACGGCAACATAAGGCATAGTATGAGACCCTAAAGATACCCTTTGCGTTGATTTATAGCTGCCGGCTTTACCGCACGATTAAGGCCAAAATATTCAGTTTCTTTATTTTATAAATAAGAGAAGAAATTACAACTACACTCGCAAATTAAAATGTATTATTTTCTACTTCCTTTATTAACTACTATATTCTAATATATAAACTTACTATATTCTAATGAATAATCCTTCCTCCTGATATTGTTTGTTTGTTTCAAGTTACTTTTAGTGGCACATATATTTTATAAATGAAGTGAATTAGTGTGTTAAATTAGTTTGATAAAAAGTTCTTTGTGAATATATAACCATGTTCAGCAGTGGAGACACTCCTTTAATGACACCGGATGGCTACAGCAGCATTTCTCAAGGTAAAAATTCTTTATATTTATAATATACTAGCGACTTACCCTCGCTTCGCTGGGGTTCGTCCCTAGATTTAGCGCGAGTTTCGCTAGTTTAAATAAATAAAATTTCTAAAACAAAAGTAGCCTAAGTTACTCCTTAAAACATTAGCTATCTACGAGTGAATGTCCCGTCAAAATCGGTCAGCAGTTTCAGAGATAAGCCGGAACAATGAGACAGACAGAGAAAAATGTTTAAAAATGGTTTTTTGATGTTAGTTCCGTATATATACATATTTCACATGCCTTTAGTGAAAAGCTGGTCATTTGAATATTATTTATATGTATAAATAATAATGTCCTTTTCTCCTGGTAGGTATATGCACGAACAGTGGTAGCACGGTGGCTACGCGCTTACTTGGGAAACCGAGTAAAGCGGGCTCAAATTCCGGATCTTTAACATGATTACCATTACATCTTACCAGGCTGATACTGAGAATTTCTTAATGTTATTATTCTCAATAACTAAACTTGACCCAACCCAAAACTCAAACACAGAACTTCCGGAACTACGGTTGTACACGTTAGCCGATTCTTGGCTATCGAGTTATTTTATATAATACCTATACGTTTTGAAAATCAAACTACTATACTAATAATCTTGTACCTACAAAGTTACATAAATAATTTTGTAGGTACAAGATTACTTCTGCTTTAACAGCGGATTTGGTTGTTGTGAATTGCGTCAGTTAGAATATTTTTCTCCAGATATGTTTGAACTGAAAATATAGAATTAGATGATTATGATCAGAAAATACCGTAGCTAGTACATGATAATGACACAAAGTATTTGCATAAAACCTTTCTGAAACACAATTTGCCCAACTTTTCCGTTTGCGATTTGATTTACAATTCCAAGACCAAACTCTTAAGTAGGCATCTAAACTCCTAAATCACGAGAAAGACAATGAACAATCTTTTTTCATTATCTAAAGGGTGAAACTGTTGCAAAAGCGTAACTTTGTTGAAGAAATAATTAAACTAAAAAAATGCTAAACTTTGAGATAACTGCTATTCATAATACTAGGTAATAGTGTAAAAGAGACATCGAAGAGAATCAAAGAGAATCATTGTAAAGATAATCTAATACTTAGAATATTATAAAAAATCATATTTTAAACATATAAATAACTTGACTATCTCATTGGTTCACAGTTTATACGACTGCAGACAAAGACGAACTGAATCGCCTGAATTTGTGTGTTTCGGGAAATACGTTTTTTTTTTTTTTTTTTTTTTTTTTTTTTTTTTTTTTTTTTTTAGCACCACAGACATTTGTCCGTGCCTTTTTTGGAGCATGTCTTTTCAGTGTATCTTTTGCTTCTAGTGGTCCTGTTGTCTTATTTTGAGAAAGTTTAAGTCGTCTTCTTTGTCTTCATATACAACTACGTCGTATTTTGTGGAGGCATTTAGACACCCAATAAGATCCGCCACAGTACCCTTTTCGTTTCCCGTTCTCATGGTGTCAAGACTTATTGTGCGGGGGATATGGCTCGAGTCTATTTCGTTTGACAGCTGGTTAAGTAATACGCGTGCCTTGGTAAAGGGGGACAATTCATCGTCGAAGTTGAAGAGTGCGATGGTTTTATTCTTTATCCGCACTAATCGACACTGACAGTTCCCTATGGTGGTGGAAGGCATGCTGTCGTAAATGGACTTTCTCATGCTCGTCCTGCTTGTGCTGCCATTTATTAGACCGGCCAATCCGGACGAGATGTAAACCCATTTCTTAGGCCCCACTTTGCAAAAGCTCACGCCCAGTTTCTCTTGGGGGTCGTCCATGAAGAGGGGTACCGACTTTATCCTCAGCCCTGGCGAGCTTGTTTCTCCCTTGCAAATAAGCTGTTGTAGTGTAGGTTTCTGGGTGTCTGGAGGTTTGCTTCGTTTGCTGATTTTGCACGTGAGTGCAGGCCTTTCTTTCCGAGTTCTCATGGATGTTGCTATAGTGCTACCGTTTCTTCTCATTGCGACGATGAAGATATCTTCTAAGAAGTGTAGGAAAGCCGGTCTTTTGGATTCGTCCGCAAGGATGGTGGGTAGCTCTGATCTCTCTAATTTGGTGTTTATTACAATTTCCAGATCTTGGCGAGCAGCTGAGAAACGTGGGCAGTTTAATATTATGTGCCATACAGTTTCGTCAATAGTGGAGTCACATTCGCACCCTGGGTTGTCTTTGAGATTAAATCGGTGTAAATAGTTGGATATGCCTCCGTGTCCTGTAAGGATTTGCACATGTATTGGGGTCCACTTGGTTTTCCTGGTGATCTGGTACGCAATGTCGACATAGGGCAGGAATTCCTTAGTAATGCTCCCGGTGGTAGAGGTTGTGTATCTGTCTTGCCACTTCTGGACAGTTTCTTCTCTGATCTTCCTTTTTATGTGCGATAGTGGTATTTCGGCGTAGTCAGGTTGTGAGTTGTTAAGGGCGGCCGATTTTGCAAGTTCGTCCGCTCTTTCGTTTCCTTTAGTTCCTATGTGTGCGCGAAGCCATAGTAATTTTACCTCTCTACCCTGCGATCTGATCTCTTTGACGTTCTGCTGTATTGCCCTAGCTAACGGGTGGCTTGATTTAGGATTTTTTAGCAAGTCAAGTGAAGATCTTGAGTCACTCAGAATACTTACTACCGGGTTGCTGGCGGTTTTAATCTCGTGTGTCGCTCTATATATAGCGTATAGCTCAGCTTGGAAGACAGTGCAAGATGGGTGAAGACTGAAAACTGAGTAATATTTTTCTCTTCCTTCTTCCCACCAGGTGAATGCAGCTCCAACTTTTGCCTCAATCTTGCTGCCGTCTGTGTATATTTGAGGACCATGGACTTGGTGGTGGGTTTGTAGGTTTTCGAAATCTGTTTGATTTAAAAGATCATAGTCCAGGCTCTCCAGAGAGGCCGGGTGAGGTTGTTTGGTGTAGCACACCTTTGCTTCCAGACGTTGGTTAAGAGGGAGATAGTCGAGGATCATATTTCTCTTTGTTCTGTGTAGACTGGCTTGTTCCTGTATTCTGAGATCTAGTGGGAGCAGGCCTGATAGGACAAGTGCCGATGTGTATGAAACAGTGCGGTAGGATCTACAGATTTTCTGTGCAAAAGCCCTTTGCAGTGAGATCAGTTGATGTTTGATCATCTGCATTTGCGTTGCCTGATACCATGCGCTAGATGCGTAGGTAATGATGGGCTCGATTACGGCTACGTATATAGTGCGAATGATCTCCGAATTCAATCCCCATGTGACTTTCGCGGTGCACACTAGTTGTTTGTATATTTCCATGGCTTTCTTGCATTTATCCTTCACATGCGATTTAAATGTCAGTTGTCTATCAATTGTCAGACCGAGGAGCTTGATTTCTTGTACCATTTGTATGTCAATTCCCGCCATGCGAATAACTGGGGCAGTGTATTTTAGTTTCTTTGTGAACAACACCGCGTTGGTCTTAAGTGCTGCGAATCTAAGCTTATTGCGATTTCCCCATAGCATCACTGTTTTTAGGGCTTTGTTAGCTTGTTCTTGTAACTCATTTATAGAGTGGCTAGCGAAGACAAGTACGACATCGTCTGCAAAAGCCTGGCACTTCACCCCTTCTTCCGTTAATTGCTGCAGTAGTGAATCCAGGATTACGTTCCAGAAGGTAGGTCCTCCGATTGATCCTTGGACGCATCCCTTGGACGTGGTTTTAACGTAAACCTGTTTCGCATAATTTACTTGTATGTTGCGATCCTGCAGGTACGATCCCACTAGTTCGAAGAGGTTTCTTGGGCACTGTTTGGCGGCAAGTTGCTGTTTTAAGACTGGCCACCAGGCATTATCAAATGCCCCCTCGATGTCCAGTGAGACCACGATTGCCGACCTTTTTTCGGAGATTTGCTTTCGTATGTCATCGACTAGATCACATAGAGCGTCTTCTGTGCTACGTTGCGGGATGAAGCCATATTGTTTGGGATTAAGCTTAGGTAATATATACCATTGAAGACGACCCACTAAGAGTTTCTCAACGATTTTGCCTAGCATTGATAAAAGGCCTATTGGTCTGTAGGACTTCGGCTGCGTGTAGTCTTCCTTCCCCGGTTTGGGTATAATAACCACGTGAGCTATCTTCCACGGTTTAGGGAAGTAGTGTAGAGACAGACATTTGTTGGCTATAGCTAGGAAAGTGTCTTTGCTACTTCGGATGGCCGCGCTGCATATGTCTGCGGTCAATCCATCGGGACCGGGGGCCTTTTTCGGATTAAGTGTTTGAAGCACTGACATCAGTTCGGAAGAGGTGAATGGTGGGTCGTTTTCTGGAAGGTCTTCCAGGCTGAAATAATTAAATATACGGGAAATACGTTCAAAAGACAAGGAAAGCACAAAATCCTTTCAAAAAAGTTCAAAAAAGTTTGTTTATTTGCCTGTCTTTCACGAAATAGATAATAAGTAGAATAATTCAAATTCATCCGACCCGCTACTTACAAACCATAGGTTCTCAACGCGAGCGGTACTGCCCCCTAGCGGGCACTGGAGCTTTTTCTGGCGGTATTGGGTTCAAAATAAAATTGGGGGCATTATGAGTTGTGGAAAATAGTACAGTAATTTTTAATTGCGTTTCCTTCATCACAATTTTGGGACAGGGTGGGTTAAGTTTAGTAGATAGTAGACAGA
The DNA here is from genome assembly GCA_905231865.2 of Boloria selene. Taxonomy (NCBI): domain Eukaryota; kingdom Metazoa; phylum Arthropoda; class Insecta; order Lepidoptera; family Nymphalidae; genus Boloria; species Boloria selene. The sequence goes on from HG993132.1 coordinate 3,920,437, forward strand.
CATATATTTTATTATTATATTAGTATAATTAACTATTATATAAGGGGGCGTTGAGTTTTTTTTCTTGTAAAGGGGGCAATAGTCCATAAAAGGTAGGGAACTTATGTACTAGACGTAACGAGCTAGTCTATGCGTGGCTGAAAAGTGATGATATATTGAAATTATTTCAAATGTTCGAATCTATATCACAAAAACTGATTATCGAGTTAGCTGTTATAGAACTATTAATAAAATATTTGATTTTCCTACAATTGCTTAATACATAACAAATAATTATCAAAACATTATATTATTTACAAACAATATAACAAACAAATAATAACACGTGCTCATCAATAATAATGTCGAAGTATGCATTATTAGCGCTGTCCATTATCGCCATCCCATGTGATTGATTGTCTCCGCAATTGTAGATGAACCTTGATTTATGTGTAATTATAGTTACAATAGGGGCAATCGTAATGGCGGACACCGAGGCCAAAGTAATCACTCTTGGGGATGTAAACCAGATTTGTTAACTTGATCGACAAAACTTGTTCACAATTCGATACAATAGCCTAGCCCTGATTTTGAAATATGTTCCATGGACGTCACTATACAACGGAATACATTCACGAACACAAGTCATTAGTAATTAATTTGGCGAAAAGTTAAAAATTCGAATTCTATGACGGTTATACATCCACATCTTTTGGATAAACTGAATACAAATACTAAGAAACAAAATAGCAATCTCTTACAAACCCGATAAAATTCCACATACAAGTAACAGGTGAGGAGTTGGTCACAACAAAAAGCTCAACCATCAATTCTTAGTCTTTTCTCTCCTCTAGTCCCAACACAGTAAGCTGACTTGAGTGAGACCCCTAAATTTCAACAGACATACAAAAACTTTACAAAATGAAAGAAAAGTTCAAAAAAGGCACAGAAAAAATGTGGTAGGTATATTATTATACTGAAAAAAAAACATTAACAAGGCTAGCCGTAAATATTGATAAAACAACGATGAAGCACGAGTGATGTCGTATCGTGAAGGTTTTTGTTGTATTTTTCACAAATCAAAATAATAAGCGTTGTTATTACAGTTAACAATATTTTTCTAAAATATAATTTTAGGTATTTATATCAAATACTTTGGTTACTATATTTTAACGTTTACACTTCAAAATATTTGTCAAATGTCATAAAGAGCCTTTAAAATTATGTGTTACATAATATTTTAGACAAAACTTTCTTAATTCTTCATCAATTTAAGTACTTATCTTTACTTCAAATCAAATTGCCTAATAAACACAATATAATTGTAATCGAATTATCTAATATAAGGCACCACGTTTCAAAATTACCATGATAGTAATTATTCCACCACAGAAGATGGAAGTCTTTCTTAAAATTTATACTAAATCTGAGTTTAAGCAAATTACGACCAAAGAAAAAATCTAAACTGCGTATATAAAATATATTTTCTATTGAATAATTTTAATTATCTATTACTTTATAGAGTAGACCGTTAATAAAAGGTCCGCCTAATGGTTTAACCTCATACCATAACACAATAGATAATAAACTCGTTATAGTGAAGCAAATATGTAGCTATTAGTAAGCTCGCACGTGCTACGACGCTACGTGTTAATCAATAAGCGAAGTGAGTAAACTGCCTGCGCGTATGTCCAGTTACCCAAAACATAATATCAACCGTAGCTACTAGTACTTACAATTTCGCACTATTTATAATAATATGAATGCAAATGTTTCAATTAATGGATGGTGGTTGGTGTTTGGTGGAATGGAATGGAATGGTTACAATACAAACTTTTATCCTGAACTAGATTTTTCATAAATTTACCGCGAGCATATCCGTGGGTTCCGCTAATTATACTGTGTAAAACTTCCTCTTGAATGACTCTATTTATTAAAAAAAACCGCATCAAAATCCGTTGCGTAGTTTTTAAGATCTAAGCATACATAGGGCCAGATACTTCATACTTAGCTTACTTACTAGCTACTTTGTTTTATAGTATAAAGTATTGTAGTGATAATAAGATCTGGGAAGATAACATCGACAAACCTGCAAGCGATGGGAGCCTTGAGCAAAAAATTATGTATTTATAGTTTATACTCGAACTATAAAATTATGGACATGGAAATCACCAAAAAATGTCAAAAGACAAAAGCAGTAGCGTGATATTGATATTTATGATAAAATTATACTATAATAAACCAAGATAAACATAATTTTTTTTTATATAAATAGTTTTCTACAAACATTTGCTTACTGCAATTAAAGCATAGCACTCTATCTATATGAATGCTAAAGTTTTAATTACATTAGTTTTAACGCGACATTAAAGCATCGACGGTAAATTTGATATTCATGCTAACATTATGACTAAAAGTGAATCTGTCTGTTAACTTTTCACGTTTAAACAGCAAAATGTCTATAAAATTCAGCTACTATATAGATTGCATTCTACAATCGTATATAGGTTTCCCTTAAACTCCGCCCCGTTTATGTCGCGAACGAATTCGTAGACAAAAATTTGCAGTAAGTAGCGATATAGATGAAGAAGAAGATATAAGCTACTAATTATCAAGGTACCTACATACTTCTAGTTGGTCTCGATAAGTGTTAGTCAATTGCAAATAGAATTGAAAAAAGGCCTTGTGGATAGTATTAGTGGTATAAAGTTTTATCAACTGCTAACCATATTTTTTATATTATTTTCGCAATAACATAAGCATAGCTTAAAAATGAGACGAAAGTAATAACACAAATTTGGTTCTGAAAATCTTTTATCGATGAAACAGAAGAAAAATTTTACATACATATTATAGCAGTAACATGAAGCACAACAACTAGTGGAGAGCGCGTGCGGGGGCTACCGCGCTCACTGAACATATGCTAAATCAAGCTTACGCGATGGAATTTTAGTTAATCGTTGCAATTGTATGCTTAAATATGGACCAATTAAAATCAATCATCACTTGGTTGTCACTTAGTTACCCAATCACAGCTGGTGAAGCTAACCTCTCCCCCCACCGTAAATGAGTGACTTTGAGACTCAAAGTTTGAACTAATATAAAAACGTGCGATGGTTTCTCCACTGGTTATTGTACTCCATGAACAGTGGGATAGGCTATGAAGGAACCTAGGACAAAAACTACCATCAAAGGAGTACACGATATAAATTTTATCAATACTGGTATATTAACTAACTACAATAAATATGTATACATCTATAGAAGTAATCTGCTTCAAGTTCACGTAATTCGATTGCAGTAGACATTATTGTTTCACAAAGGCCCTTTGTTTTATAGTACCTTTTGTGTTGGGCGGTCAATGTTCTAAAGGGAGATCATTAATGAGTAAGTTTAAGGGGCAAAGGCTTAAATTTGCATTAAATTACAGAATTAATGTAATTTTACTTGTGTTTTATCTTTGTATATGTAAATAAAAACGGCTGAACCCATATTAAGAATTCTTTTTTTTAGTTTGTTGTGATTAAAAAGTAGGAAAAACTAAATAACGTCAGAATCCTTTATTTTTAATAGAAATCATTAACCGTTAAAACCAGAGACAAACCAGAGCAAAGCGAGTATTGGTCGCTAGTATTAAATAATAATAATTAATACAAATTTTAAATACTTAATACTTGACTAATTATATAAATCTAATGACTTACCATAATATAAAAATTGTACAAAAATACGTTTGAGGTGACAATTTTACAAGTAGTTTCAAAGTAGTTGAAAATTGTACCTGAAAAGCACCTTGTATGTACATATCATGTTACAATTACAAAGTAAATTCCATCCATTATGTAAAAATACTTAGCATAAAAGCCAAGGTTGTGTACACACTATGTTTTACATCAAACAAAACGAAAACGTTTGCTTTTGAATTAAATAATATATCTTTTTAAAGTCTGTTATCTGCCTTTTAAACTATCATGAAGTTTATATTCTTTGAAATACTTAATCTAAAAATGTTAAATAACATAAACTACAAATTTATTTGACAGGGATTTCAAAAGAACTTATTTTTTACATGCACACTTCGGAGACGAAGTATAGTGAAACATAGTCAACTTTCCAACTACTGGCGGCTACCGATAATTGCTTACTTGGCTTACTTGGCAGAATAAACCTTGAAATCTAACCTAGAATCTCTTATAGACGTACATATTAGCCACTAGGCCATTAAAAATGGTAATGACATACTATTAAGTCGAATAAAAAGCCTCTAATAAACGCTATTACTGTAATAATATGTAAATGTATGTGTTATTTTATTCATCAATATAATCGTACATTACTCTACAAATTGAAAACAAATACGTATCATGTAACCTCCATACTTCAAGGGCGATGACGACGAACGTAGTACTCAATGCCAGTGTAAATATTTAATGTTTTCGGTGCTGAAAATAACTGAAGGACAGGCCATTCAAGCAAGTCATTCACATTATTAATTGTTCAACAGCAACTTGTCGATTTCTAAGGATCTGAACCTCAAAAGCAAAATCAGAGAACCATACCACACATATTGCTTACCTGTCTTTACAAAAGGAAGTTCTCAACTCGGTTGTATTTTTTCACGTGTGTTACCTCAAGACTTCGTCATTTATAAATCGATTTGGAAAATTCTTTTGTTGAAAGTGTAAACTTTCAGTTTGGATCCATTTAAATTTGAAAATAAAAATCCACTACTAAGTGTATAAAATGAGGGTGATTGCTTTTTCATCTATTGCATTTTTAAAATACTTCTTTACTAATTTGCTACTATTATGTCTATACTAAAAAAGAGAAATAAAATCTGAAGAAAAACTAATTTGTATAAAGAAGGATTAAAATAAAAAAAGCGTCCATTACAAATATTAAAAACTATAATAAATATGTCGAGAAAGGTTAAATTTTGTTTACTATATTAAGTAATCTAGGTGAAATAATGATAGACGAGAAAATAAATAAATGCGTATATTTTGTATTGCGACATTCTGTAAATTGCGAGTTCCTAAATTGTGAGTTAATGAGGAGTACTTCTGAAAAATTCAGAATTCATGAATATTACGCTCATACAATACAAGAAAAACAACTAACCACTTTAAAATCCAACAACGTATGGATATAGTGCCCTTCACGCGAGCCCAACTACTTCAATTCGCTAGCCCAATTTTTACTGACATAGTCGATTATTGGGTCTAGCACATACAATTTCTACTTTTCATCGACTTCAAAAAGTAGAAGGTACTTAATTCCTTTGTATATGTTTTTGCATGTTCTGCAACATATGTGCTGTTTTCTTTTTCTGTACAAAAATTCGTCTAGGTTTTGAATAAATATTTTTGAATTGATTTTGAAGTCAGTTTACATTTTAAGTTAGTAATTTAAGTTATTTTAAAATCAAAGAAACAAAAAGGTGTCAAAATATTCGAATCTATTACAAAATTAAACTTAGAATATTTTTGTTTTGACCAAATAAAGATAATCTCTATGGCAGGCGCATGAAACATTGGATTCTCATTTGTAAATTTTTATATACAATATTATTTTATATACAATGATATTTAAATAAAAAATAGTTTAAGTTTTAAAACGACAACCTAATCAAAAAGAGTTGATATAATACATATATTTTCTCAAATTTATTGAGTCGAGGTGTATTAATTTGTTTAGAATACACATACTTACTTCACTTATAGCGAACTCATTCACGTCAAAATGTAAATAAGTAATGTTCAATAGCAGCATGTTTATTATAACAAGGACATATGCCATAAATCAATGTGACATGAACATTGAACACGTCAATGTCACCATCGCGACGCCAAGGTCCTAACAGCTAGACAAGGTATTCATATATTTTAATATATGTTTATGATTTAAACTTATCGTATAATTAATATTTTTATGATAAATAAAAATATTGCTTAATTGCAAAATATTTGATAATCGTTATATAATAAAATCCATCGATCCGTTCAGGTCATTTTATTTGAAACAATTATACATACACACATACTCTCGAAATACATAAACCTTCTTCTGGCGCAGTCAGGTAAAAAGTTATGTAAAGATAGAATAAAAAAATGAACTGTAAAAACTCTACAATTTAAAAGCTGACGATAGCCATATAAATAACCCTTTGTTTCCAATAGGACAGCCTTGGTTTAGCCGTGACCGCACTTTAATAAGAGCTATAACTGCTCAATGCCGTACGTAGCAAGTTCAAGTAGAAAATCGATCCAGGTAGTCGGGCTGCCTCCCTGACATTGGTATCCCTTTCTGTGGCAAGTTTCGTTAAGATATGCGGTTAGCTTGTTGATTTATTTTACGTACAACATAATGAAAGGCTGTTTTATTGTTATTAATATTAGATATCATTCTTTAAGACGTTTTCGTATTATTCTCTCTATGTATACTCATATGTAGTATATACATTATACATATGTATTTATTCTACTTTTCTGCATATTTTGAATTATATTTCAAGCTTTATTATTTGTCTAAAATAAACACGCATATTTTTTAACAATTCTTGTAAAACTTACATATACACAATGCTTGAATGCGGCAGTAGTCCCCATGTTATGAATTGGTGTTATATATATATTAGGTTTCATATTTTCACCCCTTCTAAGTAAGTTAAAAAGTCGTTAGTACAAACCACAGGGAATAACGAGTTAAAATAAATTAAATGAGTAGCAAAGTTGAGATAGTTAACAAGCAGCCATCCGCTTTGCTACGGACTGTTTGAGCTCGACGGCGGTATTGGTTTTTGTTATCAACTCAATTGCACGCTTAGTTGCTGTAAATGTTTTGCGAAGTGAGAAATGTGGTCATATAGCTTGGTAGACCAGTTTGACAATGTCTAACAGCATTAAATTTGCAAAGCTCTTCCTTTAGAAATTTTGGTTTCATCAAACAAGTTAGTTACTAGGTATATAAAAATAATAATATATTCTTATAACATGACATAAAATTAGGCAAATGCAACACATCCAACATTCTTTAATTTTCAATAATCGATGATAAATTGAAAAACATCATCCTGTCCTGCCTTTTCATCTTCTTTATTTCCTATAATGTAAATAAAACACTATAAAAATTCAATGTTTCGACCTAAAAAGTTCATCTTTATTTCAAGGGAAAATGCAATATTTATCCAATTTAATTTATCTTGATTGTGGATAAAACTGTAGGGCGGGGAGCTTTTATTGTCGACCCAGATAGTTAAGGGGTAAATAACAGGTATTTTCGAACTATCCATAGGGAATTGTGCCGGTCGTTTCAATAATAACATTCGGCTACGATATCGTTTATAACTTTCATATATTTTAAATTGAGGTCTATTTAATTTAGTACTGTTTTCTTTCACTTTTAAGTACTTGTATAACTGTGTAGAAACATAAAAATTAAGCCATTGTAGATATTATGATATTACGAGCACTAATATTGTTTTGTATATATACATATATATTTTAAACCATTCAATTATACAGTTGTCTTAATTTCTATTTATGGAATAATTCTCTCATTCTTTTTTTTACTAAAACTAACAGCTGAAGAATATCTACTAATCATTCCACCAGGGTCCACATTATCAAGAACTAAATTATATCAATACAAGAAATCTTATACACAACACCTAGTAACTTCAAACAAATATAGTTGGACCAATATAGTTAAAACAGGCAGACACGACCTTTTTTTCTGTATATTTTTTATATTTCATTATTTCTATAATATGTTTTATATATAACATAAACTTAGTTAAATATTATAAATATATGCAGCAGTGGAAAAATCATCAGCCCTTATTAACGTCCCACTGCTGGGCACGGGTCTCCTTCAGTACGAGGGGGATCAGGCCATAGTCCACCGCGCTGGCCTAGTGCGAGTTGGCGGACTTCACATGTCTTTCAAAAACTTGTTAGGTTTTCTCAGACATGCTGGTTTCCTTACGATGTTTTCCTTCACCGTAAGACAAGTGGTAATCATGATATAAATGATTCGCACATGAAAATATCAGAGGTGCGAAACCCGGATTCGAACCCGCATCACTCGGATATCCAAGTGACCGCGTTACCGCTGGGCTACCGCTGTCTCAATGGAAAAATATGTAACTATAATTGATTCACTTTTAAGATAATAATTTTAATAATCACTAATCTCAATATAGTTTAAATATCGTATATAAGAGTTAACCCATTACTCGCTCCCGTACATACTACATAGCACTAATGTATAAAATAATAAAATAAAATTTAATAGAATTGAAAGCTGCAGTTCGAATACTTTTATTTATTTATTTATTTATTTTAGAAACTACATAAACTAAAAACATCACATAGTTTCGATTTATTACCCCAATACTCGATTCTAACTCTCACTTGATTTATTTATCACGATATAAAATATTTCTTAGCTTGCCGTTTGAGGAAAGTATTTCAAATCGTACAATACGCCGAGTTCCACTTAGGCTTTAGGAATATTTGACGCCGTAAAACTTGAATTTCCCTGGTGCCATTTATGTTCTTGAATAAAATATAAAAAGTTATTTACTTTCATAAAAGCCTTTAATAATCTAGGCAACCGTATGTGTTCAAAAATATTATAAAGGGATACAATCGACGAAAAAAGTGCGTAATTTCGTTAATTGTGTTGTGGTTATAAAATATTATATGTATGTTTCATAGGATTTACTCGTAACTACAAAACTATCCAACAGATTTTGATGAAACTTTTTTTAAATATTCCTTACGTTTTCTAAAGTGCTTGACTAAGTTCAGTTATATTATAAGTAACAAACAGCAAAGCGAGGGTGGGTCGCTAGTGTATGTACTCATATATTTTGTTATTATCTATCACTGCATAATTTAATACCAACAATAAGATAACCATTAGTTGTCGAAAATTCTTTAAAATGTCATGAACCTTTTTTCACCATTCAAATCCTAAGTGACATTAGCTATTCAGCCTTTTGAAGTAAATGTCCATAGTAATTTATCATTTCTTTTTTCCAATGGTGAATAAACGAAATAAGCGGTGTCACGCTATCGTTTAGTATACTGTAGATAAGGTATGAGAAAGTAATTCATAGAGAATACTACTTACAAAATAAAATAACAAGAATATAAGCGAACTAAACGTTTAATAGCTTTATATAAATATAATATACGTGCAAATAATTTATAATCCTCCTATTTAGTATTAAGCTTTCTCCCAAAACTAGACCGCAAGAAAAACAATGTCTAACAAGCAGAGTTGGCAACCTTCCATATTTCTACTTAAAACGTAGCGAAGCGTAGTCACAATTAAATTTGATATTTCGCTAAGTAATAACGGGTGTGTATAGAATATTTCACCGTATTTTATGAACAATTCAGCAATGGATTACGCATTCATTTAGAAACCATTTATAAGAAAAGCTCTAATCTGTTATACAGGATCCAAAGCCTCGGCTTACAAAGCCGCTTGTAAAAGCTGTCATACTTTTTTTGTGTCATTTTGATAGCTTTTCTTGGAAATGTAGTGTAAGGGTGAAAAAGTAACAATTAAAAAACAGATTTACGTAAGTTTTTGAATCTATCTTCTTAAAAACATTACTTGTATTAAATTATATGCATTATCTAACCTTGTAATAAATCTTTCATTAAGTACCTCTATAGTAGAGATGTGCCGACTATGACTGGCTGGCTAACCGATTAGTCGGTTGGTTAATGAGTTATAAAGTATATAAGTAGAAAAATTACACAAAATATTATACAAAACTTACTAAAATCGTTTTTATTACCATATAAATACATGAACAATACATACATACTTTTTTTAATACAGCTTTATGCATAGGTTTGAATCCAAGTAGTGAAGCGACTGACACGTGTATTGACAGAAGGGTAATTTGCTTCCGCACATTTATATCCCCAAGAAGAGACCCCAACTACAACACCATTATGAAGAAGTGGGCCACCGCCGTCACCATTGCACTGCCCACGGCCACCCACTCCCAGCCAGCCGGAGCATACCATATTAGTAGTAACAGTGAACCCCAAAGACGCATATCTACTTCCACACATGCTTTGATTTATTGTCCAAATAGCAACTTGGCGCAATTGCTCAGACTTGCTCCCACCGTACTGAAAATTGTTATTAGAAGGTAAATCAGTATTGTATATATAAATAAAATTGGATTGTCTGTTTTTTAATTTAGAATTAACAGCTTTTCATTATTTACGGTACTTAAATAATAACATTTTTTTTTTTAAATTGTCTATCTGTCTGTTTGTTTCGACTAATCTTTGAAATGGCTCGATAGATTTTGACGGGACTTCACTTGCAGATATATAATGTTATAAGAAGTAACTAAGACTTTTATTTATTTAGAAAATTACAAAACCTTTAATTTATTTTAACTTACGCTCAGCGAAGCGGGTTTTTTTAAATACTGTGTATATTCTATTTTACTTTTTTTAATGTCATTAACAAAGTACAAGTCAACGTACTAAAATGACTTTACCGAACTTATTTACACATTTTAAATAAAAATTGAATAAATGAACATACTGAAGTTGTGCCCCATCCAACGGACAGTACAGGTTCATTGTCCAGTAGTTGATAATTTGATCCAGCGATAACTCCTGCACGAACTATGCTGCTAAAGACAATTGCTGAACTAGATCGAATAATCGCTATATCGCTGTCGTAATTTTGCCGATTGTAGGAAGGGTGCATGATTATTTGGCTAACATTATATACTGATCCTCCACTATTAGCCCAGCTTGAACCTACACGAATACGCCATCTAATAGGAAGGTCTCCACTGAAAAAATATGTAACATTAAAATGTTGTATGTTTTAATTAAATTTTCCTTAATGTATGTAAATTATATTGTATTATTTTAATATAAATGTAAAAAACGTATAGTGGCTACAGTGTTTGGTTGCGTATCCAGTCATCCTGGGATCGAGACCCAGGTTGAGTAAATCCGTTTTACCGTAAACTCCTGTACAGATCGCAGTCTTACGTATGATATGCGCTATATTATAGTTCTCTTTAAAGTTTTTCGAGCAGATTTTGTTAAGCTTGTGCTCTCAAATATTAAGTAAAATCTTTATTTACAAGTACAGTATGAAAGGTTATTGAATTTACAGTCATAATACTAAAACTTTAATTCACTTTACCAAAACCTTGCTGTTTTAAAGAATAACTCCATTTAAAATTAAAATAATACCAAACCATAGTTATTTGTATAAAATATAACTAAATATACGACTAGGGACATATGTACGCACTCGAGTAAACCCAGGCTACTCGCCCTAGCAATAAAATATAAAATACTTACTCAATACAGCTCGCAGATGTCAAAATAGATCTATATGTAAGGATTGTGCCAGCACAAAATTGAGAATACTGAATCAAATTGTTTGTACGAAGAAGTGAAGTCACATATGGGTATGACCCGATAGTTGTAATAGAACCACCCACAATCCTAGGTGAAACGTCCGCTAAAATAAATTATTTAAATTGTTATCCATACATATAAATAAAATTGGAGTGCCTGTTTTTAATTTCAAATTAACAGCTTTTAACTAAATGCATATGAAAGTATATTATACGATACTAGCAACATAAAACCTATTTAAATATTTTTGTCTGTCTGTTTGTTTATTTCGGGTAATCTCTGAAACGGCTAGACCGGTTTTGACGGGACTTTCACTCGCAAATAGCTAATGTTATAAGGCGTAACTTAGGCTACTTTTTAACCGACTTCAAAGAAGGAGGAGGTAGAAATTTAATTTATTTTATTTAGCGGAACTCGTGGCTTCGCTGACGCTAAACCTAGGGACGAAACCGAGCAAAGCGAGTAGTAGAGTAGTACTAGTATTATAAAAAAATTAACTTTTAAATCATTTGTTTTTTAACATATGAAATAAATCATGTAAAAAGTCGGTATTAAATTATATTTTTAGTAAATCAAATTAAAAATAATAATGTTTTAAAATTTTACTTACCATTCACTACAGCCAGGCCAAGGGCCAAAAACGAAAATACCTTGTGGCTACACATTATGTTCAGAGTCTTTGACCAAATAATATCTTTAACTAGTAATTATATATTTATACCAAGTCTTTAATTGTATAGCACTTAACAGAAATCGATATGAAATTATCTACTTTTATGAGTCATAAGTATCACAAATGTCTGTGTACTAGGGAAAATCAAAAATATAAATAAAATATAAATAAAAAAGTACTGTATATATGTACATAAGTATATAGCCAATAGATACCTACTCGGATAATCAGCTATCATCAGAATCTGCCCATTAGTTTTCTCGTGATGCAGTCAGAGACAGATAGACTGTATAGATAATTATGACTATTTTTATAAGATTTTTTGAAAAAATATTTATTTTACAGATTCAAATCAGTGACAATTGTATTATGTTTGTAGATTTTTTACAATATAGATACATATACAGTCTGGCAGCTTCTAATACAAGGTACCTAGTTTAGTAGAGTGATATGCAATATAATAATCAGTGATTATTTTTTAATTTTGATAATATCTAAGTATTTATAATTCAATCCGCAAAATTAGCAATGTATAGTTTTACTTTATCACAACACTATTCAGGAGTGCCAGTCTTCTTGAAATTATCAAGAACTAAGAACCTTAAGTAAAGTGTTTATTATAGATTTCTAAGAATTTTATTTTATGCATATATTTATATTCTTTTTAACACTGAATTCGATTTCAACTTTTTCCTCAAATTTCATTTTCTTATCAGAAAAGACATCTTTTGAGAAAAAGTTAAACAGTAAAACCTTGTCTAAATACCGGGTTTGACCCAAATCCTTAGAGTGGATTCCAAGGCACACGAAATTATACAAAATCTATGTGCTCAATGCCAAAAATGTTAAGTAGAATAAAAAAATGAAGGTCTTTTATACTAACTTGCGAAAGCCCTTAGATCTCCTTAAACCCCTGTCGTAAGATCCGTTGTTAGCGGACGTTTACGAGTATATTTTTTTTATCTAACTATTCCGTACTAAGTATAGTTAACACATACCTTAAGACGCACCCGAATGAAGTGAGGGTAAGCTGCTGTTTATTATAAGTGTTGAGTGTTCTGAAAACTTTTAATTCCTGGAAACCGAAATAAAGAGTTTATATGGACCGTTTAGATATCAGTAATTAATTATCAGTCACAGACACAATTGAGACAAAAAAACATTTTGTAGTACTTAGATACTGTAGGATTTTACAATACATGTTTAAGTGAAATATTATAATAGATATAATAAAAAACGACTGGGTGCATATCTACCTACAAATAGTTAAGATAAAATACGAAAAGAAGCACACGATGTATATTCATTATACTGAATATACATTATAATATGTGCATTTATCATGTGATTTAACTATGTCAATTACAAATCGTTCATTGATATGTAGTAATATAATGATAAGAAAATTACCCGAAAATTCATAATTTCATATATTTATGTATTACTAGCATTTCCCGCGGTTTCGCACGCGCTCTAAAGACCGGAGACCAAATTCTTTCTGAGTCGCGCGTACCTCGTAGAACTAACGCCCGCCCTTCCCGTTTTTGCAACATTTTTCATTGATGCTGCGCTCCTATTAGTCGTAACTTTATTTATAATATAGCCTATAGCCTTCCTCGTTAAACGGATTATCCAACACAAAAAGAATTTTTCAATTCGGACCAGTAGTTTCTGAGATTAGCGCGTTCACAAACAAACAAACAAACAAACAAACAAACTCTTCAGCTTTATAATATTAAGTATAAATTAATCAATTTTATTTATCATAAATTTCGTTAAAAATAATATAGTTCTTTGGGTAGTACTTCTTTGCTTCACAAATTACATATACTGTTTGCACCTCTTCCCTCTCGCACTTTTTAAAACCGTTGCCTGAAGAGATGGATGTTTTAGCAGTAAGTCCTTCTCTTGTACGTAAATATTATTAATTATTTTGTTGTACTGGTTTTCTTAATAAAGTGTTTGCCATTTTTTAATATTAAAAAAATATTTTTGGTGGCTGAAGTCGAAGCCCTTTTTTAAATTTTGATAATATGTTGATAACAAGATAAGAGAACAGAAACTTAATCAAAATATTTCCTTTTACAAATTCATACAATTGTTTTGTTTATACGTTATAATTATCAATAATCTTCTTCAATATCCAAATGCCAAATGTCACTTGCATTCTTGCATCTTAGATCAGAACCTAACAAAGAAAATTTCGATTTCACTATATTAAATGTATGTATTTTAAATATTAAGAGTGTAATGTCTTTTAGGTTTTTTTTGCGAAATGTTGGTTTATGTCTTGCGACGTACTTTGCCTGTAATTTTATTTCTTTGGAATAGCTGGTACCTACTCGGTATAATTCATTTCATGTAGAGCTAATAATCCCTCGAGCCATATATTGGGTAATTGGCGACTAATATCTATTAATAATAAGTTGATAACAAGATAACGGCCTTTTTTATCCAAGTCAATTTGTTTAATAGTATTATTTTTTTTAATCATTAATTCAATTCAAACTTGATAATATTTAAATTATTTTATATTGTATTGTAATTTAACTAAAGTTTTATCAAAATTGGTACTTTGAATTGAATTTGACTTTTTGCAACACTCACACTCCACAGTAATTTAAACTTTTTTTCTTTAGCATTTTCTAGCACTTTTAACCATGGTTGATGGTGATCACGGATTACTATACTATGTTATTACTATTATGGATTCATTTAGATGAAGTGCATTGCAGTTTCATAATAATCCCTAGACACCACATTATGGAACGTGACGTGATATGTCATACATGTCCCTCTGCGATTAAAACAGCTATTTGCGTCAAGATATACGAGTAGTTTTAAGGAAATAGATATTCCGTATTTACTGACAATAGCCAGCTTTAATCTTTAAAATCATTCGATATAGAAATATTTAATAACAATAACACGTACTAAGTCTCATCTGTAAACAAAGATAAATTGTATTATTATTGAAGTACATATAATTTTCTTAAAGATAATGTAAAACACACAAAGGCCGGTTAGTTGCACTTAAGAATTCAAGGCGGGTGTTTTAAAGTTTTATGAAAAATAAAGTGTTAATTATTTATACAACAAAGTAATTTGTGCCCAACTGGAACGCCTTGATGCCATTAACGAAATAATTGTATTGAATTGAAATTATTCAATTGTCACTAATTTTTATATTAGGCATAATAATAAATAGCTTGTGATCATAAGGATGAACAGAAATATGATCGAGACTTTAAAATTTCTCAATGATAAAGGTAAGGTTTGAAAATAAAATATGTAATATGTATATGCACTATACATACTTACGCTATACTATAACTATGCATAGCTTTTTTCGGCAAAATTTTAATAGATATTGCATAGAATAAGGTAAGCGTTAATCAATCTCAAAGAAACTGCTGAGTTCCTCATCTTCTAGTTCTTCTTAACTGAACTGTATTTCAATGAAGGGGCGGCGCAGGTATCATCAAAAATGTATTATCCGTTTTTTTTTTAATTAATGGGTTTGTTAATGATTTTTTACAAATGGAGAAAAATAGGAATAATACACAGGTACGAGTATATCACTTCATTCTTATAAATGAAATTAATTCTTCTTTAGTTTCGTCGTATGTTTAGTAAGTAACAAGGGTACAAAAATCAAAAGGGCTGATTAATCTTAAGGATAGCCTAAAGGCCTTTTACTTTAAACGCAGGTGATGGTGAACGTACGAAGTACGAAAATGTTTTAACAAATATGTGTTGACTTTAAATTTTGAAACGATAAAAAATACCAATATACGTATTCAACATCAGTAACCAAAAACATTTCTATTTCATAAAATAAAATAAAGTTATCGAATTACTCGAAGAACTCTTTTACAAGCCAATACCTTCGAATTCACTTACGCTACGCCTCGAAATTCAAATCACATCTTATTGCGTTTGTTTTTGGTGGAATTTTACATTATAAGAGTGCGTAAGTACAGTTTTTACAACCGATGATTAAGATCTTTAGTTCACTGCCATTTTATCAGTCACATGCTCAGCGATAACTAAAGGATAACCTAGTTTTTTTCTCATATAAATAAAAAAATAATATAACGACAAACAGTTTTTCAAGTGTTTGGATTAGCATACTACTATTTTGAATCGATTTAAGATGCGGTTGTTATCAGGACAAGATAAAGATGGCGGTGCCTCTGAGGCGGCACTTATAAAAGGTCAGTGACTTATGATTTTATCAAATGCATATAATATACAAGCAATTGATATGACATATATTATTAATTTATACACAACTATAACTTAAATGACATAAATACTTATTTGCGTTAAAGCATTTATACAGTTTTTTTTTAATTATCATATAATTATTATATATCTTCTAGCGACTCTATAAGCTAAGCTACGGATTCCGTTAGTTAAAATAAATAAAATTTCTAACTCCTCCTTTTATGAAGTAGGTTAAATAGTAGCCTTAGTTACGCCTTATAGCATAAGCTATCTGCGAGTGAAAGTCCCGTTAAAATCGGTCCAGCCGTTTCAGAAAACACACGGAACAAACAGACAGACGGAGAAAAATTTTAAAAATAGTTATTTTGTTGCTATTATGGCATATTTAGTATCTTTCATATGCATTTAGTGGAAAGCTGTTAATTTAAAATTAAAAACAGACACTCCAATTTTATTTATATGTAGATGTATAGATGATGAAAAATATGGCGAAAAATGTTAACCGAATTCTTTTGCAAGAGTGTTAAATAACAATGTAATATCTTTATCAAATACTAAATTTATATCTTGATTTTGCTTTAGACAAAAGTCAAACAATGTCTTAAACAAGATCCTAAATCAGAGTTATACGGGCACAGTTTATAGTTACAACTTAATAACAACAAAGTTTCAACAAACGACCTTAATTTAAGGGTACTGAAAATTAGTTTTGTATATACCTTCATCTGCCTACGCTTTTACTATTAATAAATATCCAAAGGGTACTTAAGAGTAAGAAAACTATGTTGAGATTTACAAAGCTATTCTCAGTTTAAGAAATAATATAAAACCCGAATTAATAATAAGTATAGATGGAGCCCGCCAAAAACAATGTCAACGTAATAATAACGTAATATAATATCTCGACTTTGTGCCATAGAGATAGTTTTTTTTATCACTATACAAATTATTATATATCATTTGTATACAAATAGGCAAAGACAATACTTTCTGTCAACCGATTTTCTTTTTTTTCGTAGCTATTGACAAGCCTAGTGTCAGTGTCGCCAACACTTGACATTTTATCCCCCTAAGAGTAAATTCAAAAACCCCTAAAACCCCCTAAATGATAATTTGAAAAATGTAGGTTCTTATCTAATACTAAAATGTTTAATTTTTATTTATTTTTTATTTTAAATAATTACAAGTAGCGTAAAAACTTATTTATGGTTATTATCATAAGAATTACAATTATTTATAACCATTTAATAATAATAACAATAATAAACCTTTTAATAAAGCGTCACTTTCCCATAATTTTGTATATTTTTGAGAATATTTTTTATTTTTTGTTTTCGACATCACTCCAATAATTATCAATCGTTCGTTATTAAAAATAAAATATCGATGTAAGGAAGTCTTGATTTTCGAATTAATTTGCCGAATTGAAATGTAAGTGATCAGCTGTAAGCTTTGAGCCGTTATTGGCCGTTGTGTTACAGCATTATACGATTGACCACTAGGTGTCATCATAAATATCATAAAATGATGTTTAAAGATATAAAAGATATTTTTTTCAGAGTCTTTAAACGAAATTTTACAAGCCCCTAAAAAACCCCTAAACATTTTTTCCCCTTAAAAACCCCTAAACATTTTTCCCCCCTAAAAAAACCCAGTGCAATTAAAAACCCCCTAAATTTGGGGGGAAAACCCCTAAGTTGGCTACAGTGCTTAGTGTTATCATAAACAAAATTTGCCTCAAATGTATAGTAATTATTATTATGTTCGAATTTAGACAACTGAGCGAACACAAGTTATAAATAAGCGCTGTCGAGTACGAGACATTTAGGGGCTGTAACAAATTACGATACTCAGAGAACTGACAGTGAGCAGTAACAAATATAGGCAGTTTCAAAACAAAAGGAAAGAATGTTTGATATTATTTTAGTTCAGAAAAGATTCTGTGATATTACACGTCTATAAATCTTTACGTAAATATAACCCCTAGAATATATCCTGAGTTCAAGTATAAGTAGGTAATATCTAATATTTTCAACTGAATCTAATGGTTCATGGAATGGTTGTTTAAATATTTTGTGCACCTATATATAAAAATATAATTTTATGTTTACGAAAAGACCTTATCGATGTTTTTGCTTGTTTCAGTGTTATAAATTTAAGTACCTTGCATTATGTGCATATAGAAATACACGTTTAGAATCGGCCTATGTATATAATTTTTTTTTATGGTAAAAAGGGGGCAAACGGGCAGGAGGCTCACCTGATGGGAAGTGATCACCTCCGCCCATAGACATCTGCAAGCCTGGCTTGCAGATGCGTTGCCGGCCTTTCAGGAAAGGGAGGGAGGAGAGAGGGGAGTGGGAGGGAGGGGGGAACGAAGGCGGATGATGAAGGGAAGAGGGAGGGGGGAAGGAGAGTGGGCCTCCCGGACTCTCACTCACCGGACGAAACGCGACAGTATAGCTGACACTTCACGCCGGTCTTCTGTGAGAGAGTGGTACTAATGAACTATAGGGGGCGTGCCGGCCCATTCGGCTGCTACCCGAAGGTAACAAGCATGGTACTACCACTTCCTAAAATAAAATATAAAATATATAACACATGACATCTGAATAATGAAGTTCTCATATGAATTATTTTCTTAACTTGATGTTGTAAAAAATATTATACCTTAAAAGTATATATAAGTAATTAAATTAAAAAGTTTATATAAGTAATTTATGGTATTTGTACCCTATAATAGTGGCTGAATATTTTTGCTACAAGGAAGGATAAATATTAATCGTTAACAAGCTCTTCAGCTTCGTAGTAATTAGGCAGTATTGAAAGTAAGTAGCCCTGTTAATTTTTATTAAAAGGATTCTAATACGCGTCACAACTATAATCAGAGAAATCTTAATTAAAGACAAATCTTTCTTTTGTTGTTACCATGCAAAAAATATTATATAATTAAAACTTCAAAATACACAAAATACGTCAATCTATACTAATATTATAAACGCGAAAGTTTGTAAGTATGGATGTATGGATGTATGGATGTATGGATGTTTGTTACTCTTTCACGTAATAACTACTGAATGGATTTTAATGAAACTTTACAATAATATAGCTTATACATCAGAATATCACATAGGCTACAATTTATAAAGATATTGTGTGAATTGTCCAAAATATGACGATAAGTATCAAGTAAGTAGTAAAAAATCTACCATCTGCGAGCTATTCTGGCGTGCGCTGCCAAAACCGCTAGAGTTATACATATGTAATGTATGATGGAAATGTTTATCTTAACAAGCGACTTACCCTCACTTCACTCGGGATCGTCCCTAGATTTAGCGCGAGCGAAGCCGCGGGTTCCACTAGTTATTCATAAAATTTTATGGCTAAAAACCTCACCTATTTTTTTTACTTAAATCCCCTTTTATTTATTTAAAATTTTTCCCTTGTATTCAAATACAGTCCTATGATAAATAAATTCAAAAAAAAATCCGATTTATAAGTATAACACTTATAAATCGGAAAGCTTGAATGGATGAATGTTTGTTACTCAATCACGCCGAAATGGCTGAACTAATATGAATAAAATTTAATAAACATCAACAATACATCCATACAGAATCTTACGTCATCTTTTCTAATTTCATGTAACTAATTAATATTTTTTCTTAATAAGAGATAAGATTTCATGCTTATCTAAAAATAGAATATAATGAAAACCCACGTCATAGCTCTACTTTCGTAATGGCTCGCAAAGGAATCGAGATAAACTGAAAATAAACAATATAAAATTATTGCTTTTTTAAATATCCATTCTAGTTATTATTAGATTCTAAAATTTCCGTACACTAAGCATTTTTCACAACTTATCTCGTTATACATAAGTTTTGGTGGAATTTTAAATGATGGAAATAATTTACAAAATTTTAAATCTTTCGGCATAATGCAAAAACGTATTATGTAAGTTGTGTGCGTGAATACCGCTGACAAGAGGCTTTTATAGGTATTTTATAAGGCCATTCAGTCCTTTTGTGGATACGTAGAATGTCTTGGCGGGAGTGACGGCATATCGAATAACTCACTTTCACATTTCCTCGCATCGGGAAATAAAAATATTTTTATTTTTTCACTAACTGTAGCACGCGTTACTGCTTGCGGATATAAATTAATTTTGTAGTTTTTTTATTTATATATTAAATATGCTGAATCATTGTTCCAATTTACATTGAAATCTCTGTTTTTTTTTCTTGTTGTTGTGTTAGGTTTGATAATTTATTGGTACTGTGGAGAGCACGTAAAGTCAGGTGCGGTCCACATACTAGTCTTTGTTTTACCTCAGTCAGTCTATCTTTGAAATATTTTTTTTTCCATACCCATACACCTGAAGGAGTAATGAATTTACACAAAACATATTTTCAGATTTTTAGTAGTGGTCTGATTTTCTATTGAAATACAGATAGATGTAAGCTTAACACATCGTCGACGTGAGAATACTATTCCTCTGATAGAACGACATATTTCCTATACTGCGATAAAAATGTCTAATGGGGACGAAATGAAAAGATGCGACTACTCTCTGGCGACAATTTTTGCAGAAAATTCCATTGCAAAATTCGCAAATATATTTTATTTGAATTTGTATTTCGATGAAAATATAAAAAAGATAAAGAGTCTAAAGAAACAGTGAATTTAAGCTATCTTGTAGGTGTACCTATATATACAATATACAATAAGTATATTGTAGTGAAAAGAGTAGCAGCTGTATAAAATAAAAAGTGTTACACTGAAACAGCGAACAATATAAGACACGTTGAATCCTCAGGAGGCAGGAGCTCAGGCGCTTGTCGTAAATAAATGATGTAACATCTATGCTTCTATGGGTATTCGGATGGCAATATTTCTAAAACAAATTATTATAACAAATAATTATTAACTATTTATAAGATAGCAACATTCAAAATAACCTGTCAAATACAAATATCACATTTTTTCTTTCTAAAAAAAGAAGCCACCTATCCAATTGCGACATTTTAATAGTTATTTACCTGTAACGGCGCCTTGACTTTTCTAGTTGGGACAAAAAATACTAAGCTATTTCAGTGAGAAAGAACCTAGTAACCGTGAAGAAGAACAAATCGCATATATATTTTGACGACACGTTTGGCTCAGTTCGTAGTGACCCTACTTCCTGCGCCAGCGGTCGCGGGTTCGAGTCCCGCTGGGGGCATTTATTTGTTAAAAACGGATGTTTGTACTCCAGACATGGGTGTTTATATTTATAATATGTATGTATTTAAACTTATATATGTAGTATATCAACTATCTGGTATCCGTAACACAAGCTTCCTTCGTAGCTTATCACGAAACTAGATGGCGCTGTTGTAATAGTGTCCCAACATATTTTAATATATATATATTCATATATATAATTGATTCATTCATATGTAACTATATTAATAATTCATAGTATATTTGTATAATTTAGAAGAGAAGGAATAGAATTTACTACGAGTTTTTTACTGGAATTTATCAAGCAAACAATGCCGTAAACCAAGGCGACATAATTCTCTTTGTCGCAATGCTCCACAGTACAAAACTAGAACAAGAAATATTGCCTCTATATTTATTTACTATGTCCACTACCATTTTTTGAGTATATTTTAATATAGATTAAATATGAAATGAGGTGTTAAGCGTTTAACAATATTGTTACATAATATTTTCAAAATAAAAAAAAGCTGATGATTTACGACTAGATCAAATATTATTCATAGGTTATTCTAATAATAATACTAATTTAATATAGGTTTGTAACAAGATCAGAAAGAATATTTAGTTTCATTACTTCTTCATATTTTTAAATATTTTAATAACTCTTTCATATTTTTTGTGAAATTTCTCTATACTTTTTATAATTAATAATTAAACATTGTGTAATTTATGCATTATACTTTTCAGCGTTGATTAACGCTTAAATCATTTTAAAGTTCACTATTTAAAAATCATTAGTCTGCGCATATATTTATGCTAATAGATGGCGATATAAATCTAGAATAATAATATAAACTCTCACGAGGCTCTGATCCAGTACTTACTTTATGTACTAACACTGAACGCACGATTATTATTCCAAATACGGAGTAACAAAATATTTCATATTCAAATCACGTTGCTGTGTGTATACTTAAACGAGCGAAGCTGTATATACACAGTATATATAATTTACTATACACAAATTCAGCCAGCCTAAAAATATAAAGATAAACTATCAAATGGATCGAATTAGTACAATAAATTAATTTTTGGAAAATCGAAATTGAGAGAAAAAACATGACGAATTTGTTGTTTTTTAAAATTATTGTCTGTCTCTAAACATATCCCGAGAAAACGACTGTACAAATTTTTGTTTGTACATACTTTAAATTCTATTTATTATTCTTATTCTACTATAATTTGTATCTAATAATCATAAATATAATAATGCAACATTTATTCCTCTCTACATATATATTTTGTTATATATATACTACTATTTCAATAGCTTCATGGGATTCAATTATCAAAAATATTGAATTACCTATTAGGAAATTCTCAGGTGTAATATGAAGGAAATAAAAAATTAAGTACGACTGATATGAGCAAGTCTAAGAGACGTCGTAAAATCCGATTTCAGTTGTAAGGGATTGTCGTCCCGGATATACGAAAGAGAAAATAGGGTATGCACATGCACATGCGTAAACTTCTGCACCTTTTTAAAAAAAACTTAATATTTCTGATTTTCAAAATACCATTTGCTAAAAATAATAAACCGCACAATTCTAGATTGATAAAATTAAACAGATTGTGGTTACAGACCTCGCAGTTTTCTGGATCGCGCATAAATTTGAATGACATTATGGGGGTTCTCGCGTCGAATGTTAAATAAAAATATGGTGGAATAATTTGAAGGCACAGTCTTTCAGCGACCTTATTATGTGTTACGTAGTTGACGTAGGTGCCTCGACGGGCCTGAATCATAGGTAGGTCGGTGCTTGGCCTACATTCTCTCTCCCTCTCTCTAACTGATAGTTGTATAGCTGCATCTCTCTCCCGTGACGTCATCACGTAACCCCTTCTCGTGCGAGTGTGTGTGCGTTCATTACTCTCAGTACATTGACATTCCGGTCATGACTGCTACTGTTCAATCAAACCGATTTGGCTATGCATAAAAATTTGATTAATTTTGCGTAATAAAAGTAAAATATGTTAGTACATAGTAGATTTGACTTAATTCTAAATAAACATAAATTACTCTATATGTTGATTGTTCACAAAATAATTTATGAATTATGTTACTTATTTATAGATATACCTAATAAGATTCTGAATCGGTACTGTACATTTTTTTCTAATTTTATTGAAATGTCATTATTATTGATGCAGAGATGCGAGTAAAGCGTTTTAAAAAACAACATATTTTTCAGCTTTATAGTACCTATAGATAATAAAATGATAAAAAAGCTCAAAAATAAATGTGAACGTAACAAGTGTGAATTTTTCTCATCACGTTTTTTATCGGTAAAATGATTTTATGAGCGGCTTCCACTCTTATTAGAGAGGGTGAGGATATATCAATTTGCATATTCACTATGTAGTACCTATTTATTTTTTACCTAAAAATATATTTCTTTTTAAGAAATATTGAATTATCATCATCACTACATAGTATAAAATAAAGTCGCTTCCCGTTGTCTGTCTGTCCCTATGTATGCTTAGATCTTTAAAACGCAACGAATTTTTATGCGTTGTTTTAATAGATAAGGTGATTCAAGAGTAAGGTTTACGCTAGCGGAACCCGGCTTCGCTCGCGCTAAATCTAGTTTGAAATATTTCGTTCGATCCTAGATGGTCATTTTTCAAAATTATGGGTTATAATATTTTTTTGTATTTAAATTGATAGATATTTATTGCAATACAAACTTTTAACCCTAAGGCCAATGCATTATGGCTACGTAAAGCAATAGGAAACACGTTTAAAAAAATGTAGTACTTAGTTTACAAAACAAACCTTTTACTTTACTTCTAACATAAAGTGCGAATTAATACAGTAAATCTAATTTTGTATATTCCTCCTAAATGCTTATTGCACTGAGCGAATATAATTGAAGTAGTACGTTTCTTTAATAAGTAATTTACTGCTAATTTGAATATTTCTTTGCAACAGTACATTGACAAAAATAATTATTTTAATGGGTTTTAATGCTAACAAAAAAGCTATTATTTAACTTCACCCTTCATCTCATTAGTGATGATGTTTATTCACGTTACATTCGAATGTGGTTAGTGAATAACAATACCCAAACAAAACAGTTGAAAATAGTGCAATTTGCAAATGAAATCAGCTAAATGGAGTACTTTTATAACTTTAAGTTACACTTCAACTACCGCCTCCACTTAAAAATATTTTTTGTAATATAAATAACATATGCAAACCTTTTCTCTAATTAAAATATAAATATTTTTATTCATGTAATATTTTTTCTCGTCATAAGCATAAATAATGAGTAATGGTGCTAAAATTGAACGTTCCCATTTCCCTCGATGTAATTGAATTGGTTCCGCAACTCGAGTTTTATCAACATGATTACATTGTTGCCAGTATAATTAAAAATCGTAAATAGCAAGCGATTCATATTATATAAGCCATATTTGTAGAAATATAAATCATAACATATAAATAAAAATCAAGAGTCTGTTTTTAATTTCAAATTAACAGCTTCTTGCTAAATACGATGAATATACGATACTTACATGAAATAATCAATCTTTAAAATTGTATGTCTGTCTATTTGTTCCGGCTAATCTCTAAAATGGCTGAACCAAATTTGACGGGACTTTCACTTGCAGATAGTTTAAATTATAAAGAGTAATATAGGCTACTTTTATTTTATTAGAAAATAATTAATATGTTTAATTTATTTTCTTTACGCCCAGCGAGGCGGGTTGGGTTTGCTAGTATATTCTATAATTGTAGCTGTGTACCACAAATGTCGTATTTGGTTAGTTGTCAACGTTTATTACACCAGAGGTCACGGTTTGATTTCCCCATGAAATGTATAATAGAGTCCCTCTAAGATCTCAGTGAGGGGGCCAATAAACCTTTTTTATGGGTTCATATACGAGTTGTGGTTATGTTTTAAAGGGATATTTATACATACTCGTAGGTGCATATTTCAAGTAAAAAGAACATTTAAAAACTCAATTTAAGAGTAATGAATAGGTATGTTTACAATTAACGTTTTTTAATTTTTTACTACTAATATAACAAAAAAAATTAAAATAGATAACGCAAATTTAATTGTCGTTTAACAATGGGTCCCGAAAATTTTAATAACAATTATAATATAGGTAGGTAGTAGGTAAATAATATAAAACTGAAATTTTATAATATAAGTTATTATGAAGTAAGTACAATAAAGTATTTTAATTTACTTTAACTTAAACTTGAACAAGATGTCTGCAAAGTTTGACTATGTATATGAGAAGGAATACAACTGTCAATCTGAGTTTATCTTAAACTTATTTTACGTTAAATAATTAAGGGATGCCTACTAAAAAATAATTATTATATATTATGTACTTAGCTAAATTCAAAAGGTATTTTATCTATACCTTTGCTTGAAAAAGCCTTAATTTTCTATATTAATAATATTTTATTGTTAAATATAAAATTTAAAGAAAAAAATAATCTATAGATAGGTACGATTGATAGAGATTGCAAAGAATCGATTGTCATTAATATAGATTATATTTTAATTCGGGTATAAGAAGGACTTTCGTATTAAGTGAGATAAAAGGCATGACAAACAAAATTATAATAGAATTATCTTTTCTTTACTTGAACGACATTAAAGCCACGTAGCAGTATTACTTTTTTTTGTTTTAAAAGGAATTACCATAAAGCATATAACCTTTTGCGCACCACAGAGCAAGAGATGAAGATAAATTAACCTAGCCAGCCACAGTCGTGTGGCGTGCTCCGTCGTTTCATTTATATAAATAATAGTAATTGACACTTTCGGCCAAATAATTGAGTAGCTCGGATGTTGATAAGTTAATGACTATCGTCAGTCGTTAATGACGGGTGCCACCAATAACGCTTTTCGCTAAATGAACGATTAGATAAATTGCGAATTATATTGACTACAAAACAAAATTTTAAATAGAGATTATTCAATAATATATTCATTTGGTTTTTTCAAGAAACAAATATTTTCTACGAAATAGCTGACAGAAGATAGTTATGAAATTTATTGTACGTGTACTTAATTTTTTTTTATATTTTAATCATATTTGAAAAATATTATACATATTTTATTTACATTATTTTTAAAAATAAATCAAATAAAATGAAATCCAACAAACGTACAACGTAACACACAAATACAATTTGTTTTGCCTTGTGGCAAAATTAATATATTTTTTTTGACAGAGAACACATCTAGATATAAAGTTAAATTACTATGTTAAAGCACAAATCTATAGGCGTGATAATTTTTCAGTAAAGTGTACCACAAAATGCTCAGGATGTGGGATATAGTCAGGTCTCGCTTCGCTCGCCCTAATAAGCTCCGCTCACGGTATGTTCTTGTGTAAAAGAGACCAAGGTTAATTAAATACAGATTTACCTTCATCAAACAATGAAAACAGGATATAATAAAATTCAAAATAAAATTTTCATGTCTAATTTCAAAAAAAATCTCTTCAATTAATATTTTCTAAGTATATAATATCAATATATTATTGATAATTCTATTGTCTTCTTAATCTCATAATATGACGCAATCACTCCAGCTGTGGTTACGCAAGATAAAATATAATCTATAGGCAGGTATAAGTGGCGAGTTGACTTTTTAACAATTAATGAATGCAGACGAGTTTCTACAGCCAATAAAGAAAGTTTTAGTCGCTTTGAAAACGGATAAGCTCCTTACTGCCGAGTACTTAAGTACTCAAACTATAAAGCGAATCCCTTTTATGTGAAAAAGTAGAAAGTAGGGTGTTTTATTTAACATTATTTATAAATCCAAGTTACATCTTATTTTTATTATAACACTTTTTAACCATGTTTAGTTATATGTACAGTTATTATAGAAGGCAAGGAAGGAATAATTTTATTGAAATACTAACCTTATGTTTTAATGTGAATGATTCTAGTGACTCAGACTTCGCTTATGTACTTCCGTAGGTGCCTATAATAGCATAGTAGATTATAGTAGAAACCTAGATATATAATTTGGGATTATAGTATATTTGCCTACTGCGTACGACTACGAACTTTTATTGAAATTCGTTAAGCCGTTTCAGCATGAAGGTGTTACAACGATAAAATTACCTATTTATAATAATCTTTATAATCTTTATAATCTAGGTGATTTTGAAATTATTTGTTTATATCTGTATTATTTAAATTATATTGCAAAAGAGGAGCTTTACCTCGCTACGCTCGAGTTCGTTGTAACGCATTTAGTTTAGACATATTTTCCAAAAATGAGATATTTTACTACGATAAATATCATGATATATGTTGACTTGGATGATTGGTTATCATCATACCAAATTTCATTAAAATCTGTCTAATGGGTTTCTCGTGATGCCATCACAGACATATAGACAAACAGGCAAACATACAGCAAACAAATATTTTATGTACAGATTCGAATAACTTAAAGTTTGATTATAGTTATATGAACAAAACGAGTGAAATATGCTTAAAGCCTGAGCTTAGAGAGTAGGTCGTTCGTCTCATTTTAAAGTCAAGGAGTTTTTTATTCAAAAAGTAAGGAAATAATTAATCGGCTCGGGGCCTCGAGCGCAACTTGTGGACTAGACAGTTTCTAACATTATTCACTTTCACAGAAAGGAACGCTGCTTTCAGGGCTTCAACAAATATTCAGGCTACAAACGTTGAAGAAAAGCGTTTAAAATACAATACAGCGATGATATGTGATAATTTTCTTACCGAAATTAAATTTAAACTATGTTCTTTAAGGATTGCAGTCTGACATCATCACCACTACATAGTATAAAACAAAGTCGTTTAAAAAAAATTTCCCTATATCCCTATATCCCTATGTGCGCTTAAATCTTAAAAACTACGCAACGGATTTTGATGCGGTTTTTTTTAATAGATAGAGTGATTCAAGAGGAAGGTTTATTTGCATAACTAGCAGATCCCGCGGCTTTACCTGTGCTAAATCTAGGGAAGAGCCCGAGCGAAGCGAGGGCGAGTCGCTAGTCTTATATAAAGAATGATTTATGCCTTTTCTCCCGTCTCTCCCATATATTCATAGAATTCTAAGAAAGTATTAATGAGAATAATACACGTATATATCGAAGCTTTATTATTATCACGTTCCGTTCTTCCGTTTCCAGTTTATTGATATTATAACTCAACTCTGGTGATATCCCGCTGGAGGCGTAGACAAAGTTTTATTTAAAAGCTCTTGTTTTGAAGTGAATACATATGGTTTTTAACCGGAACTTATTACTATATTTTTTCGAAAATCTTCAAATACAAGCATCTTTAATTTAAGATATTTTTTAACATTATAGGTATCTTATCTATAAATATCATCATCATCATAATCATCAGCCCTTTTTAACGTCCCACTGCTGAGCACGGGCCTCCCTCAGTACGAGGGGGATCAGGCCATAGTCCGCCGCGCTGGCCTAGTGCGAGTTGGCGGACTTCACATGCCTTTCGAAAACTTGTTAGGTTTTCTCAGACATGCAGGTTTCCTCACGATGTTTTCCTTCACCGTAAGACAAGTGGTAATCATGATATAAATGATTCGCACATGAAAATATCAGAGGTGCGAGACCCGGATTTGAACCCGCATCACTCGGTTATCCAAGCGACGCGTTACCGCTGGGCTACCACTGTCCTTCTATAAATATATAAAGAACAAAATGTATATAGAATTTCTTAAATTTAATTATCTTATATTTGTTACAGGTATGGTCGTTATAATACTTCCTAATGGGTGCATAAACTTTTGACGTAAGTAAATTAAGTTAATTTTTTTTTGTGTAGGTAAAAAATGGAGATATTAAATTTAGCGAGAACGAGCTAGTAAAATTATGAAAAATCTTTTAAATAGCCGTCAAATGATCTAACTATATAAAAATTAATGACGTTTAATTAAGGTTTAAGACGTACAACACTTAAGTTAATTTAGGCTTATTAGGTATTTTACTTTCAATTTTATATAATTCAATAATCTAAAGCCATATGAAAATAATCAGATTAAAGGTTACGTTAAAATTCTACGTGCGTCTACTAACTTTTAGAGGACCATTCGAATTAGTTTTATAATTAATTTGGTTATGTCTATTATATATACCTGTTAAACTGCTTTAGAGTTCTCGAGTTTAGGATCGACTTTGGGTCGGGACAACTACAGTTGTGAAATATGTCTCAATTACAGACCGGAGTGAGGTAATTGCCTTTAGATATAATTAAACATACATATAATAAATATTAAGAAAAATAATATATTATATGGTTTCTATTCACAACATAATTGACACGTTACCTAATTAGAAATCAATGACCCACCAACCGGCCATATTACATCGCGCTTCCTTAAAGCAGATATTGCATTCGTCTTCCAAGGAGGAGAGCTCTCCAACCTTTGAGCTCAAGATTAATCTAGATAGATTGCTGTTGAGGTGTTCTTACCATCTTAGACCGGGATTACACCAAAAAACTCGCCACAGTGACTGTTACTCTAAACAAACAGCTCTTCCGCAAAAACTGTAAGGACATCTATACTAATATTAGTAAAAAGCTGAAGAGTTTGTTTGTTTGGTTGAACGCGCTAATCTCAGGAACTTTTTGTGTTGGATAGTCAGTTTATCGAGGAAGGCTATAAGCTATATTACATCAGGCTACGACCAACAGGAGCGGAGCATCAATGAAAAATGATGCAAAAACGGGAGAAAAATATTTCTTTTGATGTTCAGCCTTTAGAACGTGGGTGTAGCCACGGGAAAGGCTAGTAAAATATAAAGACCATAAATAAAAAAAAACAAGCAGAATGCACAAATATCCTGCGTTGATTAGTCACGTCCAATTAGGGTGCCTAGCCTGATATTTTGCAGGCTGCTACTACTCGTAGCTTAGCGAATTCCGTTCCCGTTGGTAAATATACTTGCCCCATGTGTACCGTTTGTTTTGCGCATAACTAATGAATACAACACTAAATTAGACGCGTGTCATGACTGGCGGCCTGAAACGAACCTGTTTGCTTTTAAATGAAGTAATAAATTAATGAAAAACTGCACACCTTGTTATAAACCCTGATAATGTTTCATTACAACGTATTTGATATTGTTTTAACTAATGATGCGTTTATTGATATCAGACGGTTCATTTTTAATTCATTTTCGTCTTTCATTTTTCATTTTTAATCAAAGTGACACATCTGAACATAAAATTAAACATTAGTGCCGAATGAATTCATTAGTGAACCGATCCAACAATGTTCGATATTGGCATCTGGTATCTTTCACTCGCACTCCGAATGAAACAATTCTACTCAATAATAATATTATAAGCTCGTTAATGATAAAAATCAAACATAAACAACAAACAAAGACTTTGATGTAAGCATTCTCCGGCTCCGCCCCCGTTTCTAAGAGGACTTTATTTCCAAACAATTTGACACCTGAAAATGCAAACAAACTGCCTAATGGCCTTCTTTGTTTTTTGGATAGACCATTAATTCAAAGGACGAAGGGAGTTTCTAGAGTCTTCACTTAGCAACGTTGATCTAAAAATAGCCAAGATTATCGCACAAAACGAAAACGTTATTGTTAAACTAGAAGCTGCTTTCATTATTTCATTTCTGATCAAAGAATTTTATCAATCAACAGAATCTCAGTATATAAATAATAAAATGCTTATAGTGGGGCATCACCAAAATGCACCATCTAGTTCCATAGTGCGAGGCTCGTGTATGGATACCAAATAATATTACACTACACGACTTATTATCTTTAAATATAAATATACATATTATTTATATAAATACCCACAACTGGAGTACAAACAGTCGTGTCGCAAATTAATGTCCCCTGCAGGACTGGAACCCGCGACCGGCACAGGCATAAAGTCACTAAAAAGTACAAACTGAGTCAAGGGTGTCTTATATTTTTTTATTCGTAGGTACTTTTGTAAATACAGTAGTATAATCATGGAATTGTATTTGTGTAATGGTAGAGTCGATTCAATATTATTGTGTGATTTCCTCTTTACCTGTCTGAGGTATTCTCTTTTATATAATCCTCAATTTTTTACACCTTCAACATTAAATTATATTAAAAGGAAAACCGCGTGCTCTACAACGAATAATGCTAAGATGAGGCAATTTATCTCAGACTTATATACGGCCTTGCTCTATTTCCCTAAGTTATTATTCTTTTTATACGAGAGTGACAAAATTTTAGCGCAAAATTTCTTTGAAAACAATCGATTTATTTAAATAAAACACTTTTGAGATTAACTTCTTTTATTAAAAATCATCCTTGGATGAATGTGGAACAGACTTCGACTACATACAATTATTTGAGACAAAAGTCTCGTGTTCTTAAAAATTTATCGTTGTAATTAAACATATTACTAATATAAGTTTCACTGTGGCTTCATCTAAATGCAAATATCCATTAACTCATTGAAATTTTCCTACATAAATTATTCTATAAGTACATAGACGACGCACATCGTGGTGTAACAATATCTTATATAGTTTCTTTGGGTTTCCAAATTGAGATTGTAGACGAATAACAATCTCTAGTAAGTGGTTCCATTTACATATATAATGTAATAAGATTTAGTGAAGTTTAAATCACAATATTGTTTGAATATGAAAATATCCATTGAATCTTGGAAATTATGTATTATATTGCTTCTCAATATCGTGATAACGGCTCGATGGCCACAGGCTGTCGTGCACAGCTGCTGCTGATACTCGAAGTTATGGGTTCAAATCCCGAGTAATACATTCAAATTATTGTATACACCAATTGTTATTTAATTTTTTTGAAAAATGAAGAGCATTCAGGAATTAAGAAGTAATGATACTCAACCATGTTTCTAAGAGCACGATAATACTTCGATCCCGCGCTTTACACCTCTAGTATCACCTCTAACATCTGTAACACCTCGTGATTTTGTGAGACCGATCGCTGCCCGTGACTGTAATCGAAATCAATAAACATATCTGTAATAGTATTGTGTCACTTAGAAAATAAATTAAGGTGAACCGGGGCTATTGTATCTAAAAAGTGAATTTTCTCCGCCCGAGGTAGGTTTGAGAAGCTGTATTTCAGCTACTGAATAATTTACGGAAAAATTGTTTAACTATCTTAAACGATCAGATACTTAAGACTTACTTTGAATTAATTGTATTAGAAAATACCCAGTATATTCTTATTAATATTGATTTTAATTTCGAGGACAAATTTTAGCTACATTTACCCCGTATCGGGGGCAAATGTAACTATTACTTTTTACTCCTAAACTTGACGAGATATGATGCTCGGACTCCCTGAATATGATAAACAAGGGCATTTAAGAAAATAATTTGGGCATTGTATCAATGTAGGAAGGCTAGTTCCTACTTAAAAATACTGTTTTTCGTAAAAGAGGGGCTATTGTAGCTATTTTTAAAAATGAAGTGTTGGGATTATGCCTGATAAGTATGTTATATCGATTGTCGATAATATCTATACAATATATCATATAATAAAACAGTAACTTTAAAAATCTGTACATTAAATATTTTAAAAACAATGAATGAATATTAAATAATTATTATTATTACAATTTATAACGTACTGAACCGATTTTAACCAAATTTTGTGTAGTAATAACGTATGTGGGGGTGATTACTAAAGATACTTTTTATTACAGAAAAATGTTCTATTTTCATAGGAAAACAAAATATTGTTGATTAACTAGTCCTTGAAAAGCTAGCGGTGGTTAAATCTTAAAAGATACGTCAAAACATAATTATTGAAGGAAAGTCAACAATATTAAATATCTTTCTTCCAAGTTAGCGTAACTCAATACCTATTTTTTTATCAGTACGTACAAAAAGCAGTACTACCTAACTTAGCAAATCTATCGGCGCATTTCACGCAAAAAGGACTGAATCCATTTGAACGAAATTTTGTGTATTGTACTATAGTACAGTGCATTCTTACACGACATTATTAGGTCATATCATATATCGTATAACGGGACTTAACGCGTGTATTACTTAAAGGTAGAAGATACCTTATTCCCGACGTTTTGCTCGGGTTGCACCAGCCGTGGTCACGGGGAGACTGGCGGGGGATGGCATCGCCTGCCACGATTAGAGGAGTGTGTTGCTGGTACCCTCATTTAATTTTAATAATTTGTTATGGCCACTACACACGGTGCTAATATTATCCATGGGTGTGTCGGACGGGAAATCGCGATATCTAAATTTTTCTATTACCGGATTCCACGCAGACGAGAGCCTGTATCCATCTTCACGATTGAAGTTTGGATGTTTTTTTATTTCGATAGCCTCGCGAACGATTGTTCGGTAGTATCTTCGATCGGTGGGCAAAACCTTCGGCTGGTGGAGCTCAATCCAGTGATTGGTATTTGAGTTGAGCAGATCGCTGATTTCCCTGTCTGGTTATTCTTTACAACTGTGATATGTTCCTTGACCCTCTCCGCTATGGTTCTCTTGTTTTGGCCAATATACGAACTACCACAGCTGCAATTAATTTTGTATATACCCAGTGTTTGGTACGGGATAACATCCTTCGGCGTGCGCAAAAGTTTTTCATGCTTGGAAAACGGAACGTATACACTATACAGTCTTAATGGAGTAATTTTTTAGTAGTAATCCAACCTTGTCCGTTATTCCTTTGATATAAGGCAAGTACGCAGGTTGGCGGTTAACCTCTGGATGTTTCGTACGTGTATCACGGTGACCTAGATTCCTTCTACCTACTTTGTACCCATTCCTCTTAAGTACCTCCTGAACATGCGCAAGCTCCGCATCCAAATGTTCAGGGTCACACAGATCATGGGCTCGACCAGTCAGAGTCGTTATTACCGCTTGTAAATGACGTGAGTGATGATGTGAGGAGGCATTAAGGTATCTATCCGTGTGTGTCGGTTTGCGATATACAGTGTGCCCTAGAGAGCCATCTTCTCGCACAAGCAACTTCACATCCAGAAATGCCAGCGAACGATCGCTCTCCATTTCATATGTAAATCGTATTTTACTGTGAATGGAGTCAAGATGGTCGAGGTATTGCTCTATTTCCTTCTTATTCCCTTTAATTAAACAAAACGTCGTAAACGTATCGCTTCCATAGTCGGATATTGAAAGGCCCTGTTTTCAAAGCTTTTTCTTCAAAATGTTCCATCCAGATGTTGGCTAAGGAAGGTGCTATTGGGCTACCCATAGCTACTCCATCAATCTGAAGATAGTATTGACCCTGGTAAAGAAAAAAGTTACCTTCTAAGCAGTGTTGAAGTAGAGCAACGTACCGATCTGATATGCCCTTGAAATATAATTTGTTTTTGATTACTTCAAGGCACTCTTTCAGCGGAACATTGGTGAATAACGATTCCACGTTAAAACTCACCATAATCTCATCAGATTCTAGCTGGATCTCCTCTATGATGCTGATAAAATGTCGAGAATCTTTTACATAAGATGACGTGTTTCCAATTAATAGCTGCAAGATTTTATTAATATGTTTCGCCAAGTGGTACGTTGGAGAATCAATCTGACTCACTATTGGTCGCAATGGCACGTCTTTCTTATGAACTTTTGGACTTCCCTTAAGTTTTGGAGGCTGCGATATTTTAGGGCTTTGCAGCCAATTGTACTCGTCGTCCGTAAAAAGCTCCTTATGTTGTTGTACTAGAGAGCGTGTATGACGTCACTCGGGCAGTTGGGTTGTAGCTGATTGGCTTATAAGTATTCGTGTCGGCGAGTAGGTTCCGAATTTTAATATCATAATCTATCGTATTCATCACTACTGTGGCGTTACCTTTGTCGGCCTTGAGAACCAGGATATCTTTGTTTTCGCGTAGTTTGCCGAGGACTGCGTGTTCTTCAAGAGTAATGTTACTTTTAGGTAACTTAGAGCGGCGCAATATCCTGTCTTAATGCATCCGCATCACACTGTGGCATTTTATTACGTATAATGGCCTCCTCGACATTACAAATGATATTTTCATAAGGAACCCGCTTAGGTGTTGGTGCGTAATTCAAACCTTTTTCCAGTACTGATAAAGTGGATTCATCAAGAGTTCTGTTCGAGATGTTAATCACCGTGTTAGCTTTACGGTCAGTATGTTCTAAAGTTGACTTACGTGAAAGTAGCTTTTCAAATTTTCGGTTGTGTTTGCTACTAGACAAATCAAATAATCTCTGAGCTCGTAGGTAGGTAAGGCGGTCACACAACTCAAAATCACCATCCGACATAACAACACTGCAATCCAAGTGTAACGCGTATAATTTACACTGTATATCATTTAAATCCTTGTGGCTATTTCGAATCAATTGGCGTAGCAGGCGGACACTCGTATTGCCTAGAATACGGTCAGAATCCGCTATATCACTACGTGGTTTTATACGAACACATGTAGGTAGCAAGTTCCAATCGCGACACTTTTTAAAAAATGTCAACGATTTTTCAAGAAGCACTTTCTTCCGACGCAAACACTCTAGCTGACGAACTTTAGATGCTAACTCCGGCAACTCCGTTTGCAATATAACTTTTTAAGCTTTCGCGTTTCATAACTATATCATATATCGTATAACGGGACTTAACGCGTGTATTCCTTAAAGTTATATTATTAGGTCATATCGGAATCGGTTTCTTATCCTCACTACCCTCCACGTGACCCCTGGGTAATGCTAATTGAACAACATTATAATAGGTGGTAGAATTTGGCCATGGCTAACACTAACCAGCGAGCAAAGACGAACTGCCAAATCATCCTGTAGCATGGTTCGTCGCATCAAGGGTTGGCTTGAGTTCCGGTGCGATGTTCGCTAGCTGATTTATACGCGGGAAAATGATTCTGTACAGTTGTGCTGCATTTCAATGACAGGTTCTGACCTGAGTTTTGGTGGCTTAATTTGGAGAAAAGCTGCACCACAACCTTTGGTGAACAATTCTGGGATGACTTTCATCGTGCCGGTTGGTGACCTGAGAGAAGACCCGATGGTGATATCCAGGAGGGTTCTGGCGTAAGTGTGGTCTTCAGTTAAATCTACCATTAACACTGCTCCAATTAGGGTCATGTTATCAAGAATGCAGCTCTGACTCATCAAAAGCCAAAAGAGAAATGATTTTAAGCAGCGACTGCTTATTCTCTCCTTTTCAGTGTGCTTCTCTAAAATTCGAGCATTATACTCTTATCTCTATGCGGTCCACTACTACCTTGAGATCGCTAAGACATATATACTCTTTCTCAAGGAGACGCAAATTAAGAGGCCTGCCAGCCCAGGATGTACCCGGGGTATTCACTTGAGAAAAATTTTAAACCCCGCGGAACCTCGAAGCGAGTCCGGTTTGTACGCTCGTAATAACATCTGCTACCAACGTCTCTGTACTTTCTTCTCGGTTTTGTGGTGCTTCGTCGATACTGGTTTTGTTAGGTGTCGAACAGTCACATAGCGGTGATCGGAAGACAACTCAGTTGTTCAATTACCTAAACGAAAAAGCTGACATCGTTCAACATCGATATCCAACCGTTCAAATGGTATTTCTGGGAGGCTTCATGCCCACCACAGCAGTAGCTGTTTCTATTCATAGAAACTGATCATTCTGGGAGAGGCGTTTTTCGCAGTATCACTATCTCACAGTTAGGTCGGAAAACCGAACATCAAAAAAGCAAATTACTTGAACCTTCTGCATATAACTGATCCTGATATTTTCTCAGTCTCAGTTTCTTTTCCCTTGGGAACCTCAGACAACTGTATCGTAAAATCTGCTTATCCTCTGACTCCAGACTCCTCAGTAAAAAAAGAGGCGGGTAGTGGCGATTCAGATGGCAAGTCAGCAGATTGGGACGAGTTGCAGCATTTCTTTGCATCTTACCCTTGGCCAGTTTGTTTCTCTACTAACGATCCGTCGAGCTGTGATGGACCGGTTGCAATAGAGCCAGACGTTACGCTTGTTTTGTTCGGCAGCCTCTCATCCAGGAGACTGTGTTACGAGGCAAGCTCGTGGTGAAGGATTTTGGCTGCTTGATTGTGCCCGTGCAGATACTCAGTGCTAGTGAGCGCTGAATATTCCGAAAGCACATGCTTGAGTGATTCACCGGGATGGCGACAAACTCGATAGACGTCCTTCATAATACTTTATTTAATACTTTCGGTATTTTTGCGTCTTAACTGCCTGATCCTGTATTGTACAGACAAAACCCTTGGTTTTCCCAAAGAGGTCACCGAAGTGCAGCCATTACACGGACGCTTTTTATGTACGTGTGGCTCATTAAGAGCTTTAAATAAGCGTACGTGCAACTCCTTCTCCTTCCACACGATCTCACGGTCAGAGGTGCTAAGTACGACCGGGGCCGGTCACTTGTTTTTGGCTAAGAATAGGGGAGTGAGTCCTTTATCATATTCTACGTCCATTGCACGACTCTTTCTTTGTCTCGAAGTATGTAACTAACGTTTACTATATCCCGATTAAGCATGGTTTTGACGCTCAAAACACTTCAACCACCGCATATACAACCTTATTACATACGATTTTAGGTGCACCACATGCGTTAAAGAGTCAAAGTCGTGCAGACTCTTCTATCCAGGGTTTCAAATTCAGTTTAAGTCTATTTAAGCACGCCGAAAGTGCACATGAGAATGGGTATAAGCCGCTATAGGCTCGGACTTTATTAGCACACGACAAAAAGCTTTTACAAATTTTTGCCAAATGACCAAAAAAGGCTTCGCTAACAGACTGTTTCATTTTCAGCTCATTCACCCCTATTGATTGCGACATACCCAGATACCGGTACGATTCAGGTTCAGAAAGGGTCCTTATTCGGTTTATATAGGGTCAACATTTATCTCAGCCGAATGATTAACCTGCTCCCTCATCACATGCACACTTGTCTAGCTCAAGCCCCATCCTGATAGAATTACTAAATTCAGTGGTGATCTTCAGTAATTTCTGCAGGTGAGTGGCGTTGGGTGCCAGCAGTTTGAGGTTATAAATATACAGAAGGTAAAGCTCTCTTGTCCCTCCTCTCCGAAATTGAAAACCAGCAATAAACTGAGCTTAGTTTAGAGACGGGCAAAACCAAATTCCTCGAGGAAGTCTCAAACTATACCATCAACTTTGTACACCTCAAGGACCCTCAAGAATATTGAATGGGACACCGAGTCTAACGCCTTCTTATAGTCGAACCAGTCAGCAGAGAAGTTCCGGCGGTTGCGTTTGACCAATTGCTTCGCAACGGAATCGATGGGAAGAATCTGCTTAGTGTAATGGCTACCCCAGAATGATGTTATTTTCGTCTACATGACGGGATATCTTGAGGCTCATGACGGATCTTATCGTCTCAAAGATGGTCGTAAGACACGTAATGGAGCGGTACTTAGCTAGATCAGAGGCATCCGGGCATCCGACTTTGGAGCTAGGTGAGTGATCCCAGTAGTGAAAAGGAACGTGAGCGTCCTCTGCTCGAGAGCTTCCTGGAATTGTCGAGCAAAGGTCGCATGGTAAAATCGAAAAGCCCTTAAGCCAGTAGTGATGCAAACAATCAGGATCCGAACTTTTTTTTGCATGTGGGACTCATTGGTTTAAAGCTCTCACCCGTCTTAATGGGCCGTCGCAGGATCGCTTGCGCAAGCAACTGCAACGTCCCAACGTTTTTTGGCTTTACGTCTAGCTGGCTGCCAGATGCTACTAAGACCCCACCACGACAAGGTGACCACACGTTGGTCTGGTATTGCTCGACCAGAAGCTTTAAAGTCTGCCAATGAGACCTCTGGCATGGTTAATACAGTGTTCTATCCACCTCAGCAGCATTGCTTCCTGAGCCCGGGATCTTGGCTCCGACAAATCCGTTTTTGGCTTAAGCCATACCAAAGAGCCGAGAGATACGCCGTATCATCCAGGCCAGTGCTCTCTAGGTATTGAGGCAGCATTTAGTTAATGGCCTCAATGACATCCCACGTCACTACATTCAATTTGAGGTGAGAGAGCCGCGGAGTGCTCCGAATCTCTGAAATCGCTTCTTCTAGAATCCTTCTCATCCACTCTAAATCAAGGGCGACTGTTTCCTGGGTGCTTTCCTCAACAGGCAAATTGTGGAAGATGGTAATCAGGTACTCCTCAGTAGGAACAGTTGGAGGCACGATTTGTTCTTTGGTTGGATTTGTCACCTCGGAAACAGCCTTACGTCATAATAGTTCGAGCGCTGTATTTTAAACGCTGAATATACCGAACCTGATCTACCAGGTTTGGTTCCGTAACAGTTATAGTTGGCTCAAGCAGCAGGAACTCACAGTACGTTGCCGCTCGGTAGCCAGTCCGTCAGGTTCCTGCAGTGACATTCTCGTTCATTTGAGACGTTCATTTCATGCGACATACACCACCAGTGGCGGGCCCCTAGAGGATCCCGTCGGTGCCAATCTCCGCAAGCCCTAACCTACGCCCTACTACGGGTAACCTAATAAGCTGGTAAATGGTTCCCCAGTTTCCTTAATTAATCACCTCTTATGACACCCATGATGTAGGAAGGAGGGCAACATTCTACGCTGCCGGTGCCACACGGTTATTATTAGAAACAGGCACTTGAATTCAATTTATATGTACTCTAGTGTATATCATATACGCTTGGAATGAAGCCATCGAAAAGACGGTGAGGTACTCGCCGTTTCTCTCGATATTTCGAAGGCTTTTGACCTGTCTTGCATGGCATGGCTTGATGTCTAGCATGGCATTTTTATCATTAAGCTTCCGGCATATGAAATAACCACTGGGTTTTGTAGCTGGATGTCTGATTTTCTGAGAGAGAGATCATTTCGGGTCGATGACGGCTGCTTATACGTTATTCCCGCATCACTCTTCCTGCTACTCAACAACGATCTTCAGAAACCCGGTATCTTTGGATGCGCTGATGACAGCGCTGTTGCGGATAGATACTTATCTAGTTCTAGAACCAGTGCTACTAAGATCCTTGAGCAAAGAGAGGTTTTGGTGAATCGCGTTGACTTGAGGTGTCCGACTAGAATTATGCCAATTTAGTTAAGTTTAATACCACCAAAACAGGCGTGTTTATTCACCTCAAAAAGAACCCGATTAGACAGTAGTGAGTGCTTGAGTTAAAGTTACGTGAGAGTAGAGCTTTCGTGGTTGAAATCCAACCAACTCACGAAACTTTTTAGTTCAATGTTTCTGATACAAACTGCTAAATTGTGAAACACCCTTCCTACATCCATCTTTTCTGCCACTTCAAGGCAAGAGGGAATAGGAATCTCCAAGGCAAACGTGCTCCGACCTAGACCTCATCAGTGCTTCCTAGCATTGATTGTCGTTAAGCGCATTCTATCTAATAATAATAAAAATGGTGACATTTCAAATCCAGTTTATTTTGCTAACTCTTAATGTATACAGCAAAACTGTGCAACATCGTGCTAATCGATGTGCGCGTTCATACAAAATGAGCTGAGCCGATACCATGGACTACAAAGATAATACAAAACATTTTATTATCTCAGGAATATTATTCTCTGACTGATTCCGGCCACGGCGTCCAATCTCATTGAGTTTGCTCAACTGTGCAGGAAATATTACAGTGCAAGTGTACGCGCAGACACAAATGCATTTTCTATTCTTATCACTTTCATACTCCGGTGAGACGACTGTTCGACACGACTAGTGAGAGCTAAGGCCCAGGATTGACGCTGACTGACTGCTCTCCGAGGCTCGGGGGTGACACATCACCATCTTCCCAACTCTGGGCGATTACTGAGACTTACTAACCAGACAGACTCAATAACTAAACTACACTGTAATTGGTTAAAAGTAGTAGAATTAAACTAAACTAAATGGGGAATCAATCGTTGGTACCTTATAAGTTACCATTAAAACAAAAATAGTTTTTGTACTTTTAGCACGAGCGAAACCGCGGGTCCGCTAGTTTTGATTAAAACTCGAAGACATTATATGTTCCACAGCTGTATAATATATTTTTTTATGTATGTTCATCGATAGCTCCGTCAACTGTTAAGCGATTTAAATAAATAAATATAAATGTTGGGACAGTTTTAGGTATATATTTTTATTAAATTATACGATGGTAAGCACAATCTAAAAGTAAATTGTAGTTATAAAAAATTATGTTAATATATAATAGTGTAAATTATAAACTTTTACAGTCATTTACTCGCAAATTCAGTATTTTTTACTTTATCGATAGAAAAAATACGTTGGCGTCACTAATACTTTTATTTCCATACTAAAATCTACGGGGCTATTGTATCTTTCATTGAAGATACAAGAGACTTCTGTAAAAATTTTCGTGGGGCTATTGTATCTTCATAAATAACTCTAGATAACTACGGCAGTGAAAGAAATTAATTATCAATTAACAAGCAATTATTCTTTATCTTTGTAATTTCCATAAAGTTTGTTATATAAGGCTCACATTAAAATTTTATCCACTAAAACACAACAGTAGGTATTCAGCGCTCTCAATGAAAAATAGTCGATCAAAAATAATGCGCCATCAGTAAAAAAGTAGACGCGATACAACTACAATCTATGATCCACTCTTTTAAGCATTAGTTTCTCTATCAACTAGTAGTGTCGTTACTCCTTTAACCGACTTGTGAAAGAAGATAAAGTGATTAGATACAATAGCCCCGGAGCTACAATAGCCCCGGTTCACTATATATTCTGAATTTTGTAAGAAAATAGTAACTCGCTTTTTAATAGGCGGGCACCCAGTATTTTATGTTTTGCCTTGGCAAAATCATAATCGGCTTAGCGTCAGGTGAGAGAAAGTTCGTGAGAGGATTTTCGTTATTACGCAAATTGTGCTTGTAGTTGTATATTGCTGTATTTTATACAATTTACATCATCACAAATACATGTAGTGAGCTCATTTTCTTATCGCTGCTTTATAGGGTCTAATTTTATTTAATTTATTAGGGTTATTCTTTAAGAAAATTCAGTCCATCGTATCTTAACCTAAGTAGGTACAGCATGAAAATATATTATTTATTTATTTATTATTCAGAAGACAAACAGTATTTAATTACATATAAAACGAGAAACAAAAATTAAAATATACCAATTAAGTCTTCACAATTTACAATTTCTAAAGTTTAGGTGTTATATTATGTAAAATTGAAAATAGATTTCAATGTTGCAAAACCATATCTACTTAATGGATTCGCTAATATCTATACTTAATTACGGTCCATTGTCATAGCTATAAAATTTAAAGTTTTTGCGATAACCTTTCCGTATCCTTTTGATCTTTACACATTCCTTAAATATCCTAAATAATATTTCACGTACTATTATACAGTTTAAGTTATATGTG
This sequence comes from Boloria selene, assembly GCA_905231865.2. NCBI lineage: Eukaryota > Metazoa > Arthropoda > Insecta > Lepidoptera > Nymphalidae > Boloria > Boloria selene. Next base: position 3,963,353 of record HG993132.1, read on the forward strand.
GATATTACATATACTATATTTATATAAAGTACCTAATGCTTTCTGCCCATTGTTTTTTTTTACTATTTGCTAATCAGGAACTTATCGAACGAAGTACAAGTAACTCTATAGCAATCTTCGTTCTGTTATGAGGTGCTATTCAAAAGTCTTTTTAAAAAATATTTTATTGTACTCTAAATAACATCTTTATAATATAAAATATAATATAAATTAAAAACTGTATGACAATAACCGCAGCGCACTTAGGACTTACACAGGGGATTAAATGGCTATTTATACTAAATTTACATTGTAAATTTAGTATGAATGTAAGGTACAGAGGAGTAAGGGGAATTGTGGTTAGGTTACATTTTTATATACTGGGACAATACATAACAGTTCCATAAAATATATTTATGCAATTAACCCCACCATTCTGTTTCTTTAATGTAAAAAAAACTTGCACTTAGTGATTATATACTCGTCCTCGCTTTATCACGATGAAATGTTTATAATATATAAATATAATCTTTATAAGTAGAAATAAGTCAGTAGCATATCAAAAATTGAACAAAGATAATATGAGAAACTGTACAATATTATCAAATGTGGACTTATTTCGAACAGATATCTCTTGCAGACATCCTACGTAAGTAAAAAATAATGTTATAAAGTAGTAAATATAAGAGCAGTTTCTACTAATAATAACTTAAAATGTAATATAAGTAAACCTTACATATGAGGTAAATGTAATATACATAGGTAATATTTAATACACTGATCCGACTTATCTGCCAGCCAGTGAAAGCACCAGATTCAGTTATCCCGAATACTACCAGGCTTAAACAGGCAGACGACATAATGGTCGTGTAGTATTTACAGTGTCCCGTTCCGTTACGGGATGACAAAAAGCGTCCAGTCCCCTAATCCGGAAATCCCAACTTTCTACCCACCAGTTACTGTTAGTTAAATCGTTTCAGTCACTCCAAAGACAGCGCTTATAAATACATAGGCTTAAAAACTTTAAGCGAGTGCTTGCTTGGCTATCATTCAAATAATAAAGATAGAATATTAACCGTAGAAAATCATATAAAAACATAATATGAATGATTAAATATAATAGAAGTGTAGGGCAAAGTTTTGGTAGATAATTATAAAAAAAATTCTTAGATTAACTTTTTTATGCCTTTGGTTCCGTTTATTTCCATATAAACTATAATCTTATTCCTTAGTCACCATTTTTTCACATATTATGTGAATGATTACATAAGTTATCAACCATAGAAATGTGTGCATGAAGTAGGCCCGAGTCCCGACTGATCCGTACATATTTTATCAACGCCTCGTTTACAGAATATTTGATACCACGTTTTAGGCAAAATCGAGGCTACAATGTACATATTAATTAAATTTATATTCATCGCATTTTGTTTGATTTAAGAAAGAATTTTAAACACTAAGCTAAGTATAAGAACTAAAAGAAAATCTTAAAATTTGTACTACAACATTTTCGAATAACAGTTCTTAAATACTGTTACCTTTAAAAATTTACAATATGCAAAAAAGCATCTTCATTTTTGGAAACAAATGGGCAATGACAGTGACTTCCTAGTTAGTATGAAAGGGACTAATTAACCGGTAACGCTTTGAAGAGCTCTACAAAAACTCTGCGCCTACTGTCTCTACCCTTTAATTAAACCAAACCACTTAGAATCTTATTGGCAACGAAATGGAAATTGAAATGGCGAACATAAACGCCCGACTTTTAAATGCAATACGTACAGAGTTATAATTTACGTCGTAACTACGCTATTCGCGGAGCACAATCGCACTCGTAAAATTACTAATAAAGTATGATTTAGGGCACCTATTAATAATAATAAAAAACTTTTTCTATAGCACAATTTTAATGAGATTTTAATGGATAGGTCGTAATTAGTAATGGTGCCGGACTTCAAATTAAATGGAACATATAAAAAGTGTTAAAGTGTTGAATTATTCTTAATATAACTTATGCGCTTCTTTCTGACACTTTGATACATAATTATGTCTATGTTGTATACAAATACGCAAAGACAAAACATTTTATCACCTTTTATTTTTCTTCTCTATTTGATAACCGAATTCATTTAATTTTTAATTTAATAGGTTTTTACCAGCTTTAGTGTTTAGATAATCTTGAATATTGCTAATAATGCTCATTATTAGTAATGCTTCTCAAAACACATGCTCTTACTCGTGTCAATAATGTTTTGAAAACAGTTTTTTTGTATTTACAGCAAAATTCTATACAAAATAATATGTGTTTTTCTTAATAATTCGTAAAAAAAAATAGTTTATTGAAATTTTTACAATACGTGAAAGTTTTATTTAATTACATCTACAAACGAAGAGACAAGAAACCAGTCGTTTAATCGTAACGTATGAATGTCTTATATGAATTTATATATCTAAACCTTAATTCCTCAACTTGATTAACATTATTTGAGTTAATACCTGCCTATATAAAATAAAGTTGACGATAGAATCGGTTAATATTATATAATTAAAGAACATTCTTTATTATATTCGTTATATAAAGCTTAGATCAAAAGAATGCTTTTGGTATGAGATATTAAGAGTCTCTTGAGAAGTGACGGATATTTTTTGACCTAAAAACTTAACCTCACAGAGGACGCGTTCGCTACAGTTAACTGGGTTTTCTCATTTTATAAATTACTTTTAGCTTTATTTATATAAAAGTAAATGAAGAATTAACACAATATGAGAGGAAATATTACATTAAACTTAAAAAAATATATTCCTTCAAAGATTCAGAAGTTTAATGTAATACAAGTAGGTACCACTATATTCTAGACGGTGCTGTTTATTCTCTGTATACTAGAATCCCTATTAACAAGGAAAAATAAGATTTTGTATACAGCAGCACTTTTAACATAAACTGTACGAGCCAACACGTGCGTAAAATATTCATATACCAAAATAAATCCGTTTACTACGCTAGTAAGAGTGAAACACTAGGAAGACTTTACGATGTATCTCACGACATTCAGAGAACACGCGTCGCTGGCTACAAATCAGGGCACGACAGTAATGTAAGCTATATTTTTCGCCGACGTGTGGCCCATAAGCGAAACACTTTCCTGTGATGATGTTATTAAGATAGGAAAAGGTAAAAAGGGACGTAACATCCCTATTTAGAATAAACAGAATATAATGAAACAACCTATGAATACAACAACGGAAAACTTTTTAAATTACTCACGCTACCCTAAAGCATTTTAGATACTCGTATATTTTAGACGAGATTGTCTTGAAATAATTCTATCTATCTAAATGTATTTAAACTACTAATCACTTGGATATAAAAAAATGTATTGATTTTACTTTAGTTATTTCGAAATCCAATTTGAAATCGCATTAAAAATGTTTGGTTTCAATTTCATTTTATGTATATACATTATTTAGACGCAAGTAATATACCTATTTATAAATGTAGTGATGCGTAACTATAATAAAATGTGAAATATTGATATATGATTAAATATCACCGTCGTACATAAAAAATTTAATCTATACGATAAATAAACAAGATTCTTGAGTAGATTTGATTTGTTATTTATTTGACCTCTACTGTTTTAAAGTAAACAAATAGACTTAAAAGCATTATAAAGTAAGACATTTAAATAGAGTGTTTTTTTACCGTACATACTCGTACTTAAACAAATATTTTTGGAGTCGGTGCCAACATACGCAAAATAAAGCAATTCTATATTGAAAGGTAGGTAGTGGTTATTCCAATGGTAAGGTGTTCGCTATGGAACCCGGGTAAAGCCGATTCATATTCGTGTCTCAAACCTCAGATATTTTTATGTTCTAATAATTTTCAAAATGATTACCTACCTACTTGTCTTTCGAGAACATTGTGACAAAATCTGTGTGACCTAGAAAACTTGGTATACTATATTTATAGGATATATAGATTTTCATCGTGAAACTCACGTGAACTGTGGCAGCGTGATAGACCTGATACCCCCAATATTGATGAAAGGTTCGTACCAAGCAATGAGACATTAAAAAAATAACAATATACGGCAAATATTGCAAAGTTTAATCTTATGTATCATTAAAGTTAACGCGATATTCTAAACAAAATTAATTGTTGACCGGCAAATGTGTACTCCATTTTTGGACTCGGTAAAAATAGAATATAGAAAAATAGAACGTAATAATGATTAAAAAATCCATTCATTTCACAAACATTCAGTGAAATATATAAAAGAGGAAAACTCAATTTTATAGTCATTTCCCTTGTGTAACGTAGGTGAGGGCGTTTTATTGTTCCGAAACTTTCTCGATTGCCGTTCATGATTACGCATGTAACCACAAAATCAGTAGATCGACGAAAATAATATTATAATATATAACATATAATATTACTTATGTCAACAGAAGCATAGTATTCAATATTCTAATTCATGGTTTCAAAACCAAATTTGAACATAAAATTGAGGTCGTAGGATTGGTCGTTAGAAAATATCTAGGAGTAGTATCTAGTAGTATATATATCTAGGAGTTATATAAAAAATAAAACTTCTAAAACATTTTGTACGCATTATATAAAATAGACGATCTAAACACTGTTATTTTTACACTTATATTGTAGTTTAGTAAATAAAACAAAATACTTATATATATTATGGCACATTGTAGCAAACTTCACTATAATTAATTCTTTTACCTCAGATGGATTCTTAAAGAAGGTTGAACTTTCTACTTCAATGCTAATTGCCGTAGGTAGCATAATTCAGTTAACTCTAATAGAGCAGGGGCGGGTTAGAAGCACTCAATACTACTCGTTTTATACTCTCGCTTGCAAACTCTTCGCAAAAACGTAAATTTTCAATAACAGTCTAACAACTTTAAATACAGTATTATAAGTTTTTCATTCAGAATTAGAAACTATTAAAGGTAGCTCGATGATTTTGAACAAAAAATGTTTGTATTTGTTTCTTTTCTATTTGAAACAACACCTAATATATATGTACTTATAAATGTTTTTTTGTAATTTGCTTTTGATATATAGCGCTCTGGAAACTTTATTATATTTAATAGTACGATGATGGATTAAGGAGCATGACCGTTATTTATTGTCAACTTGTCAACTCCCTTGTATAGCTGCCCAAAGGAATCGTAAGGGAGAACTTTTACGACATATTGACACATACACAAACAAGTTCAGAATTCTGGTAGGCGTATTCTCCAACCAGTAAGTAGTGGAATGGTTAAGGAAACTAAAGTATTCAGATTTATAAATAAAAGTATATTTTCAGATTTTTTTAGTTTTTTTTTACTTTTGACTTCTCGAATGCTTTACAGCAATCATGGTCACGGGAGATATGGGTTTAGACGTTTCAAAGGTCATTATATACTTGTAATAATAATGACTACCTACGATTTAACAAAAAAACACCAAAGTATAATACAATTTAAATTTTTGAATATGTATTTAAATTTAATATTTGCCATATATTATTTTATTCTAGCTGTTATTATTGTAATTATTCCAAATAATAACTATGTAAATATTTAGTGTCACAATGATATCCAAAATTTACTATTTATTGGCTAATATTTTTGATTTACTTACAACTTATTGGCAGCGAAATTTTACGCGATGTAATTGAAATTCCGTGGTGATGATTATTGAAAATAGGATGAAAATATATATGTATATTATTCGCTATTTACCTATTTAAATAACATAATAATGCGTTAAACAAAGTGGGAAAAGGTTTGACCGTTTTGTCTTTACCTCTTTAATCAAGTTCATTTAAATATTTTCGAAATGATTGGTGAATAGGGTAAGTTATAAAATATATGACGAATAAATCCAGAATATACGTATATATTATAGTAGTATCTTATTTACCTCTATTCCGTACTTACATAATACTGTGTGTAATAATGTCAAAAAAACTACTTATTAATATACTACAAACCTACAAACATTCTTATTTTAAAATTTATTATATTAGGAAGATTATACTCACAGTTATTGCAATTATATGATTTACTTTACTTAAGTTTACCGCGTTTGTTTGCGAATTCATAATATTTATTCGAGTCGGCCGATGCTTAACGATGTAATAACTGTTTACAGTTCGTATAAACTAGATGTCTACTCATAAACTCTTACAATTTGTTAGCGTTTTCATTAGGATATATTTATGTACAAATGCCTTCATTGGTATAAATTAATTACATCGGTGGTTTTATGGCTAACATATTGTAGGGAAGATTTGATGCTCCGGAGGGATAGTCCTGGATTCGAGTTAATCGCGTCAAATTTATTTATTGTCAATGACTTTTTCTATTGACTTATTCTAAGTAACAGCTATTGCGAGAAGTTAGTATTGTTCACCCCCGTAGCACGTAGAGTATGTAAAACCGTAAACCTGCGCCTCGTGTCGGTATATCATTCCATAGACTTTGTAGGTACGTTTCGGACTGAATCTAAATAATAGAGAGAGCACATTGTGTCTGCGCATTTGGCTAGTCTAAGAGATTGGTCGCCGTGGCCGAAATAGGTCATGAGGACAATTTTATACTTTATCAAGTAAGGTCTATTTTCTCGTATCCAATAATATAGTGATTATGTACATATACAAACCTTTATTCGTAATGCTAAGATTCGAACTTCAATTTTTTTTAAAAACTATTTCGTTATTCAATTCTTCACTGATGACAGACTTATAATCTCTACATATAATACAATTTTGAAATTTTAAATATTAAACATTTAATTTTTTTAAACATTTTTTTAAAAAAATTTATAAATATAAAAGCCATTAGAATATTTAGTATTTTCATCTGTCTGTCTATTTAGGAAGGCATCACAAGGTGAATCGGTTCACCTTGTGATGCAGACCAGGGTAGCAGAGGTTTCTCACTTGTATAAAATAAATCCTTCAATTGACACAACGAAGAAGCCTTGTTGAAGTAATCTTTTTCACACTAGGCTTATATTTTTACCTATAACAATATATGAAATAAGTTTATTCTAATTAAGTAGTTTTTAAAACGTAGTATACAGTTACTCTAGATATACACGGATTGCACATAATATCAGTTTTGCAGAAAGTAACAAAAATTTCAGCCTGTTCATAAAAACTCAAGTAATTTCCAATAAATCAATAGTTTTAAAACGCAAATTCCGCCCACTTGACGAATTGAGGCACCCTCTGTTGTGACCTAAATGTCTCCATGATATCAAAAGCATGTGACCTCTTCATAATTTTCATTGTCTTTGAATTTTATGTTTCATAAATTAGCTCTTTCTTTGTGTACTTTTTATCATTAATATATTTATCATCACTGCTCTAATTATATACCTATATTTTTTGATTTATTATCCACATAAAATATTTTCGTGATCGGCTCAAATTTTATTTATTAGTAGTTTATTAGTAGTAGTAAAATTTTATTTTTTAGTAACCATATAAAATTATTATCATTAGGTCATTTAACAAATTAACTCTGGCAATCAATTGCTGTTCTCTTAGTATATTTAAATGAATTTATATTCTAAGTTTTTTATATTTTGCAATAGATAAAAAATAATGGCAATGTCTAATCTGTAAATAATTATTCACTTATTTGGCATTAAGTATTAGATAACATACTATCTAAACGAATTCATTGTTCAGCTAATCCCTGAGATAAATAATAATAACTAATCGCATAACTTTGTCTTTAATGACAGCTTAAAACTATGTATTAGTTGTCAATGTTTGCTATAATTGATCACCTCGGCAAACTCCCTTTGATGTGGTATTAGTCTATACTAATATTATAAACGCGAAAGTTTGTAAGTATGGATGGTTGGATGTTTGTTACTCTTTCACGTTAAAATTACTGAATGGATTTTGATGAAACTTTACAATAATATAGCTTATTAATCACAATAACACATAGGCTACAATTTATAAAGTTATTATGTGAATTGTCCAAAATATGACGATAAGTGTCAAGTAAGTAGCTATTCTGGCGTGTGATGCCAAAACCGCTAGAGTTACACATATAATATAATGTATGGTGGAAATATTTATTTTAAACAAGCGACTCACCTTCACTTCGCTCGAATTCGTCCCTAGATTTAGTGCGAGCGAAGCCGCGGGTTCCACTAGTTTTACTAATATTATATAGATTTTGTTTGAAAATTAGTGTTTGAATGCTTAAAGTATCCTGCGACACTTGCCCTATTGAAACGGAGAAGGTAATAGTTTTACTAAGTAGTACTTGCTTTTCTTGCCGGTAAGTTTCGGCATATATGTCCACACACACAAGCACACAGCATATATGTACAGGTGTTACGCGTAATTATATTTGCGAACAAAAAAAAAGGAACCTAGGGAAATATCCCAGCGAAATGAGGGTACGTGCCTCATATAATATTATAATGTCCTCCTCACCGATTTCGGTTACGGTGCCCAATCTTACTAAGACTAGCCACATGAGTGACACATACTACAGTACATAGGCATGTCTACAAACGCAAGTACACTCTCTATTTAATTAACCGCCATAATATCATTTCCGTTATCCCGAGAAAACAACACAATACTCGACACGATTTGTGAGAGGTAAGGAGCAAGATCAATAGCGTAAGTCATGCTTACAATATTGTTATGATTAGCTACTTATAGCTACTTATTGTTTTTATGAATCAAATCCAACAATTACTAATTAAAAAATTAAACTACAGGGACTCTAAAATAGTAAAAAAATAAATAAATTACTTCAATCAGAGCACAAGCATTTTCTACTTTAATATACGATGCTCTTACAAATAATATGTGCTGATGGACTAACGACACGGACGGACTAAGCGTAGTATATTATATATTACATTTACTTTTGATAGAACCCAAAAATCGACTTCTATAGACCGATAGGAAATTACATTTTTTTACATGATATACCAAAATATTTTCTCATCACTACATATAAATAATAACCATGTACAAAATACGCACTTACAATAAGCAAAAGTAACCCTGGATTTATACGTATCTATATAAGTCTGCCTCTTGCAACGGCTTCTAAGTTGGGATTAAGTAATCGTGATTGTGCTGGCGTATAAGGATTATTTCTTTTCAAGGTTCATAACAGAATCTCGTTATTGTTCTTGGAATGCGAGTCTTGGACTGTATTTTCTTTTTCCATTGATATTATATTTCCAATACAATGCTACGTGAAATGAATAACATATTTTTATTACTTATATTTATTAATAGATTTACGATTTTATATTTAAAGAGAAAAAAATACATAGTAACGTCCACGACGAATATGATATGATGCCTGTTACCGTATTTTGAATGAAATCGGTACTTTTAAATAAAATTGAAGTGTCTGTTTTTAATTTCAATTTATAGCTTTTCACTAAATGCATACGGTAGTTAAATCAAAAATCATTTTTTTTAATTTTGCCTGTCTGTTTGTTCCGGCTAATCTCTGAAACGGCTGGGCCGATTTTGACAGGTCTTTCACTCGCAGATAGCTCATGTTATAAGGAGTAACTTAGGCTACTTTAATTTTATTAGAAAATTATAAAAACCGTTTATAATTTATTTTAACTTACGCCCAGCGAAGCGGTTTGCAAGTTTATAATATTATTAATGAATTGGCTATTTTCTAAAAAAAATATTATAAAAGAAAATTCTGTTTTATTAATGAATATTCAAAGTTCATAAAAGATAAAAATCGAATCGACAAACGTCTATAGACTTATTTGGCTTATCTTAAAAACTAGGCCAGCCCTTAGCCTACGCCTAGGCATATCAAACGGCCTATTTTCGTCTACTTTGCCAAATGTGTTGTTATTTTAGACTTCAAAGCCACGCAATCACAAACTCTAAAATATGCTCAATCCAATTTTGTTCTCTATAATAATATTTTAGTAGGCTACGAATAGAGCAGGTTTATATTTTAAATATAAGATTTTATATATTTATTTTTTTATGTATATAAAATTTATAAAAAGTGTGATCATTCTCGTACACTGTATTTTGATTTTGATTATTTTATATCTTTCCTAGGATTAGATTGAAACTAATGTCATTACTCTTTCTTCTGTACAGACGGCACAAAATATCAATAATCAAATTTAGCTTCACCCGGACTCAAATCCAGGACCTCCATATCTGTACATGTACCGAGGCACCGATCACCAAGGCCAGTCTTTCAAATAACACTAAGACCCTTGGAAGCAGAGTAATTATTAATTAATAAACTACTAACGCAATTCGCGGACGAAAGCTAGTCGTCTTTATTTGATCATCATTTTTCAGCTGCTTTCAGTGACTTCGTATGCATGTATTTTTCTCTAATTTTACTTGAAAAAAGGGTATTTTAATATTTTTGTCTTCAGATTACTAAATTAACAAGTTAATTTCTAAATCCTATTAATATTATAAATGTGTAAATTGGTAACGATAGATTTTTTCCCTTTCACATGAGAATGGCTGAACTAATCAAAATTAAATTTAACATATAATACAATTAGTATGAGTACAGTAGCTACACACATGAGTTGGCACAAGAATTTAATTACTTGTTACAATAATCTATCCAAAGCTTGGGTCCTCTTAGCGTGTAGTGTTTTATTCATAGTGTGGCTTAATTCATAGTGTGGTTTATTTGACCTGTTCGACTTTTGTTTATCTTTGTTCAACTCTAAGGTGTGTTACATTTCGTAGGCGTCTGCTAAGCTTACGGTAATATCAATATCCAATAATATTTATTAAATTTAAACACAGTCTAACAGTTAAGGTAAACTAGCAGTTACATTATTAAAAAATAAAGATTGGTGGTAGAAGGTTGAAAATTTAGATTATAAATATTTTTTTTACATAAAAAATCTAAAGTGGGCCACCCTTATCAAAAAAAAATAGCTTTCGACCTATTCTCAAACCTACCAATATACACAAAAAAATAGGTGGATTCATAAAAATCGTGAAGCCGTTTCGGAGGAGTTCAATAAAAAGGACTGTGTGATCTGTAGCTGAAATAAATGTAGCGTATCTCACAAAAGCATTTAAAAAAGATTTGTTATATGTATAGAAACTTATTATTACGCCTAACGTCAACGCCACGATATCTTTATCACGAGCAACGAAGCGAAAGCCATGATGAGGTGAATTCAGGAAATTCGCAATCGTTGTGTGCTCTTTATTTTCCCTGATACTGATGTAAAAAAATAAAGCCTCTATTTTCTTGTTCTATCCCTGCTTAATATCACACTGATATTGTAAATGGGAAAGTTCACGAGTGAACGAATGATTGAGTGAGGGTATTCGTATCTTTTTCATGCTCTGTCGACTCGATCGTTATAAGTAAAACTAGGAATTGAGATAACCCCTATATTAAGAAAATACATAAGATATTTTTTTGTATGTATGTATATATATATTATGTACCTAACACGCTAACAGAGACGACATATGTGAACTATATAACACATAATATTATGTACTCTTTTCATTACCATAGAACGTGTTTACTTTAAAAATATAAATTTAATACACAGTTATGTACGGCAATGATGGTCAGAAAGCGAATGAAAAGTGCTTACATTATTTTTGTTAAAAAATTCCTGGTAATCTAATGGCTAAACTGAATAACATTTTTTTTACGAAACGTAGAAAAGTCAATACTAAGTACTAAATCCAAGTGAAACCATTCTCACACTTAATGAAGCGCTGCAACATTACCTATGTACTCAACAATGACATCTCATTGGTCTGGGTTTCCCCTACAGATTCATTCGGCTTTTAGTTTACGCCAGGCTAAATTTCCGGAAGCTAACGAGTCCACCTTCACAACAAAATCAGCACACAAGGACAATTTAAATGACCTGCTGAAATGTTATATTATTATTAAGCAATATCCCACTCTCACTTCACTTAGGCGCGCCCCTAAATGTCCTTCGTTTTTATAATATTACGAAAGCTCTCAAAAGGGACAATATCAGTCCTCGATTTAATTAACAAATACGAATAATAGTGTACCGATAGCTTATTCTCGCAAAATATTTACATAATATAGCTTTCTATACAACCATTATGAAAAATGTGCCTAACAATTTTAATTCACGTAATGAGAGAAACATTTAAGGTACATTAATATTTCATGAAAAATTGATTTTCTAATAAAGCTATTTATTTTAACAGCCCCTTTTATTGTCACACTGCTATGTACTGGCCTGCACTGGCCTGGGCCGGGCTGTCGAATCGAATAATGCAATGGGATTAGTCTTAAGTCCACGTCCACTACGATGCCAAGTGCGGGCTATTTGACTTTATTTTCAAAACTAGTTAGGTTCTTTCTCTTTTACCTCCTGAAACGCAGGTTTTTAGGTGTAAAATTGTATTAATGTATTTTGTTTTTCCCTCAAACATAGGTAGATAGGAGGTAGTTTTGTTCCTGATGATTTTCTCGGCGTGAGACAAGTAATTGTCACAATGAAAATTATTTGCACTGAGATTTGAACCCACTTGACCTAATTTTTATAGTAAGTACCTACCTCGTAGCGATTATTATAATATAACATTTATTTTATTGGAACCCATGTTTAATTGAATGAGAATGCAAATACAATGTATTCTTCACGCAGAAATCGAAAAACACAAAATATCAATTAATTGTATTTTTTTTTAATATGTTGGGACACTATAACACTTAGTGCCATCTAGTGTCGTGGTAAACTACGAGGCTTGGGTTGCGGATACCAGATAGTTATTACACTACACATAATATATAACTTTAAATACATACTCGTACGTATTGTAAATGTAAACTTCCGTGGCCAATGTACAAACTTTCGTGCCTAACCCGCGACCGCTGACACAGAAAGTAGGATCATTGTAAACTGAGCGAAACGTTTCGTCAAATGATTTTTATTTGACATTGGCTAATGAAAAAATATTCGACGCATTTTGTATCAAAAAATTGGCTTTGGCTGATAATACTTTTGACCAAAATAAAAATTGGAAAATATATTTTGAACCAATATTATCGTACTTATACCTGTTTAAAGAGGTTAAACAAAAATATCTTAACATTGTGTTTTAATCGAGTATTATTATACTTGAACGTTATAAACTAATTAACCTAAACGAGTGGCTTTGTTGAACTAACGCCCCTTTAATTAGCTTCACCGGTGACATTTATTATATACATTATAGGGGTTATCTTTAAAGGCTTGTGGTAAGTAGCTAGACTTGTGAAGAAAGTGTGTTGTTAATTATTGTATAAGTTTAAAAATGAAATAACCCACCTTTGACACTGTCTATTATTGATATTCTTTAGAAATGTATACCATGAAAACCTCATAAAATGGAAAAAAATAAACTATCTATGCTATAAATTTCACTGAAATAGATCAAATAAAGAGCTTTGTATAAAGCATATGTAGTTTATAAATACGACTATATAATATAGAAGCTTCAATATTAACTTATGCCAATTCCCTAAAGTGCGCTAAAACAGTAGTACGGGTGAATTAGAAGCACCATTTTATTTACATTCTACTAACGTTTCTCGTGTCCATAAGGAAACTACGTTATGACCTCTTTAACTGAATACTTCAGCGTATGTAATAAAATGTTAGAAACTTTGCCTGCAAATGTATAATTTTGCATAAGTACGATTGACTTATGTTTTAATTTACGTAATTGCTATTATATTTTTTGAAAAACGTGTACAGTCTTAAATCTACTTAAAATATTTTGAAGAACACTTTCTAGACGTATGTGCATGTTTAAATAACTATATCGGAAAAAGTTTTAAAGAAACCCTTGGTAATTTTTTGCAAATACTCTAAATACCTAGTCTTTTATAAAAAATAGTAAATACACCTCCACTTTAAAAATCATTATAACATCACGATGAGACAAAATTAGTCATGCAAATAGAGTTTATCAACCAGTGTTAGGTATAAATATTGCACCAAAATTGTATTTGGCTATATAAAAATACGAGTACATTGGACTCTATGATCTCTTATTCGGTAGTTTTAAGTACACGTTAAATGCATAAATGTGTTAATTTATGCCAGAGCTATACCAATTCATCTGAACAACAACATCACGAACTTTATTGTATGAGTACAAATACATCATTATCATATTGACAATAATTATTATAATTATTTTGATAGTAAATTTACAACTTTATATGAGACTAGTAAAGCCTGTGTCGCTGAACGTAATTTAAAATGAATCAAACCATTTTAACGATTTTCTAATAAAATAAAAGTAGCCTAAGTTACTCTTTATAACATTCCCGTTCTTTATAACAGTCCCGTCGAAATCGGTCCAACTGTTTCAGAGATTATGGGGAACAAACAGACAGGCAGACAAACATTTTAAAAATTGATTTTTTTATGTAAGTACCATATATATTTTTATATGCATTTAGTGAAAAGCTGTTAATTTGAAATGATAAATTCATTTTAATTCTATTTATATGTACTGATACTATGACGCTAAGAAGGCTGATAGATTTATATATATATGGAGACACATAAATCAAGTTTCGTAACGATACTTCGTTATCGTTTTATTCATACCTACTGTACTCACTAAATACTATAAATGTAAGTAACTGAGTCCATTAAGTTTGCATACCTCAACCAGCAAACTAATAATTTACTGGAACATTAAAATAAGACTTTAACACACACTTTGCTTATTAATGTGTATTCTAATAAATATTTGCATACGGTTCAAATAATCTCGAGCTGTCGTGGTTTTGTAAGTAAATGAGTTTTGTGTGTGAGTGATATTCATTATTCATAATTAACGAAACAACTTTACAAGCGGGCCAAAATTAGAATCATCCGTAGACTTAAAAATATATTATTTCACTAAAAGCCTCCTTAGAGAGGCTCTATTCCTATTCAAGGATCGCGCGTAGATAAAAAATAGTACAGACATAAGTGAGAGTATCGTAAATCAGTGGAGAGGGAATTGAAACGTCGCGGCTCGGGCGGCGTCGGGCGGGCGGGCGTGCGGGCCGGGTGCGCGTGCGCGGGGGGCGTGCGGGGAGGGCGGGCGGCGCAGCCTCCGGGTGCAGCACTCCGCCGCCGCCCGCCGCCCGCATCGATCCCGCCCGGGAGAGCTCGGCGAGCCGTCACCATCGCGCCCGTGCGCCGCCACGCTCCCGCTCTACCGTGCAGGTGCATCCTCGTACCGCGCTTACGTAACCGCGTATTGACAGGTTATGTGCTGAGTGCCGTGACATAGCTCGCGAACGCGATCGTAGCCCGCTTTGATGTACGCGCCGATATTATTTCAATATTTGCGTTAAACCCCCTTTGTAAAAGTAGATATATGTAGCATTTATTACTTCTAAGCTCAGTGACGTTACTCACACATAGCCGAATACGTGCTTTCGCGCCTTCCACAAGTAGTAAAGTTGAGAAGATTTCTGTTTCCATTGAGATTATTTATATTTTGTCATATTTATTATATCATTTCCATTGTAAATTGTGAAAAATTACGCCATCTTTCATTTTTTATTCATTAAATTATTCACTGCAACATTGTTTTACTTCATTTACTCATAAATTAATATACATTCATACATTTTATATATAAAACTCTCGTAGATATCTTAATATTCTTAAAAAAACATTTTCATTCATAATATGAAACATAATTTATATTAGCTTTAGATGAACCTTAATAACTTATTAATGCTAAACCAGTTTCATTCTATTACAACTAATACAAAATTTTCGTCTAATAAGAAAATGGTCTCAAAAATGGGCCACGATTGACATAAGCGTGAAATATTTTACGCGCCATATCCGCAGAGTCGACCTTTTTCAAATTGAATAAAGTAGGCATTAGCAATGCCATTGAAATTTCCGTTCTTTGTACGTAAAACTACTTTTGAATAAAATTGCTTGAACCTTCATCCCAAATACTCATCATCATCTAGTAATCATATTTCTGTTGAAGATGAACGGAAAAAAATTATTATAATAATTTTCAACATCGTTCTTGCTTATTTTATTTAATTCATAACCATAACATTTAATTTACAAGAAATATCTTTATTTCTTTCTCTTTTCAAAATTACTTTTTTAAATGCTACATAACTTTATTTTAAATCATAAATAGAAACACTTTATTGCCATTTCCAGAAGAATCTAAATTTTAGTTTACATAACTCATATAGTATTTCGTGATACAGACAAATTAATAGTATAAAATCATTTAATTTAAATGTTTTACTATTTATATCCTACTAACCTTATATATTTTACTTAACGATTGAATAGAATCGTTTTAAATTATTTTTATGATATATTATATTAAAACGCATTTAAAACAAAATTCCTAAAACAAACATTAATATTATAAATTGAAATATGTATATTTTTCTGCACGACATTACCTTATATTTATTGATTTTTCTAATAACACTTAAAAGTAAATTTACATTGACTCAGATGATGATTTAAATAAACTCAAATATTCGTAGAAATCGCTTACACAAATAACATCCTCTTTATTATTTGTTTTGTCCCGAAACTAGTACTTTATACATCCTCATGCGTATATTTTTTACTAAGATTTGTCAATAAAGTGTCGTCTATTTGCGAATATATTTGTATTATTAGTAACCAGAACATCACTCATCGTTCATTATCTATACAATCCACAACGGTACACAGTCGCAAGGAGCGGTCGGAAACAGTGTTAACGGGTATTTTTGAATAAAACAGTAATGAAAAGCGCCGGGTTTTTAGCGTAAGGCCGGATATTGACGGGATCTGCGTATAAGCATGTCGGCCGAAAAAGAGAAAATGGCGGCTGCCGAAGCCAAATCGCCCTCAAACAAGAGCAACTGCACCTCACCTGGGAAAAAAGGTAGCGTTTATCATTGCACATCTCCTACATTGTACACACATGGTTTACTGTAATATATTACTCTCTAACTAACTTAACAACTTTTATAATTCACGAAATAACTTCCCCATAAGTTTCTTATGTTTTATCATAGTTACTGTAGATTTATGAGGTTTAAAACTAAAAGTATAAAAAATAATAATATGTAATATCTATTCAATACTAACGATAACATAAAATTTGACAAATCGATTTAGGTATATCATCATAGTAATATACGTGTTTAAACGTAAAAATGTTTTAGCTGCATATTGTGACCTCAGCATAAAATAAATGTTATAACTCATGTCGTAGCCATATAATAAAACAATATTTTAATTTCACTCAATTTTTTAATCTATGGTAGCAATAAATATAATACACATAACTTTTTCTGAATTATTTTTTACCTAAACTGTTCTTTATTACAATTTAACATAGAGATTAAAGATTATTACCAAATAAATTCTGTCCGTCAAGTTGCTTGAAAGGTTTCAAGCCTTCACAACAACTACAGTAGTTAATCCGTTTAGCTAAGCGTTCAAGCAGCGAGTGTTATGCCTATAACGCTATTAAAAGTATTGTTACGTAAATATTATTTATATATTATACTTTTAAATTTTTTAATGTTAATTTTATTTGGAAAATGATAAATGCTAAAATTGGACCATAATTATATAGTCCTGGTAAAGGTTTTTAAACAACTAATCATGTTTTGTTATAATTCGTTTGAATCAAATTAAATAAGTATTTTGCGCATACACGTGAATTTGATCACTTCTTATCGTGTGAAGAGTCCATAAAAAATTGCATTTATTTGCTCCTCGGTTAGGTACAATCAAAAAATGGTAAAATATACTGATTCTGGAGTTATAGGTATTATCATATGAAAGAGATTATCTCTTTCTGTCTTGTCTATTCAATCTTTTAAGGATTTATTTTTAAAATTAGGATCATTTAACGATATACATATACGTATGACAGCCATTAAAACCGTAAAATTATACAAAGTTGCAGGTCTCTATCGTCGTTATTGGTGCTTATTTATGGAATCCTTATAACCTAAGAGAAGCTTTAGCTAGAAATGTTGTTAACATCTTAAAATATATAAATTTTACAATATCATAAATATAATACGCTTAAAATATTACCTTAATAAAATAAAATTTTACGCTTTCGCTCTGAAATCGTTTCCTTCTAGATTAAAAGCTATAAAGTAACTTTACTCGTGGCGATACAACATTTTATACTTGCCTTCATCGTTGTAAGTAACTCGTATAAGTTATATTTCTTTAAAACTTCTAAAATTGAATCTAGACAGCGCCCAACTTTACAGGTTTCCTTTTTACATTCTGATGAAGAATACGGCGATGCTTATATCTAAAGTAAAATTACATGATTACTAAAGCATTTATTTTTCTTATAATTTTAGAATTTATATAAATCGCTTATAATTCTAAGCTCAAGCTTGAAAGATTTCCTTATTTTTTTATAATTCAAAGAGATAATAAAACTAAAAACATTTGTATTTCTAAGCTATAATTTCTACCATATACTATTTACTAATAGAAACTGTCACTACCAAATCCAGTTCTCATTAAGTACACATCATTTTTATTTTTAAAAAAAATTAACGCTGTAGTAACGAAACAGAATTATATTTATCCATCACTAGTATTTTTCCGTCAGAATTAGTATCCAATCCGTTCTCTTTTGTTGAAATTCGTTGAACACAGTAATTTCGTTCCGGCTAAGTCTTCTAAAGGGATAAAGCACATCTGAACGGGTTGTCGACTTAAGTTCGGATATCGTAATTTCTCGTTATTCAGATTTCTCTCGCGGATACGCTCGGTGGGTATTTAGGTCATAGTTTTTATTATTTATTTTCAACATTTTCCTAGCTCTCGCGAACGCCTCACTGCTTATTAAGCTAAAAGCTATCGTATTCAATATCGAATACTAGTTCTATAGTATTGATTTTTTTCTGCTACCTTTAAAATAAATTTTTCAATATATAACAACCAAAAGAGAAATACTGAATACACCCGAGAGTCAAAATTTACTCACTTATGTGGCCTTCACAAGTGGAATGACGCGAATCTTACCTTTCAGATTGTCTCATTACTTATGCCTTCTTATCTGTAATCCTTACGGAACTCTGAATAGAGCTAATATACCATTCCACCATTAATTCTACGTGATAGCATCCATTCGTAAATGATGACGCGACTTTGGTGTATTATGTAAATGGATATTCGGTTGAACAAACCATAATGATATGCTTCACATTATCTACATCTATTTTAAGGACCCAAATTACTTTACAAACAAACACAATGTTAGTGTTGTAACAAGTCTTTAACTTTATATAATAATTATTACTTTATTTGCAAACTATATAGTTACTCCTCCTTTGCCTCGTTCGTGTACGACCCTAGCCCCTATTTTTTATGTTTTTAAAATAGGTTTATTTCGGTTTTCCAATGCTAGTTCCATGTAGTTTTAAATAAAATCCTAAGGATATAATAATATCTTCCTGTTCAAAATCTCCTGTTTTGACGTAAAATATCGTTTGGTCAAAAACTGCAAAATTAGCTTTTGCTTCCAATAAATACATTGAGTACATTTTAGACGTATTCAAGACTTGTAACAACTCAACTATTAACTGCCTCGGTGGTGTAGTGGCTAGCATGTATACTCATACATCGAGAGGTTCTGGGTTGAAGTCCCGGGTCGGGCGAAGTTTAGTTATTAAATTTTTCTGTTTAGTAAGCCTCTGTAACAGCCCGGAGTTGGGAAGTTGGCCGTGTGTCACCCCCGTGCCTCGGAGAGCAGGTAAAGCCGTCGGTCCTGCGCCTTAGCTCTCACTGCTCGTGTCCATTTGTCGTCCCACCGGAGTATGAGAGTGATAGGAATAGAGAGTGCACTTGAGTCTGCGCGTACATCTGTGTACTGTAATATCACTTGCACAGTTCGCCAGTCTCAATGAGATTGGCCGCCATGACCGGAATCAGACTAAGTACATTACATTATAACACAAATATATATTTGATACATTATTTATGTAGTTAGATATTTACTCAAATAGACGTATAATCACCTAAATTTGAATACATATATATTATAATGATTAAGACAATTTTTACTTCATTCACCAGGAGGTATAAGATAATACTAAATATGTTATAGTTAAAATTAATCTTTTACCTCTTCTATATCTACGAATGGAACATTGATTGAATTTACATCGATATACGCGTACATCGATATATTTTGGATGGATACAGTCTACAATACAGGCTTGAATTGGTATAATCTATCTTTTGCAGCATTTGAACAAAGCCACTATGGGATAACTGACATTCATAAATCTGAATATAATAGATGCACTAAGCTTAGTTTCCCGTATAAGAAACATCCGAACTATACCTAATTCCCTTAATAGTTTTGAAAAATAACCGTTAGTTATTTAAACTTGTATTATATGTAAATATGGCATAATATGGCAGTGGTAGCCTCTTTTTCATCAATCATTTTCTATCATGATTACCACTTGTCTTACGGTGAAGGAAAACATTGTGAGGAAACCTGCATGTCTGAGAAAACCTAGCAAGTTTTCGAAAGACATGTGAAGTCCGCCAACACGCACTAGGCCAGCGCGGTGGACTATGGCCTGATCCCCTCGTACTTAGGGAGGCCCGTGCCCAGCAGTGGGACGTTATAAAGGGCTGATGATGATGAGATGTAAATATATACTATCTACTAAAGTGAAAAACTATATAAAAATCGAAATGATAATTAACAGCATTAAAGCATCAAATAGTTACCGATCTTCCTACAAATTCTGCAATATAAATAATAAGTGATAATTTAGCTCGCGTGTTCATTTACTCTACAGCTTGTGCTACACAATACTCGTACATACTCACACGTTTTCGCATTTCGTACATTAGTTTGATGTTAGTTTATAAGATAAACATAATTTTGTTTATGACAAAGTTTGTACGTCGTTGTGTGTCTCTTAAATTCTTAGATTACATAACAATTTGAATATATAATAAATATTAAAATAACTTTCCTAGCCCAATAATAAGGAATTGTACTACAAACAAAATAACTAAGTAAAATCATAAGAAATACTTAGACCCTTTGTTATTTAGTTTTTATCTCATACTAAAGTTGTTTAGACTGAGTCCAAGAAGGACAAATAACAACGTGATTTATTATTAACGCTGAGTATTCTCGATTTTATTATACATACGTATGATACGCGATGAAACTCTTGCTTTTTTTAAAATTGGCAAATTTACTATATATTTTTAGTTATTTGATGTACAAGTTTTGAGAATAAAATACGAAGAGTAAAAAAAATATTCCTTTTTTTTATTAAAATAGTATTTTATGTATTAACATTTATTTGTTTATCGCTCAATACACAAATTGTCGTTCTTACCAAAGATATTTTTAAACATTCATAATATGGCTTCATGTTATTGTTCCTTAGTCTGAGTTTGTTTTTATATATTCCATTTTTTAAAGATCATTACGTTTCAAAGAACATTATAAATATTAATAAGATTTTCTCATACACAGCAAACCCCGGGCAATTACTTGAAAGTTTAAACACACAACTTGCAGGAAAGCTTTTAAAAATTCAGTGGGTACTTCCGACCTTTTACCCTGTCAATATTCAATAAACAGACACTCGAGGCTTTACTTTCAAAATGATAGTTACTTATTGAAGTTTTAAGTACATATATTTTGATATAAAATGTATTCGTTTTAAATATATATTTTTTTAAATTATATTGCCTCACTTACGTGTTCTATCATGATGCCCTTACGTCACGTGGCAGACCACAAAACCAAGGGGTTGCTTCACATTCCACTCTGCTATTAGAGAAGTACCTGGTGCTACCCACATAACACACGTCCACCAAATTGGGCGTCCTCCACGTGCGTTTTTTGGCTTCGCGACCGGTTGGATTGCCGGAAGTTAATGAGCAATCTTTTACTATTAGTTTTCACAGACTATAATAAATAGTCATAATTTTCACGTTTTAAAATCACTAATGCAAACAGATTGTAACTAAACGTGACCGTTACATAAAACTCTTTACGCTCTAAATTCTCTACCCAGACATTACAATAATATGCATGTACATTCTAAAGCTATATTGCGCCTATTGAAATTCAAATTTCTATAGACCTTTCAATGTCTGGAAAGGTTCTGCCATCAAGGTTCGAACTCAACGGTGACCGCGTTTGAATAGTCCAAAATGAAAGATCTGTTGTTAGTAGGTTGAACATTTTTATTTTCTATAGAATGCAGGTACCTAGTGAATAAATCTAAGCAATGGAAAACTTTATCAATCTTAAATATACCTAAATAACTAAAACATATTCAATTCACGAAATTAAGTTGAAGCAAAATTACATACTATGAAATACGATAAAATGTCTCAAACAGATATATATATATATATATATATAAATGAAAAAAGCAATTAAATTATTTTCAACCACAATTATAATTATAATAATATAATAAATTATTATATATATTTTCTGCTTTCATATACATTTATTTTGTATGCTGGCGTGTATAAGTGCAACGATATTATTTATTTGATGTTATGATACTTCAAATGCACGAATTGTTGCATGAATCCAACATGGTCTAGGTACTTTCAAATGTTCCTCGAAGAAGGCTTAACAATCGATCAATCAAGGAAACGTTCTTGAAACCACATCACGTTATATAATAGAAAGTCATTAAGAACGCAGAGGCGCAACATAAACGCCGTATAATTCATATATTACGCTTCGCATCGCTGAGCATTCCGAAGAACTTTTATTACAATATCTTGCACAACAATAATATTAGTTATCCTTATTTTCCTGCCCTATATTTATCACTGACCGAGTTTCGGCTGTTTTCCCCGTCCATTTCTTTTTACGTCGAGTTGCGGACAAATAATGGATTGAAGAGAGATTTGTACTTAACATAAAAATCCAGTAGTATATACGTAATAATGGCAGCAGTGGTACAATATATTTTACTTGGGAAATAAAAATGTCATAGAAAACAAGATGAATAGGAATAGTATTGAGAAATATGGAAAAGGCATTTGTAATTTATTTTTATACTACCATACTGACACTACATACACATTATAATAATAATGTCTCCCAAATGTTTTCGGTCACGGCAGCAAATCTTATTGAGATATTATAGTTTGAGACACAAGTCCTCTCTCTCTATTCCTGTTCCAATGCTGCGAGACGACTTCTCGACACGACCAGTGAGAGCTAAGGACCGACGTCTCTACGAGCATTCCGAGGGTGACAACCCTAGCTTCCTAACTCTTGCTTTACAAACTTTGCTTGAGGCTTACTAAACAGAAAGACAATTAAAGACAATTACTACACTTAACCCGTTCCGGGACTCAAACCATGCCCCGGGTGTCAAACCTGCTTTGTACTTTTGTACTATACTATTGCGAAATCTACTAAATATTATTTTGGGTTATTTATATTATAAATAAAAGACGAGGTATGAAGCCGAAAATATATTATCATCACCTTAAAAAATAACATGGTACCTAGTCCATTTTATTTTATATAGATTACGATTCATTTATTTTCAATGAGTATTACAATAAAAGTATTTACTTCCAATAACTGTTTTTTTAATATTGTGTTTAATTTTTCTATCCCGTTTAGACGAGGGCTTTGATGATATTTATAGATTATTATTATTTATAGTAGAATATATTTTCCAGGCTTCTATTTTACGACTACTAATCATGTTACACATACATATACGTACATAATATGATAAATTAAATTTTGCCACTATAATCCTACTACGAGCTCAGCTTAGCGTAGCTTAAATGGAAAATACTTCGCAAATGTCAGGTTTGCTTATTACAATGTCACATATAATACTCTGAAATGTAATATCATGTATTATGAAACTTTTAACATATTTGTCTCTATTCCTTTGTAGAATATCTTTTATATATTACATTTATGACGACACGTTTGGCTCAGTTGGTAGTGGCGCACTAGGGTCCACTTTCTGCGCCAGCGGTCGCGAGTTTGAGTCCCGTTGAAGGCGCTCATTTATTGAGCACGAATGTTTGTACTCCAGTCATGGGTGTTTATATTTATAATATGTATGTATTTAAAATTGTAGTATATCAACTATCTGGTATCCGTAACACAAGTCTCGTAGCTTACCACGGAACTGGATGGTGCTGTTGTAATAATGTCCTATAAATATTTATTTATTATTTAAATATGTAATATGTATAGGAACAAAATTCACAGCAAAAAACTATTAAACGTCGAAGGGATAGGAAAGGATTAAAGCCGTCATTTCAATTTCACACGGCAGCTTTTACAGAATATCGAATTTGGTCGCCCATTTTAAAATCTCTTTGTACAAGGGATTTCAGTTTTAAAGCACTGGATACACCCAATTTAGGCACGTTTAATTGGATCGCAGTTAATCTGTACATAAAATAAAATTTTAGCTGAGTTGAATCTAGTACAGATTCAACTCGGCTTCTAATTGACTCGAAACTGTATCATTATTTTTTTTAATCTTATTGATATAGTCACAATTATGCATAATGTATACTGTGTACTTTTGGAGTGTCCATCTAGACGATGGTTTGATTTATAATGAATAAGTTTGATTATTCTATCATACCAGAAACTAGCGATTTACCACCAGACGAACAAGCAGTCGTCTATGTGTTTCTCTAGGTTCTATAGGTACGAGTAGTTATGCGATGCATTTCTTAATATTAATACAAAAGAAAAGAAATTTACAAATAATAATCAATGAATTTATAAAATGTTATTGTGTATATTGTATATGGTATGGTAATAATCTTAAATGTCCACAGTATGAAACAACCAAAAACCCTCTTCGGACCGAGAATTATTATTGTGATGGGCAACTACGTAACCCAATATTGCGCGTGGCCCGACACGCACTTAGCCGGCTTTATTTAACTTTCTTAGCAATTAAGCTGAAGGGTTTTATTTATTTACGTACAACATAAACTATTAACTAAATTTAGAAACTTTCATGTTTAAAAAATACATTTTTTATACTTATGTTGAAGTCTTCGTCGCAAGTCATAATTATCGCAAAAAAAATTAGAGTGTAACGGCTGAACAACATTTGGCGGACTTCCAAACCTTTCTTTGCAGATCGGGTTTGGGAGCAAATCTAGTGGAAATGGAATCCAAACTCTGCCAATATGACCTTAACTGTGGGTTATATATCAACGGAGTAACTATTCTATTATTTTAGAAGCCGTGAAAACATTTCAACTTACGGTAAATAAATAAACAAATAAATTAATAAATTAATATATTGTGCAATTATTACAAAAGCGCCATCTAGCTCCGTGGTAAGTTACGAGGCTTGTGCTACGGATACCAGACAGATAATATATTATGCATATATAAATTTTAAATACATACATATTTTAAATGACTGGAGTAAAAATAATCGTGCACAACAAATGTATGCCCCCAGCGGGACTCAAACCCGCGAACGTAGGCGCAGAAAGTAGGGTCACTACCAACTGAGCCAAACGTGTCATTGAAACGATTTTATTGTAACCATTTTAGAAAAGAACTAAACTGTATAATAAATGTCTTATGAATATATTATTTATGAATAATTAAATAATTATAAATTGTATCCGTCCAGTGAACGAAATTCAACCATAATAATTATAAATTATTCTAGAAAACTCATAACATTTCGTTACATAAACAACGCCTTCTACATTGAAGATCCGTACTAATTGCGTCTTTTATTTAAAGTTAAGGAGGAATTTAAAAATAGACATTTGAAATACTAAACATTTAATAAGATGGTAAAGAGATTTCTCATTAATATATATAAAGAACTTTATATTCAAATTATAAACTAATGATTCTTATTTATAAATAACAACCTTGTTACCCGCTTTCATTCAATCCAGGGGATATTACGCGATATTTTTGCTACTGTTATTGTATTTTTAAGGTACTTAATGTATGTAATCAGCCCTTTTTATCTTTTAACTTTCCACTGCTGTGCACGGGCGTCCCTTCAATACGAGGGGGATCAGGCCGTAGCCCAGCGCGCTGGTCTTGTACGGGTTGGCGGACTTCACAAGTCTTTCGAAAATTTTCTAGGTTCTGTTAGGCATACAGATTTCCTCACGATGTTTTCCTTCACCGTAAGACTAGTGGTGTTCAATATGATAAGTAAAGACACGGATTTGAACCCGCATCACTCGGTCCAAGCGAACGCGTTACCATTAGGCTACCACTAAGGGTGAATCCATATGTAAATATTAAATGTAAATCTAAATAAATGTATAAAATAAAAAATCAACAAAAATTATATTGATTTAATTTATAATTAGCAAAGGCAAATGTTATTTTTGGAGAATTTTCTTAAAATAACTGACTTTTGTAAATATGAGTATTTACTTATCTATACTAATACTAATACTAATACTAATATAATTATATATAATTAATATTATAAAGAAGTAAAGTTTGTTTATTTGTTAAATTGTAAGGGGTAATCTCGGGATCTAGTGAACCGATTTTAAAAATTCTTTCACTAATAGAAAGCCACATTATTGCTGAGTGTCATAGGTTATATAAAAAACCGAAAAATAAAAAGGCTTTTACGTGGTAGTCCGTTTTGCAAAGTGAATCGGAGAAAAAACGGTCGAATGAAAGCGTTTCTTACGAACGCTGCCTTAACTATGAAACATATATTTTTGAGTTCTAGAGAAAAGATGTGGAGCTTGAAAATGCCTACAAAAAAGCCAACGACAGCATATGTCTAACTTTTATATTTAAGTTACAAAAAGTAGTTTTTTCAATATTAGTATAGATAATTTAATTTTTAATATTAATAAAATAATATAAATTATTTAAACACTGTTCTAAAAAAGGATTATTAACATTATGCCCAACGAAGTGGGCACGGGTCAGCTAGTAAAATATATTTTTAGATTTCCCAGAGTTCTCTCAGGATCTGCTCAGCTATTCTTGACAAATGAAATCTTTTATGCAGAAGTTTTACTTTAATGTTTTAATATTATTTGCTTAATTGTCCATGTGATGAGATGTTGCAGTTATTTTAAGTAGTTACTTTGCCACACAAATTGCTTTCTGTTTTTATTCTATTCAACTTATAATTGGCTAAGATTCTTGAGTACATACAGACCTTCAGACATTTATACAAATAACGACAAGCATAATATGTTACTAAATTGAGCAAAATATTACGTATAATGTATCACTATTATGGCTTAGAACAAAAGACTCGATTCTAACCTAGATACTAA
This sequence comes from Boloria selene, assembly GCA_905231865.2. Classification (NCBI taxonomy): domain Eukaryota; kingdom Metazoa; phylum Arthropoda; class Insecta; order Lepidoptera; family Nymphalidae; genus Boloria; species Boloria selene. The sequence goes on from HG993132.1 coordinate 3,990,678, forward strand.
GGTTTAACGGTTATACGAAATAAATAATACTAAACTTTACGATTTCTAACATGATTTTGAATATTTATTAATCATTATTCATTATTTAATGGATAAGCCTCGAGAGTGATCAAATATAGATTCCAATATATTTTTGCATTAATTTTATGATTTTCCTCAAAGATTGGACTTACTCAAGCCTATTATAAAGTTAAATCGATAGTTCTGAGAGGGTCATCTTAATACTGCGACAAACTGGATCCAGTACAACGCTATCAACGTCCGACTTGGAGCAAAGTTTGCGATCGAGAATTTGTTGTGCACAGTTTGTACCAGACAAACCAACATCTTAGACCAGTACAAGTTATCAAGTTTCCTAGCGTTTCAAATTGCAAGGCTAAGTATCTTAAATAATATTGGAAAATTTATTCGTGATTTCATAAAAGGTTAATATGGAGATTTAGCAATTTCAGTTAAATAATGTTCTAGGGAAGATAAAGGTGAGTGAGAAGATAATAGCAGTTTTAAATAACGTAGTGTACCTAAATATCTATATATAAATGGACCAAAGATAGAACGGTTCAGTACTTTTTCTCCTGTTTATTGAGTAATTTGGTTTTTTAATAGATTGATATTTTATGTTTTTATTATTATTTTTTTTGTTAATAACGTTTATTTTTAAAGCAAATAATTTTTCACATATTATATTGTAAAGCTCATTTACAAGTTTTCATTTATTTACATTATCGACCTACGCAATGGCTCATACAATCTTTCTTGTTAATTTAATTTGTCATGCTATGTGTATAATGCGGTTTAATATAACGTCTACTTTCTTAGTTATCAACGTAATAAAGGCAATATTTAACAACGCTTTGTGAAGAAAATGAAATTGCGTAATTAAACTTAATACAGCTATAAATAAAATTAAGATATTTAATATTAGAATATTAGGGTTTTATGATATTTACATATAGAAAAGAACATAACTTTTATACCTATCATAAAAATTAAATTATTTTTAAGCATTTATCGTATCTAGTAGGGTTTTTATTAATTTTTTTGTATGTACATGTAATTATTTTATAATAATAAAAGATAAACAGAGGCTATATGTTACCTGTATACAAAACGACTGGCTTAATGCTCTAATTTTATAGCATTAGTTTCTTTTTCACCAATTTTCACATTTCATCGTAACACTTGGCCTTTTTACTATTTACTGTAACATAAATTACATTGAATATAATTTCAGTAGATATAAGAAAAAGAAAAACTGGTATAACATTATACTTTAGTAGACGAGATACCCGCAATTTTGTGAGCTTCGCGTTACTGTCACCAAAATTAGTTTATTACTTTTTCCAAGCTGAACGACTCTCGGAATGAAATAAAATGTCGTCTGGGAGGAAAATGGCTTCAATTCTAATATCTTTTTAATTTCGATCTATAAAAATATTACTTATTCTCTAAGGTATTTCATGAAATGTTTTTTATTTGTTATTACAATTTATTTATTTCCCTATATTATTGTTTTCGTATATATTTATTGTATTTAGGATAATGTGGAAATTTCTCTATACAGTTATCGTTTTGTTTAAACTACATACCTTCGATTATGTAAGACAAAAAAGCGTTACGTCTGACGTTTCTAATATCCTGCTCTTCTTATTGGTTATTTCGAAGTGTGCTTACAATATAAGAGGAAATTCCATTCATCCCTCGTTTTCGTTCTGACGCACGATTCAAAGCATGAAGAGATAACTCTATTGCAATGCTTTGTATAAAATCTTAAGTGAAAAGTGAAAATAAGATATAAATATTTAGATCAAAACTGCCAAAAACTAGGTGAAATAATATTTAAAAATGTATTTTTTCTCTTTATAGTGATAAAACATGTGGTAATCGTGTTAGGAATGATTCGCACATGAAAATATCACAGAAGCAGAACCGAAAGTTTGAAGCAACTTCACTTAGTTGTCCAAACAATCGCATTATCCCTATTACATACTAATTCCTATTCCTATGCATTGTTAACCTATCAAAACGATCAAAATGATGTCTGCCATACATCAAGTGCCAGACCACATTCAGCTACTATACTCGTAAACCCCCGACCACAACGGCAGTCGTTATCCGATGCGGTCATTTGTTAACTGACAGCTGTTCAGTCAAATAACTATATTTGACACGTCACGTCAAAATATTTACCTACTTGTATTTTGATGAGTTTTGCACAATTTTTAAGTTATTGAGTACTAGATTAAGTACAAGATACTTTAATAGTAGTCAACTTGCTATAATATATCTAAAACTAGATAAATTCTACTTATTGTCTTTTTTAATTACCGCTTAAAATATTATGTATTTTAACTGTATATGTATTCATCTCTTTCTAACGTCCCGTTGCTGGGCACATACCTCCTTTCAACATGACAAACCACCACAGACAAAACCAGGACAAAGTCCACCGCGCTAGCCAAGAGACAATTTTCTTTTTAAAAAATTTCCTAGGGTCTTTCAAACATTTATGTTCACAATTTTTTTATAATATAAATTTTATAGTCAAATTGGTTAGCACATGATAGTATAAGAGGTACGAAGCCAGGGTTTGAACTCACTTCACGCGATTTCGCAGGAGAGCAAGTGCTACCATCACTCCAACATACTACTATTATACAGATACTAATATACTTACTATTGATTATGGTTTCCAAACCTCTTATCGATGATGAAGTTTTTGATTAAAATCATGATTACTTTTACTTTAAAGGAAACTTTGTACAACTAATTCTACCATCGTACTCAGAAAAACAAGATTACTAATGCGATTACATTCAAGTTAAAATCGAAAAAATATATAATTAATAGGTTTCAAAATGTATGTGATGCCCAAATGAAAATTTCAATCCGAAATATAATGATGCCAGTATATTGAAGCCGAATGTAATTAAGATTCATGGACTCAATTTATTCCGCTCAAACAAATTAAAACTGATGACAATGTTCCGACATCCAATAAATGGATGAATAATAATTATTATAAATTTTCAGTCGTTCGACGGGATAAAATATGTAAATAGATTTTTAGACCTTATGTTTGTATATTTGTTATTTTTTTAAATATAAGCCTCATGCAAATTAGCAGAGGAATAAATCTTATATAATAAAGTTGTATACACTATTTGTTCTTAATAAAATTTATCACCAAGAAATTAATAAAATATATCTAATTTCGATTCCTTTATCTGAGACCCTCTGCATGTCTCACTGGGCGTCTTGTATTCGAAAATGCCATTTTAATTTCAAGAAAAATGCCTATTAAACTCATTTACAAATGCGAAGTAATTTTTCATCTAAAAAATCTTATGCATAATGTTAAGAAATTCAATACTTTTCTTAAATATATCATATCATATTTCCGAGACGAATTTTCAGTATAGTGTTTTAAGGAAGAAAAATCTTAACCAATTTTTCTACTAAAGCCTCTTAAAATTTCAAACTGATTTAATTTTATCTTTGTACATATAAAATACATTAAACGATTTAATGAATATAACCTTCAAGTCTCGGCAACAGTGTAAATAATCAAGTTACGGAGCCATCGGTGATGTGACTACATATGTATACCAAAAATACTCTTCCTAACGTTATCATATTAGTATGGAAAGGTCAGCCCTTGACATTCTGTTTTGAAGTTTCATATCATATTACAGTGAACTAATATTAATTATTGCTGCTTGCTAAATCAATTGCAGCTAGACAGAGACAAATGATATTATAGTCTACTTTATTTTTGCTTATTTTTATTTAAGTTTAAATATTTATTTAAATATTATTGACAATAATAAACTATTTACAGTATGTATTTTATTTATTTTTTAACTCTCGTTGTCGACAGTTAAACTCAAAACGACTTTAAAGTGTAAAAAAAATATCTTTACTAAAATTTAAGTTGCTCATTTAAACCACCCCGGGACTAAACCAACTAACTACCAATAAACTTAGACTAAGCTAACTGGCCTAGTGCGAGTTGGCAGACTTCACATGTTTGAAAACTTGCTAGGTTTCCTCAGACAATGTTCGATGTTTTCGTTCACCGTAAGACAAGTAGTAATTATGATAGCAAAGATTCGCACATGAAAATATCAGAGGTGCGAGACCCGGATTTGAACCCGCATCACTCAGTTGTCCAAGCGAGCACGTTACCACTGGGCTACCGTCTCTAATAATATTATCTCCATTTAAATTAAACAGTATAATTCATCATCTAGTAATGCGTAGTATGCACCATATTAGCTTTTGTTACATAAATAAAATACTAAAACAATAGACTTATGTAAATGCCCTGCCCTGGCAGAAGGAATAGTCGTTGATAATGCATGCGCATATACGGCGCTCCTATATTTACATTCAGAAAGAACACTGCATGTGACAGTTTTAACTACTTAATATAAACTATAATTTGAATGCTAATTTTACTATTAATAGATTTTAGAAATATTATATTCTAAACTAGCGACTTACTCTCGCTCTGCTCGGGTTCGTCCCTAAGTACATTATCTTACGTTAGTATACGTTTTTAGTATTATGACATTTTTCCGCAGTAAAAAAAAGTTTATATACTTACGTTGACCCAGATAACCGGCCATCATCATACCAAAATGTATCAAAGATTGTCCAGTTGTTATTTTTAGATATGGTGTCACACTGTCCACAGACAGAAAAACAAAAGTTTTAAAAACTATAAATTCGGATTCTGTATAGCTATAATAATGACTATTTCAATATTTTTTTCCAAAAAAAATATTTATTAAATAAGTTATAATTTTATTATAATCGTGTAAAAATATAATATGCTATTGAATAAAGAAGTTCTAAAGGGGTTTATTTTAGAATATTTATAATAACTGCTTAGTGCTTCATTATTTCTAAAAAATCTTAATAACTCAAAGTACTGTTACCATATTATATATTGTATATGTTCTTACAATCTCATTTCCGAGATGAACTGGGTCGTAAATAAGTTACATACGTTATTTAGTCTCCACAACTCGTGCACAAGCTAGCAATTTGCTTAGTCTTTGCCAACTTGCTCGTTTTCCACGAGTACCATTTTATTCCGCCCCTCTGAATACTACCTACTCTATACATCATTCATGTACTGCCTATTAGTACTTACTCGGCTTTTAAAGCTCTAAAAGCTCAAGTACATTCAAAGCATTTCATTTAATAAAGAATTCAAAATTATATTTCGATATAATAATATTCGTACATACATATATACATATATATATAATATTCAAATATATTACAAATAAAGTAACTCAAAATTTAAATTAAAACTTTTTACTTTGTCTTAAAAAGTCTTTTTAAAACCTTACTTTAACTAATTTCTAATTACATGAATATAACTTATATATAAATAAATATAGGCGGGAAGAAACAAACCCGACTTCGTAAAAAGCAAACTAAAAAGAAAAGCTGACGTATGAACATACTCGTAGTATTATGAATACAGTATTAAGAATCTGACATACATACGAGTACATACATATAGGTCAAACATATAACCTTTCTTTGGAATTCGCTATCTAGTAAAAACTCAAAAACTATTTATTTCTATTAAATAAAAATATAAGATAGTATTTGAATTTTGAAAAAATAATTGACTACGAAATTACAATTATATCAATCTTTACAGGTGACACTGACGAGCACGGGCTACCCAAAGACAAGGAGAAGGACTACGACACCACTCTTTACCTTTACCATGTAAGTGTTTTTTTATAATATCTTATACTATGTAAATAATTTTAATTAAAAAGTAAAAAAAAGGAATAATTTTATTTAATTCACAGTAACCGATTTTAATGTTTTTTTTGGAAAATTTATACTTATTTACGCTAAACGATAACTATAATTTATCTCGTGGCTTCATAAAGATGCCCGGCTATGTAATCATTTAAAATTCCTGAGCACCATTTAAATTTGCAATGTAGATTAATATCATTATAAAAGTAAATCTCAGCATAATCGAAAGTACCGTGAACGCAAGCGGGGATCGCGTTACATTTAATATTGTTTGCTTCGTAAACGTTGCCCAGTCTTATAAAACATCAAGAAATATGCTCGAACATTGCTTTCATACTTCTTGTACTTTAATATCGTATGCCTGATATTTCTGAGCGATAAATCATATATTTTCCTCTATATCTCAAATATTGCTTTCCCGGGAATTCACTCTATAACATACGTTATACGTATTTCTATTCAAAGTGTTCTGTGCGAAAACCGATTGGTTTACAGAACAGCTTTAATGATAATTAAATGTATAAATATAAAATTACTAATGGTTGTATAAGACTACGATCATAACGTAGTTAAAATAAATACTAACGAATGCAATATAGTTTAAAGAGTTGTAAAAATTATATATTTTAAACGTATTTTTAGAACAAATCTTCTTCGTTTACTCTAGTTTATATTCAGTGACACAAAATATGCTAATTACAATTATGTAAATAGTATAACGAGCAGCCTGCAACTGCCCCGCTGTAAGGCGTAGCGTAAAGCGAGCGCGAGATGTAGAGGCGCTACGCCGTAGCATCCCGGCCCAATTTCATACATGAATAAACTTCTTCGATCTCACGCCACAAGATTGCAATTTCACTGAAGTTAAAGATTGATTTTATTTTTAAAACACTCTTAGAGAAATTTTGTTGGCTATTGGAAATGTAAAATGGTATCAATTTTTTTCTAATTATAATTATTGGCTTATTTACTGAATCTATTTAGGTATTAGTGAAACCTTTTCATTTGTACATTATTTTAAAATTTTTAGTAAAATATTGGAATAATAATAATAAAATTATGGAAATTATATAAAAATACATTTATGATTTTAATTTTCACAAACTATAAATTATAAAAGCGGCACAGCAGTTCAGTGATAACGTGCCTGGCAGCTTTCCCCCGTTGAATAGCCAAACTAATTTGTGGGCCAATCGGGAATGCCAAAGGTCACTCCAATTTTAAGGCTTCATATATAACTTAATTATTAAATTAAAAATGAAAAAAAAAGTTCTACTAAGCCTACAGACTACTAACTAATTTTACATTTTGCATACAACAATTATCTATGGCTCACATGAAAAAAACCAATAATATACGCAATACAAGTTAAGAACCGTTACAAATTATAACTTCATATATCTAATAGAATATCTTGGAAAATTTAGTTACTAAGCTTTAAAAACCCCTACTCTGCTAGACATGGGGACCTCTAATCAGAGGCTATTTAAAATTATTATTATCAATGTAATTTTTTAAAACATGTCGATTTGCTACCACTTCTATTTTCTTAATTCCCTAATAAAAACGGGGAACTCTCTCTTTACGTTACATATATCATGATGTCAGAATTATATTACCAAAAAGCTTTATATTATGTGTAGTACTTTACGTCATAAAATTTTTACAGGCACGACTTTTAAACTAAAACAAAAAAGTAATAAAAGTGAGATTGAAGACAGATCCGCGTAAATCCGCATTAAAGCCATCATAATGTCGCAGTACAATGTTGTAGAAATTGGAATCTCTGCGGAATACGGTACATTCGCGCCCCTTGACATTATAGTAAATCTCCAAAACATTCCTAAAGATAAAGAAAATCAGCCATCTATCAACATGTTTCTTTATAGAAAATCCTTCAGTCGTTCTTATTTTTTATATTTTTTTATCAGAAAGCAAATTCTTGCATAAGATGAGTTACATAAGCACAAAAAAGTATTCTTGTGTATAGTTATAAGTTTTGTATTGTATAGTGAAAAATAAAAAGAAAGTAGGTAATATTTGAAATTATATTCTTTAAATGGCATCAAAACTAAATAAGCTCCTATACAATTCATGTTTATTCAAGTAACGCAAAACTTATGCAACAGTTAGTTTTTGTGTAGCAAGAATATTTTTAAATAAAATCATTTTGATATATCTCTCCCACAACCCATTTAACTTGTTTCTACTCCATTCTCATAATTTTACTTTATATTTTATTTCTACAATACAATACAATTTTATTAGCTATAGAATAGGGTAACGAGATGCATACATAATAAAATATCACAACGAACTCTATCTCCACCTATGCTTTGTGAAGAACTCTTCCAAGTTCCAAATAAGCACTGAGCTTTTACCATACATTATCTACTGTGCTATATGAAAAGCCATTGACTTATAGTACTCGTACTTTAATATTTAAACTACAATATTTTCTTTGTCATAAATTATTTAAAAAAAACATTTTAATATAAAAAATCAAAATCTAAAACCAATAATGTACTGGGTACTTTTCGTTATACACAGGAGTACATATTTCTTGTGAATCTTATCTAAAACTATATTACAATCTTCACACAAATAAAGGCACAGGTAAGCTTGTATACGATTTTAATATAAAAAAAAGGATTACAAGAATGGTTGTCGTTTATTCGAACATTGATAAAGCTGTGTTATATTGTATCGTTTTAATTAAGGGGTCTGGTCGGAAGTTTAATTAAGGCAGGTAGCTGTTTATACAGATGTAAACGAGCCCCGAGCCGGATATTGGAGTCTCTTCAAGTTGTATGCTCGTTACTTATCTATCTAACGAATTTATTTCATTTAATTTTTCTAGGCGAGGTTAATACTTTTTTGTAGATGCTTAGAAACGTAATTGCTTTTATAAAAAGCTAAAAATCTTTTTATATAAAACTTGACTAAAATATTTAAGTAAGTTAATTCTTGAAAATATGGAACAAAATATCACAAATACACTTGTAATATTTTATACCTAATTATTTCATTATTTGAAAAGGTCGTATATTTACTCGAGACTTTTTTATCTATAAAATTTACATTATATTATGTACATATTGCTGTGTCAAAGGCGAATATTGGGCGGCCTTCTCAGATTATCTGAAGTTCTCGAGCGGAGGCCGCGCCAAGGGCCATCAATAGCAAAAGAAATGAAATGGTGCTCCGTCTCAGAGGTCAAGCCCGCTTGAGTTACGCTTTGCGAATAATTTGCTAGAAGTTCTTTAGGAGACTTTGCTCTTTGGGATAATGCGTGGTTTTTTTTATTTTTTTCCGATACTTAAGCTTTATTGCGTTTTATCTTATATGAAGTATTTTTAAGGTTTCATTTTCAAACTGTTATTTTTTTCTTATTTTTCATTATTTATTTAAATAAAACTAATATCTCGTATTTCTCAATTTTAGAAACTCAATGTATGATTTTAAAATATAAATAGACTAATGTACTGCGTACATAATCATTTTTTCTATAATAACACGTAGATGTATGGACAATTTTATAGTTATGTTTTAAAGTGAAAGAAATTAATCTATCTATACTAATAATATAAAGAAGTAAAGTTTGTTTATTTGTTAAATTGTGAGGGGTAATCTCGGGATCTACTGAACCGATTTTAAAAATTCTTTCACCAATAGAAAGCCACATTATTGCTGAGTGTCATAGGCTATATGAAAAACCGAAAAATAAAAAGGCTTTTACGTGGTAGTCCGTTTTGCAAAGTGAATCGGAGAAAAAACGGTCGAATGTGTTATATTGTAACAAAATATGTATAAGAGAAGCTATCTTTGGTTTGTTTTATCTGTTGTATTTAAAATGTCAAATGTTATGTACGTTAAACATCGATAGATTTGTATTCCGATAGTTATCGATAGTTTGAGAAAAAACTATCGATAGTATCGATACTATCGATAGTTTCGTGTATTAAATAAATAAATATTAAAGATATATGTTATAATTAATTGAAACTAATAATTTTAATTTGACAAACAAACAATGTTTGTCGACTGGAAAGAAGTTGGCGCGGTACTTCGTATTTTTTTATTTCATTATACCTCAAAAAATTGCTCCTTAAATGCTCCAGCAGAATCTGTAATTGCTCCACCGCTATCATTCTTGGTTAATTAATAATGAATTTTTTAGAATCCATTTTTTGAAAATTTAATTTTTCTGTAAAATCGCGAAAATTCGTTTTTTCTTTTTGAACTATGTCTCAAAAAATTGCTCTTCAAATACTCCAGTAAAATCCGTTAATGCTCCACCGCTATCGTAATCGGTTAATTAATAATTAATTTTTTTTGAATCCATTTTTTGAAAAATTTAATATTGCTATAAAATCACGAAAATTCGTTTCTTTTTGAACTATATCTTTAAAAATTGCTCCTTAAATGCTCCAGCAGAATCCATCATTGCTCCACCGCTATAATAATTGGTAAATTAATAATAATTTTTTTTAAATCCGTTTTTTGAAAAATTTAATTATGCTATAAAGTCGCGAAAATTCGTTTTTTCTTTTTGAACTATATCTCAAAAAATTGCTCCTCAAATGCTCCAGCAGAATCCGTAATTGCTCCACCGCTTTCTTAATCGGTTAATTAATAATTATTTTTTTTTAAATTTAGATAATAATTTTATTTGAAAACAACCGCACGTATCTGGCCCGTTTTTTAAACACTAAAATTTCACTTCAATAGGTTGGATGGAACTTGGAAGAAATCTCTTTTTGAGATAAGTCCACCTTTGCTCACACTGGCCATTTACTCTTTGCACTGGTCTCTGTATTACTTGTGTAACATTCAAAGTGCAATAAATAATATAATATATAATTTAATGTCTGCATTCATTGCAACCAATGTACATTTTTAAAATGTACCTATATTTATGACTAGCGAAACCTGCGGCTTCAAAATATGATTTAAGAGTTAAGAACACATTATTATACTATTCTTTTTTAACAGTATTTTAGGAATTAAATATTCTTTTTTATGTAGTAAATATATTACACTTTATTTAATTATACTATATATTTTATTCTATACACTTTAGTTACATTTTTATTTTGTTTTTATTTTATATGAATTACAAATTCTTATATTTTATATTATAAGAATATTATAAAAAAATAATTCCCGACTATGAAGGTTTGATGAGAAGGGAAATAAATAGTAGTAACTTAACAATCGATAGTGCCATAATAGTTATCGATACTATCGATAGCCCATGGCTATCGATACTATCGATAGTCTATCGATGTTTAACTAACACTAGTCAAATGTGAATAAAGTCTGTCGTTAACCGAAAGTGCACGTTTTAATAGGTTATGGGCGAATATCCTTGTTTTTCTTAAGTAATATATTACAGTTTAAGAAAAGTGCTGAACTTTCGTGTAGATAATGGCTGTGAACTATTTACAAAGTGTTCCTAAGCTAAAAAATAGGTCTGTTTCAGCTAGTTTGATAAACAAAACACCATATGAAATGTGGTATCAACGGAAACCAGATTTGAGTCACTTACGTTTATTTGGCAGCCCTGTAATGGTGCACATTCCCAAGGAACGAAGATTAAAATGGGACAAAAAGGCACAACAATATATTTTAGTTGGATATTCAGAAAATGTCAAAGGATATCGTGTTTATGATCCAAAGGAAAATATTATTACAGTGAAAAGAGATATAATAGTAATGGAAGGTAAACAGAGAAGTAAAAGTTTAGAACAAGAAAATGCTATATGGGTTCAGAATGAACAAAAAAATGAGGACTTGGTTCAGAGTGAGGAAACTCAAACAAAACAGGAAGCAAGTTTAGAGAGCAGAGATTCAGTGGGGGATATTACTAATAGTGAATCTCTGGCTAGCTCTGATTCATCAGCATATATGGAACCAGATGATTATAGTGTTGATACTTCAACTGATTCTATATCAACAGATATTTCATCAAGTGATCTAACACTAGGTGGTGAAGTAATTGAAAATAAGAGAGTGCGAAAACCTCCAACTCGTTTTGGTTATACAAACTTGTGTATTTCAAATAACTTACCAGTAGCTGAGGAGATTGATTTTTCAGAAGCAATGAATGGACCAGAAGCAGAACAATGGAAGCTGGCCATGCGTGAGGAGTTACAATCTTTTGAGTACAATGATGCATGGGAGCTCATAGATGTACCAGGTGATATTTCAGTAGTGCAAAGTAAGTGGGTTTTGAATAAAAAGTTAGATATTAATGATAAAGTGAGGTATCGTGCAAGGCTTGTGGCCAAAGGCTTTTCACAGCGTAGTGGCATTGACTACATAGACACTTTTTCTCCTGTTGTAAAACATTCAACTTTAAGAATATTATTTGCTCTTAGTGTACAATGGTGTATGGACATAACACATTTAGATGTGACAACTGCATTTTTGAATGGACATTTAAAAGAAAATATTTTCATGTCAATCCCTGTTGGTTTTAAATGTATGGATAAGGGGAAGGTTCTAAAACTTAAAAAAGCTATTTATGGACTTAAACAATCATCTTTAATGTGGTATGAAAGAGTTAAGGATTGTTTATGTAATCTGAATTTTAAAATTTGTAGCAATGAACAGTGTTTATTTATAAAATTTTATGACAACATAAAAATTATTGTAGCTGTATATGTTGATGATTTTTTGATATTTTCCACAAGTAAAGATGAGACAAAAAATTTGATAACTGTATTAAGTTCAGAATTTAAGATTAAGAATCTAGGTTATGTAAAACGCTATTTGGGTATGAGAATTAATGTAGATAAAATGTCTAATACTATAACTATAGATCAGCAACAGTATATAGAGCAATTGTTACATAGATTTGGAATGTTTAACTGTAGATCTATGGATACTCCTATAGAATGTAAATTAAACCTTAAAAAGGCTGAAAAATGTATAGCAGATGTACCTTATCAAAGACTTATAGGTAGTTTAATGTACTTGGCGGTCATGTCTAGGCCTGATGTAGCATATACTATAAGTTACTTAAGTCAATTTAATAATTGTTATAATGAAACACATTATAATCATGCTAAAAGAGTGTTAAAATATTTACAAAAGACCAAACATTATTGCTTAAAATATAGTAAAAATAATATTATAGAACTAGAAGGTTTTGTTGATGCTGATTGGGCTAGCGATACTTTGGACAGAAAGTCATATACTGGTTTCTGCTTTACCATGTGTGGTTCTGTGATATCATGGCAGAGCAGAAAACAGAAGACAGTTTCTTTATCAAGTACTGAAGCTGAGTATGTGGCATTATCGGAGGCAACTAGGGAAGCTATATATTTAAGAAACTTGATGTATGAGATAACAGGTAAATTATTTGTTGTCATGTTGCATTGTGATAATCAAAGTGCACTGAAATTAGCAACAAATCACCAATCATTAAATAGAACCAAACACATTGATGTTCGTTATCATTTTATTAAGAATGCTATTAAAGATAATTTAATTAAAGTTAAATATATTTCAACCCAAGATATGTCTGCTGATTTATTTACTAAGGGATTGTTGTCAGGTAAACATTATAATTTTTTAAAGAAAATAGGTCTTGTGTCAATTAACTAAGTTATATGTATTGATTGTCATTATATTTTATTTTGTTATGTGGGGGTGTTATATTGTAACAAAATATGTATAAGAGAAGCTATCTTTGGTTTGTTTTATCTGTTGTATTTAAAATGTCAAATGTGAATAAAGTCTGTCGTTAACCGAAAGTGCACGTTTTAATAGAATGAAAGCCTTTCTTACGAACGCTGCCTTAACTATGAAAGATATATTTTTGAGTTCTAGAGAAAAGATGTGGAGCTTAAAAACGCCTACAAAAAAGTCAACGACAGCATATATCTAACTTTTATATTTAAGTTACAAAAAGTAGTTTTTTTAATATTAGTATAGATAATTTAATTTTTAATTTTTAATATTAATAAAATAATTTAAATTATTTAAACACTCTGTACTAAAAAAGAATTTTTAACATTATGCCCAATGAAGTGGGCACGGGTCAGCTAGTATAACATAAAAGGCATTAACATTCCTAACTTAGTTTAGATATATTTAGGCATATTTAGCAGGCATGAAACAGAAATTACTTCGTACTACGTTAATGTCGGTCTTATATTATTTTTAAAATCTTATTTACCTTATTCTTGTTTGATATATTTATGGCTCAACTTTATAAATAAAAATACAATTTTATAAATAAAAATTTTATAAATAAAAAAATTTCAAGTGGTAGTGCCATGCTTGTTACCTTCGGGTAGCAACCGAATGGGCCGGCACGCCCCGTATAGTTCATTAGTACCACTCTCTCACAGAAGACCGGCGTGAAGTGGCAGCTATGCTGTCGCGTTTCGTCCGGTGAGTGAGAGTCCGGGAGGCCCACTCTCCTTCCCCCCTCCCTCTTCCCTTCATCCTCCGCCTTCGTTCCCCCCTCCCTCCCACTTCCCTTCCTCCTCCATCCCTCCCTTTCCTGAAAGGCCGGCAACGCATCTGCAAGCCAGGCTTGCAGATGTCCATGGGCGGAGGTGATCACTTCCCATCAGGTGAGCCTCCTGCTCGTTGCTCCGGCTCTACACGCGTGTTTTATTTATTTTGATGTATCCTTATAAGAAATAAATAACACTCGGTTGTAAGTTTAAAATAACACATTTGTCACCGCCGGCTAGTATACATTTCTTAGAGATGAGATATTATCCCGAAGTAAAAAATATTCAAGATGTTCGCTCAAAAAAACAGCTATCGTAATACGAAATTTTATCTAAATATGTCCAGTACTTTTATTTATGGTGATGCGGTCTCATTCAAATACACAGATCCAAAGGACTCCGTATCGATAATCACTACATACTTAGTATAAAACAAAGTCGCTTTCTCTGTCCCTATATCCCTATGTATGCTTAAATCTTTGAATTGAACTACGCAACGGATTTTGATGCGGTTTTTTTCAATAGATAGAGTGATTCAAGAGGAAGGTTTATATGTATAATACATGCATAATATAGTAGAGAAAGTGATGTCGTAAATAAACTCATTTTTTGCGCTTACATTGCGAACGCTAGCTAAAACTCTACGATGTAGATCAAAATAATGTACTACAGTATTGTACACCTTAAAAAGTTCTAGAAAAAAGTCCACGATGGTATATGTCTATCTCTTACGGATAACTCACAATAACCATTTTCTCGCTTCGCTTAGGCTCTTCCCTAGATTTAACGCGGGCAAAGCCGCGGGTTCCAATAGTGATTACTATTTTAATAACTTTTTTTAATTATTAAATTAAGACTTGCGTGCAATTTGCTCAAATTAATCTCGCAAGCTGCTACAAATAACTCAGGCGATGTATTATAACATTAATTTTATTTATAAACTCAAAAGAAAAGAACATTATTTTAGCAAAATAAATTAATTCCCTGGGTATCATAAAACATTTTTGTAATCCAAACGCGTTTCCCGAAGCAATAGATTATAAATACACCTTACATTAATTTTCGTTTCAAAGGTTTTTGTAATATTTATATGAAATTTTTATATCTGGTTCTGGTACACTCAGGATTAAAATTCTCGAATGTAATATTATGAGAACGAGTGAAAACAATCAATTTAAATTTAATAAACAATTGAATGTTTATAGTATTTTTATAATTTGTAAGATTTTGATATTTTTTTATATTCGGAGAGTTTGATACGTAACGTGTACGAAGTACATAAAAAAATTTAACTCAAGTCTATAAGCTGCAATGTTGATGCTAAATAGTCCATGTGAAAAAGAACCCTCTCTTTAATCTATGTCGGTGTGTCTGATTCCCTTCGAGCACATCTACATAATACGATACGCTCTACTTTAATATTTTATGAATTACGCGCTGTCTAGTCTTGTAGCTTAGCTTACTTAGCTTTCATCCATATGCATCGCAGTTTCTACAAACCTATTCTATTTCATACTATTTAAAGAGTTTAAGCAGGATGTCACTAAAAAAAATTGTGTGTTAATAATAAATTCGATCAATCGTTTAAATATAAAAATATTACAATGAGTATGAAAAATATCCTATTTTCTACCCTACAAGTGCTTTTATAGCAACAGAACAAAATACTTGATTACTCTCGTAATCCCAAAGAGATCCACATTTTAAATAAAGTGCTGGGTAATGGCGACAGGATAAATGAAAACAAATAGAAGAAGCAAAGTAACAAATGGTCCAATGGTCGCTTTATTGCAAGTGAAATTTACGACAAAACAACTGTTGAAACAAACCGTTTCTTGGTTTGCAGTACCAGGATTTAATCACGACATTTTAACCTCAAAGTGTTTTCTGTTAAACAAAGAATATTATATCTTTAGTCAAATATTTCATTCCTTGATAATTTATCTCATACGAACGGTCCTCTTAGGATTACTCGGATGAATGAACATTTCATCTAAGCAACTCATTGGTATAGAGGCCTACGAAAAACGCACTAACATGAGACATATGCAGTTTTATGTATCCTGTTTTCTAATACATATCATAAAGTAATCATAAGAATTTTTTCAGAATATAAAATTTTCTATCCTTTAAAAGTATTTTAAAAATATTATAACTACGTGACACACTAGTAAAATTTTTAAAACTTATACAGCACATTTAACAAAGTTGAAAAATTGCACTTGTAAATTAAAATTCTCGCTACTGCCTGATTGCTTAAGCTGTTAAACCAACATAATGAACAGAAAAAGAATCTTGGCAATGCCAAGATTTTCCGAAGTTACTACGATATCATTGACTTGGGAAGCCAAGTTTTAATAATTCCTTTTAAATTTTCAATTTCACGATTTTATTCAGTGAGAACACCTACGAGTATAACTCTTTCCTTAATACTCTGCTCTCAACCAAAAGCACTTTACACTTTAACTGGATATGAGTGTATAATGCATCATATGCCCATCTTAATTTATAGCCTAGTATAAATTCATATTTTATTTAATAATAAAAATGAAACAATAAAATTTTGGTTTCAAATATGACTTAAAATGAGATATTTTCAAGAGCAACGCTCACATATGTTCGAGTAGGTAACATTTTTTAGGATCCATAATTCCGATCTTCTCTCATCGCCCAGTTTATGAAATGAGTTTATGAATACTTAACTAAGTTGACGTAAAAGTGTTAAAGCAATTTCACAATTCATTAAAAATTATGCAGTAACTGTTTAAAACATTGGTAACTTGATAAGATAAAGTTATTATAGTAGGTCATGTAGTAATTATCATTATACATGCATATTTAAGCAATCCTACTATGATAAATAGCGCCGTTGTTTAAATTTCACAAAGATTATTAAAATTATATTTTTTTACCTAAGATATTTTAAATGTACTATTCTTACGAGTATCTACCTACTTTTTATTCCGCTTTTTCTCTTTATACCTTTTGTATATTCAACACCAAAGGCAGTTGTAAGCGACATTTCCAAAGCTGACGACGAACTGAACGTCTGAAGGAACAGTGAGCATTGCAAATGGCCCGTGAATAAAATACGAGCGCTTCAAAGTTGAGCTCGGGTGAATCTCGTCTCAACGATCCTATTACTAAATAAAACTGATGCGTCCCTACATATGACCTAGTACAGAAATTGTACTACAGGGAATTTACATTTTTTTATAGAGATTATAAAAATAAATCTAAGCATATAAAAGTTATAAAATAAATAATATTATATTTTACCACAATAAACAAACTTACAATCAATACTCATATCCTACTCCAACCAAAATTCAAAAAAATATAATTTATTCTTAAGTTTGATAAGATTAATGTTAGAAAAATAAAATAATAAGTTTAAGTAACCAATCTGTATTAGTAGAAAATTTGGATGTACTCTTTTTGCTCTCTTTTTTGCTTCTCTA
This sequence comes from Boloria selene, assembly GCA_905231865.2. Taxonomy (NCBI): domain Eukaryota; kingdom Metazoa; phylum Arthropoda; class Insecta; order Lepidoptera; family Nymphalidae; genus Boloria; species Boloria selene. Next base: position 4,008,406 of record HG993132.1, read on the forward strand.
TCTCATGAAATATGGTCAAGCTGTGCATTTACTACTTATTCAGAATAATTAATTAATCCGAATATTAGTAAACTTTGCTTTAAAAATCGTTCTCTGTCTGTACTAACTGCGTCACACTATTTGCAGGAGGAAATCGAAGATAGACCAAGAGCGGCGACGTTCCTTAGCTCCCTGGCGGACTACTCGAACACCATCCCCACTGCGTCTGCAGCTGACCCCGATGCCCCTAAGCCCGCACCACCAGCTCGTATGGGCACACTCATCGGAGTATACCTACCATGTATCCAGAACATCTTTGGTGTTATCCTCTTCATCCGTCTAACATGGGTAGTTGGAACTGCTGGTGCAATTCAAGGCTTTTTAATCGTGCTTACCTGCTGCTGTACGGTACGCATCATCTTAAATAATTCAGTTATATTTCTCCCTTTGTATATATTTCTGAGGAAAATCATTTTTAAAATACATGTGATTTTTTCAGTTTTAAATAGTTATAGACATTTAAAATATTATGTATTATATTAATCTTGACAATATAAAGAACTTAAATGTAATTGTTGCTTCCCTTACAATATCTTATAATACAAATAAAAAATAATATTGATTATCTACAGACTATGCTTACCGCGATATCGATGTCTGCGATTGCAACTAATGGCGTGGTGCCTGCGGGCGGATCTTACTTCATGATCGGTCGCTCGCTGGGCCCCGAGTGCGGAGGCGCGGTGGGAATGCTTTTCTATACAGGAACAACTCTCGCCGCAGCTATGTACATTGTTGGAGCCGTCGAAATTGTTTTGGTAAGCTATTTGCTTTATGTTTAAAATTACCACATTATATTGCAGCATACTGATATTTTATACTATCATATAACATATTTAAAATGTATGCCGATATACATCAGCTACAGCTATTGGACGACGAAGAATTTATGTCTTGAAGTATTACTGAAACTAATCCCATCTTGAAGTTTGGTAGTATTCATAATGTTTTATGAGATATAGACATCGAAATAAATATTCGGAAAAATAAAAAAATTTTATGATATCATAAATTTTTATGCGAGTATATTCGTAATTTTATAGCTGGGCAACACTTTGACGTTTTTTTTAACAGTCTAACAATTTTATTTCGCAGGTTATTATTAATTAGAATATCGTCATTTAATAGTATTTATTATTTGCTAAGATTTCCTTAATATTTCTCACTTACAGACATACATGGCACCTTGGATGTCTATCTTCGGTGACTTCACTAAAGATCCAGAGGCGATGTACAACAACTTCCGAGTATACGGCACGGGACTACTTTTAATTATGGGCATGGTTGTGTTTGTGGGAGTCAAATTTGTTAACAAATTCGCTACGATTGCTCTGGCCTGTGTAATACTCTCAATTACTGCTGTATACGTCGGTATTTTTGTCAATTTCAACGGAAATGATAAACTTCAGTAAGTATAATATATTAATTTATTTTTAGGAAAAATTCAATTTGCTGCAATCATATGTACTTTTGAATTAATTTTTAGAATGTGTGTCCTCGGAAAACGACTGCTCAAAGATATTAACATTAACAACTGTACTAAGGACCTCGGCGGTGAATTGCACCAATTATTCTGCGTTAATGGCACTTGTGATCCTTACTACCAGATGCATGAAGTTAGCATTGTACAAGGCATAAAGGTATAAAAGCACCTTTCTCGACACTTATTATTTCTTACTCTTTTTCATAATATTTTCCAACTATGAGTTTATTTATCGTTAATTTGTAGAAAATTCAAGAATATATTTATGAATTCCATAAAAATACTACGAATGTTTTATATTACTTACAAATAATTTATTATAAAATTGAAGATACAGGAGCTCTATAGTAACATCCCGGCTCTCACACATCTAATATTTAAAAACTCCCAATAACCAGTTAATCCTTAATTTGTGTTTTACATTAATAGGGACTGTCGAGCGGAGTATTCTTCGATAATTTACAAGATTCATTTCTTAATCTTGGTCAATATATCGCATATGGGAAAGAACCTGATGACATCGAACAAATGGAACGCCCGACTTATAACCAGATTTATGCAGATCTCACAACTACTTTCACTATACTAATTGGAATATTCTTCCCATCGGTAACAGGTATATATTTTTTTCAAAACTACTACAATAATTATGTATACGTTAAAGTAAACAATTTCAGCTTCATTTCATTTATTTTTTCCTATTAGGTATAATGGCTGGCTCTAATCGTTCTGGAGATTTGGCTGATGCTCAAAAGAGCATTCCTATCGGCACTATCTGCGCTATCCTCACTACTTCAACGGTTTATTTATCATGTGTACTTCTTTTCGCTGGAACGGTCGACAATTTGTTACTCCGAGACAAGTAAGCCTACTTTTTTCCATACGTGTCTTTATGTTTATATCCTTGTACATAGCCAGTGTTATCGCTTAAATCTTCTCTACCACTTTTGCCTTTACCTTTACCAGTTTTGTCAAAGCGCTCTTTATGAGTGCCTGTATATTTAGAGCTGTCAGTCATTCTAGTAACAATTTTTGAGTTTTGAACCTTAGTGCTTTTGGAAGTGCTAGGCGCATCACTTTTCGATAATTTTTCTTTCAATTTTTCGATATTTAATTTATTTTCTTTTGCAAGTATATCCAAAAACTGTAAAAACTGTTTGAAATCAATCGTTTTTGACTTAAAACGTTGAAATAAAATTGCCGTGTCTGTAGTGGATACATTTTTACCATCAATAACATTTGCCTCTTTTAACCATTTGTCAATATTAGTTAAGGTAATCTGCTTACCGTCACTTTTTGAGCTACCAAATTGCGCGTAATCTTTAAATATGTTGTTAAGAATTAGTTCTTTATCCAAATTATCAACCATTTTTACTATAATTTTAAGATTTTCTATTTCATTAGTTCTCACATCTGATGGATGATAAAATGTATTATTTTATCAACATTTTGGTTATTTCTTGACCTTTCTATGAATGTAATATTTAAAATGATTTCATATGTAAGCCTACTAGATATGTTTTAAACATTTTTTTCAAGCCTACTAGATACAACTTATTTTTCAGATTTGGTCAATCAATCGGCGGGAAACTTGTAGTAGCAAATATGGCCTGGCCAAATCAATGGGTAATTTTAATTGGATCGTTCCTTTCTACGCTTGGTGCGGGACTACAGTCTCTGACCGGAGCACCTCGGTTACTCCAAGCGATAGCTAAAGATGAAATTATACCATTTCTTGCTCCCTTTGCTGTATCTTCCAGCAGAGGAGAGCCCACGCGGTTTGTAACTTTAATTTTGTAAATTGTAAAATATAAATAAATGTTTAAATAATTAGAAATTTTATTAATATAATATAAACATTATATATGTATTCACTTGTTTTTAATAGAGCCCTTCTTCTAACAATGGTGATCTGTCAATGCGGTATCCTGCTCGGCAACGTTGACATTCTCGCCCCACTACTATCAATGTTTTTCCTTATGTGCTACGGATTTGTTAACTTGGCCTGCGCTCTGCAAACTTTATTGAAGACTCCCAACTGGCGACCCAGATTCCGATACTATCATTGGTGAGATCTAAAACTTTGCTTTAAGTTTACTATGTACTTATACTCTTCGATAAGTTTGCTTTAAGTTTGTCCAGAAACCAATGAGCTGTTTAGAGTATTTTCTATTTTATTATTATATACCTTACTTGTATTAATAATTTGGTTGAAAGTAAAATTTTCATACGTATTCACAGGTCCCTCTCTCTTGCCGGCTTAGTTTTGTGTATCTCCATTATGTTCATGACGTCCTGGTTCTACGCTCTTATCGCAATGGGTATGGCGGGCATGATCTATAAATATATTGAGTATCGAGGGTGAGTTTATTTCTGTAACACATTTTTATAGTTTATTTTTATCGGCTATACAAGTAACAGTAATAACATTCTAGCTTTCATTTTGATAATACTAGATAGTAATTAAAATACATAAAATTCAATTTATATATTTTCATGTTACTTCATAATGTTTTTCATTATCCAGTGCCGAAAAAGAATGGGGTGATGGTTTACGCGGTCTTGCCCTATCTGCGGCTCGCTACTCTCTGTTACGTCTTGAAGAAGGTCCTCCGCACACAAAGAATTGGCGACCACAAGTTCTGGTTCTCGCCAAACTCAATGACGACCTTCAACCCAAATACCGCAAGATGCTCACTTTTGCAAGTCAACTTAAAGCTGGTAAGTTTGTATTTTAAATATGTATTTCTTCTATTGATTTTCTATCGTTAATATGTTATGATTAATATTTTATAACACACATGTAAGATAACTTAGTCTCTCAAATTAAAAATTCTAACTGTGCTGTAAGCATAGCGGTGAAATTGAATTTATGCAAGAATGTAAGAAGATATTAAGCAATTTAAAGAACTTTGATTTTATCATATATTTTTTTTTTAGGAAAAGGGCTAACAGTATGTGTTTCCGTATTGAGTGGAGACTTCACCCGCCGCGCAGGAGAAGCGGCAACCGCTAGGCAGAACCTCCGTAAATGTATGGACGATGAAAAACTCAAAGGATTTGTCGATGTTCTCGTATCTCATAGTATCTCGGATGGCTTAAGCCACTTGTAAGTTATTTATAAATTACTAGCGAGTCGCCCTCGCTTCGCTCGGGCTCGTCCCTAGTTTTAATGCAACCGAAGCCGCGGGGTTCCGCTAGTTACAAATATAAACCTTCCTCTTGAATCACTCTATCTATTAAAAAAACCGCATCAAAATCCGTTGCGAAGTTTTAAAGATTTAAGCGTACATAGGGATATAGGGACAGAGAAAGCGACTTTGTTTTATACTATGTAGTGATATATATTTATTGTGTATGTTAATTTTAACATTTTGCATACAAAATTATGCGTCAGTCACATTTCGCTATTCCTAAACATGCAAAAAGTTAAATATATGAAATCATTGTCTGCACAAATATATTAAATAGCTGATATGCCCTAAACATTTTAAGAGCCTTAAAACATTTCAAACTTATTTCTATTTCGTAAGATAGTTTCGTCTTAAAATTTATTCTATCTTTTATTTCTAATTATTATACTCTTTACGAACTTAGTAAACTATCGGTCACTGAAAAACATGTAGTATTTGAGAGCTTTAAATGTAAACTCAACAGTGTACAAACAACTGGTCTGGGCGGCTTAAAACCAAATACAGTGATTGTGGGGTGGCCTTATGGTTGGCGGCAATCTGAAGACGACCGCACGTGGCAAGTGTTCCTGCACACAGTACGCGCCGTCACTGCGGCGAGGATGGCCATGTTAGTGCCTAAGGGTATCAACTTCTTCCCGGATTCTTCTGAGAAGGTACATTTGTTCTCACTATATGCTAAAACATATTTTTTATTCCTCCAACCTCTAATGAAATCATGTAACTTGATTAATATAAAAAACCCTTAAAAAAACTTGTCTTCAAAATAATGTAAAGCATACATAATATGTATGATACTATAATTTTTCAGATTTCTGGCAACATCGATGTCTGGTGGATAGTTCACGATGGCGGTATGCTTATGCTACTTCCATTCCTTCTAAAGAAACATCGTTCATGGAAGAACTGCAAAATGCGCATATTTACCGTCGCTCAAATTGAAGATAACTCCATACAAATGAAGAAAGACCTCAAGATGTTCCTTTACCAGCTACGTTTGGAAGCCGAAGTTGAAGTTGTGGAAATGGTATTATGTATTATTATGTCTCTCTTTTAATCTGTACAAGTGGTACTCGACAACGTGATTTGATGAGCGCAGCGATAAAATTTCAATCCCCATTGTTCTTCCAGACCTTTGTTCTTAGTCTATTCATTACTTGAGATGCTATATTCGATGTTTATAAAATATCTCAAGTTCATTTGATCTATATTGCTTTCTTCTTTTCAAGAATATTAGTTAAATTTTATTTATTTATATTTTTATTTAAATTTTCATAACGTACGAAGCCGTTCTAAAACACTACAATATATTTTACTTACAGACTGATAGCGATATCTCCGCTTATACTTACGAACGTACCTTGATGATGGAGCAACGTAACCAAATGCTTCGTGAACTCAGACTCAACAAGAAAGAGGCTCTTGGAATGGTAAGTACAAATATGTATATATGTACGTAAGAATACTTAATACACGAAATTGGACTATATTCTTCAAAAACGTTCCAGTAATAAAAAAGTAGTATTTTATTACTACTAATTTAATTAATATTTATTGGAATAATAAATTAAGGTATTTATATCAATATTTTTTCAAAAAATTATACATACCTCCAATGTAAAGTGTGTGTGCAATCATTTCGCTATTTGTACATTACTACGCTATCACAAGTTTGTACGTTTTTGCACAACTAAGTCCTGAAATAAGTCACTGAATTCTGCGGTTTAGCTAAATACATTCTAGCGTTGTATTCTGTGCTATGTGTTTGTTCACAAGCGTGGCTTGATATCGTATAACAATAATAACTAATGCCGTTTGTCTATCGCTGCCGATACAGATGCAAAATTTGGTGGACTATCACGAACAAAGTGCTGAGGAGAAATTGCCTTTGGTAAACGACATTGCCCTCGATCGAGTCCACTTTTAATGCATTTTAGTTATATGTTCCCTTTTATTATTAGCTCGAGCCTCATTTCATCCTCATGCCTCTGCTTTGAACGATATGCATACCATGAAGGTTTAGTGAAGGTTTAAAAATTCTTAAACATCCCTTGCGTTGAATTCCTTAAAGGATTTTTCAAATAAAAGTTTTTAACGGCGCACTATAAAGCGTTAATAATTAATAATAAAATTGAATCTATGCACAGCCCACATGAAATCTAACATTCGGATGGGTAATTTTGTATTTGTACTTGTTTAAATATGACAAAAACTACAATAATCTGCCAGTCTTTACGCAAACGAAGCAAAGGGATGTCTAAGAATTTTTACAATTCTTACATGTTCTCTTCTGTGTTTCTGTGTATATAATTACTAAATGTGTTTTTATTCTTCATATTTGCTAAATATTTATAAATCATCATTAGGTATACGCTCAATCGCTGACTAATCACCGGAATACAAATTATTGGCTTTTGATGTTCTAGCATACTTTTATTTTACAATCACAGTACTTTCCTTGTTGTTGTTGTGCACCCTTTTCTAATAGAATATATTTTATGTATATTTTTTATGTATTGTAATAGATGTCATTCTTAAAAAAATCTAGTTTTATAAGTAATAAGTTTATATTTTTTATTTAATAATATAATAATTTGAAATAAATCAAATAATATTTTTATTATACACTTTTAAATTAAAAATATTTGTGATCAATTAGCTTATTTTTTCGAACTAAAATCTACCTTTTTATACACATATCTTTTCAATGTGGTCGGTATATAGCACTATCATTAATACGAAATATAAAAGTTCATCCTAAATCAAAAATATAATAAAAAAATTTAATATACCAAACTAAATGAATATAATTTCTTAGGTACAGGCAATAGTAGATCATCACCATGCTGACGTTAAAACGGCAAGCAAAGTACGCTTTGCAGAACCCGGCTCTGAACCACTACCAGATGACGCTCCATCGCCTCCACTCGCCGAAAATGACGAAAAAGACAAAGATGATAAGGTGATTATTGAAACAGTTATTTTGCTAGATGTAACTCTTATGATCATGTTGATATGCTTAGCACAAGAGATGCTTATAATATTTTGTGAATACTTAATCTTAACTGATAATAGTTTTAAAATATACAACATTACCGAATACCTTACACTAAGGTACCTTGAATATTAAAGTATTTATACAAACGCTCAATGATGATTTTAATGAAGAGGATTTGCTTAATGTGATATGTGACAATTTAAATGGTGTTGCAAAAGCTAATCATCTGCTTGACTCACGTATCTTTTATTTGGGTGCCTTATTATTTCATAGATGTGTTTATTTTTAATTATTTTTCTTTCCCCATCAAGCAAAAGCACTATATATAACAAAATCAAAATAAGACGATATGATAACATCAGCTGTTGCAAGCAAAGACTTGCTTTCGACAGCCGATAAATGCACAGCTACTTATTCCTATTTATTTTTTATAAGTTCTTTTTGTTAAGTTCTGCATCGTTATAGCTAACCATAACGAGTCCTAGCGAATTTACACACGGTGGTCATATGTTTGGCAATGAGTTCATCCGCATTGATTTATTCACTTTAGTTTCTCATACCACATTAGCTAAGAGTGGATGTTTGAATGTCAGTAGTCAGTGATCGTTTTACAATTTAAATAATATATGACATCCCGTGTTTCATTCGCCTTGAATCCGTCATGTGCAACGCTCGGTACGATTTGGAAACAAAACGAAATTTCCAAAATGGAAAATAATTGGGGTAAATATTAGGACGAATTTCGAAGTAGTTTGTTGCACATAATCGATTCAATGTGGGACTCGCCCGATGAACGCTCGCAGTGTGAGACGCCGCCGCCCGAACCAGAGAACCACAAGGAGGGAAATCCCAATGGAGACGTGCTCAATCCGAAGCCCAACATGGCCAACATTACCCCGTAAGCATGTTTTTTTTGTTTTTTAGAAGTCCCTCTCAGAAAAAACAAGTTTATTGAAAAATATGTTTAGAGTAAAATAACTCGCGTCAAACAAATGACAAGACGAAAGAAATTGTTAGAAATAATAATAACAAAGCAAATCATTAAGGTACAGTTTCATCAAAAATACTCCATAACATTAGTTAAATAAATTTGTTAATTTTAGATAGATTTTACATTAGATCGTTTTTATAATATATAGATTTTATAAATATATAAAACCAATTTACTATTTCCTAGTGACGAGGGCACAGTGCGTCGAATGCACACGGCTGTGAAATTGAATGAGGTGATAGTCTCCCGCTCGCACGACTCTCAACTGGTAATACTGAACTTGCCCGGTCCTCCGCGCGATACCAAACTCGAGAGGGAATCTAATTGTAAGTAAAGTAAGACAGATGGCTTCTGACTTATATTCATATTCTGTTATAAATGTATGTTACACAAACAAAACGTCACTACAGACGTTGGGCGTTGGCAGTACTATCTAATAGTTTCATGGTAAACAGCAAGGCTTATGTTATGGGTACCAGATAGTTGATACACAACCTATACCTATTATTTGATATACATACATATTAAAAATATATACCCATGGCAAGTAGGTACAACATCCATGATCCTCAAACAAATTAATGCTCCCCCACTTGAATCGTCCGCTTGCAAAGCAAGCAAGAGTCACTATAAAATGAGCCTATAAATGTGTCATATATGAAAACGGATTACCCACATAAAAAGTTTGTTGTCTTATTAATAGTGAGTAAATCTCTCCGTAATCTTCATCAGCTTAAAATTGTCCACCTTGCCTTGTTTAAAAAAAAAATAATGGGATGAGATCTTGGAGAACTCATAATAATAACATTTTGCAGACATGGAGTTCCTGGAGGTGTTGACAGAAGGCCTGGAGAAAGTGCTGATGGTACGCGGAGGAGGCCGCGAAGTTATCACCATTTACTCGTGAATATCCACTATCAATATTCCGATCTTTATTGAACTATCAATTCAAGCGTTCGCGCTCTATTGCGCACTTTACAAAGTTATATGTGATTTGTTTGTATTTCGTACTCTACTTATTATATTCTTCGACGATACGTATTGTTGATCGTTTTATATAACATCGCATAATTTGTTGCGGGCAATGCCTAGACTAATATTGTTTTGCAATTAATTTATATACTATATTATATTTTTCTTACGGTTACTGAAATGATTGACGTGTGTATGTTAGAGCTAAATTTTGTTACATTTGATGCTTAGATAATAATTTAATAAAATTTATTCACTGTTGTATACATATATATAACGTATGTGCGAATCTAAATGAGCCTTAACTTAGGTTAGCTCGGAGTTTGTTCTGTTATTAGATTAGCTGTAAGTGCAAATTTGACTATGGGTTACCGACACTGTGGGTTTACTCTGACTCTTCGATTTTATTTTTTTATATAAATGTTGAAGAAATTGTAGACAATTTACAACCGTTTACAATCATGGGATGTTTTACCTAAATTAAATAAACTTTGTAAATAGTTATTTTGTTCTAAGAATATTGTCTGCTCAAGTTAACGATACCATGGGACTGAAGATTGGTGTAAATGTTTATTTCCCAGATCATTATAGAAGGTCTAGTCATTTACAGACATTAAAGATTCAATAAAAATAATTTTTCATAATAAAATATTACTGGACGGATTAGATACTATATTATTTGTTTTTTACTTCAAATAACTTATAATACTTAGTAAGTTAAATTAAATCAACTTTAACATTTTTCTGTTAGTTCTTATTAATAGTGTCAAAACCTGAAATTTATTACGCACATTCGCGTAGTTAGCTGATTTCTTACTGTGATCATTTATATATAACGTTTATGTCATCTATACTAGTATTAATGCCCATACTTACGAAAAAGGAGATTTACGTGTAAGAAAATTATAGTTCTTCTAAGTATATACTAATGAGGATTAACACCACATTCCTTGTCAAGATTTTTAGTTTTAAGGCCTACTTTTAAGAAATATTCAGATTATGTATTTGTAATTATCTACTAAATATAGAGTCTTCATCGTTTGGACATTGGGAGCCATATTGCTATAGAAATAGCCCAATGTGAAATTTTCTAATAAGTATATAATTATATTATTAGTACTTATACAATAAGGGACACTAACCTTTGTCGATATCGATTTTACCCGTATTCATCTGGGTACTAATTTTAAAGATTGTCTTAAGAAAGTTTACAAATAACCTATTATAAAAGTTTGCCCTTCGAAATCGAAACTATACATATAACAACGTATATACAAAAAATCGTCAATTTTTATTTTGATGTCGCTATATAAGTCCTATGTAATGATTTAGGTTACTGCCAAATAGAAATCGATGTTGTCATTTCCTAGTCCTTAAGCGATTAGGTAGTTTATTCTAAATTCATAAATCTACATAAAATAGGCATTAGATTGGTTATAGGTCTTAAAGTATAGTGCATGATCAATTTTGCGGTTTGTAGGTGAAGATATAGATTACTTATTAAAGCCTCTCTAAGGTGTCTTATGGCAGTAACTGCTATTCCATAGATAATGTGTGTTTTAATCCTAAATATTTTCTTCACCTAAATAGAATTGTAAAGTATCCCTACCAAATACAACAAGCCCTGGGTGTTGTTGATTATTTACACCAACGGAAGATTTTATTTACTATTTTAATCGAAATTATAATTAGTGACAGATTTTTTTTATTTTATATAACTTATGTTTATATTTAAGGTATAATAAATATATTTACTGTACAAAATACTGCCCTATTAAAGGAGAAGTTTCGTTACTGCCACATCTAGTGTAAAATTTACATATATTCAATTCATACAAAGTCAATGAAAAATGAAACGATGTTTTCCATAAAAAAAAAGGGAAAAAAACCTACGTTTGCTTACTGTAGTTTTGCATTTTGGCCTGTTGCAGTAACGAAACCAACCTTTAATTAAAGTGATTGACACTTTCTTTTTTAACGTAGAAATTCATAATATGTATATTTTTGTCGTACAGAATATTACGCCGTGATAAGTTGTGTGATCAAAATGGAAGGGTACTTGACATTTGAAACAGATTTCTCTTAATTAAATTAAGTAGATCTATCTATATTGGAATAATAATAAAATGATTCTTTAAAAGATTAAATATTACGTATATTTGTGGATGTGTTCTTCATCACCTAGTGATATAAAATAAACAGAAACATTAAATACATAGTAACATATCTTTATTTTACATTAACAATAGAATTTATTTATGAATACAGTATTAAAATATTTTATGTCTATTAATAGGCACTGAAAATTTTGACTCCATGTTAGACTACCCGATATTGATATATGTATTTGCCTTTGATCTGCCTAATCTAAGGTAAAACATATAATAGCAACATTTAAAATTAATATGAATATGAAAATATTATATTAAAACTTTACTTAAATTAACTAGATACCTACTTTAACAAAAATTGTATGTCGAAAATTCCCATCGATCCGCAAAAAGTATGATATCATAATATCATCTTTTTTTACGTGCCAAAGTTTAAAATTGTCTAAAAAATAAATTTCGATGGGAATATTTAATTATAATCTACTAAGTAGAATTATCATAGGAAAATTTCAATTTAAAGTTCAATGAACTTGTGTATTCATTCATAATAGCTTTCAACATTGAGTGGTAGCGACGATGGGTTGGCTAATAGAAGTTAACGTGAAAATGCACATAGTCACATCTTCAAATATCGTGTTCGTAATTGCATTCTAATTAAAATACCTATTTCTAGGATAAATGAAAAATTATTAAGAATTATTAATGAAATAATTATTGTACCTAACTCTATCGAGTGTCTTGTAATTTAAATAAAAATTGTCTATTTAGAGTTTAGGCTGTGAGCCAGCGTAACACATTCATAAAATATTGATATTTCAAGCTAGAGTTGCTGTGATACACCATTTGGCTATATAATATAGCGATAACTTTCCTTTCTGTAGCTTTTATTAATGAAGGCTATAAGAACAATGAAATGGCGTGATATTGTTTATTCGTGTTTTAACAAACTTAGATGCACTTTTAAATTGTAGCCGGGAAATCACATTTAATTCGTAAAAATAAAACGTGTTTTAAATTAGTGATACCTACGTCTTGTATTCAGTAAAAGTAATGACAAAAGTTATGGTCTGTCACCATACCTATTCTAATATAATTTTTAATAAGAATCACGTACCTTTTGATCTGGAAGTTTTCATCCAAATACTTACCTAAGAGTTTTAAACTTAAAAGCTGTCTAATAAATTAATAAAATAATTATTCAAATAAAAATTCTAGTTAATTAGAACGTCAGTAAATTAAGAAACAGATGTTACGAGTATAATAAAATAAATTATAATAATAGATGTTTTTATTTTACAACACCCCACTTCCCACAACGGTCGAAAATAATTAAAAATGATATGATACAAAAGCTTGTATTGAATTCCAAGCGAGCTTACAGATGCCATAAGACCGCTCTATAGAACCCGCGCGTTTCTTTATATTGTCCACGCAAATGTTTCTTATATGAAAAGAGTGGGAAGGTAAGTCTGTACATCCATCATCTGTACACGGCTGTACATTCGGAGTTCCTGGGTTCGATTCCCGGGTCAGAGCAATAGTTAAAGTCCCATTGCGGGCACAGGTCTCCCTTCAATACGAGGGAAATCAGGCTATAGTGCACCATGCTGGCCAAGTGCGGGTTGGCGGTACTCACATGTGTTTCAAAAACTTGCAAGTTTTCTCAGACATGCTTCAGGTTTCTTCAGGAAAACGAGTGGTAATCATGATAGAAATGATTGCCACATGAAAATATCAGAGGTGCGAAACCCGGATTTGAAGCCGCTACACTCGGTTAATCAAGCAAGCGTGTTGCCACTGGGTTACACTGGGTTGATAGAGAAATAACTTAAATTTCTTGTCTTTGTTTGATACAACTAAAACGAAACTACGATTTTATATAATATTTTTATTTTAACAATCACTTTACTGGGATTTTATATACAATATATGAATTATCTTTATCACAAATTACATTTTCTACAAGTCTCCTGTATACAACTATCTCCTGTCAGTTCTTAATATATACATATATACTATAGTTAGAAAAATACCTTTTGGTATATAATTTAATTTTAGTTTCAAATATTTTGGAAACTAAATAATAGTTTTAATAACCATATTGAAAATTCATTCATATTTTATATTTAGAACCAACACAATACTCTTACACTACTTTTCTTATACCCATTTTATTAAATTACAAAATATGTATCATTCGACAATAGTTTTATCAAAAATAATATCCCTTTTTATAACAATGGGCGGGTTATAAACATTCAATTTTAGAATTGTTAATATTTTGTTTTAAATAATTTTCAAGAGCTGCAGAATCATTTGATGTGTAAAATTGACTAAGCAATGAGTACTTTAAGCTGACAACTCGCATACCAAGTATCTTTAAGTGTCTCTTTTTCATGACTTGGGGTCCAATTAGTTGTTCATTATCAGAGCAATAATGATCTGGCAAATGTATAAGGATTGCTGTACTACCTTTTCTAATTGACTGAGAATTCCAATTGAGTGTATTATTCCCTGGTCCTCCTGGGTACAACAATACATCAATCAAATATGTTTCATCGGAACAAAAATTTGGCAAAACTACTGCTGTAGACAACTTTTCAGAAATTCCTATCACAGACACAATGTTATGAAAAATTTTATCAACAATATTCTTGATCCTAGGATCTTGTAATACTGGTTTAAACCATTGATCTTTTGCCATAAGTGGACCAGCATATTCTTGACATTCTAATGATAATGCTGTGTCAATTAGATGCAGTTTTTTTAAAACATCATTATTATTTATTTTAGCCATGTATTCTGCACTAAAAACTTTAGAGACTAGATTAAGTGGATAATGTCCACAATATATGTATGATAAAATTACTGAGCTCAGATCCGACACATTTATTTTACAACAGTTTGCTAATAAAACCTCTTCAGCTAATGTCCAAAATTCAGAATTAGTAGGCTCTGCATACAAATACCCGTAAGGGCATATAAAAGATTTCAAAAAACTGTGAGATATATCTTTTCTATTAATTAAAAAATATTGAGCACATGTATCTAATATATGTTTGTTACGAAGCTTAAATTGAGAGCAATAATTCAAAATACCTATAACCAATACTTGTGATTTAATTTTTGAGACTTTAAATTTTAAAAATTTCTCAACTGCTGCTTCAATTTGATAATCATTATACTTTAGTTGTGTAAATTTTGATATGACAGCTAATAATTCATCATCATCTAAACTGTGTATATTAGAGTAGAACCAATGGCCTAAAACTGCATATAACTGCATAGAAAAATTTCTTTCTGTCAAAAAGACATCTAGTATGTCTTGCATTGCTGGGACTTTTATTTGGCACCACAATTCTGCTAGTTTTTGCTCCAGTAAGGAAATAATTGTTTTCTTGCAAACTTTAAAACCTACCAAGACCTTAAACATGGAAACAATATTTTCCTCATTTATTTCTTTTTCCCTGTCAACAAATCCAACCCATAGTTTGTCAACAGTATCTGAGTATTTTTGATGATCTTTGTTTTTTATAAGGAACAAGGTAAAGTCACAGAGTTGCTCTAAACTTAATTTATTGTCAAGCACTCTTAAAAACAACTCATCACAAAATTTGTACTTATGTGGTTCCATTATAGTTGAAGTAGTTTTCAGAACATTTAATATTGTCTGAGTATCTTCAGTCTTCATAACAACATTTAATAATTTTTCTAGTATAGCACCTTTAGCAAAATTTATGTGAATATTATGTTCTGTTGTCATATTTAGGTTTCCATCTTTTTCTAAATCATATATTCTTTCAATTGCCCCAAGAGCAATGTTCGGAGTTATTTTAGTACATTTTGTAATCAACGAAAATACTTCACGTAGATCTGAACACTGTTTAAACTCTTCTTGTATTAAATGATAGCTCAAAGGGTCAGTTGTACCTTGTTGGGTTTCTGTAGACGAAGGGCTTAGATTTAAGTCTTCTAAATCTTTTAATCTTCGTACGACAACTGGAAGTTCATGAACGTTGTACCCATTTTCGATAAAAATTGTACTGTTCGAGAATCCGGGGGACGAAAATTTATCATCGCAAAATGATCTAGTAAAATATTTATACAGCACCGAAAGCGAACTACCGTTGTTACAGTTTGAAAAAACATTATTTCTGGCTTTTGTATACGAACGCAACAAATTTAAGGTCATTTTATTATAAAATAAATTTGTAATAACTTTTAAATAATAATTTAAATTAACTACTACGACGTTTCCATTGTTTTTAATGTTTTGTTACAAAATACAAAATGACATTTGACCATATTACCATAATAATAATATAGATGACGGCAAAGAGAATTGGATGACGGTCTACTAAAACAGGTCTAGCAACAAGCTCAATTTTAGTAGTAAGAGATTTGTATGATTTGTGTGACAAGCTGTACGGCGTTGCTATCGACTAGAGCTGCGCAGTGCACACTGCGCACGCGGCAAACCGTTTAA
Source organism: Boloria selene (assembly GCA_905231865.2). Lineage (NCBI taxonomy): Eukaryota > Metazoa > Arthropoda > Insecta > Lepidoptera > Nymphalidae > Boloria > Boloria selene. The sequence goes on from HG993132.1 coordinate 4,024,677, forward strand.
GTGACAATTAAATGGTATTTCTATTTATGTTATACGAAATAAATTCCAGTAATGTGATGAGGGTTTAGTACGCTTGAATTACGCTACGCTTACGCTTGACCTTGAATCTATCTTAGTTGCACAGCACCCCAGTCTCATCATCACGCCACGACCGTAAATGAAAATTGAAAACTATAATTACGATAAGCCGACGTACCCCCACTACTCTTGATGCTAGACGAGAAAGATTAAATTCAAAATTACATATTCAACTGATATATTTTATTTTTTTGTAGCAATTATGTTTTATTGTATTGTTGAAATCATTTTTATTTGGTGTACATCATTATTACTGAATTTGTTTTCAGAAATTTACTTTATGAGTGCCATGGTTGTCATTTATCATATTTTATCAACACAAATCATAGTCATCTATAACACAAATTTAGATTAGGCTGTATGGACTATAGTCCTTTGCCTTTCCCTATTGGGGATTAATTTTAAAAACAACATTTATCAACAGAACAGTTCAACACATCTGTCACTTGTCAACTGTCAAGTTGTCAGTCGTCTCGTGATCAGCGAAACAAAATATGCGCTAACTCGTGATCTTCGAAAAATTGCTGTAAAATACATTTTTGTTACTATTGTTATTCAACAGGTACTCTTTTAATTCAATTTTTGTTCATTAATTTATTACCTTTCTTTGTTTCTAACAAATCTTACTATTTTTATTTATGACTGTACGTTATTAATATTGTACTAAACTTTTTTCAAAGAATGACTAAAATAATCGTGAAATTTTAATAAATAGTAAATTAATTACGAAGTGATAATTCTTTTGAATCGTCTGTATTATGATATCACTTATTTATGCAATTCTGTAGAATTTGTTATTGAAAGTGCGAGAAATATTGCTGTGAATTTTTCTTTAAATTCGTTTTAAAGTTACTTATTATTACTTATTTTGTTTCAGATGTTTTTATATTTCGATTTCTATACATAATATGAATAATGCCTGAGCAAACAGCAATAATTGTAAGTTATTTTTAAATAATTATCCAAATTATGAGCAGTTTTCCTATTTTTATTTTCCAATTTCATATTTCGTTAAATATATGTAGGGCCATGGATAAAATATATTGTACATTTTATAATCATGCAGTTATAAAAGTAATTTCGGGGTTATATTTTTCTCTTATTTAGTAATACTTGCCACTCTACCACAAAATAATTAAAAAATTGTTAAAAGCTTTTTGCCTTTTTTGTATGTATTATATATGTATATATACTTACATATATTTGACTAGCGACTCACCCTCGCTACGCACTTCGAACCCGAGTTCGACCCTAGCTACAGCGCGAGCGAAGCCGCGGGCTTCGCTAGTTAAAATAAATTAAATTTCTAAAATGAAAGTGGCCTAAGTTACTCCTTATAGTACTTATTGCTATCTGCGAGTGAAAGTTCCTTCAAAATCGGTCCAACCGTTTCAGAGATTAGCCGGAACTACCTGACAGACAAAAATTTTAAAAATTTTCGTAAGTATTTTGTGAAAAGCTGTTAATTTGAAATTAAAAACAGACACTTTTATTTATATATGTATCTAAGATATAAATGTCGAAACAACATACGTAATAAAATACTATTAAAATAAAGGAGGGGAGGGTTGTTGTTTCGTATTAGCATAGTGTAGTTGTCTATTTGTTTGTTTATCTTACAAGGTAAATCCTGAAATTAAGCCCCTTTTAGCATGCTACTGTATAAAACGCGAGATATTATGCAGAGGCCAGAGACACAAGTGTGGTTGATGGATTAATTACCTATATGATCAGATTCAGATTTTGCGTGAAGCATATTATGTACCTATGGATTTGATCTACATGCGAGTATAAGGAATTTTAAATGCGTAACATCCGACTAAAAATACTTAAACGTACAATCAAAGTCAGTAAAACTATACCCAAAAAGTCAACTATCTGTCGACTATAGTGTACCCTACACGTTTAAGTACCCTAAGCCCTAAAAGATACTTAGAATAGGATGACGCTACGATAGGTACTTGCCGACAAAAATGACTAAATTAAATGAGCATGCTAAGTAATTATTAGGTGATGTTGCATTTGAAATTTATACGTAAGAATATAAAGATACTTCAGGAACAAAGAGTAAAAATATACCTTCTTTTTCATTCGTAGAGCGGTCGAAACTTTTTTTACTAAAGGTCTCATTAGAGACCTTTTTACGTTGAAAATGTATTTGCAACTTATGGTGCGACTATCGATATCGATGGGGTTACCCCATGTAAAGGTTCTTCTAAAGTTATTTGGATTTGAAAAAAATTGTTAAAACCAGATTTTAAATTAAATTTCACCAGTACAACCAAAATATCAACATTTGATCGACAGTGCTTCTTTCTACATCACTTCAAAGTCTGATCATTATATTACTTTGTCAATTCTTAGTCCAAAAAAAATAATATTAGTTGGCCGTGTAAATTATTAGTGAATACTTATAGGAATACAATAGGTGCTTCTGTGTAATGCACGAAAACAAAGTTAACATATTTTAATAGCAACATGAACTAATTAGCCATTCGTTAGAATCACCACAATATACGATAGCCAAGATGGACCACCTATAAATAAAAATGAATAACAAAGATATCTTAAGAGTTACAAAAATAAGGAAAACATTCCATATCTGAAGCTACGAAACTTGATAAGGGGACCAAATTAATTTTTTAAATATATATACGTAGGTACCTACGTAGAAGTATTACAGGGTTTCGCTTAAAATGTTTACAGGTACATTAGTCACAGAAACAACCATGTCGAGGCTCATAAAAGTATAATAAATAGACATTGTATACTCTTCTAGTATAACATTGTGATATATTACGCAAACATTTACTAATCAACGAACCTGACCAATTGAAATGCTCTCTTTTATTAGCTGCAATTATACAAAGGACAATATGTACATTTTACAAGGTTCCTCATAGTATACATTTCTAAAGTTGGTACCTACAACGCAAATCACAGTACAATCTAAAATGTAAACTAGATAACCACTAAGATTTTCATATGAGTTACTTTGATAACGGTTTTATTGTACAATTTATCTACTGTTATCAAAATTCACTGTTCTATATTCTTTTAACATTATACAGACAGTGTATTCTCATGTATGTTACATAAGTTCTAAATTGCATATCAAATTTCGTATAGTAGTGTTGTTATTAGTCGCGTATTATTACATGTTCAGCTTTCAGTGAAGTAGGAACATATTTTGTTTAAAATTGACATCATCATAATATACTGGTAATTAATTTAACATTTGTTTATCAATATACTATTTACCTTATCGTTTTCGAAATTTAATGACTAAACAAAGCTGTTAAGCCCCTGTTCAGTATACAATCAGCAACGCTCGACGTAACCCAGATATTCAAATATTATTTAGATGGGAAAACAATTGAGATGGGGGATAGCTGGCGTCGGGATGATCGCGCATGACTTCCTAACAGCGATGGCATCATTGCCGTCCGAACAGCACAAGGTGATAGCCATAGCCGGCAAAGACCTAGATCGTGCTCAAAGATTGGCCACGCTCCACAATATCAGTACCGCTTACGAAGGTTATGACTCCATTGCCACCGACAACGACATAGGTATGTGTAAAGATATACTATGTTTTTTTTACCATCAATTTATACATAAATACACGTTTTCCTTTTTCCTAGTCATTCCCAGTATCGCTGAGGTCATGGGCACCTACATTCAAATTTTTCGCCTTGACTATTTTTCCCTGATTTAATGAACCATTACTTTTTTTAATAATGTTATATATTATAATCACTTCATTACATTTTAATAAAAAAATACATAGACACTATTATCATGATACAATAATAAAGTAATTATGTGTCGCTAATAATAAGTTTATTCCATTGTTTAAAATAAATAACATAATAATAATGTTGTTTTTGATTTGTTTGACATCAGGCATGTACCTGTTATTTTATTTTCAGACATTGTATTCGTCAGCGTTCTTAATTTACAGCATTTCGAAATAACAAGATTAATGTTAGAAAGCGGTAAGCACGTGCTATGCGAAAAGCCTATGGGAATGACTTATAAACAGACTAAATGTCTAGTTGATTTGGCTCGAGAAAAAAAGCTATTTCTCCTTGAAGGGATGTGGTCAAGGTTCTTTCCTGCTTACGATGCTTTAGACAAGCACATTGCTAGTGGTGGGCTCGGAGACATCTATCACATAAATATACAGTTCGGGGTGGAAATTAACGACATTGAGAGAAACTTGTAAGATCTTTATACTTTCATTCACTGCTGCTTTCTTTATTGGGGCTATAAACTTATCTGGGTGTAATTACACTATGCTTTATATTATAATTTATGTTGATGACATTATCACCTAACAAAACTTTAAGACATACTAATAAAACAATATATAATTATTTTGTAACGTTAAATGAAAATGGTAAATTTCAGAATGAAAGATTTAGGTGGCGGTGCAGTCTTGGATTTGGGTATTTACATGTTACAATTTCTACAATTCATATACAAGGAGCATCCTACTGATATAATGTGTACGGGACACTTGAGTAAAACGGGTGTGGATGAGTCGGTTTCTTGCGCTCTCAAGTACAAGGAAGGCAGGACAGCCACTATAGCAGCCCACACTAGAGCCACGATGTGTAACCGAGCAGAGATTACGGGGACCAAAGGTACAATTTTGGTAAGTTTTATTTTTTAAACCGTATATTAAAAATTTCCATTGACGTCATGTCAAGATATTGAAATATTTTGATAAATTACTTCCGTTCGACTTAAAATAACAAAAGATCTATGGACCAAGAAAAACAACAACTATTTGCTTATCAAGAGCTGTTGTTTTCGCGAATCATAATATGTACCTATCCCATAATCTTCACAGCAAGCATACTATGACTTTAACCTCATGTTGATGACCGCCTTCCTTCTGTGAAAACCATCAAGGGCAAAGCAGTAAAGTTTGGTTGAAGTGTAATCCACTTGCAAACTCACATGAGATAAGATGTGTAAGATGCATACAAATACTTTCATATTTCCGTAATTTTTATACTATCAACTAAGGAAAAAAGTAGCTAAAACGTTGATTATGTCAAATCATTATTCATTATATACAGGATTTTGATGTAATTTCCTCAGTTTAAGGAAGATAGGTACTGCGTTATTAAAAACAAGTATTAAATTTCAACCAGTATGTATGCCACTTGAACGACATTTTACAATCTATTTTTGGGCCTGATAATCCTACCCATGAGATTATTTCAACTAACTTTCTTCTACATATAGGTAACAAGCCTTACCCATAAAGGCTGAAAATCCAAAGAATTTTCTCCCGAAAGATTTTTCTCCCGTTTTTGCAACATTGAACTCTCTCACAGAAGACCGGCGTGAAGTGGCAGCTATGCTGTCGCGTTTCGACCGGTGAGTGAGAGTCCGGGAGGCCCACTCTCCTTCCCCCCTCCCTCTTCCCATCTTCCTCCGCCTTCGTTCCCCCCTCCCTCCCACTTCCCTCCCTCCTCCATCCCTCTCTTTCCTGAAAGGCCGGCAACGCATCTGTAAGCCTGGCTTGCAGATGTCCATGGGCGGAGGTGATCACTTCCCATCAGGTGAGCCTCCTGCCCGTTTGCCCCCTTTTTACCATAAAAAAAAAAAAAAATTTTCATTTATGCTCCTACTGGCCGTACTCGTAGCGTGATGTAATATAGCCTATAGCCTTATACATATACTATATAAACGAACTATCCATCTTTCATGTGCGAATCATTTTCTATCATGATTACAACTTGTCTTACGGTGAAGGAAAACATCATGAGGAAACCAGCATGTCTGAGAAAAACCTAACAAATTTTCGAAAGACATGTGAAGTCCGCCAACACGCACTAGGCCAGCGCGGTGGACTATGGCCTGATCCCCCTCGTACTGAGCGAGGCCCGTGCCCAGCAGTGGGACGTTGAAAAAGGGCTGATGATGAAGCATACATTTTGTATTATAATGTATACATGCGTTTTTATAATATACGGACAAAAGCAAAAAGATAAAGCGTAATAAAATAAGGAAAATATTTTTAGAAATCTTTCTCGTGCGCTAACGTTCATAAAAACGAATGTACTTGTTTCCCAAATGAATTCTTTAGATATGTACTTCTCAGATAATTGAAATAATAAGATCGTTCTCCAGCAGCCAGCTGTGTATATTTAGATTGGCATGTTATTGATGCTCTTTAAAACATTTTGCCAACTGGGTCACATCTCATAATGAAAAGTGAATATCGAGTATCGACAGATAAAACATATTAAACATAATATACAACAATTATTATATTGTATTAATGTAAAATTCCAAACGCATATTTTAAGAAAAATTAAAATACACTAAAAGATACAACGACCATGATTTTAATTTATTAATTAAAAACATCGCCCGTTAAGTCACTCTTCTATTCTTTAATTTATTTGTCGTGGTGTATAACAAAAAAACAGTAAAAATAGCAAAAAATTCAACCTCCAAATCAAAGTACGTATTTTGTTTTTTTTTTTATTATATTTCCGGAATCTAATATTTAAAATAACAAAAATGAAAACCGACTTCAAAACGCTACAAATCGAAACTAAAAAGAAAAAAAAATAATTTTAATTACTTAGTTATTGTTGGAGTCGGTGCCAGCCAAGGAGATTGTATTAGGATTATTTTGCTTTGGCTGGCACCGACTCCAACAATAACTAAGTAATTAAAATTATTTTTTTTTCTTTTTAGTTTCGATTTGTAGCGTTTTGAAGTCGGTTTTCATTTTTGTTAAAAAATAATTTATTTTAAATTTTTTTGTGGAAATTATTATGTTTAAATAAAATATTGGAAGGCTAACTAAACTACTGCTCCAATAAGTCAGCGAAGTTTTGAAATGAACGACAATAGTCAATCGAGATTTGTCCACGTCTATTTTTCCACGTAACTCGTAGACGTTAATAAGATTTACCTTCTATTATCAATCCACCTAATATCCTGAAGGAGTACGACTATCAGTTCATAAGTACGTATAATATTAAAAGAATTTTCTTTCAACTCCTAACCGTTGAGGATATATACCTTACATCATCACAAATTCTTGAACAGCTTTAGAAAATATATGAAAAAGGTAATCAGTGCCGATAAAATTTAAGGGTTGCCCTCGATTTCTCTAGGATCCCATCATAAGATGCTGACTTGGTGACAATGAGAACATCTTGAATGTATACCCTACCGAACAAAAAAGAAATTTTTAAAATCGGCCCACAATTCACGGAGAAATCGGTGAAAACACATAAAAAACAACTGTTGAGGAATTTTACCTTCCATCATCAGCTCATCCACATGAGAAGATGATTTTCATACGTAAAAGCTTTATCGGGTTTAGAAAATATATCAAAAACATAATAGGTGCCTGTAAATTTTGAGAGTTGCCTTCGATTTCCCTGGGATCCCATCATCAGATCCTGACTTGGTGACAATGGGACCACCTCGGAACTATACCCTACCAATCAAAAGAAAAATTTTTGAAATCGGCCCACAGACGGCGGAGCAATCGGTGAACATACATAAAAAAAAAAAAAATACATACAACGGAACATATAACCTCCTCCTTTTTTGAATTTTTTTTGAAGTCGGTTAATAATATTATATGTAATGTCTCATAATACATTGTAGAGTACCAAGAGCCTTCTTTGGCATTTTCCACTGACGTTTTAAAATATTTTTCAGCGTTTATATTATTTTGAATGTTTAGGTATGAGTGCTATAATATAAGAAACATTGATAATATTTTGCTTTACTAAGATCAGTTTACGTACTCACTACTTATCATTGTTAGAGTTCGATCGGTACTTTCCACTCGCACTAATTGTTTTACAATCGTATGTGAAAAGAGAATCCACATTCACAATATCTTAAGTCTTAACCCTTTCCCATATTTATATACTTTCGATGTTTAGTAGTTGTTATGTTTTTGAACGACAAATCCTATGTAAATTAGAATCACTTCCTTCTTATAGGCAAACTTAACCTTAAGCTCTGAAATAATTTAGCTTTAAGTATTTGATATAAAGCTTCTGTAGACTGTACATTCGTTGCATTTATCGATAGATAAATTTAAAATATATTTAGAATAATTTAAATTTAAAATATATTTAGAATAATTTAAATATATTTAGAATAATTTAAATAGAATAAATATACATAATTGGGAAAAAAATTAAAAATAGTGTTGCCTTGTTACAGCTCGACTTCTTCTGGTGTCCAACAGTACTCCACATATCCGCAGCAAACAGTACGGAGTGGACGTTACCTAAAGGCAAATATAAATTCCACTTCCACAACAGCGCGGGACTGAGCTACGAGATACAAGAGTGTTGGGATTGCATTCATAATGGTAAGTGGTATTATTTGACAATGGCCTTTATTCACAACTATGTAATTAAGTATGAAACATTGTCAGTTTGTTTCATTTTCGATACTTCTAAGTTCTAATTAGTGCAACTTTATAATTTCCTATAAGGTATTCATTAGACTGCGTCAGATTTTTGAAGTGAAACTTCTTTAGAATCGTTGTGATTTCAAACTCGATGAAACGAAAAAATAAGTCCATAGTACCAGGCACTCAGAGACGGGGAAGATTTAGCCTTAGTTAGATCTCGCCCACATCAGTGTCATTTCTAACTCTGTCTAACTCGTGGGTGTGACCTTCGCCCCATCTCCCTCTCTTAACGAGCTTAGACGGGGTTATTTAGTATAAATATAAACGAGATTTAAAAATTAGTTTGCCAAAGAAGTTTTACTTCTGACATGTGTACCTTTTACACACGCACTTTTTTTTTGAGTAAGTACATCTATAAAGTTTGTTTGTTACAACAAACAGAATTTTTTGAACTTCAACAGTCAAGAAGATTAATGTATACGTTAAAACAGTGAATAATTGAAAATTATAAAATAAATTTACTAATTAATAATAATAAAAAAGAATGTCGTTCTATTTAATAGAAAAATTGATATGCACTTTTTTGTTTATAACTTTCGTTTTTTAAAGCTTTGTATAACATTTTTCCTATGCGTTTTAGCGAAAAAAATAATGAAACATTTTTCGTAGAGAATTTAATTTCCTACAAGACAACAGAAAGGGAAATTTGAAAAAAAATTTTTTTTCGACGATTTACAAAGAAAATAAAGAAAAAAGTTTTTTTCAGTGTATTTTACAAGGGAAAGGGGACCGCCTCATGCGCCAGCTCAATTTTCAAAATATCAAGCTCATCTTTTAGGAGGTTTTTCTTTTTCAAACAAACTTTATAGATATGTACTCCAAAAAAAAAAAAAGGAAAAAAAAATTCTGACGCAGTCTGTATTCATAATATAAGTTGTCTTGTTTTATGCCGTATGAATATGTAACGGTTATTATGTAGATGGGTATGAAGTGTCGTTATGCATAGATTACTGTTATTACGATGTTTCATTTGAATACACACAAATATTTATTACTTGTATAACTATCGTATGTATTAGTTCAAGAATTTTAAATAATGAACACTACATGTAAATGAATGATAATTAATTGATCCCGCTCTTGCTTCATTTAAAATATATAAACTTTTTTCTATACAATAATATCAATTTATTACTATTTATTTAATACTAGCTGACCCGTGCCCACTTCGTTGGGCATAATGTTAATAATTATTTTTTAGTACAGAGTGTTTAAATAATTTATATTATTTTATTAATATTAAAAATAAAAAAATAAATTATCTATACTAATATTAAAAAAACTACTTTTTGTAACTTAAATATAAAAGTTAGACATAGCATATCGTTGACTTTTTTGTAGGCATTTTTAAGCTCCACATCTTTTCTCTAGAACTCAAAAATATATCTTTCATAGTTAAGGCAGCGTTCGTAGAAACGCTTTCATTTGACCGTTTTTTCCCCGATTCACTTTGCAAAACGGACTACCACGTAAAAGCCTTTTTATTTGTTGGTTTTTTATATAGCCTATGACACTCAGCAATAATGTGGCTTTGTATTGGTGAAAGAATTTTTAAAATCGGTTCAGTAGATCCCGAGATTACCCCTTACAATTTAACAAATAAACTAACTTTACTTCTTTATAATATTAGTATAGATAATATTACTCACAAAAAATTATATGAAAGGTAGCAATTAATAGCAAAAACATTATAACAGGAATCAAAAAATACCTCTTTCCAAATAATCTCATTATCATGTTAATTGTAATTTTAAGTAATAAATACAACGTTAATATATAATTATGTTTTTTTTTTCAGGTTTGCTCGAAAGCCCTAAAATGAGACTAGAAGAAAGCGTCCTTCTTTCAAAACTAACCGATACGATGAGAGCACAATTAGGAGTATTGGATAATGCACTTTAATTATACGTAATATAGTTCAAAATCAAAAGCCAGTATAGGTTATTAGTATAATATAGGATAAGCTTGGTAGATACTTAATACCAAAATGGCTACAAATTATAACATAATATGTTTACCATTATACAAGTACAGTATTTACCTCAACTAACTGTGATCCAAGAGTGTTGTGACACGTATTACTTTATATATAAAAATATACAATATACGATAATTTAAAAGACGTGTTTTATTTTAAAATGACTTAGTGCTATTTTGAACGATTACTATTGACTGAACATTATGTTTGAACACGCGATGTCGTGCGCTACATAATTGTTTTGTAAATTAAGGTATATTTTATCTGTACATAAAAGTTAACCAACTATTTTTATATTTAATGGAGATTTTCCAACATTTCAGAAATACTAAGTAATTTTTTGTTATACTGCCTATGAATGCTAGTGCGGCCTTCGTTATTGATTAATCAAACAATAAATTTTTAGCCAAGTCCGTTTAGTAGTAGTAGTACTTGTATAAAAGAATAATATCGTACTTCTATTTTGACAAACTTATGCGATTTCATTAGAGGTAATAATTTAGGTAAATATAATACCTTTTTTAACGTTGGAAAATTTGAAGAAAACTCTTAATGAGACGTCGCAGGACTTACGCATTCAACTACGATGCAACACACCGGCAGGTCTGCCGACGCAGACCTCACAGCCGCGGGGTTTCATCAGTCCTCTTCCACAGTCCACTCTACTCTCAGAGAAGTACCACGAGCAACCCCTCTGACACGCCGCCGACCGAAGTGGGCCCTCCCTGCGCGTTTTCTGGCTTCGCGCCGGGACTGCCCTGAGCCCTCCCATCACGACAAGGTAAACGCAGCTTGGGGCAATCGTATACAACCTAAGCTAAGTCGGTAAGGGGATTCTTAAGGATTTGAGGATGATATAAACACAAACACTTATTGAGTAAATATTTATTAAAAATACAAGTTTTTGTTTAATGTATAGGAAACACATTTTAGCGAATAATGTGATCAATCATAAATCATAATTTATATCAGTACAAATATGGATGCATATGGCACTTTATAATCTACGACACACAGATAAGATATAGTCCCACAGATATAATATGTGGCTCGAGTTCTCAGAAACAATGATCTAAATTACTAAGAATACCTAAAAATGAATACTATCGATATTCTTGGTAGTCTAAGAGCAATAGCAAATATTTAAAATTTTAAACTTATACCGAACACAGCTCATATACCTTTTGGAACACATTTAACTAAGAAAATAGTTTCTTTCATCCGTACAATTTAACTAGTAAGATTGGAATACTTTTTGTATAATTTTGGCGCCCATTCTCAGCTGTTCTTCAGTGATAACGAGAGGAGGCGCCAGGCGGATGGTTTGTCCGTGAGTGGGTTTCGCGAGTAAACCTTCTTCTTTGAGTTTTAAACATACTTCGTACGCGGGAATACCTGTCACAACAAAAATACGTATAAGTTTAAATCCTTAATCGTTGAAATGTTTCTTTTTTATCAGTGTTCAATATAATATTATCTATACATATATAAATAAAAATGAATGTTGCTATGCGCAAAACTCGAGAATGGCTCGACCAATTAAGCTATTTGTTTTTGTATGTTCCTTAAGGCCCACGAAATGTTCTTACAATAAAAAAAAAGTTTGTAAAAAAACTTATACTAAAGGCACCTATGGACGATGATCACTAGCGTATAATAGAGATAGGGATAGCCCAGTGGTGACGCGCTTGCTTGCATAACCAAGTTATGTGGGTTCAAATCGGGGTCTCGCACGTCTAATATTTTCATTTCTAACATGATTACCATTTGTCTTACGGTGAAAGAAAACATCGTGAGAAAACCTGTATCTCTGACGAACCTAGCAAGTTTTCTAAAGACATGACGTTTCAATCAGCCCCGCACTTGGGCAGCGTAGTGGTGGACTATAGCCTGATTCCCCTCGTATTGAAAGGAAGCCCTTGTCCAAAAGTGGGTCGTTAAAAAAGGGCTGATTACATATGTATAATAGGACTAATAAAAATTGAGATGCTTAAACCAATTACAAACATTTCATTTTTTACATTACATTAGCCACCTAAGTAGATACAACCTTTAAATTCGTAAATACTGCATAATTAAAAAATATAAGTTGTTAAAATTTATGCAAGTAGGCTGTTGAGAGTATAGTGTTAACCCCAAAACTATCGTTCCTTAAATCTAATAAATAATTAAAACGATATTGAATAATCAGGAAAATATTAGTATTTTTGGAAATCTGTTAATCCTTTTATAAATTATATAGAATATAGATGTATGATTTATCTTCTCTAATGAACTCAAGGACCTCTGCAGTAGCATGTAGGTATAATATTTCTGTAAAATCAAATTTGTTAAAATACATACTTTTGTGTACATCAATGGCGAACATAAGCCCCCTTCCGCGGATTGTTTCTACTTTGGTTTTGGGAATCTTTTCTAGTTCCTCACGGAAAACTTTGCTCAATCTTTCTGCGTTTTCTGATAATTTCTCTTCCAATAAAACCTAATTTAAAAAAATCATTATTTTTTTCCATTTCTTTGAGAAAAAAATATATTTTGAATTCATTATAGATATTCATATAGTTACATAAAAATTAAGTTTTGTTTTACATTTTTAACTAATTATTTTTAATACATATTTACCTTAATAGCCTCCGTGGCGACGGCGCACGCGAGCGGGTTGCCGCCGTATGTTGAACCGTGAGTGCCCGGTTTAATGACCTATAAAATTAAAATTATTTTATTATATAAAAACCACTTAATTATATTAGAATATTGTGCAATTTCTTATATTCTTAATTTTTACTTTCGTTAATAATCATTGGATATTTCATTGTCCAACTTAGGTACTTACTATAGTCTATTTTTTCTTACTTGTCTTAAATAGTAAACAAATATGGCGGACAGGTAACCAGAGATAATTTCATAGAGATTGCAATGACGAATGAATGACAACGACTGAACTTAATGATTTTTATGCAGTGAACGTAAAGTATTGGTTAGAAATAATACGACAAGTTAATTTGATAATTTTATTACTCGGATATGACCTCCTTACTAATAATAATTTTAATAATTTTATTTTCCTTTTTGTCTTAATATTAAGTCATTTTTAAAACTTTAAACTAAAAAAGCAAATAAGCGATCGAAATATCTCCGAGAGCGAAGTCCCTCACTCCATTTTATTACACAGTGCAATAAGATAAGAAATAATAATAATTACAATAACAAATAAATAATCAGTATAAGTTGGTTAAAAGCAATTAAAAATCTTCTATATTCTATAGATGACACTCCTATTTTAAAACCTAATAAAATTTGAAGAAAAATGTCGTACTTTGTAATTTACAAATATTGTTATTTTTTTAAAAGTTCAGTTTCCATTCTCGCCAAATAATTTTACATGTTACATCTCTATGATTCAAAGACAAAGTAGCGTATCGAAACGTCAAAATGTTTTGTTCATATTTTATCTATAGAATTTAGTTCTGTTAAAATTTCAATTTTAGCAAAAATAATGTGTTCAAATCATAAATAAACAGCTTTTATAAGTGTAATTCATAGTGTGTGTGTTTCTAAAATAGTTATAAACGATGAAACCAAGTCTAAAATGCGGGATTTTCCGAAAATAAGTGATTTTCGTTCAAGGCAGTGTTTGTTTACCATTTAGGACAAGTAAGAAAAAATAGACTATACAGTATTACAGATTACTGTAAACAAAGCAATCAGTCTAAACGTTCTTTATAGCTCAATTAATTACTTTTACTACTCGAACTAAACAATTCCAACAAAAAAAATATACAAAAACAATGGATTACGGTATTTTTCTAAATGAAGCCAATGGGATTTCGGTTATATTATGATCTATACTACTGGTACATAATATTAAAGTATAAATTTTAAAATTTATATTTATGCTTGTATTTTTATTAATAAACTATACAACATCTCAAACTTACATCCATGACGTTATTGTTAGCCAACACGGCGGACACGGGCAGGACGCCGCCGCTCAACGCTTTCCCGAGAATAAGAATGTCTGGCTTCACACCTTCGTGCTCTACTGCTAGTAACTTGCCCGTTCTGCCTGAAATTTCATAATTAAGTATTTTATTAAATAATATGAACTTAAAGAAATAAAATAAAGTTCATTTTTTAACTTTAACTGTATTGTTAGCTTATTATTTTTATTCTATACGAGTTTACCTAATTATTCTTTTTGGTATGTCGAGTCGAGACTGGAAGCCAGGACTAAGTAAAGTTTTAGGTTTATAAGTCACGTCAAATATCAAATCTCACCTAATCCAGTCTGCACTTCGTCAGCTATCCACAACACATTATACTTGGTACAAAGTTCCCGAACTTTCCTCAAGTAGCCGTCGTCTGGGATTTTGACTCCGGCTTCACCTTGTATGGGCTCTACCATGAAGGCCGCTACGGTAGGATCTTGAAGAGCTTTCTGTAACGTAAAATATTTATGACTACAAGCATTAGCCTAACGTAAAAGCGAATAAAGTTACTTATAATTTCTACTTTGGTTTTGGGAATCTTCACATGCGTAAATATTATTTTACTGACGCATTCAATTCCTACCCTTTTGTGTTGTTAAAACAAGAGGAGCGTTCGCTCCAGGAGGCGCGAAAATCCCAAATGCAAAAAATATTTCATTAAGTGTTGATTTTTCATATTTGCAATAAAAGTCGTTTTTTTAAATGTTTGTAGTTAATCAATATTTAACATAATTTAAAGTAAAAAAGTAATTTAAGGCCTAAAGGCCTCGATCTAAACCTACTGATCGAGCCTTCAAGGGCCCCCAATCTCTCCCAATATAAGTCAGAATCATAGAGTATATTATTATAAGTTATAACATCCTTCAACTATGTGAAAACAATGTTGTAAAAGCTCGAAAAGACATCTCTACCTGGAGTAGTACATCTTATTAAGACGAAAACGAAAAAAGGTCAAACGACTTGCATACCATAAGCTGTGCGTTTTCTCGCCGATGCATTACCCAGTAACTACAAGACCATATATTGCAGCATACTCATGTAATTACGTAATTATGGCTTGTTTGAGTGTCTCTGAAGTCTAATTTATGAGAGTAAAATATGTGTACAGTAAAAGAAGTTAAATTACCTAATAAACACAAAAGATTTTTTTACGGCAAGTTTAATGTGCTTGACATAAAAAAGTGTTCTAATAATAATCAGCCATAGATAAGGTTTATTTAAAAGTAGGACTAGACTTTGGTACATAACAGAAAAAAAGGTAGAAAGCTTATTACATTGCATAAACTTTCGCTAAAAAAGTAAAAGCTTATTAAATAAATCACCTCTAACGCTGGGATGTTGTTATACGGAACTAATTCGAAGCACGGCATATAGGGTCCGAAGCCGTCGAAGCAGGTGGGATCAGACGACGACGACACTGCAGACAAGGTGCGACCCCAAAAGTTACCCTCCGCGAAGATTATCTGCAAAACAATGTTTATCATTTATGTCCTTTCGAATTTATTAAAAAGTTAATAATCCAATTATAAACTAATTATACCGATCAGTATTCGTAAAATAGTGAAGTAAAAAGTATTTTTATTTCAGATAAAAAAGTGAGGGAGAGTCCAGAGGAAAAAATTAAAGACTCGAATATAATTCCACGCGGACTTGTACAGTAATTAGTGTAGATTTTATATCTACTTCATTAAGAAGATATATTTATAATTTCCTTTATCTACGAGTATAGGTAGTGTATTAATAATAAAAAAGTAACTTAAAAAATCTGTAATGTATTGTGTATTGAATATAGATTATAGACCCCAAATCAGTAATTATTAAATTTATTGTGTTATCGTTTAACACAAAAATAACTGGACCGATTTAACCAAATTTTGTGTAGTGATAGATTATTACTAGGGTAAATATTTATAATACCCTTCAGTACAGGAAAATATGTTATTCACACACGAATACACAGTAACTGGTTTTATAGTGTAACTCTCAAAAAAAGGGGTGAAATTCAAAAAAACTAAATGGGGAATTAATCGTTAGTACATTATAAAAACAAAAATATTTTTGTAATATTAGCGCGAGTGAAGCCGTGGGTTCCGCTAGTCGGAAATAAAAAAACAACATTAATACACTGACAAGTCTTTGACAGATAATATAGACTACAGGCCCGTGTTGAAAAAATTATGGGTCATTTGAACCACCAGGTGACCTATCTAGAATGATATAAGAGCATAAAATAATAAGATTCAGCACTATGCCGTCACTTGTAAGCTGTCCAACTGAGTGCAGGTGAGAATTCAAAAGTACAGGTAGAGTGAGTACATTTTGGTCATATATTTTTGTACGGCATTCTTACCATCGATAGATCCATGAAAAATAATAAGAAAACGCGTAGTGCCGTAAAAAAATGGTGCGCCACAAAGTCGGAATTCTTTTTTATTTTCCGACAATTTCCAGGGTAAATTTGGTCATTTGATTTTGTACGGCATCAGTTTCATACTATTTCAATACTGCTTCTAATCCATTATTCTGCAACGCCGTACAAAAATCATGCGACAAGGGGAAAAAATCGAGGGCTGCAACCCCCTCTCTTTCCGTGGTCCAGGGGGTGATTTGACACAACATAAAATTAATTTATATTGAAAGTATTTTATGCATACATAATATTTTTTCATATACCGTACATTTTCGTTGGTCCAAAGGGGAAAAAACTGAAAAAGAAAAAATCAAAAAGAAAAAATCCCTATAACGAAATGTAAGGTGAAATTCATCACGATATTTTTTATACGGCATTTAGATAGTTTATTTGTACTAATTTTCATACTCTTTTCGTGATTCGTATGCATTTTATACAACGTAAAAGCAAGAAAAACAGTCAACGAAGCAAGGTGTATCATATTCGAAAGGATTTTTACGCCGAAAAGCAGTAATGAAGCTTTCAAAAAGACAACTATGAAATTGGAAGCAACGTCGTTTCCCCCTTGTTTCCGGGAGTTAAAACAACATATGAAGAGGAAGTACATAGCACAGATTTGGTGTAATGCCTACAAACAAATACCGTCGACCTTGTTACCAATAAGCTATGGATGGATTCTCAATGACGGTCGGTACGATTTCGACTGGTTCCACGGCGAGGAATGCCCCCAAAAAGTCTGTGACATAACGGAACCGGATGAGGAATCAGGCGAAGAAGATGATGACGTCATAGGTAAATAAATAAATCTTTACATCTTTAATCTGTACGTAAGACTTTGATTTTGACAAAAACATATTTATGTTTCAGAAAATGATAGAGAAAATAATTCGGACCTCGATGAAGACGTTGATTCCGATACCATATTTTATATTATCATATTTTTTATTATCATTAAATATATCGATTTTTTCTAAAAAATGATTGTTTTATTTATTCACATCATTACAATGAAACAAATCAATTATATATATGTATCAATAATGTTTGAAGTATATATTAAACCAAAAAGTATACAAAACTGTTGATACTGAAGATTAACAGTTTCAATTCTTGGATATAATATACACACCATTTCAGTTCAGTTAGACGTCATAGTGATTTTATGATATTATCAATTGTTCTCTTCAAAAATATGTTACTGCCGTACTGTATCAGATGACCATAAAGTACCCTTAAAATGGTAGCGTCATTTTCATCAGCCTAAAAGATATGGTCTGCATTAAAATGTACGGCATCATTTTTTCCTAATTTATTAATGTTAATACTATTTAAAACAAGAGATAAAATGTAGAAAACTGCTATATTTCATTAATCTATGATATCTAAACTTTTGCAATAATTAGCAAAATTTCAGTTTTTGTATTTCTCTATAATTTTTTTTAGAACAGTTTCTTTTGAACGGCAATACTATATAACAATTGTATTTTACAATATCATGTTAAAAAAAAAGTTCCCGTACAGGATCAAATGACTTTAGCCTTTAAAAATCAAGGATACGATGAAATTAAGATAATTATTGGTATGCATTCAAATGAACAATCATTTTTTGACGGCATTATTTTTAATAGTACTTTTGAGTGCTATATAATGTTTTGGAACCGAAGCCGTACTTTTTCAAATCACCTCCTGGACCACGGAAAGAGAGGGGGTTGCAACCCTCGATTATTTCCCCTTGTCGCATGATTTTTGTACGGCGTTGCGGAATAATGGATTAGAAGCAGTATTGAAATAGTATGAAACTGATGCCGTACAAAATCAGATGACCAAATTTACCCTGGAAATTGTCGGAAAATAAAAAAGAATTCTGACTTTGTGGCGCACCATTTTTTTACGGCACTACGCGTTTTCTTATTATTTTTCATGGATCTATCGATGGTAAGAATGCCGTACAAAAATATATGACCAAAATGTACTCACTCTACCTGTACTTTTGAATTCTCACCTGCACTCAGTTGGACAGCTTACAAGTGACGGCATAGTGCTGAATCTTATTATTTTATGCTCTTATATCGTTCTAGATACGTCACCTGGTGGTTCAAATGACCCATAATTTTTTCAACACGGGCCTGTAGTCTAATATTATTGTTACGTAGCGCAAACAATCCTCGATTTCGTCACCGCAATTCTTGACCTAGTATCGTATAAAGTTATCATTGTATATAGTTCAATGAAACTTTCCGTGCCCTTTGTGATCTTTACGTTAAACTTACAATGGAAAGTTTTTGGCCGTTAACATCATATCTTTGTTTTTAGATTCTTTTTTAAAATGAATGTACAACAGCGATTCGAATGTATTTATAAAATTTGTCTAAACTATATATTTAGGTACTTATATGTGAATGAACATAATAAATTAATTAATATGAAAACATGTTTGAAATGTTTTATTAATTGTTGTAATTGCATCATACAAATAACTTGATAATTTTTTCTCTAACATGAACTTAAATGTTAGAACTCATTTACAGATTTAGTTTAGGTTCGTCATAGCGACATTTAATTACACGCTGTATACGTCTTCTCAGGTACAAATGAATATTTATAATATATAAAATATTTTCTATCCAGTAAGTTGGACAACACAATAGGTAGATGCATAGGTATAAATATAATAATTTAAGATTTTTTTTTATTTTTATAATGACATGGGAAAGGGATCCAAAAAATCTACGGAAATTATAAAATACACACCTTGGCCTGGTTTTTTGGTATCTTTTTGACGTCATAACCCCATTTCCTCGCAATCTTGCACGCGCTCTCACCACCTTCCACTCCAGTGTTCATAGGTAAAAGTCTGTCATATCCTAGAAGTTCCGTCATGAATTTCTCGTATTTACCCAACTGGTCTGAATAAAATGCTCTGAAATAAAGTTTTAGTGAGTTAAAGCGAACAAAAATCAAGACGGCAGTAGATCCACCACATCGAGATAGTATACCGTATATGTATACTTAGTAGTAGTAGATATATAACTATTGGAAAATATTTGATGTACCTTGAAACCAATGTTAATTTGTCAGCCTGTTCTTTAAGTGCTTTAATTATTCTTGGATGGCAGTGTCCCTGGTTTACTGCTGAATAGGCGCTTAAAAAGTCAAAATACTTCTTGCCTTCTACATCCCAAACGAATACACCTAAAGTAATACAAAACATTTATACACTATTATTAATTTATTTAAATGGTATCCACACTGCCTATTCATTAAATATATCTAATTATGAAAAAACATCTTCCCAGTGCGTACTTTTCTTAGCTTACCGGATTACCGGATAACAACTAATGAGTCAACAACACATAAAAGTCATAATATTTACATATTCCGCGATTTAATATTTATATATAGCTATAAAAATGAATGGTACGGTGAATTTTTATTTATTTTATATATTTAATAATAAAATACATAGATTTTTATGAGATTGCTTAAAAAGTGGTACTTATGTATTATCTGATGTAATATATAGATACAATTACTTGCTGTGTCTTCAGGCTAAAAATAGCCTATCATGTCAAGTTCATGATGATATAAATATAGTTATATAGTAAGCAAATCATACAGTGATAACCTTCGTTACTTATTATTTTCACACAATGAAACTTATCTCTGACTTATACTCGTATTTGATTAATTAAATATATTAATGTTATTTAAAGAAGTAGTAGAATACTCATTACACGTTGAAATAGTTATTATGTACGTACTACGTAGTTGTAACTAGGTCAAAATTGTACGGACCTTACCTTTATATTTACTTATAGCAAACCTTAAAGCAAACAAAACAAACTTAAAGCAAATACAAAGTAAGTAACAATAAATAAAACGGTTTTTATAATTTTCTAATAAAATAAAGTTAGTCTAACTTACTCCTTATAACATTAACCATTAGCGAGTGAAAGTCCCGTCAAAAATGATCCTGCGGGTTTCAGAGATTAGCCGGAAGAAACAACCAGACAGGCAGACAAAAATTTTAAGCATTGATTTTTTAAATTTGAATTAATTTAAACCATATTATACTTCCATATGCATTTAGAGATTGTTAATTTGTAATTAGCTGTTAATTTTTAAACTGATGTACTGATAAAAATTTTAATAAACTTCCAAAGAGGGGGAGGTTCCATGTGCCGTGTGCGTCTATATTGTATTTAATAACTTAAAACTAAAACGTAATTCGTTCTAACTTGAATAAAACACTGCACCTAATTTTTACTATTATTTCCTTCCAACGTTCAAGGATTTCTAGAATTCTCTGAGAGTAAGCTATCCTTTGTGCACATTGTATCCGATTTTTTATATACATATATTTTATGTACTACATGTATTTTTTGTGAGGTACATTTAAAAATAATAAATGAAATGACTCCTGAATGCTTTGTCTGTCGTATAGTCGTTCTAGAGATGACATAAGAGCACGTATTATTTTAGAAAAAGACTACATATTTTTATTAATTAAATAATGGAAGGAATAAGTATCAATTTTTATCCTACCTTCTCCTCGGCTTAGAGCTACAGTTAACGGAGCGTAGTTGCGACATCCATATCGATCTTCCAGAGCAAAAATTTCCTTAGAAGACAGTTCGCTTTGATGCGCCATTCTGCTACAAAATTTCGAAATTTAATAAAAGAAATTCACTATATTTCCAATTCACTATGACTAGGAAATATAAGAAACGTTAACTCTATTATTCAAATATTAAGTTAAAAAAATATAACAGAAATATTTAAACTATAATTCAAAAAAATCCTATAATTATAATAATAGGTACCTTTACTTAATAATTTATTTACGCAACGTTTGGAAAAAAACGGAGGATAAGGAGCACTTGTATTATTCTCACAGTTATATTTATCAGTGCAGTGTATAAGCTTGTAAGGCATCTTATATAGTATAATGCTACCTTCGTGATAAGAGAAATAGTTATGAGATTTATGTAAAATAATAAGCAGTTTAATTTAGTACGATAAGGGAAGGTGTAGGTATTTGACTGCCATGGAGCAACTCAGTCGAGTTTAACCCAGTTAAGGAATACTTAGTAATTAACAGTGATAAAATGATTAGATGGGCTTAGAAGCACTTCCACTTAATGTTGTAACCTACATGTTATATTAACATCTTTTAGACAAGATTTTTTAATCAAAGTACACGAGGTTTTTATTATATTGATAAGAAAGTTTATATACGTACATTGTACAATTTAAATCATCTTCATATAGTTTATCCTTAATTAATCATAAGGATGGTTGGACATAAAGGGTGCTTGCACAAGATATCTTTGAAAAATAATTATTTCTGTAAATATAAGAATAATAATAGAAAGCCCTGTACAAAATAACCGCCTTTAGGTGTCCGATTTAATAAAATAAATTCAGAAATCAATCAAAAAACTGAGCATAATTGAGCCCAGCCTTATAATGCTTCAATGTGCAACAAATTGCAAGTGTTTTTAATATTATGTCTAATGCATAAAGCTAAATATAGGAATCATTAATGAAACGTACACTTACCTACTCGGAACGGGAAGTGATAATAATGTCTTGGAGCCGTGTAGCTGAAAACCAATAAAGCAGATGGAATGCTCTATATGTTTCTCGCAAATGAATTAAAATCGGTACACTACAGCTATATTTTATAACTCTAAATTCAACCGGCCTTGACTTTGACTAGTTTTTTCACCATATTATATGAGTTAACGTTCGATTGAACGAATTCAGACCACGTGACCGAACTCCGCGAATAGATCACTTATCACGTCTAACGCAACGTTAATAAACTTTATGTAAGCTCAGTGGAAAACTACTCTACGTATTCGTCAACTGTGTGTAGAGTAGGAGACAAATTTACTTTTATTTGTCTACAATCTACATGTTAATTATTTTACTTACTATTTTAAAACAAGTGACTCGCCCTCGCTCCCCTCGGGTTCGTCTCTACCTTGCTACGTATACCCAGTTAATATACGTTTTTAGAGATGAGATATTTTTCTGCATTAAAAAGCATTTTATAAGTTGACCTTATAACCAAGTGTTCCAAGCTTCATCAAAAACGGTCCAGTCTCGTGATGCAGTTACAGACCGAGAAACAGGATAATTTTCCAAGAACAATTATAGGCCTATGTACTTATGGATAATAATAACAATTTCAAAGAATTATTCCAAAAATATTTAATGTTATATATTATGTATGATTCGATTAAAATTTGATTTAATATTATGTAGGTACCTATATTGTATAGTTTACATTGACAAAGACAGACTACAGACTAAAACAATGTTTCGTAGCCAATATATTAAGACTAGTTTTTAGTGTTGAGTGTAAATTTTTAGTTAAATACCTATTTCTTATATCACAAAGCATTTGGTTTCTTCCTGTATTCAGATGTGTAATCCATCAATTTCACCAATAACTTGAGTGGCGCCTATCTCTTTATCTTTTAACACACTTATTGGCTTCACCTGTATTTATCTATCTGTCCATCTATGAATTTTAATCTTTGGGCACGGTTTTTAGTCACTTCAATTTTTCAGATTGAACTAAGTTTTCATATTTAACAAAGACCGATGACAGTTTATTTTAAAAGTTATAAAGAGTCTAGCAGGATAATGTAGAAATACTAGTAGTAGAAAACTACCTAGTATTTCAAGTATTTCTACTAGTATTTCTTCTAATGAATAGTTTTTATTTCATTAGTGTAGGTAGTGTAGCCAGTGTAGTAAGTTCTTGAAAAAAACAGTTTTAAAAATACCCGTTGTACCGTCTATTTGGTCATATATTTCCTACACCCAGCGACATAAGAAGCTGAAATTTTCATGCTTGTACCTCGCCAATGTTACCACACAAGTTTTTTTCAAAATATCTTTCTGGGGCCCAGAGGCGTAGCTTGCCCTGGAGGGGCCCTGTATCAAAATTTTGTGGGGGGCCCTTCTTCCTAACTGGAATAAAAACATTTAGTGTATGACCAGTACACGCTAGTCAAAAAGTGAAATATGGAAAAAAATGTGGACGAGGTAACATAATATCTGGCATGTAGATGATTTTTTACGAAAAAAAGTTGTATATAACACAATTAACTAAAACAAAATATAGGGGTTTAGTTTCTTGCAAATATCTCATAAACTAATGGAGATTTGTGAAATCTAAAAAAAGATTCAAAAAGAGGAGGATATTCCCTAAAAAGAAGTCCGTACTCCCAGAAATTTTGGAAAAATAACAAGTTCTGCTTGCAAAACTCATCATGACTCACAGAATTATACAATAACTGGTTCTATAGAGTAGTTCTCATAAAAGTGGGGTGGAACTAAACTAAATAGGGAATCAATCATATGTACAAGTACATTGCATAAAGCCAAAAATATTTTGTACTTTAAGTGCGAGCAAAGCCACGGGTTTCGTAAATTAAACATAAAATTGAATATAATAAATAATAAGGAAACAATTTTTTAAATCATTATTTGTTTTTCTTTTCGTTTAAAAAAACGTTTTGTTTAATTTTTCATGTATGTAATAAAAAAAATAATAAACAAATAATTTGTTTATAACTTTGCACATATTTTTGTATGTTATAGTTCAACAAGTGAGATTTTGCATAGCACTTTATGAATTTTTGCTTACATGGGTTGGGGGCCCCTTCACCCCTGGGGCCCCGTATAATTGATACGGCTGATACAGCGGTAGCTACGCCCCTGCTGGGGCCGCTGACCCTACATTATCCTGCTAGATTTTATCAAATATTTCTAATGACTTTTTGATAAAATGAAATAGGAAATCTATTTTAATTAAGATGAAAATTAGAAACCACTATATTTAATTTTATTTTTATTTGGAACGTAAGCTCTGATACTTTTTACACTCTTGATAAGTAGAGGTACGTCATAAGGCGGCTCGTCTCGCAAAAATTCGGGGTCACGGACTATTAGATGCCGTTATTTGAGATTGGAAATATTCTAAGATATCGGGCATTGAGACCACTTTTAGTTTGGCGCTAAAAATTAAAACTTACATCATAAATATTAAAACATAAAATACTTTAAATTAAACACACTAATTAAAGTTTTCTACTTGCCTCAAAAAATTAATCATAATATGGTTTCGTCCACAACAAACATACAGCTCTCCTATCCTATTAAAAAATAAAAGATAGATAATAAAAAAATGATTTAAATAGGATAAAAGTTTATATTATTCAGACAGACAAAAATCTTAAAATTTTCTTATTATTAGTATTGTATATATATTTTCTTATGTATTTTGAAAAGCTGTAATTTGAAATTAAAAACAGACTTTCCAATTTTACTTATATGTATAATTAAAGATTCAATTCAATTCAATTCTCTTGTTAATGGCTTCAAAGCGTGCCAGTTGAGCAGATTATTTCACCAATGTCACATAGAAAATATAATTAAAGATGTAGGCAATAGAATGAAACATAAAATTATAATTATAGAATAAATTATTTTATTACCTATATTAACACTACTATAATTTATACAAAGTAGTGATGAAACAAATGCCCGATTTTTAAGTTTGCAAATGTGAATATCCAATCTCCTACAAATATTGGCTTTTAAATAAAAAGTGAGCAAAATTTTAAACATGTTTAAAATAAAAATATGTAATACAGTTAGTAACATATTTCATTTATTTCTCATATTTACTGTAACCTAATCAGAAGTGATAGTGATATAAAAATATTATGTAGAGTACAATTGTATCATATTTTCATGTCAATCAATAACATATATGACTTTATTTGTTTATCAAATACCTACATAATATCCTTTACTTCATGCAAAAATGAATACAAATAATCACATATATATTTTGAATATTCACAATTGCAAATACAAACATTTTGTGTCATCACTAAGCCTATTTACAAGCAAATAGTTGTTTATTTCATTTTTTAAATTTATTCTCAGGGTCCCCCCCATGGTATTCTTCATATGAAGGGAAAGACTCATGGCCCTTTTCAGCTGGTGCTGGCAAAGCCCCACCGTCTGCCAACCTTTGTTTCTCAAGTTTTGCAGCATTAATCTTTTTCATTTCAGCAATAGCTAGATTTTTGGCCACCTCTTCCTCTGATGGAGGTTCTAGTCTACAAATAAAACAATAAAATCTTTAATACATATAATTAAATTGTAACTTAGTCTAACCTGTATGTTAGATATTTAATATTTTATGGAAAATCTAATTGGAATAGTATATTATTATTGATATTTGCCTAATCAATACTTTGTATAATTTTTATCTGCCTGTTTGTATCTGCAACCTTACCACAAAAAAACTATTGAACACATTAGAATAAAATTAGTTGGGGAATCTAGATAGGGTTGACGTATTACTTACTAATGGATAATGTCACATCCCCGGAAAATCTTTACTTATTACGTAAAATCGTACCCAAGGAGGAACACAAGTTGTTTGCTTAAAATAAATAATTTATAATAATAAAAATTATTATTAATAACCTTCGCATTCTAAGCCAAGCCTCCCATTCCGCAGGTATAGGATCCTGAAAGTCTTGACCTTTCGGAGGATCATACCATCGAGATGGTTTCCTTTTACCACTACTGGGATCTGCAGGAATTTCGAAATACTTGTTTCCAATATAATCTTTACCTATAAATTATAAACAACATATATCAAGATAATATTATCTGGAAGGATGTAATTTGTTTGGCATTATAGTAAAAAGAAAGAAGATACCTATTTCATTTCCCTGGATTGGTCGAGGTTTTAACGAATTTATAAAATTTCGTACCAATATTCGAAAAACATGTCTATATTCGCCATTAGCCATTTTATATTGATAATGTGTACCGTATAAGCTATAACTTATAAGCAAAGAAATTATAATTCTATAATTATTTCATTATTTGTATTTCGATTTTTGACTTTTGTAAACTGCGTAGGTACCAAACCAAAGAGCTGTCAGCTGCGTACATTCCAATTCCATAGATTAAATAATTGTTAACCTTAACATCGACGCTAGTAATAGTAGCTAGCATGTTCGGCAACACAATGCACAATGCTGAATGCACATTCGGCTGTGAATGAGTCTCTTGTAACTTTTAAGAATGTATACTTTCTTAAGTCATTTATGATAATATAATTATCATCGTACTTAAAAATCATATATTAATAAAGTGCATAGGAACTTTAGTTTGTATTTTTATTAGTCATCTATGGTTTGTATATATATTGGATGAAAAATTGATAATATAAATATATATAATCTGTAATTGCGATATGTCAAATAAGTGTTCAGGAGGACAGTGATTCGTTTGTAGTTGTTATATTTCAGGAAAATTATTAAAGTTTAAGATAAATTGCGTTTTAGTCAGTAAATTTTATTAAATCAGTAATCATGGCGAAAATGGCTTTTCAACACCAAGCCGGAACGGCTATGGAATGTCTAAGTGTAAGTAAATAAGACCACTCCCAGTTCTTGTTTTGTTTCCTTCGTAATCTTTCTCATGGAAATATTTCATTGTTTCTTAGATTCCAATAACTCTCCAAAAAGAGGCTGGTGTAGATGCCGAAGGACGAGAAGTAATGAAATGCGGTTTTAAAATAGGAGGTGGCATTGATCAAGACTATCGTAAAAGCCCTCAGGGATACACTGACAATGTAAGTTACAGAAAAAAAGACAACTCTTATTCATTTAATTTATCTTCATTCTGAATCTATCTATAAATTTTTATCAAATTAATAATAAATGTTTGTATTATATTAATTGCTGTAGTGTTTAATTTTTGTGATCTGGAATGAAGACAGTCACATATAACTAAAATAATATTATTTCAGGGAATATATGTAACTGAAGTACATGAGGGAAGTCCTGCAGCAAAGTCAGGACTAAGAATGCATGATAAAATTTTACAATGCAATGGTTATGACTTCACAATGGTAACACATAAAAAAGCTGTTAGTTATATCAAAAAACATCCAGTTTTAAATTTGCTTGTAGCAAGAAAAGGTGTCACATCTACATAACTGCTATAGTTGGGTTTTAAATGTTCAATGTCTACTTAAATCAGATTTAATGAGTATTATAAGGAACTATAATTTTATAAGGTTATTTATTTTTTAGAAATATTGTGTATTCTAAGTTTATATAAAAAATAAGTATTCAGTTTAATTAATTTTATTTTTCTATGATTTGGTAACTATATAGAACAATAGAGGACATCATTTTGAAATTAGTGAGTTACCATCATTAGTATATCAACATTTTATTATAATTTAAATGAATAATTCTCAGTTATTATATAAGGTACAGTGTCCTGCAGTAACATAAATGAATCATGTTTTTTTAATTGTATGTTATACACAGTAATTAATAACCTTCATATTATTACTTTGTGATATATTTTTTTACATTATGTCAGGTATTATGTATTGATATTAGACCACACATTCCTTTAATCTTATGCACTGTGCCAAATCACTTTATAATATTATTGTTAATTTAATATTTAAAAAAGCAATCCATCAATTATATAATATACTCTTTGTACTGCAGTGACATGCCAAAGATATAGAAAATAAAATACTCATGAATAATGAACTTAATATACTTTCAATCAATTTAAGTTTGCATTTAAAATACAACTCCAAACAGTAATATATTTATTATTGAACTATTTATTAAGTAATATTTTTAATTGATGAATTTAAGGTTACATAATTAGTTTGTAAGCTTTTTATATTGTACAAAAAAACAGAATATACTAATATATTTTGATTTTTGATAAAGCTAATCCTTTCTTTTTATCTATGTTCTAGTAATAATATATACACTTTTTGGAAACAATAATAGATTGTATATTTTGAATTAATTGCATATAATCATTAGTTTTGACTTTAGCATAACTATAACTATACAAACTACAAGCTTTACATATTTTTGTACATTTTACTTTTTCATTTTTCTAATACTTCTAACTTTAATATATAGGATATTATGGATTTTTCTCTGTAAACTAGATATACTTTATGGATGTTTTCGCTGTAAACTTTGATATCTTGCAATTTCATGTAGTCAATATATTATTTATATTATGACTACAAACTGAAATGACTAATGACTTCATAAGAGATGATTTCCTACACTATCTGGGCCTTGTTCACAATATTAAAAATTATTACAAAGGTTCATAAAGTGCTTAAAATCTGTCTCCTTATTCTCGAAGTCAAGCAATAATAATTAATACATAAAAAATATTATGTATAATATGTAAAATATTGAATGCTCACATTCAGGTCAAGAGTCAAGGTCAGGAAATACTGAGCATCAAAAAAGTGAAAGAAATACTGCAGCAAATGTCCAGTTTTAAAGAAATGTAAATCTCTCTTATATGGAAGTAAAATATTTTCTATAATACTGGAAATATTTTTAGTGGTCCTGCTTTTTATTGTTACCTATGCAGATATTTATTCACTTAATAACTTTATTATCAAAATCATCAAGCAAAAACATTACCAAGGTATCACTTGGTACAAAAGTTTCCCAGTTTATAGAGAAACACTCATAATATGTATACTTCTCTTGTAAATTTGTTAAGTATTATAAGTAAGTAACAAGGCCAAGATAGTTATTACCAATAATTTTTAAACCTGATGTAAGAAATCATTATACATAGTTTCTGTAATAATGTTTTTAGCCTTTATTGTGTCCACTTGAGGAATTTTTTTGTTAAGTTAGTATAACAGGTATGATGATGCAATAATAATTTATTGATGAGTCATCACTCATACCTTAAAACCTAATGGAAATTATGCAATGATGGCATTTTTTTATTTTGTACTTAAACAGTATTATTGAATTTTTTTACACTTTTTCGCACTTTTGTAGAAATTAAATATCTGTGCAATAACTATTTTCAGAGGTTTATGCACAGATGCATTATATTATAACAAAATGTTTGACATTGTGAGACGATTCAAATTGAATCCAGTGTCTCACATATTATTCAGCGATTTTTTTTAGTAAAAGGCAATGATAGCTTCTTGCAATTTACATATTATATAATATGTTGTAAAATGATATTTTATATTTATGATATATTGATTAATGGTAGGGGGTGCCATTGTTAATACAGAGTTTTCTTTAGAAAATAAAAATGTTATTTCATTTCTGTTTGGTGTCTATTATTTTCTTCAAAGTAAACAATATTTTCTATAATTTATTAAATACGAGTTTAGACAGATATTTAAGCTTTTGTTGGAGGCCAGTCCCATTGGCCTTTTGGTGGCTTAGCAACCAAGGGTTCCCATGCTTTCCATGTTAGCATCTTCCGAGCTAAATTTAACTCATTCTCTGCTTGGACAATTAATTCTTCAGCTTGACCACAATTAATTTTTGTTTCAATTTCATATGCATCTTTAGTCTGAAATCAAAAAGAATGGTATACTACTTAATTATAATTTACCTGATACATGTTGAATATTCAGGATTGAAATGCATAAAATGTTTATTTTTTCTTTTATTTATTATCTAACCATGGTTTAGTTTACAAAAGAGTCTTTTTAATTTGCTTCATAGTCAAACCTGTCTTTTTTCCTTTTTCTCGATTTACTTAATTGCAATTTATTCTACAGGAAGATTTAAAACTTCATCAATATGTGTAAAAAGGTTTGGTGGCACAATCATTAATATGATAAAGTAAATATAATTATAATAAAGTAAATTTTTATCTTTTCCCTTAAAAAAATATTTGTTAAACCTAGCAAAACGGAACAAAACAGTTTTATCATTTTCTAATAAAATAAAAGTAGTTACTAAGTTACTCCTTATAATAATAGCTACCTGCAAATGAAATGTCTGTCAAAATCAGTCCAGCCGTTTCAGAGATTTGCCAGAACAAACACACCTTACAGACAATAAGTTTAAAAATTCATTTTTTGATGTAAGTACTGCATACATTTGCATATGCATATAGTGAAAAGCTGTTAATTTGATATTAAAATAGACACTTTTGCATTTAGAACTGTGAAGCATGAGTCCAAATAATAGGTTATTCTGATATATAATTGAAGTCACATAATCGGGATTTTACTGCACATTTTACATAAAAAGATTCTATCTCAAATCATAAATTCTATCATATATATTTTAAATAAAATACAGTGAACAAATATTTTTTTTAGGTGGTTTTGAGATCAGTGCAGCTTTTCAAAACCATCTTCAACATTTGATCAAAAATATCATGCATTTATGTATTAAGTTTTAATTTTCATTAAGTTCAAATAATATAAAAGAAAAAGAATGTTAGTGGTAAAGTATGAATGCTATATTTATAAATAAATAATATTTAATGCTACACAATTAAATTTATAAACAATGGTATACCTGTTTTAAAACAGCTGCTCTTTCTTTCACTATTTGTTCAGTATATTTTCTATACACTGATGTTTCAGGCATTTTTTGCAGAGTTCTAAGAATTTTTCCGTAAAGAGCCCCTAGTGTATGGTGAGGATTAGGAGACACAGCCATGCCAACAAGGCCAGTGGTCTGTAAGGCATTATAACAATAATAGTAAATATTTTCTTTTAGTAGTATTAAAATAATACGATTCTCGTCAAGCAATGTGTTTAGCAATATCAATATGTAGCTGTTATATAATCAGTAAAATCCGAATGACTACAACATTATCAAGTTAATGTATAATAACCTTTTTGATCAACCCCATCTTGTAATTATTAAAGATAAATCTTTAATTTATTTTTTTATATTAGGTATTTCAAGATAATAACAGAAGTCAGAAACAGATAAATTTCTATAGAAAATAGACATTTGACAAATGACAAGAGACAGTAGTCAGCTGTCAGAGACAGTGACACTTCACAGTGACACACATAATCACACAGAACCTCAGAATAATGATACTCATAGAAGCCGTGCTAAAATAAAAACCGAGTTATCTATAGTTTACTCATTTAGTTCAGTTAGCATGTCATAAGGTGTGAGTGAAACAAAACATGGCTGTTTGTTTTTATCGTAGAAAGAGAATATTCCCTATTCTCTGTCTACGGTTTTTATTCTTTTGGAACGTGTCAAACAAGGCAAAAAATAAATGGTCACCTTTGGTCATCTTATAATGCTAACAAACACAAAAGTTCTATCTAAGACGTTAAAACTTTAATTCGGCTATCAACTTAATTTTTAAGTATTATGTTTTGTTGATATATGTCTAGTGATGTAAAAAATGATTGTCGATAATAATTTCAGTACTGTTGCAGATTTACTAACGATGATGAAATGAAAATTAAATGGAAAAATAAATTCAATGTATCAATAGGTTCTGTTAACTGTTACATATAGATTATTATAGATGTCATAGGAAGATTTCACAAACAAATATTTCGCAAAAAATACTTACGAGTTTCATGATTAAAAAAACCTGATCTAAGCTAACTGTTTTCAATATAATTAATTAAATAATATCATAGCCGCTACCTAACTCCGTGTCTTTCAGAAATCCTTCGTTTTTTTTTTGCAAAAAAATGGTTTGTCAATCTTTTTCTTCTTAAAGTGGTCCAAGATACATGCAAATAAGTATAATATTACTTTTCTCTATGCAGAAATCGCTTCGCTTTTTTTGCAAAAAAATGGTTTGTCTAAAAAAATTCCTCAGAATAATGATACTCATAGAAGCCGGGCTAAGATAAGAAATGAAATGCATATGTTTATCTTTTTTTTCTTATGATGGTAATAGTGCGCAGGAAAGAGACATATAATGCCTTTCTGTTTCGTTGTCATGCAGGTTGTCACAAGCATGGGATTAGTAAGTATTTCGTACAACTGGAAGGCTTACTGTGTATCGAAAAACGCACCGAGAAAGAGGTCATAAATCTTGGTCTGTCTCTTTCAAACTAGTGTAACCATCTTCTTACCTGTATCTCACAGGATGCGAGACTCAGTTTAATATCGATTATTGGAATTAAATAATATTAAAATGAAGCAGAAAAGCACAGTATTTTATTAAAATAGGTAGGTAGGTAATTATATCTACTCTGTTTTTATAGAGATTCATAAGATCCTAGTCCATCGAAGTAAACTCTTTAATTTTGTTTGTACCTAATGCTAGCTATATAAATAAAACCAAAGGTATATACACTAGCACACACCACTCTTGCGTCTCATCCTCTAATAAGCAATATGTATACTTACTTATAATAAATAAAACACTTCTAAATACCAAGTAAATATTGTATTTTCACAGTTGACATTTTACAATTAAACATTACTGAACAACATTGTTTTGTGCAATTTGTGGCGTAAAGTAGCTCGAGATGTGCGAATGACCTTTAATGTTTTATCTTTGCCATAAGTCGACATTCTCATTGTGAGATATTTGTTAGCAATTAATTAATGCTACCATCATGGAATTAGTAAGTACCTTACTATTACTAATTCCATGGCTACCATTATATCTAATGTTGCCTAACGGAAAAGTTATAAAACTTCCCCATAGTAGTGAAATGTTGTGAAATGCGTGAAATATAAAGACTGGCCCTACATGCTATTGCATTTATTGATAGTATACTTTAGCATTATTTACAAACATGTCGTATATAATATTCATGCCCTAAATTTATTGTTTTCTGCGGAAAAAGCTATTTTGAATCTACTACCATTGTATTATTAAATATTTCACATGGCAATTGTGCGAAAGGGACACACCAAGAAAAAGATTTTTCGCTCACGCTCACTTCTATAAGGAGATATTGCTTAATTAAAAAAATACTTTGAAGACATTTTAATAAGGTATATTTTAATATGTCAAAATAATTGAAGTAAGCTTTCCAGTTGTACGAAGTACTTACTAATTCCATGGTCACAAGTTAATTTTTTGATAGTGATGAGTTTATTATCGACATTGTCGTGTCCATGTCGATGAAAAACATATATTTAATTTTATTTAAAATTAAAATACCTGGTTGTACATCATATGAGTTGTATTATGCCGTAGGTTTTTATTTTAGCCTGACTTCC
Source organism: Boloria selene (assembly GCA_905231865.2). Lineage (NCBI taxonomy): Eukaryota > Metazoa > Arthropoda > Insecta > Lepidoptera > Nymphalidae > Boloria > Boloria selene. Next base: position 4,058,665 of record HG993132.1, read on the forward strand.
ATGCTTTTATTCTTCCAAGCATTATTCTGAGAGTAAAACCGAGTAAAAGAGATCTAGCAACAAGTATCAAATCTAGTAACAAAATTCAGTAGTAATAGATTTGTACAATTTGTGTGACAAGTTTCAAAGCTTCGCGTCAACGCTGCTGTACGTCGTACGTAATAGTCGTGGAAATACGAAATACGAAATAAATTTTAATAAGGTATAATTCGCGTCATGTAAAAAGAACGCTGGCTGTCAAATTGCGCAGAGACGATTTATCGGCCAATTTGGTGGTAAGACGCGGGGTGCGGGGCGGTAATGCACGCGTCGCATGCTTTTCGGCTCGCTATTGGTTTGTCAGTTTAAAATACCATCGCGCACACAAAAGTTATTAATTACAAAATGATTTTATATAAAAAATAGTGAAAAAATATTTTTGTCCTATATTGTTATAAAGAGAGAGTCTGATAATAATGCAGTGAATAATTAAAAAAATATATATTAAACGAATTAATTTAATTTTTTGAAAGTAGATTAAACATTATCCACTGATTCAAACATATTTTATTACTTAATAGAATTCTATTTAATGTCATTCTATCTAATATATTTTTCATTGTACCTACCAATAAAATCAATATACATCGTGAGCGAAAGGCTAGTTCAAAAATAAAAGAATAGGCTTAGGAATTTCGTATGCGAATGTACCGATGCGCAAACACACCCCCCACCACTTTCTTCCAGCGTTCTTTTTACGTGACGCGAACTGTAATGACTAATGAGGGCTTAGTACGCTTATGGGATAAAAAACTACGGTTAAAAAATTAGGGTCTCTGAAGTTAGCCCCCCAGGATTTTTTAAAATTTTTGAACTTTTTTTTTATCATTAGTTCGTCGTTTGTTCTTTTTTGTTCACTATAAATATTTGTTTTTTCTCCATTTATTTATTTAATAAAAATATATTTAAAATGTGCCCTTACTAACCTGTACTAACTGTAATCACTGTGCTTATCACTAAAATTTTCAAAAAGACCGCGTTAACAGTTTAAACATAAAGTTGACGCATGCGCAGTGCGAATATTGAGAATACAAACATACTAAACACTAATTAAAAATGTTAATTAAACAAAAAAAAGAAGGGTGCGCGTAAGACCGCACGGCAGAAGTGAAAACTTCATTGGCCAATCCCAATCAATTTAAATATAATTTGAATGAGAAACAAGTCAGAAATTAAAATTAATATTTATTAAATTCTATATAAATCAAATTATTTATTTTCGTTATCGTATTCTACAAAGGATACAATCGGTTTGTGATAACTAAAATAAGGAATAAATTATTTCGATAGAATTTTATTTATATATCTAGAAAAAACTCCATTAATTATTGTAGTTCCGTATTTTGTTGTACATTCATTTTTATTGTTTGACATATTATTTAAAACCAATGTGATCTTTAAAAATTCAATCAAAGGGGTTGATGTTTCTTTTGAAAAATTGACGTTAATATCTCCACTCAAAATCATGGGTAGTTTATTTAAGTTCCGATTAAGCAAAGCAGATTCTGCTGTTGTATAAATAAATAAATTCTCATGGATGAATCCAATTATTTTATCTCACAATGTAAAACAGATAGTTATTAAAATAATAATTATAATTACGTATCAATTATAACTATTAATTTAATAAAGACAATTAAGACGTAAGAATTGATCATACGAAATGCAGCGATACAACTGCGAAGAGCAGCTGACTGTATCACACGACGGTCCCGAGTTCACCCGATCGAGCGTTTCACCTCCGAGCATGACGGATCAGCCCAACTTACTACCCACAAATCTGTGTGCGGTGCGCCTAAAGAAGTTTTCACTTCAAAAAATCCCGCTGGTGTAACCACTCGATGAACGATGCTAATACCTTCTTTCTAGACCGTGATTAGAGCGAATCTTCTTCGTGTCTTCTCCATAGTCCATTATACGTGACATTGGCGAAGTAATCTGTGCTCAACTGGCACGCTTTAAAGCCATTAATTAACAAATTGTATTAGGATTATAATTTGATTTAAAAATTGAGAATTAAAAAAAAAACAGAAAAGCTACGGACGAGATGGTGATTGCACCATCTCGAAAAGGTAATTGCACATCGGATGAACAGAGCAATACCTGTATGAAATTGACTACTCTCTAGAAAGAGAGAAAACGATCGTGCGGCCAATACCTATCTCATGTCTAGGTCTGTAGTGAAATGCTTGGTATCCCACGTGGACGTGGACCAATCAAAATTCTAGACAAAGACAACTACTGGCCGCACGCTCGTTTTATCTCTCTTAAACTTTCCTGCCCCTCTAGACAAATGGCAAACGCTCCGTGTCTATTCTATTTCGATAAACGCTAACGCCTTGCCTTACGCTAACAGCAGAATTCGTTTGTCAAAAGTGACACTTCTGTTATCTGTATGGGGAATTATGTACTAATCTGCCCCTCTAGACAAGTGGCATAAACGCTAGTAGAATAGAATAATCAATGTATGGGATTTGACATAAGCTTACAACTAGTGATTAGATTCAACGTATCGAATTTGTAATTGGTACCCAAATGTAACGAAACGTCAGATTAGTACATAATTCCCCATACAGAACTGCACTTTTGACAAACGACTTCTGCTATTAGCGTACGGCAAGGCGTTAGCGTTTATCGAAATAGAATAGACACGGAGCGTTTGCCACTTGTCTAGAGGGGCTGCCCCTCTAGACAAGTGGCATAAACGCTAGTATAATTCGCGTCATGTAAAAAGAACGCTGGCTGTCAAGTTGCGCAGAAGCGCTTTATCGGCCAATTTGGTGGTAAGACGCGGGGCGCGGGACGTCAAGGCACGCGCCGCATGCTTTCCGGCTCGCTATTGGTTTGTCAGTTCAAAATACCATCGTGCACATAAAAGTTATTAATTACGAAATGGTTTTGTATAAAAAATATAGAAAAATATTTTTGACGTATATTGTTTTATGAAGAGAGAGTCTGTTGACTGTTAATAATGCAGTTAAAATATATATTAACCGAATTAATTTAATTTTTTGTAATTAGATTAAACATTCTACATTGAATCTAACATATTTTATGAATTAATAGAATTCTATTTAATAATGTTCTATCTAATATATTTTAAAATGTACCTAACAATGTCCAATATACGTCGCGAGCGAAAGGCTAGTTCAAAAATAAAAGAATAGGCTTAGTAATTTTGTGTGCGAATGTACCCATGCGCAAACACACCCCCCACCACTTTCCTCCAGCGTTCTTTTTACGTGACGCGAACTGTAGAATAGAATAATCAATGTATGGGATTGACATAAGCTTACGACTAGTGATTAGATTCAACGTATCGAATTTGTAATTGGTAGCCAAATGTAACGAAATGTCAGATTCAATCATATATATATTTTAATCTTTTAAGAGGGGTTCAATGGGTCACAAAGTGATCATGCCACCCATATTACGTATTGGTTTATCTAAATACACTGGATACACCATAAAGTAATCAGCTTTATAAGTAACATTTGGATACATAATAATTAAAATAATTCTCTTAATGTAGAGACATTGTTCGCCTCCATCAAATAGTAAATTGTATACTATAATAGGAAAGCCTCCATAGACAAATTAAAATTAAAATAATACATAGATGTATGCACAGAACATGAATTTTATTTATGTAACGTATAAGTAAGTTATAAATAGCAGAGCTGACTTCCTAGAAGCTTTTATTTACATTCTACTATTTTAGTACGAATATCTGTATGTTTTAAGCACTTGAATATACATGGCAACAATCATGCTAAATAAATAAAAATGTATATTTTTATCATAGATGAATGAATAATTTTTGAAAGTGTTCACCCTACAATCTACATCGTTTCTTGTCAAGGAACACAGTAGTATCACGCACTATAATATAATAAAAATCTCACAATTTCATAAAAATAATTTGTCGACAGGTGTTGTACAAATGATTCCGTGCAAACTTTTCTAAATTGTCGATATCGGTGTTATTTAATCCACATGAAAAGGTTCAAATTAATGGTTTATTTTCACTAGTCTAGACTTGTTTGTCAGGATTTCGAGACACAGTAGGTGACAAATCCTACTACAAACGAGCATTTAGTGATTTAGGGCAGTTATCAAGACGTCCGGAAGTTTTAAATAAAAACTATTTCATATATATTGGTTTTCAAATAGCCTTAGAAGTTTATAACTTGCCTTAGACCAGACACGTAAATAGTATTCGGCATTCATTCTGAATATATAATTCGATACTGATTCTGTATTCAAAATCAGTACAGTACAATGTTTTGTTTTGAAGCAAATTATGTCATTTACACATAACAGAACAGAAATGCACTTTTATTCAAGATCCCTTTAATGACTGTGAATTTTCATACCTTAGTATAATAGCATTATCAATACTGTTTAAAGTGGTTGTCTATAAAAGTATATTTGAAAAGAACACTTGTTCATTTATATTACAATGTCTTTTATAACAGCTAGGAGAATTCAGCTATGGAAGCTGTACAAAATTCAGCCCAAGATACCTCAGGGGCTAATTCAAGCAGTGTCAAGAGTGATGACAGCAGTCCGCGTCATGAAGGAGGAAGGAGCTCACCACCTCCAAATTGTGCAATATGTCTTGGTACATGCAGAAATAAATCCTTTACTGATTCCTGTCTTCATCAATTTTGTTTCAAATGTTTACTTACTTGGAGCAAAGTAAGTAATATTACAACTTATTTTAATATATATTTTCGAAAGTAATTTATTTTGGAACAATTCAAATTGTTTTATTGTATTGTCTAGAATACCTTTTACTTCAGTTGTACCTAATAAATTTATATAACTTATTAATTATAACAATTTTGACTGTTGAATTTTAATATAAAATCTTATTACTTCAGGTTAAAGCAGAATGTCCATTGTGTAAACAAACCTTCCGATCAATCATTCATAATGTTCGGTCAAATCATCAATATGAGGAATATATGGTGGAGCAAAGGCAAACTGAAGAAATTGTTGATAGAATTGATATGGATAGTATTGTTGCAGCCAATAGAAGATTTAGATACAGGTGAAAGTTTGTCTAACATTCTTTTCAGTATATTAGTATAATTTTAATGTAACTACACAACATGGGTGATAATCTTCCTTTGTACCGGCTTGCTGAGGCTGATTAATCTCAACAACAACTCATTATACATTTTTCATATTTTTTTATTAATAAAGGAGAGTTATCTAAGAAGGTTATAATATAGGCATAGCTTTTAATTTACATTTTGTAATAAGACATTGGTGTGATAATATTTCTGAATTAAGACTAACTGAATGCAATTTTCTTGTTGGTAATTTGGGCTATTTTCTGCAACCACTATGTAAAGAGTCCTTAAAGATTTTGATATTTAACATTTGTATTATGCAAGACAAGATTAGGGTTTCCGTTATTTTATATCCTTTATAACTTTTATTAAGCTTTCATTCTGTCAACTGTATTGCATATGCCTACAGAGACCAATGCGAAATGATGTTAATCTGTATTACACAACCCTATTCGGATTTATTATGAGTAATCATTTATAAACAAACACCTTTAATAAGTATTTAACAATTTTTTTATCTATAGTGACCTGAGCTGATGACTTTGTTGTGGCATAAACTATAAAAAGAAGCAAAATACTTATTTTCCAAATAAGTTATACAAACACTATTTTGATATTTTACCTTTTTATACTAATTATGAGTCACTACACTAGCGGCACGCTATGATGGCCGGTTTGACACATTACAATAGTGATGTGGAATGTCAATTTATTCTCGAACAAAAAACAATTAAGTTTTGTTTTTGTACCTGATTAAATAGGTTTAATAAAACAAAAATGTATATGTTTATTTAATTTATTTGAACGAACTGAATATTTGAATGAAAATGAATATACATACTTTATATGCACACAGGAAACATATGAATACAAAAGATACCAAAAAAGGTGCCACAAAAGGCCATAATTAATCAGATTCGTCCATACTACTATTTTCACTGTCGTCACTGCTATCATCACCTACATTAATAATTATATGTTCGTTTTCTATAATATTATCTATTTTCACATCTCTTTCATAATCTTCCCTTATTAATTTAACAGTTCTATTCACAACCTTTTCCCAGTCTCCTTTAGTCACATGTTCACAAGCTTCTTCTAATAATTTTAGCATTTTTTTTGTGGTAAATGGGGGTTCTGTATTGTGTCTTGCAGCATATCCCTTAATTTGAGCCCACACCAACTCAATCGCATTATACTCACAATGGTAAGGCGGTAACCGTATAACTCTGTGCCCATGTTCTAATGCTATTTCGTCAATGACGTATCGGATCTTGGTTGGTTTGTTTTCTTTTAAAAGACGTACTAATTCCGCTTTTAACATATTCATGTTTGCATCTACGCCATTTTTACGAAGCCATGCGACGATATCAGCTTTCTTTTGGGATTGGGCAGGTGGCTTGTCAATTTGCATCGAGTGGTATGGGGCGTTGTCCATAATTATAATAGATGGTTCAGGGAGGCTACACAACATTGAGGTAAACCATTCAGTAAACTTTTCTCCATTCATGTCTTCATGATAGTCTCCAGTGGTTTTTGACGCAAAAGCCATGAGAGAACCTTCGACAAACCCGTTGATGGTTCCGGCGTGACAAATTATAAGTCGCGATCCTTTTCCTACAGGAACTTTGGAAGTAGATGCTGCTGTGTCATCGTTCCAAGAACGGCCTACAGTATGGTTAGCATTAAGCCATGTTTCATCCAAGAACACAACATTTTGCCAATTTTTGATTTCTTTCACTTGCCGTAAAAAAGTATACCTTGCCATCGCTATATCAAATCTTTCCATCAATATTTTGCGTTTGTTACATTTTTTGTATCGAAATCCAATGGTCTTCAAAATCTTCGTTAAAGAACTTTCCCCACCGAAGAATAATCCAGCTTCCTTCAGTGAATGCACCAACTTTTTTCTTGTTGGATACTCCTTCTGTAAATAGTAGCCGTAAACATGTCTTCGGATAGCATCGGCATCAAAGCTATCGATGCCTACGACTGGTTTTGCTCGTTTTCTCTTTTTTGGTGTGTGAAGTTTATTTTCTTCTGTGCCAGTCTCGCCATATTTTTTTTTAGTTATCCGTCTAACAGTTCGTTGTCCAATATTAAGCGCATCAGCTACGCGTTCAACCACTGACGTTATAGGTAAAATTGGCCCTCCATTTTGAGCTTCACGATCGAAATAGTTACGAAGGCGTATTACGAACTCACGTGTCTGACTATTTAGAACAGTTCTCTGCGTACGTTCGGTCATATCGACGAAATCCACAACAAAGGGCTTGAACAGAGTCCAAATTAACGAGCAAGGGTCAACAGTAATGCAGTATCAATATTTGAAATCCAAAGCCAGGTCAAAACTATATCACAATCGCATTGCACTGACAGTTTATACTTTTCGAAGCAACGTCAATTCGAAACTGCTTTGTTTTGCATTGAGCATTGACGCGAGTTTGCCGGAGGTAGTAGTTGTGCTAGCCAGCGATCCTATGTGACGATCGTATTAGATTCCATTTTTAAAAATTTTCAATTTAGAAAACCAAATGCCGAGTTGTGGTATATATCATATAAAAATAAAAATTTTACCTTTTGTATGAAACAGCTGATATTTTTTTGCGATTTCAGAGGTTTGTCCACATAGTGAAAATTGTTCATATTCACAAGTACATTCACCCCTTAAATGGTGCAAACTGATTTTTCTACACTTGTATACATTTTAGAAATCAATTTAATAAATAAATTTTGAGTCCTAAACCTAAAACTACATTCGATAAAATTTATGAATCTCTGCACAATACTATCGTCAATAAAGTAATACAATTATTTCCTTCAAAGTCGTTATCAATTAATACGGAACTTCATGAGCGGACAAACGTCAAACCGGCCATCATAGCGTGCCGCTAGTATAAACACGTTACGATCCTAATGAGCCTAATCACCCTCTCATTCTGCGAACTTAAAAACGCACCCTCGTATATATATATATATATGTATTAAATGTTTCCATCTGCTAAGCCTTATGGCTATAGATAGATTTTTTGAATTTAAATTATGTTTCTGAAGTCACCTTTGTTTAATTTGATTATATAGGTAGATGTTACATTCTATAACGGAATTACAATTTGAGATATGGGTTTAGGACAACTTTAACGCTGCCGCGGCGTGAGACGATGGCGATCCAGCAGCTGCTGCTGCGCTACCCGCTGATGGCGGACATGTTCCCGACCGCGCACCGCCGCCGCTCGCCCGCCTCCTTCCGCCGCACCGTCTATCGCTACAATCTTTGGGCACGCCCCTTGCCCGATTTCACCGGCAGGTTCCGAGATTGCACACCAGAGTTTTACAGGTGATTGTTCTATATCTTATTAGTGTTAACCATATTTTGGACTATAAAATCTATAAATGATGTTCTAATATTTTTCTTGTTACAATAACTTGAGTTAAATCTAATAGACCAATTTACTTTTAGGTACAATAGTTCTCAAGCGCATCGGTTAGTACCTTGGTTAAATAGGGAACTTCATTATTTGTTAAATGAAAACGTAGGACACATTTCATATGTAATAACGAGGATTTTGGAATTACTTCCTCAGTATCACATTAATTCGAGTGAGTTTAGTAGTACAATGCAACGCTATTTCGGAGATAGAACCGCGCATTTTCTCCATGAACTATACTGCTTCGCCTCGACGCCGTACGACATGACGGGGTACGACCGCAACGTGCAGTACACCACCGACACGCGGGTGTCCACCATGGTCAACGAGGTGCTCTCCAGCTCCGAGTCGGACGCCAGCGTCGACTCCGACATCGTGATGATCTCCAGCTCGGAGCCGGCCGACCCGCCGCCGGGACCCTCCCGCGCGCCCGCCGCCCCAGCCCCCGCGCCCGCGCCCGCCTACCCGCGCCACTACATCCCCGAGCCCGCCGCGCCCGACAACGTCATCCCCATCGAGACCATCTCGCAGTCCGACACCGACGACGACTCCTCCGAGGTCATGCTCGTCGGATACATAAAGCCGCCGCAGGACCGCACGCCCGAGGTGGTCGACCTGCTCGGCTCCGACAGTGACGTCATCGTGCAGGAAGCCGACGGGCAGCCCGACGAGGCCGCCTCGCCGCCCTCCCCCGCCCCGCGCGCCTCCTCGCTCGTCAAGCTCACGCTGCGGCGGCACGAAGCGCCACATGCGCCCGACGCGGCCGACACGGACAGCGACAGCGCCAGCGCCTACACTCCGTCGCCGCCCGCGGAGGCCGCCGCCGCGCCCCCCGCGCCGCCCGCGCCCTCCCCCCGCGCGCCGCCGCCCCCCCGTAAGCGCCGCCGCTCCACCGACGCCAGCACTACCTCGGACTCGCACCGCACGACGCCGTCTCCCACCATCTCCGAACAAAGCGCCACCTTCACCGACTGCACACACTCCTCTGCCGACTCTTTTTATGACACCAGCACCGACTCCGACGCCTCGAGCAGGGAGTCGCGGCATAGGAAAGTGCGGAGGATGCCCTATTCGGAGAGGAGTAGGCTCACGCGAAAGCGGAAACAGCGTGTGCAACCTAAGCGGTCGCAACGCAAGAAAAAATCCAGCAAAGATAGAAAACGGAAGTCCGATTCTGGGAAAGGGGTAAAGAGTTCGAAGAGCCCGGAGACGAGTGTGGATCCGGCGCCGGAGCAGGCCGGGCCGAGCGGCGCCAAGCGACGCAAGCTGAGCAGCCGCGAGAGCAAAAGACTGAGAAGCGTCGTGAAGGTGATCACCGGGCGCGCGGAGGGCGCGGCGGGGGAGGGGGGCGCGGCGGGGGGCCGGCGCGGGCGGCGCCCCGCTCAGGACTCCGACTCCGAGGACGACCTGCCGCTGAACCTGACCGTGCCGAACTCCTCTACTTCCTTGTAAATATCTCAGTAAGGTAATAAAACATGTGATATTTTATATTATTTATGAAATAATTCTAGTTATGACTTAAGCAACCCGGATCTCAAAACGATCGTTTGAGTGTCATTTGTAAAGTTTGATTTAAATCGATTATAAATTTAGTTGTGGAGCGTAGCGGTAACTTTGTTACTTCGGTATATTGCGATTGCGATTCGGTATAGTGTGTGAGCGACATCTTATCGAACATTATATTTTGTATTGCAAATTTCTAAATCATTGTTATGTATGTTAACTCGCCAAAGCAAATGTTGAACAAGCATTGGTATGTAAAAGATGATTTAATTTATAAAAGGATCATTTAGCATGCCATTTTGTACATATTAGATTAACTATGATCCACTTTAGATGTATAAAATGATGTATATGTCACTTAAATGTAAAATTAACTGTAAGATAACATTGTTCGGCCCTTACTAATGTATTGACCTGATCTTCGCTGCTTGACAGCTGGTCGCTATATTATTAAGTCTGCTGAACAATGCTAGTTCTCCTTAATTCCTTATATTTGTAATCACTGCAAGCATGTACAAAAAAGTTTTTCAAAATATTTTAAAGTGTCTTTTACTTTAAGACTTGGTAAAAGTACGGGTATATATAGTCTATTTTTTCTTACTTGTCCTAAATGGTAAACAAACACTGCCTTGAACGAAAATCACTTATTTTCGGAAAATCCCGCATTTTAGACTTGGTTTCATCGTTTATAACTATTTTAGAAACACATACACTATGAATTACGCTTATAAAAGCTGTTTATTTATAATTTGAACACATTATTTTTGCTAAAATTGAAATTTTAACAGAACTAAATTTTATAGATAAAATATGAACAAAACATTTTGACGTTTCGATACGCTACTTTGTCTTTGAATCATAGAGATGTAACGTAAAATTATTTAGCGAGAATGGAAACTGAACCTTTAAAAAAATAACAATATTTGTAAATTACAAAGTACGACATTTTTCTTCAAATTTTATTAGGTTTTAAAATAGGACTGTCATCTGTAGAATATAGAAGATTATTAATTGCTGTTAACCAACTTATACTGATTATTTATTTGTTATTGTAATTATTATTATTTCTTATCTTATTGGACTGTGTAATAAAATGGAGTGAGGGACTTCGCTCTCGGAGATCTTTCGATCGCTTATTTGCTTTTTTAGTTTAAAGTTTTAAAAATGACTTTATATTAAGACGAAATGGAAAATAAAATTATTAAAATTATTATTAGTAAGGAGGTCATATCCGAGTAATAAAATTATCAAATTAACTTGTCGTATTATATCTACCCAATACTTTACGTTCACTGCATAAAAACCATTAAGTTCAGTCGTTGTCATTCATTCGTCATTGCAATCTCTATGAAATTATCTCTGGTTACCTGTCCGCCATATTTGTTTACTATTTAAGACAAGTAAGAAAAAATAGACTATAATTTTGAATTTGAATATTCCATTCTGTGTGGTAGCGCTGACATCGCGCCTTAATAAGTTCTCTTGATACTTAATTTATGTTATTATATTAAATAAATATGTAAATTGATTATGTAAATTGCCGCTGTCTAGCATGTCTGATCGCGTTATAATTTTCATAGAAAGAAGATAACGGATCCATATATATTTATGCATATATAGGATTATCAGAAGTGTTATACAAAGTGAGACATAATAAAACTTTAATATACTCAATTTAATTGTTTTAATAAGATTTTTTACCCGAGACTGTCAAATTATAAATTAAAGACATGTTGAAAACCGTCGTGTTGAAGCGAGGCCCGTGCCCTGCAGTGGGAGAATAAAAAAGGCTGAACACGTGTTGAAAGCGATATTTGATAAATAAGTATAAAAAAATTAAAATATTTAAAAAAAATATTTATAATGATCTTATTTAACAAAATTTGTTTTTGTTCAAAATCCATTTCTATAGTTTTAATAATCATTTTTTAATGTTGGTCATTGACATTTAATTTAAAATTTTGTTTTGACTAAAGATCCCAAATCATGGAATACCATCCATGAACTCCTGAGCGCGGGAATTTGTGCCACTACTTTGGTCTTGAGCTATCCTAAGGAAGTCTTTGCTGTCTTGCCCAAATACGTCTTTTAAGGTTTATTAAAGTTATATTTATTTAATACTAAATTAATAGTATAAAATATTCTTAAAAGAAATATGATAGAATTTTATATATTTTATTTCAATTTCCTTCAAAATTTATGTTCTCTTATTCTTTTGGGATTTTTAATTTCATTTTCGGGTCCTCACTGGGTATAAGAAAATGAACGAAACTATACTCTTGTTATTATTAAAGATATTTCAGAAAACTTTAAATTGGCTTAAACCAAGATCAGTCTTTATATAAACTTTTGATTTTAAGACTATGCAAGTACAATTTTCTTATGTTATAAAACAAATATTTTATTTGCTTATTATAATAATTTAATTCGTGTCAAGTAACCGTTCAAATTTACTACATCTCACAACAATAAATATAATAGTGTAAAACAGGTCTAGCAACAAGCTCAATTTCAGTAGTTAAAGATTTGTTTGATTTGCGTGACAAGCTTCCAAGCTTCGCATCAACACTGGTGTACGACGTTGCTGTCGATGGACTTGCGCAGTGCGTACTGCGCACGCCATTTAAGTGATAATTAAATAGTATTTATGAAATACGAAATAAATGAATAATGTGATGAGGGTTTAGTACTCTTACATTACGTGCAATAAAAAAAGAGACAATAGTATCATAGTATAAAGAATGACAAGTAGGGCAACTTCATACAAACGCACCGCGCGCGGCTTGTATGTGTGCGTTATAGTATCTTTACGTTGCCGCACGCACACTCAAACAATATCTCGAACCGTTTATCAGTGCGCCAGTCAAGGCTGACGCCGCACAAGTTTCGCGCGTCCCGGCTTTTCACTATATGAAAAATGTGTGATATTCGTAGAAGAACTTATTGCTGTGTGTTCGGGTGTCTAAATTCTTTATCGATTCCAGAGTTGTCTTTGTTCAGATTACCTACTGTACAGGAAAGGTAAACAAATCACTTATTCTAGCATATAATTTATACTTGATGATGAAATACTTATGTAGGTACTTTTATTTTTGTTGTATTAGTTTATTATTTTTATAGGATGTGATATGATTTTATTAATATATTATACTTTTAATTTTTTTAATTGTTACTAATAACATATTCATGTTTTTGTAAACGCAAGAAATTAAAGGATTTATTTTATTTATTTACACAAATACATTTCGAGACATGTAGAAACAACATGTAGACACAAAATGTTTTACATTCTTAAATGTATATAAATAATAAATATTTTTTAATAACACACTTCCCGGCCCTTGCCAATTTCTGAGCACTGAATTAAAGTTTAGCTACAGTGACAACCCTGTGACAGGCAACTAAGGTAGGTAATTATATCGCGGATTGGGCCGAAGTTGCCCTACTTCTTGTCTTTATACTATTATAGTATTCTATCTTAGTTATACAGAACCCCACTCTATCGTCACGCTACAGCCGTAATTGGAAACTATTGTCACGATAAGCCGACCACTCTTGATGCTAGACCTTCTTTCTCGACTGTACCACCCAGTTACAATTACGTTTCTGAAATAATTTTTCCAAAAATAATCATTAAGGACTAGAATACACGCTTTTTGTATTTGTAAAAATAAAAATTAAATCTAAACTAAAATAAAAAAAAGTTTGAAGGTAAGTTATATTCATTCAAATATAAAACTAAGTCAAAACAATGATAATATACTATAATAATACAAGAAAATCTTGCGCAAACCAATGGTGAAACATCAAAATTTCAAATAATTGACAAGTACTTTGTAAGATTTACTAAATCCCAACATTATATAAAGTCACTGCCACAATAAGGGAATGCGTGTATTTTTATTATGTTTATTGCTTCTAATTTATTTCTTTTTTTCACTTTGACAGTACGTAAGAACGTCGTGACATTATAGCACACACAGCGCCATCTAGTTCCGTAGTAAGTTACGAGGCGTGTGTTAACTAATACTTGAGACAGACGGTATATTTATTAATTTTTGCAAAGCTATTGTGTAAAATACAAAAAAATCACGCATATTCCCTATTACAGAATGTATGACCTTAAATGTTGAAATAACTTCATATACTTATGAAGATTTAAAATGTGTTGCTATAATCTATAGTAATATTCTAAAGCTGAAGAGTTTGTTTGGTTGAACGCGCTAATCTCAAGAACTACTGGTCCGAATTAAAAAAATCTTTTTGTGTTGGATGGTCCGTTTATCGAGGAAGGCTATAGACTATATTACACCATGCTACGACCAATGGAGCGGAGCATCAAAATGAAAAATGTTGCAATAACGGGAGAAAAAATATTCCTTTTCATATTCAGCCTTTAGAACGTGAGTGTGGAGCCGCGGGAAAGTCTAGTTTATCATAGTATGTAAGTTTATGTGGACGAAATATGTTTTCTATTTCATATCAATAACTTTTAATAAATATTATAAAGTAATAGAACAAAAAAAGAAATTTTGCTAGTTCACCATTGGATATTATATTATATAAAGTTTGTAAGGTAACAAATCTGATTATGGCAAACGGTTTTGAACCTGGACTTAAAACTTAATAAAATACATAATTTGTTATGTTTTCAAAATCTTTTAAAGATAAAGTGAGCAAAGAAAGCAATGTGTTTCACCATTCGGTACGGTGGACGGGATTTAAATCAGTGTTGCCACCTACAATTACATGTAAATTCAGCATAAGCCCATTTTTATTGCACTTAACACCTACGATGTTGGAATAAAGCAGTATAAAGCATTATTCTAAAACATTTCTTTTAGTTAGGCCCAGTTCCATCACAATGTCCAAATATTTTTTTCCTATCATGCATGAAAACACATAAAATACTGTATAATTGATTGCTTCATTTTGAATAAAACAAGATAATTATAGACAAAAAAGAATAAATTATATAAGTTTAAAATACATAGTTCATTACTTAAAATTAATTATTACTTAATACTTTTCTTAACAACAACCTACATTTAATAAAATGTACTTGGGCAAAATATTAAAAATTATTTATGTGTATAGTGTCCACAGTAAAGTATGACTGACAATTGACTAATGTAACGTACTGACCGAGGCAGTGCTATCTAATAACACTATCTGGATGTATTATATAATATATTATGTATAAGAATATACTAACAATTTATGGTCTGTTCTATTAAAATAGCCCATGGCATAATAATAATATATTCGTCACATTAGAGTGGTACTTTTTTCTTATGTAAATTAAATAAATTTAGAATTATTTTTATTCAATTTTCTATGAGTTCCCTTAAATATTGTTATGAAAAATATAGCTGTTTTATATTTATATATTAATTAAGATATGTTTTGCATAAATATCTCAGACTAGTTATTTAAGGACAGAGTGTCATAAAATTAAAAATCAATAGAATATATAAAGTTTTATAACAAAATACGAATGTCAATAGAATACTAATAAGTAAAAATAAATAAAAAAATATAATTGAAATAAAGATCATTTTTTTATTCATTGGACTTAAAGTAAAACAAATATGTTGGTTTAGCAAGTCACTGTGTGTCTGACTTGATTTAATATTCATTGCCTTTTTTAATATTTAAGACATCAATGATGTCCTCAACCTTGAATAGGTATAAAACTTTACACTATCAACAATATTTATGATATTATAAATAAACAACATCTATAGAGATGTTGTACATATATTTATAGATTGTGTTGTATATTGTATATGTATAGACATATAATAAAATTCTTTGTCAAATCTGTACATTGAATATTTTTTGGAAAATATATTTAAATGAGTCATTGTTTATTAATAATACAAAGGTCGATTCTATAGTTTTTAAAATTTTTGTGTCTATCTGTGAATGTATCACGAGAAAACTACTTGACAGATTTTGTTGAAATTTGGTATGATGATTAATTATCTGGGTTAACGTTAAAACGTAGCAACATACGCGAAGTCGCTAGTCTGAGATAAATAAATAACATTTTGAATAAATTAAAATCAGTGTAGTAAAGTGATGAGCAAATGTACCACTCTAACAGACATAGATATATGTATACGTATATTAATATAGCAGCAATAACCATCACTAAGTGATAAAATTATGAGGGATTGACTTCAATCACAGTGTTCATGTGCTGTGGGTGCGGCTTGAACTCCACCACCTCTTTCCATACCAGTTCTGAAAAATATTAACATAAAATATGCCTAATACGTCTCAAAGATTTCATCATTATTTACACGTTAAATATGATACTTTTTTTAGGTTCACATGGATATTTGAATATATAGGTACTTTGAATAAATTTTGGTAACTTTGTGGGTAGGCTTTAAGATAATGTTTTTGATCCTCCAAAGCTATAAAACATTCGAAACCTGGAGAACCAAAAATCAACATGGATAAATCCGAATACATAGTTTTATTTAAATATATATATCGTGAGGTCTCAAGACAAAGACAAAATAATAAAATTAAAATGTAAAATTAAATCAATTTTTTCAATGATAGTTGCTAAAAGATATCTCGTGGTTCACGTAGATTTTTGCGGTATCTTTTTAAAAATATGACGGGCATTTTTCTATTTTTTCATGAGTAGCACAGGCAGTAGTTCAACATCTTGATAATTATTGTGGTTTTAACTTTTTTTGTGATTTTGTACTACTTTCTAAGAAATGTAACAAAATTATGAAAATTCTTTCACTAATAGGAAGCTGTATTAACCGATAAAAATGAGTTTACCGTAAAAAATTACTATTAAAATTATTTAAAAGCTGAAAAAGAGCTGTTGTGATCGGCTATTGTATTAGCTTATATGTGCACAAAATTGGTTATGTTAGTTACCCTTCCACTTGTCGACGGGCAGGTCCATGTCCTCGAAGCTCTGGTCGTAGGGCGCCGACACCGGCTCGTCCGTGGGGTCCGCGTACTGCGCCAGGTACTCGTGCGCCAGCGCCTGCTCCGCTGTTATGCGCCTGGAACATTCATTAACCATTCGCTATTACTTACCATTCAGTTTTATAGTTGAGCATTTTCGAATATTGTAATTAATAGCAGTTTTAATATAGTTCATACTATACACATAATATGGTGGTGGCAGTCTCTTTACTGAACATACAAATAAAATAATAAGCATTCTTACTGTTAAAAATACAGTGAAACCTGGTTAAGTGAGACATCAAGGGACCTCCAATGTCGTTTCACTTAAATATCTATCTCATTTACAGAGGGTTATCAATGATAGAGGTTATTGACAGGTTATTACAGTTATAAAGGTGCGATCAAACAAAACAATGCTATCTCAGTTACAGAGGTTTACCCATATAAAATTTACTCTGTCTCAGTTATAGAGGTAACTATGATGATAAATCGAAAGAACAAATCAGTGCCAAAATGTTGGGACCTCAGCATGAGTTCCAGTTATGTAGGTTTCTCACTTATCCAGGTCCTTAACCAAGTTTTACTGTAGTAGGTACCCTAATTACCTAACCTAAAATGCTGAAAGTCTGACAGATCAATACAACATATCACGTACTTGTCAGCATCCAACTCCAGCATGAGCTCGAGCAGGTTGACGGCGAGCGGGTTGGCGCCGCGGAACACCTCGCGGAAGTCGCGCCGCTTCAGCGTCGGCAGCGACTGGATGTAGTTACGAGCCTGTGCCATTGCAAATGTGTAAAAAATATAAATAATAAGATTATAAAAATCAATAATAGTAGAAGGAATTTCGTTATATACCTTACAGTAAAGGCTATTAGAAAAGGATGTGGCCAACTCTCAGTGGCGTAACTATAGGGTGGCAGGGGTGGCAAAATGCCACGGGCCCCCGACCCATGGGGACCCCGTTCCAAGAATATACCCAGTAATAACCTAACCTACTTAAAAAAAAAATTTATTCTGGGATGCCAGAGGGCCCCATCCGAAGAATTTGCCACGGGCCTCAGATAGTATAGTTACGCCACTGCCAACTGTCTTATTAGAGAATATTTATAACTTATCCCCCATCCGTCCCGCACTAAAACCCGCGCGTCCTGTCTAAGTCGCTTCGTGAAAAGATTTCATGAATTGAAGTACTAGCGACCTATATTATATTATGTAGTTATATTATTCTGCAGTCTATTAATTATTACCTATTGTCAAGCTATCTGGACAATAGTTTCCATGTACCTACATTTGCGATAAAAACTTTTTCTGGTATATTTAATATGCCCGTATTGATGATATTGAATAACTTGTTAAATGTATTAGAATAAATAATACTTTAACACTATGTACATGTTATATTTATTATTTACATTAGAACATAGAGACCAAGACAAATCAGTTGCTGAACAAAAACACATACATTGCATACACAAATGAGACGACGAAGGACATACAATTTACCGTAATTAGGTATAATGTAACACAAACAATATCGATGGCCATATACCTAGAGTAGCGGTCAAAATTATATTTCGAAGCCACCAGTCATCCCGGTCCGCAGTATGGATCTCACAGATATAATATTTTCCCTTAGCAAAAAATATCTTATAGTTGACCCGAACGACATTCTATCATCATATCAAATTTACAGACAGGCCGACCTAGTCTATATCGAAAATAATTACTACAATAAATATTTAGTGTAAATATTCGACTGCAAGAATTTTTCATATGCGTTACATATAAAATTATGTAGGTATAAGTAAATAATGATTCATACTGAAACGAGAATATCGGTTTGCAATTGTACAAATAATAAATAAATATGAGTTATTGTTTTTGACTTTAAAGCATATTATTATAGTAGTTGCAATTTTTATTTGCGTTTGTTAACTTTTAGTAAGTTATTATTATTTCACTATAAATTCACATCAATATTATGTTCTTACATTTCCTTTGCGCGAAAACTTAAACACATAAATGGACAACACACACCAAAAATTTTTATATTTATAAATAAACAAAACTGATGTAACGTATTTTAAAATTATAGTTACGTATTAGTTTCTTACCTCTTCGCTTATAATTTTGTCAATAGTCTCTTGCTCTGGTTTTCCACATAAAAATAATATTCTTGTGAGATGGTCAATATCTGAACGCGTAAAGGTTAAGGCAAGCACCAAACTTACACAAGCGTAGTCATAACCATTTTAAAGCAAAGCTAAGAAAACATTAGGTTTAAAATATACAGCTTTTCTAGAGCCCATATGCAGATAAAAGACAAACAGAAGCCAAAAAGGAACAATAGCCATATTATAATTATTAAAAATAAGTAATTTGTCTATAAATCTGTGTATGAGCCTATATTATAAATGTATTCTAAACTGCATAAGAATACAACAGTGCAGTGTTACAAATACATGTTATATCGCAATCGAGGTACCCCGTAATGTGCAAATATACTCACAGACTCGGAGGATATTTTCTGCATGAACTCCTGCGCGGGAGTGCCGAGCACCTCCATGATCAAGTTCAGTTGGTGAATATCTGTTGCTCATTAAGGTCCACAAAGCCAAACGATGTGAATTATGCTACTGTGTACTACAGTTCTCGAGGTATAAGCTCAGCTTTGCATTTGTGTGAGTGCAGTGTACGGATAGGCACGACCAAAGGCGTAGCGCGTTGCGAGTGGTTTAAACTGGTTTTTGATGCGCGGCTATTGGCTTTTAGCTATCACTCACACAAATGCAAAGCTGAGTTTACGCCTCGAGAACTGTACCTGCTACGGTAAGAGGTCTGACAAGTAATTAAATTATAAATGTGTTCCCTATTTAACCGACTTCAAAAAAGGAGGAGGTTGTATACTCCAATTTATAATTCTATAATTCATTTTCACCACACACAATTCTTCTTATTAGATTAGGAAAATAAAGTAACCGTTTCCGTCTGTTGTCCGTTTCCGGCTCGCTATTGGCATAGTATAAGGAATAGACAAAGTAAGGCATCTTCATACAAACGCACCGCGCGCGGCTTGTATGTGTGCGTCATAGTATCTTTACGTTGCCGCACGCACACTCAAACAATATCTCGAACCGTATATCAGTGCGCCAGTCTAGGCTGACGCCGCACATATTTCGCGCGTCACGGTTTTT
Organism: Boloria selene; assembly: GCA_905231865.2. Classification (NCBI taxonomy): domain Eukaryota; kingdom Metazoa; phylum Arthropoda; class Insecta; order Lepidoptera; family Nymphalidae; genus Boloria; species Boloria selene. The sequence continues at coordinate 4,078,858 of HG993132.1, forward strand.
CACTATATGAAAAATGTGTGATGTTCGTAGAAGAACTTATTGCTGTGTGTTTGGGTGTCTAAATTCTTCATCGATTCCAGAGTTGTCTTTGTTCAGATTACCTACTGAACAGAAAAGGTAAACAATAATAATATGTATAAATAATAGTTTGTCCATTTTGTTAATGGTTTTTTGACAGCTCGACGACTGACAAGCTATAGTGACAATATATAGTCAAAAGGACGTAATAATCGATATCTCTTGTTTTTTTAAATATAAAATAATATTTATTTTTATATTTATTAATATGAAAATAAATATTACTATCGTAAAAATCAAGTGTGGTGGAGAGAACTAAGCGAATCATAATGTCTGATTTGGACAGTGCATTATGATTGCATTTGATAATTTATGCACACAAGAGTTAATAATTAATATAACTGAAGACTCCTCATCGGACAAATCTAAATCTAATATAAATGATGATTGTGACGAATCATGTTATTAAAAGGAATTAAACTGATTAGTTGTTTTATTTGTATGATTATAATAAGAAGAAAGTAAAACTTTACATAATGTTAATGTTTTCATTTATTGGTTTCTACCTTAAAATTTTGTTGTCTTCCTGATTAAATAACATACTCGTATTACACCTTATTTAAATATTAACATTGATTTTTTCCGATTATTTGTAATCTGTGGCACAATCGTAGTAATCGTTGTTGGCACAGCAGTAAGAGGGCGGTGCCCGTCCATGAAGTACAATATTATTTGTATGGCATTTTAACTTTAATGGCTAACCATTAAATACGAAACTTTGTGGGCGTGAGCTGTCAAAAAACCATTAATAAAATGGACAAACTAGGTATAGCATATAATTTATACTTGATGATGAAATACTTATGTTGGTACTTTTATTTTTGTTGTATGTATTAGTTTATTATTTTAATAGGATGCGATATGATTTTTTTAATATATTATACTTTTAATTTTTTTTAATTGTTACTAATAGCATATTTATGTTTTTGTAAAAGCAAGAAATTAAAGGATTTATTTTATTTATTTATACAAATAAATTTCGAGATAAATCTAACAAACAAACATTTTTAATACTATTTTCTACTGATATATCAGTTAAGCAAGTAACTACAGGCCTAATAAAAATAATCATAAACATGTAGAAACAAAATGCTTTACATTCTTAAATGTATATAAATAATAAATATTTTTCAATAACACACTTCCCGGCCCTTGCCAATTTCTGAGCACTGAATTAAAATTTAGCTACAGTGACAACCCTGTGACAGGCAACTATGGTAACTATGACAGGTAATTATATCGCGGATTGGGCCGAAGATGCCCTACTTTGTTCTCTTTATACTATTCTATTGGTTTGTCAGTTCAAAATAGCATCGCGCACACAATAGTTATTAATTACGAAATGGTTTTATATATTAAAAAATAGAGAAAAAATATTTTTGACGTATAGTTTAATAAAGAGAGTCTGATAATAATGCAGTCAATAATTTAAAAATATATCTTAAAAGAATCAATTAATTTTTTTGTAAGTAGATTAAATATTCTACACTGAATCAAACATATTATTTTATTCATTAATAGAATTTTATTTAATGACATTCTATCTAAAATATTTTTCAATGTGCCTACCAATAACCAATATACGTCGCAAGCGAAAGGCTAGTTCAAAAATAAAAGAATAGGCTTAGTAATTTTGTGTACGAATGTACCGATGCGCAAACATACCCCCCAACACTTTCTTCTAGCGTTCTTTTTACGTGACACTCCTGAATAGTGTAGCTTTCTGTTAGTGAAAGAATTTTCATGATCGGATCGAAGTATTTCCGAAGATAACCCCCAACAAAAAAGCAAAGAAACTTTACCTCTTTATATTATATACTAGCCTTTCCCGCGGCTCCGCCCGCAGTCAAAAGGCTGAAACTCAAAACTATTTTTCTCCCGTTTTTGCAACATTTTTCATTGGTGCTCCGCTCCTATTAGTCTAAGTGGGATGTAATATAGCCTATAGCCTTCCTCGATAAACGGACTATCCAACACAAAATTTTTTTTTCAATTCGGATCAGTAGTTCCTGAGACTACCGCGTTCAACCAAACAAACAAACTCTTCAGCTTTATAATATTAGTATAGACGATAAAAGTGCCATTAAATTTTCTAATTCAGCTAACCTGTCAAACCTCTTCCTAACAATAGAATATACACTGAAAGCTTCAAGACAATATGATAAAAAAATAAATTATTGTAATTATAAAATTAGTTTGAAATAAATTATTATAATATGATACATAATTACTTACCTTATCATATAATTGTACATGAAAAATGTTGTTTGGGTTCGTAAATAATCTTAACACTTAAAATATTTTAGATAATAATTATTAATGTAATAAATATAAGATATTTAGTTTGAGCATTACAGGTAGAATATAAAAATAATAGGTTATGTCCTTGATTTTTTTTTCTGTTTATTATTGAGATTTAATTAAAGAAAAATTTCAGTAAAACTTCTTTAGGTGTGACTGAGATATAAATCAATGTATAAGTAAAATTAGTGTTGCAGAAGTGAGAGTCAAAATTATTAATTAATTAATTAAAAATATTATATTGTATAGTAGTTAATTATTATTGTAATTTACAAGATTATGTATAAATAATTTTCTAAAACTTTTAAAGAAGAACATATATCACTACCTAATAATTATTTAAAACATATTATAATGATATTTTGATCATTTTAATTTATTTGCAGTACCAAAGTCACCAAAGAACTTTTACTTAGATGCACTCATTTTTTTCATAATTATTAAAAATAAAATCAAGAAAAACCAGTATAAAATAATTAGAACCACTAAAAATATATTTTTTTATTCAGTTGAGTGAAGTCTAAAGTAATAGGGAATTCGCGTGATTTTTTATGTTTATAATATAGCTTGCATGTTTAGTATTATAAAAAATATACAGCTCTGAAAATCTTAAATTTAGTTTACTTTTTTTTTAATATATATATCTGATATGGTATCTGATACGACCCAGTGTTGCTAATTTAGAGAAAACTTACAACTTTTACTTAATATTTTCTTAATGAAAAGATTTATTTTTATGTATATTGACATTTATATTTGTATAGAGACATTACAAATTGCAATTATTAAAATATGACTTATTAAAAAGGATACGATCTGTGCCTGGGAATAGAGTTCTTCCTGTAAGTAACTCTGCCATGATGCATCCAACAGACCAGATGTCCACAGTTTGGTTGTAATGCATCCAGTTTAGCATAATTTCTGGTGCTCTATACCATCTAAAATTATAAATTACCAATATATGTATCTTTTAATTATGATTATAGAACACATCTTAATAATTTTTTTAATTGGCTAAAGGCTAGAAAGAGATAAACATACCTAGTAGCAACATAACCAGTCATTTCAATCTCAGTGGGTCTGGCCAAACCAAAGTCTAAAATTTTCAATTCACAGTCTTCATTTACAGCTATATTGGATGGTTTAAGGTCCTAGAATGAAAAATCAAAATCTAAAATGTCTTATTTTAGATTAGATCTTTAAAACTACGTAACAGATTTTGATGCGGTATTTTTAATACATAGAGTGATTTAAGAGGAAGGTTTATAATGTATAATCATTACTGGAACCCGGGTTTTGTTTACACTAGATAAACCCGAGTGAAACGAGGGTCAGTTGTTAGTTACATATAATTAATTGATAAATTCTTATAATATATAAATGATAACCTACCCTATGAATAATTCCTGCAGAGTGAATATATTTAAGACCTCTAAGGATCTGGTAAACAAGGAACTGTACATGCTCATCAGAGAGCTTCTGTGTACGAACTATATTATTCAAGTCTGCACCCATTAAATGTGTTACTAAATAAACCTGCTGAAATTCTTCTAAGCTTCTTTCAGGGGTAAAGACATCTAAAAGGCCTGTAATAATTCAAAATATTTAGAAAATATGTTCAATTCTACTAAAATATTTGATTTTGTACTAGATTTATTACTTACCAATCACATTTTCATGATTCATATGTTTTAACATTCTCAGTTCTCTATATGTGCGCTTGGCATGAACAGCAGACTGAAATGGCCTGGCTAATTTTTTTATTGCCACTTTCATGTTATGCACAGTATCAATAGCCGAGCTTGAAATAGAAAGTTTTTTTCTTAACTAATAATGTAATAACAATCTAATTTTTTAAGCAATTATAATAATATAACCTTAAGTAATATGCCATCTCAATTAGTTATTAAGTAATATGCAATCTCAATATAACAAATCGGAAGAGACCAAGAAATATTTGATATATCAAGGAATTCGTTAAACTGAGGGTTGTTATATTGAGATTAGTTTGGTCTAAAATTTGTTATAAAGAATTAAAAAATACTTTTATTCACCTAAACATAACTCATCTTGTCATAGAGAACAACTTCTGCTTTTTACATTTCTGAGAAATTGCAACTAGAATTTTTAATAATAGTGACAAGCAGCACTATTCACATTACTTTCCATTAAACAACGCTGATTGTTTTATGAAAAAATTGTGTCCAAACCTGTCACGACTGAATCACATACTATGGGATTAAGGGTCATATTGATGGGAACGTTATATTTTGGGTTGACAAAATTCGTTAGTTAGAGGTATTTACACTTTTTTGATAGTTAAAATTCGTTATAAAGAAGTGGTTTGCAAAAAAATTCTCAATGTAAAGGTATATTTTATATTGACTCTCATGGACAATTTAAGTACGGAGAATTTGTTACACCAAGGATTTCGTTATTTTGAGGTACGTTATATTAAGGTTGCACTATATGTTGTAAAAAATAACATTTTTCTATTATATTAATGCATATTATGAACAAGGATAATTTATAATATGTTATAGCTCTGTAAGTCCCAATACGATTGCATTGTTTAATCGTATTTCAATCAACATTTAAGATAATACTTGATTAAAATGATAGGCATGAAACCTGTTCCACCCACACAGTTTTTATACTAGGTATTTAGGTTCGCTGCATATAATATTTACAAATCGATTTTAACGGAGAAGATATGGTCATACCTATGATAAAAATATATTTTAAAAATAAGTACTGGCAATTTGCCTATACATTCTAAATAAATACATACCAAACTTGACCGTAAGCGCCAGATCCTACAGGTGTAAGCATTTGAAATCTTTCAGGTACAATCCATTCCGTTTTATTGATTTCTACTGTATGGTATCGAGGCATTATAATCACAGACTTTCCACTTTCTAGTAACACAAAATAAACGTAAACAAAATTAAAGTTTCAGAAAATTATTTCTAAATGTCACACGCAACTTGCCATTGCCCATTACCAATTACCATAAACTATAGCCAACACAGAACACATATAGCCAATAGCCATAGCTAGAGGTGGGCGAAACTCAGCGTTAGCAACTTGAAGTGGACTAACTATCGTACCAGGGGCGTAAAAATTATCGTACATTATCGTATTTTTTAGGATAACGTCTATTATAGATAAATAAATCATATAAATTGTAATATTGATATGCATGCAAGTACTCTATAGTTTATCTTTTTTAAACCACCGCTGTCAAATCAACAGAACACTGAAACCCAAATGTTTTACACGTGATATACAGACCTGCGTACGATAATAATGAAAAAATAATGCTATCGTACATCGTACGTAGGCACAACATTATCGTATATGTACGATAATTATCGTACGGTTCCGAACGCTGGCGAAACTGCTTCTTTTCGGCTATTTTAAGGGGTGCTCGTTATTCTAGATAGCTGCTAAAAATAACCTGCTATTTATAAAAATAGCATGCTATTTATAATAACCAAATCGCCTATTATTTATAAGCAGAGGCAAGCGCTATAGCTATTTTTTAAATTTATTTTTATTACATATAATATGACCACTAGACTTGCGCATAATAGTTCGCGACTGGGAGCGGTCAATTTAGTTCGCAGGTCCTTAGCGAACTAGGTCGTTCTTTTAGTTCGTTAGTTCCTTTCTCAAATCCGAGACAGATCGTTCGCCCGATCCGGATTCCGGCATGGCTCAATTAATGAAATTGAGAGTTTTCTTAAAGTGTCACGTCTTTACAATAACAAGTATAATATTACTTTTCTCTATGAACCGAATGTACGCACACATACAGCCAAATAGATTCGAACCTCGAAATGTATTAGTGTAAATAAATAAAATAAAAAATAAATACTTTTATTTCAGGCGTTTACAAAAAAAAAAATATGTAATATTATTTTAAAAGTATTTATTAATAAAACCATATCATATCCAGTAAAAAATAATAACATAAGATCTAATATACATATATGTATGTATATAAATATAAATAAGAATAATAAATAAATAAGAAATAAATAAAAAAGTAACAAAAGTGTAGGTATATAAAATAAAATATATTATAATAAAATAAAATATAATATTTTTACTATTATAGCTGAAATCTATTTTATCGTAATGGGATTTGATTTCGTTCGTTTCGTTCGTTAATCGTTTGTGAAGTACTTGACAGCTGACAGTCTTCGAATTCGAAAAAGGATCCATTTACTAATGAACTAAAGAACTAAGGAGCGAGGGATCTGAGAACTAGTTCGCGCAGTTCGTCTGTGGGATCGCTCTTTCGAACTAGTTCGTTCGCGAACTACACAAGTCTAATGACCACAACAAAGAGAATATAATCACTATGGTATGGACCCCCGACCCATAGACAACTGCCGTGTAGGTTCATGGCCGTGCTTGACACTTCGTGCTAGCCGTATAATATTTTTGTCGTGCGCCAAATTATGCTCTAAGACAACTGCATATGAACTATATTGAGATTAGACATGCGCAAAACAGTGCTTTATGAAGTAATGAAATATGGCATTACATTACGCACCGAGTAATATCACATCACTTCATTACTCGAAACATTACTTGCCATGTGTGATGCTAAGAAGTAATATTACCCGCGTACTGTCATAATAGTAGTACTGATCTATCTCATGTAATAATATGATGAATATCACGCACGTTTTTATTGATTTTAATTTAAAACTAAAATGTTAACTTTTTGTGAGTAAGATTATTGTTATATTTTTATTACTTTTTATATTTAAATATTGTATTTAAAAATTTACCGTCGTAACCTAATTTACTTAAATTATTTTCATATAGCTATGTTTACAATAATGTATGCAGCAAAAACTAACAACGTATACTAGTAGTACCCGCGGCTCCGTCCACATTCTAAGACCGGACGGCACGGCTTTGTTATATTTGAATACAATTAATTTTTAAATTTAAAATGTTAACTTTTTATTTGATATGATTAAGATTATTATTTATGTATATAATTTTTTAAATATTGTATTTATAATTTTACTGTCGTAAGTTAACCAATATAAATTATTATTATTTTTTCGTCGAAAAAGAAACAAAAACTAATTTACAACATACTTTTATACTAGCAGTATCCGCGGTTCCGACCGCGTTCTAAGGACTGCGACTTTGGGTCCACTGTATTATATACATTATACATATATACTTGATAAAGTTCATTATAATATTAAAATATATAATGAATAATTAAAGTTTTTATTTTTAATTTTGAATTAATTATTATTTACTATGAATACGTGAATTAGTATTTTTTAAAAGCCTGAAAAAGTTTTTTTTATTATTCTTTATTTATAAAGCCATACACCTATATAAGGTTAAGTCAGCGACTGAAAAAGTTGGTCTTAAAGAATTTTATACCAATTTTTATACTCATTAAACATCCGATACGAATAATTTAAAGTGGAGTTTACAAATTGGATAAGGATTAATATCATGATACTAATATCACCACTATTCAACACGTATTTGAACTTAATAATTTTAAAAAAAATTGTTATAATAAAGGCATGTGCCATCGCAGAATTTTTTGTGAGTAATCATAAGTAAGTATTGTAATATAAAATTTTAATATATAAAATAGTGCTTGATATTATGTATTTCGTCAACAGTTTTCGTTTTATATGCAGCATTTTGATACCTTGGGGATACATTTAAGGTAGGGATCCCTAAAATGGGATATTTTTGAAAATACAATATAGCCAATAATACACTTCTCACAATCACTCCTGAATAGTGTAGCTGTCTGTTAGTGAAAGAGTTTTCATGATCAGATCAGTTTTTCCGAAAATAACCCCCCTACAAACGAACAGACAGATACACAAAGTTCGAAACTTTAACTCATAATGTAAGTAAAGAATATTTTAGAATAGATTGCAATTTTGCATTTCAGTCCTAGTCAAATGATTTCTATTCACTTGCGGCATGTTTGCGTACTTAGCGGCATACATTTCATGGCATAGTAAAATATATTGTAGAACTAGCGGAACCCGAAGCTTCGCTCGCGCTAAATCGCTAGTATATTATAGATATTAAATATTTTAGCAAAATACAATTAACACTTACTAAAATTAAATTATAAAAATATTAATAACGCCATCTATGAGAAATCATTACGCATCATTTGATAATTGAAAGTACGGAAATATGATTTAAGAGTTTAGAACACATTATTCTATTATTCTTTTTTAATAGTATTTTAGGAATTAAATATTCTTTTTTATGTAAATTGTGGGTATTCACTGTCTGTAATAAGTATATAAACCTTACAGTCCTTTGCCTTTCCCTATTAGGGATAAATTTTAATCATGGTTCATGATTGCTGTAAAGCATTCAAATTGCAGGAACCAAAAATCAAAATAAATCTGCAATAAAATCCAAAAACCAAGTTGAATTTATAAAATATTTGATTAAGACTTGTACTTTTAGCGCAAGCTAAACTGCGGGACCCACTATTTTCAATAAATCAATATTTTTAATGTGTACTATTGTTTTTATTTAAAACTCCCAAATGTACAACTTTTTTACAGGTGGTATACTATTATCTTATTTTTTTATCTGACAGCACTGCGCTCGCGTCATGCTCATGACTAAAGTAATGAAGGCTGTATGGACTATAGTCCTTTGCCTTTCCCTATTGGGGATAAATTTAAAAAACAACAACTAAAGTAATGACTTGAGTAATGTTTGAACTTTGAACTTTGAAGTGATGCGTAATGTTTCGTTCGGTCGAGTGTTGCTACAGTACAATTCTCTAAACACCACCTTGCCATGCGTGAGACATTACGGATCTATTTCGGAATATAACACGCGTTATCATTGTATTTTAATACAATTAATTTTATAATGTTGACTTTTATTTGATACGATTTAGATTTTTATTATATATTGCAATTTTGCATTTTGTCATACTCAAATAATTATTTTAAACTTGCGGCATTTGTACGTAAATAGCGATATACCTTTTATGACTTGGTTTTGTTCTTTAGGATCCCTATTCCCTTATATTGTAAAACTCTTTTTACAAACACCAGTTGCGAAATTTCTGAGCATCTTGCAAAATAATTAATAAGTAAAACAAAATTGTATTGTTTAGCTAAAGGTTGTAAATATGAATGACCCTTTGTGAAGACCAGGCGCAGCTTAGGACCTAGTAATGAAGACCTTATATCGTTGGCCTAACTTATAATATTGGCGTATTTAAAAATCATTTTTCTAGCAATTATAACTTTTTTTGCTTATAACTAAATATTAAACTAAAACTAAACTAAATATATTTTGTGTTAATTATTGCTTTTTAAAATAAATACATTTCGAATTGCTTTGCTATTTCAAAATTCGTAAAACGGAGTGATGCCAAGTTAACCCGAACGATGGAATATCACGCTCGCGTCATGTTTGACGTAATAAGTAATGTTTGGTTCGGTCGAGTAATGAGTGATGATACAGTACTCGCTCGGGTAATATTACGCGTAATGCATTACTCGCATTACTTACACATGTCTAATTGAGATAGTAATGAAATGAAGTACGGATTACTTGCTTCATGTTTGTTTTTGTATGACGTATAATTAATAATTATTATTGATACGCGATTATCGTTGCGTGTCGATTTGTTTGCAAATAATTCGTGTTGGTTGTGTTTATTGTTATTAACTGTAAATAAAAGTTAGTTTTAGGTGAGTGTAAATAAAATGAGAAACCTTAATAACAATTAACAACGAAAAGGTTCATAATTGAAGAAATATGTAACTTAATTGGTAAGGATAACCTAATCGCAATCGAAAAAGCTGTGAACCGGAATTAACATTGTGGAATGTGATAGATCAAAAAATATCTGCATCAGAACAACCCCGCTCCACTTATACTAAAGTTTTAGAAGAAGTCGAAATGTACATGAAACAAGTTGTGATAAGCAGAGAAAGTTCAAAGTTGCCCTCTTGAGTGGTGGCGTGGCCACAAGACTATTTACCCCTCTTTATTTTTAATATTTCCCAAATATTTTAATATTATTGTCACTTCAGTGCCCTGTGAGCGTGCTTTTTCGAAGGCGAAATAATTAATATAATAATAACGCAAATAATTAACGACCGAGGCGACGTACAAGGCTCACGTTGAGTAAAGTGGCACAATTAATGTTTGTACATGGGAACAAAAACTTTTAATAATCATAAAATTTATTATTCTCTATTTAAAAAACTAAAAAAAAGATTATATATATTATTATAAATAGTTCTACGGCTAAATAAAATCAGTGTAAATATCAGTATAAGATCAATGAACTTTTAAGTACGCCTGACTATATATTTCCTATGTAGAGTAATTGGTAGTATATAATATTTATATTTCTTAAATAATACTTAATTGATATATTATAAATAATAACTTCAGTCAGACATTCCTAAGCCTGTTAAAAGTACGAAGGAAAGTTCAATGGATTTATATAAAGAATTAATTCGTTTTTTCATTTATCTATATATTATTTAAAATAAATAATATAATATTCATTACAAAGTAAATATTGTCCCCTAATTGCTTAAACAGATATTATGTTGAATTATTTGGTTGGTTCCCTATTGTGAAAAATAATAAACTAGCTTTTTAATGACAAGTTTATTTTCTTGCATCTCGAGAGGGGCAGCAATTTTTCTTATATAGTCATAGAAAATAAAAAAAACATACAATGTTAACTTAACTAGGTACAATGTACACTTCTTTATGGATAAATATTTGTTGTCTTTTAACACCTCAACAAATATTTATTTACATTTTACAATACTTACCTAATTACCTAGGTACTATGAAATTCTACAAACTTAAACAAACCCATCTGTGACTGTAGTTACACTATAACAAACTTGAGACTATTACTAATCTAAACTCACTTAATTACAAACATTACATATTATGTAATCTTATTACTTAACATCCTATTGATCTAACAATTAATCAAAAACAATTTAGCAGAACACAGTGTTAATATGTATTAGTATTTAACTACTTTAACAATTCATCCCTAAGTTTTTCAAATATTGTTTTAGTCAATGGTTTAGTGAAAATGTCTGCAATGTTTTCAGAAGTATTTATATATTTCAATGATATTAACTTGTTCAACTATGTACTTGTATCTTATATCAATGTTTCAATCTTTTGATATTTTCTGAATTATAGGCTAACTAAATTACAGATTGATTATCTTCATAAATTGTTATGTTATTACATTTAATATTAAACTCAGTTAATAGATTTTTCAACCAATTTGCTTCAACAATACATAAACTCAAAGCAATATACTCAGATTCAGTTGAAGAAAGACTTACACAAATTTGCTTCTTGATATACCACAATATTGTACATCCAAATAATTTAAATATATTATATCCTGATGTAGATTTCCTATCATGCATGTCACCAGCCCAGTCTGCATCAACATATCCTTCTACTAATGCACTACTACAGTTGTAAACTAAGGAAAGTGTATTGTACCTTTGATATATCTTAATATTCTTTTCAGACACTTGTATAACATCTGACTGGCACAATGCTGAAACCTACTCAAGAAACTGACTGCAACACATATATCTGGTCTTGCACCGCAAGCTGCATATAATAAAGAGCCTATCAATTGCCTACATTTTGTTTCTATTTCATTACTTTCAAACTGTTCTCTCTGTAAGATCTGAAAATTAAAATTTTGATCCATGGGGGTTCAAACAGGATTACAATTTAACATTTGGTACTTCTTTAATAATGAAATTAAATATTATTCTTGATTAAGAGTTGTTATACCGTCTTTCTGTTTAATTTTTATACCTTAGTATGTTGATGCTAAACCTAGATTTTTCATTTTAAAATTTTGGGTTAATTGAACCTTAAAACTTTGTATTTCCTGTTGATCTAATCCAAAACATAGAATATCATCTACATACAATAAAACATACATATATTTACCTTCCGCTCTATTAAAATATAGACATGACATTATTTTTAGATCTTGTAAATCCCAGTTTTGTAATGAAATTATAAAACTTCTCATTTCAATATTTTGGAGCTTTCTTTAATCCGCACCGAGATTTGTTAAGCTTACATATCTCTCCTGTATGCAATTTAATGTACACTATTTCTTTTATATTCCCATGTAGAAAAGCACTCACTACATCCATTTGATAAACTGATTGTTTTAACTTATTTGCCAAAGCCATAAAAAACCTAAATGTTCCTAACTTTGCAACACATCTGATATACCATCTCTTTGTTCAGAGCCATGTGCTACTAACCTAGCCTTATATAATTTCCCCTCATCAGTATCTTTAATTTTGAAAACCCATTTGGTAGATATATTTGTTCCTTTTGGTATTTTATTCACCACTGTAAAAGTATTATTGGCATTTAATGTGTCCATTTCCCTATTAATTGCTTCTTTCCATTTATCATTATCATCCCTTGTCATGGCCTCCTCATATGTTAATGGTTCATTATGTTACAAAACCTGTTTCATATTGATCAAGCCACTGTGGCATTACCTTCTTCCTGGATGGCCTATTAATTTCTTGTTCTTTCTGGACTTTCTTCTATTTCATGCTTTAGGCAATGGAAAACTTTAGTAATCTGTAAAACACTTAATATTATGATACATATGTTCTGAAGCACTACTATCTATAATCCATGTATTCCTACTTTGACATGTTTATGCATTCAGGGCTGGTAACATACTTACATGAAATGCATTACTACTTGTCTTTATCATTATAATATGATAGTAGTCTAGAATTTTTAGACTAATGTTTAGACCAACATTCACTAGTACTATGATTTGACTTTTTATAAAAATTACAAAACTTATTTTTCTTTGAGGTAAATTGACCTTTACCACATTCAAATTTATAATGACCTTCTAAACCACACTTGAAACACTGACGTCCCTTCTTTACTGCTTTAAATGCCTATGAGGTTGAGCTCGCTCCATTCTTCATCCGCAATTCCTCGACCAATAGCCTAGAAGATAATTCTTCATAGGTCTGCTTTTCTGCCGGAACGGATTCCCATGCAAAAACAAAGTGTTTATATGACGTTGGAAGTGAAGAAGTTATTTTAGTGAGCGCCATGCTTGTAGAGATCTTAACACCTAGAGACTCTAATGTAGCTAAAGTCTCCTCGAATCTTCCCAGGAAATTTGCTACAGTATCATTTTCATTGAATTTCAGGTTATAGAACTTTTCGTGAGGGGTAGCAATTTTTCTTATAATAGAGTCATAGTCATAGATAGTAAAAAAACGTACAATGTTAACTTATCTATGGTACAATGTACACTTCTTTATGGATAAATATAAGGAAATATAATAAAGGATAAATTAATTATACTTGAGTTCATAGCTATTAATTAATTATTATAGGTGATGTGATCTGTGTTTTAACTTATATTATAGTATGGTAATCAAAACGCATCTTTCTACGTAGCGAAAATATATAACGTATAAATATATAGCGTTTTACGCTATAATATATAATAGCATAAAAAATAATAGATATTTTAAAAATAGCGCTTTTTATAACTCTTTATCAATATATAGCCGTTTCGTCCACCTCTACAGCGATAGCAGGTTATCAACCGATAGCAGTTTCGCGCACCTCTAGCCATAGCATAGATTACTATATTATAGTGAGTATACTGTCAAAGAGAATGTACGTAGATCGTAGACAAGGATAACTCAGTCTACGACATAGATGATTTGTATAATGAATATAATATTGGGCTCACTGAAGTTAGCCCCCCTGGATATTTTTTTTAAGTTTTTCAACTTTTTTTTATTTTATCGTTTGTTCGTAGCTTGTTCTTTGTTGTTCGCTATATTAACAATTGTTTGTTCTTCATTTATTTATTTAAAAAAAAATATTGAAAATACGCCCTTAAGTTGGCCACCCCTATCGCATGTTTAATATGTTGTTAATACATACGGGTCAATAAACAACTGTATATGATTGTTCATGTCTCAGATCAAGTAAAAAAAGGTAGATAACGCACCGCCTACATTATTACTGAAGCCACAAAATCATGCTCCTTCATGTAAATACAGCACACATATGCACGAAACCATGCTCATTTTCGTTAATGTCTTACGACCCGTAAGACGTCATGCAATAAGTTTGCCTAAAAATGCCGTCCTGTGTAATTAAATGGTGCAAAAACAATTCAAAAGTGAACAAAAAGTCTGATGGAATATCGTTTAATAACCACATGTAAGTACACACAAGACTATATTTTTTTAGATTATTCTATTCAATTCAATTCTCTTGTTAATTGGCTTCAAAGCGTGCCAGTTGAGCACAAATTATTTCGCCAGTGTCACGTAGAAGAGATTATTCTAAAATAATTTTAATGTTGTTTGACATAAATAATGACAATGTCCCGAAATGACGTACGGGAGAGTGTTGAAAGGAATTTGTATTTCTACTGGTCAAAACATGTGGGGTAAATTGTAGGTAAATTCATAGCAAAATAATTATGTAGACATTTAAATTATTATTTTATGATTTATTATTATTATTAAATAATAATTTTTACATTTTAACATTAATTCCATCTTTTTGGTTTGTTATTTTTTTTAATAAATACTCTTTACATTACTTTTGTTGTATTTTTCACCTAAGACTACCTATTTATTATCTTTACAAACTATTTGTAAAGTGATCCTACACGCCTCCTACATACTTAAAAGCTTATTGTAAATAAAAATCTTTTTATTTTATTTTTAGTTATATTTTATTCGCATATTACCTATATCACAGAATATTAAGGGAGATTTTTTAAAAGTGTCAACACATCAGTAACGCACACATATTTAAAAAAATGGTTACACTTTTTGTCCTAAATGCGTTATCTAGGTTTTTTACGTATTTGAGGTTCATGTATAAAAAACGTTTATTCCTACTTCACATTGTTTATGTTTTGCATAAATTAAATGAATATTCGACATGCTTGTCAGTGATTACAGTGCAGTGAACGTTCAGTGTATTATTCTTATCTCTTACAATTTTAAGTTTAGAAGTCACACGATAAATTTTTATAAGCTTATCGTTATAAATAATTGTTATTTATAATATTATAAAGCTGAAGAAATTATTTGTTTGTTAGGTTGAATGCGCTAATCTCAGAAACTACTCGTCCAAATTGAAAAGCTATTTTTGTGTTGGATAGTCCGTTTATCGAGAAAGGCTATATTACATCACGCTACGACTAATAGGAGCGAATCATTGATGAAAAGTGTTGAAAAAAAAAATATTTCTTTTGATTTTCAGCTTTAAGAACGCGAGCGAAGCCACAGGAAAGGCTAGTATTATATTAATCAATATACTCTATGATAATAGAAAGAAAGAAGTATAAAACAAAAAAGTAAGGACACATTTTTATTATTTTTTTAAATAACAAAATTGAAAACAAACAAATGTTTATAGTGAACAAAAAGAACAAACGACGAACTAACGATATAATTGAAAAGAAAACCATGAAAATGGAAAAAAAATATTAGAATGTTTCATGAAATTTAAGGAATAAAAATTGTATTGTATCTTTGGCAATGATTTATACATGTACCTATATTTCTTGGCATTACCTCAGCGTTGCCAGAATGTTACTTTTGTAACATTTTACGTTACTTTTCACTACCTCATGTTACCTACATGTTACACGACTCAAAATGTTACTTTTACGTTACTTTAAGTTAAGGAAGTAGCAAAAATATTTTATTTCATCAACCAAAATTAGTCATGAAACGGAACGCATCTCGTTCTCGGAACGGAATTTCGTTTGTTGTATTGGCGCACATGTCACGTAATGTCATAGTTTCATGGTTGCCATTTACACTGCAATTGCCGTGTTACATGGTATTTGGGGGCCATTACCAGAAAAACATGGTATACGGTAGAACAATCGTTGCCGTATCCTGAAACACGGCAATCAGCGCACACGCACAATACACGCGCATTAAGCCGCGGGTAACAGCTAGTCTATAACTAAATTTAATATAATCTATAACACCGTTCAACTGATTAACTTTACTATGTATGTTTAGTCGATAAATAATGTTATATAACTAGTATAGGAAGTCAAACTAATTTTAAACCAACCAAACAAATGTTAGATCAAAATACGATTTAAAGAAAGACAAAGTAGAAGAAATAATTATTAGTGGTATCAGAGTCGACTAGTATCAAAAGTGGCAATGTGACTTTAAGACAAATGTTGGTAAATTCAAAAAAACGGATTGTTAGTTTTGTATCTCGTTTGTAGTTACAAAACTCATTTAAATAAGATCTTAGGTAAATAGCAGGATGAATTAATGCTATATTACCCTAATAATCATTGTATATCAGTTTTAAATACTATTTCAATTTTGAAGATTTCCGGCTTTGATGCTATTTTTTTAAGAATGCCGTATTTGAAATTGAGTAAGGCACAGATAACCGTTTTTGATACTATAGATGTTATTCCAGAATTAGGGTTGTCATACAAGCATGGAACGACTCTTTATTTTTTGGAATAGTATATTGTAATTAAAAAATAATGCATTTGGCAGTTATAAAAAATCTTTATAATTAACTTATGAACTAAAAAATTAAGTAACTCTAAAAAGTTTTTTGAGTTTTTTTAAACTAAATTTAAAATTATATGCGCATGTCATGTCATGAGCCATTGTTAAAGTAGCACATTTTAGTGCTTTCGAATTATGGCTGTACACTCTATCGACTAATGATTTCGACGAGTTTCTAAAAAAAAAAAATAATAATACTACAATATTATACCCTTTTACATGACAAGAATTGACAACCCTACGGGTAAACTTACTTCAATTCCTTATCACGGTTTCTTGTCCAATTTCTGGATTCCTCTTGAGTTTCCGTGTAAAACTATTTATTACTAAAGGGGGGTGGCTTTCCATAATACTACTTCCACTCCTTTATATTAGTTTAAGTCACAAAAACACGTAGAAAACATTAAAATTCACAGAACGAAATGTTCCTGGGCCGTTACGAAACGCAAATGAACTCTCGCTTCTGATTGGTTGACAGCGTAAGATTGCCGGGTTTGATTTCAAAATTTTACAGATTGCCGGCTTTGATGCTGATGTCAGTTTTTGACCTGTTTTTACTATGGTTTATTGCTAGTTCAGAACCGTATACTCCAAGGGAAACGTTTTTAATCAAATCAATCTGAGTCGCCATATCATTAACTACTTTTTGTCAAAATGCTCAGATTGCCGCCTTTGATACTAGTCGACTCAATTTCAGACAGTTATATTATGGTTATAATTTTTACCAAAGTTGTTCAAATAAAATTTGTTAATCACTATATAGTATATAAATTATTTTTTAACAAAAATGAAAACCGACTTCAAAACGTTACAAATCGAAACTGAAAAGAAAAAAATAATAATTTTAATTACTTAGTTATTGTTGGAGTCGGTGCCAGCCAAGAAGGACAGTTTTATCCTACCTTTGCAATGAACTTTCGGACGGATATTTTGATTATATTTACAAATTGATACATTAATTAAGTGGTATTAAGATTATTTTGCTTTGACTACCTCGGTGGTGTAGTGGCTAGCATGTACGGTCATACATCGAGAGGTCCTGGGTTCGAATCCCAGGTCGGGCCAAGTTTAATTATTGAGTCTTTCTGTTTAATAAGCCTCAGTAATAGCCCGGAGTTGGGAAGTTGGCGGTGAGTCACCCCCGTGCCTCGGAGAGCACTTAAAGCCGTCGGTCCTGCGCCTTAGCTCTCACTGGTCGTGTCGAGTAGTCGTCCCACCGGAGTATGAGAGTGATAGGAATAGAGAGTGCACTTGTGTCTGCGCATACACTTGTGCACTATAATATCTCCTGCGCAGTTGGCCAGTCTCAATGAGATTGGCCGCTATGGCCGGAATCGGTCGGAGAACATTATATTATCCCTTTGTACGCTTAAATCTTTAAAACTACGCAACGGATTTTGATGCGGTTTTTTTAATAGATAGAGTGATTCAAGAGGAAGGTTTATATGCATAACTAGCGGATCCCGCGGCTTTACCTGTGCTAAATCTAGGAAAAAGTCCAAGCGAAGCGAGGGCGAGTCGCTAATCTAATATATTTTAATAAATTATCAAAGGAACCCTGGTTTTTCGCCACTAAAACTATAGGAACAATAATTTACAATTAGGTACAAAAGTCTACATTTTCGTTACATTTGTATGAGACACGGCAATTTTTTAACTTTTACCATAACACACGGCAATCTGACATCGGCAACACGGCAAAATAAAATAATGTTACTTTTTTTGTGAAAATGTTTCTTTTTGAGCTGTCTCGTGTTACTTTTCACTATCTGCCACTGGCAACACTGCATTACCTAAATATGTCAAAGTCAATTTTCATAATCTGACAATTGACATGCCAATGTCATGAAAAAAATACTCAAAGTCAAGAGGTAAGAATTAAGATACAATACAGATTTCGTTTAATAAACGAAAGAAGTTACAAAATACAATTGGAAATAAACACCTCTAAAGATGGCACAAACAGCTGGCGTAAAGCCCATGGCCATTGCTGGTCGTGTGGCTTCTGAAAGAGAAAGATGTTTAGGCATGACCGACGCTGAAAGAGCTTGGCGTAAGCAATGGTTGAAGGACCAAATCTTAGCTTCAAATGAACCTGTACATGTTGAAGAATATTGGAGAGAACGCACCAATCCTATCCGACGTTTTTATCGTAAACCTTTGGATGTATTGTATACCAAACTCGCTCCTTTTTTGGTAAGATTACATAACTAAAGTAACCTTAATATACAAAATTATTTAGATTAACATTAATAATAAATAAAATATATGTTTAGGGAATCCAACGTGCAGCTGATTATAGGTACATTACTGGAAAACTTGGACTTATTGCAGTTGGAATTTTAGCTACTCATTACTATTTTAAGTACAATGGAAATGTAAGTAAATCTAAAATTTAATCTCATAGAGTTCCTACTTTGGCATTTTTTTTCTTAATGAAATTTAACTCATATTATACTCACAAGACAATAAAGGATTATATGGATCTAGACATAGCTGGGCATTAACTCGTTAATCCATTAATCGTTAATTAACAGAGGTAACATTTCGATTAACAATTAACTTTTAAGATAACTTAAATAAATGTTAACAGAATCGTTAACTTCCGTTACATTTTCTCAAGTCCGATAATCGTTAATCCAGTACCCACTATTTACCAAGCACTGCGCCGCGCCACGAACAAGAAAAATGCGTTCTGACATATAGTTAAGTCGATAAGTGGGGCAGGACGCGTACCGCGAGTAAAACGAAAACGCCAGACTGCAGCGACAACCTCCCACGCTGTATGTTTCCCGCGCGCACGCTCACTCGCCCGAATCTGGTATACTTCGGTGAGTGCTCCGCCTGGAGTTCCCAGGGCGAATCACCCGCTAGAAGTATGGTCAGTGTGCGCAATTGGGCCCCGTTCGAGGCAGAGAGAGCGTCGATCCAAAGGGAGGTGTCTCCTCCAAATGCTGAGAAGCTTTTAAGTTCCAAAACTCAAACCAACAGAATTTATGAGTAGGTAGGTTATGATTAGCGCAATGATGTAAAAAATGCAATTTTAATTACGTGTTAACGATTAACGTTAACTTGCGTTAAATCTTCCGAAATGTAATGCTTTAACGTTTAACAAAGTTAACTTTTTTAAGTAACATATTAGCAATTAAAGAGTTAATTATTCGTTTAACGGTGCCCAACTATTGATCTAGATTATATTAGACTCCCACTATTCATAGGCACTAGTGGTTCTTTTAAAAATAAACTCATATAAAGTAGAGGTGAGCAAATAAATGTCATTATGTTTAGTTTTATTTGGAAATTAAAAGGCATTTGTTTTTGCCTAGTTTTCTCTTTAACATGAATTTAAATACTGTTATAGGGATTTTAAACTAGCTTGGCTTTTACCTATAGGTTTAGGTTAAGGTTGAGCTGGACTAAGAAAACCTGGACATTTACCTAATTCATCAAACTTATATTGCATAATAATAAAAAATATAATACTTCAATTATTACAAATTTTTCCAAAATATTAAGTTATCTCATATTATTTTATTTAGGATTGGACTAAAAAAGGAGGTTGGAGAGTAACAAGGACCAAGCCAATGGTATTGCCTGGACAACCTGGATTCCCATATAAATCTGAGCGCACTAAAGATTCTGATTATGCTGATAGAGGTTTCAGCAAAAGTGTTTATAGTGCATAAATAAAACAGCCTTCAACAGTTTCAATGTAATTTGGATACCTAGTAGTTTAATTATACAGTAATATCTGTAAAATCAATATTACAAATAAATACATAGTTATCATGCAAAGTGTATTCCTTCAGAGTTGAAAGCATGTAATAACTTAATAAAATCATCAACATCCATTGTTCTTGCACGCATTTGATCTGCCTCAGCTGCTACTAACACATCTTGTATTTTTTGTTTAATATCAAAATCTTCTGGTATTTCCTATAAAAACAAATTTCTTAATGCTCATCTAAAATTTATTTATTACCAAGTAAATCATTATTATATTAAAATATTTTGAATACCTTGTTATGCAAAGAACAATGCACTCTATAATTTTTATCTAGCACAGCCATTGTTGTGTTTTGTTTAAAAGCAGCTGACAATGTTTTATTTTTCCTAACAAATGCTATTCTAGTAAGGCCATCCCATTCTACAAAATTTATAGGAGGTGGAGGGTTTCTTGGTTCAATCCTTACAACACTTGATTCAACTTTAGGTGGTGGTCGAAAATTATTTTTTCCAACCTGAGAATAAGAGAATATCCCATAATGAAATAATAAATATGTATTAGTCTATAAGAAACATATAATAATTATGATAAATATACCTTCATCAACATGTCAACTCTTGCTAAGAGTTGTGTATTAATTGACAACCTACAATATAATTTATCACCAGGCTTTGCAACTAATCTCTGAGCAAATTCCTGTTGAAACATCAAAATGGCACATCTAAAGAATGGCCTGTGTAGAAGTAATTTGAATACTAGTGGTGAGCTTATTTGATAAGGGATATTTGCTACACAAATATCAAAAAAAGGTAATTCCGTTTTTAAAACATCGCCCACTAATATCTGTAGTTTTGCTTGGTAGGGAGTACCTTGTACACGTTTTTGGAGTTCTGCCACTAATCTGTAATTATAATTACATATATTTACAGAATACAACACAAATGTATAATCAAAGAGACATTATTAATTTATTTATTTAGTCCCTTTCACCTTGCTTGGCACAAGCCCCCCTTAATAAGGTAGTTTATAAATTTTACCTTGTATCGATTTCACAGGCTATGACCTTTTTTACTCTGTCTAACATTTTTATAGTCATATTACCAGTTCCAGGACCTATTTCAAGAGCTACATCAGTTGGCCTTAAACCAGCTTTATCAAGCATAGATGTTATAATAAGTGGGTTCTTTAAAATATGTTGACCAAAATCCTTATTAAATTGAATTCCTAAAAAAAATTTATATATATATATAATTCTGTTCATTCATTTTGAACCAAATCAACGTTTTGTGTATCAATCATCACAATTATGAATTTGTCTTCTTAGATGTATCTAAGAAGACAAATTCATACACACACGTTACACGTTTGCCTAACCTCGCCAAGTCAAGAATTTAAAACTTTTTACCTTGTTTAGCGATTTCATTGTGTACTCTAGATTTTTTTTCTACTTTAACTTTCGGCATAGTGAAATTTATTTCATTTAAATATTATTCTTTATAAGTTTTTAAATTAAAAACATTTAAGCGCACCACCGAATTTTGACATTGACAATTGTAAACAGATTATAAACAGAGCCTCTAGTACGAGTTTTTGACAGTTCTCGAACTCGATATGTAGTTTCGTTTTCTTCCATACATTTACGTGCAGCGCCCCTAGCGAAAACGTGGTGGAACTAAATCGGCAGTATGAGTTCAATCGAATCATAGTTAACGAACTCGATGAAAGTTTTCGAGCGTATTATTGCATTTTGGCAGTACGAGTTGCCACTTTGACAAGATACCGATAGTAAACTTTGTCGAATTCGAAAACTTTTTTCGTTTTAGCACTCACCAAGTAAATCTCGGTGAGAAGCGAGAGCCTAGAGTATATTGCTATATATATAAGGCGAGAGCTTGCGACCATCTTTGTTTTTGCGAATATCTTTGGACTTTGAATATTAATTATGTTAGCGAAAATTATGTTATCTTGCGTCCTGTGGAGGCTGACCGTGATGAGGAGCGATAGGAACTCGTAAAAAGGCAAAGATTAAATGTGAATTAAAAGATAAATGAAGATAAAAAGCGGTATCGGCTAACCAAGGAGGGATTTGTGTTTCTCTTGGAGACCAAGGGAAAATACAAATCTTAGGAGTTCACAAAGAATCTCATTGGAGACTAAGTAAGTACCTACTACTTACATATTTTATTTCACATCCGTATTCGCGCATTGGATAAGGTTTATCGTATGTACTTATATGATTATGAAGGTACCTATTATAACCGCTATTTATCCACCAACCTAGGTGCTTATCTAAGTAGATACTTCTTTAATAAAATTATTTTATATTTTTAGGTACTAAGTGCTTTGTTATTTTACGCAAATGGGGACTACAGAGAGTGGTTGAGAGGCAATTACATTCATCAAGTTACAATGGCGATTCCCCAACACACCAGCATCTAGAGAACTTGTAAAGCAAAAGTTAGTACTTTATAATCTTTCATCCTTATAATCATCATATAATATGTATACCTATATTATAAACAAAGATATTAAGGTTACAGCCCACAGCATAATCTTCATTAATTAAATTATAACTTGTATGTGCATGAGAATGGTAAAACATTTGTTTCCACTCCTATGTAATGTTCTAATGAATTATATATTTTTTATCTTCTAGTTTCTACAACAAATGTGGCATTCCTGGAGTTGTTCCTGGAAGGTGTATAGATGGCTGCCACTTTAGGATTTTAAAGCCAAATAAAAATCAGGAACATCTGTATTACTGTAGAAAACATTACCATTCTTTGAATGTTCAAATGGTGTATGTGGATGTGTGTGCAAGGATAGGGTGCTCCACTACAAGCCGGAAAATTGTGCACAAATTATCTTAGCATGTAGTGTGTTGCACAACATAGCACTGGATTTTGGATTATTGGAGCAAACAATAGGTAATCTATGATAAAATAAAATCAAAATTACAATAGGTACATAAGATTTTATTTATTCAAAATGGGACATACACATATTTTGTTTTCTTTCCATTAATTTTAGGATTGACTGTAATTTACATAACATAAATTATAAATAGGGTAAAAGAACCCTACAGTTAATCATTATAAAAATGAATAAATAATGTAAAAATGATGATTCAAAAGTGCTTGTAAAAGTATTTGAATAAAGAATATTTTGATTTCATTTCTAAATATTATTTATACCTGTTTTTTTATTGTTAATTTTAAACATACATTTGGAAAAATGTATTAAAACAATTAAATTAATAAATAAAACGATTTATATTTTGAATTTCTATATTATTACACAATATAATGTAACAGGCAGTTTTACAATGTGTGATGATGATTGTTTATATGTAAAATTGACAGCTATTCGAATCTAACACATTAATTATACATTTGTACAAGCATTTCAGAGAGAAATAAATGAAATTGTTAAATACTATGTACTTAATACTGTTTTCTTGAAATTCTTGAATGTTTTAATACATATTGAAATAATAGCAACACTACAATATTATTAAATAACAAATATATTATAAAAAACTGTAATAATTATAATAATATTGCCATATTTATAATATATTTTTAAATTTCAATTAAAATGTTTAGAATTAAAATATATAACTTTATAAGGTACTTGGAAGTTTTTGTAAATTGTGGGTAGGGACTGTGTGTAACAAGCATATAAGCCTCTGAGACGAATGTCAAATATTCGCGTAAACCTAAGAAAGTATTAACTTTTAGTTATAAATAGTAAGTAAATACTGTAATAAATGTTTGTGACCTATAAATGCTGTTTTAATTCTATAATACTATTTTCTATTAATTTAGTCTCTTTAATTTTATTCAGTGTTTAGCTTTAATTTGTATTCTAAAAGGTTACAGCCAAATATATAATCCCTTAAATATGCACTTGTACATACCTATATAGCAAACAAAATAAATAGTAAATAAAACAGGGTATCCTACTTACTATTTATTTTATTTGCTATAGTTTCAAGTACATTAATTATTTGGCAAACAGAGTTTGCCACTGAGACTGCTGCTGGAGCTCCACATTTTCTCGGTGACAAAATCTGTTGCCAAATTCCGCCAGTGCTCGTCGCTGTTCAAAAATTGCTTGTTGGCATTAAAATGTCTCCGAGGAGCACGACGAGCACTATGTGCCGGCGAATGAATCAAGCGGCGGCGCCCACGGATCGCGCGGCGCGGTTCCGTGTGCCGTTGAGGACTTTTAGCATGGTGTGGGGGAAGTGGCACTAACATCCACCATTTCTGCCTCGAAAGTGCTTCCAAATTGGCCACCATCACCAGGCTTGTTCCACTCTTCAATAACTGAAAAAAAAACACATGGTTACTAGGGAATAAATTACTAAAACAGATTAATGAATTATTATTAAAACCTAGACTCATTATGTTTATGTTGCTATGTAAAAGCACAGTTTTGTATTTGATATAAAATAGCAAAAGAAACTAACTGCAATTAACTTTGACAACCTCCTGGATTTGCGTGGGTGATATGGCTACTGGCAGAAGGCCCAAATTTTATGCTGCGGGTCGCTCAGGTGATCCAACCTGAAAGATTAAACAGATATAATTAAAAACATAATATTTAAAATATAATAGGTACAAAGACAACACAAATGTAAGTGGTCCTACTAAGTATTTACACAAGGAATCCTAGCCACGGTAATCTTATGTATGTGATTATGTACATGTGTATATTTTGTATATTAATTATATAAAACAAATATATATGACAAGATAAGTTTGTATAGTCAAGAAAAAAACAAAAAACAAGAAAAAACAAATATACATATATGATAAGATAAGTAGTATGTTGTCTAAGCAAGCAGTGTCTTGTAGCATGTGGAATTTAATTTCTTTCCTACATTATGTCTCAATGGGAAAAATGGTATTCATATAAAATAATTACTTCTAAGCCAACTTCTTGTATTATTTTTGAGATCACTCCACACCTTTATATGCAAAATAAGCTAAATTAATACATATCAAACAAATACTAATAGGTAATGTAACCCAATGTTTTTGGATCGTAGTTAAGCAGGATACACAACTTTCAAACAAAGGTATGCTTGGGAATGAATGTAGCATGCTGCATGCATCATGCATGTAAGTTGGGTGAAAATTAATTTGAAGCTGGCCTACCACCACCACCTGTGCCACCTGCAGCTTGTTGGGTTTTAGAAGCCCTCCGCTTTGTATTATTTTTTAGGTCACTCCACACAAAGGTGTGGAGTGACCTAAAAAACAATACAAAGCGCATACATGCATAATAAACTAAATTAGTGCATATCTAACAAACACTATTAGGTAATGTAACCCAATATTTTTGGATCGAATAGATAAGCATGCATCGTGCGTGTAAGTTGGGTGAAAGTTACCTTTTTCCATTTTTCGATCGGCTTGGAAGTCCCCGTCGTATCTAAGTTGAGGGCATTGCTCAACTCTAGCCATTTATCTATGACCATTTATATATCGGTCGTTTGTTTAAGTCGCCGTTTCTAAAACATATTTGTATATAATTAAAACAAACTCTCTAACTCATCTTGGTAGACTATATTTAGAAAAGATTGTTACGTACCTCTCCATAAAGTCCACCATCACTTCAAACTGCGTTGCACTGGTTCTCATCATCGTGGACAATAATCAATATTCAAAAACGAACACTTTTACTCCAAACTCCAAAGTACAAAAACAAATTATAATTATAAGTTTGGAAATTCGAAACTTACTTAATCCAAAACGTCAATTTATACATTTCGAAGGAGTACTTTTGTCTCTTTTAGTTTGCCGGTATGTAAAAGAGATGAAGCGAATAAAGTGAACTTCGTTCAATCGAGCTACTCGTTGGTCGAATTCGAGTAAACTATATTCGAAAACATTAACTCGTACTACCGATTACATCGAAAACCATATAGTTCATCGAGCTCACGAAAACTATCATCGTTTGTGTAATTTGTAAACTCGTACTAGAGGCTCTGATGAATATTGAATTCATCCATGATTCCATAGACAATTGAGTAATGAAATACGTAACAGCCACAGAATGGGGTATTACACTAATTTTTGAAAAGTATCTCAATTACATTCTGTAGTGCTAATAAACCACTAAAAAAATTACCAGATTTTTATTTGTTCGATAAGTATCATAAAAATGCATTTAAATTTTTACATTTTCAAATTTCGCGCCTAATTGGACGAAAACGCCGAAAACAGTGAACGCCATTATTACTCTGAGTCTGTGGTCATGTCATCGTGATGTCTACGAAATGTAAACAAATGCGCTGATAATTTGAAATTGATATAATTGTTTATTATTTAAAAATGAATTATTATTCTACTTATCGTTGGTGTGCTGTTCCTGAATGCAAGAATACTAGTGTAGTGTAAAAACACCGAACAAATTATGGATTCATGTGCCAACTGATATAAATATGACTTAGTTCAAACTTGCGAAGTATTATGTAATTTGCCGACCAACAAAGAGCTTATTCTTGGCAAATTTGTGTTGTCTCCCTTCACGAAACCGTCTTCTATGGTATTAAATTAATAAAAATGACGTTGTTTACGAAAGTAATAAAACTAAAGCAAATACACTGATCAGTTAACACATACACTTTTTTGTGTACAAGACAGCATGACGTCATGACGCGGCGGCTACTATTTCGTGGTGTTTCAAAACAGATTAAAAATACTTAATATTTTGAATTTAATTTTACAATTTATTTTGTTATTTTATGAAATAAAACTAACATTTCCCGCCTGCTTTTTGCCTAAGCTATCTCAATAATAGGTTTTTAGATTGTTTTTCATATGGAGTAAAATACCCTATAGTCACTAAACTAAGCTAATCTGATATATTATGGCAAGGTGATTACTGGCATTTCCCGCAGCTTCGCACCGACTGATATAATTTATGTATTGAATTATGACTGAAGGATATAAGTTCAAGTAAACAGGTCCCCATTTAGAGGTTTTTTATTAGGTATATCAAAAATGAAAATTGATTTTATAATATTTTATCGTCATTTTATCGGCATCATTTTAAAAAGAGATAGCCAATTTCCATAGAACTTTAGGCCCTGTGTTACAGAGTATAATTATAATTTTTTTTTAATTATAATTTTTATAACAGACGTAGGTATCAAAATTCAAAAATCTTTATAATGGCATAAACATTAACGTTGTGGCAACAATTATTGTGATTTTTATTAAGTATGGCAATTCTGATTCGTCAAATTTTGGCATGGTTGATCTCTACAAGACCGAATAAAATACAACCGTTTTCGTAAAATTATTATGAAAATGGAGTGGGAACCTGAACAAGAAGGTTTAAGGCAAATACTTACTCTACTTAAGGAGTCTCAATCACCAGATACTGCTACACAAAGAGCAGTTCAACAAGTATCCTTTTTAATATTTTAAGTCTATATACATATCGGCGTGGATGTTTTTTGTGTTATTTAACCGTTTAGGATTTGATTTGTCTGATATTGTTATCTATTCCTTAGTGGTTAGATTTGATTTATTATATATTAATGTAATATCGCGCGGGTGGAGTATTATTTCCACGCTCTTAAAAATCGATATTTCCGACATGACAGTCATTGACAGCTTTCGATTTCCATAACAATGTAATCTCAGAAATTGGAAGAATTAAACAAATATCCTGATTTTAACAACTATTTGATATATGTATTGACAAAACTGGTCTCTGAGCTGGAGCCGACGAGATCCCTGAGCGGTTTGATTTTGAAGAACAATGTGAAGGCTCGTTACAATAGCTTTTTACCTGAAGTAGCTGAATTTATAAAACGCGAATGTCTATCTGCGGTTGGAGATCCTTCGCCATTAATCAGAGCTACTGTTGGCATTATAATCACAACTATTGCTAGCAAGGGCGAACTGACATCATGGCCAGAGTTATTACCTGCACTTTGTCAAATGTTAGATTCCCAAGATTATAATGTATGCGAGGTAAGATAAAGTTTATGATTAAGAAAAAACATACTTGTTGTGAATTAATAAAGCTTTTGATTATTTAATTTATAAAAAACTCTAGATAGTGTCTTACAGACTTTGTTATTTCTAGGGTGCATTTGGTGCATTACAGAAGATTTGTGAAGATACAGCAGAGTTGCTGGATAGTGATGCATTGAATAGGCCCTTGAATGTGTTAATACCAAAATTCTTACAGTTTTTCCGGCATTCATCCCCTAAAATCAGATGTCATGCTATAGCTTGTGTAAATTACTTTATAATGGGTAGAACACAAGCTCTTATGCTTCACATAGATTCCTTTATAGAGGTAAATAAATATATTGTATAAGTTATTAACAATGAAATTAAACTAAGTCTATATTATTATTAATCAATGGATATTAATGATGTTTGTATGACTTACAGAATTTATTTCACTTGGCTGCTGATGAAGATCCTGATGTGAGGAAAAATGTTTGTCATGCTTTGGTTTTACTTTTAGAAGTTCGATTAGACAGGCTTATACCATATTTACCAAACATTATTGAGGTAATGTAAAAAGTAATATATTAAGTATCATAAAATATACATTTTTTAATTAAATATGATTAAATACAACATGTAATTTTTTGTTGCAGTATATGTTGATGCGGACACAAGATCAAGAAGAGGGAGTTGCATTAGAAGCATGTGAGTTTTGGTTGTCACTTGCTGAACAAAATGTATGCAGAGAGGTGAGCTTAAAATTGTTTATGACAACAAAAAAGTGTTTTTAATGTTTTATATTTTAACTAATATTTTACCATAGGTTTCTTTTCATAAATACTTTTTTAATGCATAAATCACATCATGGACCTGGTGTACTAGCACATTCACATTGTCATGAATGAAAGTATAAATAAAGATGTCTGTAAAAATGTATGTAATGTATGTAATAGTAGCATTTCCTGCGTCTTCGCACTAAAGATCGAAAACCAATATTTTGCGGTACATCACTACATAGTATAAATCAAAGTCGCTTCCTCTGTCCCTATATCCCTTTGTTGCTTAAATCTTTAAAACTACGCAACGGATTTTGATGCGGTTTTTTTAATAGATAGAGTGATTCAAGAGGAAGGTTTATATGCATAACTAGCAGATCCCGCGGCTTTGCCTGTGCTAAATCTAGGAAAGAGCCTGAGTGAAGCGAGGGCGAGTCGCTAGTATTATATATATATATATATTTTCTGCAAGGTACCATACCTTGCAGAACTAAGGCCCGTCCTTCTCGTTTTTGCAACAATTTTTATTGATGCTCTACTCCTATTAGTCATAGGGGGATGTAATATAAGCCTATAAGCCTTCCTCAATAAACGGACTATCCAACACAAGAAGAATTTTTCAAATAAAACCAGTAGTTCCCGAGATTAGCGTGTTCAACCAAACAAGCAAACAAACAAACTCTTCAGCTTTATAATATTAGTATAGATTTCTAAATAACAAATGAGATAATGGTAGTAAAGGTTCATTGTGTATGACAAGTGTATAGCTAACATAGCAAATTGTCACAGACAAACAAGCATGGTGCCTTGTAATCTTTTGTGTGACAGTTTATTTTCTATTTTATCACTTATGATTTTGATTGTATGCAACATATGGAGAGCAATCAATTGTTTTGTTGTATATAATACAAGCATTTTCCGCGGCTTCGCACGTGTTCCAAAGGCCGGAAACCAAATTCTTTCTGAGTCGCGCGGTATGGTACCTCACAGAACAACGCCCTTCCCGTTTTTGCAACTATTTTCATTGATTCTCCGCTCCTATTGATCGTAGCGTGATGTAATATAGCCTATAGCCATCCTCGATAAACGGACTATCCGACACAAAATTATTTTTTTTAAATTGAACCAGTAGTTCCTGAGATTAGCGCTTTCAACCAAACAACCAACCAAACAAACAATTTCTTCAGCTTTATAATATTAGTATAGATTTAGATTTTTTTTACCAATTTTTAAACAGGTGCTAGGTCCTCGCCTACCTGCCTTACTGCCAGTGTTAGTCCGTGGGATGCGTTACTCTGAAATGGATGTGATATTATTACGAGGCGATCGGGACGACGACGCCGACGACGCGGAGCCGGACCGCGAGTCCGACATCCGACCGCGCTTCCACAAACCACGCTCGCATACTATCAAACATAATGGTAAGTTTTTGTATTATGTTAATCTGTATGGCAGTGGTCATGAACTTGCTTGGTAAACTGAGTGGATCTTTCTGGGTTCAAAACCCAGACTAGGGTTTGATTAGGTTAGTGATTAATTTGTACGAACAAGACACAAAGTAGCCTGCCATTTCATATTTATTGATATCTGGTATATACATACTCTGACACTATTCTAGACTATTGACGAATCCAAAGACGCGTCGTAGATTTATTAGAAATAGGGTTACTTAAGATCGAACAAACACCATACATCAATAACCTTAAGTAAAAAAAACTATAAATATGTAAATGAAATTTCATAAAAGTAATTCGGGACCTACCTATAATACATTTTAAATCAGCGAAATCGGTCAAACTCTCCAAAAAAATGGCTATTAAACTAGCAGATTATATCAGAACAGTATTCTAAAATTTTTGGCAGACCATATCAAAAATTTGTATTTCTTTTATATATAATTATTTATACTTGTTTGAATGGAAAGGCGAGTAACGCAATTTTAAGATACTTTTTAAATCATTTTCTCAATACTCGACTATACTAAGGGAGTATAGTTCTCGCCCGTCCGTCTCGTTGCTTAGTAACTTTAAATTTTCTGGAAACTTTCAAAGCCTCTGTCAAGAGAACGAGGGACAGCAACGAAATGCCACTACCTTTAGCCCGAAGGACTAAAAAAAATCAAATTTTTTGTACAGTGCAAAAAAAATACTTTTATAATATACAAACAAAGATAGAACTTTTCTTATCTGTTGGTTATTAAAAATAAGCGATCTAGTTAAGATTTAATATTTGTTCATCTCTACTGGTATTAATATTGATATTGTTTATAATTCAGGCATATATTTTGCCATCACAAATGTGTTTATGAATTTGATCTTATCTGAAACGTGACTAGCTATAGAACGTGACATTACGGTCGCTAATCAATAATAATTTAATATGAATAAATCGATAAATATTCTGAAAAACAAAAGGACATAGCTCTTTTTCTTTATGATTGTATTGTGCAAATTTGATTAAAATCGGTTAAGTAGTTTACGACTCCATCGCGAACAAACAACCGTGACACGTGATTTTTATAAGATGTAAGCTATCCTATCTTTCAAGTTGGATCAAACTATACACGGTGTGCAAATTTGATTAAAATCGGTTAAGTAGTTGATGTCCATCGCGAACAAACAACGTGACACGTGATTTATATATATGAGATATATATATATGAGATATATAAATTAAGATGTAAGCTATCCTATCTTTCAAGTTGGATCAAACTGCTCACGGTGTGCAAATTTCATTAAAATCGGTTAAGTAGTTTAGGAGTCCATCGGGAACAAACAACGTGACACGTAATTTGTATAATATGTAAACTATCCTATCTTTCAAGTTGGATCAAAGTACACATGGTGTGCAAATTTGATTAAAATCGGGTAAGTAGTTTAGGAGTCCATCGGGAACAAACAACGTGACACGTGATTTATATATATTAGATGTACTAGGTAATTCTGATGTTAAAGGACTTTCAAAATGTAGTAGGTACTTTAAATTGGAAACGTTAGCTTATTACTAGCACAATGACCGACCGACTTTGGGATCCTGTATTTTCACTTACGTTCTTTGGCATTTATTCGACGGTCGTTCTTTTAAAGATTTTAAGTGTAGATACCTACAGAATAGGTACTCTCGTTGGCAGATTCATTAAGTTCATTTTACCAGTTAATATAAATAAGGTCTAGAAATTATATTTCATATTACTTTATCTTTTGTATTTTTGGATATGTATTTGATATGATATTAAGGTGAAGGTGTTTCTAAACACATCCTAACTTAAGTACACCCAACAAACATTTCTTTTAACTTTTATCAATCGTTCAAATATCATTTAAATAGACGGATGTAAAAATGAAAAGTTCTGTATCCAAAAAGGGCCTATTCTAAGAATTTTCATAGTGTACATATGTATGTAAACAATAAGGACCAGTAATAAAGCATTTTAATTATATTTAACCTTAATTGTAGTTTCATGGAAAGTTTTTGTTAGTCTAAATATGATAATAATGTTTGTTGTCGTTTTACTTTGTCGCAGCGTACAGTTTTACATTTGATTAACGTCTAAGCATCAGCGTAAACAAATATATGTACTTCATAAAATTGTTCTGTGTATTTTTACACTTGTTATTTAATTCTATAAGAGGAACACCACACTTACGAGTACCTATTATGATAGCATAGATTAGCGATATTGTGATTGACATAAACCTAGAATGTGTTTACATAAAATAAAGGAAATATTATATTACTGAATTTATAATACATTTGTACAATTTATAACTATTACTATAAAATACTCTCATATGCATTACACATAACTTTCAATATTAAATGTTCATTTACTTCACTATCCCTGTGCTTCAAGGCAAGGCGTTGTACAGCAAGGTACAGCTTTTAATAATGTGTGAATTAACTTAGTCATTGAAATAAAGCTAATAACTCAAAATTCATAGTCTTAGTCGTAACTACCATCAAGTTCTATTAAAAATATATGTCATGTCATTCTCAAGTAAGTAATGTACCAATTATTTGTTTAAACTTTTTAGTTTTATACCTATTTTGCCTTCTGTATAAAGTATAATATAGTACATATAATAATTGGGCAAACACATGACAATTCATTTCTTCTTTTTACTCTTTATAATAAAGTGGATAGATTCTCGTAACTCGTATTTGAGTCGACTAGTATCAAAGGCGGCAATCTGAGCATTTTGACAAAAAGTAGTTAATGATATGGCGACTCAGATTGATTTGATTAAAAACGTTTCCCTTGGAGTATACGGTTCCGAACTGGCGATAAACCATAGTAAAAACAGGTCAAAAACTGACATCAGCATCAAAGCCGGCAATCTGTAAAATTTTGAAATCAAACCCGGCAATCTTACGCTGTCAACCAATCAGAAGCGAGAGTTCATTTGCGTTTCGTAACGGCCGCAGGAACATTTCGTTCAGTGAATTTTAATGTTTTCTACGTGTTTTTGTGACTTAAACTAATATAAAGCAGTGGAAGTAGTATTATGGAAAGCCACCCCCCTTTAGTAATAAATAGTTTTACACGGAAACGCAAGAGGAATCCAGAAAATTGGACAAGAAACCGGGATAAGGAATTGAAGTAAGTTTACCCGTAGGGTTGTCAATTCTTGTCATGTAAAGGGTATAACATTGTAATATTATTATTTTTTTTTTGTTTTAGAAACTCGTCGATAGAGTGTGCAGTCATAATTCGAAAGCACTAAAATGTGCTACTTTAACAATGGCTCATGACATGACATGCGCATATAATTTTAAATTTAGTTTAAAAAAACTCAAAAAACTTTTTAGAGTTACTTAATTTTTTAGTTCATAAGTTAATTATAAAGATTTTTTGTAACTGCTAAATGCATTATTATTTAATTACAATATACTATGCCAAAAAATAAAGAGTCGTTCCATGCTTGAATGACAACCCTAATTCTGGAATAACATCTATAGTTTCAAAAACGGTTATCTGTGCCTTACTCAATTTCAAATACGGCATTCTTAAAAAAATAGCATCAAACCCGGAAATCTTCAAAATTGAAATAGTATTTAAAACTGATATAGAATGATTATTAGGGTAATTTAGCATTAATTCATCCTGCTATTTACCTAAGATCTTATTTAAATGAGTTTTGCAACTACAAACGAGATACAAAACAAACAATCCGTTTTTTTTGAATTTACCAACATTTGTCTTAAAGTCACATTGCCACCTTTGATACTAGTCGACTCATTTAAGCTGGTATAACTGTAACTTGCTAAGAGATCTCACTACATTGACATCAAAATTGAAACCTTTTGACAACGTTTGCATTCGAAAACTTGAGTATTTAAGGGGGGAATCCCTTAAAACTGCACCCTTAATATGCATTTTCGAAATTATCTGTGCTGACGGGCACGTTTGTGAATTTATTTGAATTGAATATTTTTAAACTGTGCTCGTTCTACGCAGCCGGCGGCGGAGACAGTAACATGTCGGGGGGCGGAGACTCCGACGACGAGGAAGAGGGCGGCGGGGACGACGACGGCTCGCTCTCCGACTGGAACCTGCGCAAGTGCAGCGCGGCCGCGCTCGACGTGCTCGCCAACGTGTTCGGCGCGGACTTGCTGCCTGTACTCTTCCCCATACTTAAAGAGACACTTTTTCATGACGACTGGGTTATCAAAGTATGTTATTGATTAATTATGTATCTTTATACTTCTTATTTTTATGGTACCTACACCATCTCTTACACATATCGCATGTAAATGTAAAAAAATCATAACAATACTGTAATATTCTGTTTAGTATCATAATTAACATGTATAATGTAGAGGGTATTGACAAAGAACAAAATTATATGTCACAGACATTTCCAGTTGTGTCTTGTAAATAAATTAAATGATATATGATGTCAGATGTGTATGAGAGATCAAAATATGTCCATTGGAACTGCTCTGACCTGAGAAACTAAGTAAACCTGGTCATATCTAGGTCTGGTACCTCTGATATTTCGTCACGTGGAAATCATTTCTAACATGAGTTCCACATCTTATTTCACTGTAAAGTAAAACATAATGAGGAATCCTGTATAACTCCACCAAACTGGTGGATTATAGCCTGCATTAGACATGCGCAAAACAGTGCTTTATGAAGTAATGAAATATGGCATTACATTACGCACCGAGTAATATCACATCACTTCATTACTCGAAACATTACTTGCCATGCGTGATGCGAAGAAGTAATATTACCCGCGTACTGTCATAATAGTATTACTGATCTATCTCATGTAATAATATGATGAATATCACACACGTTTTTATTGATTTTAATTTAAAACTAAAATGTTAACTTTTTATGAGTAAGATTATTGTTATATTTTTATTACTTTTTATATTTAAATATTGTATTTAAAATTTTACCGTTGTAACCCAATTTACTTTAATTATTTTTATATAGCTATGTTTACAATAATGTATGCAGCAAAAACTAACAGCGTATATTAGCAGTACCCGCGGCTCTGTCCACATTCTGTCACACGTCACACTGTATTATATCTGCTTTATAAAGTAATTTTATGTAATTTTAATAATTTTTTATCTTAGCCATATAGCGTACACAGGAGAAGGATAACCTTGACCGCAGAGTGCAAGAGTTATACTAAATTACTAAATATTAAAAGTAAACAAAAGTCGAACAGTCGATGCTTTCATACTTCTACTGCCGATTGCCGAAACATTCCCCGAACGCTTGAGTGCTGTCGAGTTGACCCGAACGATGAAATAGCACGCTCGCGTCATGACATGAAAGTAATGAGTAATGTTTGAAGTAATACGTAATGTTTGGTTCGGTCGAGTAATGAGTGATGCTACAGTACTCGCTCGGGTAATATTACGCGTAATGCATTACTCGCATTACTTACACATGTCTAGCCTGAATGAATCTTTATATATTGAAACATGGGCCGTGTCCAGCAGCAGGACGATGTGTAGCAGTAGCATCATGACTGGACACAGTTATTCAAACCAGACCCAACCCACAGAATGATAAAAGTCATTCTATGATCTGATATGATCGATTTTCATAAAAACTGTATACAAAGTTTGTATAAACCTCTTTTCCAAAAATACCTTTACAATATTATAGAATATGTAGATAGCTTTGATCTTTTTAGCATATACCTATAAATCACGCAATTTGTGTACTTAATTTAACCACCATTGTAGGTTGGTTCTGGTTTGCATAACTATGTCCATGTGTGTGTTGCGTGTCAGGAGAGCGGCATCCTGGCGGTGGGCGCGGTGGCGGACGGCTGCATGGGCGGCATGGTGCCGCACCTGCCCGACCTCGTGCCCTACCTCGTGTGCTGCCTCGGCGAGCGCAAGGCGCTAGTCCGCGCGATCACCTGCTGGACGCTCTCGCGCTACTCGCACTGGATCGTGTCGCAGTCCCACGACCTGTACCTCCGACCGGTTATGACTGAGGTCAGTTATGTCTCATTTTTGTTATGTTGCCCATTTTTTATTATTTTTGGCTACAGTTATAGCGACTAACAGTTTGTGTGGCTTGCCATTAAATATGCTTAAAATTGTTTTTGAAAATGTTGGTATATTATATTAATTATTTCTTGTAAATAGGATAAATAGATAAATATTGTAATACAATATTGTTACCATATATTTTTTTTGAAAAGAGCAACTGTTGAGTTTCTCGCCGGTTCTTCTCAGCAGAACAGCTTTCCGAGCCGGTGGTAGTTTTCTCACAGACTTACAGACTGACATTTAATTCTAATAATGTAAAAATGACAATTCAAAAGAGCTTGTAATAGTGTATTTGAATAAACAATATTTTGATTTGATTGATTTGAATTATTGGGATCATATTTTTAAAATTTTATGACCTCCTTCAGTTACTAAAACGCGTGCTAGACAACAACAAGCGCGTGCAAGAGGCGGCGTGTTCGGCGTTCGCGACGCTGGAGGAGGAGGCTTGCACGGAGCTGGTGCCGTACCTCGGCCACATCCTGCAGACGCTGGTGTACGCCTTCAGCAGATACCAGCATAAGAACCTGCTGATACTGTACGACGCGATAGGTACCTTGGCAGACTCAGTCGGACATCACCTCAACAAGCCAGAGTATATCAACCTCCTGATGCCGCCCCTAATCACTAAGTGGAACGTTTTGAAGGACGAAGATAAAGATCTGTTCCCGTTGCTTGAGGTATTTGCATTGTAGATTTAAATAATTATGATGTTCTATTTTGTTTTCATTTAAGTTAAAAAAAACTAAAAAATGAAAAAAATAAATCTTAACGATGATGTATATAAAAGTTTTTTTTGTAAATTTTAGAATATAAAAGTAGCTAGCTAGCCCACCATGTATTCTTGTGTTTTTTGTTGTAGTGCTTATCATCAGTCGCGACCGCCCTGCAGTCCGGATTCCTGCCATACTGTGAACCAGTATTTAGGAGATGTGTTTCACTCATAGAGCAAACATTAAATCAAAATATAGTGAGTCATTATTTATTATCTATTTCCTACCTATTTATATCTTG
Source organism: Boloria selene (assembly GCA_905231865.2). Lineage (NCBI taxonomy): Eukaryota > Metazoa > Arthropoda > Insecta > Lepidoptera > Nymphalidae > Boloria > Boloria selene. The sequence continues at coordinate 4,116,920 of HG993132.1, forward strand.
ATATCTTTTGTGAACAAAGAATAATTGATAAAGATCGATTTTGGGTAGATTAAAATAGTTGGCCTTTTTAATTTTTATAAATGCATCTTCAATGAATTTTATAAAATATAATCAAAAAAAAGTCTTATACTGAAATCTTTTAATTTATAATTCTTTGTACATAATATTAGAAATATTTATTTAGTAATAATAATGGAATTAGTAGATATACTATTACATATAATCATTATCTATCACTTTTAAGAGCTGATTATTTGATAACCTCATTAATATATGGATGTTGCACTATGATTGTTTTATCAGTATTTTATTCTGCAGTTTTGTTACTTGACCTTAATATTTTATATTTAGAAGTTGTACATATATAACCTGTTCAAATACATACTCGCCTGTATTACAGTTTACTGATTCACACAGTCGTGAAGGGAAAAGGGGTGCCGGAGGTGGTTTTCTTTCGACATTTATACTTACTGTTTTCTCAAGTTGAAAAACTGTTTAATCGATAATATTTACAACTATCAGAGAAGTACATACGTACATGGTACAACCCTATCTGGCCGTTGGGGGATGTATAGTTTATCAATAACTAGCGACTCGCCCTCGCTTCGCTCGAGCTCTTCCCTAGATTTAGCACAGGCAAAGCCGCGGGATCCGCTAGTTATGCATATAAACCTTCCTCTTGAATCACTCTATCTATTAAAAAAAACCGCATCAAAATCCGTTGCGTAGTTTTAAAGATTTAAGCATACATAGGGATATAGGGACAGAGAAAGCGATTTTGTTTTATACTATGTAGTGATTTTGCAGGCGAATACGCAGAGCCCGGAGCAGTTCGAAGCGCCGGACAAGGACTTCATGATCGTGGCGCTGGACCTGCTGAGCGGCCTGGCGGAGGGGCTGGACGGACACATCGACCACCTCGTGCTCAACTCCAACCTCATGCAGCTGCTCTACCAGTGCATGCAGGACCAGATGCCCGAGGTTCACACTTTTTGTTGTTCTATTAACAGATAATAAATTATATTGTTGCTTAAGTCATAATAATAATAAATTAAAACCTGGCTTACTTTCAAGTTGTACTTGATCATTCCTAAATTTACAAATTATTCAAATCAGTAGTGCTGGGATATAAAAGAAACAAATAGTTCAAATAGATGAAGCATTACTTTTATCTTTTATTTCACATTAGACTTACCTAATTTTACCTTAACAATTAGTAAATTTTGTAAATATGTATTTCTTCAAACTTAAATTATATGATCTTTCAGGTTCGTCAGTCATCGTTTGCGTTGTTAGGAGACCTGACGAAAGCGTGTTTCCAGCATGTCTTGCCCTACATACCAGAGTTCCTGCCCATCCTGGGCTTGAACCTTAACCCCGAGCTCATCTCTGTGTGCAATAATGCCACTTGGGCTATTGGAGAGATCAGCATTAAATTAGGTACTTACTATACATAAAAATAAAATTGTTACTTTTAAATAATAACTAATAAACCTAATGTAATATTGATATTCTATCGGAAATATAAGCAGAAGCCTAAAAATCGATGTTCACTTTTCTAAATTTTATAACACAAACAATAGATGTTCATTTGTGTAGAGCTCGATTTTTCCCCTAACGGTTTATTTGGTTTTGGAGTTTGTACAAAATCTTGTATTCCTAGGGCCAGTACTGAAAGTTTTTTAATTTTTTTTAAAGAAAATAAAAATGTTGCATTTTGTAGGACCAGAGACTTCGAAATATATCCCCCTCGTTCTGCACCACCTTGTAGAAATTATCAACAGGCCTAACACGCCTAAGACCCTGCTGGAGAACACAGGTAAGTGCTTTCACCTAACCACACTTGACAACTAAACAGTACATTAAAATTTATGTTAAATTTACATATATTGTTTGCTAGAATAATTTAAAAGATATATTTGGTGGCAGTAATGTTTTCCGATTATATATTTCCTTAAGCTTTATGTTACCATGTGTTCATCATCTATTGGTTTTCAGTTTGTAATAAGTTTACCATTTTAATATTAATGAGTATAAATATTATATTAATACATCTATGTATACTAAAACTTATGAATTGATTTATTTTTAGATTATAGTTAAGTTGTGTCTTTAAATTATATTATTTAATGTTTTATGTATAATAATTTTTGTGTAGAAATGCGAGTGCGCTCCGAAACTGACCAAAAACAGCTAGCGGAGTCGACAAATAAAAATACCTTGAGCGAGCTAAGAATATTTTGTCATTTAGAGGTCATCTCTCGATGATTTCTATTACTGATGTTTTTAATCAGATATGCTAATTTTATGACATAAAAGATTCCCGAGCGACTTTCTAGGGAAGTACCGCATTACAGAATTTTAGTTCCTGGGGTACTAGTGTTTCCAAAGTATCGATAGTTTCACCATCGATAGTTATCGATAGTTGAAAAAGTGACAGTTTCATTAGCACAGCACAATACTATCGACAGTATTGGTGCTAACTAATCATAAACTGTTGATAGTATCGATACTTCTGTATAACTTCTGATTAACAATACTATCAATAGTATAGAAACTATCAATAATTTATGATTTGTTAGCACCAATACTATCGATAGTATCGATATAATCGATAATATCGATAAAATTACCAATATTAACTACCGGTTACTATCAATTAATTATCGATGAGCTATCGATAGTCGACTATCGATCGGTAACACTATGGGGTGCAAATGTAATGTAAATAATCCCACGTAGAGCACGGCGCGCCTCGCTATAGCGTTATGAGTTATCTCGTAGGCATACTTATTTCTCGACCCGCTGTATGTGACTCGATATGTTTTGAATGGTTTGTTGATTTGTTTTCTTGGTTTTGTTCTCGGTTGTCGTGGTTGTGTGGCGTAGCGATTACTATCGGTCGGCTAGGTTATGTGTGCCCGCACGACGTCGCACCCGTTTTACATCAATTTGTACGCCAGTGGTCTGTAGTCAATTTTTTTTATTATTACTTTATATTTACTATTACGTTTTCTTATTCAAGTTTTATTTCGATCGTGGATGGTGTTTGTTCATTGCTTTCGAATCGGCGCGACTCGGCGTACACTGTAGATCCGAGTGTCACCGAGTGGGGATCAGTCCGATCATTTTATGTTTAGTGCTGTACTATGTTGAACACCATCCGCTTTCTTAATATATATAAGCTATTTTTTATTGTTTTTCATGTCCAAACTGTAAGACAGCTTGTTTTATGTTAACACTTGTAATATTCTATCAATAGGATTATGTATAACTACACAAAACCTGAACTTTAATATATAAATAATTGCTTAGAACAAACTTAATATTAAAACAAATGCTTTATATAGTTCATCGCTTTATTTTGCTTACAGTTTGGACTTCACTTTTATATTCAGTGTCTATATAAATTTACTTTTTTGTTTGACACTTAAATAATTTGATCACTTTAACAAATATTATATATATATACATATATTTAGTAGATTTATGTTGACCCGCTTTATAATTTTATTTAATAATTTAGTTGATTAATTTGAAACTACTGTGATATTTCAATTATTCAAAAATAACTCGCCTTCTAGATATCATCGCATATGTAATCTCATCGAGTCAATTCAATCAGCCATTGGTTTTAACTTTCGATTTCACTCAATTATATCAAAACTAATAAACAAAAGTAAATTGTTAAAAGTATTCAAATAGAAGGCGGTTTTCGAACGAGGGTAAACACAAAGTAGGTGTAGGACTGAGCGTGTGCGTGCCGCAGGTGCACGTCGCTGCGCAACATCCGCGACAACGACGAGAAGGACTCGGCGTTCCGCGGCATCTGCCAGATGATCCAGGTGAACCCCGGCGGAGTGGTGCCCGACTTCATGTTCTTCTGCGACGCCGTGGCCTCCTGGACGCACCCCAAGGACGACCTGAAGGAGATGTTCACCAAGATCCTGCACGGCTTCAAGGCGCAAGTGGGAGATGACAACTGGCGCCGCTTCGCCGACCAGTTCCCCGTGCAGCTCAGCGCGCGCCTCTCCGCCATGTGCGGCATATAGGCACTCCGCACTGCTCTCTGGTGAGTGCTCTTAGAGAACTAAATCAAGATTTGTTCAATAGTTTGTTTTTACTTGCGTGAACAAACAAGACATCATCACAAACTTTTGTATTTATATTAACAACTTCCCTGTCCCAGTACAACGTATTTGTATACCGCCTGAAGTCCAAAATTGTATTTTTCAGAAAATAATAATATTTTGTTTAAAATGCAAGAATATATTGTTAAAAATAGATAATTATATGTATTTCCCCTTTTTTTTTTTTTTTTTTTTGCTCATATATGACTCATGAACGTATTGTAGTTGTTATTATCGTCTACGTCCAATGAGTCATATATGAACATTTAAAACAATTCGTGTTTATATTGTCTTTGACTGATCACAGATAACCTTTACATAATTTTTAGCTACTTTTTGTTTTATTTTCACAATCTGTGGGTATCAGTAAAAAAATACAATCTGTTTGAGGGATTTGGCGGGTATTTGCGAAAAGTATCTAAGTGATTGAAATATTGAAATAGCATATTCTCTATACAATACTATATCTTTACAATAATATTGAAATAGCATATACTCTTTACAATCTTTACAATGGCTCGTAAAATATATACGGCAGAAGAAATACAACGTTACTTGGTAGAGTCGGACGTAGAAGATTTTAGTAGTGGTAGCGATGAAGAATATCAGCCCGATTCCGACGATGAAGAGAGTGAAGACACTGAGGTTATCCGAAATTTTATTGTGAGGAGTGACCAGAATGTAAGTGACCCCTTTCTTACGCATTCGCCTGGCACTTCGGCTCTGGATTTAGAAAATCTTTCGCGTAATCTTCCATTTCATTCACTTCATCAAATTTAGAGACAAAGTGGAATAATGATGTTTTGCATGTAGGTAGAGAAGTTTTTACGGGTAATGGAGGTGTGCAAAATATGGAAGCGATTACACAAGATGGTACAGTAAACCTTATCAAAATTTACGAAAACTTCCTGACAGACGAGCTTATAGATGAAATGATAATACACACAAATAATTACGCAAATTTGTTAAAAGCATCACGCACTGCAGTACACAGCCGAATGAATAGATGGAAGGATGTGAGTAGAGCCGAAATGAAAATATTTTTTGGTATAATAATGTATATGGGTATCAATCCAAAGCCATCCATTGAACACTTTTGGAAATTGGATATATTATATTATGATCCCTTAATCCACAGAATAAATATGTCTTACAATAGGTTTACTTTAATTCTAAGATGTTGGCACTTCACTGAAATACAGTTAGGAGATATTGGACAAACACGAACCCACAAAATTGATCCTCTAGTGAATAAATTAGTAGACAATTTTCGCAGAATTTATACACCTTCAGAAGTCATTGTAATTGACGAATCTATGGTAAAATTTCATGGCAAATTGATAATAAAAACATACAACCCCTCAAAAACGGATCGCTATGGAATGAAAATTTATAAAGCTTGTACTGTCAATAGTTATACATGGTCGTATCAGATTTATTCGGGAGTGTCAAGTCAATTAGTTGGTCTGGATAAACCCGGTTCCACTATAGTCAAACTTGTAGAACCTCTTTTAGATGAAGGTCGCATAATCATAGCGGATAATTATTACACTAGTGTTCCATTAGCCCAATATCTAAAAAATAGGCGAACTGATTTATGTGGGAAACTACGAAAGAATAAAAGGAACTTGCCCAGTGACGTTGTGTCGGCAAAACTGCGTAGAGGGAATTACATTGCCAGACAAAAAGACAACTATTTGACAGTAATGAAGTGGCGCGATAAGCGCGATGTGTTGATGAGTACCACGTGTCATGGAGATTCCATGTCTCAAGTTGCTACAAGAAGGGGAGATGTGATGAAACCTGATGCCATTATAGATTATAATGATGCAAAGAAAGGCATTGACATTGCCGATCAACTTTCGTCATTTCACAATCCACTGCGTAAAAGTTTGACATGGTATTAAAAATCGCCATTGATATCTTATTTAGCGTCGCCGTTATCAATTCCAGGTGCATATACAATGAGGTTACAGGAGGATCTAAGCTCTCTGTTTTACAAGTACAGGAGCAGTTGGTAAGGCATTTTCTTGGACAAGCAGCATCAACAAAGGAAGTACACTGCCCTTCAAGACTTTCCACCTCATCAACCAGCAGTGCTCAAGCACGTAGCATTTTGTCACAGCACCAACTGGAAGAGATACCACGACGTCAAAATAAATTGGTGCGAAAGCGTTGCACAGGATGTTATGCCAAATTGAAAGCACAAGGTACACAAGCAATCCGAGCAAAGCAAGTACACACGCAGTGTAAACTGTGTCAAAAGGCTTTCTGTCTTGACTGCTTCAATGAAAAACATGCTGATTGATGACAATGTGGTGAAATGGATATTTTATAAATAAAAAAATGTTTTTTTTTTGTTCTTTGTTTATTATTGACAATTCCTTTGACTTCGCACATCAATAGTATCCGATACAAAAAAAAATTACTATATTTTTTGTTTTTAGGTTAAAATTCAGGTATTTTCCCACAAGTTCAGAAACTGATACAAAAGATATCGTATCACGTTCATAGAGAAAAAGCACTTGAAGTTGTATGTAGAAATGAGTCACATATGATTCATGGACTTATCAGAAAACGTTCCTATGAGTCATATATGACTCATGGGGCAGAGAAGTTGTATAGTCTAGTCGACAAGTGCCTTTATGCTCAATTTTTTTCAGCAGTCTCGGAAAAATATGAACGAAGTGTCTTTCTATTTGGAATGACATGTAGTAGATGATTGTTTTCCAGAACTGTATAGGACCAAAATTTATATTTTTCCAAAAGGAGGAAAATTTTACTGAAAACGAGACTTAGATTTTAAAAGACTACTCAATAAAATTTACCAAAAAGGAACTTTTGACTAGACTATTAGTTAGGATTGTTAACTATAACAACGTGTTACATAATATGTTTGATTGCAGGGGAACCAATGTCAGCACGGGTCGGGAAGACATTGCGCGGCGCGCGGCGCGGCGGCGGTCTACTGTATATTGCATGAACCTTAGCGTAGCCGTAGTTTGTAATCGGAACGAAGTACGTTGTTATTTTTCGAATTGATTTTAACGGGTCGTCGTCCCTTCGCTCTCGTCGTGCTCCAACTCGCGGCGGCGCGGGGCGGGGCGGCGCCGGCGAGCGCTTACTTAACCCTTAGCCACCTAACGTGTATTCTAGTAACACATTCACCTAACGTCGGTCATGGTGACGCTTGCCTATAAGTACTAATAGGAAGGTAAAAAGCTCAAAAACTGCTGTAAATGAAAACTACATTATATTTTTCAATTGTTTTCATTCAAATTGTTTTTAATAAACTCTTCAAATTAACACTTTTACTTTTTACTATCGTTTTTAAAAATATTTTAACAAATTTTAAGTTTTTTAATTAAGCTGAGATCTAAGCAATTACAATCAATGAGACTTCTTAATTTTTTATTTTTTTAGTAACTTAAACCTATAACCTCTTATATAAAACTATCATTGGCACAATAAAATCACAATAATGACAAAATTACAACTCCCTAACATTTACAATTTTTCGCGGCAGTCTACACACATTTTTTGAGAACACTCAACCCAAATTGGATTTTTGCACTGAAAACGCAAATGGAATGTTTTACGTTTCTTTTTTTGGTCACACGTTGAGTTTTTCGTGATTCTAATTTGTCAGAACTGCCTGCCGAAGATGTTCTTGGCTGTTCATCTATTTTGAGAACCCGGCGAATAGCATTTTGAAGTTCCCTTTGCAATCCAAACTGGTTTACTCGACGTCTTAAATGGGGTTCGATAAGATCTTCAGCCAGTCGTTTCATGAAATTCAGTCTGAACACCTTTTTCTGAGATTGGTTCATGTTGCTGATGATGTATGCATTTGCTGCAGAATACATCCAGCATTCTGTAAAAGACCACCATTGGCCAGCGCTGTGTGCGTCGAGAAGTTGAGTAAATGGCACATTTCTGATCTAATGTGTCGACGCCACCTTTGGTGCTATTATAGAAAGTTATCATTTCTGGCTTTTGTTTTTGTGGATCGATGGTTGGCGCGTGATGCATGCTGGAGAGAACAAGCACGGCTTTGTTTTGCTTTGGTACATAAGATAGCAATGTTGCATCTGACGTGAATCCAAAAATCGAAGAGCCAACTTCCCGATGACGGCTAGGCAAAAATTGAGGAGGTACTTCCCTTTTATTTTTTTTTAGGGTACCCACAAGTGTCAGCTGTTTTTGCTTTAGGATGTTCATAAGCTCAACTGAAGTAAACCAATTGTCAACAGTGACATTTCTGTGGGTTCCTTCTATCGATGCAATCAATCGCAAAACTGCTTGCGTGGGTTTGTTCAGTCTTTGGTATTCAACGGGCAAGCCTTGGCTATCCGAGTCTTTCCCCAAGTATAAGTTGCCATCAACAAGGTATCCATTTTTGGCGTCAGTCAGGCACATAATTTTCAACCCATATTTATTGGGTTTTTTCGGCATGTACATTTTGAAGCTGCACCTCCCACGAAAACCCACCAACATCTCGCAACAAAACTTCTTTGCAGTTTTGTATCAGCTTATCAAACAGCTCAGATATAGGTGCAGCTTTATCAGTGCTACGGCGTTCATCTCTGGTGCTCGCATCATCAAATCGAAGGCAATTTAGCAATGTTTCAAACCTGTTCTTGCTCATTATACAACGATAAATCTCTCTTCCCGTGTCATCTGTGCTGTACCAACATGTGTAATGTGTGTGGTTTTCTTTGAAAATTGCGGTATAGTACAACATACCGATAAAAGCCTTTAGTTCCACTACATCGAGATCTTGAACACATGTCTGAATTTGATAGTTAGGTCTTATCTTTCTAATTTTTTCGTTTGTATGCTTAACAATTACTTCTAACATATCATCAGTGAAAAATAACTGCCATATATCAATTGGTACTGTATTTCTGTTCAAAACATCTCTAAAGTTCCTTTTCAATCCTGGCGGTTGGCAAACGGATGTTGCGTTGCAAAGTCCTTGATCGCGAAACTGGAGCTTGAGACGACTAACGGAACCGATTTTTTCCAAAGTAGTTCCGGTACCTTGCTAATGGAACATCATCATCGGAAGATGCACCATCATCAACTGGCAGATCATCATCATCAACTGGTAGATTATCGACGTCTGCATTTAACTCGTCAACATCAATATCAGAGTCTGATTGACACTCACCATCAATGACTTGGTCTACTGGTACATCTTCAACGTCACTGCAATCTTCATTTGGTATTTCCGGCACGTCCCTTTGATCCTCGGAATCCGAGTCACACTCTTCTAACCATCTACTTATATTTTGAACACGTTGAGACATAATCAATCTAAAAAAACAACAAGAAAATGTTAACACTAAAAGTAACGTAACAACCTAGCGTCGCAAACGAAATATATTTACCTGAATCACTGCGCGCACGTGTTGCTTGGTCGGGCGCGAAGCGCAAACTGGAGAGGGAGGGGAAAAAGAACACAGAGTCACAGGCTTGTGGCACGCGTAGTAACGGAAATATTTGAAAAAATATATCGAATGGAGTCACTGTGACCGACGCTAGGTGGTTAAGGGTTAATATTGACTAACTTTGTACCGACTGTAACCTTTTAGACGTTCGTTGTGAAATTTATTATAGTTTTTGGAAAATATATACTGAAAAATTATTGTGAAATCATAAAGCTATACGTGTTTGACAGATGGCATTTATTCACGTCACCAGTAGGCTTCTCTCGGGATATGTTTTAAGCGTATAAATTGATGTGTTAACTACTATTTTTTAATATAAATTACAAGACTTAGTAAAATCGAGAATTTACGTCGACTGTGATTTGTGACTGGTTTATTTTGATTAATATATGCGTACGAGTGATGCCTGCGCTGTGTCCGGCATTCTGGCTGCTGTGGGCTACATTCTGCTATATAATATACCAAATAGTATTTTTACGTTATATTTTGTTTTAATATATCTCTTAAATGAAGTTGCCCGCGTTGAACCACCTTCTTGGTATCGACTTTCAGTTTTCTAAATTACTATATAATATATGTTTTTAATTCAATGTTTTTTTATTGTATTTACAAAGTAATAATAATATTCTATTAAAATTATTAACAGCATAACTTACATTTGTGCTGTTATTAAAAACTTGGATAACCGAGTGATGCGGGTTCAAATCCGGGTCTCGCACCTCTGATATTTTCATGTGCGAATCATTTGTATCATGATTACCACTTCTCTTACGGTGAAGGAAAACATCGCGAGGAAACCTACATGTCTGAGAAAACCTAACAAGTTTTTCGAAAGGCATGTGAAGTCCGCCAACACGCATTAGGCCAGCGCGGTGGACTATGGCCTGATCCCCTTCGTACTGAGGGAGGCCCGTGCCCAGCAGTGGGACGTTAAAAAAAGGGCTGATGATGCTGATGATATATTTCTTATTAAATACATACTTAAAAGGTCGTTATCCCGACGGTTGATTTGACTCTGGCAACTTGCACGATTGATATAAAATATTGTTTATGTGTATATTAAATGGAAATATTATTATGTATATGTAAATACATATTGAGTTGTATATTATTATATTACTATATGCAAATAAAATTGTTATTTTTTTGTTTTATAAAAGCTAAAAGTCTGACTTTAACCACTTGTTATATGTCATATTTTTTTCAGATATATGACAGGTTCCTTTCCAAACAATTAATATACTTAAAGTTTTATTTTAAAACAATATTGTATTTTTTAATATTAAACGTTTATATCAAAGGCAAAAAAATTAAAATATATTATATACAATAATATTGCTAAGAGAAAAGATAATTTTCAGCTTGTAATGCGCTTTGGAATGGAGCCTGTAAAGTTGTGATCTGAAAATTAGTAGTTCAAACGAACATTAGTATATTTTGCAATGTAGGGTTAAGTGCGCAGTGGAATATAATATAGGGTGTTTCGGGGATACAGTAAATTTTACATTCCTTGGGGATATCATTTTTGGCCTCGTTCTTTTTTTAAATTTCAATATATAAATATTGCTATATACAAACAAATTGTATTTGTGTATGTATCACCCACAAGTGCGTCGTCGATCCCTGATATCTTAAGGTGAGTGCACACGACTGTACAAATTAGTTTAATTAATTATAACATATGAATTAATATCTTATTCATAACAGTAAAGTGCCTGTATTTTTTTTGATAAATACAATATTAATATTTTCCCTAAATTTAGTTAAATTTTAGTTTTGATGACGTTTAATAAAAATGAATTTACAGGCCGTGTACTCTCGCCCTAGTCCTAGTCGATCCCTGTCCTCCGAGTCCCGTCTAGTCCCAGTCCTTGTCAAGTGCCAACGAAGCCCGAGTACTGCGGGCGAGCGCTCACTTATAGAATCGTGAGTTCTTTTTCTTTAGATCAGTTCAGAAATTAAATATCGGCAGCTAAAGCAGTAGTAAAAAATTATAGAATTTTTTATACAAAACGTTAAACAATATTATGTAATATGTTCTATAAGCGGAAAGTAAAGTATGGGCACTCTGGTAATTTATTTTTAAGGTAGATTTTGTCCACTTCTTAATATAGTATTGTTTTCCTAAAAAACGTGATAATAGATGATTAAGTGTATAAGTGAGAGCTGTGGGCGGCGTTCGTGCGGCACGATTCCTATCCTCGGCATAGTTATGTATAGTTGTCTGTGTGTATGTATGTATGTATGTTTGTTTGTTTGTACATGTGTTGTGTGCGCGTTGCACTGTACGCAGTATAACAATCGACACGTAGTTATCATATTTTGTGTTGTGATTCCTATACATAAAATTTTATCGTGGTTAAGACATCAATGACATTTTCAATGAAATATAATTTGTGCACTCTTTAAAATTTGGTGACTTTGAACGCTTCAGTTACATATTATTCAAATAAACTATTGCTACGGAACATTACTGAGATACTTTCTGTTTTATCCAATTCTATTTTTTTAAATAAGATTTTTATGCTCGAATTTTAAATGCGAAATACCCTTTAATGTTTAATATTGATAAGAAAAAAAACTCAATTCATCGTAAGCAAGGACTGACGTCTGTGTGACAGACGTTTTCGAAATTATTTAATCGTTATCAAGTTGCCAAATGTTTCAGAGTTCTAATGTACGTTTTTTAAAAAAATTAAGTACAGAAAATAGTATATCAGGGCGTACAATTACGATATAAATTAGATTACCGTACAATATTAAATAGGGTAAAAATTTTTTGTTAAAAAATTATTTCTAGTAATTCATAATTGTATAAATACTCACGCCTTCACTTTCATTAGATATTTTACGATATATTATATTTATTATCGTCGAAAGAAATACGAATCGTACTTACACGTATCTATTTTGATATTTGTATTGTATTTATTATATTTATAAGTATTTTCTGTAACGTAACTTTATTTACTAGCAGCCTTTTAACCGCTCTAAAGTTAATCATAACTTTCAGTTGGTCAACATTTAAAAAAAGATAATATTGTCACGTAAATTTGTAGGTTCTATGTACACTATCGAAAGTGCATATTTATTTTTTACACGCTCAAAATGCATTTGTGTAAGTTTAAATAGAGCTTATTGATTAATTCATTAAAAGGTATTAAAATTACAAAACTTAGTGTTACGAAAATATAATTTTAACAAGTAAAAATAGTACTTTCGATTGTGTTTGTAGAAACTGTGGGGGACTTACTACGGTTATGTATAATTTTAAGTGATAATTTCATAATACAATGTTTGGTAACGTTACTTAAAATGTAATACTTTACTATTGATCATGTTTCGTTACTGCTGCTACAATGTATGTGGAAGTCGCCTCGTAGTAGTCCCCGTGTTGTTTGCTCGTCGCTATTATTTCTCTTTGTCCCGTGAGTACAGTGACGTAAAAAATTAATTAAAATTCACATCGCTACCTCTAATCTAAGGCCTAATTATAGGCATAGACGTGTCCAGAAATAAAATTATTGTACTAATTTTGTAAAAATATTATAAATCTGTACTCACTGATCTAAATTGTATGTAATGTTTTGTCACAGCGTCTGCAAAGTTGTTTGGTGTATAAGTTCTGGTTGTAATGCAATGACCTCACCATAGACATTTTTTCCATACATTTCGTTAATAAAGCACTCATTGTTCAATACATGTATCTTTTATTTTCTCATAACTCAAATTCTAAACCAAATCGTACTTAATTTCATCGCCAGTAATATATACCTAATTAAAACAAATTTTGATTTATATATCGTTCGTTTCGGTTTGTTTTTTATAAGATTCAAAAGAATAAAATAAACTTTACGCAAGAAATACTACATTTATTTTACGCCAATAATGGATTCGATTGAGAATGATATTTTGGGTCGTGGCGGAGGGGGCGTGTAGGCGAGCAGCGCGGCCAGCAGGTGGCGGCACAGCGCGCCGGGCGCCGGCTCCGGCAGCGGGCTCGGTAGGCTTTGTTCCAAAACCGCGTCCGCGAAAGCCTTGCGTCTGCGCACGCGCTCACTCCATGCTGGATCACTGTCTCTCAACATGTTTTCTGGAACATGAAGATTTGAGATTGCGGAATATTGCTTTTCACTGTCCACAACTCGAAGCAGTTAATAGAAAGGCCTGTTTGTAATGCCTTTTATATTATTAATAGTGACAGATAAACAGACAGAAAAAACTATAGATTCATTCTATGTCAATATTAATAATGAGTATTTTATAATTAGATTCTTCAAAAAATATTTCCAGAAAATACTTTTCAGAAATTAGTTTAGCTATAAAAGATATTCTTTTACCAATTATGATTTGAAAAATGTAATTATGTATTATGAAACAATTGTATTGAAACAAATAAATATCTCGTAACAGGCGTTTAAAAGATCTTTTTGGCACCCGGCTGAGCTATCATTCAACCGAGCGGAAAGACATGTTTACAGACAACAGTCCGCTGTAACAGGACACCCCGACAAAGAGTCGCCTCTACGTTTTTTGTAAAACAATCTTCACATTTTTTACAGCTCATAAAAATAGTCAAAAGATATTTAGCTTTTTTTTAATAGACAGTGAAATGTTGCCGAGTCTTAAATGACAGCTTTTGTTCTTTAAACGAGGCGGGGACATATAGAAGAAACGTTCATTTTTTTATTACGTCTGTGGTGCTCTATTTTTAATTGCTTGAAGAGTATCTCTTTACATTTATATTACCACTTAAACATCACACATGCATTACACAGTAGACGGAATTCTGTCCCATAATAAAACTTGTATTCTATTGTCTGATGTGATAAATAAAGCAGTGAACTAACCATAGTTATAAATTTAATTTTACTTTTCAAAGGGTTATATCTCAAAGATAACAAGCTGGCTCTTACCAAAATACAATTTTGACAAGTTCGAATGTTCCAAGATAAATATTTACTCAGCTAATTCGCATGGGGCATTTCAGTGGCGAGAAATGAAACACACGACAGAGTCTACTCATTTACAACAATAACAAAACGCTGAGTGCCACGAGACTTGTCGGACATTATCTTTCGAATCTGAAAAGGTTAATATGAGCTCTTTTAGGTTACCTAAACATTGTCAATTACTTTTTATTCCGTAGTAACACGAATGACATAGGATGGGTGTTTGTCGGAAGATAACATTATAATTGTTATTATTGATAAGCTTTTCATCAGAAAAAGAAATTTTTTTACTTGTTACATTTTGATCAGGTTCTGGTTGTTAAAGACGATCTAAATCGTCACTTAAAATTTTTATTAAGAATTGATCTGAAAAGAAAACAAAAAGGAATGAAAATATACTTCCAAATAAAAGAGAAGATGGTGTAATCATAATATCATGACTAAGTATCATTACCATTATCAGCGTCAATATGAAGAGAATTATTACAGCGATTTTCCTAGCAAATAATAAATTGAAACAACTGAGTTTATTTTTCAATGCAACGGCTTAAATTTAGCTTGAATTTAGGAAAAACTACTTATAACAAATCAAGTTGGTAATAAAAACTCCTCGGCTTACGGTTACCCTTACACAGAGGAAGACGAAGCGTTCCGTAGGTACCGTTGTCTATCAAAACGGCAAAAAATCATGTCTGTGTATGGAAACCCCCTTAAATATTTGTTTTATTCTGTTTTTTTTTTGGATTTTTTCCTATAGGGGCAACAGAAATAGGTACATCTTCTGTAAAAATTTCAAACGCCTATCACGATACATAAGATACAGCCTGGTAACAGAAGGACATACGTCCGTCTGTTAGCGGAGTCTTAGTAATATCCTATTACGATTACCCTTTGGGTATGGAACCCTAAAAATTACCAAACATTAAATGCGCTCCAAGTATAATTTGTACCTATAACTAATATGTTAGTATAAAATTCTAATAACACTTATTGCTGTAAAGCAGTTGAAACGACGAGAACTAAAAATCTAAATAAATACGCGAAATAAAACAAAAACATAGGTAGTTTTATTTAAAAAGTATAACATATGTTATGTTTTTTAACTAGGCACTGTGTGCCTAGTAAAACAACATAGGGCTAGAAAATTACTAGTCTATTAAAGATTAGGATACGATTTTAAATAGGATGTTCAAAAGTCACTAATAAACGTACCTATAGCTAGAATAGGCAAGCTATGCTTCAAAAAATTAATCCTGTTCTAAAGTAACTAATGGATCCCAGAAAACACATCTAGTATGTATTATTGTTGGGCCCGTTCCCGAGAGTAGGTACCGTACCCCGTAGCCCGTACTTCGCGGTGTTGCGAATAGATATATCGTTTGTTATTTTTATACAAAAATCTTACCATAAGAAGAAGGCGGCGGTACATTGAAATTCCTGGAAATTTGTACACTGCGCAGCCTCGCGCGATAGGCTCTCTTGCGTGCTGCAAGAGCCGCCGCCTCGCCGTCGCGAGCTGAGCCGCCTGCACTCTGCTGCCGACGAAGAGCGACCTGCAGATAAATACTTTAAATTTGATGTTATATGCATCCAGGTATCATCATCATCATCATCATCAGCCCTTATTAACGTCCCACTGCTTGGCACGGGCCTCCCTCAGTGCGAGGGATATCAGGCCATAGCATCCAGGTATAACGTATTTCTGTAGGTATCTAATATGTTGTCATTTTATAATCTTTCTAATTAGTCTATCTAAATGTGACATAGAAATCTTAGGAAAAGTTACAAAACTTTCTTCAAAATTTCGATTTGAAGGAAGCAACAATAGGTACTCGTATACTCTATAGGAATTACGGCTATCTAATAGGTAGGTACACAGTTAGGTAGGTGCTACACAAAGGTTACCTACTTCTTGATATGTACGAGTGAGTAGATGTCATTAGTCAAGTCAAGTGTAAATATTTCCTGTATTTAGCTACTAGTAGGTAGGTAACTCTACTTACTTTACGTATCAGTATGAAGGTTTAACTTATAAAGTAATTAAAGTAATCCGTATAGCATTTCTTAACTCTACATGTGTAATACTTCCTCTTAGATACTTGGACACTTAACAGGTATTACTATTACTTAGTACAAATCGGAATATAGTACATTAAATAAATAGGATTAACATACCTGAGCTGCCATGACGCGTTGTCTCTCAAGCACTAACAGGCATCCAGGGCACCTGCAATCCCGCCACCGGCAAAGCCGTTTATGTCCTTTCAAACAAGATATTACGCCGTGGTTGCGACACCTAGCGCACTTTGGTGTCCTCAGAGCTTTTCGATTACCGCTATCAACTTCACTAATCTTCTTTTCACTTTGCATCATCATATTTTCTTATTAAAATTTACATTACAAATTTGGTTATTAAAAAAAGTATGTGTATAAGTTCTTAATGCGTCTAATAAAACACTTAAAACTCATTATTATGACTTGTTCATATTGTGTTTAAAAGAGTCACATGTTGCAACGTTGTTGCCTGTCGGTGTTATAATTTTAAAGTAGTCGATGTTATATCAAACGAGAACGAGGAACGAGATGTTTTCACTGAAATATCTTTTCAGAGATTAAACCATGAAATTGGTTTCACACTTACAATTTCAGCGTCGACGCTCCGCCCATTGAATGCTATTGGTCGGCAGAGTAGAGGGCGGAACAACGGCAGCTTTTACACTCAATTTTTTTATTTCGTAAATTGATATTTTTGTAAAATCTTCAATATTATTATACACAGATACTAGTTTTTCAAAACGATTTAATTATTTTTATAGACTGATCCTAATTTTTACAAACGTAACAAATTGTAAAGTCAATGTACATTAGAAAAATACACCTAAAAGTTAAACACTAGAAAGTAGAAAGTACAATAATTTTAACTATTCAATTTGCAAATAATAACAGGGAGGAGGACCCATACTTTTTTAAATTCTTACTTTATCCATAATATCTGCACATAAAACCTGTATTCTATATAGAGAGATACAATATATGTAGATTCCTACATATATATAAAGTATGTAGTATATGTATAAAGTAATAACAATTGTATTATAATACTTATCTGTAAGTAATACCTGCGCAATCTCGATTGATGATTGCCAATTAGGTCTCCTATTACACTCGCCGATGTCCATCATGATATTTCATTACCAATTTCTTTAGTGAGAAGGTTGGATTGTATTTGAAGCAAGATAATAGGATCTATGTAATTTTAGTGGATGTTTTAGACAAAGTCTACTGACAGTAGGTACCTACACAATTCTGCTATTTTGCGTATTAAGAGATGTAACGCCAATTATTATTGTGAATTAATTTTCTAATTTTCTTTAATGTAGATATAACTTAGGTAGGTATATCTCAGAGGTTCTGTATTATAGTAATCCAAAAATAGCACACTTGACTGTAATACAATAATTAGGTAAGTATATTTATGTGATTTTGCTGCTAATGCATATTTTCTAAGCATATGATAAAACACTGATCTACTTACCTACCTCATCAAATATTTTTGGGAAAATTTGAAACAGTCGTTATCATCGATATAGAGGCCTAATTTACAGTTGACCACATTACGGTTTTGGTGAAATTTTGTGATGCTAGTTGGTTATAAGATTAATTATACTGAGAGAAAATATTACATCTAAGAAATAATACGAACCGTTAAAACGTACCTAGCGAACGAACCGGAGCGGTAGCGACGCGAGGGTGAGATTTATGTGATTCGCTACTTTAGTATTAAATAATAATTTTCGTCGAGATTAGTTTTACCATTTGCCCACAAAAGGGGAACATGACATTAACAGCTGGGCGGACATTAGTATCAAAGTCAGTAAGTATACCTACCTATACCTATTAGGGTAGCTTTTGCAGTTGCAGATAAAATTACCAACACAAGCGATACATTTATACCTACGTGAATGCCAAGGTATAATATATAATATTAATGAACAACGATCACTGTTGGTGGTAATTGCTTGCTTATGAAGCAGTATAACACATATTATCTACTAGTCTTTGCCCTCAGCCCCGTCTATCTATCTTTCATGTAGTTTTTTACATTTCTAATACGCAATTGTTATCCCATATAATGCATTCCCAACATATTTATTTATTTCATATAAATCAATCCTTTAAAGTACTATACCTATTACCTACCTATAACACATTGTACTATCTAAAAAGTAGAAGAGTTGGTTTGTTTGGTTGAACGCGCTAATCTCAGGAACTACTGGTCCGATTTGAAAAATTCTTTTTGTGTTGGATAGTCCGTTTATCGAGGAAGGCTATAGACTACATTATATTACGCTACGACCGAATAGGACATTAACGAAAAATGTTGCAAAAAGGGAAGGGCGGGCGTTAGTTCTGCGAGGTAAGTAGACACAGAAAGAAATTGGTTTCCGGCCTTTAGAACGCGTGCGAAGCCGCGGGAAATGCTAGTTAATTATAAAGCAGACTGAAAGCATTCTGCAGAAAAGAAGATGGTAGTAGTAAGTAAAATGACAATTACCTATTTTTATAATGGATCCACCATTATACCATATACTCATCGTGTACCCTTATAAATTCTGTTTTTCTGTCATTATTTATGTATTCTAGTTGATTAAAATACGAAATGAGCAGTGCAAAATAATATAAATTTTACATTAGTGTTGATAGAAATATTATAGCTGTATCTGATACGCTTCGGCATGGATGATTTTAATTCATTTCGAGGCTCGTTGCCTTTGATCATACAATTGCTTGTTCATTGCTAACAATGTTAAGAAAGATCATATTGTGCGTAAATTAATTAAGGATTAATTACTTACAGGAATATATTTAAATAGCGGCTCACCCCCGCTTTGACTTGAGGACTTATTACAAAATGTTGTCTTTTATTTATACACAGTGAACCTTTTTAGGATATATACTGCATGGCAAAGCTCAGTGTTTAGCTAACTTTACTGTAAATTGTACACTAATGAAGGTAGCGGATTCCAAGCACTAAGATAACATTTATGGCACATTGGGCATGTCACAATATATTATAAGTGCTCGTTTGTTTATTTTCAACTACAAGAATTGGTGATAATCGTGAATTCAATTATAATACGTAAATTCAATGCCAATCTCAATGGAGAACAATTATCTAAAACGTAGAGCCGATTTCAATTTTACGTATAAATGCTCATTTATAAATTATATGGATATAGTAGATATAGTTTGCGAGTGCTAAAGTAAAAACTCATTGAACCGATTTAGATTAAAAATTTTATAGATATATTTTAAGACGTTAGACATAGGATAGTTTTATCCTGAAAATCATTAATAAAAGGGGTTTAAATAGGGGTGAAAGTTTGTATGGTGTAATCAATAATTTCTTATGTAAACTATACCTAATATATTCCGGGAAGAGCCCGAGCGAAGGGAGGTGAGTCACTTATATTAAATAAAATAGAACAAAGAATATACAACAGTATAAGTATATAATATATTATAATAGAAATCAAACTTATTACAACAAAAACTTTACTTCTGGAACTTTGCATTTATTTTTAATACATTCGTTCAACCAATCTTCAGATACGATGTGGCCTTTAGAGTTCTCTTTAATTTTATCAATATTTTGATCTTTCATGTCGTTTGGTAATACCACATGAGTGCAATACGTGACTTGTTTAATGTCCTCCACAACTTCAGCCGCATACATTCTTGCTAATAAAGCGTTTAGAGGATTTCCCATTATGTGTATGTGACAACCACGCAAAAAGGAAAAGGGATTGTTTCCATCAAACAATTGTTGATCAAGATTTAATTTCTCCTTTGTAGTTAAGTATATTGGTGGTTCCTAAAAGGAAGAAAATATATAACTTAGAAACTAAAATGGCAGACTTTTAACTAGCGCATAAGTCGCGCATACATATGCGAGATGAGACTCATCACAATACACAAGTAAGCTGAAACGTGAAAAATTTAAGAGTAGGTACCATCATTCAGTGCATTTATTGGTTGGTACCTTAATGTCAAAACAATAGTTGAAAGTGACACCCAAGATTTGTTTTTATAGTTATAATACATACTACTAAGCCATACTCGTATATTGAAGTACGACATGTGACGTTAATTTTAATATTTTTATTCAGGTGTTTTTTGTGAATATGAACATGTTAAATTTGCGATTTTAATGTTTCCTTTTTAATAATGTACGGGTTAAGATATGTAAGGGTTGTTCTAGATATGCATTTAAAGCTAAGTAGGTATCATACATAGTGGTCAACCAAACTAAATAATGCTTACATTTTCCATTTTCTCAAACAACTTCTTCAATGTTTCTGTATCTATTTCGTCTGTGTAGCTGTCTCCGAACTGATCGTACTCCAACCTCAAGTTTAATTTTGTCTGCTGTTTCATGGAAAGCATGTCTAAGGGGGACAATTTGCAGGGAGTATCCGAGGACGGCAGCGAGCACAGCCATGACGCGGGTATGACGTCATACTCCTGGGTCTTGATCAGGGTACGAGCTCGATATGTTAAGTTTCCTACAATGCAGCACCACGTGTCGGCGCCTGCGGTGTTATATGGTCATTTATTATAAATAAATCAAAATGAAAATATATTTAATGACATTAACACACAGCAATATCTGATTCCATAAAGGCGTAGCTTCTGCCTACTGGACATGTATTATAGATACCAGATGGAGCACAAACAATCAGATGGAGAAATTATGGACAAACCAGATGGACAAACATTCGTGCTCATCACACAAATGAATGAACGCCATCGGGACCCAAACCCACGACGAATGTTGCCACATCTAGTATCCTAGTATATAGATCACTTCAAAGTACAAAAGATGACAATAACTTAAATTGAGAGAACGTTCTCTTTAAAAACTCCATTCTAATGAAATTCTCACCAGAAAGTCTTAATATCTATTTTTAGCACGAGCCGGGACTCAAGCCCTCTGTTTAAGGCGGCGATATATGTAAATTGGACTTTCTTTGTATTTGAATTCTCTGTAATCTTAATAGGAAAAATTTTTTAAAAAATGTATACTATTCTACAGCATATACAGCATTATCTCTTCCGCTTAAAAAGTTAAAAAAAACAACATAAATATCATAAATAAATATGCTAAGTATCCTCTGTTACAATTTTTCATATCATTTCTCTCATAAACTATCAAAAACAAGATTTTTTTATTGCGTTCAGCATATTAAATAATACAACACCTAATATGATCTCCGATTATTTTTTCAAATAACTGTTTTATTTATTTTTTATGATTTTTTTACGTAATTCATACACGTAAGCCGCGAGAGAACACCCTCTGTCGCCCAGTAAATCAGTGCGGGACGAGGCGTTGTGCTGAACGGACCTGTGACTGTTTGCTCCGCAACCGCAGAACCAATTTAGAAATTTATTTATTTAATTCGTGAAAAGAATTGTCACGAGTCGTGTGCGCTAAATTATGCTCTAAAACATTTGTATTTAAAACTATATTAAAATGAAATAAATAAATGGCGTATTTTGGACCTTATTAACTTGTAAATTTTTTACTTAAAAATTTTAGTATACATATAGTATCGACTAAGAGAAGTTTCAATTTAGACTTTATTTGTATAGGTATAAGGACTAAGTCTGGAAATCGAACCTGTAACGAAGTTACGTCTACTGAGCCATAGGTAACATAAAATTTAATTTGTTTATCTTTCATGTTGAAGTTATACTTCTTTAGGCGCGTTATGAAAAATTTATGAGAGTGAAATTTTACGATGCGCGAGACACAAAATTCTCACGGGAGAAGTTAGCTAACAGTCAAAAGAGGACTTGCAACTATATTCACGATATTTATTTTCAACAATGACATGGGTGTCATTTTCGAGGATTTTCGGGGTGCTAATTGCGAAAATGAGGTCCATTTTCAAATCCAAGATGGCGGACATCCGGTTTTTTTTCAACAATGACATGGGTGTCATTTTCGAGGTTTCTCGAGGTGCTGATTACGAAAATGAGGTCCATTTTCAAATCCAAGATGGCGGACATCCGGTTTTTTTCAACAATGACATGGGTGTCATTTTCGAGGTTTCTCGAGGTGCTGATTACGAAAATTAGGTCCATTTTCAAATCCAAGATGGCGGACATCCGGTTTTTTTTTCAGCAATGACATGGTTGTCATTTTCGAGGTTTCTCGAGGTGCTGATTACGAAAATGAGGTCCATTTTCAAATCCAAGATGGCGGACATCCGGTTTTTTTTCAACAATGACATGGGTGTCATTTTCGAGGTTTCTCGAGGTGCTGATTACGAAAATGAGGTCCATTTTCAAATCCAAGATGGCGGACATCCGGTTTTTTTTCAACAATGACATGGGTGTCATTTTCGAGGTTTCTCGAGGTGCTGATTACGAAAATGAGGTCCATTTTTAAATCCAAGATGGCGGACATCCGGTTTTTTTTTCAACAATTACACGGGTGTCATATTCGAGGTTTTTCGGGGTGCTAATTGCGAAAATGAGATCCATTTTCAAATCCAAGATGGCGGATATCCGGTTTTTTTTCAACAATAACATGGGTATCATTTTAGAGGTTTCTCGGGGCGCTGATTACGAAAATGAGGTCCATTTTCAAATCCAAGATGGCGGACATCCGGTTTTTTTTAAACAATTACATGGGTCAGGGTATCATTTTCGAGGGTTATCGGGGTGCTAATTGCAAAATTGAGTATGTATTATTTAATGATGCCAAGCATCTATTATCAATGAAAACTACCAATAAAGTGTTTTTTACGTTTTAGTGTTATTTTATCAAGACGTTTTTTTAAGTTTTTATTTCACGTTTTAGTGTACTTTTGTGCACTATAGTAAATATACTGCGTAGTTGACTAATCTTCGTGACAATATTTATTTGATCACCCTCACCACTATCTATATTAAAAATAAATGAAATCCATATGACGAAATGAAATCCGCAAAATTGCAGTACTAGTAATTTTTTATATCCTCAGGAGTAATTATCATATTTTAATCGTTACAAATTATATATTTAAATTTTAAAAATAATTATTTTATTTAACCTTCATCATATTAAAAAATGGGATAAAGATTTGGAGCAGGTATCCCTAAACACACACACCATGACAGTTTGACTACAATAAGTACACGAGCTGTACTCACACATATCACGTAAAGTGAGGACGTTTTCTGCGCATCGTTTGTTTGCATTGCTCAATCTAGACATGTATATAATCAAAGACAACACCTAATATGACTTCGGCTTATTGTTTCAAATAACCTACAAACACTTTTTGTGTATCGATCATCAATTTTAGTATATGTACTGCCGAAGCGAGTACACTTGTACGTTCGACTACATTGTATATATATTCAACGAGTTAGAATATTTCGATAGCGCGATTCAGGACTTAACAGCGTTATATAATATTTTTAAGTTTAACATCATATATAAAAACAATAAGTATAAAACAACATATTTAATATGACAATATTGTTTGAGGACTGAAATTAAATGAATTTTTACAAAATTAAAAACAAAAAGCCAACGTTACGCGGTGTTCCCAGGCCCACCGGTCACCCATCCAAGTACTGACCGCGCCCGACGTTGCTTAACTTCGATGATCGGACGAGAATCGGTGTGTTCAATTATATATATTTACTGTGATTATAAGTGATAAAAATTGTATCTACATATTGTACACATAAATTAATAATAGATATAAATAATAATTATTTTAATTATGTAAAAAATATTTTTTTATGATATTTAAATAAACTTTATTTAACTAGATAATGCTTTATAATAAAACTTTCAATGTATTAAATACTCTTTTTTCTATTATTATTAGTGTCGTTTTTATAATTGCATAAGTTGATAAAAAATGCTATCATTATAACGCCTTATCAATATATTGCCGTTGCGAATACCTCTAATAGAACCATGCCTAACAAAGCAACAGCTGTTAGTTGTTACACTGTGCCGTACTACGCGCGAATTCTAGCGCGCTGGTCGCGCGTAATTATTATCGGGAGGCGCGGGGTTGCGCGGGGAATTTTTACCGGCAACGCCCAATCGAGCAAGGTCAACGGCGTATATCCCCGTCTTAAGCACCTGTTTGGGATTTTAGTTGTGAAAGTAGCTTAAATTGATAGAGTATAAAATAGATGAAATATTAATTAATAGATACCGATACGTATTTAAAAACAAAACTGACCTGGATTTGCAACATGCTTTCCGCCGTGCGATTCAATAATTCTAATCAAATCTGCCTTTTTACAGGTCTCACTGTCGGAAAGCACACACAGCTTCCTGCCGAGTAAAGCCTTCGACGTGACCGGCACGTTGCCGTCGGTGTTACTGCGGAACTGCTCTGGAACTTGGGGCTTTGGCTTGGAAGGGCCTGAACGTCGTATTTTGATATCTAATTGATTTACTTGGTCTATTTGAGACTCGCTCACTCGTTTTGTGCCTAGCTTGATGACTGGACTTCTTGTCTAGATGGAAGATAATATTTGAAATGTAAAACTTTCTGATGCGTTCACCTTGTTATTGGTTATGTCTGGCAACACAGACGGGCTTGCTTGAAGTTAAGAAACGTACTGGACTGTTGGACCCAATCAAAGAATAATATTCTTTGTCAACCGTAGGGGTGTTTTGGTTAATTATGCCATGTTTTTTTTCTATTGTTTTTTTATATGATTACGAATGATAATAATGATAATATTGAATTGTGTCCACATACTTACTGACAATATAATAATACGACGGAAGTTACTAGAAAAAAATAACAGGGTTAAAAACTGAAACTAAACTAACTTTATAGAAATTTAAAGCAATGCTTTCGCTTCTCATGCTTACAGTTGTATTAAAACCTCGATATTTCAATAATTGCTATAGAATATAGATATAAAAATTTAAAAATAAATAAAAATCCGTTTTCCCGTTCCATGTCATCATAGATATTCAACAAGTATGTAGGAAACACAATAAGTTACCGCAACGAGCTGGTTGAACTCGTGCAGGGGCATGGCGTCGGCGACGGGCTTGTCGGCGCGCACGCGCAGCACGCGCGGGAAGCGCAGCGTGTACTGCGCGCCGTACCCGCTGCTGCGGACCAGCTCCGAGGCACGCACCTTCCCCGATAGACATACTAATTACAAATATTCTTGATTGCACTATTATTATTTAATATTAAAATTAGATACGTTTTTTTAGCATAATTCTAATTCTATTTCTACAATTAAATTACTCCTTATAACATCAGCTCCCTGCCAGTGACAGTCCTGGCCAAAACGTTAGAACTGCTTTGGAGAAGAGCCAGAACAAAGAAACAAAAATTTTAAACAGATATAATAAAATCTACAAAAAATACATAATTGCAACAAATTGAAGGAAATAGTACAATAGACCAAAAAGCTACACATAATGAGGTTAGGTTTTGATTTTGGACATGGCCTGACTCTCGACTAGCCAGGACTATCTCACTGAGACAGCAGGGCGCAGCAAATATTAGAGTGCAAAAGTGAAATTCGACACGATCAGTGAAGGATTCGATTTTTTAGACATTAACATACATTTCCTATCCCTAATATTTAAATACATATCTAGATAAAAAACGCAAAATTACACTAGACTCGAACCGAAAATCGAACATGCTATCCGTTAGGCGAACGAGGCAATCAATCCTCTTACTTCTAACAATAATAAATCTAACTCATTTACCAATTAATGCCGGTAAATATCGAGAATTTTTATGACTTTATTCTACAAAAATAAATAAAAAAAATGAAATCGGAGTGTGAACCACATCATTTATTTTATTAACAACCAGTTTATGTTTTATTGTTTTCCTAAGATATTATGAAAAAACAAAGTTATTTTTGCAGCCGCCAACCGAACGAATGCTAAACGTGTCACGGAAAATATCTCATTGTTAAAAACTGACAACGTGAAATATTTTAAAAACAACTTCATCTGTTCAATTTCACACAGGCTTTTCCACTTATGTTCAATTTGTACAATTTGGCTTTAATAAAAAGTTATTTAATTTGATCAAAGATGTTTGTTTACGTTTCAAATTATATTACCACTCACCTGTAAAACTATAGAATGTTCTGGAAGTATCCATATATCTGGTTTCTCCTTATTGAAGTGTAAACAGGGTGGTATGGGTGACTTTTTCGCCACTTTCCAATTGGTTTCCAATAATGCACAAACCTGTTCCCGCTCTTCATAGGTGAAGCCTGTAGACACTCTACCAACACACACCCAGCGTATTGGTTCCCCTACAAATATAAATTTATAAAATTACCTACCAATAATATACCTACCTGTTTCATACATATGTATGTAAGTTACCTTTAAAATAATCTTAAAAATTTATAAATATTAAAAATGATTCGATGGAAGATCATTAGGTCCATCATTATGTCTATTTTTTGCGTGTACCTGGTGTGGCGTCCACGCACGCGACATGGAAGCTCTTAGCGCGTCCCTGCCTCTTGTTCTCGGCCTCGTCCGCGCCGACGATTACCAAGTCCAAATCAGTCATAGTGTCGTCTGTGTACTACAGAGATATTCTTTTTTACCAGAAACGCAGAATAAATTAAACTAATAAATAATCGAATATACCGCTTTATAAAAGTCTAACCGGTATATTATTATCATTATGGATATATGTGAAGAGAAAATCTTGAGTAGGATAAGCTTAGAAGCTAAACTCAATTTATTAACTTTCTTTAGCCCGGAATTTTATTAGCTATTTAAATTTGAAAATTTGATTTTTTTGCGTTTTAAAGTTTGTTTATTAATAAAAGTTGCAGGACCTAACCTAGGTAACTTTAAACTTTTTCAGACAAATACTAAGCAGTTTCAAATTTTTTGTGTGCTACATTAAACTAGTTATACTATAATTCAAATAAGTATAATATTATATTAATTAGATTAATTTTAAGAAGGCAGTACGCTTTGGGAACGATGTGATCGCCGCCAGGCTATTTCATTTGCAATTTAATTTGAAAAAGATAGATTAAGATTAAGAAAAAATATTAATCCCGCAGAGTTCCTTTCGCCAGCTCTTCTCAGGTCTAAGATTTTTTCTTTCCGAACTGGTAGACTCATGACGTTCAGTGAGAAATTGTCACAATTATTATGCTGAATAAAATTTGAATCTATTATATTTAAATCATAGTATTACTAGTTTATGTCAACAATATATTCAACAAATCTCAAAGTTTGCGGAATATTTAATTTACAAAAGTTACATAGGTACCTCAGGTTTTATCTTGTACCAGCCAGCGTTGCGGCTGTTAGCGAGGTAAAATGAATCGATGTCCTTCACCACGATACCTTCATCTTGGTTGTCAATAGCTTTGTTTAGTGCATTTAAAACATCTGTACTAAAATGAATAATTTATTAAAATAAAGTTCGCTTTCAACATAAATATTTATTTAAACCCATAGTAAGGCAGTACATTGCTAGTTGTTAGAATGTACAGCCGCAGATAGACCGAGTTACGGATTGGATCAAGTTCAGCATCACACATCATCTTCATCAACTTACAGAAAAAGAGTGAAAATACATACCTGTCTTTAACAACATTGCGGGTACTGTGCATAATAACGCCACGTTTATCTTTGAACATACTATCCAGTATTTTGAGCCGCTCCTTTAAAGGTAAGCCTTCAGCACCGACGAGCGACTTTCCGTTGTAATATAAAATATCAAACACACAGTAGCAGGGTCTGAATGAGGAATTCTCCGTTATTTTCTTGATATCATATGCCATTCCTATACCGATAAATAAAAGTTACATATTTTGATGTAAATGAATCATTTATCATATTGATATTATATTAATCGTGACTGTCCATTACCTTTTGACCCGAAGTACTGGCCTTCTTTATGCCATCCCATCATTTCGCCGTCAAGGATGAAATTTTTTGCATTTTCCGAAAAACAATCTTTCAAATAAGGCGTCAATAAGCCAGACTCATAATTTTTGCCATATTTCTTTGAATAAGGATGACCTTTTCTAGAGAAATATTCAAATGTACCGTTTTCCATATGCATCTGCACGATTAAAACAAATGTACGTAGGTTAATCATCTAGTAGTAAAGTTAATGGACCTAATTAATCAGCTAACATTTCGGACGTCACTTGTGTTTTTTATTCAATCCTGTTTGTTAGTTTTCATCATGAAAGACACTCAGTTAGCGGTTTAGATATGTTTTATTTTTATTAGGATTTTTATAAATTAGAACGAGACATGGATTTTTTGATACGATTTTATATACACTTAAATCGAGAAAAGCGAATGCAAATCCCGTGTACTGCACTTCTGATATTTTCATGTGTTTCAAGGTAACTTTAGTTTAGATATGGTTATTTTATATCATAAACCTACCTGAAATCTCTCACCATCAAACTTATCCTCTACTACATACGTGTTGCTGGTAGAGAGTTTTTGTATTTGGGTGATATCTAGTCGTTCAGAAAGCATCGGCCTCACTGCGTAGAACAGTTGCACGCCGAGCTCAGAGGGACGAGTGTCGCCGTCTTCCAACTCTTCACATACCTTGAAAAACACAATAATATACAAACGCAAACATATGCAGTAAATATATTTCCTGCCGAGAAATCGCAAAACTAAGTACGTCGACTCATCGACTGACAAGTTACTATAGTCTGTGCGTATGTTATTATAAGCATATTACCTATTGATTTTATCAGAGTACTTAACTATACTCAGACGATAAAGCAGCATTATTGTAGACTAGTATATCCTGCGGCTCCGCTAGTCAGTACATACAAATTATTCGATCCTAAAACTCGTAGCGAGGTGTTGGGTTATATAAAAACTATTGTTTTATATTTTAAAATCTAACTGGCATTAAAGACTAGCAACAAAAAACAAACAAATTTTTCAACCTTAATATGTTAAGTATGTTTTATGGTGTTTAATTTCATTATCACTAGTGTAAAATAGCAAAAAAGTAAAGTGAAAAAAAAAATAATATAACACTACAAATTACCTTAACAAGATTACTACAATTCCTATATAACTCTGGAGCATCAGGATGGAATATAGCTAATGTGCGATCGACGCTCATACTGAGCTTCATATCCTTTAAAATTATTCTCAGAAACCACTTAAATTGTTCTGCTGTCAGTTTCTTTATTGCATAACTAAATACTTCATCTAGTATAGCTGTTAAGTTATAAATTGTATTAAAATATGCACACATATTATTTTACTAAGCTTAAATGTTTTTAATATTTCCTATATAGTTTATCACTCATAATAAATAGTTTTAAGTACGTATTGTTACCTCTAGCTAACAAATACGACTAAAAGTTCTATTTGCTCTACCTTTGTACAGTTGAATACAGAATAAGGGCACAGCGACAAGTTGTAGACCCGAATTATTTGGCAAATATGAAAATGAATAATAATAACATACAAAGCGATTATACCAACCACGCAATATTTAATGTGATAGTTAAACACAATTCAAAAATTAAATTAGGTAAATATTGAGGTATGCTTTGATCGTACGGTACCTCGGAAAACTAAGGCCCGCCCCTCCCGTTTTATCACAGCGTGATGTAATATAGCTTATAGCCATCCTCGATATACGGACTATCCAACACAAAAATAATTTTTCAATTCGGACCAGTAGTTCCTGAGATTAGCGCGTTAAACCAAACAAACAAACAAACTCTTCAGCTTTTTAATATTAGTATAGATTCTAATGACTCACCACTATGACTTCCCTCTTCAGGTTTTGCAATTTTATCCAAAAGCTCATTAATATCTCCAACAGTCAAAGTAGAAGAATTTTGTGAAACTCTATTTTTTAAGACCATGAAGGCAATGCCAGCAAAATCACTATCTTGGAATGAATTATTAACAGAGCGAAAGTTTAACAACTTTTGAGCATCTGGAGATTGTTTATTCAGAGACAAAACTTTTACTAGTAGATTTCCAAGTTTTGTTTCTTTCAGATTATATGCAGCTCTTTCACGTTCGCAAGCCGGTAACATTAATCTTAAAATTGGAAAAAATGTGGAATTCTGAAATTAAAACAGAGATTTAAGCCTCCACTACCACACTCGCCGAAATTGCATTAACGAAGTACCTACTGGTCGAAATTGACCGAAGTCCGAAGTTCGTGACTATACTCCGTAAAGTGAAGTGAGACGCTTCTTACCTACTTCTTGAATCTTGTCCTTTGAGTCGGGCGCAAAATCCGACAATGATTGGAATACGCCCACGGTGAAGCGAGGTTGCTCGGTAAGTTTTACATTCTCTTTGGTTGCACGAAGCGAAACGAAGTGTAGAAGAAATATATATACATATATATATACAAATAAATAATTATTTTTTAACAAAAATGAAAACCGACTTCAAAACGTTGCAAACCGAAACTAAGAAGAAAAAATAATACTAATTTTATTTACTTAGTTATTGTTGGAATCGGTGCCAGCCAAGAAGGACAGTTTTATCCTATCTTTCGAACAGGTATTTTGATTATGTTTGCAAATCGATATATTAATTAAACAGGTATCTATTAAGCTTATTTTGCTTTGGCCTTTTTTACTGACCCTTCCTGCTGCGCCAGCGGTCGTGGGTTCGACTTCGAGTGCAAGAGGCATTTCGAATGTTTGTACGCCAGTCATGGGTGTTCATATTTATAATATGTATGTATTTAAAGTTAAATAATATTACTGCCTACTGTTAAGTGTATCAACTATCTGGTCTCCGTAACACAAGCCTTACCTTACCACGGAACTTAATCATGCTGTGTGTAATAATGTCCTAACATATTTAGGTACTTATTTGTCATAGTAGACGACCGCTAAGAACGGATTTTGCGACAGGACCGGGTTAAGGAGGTCTAAGGGCTCTCGCAAGTTTGTATGAATGTCCTTTTTGTACTGCAAACTTTAAATTTGGCAGGAAGGTAGTAAACAGTAAGTAGAGGTTCGCTAAAAACGGATTTATGACATTTTATCAACAAAGGCCGAAGGGCGGTGGGTGGTTTGTTTGTTGTGCGTAAAAATAGAGATTTGAATATTTCTTTCTTTTCCAGGGACGAACCCGAGCCAAGTGAGGGTGAATCGCTACTATTCTATAATCGTCGTAGTGGAGAAATATGTTAACTTTTGACAAAAGCAAAGTAAAATAAAATATCAATACCTTTTTGCCATCAGTATTTGCCACCTTCAGCCTAAAGTCATCAATAAATTGTGTAAAGATTTTGTATTGCTCATTTCTTTGTTTTTTCTTTTTATATAACTGCTTAAATACCTCACATAAATCTTCAAATAATATAAGGTTAGCTGGTATGTTGGCTATATTAGATACTTCTGCATTCATTTTGATTTCTCACCTAAAAATATGGGTATTGTAAAGGCCAAAATGAACAAATCATAAAAGGACTACAATAGTAATGTAGACTGTAGTAAATGGAGAATATTTTAAATGAAAAAGTTTTTGTAGGTAACATTTATTAACAAAAAAAATGTTTATTTTAAACAAACATGTACACTGAATACAACTTCTAAGACGAGACTCGAGAATCATTATTACGACCATCTTATTTTACAAGATAAATTATAAAAATGGAAATTTTATCAACCTTTCATATCACTAAATATTTTAACATATATCTTCTAGCTATATCTGGTGACTGGTCCTTATATAAAACATATAAATTATATGCAGTTTCTTTTGTCAAATCTATAACCCCATGGTTTTCACATGTTGCTATAGGGTCACATGCAAGTGCTCTTTCATAATACTCAATTGCTAAATTATTTATGCTTAACATCTGAAATGCCCTACCCAAATTATAATTAGCTTCCTGGTCACATTTCCTAAGTTTTTTGTAGCTAAGTAAATAAGCTATGCCTTGTAGTATTAAATTATGATGTTTATCCACTGTTCTCTGTGCTGCCATGGCTAGTATAGTAACAGCTATTAACAAAGCTGATAAGGGTTCTCTGCATTGTTCATGATACTCCAAATAATATTTTAAAGCAACAAGATATCTACCAGATATCAAAAAATTATTACCTAAGAACAAATGTTTAACAATGTTATAATCTTTTTGAAAAAGTCTGGATAAAAATTTTCCATGAGTATTTTCATCTAAAGAGTTGATAATGTAACTTAACAAAATATATGTTCTGGGGCCAGGATACTTAATAACAAATTCTTTTATAAATCTAAGAGCATTTGAAAAATCTCTATTCAAAATACAAGCTTGAAAACAATAGAATTCAACTGTTGGCCGATAACTAGATAATCCTCTTGATATCATAGCATAAAATGTTAATCTTTGCATAGTGCAATAAAGTTTATGTTCACATGCTATATGTAATAATTCTTTAAAGAACTCATACTCTTCACTAGGTGTAAATCTGAATGTTTCCTCTTCAAATTGAATGTCATCATCATTATATGTATTTTCACCTCTCATAGAGCGAAAATTGTAGATAAGTTCTACAACACCCTTTACCCTGCATGCTATCTTCAATTCCTCCTCATTTCTAAATTTAGTGAGGTCTCTAGAAAATAATACCTCCCCAACTTCTAAATATTTTAATGTCTTATTATATTTTTTTAGAATTTGACACTGTTCATACAAAAGGCTAGCACTTACAACATAATTATAATCTTGTTGTAAAATATTTAATGCTTCATCAATGCATCCTCTTTTTTCAAGTATAGAAAAAAGTTTTCGACGGGCATCTGGCTGTTGTGGTACATGTTTCAATACTTTATAATAAGATTCTATGGCATCATCTTCTCTACCTAATTTATACAAGCAATCTGCATATTTTAACCAGACTGCTCCCAAATCAAAGTTTGTGTTTTGTACTAAAGGCTCTAGTAGCTTTATAGCCATTTCATAGTGACCTACAGATGAAAATGCTTCTTCTATATCCATGAACAAATCTCCGGCTTTGTCAACATCATTACTTAAGAAATCTTTCAGTAAAGTCTGCACAAGTGTCAAAGCACCTAAGTGAATGAAGCATACTAATAACTTACTTTTTAAGTCTATTGCCATATTATCAGGTATTGTACAATTTAAATAATTTGTTTGCTCTTCTATTTCACCATTGTCATTTTTTACAGTTTGTATTTCAGCTTCAATTTCTACACCTACACTTGAGACAAATACATCTATGCAACTTAAGTATTGCTTGTCAGAAATTAGTAACTCTAGATAAATATTAATGTCTTCAACAGTAAATAATGATGAACATTTTTTATATGCTGTAGCCATAACTTCTACTGCTTTTTCTATTTCCGAGCTACTATGGTATAATGTAATTGCTAGTTTTGCATATTTCATTATTGTACCAGCTTCACTGGAAGGAAGTCCACTTACTATTTTATGATAACACTTTACCTTAGAGATATTTAATGAATTTAGTGGGTAATTAATCTCTTCTAAACTTGTTACAATCTCAAGTCTTTTCATATGTGCTTGTAGGTTCTCTGGTTCAGCCTTGACAGCTTGTGAGTAGCACGTCATTTCTTGCTTTATATCATTTAACTGTTTACATATTGCAGCCAGTCTCCACCATTCTTCTGCATCAGAACGACCTAAATGAGCTGCTAACAGTGAAAATTGCAAAGACTTTTCAACATCATGTTCATAAATTTGTGCTAAAGTTTGGTAAGGTTCTGCAGCTGTAGGCAGCTGTTTAATAATTTCGTGACACATACGTTCAGCCATTTCAATATCACCTCTTGCAAATCTTATATTAGCTTCACCCATTAATCCAACTAAAGCAGGTGACAAACGAGTGCCTCTTCGCTTCCTTTGATTAATTTTTTCGATAATCTGTGTTGACTGTAAGGTTCCCTCACCATTTTTTCTCCCTTCTTCAGAATCTTCTTCATCTTCAACATCTTCGTACCATTCACTTGAATACTCGGCAAAAGACATTTGACCACTTAAAAATTTGTTAGTCAACTCATTTTCTACTTCCATTTCTTCTTTAATATCGCGAGAAGGGCCCGGTATTTCATTATCCATTTCGTTTATTTAATATTACAAGAAGTTAATAGGAAGCTATCGATTACTTTTTCGATAAATTCAAATTATTAGAAGTAGAGTAAAATTTAGTAAAAATATAATTATTTATTTTACCACACACCTGTACTTTCTAATGTAAGTAATAAGTATTATTGTCCTAAACGATTACGATCACGATTATAAACACATGTAAAACTTTTATCTTATAGGTATTAAACACATAAAACTTTAAACTACTGTGTGAAATTGTGAATGTGAATTGTGAAATATTAAATCTTTAACTTGACAATTGGCATTTGACAAGGGTTATGACCACAGAACATATATGATATATACTCCAAGGAGTATGACAGATGACTTATGAGTTTGAGTTTATGAGTTATCACTTATCCAGTTATCAATGGACACTGTCTAGAGCAAGAAGCTCAATTTTATAAGGGTCACTAAAGTTAGCCCTCCATGATTGCATATTTCGTTCCTACTTTCTTTACAGCTAATTAAAAATGTTAATTTAACTTGAGGTTTATAGACCATAGCAAATAGTGCTAACAAAACATTAAAAATACGGGAGACTAACTTAAGGGCACATTTTGAATATTTTTTTTAAATAAATTAATGGAGAACACACAAATGTTTAAATAAATTATTTTTTAACAAAAATGAAAACCGACTTCAAAACGCTACAAATCGAAACTAAAAAGAAAAAAAATTAATTTTGATTACTTAGTTATTGTTGGAGTCGGTGCCAGCCAAGGAGATTGTATTAGGATTATTTTGCTTTGGCTGGCACCGACTCCAACAATAACTAAGTAATCAAAATTATTTTTTTTTCTTTTTAGTTTCGATTTGTAGCGTTTTGAAGTCGGTTTTCATTTTTGTTAAAAAATAATTTATTTTAAATTTTTTTGTGGAAATTATTATGTTTAAATAAAATATTGGAAGGCTAACTAAACTACTGCTCCAATAAGTCAGCGAAGTTTTGAAATGAACGACAATAGTCAATCGAGATTTGTCCACGTCTATTTTTCCACGTAACTCGTAGACGTTAATAAGATTTACCTTCTATTATCAATCCACCTAATATCCTGAAGGAATACGACTATCAGTTCATAAGTACGTATAATATTAAAAGAATTTTCTTTCAACTCCTAACCGTTGAGGATATATACCTTACATCATCACAAATTCTTGAACAGCTTTAGAAAATATATGAAAAAGGTAATCAGTGCCGATAAAATTTAAGGGTTGCCCTCGATTTCTCTAGGATCCCATCATCAGATGCTGACTTGGTGACAATGAGAACATCTTGAATGTATACCCTACCGAACAAAAAAGAAATTTTTAAAATCGGCCCACAATTCACGGAGAAATCGGTGAAAACACATAAAAAACAACTGTTGAGGAATTTTACCTTCCATCATCAGCTCATCCACATGAGATGATGATTTTCATACGTAAAAGCTTTATCGGGTTTAGAAAATATATCAAAAACATAATAGGTGCCTGTAAATTTTGAGAGTTGCCTTCGATTTCCCTGGGATCCCATCATCAGATCCTGACTTGGTGACAATGGGACCACCTCGGAACTATACCCTACCAATCAAAAGAAAAATTTTTGAAATCGGCCCACAGACGGCGGAGTAATCGGTGAACATACATAAAAAAAAAAAATACATACAACGGAACATATAACCTCCTCCTTTTTTGAAGTCGGTTAAAAAAGAACAAACGACGAACTAACGACGCGATCTAATAAAGTTCAATAATTTTAAAAATGTGTGTAAGTATAAGACATAGCGCACTACGCGACGCGACGGTCTCATACCATTTTATACAAAGAAAAATAATATTTTGCAGTGCATTGCAGTGCCGCGTCGCTTCGCTGCAGTGCAGTTACACCTAGTGCACGCGCACCTTTAAATGGTACTCACTTCTTAAAGCCTTTCCTTTACCCATAGTTTAAACCATGTTTAAACACTTGAGAAGAAAAGAAGTGAGCGATGCAGCGGCGGTGCGGTAGGCGGTAAAGCGAGCGGATGCGCATTCCACGGACCACGGACACAAACTTAGCGCGAACGGGTTTTACTACCAGTATATAAGTGTATAATCTATGTCCAGTCTTGTCGATAGCAACGCTGTACAGCGGAGTTAACGCGAAGCTTGGTAACTTGTCACGCAAAGCGTACAAATCTCTTACTACTGAAATTTAGCTTGTTGCTAGACATGTTTTAGTAGACCGTGATGAATACATGTATTATTTTGATTTTTGTCTTGAAATGAAAGCAGCGTTCGGAACCGTACGATAATTATCGTACATATACGATAAGCCTACGTACGATGTAAAATAGCATTATTTTTTCATTATTATCGTACGCAGGTCTGTATATCACGTGTAAAACATTTGGGTTTCAGTGTTCTGTTGATTTGACAGCGGTGGTTTAAAAAAGATAAACTATAGAGTACTTGCATGCATATCAATATTACAATTTATATGATTTATTTATCTATAATAGACATTATCCTAAAAAATACGATAATGTACGATAATTTTTACGCCCCTGGTACGATAGTTAGTCCACTTCAAGTTCCGAACGCTGAATGAAAGTTGAAATCTAACTAATACATAATCTGTGGTTGAAATTGACAGTAAATTGACAGTGTTGATAAATGATAAATCTTTCATATACTAAAAAATATTATTTGTATTGTGTTTTGTGTATGTATTTATTTAGTTACTGAAATCTGAGTAGATATTGTTTTACTTCAGATAATAATAAGCTTTATTTACTTTGCCTATAATTTATTTATCATGATAATGTCTTAAGTATAATTATTACTATTATAATATTAACGTATGATGTTTAAAGCAAATAAAACAAATAATTTTCCATTCTTAACAAAAATATATCTACATAAAAGCTTCCATGATTACTTTCATTATATATCATATCTCTTATGAACCTACAACAATTGCAACACAACTATTGATACATTCGACGATAGTATCTCTGTAATATGTTACCCTTGAAAATCTGCTTTCTGACTCACATTTACCATAAAGGGTTACTTGAACAGCTATTTCACATATATATTGTCGTACTAGATCTTTCTTTATTTACTGTGTATTATTTTATGTGCAGGTGCTTCCAGTGAAAAATACATAATGTGTGATGTCTTACAATCTCTTAAGGAACAGTTGGTTGATATACAAAATGAATCTAATACTGAATGTTTCAAAATTGAAGAAATACTTATACCTGCTGAGCCTTGTTTACATAACATGCCACTTGAGGTGATGACTTACCAAATCAAATTTCAATATGAAATAAATTATATATATAATTTCCTTTAAAATCCTTTCTTCCAGATTATATTAAAAATTTGTTCATATTTAGATGCAGATTTCATAAAAAACATTCTTAGTAAAGTGTGTACAAGGTTTGAAGTTATTTTAACAGATGTTAGCCTATGGAAACATAGAGTGAGTTGTAAAATAAGGGGCCTTTTTCCACCATTATCAGACTTGGATAACTGGAATGACGATTTAGTGGATTGGACTGAAATGTGTATTGAAATGGAGACTGAAAGAAACAAATGGCAGAATGTTGAGAACGCAACAAAACATTTAGTAATAAAAGATCTACATTATGCATCTGTTGATGCTGTTATTCTGCTGAATGTAAGAATAATTTTATTAAAAATTTTCATTTTTACATAATACTTAATATTTATCCTGTCTAAGACAGCTGGAGGTTTTTTTTGTCATAAATTGTTATTTTGTCTCTTTACACAGTACTTTATAAAAATGATGTCTTATTTTTTCAGAAAGGTCTTACATGTATATCAGGTGGAAGAGATAGGTGTTTAGCATTATGGAATGTAATGGACTTGAAAAATGAGAGTAGTGAAAATAACACAGTACTGACAGACTTAAAGCCTACTAAAATAAGACATGACGCACATGCTGGCTGGGTGTGGGATCTGGCTACTGATAACTTGGATTCTGCTTATATTGTTTACTCTGCATCTTGGGATAATACAGTAAAAGCATGGGATATTAATTGTGGATTTGAATGTGTAGAAACTTTTAAGTAAGTCTTTGTACATATTATGAGAAAGTGCATTTTCCAAGTGATTATACATCTCTACATATAAATAAAATTAGAGTGTCTGTTTTTAATTTCAATTCAATTGACAGCTTTTCACTAAATGCATATGAAAATATATACAACACTAGCAAAAAAAAACCAACTTTTAAAATTTTTGTCTGTCTGTCTGTTTGTTCTGGGTAATTTCTGAAACGGCTGGACTAATTTTGACGGGACTTTCACTTGCAGATAGCTAATGATATAAGGCATAACTTAGGCTACTTTTTAACAGACTTTAAAAATGGAGTAGGTAGAATTTTATTTATTTTAACAAGCGGAACCAGGAGACAAACCCAAGCGAAGTGAGGGTGGGTCGCTAGTAAAAATATCTTTACTCCAATGCAATGTGGCCGTGTACATTTGCTGTACATTGAAGGTGAAGTTTTTACCACTGAAATTATATGATGATGTTTGTGGCCTTACCATTTCTCTATGGTGTGGGGTATCTATGTGTAAATAATTATAAATGTTTGGTTTTGTTGTTTGTTCATTTGTGTCTATTTAAATTTAATTGTATTTCTTCCAGTTGTGGTATGTCTGCACTTTCCGTAGTAGCATATGACAATACAGTAATGGCTGGATTATATTCCAAGAAAATTTTATCTTTCGACATCCGTTGTGGGCCTAATCCCATAAATGTGTACAAGCCTCACAGAGGACCAGTTTTAGCTTTAACAAATTATAAAGATCAAATCGCATCAGTAAGTGAGGACAAAACGCTAGCAATATTTGATAAAGTTGCTGGAAAAATAATGAAGACTGATATAAAAATACCAACTGATAAAGCATATCCAGTGAGCATGAGTTGGAATATGCACTCTTTGTACATAGGTGACTCAAAAGGAACTCTTCATCTATTCAATCCAGATGATCACACATTTGTTAGAACACATGAGCTATGGCCAGAGTCAAGTATAACTGAGCCTTCAAATAAGATAGCTGGATGCTACTTAGGTCAAGGAACACTTATAGCGTGCTCAGATAGAGGTGAAATTAAATTCATGTATAATAGTAGTCCACCTGAAGAGTATAAAAGTATTCGAACCAGCACTGTAGATGTTACACAGGTAATTGTTTTTATTAAACTTGTTTAATATGTTTATGATGGGCGATTTTTACGAGCACAGCGCAAGCTGAAGCCTAGTCTATATCTATATAGTATATATTTGGTTTGACTAAATTAACTACACAACACAATAATTATGAATAGGAGTCTTAGAGAAAAATATGTGCGCTCAGGTGGTGTTCGAGAAGTATGTTCCACAGTCACTTAATACTAGGGGCTTTGAACATTATATTCTAACCAAAATGATTAACGAAACCAAAACATGGCCACACCATGGTTGGTTCATCAATCAATATAGCTTAGCGAGTTTTTATCACAATAATTAATGTTTCCTTGGCAGACAGAATTTAAAGCGATGTCTAGTATTTGAAAGTATTTGTATCTGCTATAGCCTATAGGTATATTATTTACTATATTTTCTATTTGTTATATATGAAGTAAAATAATATGTAATTCCTATTTTACAGTTGCGGTACCTAAATGGAATTTTAGCTGTCGGAACATGTGATTCAGCCCTGGAATTCTGGATTCCTAATAATAAATTGGACAATACAAATTTATAGAATAAATTACTCATATCTTAACAGAACATTATATATAAAAAAATATTAACTATAGTATTAAACTTTTAGTAGCTTCTTTGCATATGAATTTTTGTAAATCTAAAAGCAATTACAAGTAATATTTTTATACGGATGTAAGCAATTTTGATACGTAGGTACTATTTTTATGGGTAGCTTTATTGCCATTGCTTATTAAGTGTTGTCATATTTTATCTTGACGTAATTGAATAGTATTTCACACGATTTATAATATTTTATTACAGATATAGAAGTTGTGGAATATGAAGCTCAAAGGTTACTAAGTATAGGGTTTATAGTAAATATTAAAAGGATGGTACCTACTGCATTAGTAGTAAATTTTTACAAAAAACAAGCATTAAGTTATTATTATTTGCAAAATAAATTCGAAAAAAGTAATAAAATGAAGAAATCATTTTTTTATTAACGATCTGTAATTCGACATATCTCAGAATTTTGTGATATATTTTTTAAAGTCGATTTATTTAAAATTTTTCGTTACTTAAATTGTTTCAGACATATACTAGCGACTCTCTCGTTTCGCTCGGAGTCATCCCATCCATTCACTTAAGGAAAATAATAGTACTATACATAAAATGTACCGTGATCTTGTAAAAAAAATAGACGACGCGATGGACAAAGCTCCGGGAAATAATTATTTAACTAATGAAATTATAATATAGCGGAAATTAAAATATCCCTGCGACATAATAATTTATTTGATTCTAAATAAATATACTAATTTACTAAATTATGTTAACGCTTATGAATTAAAACTGAAAATCTATAAAAAAAATTTAACTCTTAATTTTACAGCTTAAAACAAAATAAATTTAATTTTGTACAAATGTACCTTTGTTTTTTATTACGCATGCATGGTTTTTCTTTTATTGTTTTCTGTAATGTTAAATAAACTCTACGTGTATCTTCATATAAAAAATGTAACTTAATCGTAATTGTTCATACGATAATACTTTCTTAAGTTTACGCAAATATTTGACACTAGCAATACCCGTGGCTCCGCCCGCGTTCATTTTTTAATCATTACTAAACTTCACTCGATCACTCGCTGGGTTGATGTATAGTTGTTGTATATTATCTTGCCTGAAAATTTCTACAGAATCATTCCAGTTATTTCAAAACCCATCTTTAATATACTCCTGAGCCGCGCGGCTACCTCTTTCATCTCTCCCGCACTTGGCAAATGGCACCCCCTCCCTCTCCCCAATGCCCGCTGTGATGCGCCTTATTTTTCTATTAGCATTTGGTTCATATTAACATTTTTAAATTCATTATATCTTTTGAGTAGAGTGTCCGATTTGTATAATTCTAAAAGTTATCTACTAACTATTAACTAAGTTTCTGCTAAATTTCAAATTCGTAGCACAAAAAATTAAGGTGTTTTATAAAAAAATAAAAGAGCCCTTATTTACCACCTTGATTCAGCTCTGTCAAAAAACCGCTCTTAGCTGACTTCTACTAATAATAACCGGTAGGGAGGTATCCCTGCAAAATTGAAAGTTTGTAGCACAAGAGGACTTTCATACAAACTTGTGAGAGCCCTTAGTCCTCCTTCATCCGGCCCTGCCTCTGATGTCTACTAACTTTTACTTACCTCCAGCCAAAGTTAACGTTTGTAGCACAACAAATGAAGGATTGTCATACAAACTTGCGACAGCCTTTGGACTCTTCAATCCGGCCCTGTCGTTAAATTCGTTCTTAGCCTACTAACTATTAAATTCCTCCCTGGCAAATTTTAAGTATGTAGCACAAAAACTGAAGAACTTTCATACAAACATGCGAAAGTCCTTAGACCTTCTTAATTCCGGCCCTGTCGCAAAATTTGTTCTTAGCAGATGCTTGCTTACGATTAACTACCTCCTGGATCCTAGCCAAATTTAAAGTTTGTAGCATAAAAATTAAGGACTTTCATGCAAACTTGCGAAAGCCCATAGACCACCTTAATCCAGTCCTGTCGCAAAATGCGGACGTTTATGTATAAACTACCACCCTAGCAATTTTAATATTTATATGTTTAGCGGTTTTCGAGATTTCGTGATGAGTCGGTGAGTGTTTTTCGCATTTATATATTATTATAGATAGATTATAAAGACGTTTCAGAGTCTAGCTCATGATTGCGTGAAAGTATTCGAAACGTTGGGAACCGAAAATTCAAATAAATCCGCGATAAAATCCGAAAAGATAGTTTCATTTACAATGTTCATACGATGTATATGGGTAGTGAAAATCAAGATAATATTTAGGTAGTGGTAGCCAAGTGGACTTGGGTAAACGCTCGAGAGGGTTCATGTACGGTACTCGCACCTAATTTGACTTTGATAATATTTTTACTCTGTCTGGGAATACATTTTAAATAATCTGATCGGGTCACTAAAGTTAGCCTCCCAGGATTTTTGTTTTTTATATTTTTGAAGTTTTTTATCATATCCTTAGTTAGTTCGTCGTTTGTTTTTTTTTGTTCACTGTTCAAGGAGAACAAACATCTGTTTGTTCTCCTTTTATTTATTTAAAAAAAACAATAAAAATGTGCCCTAAGTTAGCCCCTCTATCGCATTTTTTAATATTTTGTTAGCAAATACGGGTCAATAAACCTTTGTTTGTGATTGTTCATGTATAAAAAATGTTTGTTCTCTGTTTGTTTGGGTCAGACCAAGACCAGATAAAGTAAAAAAGGTAGATAGCGCAC
Source organism: Boloria selene (assembly GCA_905231865.2). Taxonomy (NCBI): domain Eukaryota; kingdom Metazoa; phylum Arthropoda; class Insecta; order Lepidoptera; family Nymphalidae; genus Boloria; species Boloria selene. The sequence goes on from HG993132.1 coordinate 4,160,062, forward strand.
CGCCTACATTATTACTGAAGCCACAAAACCATGCTCCTTCATGTAAACACAGCACACATATGCACGAAACCAATCTCATTTTCGTTAGTGTCTTTATGCAGTAAGTTTGATCTGAGGTCAGACCCAAAAAATCTTACGCCCGGTTCCTATAATCAAATTATTTCTCAATCCGAGGTACATTGTTCAAGTGACTGGACAGTGGACAAGAAGTGAAAGAAACACACTTTCACATTTATTATAAAAAAGTATGGATATCAAATAAAACGAATGCTTTTAAAAATTAAATGCTTTATTTTTTTATTATTCAGAAAATAATAAAAGAACGAATGCAGGCTTTGTAATTTGTATAAAAAAGTGTAAATTTTGAAATTCGAATTAACCTTTTTTTATGTGGCAATAGAAATTGATTCGAGTACAATAAGATCAAATACTAGACCCACGCCAAACAACTTTTAAATTTCACTTTTTTTAATTTATTTAAAGAACACATTCTCATTGACAAAAAAATCGTGAATTTTCTTACATTATTAATATCATTAATTATATCATTTTCGAACACTAGCAAAAACCGCAGAAATTACTGCGTCCAAGTGTTTTATACTTACATTGTCTCTTTATTAATATTTTTAGATAAATTTGTGCAAAAAATATTCAGTTAAATTATATAGTTATATTTTGCTTATAAGTAATAAAAGAAATTTTTGTTATAATGTCCTATTCTTAAACGAAACTAAGCTTGAAGGACTCTCTTCAAGGCCTCAAATAAAAAAGTATACATAGCAGTTAAGCACCTATAAAAAATGGCTGAAATGTTGTCGAACTGTCAAAATCAGTGAAATTTCTTTTATTTTCGCTATGACCTGTATTTCGTGAGTTGTGATTTGTAGAGAATAATGTTTGAATGTTTATTTCAATGAATTACAATAAAATTTCACTATGAACGGGTTAAGTTTCAGTGAGCTCTGTTGCCTGTTTTGTTGTCCGCCATGCCCAGGGAAAATCGCGGCTAAGCTAGCATTCCTTCCTCCTGAACCCACGTATGCATTCGCGCCCGATGAGACTGGATCAAAATTTTCATTAACCCTTACTGAACGAGCAGAATGGCAATACTCTGAGCGAGAAAAGGAAAACATAGAAGGCTTCTATTCGAGAACTTCAAGAGGCAATAGGATAGCTTGTCTCTTTGTTCGATGTAGCCCTAACGCTCGGTTCACAATACTGTTCTCGCATGGAAATGCTGTAGATCTTGGACAAATGAGTAGTTTTTATTTAGGCTTAGGTACTAGAATAAATTGCAATATATTCAGTTATGACTATTCTGGTTATGGTGTAAGTGGTGGCAAGCCTTCAGAAAAAAATCTTTATGCTGATATTGATGCTGCGTGGCAAGCGTTAAGGACTCGATATGGGATTAGCCCAGAAAATATAATATTGTACGGACAGAGTATTGGTACTGTACCAACTGTTGACCTAGCAGCTCGCTATGAGGTTGGAGCAGTGGTTCTACATTCACCTCTAATGTCTGGAATGCGTGTCGCTTTTCCCAATACTAAAAGAACGTGGTTTTTTGATGCTTTCCCAAGGTATGCTTCATAAAATTTTATATTTGCTTTACCATCAGTATTTTATGAGTCATCTTGTCATTGCTTTGTTGTAAATTTCTTATGAGCTATTGGAAGTAAATATTGCTCAAAACTTCTTTGTATTTAAAATATTCTCAACTAATAAATAAATCATAATAAAATAAATATATTTTTAAATAAAACATTTAACCCTTATTAGGAATGAGATTAGATAAATTAGATGGAATTGATTTTTTACTGTGAACATTTTTTGGAAAATCTATTGAAATAGTATTCTTATGAATTGTAGGCTGAATCTAGAGTTTTTAGAGTTATTGTCTGACTGTCTATGACCAATTGTTGAAATTGTGTGTATTCTTATGTATAATACTCATCTCTGTGTACTACCATTATCTAGTAAAGAAACTGAGCAGAGCATGAATGAGTTGCTAGTAAATAATAAATTTGTTATATTATAAAATTTTTTGGACAGTTTTTTTTATCAAGATGCGAATGTATTTAATATCATAGTAGCCCTCTATAAAAAATAGTGGCAAAGTTCGACTTTCATTAACCTTTTTATCATTTCAAGGTTGATAATAATTCTCTTATCATAATTTTCTTAATGATATATAATATGTATGTTCTTACTCAGAATTATAATATTATTGTGTTACCCATTTTGAGTATTACTTTTGTTAACAAAGAATGGTGATAATGGTAATGCAAATAAGCCATTTTCCAAAATTGTCTTCTGAATTTGGTGCCAACAAAGTTTTTTTTTTTATGGTAAAAAATGGCAAACGGGCAGGAGGCTCACCTGATGGGAAGTGATCACCTCCGCCCATGGACATCTGCAAGCCAGGCTTGCAGATGCGTTGCCGGCCTTTCAGGAAAAGGAGGGATGGAGGAGGGAGGGAAGTGGGAGGGAGGGGGGAGGGAAGTGGGAGGGAGGGGGAACGAAGGCGGAGGATGATGGGAAGAGGGAGGGGGAAGGAGAGTGGGCCTCCCGGACTCTCACTCACCGGTCGAAACGCGACAGCATAGCTGCCACTTCACGCCGGTCTTCTGTGAGAGAGTGGTACTAATGAACTATACGGGGCATGCCGGCCCATTCGGTTGCTACCCGAAGGTAACAAGCATGGCACTATCACTTTGAAAATCGTGTTTATTAATTATTATTTAATAATATGTAGGTATGTAAAACAGTGGTAGCCCAGTGGTAATGCGCTCACTTGGATAATCAAGTGATGCAGGTTCTAATATGGGTCTCACACCTCTGAGATATTCATGTGCAAATCTTTTCTTTTCTATCATGATAACCACTTGTCTTATGGTGAAGGAAAACATTGTGAGGAAACCAGCATGTCTGAGAAAACCTAGCAAGTTTTCGAAAGACGTGAAGTCTACCAATTCGCAGTAGGCCAGCACAGTGGACTATGGCCTGATCCCCCTCTAGTTGAAGGATGGTCAGTGCCCAGCGGTGGGGTGAAAAGGGCTGAATACAATACATACATGTCAAAACTGTATGATAATTTAATAATTTTGTAAATTACTTATAATTTATAATAAGTTTATATTCAATAAAAAATGCTGTATAATTTTTAATTTGTTATATTTATATTGCAGTATTGATAAAATTCCAAAAGTAACTTCTCCGGTTCTTGTGATTCATGGAACTGAAGATGAGGTTATAGATTTCTCCCACGGACTTGCCATATATGAACGATGCCCACGTGCTGTGGAACCACTATGGGTAGAGGTATGTTATTTTATTATTATTAGTAACACACAAGTGGTTGAGCAGCTTACAAAATCCAAACCTGTTTGCTTTTAGGTCCTGTTTCATTTTGCTTTATAATGCATTGTTAGTTAGATTCATAACTATATAAGTTATAACTTTTAGCATTTAGTTTACATAAAGGAAGTGTAATTTAGTTCTATTGCATTGCATCTACAATTACATTCTTAGATTGATTTTGCTATGTAAAATATTTGTAGTATGCTGTATGAATTATTCATATTTATTTTTCATGTCCTACAAAAACATAAGCTAAATTAATATTATTGTAGTTGCACAATATGATAATGGCATCAATATGCTTAAAACATGAATTTTTTGAACAAGTGTGTTATATGAAACTATCAAATAGAAAATAAAACTATAAAACAACATAAAAATGATTGGGAATTATGATAAATCTAAAAATTTTATTTTTAGATTTATCATAATTTACACACTTGACCTACAATTTAACATATATTTTCATAACAATGTAGGTTATCAGTAAAACATAGTTAAGTGATGCATTGACATTGATTTTTATTTTATGTATTAGAATTTAGAAATGTTATAGTGAAAGAATATAAGGAGTATATTTAACAAATATTCTTAACATATAGCCATTTTTTCGCAGGGTGCAGGTCATAACGATGTAGAGTTGTTTAATCAATACTTAGAAAGACTGAAGCGTTTTGTTTCAGTGGAATTGCTCAACTGACAAAGACTGCCGGCCACAGGCCAGACTGTTCAAGGTAATCAATTATACTATTCTCTTTTTTTTTTCGTCCCACTGCCGGGCACGGGCCTTCCTTGGTATGACAGGGTATTATAGTATATAATTTATATATTTATATTATATATTTACACATAATTTATTTCTTTCTTTCTTTTAAGGTTTTGTTTATTGATTTTTTCTTACTAAAATTTAACTTATTGTAAATTAGCATTTTTTTTAATCAATATTAGTAATCAATCCTTAGACGAAATAAACAAATGAGTTGGAGTCTGTGCAACGCTCGGTACAGAGTTTCTCCTCAGAAGATACTCACCTTTTTTTATTTATAGATATATTAGATTTGTTTTGGAATGCATAAAGGTTAATTTCTTGTGTATGGTATATGCCTAAATTTCATATGATTTCCTTGGAGCAGTTTTCTTCACCCATATTAATGGGCGGTAAATTTCGCGGTTGTTGTTCTCTCATTATTACATATATATCGGTTTTATGTGTGTTTTATTTGCGTTTATAGCTTGCCAAAATAAATCAATCGCCCGTGCCATAGCCGTAATAACAGGTTTTTTTACCTCCTGTATGGCTATTGAGTGTCATGTCTGCCTGACATTGACTTCTGTATCTCTCTCTCTACGGGGCCTGCTTTTCTCTTTTATTATTTCTCCTTAATTTGACTAGGGTGTAAGCTTCTTATGTAAAGGATTTGTATCAGTGTACAACTGTGAAAATAAGTTGCAAAGTATGCACAATATCTTCAAATGTTTTGATTTTTAAGATTTTGTTCTACAAGTTATCTGAATCTAACCATCAGTTTTTTTATAATAATATAGATGTGTGACTGTGCTATTCTATATAGGTACATGTATCACAATGTCAAACTTAGTATTAGTATAATTTATCATATTAGGTAATTTTTTTGGGATCTGTCGTTCAGTGTGTCTGTAGTTTTGTTGAGTTCGCGACTCTTTGTATTCTTAGCCTAGTGTCTCAGTGAGTGTGCTCGATTTTCAATTCACCTTTTTTTTTCTAGATTTCCAAAGAACTCTGTGTGGACACTTTTATATTGTGCTACGGCGGGCAGTGTTTGTTTTGTTTGATTTGTGATATAATTAATAGGTACTATCCCATCTTTGTATATTAACAGAATGTTTATGATATTTTAGGTGAAGATCAGAATCCCGCATCTACCCTTAGCTCGGGCACGTCGAGTTCGGCCACCGAGAGACTCCTCTAGCTAGCGGGGGCCGGGCCCAGTCGGGCCGGCCCCGAAAAACAGTTTCCTAAGAGCGACGCACCAGTTAGTCCGCGACGCGTCGAGCGGCCGGCCGACGAGCCCGTGCACGTGCCCGCGCCCGCCATCAGCGTGACGGCCGCGGACTCGCCGGCGGGCGCGCGCCGCCGCGTGCACCAGCGCTCGCTGAGCGACGTGACGCCCGCCGCGCGCTCGCCGGCCGCGCGCGCGCGCTCGCAGTCGGAGCGGCCGCGCGCGTCTCCCGCGTCGCTGCGGCCGCGCGCCGTGCGCAGCGAGCGCTCGTCGCCGGACGCGTCGCAGCGCGCGCTGGCGGACGCCGACCCGTGGCGCAAGATGAGCGAGGCGGAGCTGCGGCCGCCGGACCCGTGGCGGCGGCGCGCGCGGCTGGAGCGCGCCTGCGCGTGCTCGCCGGCGCGCGCGCGCCCGCCGCTGCGCGCGCACTCGCACGACGAGGGCCGCCCGCGCCGCCTGCACGAGTCGGCCTCGCAGCGCCTGCTGTCGGTGGACGCGCCCGACCCGCTGCTCGAGACCACGTGCTGAGGCGGTACGAGTATTATTAGTGCGAATTTTTATATCCCTCTAAGTGTAAGGTTTCAAAATTATAATTGTATCATATTCGTTTATCGTAGTGTCTCGGTATGTTAAGGTATATGTACGTTTTTTATGGTATTGTAATTATCTCTAAATGTGCGAGGTTGTGCGAAATATATGAGTGCCGAATGTGTATTGACGGTTGCATTTTTATTATAATATAGATTACAGTAGCAGTGAATACTTAAAGTGACGGTACGAATGATTTTGTCGAAGCGATATCTTGCTAGTTCCTATGTTATATGGTACATCTTTGATGTCTCACCTGGTATATCATGCCTGAATCGTCAGTAGTGGTGGGCGATTGTGAACTATCATCATAAGACTAAATATTTTTGTTTTCTCTTATAGTATTTATAAATAATTATTCTAATTATATAAATCCATGGGAATAAATTTATGTGGGAAAATATTATAGATGAAATAATCTAGCAAAATTCTATTATAAAAGTCAAGTTCTATTATAAAACTTTTTTTCTTGCATTATATATTTTTTGTTACACATTACTTTCATTGATTAAAAATATGTTTCTTACAAATACTGAATTTCATAATCGTCCATCATTATATAAATACTCGTCTTGCAAATAATATTCATTAAAAATAAATTCATATAAAATTGCAATGTTAGGTATATTAATTATAAAGGAGTTAATCAATAGTAACAATCGCATTATCGTGTATAAATAACATTTATACTACATATATCTGTATAAAATATATATACATCATTTATTTAATTTTCGTAATCCAAATAAAATCTATCCAATCAATGTGGAATTATAATATTTGCTGAATAAAATATTTATTTAAAAATTACTAGATATCAGATTATGTGCCTTTCAAATTCAAAATCCCATTATAGGCAATTTGTAACATAAACAATTGAGAAATATGTAGGTTGTTATTATAATATCTTCTTCATTCCACAATATAAGTTACTTAAAATAATATGTAATAGTGATGTGGACAAAGGTGGATCTTTATAAGAAGATCTCCTCCAATCAATGTGTGTGTGGAAGATAATGTTATATATAGCAGTACAGAATGAGAAAGTGTAGAGAAAAATTTTAAAGTACATATATAAGTAAATTCCATAAAATAACAGTGGTTTATAAATCAACTTTGGTATTTAACAAATAGATAAAATCATATAAACAGATAATAATATTGTTAATTGTACTAGATGCCTCATTTTTTATCATTAGTTAGTTTTATTTAATTAAATATGTGGAGCTGGCATACAAAAAATATTTATAATATTAAAAATAATTACAGATTTCTTATAAAAACATTCTGTATAATCTGATAGCTAGTAATAAATGTATGTAAATATGAACTTCAAAGACCACAAGTATTTTGTTGTGTGATTAAAAGCATGTGGTCTCCTAGGTATATAGAACTTATTTTAATAAATAAATAATGCACTTGTTACTAAAATCCACTGATAACAAAAAAAAATATCTTGAGCATATTTTTGTTTCAAATTTTGAACACATTGCATTTTATAAATATATTATACAAAATGGCTGCACATTACATACAAACATTATAATTTATTTACATTATCAATATTATTATATTATGTAGTAATATATTATTTTACTTAACTTCCATAGTTTTAAGTTACACATAAAACAGGTGACATCATTTATTCTGATTTAAAAAAATGGGTAGTATATGTTTTGTATTGTGTTAAATTTAAATTATATTTTTTCTAATAATGAAAAATTTTAAAGTAACCAATTTTGATACACCCGAAGTTACATGAAATAATTATGAATATTGAATACTGATTGATTCTCTTGATTCTCTCGAGCTTGACCATGTTTAGATGTCTCTGGTGGCTATCCACTATTATCAGAACCAAATACACTCAGTCACATTTTCTGTAAATGTTCTAGTTTCTGCAACTTATACCACTAATAATTTGTTGAGATACTAATTATAATCTACTGAGTATGTTATTAGTTGATGAAAATATCAAAAATTAAAAAGATGCTACTTTTTTGATGGTTTATGAGTACATTTTTACCAATTGTGTTGATATCCATACCCTGGGCTTCCATATTTATTTATTTTTTTAAATGTAAAAAAAATTAAGAAATCAATATAAATATTGCTAACATAGCTGCTGTTATTTTGATAAATTTTATGTTACATTTTACATATTATGAAGTATAAAAGTATTTAAATTTAATCCCTTTTTATTACAGATATATTTTTATGATTTTTAAAAAGGATAAAATTTTAGTAATGTGCTTTTTAATTTAAGTTTAATTTGTATATTTTAAATATTATTAACTTAGTATTGCATTAAAACTTTTTAGCCAAAAATTTCATATCCACATTATTTTCAATGAATGAAAGGTTCTCCCAACTCCACAATTTTTTTAAATTGGAACCTATTAAACCTATTACAATCAAGAAGTATACTATATTCTAATGCAATGTAAAAATATGTTTTGTAATTTGAAATATATTTTAAGATATTAGTAAAGAAATTATCTATAAACAAATTATTATACACAAGGAAAAATATATGGTGATTTATGTATTTATTATAATATTGTTTAAATTGCATCCTTGTAATTTGTAATGTCATATTGAGGCTAATAAATACACACATTGCACCTGATGCTATGTAATGATAGATTTTTTATATTATTTGCAGTATAAGGTTCCATTTATTACAAAATTGCAAAATCCTTCAAATACATATATCAAAATGTAAAAATCATACTGCTCTTGTAAAATTTTAAATAATGCAATAACTGGAGTAATTTCACATATCAATTGTTTTACCATAACAAAGCGACAAGTTACGAACGGTAAAGAAAAATAAATGAAATAAAAAATCAAAACAGCAAATAATCTTAATTTAATAAAATAAATATATTTATGATTTGAAGTAACATTTACATTATAACATACTATAAGGCAGTGTTAAACTTATTTAAAAATTACATATATTTCCTTTTAAAAGTTTATATGAAATTAAATGATGTTATTGTGCTTCAATCATGTATGCAAAATATTTATTCCCATTGTTGAATTTAATAATGCTCAAGATACCTAAAGTTTAATCAGTACTAATTTGTCATTTTTAGTGCCATTATTTGTATCAGATACTCAAGATTTTGCAGGTACTTTTTTGTAAATTACTTTAAATTTTGTTAATAATTTTGTTTGTATTATCTGTCATTAATTTACTTATAATACACTTATCATACCATCTGTGGTAATTGCAACATGAAGATTTATGTTTAGTCAAGGTGCTTTTTTCACAAATGGTATTCTATTATTGTTGATAATGTAAAACTACAATTTCAACAATGTATAAAGTAATGATTATATATGATTTCAATAAATTTAAGTGCACATATCTTAAATATTATATTTTATTAAATATTCTGAACTTTCATATCCCATTTATGACTTCAGATTTTGAATTGATAAAATCTGCTACCATAGTTGCTATCTCCTCTGAAGAATTTAAAACAAAAGCATGTTCAACATTGTGTGCTAATATCATTTTGAGAGATGGCTCAAATTTTCTCAAGTCTTCAATAAACTCTAGTGGAGCCCACCCATCATTTTTTCCATATATAACATTAGTCAAATGTTTTATTTTTGCTATACCATCACTGTTTAATACCTGCACTGTGTCCAATTCATCAAATGCCATAAATATTATGTTTTTAATCACTAAAGGACGAGTTAATCTGAGGATACATTGAACATATTTGTTAGGCATACCTTTTGCCTTTGAATAAAAATGTACTATGATACGAAGAATAAATTCTGGCAATACATACAAGAATGAAATTAAAAATAGAATTAAGACATACACTTTTCTGAAGATATGATTAAAAAATCTACCATTTTTTGATTCTGCCATTCTCTGTAATGTAGGAAATAGAAGATTAACTGATGATAGTCTTTCCATTAAATTGTCATTATTTTGTAATATTTCCACTATAATCCATGCCCCAATAGAATGACCAACTAGATGAATTTTAGCATTCTTACATATATGATTTTGTAATAAATCCAATTTGTGTTCTACCTGTGTTTTTAAATCATATAAACCATCATCTTTAGGAAACACACAATATCTTTCTTTAGGGATTTCAATATGACCAGCATGGCCTAAAAAGGAAATAATATATTTAAGTATTTATTTATTTCAAGCAAAGTTAAGAATAAATATAAGAAAGTTTGAAGTTTTTTATTTAAATATAACTATTATTACTTGCCTATAATACAAATTGGAAATTGTAAAGTTTTATACAGCTCCGTGGCGAAATCTATATAGAAATCAGGAACACCAGGATTGCCCGTAATACAGACAATTATATTCTCTACGCTGTCACCAAACGGGTCACCCAAAGTTAAAACTTCAGTAAGAATGCCATTTACATTTTTAAAAACTCTCTTCATATTTATGTAAGGGAGTTAAAGTTGCAATATACCTCTAACTTAATGTTGTAGTTTTCATAATTCTTTTGAAAATCCTTTAACTTAGAATAATTTAATTAAGAAGTACCTAGTTTTCTTTTTCTATACAAATAAATAATAATTCATTTTCATTTTCCATTATTATTTAATGTTGACACTTGACAGTTGACGTCATAAATGAATATTACATATTGTTATTTGTTGTTTTTAAAATTTATCCCCAATGGGGAAAGGACTATAGTCCATACAGCCTTGAATATTAAATAATAAAATTCCTTTGCATTTTCCTATTGGGGATAAATTTTAAAAACAACAACATATTGAATAATAAAATGTGACGTAAAAATCTAGGGATATGAAAAAATAATCGATTCTTATATTAATCGATTATTTTCTCTTATAATCAATTTTTAATAATCGGTTCTCTAAATATCAAAAATCGAATTTTAATAAATTTATATTACTTACCTACTCTCTTTTTTTATAGTAAAAAAGATAAGAATATGCGTTGTTGGATTAAACAAATATTACACAGGACCCGTCTATCGCCACGCCACGGCCGTAAATGGAAACTATTGTCGTGATAAGCCGACGTACCCCACTATTGCCAGACCTTCTTTCTATAAGAATAGAAATTATATATAATATAATAGGTATTTAATATGACTCTCGCTACAAGGATTCCTTCTGTAGTCGCATAATACAGCTTTGCTTTACAGGACATCTTCTTATTTAGGAAATATAGTTTGACAAAGCAAGTTCTAATATTTCAGTATTACGAATTCTAATACTATATTATATTAGAAAGAAAATAAGAAAAAACTTTTACTCAATCTGAATAAATGATCATTATTATAATTATATAATATAACTCTGCATTCTCAACTCTTTACAATTGATTTTTCATTCTCGTTTCGCTGAATAAGTAATTTAATTTCAGTAATAAATTTTTAATTAAATTGCCGAAAAAGTTTTTTATTTATTTCGGGTCCGCATTTAAGTCCAATCTTGTATTAGTATCAAATTTTATCGATATCGATAAAACGCTACTACCTATTTCGCAAACGTTTCTTAAACGCACTATTTCGTAGCATTAGATTGGTACTCTAAAGTCTAAACCATAGATTATACACTTATATAGTCTAAACTCTTGTTGTTTGACAATTGACATCTTCGTTGTTAATGTTGGTATTAGAATGCCATCTGGCAAGTACCATCTAATATGTAAACTCCAAAGAGAATGGTCAGGTGGTCACTTTGTAGTTTGTACAGGACTTGACAACAAAACTCTCCTAAAATGGTGAATAAATTTACAATCAATAACAACATCAAAGATTCTACGACGTATCAAGAGTTATTAGATAGTGATGACGAATTACCGCGTAAGTAAATTGTAATTTAGTATTTTTTATAATTACTTGGAAATTAACATTGTATTGAGACAATTCTGATCAAAATAAAAGAAATAAAGAAAGTATACTATATATAATATAATATTGTTTAATATGTTTTTTAGTTGATTATTATGAAATACCTTCTACTCCTGCATATGAGATTGACGGTCGTTTTGACAAGATCACATTTAAGTGGATTAATGACCCAGAAAAATACAACAACTGTTCAAATAAAAAATTGCCATTAGAAACAAGTGATTTGCCAAAAAAAGACGACATTGTAAAGCAGGATCCCGTTAATAGCAATAAATTCTATGACAAGCTGATACGAAATGGTATTCTACGTAAAAATGATTTATATTGTTTGAAATTAATTCAAGGGTATATTAGTGACTCTACATTTATGTGGCTTATAAAATTCATGATTTATAAAGATATTCAAACTATTTATAGATACCCTAAAAGTTGTCTTGTGAGTACTGATTTAGGCTGTGAAAAAAATCTTTATACAAACAAGAACTATTTATGTAAAAATAAAAGTATGTTTAAACTTGTCATCAAAGCTTAAATCTGTATTAGTTGAAATGGTTTATGTTAAATTTAATTAAACAAATTGTAATAATTGATATATGTACTATACTTATTATATTTGATTTTTGTAAATACTTTTCTTTTACTTCTATTATATGAAGAATTTTAATAAAGGGAGCTTTTTATTTCAAATTAAATTAAAATTATTTTACTTGTTACCCATTTACCATTGTGATCTCACGATATTGTGTTGTTTGTGACTGTTCAATCCAATATTGACCCTGAGAAATCCCTTTGGTGCTTAGACTACACCAGTATAATCGGACTGCTGAATTCCTATCTGGCTCCGTAGAACCAAATGTTCAATCCGATGTTGCCCATGGGAAGATCCCCCTGATGCTTAAAATCTCGGATTGTGGAATTAGGGTTCATTTTTTTTCTGAATGCTGAGTGCCGTTGGCCCTACTGGTCTTTACAGCGTCACCGGACGGGGAGGGGGACAGAAGGTCCTGCCTAAAAATGGAGCATGAAGGGGTGTAGTTTCGTAAGGGCACTTCCTGCGAGGTTCGGACCACGGCTTACGAAACTATCGGATGGAGGATTTGCCGCATTGGAGACGGCTTAGGGGGATTCTGAAGGAGTCGTATATGACTCGCATACGCTTAAGCGTGGACGAACCGTGACAAACAAGGGACCTCGTCCTCGCCGGCGAGTACGGTGATTGTGTGTACGGTGTCGGTGTGTGTTCCTAAAGATAGCATTGGGTAAAGTAATCCTATCGTTGGGGTCGGTGAGTACGTCTTTTGGTCGTCTGTGCCTATCTGTAATATCATCACGGGATCGTAATTAGCCGCGTTAACTATTAATTAGTTAGTGTGCTGTGATATTTTTGCGAAATAGTTAACGGATGTTGTTTTCATGTAGTCCCTAATGGACTCTAGATGTAGGTCTTTGTGTAGGTCTACTGTGCGCATGAACCAGGGGCTGCCCGTGGCTATGCGTGTGAATCGGTTCTGTAATCTGTAGTTTTTGAAGTTTGTCTAATTGTGTGCGTCTGGTGTGTGCGAATACTACGGATGTAGTAGAGGAGACCGTGGAAGATCGACCTTCACCGATCTGATAACCAGATGAGACATATTTTTTATCAAATATAATTTATAAACAAATATGCCTATAATTACTTGCCTATCTGAAAGTGCTCATGGCTATTTTAGCTAGGCAACAGTGCTTTAAGTATGATTTTTTGCAGGCAAGTCTATATGACTGATTTTGTAATAAAATGATCTAAAATTTGATATAACTTTCGATAAGTTAGCAGAACGATGGAGTCACCTATATTTACTTACCTGTTCACATCGGCTTGCCAGGTAGATACACAAAAATGAGTAGGCAAACCTACTGAGGCATATTCTGTGTGTTAAAAACTAACAGTGAAATAAAATTCATTTGGTTATCAAAAGAATGAAAGTGATGAAAAAAAAATCGATTAAAGTAAATTTAATTAAAAATAGCCATGAGCACTTTCAGATAGGCAAGTAATTATAGGCATATTTGTTTAAGTATAAATTATATTTGATAAAAAATATGTCTCATCTGGTTATCAGATCGGTGAAGGTCGATCTTACACCGGCTCTTAGACCAATGCGTTTGTCATGTTTGGAAATAGCGTTTATTTGCAAGAACCTTTAGTTATACAAAGCATCTTAAACAAACCAACCAAACTATAGCGCGTATTAAAATACTCGTAAGTCGTAATGCCAGTGCCAGATAGTGGTAGCCCAGCGGTAACGCGGTCGCTTGGATATCCGAGTGATGCGGGTTCAAATCCGGGTCTCGCACCTCTGATATTTTCATGTACGAATAATTTATATCATGATTACCACTTGTCTTACGGTGAAGGAAAACATCGTGAGGAAACCTGCATATCTGAAAAAACCTAACAAGTTTTTGACAGACATGTGAAGTCCGCTAACTCGCACTGATCCCGCTCGTACTGAGGGAGGCCCGTGCCCAGCAGTGGGACGTTAATAAGGGCTGATGATGAAGTCGTAATGCCATCTGTTACCTAAATATGTACAACAGTTATAAATTTAAACATAGAACCGAAATTACAAATTAAAATTAAATATATATGAAACCTTAAACACAAATTAAAACTAATGTACATATAAAACCTTAAACCGTGACTGAGTGGATATATTGGCACTGCCTTAGAATAATAATGCACAAAAGATAAGTTGGCCCAAGTGAATGGAATCCATTTCAATTTGCTTATATTATGATATATACAAATTTAATTTTGTTATATTTTTTTATTTAGATTTTTTATAAATCACAAATTCTTATTTAAATACTACAACTTCGGTCAAAATTGCTTAGTATACCAAATTTCAGATCGATCGGAGGTATGCGCTTTTCGGAAGGTTATCCGTGTTTGTCTAATTAACAAGAGAAAGAGTATGGCAATGTTGAAGTCCTTTAAATAACTAAAAAAAGTTTTAATGTTAATCATATACGTAATTTGTCTTCATATTTAATAACTTCTAGTTCTTTATCTTTATTTAGTATTAATGTTTTCAATCTTTTATTGCGAATTGATTTTGTTTTTTTAAGCCCATATTCAATAACATTTTGTATAGGATCTTTTCGATACCCAGGATATTTATCAAAAATTTTTGCACAAATTCTATATAAAAATAGATGAGTAAAGCCATCAGGAAATTCCTTTACAATTTCTCTCCACCTTATGTCTCCCCATACTTTATAAGAACGGTATCTTAGTCTGAAACAAAAATAAATTGAATTGTGATACTATATTAATGATATTATAATAAATTATAAAGAAGTCTCGACAAGATATATGGCTCACTTTTTTAATGTTATTTTTCTTAGTTTCCTTATTGTTACATCATATTTCACAAATAGCTGGACATGTAAATATCTATACCAAAACAATTGCAAGCAGATATAATTCTGATCAAAATCCTCTTCCAGTTTCAGCCATATTGATTTTTCAAATCTTTTGTTTATCAAATTATCCAGAGTTTCATTAGAATATTTCATTAGTAAATTTAGAAATTTTGTAGCCAATGGTAAAGTCCATCTAATTGTTTTTCTTTCTCGTGGTCCTTAAATAAAAGTAAGAAAATAATGATGCAAAATATATTATGTAACATATTATAATGTTATCAATTTAATTATTTTACCATTCATTTTTTGTAGAATCTTTTTATAAAGCCCTCTTGGTTCTCGACCAAGTATAGCAGATAAATCGGGAACTGTATTTTTTCTATAATAGCGAATGCATATGTTCATTATATTCTCTTCATATTCTAAGTAAGCTCCTTTGACTGGACTACCATATCGAACAATAACATGTTTATAGACCTGATAAAGAGTTCTTTGTAGGCCTTGTGCTAAAAATGCAATAACAAATCTCCTGACAAATTCTTCCGGTGCATTAGGGCTTTTACATTTACCCTTATTTCTCCATCTTGCTAAACATTCTGGTCTGTTTGGTATACCAAAAATCTGAAAGAAGTGTTAATTTAAAACATATCTATTTATATACATATTGTAACTTTATCTCTTGATATTTGTACTAATTATTATATACTTGTGATAAGGATAGTGATAGCATAATAAATAACTACGGTAAAGTTTTCAATAACATTACATACTATTTTTGCATGATGAAATTTTTAGTGATATTTATACTATTATCTTTAGTAATATTTTATAAATGAAGCTGACATTTTTCATTATTTTATGTAATGCTTAGGGATTGCAATCCGGCGTCATTTTCAGTCCGGCTGGATGGATCAAATCAAGATGATTTTCGCTTTTTGGCTCAAAATGAACTGTTAGTAAGTTAATCAAGTATCATTGTACTTAATATAGGTTTTTTTTATAGGACAAAGGGGGCAAACGGGTAGGAGGCTCACCTGATGGAAAGTGATCACCTCCGCCAATGGACATCTGCAACACCGCAGGGCTTGCAAATGCGTTGCCGGCCTTTCAGGAAGGAATACGCTCTATTCTTGAAGGTTGCCAGATCGTAACGGTTTGGAAATACCGCCGGCGACAGCTGGTTCCACAGAGTGGTTGTGCGTGGCAGAAAATTTCTTAAAAATCGCACTGTTGTGGAACGCTGGAAATCGAGGTGGTGTGGATGGAAGTTGCGGTTTTGGCGCGATGTCCGATGGTGAAATTCTGCTGCCGGGATCAGTCCAAACAATTCCTCGGAACACTCCCCGTGATAAATGCGGTAGAAGATGCAGAGTCATCCAACATCTCTACGCAAAGCTAAAGGATCAAGTCGATCGGAGAGAGCTTGATCGTCGATAACTCGAGCCGCCCTTCGTTGAATGCGGTCAAATGGAAGTAGCTGGTACTGGTGAGCTCCCGCCCAGAGATGAAAACAGTACTCAATGTGGGGCCGAATTTGCGCCTTATAGAGATTAAGACGCTGACCCGACGTGAAGTACTGTCTCGCCTTACTGAGCACACCAAGCTTCTTTGCTTTGAGGCCAATTTGGCCTTACCTTCCAATTGACCACGGAACTAGACGTTGCTCGAAATGTCGACGCCAATTATTCCGATACGGGCTGTGGCAAACAAGGGAGTGTCCTCAACTAGAGGAGTGACGACAAATGACGAATTTTTAGCGGTTAACGCAGAAACTTGTGTCTTTTTGGGGTTGAATTGGACTAAGTTTAGTCGACCCCAATTCGAGACTTTGGTTAATGATGATTCGATTTCAGACACAAGTTTGTTCCGACACTGGTCGACGTATTCCCGAGAAAGGTAGTTTATAATTTACTCTTTACCCCTTTTTAACACCGTTAGGCAATGGGTTTCAATAAAATACGAAACACGTCTTCAATCATTCCTGTTAAAGGATGATTATGCATAATTTGAAGTAGATTGGAATCACGTTGTCCTATACAAACTTTGCCCCCGTTTTACATCTCCTTAGGCATAAAATTTCAGAAAATCCTTTGTAATTGGGTAACTACGTCATGCAAAGGACACAACCTCCCAAGTTTCAGGTCTCTTCAAGTAGCGGTTTAGGATGTGCGTTGATTCACCAGTCATTCAGGAAAGAGCATTTTCCAATTCAATTTTAAGATTAGGCAAAGAGCAAACAATTAAAAATAGTAGTGATTAGTGTAGGTAACTAGTAAAATTTTAACGGTATTAGAGTAGCTCAGTGTTCATAGATTTCACTTTCACAGATAGATCAATTAATTTCAGTAATTGTTCACCGGATCCAGTACTAATATACCGGTTCCGGTGAATGTTAAATGATACCGGATCCGTCGGATTACCGGATCCAGTTTTCCAGATTGCAATCCCTAGTCATGCTGTAAACATATATGTAGTAATTAATAACCCAAGCCCATAAAATATTAACATTCAGGGATAATTTAAAGCACTAAATGAAATACTATTTTACTATGAATTATGCATAAAATGTATAAATACTAGATAATACTTTACGAAATTTCCTCCAGTTTTTATGTATTCTATTACTTTCTTCTAGACATACTGTATCAGTTCTAAATTTCTCTAAATCAGGTTCTTTTTTTTTATTGTTAGGTTCTTTTAATGGTCTAGTAATGCAATTAGATTTTTGATACCATGGCTGTTCCCAAGTGACAATCATTTCATGTTGTTTTTCTAGTAGAATCTGAAAATTAAATTTTAAAATATAATAACAGTGTTTCAAAGTTCTATATTATGCTGCAAGTTGCAAATAATATAATAAGGCGAGTCTAGCGCTAGTAAGTTATAATTATTTTAAGTGACCTTAAAAAAATCTTCATCTTCGGCTTGGATTTCTTCCAGACGTGCAACAATATTATCTATCAAGGTGGGATCGTTGATATCCTCAATAACAGAAAATTGGTTTTGGAGTTCCAATATATAAGATGGGAGCTTAATATTTGAGGACATATTTTTGTTTATTCTTTCCTTCCTTTACAAGTACACATTCAATATTTTGAATGGCTTGATTGTTTGTAATTTAATTTTAAATATTTTTTACTTCAAAATAATTTAACACATGGGTTTCAAGTAGAAGGTTATCAATTGTGAATTGACTGTTGACACTTGACATTTGACAGTGACAAATATTTAATAAATGTCTTCTCCATTCTACGTGACATTGGCGAAATAATCTGTGCTAAACTGGCACGCTTCGAAGCCATTAACAAGAGAATTGAATTGGATTGAAAACTGTGATATTATGCGTAGAGGTAGACGTAAACTATAGACTGCTTGATATCTTTCTTTTCATTCACTCAAGAAAAAAAAGGAAACAGGCTTATAATCGTATTAGAAGAAAAGAGTCAGAGCATAACTATTTCCATCTCTCAGCGCGTGCCAGTTTTTCAAGGCCAGCGACAACATTTCCCTAAACAAGTTTGACGTTTACAACATTGTTATAAATAAATTACGTTATTATCGCGAATTTTTAGTTTATTTGGCATTATTTTGTGAGAATCAAAGTTAAACCTCATTGTTTACAATGCGGTACAGTGTTCTTGACTGTAAAAGTGATGGTGAACCAAAAATTGCTGGATTTTCCTTTTATTCGTAAGTATGCCTGCCTTTTTTCGTTTTCTCAGTTCGTAAAAAGCATCATTTAACTTTACGAAGACTATTTTTTAACATAAATATTAAGATTTATATGGATTCATACTAGTTTTACTGTAGTTTTTAATAAAAATTATATTGTACAATATCATAATAATCATAAAGTAACTTAAATATATACTAAGATAATAATATCATACCCTATTTTCTGTGTTACTAGTTTCGTATAGAAAATAGGGAATATTTCCCTGTAATTGTTTGGTAGAATATGAAGTAATTGCTTCAATGATTTTTGTATGGTAAATTATTACATTTGTTTAATTTTATATACCTATATTACATAATTACTGTATAATTCTGCTTACATAATTAAACTTATCACATTTTTTTCTGTGGTCTAGGATGACTAAATAATCTAAAGGCATACTTGTGCCGTTTCCTTTCCTCATAACTATAATAAAGTCTATTTATGTATCTGTAGTACTATGTTTAATTTTATTTTTACAGCTTTCTTACGTCTTTGTCTCACATATACAAAATCCTATTGTTATCCTTCTCTCTCACGTTAAGTTTTTATTAATTTTCTCTAAAAATATGAATTACCTTGTGTCGTGAGTGTTATTATTGTGTTCAGTTCAGTTTTACCCAATAACTCCTGCCAAGCGATTGTAAGCCCAACCCGTTACAAATATTAAGTTTTAAATAAAAAAAAAACATAGCTTTAATAATCTATTATTCTTGTTCAATTTACGTAACGTAACGATCGGGGTAAAAGTTTTGGTATGGCAATATTTAGCCTATCATGACGAAATCATTCTCTATCTCGTGTGGCCACGCCAAGCACAGATTAAGACGCCAAGCCGCGCTATATCAATACTCTGTCTACGGTATTTTCCACCCATTCAAATCTTCAATCTTGACACTTGACAGTGACATCATTGTTCATCACCGTTTATATTTTATAACTTAATCCCATGTATCAACTATCAATATACTCTATGCTTAATCCGTCACTGTCAGTTATTTGTATAGTTCTATTTATGATCCTTTTATTAATAAATCCCCTTGTACTTGATTTGTTTATAGTTTTAAGATCGTTGTAAAATTATACTTAAAACCTAATGAGTTCTAAAATCTACTGTAAGTGTTAATCTCAAAAAAATGCTACCTAACCTAATTATTACTACTTGCTAAAGGTGTATTGTTATAACTTAGAGTGGTAAATTATTTCTATTGAACAAATTCATCCACAAAAGTAAAAAAATGTATATAATTCTGTATATGTTGCATACATACACTTTAATAAATTTTTTTCTAAATTTTTGCTTATTTTCAGGTATATTATGAGCATGTTGTGTTTTTAATATAACATATTTACTCAAAAAGAGAACATGTTTGTTTCACATGATATAAACTCGAATAAAAAAAAATTTCAGAAGCCTAATATTCTACGTAAAAAGACAAATATAAATAAGGCTTCAAATGTGAGTAAAACAAATAAGGCTGACATTCTTGAGACTTCTGGTGTGAATTCTTTACTCTCTTCATCTTTTATACTTGACCAAAAACGTAATGATTTAGAAGTAGATAAGGCTCTTAAATGTAAAAGTAATAAAAATATACACATTGTAAAAAAATCTGTTTCAAGATTAAAAGTAGACAATGAACCAAATCTATTAGGCATTGTACAGAACACCACACCAAATGCTAAGGATAATATGATATATATTGATAACTGCCAAAGTAAGTATAATTTTACCATGGTATATTTATAGTATGAATAATGGTATAATAAATAAATATTTATTATTTGACAACACTAAATGAATACTAATAATTTTTTTTTACAGATACTGAGGAGAATCAAAGTGTTTTGTTAAATGTGGAATCATTTTTATTGAGTGATGATGCTAGACAGGTAAATCATTATATACCTTATACCTATATATAAATACAGATTTCTCAATCATTACATGTAGGTTATTTTAATACATATTTTTTCTTTTTGTATAGAATGTAACTATTTATGATAATGATATCCTCAATAAAGACATGGATGATGAAAGTAAACAGAAGTGGTGCTTAGATTTTCCTGAGGATACTCAAAAACTTATAATAGAACAGTGTAAGTATTTTGTATTATGATTTATATTATATATTTAAAAACAGATCTACCCAAACTACAAGCTTATTAGAGTATTAATAAAATATATTTATATAACTAATTTTTTTTTCTTAAGATTAAGATTTCTTTTTTCAGATGATAGCTCTCAACTGGGTAGTTTATATCTTGAACAGAAGTCCGATGTATCTAGTACAATGGTACCTTTAGCTGCTGTATCATCTATACATAAAAACAGCTCTGTTCCTTCCGAAGATTTGAATTATATGGTAACTGAATCAGCCATAGAAGAAGACAATTATAAGACAATGGCAATTACAGCTTTACCTACAATATCACATGCAGATACTATACAAGCAGATTATCCTTCAATATCTACAATTGAGTCTTTAGGTGGAGCTGTCTCTGAGGATATTAGTATAGAACAGGGTGAAGATTTTTCATCCATGGACACAATAAAGAAACTATCAATAGAACAGTTATCTCAGAGACCAGTTAAATTTAAGGTAATATATAAATATAATATAGATAGTCATCCTTTTAGATATAAACTGCATGTAAACGTTTGTTATTTTTGGTATATTGTTACCATTTGTTGGTTACAACAAATGGTGATGTAGATTGGCAAATAAAAACATTTTATTACAGGCTTATATAATAAAAATAAACAATTTCTACCTTAAATGAAAACACTGATTATAAAATATGTACACATATATTTTATGATAAATTAGTGTAACTTTTTATTTTATTTGTATACTGTTTGAGTCATTATTATGCTTTAAATTTTTGAATCATTATCTTTATTATATATTTTTTTGAACATTCAACTGAGACAAATTTTTAGTGTGATGCACCTGATTGCAATAAAGAATTTATGAGTGAACAAAGGTTAAAGAAACATAAGAGTACACATAATAAAAATACTAGTCCTAAAGTCCCAAGGCAAACTACAGTGGAGTGTCCTGTTAAGAAAATTCTAGAATCTGGTATGGAAGAACCATGTGGCAGGATATTCCATGTTAGAGTAGATCTTATTAAACACTTAAATGAAGACCATACAATAGAGGAAGCTGTTTATAGGTGAGAATATAAAACATATTTTTAAATAAATAATAGTCATTAATGAAACTAAATTATAGTCTATATTCCTACAAAATGTTTCTATAATGATGTCTTTAAAAATAATAATCTTATGTTATTATGTTATTTGAAGTATTTGTGATGGCAATGCAAGTTGGGATGCCAAAGTATGTACTGCATAATATATGTAATATGAATTAAGATATCAATATCCAGATGGAAATAATATAAAAAGTAAAAACCTTTTAAATGTAATTACAAAACTTGCACTTGAAATTTAACAATGTATCAAATATGTTTTAAAAAATATTATTTATTTTTTGTAAAAAGTAATTAAACAAGGTATAAAATTAATTGAAAAACTGACTATACTATATCGCCGATATATTGGATATGTTAGCTGATGCATACCTATTTGAAAGATTAAGTTGTTTAAACTAGTAATTTAGTATTTGTTAAATTTGTAAATAGGGATAGTCGTGGGTTGTCATTTAGTGGTATGTCCTCAGCTAATTCTTTGAAAGCACCATCTATTATAGCTTCAGAAATGACTAGTTGTTTTGTATTATGTAAATAAGTATAATACAGTGGTATCCCAGCAGTAACGCGCTCGCTTAGATAACCGAGTGATGCGGGTTCAAATTCGTGTCTCGCGCCTCTGATATTTCCATGTGCGAAATATTTCAATCATGATTACCACTTGTCTTACGGTGAAGGAAAAACATCGTGAGGAAACCTGCATGTCTGAGAAAACCTAGGAAGTTTTCGAAAGATATGTGAAGTCCGCCAACACACACTAGGCCAGCGCGGTGGACTATGGCCTGATCCCCCTCGTACTGAGGGAGGCCCGTGCCCAGCAGTCCCACTGCTGCGTTAAAGAGGACTGATGATGATGATGATGTAAATAAGATGTCGTTGTATGGCATAGATGTACAGAGTGCAGCCGGCGCTTCTTCTGGGCGTCGGGTCTGCGGGCGCACGCGCGCGCGCACGCCGGCCGCGAGCGCGAGGGCCGGCTGCTGGCGTGTCCGTGGCCGGGCTGCGCGCGCGCCTTCCGCCAGCCCTGCCGCCTGCGCGAGCACGCGCGCGCGCACACCGGCGACAAGCCCTACTCCTGTAGACATCCTGTGAGTATATTTTACTGACCACTCTATGTTATGTGAATGTCATTTATACTTTTTATAAATTAATTCGCCTCTAGGTAAGTTTTAACGGTTAGTAAATAGTATGGAATAGTTAGACTTTAAATGATATTTTTTATTATTTTAAAATGTTAGACTCCCCATATGAACACCGTTTCGACCCCTTTTTCATCCTTTATTTACGGATTTATAATTATCCTATTTGAAATAAAAATTGGACCGTGCCTTTTATATAAATACTTATACTAGCAAATTATGAGTATACAAATAATCCTAATGTTTCATGTCGAAGCATTTAAATGAACTTATTATCGATCTCATTATATCTGTTATCTTTGTTCTCAATCAATTTGTTGATACAAGTATATGTTACACAGTTATTGTTATAATATTAGCTACTAGCGACTTACCCTCGCTTCGCTCGGGCTCTTCCCTAGATTTAGCACAGGCAAAGCCGCGGGATCTGCTAGTTATGCATATAAACCTTCCTCTTGAATCACTATCTATTATAAAAAACCGTATCAAAATCCGTTGCGTAGTTTAAAAGATTTAAGCATACATAGGGATATAGGGACAAAAAAAGCGACTTTGTTTTATACTATGTAGTAACTAGCGTTTCCCACACCACGGATTCGCACGCGTTCTAAAGACCGGAAACCAAAATCTTTTTAAGTCGCGCGGTATGATACTTGACAGAACTAACGCCCGCCCTTCCCGTTTTTGCAACATTTTCATTGAGGCTACGTTTATTTTAGTCGTAGCGTGATGTAATATAACCTATCTCGATAGACGGACTATCCAACACACAAAAGAATTTTTCATATAACCAAACAAATAAACAAACTCTTCAGCTTTGTTCTCTTCTGTTGTCACTGATAAAATAATGTCTCCTCACACTCGCGAATTGCTTTAAACGCGAAGCGCGAGGTCCAAAAGCTCGAAGGACCAAAAAATGTTACGACAGGCGCCAGCCACCCTAAGGGACGCGACCTACTACTAAAGGCTTGATAAATTAAATACAGTCTGAGATCGTTGTAGAGTTTATTGATTTGATACTATGATATAATGATAATTGATTCTATTTAATGATAATGAATGCAGCCGGTTTGATTGCTGTCCGAACGTGCACTGACTGTATTAGGTGTGTTTTGATGTATTATATATTATAACACACCTACTAAGCATTATTGCTTAGGTGTTCGGTAACAACCTTTGCTCCGAACAATAATATTAGTATAGATTTATATTGTAAAACTGCCACGAAATTGCCCTATAACATTGAAACCATTCGCGATGTAAATAATTTCTTTAGTCGTCAACAAGCCGTCCAAATCATAGGCTTATGGTATAACTAAAGAGACATAGCTTGTAGAAAAGCCATACACAATATAGCCGTCCAAATCATAGGCTTATGGTATATCTAAACAGAAATTGCCCTGGCCAATTTCTTTTTAATGGAATAATGCAAATAGTATACTGTTAACTGTTGTACTGTGTGCAGAACTGCGGGTGGTCATTCCGCACGGCGAGCAAGCTGCTGCGGCACGCGCGCCGCCACACGGGCGACCGGCGCCACGCGTGCGCCGCGTGCGGCCGCGCCTTCCTGCGCCGCGAGCACCTGCGCGACCACGCCGCGCGCCACCACGCGCACGCGCGCCGCCTGCACGCCTGCCCCCGCGCTGGTCACTACTTTTTTTTGACGTGAAACTTCTTTAGAATCGTTGTGATTTCAAACTCGAAAACGAAAAAATAAGTCCATAGTACCAGGCGCTCAGACACGGGGAAGAGTTAGCTTTAGTTAGATCTCGCCCACCGCGAGTCAGTGACATTTCTAACTCTGTCTAACTGGTGGGTGTGACCTTCGCGCCATCTCCCTCTCTCAACGAGCATAGACGGGGTTATTTAGTATAAATATAAACGAGATTTAAAAATTAGTTTGCCAAAGAAGTTTTACTTCTGACCTGTGTACTTTGTACACACGCACTTTTTTTTATTAGGTTCACAAAATGAATGATACATTATAAAAAAGTTTATGTGTGTAAACAATTTAAAAGGCGTACAACGTTCATTTTTTGTACAGTGAACACAGCATGCAGTTTTAACATGTTCAGCTTAAACTAATTACAGAAACTAAAATTTATTTGACAAATCTATGAATAATATTCTTGGCCATAGCCAAGGAGCCATTGAAAATATCAAAGTTATGACATGAAGCATTATAGGATGACAGAATAAAAGACATGAAGCATTATAGAAAACAGTACGAAAATGTGGTAATTGACTACTCGCCGACTTGATTGTTAAAAGTTAAACGAATACGAGAGTGTAGGAGACAGTAATAATACTTTAAGAAAGTGAGTAGCACTTAAGTTTTCTCCAACTCGGACGACTTCCAATCGTTGTTTTTTGGCGTATAATCTCAAATTTACACTCACGTACTTCATACTTCCCTCACTATCGACCAATACTTCGTTGAAGCAACTTACCGAGTACTAGTAGTGTAGTGCAGGCGTTCCGTGCATCATCACTAGTGGTCGTGGTCGATAAAAGTCAGTGCCAGATACAACCTCAGCGCCACATCTCGTACTATTATTGGAATTTAGAATTTACATTTTTTATATAATAAAAACTCTTTTAAAAAGTTTTAATTTTTAAATGTTTTTGAAAATGTACTAGTTAATAATTTTTAATTGTTCATTTTTTGAAAATATACTGTGCGTGTTGATGGATTTCACATATCAATTAAAAACTAGTCAGATTATCTCATGCAGTTAGTTACTTTGCTTTACGATGTTTTCTTTCGACTTTCACCGTCATCATGTTATATGTCTTAGCACGTAAAAATATCAGGCAGATGTGCGCGAGAATCCGAAACCGACATTAGCTTTTCAAAATGTATTGCTACAATAAAATTAAGTTGGCCTAATAAATGTTGTATAAGTATTACCACTGATCACCACATATATTCTATATTTTGATAAATATATAATATGCCTATAGATCATAATCTTAAATATTCAATTGTCAGACTGCCAGCATACTTTCACAAACATGAGCTCGCTCTACATGCATATGAAGAAAGTGCATAAGAAGGAGGAAAACAATCCGCCTGCAATTATCGCTACAACCGAAGAACAGGAAACACCCAAAGATCCATCTGAAAATTTGTTTATGGTAAGCTTTATCAATGTTTTTGCCTCGGTAAACAAAAAAAATGTAATTAATATTTTTTTTAAACCCATTTGATTCAATAAGATATTATTTCGGTATAAAGTACTAAGTATGCCACTTAACATTAGCACTACTACCGGCATTTCTAAATTAAAAGGGGTTTTGCACAATTTTGATGACCCTTTCGTTTATAAGCAGCGATAAGAGATAAGCTATTATGGGAGCTTCTATAATGGAGGATAAAATATGATGACATTGACAGGTGAGTCTGCTAGAGCAGAGTCCACTGGAGGAGGCGTGCGAGGAGGGCGGCGGCGGCGCGGGGGAGGGGGAGGCGGAGGGGGAGGGGCACGCGGCCCGCACGCACTGCACGTGGCCGCTGGCGTCGCGCGCAGCGCGCTACCGACACGCCGACGCCTACGTGCTGGAGGAGGACGGGCAAGTATGTGTATGACACTACCCAACAATACATACATACATACATACATACATACATACATACATACATACATACATACATACGTACATACGTACATACGTACATACGTAGATACGTACATACGTACATACGTTCATTCGTGTTCGTAGGTTTTATAGGATAAATAATTGGTGAATTTACACGATAAAAAAGTAACATTTTTTTACTATTATGGTATGGTATGGTATTATAAAATATAAATAGTAAAATTTAAAATATAAATAGGAAGTAATTAGTCTAAATATCACAAAAAATGTAAAAGTTACGAAACTTTACAGCTCCACTTGTTAGAATAATTTAGTGACGTTACACGATCTGAAGGATCGTAATTTAAATTACTTTCTCAGTCAATAATTGATTAATTTCAATAATTTTTTCACTGTCTTATTAATTATAATCTATGCTATAATTCAATTACGTTAAATATGATATAAACAACTTACTGAAAATTTCCATTGTATTGTGTACTTTATTATGTACTAGTAAAGAGTTGTTATTTATTTGTCTCTGTTAAATGAATACGGTACGGTACTATTAAGTACCTACAAGTGTTTGCGATACATTCTATAAGTACACAATGGATTTAATTTTTTTTATTTTGTTAACAGGTCGAACAGTCGGAGAGTTCCGAAAGTAACATTTATACAGTGAGGAGCGATCTCTTTCTTCACGGCAATGTTCTACACAACGAAGATAGCGAGTTGGTTTTATTTCATTATTTTAATGCGAAAATATATTATAATAAATACTCTCTAAAGACTTCCAAAAATGTAAACAAAATGAATGTTTGATTCTTATTATAATATTAAGTAAATTTACTTACAATTAATTTACTTACAATTAATTTAATTAAATTATAATTTTACAATTAAACTTCTTACTACTTAAGACTTCACTTCTTCACGATTGAAGCTAAATCTAATTATGATCATGGTACGGATTTGGTTATTAAGGCATCTTCGACTGACGCAATATTGTATCAGCTTTACCCTAGATTCGGTTATTTCTCAATTGCTGAGTGGCTGCAACCTCAGTGATCTTCATATACTAGCTTTACGTAACTAAGTGAAGTTTGTAGTGACCCTACTTTCTTGCGCCAGCGGTCGCGGGTTCGAGTCCCGCCGGGGGCATTCATTTGTTAAACTTGGATGTTTGTTCTCCAGTCATGGGTGTTTTTAGTATGTATTTATTTAAACATATATATGTAGTATATCAACTATCTGGTATCCGTAACATAATCTTCCTCCGTAGCTTACCACGGAACTAGATGGCGCTATGTGTAATAATGCCCCAACATATTTATATTTATATTATTAAATTATTCGACGACACGCGTGGCGCAGTTTGTAGTGACCCTACTTGCTGCGCAAGCGGTCGCGGGTTCGAGTCCCGCTGGGGGCATTCATTTGTTAAACTCAGATGTTTGTACTCCAGTCATGGGTGTTTATATTTATAATATGTATGTATTTAAACTTATATATATGTAGTATATCAACCATCTAGTATCCATAACACAAGGCTCGTACCTTACCGTGGAACTAGATAGTGCTGTGTGTAAATGTCCCAACATATTTATTTATATTTATTATTTATTTATTTATAACTAGCTGATACCCGCGACTTCGTCCGCGTTGCTTGAAATACTAACAAAGTTTTCCGCATGCGCGCTACGCCGCTTGCCCCACTATTCCGCGAGAAGGAAACATACATCACTGAACACGCAGTGCATATACAAATCGTTGTTTCTTGAAACCTTAATAACTTTTTATTAAATGAAGATATCGCACTCATTTTTTTTGATAAGGGCCAAGTGTCTAAGAAATAAAACTTAAAAAGTTTCATTGAAATCTATCCAGTAGTTTTTCCGTGATGCGCGCACAACTGCAGACCTCTATCATTTTATTTTTGTTGTTGCAGGCAGATGGGTCGGTGCGTGCGCGCGGCGGAGGCGGAGGGCGCGCTGGCGTTAGACGCGGACCTGCTGCTCGACGCGCCCTCCGTACATCTGGACCAGGTATATATATTATAGTAGCGCTG
This sequence comes from Boloria selene, assembly GCA_905231865.2. Taxonomy (NCBI): domain Eukaryota; kingdom Metazoa; phylum Arthropoda; class Insecta; order Lepidoptera; family Nymphalidae; genus Boloria; species Boloria selene. Next base: position 4,189,002 of record HG993132.1, read on the forward strand.
CCTCGCTGCAGACTCGGCCATAAATCATAATCGCACTAGGGATGTGCGCTAGTTGCGCGCGCGCAAGGTCGTTATCGATAACGTCTCCAATGTCTCTGTTGAAAATTGGCATTGACATGCAGAATTGCTTCAAGATGAAGACTTGAGAAAAGTACATTTATGCGAAGAGTTCATCGTTCATGTTGATGATGATGACGATTACGATGAGTCAGACATAGAATTTTAATTTTGTATTTTTAGTTTTATATATTATACGTTCTTTTATTTATATATTTAATATGCTATGTTGTAATTTTATTGGTAATAAAAAATAACGTGTTTTTATTTCTATCACCCATTTATAAAGATACAAAATAGCACTTTCCCGCGGCTTCCCTCTGCTCTGTTACACACACGTACACGCACACGTTTAGGCATACGAACACGCACACACGTGCGTATATAATATTATTATATTATATAATACTAATTTCTGAGCTAAGCCAAAAAAAGAGATAGAAATAAAGCGACGTATTTTAGGAGATGATACATACGCACGCGTACACGTTCACGCGTACGAACTCGCGCATATTGAATGATAGTCGAAATAAGATTTTTTAGAAATAAAGATTATCTGGAATTTGATACTCAAATCTTTACTAAAACCCTGCAAAGATATCGTGTTTACGCTCGTTAATATGATCTCAATGAATATGAGGCGTTATAATTTTTTAATTTAATATCTTGTAATTTTCAGGAGGAACTGTACACTGATCCCGTGGACGAGTCCGCTTTCAGAGTGTTCCTTCTAAGCGGTGAGGAGCTCACGTAGAGTATATTTATCATACCTTAGATGCGATTTTAAACGAAAGTTATCATTACACGAACTGTCCATAAAGCTTAATTACAGTGTATAATTTGGACATTCACAAATTTTTATTTAAACTATATTTACATAATTTTCTTTTTTTTACAATCTTGATTTTAAGCATTATTTGTTTCTGGTATACTTTACACTTCATATTATTACTTTATAAAAGATAGATATATTATAAGATCAAGTTCGTGTATTAAAATTTGAAGCTCGTAAGTTATTTCAATGAAATCGCATCTAAAGTAAATATTCGCTAAGACTGCTGTAAGCGATTTTGTTATATTTTTATATCACTACGAGTGGTAATTGCATACAATGTCTTACATTTGCAAACATCCATTATTACCGTCGCATATACCGTGAGTACTAATTCTTATAAACATCATAGATAAATTAGTATAGATAATTCAAAAAGAAGTGACGTTATGCATTATTTATATTGTTATAAGTAACAATTTTCCATAATATATTATTTTAGATCAGCTTGTACGGCTTTACTTTGGAGAGTTAAGGAAAGGAATTATGCAGATAAATTAATATTTTTAAAAACAATGAATCTTAAAACAAAGTGGTTCACAATTGGTAATTATAAAGAATAAAGCACAAAATTATAAGCATAAAATAATTACCGAAGTACTGTTTTGAAAATGTTTGATATTTTTTCTATGATCACTTTCTTAACGTTTATTCTCCATATTTTTAATAGCAGACATAATACAAGCAAGTTCGTTTTAAAAGAGTGGACTAAATTACCAAGGAAAATAGAAATAATCTATAGGAAATGATTCAAAACTATAAATGAAATTAGCTATTTTTACAACATAAGAAGATGATAATTTAATAAAGAGCGAAGAAGTATCACAAGTATAATAAAATGTTAGTTTACTGCTAGATTGTAGCTTGAAAAGCGTAGAGTCAATAAATGGCGGGAATTTGTCTTTTTATTACAAAATGTTGAAAATGGGACTCCAAATATGTGTATTGCAAATAAAAAAAAACATTCGAGCAATACATTAAGATATATATAATTACTTTAATTATATCACAAAATGTGATAAAGTAATCATAATATTGTGATTTAATTTTTATATCATCCTTATTCTGTATTTAACAATACGTTAATATTTTTAACTTCAATTACCCTTAAATATCATCACATGTTTTTTACTTATTTAGTTTTTTTAGTCTTAATTTATTATGAACTAAGGTATTCGTGGCATTCAATCTTAAATTTGTTGCAAACGTTAAAACATATTTTTACTCGAAACACCCGTAAGGGGTCATCAACATTAAGTACAACATTCCCCCTCCCTAGTATGACGTCACATATATATATCTAGAAATATTATACATATATAATATATATAAACAGCAGATCCCAAATTAGTTTAATTTTCATTAAAAATATTTAAAAATATCAACATCAATTTAACATTTGAAAAAAGTTAACAAAACAATAAATTATTAATTATATTAACGGACATTACAAACTGAGGCCGGCGCGCGTGACACTAGTAGAACAAATGTCAACTCGCCAACAAAGTAAACGGCATTTATACTTTGTCCATTTTGTTAATGGTTTTTTGACAGCTCACGCTCACGAAGTTTCGTATTTAATGGTTAGCCATTAAAGTTAAAATGACATACACATTAATATTGTACTTCATGGACGGGCACCTCCCCCTTATTGCTGTGCCACACATAACGATTACTACGATTGTGCCACAGATTACAAATAATCGATAGAAATCAATAATATTAATATGTATATAAGGTGTAATATGTTATTTAATAAGGAAGACAAAAAAAATTTAAGATTTAAACCAACAAATTAAAATATTAAAGTTAATAGTAAAGTTTTACTTTCTTCTTAGTAAAATGCATACAAATAAAACAACTAAAATAGTTTAATTCCTTTTATTAACATGATTCGTCAGAATCATCATTTATATTAGATTTGTCCGATGAGGAGTCTTCAGTTATATTAATTATTATCTCTTGTGTGCATAAATTATCAAAATATGCAATGTCACGGCCTGAAACACATTATGATTCTCTTAGTGGTGGAGAGCACCACACTTGATTTTTACGATAATAATATTTATTTTCATATTAATAAATATAAAAATAAACATGATTTTATACTTAAAAAAATAAGAGAAATCGATTATTACGTCCTTTTCTCATCACTATAGCTTGTCATTCGGCGAGCTGTCAAAAAACCATTAACAAAATGGACAAACTATAAACTCTTAGTTATATGATTTTGAAATGTGACGTCACAAAACGTAGGACTCCCTTCCACCCCTTGTCACACAATGACACACTTCTTCAACCCCCTCCTTCCCCCTTAACGTGTGACGTACTTTATGATGACCGCTTATATAATGCATGAGTATTGAGTATTTTATAATATATGTATATTGTATACATTATTTAGATTAAAGCGTGTGAAGGAACGTGGATGCGTTTGGAGACAAAATTTTCTTTTGAAAGGCAATATTTATGTGCTAAATTATCCAAACCTAAGGTACAAATGTCTGTGCATATACAAAATTAATGAGTTATGAATTTTAGGGTGCAATAATATTTCTTAATTGTTATTTTGTCAAATTAAAAATTATTGCCTAAGGTTTTGCTATAATGTTTGTCAACATTTTCTAAAACAAAGTTTTAATATGAATATATAAATGTCAACGATATGTTCCCATTAATTATTAGGTATTAAATGAATTTTATTAATATTATTATATTTTAATTATTATATTTGGTTCAAACTAATTGTGTGAACTTATATAACGTAGTTAATATTATAATAAATAAATGCTTACTACACTTGCTCGAAGACGCCATGAATTTATGATCTCTATATGCCTTCTAAATTAATATTTATGTATATTTTCTATCGTAGCATAATCGTGATGTTTGTGATAATCGATTTTTTGATGTGTAATGTACAATAAGATAATTATAAATTAATACTTTTAATGTAGGTTTAGTGTTATCGGTACGGAGAGTTTTACTTGACATGATGACCTATTATTATTCAATGGACATAAAATTTGTAATTATTATAATATTATATTTCTTTAATTTTTTATTTTAATTTTTATATCATAACATTACAAAATAAATAGCATTGAATTATCTTACAATAATTCATATTAGAAATCGTGACTACTGTTTTTTTTATATGTATAGGAAAATGTTGTACCTGTAGACACCATGGATGTCTTGGAAAAAAATTACAGGAACGAAAGGAACTGACGCACTCGTGAAGTATATTTTATTTATTTATTTTATTAGTACATAGTGACGCAAATTTTGCTTGAGCTATCAAGCAAAATTTGCGTTACTATGAGTTATAATAATAAGGAAAAATTCTCTTATTTTGATAAAAAATCATGAATGTCCACAGGTAAAAAATCTTCCTATATATTTTTGATTATTATGTATGTTTGAATGTAGGTCGGTCATGTTCGGTTTTAGTCATAAACACATCCAAGGATCGAGCCAACTAACGCCTGCTAGAGTAAGTTTTACATAGTCGATACGTTAGTTTATAGTATATTGTAAATAAGAAATTATATTTTTGGATATACAAACATATGGAGATGCTTATTTTTTGAGACTGTTGTCCAAAAAAACTTTTTGTTAGAAATTATTATCCAAAGTTATGTAAAACTCCTTATTAGTGGATTCTTTTTTTAAATCTTAGGTTATTACGTCCCCCTTTAAAAGTTTGTGTTGTCATATTTTAATATTTGTGTAGTATTATTATGCTATTTTAAACATAATAAATTCTACAAAGTTTATTATATTATTTAAAATTATTTAGTCGCTTTACTTCTCCATTTTGATGGATATTTTAAAAAATAAACACAACATATTAAAAATACATATATATTTTATTGAAAATATAAAATATTCTAAACCAGCTCCAACAATGTTCATTGTTTAACTACAAAACCAGAAAACGTCTCCATGTTGTTGGAAAAAGCCTAATAAGGAGTTATAAAGGAAATTCTAAATTATATTTATATTTGTTGCTTTATTTTTATTTGTATTAGTAATAATTTGTATGTAATGATACTTTTTCAGTACAGTTGCGCTAAGTCAATATTAAATTAATCACATATCATATTTAGTTTTGTTATTAATTATATTATAATTGGTTGCTTCGTGTTTATGCAGATTTTGCTATATTATAGGAATAAATGTTTTGGATTAATTATTTTGTATTTATTTTTAAACATAAGTTTAGTTCCCCTAGAAAAAAATCACACGATTTGTGTTGTAAAATTTAGAATGGACTTTGCAATATTTATTTAATTACACATACTAGCGACTTATCTTTTGTAGAGCCCAGAGAAAAGATAACCCTTATCCTTTTTCTAACATAAAAAAATAAAACAGTTACTCCTTATAATACCTGTCTTCCAGTGAAAGTCCCGTCAAAATAGGTTCAGTCGCTTTGAAGATTAGCCGGAACAAAAAAAAACAGGAAAAGTTGTTATTTTGAGATAAAATTATGAATAAATAAAATAGTTCAATATTTCGTGCACTAACGAAATCTTTTGTTCATTAAACTAAACAAAAATAGCCGAAGAATCCGAATTACCGCTGTCCAACTTTATTGTCTTGTCCAGGGTTTCTTTAACGACACGTTTGGCTCAGTAATGACACTCCTTACTTTGCCAGAGGCATTCATTTGTATGAGCAAGAATGTTTATACTCCAGTCCGGTTGTTTTAATAATACGTACATATTTAAAGTTATATTTGTGTATTGCATCAAATTTCTGGTATCCATAACACAAGACCATACCCATGGAGCTATTTATAGATGCTGTATGTTTGTTCCATTATATTTATTTATTTGGACTTAGTGGCAGTCGGGTAAAAATAATAAAGTAATAGACCGTATAAGATAAAAAGTCACATTTAATAAAACAACAACACTTATTTACATTACATTTGCTTTAGGTATATGAATAAGCAATACGTTCTTTTTCACCTTTCGTTTATACAATTTCTTAGAAACTGTATGAAGGATATATATATTATTTTTAATCAATCAATTTAATTTATTAAAAGATAAAAGAACTAAATAATGCCAATAGCTATAATTATAACAGTCTCTTCAACTGGCTTTACAGGTCATATGCTATACGTAATTTGTGAACCTCTTGGCTGAGATGTATTGCTTTTATTTTTTCCATACTTGCTCTATAATCGACGATTATAGAGAGTGAAAGATCTTTGCTCTGATTTATATTGGTACATTCATTACAATAACTACGCTAACTGAAACCACATTGTTGTTACTTAACAGATTATAGAGAGATATTTTCCTATTACATAAAGGGAATTTCACTAAAAATAAAGCTAAACCTAATAAAGTTGAACATACTAATAGATACAATATACGTCATTTCATTGAGTTTGTTTTTAATTAAAACCCGGTTTAAATTCTAACCTTACTTGTCTAATAAGTACATATCATCAAACAAGCCCGGTAGAGTGTCGGTCAGGCGGCGTCAAGGGTAGACTGAGGCTTGTAATACGAATGAGAGCTATTGATAATTTATCTCTGCATAAACTAAGTCCCCATAGCACTGTATATAGTACAATAAGGCCTGCTGCAGCCGCGATGACTATGATACCCGCCTGGTCAGGTTGCCGCCAGTCCAGTACCGCGTAGATGAAAGGGTTGCCCACGCTGAAAAGATAATAGGTATTTATTAAATATAAGAATAATAAATAATGAATTAAATTGTTGATCTGCCTATATGATTAATATATTAATGAGTATTAAGCAACGGAGAAGATTTCCCTTTTTATGTCTTATTTATACAAATTTAAGAACATAATGAAATAATATGAATGAATTATTACAATATCTCAATAAATGAAGAAGTTATGAAACTTTAAAGCGCGTTTAAGAATAATTATGTGACGTCACACGGTTGACCTTGTGGTCACTGTAATTTAAATTAATGTAGAGTCATTCATCGATTAACTTAATAATTTCTTCATAACTTTTGATTAATATTATATTCTATTGATTCAAATATGTAATTAACAACATGGTGTTGTTAATTAACATGGTGTTGTGTTGTCAACAAACTTCTCCAATAGCATATTGTTATGAAAAAAAAACTGGGCTCCAAGCTATACTATATCTAATGTGTACCTTACCTAATATACGTCATTACTCATTACGGTGTTAATTGTGTTCACCCCTATTTAGGATACATTGCGAGGTGCCATCAATAAGAGGGAAATCAAGCTAATTTGCACTTTTTCTTCACCGTAAGATGAAGAGAAGACGTGCAGGTTATTACGATGGTCATGAAAATCGCAAATAAAAACATCTCAGTCACCTGAGAACCGACATTTGAATTCGCTACACTCGGTTGCCCAAGCGAGCGTGACCACTAGGTAGGTAAGTAACCAAACAGCCAAGCAATATCAAACATAAACATCAAAAAAATTATGCAATTAAAATGATGAAAACAATAATAAAAACAATAATATAATATTTCATAAAACAATTACCTATTATTTTTCTAAGCATCGTATCTGGCATTAAATTACCATTAAATTCAGTTTCCATAAAAGATCTTCTTTTCATTATGATATTAAAGCTCAATATTATTTAAGTATTATTAATACAAATGTAACAAAAACTTTTCAAAACATTTTGATTTTTACTGATCAAAAATCTTTTAGAATATAAATTGGTAATATTATTTTACTTGCTTGTTGTCGGAATTTTGTTCAAAGAATTCACATTATCCTGGTACTATACGGTTTCAATGCGTTTTTGGTTACTAGTACTAAGAAAAATTGTACCCCCATCTTTGGAAAGTTTTTATAATATGGACCACACGGTTAGTTAGTTTGTTAGGTTAGTAATTGGGATGTTGAAAGTACTATAGTATTTTTAGGTTCTAGAAATCTTCACACTGTATTCTTCCTTTTTTGTGATTCAAATCAGTCCTTACAGATCTGTAGGTATCCGACAACGGTGAGCGGTGCCGGCACAAAGAAGATTAAGTACATATTATGTGTTAAAGCTGTATTATATTGTAGAGAATCTAGAAGGCGTGAGGGATGGCGGTAAAATAAGATTTTATTACATGAACTAGTAACAACATATTAGTTTATACTTTTTTTAAACGAAATATTGACCTGAGACATAAATTATTTATTGCGATTTATTTACCTTAGTTATTTATTTTTTGTTTATTGAAAAGCACACAACTTAATTTATCCTATAAGAGTAGTGCTTAAATTGCAACGAACCTGTCAGTGCCACCTGCTGCATAGTAGATTCCAGTGAAGGCGACGTACCACAGTCCGATACCGAGTGGCTGATAAATGTGCAAGAGGAAATGAGGAGTTCTTGATAACATCACTTCGATGAACGCAACGCAAGAGTTAAATCCATGTGTACTTAAATCAAGCCAGAACTGTTCTGTAGTCTGTTGTTCTTTGACTTCTGTAAATAAAGACGAAATTTTTTATTTAGATTATAGGTACCTACCCAACACTCATAGCTCTTTGTAGGTACTTGTTTTGCATGGGTACCTAATCTTGTATTTGTGAGCCATATTATGGTTTTATTATATTTTATTATATCGTCTGTACAACGAAGAGATGCACTTTAGGGTGGTCCGGTCCACCTTGGTGGGTCTGGGGAGATGTATAAAATAAAAAAAACTTAATAAAGTTAACTTAAATATTACAACACAAACTTGTCGTAAGGGCTCCTGTACTAGGTGGTACCCGTATTACTAGTAGGGTGCCCCGATCATCCACCAAGGCTATAAAGTCAACAAGGTGACGATGTATTGTGTGTAAGTGTCTGCGACGCTGCATAAGCGCGTTTTGATGGGTTTAGGTTTTATGCGATTCTACATATAACAAGTTGTATATTGCAACTTACCATCGCTTCGCTCGGGTTCGTCCCTAGATTTAGCGCGAGGGAAGCCGCGGGTTCCGCTAGTAAAAGTATACAAAAACTTGACAAAAAGCTTGACCTTCCTCGAGAACCACTCTACCCATTGGTAGAGTTGGAAAAGAGCTTAAAGTATCGGTGAAGTTGTTTTTGAGTTTATCGTGAACAGACAGACAGACAGACAGTATGTAGTTTTATACATATAGGTTGAATTAGAGTTTATAATAAAATGGTTGGAAGGACAATTTTCTTGTTTAAAGTAAACTTCAATACCTCTGAATAACAACACTATTTTATTGACACGAGGATATATACCAGCATAAGCCATTCAGTAGTATAAAGATCAACTAATGTTCCCCGACCGATTCTGGCCACGGCGGCCAATCTCATTGAGAGTGATATTATATTCCCGGGGGGGAGGCTGTACCCCTACCGGGCGCGTCCCCAGGTGGCGGATGGGGGAACGCCACCTGCTCTTCCTGACCAGTCGAGCGGGTGGTACCAGTTTATCTGGCGCGGACCAAAAGCCATAGGCGGCGGGACAGGAGGTCCCGTGACTGCCGACCGGGGTGGCACTTCTGGCTGCCGTCACAGCTAAGAGGTGCCACTAGGGGCCGCCTAGCGGCCACCGGTTGCGCGACCGCTTCGGGGGTTTCGCAACCGGACATGGGGGGGTGCCGGCCTTGGGACTGCATTGCAGGCCCTCGGCGGGCAGAGGGGAGGGCCGCGGGGGGGGGGAGGACTGCTGGTATACGCCGCTCTCCCTACCCTCCGCGGTCTAACGGAGGTCGCCACCGTCAGTTGGTGGCGTGGTGGGGCTGCAGGGGAGGAGGAGTGCCGGTATTCGCCGCTCTCCCTATCCTCTGCAGCCGTTTTGTGGTGGGCCCACTTCGGCGGGCGTTTGTGGTGGGTCCTCTTCGGCGGACGTGTGTGTGGTGGTGGGCTGCAGGGGGCGGGGAGTGTTGGTTATAAGCCGCACTTCCTGGCCTCTGGAGCCGGTGGGGCCTCATGGGGTGGGGAGTGTTGGTGATAAGCCGCACTCCCCGCCTTCTGTAGTCGTTGGGGCAGCAGAGGAGAGGGAGTGTCGGCGTTGTCGCATCCCTGTCCTCTGCAGCCGTTTTATGGAGGGTCCCTTGGGGACGTTTGTTGGTGGGTCCCTTCTGGACCCACGTTTGTGGTGGGTCCCTTCTGGACCCACCCTGTGGAGGTTACCAGAGGTCGTTACGAGTACCTCTCTGCCCATGCAGAGTAGACTCGGGATCGGCCCTGGCTGAAGTTTTGCGCCGGGGCGCCGCAGTTGTGTGCGAAAGCGATCCTGCGGCGTCCCACTGAAGGCGCCGGGAGGGGGCTTGGTTTTTAGTGGGTATTACGGCCCTTCTGGCCGGTGAGTCCCACACCCATCTGGGGGATCAGGTGGTGTGCGTAAATGCATTTTCCAAGCATGTAAAAAAAGGAGATATTATATTGCACAAATGTAAGCGCAGACACAAGTGCACTCTCTATTCCTATCACACTCATACTCAGGTGGGACGACTGTTCGACACGACCAGTGAGAGCTAAAGCGCAGGACCGACAGCTTTACGTGCTCTCCAAGGCACGGAGGTGCCACACCTGACACCGCCAACTTCCCAACTCGGCCTGGTTACTGATGCTTACTAAACAGAAAGACTCAATAACTAAACTTGGCCCGACCCCGGACTGGAACCCAGGACCTCTCCATGTATGACCGTACATGCTAGCTAGCAGAAAAATTATAGTGAATGTGGTGAACTATAGTGTGTTTTTTAATTAGGTTAAATTTTTTCTTTTCCTTTTTAGTAGCTAAATATTTTAAATATTGATATTTTTTTCTCTCTATCCAGTTTTAATATTTTTCTTTTCAGAATCAGGATGAATCGTTTTACCTGGGGTATAAAGTAATATCCAGTAAAGGCAGGTGATAGTGATGGCCAAGGTGATGGTTATGTTGTAGTATACCCAGTACATACGTACATACCATGGTAATTCACTGCCATCTGAAACAGCAGAATAAAATATTAATCTAAGCTATCGTATCTAATTGCATATTTTTCGTTTTTGTTTGGTTTCAGAATCTGTTTTTGGCATTAATTAGGTACCTATCTAAATAATTAATTTAGTTATAAATAAGTTTTATAGTTAAATATTGCTGTAAGCAAAAATGTATATTAGGTACCTACATAACGTTATGTTAGGATTTGTTTATTTAATATGATATTATTGCTCATTTAAATAGTGGAAACCAACGAAGTGTATCAACCAAGTTTGCGTCACAAGTTTATATTAGGTTAACTTGATTATAATATGCTAGTGATATAGTGTATCAATTTCCAATATATTTCTTAATATCTCGGGAATGTTTATGCGTCAAGAGGTGTGTGCTGTCGTGTATATTACGTCATAATATTCAGCTGGGTCATGTGGGCCAACGAGTGACGGCAATCGGCTGTGTCATTGCATAGTAATATGGCGATGAATACGTGAAGAGAACGTGAACAAAGCGTTGTTTGCAGTACATAAAACTACTGCGTACACCAGCCGTGAAGTCTTCTTGCGTTCAGAGAAATGTAAACGCCGCGTTGCGTCCATTAATATTTCGCCTTTCGTTATCATTGGCCATTGAGTGGTTTCAATAAAGGCTAAACTTAAAGGTTTGCCAACATGTTTAGTTCATGTTTTTAGATGTTTTGTTTATTTGTCTCTACTTCGGTAAAATGACTTAGGCATAGTATCTGGCAACGAATAATATAATGTAAATATTCTATACAAAATAACGATAACTTTAATAAGCGTCACTATTGTAATTCAGATTCCATCATTTCTCGTTCGCTCAATTCCTTTTTGGGTGTCATTACTGGTACATTAGCATGTAATTTATGGTCATACGTAATATGTACGTAAGTATTTTCAGAAGGTGGTTACGATACACCATACATGAAAATTAAGGATTAGAAGGATCAGACAATTCAATATTTGCAAAAATAAGTTTTAAGTGTTTTAAATAAAAAATAGCGATTGACCCTTTCTTCTCTCGGCTTTTTCCGGTGAGATTATAGAAGATAGATACTATATTAGATTAGTACCTACATCATAGGTATGATGAGTTTTATATACCTTACGTTATTTACCATACAAAGTTTCATCCCCTTTTAATTCCCACAAGTGATATCTCGGGATTAAAAACTATTCTGCATACTTACTATAAAATAGATCTATTTACGCTCAGAAGGATGCAATAAACAAAGGTTGGTAGAGTATAGCAAGTAGCCAATATATTGGCTCGTCGATGGATGTTTCCGTACATGAAGTTAGTATAAGATTTCGTGATGTGGACAGTGGCGTATTACAGTTAAAATAAGTTGTTTATTGTTAACCACCTTGACCGGTTTTTTCTTAATACTTGTTCTACTTGTTTCTTTTATAATTATACCGCACATAATATTTTAACTATATTTAATTAATAATGTTTTCATGGTAGAGCGAAGGCAAAGGACATGAAGTAAAAATACGTCCCCTACTTTATCCTTTTATTCTTAGGGTTCACATAACTAGCCCGTGTTCTATAAAAAAAATGATTGGCTACCTAATATAGTTCAAATGTTACAAGCAATTTGAAGGCAGGTAAGTAGCGTAAGTATTGGAAGGATAAATTATTTAGTTCCGACTCGTTAACTTTACCTTAAAACATAAAGTTAACAAAATATATTCAATACACAAAATAATATTTTTATGGTGACCTCCAAACCATGAAGAATAATTTATTTATATAGGTACAATAGTTCATTATGTTTATGTAATTTACCTACTACGTAAGCGTCATTATAATTCCGTAATCCGTAATTATCTTCAACCTTATTAAGATAATACCTATTATTTAAATGTTCATAAAATATAATACAAAAATTATTTTTTATTGATTGTTTCGCTATTCGCATATTATATAAATGTTGGTCTAACGATTTTCTTACATAAATCTATAATCTAATCATAATAAGTTTATTTGTAATATTCTTTAAAATGGCTAAAACAATTTTGATTGGTGGTATCAATAAGGTAATATGAATATTGAATAGGTTAATAACAAGAGATAATTCATGGAATTTTCAATTGCTTAAGGAAAAGTGAGCAGGCACCATTCACATCCGTATGACGTTTATCATTAATATCGAATTCTAATAATTTTGGTCGCTAAAGGCTTTATTAGTTAGAGTTGAATAAATTTAGTGCCTTACCTGGAAGTTTTTTGAAAAGAGCACAACAAGATACCATTAAGCCACTTAGGGTTAATAAAGTGACCAGCAAAAGGCCCCAGTTTGTGAGGAATATCAACCAGTATGGGTTGGCTCCACTCCACAAAGACCATGTGAAGATGCTGAGTGCTATCAAGCTCAAGAATAGTCGCACTATTAACATCGGCAATGGCGAATCTCCTCGTTGCCATGATGTTAGATAAAAATCGCTCAATCTATCGTTATAGGAAACCCACAAATCAGAGAGCGATATGCTCTTCCTTAAAAGTTTCACCATTTTACACTTAAAGTTCACTTTTACATTTAAAATGAAATTTAACAAAATAATCCGCGATCCACTAAAAATGCTAGAATGATAACAGTTTCGCAGCACACCGATGAATAAGATGACGATGAGAGCTAAATTCTTATCGATAAAGTATCATTATCTAGGGAATAATCTAATACATAAATGAAACATATTTTATGATAGTAAACACGATTTAGTATTACGGACAGCTGTTTTAGAATGTAAGAATAAGAAATAAGACTATTTGTAAGAAATGAAGTTTGAGACCCAGTGAAATTAATTACTCATTGATAATATTTTTAGTGATAATGCTTCAACTGTATACAGCGAATATTCGAATTTAAAAAAGTGAAAACGGTTGGAGGGCGAGTGCCTCTGACGGCGCGCTGCAGCCGCACTCGGCGGTGCACTTGCGTAAACTGTCCTGCTTTATGTAATCAGCTGTTTTGCAGATTCAAACTGGTTGTTATGTCTCAATGTCAAGAAACATGCCGTAACACTATGTAATGTTGGTCAATTTATGAAACCATTCAGTAGGGAGGGATAGTTTGAATTGACTAGTATGTGCCTAAAACTGTGCTTGTAATATAGGTAAGCACAACTCGGTACAAGTTTCTAAAAGTATAAAAGTGAAAGTTTTTTAAGCATAGTTAATTCTTAATATTTCTAAATAATTTTATTTAATTATGTATTTGGATGGTAGATGGTAGAAGCCGAATAATTAGTTTATAAAAATGTTGTAAGTCTGTTTGTGACCACATCGTGAGAAAATTACTGGATTTTGATGAAATTTGGTATGATGATAGCGGGTTATCTCGAACAACGTATGATACTTTTTACCACAGGAAAATACCTAATTTCTGAGAAAAACAGTTAATACGTATTCTTCAGTTATATATAAAATCTAAATCAAAGAATTTGGTTTCCGGTTTTTAGAATGTGGCCGGAGCCGCGGTAAATGCTACTAAAGAATAATGATTAATATGTTAACACTGTGAAAAATGATAATTAATGGGGTGATTAATATAGCTATTTGTATGATTCGTTTGCCAGATGATAAAAGCAATTATGCAAATATTTTTTCTTTTGAACTTATTTCATACTTAAAGTTGACCCTATCTTACCTTAGATGGAATTATTAAATACAATAATAAAAGTACAGGGTTTTAAATATTTTTAATTCAAAAATGTAAGTAATGAAATTATCTAACAGACCTAAGTTAATTATTTTATAATATTACGCTGTATTAGTTTGCTGCGGTACATTGCTTCTCAGAGGAGAGCCTTCATTGGCATTTACAGTAACATTTGGTCTGATGATGCAATTAGCGATGCTGTCCCGGATAGCTGCTAAGCCGATGGTTACGAAGTGTAGGAAGATAAGAAGAAGACCTGTGATGATTACAACAGCAGTTGTTGGACCCGGTTTTTCCCAGTTTACTACGGGATATACCCATGGATCGCCAAATCTGAAATATGAAATATTTGTGTAACAATAAAATCTAAAATTTATACTTTAACTCAGGATAAGACCAGAGATATACTGTACTGTACAAATTTTCGTATGTATATTCCGATTATAAATGTCAGTACAAACTACAAGTCGTCATTTTGGAGTTCAGAAGTGTCTACATTTCTAATAATACTGTCTCTTCGGTTCTCTGATCACAGTTTACCTCGAGGGATACACTCGGAAGATTATTACTTATTTTGTTTAAAGCCATGAACAAATCTTACATCGACATTTACGAAAAAGTAATTATAAAAATAATTAACAATCTAAAATATATACAATGTATATCAAACTAAACAATAAATTACAAGAACTAAGTACGTACTCGTATATCAAATATCGTGCTCTCATAAAACAAGCACTTAGTAGTTCCGGTGTATGTAGAACCGGTGTTCATGTTAATCAGCAAAAATTTAAACACGTGCAAATATTTTAATGTGAGCTAACACGTTACTGGGCAGTGTGGATGTGCGTGATAAGTACACAAAGCCATTGTTGTGAGATTTAGAACAATATAGTACAGTGGAAGAATCTCGATAACTCGAATGTCAAGGGAAAGGCAAAAAAATTGAGTTAATGAGTTTTCGACTTAACGACTGGTTGAGTAAAATTTAAATAACAATTCGACTTAAGATTTATGGTATGTATCTATGTATTTTTAAACTTACGGGTTCGTGCCGCCGGCGAGATAATAGATGATGCTGAAGAACACGTAGGTCAGTGCAAATGCAAACGGATGTGCTGAATGCAGGAATCGGGTAGGGTGGGAGGAACTTATGAGGTGTATGAACATAATAATGGAATTGATTCCGTGGATCGCTATATCTAAAGCCGCATTGATTTCTTCCAAGAAGTCCTCTGAAATTATATGAAATAAATTATTTTAATTAAAAAATAGTACCTTTTCTGGGATATAAATATCATAATAAGTATAATGTAAGTTTTTTAAATAAAGTATATTAAATATAGAATAAAATATAATTTATTTATAAATTGTTGACCGTAACTTTATTTGTTTCTATAATACTTACCGTCTCTATATTTTATGGTAAAAATGATTTATTCATATAATAATCTTTTAAAGTTAGTGCTTAGTGAAAATTTGATGAGAAATAAAAAAAAAGAGGAAAATGTCATATTTAATTAAGCAATTTTGCAGTTGCCTTTAACATGTAAGGTATATGTAAATACGTTATACGTAATCTATTAAGTAGGTACGTATAACATACATAATAAGATTTTTAACCTTACCACTATAAAGTATTGCCCAATAGAATATAGTAATCAGGAAGGCTAAGGGTACGGAAACATTATGCAGTACCCAAAAAGTCTTGATATACCATGGTAAACTAAATTCGGCGCCTGAAACATAATAAGAGAATTGTGAACGCACTAACATAATATTGTGTTTAACTCTTAAGGTGCATTTAACATTTTTGATGTTTATAACTTAAAACATTCTTTAAACTAAATATATCTAATAGTATAAAATAAAACTTACTGATAGGTCCATAGTAGTATCGTTTGGCGGAAATTGCAGTTGCAAAACCAGTAGTAAGAGTCATTAGAGCAAGCCCCCAGTGAGTCAAATATATAAACCAATAACCGACAGAAATGGGACTAGATATATAAAAAGAAATTGAAGTAATCACTATAGCTAAAGAGGCGAGAAATAACAATGTCCGCCATATCAACAACGGCAGAGGTGAGCGAGTCGTTTGCCACACACTAAGGTAAAAATCCGAAGGCTTATTATGTTCTAAGCCTATCATAGGCAATTTACATTCTTCTTTAAAATATTTCACTATAGCACTCATAGTCACACCTATGTGAGATATACTACACTATATTGTGACAAGCACCACAAACGATGCTCAACGTTATCTATAGTATTTCATATCACCGAATGTGAGTTATCGTATGACTCAATTTTATTATCAATGCCAAATTTTATCTATTGCAGTTCTTTGATTTTGTAATATCAATATTTAAAAAATATATTATTACTTAAATGTACATCTTTAAAAATTCACGACGTGAGAGAGTAATGTAACTCTACATTAGTGGTAGGGGAGCTCACGATGCTAAATGGGGATTTACTCGAGCGTCATAGAGACCTATTGGGTTGCAAAGCTTAGATGATAAGAAGAAAAAAATGTTATATGATATATACCTTTTCATCGGTGGGGGAAGCGGCTATAGATTTTTAAATATGTAAAAAAAAACTGTTGCATGGACATCCTCGAGCGCGTCAGATATTGATAGCATCAATGCCCTGCGTATTTTTAATAACGCACGTATGTTAATCTGATCGTTTGCATGATGCGGGTGGTTGTATGTAAGGGTTGAAAATGAAAAAAAAAAGCTAGCTTTGCCTATTTGAGGGGTAAAAAGTATCTTTACAATTATTATTGCATTATAAGATAATTAGGTTGATATATTTGCTGAATGAAATCAAACTTCGACTTAAAAAAAATTACATTTATTGATGAAGTACAAAATATATATTTTCGTATAAGTTTTACTATGTATTTACAAAATAAACTTATAATGTATTGTTCATAAATAGTTATCACCTAACAATATAACGAGAAATTGAAAAAATAAGCAGCTTTACCGTTCTCATCATATAATATATAGCAATATTTTAATAGAGTTGTAACGTAAATCACTTCATTTACCATTTCCGCTGATTTTCTATACAAATAACCATGTTCATTTCTCGAGTCGAACACGCTACCGTGGTAATTGATTATAATACACAGTATTTACTTATGAAGTAATTGAGCTACTTAAATATAAAGTATGAATGCAAACTTCAACATGATTTGCAATATTAAAAATTAATTAGAAAACTTATTAAAATAAAGCTCATGTTGAATTTGACTGACAATTCACCACCTTGATAATTTGGTTATCTCTTTTATCGTAAAAATAAAATAAAACCATCTTAACTTTCATCTACACTTTGATTATTATGCTAGATTGAAACTACTGTCTTTGCCTCCACATGATCTACCAAGAGCGTCTCTACAAATGGTAAGTAGAGAAATGATGAAATGTATGATTATTATAAGCAGAGCTGCAATGACTACCATGATCATAGCTTCACCAGGCTTGGACCAATCCAAGACAGGATATACGAAGTTGTTGCCTAATCTGTGAATTTAAAATTTCATACATTAATTATTAAGTATTATAATTAAGAACTTGTTACATAATACAAGGGTGTATTGTTCCAATTGTAATTTACAAATGAGATAATGCTTTTGCTGTATACCTTACTCTTAAATAAAAATTACGAAATATTTATTTGTCTTCTTATCATGTACCTACCTAGAGCTATTACGAATTTTTTTTTAGAGGAGACAAGTTTTAATAATCGTATTATTATTTAATATCGGGCAAGGATTTTCTAATGGAATGGAGAAATGGAAGAATATGAGCTTGTTTGTAAATAATATTGCTAGTAAACTTTTAGGAAAAGAAAGGTACAGGGAATTTTGTATTATAATAAGATTTTTGTTGGTTTTCTACGTTAATTTTCACTATTGAAAAGAAGAGATGAAAGTAAAGTAAAATAAATGATGACGAGTCCATTAAACAATTAATAAGCGTATGTACTTTTTCATAATTCTGTAGCTAATTAGTTGATTCTTGAGAATTGCTTGTATATAGTAATACTTAAAAATATGTGTGTGTACTTATGTACACGCGTTAGAAGTTATACTTCTTTGGCATCCTTAAATAATACATACTCATTTTCGCAATTGGCACCCCGAGAAACCTCGAAAATGACACCCATGCCAAAAAAACCGGATGTCCGCCATCTCGGATTTGAAAATGGACCTCATTTTCGTTATCAGCACCCCGAGAAACCTCGAAAATGACACCCATGTCATTGTTGAAAAAAAACCGGATGTCCGCCATCTTGGATTTGAAAATGGACCTCATTTTCGCAATTAGCACCCCGAGAAACCTCGAAAATGCCACCCATGTAATTGTTGAAAAAAAAACCGGATGTCCTCCATCTTGGATTTGAAAATGGATCTCATTTTCGTAATCAGCACCCCGAGAAACCTCGAAAATGACACCCATGTCATTGTTGAAAATAAATATCGTGAATATAGTTGCAAGTCCTCTAAACTGTTGACTGTTAGCTAACTTCTCCCGTGAGAACAGACATTTTTAATATTTTTCATTTAATTACATTCATAAAATCACTCTACAGTTAAAAAAAGTAATTTACGTTATTTGTAAGAAAAAGATACGTACGGATCAGTGCCTCCAGTGTAATAGTAAATCACTGTAAATATGACATAGATGATTGAAAGTACTATAGGTAAGTAGAAGTGCAGCAAGTTTGTGGGGTGGCGGGCTGATATTAGGAGTATCAGCATTAGCACGCTGTTTACCGCGTGGATGAATATATCCAAAACTATATTCACTGCGAACTCTTCATCTGTAAATTGGAAAAAGTATATGTAGAAAAAAATAAAGCTCAAGATAAATGATTGTTATAACCATTACTTATACAAAGATATCAAATATTGTATCCAGTAACCATGGTCTTTGTGTGTACATTGTACACATGACCGGTTAATATGGCCGGATGTTAAACTAGGGAGGAAATTAAAGTTTCAAATGTAAGTTTTCTCATATTATTGCTAAAAGCAAAAGGTTTTAAAGCCTATCCTCTTTTTTACAATGCCAAACTTTTAGAAACTATAGGGATAGAGAACAACAGTTTCATATAACAACTAAACAGTTTAGCATATGTATTGTATTGGTTTTGAGATTATAATTTTAATGTCTCAGATCGCCTAAAGCCAGTCCACAATAGCTGGTAAATACTGAACAAAATGCAAATATTGTGGAAAAATGTGATTACTTGTATTTTGCATGCAAATGGAAAACCAAGCTCTACTTTTTCTAAATGTACTGAAAGCGAAACTAATATAATAAAAACTAATAAAATTGGACAATTGAGTCAGATTCATGACAAGAATGCAAAATACTTTTCAGGTTTTAATTACTTCTGCTTCAGGTTAATCTTTCATATCGAAGTCATTAATTTTAACTGATGGACTTAGGACATTTAATAAATCACCTTTAATATTGTTACTGAATGTTTGCTTAGATTAAAAATAATATCCGTCATTTTAATCAGTTTTGTTAGCAGACATACGGAAACGTGATTACAGAATTTTCTTTTAGGCTAATCATTATCTATACATGGAAATATACCGTAATACATAAAATATGTACCTACTTACAATATGTTTTAATGACCAAAATATTTATTTTTATCTACACACAGAAAAGTTATTACATTTCTGATTTAGACTAAAATTTATTTAATATAAAGTAGGTATAATAGAATAAGGAAGATGTAATGAATGAATCTGTAGATTATTTTATGGAAGATGTCGATAGTTGGTTAAGCTTTAAGGATTATTTTCTATCGAAATATATTTTAAGTGGGTATAATCTATGGTATAATCACATCCTGCTCATATTATTTTTTTCAGTGGCTCTGGTCTCTCTGGTAGGTATTTCTTTTAAATAACAAAAATCACTTACCTACTGCAGATAAAAATGTCCAGTAGAATAATGTGATGAAGAATGCTAAATTGATTGCTATAGAGTATAAAACCCAATATACTTTTATGTACCACGGTAGGCCAAACGTTGAATCTGAAAATATATAACATACAAAGGTAAATAAGCTGAAGGTGTATAAGTACAATAAAATATGATGGGGGATTAAAATAAATTGATAAATACTTATTAGTATATTTGTTTTGTGTTAATTTATTTAATATCTTTAGCAAAAAACTTTTATTTTTGACAAAATTTATGTACTTATAGGTTTTTTTTCGTCCATCTATCAGTGTGTTGCTAATTGTGAATAACACTATTGCACTATTTTATAATAATAATATAAATTATAATACTTAAAAATGATAAAATAAGCATATGAAAAGACCCAGTCAAAGACTATGAAAATTAAAGATAAATAATTAAGCTGATAAGAGCTATAAATGAATCATTAAAATGAATATCCAAGTTTAATAATATTGATAAGTGATCATGATAATTTGTTAAAAATACTTTTAGACCAAATACCACGAACACGATTATGAGTAATATTCTGAGCATTTCAATTAATTAATGAGATATTACAAAGTCATGAAAGGTATACATTTTTTTTAAATATTTTATGTCGTTAAATCAAACGACTGATTCTGTACGCCATGTACCTATTCGTATGTACTTAAAAAGTATTTAGTGTGAATATGCACTAAAAACTATAATAAACATATTAAGTATACTTCAATAAAGGAGAAGAATTTTAGTCTTGCTTTAGTCTTGCTTGTCTGGCTTTGCTTTTGCCTCCTATCTTATAACATAAGAGAAGCTACAACCAATCATCATATTATAAAACTATAGTTTTTAATTTATTGAATAGGGAGCCGATGTTAATAAAATGACTCAATCGCAAGGTTATTTAACGTGGTTGTAGTAAGCATACTTAATTTTATTGTTTTTCATTAAATATACCAAAGACCAGCATCTACTTCAACACTAAACTAAAACTCGCCGAAAAAAGAACCAAGTATTGGCATTTGGTTCGTTACGCAAATGGCTTAATCAAGTGTATAAAATATTATTAAAATACAAAGAAAAAACTTACCAATATATCCTTTACTGTATGCTCTAATTGATAAACCGAATGCGAAACCACTTGCCAACGTTATTAGAACTAAACCCCAATGTGTCATATATATCGGCCAGTAAGATGCGGCAACATATGTTGCTGTTAGAAGAAAAGATGTTAACGTAATAGCAAAGCAACCCAAGAAAAGTATTCCTCTTAAAATTAAAAGGGGTAAAGTTGATTTGTTTGCTTGAAAAGGGCTCATGTAAAAATCTGAAGCATCTTCATATTCAAAACCAAATTTTCGAACTTGAAATTGCTGTTTAAAATAATTTTTTATAGCACCCATTTTTCACTGACTCCGAAAATAATTAATGCAATATTGTATAGCTGCGTGATACACGCTACGATGTTACGAACACATTGTCAAAAACGTCTCCTCTGTTATCTCAGATAAGATTCGCGATCGATGTGATTATATTCTAAATATTAACAGTTTTTCTTTATGTTTCCTATTATTTAATAGATATAACTGATTGAATATCGATATCTCTGAGTATGAGTGTTGACTTTATGTAATCACATTTATCTATTAAGTACTATGGTAGGGTGGTATATAGGTACTATTACATATACGCAGAGGCGGCCTTACCCATTGCGAGGCCCCAGGCCGCAGGTCTTTGCGAGGCCCTTTGTCCTTCGTGAAAAGTATGTGATGCGATAGTAGGTCTGGTTGTTTGGTTAAGGTATTTGTCATGTTTGAGAAGAAATGTTTAAGTTATACAAATAAATAAAATTTGAGTTTTAAAATATTTCACATTGAAAGATTCACAAAATTAACGAATATAATTATTTTTTAACAAAAATGAAAACCGACTTCAAAACGCTACAAATCGAAACTAAAAAGAAAAAAAAATAATTTTAATTACTTAGTTATTGTTGGAGTCGGTGCCAGCCAAGGAGATTGTATTAGGATTATTTTGCTTTGGCTGGCACCGACTCCAACAATAACTAAGTAATTAAAATTATTTTTTTTTCTTTTTAGTTTCGATTTGTAGCGTTTTGAAGTCGGTTTTCATTTTTGTTAAAAAATAATTTATTTTAAATTTTTTTGTGGAAATTATTATGTTTAAATAAAATATTGGAAGGCTAACTAAACTACTGCTCCAATAAGTCAGCGAAGTTTTGAAATGAACGACAATAGTCAATCGAGATTTGTCCACGTCTATTTTTCCACGTAACTCGTAGACGTTAATAAGATTTACCTTCTATTATCAATCCACCTAATATCCTGAAGGAGTACGACTATCAGTTCATAAGTACGTATAATATTAAAAGAATTTTCTTTCAACTCCTAACCGTTGAGGATATATACCTTACATCATCACAAATTCTTGAACAGCTTTAGAAAATATATGAAAAAGGTAATCAGTGCCGATAAAATTTAAGGGTTGCCCTCGATTTCTCTAGGATCCCATCATCAGATGCTGACTTGGTGACAATGAGAACATCTTGAATGTATACCCTACCGAACAAAAAAGAAATTTTTAAAATCGGCCCACAATTCACGGAGAAATCGGTGAAAACACATAAAAAACAACTGTTGAGGAATTTTACCTTCCATCATCAGCTCATCCACATGAGATGATGATTTTCATACGTAAAAGCTTTATCGGGTTTAGAAAATATATCAAAAACATAATAGGTGCCTGTAAATTTTGAGAGTTGCCTTCGATTTCCCTGGGATCCCATCATCAGATCCTGACTTGGTGACAATGGGACCACCTCGGAACTATACCCTACCAATCAAGAGAAAAATTTTTGAAATCGGCCCACAGACGGCGGAGCAATCGGTGAACATACATAAAAAAAAAAAAAATACATACAACGGAACATATAACCTCCTCCTTTTTTGAATTTTTTTTGAAGTCGGTTAAAAATGATAAATTTCAAAATTGATGTTTGCGGATTTTTCCTAAGACTAAATTCTTTAATTAAAGCTTAATAATCTAACCCTAAAAAACCAATAAAATGTTTTTCAATTTCAGCTGTATTTGTATTAAAAAATCTTATAATAATTGAAAGTTGTTGAACACGAAAACGTCGCGAGTACAATCAAGACTAATAGAGTAATATTTATTATTTATTATTTTTTCAACAATTTGAGTCTTCACGTGACTTGCCATTTATTGTATGAGCTCATTTTGAATATTTTTTTCCGATATAGTCGTCTTATCCATTTCTGGGAACAGCTTTTCAAACCATTCCCTAAATTATTCCATTTTAAAATGCAATCTTTGTGCTTTCGACTAGATTCATGAGACTTTAGATAATCACCCAAGTGTTTCCAATCACACACTCCTCGATTTGATCCAATCTTTGTATCTTTGTATCTAGCCCGAATATTCGACATGGAAAGCAGTAAACGGCATCCTCTGTTTGTGAAAAATCATCCAGGGCCTGTCAAGCTTTTCACCGCTAACTAATGAATTTTTCAATTATGTTTTGAATAAATGAATTTTATAATTTACTTAACTAACTAACGTTGTGTTATAACCTTAATAAGTATTTAAGGATCAAAATCAAAAGTTGAAAATAAAAAATATATAGTTAAAAAAACTATATTTTAAAAAATTTGCTTGGGTTGTTGCGCGAGGCCCCTGCAAGAGCGAGGCCCTGGGCGATTGCCCTGTTCGCCACCCCCTAAGGCCGCCCCTGCATATACGTACTTACATATATCGAAGTATATTATACGCTCAAAAACTTGAAATCTACAAATATGTAAAGACCCATCTTTTGACCCAATTTTTATAATTTCAATAATCATCCGTTACATATACCAAGATATCTCCTCCCGGCTCCCACCATCTAGTTTTCACGTGTTTATAAATTAAGTTTAAGAATATTTTTAGCAAATTGAAAGTCGAAAAATAGACTAATATTTGTCTTTATTAAAATAAGGCAAATGCCGTGTGATACCAATAGTGCATGCGTAGAGCATACCTACTACTACAGTGAAAAAAACTATCAAAAAAAACACTTATATAAAACATATTGTGACAGGAACTCAACAGTATTTTCTTTATTATTATCAATAATATTTCATGTAAATCATGTTCAATGAACACGTTTCCAGCACCGATGTACTCGGACACATCACTAACCGGCGAAGGAGGAGCATCAGGAGTTCCCTTTGACGTTATTATTTTCTCGTTATCCGGACTCGTTGCAGGGGCGAGGTCACTCCAAACGTACAAACGGACTACGTAGTATGGTCTGTTCCCTAATATCAATAATTATTAATAAATGCTCCTTTATTTTAAAAACCTCTTATGAATCCACATCCCCTGTTAGTTGCGTATGTTTACAACGTTACTTAAAAAGATTAAGCTCTAATTTTTGTATTTGTTTAATGACGAACAAACAAAATATCATGTTGTGTATGCATATATTATTATAGGTTCTATTAGATCAACAGTCAGCTAATAAAGTAGATAACGATAAAATATTATCACATAGAGCGGGAACATGCTTCATTACTGACCTAGGTGCGAAACGTGACACTTTTTTCAGTATCTTAATTGTTAGGTAAAAAAAATAGGTAGTTACTTTAAAAGAAATTAATGAGGACTTGTGTAATTCACAATATGTTTTCATACACGGTGTGTTGCATTATGGAGATTAATGCAAGGTTTTGTAGTATAAGTAGGTATATTATTGCATACATTTTATATATTTAATGAGTTTTATACTAATTATGTTGTAACGATTACTTAAAAACAAAGGGCAGATTATATTTTACCATATGAAATATATACATTCGTGTATGATGCACAAACCCAGCATACAATCTATAAGTAGGTAATGTACCTTATAAGATGTGCTTACCCAAAACTTACATGAGTAGCCTTAATACACATACAACAAAGTGCTTTATTTTAAATAAAAGTTTCGAATGCTATATGCGGCAATCATAGTCATGGGAAAGACTAAGGTTTAATTTGTCTGAAATATATTACTGAAATATATTATGTAGTCGTTACTGACAGCACCTACCAACTCTCATGTGACCATGATGCTGTAAAGCATTCGAAATGTCGGGTGCTATAAATTAAAATAAATCTGCGAAAAAATCCGAAAAGATACTTTTATTTGAAATGGCATAGATCCCACACACACACACAATCCACATGGAACACGCATACTTACAAATAGTTCAAACGTTACTTTCTTCTTTTAAGTTGTAGGTTAAAATTAAAATATAAAATTACTGGTATGTTAAAAATCTTACCGACTGAAATAAGTACATATATAAAGTGTGAGTAAAGCTCGTACGTAAAGCTACGCTCGTAAAGCTTAATGGTACGGCTAAAATGAAACAAATAGATTTTTCTAATTATTATATTGCTTATTGCTCAATATTACATATATTTAAGAAATAGTATAATCTATAGCAAGGAATAGTATGTACTCGTAAGTATACATTATTTATACCATACAAAATCTAAATAGACAATGATTAATCAATGATTTTACTTTATGACAGCTATATTATTATATACCTATATGTACTTAATATATGATTATGTACACTTTAAATTCTGTTAGTCCTTCTGATTAGTTTTTTCAATCTCCTATGTGGCTCGTATCTGGCTCGTATCACTGTTATTTTCCGAGTGTTTAGTGGCAGAGAAAATGAAGCAGACAATAATTACTTCTATCTTTTCTTTCTAATTACTCCTTATTTCCAAAGAAGAGCGCGATTCCAAAGAAGAGCGCGATTCTTCTGATAGTATAGGATACAAGCAATTTAGTAACTACGTAATACCTATTATTTTTTGTAGAAGTTGGTATATAATTTTTTATTTATATTTTGCAGCTTCATCTTATCATCATAGTAAGTAGATCGAAACAATAGTATAACATTATTATTATGGGTATGCTTAATTTGTTTGTTACAAACAAAACTATACCAGAAGTATATAATTGTTTGTTTTTTCTTGTGGTTTAGCTTAAAAGGTACTATATCAGTTACAGTGACAGTCACAGAGTGATTAAAAATGGGTAAAACAAACATAAAAAATTAGGTACAAGCAATGTTCAGCGTTATTACTAATCTTTGGATGTATAATGTTGGTACATAAGATGTGAACACAGACATACAGACGGTGTGATTGATTTGTCGAATAGAGACATTAAAATAATTATATTTAAAATGTAAATATATACTGTCGTGTCGTCCCTTATAATATAACAAAGGCAAATCTTCCACCTAATACAATTTATCTAATAAAAATAAACATCACAGTTTTTTTATAAAAAATTAAGTACTTTCTTTTAGGAAGGTAAAGGTTATTGAGTTTTTGTCGATCGAAAACATAGTGATGAAACGATTACTTAAACATACGTTTACGAGCGTCCATTTATCGACATGATTATCAACATTTTACAAATAATCGTCGATTTATCAATTCGTTTATCAAGCGATTACTTATTAAAATTTCCATTTAAAAATATTCCTAAAAAGTATCTTACAGTTTTTATATGCACAATGTTATTAACACAAATTACATTATGTAATGTATTATATATCATTTGTTCATTCATGTATCCGAACGCCACTTTACCTAGCTTGACGTTTTATACTTAAGACTTCCTCACGCAGTCGTACTCGTAGACTGAATTTCTATGCAAGGAACCTAATACTCTCTCGAGTACTTTATTTCTCTTATTATTATTAATTAATTAGTGTAATTATAATATTAATTAAATTTAGTTTCATTTAAAAAGCGTTGGTTTCTATTTTAATTCCTAGTAAAATATTATATAATTTGGTCATGTTTATTATTATGCTCAATTTTAAATTTATCGATAATAATATTTTTTATTAAAAAACAGAAGTAATCGTTAGTGAAATCGCCGATTATTAAATGCAATAATCGTACCTAATCGCTAAATGAAAATCATTTCATCGCTAGCAAAAAATATGTCTAATACGATTTTTTATGCCAGGATCTAACTGAAAATTGATTGACACATACTTATGTTAGCAGATAGAATTACATATTTAACTTGGGTCAGTTTAATTTATTATTCGGCAAGACTATACTTACACAAAGATGATGACCTTTTCCCCAATATTGTATGCCGACGGCGCTTAACTCTGGGATTAGCCTAACCTTTCGCATCTGACGAAAATTAAAAACTTACACATTATAAAATTAACTACTTATATACTCACAACATCTATAGATATATTAACTAACTAATGAAGGTCTTTCGTATTCAAATTCGAATACTGTAACCAGTTTTAAAAATAGGTTCTTACGTAAGGATTTAATAAAGTTCATTGTCGGTAGGCGTGCGTCTGTAGAAGCTTATTTTTCAAGGGTAAAACGTACTTTACTTTTACCGAAATAAGTATGTATACTGTACAAGACTTTTTGTAATTAATAGATATTATCGTTTATAATAAAGCTTTCATAATTGATCTAATAAAGAAAGCAACGGCATATGCCACTATTTGTTAATTGTAAGTGTAAAAAAACGCTTTTCGCTAATATGTTCAAAAACGCTAATAAACACTTTACACATAGAAGACAAATAAGAAGTTTCAGATGTTTACTGAACAGAAAGCGCAGCGCAGCACCGAATACTTAATTAAAATATATTATGTATTTTTTTTGTTTTGACTACAAGTTTGAAAACATTCTTCAATTAATAGATTTTTAAAACTTCAAAATTCCTACGACTTCAACTATTCAACGTTGCGACAAGTTTGTAATTAGTAACTAGAGGGTAAGATAATATTTACTGTTATAACTATAATTATTTGGCGGTTAATCTTTTAGTAATTAAAAAACGATCTTCATATGCATTACTTATGTAGTAGCTATTGTCCCACAAAATTGTAATCATGTAAGTAGGTACATCACTAGCGGCCGTGACTTGTCCTACAAAATGCCGATTTCGTTTATTATAATTACATATAATATGCACGTCCACCATTATAAATAATTTGGCAGTATGCACTATGTACCTAATAATTTAATGTCCATTCCATATTCATTAACGTAGCCAACCATACATATCGTACATAAATAACACTTGGGTCTTTGACGTAACTTCGAATTGCGTCTTATGTCGATTGCAGTCTTTTTATTTTTAAAAGTCCCTTTTACTACTAATAGTGAACTTAAGCTTCGAAAGCATCGTTGTACTCTCCATTTTTATTTTGAGAGTATTTTCTTATGACGAAGTCACGAATTGAAGCAACGCCAACAGTGATTATGTGCATCAGGGCGAGGAACAGTGCCGTGAGAGTCACCACCACTAAAGTTTTCAGTGGCTTTTCCCAGTCGATCACCGGGTAGATAAATGCATTACCCCAACTGGAAGAAAGTACAAAAGAATAATAAATAAACCATAACATAGTAAAATTAGTTTTAGTAAAGTTTTTATTACTCTAATCGTAATAAATAAATAGGTCTAATGGAAATATATTATAAATATATCCGCCAACTGAAGCCAAATTAAAAGAAACGATTAAATTTAATTAATTATTTTTTTGTCGCTCTTATAACAATTATATTTAAAAGTTCTGAAGTAAAGTATAATAATAAAAAGTGAAGGAAAATATCGCGAGGAAACCTGCATATCTGAGATAACCTAGAGACAAAAATAAGAAGCTAATTAAGTGAAAATAAATCGTCTTTGTATACTTAGAGAAATAACCATAAAGATAAAAATATATGTATAATTAAGTTTACTCGAAAAATATTTTTGTGAAAAATGAAAATAAAACCAATGATAGAAAACTGTTTTATTTCCTGAAATTTAAACGTTCACAATAGATTTTGCGTCTGTCAATTTGTCTTTAAAAATATCTACTTGTTATGCTAAGAATGATATAATAGGTCGTGCATGTTCTACCTCAACAGTCAATGACTTACTATTATTAGTATGCAAAGCCATTCTGGCTATCTTTTCAAACTCATCTTTTCAATTGTATTATTCGCCTTGGCTTAAGGATATTATCGGTCCTTATAAACGACGTGCCCGGTGCCATTGTCAGTATAGTTAAATTATTTCAGAAATTATTTCTCTCTTCCTTAATAAGATTAATTTTATAAGTCGATGAAATTAATAATTTAAATAATTACTAAATTATTTCAGAAATTATTTCTCTCTTCCTTAATAAGATTAATTTTATAAGTCGATGAAATTAATAATTTAAATAATTACTAATAAATGCGAACATGTTCAATCTATACATTTATGTTGTCTAATGATCTTACAGCTTACACAATTTAGTTCCTTGGTAAAGGTCAATACCAAGGTGCTTTTAATAGATTAATACGCCTCAAAATCATAATTTGTATCTATATTGCAATACGTTTCACAATCTAATAACAAATGGCTAGAATCTATATGTCAAGGCTAAAAATGTATTAGAATATTCACACTTAAGAATCCTGTGTAATGTCTGTAAAAAGTGGTAATTAGAAAAATAAATAATAGTGTTGATGAAGAGGTTTCAAATTATTTTTAGTTAGTTTTGTGCCAAAAATAATAATATTTTTTTCAATAATATTAATTACTTCAAATATTTCAACATTTAAATTGTATACCTATTATTTACCGAAACAAATACAGTTCATTGTTACAAGTAAATGTATTCAAACTTTAACATATACAATATACATAGTGTATGCTACTTAAAGTATGTTACTCTATGCAAGTAGGCATTCGCAAACGCCTTTAACAGTTTGCTCAAATATATACAAGGTGCTTGTTTATTGTCAAAACGACTATAACTGCGTCAATAGTAGATACTAAACTTTGTTTATATCTAAGTTACCCTTGAGAGAAGCATGTGCATATATAAAGATTATATAAGGTGCTGTCTTATCAGTTCTGATAAGCCTTATTTAGAATATAGGCTCTGTAATGGTGAACAAATAAAAGAATTCTTAATCTAAAATTGAACCAGCCAAAGTATTGTGAGAAATGAATTACAACAGTGAATCAGCAATTAATTTAGTCAAAAAATTTAAGTAGAGGTCACGTTACTTAAATCAGTGCTACGATTTATATTTACATTATTTTGAATTCATTTCATTAGTGAATTTTATCACTTTTAAATTTAAGTGCAAGCATACCTCCCTTACCCTCTCGCCTGGCTCTGGTGAGTTACAGTAGCATGTTTTATTCCAGGTTTACTTACGTACAATTTTTAATACAAATCCGAAGGAGGGTACAAAACATACAAATTTCCATTTTTTCTTTTTTTAACAAGGGAAGTAAATAGTGTAGCTGCTAGCAAATACTAATACTAGTGATTTGAACGTTTTAGTTAAGATGTCAATGTGAACCTGTGTAGGTCGTATCTAGAATAACAGTATAATATATTAAAATAACAATAGAAACAATAGAATTGTAGTACAGGTCCTTAGTATAATCGAATGGTTCTCATATTATTGTATTTTGCTTAATTGTAACCTAATTCCCACGATTGCATTTTAAACGTATTTGTTCTATTTACCAATACTGGGCACCGATACTACATTTCGGTAAATGTGACCAATTCTTGATCTATAACAAAATAAATTGTTACCGCGAATGTTATTTGCACCTATGTCTTGTATTCGAGTATTAGGTATTCGAATACTAAATTTGGATATTTTATGGTATTGAAGTTTCTATCAGATAATTACTCTAGTAATATTATTATTTTTTTTGTTTGCAATTAGTAAAAATGTCATATTATTTGTTATGTTGTTGTTGTGTCAAAATGTATTATAGACCTACTTCTTACTACTTAAGGCGCCTACCT
This sequence comes from Boloria selene, assembly GCA_905231865.2. NCBI lineage: Eukaryota > Metazoa > Arthropoda > Insecta > Lepidoptera > Nymphalidae > Boloria > Boloria selene. The sequence goes on from HG993132.1 coordinate 4,220,385, forward strand.
CGCCCGATGACCTTGAGGATTTGATATCTGTACTAGTATTTGTTTAATTAACGCCATCTACCGACCGACGACCATACTACAACGAAACGAAGTGAAGATTAAGCAAGAACACAGATGTGTCGCGTTGTCATCATTTTTTGCCTATTTGATTCGATCTCTGAGAAATCTCATTTTGTTCCTTTCCTCTAGTTTTTGTAGTCTTGTACGAGTATAGTGCCTACATCATAATCTATATTATTTATATTAAACTACACAATGCACTATGATGTGAAGGTCTGCTGATGACCACCAGGTCTGCTGATGTCTACCTAGGTAAGTAGGTAAACGGTTCTCAGTAACGGAAATAGTTAGGTTGACCTAGCTTTCAACATTTACAAATGGCTTACCTTCTGTAAACGCACCTATTCTTTATTTGTAATATCATTAGAATGTAGGTATTGGTATATTTTTATGTGAGCAATAAACAATAACTGTCTATAAAGTGTGAACAAAATATTAAAAAAAATGCCTTAGTTATTCTTATAATTAGGCATTAGGCATATTTAGGCATATTATATTCTGGCTTACTCTATGATAGGTTCAAAAAACAAAACGAAATTACAAACCATTTTACATATACTTACAAACTTAAATTCTGTTTATGTTTTACGAAATATTTATATTTGTATTATTTAATATATGGTTTAATTCAAAAATCATTCAAAACGAGAAGTTTTAGGTATTAATTGGAAAAAATAACGCGCGTGTAGTCCACTCGTCACAAGAGTCATCGAGACACTGCTGTATCGCATCCCGAGTACGCGCCACAGGCCGTAGCGGGGGTGCGTCAGTGGGGTACTGGTTAAGTTTCGGGTTTTTATTTATTATTTAAGAATATCAGAATAAAAAAATAAAAAAAAACAATAGAAATTGTGAAATACGTCATTACATATTTTTTGATACAAAATTCACGCCAAACTAATTAGCCGTTACAGAGAAAAAGTACAGTTTACGTTGAAAAAGGCCCTATTTAATATATTTTTTTTCCAAATTTGGGAGAGTTTATTTAAATTTAAAACAATAGCATGTATTTGTGATAACCTTAAGTAAATCATATATATTTTATATGGTAATCGTACGAGAGGATTCATCTAAAATCTTCTTTAAACTTATAGTGTTTTTGGAATTTGAGCGAGGTAATCCCCTTAAATTATTTTCATAAGTAAGTAAAATAGGTAAATATCAATGATCTTAGATTTTTTGGTTGGCAGGACGATGGCAATGGGAAGTGGTGGAGAGGAAGGGGAGATGCTCCCTGTTATATCTATACTACTCCGATTACAAGGTAATACATAGTTCCTGAGAAAATAGATTTTGAACGTGGCACTCGCCGGCCGCTGCCGTGGCACACGTCTTTGTCTCACATGAACAAAATTCTATTTGTTATTCTGCTTTCTTACATTAAGTTTTTAGTATTTTTTACCAAAAATATAAATTACCTTGTGTTGTGAGTGTTACCTATAATGATCAGTGAATAAACCCCTAACCATATATATTACTTTCTCTCACCAAATCTTGCCAAACGATTGTAAACCCAACCCGATTCTATTTCTAACATCATATTTTGTAAATAGGCAAACTTACCTCTACTCAAAAGAAATAAAATGTAGAGTATGATTTAAGACACGAAAATCGACAATTCTATTATATTATATTCGTTTTTGAAAAAAATAATGTAAATAATTATAATATTGTTATAATTTTCATAGTAGAAAAATAGTGCAATTAGTTAGATTTTGGAAAGATCTTCTTTTCAAGACCTTTACTAAATGCTATAAAGCATGTTATAATTACAAAAAGATTGTTCTGAAGAAAACTTACGGGTCGTGTCCCCCGGCAATAAAATATGCAACGGTAAACAACAGGTAGGCCAGCGAGAAGTATAGAGGCTGCATAATATGAAGCAAACGGCTGGGATGCGCCGAGAATACCAGCTCTATGAACATCAGGCCAGAGTTCATCCCGTGTAACATAATGTCCAAGATAGGATTCGGTGCGTAGTTGATTTTTTTACCAGCTGTAATGTAATATTTAATTTTCTTAAAAAAAACTGTGGAATAATCATCTAAAAATCAAAATAATTAATAATTACTTTACTCTACAACAACCCTACAATGAAAAAAAAGGTAAAAATATTTTGTATCAAAATGAAAATGGATTTTTAAGTTATTGTTTTATTTAGTAAGATATCCTAATAGTAGAACACTTTATGACTATTTTAATATTTACTTATATTTTCTTAACAAAAACATGTTCTGACAATTATTGCACTTCCAACAATAACAATTATATTTAAACACGTTTTATTCAAAGAAACAAATATCTATTACCTATAAAACAATAGTATTACTATATAACCTACAAAGATGCATTTTTTTTATAATTACACTTATTACGTAAGTTTAATAATCGTTGAAATTAAAACCACCTTCACCACCATTATATTACACATACATATGAACTCTGTCAAAACCATATTTTTGTTATTCAATACCGTACGTACTTACGTACGTACAATATAATAATAAATAGCTTCAGAGCGGCGCAATAATAAGGTGTACTACCCTATATTAAAAATATTATTATTATTGGAATAGAATCCCGAAAAATAAATAGAAAAAAGCATATTACGTACGAGCTCTTAGCACTGCCCAGTAGAACAGCGTGATAAGGAAAGCAATCGGAACGGTGATGTTGTACAAAATCCAGTAAGTTCTGACGTACCAAGGTAGACTCTGCGAAGAATCTGTAAAAATATTTTTGATTAAATTATGACTGTAAGTTTATTCAATTAAAATTTGAAACAATTCAAAAAAATATTATATGAAATAAGACTATCTTTTAGATTTTTTCGTGGATTTATTTTGATTTTTAAAATTTACAAGAAACGAAAGCATTATAAGATAACAATTTGCATACACCCTATTTCTATTTGATTTAAAATCCTAAGATCAATCAATGTGTTACCTTCGCTTGAAATATACTGTGATGTTAATGCTACGAGTAAGTGCTGTTTAAATCATTTCATAGGTAATAATAATCATAGTATTGTAAAAACATTTTATGATAGATGTAGAGCCTAGAAAGATTTAGTTTTAAACTAAATATTTGTTCGAATTATATTAATTTACTTTAAATGCAGAACCAGTACCAGGTACCTATAGATTACAAGGTCAATAAACCCGCTATGAATAAAAATGTTTGTTATGAATCTATAATCAATCTTATCAAATAAGTAAAAGAAGTGGTTAAATAAAGGAGGGTTAGTGAGTTCATTTTGTAGTGACGTACTTTTGTAGTGCAAGAAAATCATTGCTAAATTCTTTTGCAGTTTAATCGCTTAAATAACTGATTACTTAGGTTACTTATATGTACGGTATCAGAGTTAGCCATTTTTATAACTACTAAAGGACGACTTGATATTTACCATCAAGTGATTTTATGCAAAAAGTTGAAATGACCATAAATGATAATCATATAAATTGTGTCTGTACTGTTATATTATTTAAAAAACTTGGGCACAAGTTAGAAAAAACAATAGTGTCTAGACTATATATAAGTAGGTAAGTACTATAAACAAACAATAATGATTAACTTAGTCTGTGCGAGTTGAGTAATGTACAAGCGGATAACGTTTCCCAAGCCTCAGGGAAACAGTAATTCTAAGTCAATTCTACTCACATAAGATGACATTTGTCTTCCGTCGACGTTCGAAGCGACCGTCTACAAGGACAATACGTTACCTTGCTCGACTAGAGGCAAAAAATTTGTTTCTTAGATTTACGCGAATATTTTATGATAGTATTTTAAATAAAAACATTATTTAGATTTTTGGTTCCCTGTTTGAGAGTCTTGGTCTCACTCCTCACAACGATTTCTTTAAAGCATTCAAAGGCAAAATTAAAACAACGCGTTTAAGACTGAATAGCTTTATTTTAAATGTTTTGTATTTATTTTGTAAATATAAAAAAATATAAATACATATAGCGAGCACCGAATCTGCGCAACCATCAGGATATTTTGTGGCTAGAGATACCTGTAACGCATGCGTAGGGTAAAAATAAGCGCACCCTAGCGCGAGTAATATATTACTAATAAATTACTAATTCTAATAAATTAGAATCGGCTTATGAGTTTGTCAAAATTAAATACTTTAAATTATTTGCCGTAATAACTTATATAATAAGGCACGCACGCATGTTTAGAAAAAATACAACACTATTTCACGGCCAACATGCCTTGAATCTGTGATTAAAATATTTTGGTGATGCAACATGTTTGATACGCATTTTTAGTTAACCTTGTAATTTAAATTTACTGAATGTATACATGAGTTCTAAATAACCAATGGTTATTACAACATTATAAGTTATAACTCGTGTAGTATACATTCAGTATTTTTGTGTTGTAGGTAGTACTTTATAGTTATTGTTATTATAACTCTTGTTCTACTAAATTTAATTTAGGATATTATCTGAATACTTTCTAGCTAATATAAAATTATAGTGGCAAGTCTTAGGTTCGGATATATTATACTAAGCGAAGTCTCCAAAAATTTCTGTCTGATGACAACAACAACAACGAATCGATCACATTCTTATAATGATAAATTCTAATTGCAAATACTCGTATATGTTGAGAGTTAAAATATGACGTTGTTTACTATTATGTTCACTGATCAATGTAAAGAACGTTGACCATTCTTTAATCAGTAACAATATACGTACGTATATTCAAGAGTTAAATAATTCCAGAGATTAGTAAGATAAGATATATAAACTAAAACCTACCTCGATGTTTACAACAAGTAAACATAAATAGGCGTTTCGATTTAAAACGTAAAATCCAATCCATGTATATACTAAAAGTGGAAAATAGCAGATTTATTTGGTGCATTCTATATTTCTAGATAAGATTAATTATTGCATATGGCTACCGGGTCTGTGACTGTTGACAATATGTGCCAATGCTATTCATTTTATGAAACAAATGGGAGCGAGCTGAAGCTATTTGCGTGCTGCAAGTTTGTTGCGATGTCAGAGCTCCACGTGCCCTTAAGATCATGACGTATGTAAGAATATATCTACTATATATGTAATATGTATGTATGTAAGTATGTATATTTAAAAGGTATGAATACAACGTGGTCGTCAAATATTTATTATTTAAAAATTAAATATTATACTTAGTTTATTCTTTTAGAACATATCGATTATCGAGAAATATATCAGATTTCATATTGAAATATTTAAAATGATTTAATATATGTATGTTCATATTTTTTTATTATTGGACTCGGTCAGTCGATTAGTGGACTCGGTGAGCATATAAACAGCGCCACCCACTAGGTCTAACTACTCGTATATCTATGAACTACCGAGGTGACAAGTAACAAAAAGGGATTTCATCAAAATCAGTCACGTCGTTTATGAGAAGAGTTACGTACACATACACACACATTAAATAAGTAAATTGGAATACTATTTAAAACTTAGTAACAATATTGTGTACAATAAGGAAAAATAATATTGTTTAACTTACCAGGTAGAAGATCATGAGTTTTTTTGATCGTGACCACAATACCAAAGAGAGACTCCAGGAAAATAAGAATTAGGCCCCAGTGAGTCATGTACAACAAAAATTTTTCTCGAGGTCCCCAAAAGTGGACAATTGACCAGGAAATTGTGACGATGGCCCACAGGAAAATCGGTACTCGCCATAGTAGTGGCGAAAATCCAGCACGCCAAGACCTTCCAAAAAGATCTGGAGTTTCGTTTTCTTGCTTAAGAGCAGCCGTACAACAAGCGTAGCAGTTGGCCGGAGCTTCTTCCCTCCAACTACTTACTGCCGCCATTTTTGTACAGTATTAAGGCAACTGTAACTTATTTTTATTCTTACTTTTTTACAGGTTGACGCTTTATTCTATTTGCTCACACCCACACGATCTGTGAACAAATTACATAACATCTTTTATTGTACCCTAAAGATTATAAAACTTTGTGAGAGTTATCTTTATACCATGTAGTAATTAAAGCCTTATAGAAACACAATAACATATCACTCATAACCTTCACCCAAAAAATGAATTTTGCTAACTTAAATATGTAATACATGTGAACGACCGTGAGAAATGAATTATTGTGTCACGAGCGTATCGAGCACAAAAATTGAAGTGCTTATAATGTTGTTTTAATCCTTTTAAGCCCTCTATATAAAGGAAATAATTAAAAATAATATTTCTATTGCCAAGGCACTATTTGAGCTCGTAGGTAAGCTTATGTTTATAAGTCAAAGTAATTTTTTATATTAACAACAGTTTTTATGTTATAACGAACAAAACATAGGACAAGAAATAAGATTAATTATGTATTTGTCGAACTATTTTTACATAGTCCATAATTACTAAATTAAAAATAATGTACAGCTGTATAGAGGAAGGCGACTTAGCGGCGACAGTCAGTATTGATTTCTTCCCTATTGCTTGTAGGATCTAAAGCTATCTTCATGAGAATATTTAGTCTTACTAGTCAGTAGTCAATGTATAACGTTTATACCAGGAAATATCAAGCTCAACGCACAAATTATAAATTTACTATATTTAAGCTTATTGTCTACACCATGTAAAAATTATTTTAGTGTTTGTAACAGATATTTTAAATGTAATAATAGTTTTAATTTTTATCGAATACTAAATTATCTTTACATTTTCATGTATTTCCTTGTTTATCTACAGTTGAAGAACATTAATGTATTATAATAATTAAGTTAAACATTTATCTGAATTAAGGCCCATATTATCAAGAATCTCTAGTGTAAAATAAAGTCACTTTAAAAATTACTAGCGACTCACCATTGCTTCGCTCGGGTTCGTTCCTAGGTTCTCTATGCCAAATTTAAAGTTTGTACAACAAGAAAATATGTACTTTCATACAAATTTACGAGACCTAGACCTCCTTAATCCGGTCCTGTTGCTGAACTCGTTCTTAGCTGACGTCTACTAACTATAAACCACCTCCTTGGAAAATTTCATCTTTTACATCAAGCGGTTTTCAATATTTCGTGATGGGAGGTGAATGACCTTTCACTTTTATATATTTTAAGAAAATGCTATAAGTTAATATGCAAGTTTAAGTCACTAAATAAATGTAGGTAGGCACCTACCTATAAAATTTGACATGATATATGCAATGCGAAAGTTAACAAATATATTTATAACAGCGTTTCATAATAATTCGTATAGTATTTACATTACTGGCGTATGTCGCGTCGTAGTACTCGCTCTTTGTTTTTCTTTATTTTTAAACGAATAAATTATTTTTTATTTAGTCATAGATCATAAAAGGAACAATTGCACGACTGATGTCAATACTTATTACCACGAAATAGTTATCTATATTCATCTGCTCTGTGCTTATTACGAATATTATTTAAGATGTTAATTAATTTGTGATGTTCACCAATAATACTGATAAGAAATATAAAAATTGATTTCCTTTTTAGTTCGCGTGTTGTTTAATGCAGTATGATTGAATTGTTTCATGGCTATAGAAATCGAGGAAAAGATATTAATACTGCAAGGATGCTCAGTGCAACGAGTGTTTATAATTTTAATAACAAAGTCATTGCTGTTAATCTTTTGATCTACTGTTCTTAATTTCTCAATTTTAAATAATTTTATAATTCAAGCGCAAAACAAAATGTACAGAGGCCATGTAGATACAAAAGAAAACATAATATCTGTCTATTACCTATACTATGCGGAAGTCTAGGAGCGAGGTTTTTAAAGACCATTTGAAACGCATACTATACGTACTACGCATATATTAATCATCATTCATCATCATCTATTATCGTATAATTTTTATTTAATAATATACATAATCTATATATAAGGTGAATATTATCTTCATATTGCAACATATACACTAAATATCGTAGACGAGACATTGAGTCCCATCACGGTTTCCCGCCAGATTATTTTGGACCTTTATATTTGTGACAAATAAACGCAGTAAGTAGGTACTGCGTTTTACTTTTCATTATATAAAACGCATTTATTTATTTTCCAGTATAAAATCTAAAAATAAATATAAGGAGGTAATGTTATTATTATTTTGAAAAAAAAAACGTATTTTAATTAAATATGGCATTGAAATGGAAATAATTCATATTTTAGGAAGTATTTGCAATAACTAAATAAGGAAATACAAAGTACTAATTAACACATTTTTTATTAATAACTATTCTTATATACGAGTAACTTTTTCAAATAAAAATATATTTGAAAAAGGTACTCGTATATACATAATTTACAATATTATAGAGAAAGTAGAGATAGATTGGTTAAAATTTGGCTAAATGCCATGTTTTTAGTCTATCATCTGCTGTATCACGGGGGTGATTTGGGTGATGTAATATAAAATATGTATTATTATTTATCATATTGAAATTGTTTTATATTAAAATATTTATTTAATCTTTAATGTATATGATAATAGCGTTTTTATTACTTATACATCGATAGTAGGGAGTTTTCGTGCATATATATTTGATAACTTCAAAATACAGGGTAATAGCAACATATACAAGAGTGTTTCGAGAAAGAAAAAATAAGATATTTATTAATAATCCGTAATAATCAGTGGCAGTAAAGAAAAGTAAAACAACTCTATATTACATTTCTATGTATTCAGAAAACTCAAATATCTATTCTAACTATCATGTGGACGTAGTCAACATCATTATGTAGATTTGTTTAAAATAATGTTGGTATACAATATAAATATATAACTGGAATTTTTCCTATAGCAATTAATTATTATGCGCCTTGTATTTACTCACCTAAAATAAAATATCTTCCCATTACATAAGATTTTATACAATTTACAGTAAGTTTATTTATTCATTTATATACAAAAGAAAAGAAATAGAAAATTATTGCACGGATTAAAAGAAGCACGTTATTTTCTTACCATTTTACTTTATATGAACGTTTTAGTAACTATAACTTTTAATTAGACTGTAGAATAAAATTTAAATTAAACTTCATTACTATTTTTCTTTAATTGACTTTATAGTGTATACGATCTCTGTAAATTCTAAGTTCGAATATTGAAAATACGCGCGCGCCGTGCGCACTTTAGCGCACGAGAGCGACTGACTTTACACTTGATATATTAAAACGAAGATCTAGTAAATATCAGATGAAGCGTAAGCGCAGGGCTGCCAATGACAAATAAAAAAAACATTACTACTGTCGGCGTACTGAAACGATATAGGTATGTACTTTAATAAAATTATATATAATCTATATCTAATAAAAGCGTTCCCTACAGAGAGTTGCGGAAAAACGGCTGAACCGATTTGGATGAAATTTGCAGGAAATCTGTAGATTGGCCTAGCGGGTGATCCTGTGAAGTTTAGTAGCGATTGAAAATATGAACGCGGGTACTTCTAGTAATTATTAATTAGTTAAAGTAGGTACATATTTTTATTATAATATCTTTTCAATGGCAAGCATCTGTACCTACTTATACTTACTTTTTATCTTACAATCAAATACACAATGGAAATTATTTGAAATTACATAATAATGATAATAATCATTCATAAATTATTTTAAAATATATTCAATTAATAAAATAGTTAGTTAAATTTTTGTTTTATAAATTTTTATTGTTCATATTTGATACCAACTTTTGAATTTACAGGTAATATTTGATTAATTTTATCAAGTACCGATTTGATTTTATTACTTAGCTGTATTTCATTTCTATGGCAAGACGATATGACTCGTATTCAGCCTAAGCGCCATATATGCTATAAAGTACCAAATATAATCAACGGTCACGATTCTCAGGTGATTGGCGCTTAATTAAAATATAAATATGCTTACAAGGTTAGCTGCACTGCTCTGCCAACAAAATAGTATATTATTATTTACATACCGGTTCTTTTAATTAAATTTATTTAAAAAACCATATATGACGTAATGAAGTTGAAGGTACCGTCACGGAACACTTAAAATAGAGCAACCCTAATTACCGTGCGTGTGCGCAGTCTACTGTTGTTCAAGGTTTCAGAAGAAAATCTGCCTTCACGCACCGACAGTCATTTCGATGCCTTCTAAAGTCACTGCTACACCTATTGAGTAATCAAGCATAACCTGTCATTGAAAAATTAACAACATTGTGGATTACATGTAAATGTATTTTGTAGTAAATTGAGAATTGATTTTATCATTTTTCATATTCATTATTTGGGTCTACATGTAAGGTCTTTAAGGGAATTTTACAAATTAAACATTTTTAAAAACCTTTGTAATTATGGAGTGTATGCAATATACAATAATAATACTGTCCTTGGAAATATCTAATTTTCACTATTATTATAGCGAAAACTTATATAGTGTTTATTTTTCGACGTAGAGTAAATTAGACTGACTACTATATTTCTCGGTAGATAAAATATTATGACCTTGTAGGTATTATTAAAATAAATAAAATGTATTCAGCCCTTTTTGCTTTTGCTACTGCTGGGCACTGGTCTCTTCAATACGAGGGAAATCAGGCCATAGTCATTTGTCACCATGCTGGCTAAGTGTGAGTTAGCGGACTTTACATATCTACCGAGAACTTGATAGTACCTTCATCGTAAGATAAGTGGTATTAATGATAGAAATGGTCCGCACATGAAAATATCATAGGTGCGAGATTCAAAGTTGAACCCGCTTTACTCGGTAACACAAGCGACCGCGTTACCGCTGGGTTACCACTGTTTAATGTCGGTAATTCGACTATAAAATAAATATAAACTTTATCTAATTCCATGCAGTTGATTTAGCCAGAATGAGTAAAAATCATATACGCACGTATAACTTTTGCATGTATAGTCGATTTATAGGAAAAATAAATTGCCTCATTTTGTAGAAACCGCAATTTATGTCTTTTAAGAACAAAGCCCTTGACTTGTGATGCCAAACTGTGCTTAATCGATGTTTTATCCCATACATAATTGAGCTTACTCTTAATGAGCATCATTTTAGGTCACTCGTTTGTCTCTATGTAGAAAATACAAAATTTATTTATGATTTAATCCGGTAGGTATTGATTAGGAAACACAATTTGCAATACATCCTGCACATGTGTGTATAGCAATATTTTTGATTGTGGCAAGTCCTCCTTGTCCTCTTTGTGTTTGAACTTTACAGAAGGATCCTTGCAACGTTTGTAATCATAACTTCTACAATAATATTTTGTATATTTTGTTATTTTCTTAGGATACTATAATAATATAATTGAGTATAAATACTCTTCGGTTTTATTTTTGTCAGTAGATAATATAGTAGCGCATTATGTTGTAATGGTAAGTATAGTTCTCGATATAGTCGTGGAAATCATGAAACAAAAATAATATTATAGAAATAATTAAGAACATCAAAAATTTATAATACCACAGATCACATAATACTAGATAATACTCAGTGATATACAGTAAAAGGTAGCAATCAACACCGGCTATTTTAATGCAAGAAGTTATTTTAAGGAAAGCTAGATAGTACATACAATGGTACTACCTATACTTGTATTTAATTTGTAAAATAAAAATTAACAATATAAAATCGCACACAATTTTTTTTTCAAAGATAAAAATTATTATAATATCCATTTTCATTAATCGAATATTTAGTTATAATCAATACATTTTTATATTTTTGGTTCAACGTAAATCCCATCAAAATTAGCCAAACGACTTATAAATGATATGACCTCAAAAATAACCTTATAGATCTAAAAATGTTTAATATTTAATAGAAGCCTTGGATAACACCTTGTTATGAAGTTATAAGTATAATTAATATATTGTGTACAAAAAATCTGCTAGAGATTAGTACTAAATAAAATAAAAAAATAGCCTTTTATTTTCTGACGCATAACCAAAACATACATTTTAGTTATAGTACAGTAAACAAAGCCGTTTTTTTGGTCAACCTCGCACAAAATTTCTGATCCAATTTTAATTTTTCTATTGTATTGATAACTCAAAAAGTATTGACATTAATAAAAAAGTTTTAAACAAAAGTTGTAGAGAATAATGTGATCTTTAAAAATGGACATATGCATTTAATTGATTAATCCAATATTTTAAAAGTTATCGGCCGAAATAGAAAAACTGGTTCATTAAATGGGCCATTAATCATAAACGGTAATTATTACAAGAAAGTTTACAAGAAATAAAAATATTGAAATTTTATTTTCTACAATAATGGTCTGAATAATTTTTGCCCAAAGTGCATAGTTTCTGAGATATCGGCCAAAAACTTTTTTCAAGATTGCGATCGAAGCTCCACCTGGATCTGTCATTAGCTCAATACATATTTTAAAAAATAAAATTATATAAATAAATATAAAGGTTTAACCGCAATGTAACATATGGTAATATTATATTTATTTGTGCCAATATAAGTTAACGGAAAATAAGTTTTTAACTTTTTATGTATTTTTTTTAATTTGTGAGATTGGCAGCTATATTGTGAGGTTGTCTTGTATATAGGGCTTCTCCAACTTTAACCAATCTGATCGACTCCTTAGCATTCTACTCCATCCATTTGGGAGATCATCCTCCGATATTTTTGATGCCTTCTTCTTTTTCTTTTACCATTTCAGGGTTACCATTCTGTTATACTTTTTGTCCATTTTTCCTTCGTAGATCTCATAATGCGACCAATCCATCGCCATTTTAATCGTTTTAGTTTGCTTATTACATCCACTACTCCCGTTGCACTACGTATCTCTGTGAGTCCGTACCTATCACTGAATTGGATACTCAACAAGCTTCTCTCCATTTTATGTTGACATACTTTCAATTTATTCATATTTAGTTGTGTTAGGAACTATTTTTGGCATCCATAAGTAAGTACGGATAGAATGCATGAATTGAACAGTTTTCTTTTCTCAAACATGATAGTGATTTACTTTTTACAATTTCTTTGAGGGACCAGTATCTAGACTAGTTGGTAATTCTACGCTGGATCTTTTTTGATATAAGTTGATGTGGTGATATTAAGTGACCAAGGTGTATATATTCATCAACATATTCTATGTCCTGGCCTCCTACACACCTTTAGGTTGTTGGTAATCACTTTAGTTTTGACAGATTAATTGTTAGGCTCATTTCCTTGCTTTTATCTGCTAATTGTTGCAACATGCTTTCCAGTACTTTAGGTTCTTCAGCAAGCACTACCACATTATCAGCAAACCTGAGATGGCTAAGTTTTAGTACCGTTAATATTTATGCCTAGATTTTCTCAATCTAGTTCTTTAAAAACATTTTCTAGGACAGCGGAGAATAGCTTTGGGGACAGTTGGGTATCCTTTTATGATGTTTATATATTTTCTCTGTACTCCCTGTTTTCTAAAGCAGTATATAATAATATAGAGTGATGGTTGACAGAATCAAAGGCCTTATTGTAGTCTAAAAAGTTTATATAGTATGATTTTAGGTACTCATTGTACTCTTGAAGTACCTGTTTTACGACGTGTATGTGGTCTACTGTGGAAAAGTCTCATCTAAAGTCAGCTTGTTCGATTGGCTGTTGTTCATCTTGAGATACTACTTGTATTTAAATCATTTAACATTTTAAGATTTCCAAATTCATAATATATATTCATAAAAACAGTACTGTTTTTCCCAGAAAAGAATAATTAAATGTAGTTAGCCTAAGTTCTAAATAAGGTATCGATATATCTAGAATCATGTGCAACACAATATTTGATCTAACAAAGCCATATTTAATTAAACATTAGGTATAACTTATTTTAGCTTAGCTCAGGTGTTTTCTTATAATTTGTCTTTATAGGATAAAGTTTCATTCCGTTCCTACCTACTATTATTGAACAAGTTTGCAATTTATATTTCTGCTATACTATATAAATAGGCGTTTCGCTTAAGTATGACATAAAAAGACTGCACAGAGGTATATAAATAATTGATATACATATTATAATAATTTAACATGGAAAATGATTAATTCAATATTTTGAGAGCTGTCTGCCGAGACAGAAAAACCGGTTCACTAAATTTACAAAAAAGTTACAGGAAATAAAAGATGAAAAAATTTATTCTTTACAATAATGTTTTCAATAACTTTTGCGCTAAAGTGCATAGTTCCCGAGATATCGGCCAAAATCTTTTTTCAAGATGGTGCGTGAAGCTCCACCTAGTAAGTGACCTTTTAAAAAAATTTGGATCGGAAATTTAGTGCGAGGTTAAATTCTGTTTTTACTGGCTTATTTTCGGTAATAAATTATAATAGTAATAAGCGTAGGTATTGCGTGTTTAAATACTAGTCTAATAGTAGATAAGTGTAAATAAAGCGTAAGTGAAATAAACACATATTAAATAAATATTATGTATTTTTTATATAAATGGTGAAAAAAGGAAACAATGATCTACACATAAGACATTATTTTATTATCACGATTAACTTATATTACTTATTATAATACCGCAAAAGTAATACATTCAGTTGATTATGCTATATATCATAGACATATTATAGTTTTTTACCAGTTCGTCTACGAACATTATTATCGGTAACAGTTATTAAATTTTATGATATAAAAATTATTGCTTTAATAAATTATGAACTAACCTAATACATATGCCAAGAGCGCATCACAGAGGTTCGCCTAAATATTACAATACTGGACGTAAATAAGTTAATAGGTAGTAATATTACATACAGAAAATACATACTATACATCATTTTATGCTCTACGTATCTAATAGATGTAATGTGACAAATACATGATATTATGAGTACCTACTCAAAAAAAAAATAATGTTATTGTAAATATTTTATACATTTTAATGATTAACTTATTCACGCTTAGTTTCAGTTCCTATTTAGGATAGGAACAAAAAATGTTCTACTTCTAAATTATCAATTATATTTTAAAGAAAAAAAGTAATTGTTTTTTATATAATTATAAGAAATAGTGATTCAAAATAATATCGAAATTAAAAAAAAACAATAGAGGTATAGGTAGTAACAACAAGTAAGTAAAGTAAATGTTACAATTATTACGTATATTATGTTAAATATATTTTTTATAAAATTTTAAGTAATTAGTTATATATATACATATTTGATATTTTCAAATACAGAATCGCTTTTCACATGCTCACACGCTATTCTAAAACTAAAGTAGATAATAGATAGCTTTTACGTAATCTTGGGTATTGTAGTAAGTAACCACTGAATTGACAAATATTCACCTGCTCTGTGGGTATCACGATGATATATCATCATGTATATGTAAATATAACAAAGATTCCATTACTTAGTAAGTATATTTAGTTTAATAATTGATAGTTATCTAAATTCTTGAACTCATATTAACATAAACAAGGAATTGATAATAAAATAAAAAAAACAATGCTTAGTATTAAATATTTTTGGTATACATTGTCTTATTGACGCTTATTAAATTATTGTATCTTAAGTAAATGCATGTATCGCAAACCGAATTCTTCGGTTAGCAGCTCACTATTAAGTATCACACCAATCACACTTTAATAAATGCCGCAAATTAGTATTTATTTATCCTATTTTTTACATTTAGGCAATCAGAAATAAGTATACGTGAATAAAGAAATGATTGTTTGGGCAGTTCATGTTCAGCCTTTTTATTGGCTTAATAGAAGAAATATACTTACTTATAACTTAATAAGTTATATTTAATTTGGATACAATATCGGTGCTTAAAGAAACTGACTTATGAACAAACAAGTGTTTCCATGAACATTTCAAAAAGATTTATTTTTGTTATAATGTAGTTAAAGCCAGAAAATATTAATTTTATGAATATACTCAGACATTTTAAATGAGTAATTTATACTTCTTTAGAAAACTGGTACTAATACTTTCAGTACATTAATTAATTATATACTTTGACAAGTTGATAGTATACAAAACCTACTTTTTGGATATGAAGTCATATGGTATAAATAACTATTACTAACGTTTGAAGCAATAATTAATATACTTGTAAGTCTGTATGTGTTAGACTGTGCTCTTTAAAACAGTTTTTCAGTAAACAAACCAAAATTAAATACAAAATTTATCAATGATATGATGAATTTTTCGAGAAATGAGTTGGTAATATGAAATTTTGTTAGGTAATTTTTTTCTTATTATTAAGTGAATATAGATTTAGTTAGCAAGATTATCATGTCTTTTTTGTTACCTTAACTAATATAATGCCGCAGGTTTTTGCTAGATTGCGAATATTTTCTAAGTTTCCTTAAATGAACTTATACAACTAAGGTACGCTTACAGCGGAATAGGAATTTAAAAATCATTCGGCTACGTATCGACATATTAACAGTACAAGATACAATAACAAACACATGGACTTAGACATCGAACATTATAACTCAAGTTATTTTTTAAGCAAAACATATACCTAAAGCTTTTTAAGGGACATCCTTTTAGGAACTAAGCTTAAAAGTATTCTTGCAAAAACTAAATGTTGTTAGAGTTTCTAACTATCACTTCTATGGTGAATCACATTGTGAGTAAGCACGTGCGTATAATTGTCCGTGTTGCCTTTAACAAAATATATTAAAATAACTATTTTTCATTCATATAATGTCTTTTTCTTCCTGTGTCGCAGCTATCTAGCATGCTTTCGATATTTCCTCGATCAGTGTGTGGGTAGAGTAAGGCGGTCGGCCTGGGCACGCGCCGGCATCATCCTGGTCGCGAGGCAGGACCGCGCGCAGGCGATGCAAGTCGCTACGCCATGTGCAAACATCATGACTGCTGCGCATAGTGCTACGAAACCTAGCGCCGAACCTACAATTATAAACAATTCACATTATATAAAATTTTTCAATAAATAATACAAGAAATTATATAATATACCTACTAGTTTCAGCGTGCATGCCCCGACAATATGTTCCTTTTACGTCAATGATTTTATCATTAACGTAAAAGGAACATATTGTCGGGGTAATACATAATATTATGTTATTCCAGGACAGGAAGCCATAGGTGTCAAATTTTGTCTAAATTTGTTTACGTTTTACGGGTTTTTAAATTATAAATCTGTATCCTAATCAATTATCTTTAAAGTTTAAATACTATCATGTTATTATATTAATTGTCGTCGTTAATATAGTAAAGTGAAAGTATATTACAGTTATTTATTTTTATTGTTCAATATCTCCTACCAAAAACTAGTGTAAAGACAAATTTATTTTATAAACTTTATATATAATTTTATTATATATATATATATATAATTTTATAAATATTCACATTATTATGCATTTCAAAATCGGTATCTCAATATTATCTAGTCAAAAAATACTTTTTTAAACATAACAGCAATTATATTCGCATTAAAACATACAAGTTACAGGTGTCGTTTTCAAAGAATCTTTAAGGGTCTATATTCAACATTTATAATTACTTCTATTCTATGAAACCATTTGGTCAGTGCGGACCATCAAAGAACGCGAGTAAGGTTTTTTCTGCCGCTATTGGCTATTCGCTAATACCGCTAACGCTCAGCTCCTTAAAATTTTGGGCAATTTTGAATAAATTATATTATATCCAAAGAAATCCAGATGAGAATTTGAAAATTAGCGCGCACAATATAAAATAAATAAATATAAATATGTTATTTACACATAGCACTATCTAGTTCCACGGTAAGGTACGAACCTTGTGTTATGGATATACTACACATATATAAGTTTTAAATGCATACATATTATAAATATAAACATCCATGACTGGAGTACAAACATTCGTGCTCAACAAATGTATGCCCCCAGCGGGACTCGAACCCGCGACCGCTGGCGAAGCAACTAGCAAGTAGGGTCACTAGCACTACAAACTGCGCAACGCGTGTCGTCATATACTTATCGACAGAAGGAAAGAAGACGGCCGCGGTCGGGGGTTGATAATTTTAATAAATGGGTTACCTAAGGTTGATATTAATATAAAGGCACTGATTATTATTTGACTTTCCACTTATAAATACAATAAATAGCTACTAAAGTAAATTTCGGGTAAGGAAGAAGGCACTGCCAATACTGATAAGTGATACCTAATAATAATTGGTACCTATCTCTTGTGACTATCTACAATTTTCATGTGAGTTCAGATGTGAGTTAAGCATAAATGACATTATAATGATATAAACTATTCGGTATAATTACGGAAGTTTCATTAAACTGAATTTATATCACGGTGACTATTAATTAAATCCAAAATGTGATTGTACTCTATATATAAAAAGAAACTTATCTACAGTTCGATCACAAAGTTAATACCCTCAACATAATGTATATAGACTAATATTATAAAAAAGATTTTTGTAAAGTTTGTATGTTTGTTTGTAATTTAAATAGATAAACTAATGAAAACCGACTTAGAAGCCAAGGACAGTTTTATCCTGCGTTTGCAATGAACTTTCGAACAGTAGCAATCAAATCAAAATACAATTATATTTACAAATTGATACATTAATTTAATTGTATTAAGACTATTTTGCTTTGACTGGCACCGACTCGAACAATAACTAAGTAATTAAAATTATTTTTTTTCTTTTTAGTTTCGATTTGTAACGTTTTGAAGTCGGTTTTCATTTTTGTTAAAAATAATTTATTTTTAATTTTTTAGTGGAAATTAGATATTTTATTTAAATATAATATTGGTAGGCTAACTAAACTATTGCTCCAATAAGTCAGCGAAGTTTTGGAGTGAACGACAATAGTCAATTGAGATTTGTCCACGTCTATTTTTCCACGTAACTCCTAGACGTTAATAAGATTTACCTTCTATTACCAGATGAACCTAATACCTGAAGGGATACAAGTATCAGTCCATAAGTACGTATAATATTAAAAGAATTTTCTTTCAACTCCTAACCGTTGAGGAGATATACCGAGAAATCGGTGAACATACATAAACAAAAAAAAATATATACAATGGAACATATAACCTCCACCTTTTTTGAATTCGATTAAAAATGATGAAACTTTTACCCCTGAAAATAGGGGGAACAAAGTTTGGGTAAATAATGCAATTATTCTATCTATATCATACAAATCGGTAAACGGTACATAGTACCGTAGTAACCATTGAGTTAAATATCTATGGTAGTACATGACTGAAAGTTAAATTCAATAAAATAAGAATTAATATCTAACTTAAATTAATGATAACATTTTCTAGCTCTATTATCTAGCCCCTAAAATACATACATGTATATCCGCGGAAGTTTAATTGCCAATTATTAGATTGTCGGTAATCTCACAAGCTAATTAAGTGACATAGAATTACACCAAGGTTAATACGATCATTCATTTGGTTTAGGTAGGCTAGATTCTTATTATACACTAGGTTCTACTCGCTGCATTCCTCGCTTAATTTATATTGTATATTACTTCGCTTCCAAGCTTCTTTTTGCCAACAATGATCTATTGATTAACCATTGATTGGCAAGTTCAAACAAACCAAATTCAACAAGTGATTTGGTTGTATATTATTACTATAGATAAAATTATTATTATATGATTTTTTGCTATTAAAATGAAAGAAGTATCTGAAAATCAATTTCAATTTTACTTACACAATAGGTATATTGTTTAAATAGGGCATACAGGTGTGTATTTGCATTTATAAATACTGATATCGAATAACTATATGTCGACGTATTTCGATCTCCCCATGATATTTTACACAATGCATTAGTCACTAAAGAAATATTTGCGATCGTCATTAAAAGTGTACCTACATTCTAGGTATCTCGTAAGTAGATAGCATTTCCTAGTATGGGCACACGAATAAGTAAAGTGTTTTGGGTAATGGGTACTACACGTGTTCTTCTTCGTTGAAGATCATCATTTGATTCCTGAAAGTGTATTGTTGCTTTCTATTTACGAGGTTAGATTAAAATATGCACTTGTACTTATTACGTCAACAGCCAGAAGGTAAAATATAAGGTATTTAAAATGAACCCTCTTAGAATCACTTCGAAGTTTGTCTAACGGTGTGTCTTTCTGTATGACTGTTTGTCAAGACTATTTTGTTTATTAGGAATGGTGGAGATATCAAGTTGAAATTTATATCAAATACTCAATTTCATAATTTCTTGGAGCTGTGAAACAATAAAGTTCTATTACCATGCAATTTTTTATTGGTATGTATAAGTTTTAGCATATTTTGACACTCGCAAGGGGACCAAAACTTAAAAGGTTCCATTGGTTCCATCAACATGTTAATGTTTCATGCTTCGGAACCTTTAGTGTATGAGTCAGATATGCACTTGTGCGTTTTGTTTATTATTAGTTACTACCCTTTACCCTCGGTTTCTAAATAACAAATAAGTAATAATTAATAAACATTCTCCGTACTTAATTACTACAATAACAATCTAAGTATCTATATGAATCATTCTAAAGCGTAGTTTATGAACAGTCAAAGTACGCTTAGTTTACGAATAACATAAATTGTGTTATAAAAATTAAAGACATCAATTAATAATTGTATATGTACCTATTATTTGTATCCTACTTCTAGCGGTTGCCTGTAAGAGATCACTTTTAGTGATAAGGCCGCCTTTGCACATTTCTTTAAATGTATTTGTCTTTGTATGTATTATTTTTATTGTTGTGTGCAATAAAGTGTTTAAATAATAAAATAAATAATAATTAGGTATGTGGAATTTGAAAAATGATATGTAATACGAGAATATTATTTTTTACCTGGTTTATTCCAATCAAGTGCTGGATATATGGCATGAAGACCTACTCGATCAGTGCCACCAAGTGCCCAGTAAAATGCGCTAAACACTCCATACGCGAGGCCAGCGCCGGCGCCGAATAGAGCGTGAGCTGCCCGTACTGGGTGAGCGGTGACCACCAATTCCATTAGCATTACTAAAGAGTTGCCGCCATGTACTAGTAGGTTTAACGTGTTGATTTCATGAATTCCTATGAAAAAAAAAACGATCGAAGTTAATTCTTCTCCAATATTAAATTTCTATTGTGAAGTATGCATCGTGATCGTTTTTATTACTATCATAAAAAGAAAAAAGGAATACTATATATGTGCTCTTTATATTTTATTTTATAACATGTAATTGCAAACATAAGAGGGTGCATCATATATTGACAAAGAATAGGTAATAGGTACTATTATTATCGTATGTGCAGCATCTTCCCTTTCATTAAAACTAATTATTAATGGTTTTTATTGGTTGACCGCGCTTGAACCTAAATAAAAATCTATTCTATCAGGTACCTAAATAAAATTTAAGTGTCTGTTTGAACACCAACATATTAGCTTCTTATCATATCAGGTCAAGGTACTTTTTCAATTGATAACAGTCTTGCCCTTCTGTCTGTTTGTTCCGGCTTATATCTGAAACTGCCGAACAGATTTCGACTGGATTCATAATATGTGAAATAAAATTTTTAATTGTACCTAATTATATCTACTACTAATATAAAAGTATTTTATCTTAAAAAGACATTTCGTTTATTGGTATATACCTAAGAATAATAGTACGTATGTGAATTAAAGAAATGTATTGTGAAACAACGTAATGATAATTTCTTTATTATAGTTTTGTGAACTTATTAAATATAAGAAAACATAAAACATATAAAATACTAAGACCAACGTACTAGGATCATGAACTAGCGCCCAATAGACAAGCGTTATGACGAAAGCAAGGTCGGTAGCGACGGTATGAGCCAGCCAGTACGCTCGACATATTAATGGTGTCCTCTGTCGACGTGGCATTGGAATCTCTTCATCTTCGCACGCTGTCAAAAAAGTTTTTAAGAAATTTTAAATTTAAAAGCTGTGTATAATTAATATAATATAATTAACATTATAAGATACTTTTATATTAAATATACGTTTACAGTACGTTAAACTTCCCGAAACAAATCTTGTAAAAAGATACCACTTTTTCTTTCTTTTCCCGCCAATATCTAAGACTCGTCCATTAACTTACATAGGAAATATATTAAATATACCAACTTCCTACAAAACGCGGTAATGTTAACAAAAATCCGGATGGAATAACAATATCGCCTACGAATACCAAGCATCAATTGTCGTTCGTTACAATATCGATTTGAACGTCAATAGCAGGAATGAGGAACCAATGAGGATAATTGTGGCGGGTGACGGCCCACTCTAAGTTTAATTGATGCGAAATTGTATCAATCAGCCGCACTACAAGCGTTCTGTCCCCTCGCGTGTTTTGTGTACTTCAGTACAGTTAGCTACAGAGATTCATGACCAAGCCTACACACGACATAACTTTTTGATTGAATGCAATCTGCATTAAAATAGTCCCTATACCATGCACTTTAGAACTATGTGAAAGCATTTCTAGTCAACTATGCTTAGAGGTTGGTCCTCAGTTAAATTGTATGCGTAGTCGTTTTCTGTTAATTTACGATGTCCAGAGTCCAGACAGATGGGGCATGTCATAAATTACCGGAAAATATCTGCTATTTTAAATGTTATATCCTTTTATTTGAATTGCTTTATTAACCGATGAACTGAAGTTCAAGAAACGTAGATGATATTGTACTTATATTATGGTGAAATAAGGTACGTGTGCTTAAGATTAATTCTACGCAAACGTACCTTATTTTAAAGAATTTTGAGTTCTTGGAACTCAATCACATCTCAGTAGATGACAAATATAATAAGAAACTTAGTAACAGATAAGATTATAAACGTCTCGGACTACTAGATAATTTATATTACGGTATGATACTTCCTAATATCGTTGAATTTCTGAGGCTATCCGCTGGCCTAGAAAGTAAAACTAAAAGTTAGAAGAGACTTTCCGCAACTTAAAAAGGTAGCCGAATGATTGGTATAATGCTAAAAGTTCTTGCTTTTTGCAAAATAGTAAAGCCCATGACATTGTGCAGGTCATCAATTATGTGAGAGCCGTTGATATCCAACAATACGGCCGCGAACACGTTTTGTTCAATACAAATGATGTTATCGTCTACACGCGTATTGTTAAGCATTATGTCTAAATCTGATATTAACATCCATATATATATTGTTTAGATATGTGCTCTATATTTACACTGCATCCGTTTTTCCTTTACTATAAAAGTTGTCTAGCTTACAAATTAAAAACAGAATTGGTAGGTATTTTTATTGTAGCTTGGCGTGGGTCACATTTGTCAAATACTTCTCAACATTAATGGATGTTCCTGTGGTAAATATTATGAGCGTATGGTACTACATTAATGATAGCTATAGGTATAGTAAATCAAAGTTTAGCCTATAATATTATGTATCTATTTGCGAATACATTCAAAATACAAAAAAAAACTATGCGATTTGTAATGCATGTAGGTAGTACCGTAACTTTTTAGTGTTTGAACATCATATTATACGGAAAGTTTCATTCTTTCTTATTTTTAAACAAATATTAAAGAACCAAAAAAATATGTCGAAATTAAAAATTATTAAAATTTAAATTATTCAATTGATTAATTAAAATTGAAAATACATTGATAATTTATAATACGAGCAAACGTTCTACGAAACTGATGAAACCATATTTTGTATATCTGTCTTTTTTGCCACATGGTGAATCTCGATATGTTCTTTTTGTATTCATAACAACTACTATAGTTAACTAAGACAGTGACATCCCAGTGGTAGCTAGCTTGGATAACCGAATGATTCGAGTTCAAATCCGGGTTTTGCCACCTTTTTTTATTTCTAATGAATACCATTTCTCTTACGGCGAAGGATAATATCGTCAGTAATCGTGCATGTCTGAGAGAACCGAGCAAGTTTTAGAAAAATCAGCCCGCACTTGTCCAGCGTGGTGGACTATGGCCTGGATCTCCCTCGTATTGATGGGAGACCCGTGCTCAGCAGTGGGACGTAAAAGAACTGATAACAACTATATTTAATTTACTCAATCTATTAAATTAAATAATATTAAAAATTAAAGGTTTTTCTTTGAGACTTAGCTTCGAAAATCTTTATCGATAATTTCAATTGAATGTTGTCAC
Source organism: Boloria selene (assembly GCA_905231865.2). NCBI lineage: Eukaryota > Metazoa > Arthropoda > Insecta > Lepidoptera > Nymphalidae > Boloria > Boloria selene. Next base: position 4,244,514 of record HG993132.1, read on the forward strand.
ATTCATATTCATATTAAACTGACAGGTCTCATCCGAACCAGGCACGACAAATGACAATACTATAGTTAATTTAGACAAGTGTCAGTGACCTTCAAGATCAAAACAAAGTTTCGCTTGAACGTAGTTCATTGTATGCTACGTATGGTTACTGACGTCTCTATATCTCCAGCTAATTGTCTTATATGTATTATGAATTTATCACTCATAGATAGATTCATTAACGATTAGGTATGTCAATCGCCAAATAATACGGAACTTACGTATTAACGCCACCGCAGTTACATTATTCTATCTATTTTTGTGCTTTTGTCGTAAATTACTGTTTTTTTCTGTTTTTTTAAGGTTAATCTTAAGAATCTTTCTTTCTAGGTTAGGTTAGGTTAGATATATGACCACATCGCACGAGCAGAGCGAACGCAGCGAACGTGCCGCGGTAGGCGAGTGCCATAGTCGAAGACTATTTACTTTCGACTTTGATAGCATAGGTTTCGAAAGTAAATTTATAAAACTTCCCTTCTTTTTAGGTAGTTTAGGTTAGGTTAGAAGAGCTTACATGATATTTAAAAGTTATTTTGGCAGGAAATTTGTGTTACCTTGTAATGCGAGTTATGCTATTTATATGTATAGGGAGGATATCAACTTGCCTTCGCTAATATTGTAAGCCACACCAAATAAATATCCTAACATAATCTAACACATCTATAGCTGCGGTAGCGTTAATACGTAAGTACCAATAATACTTTAAATATTGGAAAAAATATCTCTGCTCTGCAATTTAGTTTTCTAAATGTTTCAATTTGTCATTTTATCAACGCACTAGGAGTATAGCTTTAACGACAAGTATTTAATGTCTATGACACATGACTTATGATCGAGTTGATTACTCTGAATGAGCCGCGGGAGTTCTTTGAATGCTAACAGAGAAAATCACGCAAGGCTCTTGACATTGCTGAAATCAGTGGTTATTATTTTAGCTATTGCTACACTTGTGAGAAATATTATTAGAATAGTAACAATGTATTAATTTGTATATTTTTCTGCAATTTTAAATACTTTAACTTTTATGGAAAAGGTTTACAACCTCAAAGCAAATTCTGATTTACTAAACATAAAATAAATAGTGTCCGACCGAAACTGGTTTTTACGACCGAAACCGAAACCGAAACCGAATTCCGTCAACGGTCTCAGTTTCGGCCGAAACCGAAACCGAAACCGAAACTTTCTTATAAGGATCATGTTTTCAGAGAAAAATAAAGAAAATGTATTATAATCAGTCTGTTTTAATTAGTAAAATAAATATAAGTGTTAATTTTATACGGATAACCAGGTAGGTATCTACTCGTTTAATTATAAGTGTTAATTTGTAAAAAAAACAATTATTATATTGGTACCTACTTAATAATTATTAAATTGAACGCGAAACTCTAAATCCTTAATATTATCACCACTAATGCACTATAGTAAATACCATGTACCTAACTAATGTTTGTTTACATATAGCATTAGCGAAAAATTAAATTAACCACAAAATGTTTAGATTTTTAATTTTTTATGGTAAACTTGATTCTATTATAATCTAGGTACTCCTTTGTTATATTAAATTACTTTTCGAGGTACAGTTCGCGTCACGTAAAAAGAACGCTGGAAGAAAGTGGTGGGGGGTGTGTTTGCGCATGGGGACATTCGCACACGAAATTACTAAGCCTATTCTTTTATTTTCGAACTTGCCTTTCACTCGTGACGAAAATTGGTTATTGGCAGGTACATTAAAAAATATATTAGGTAGAATGTCATTAAATAGAATTCTATTAATTAATAAACTATGTTTCATTCAGTGTAGAATGTTTAGTTTACTTACAAAAATATAATTAATTAATTTTATATTTATTTTTAAATTATTAACTGCATTTTTATCAGACTCTCTTTTTATAAACAATATATGCCAAAAATATTTTTCTCAATTTTTTTATAAAAAGCAATTTCGTAATTTTTAACTTTTGTGTGCGCGATGGTATTCTGAACTGACGAACCAATAGCGAGCCGGAAAGCATGCGACGCGTGCCTCGCCATCCCGCGCCCCGCGTCTTACCACCAAATTGGCCGATAAATCGCCTCTGCGCAACTTGACAGCCAGCGTTCTTTTTACATGACGCGAATTATACTCTTATATTATATCACATGATAAAATTTACCGAATTCAAAACATATCACACGAAAACTCACAACAAACAAAATGCACTGCAAACAAACGGGTTACGACATGATTACGCACGTGGACGCGCCCAAATGTCATCGTCGCTTGGATGTCATTTACCGCGCCGAACACACCCGAGCACAGCGCGGAAACTCCCGAATGCAGTTTCGGTTTCGGTCGTAGTTTCGGCAGGTTTGCTGCCGAAACCGAAACATAACCGAAACTCGTTTTTTTGCCGAAACTCGACCGAAACCGAAACCGAAACCGAATATTCGGTCGGACACTAAAAATAAAAGATTGAAGATACCTACTGCGTAATTACTAATTACTTCGAGCCTTATTGTTAAATACATAAAGATGCTAACAAAAAAAGAAACTTACGTATGTTGAAAGTTCTTTGATTTCGGTATCGATGGACAACTGCGAGTGCCAGACCAGCTTGAAGTATGATGACCAGATAGCCCCAATTAGTGAAGTAAATAAACCATTTGAAGTAATTAAGTTCTACTTTCGGTCCCTCATAATACCGAGGCAGTCGTTGGCAGGCAAAACTTGACAAGCCAATTGATAGTACAGTGAGAAATAGTAACCACCTGAAAAGATGATCAAAGGTAACAAAAGTTAAAAATAAGAAGATTCTAAAAGTTAAAAACATAATATATTTGAGAAATATTAATCCAATTTTGAAAAGTACTTTGAATCACATGTTAAAAATCATGCTATAAAGCAATGTTTCACCTATAAACTAGGTATGATGTCGCCGGTTGTGTCCCATGCTGCCATTGGGAGCATGCGAACACATAAGGGGGCGAGTGTTCCAGGTTCAAGGCCCTCCGACTGGCCTGCCATATCCTGTGCAGCATTGCTGGTTTACACGTTTTCTTCATCGCTGCTAAAGTATTCACGTATTATTAGTTCACTTCATCTTCATTAATAGTCTAGTTACTGCCTTCGACTTTACCATTGTACGAGTATTTATATATAAACGGGGACAAAGCAGTTCTTTTTTTCTGGTTCAGTTTTATTTGATTTTCAACCAATTTTATTTTGTTGTTTAGTAGTAACCAATTGAAGTATTTTCGATACAGAAATTGGAACCTGTATGTTAATATATATAGATATGAAAATTTTACAGTTTTCCTAAATTTTCAATAATGATGGATTTTGACTGGATGGACTGGACTTCGATGGATTTGTTGAACACTAGTATTTTAAATTAGAACTAAACCACTTTACTTGACACTGACTTTACGTGACGGTTAAATCGGAAAAGAGAATTTGGATGAATAATAATAAAAATTACCTTTTATTAAAATTATTACGAACCCATACCACAATGAAAATACATTATAATTCGAATGATATTAGATTAGATTAAAACAGTCAGACAAACAATGACTGTGGTCATAAATATAATGAGAGCATTTAATAATAAACTTATCTTCTACATTAATTTATATGTAACTAGTAATAAGTAAAAATACATCTTGGTGAAATTAGCGATCATTACAATAATCAATGAAAGCATTCACTTGTGATTGAGAATTCCTTGTCGCTGTAGTTCTAACAGCGGATAAGACTTCATAAATAACAACATTACATTCATATCCAGGGAGTTCCAATAAGGATTTCCTGAGAGCCAGTAAAATATGCTCGCTCATAATACAAATTATTATTATACCTCTTTTGATTTGATTTGAAAAAATATGTTAATATTTATCATACACTTCAGTACAAACAAGTCCATTTAAAAAAATTAATAAATTATTTTGAAATCTTTGGTTCAGGGGAAGTAGCATCGCTCAGGATATTACTACAAACTCATCGACATGTTTTGGAGAATTGGTAATGTGGTACAGATTTATGTTGATTTCTCGTGATTGGTGTCTTGAGTTAAATATGGTAACAGGAAAGAAACAACCCTACGGTCCGTAAACGAACAGTCTGTCTAAATCTCGTCGATATGTCGCTTTGTATTCGTAAAATGATAAATCAACAAGCAATCTTACGAATTTTAATTATATTCGTGCGTTTATTATTTCAGTCAAAAGAAGTAAGAAAAAGAGAACATTTATTATGAGCACAATATATTTATTTTCGTTAATACTAATAAAATCAATATGGAGCAAGGAAATACCTTGCATTAGTTGACTCATTACTGGCAGTTGAAGGGTGGTGAAACAAGTAGTTCGCTAAATGCTAATAATTGTTCTGGTAATAAGGGGTGAATGACGGTTAAAAAAGGGGTTGAGGTATTCGTATATAAGCTATACGTGTTCCACTGACTATTTCGTTCAATTTCTAGTCGATCGCTCCTGAAGACGTGTAATATGTTTTAAGTGTAAAGTAGTTTCTAAGGGCTGTGCTAAATAAAAAGGTATAAATATGCAATAACACAAAACAACTTGTATTATATTATTATTTTTAATACAGAAAAAAAGTTCGTTTATAATATAGAAAAAAAACTAATAGTTATTATACATACATATATATCACGTTGGCATTCAAGAATGGTTAGCATGAATGAGTATACAATATGGCGTAATAGTAGATACTGTATATGAGCGGATGCTGTTGATGTTATAAATCGCAAAAGGATGTTTCACTTGTACTTGTATTGTGTCCTCGTTCATAGGGAATAGTTACATAAATCCTTTTAAGATGAATTATACAATTATTAAAACATAATAACCGTGCAATGGTAGACCAGCGGTCACGCGCTCGCTTTTGCAATTAAGTGCGGGTTCAATTCTCAGGCCGAATCTACGAATTAATTCTAACATGATTTGAGAGAATCTAGCAAGCTTTCGAAAGACTTGTTCAGTTAGCTAACGCGCGCTTGGCCATCATGGTGATTCCGATTGAAGGGAGGCTAGCTGTGAGACGTAAAAAAGGGTCTTATAGTGTATTTCTTTACGTCAATTTTGTAAATAAGTGATATTTTTATTGTATTTAGTCAATACTTTCAGAGTTACCTACATAATACATAATATGATTTCAAAGTCGTAAACTTTTGATATAACAGCATCTAAAAAACTTTCAACTAAATCATTTTGGAGAAGGTAAGTTCTTACTAAAGTCGTTACGAAAATAAAAATCGTAGATAAATAATACTTTAATTTAAAAATAACAAAAATATTAAAGTAATATATAAATTTCAGACTACGAAACTTTAATTAGTGTGCGAGACACGCTTGCACTTCTTCGTTTTTTAATAGTAAGGTTGTCAATAAGTTTTCACGACATTATTATATAGGTATAATTTTTTCCTATTACTACTTAGACCATAACAACTTAGCCTTGGCTTTGTATTTGCGTACTAAAATGTTATGCTCTAACTTTTGACGTAATAAATCGTTTATTTTCGAACTTTCTTCTTAATATAATGCACATAAAATTAAGTTCTTCTGTGTTGAGGAAAATTGAGACAAAAATACAACAAACTGTTATTTTGCTTTATATTGTCTTCTTAGTTAAAAGATCAAAAATTATTTATTTATTAGGTATGTTAGAGATGTACAACGTTAATTAATATTCTCTTAAAGAAATATGAATGACAAGTGGCATCTCATAGCAAAATATTCCATGATTTTATGACTAATAGCAAGTTACAATTCGGGACAGTATATCCTACGTAAATGTTTTAATCGTTACTAAATTGGTAATAAACGTATCCACTATGTCTCACGCTAAGCATAATAATACGAAGAGGCTTAGAGACTAACCACCTGCGGACTTCTTGGAAACATCAAGCTTGATGATTGAGATTAATATTTGTTGAGTGGTGAAGTTTTTGTTTGCAATTAAGATTAATAATAGCCAAATTTTATAACTTTTTTATTACAGATTTAGGTATATTTTTATGCATTTATTACCAAAATCTATATAGGTATATAGATACTATAAAATAAAATCGATACTATTTCTCATTAGGTCTACAGACCAAATTTTAATTTTTAATAAAATATAAATGTTTTATATTAAAAAAAAACAATATTAAATACGCTTTCGTTTGGGCGAGCCCTAAGTCAGATTCATCTTTTGTAGGAATTATAATTGATTGGTTTGCTTATTGATTTGCTTGAGAATATTTTTGACCGATGGCCAATGCAATATTGTTTGTCGCGACAGATCAAGTGCATGTCAGTTTAAATTGCGATTAATTGGCATATTACGGTTGCTGGGCGATTGTCTCTACCGTGCTCATTGACCACCTGCTACAGAGATAGGTCACGTTTTACTAATAACTAATTTATACTAATAGACTGCGACTAATGAAGATGAGATCCTCTGTTATAACTCTAATGTTATTCCGCATCAATTTGCGTTGTTATGTGATACTCTGAATGAAATAGTAAAAATATTGACCTTTTAGGTACCAGGCTTAAACGAATTCAAGATCACTCTCGTTGTTTTTATATTATTGGTGGTATTACAAATGTGACTTGTACCTACATTGTACGTGAGAATCTACTTTAGCTGTGAAACACATTTCGGTCACATACTACTACTACTAGAGTAGGTACTAGAGTTTACTATAAAATACAAATACTTGTAGAATTAAAATATGCGATTAAAATCTATTATATGGGCCATGTTGAATTTTACATACCTAGAAGGTATGTCACGTTGCATAAAATTATTCCTGTTTACAAAAATAGCTTTATTTTTGCAAATTTGAATACAGTGTTTTTTAAAATCTAATTTATTCTTCATTGACTTCAACTAATTCTAATTATATCTAAATTGTTAATCTATTTTTTTTAAATAACGGGATTACCTACGGGGTACAACGGGTACCCCGTTGTAAAATGTTAAAATTTTAAATCATAATTATCCTGTAAGAGTGGAACACGATCTCGAATACGTATTCTGTGGTGATTTTCTTTTAATTCATGCCTATCCTGTCTCTATTTTTCGGTGATTTGTGCAAAGTATGACTGACAAGATGATTCTGAAAGAATACATATTTAATTTGGAGTAATAACTAAAGAAGATAGTGACTTGGTGTTTTTCGAGGGCTATCGACAAAATTCAGATTGACTCCAAAAATAATCTTGTGATACGAGTGAAACTAAATAGGAAAGCTCTGTAATCTTGCTGTGATTTCGGTCACATTTTATTTTTAAAAAATAGTTGTAGTGTACTCTGATCTCGACACATCCTTCTGAAGATGGTAAGACAACGAATAGACTTCAACAACTAAGAAAACGAAGAAGCAAATAGCTGAGAAAGGGGCAACTTGATTTTAATTTACCACGGAATTTAATAATAATTATCACGCAACCACAGATAACGTACATGGATGAACCCCTGACGATGGATGAAAACTTAATAATTTTATGTATATATTATTAATATTTAATAAATATGGAGTTATCTATTACCTACCTAATAGTGTTAAGTTTGAATGATCTCGACTGTTGACATCTTAATCTGATCAGCTTTCAGCTCTAATCCAATGATAAACTCAGTGTTTGCCTCAACTTTTATTTCATGTTCTACGTTCTATGTATTGTTTGGTTAATTTATTTCGCATAAGTTAAGTATCGTTTTTCACATTGTTTACGATTTGATAATTTTATTCGAACGTACTTATGTAAACAAAACGTTAAATGTATATAATGACAAGAAATTATAAAGTTTTTTACCTAACCGTCGCTTCACTCGGGTTGTTCCCTAGGTCCTTCCTACCCTTCTTAAAGGGGGTATCCCTTTAAGATAAAACTTTTACATCTTTGAATGTCTTATTAATTTATATCTTATCAAAAGCCTAATAAATAAGTTTCAAGCTTCTAGCTTCATAAATGACGTAATTTCCATACAAACTTTCATCCCCTATTTCAATCCTTTACAGTCCTTTTTTCGCCTTGAAAAGTAGCCTATGTCTTGTGTACTATGTCTATATACTCAGACTCTAGACTATTTGTTTATTAATATCATTTAAATCGGTTCAGTAGTAATGGCGTGAAAGCGCGACAGACAGACAGATTTACTTTCGCATTTATAATATTTGTAAGGAAGAAAGGATAACTAGCGGAACATAATACATAAATCTGCCTCTAAAATAAGGCTGTATGAAAACAACAAAGCTGTTGAAGTCACAACAATATCACTGGCTGACTTAGCCAGCCGATAATTTTTATACGAATTAACACAGAAAAATTAACTAAATAGATATTAAAAAAAGCAACGAATAAAAATTAAGCCTTTGCTCCTTAATACTTATTCCCTTTTTTGATATCTACCTATTTATATTTAAGTTCGATAAAAGTACTCAGTAGCAAATAAAAACCAACAACGTATGATTTAGCGCTAAATCGAATGATGCACTTGATAGATTTCAGTGATAAAATTATTTGTAATAGTTGGTGAGGTCGAGGTCGTAAATGAACACTACTATTATATAGTCATATTATATGATGAAAACAAATGCATATACGGATGATAAACACTTTAGGCCTATTCTATACCCATCTAATTAACTATTCTTAATTTTATTATATTTAACGGTCGACGTCCGCCTGAAAAATTTCAATGACCTAAATACTAGATGTAATTTCTATTTATTTGCCTAACTTTTTAAATTTAACTCGTGCAATTGTAACAAGGACGGTTTTGTTATTATGATAGTATTTTTTAAATATAGATGCATAGGTAAGTGGGAAATGAACCTACCTGAAAGTCTTCTTATATATAGCTAATTATACTTAGATAAATTATACGGAATCATACGTACCACTGTGAACTAAGGAATATGTTTTGATATGGTAAAAATGTGAACAACAAATTCAGCGATATATGGGCTCGTACTGATCCAATTTCGGCAAACTCATATTTCGTATTGAATTATATTCTAGTGTTCATTCAAAATGCGATGAAAGAAACTAACACTGTGCAGATATTGTTGCAAATAACAAAGATTCGTATTTCTTTGCGATGTTTTTAAAACAAAAGGAATTACATTAGCCGATGCTATAGCGCGCATGCGCGCTGCTCACGGCCCACTGCGGAGCTTGGATGTCAATATCTGTAATAACCCTCTCCTGCCAGCTCGATTAGAATTTATTTCACGGCTATGGTCTAATGTTTCTACGAATACAGTGTCAATTTCATCAAATATTTTAAACAATCGATTAATAAACATGTTTTATAATAGTAATAAATGGGATTCTGATTTGGACAATTGAACTGAATATCAGCACTAGTCACAATATAACACACGCGATCAATTGCGGCCTTTGATTTATAAATGTAAAAAATATAGGTAGGATTTTGATGTTAGTTTTTGTGAGGTATTTATTAAAATAAGTGCTGCTTAAAAGTTAACAAGAATTAGCAAATTAGTAAATAAAACATAACTTTTGGCACTTTTTGGAAATATAAAATTTAATGAATCTGAAACAGCTAAAATTTTTGCAATTGTTGAAGGAACTTTATATTAGAAAAATTGCAATAATTACGTACCTGTTTCATTTGTTTCCAAAGGCACTAGTACCATTTGTTTGCACATTATGATGAGATGTATTAAATTTGAAAATGTAACTTAAATCGCAAAATGCTATGAACTGTCGTAAACAAACGTCATGTGGAGGAGCCGGGAGTGTACACTGTACAGCACTTGCACTAGACGCTCCCGCACTGCGATCGGCTACCGTCCGTTAGCAATATTATAGGCCAGGGATTTCCAAACTGGCGGCAAGGAAGGATAATATTTTTAATAAATATTCAAATTAGCACAATATCAAACTTGTCATGCACTTACTTATTTGAGATATAGGTTTTATTAATGCGATTGCAAGATTTGGTAAATCGGACAGCTTGTTTGTTTTTTGTTTTCTCCTACAATAACCGTTTTCTCTTCCTTTTGTATTTATTGTATTATTTTATGTTTTTTTCATAATATCATAAAGAAACTGTAAGCGCTTATTTTGCTGGTTAGTCATTATACTACTTGGCATATTTGCGAATAATTTTGTTACAAGAATACTTATGTACTTATACTTCTTTGATGATGACATAATAAAGAAATTAGTATGCGCAATAGATTTTTTATTATTGTGATACGAAAAACATCCTTTTTTTCTTACAGGGATGAATGATTAGATATAATAGGAATTACTCTTTATTTTGTAAGAAAGTCGTTTGTAAAAAACTGCAAGCATCGCCGTGGCAAATTGTTTGTATATTTTTACAGTATAGTTAGCCATTCTTGGGTAGACCAGGTGTGCACCCCTCGCCCGACTCACGCCACGCGCTTACCTGCCCAACACGTGGTCCCATTCTATAGTTAATTCATCACTTCCGCGGAACTGGGGTCGAAGTTATACATTTCTAGTGCTCGTAACATGCAATGTAGATTAAAATTTGAACTAAATGTCCTTTTACTTAGGTACTTGGATATGCTTGGGTAGTTTACACTAGAGGCCAAAAATTAATAACTTATACTGTCAATTTAATATTAAAGAATAAATTTGCATTGTAAATGAAGAGATATACACAATAATAAGTAATCAAGTGTCGTTATAAGTTGGTTGACAAACACTGATAAGCATGTAAAGCCTGCTTAGCTGTGATAGTTAATGTACGTAAAATATCCCACCACCCATGAAAATCATATATGAACTGTCTACACTCTACAGTCTACGTAAAAATAAAAGTTGGTCCGTTGCACTTTTTCTGTTTAATTACACTGTATTTACAATACTAAGATTCCGATGTATATGGTGGACCACTCATTGTTTTCTTGGGAAAATATATTTGAACGATGAAAAATTAAAATTTTAAATATTATAATACATATTTAGTTAGTTAACAAAAATATTTTTTAAAAAAGGTCAAGTCTTTTTCTGTGACAGAATCAGTCGAGAGTAGAGAGGCGGTTTTCTTCGAACACGTTGCCTGACATCCAAGTATAAACAGGTAAATTGAAGTAGATTATTGCTCGTATGGTAACCAAACAAGTATAAACATTTACATTATTCTATTACAAATTACAATACTAATTGTAATACATATAAACAGTTAACAAAAATATTAAAAAGAAAAAGGTGTGACAGTATCAATCGAGAGTAGAGAGGCGGTTTTTTTCGAGCACATTACCTGACATCCAGGTATAAACAGGTAAATTGAAGTTGATTATTGCTCGTATGGTAACCAAACAAGTATTAAAATTTAGATAATTCTATTACAAATTTAATGATGTAGGGGTGTTTAAATACTTATTTTCAGGGTTGATAATTGATATACCTACAAAGACCTTCTATTTTTATTAAATATACTACAGAAAATTGTCAACCCTAAAAGGTAAAAGGTTTAAAAATATATTTTGTGTGGAAAAAGATTGAAGTTTCACCACATACTCGTATGTACATTGGAACTTGGAGTATATGGATTATGTTTTTTTTATTAGCAAAGTTTCAATGTCACTGGTGGTAAGTTGCTATAAAGATTCATAAGGATCTTACGATCCACTTATTTTTATTATGATTTCGTCATGGTAATATGAAAGTACTTACTAATCTTCAATCGGGAACGATCTATTCGTTCCCAATTGGAGATTAGTTATATAACATATTTCAATATAATAAATATTTGTGTGTAAAAAAAATTCTAAATCTTCCTTCATTATTGCGAAAATTAATTGAACACGATGAAACTTGAAATGCTCTCATAGCCTATAAAAGATGCGTATCGATCTGAGTTCCACGTAAACAATTCAGTGAGGCTGAGGGTGGTGAAATAGAGGGATTCGCGAATATAATATACTTAGTGAATTTGGATAGTCGGAATCCACAATGGCTCAAGCAATTTTTAATATAACCAAACTATATTTGTAGATATCGATAAACTTGTGGCAAGCTTGTAGGTATTTTCTACATACATTGTTTTAGCTATAAATAGTATTTTTTGAATAAATGCTAATGTAATTATTGAAATGTTAATAAATAGCTGTTTTGTTGATTTAATGACTAATGTGGTTGTATGCGTAAGCAATCCTACGTCGCCCAATTAAAGCGGAAGATATATTCTTGGGTTTTAGTGGGTAGTTCTGGCTTGCTAACTATTGTCAAAAAATCCTTACTAAAAATCCGGAGTTGACTGGAAAGTGAAGTTGTTACACTCATTACACCACTGTTCAATTGAGAGACTTCTCTTTTATTTCTGCCGATGGTTTTTCAAATTGTCTGTAACGTCGGTTTACGAAAAAATGCATAGACTGTGCACTTGCTTTTAGAGACACTTGTGCAGTAAATATATATAATCGATTAGTCTTAGTGACTAGTCTTTGTATGTTATATCGTAAAGTATCATATTACGTATATAATAATTACCTACTTCTAAGATTTTAAGGCCAATGTATTTTCAAGTGGTATAAATAATATCTTTCGACAATGAACAAACTCAGCGTTATTGATTTCTTGTTGTCTGATTTTCTTTCGCCCATTTCTTGATATTGTGGAGTTTAGTTTGGTAATTTCAAAATGATGATGATATTTTTGGATCATTGTAGAATTTTTGGGAAATTTAGGCCGAGATAAAAAGCTTTTTTTTTTTTTTTTATAGGACAAAGGGGGCAATCGGGCAGGAGGCTCACCTGATGGAAAGTGATCACCACCGCCCATGGACATGTGCAACACCGCAGGGCTTGCAGATGCGTTGCCGGCCTTTCAGGAAGGAATACGCTCTCTTCTTGAAGGTCGCCAGGTCGTAACGGTTTGGAAAGACCGCCGGCGGCAGCTGGTTCCACAGAGTGGTTGTGCGTGGCAGAAAATGTCTTAAAAATCGCACTGTTGTGGAACGCTGGACATCGAGGTGGTGTGGATGGTGGAATTTGCGGTTTTGACGCGATGTCTGATGGTGAAATTCTGCGGCCGGGATCAGTCCAAACAATTCCTCGGAACACTCCCCGTGGTAAATGCGGTAGAAGATGCAGAGTGATCCAACATCTCTACGCAGAGCTAAAGGATCAAGCCGATCGGAGAGAGCTTGATCGTCGACAACTCGAGCCGCCCTACGTTGGATGCGGTCAAATGGAAGTAGCTGGTACTGGAGAGCTCCCGCCCAGAGATGAGAACAGTACTCCATGTGGGGCCGAATTTGCGCCTTATAAAGATTAAGACGCTGACCCGACGTGAAGTACTGTCTCGCCTTACTGAGCACACCAAGCTTCTTTGAGGCCAATTTGGCCTTGTCTTCCAATTGACCACGGAACTGGACGTTGCTCGAAATGTCGACGCCAAGTATTCCGATACTGGCTGTGGCAAGCAGGGGAGTGTCCTCAAATAGAGGAGTGACGACAAATGCCGACTTTTTAGCGGTGAACGCGCAAACTTGTGTCTTTTTGGGGTTAAATTGGACTAAGTTTAGTCGACCCCAATCCGAGACTTTGGTTAATGATGATTCGATTTCAGACACAAGTTTGTTCCGACACTCGTCGACGTATTCCCGAGAAATATTAGCGCGGCCAGTGTACAGGGCGTCCACAGTGCTGTCGTCTGCATAGCAATGAATGTTGCTGATTTCCAACATGTCATTGATATGCAGAAGGAACAGAGTAGGAGACAGTACACAGCCTTGTGGAACACCAGCATTGACGTATTTAGGATCAGAGCAAGCACCGTCAACAACGACCTTGATGCTCCGATCTGCCAAAAAGCTGGTGATCCAGTTGCATAATTTCTCGGGGAGCCCATAGGAAGGTAGCTTCGAAAGAAGCGCTTTGTGCCATACCCGATCAAAGGCCTTCGCTATGTCCAGACTGGCTGCAAGCGCCTCCCCCTTGGTCTCAACTGCTTCTGCCCATCTATGTGTCAGGTAAACTAGAAGATCACCGGCTGAACGACCTTGACGAAAGCCGTACTGACGGTCGCTGATCAGCCGGTGCTCCTCCAGGTACCGCAGGAGCTGGCAGTTGATAAGGGACTCCATTATCTTGGAGAACAAGGAGGTAATGGCTATGGGCCTGTAATTGGACGGATTCGAGCGGTTACCCTTTTTTGGGATCGGGTGCACTAAAGCGGCCTTCCAAGATTTCGGGACTACGCCTAATGAGTAGGAGTGCCGGAAAAGACGCGTTAAGACCGGTGCCAGCTCCGGAGCACATGTCTTCAACACGATCGGAGGGATGCCATCGGGCCCACTCGACTTATGAATGTCCAAGGAAAGAAGTGCTTTGCGAACTGCACTTTGCCGGAATTGAACTTCCGGCATCGTAGTATCGCACCGCGGGATTGTCGGTGGTGAGTTTCCTTGGTCATCCAGAGTCGAGTTGGACGCGAAGAGAGAGCCCAAAAGATCAGCTTTCTCCTTCGCGGCATGGGCATCGCGGCATTACAGTTTGTTGCAGTTACCTACACTCTTATGAATTTGTTCTACTTTTTAGACAATATACTTTACATACTCTGGAATAATTGAAGTACCAGAGGTAGGTATAGTATGGAAAAGCAAGATAGCTTATTTACTACAGTTAGTAGGTAAGCGACAGTATTTTTACATAAATGCAAACACAATATGCTGAGTGCTATAATTCAAAATAAATCTCCTTTATTTTGATCCTTGATTTTAAATATATAGGCCTTAAGAAATGCAAGTTACAATCTCACATAATATTTTATACTGATAGTTTCAATGTGTTGTAAAAAATATCTTAAATCGATATCTATCTTCCGTTAAATTGCTGGGGTCATTATTTTTTAGTTTGTGGAGTCTAAGTGGGTTAGAAAGATAAGGGACGACAAATTGGAAGCGCAGCTATATGAAGATTACACATATTGTGTGTAAACGGTCAAATAGGATTAATGAAAAACCGTAACAACAACAATAAAAAAATACATAGATCAAAAAGAATATTTGGTTAAATATATTTTTTATTACCATTAGCTTGTTCTAACTTTATAAAAGTTGCGGGACTTCACATGCTTTTTAAAATTTGCTAGGTTCTCTCATACATCATGTAGATTTCGCCATGAAGTTTTCCTTCACTATTAAGTAAGTGGTAAACATTTTGGAAATAATTCGCATATAAAGGTAAATCTTAAGCGAGCGCGTTACCACTGGTCTACCACTGTCTATATGTATGTAGTATGTAGGTACATATAGGTCTCATGGTATTAGAAAGTTGTGTTGAATATATTGCACTTTTTTCAATATTGTTACAGTGTGTTATGTGCAAGAAGAACCGTAACGGTCCTTTTTGTTCAATATAGTCAAATTATGTAAATTCAGTTTTTAAAAGTATGTATAGGATTTATTGATGTTACGTTAACGTAGTTATTATTTAAATATCATATCAACTTTCAATGTTTTACAATGAGGAATCAAGATAAACTTTTACTGGTAAATAACCTTAATGTCGAATAAAAAGAGCTTATTGATTTTTAGAGCTCATGTGACGACAGAGTTTGTGAGACGAGAATTATCGTGAATAGTGAACTAAACAAAACAAATATTTTTTTTTTATTTAAGAAAATCTATATGATCTTGTGAACGTTAGAACGTTTTATTTATATTATGTAATAATTAAGAACTTTATGCGCAAATATTAGAAAAAAGACCTTCGAGCATATCTAGATGGCGTGTACAGTCCAGGTAACAGTGTAGTTCATATAGATACTCGTAAATATTCTTGATGAGATGCCCGTGGCCCAAGATCCCTTATTGATTAACTAAAAGCCCGTTTTGATGTTCTTGACCTTGTTATAATTGCCGCACTCCAGTAAATACGAGGAACAGAGTCCCCAAAGCTTTCTATAATGGGAATTTAAAGTAAGACTTAAAATTATAAGGGATCTTTGTGAATAGACAAGAAGGTACAGTGCAATTGTAAATAACAATATTTATTATAAAATAATGTCTGTCAGTGATCCCATCACTAGAAAACCAATGGACAGATTTTCATGAAAATTTGGTGTGATAGCTTTTCCGAGTCATCGTTTAGGATACTTTTTATTACTACAAAATATCTTATCTCTGAGAAATCTATACTAACTGTTAAAATTTATTTAGAGACGATGGATTTACGGAATGAGGGTAGGTATGTCACTAGTTTCGAGTGTAATTTTCAGCTTTCGTTCTGCTAGTAACTGGACCTATTTAGGCTTAAATTAAAAAAAGTTTTTATAGTGGGTAATAATGCTTATCTAATATGTTTTTTTTAAATACTTCTGTTTTCATTTTTGATTTATATAATGAACTTGCGGCAGTAGTTGTAAATCTATGTTTTAATAGTGCCTATATATTTCTCAGAGGTTAGATATTATTCCTTATATTTTTTTAGTTAGGTATATAGATAATTATCCCATGTGTTAACCCGAATAAATAATGGTATTCTCGTGACTTGGTAACAAATGGATAGATAGACAGACAGACAAAATTTTAAAAACTATAGTTTTGGCCGTTGTATCGAAATGAATATTTTAATAAGATTTTCCAGGAAATATTCAATATACATATTAGACTTAAGTAGTTAGAATTGTTATATAATATATAGATATAATATTTCTTATACCTTAAGTAATAAGAACGGTTTAATAGTCGAGAATCTTCATAACATTCCGAGACGTAAAGAGGGTGACCCGACGCTATGGCGCCACCTCCCACACCGAAGTACAAGCTTGCCCATTATCCTTACATTATATTGAGTATATAAAATGAACTTGTGATTTTGTACTTTAAAATAATGAGTATATGTATACTCAAGTATTAATAATATATGTTTCTTTAATTACATAGTTAGATAATTGCGATTTTGATTAAGTATATCACTACATAATATAAAACAAAGCGCCGCGTCTGTCTGTTTGTCTGCCTGTCTGTTCGCGATATACTTAAAAAACGACTGCACCAATTGTCATGCTGTTTTCACCAATGGATAGAGTGGTTCTTAAGGAAGGTTTTAGTATATAATTTTTAAAGTTTTTGTATACATTTACGAGCAGAACCCGCGGCTTCGCATGCGCTAAATCTAGTACTTATTATTTAAAAAAAACAGGATACTCCAAAGACGTAAAAGGTAGAGCAGAAGAAGTATAAAAATTAGATTTTGGACTACCAAATATTTACATTTGCCAATAAACTATTTACTTCATTTAATTATTTTGTGACGTCAACATAGCAATTTAGCAGCTTTTTACTAAATACATATTATGTTGTGTACATATAAGAGAAACATAATTTCAAACATTTTTGTGTATCTCCGTCTGATTGTTCCCGCTAATCTCTAGAACGGCCGAAAAGATTTTTACAGGAAATTCAATGGCAGATAACTGATTTTATAAGGAGTGCTTTAGGCTACTTATATTTTTAAATCATTAATACGTTCCACGTTTCACTTTAAGTAACACAGGACGGTACAGAAAATATTATAGAGAAACGTATGAACTGATAATAAAAAATTATGATGATTACTGCAATTAATTACGTGCGTAAATTAATTGTCAAACTTAATTACTTATCTTATAAGTCAAAGTGACCAATACTTTTATAAAAATGATGTTGCAAATGCATACATAATATGTTTATTGAATATTTTATTAAGAGTTAACAAGATCAATGATACACAAAAATATATTAGTAGTATCACATTAAGTATATAAACTCAAAATCACATTATTAATGTAGAGTCAAAAGTTAAGAAATACATCAATCATACATACACAATCTGACAACTGTTACGCCTGTACTGTTATATAAAAGCAGAGTGATCTCTGCTTTTGACCCACTTCAAAAAAGGAGGAGGTTATATGTTTCATTGTATATATTTTTTTATGTATGTTCACCGATTTCTCGGCCGTCTGTGGGCCGATTTCAAAAATGTTTTTTTTTGTTCGGTAGGGTATAGCTCCGAGGGGGTCCCATTGTCACCAAATCAGGATCTGATGATGGGATCCCAGGGAAATCGAGGGCAACTCTCAAATTTTATAGGCACCTATTATGTTTTTGATATATTTTCTAAAGATGTTCAAGCATTTGTGTCTGAAAATCATCATCTCATGTGGATGAGCTGATGATGGAAGGTACAATTCCTCAACGGTTCTTTTTATGTTTGTTCATTAATTTCTGCGTTAAATGTTGGCCGATTACATTTTTTTTGTTCGGTAGGGTGTACTTCCAAGATATTCACATTATCACCAAGTCAGGATCTGATGATGGGATCCTAGGGCAATCGAGGGCAACTCTCAAATTTTATAGGCACCTATTATGTTTTTCATATATTTTCTAAAGCTGTTCAAGAATTTCTGATGATATAAAGTATATCTCCTCAACGGTTAGGAGTTGAAAGAAATTCTTTTAATATTATACGTACTTATGAACCGATAGTTGTATTCCTTCAGGATATTAGGTTGATTTGATAATAGAATGTAAATCTTATTAATGTGTAGGAGTTACGTGGAAAAATAGACGTGGTCAAATCTCGATTGACTATTGACGTTCACTCCAAAACTTCGCTGACTTATTGGAGCAGTAGTTTAGTTAGCCTAGCAATAATATATTTAAACAAAATATCTAATTTCCACTAAAAAATAAAAATATTAATGTATCAATATGTAAATATAATCAAAATATTTGTTCGAAAGTTCATTGCAAAGGCAGGATAAAACTGTCCTTATTGACTGGCACCGACTCTAACAATAACTAAGTAATTATTTTTTTTTCTTTTTAGTTTGGATTTGTAACGTATTGAAGTCGGTTTTCATTTTTGTTAAAAATAATTTATTAATATAGTTTGGAGCGTTTTATATTTTATGTAGATACTTTAAAAATCTATTTTATATAGTTAAGTCATCAACTAAAAATAGTAAAAAAGACCTTCCTGTTATATTTATAAATATAACAGGAAGGTCTTTTTATGGCATATTATTTGTGTACTTAACTATGTTATGGCATATTATGGCATATTATTTGTGTACTTAACTATATTTCATCTTATATAAAATAAAAAAAAATCATATAATTAAATAATATATTTCTTGCAGTTTTCATATACACCAAGTTCCGGTGTTATTCACAGTCGCTACTTCGAAGTACCACTTAGAGTGAATAAGAGCAGAAAATCAAAGAGCATCCGAGCTCTTTTTATCCTAACTTAGTTAACATATTTTCCAATATTCTTCCAAGAAAATCACTGTGATATAAAAATAAATCAAAAGAAAATCCCAAAAGATTTCTTTTAAATATACGCGTATGTCTAAAATAATATTATAAAACGATGAAACAATCCATTACTCTATATTTTTTTGTAAAGAACATTAAATATTATCCAGCTTTGTTATTATCACCTTTTAAATAACTAACTAACTTTAGCTTTCAGTGGCTATAATCTATACTTTAAACGATTCTAAGCACTTCGACCTGACACTACAGACAAATACTTTTAATTTGAGATAAATATCCTCAACTATATTGTCCTTACAGAAGTAACTCTATTGTACATACACAAGACCTTTTGACTTCTACTTTAGTAAGTATTTATCTTATAACTGCAGCGTACGTCACTTACTTAATCGTGCTAAAAACTTGAAATATGGTTAAATTATATGTTAAGACATTCATATAGTAAACAGTGAATCAGAAAGAGTTACCTCAATGCTTTTAAAGTTTAAATAATTCAGACATTACAAAGTCGTCGGAACTTTGCATAATTTAATCATAACTTTTAATTACTGTTACTTAACTTGCCTAAGTTATTCAAACAAAAATTTAGGGTTGTATAATTATATGAACGCTAACATTTGATGTGGTTTCTCTCTCAGGAACACATTTTAATTGGTGCTTACTGCTAAATATTTCATTAATTATATTTGACTAGCGACTCACCCTCGCTTCGCTCGGGTTTGTCCCTAGGCTTAGCGTCAACGAAGTCACGGGTTCCGCTAGTTACATTAAATAAATTTTCTACCTCCTCCTTTTTCGAAGACGGTTTAAAAGTAGCCTCCCCATCTGAAAAAAGTTTCAATTTGACAGCAAAATCCCCATTAACAAAATGATCCGCCATTTATTGAATTCATTTGTTACAAAAAATGTGATAAATGAAGAACCGCTCGACTGATTTTGTGCAAACTTCACATAAACCATCTAGTAAATAGTCCGAGCAAAGCTTAAAAATTTGGTTTGGATAGGTGAGCCCGTTCTTGAATTATAAAATTACAACGTAAAGTGGCATTGATTTTTATATGTAGAGATATCAAATTATGTTTTTTGGAGACTTTTTCGAACTTTATTATTAGTTTTTATATTGTTAAGAAATTTATGCTATAAAATATATCAACTACTGCATATGGGACAAACATATTACCTTGATAAGATTACTATGAATGCGTATAAAAAAATCTAGATAAAAAACTAATAATAAAAGTATGCAAACAGTATTATTTTAGTGTTTGTCTAACTGTTGTTCGTAGTCTGTGGCGCGTTAGAGCTGTAGACAGGGAGCGACCTACTTCGCGCCCGTTCGATGGCGAGCGCTGCCCGCCCGCCCAGAATAGACGCAGCACGTGCGTCCGCCGCGACAAACGTCGCCGGTCGCTCGCGGCAGAGTTTCGACTCGCACTACGTACTTCTTAAGTACTATTCGCGTCCGACAAACTAAATAATCGTGTTGTGATTTATAGTGTAGAACTTTTCCTTACGCACAAATATTATTTTCACCTCAAATAATATATTGAATGTTATTTCCACGCAATCCTAAATTATTTATAACCTCGAAGAGTTAGAAAGTAAATATTTCTATCGCTTTCCTATCGTAGTGGCCTTGCTTGTTATCGCACCGGTGAAAGCTTATTGTCACGTTTTTGATAGTTGTGATCGTTCTATTTCTGTAAGAGTTTTGTGATTTTAATAAAGTAAATTGTAATAACAATTGTATGTGAATATATTTTTATGTGACTAGAATAGACTAGATGAAATACAAAGAACCGTAACGATGTGCCTTATTCAGTAATACTATCATTTTTATGCCTCCGTTAAACTACAGAAATTAATTGTGTGTAACACTGACTCAGTCCTCCAAGATGATGCACGGTTACAAATACGTCGGCCTTCTACTGACTTTACTACTTCTACCGTATTTTGCACCTGCTACCCAGAACAAGTCACCACCTGACACGTATGAAACTTTATATTTGTTTAACTTTTCCTATATTTGTATCTTTCTTTTAATTTTTATAATATTTTGTACTACAGATATTTGAAAGATTTTTAAATATGTTATATTTTGTATTCTACAAACGTTCAAGAAAACTAATATTTGTAAACAGAAATAATCAAAAAGTGGAAGTTCATGGATTATATCAGGTCAAGGTTACAATGCGGAAAACATAATATTGAAAACTCTCGTACAAAGATCTCGTAATAAAAAAGAATCTTTAATTTCGCATGTAATTTAAATTTACATAATATGAAAAGATATAGGTACTAAAGTTAGGTAAAAATTTAACGGGGCAAAGTTTTTAGGTACTTAACTATGTACCTATATACAGTTTCATTACATTTCTTGGTACGAGTATCTGCATATTATATGTATAAATTACGTACTTATGGGGTTTACTTAATAAACTATTTTCAATTTTCTAGTAGATCCTTTCTGAAAAAATATATTCTTTATGATGCTAATATACTTTTACTACTCTTATTATTCTTAGAATAAAACAATGGGCGAGAACATTAGGTGAAGAATTATGGCGACTGAGCGAGTCCTTGACGAAATCTGATCAAATCAGGATTGTAAGTAATGACATTTACATTTTAATTAAGACGATGGATTGCTACGAAACTGTATTGATTAAACATTCGCAGCGTATCAAATTATGCTAATAATGTGTGAATGAATGAATTACTTTTCTTTTCAATTGAGATTTATTCTATCCGAATATTTTGAAGCATCTAATATGCTAGTACTAGTGATGAGATTAATATTACTAGTATAAGTTTTGAAGATACGCTTTTTGAAAAAGAACATGGAGTTTAGGATTGCCAAAAATATCGTTTAAACGTGTACATTTCATTGCAGAAATACAAAGATATGAATGCTAGCGTTAAGCGGAAAGATGGAAAGCAAATATTGGAATCGTCCTTGGATTCTGTTAGTAGAATGCTTACAAGGAAAATTAACGCAGTAAAGGTAATATTTATTTTAAGAAAAAATAAATAATTATTTTTATTTAAAAAAATGATTATTTTTACATAAATAAATGTAACCTGAAATTTTCAGTGCATTCACCGAACAGCTGAAAGATTAGCCGCCAATTTTAACAACTCATTAGTAAAAGATAAACAGTATAACTTCACATATTGCTCTGCTAAATATTCAAAATTCTTTCTTGAAGATGGATCATTAATCCCTGAAGAAGAAGAAGATAAAGCACCAAAATTTTCAAAAAATAATCCTAATTACGAGAATATTACCCTCGAAAAAGATTCCCATTTTTATGATATTAGCGTTAATACCAACAAAAGTTGTGTTCACGTACCGACTAATATTTATTATAAAGGTATAGAAAATACAACCAATAATTTTTTAGTTAATTTTTTATATATATATATATATATATATATATATATATATATATAAAACATCTTTAATCTTTCAGAGGAAGATCCATTAGGAGCCATTTTGTGGTCTAAAGAATTAACAGATACATTCATAAATAATTATAATTCAGACCCGTCATTAGCTTGGCAATATTTCGGAAGCTCTCATGGTGTTCTGCGTTTCTATCCCGGCATGCCATGGAATAAGAAAAGAGTAGATACTTACGATTGTAGAGTTAAATCCTGGTATATAGAAGCAGCTACGTGTTCCAAAGATGTTATAATCCTTTTTGATGTTTCCGGCTCAATGACTGGTTTTAAGAATTATGTAGCAAGAAGAACGTTAGGATCTTTATTAGCAACACTGTCAAATAATGACTATGTGAACGTGTTTACGTTTAGCGCGGAAACATTAGAAGTAGTGAAATGTTTTAAAGGCCTAGTCCAAGCAACACCAGAAAATTTAAAAACAATAAAAGTCGCTTTAGAACCGACAGAGGATGGCAAGAAACCTTCAGTCGAATTGGAAGGCAACGCCAATTTAACAACAGCTTATAGAACAGCATTTAAAACTTTAAAAGAGGTGTAGTATTTACAACATATATAATTATATGGTTTTGAAATCTTTAAAAATATATTATTTATATAATTTATCATACAAGACTTAAAACGTATGTTGGCATAGATAGATTGTAGAATATGGTAGCATAAATAAAAGTTTCTTCGATAATATATGATTTATTTTTAGAAAAGAAAACATTGTGATGTAAGTAGTACACAAGGGTGTAATCAACTAGTGATGGTAATCACAGATTATGTGCCCGGTAATCTTACGGAAGTTTTTGAAGAACACAATAGGGAGACAGTAGGTGATAAGACATATATACCGGTCAGAGTTTTCACGTATCTAATAGGAAAAGAAGTCACTAACGTAAGAGAAATACAGTGGATGGCATGTTTAAACAGAGGTGTGTCTGATTTTTTTTATTCTTGAAATATTTTAAGATATTTTGAATATTCATTGAATATAAATAAATATATTTTTAAGACAAGAGGGAACAACTTAATCATTGTACTGATACAATCCAGGTTATTTCGTCCACATTCACTCCGTAGAAGAAGTGCAGCAGCAAGTCTTAAAGTATATCAATGTGATTGCACGCCCAATGATTCTTGCGGGTGAGGAGCCCCCTCCCACCTGGACTCACGCTAACATCGATGATACGGTAAGCTTCGATTATTCTCATTAACATATTTGATTAAAAATTTATGGAAGAGATTGTTTGAATAACTTCTTAAATTATAAAGTTTAAGTAAGTCACTATAATTACAAATTGACAATTTTGTGGGAATATTAAAACCTAGTCTAGGTAGTCTTTATACAGTTTTTCTGTAATATCTTCTCTATCTCTATCTTTAAATAATATATTATAGTTGTATATATTATACATCAACGGCGTTTTAGAGTTAATCTATATTTATTTCCACATTAATAGGTTAATTGAAAAAAAAAGAATATTTTACATTCATTCAACATTGGCAGAGTATTACGTAGCACACAATCATACATATTATTGCCCTATAAGAGCCCTTTTTACTTTGAATTCGGTAAAAATAAATATGAAAAAGGTCACGCTAACATAAGTTTCGCAAAGGTTGTTCAAACAAACTAATCTACGTTGTTAGCTGGATCGATATGTACCCATCTACATAGTTAGAAACGTATGGAAAGCTACATTCATAGTACACAATATGTTTCTACCTAAGTAATAACCGATAGCATTACTGAATCGTGAAAAAAAGTAATCTATTCCATTGGAAACGTACATTTTTCTGGGATAAAAAGTTATATGTGCTATTCTAGATAAATAATCTGCTTTATGCAAAATTTCATCCATATCCTTTCGGCCGTTCGATGGCGTGATTGAGTTACACACATACAAAATCTAAACTTTTAGTTATAATATATGCGTAAGATTAAGAAATAATGTCTCGAAGAAAAAGTGATAGTGATGCCATTTCTTATCAAGCCCTATGAAAAGTTAATTAATTTTACCTACCAGTAATAGGTAATAGAGAAAGGTAAACTTGTTTTACGTAAATCACAGTTAAATCGTATCGAGTGTTTTTAAAACGAAAAATATAAGATATTAATTATTATCAAACAAAAAACAAGGTTTTATTTAAATGCGCTAAAATAGTAAAATAAACTTTTCCTTTAAAAGCTTTTACTATCAACTTATAATGTAATTACGTAATCATTTATATGATAAAACAGCTTGTCGCGAGTTTTAAGTACTGGTATTAGGTAATTTAGTTTGAAAGTTTTAAAAATTAAAATCAATCAGATTAAGTCAAAAATTAAAAAAAATTCTCCACGGTAATAATTAGTTATAATTCATACGTCATGCTAAGTCCACTCTAAGACATGTAAATTATGTACATACAAGTACATGCACATGCTTAGTCTAAGTTAAGGTTTCTCTTTGTGTATTTACGAGTGCTTTAATTTTTAACAGAGAACGAAGGAGTGGGGCGTGAGCAGCGACGTGCCAAAGGTACATACATTTAAATACATTAAACTTTTAACATGCGTAAAGCTATTGTATGTACCGATTATACCTGAATTCGAGTGTCTGTTTTTAATTTCAAATTAACTTTTCAGTACTAACATTAAAAAATATATATTTTTAATTTTTTCTCTGTCTGTCTGTTTGTTTGTTCCGGCTAATCTCTGAAACGGATGGACCGATTTTGACGGGACTTTCACTCGTAGATAGCTAATGTTATAAGGAGTAACTAACTAACTAGTAAAATTTCAATTGATTTTAACTAGACGAACCCAAGAGAAGCGAGGGTGAGTCTAGCGAATTGACTAGATTGATTTGACTTGACTAGCGACTTGACTTGAGTTGAAAATGTAATTGGGAGCGTTACAAGCGTCAATTCTGGCGGTTCACGAATCCACACAGTACATACATGGCTACTTAGTACATAGGTACCTATATAGCGATATGTGCTTAACTGTGCCTCTAAGCAATTTTTCACCATTAGTTAGGTATTAGGCGTTTACCCCTCGTTTTCACTTTTTCCTATTTTCTCCTTAGCTTCGAAGTTAAATTGCCCTCTTGACTCAAATCATTTTCGCTCTATTATGAATATGCATAAACAGAAATTTCAAATCGAATTTTCAAATACTTACTAGGCAGTATTTGAAAATTCGAAGCTTTTCAGTATATCCTTCACTTACGGAAATATAATATTTTGTTTCTCTCTCACTCGCGGCAATTAACGGTTGAGACTGTTCTTGTCATTAATCGTGTTAAGTAATTGTAATTTTTTTATTGGCTGATGCTAGTCGTCTGCTAGTTGGACGAGTAAAATAATTTAGTCGTCCAACAATTGTTGGATGACTAAATTATTTTAAAGGCTGTTGCTAGTCATCCGATAATCGTATTAATAAAAAATATATTATTCGTCCGACTATTGTCGGTTTGTACGAATATCAATCACTTCTTTGATTTCTAATATAAAATAAGCGATTTTTATGTGCAGGATATACCTATGCCAGAAATAAAAAAAAAATAACCCTAACCTACCGAGCTGATAATTTATTATTTAGATCCCACCCACTTTTAATAAGTCCAAGAATTTTTATATGTAAAAGAGCTGGCTCTATAGAGTCGTCCTATGAAATTTACGTTACTAACACTCCCTGAGAGTATGTACCTACATCAAAACAATGTAAAAGAAAATGGTATTTTGTAAAGAGTACTACAGAAACGTCCGCAATTGCATTCACGAGTATGTTAAAACTTAAAAAACAAATTGATTTCTCTTTGAGCCATTTAAGAAGCAAAAAAGTCTCAGTCGCGATATATCAAACACCAATTGCCGGACGAATAATATTTAAATTATTCGTCCGCTTATCGGATGAATAGACACTTCGTTTTTTATTATTACCCAGTTTTGTTGTAAAGAGCTAGACACTTTCTACTACGCGATATTATTATCTATTTATTATTTGTAGTTATAAAGTTTAATAAATTAGGTACCATATTAATATAATATAGTACCTTTTAACTTAAAATTTAAAAGAATGGCTGAGTAAAATTTCTAATATACGTATTAGGTTTTTTATATAATGACTGTGTCACATCTCAGACGGAAGACTGAGTGTAACGAGAGGCACTCGACGCGACCTCCACTTATGATTCAAATGGAAATGAAGAAAGACAAAAGATTTCTTAGTTATTTCTTTCACAACACTAATATTTATTAATCTTTTTTTTTCTTTTTTAACACAGTTAGTAGTTCATTATGTGAGTAGCAATTATAATAAACGTTTTTTATAATATTATGTAACGTAATCGCAGACATTAACTAATTTAACCAACAAACTTATTATAATATTGTTGTAATATTATCAGACAACTAAAGAATATTTGTTTCATGACTCAATTATTTATATAAGTATAATGTAAAAACTGTGTACATAATTACCTACACATAACTTTGAGAAACTTGCTAAGTTCCCTTAGACATGCAGGTTACCTCACGATGTTCTCCTTCACCGTAAAACAAGTGGTTATCACGTGAGAAATAATTCGAACATGACAATATCAGCGAGGAGAACCTGGATTTGAACTCGCTCCACTCGTTTTCCTAAGCCTGTCTATATGAAAACGTTCGTACGGACTACGGGCTAAATATGTGTTGTAGAAATTTGTTAAATTTTGTTATTATACCATATATATGTATGTCACAACTACATCTATTTAATTTCGACTTTTGCTATATCTGTAGCCCGATGAAGATAAGTTGGTGACATCGGTGGCGATTCCCGCGTTTGATTACAAACACAACGAAGAAAACAACGACGCTCTTCTACTAGGAGTGGCCGGCACTGATGTTCCTATAGATAGTATTGCAAAACTCGCACAACCTCATCAAGTAAGTACAATTACAATTAATACCAATATTGAAATAGCTTATATAAAAATAAATAATAATATGCTGGAAAACCATAACCATATCCTTTGATTACATGTATATATAATCAAAGACCATATCATAGAAAATGCGCTATTTTTATTGGTATAATGCGAGTGAAACCTTTATTAAAAAATCTAATGCAACAACTTGTTCATGTGGTGCTTGGATATTTCGTTACGTATATTTTTATCTTAAACCTTTACTTCTCTTCTAGCTCGGTGTTAATGGGTATTCGTTTATAGTAAGCAACAATGGATATTTATTACTGCATCCGTTATTAATTACAACTGTAAGTATATTCATTTAAGTCTATATGCAGTAATTTTATTAATTGTTTTATTTGATTTAATTTACATGACTTTATATTTTTCATAGATAAATAGCAAACTACAAGAAAATTACAACAGCGTAGATTTCGTAGAGGTAGAACAAGTAGACGATGGCAAAGGACCACGTGAATTAGGCGAACAAATAAAGATGCTTAGAGAAAGTTTAGTGAATGGAGAAGAGGGTAGTATGAAGAAAGTTAAAGTTTTGTTCCATTATGATAATATGAGGTAAGTTTGTAATAATTTGCTACGTTATAGGTATAAAGTTAAAAATTATTTTTAGGTTGTGACTATATGAGATATTAATACATGCTTAAGAAAATATCTCCAATATGTTTAGTAGTTACTGTATATGTCCAATACGGGTACTAGATTAGTAGTTATTTTGGGTAATATTTTCTTATTTTCTTTATTATCAGGAGGATTTCTCGGGTGCAACATGACTACTTCTTCAACAAATTGGTAGGCACGCCGTTTTCCATGGGCATATCATTGCCTGATGGATATGGAGATACTGAACTGTTGTTGAAAGACAATCCTTTAGAAGCCAAACAGGGCCAAGACCTTCTTGGTATCAACGTCACTAGTTTCTTTGATTTTACATACAGAGTTCACCCTGATTGGTACGTACTATTTTTTAATTTTTTAATATTTTTCATGGTCTATCTTACGATAGATCTATTATTGAATTTAACGTCTTTTATAAGTTTAAACTAAATAAATAGCAAGAACTATAAAAGTGTAAGTGTAAATGTGTCTGTTTGCTTATGAGGGCAAATAGTCCTTGTTTGACGTCAAGGTAACGTTTTACTGCAGGAAATTATATATCTTATTCCCACGGGAAGACAGGTTATAAAACAACCCACGCAACTTATCATATTATATATGTACATACATATATAATATGTACGTATAATAGGTATATGTATTAAATATATAGTCTATCTATTCCATACTAAACATTAAATATTTATAATTTCAGGGTCTATTGTAAATACCATTACCTGGAAGGCCATGAATCTCAAAATGCAGAAATAGAAATTTTTAAGTTCTTAGCTAATATTTCAAGAAACGAGCTTAATATTAGTAAAGCTCAATACGGACAGGAAACTGAAAATCTACCCTTCAATATAGACAGTACGTAATGAAAATATCTGTTTTATAAATTAACGTCTTATCTTTTAATTCTTTTATATGAACCTTTTTACCGAGTTAATTATTTACCTTACTTCTGCTGTTGTTTCCCTATATGATTTAATTTATTTAAATACTTTCTGGCAATAATTGTGGGTCTCTGTTACCAGTTTAATTATTTAATTAATGTGTAGATTTATTACTCGGTTACATTTATTGTCGTTTTTGGTTACAGCGCATTGTGGTACAACGCCACTGGGTAAAGACGACTATTATTGTACTGAAGATCTAGTAAAACAGTTAGTTTTCGACGCAAAGCTTTCCACTCCTTATTTTAGAACTTGGGAATCTACTGATGAAGAACGAGATTTGGCTGAAAAGTACAATGTCAGTGTTCGATTTATAGCCACCTCTAGCGGTCTCACACGTTGGCATTATATCTTTGATGACGATAAAAACGAAGTGGTGGATGAAATGGGAGTTCCAAATAAAAATTACACTGGAAAGTAAGTTGCTTTTCTGATAGGCACAAAATTTTAACATACGTGTCAGCATTGGTATTTACTTGGACCTTGGTGCAGGAATTATCTATTTGTTTTAATAATTGTGTATATTATATGCAACTTTATTTAATTATTTATTGTTTAAGGGTATTTGGTGACTATTATTACAACGCTATCGAAGAAACCTGGTATAAAGCTGCAGTATTGCAACATATGATTGACAAAGAGTCATTAGTGATAGCAACAAAACTACCTGTTCTTGACGACTCCATCAAATCTCCACCACCTATAGAAAATGAAGATGGGGATATTGTAGTGACTGCAAGCTATGCTATATTTTATAGAGATTATAAATCAGAAACACCTGCTGCTGTTGTAGGTTTTCAATATTTATACTCAAATTTCCACGAGATATTTTTTAGTATGACTGAAAAAAATACTGATGGTAATGGGGTGAGTTAAACATACAATTTTTATTATCAGTTACTTATCCCTGAAAAGATAAAAACAATATTTTTATAATAAGCTTTAATACTAATACTTACTGTATTAGTACTATATAAAGTACTATATAAAGTAAGTAGTTTACTCACAGACATACAGACTGACTTTTAATTTTGAGAATGTAAAAATGTCGATTCAAAAGTCTATTTGAATAAAGAATATTTTGATTTGATTTGATTTGAAAGTAAGATAATTCATCACATTAATTTGCATTTATTTTCAGGTATCTTGTGCTGAAGACGGAAAATATAGATGTTATGTTATTGATAGTTCAGGATATATAGTTGTGGGTATGGACAAATCTGAGGTTGGACAGTTTTTTGGTGTCATAGACGATCTATCAGGAGTATTGCAGTCTTTGTTGGATAAGAATATATTTGATAATGTGGAAGTCTTTAATTACCAAGCTTTATGTCCTTCAAATCCCAACGAAAATAGTAGTGCATTTTCAATAGATACCGTATGTTGAATGATTTTAGTGTTGATTTTTATAACTTAAATATAATTTAGGTGTTATAATCTTCTATGTCTACCAATTATTTTTTTATTTCAGCCGCTAAATGTACTATCATATTTTTTTAAATGGTTGATAACTGAGGCCTTGTTAGTACTATTTAACGTCTTTAATTGGAATCAGTATACGTATTCTGCATCTATTGATTATGGTAAGTTTTTATATAAACAATATAATATTATATAATTCAATCATTAAATGAATCATTCCAGTGTAAGTTATAGTATAGTTAAGTCATTTAACATTTTTATTATTTTTAGATACTGTCACTGAAGGCGCATATATGCAAACTACTACAATGTATAATGTAAATGATGATAACATTACAATTAGTTCATCAGAAAATAATACTGCTGAATCTAAGGAACCCGTAAATGAAGAACTCTATTCATGTGATCATAGAATTTCGTTGTATATACTAAATCAACAATATTTCTTAAATTCATCTATGGGACTTTATCCTGTAGTTAGTGAAGAGACAGCTGGAGATTGTCACCCTGCATATTGGGCTACTCTCGTTACAAAAACTAACTTGCTCCTTTTAGTAGTAGATACTGATCATCCGAAGTTTAATGCCGATTGCAAAAAACCACCAGATACAAAGCCAGTCCACACGAGTAATTCGACAGAAAGTAGAGAACCCTGCCATAAGTTAGACTTAGGTCGGTTACCCAGACGTCGCCTTGAAGGATGCTTTACTTACCATGATAAGGTACATTTCTTATAGTGCAACATTTTACACTTATGAGGGAGTCAGTCAGTTCTCTAATTCATTTACATATGTACATTACCGTATATAGAACAGGTTTCTACCGTACCGTATATACACTGAAATATGAATATAGAACTTAATAATTACATTCTTTCTATACCTACTCTAATTATTTTTAAAGCGAAGACCTACAAACCAAAATAATTGTAAAAAAATTCCTCTAAATCGTCTAGCCATTTTGAAGTCAGTTGATATTCATATTACATATAGGTACACCTGTTGGGTTTCGTGGCGGCACTTAAGCAGAACTACGAGTTCGTTCCTTACAGACTTACAAAACTTACATTAAATGTAAATATTCAAAAATATTCAAAAGATGTCATAAAAGCGATAATGAAATAAAGAAAATCCAATTATTTTTTTTGTACTTATCCTTTATGATTAATAAAGGATTTATATTTATCTTGCAAAACAATCGCCTGCTTTTACAGTTTAAAATAAAGAAGCTTCTTTTTCAGGAAAGGAATATTACTGTATGCGGCTTGGGAAGTAACATCAGAGTTAATATTTTTATATTAATTACTATGCTTTTTTTGGCATTCCTAGCATCAACGATATTTTCGTGATAAATTATAATATAATATGTATTTGGTACTAACGTCCTATACATTTGTACCTTTCTAACTTTGAGAATAAAAATTATTTACTCTTTAATATTGTTTTATTTCAAACCCATTTTTTTATTTTTCCATAATATACATCTAGTACATAATTCTATTCATTAACTTAATGCTGTACCTGCCCCGATAGCATAGTGACCTAGTGAATTATTGTGCACAAATCGATGTGCAGGTAGCACAACGAAACCACATGTAACGCCTACATTCATAAATTGATACACATACAGTGAAATGAACGTGTTATAACTTATAGGAAGCACGCGACCTTACGGCCTACAGCTATCTACAGTTGTGCCGCGCAAGGTGCGCAGAGCGCATGCCTGGCCAACGCTCCTTAGCGGTTGCGCACTGGGCCCTTTCCGCCTAATGTCGAGTAATTCATAGAACTAGTGGTCCACATACTTTCATAATCACAAAAACTGGAAATAGCTCAATTAATGCAACTAGTTTCTATAAAAAGCAAAATATACTTGAACATGGATTAGATAGATGTAAACACAGTGAACAATAGTAGGGGCCAAATTAGATTAAGAGATTCTAATGTGCTACCGTACTGGTATTTTCGTGTTATTACTGCTGCTATTATCCTTGGATTCCAGGGATTGCTCCGCCAGTATACAATATGAAGTACCACACAAAATTTCATTTAACACGTAAGTATTTGAATTAATTTATATAGTAATTATATTATAAAGAATATTTTATTGTATTAATAAAATTAAAGCCAGAAAATAATCTTGATCCCCGTATTCGTAGCGTACAAGCATGGGCAGTTAAACTTGGTACAGAACTATATCATTTCGGTGAATTTATTACCAGAAAGAAAGAAGTACAAGACGTAAGCACTTTTTATTATTTTAAGTACCTATAATATTTTAGAATTATTTTTAAATATTTTTTATTATATTTATTGTAGAGCTTCAAATCTGCGCAAATCGAATCTAGAGATGGGGAAAAGTTAGTTCAGAATATGGCAGACGATATACGAGCAATGATGGAATTGAAAATTAGTGCCGTCAAACGTATAGTAGAAGCAGCTGAAAACATGGCATTCGATAAGCAAAACGAGCCAGTACCTGAAGACTTTCAGTTTTATAACAGCAAGGAAATGGAAGATCTACATGAAGATCAATCTTTGACAACAACACCTGAACCAGAATTTAGCATGGAGTATTGGATAAATAGACCACCCTCAAAAAATGCACACCTACAGCAAAATCACCATTTTTCTAATATACCCGTTAATACTAATTTTAGTAGTGTTCATGTCCCAACAAATGTTTATACTTGGGGTGAGTAACAGGTTTACAAAATGCATAATTATCGTCTATAACTTCCTTTAAAAAGAATGTTAAGCAGTATCTTCTGAAGCAAATCGCACCTTAATTATCAGATTAGTTATTATTATACAGTATATATATTATATATGTATGTATGTATATTCTATATATGTATGTATTATTTAAGTATATTGTATATCTATAAACATATGTATGTATGTTTATTTATCCTTTTAGTATATGTATGGTATTAATAATAATTAATTGCATTCTATTACATCTGCACGTATTTGGCTCGTTGTTTTTTAACCACTATCTCTTACTTCCATGGGTTGGCTGGAAGAGATCTCTTCTAGAGATAAGTCCACCCTTGCTAACGTAAATTGTTTTTAAATTACTCTATGTGTTATTTATAGTGCAATAAAGAATATATAATTTTATGTTTTGTACTTAAAAGACAATAAAAATGAGAAAATGATATTTCAAAATTTTAATAATTATAGCACCTGATGTCATCAAAGGTATTCACTGGTCAGAAGGTTTAGACACGCACTTCATAAATAATTATCAAAGTGATCCAACGTTATCTTGGCAATATTTTGGCAGTTCTACGGGATTTATGAGGCACTATCCAGGTAATTGCGTGAAATAAAGTTATCAATATTTTTATTGGCTTTAAAAATTCAAAAAACTATATACAGTAAACACTCACAGCTATATTAAATATGAATATTTAATATTTTGTAGCAATGAAATGGCGTGCAGACCCGGTTGATATTTATGACTGTCGCACAAGAGCTTGGTATATGGAAGCTGCGGCAAGTCCAAAAGACGTTGTTATATTAGTAGACCGTAGTGGCTCCATGACAGGCCAGAGGAGAGATATAGCTAAACATGTGGTCACTAATATTTTAGATACTCTTGGAAATAATGATTTTGTTAGTGTTATGACTTTTGCTGATACCGTCGAAGAAATTGTACCCTGTTTTGAAGATTCTCTAGTCCAAGTATGAAAAAACTTATGTAAATATTATAATCAAGTAGATGTAAACTAAAAAGATTATAAATATTCAATATGTTTGTAGGCAACATTAGCAAATCTACGTGAATTAAAATTAGCACTAGACAATTTCGAAACGATGGAGATAGCAAATTTTTCGGCGGCTTTGACTAGAGCGTTTGAATTACTTGAAATTTATAGAAACAATAGTGGAGGAGCTAACTGTAATCAGGTAAATAAACTTGATTGAGAAAAATAAATAATACATCTTTCGGATTAATTAATTACTTTTATCACTTTATTTTATTTCCAAAGCGTCTAATAAAAAGTTTTAACTGTTTATAGGCTATCATGCTGGTCACCGATGGTGTTCCATACAACTACAAGGAACTATTTGAGAGATTCAATTGGAAGTACGAGACCCCGGTGCGAGTGTTCACATATCTGATAGGTCGCGAGGTAAAGGTAGTACCACTCCAGGTATTACTGTGTGTTGTAGTCATTGTGCGACCTGCATAATGTATTCCTTGACCTTCTACCAGTACACCTTGAATGTGGTACTCTTCTTTCTTCTATTACCTATTATACCAATGCATGTTATGTACAATCATATTACGAATAATTATGAGTATATTTAGTTCCACTTCCATTCTCCATTAATAAATTGCTTTGCTTGTAGTGTTTTGTTTTTCTGTAATATTTGTTTGTAATATTCGTATTTAACTTTATTTAAGTATTTGTTTTAAAAGTTAATGCTAATGTGTGCATGGTTTACGTATTGTGTATGTTTATTGTATAACTAATTAAAATATAGTTTTTACCTTTTTGTAGATTTATTGACTTAACAGTTATTATTGTATCTTTTTTTCTAGATCTGTTAAATTTATGTTTCTTGAGTAAAGGCAGTTTAATTAGACTTTAATTTGACGCTTTTAGTGTCTTGAAAATATTACAAATCAGAACGTCATGGTAGCCTTCTTAACGTAACGCTTTCCCCACAAGGCTGCATCGACATCATGTCACTCATACATAGTATCAAGGACTATCATAACCTTTAATTTGGATTGAATAATATCTGTTGAGGTTATAACAGGTGGCAGACGTCAGGGAAGTGAAATGGATGGCTTGTGCAAATAGAGGTTTTTATGTGCATCTAAGTACGCTAGCAGAGGTACGGGAGAGAGTGTTGGAGCACGTAAACGTTCTGGCAAGACCATTAGTCCTACAGCGTGAAAAGCATCCCATTGTATGGACTCCCGTTTATGCGAACGTCACGGTAAATATTTGGAGGGTATAATTGTTGTTTTTTTAGCTCAGTACTTATTACACACAATCGTTTTATTCGTTTGACTTAGGATCCTAAAGTAGCAGATTACTTGTGGGAACAACGAGAGAGGGCGGAGCAAAAAGAAAGATTTATGAGTCAACGTCGGGATAAAGTTCTCTTTAATTCGGAAAAAGAACAGAATAGAAGGTGGAGGATAACGCAGGTAATTTTTTACATACGAAGTATACTCAAGCAAAAGTATCACTAGAAGTCCTAGTATACGTTAATTAATTCGACTATGATATATACTGATAACTAGATACTAGTAGTATCTAGTTACATTGAAAAATTACACATGTATTTTAATTAAATTTCTATATTACATTATATGTGTAATGTGGATGTTACCTATGATAATTCTATGATTTAATATTGAGCTTACAAATCTCTGCAAACCAGAGATAACCTATTATTATTAGTATAAATATTAATGATTTGTGATGTTAACTTTGAGTGTTATTGAAATTGAAACGGGTGCATTTAATTTTAGATGAAACAGGGTCAGTATAGTGAACTCGGAAATGCTCAATATCAACTGATGACGTCAGTATCAATGCCAGTTTATGATTTACGACATAACGAGGTATGTTCTCCTTAATGGTTTTTTTTTATTTTTTTATATACGTCCCTCAATGTTTGATATGTTTAGAAAAAGAAAACCAAGAGAAAATTGACACCTTAATTAACAACAATCTAAGGTATTATCTTTGTTCTCTTTTTCTTCATTTAAACTGTAAACCAACTATTCCAAATTCAAAATTGTCTTATGCATGTAAAAGGAAATTAATGAAGATTTTTACAGATTGGTTTATATGTTTTCTACTAATTGGATGTAAGCTGTCTCCTTCTTTTTACCTTTTTCTGAATGTAATATTAGCTCTTCAATAATATGTATACCTAAATGAGTGCCTTTTAATAATATTCAGTTTTGATGGTTTCCCCTCAGAACATCACAGAGAATGTACTGATAAATGAAGCTTACTGGGTATCAGTTACAAAAGAGGTACTACACTTAGAAAGTTATGATGATTTTAATGTAAAGTTTTTGCAAGATACAAGACAGTTTTTATGATTTAGTTTTTGGATTTCAGTAACGGTAAAATCTTGTTTGGCCCCGTTAGCGATGCATCTGTCTTCGATAGATGCGTCGGTGATCGGTCGCTAGCCGACTGACGATGTGTTGTTTAACCCTTTTGGCTTACTGTAGTATAGTAGTTTTCTACTAGTAGTAGGCGTAGACCACTAGGGTATTATGAATTAACTTTTCTATCAGTAATCAAAGTTATTCATTTTGTGCAAGAATGACAATCTACATATATTACGCACACTAACAAATCAACAAAATGTATTTTTGCCTGAATTTAGCGATGTCTTCGTAGAGACATTTTTAACGATTGACTTGTATTATGAGAGTAAATGTAAATATTTTTCATTCAGAATTTTCTGCAGCCCACCATGTGAGACGAATGGGGCTTTTGTTATTTGAGTATTTGTTAAATTTAAAACATTGTATCTAAGAATGAAAAAACTTTTAATATACTAAAGATTTTTAGTGTAAATATAAGTTTTCTCATTGAGACACCTTTAATTACTAGTGAAGGTTGTTACAATGCATTTACCTATATATTATTAATTTTATTGCATTCGTACGACTACAACCAATCGCAGTCCGTAGAGGAGAACGGCCAGAAGGAGGTAGGCACTCTCTCTCATAGAACACAGTGACGGCTGAATGACGATGAATGCAAGCGAAATTAGCGAATGTAACTGAAAATTTGTTACAAGTCTATCGCGTGAAATATCCGAGTAAGTGTTGTATGAAAGACTCATATTTATATGAAAAAAATATATACAAATATTTATATTATCATATTTTATAATGAACAATGCTGTTGTAAAATTATATATAACTAATATAAAAGTGGACAATTAATGTACTAGGGATTTTCACGCGATTGGCTTGTCAAAGAGTTAAATAAAGTGTTTTAATACATTGTTCTGAGCACAAAAATAAATTATAATTAACATGTGAACATGAAATTTGAAGTTTAATTGATTTACCAACAGAATAAAAAGTTAATTTAAAAATGGTGGATAAAAACTCACTTTACAAATATTTTTTCAAAGAAACAATAACCTACTTAGAATGCAACAAGTACTATTTTCTTATTTATCTTTCAAGTTGCTTTGATTTATGCAATTATTTACAATGTCAACAGATTCTTACAATGGACCAAGAAGGGTACCAGCCCATCTAGAACGTAGTGGGTTTTAGTATACAAAGTAGTTTTTTAATACGATAAAATTCGTAATTTTTGATTGCGTAGAGTGCTAGAACCTGTAATGAAGAATAAAATAACTTAGACTATTCAAATACTGTAGTTCGTAAGCATATTATACCTAACGGGGCGTAGATGCTAGACGAAAGATAACCATTTGCTAGATGACAACTTTAATATTAATAATATTTTGTAGATTTAATACTTAATTATATTATATAGGGGTTGAGTAGATATAATCATCATTAATGCATTGTTGTAAATTTTTATTTAACATCTACTAACCATATACCATTTTTGGATGATCAGCATTTTCGTCGAATTTTAAACTTGTTTTATACAATTTATTAATTAATTATATCATTTTGTTTTTAAAATATTAATAAGTTTCTTAAATTTTCAGATGCGTATTGCGAGATTACTTGGAGTCGCTGGTACTGATGTACCTCTTTCAGAAATTCAGGCGCTAATGACCCCATATAAGGTAAACATAAATGATAATAATATTTAATGGACTACCAATATGGTTTATTGATGTATTTATTTCTATTTATATATTTTGGTGATTGAGAAATGATTATATGCTAATGCAGGTTTTGAAGACCTTTTAGCATAGTACCTACAACTATGTAATTACTTACGTACGTATACTCCTATTTTAGGTTGGAGTAAACGGTTATGCGTTTATGGTAACAAACAATGGATACATACTTATTCATCCAGATTTAAGACCTGTCGTACGTATTCAGCATATCCTAATATATATTCGACAATTAACAATGTTTATCAAATATTAACTTGATATTTACAGTTTCAACAAATTTTAAAACCAAGCTACAATAGTGTAGACATGATTGAGGTGGAATTGTTTGACGATGACAGATCCCCTAGAAACTTCAGTAAAGAATTAACTGCGGTAAGAAACGTACCTACTTATTTCGCAATTTTGGGCTTATTATTCTTAAGTACTTATAACTACCAGATGCTGTCAATTAGGTTAAAATCAAGGCACGTCTTTAAGGTTTCTAGTGTATTTATACGTATGTTTAGTCGCAAAAAGATTAGTGAAGGTTCAAAGAAAAGCCGTCTTTTAACTATATGTTTATTGTATACAGTACCTACTGAAAATACTCTCTTAACTTTTATGCTGTCATAATACATTAAAGAAAAAACTGCCTCATTAATTTCAAGCAGATTCAGAGGTCCATGACAACAATGAGTCTATGGATATAATAAGGTACCTACTATCATTATAACGAATTAATAATCATATTTTTTCAGCTAAGAAAAGAAATTATAGATCAGAAAACCGGAAATAAATTGATGAATATTAAATATCATATGGAGGACATGGTATGTACTCATATGTAATATATCAAAGTGTAAAAAATAAACAAAGTTAGACGTACATATTTCAAAGCTAATATAAATAATCAAAAAAGATTTTTTCTTGTTATTCTAATTGTAGTATATAAGTTATAGGTACCTAAATAATCATTTTTTTCAGAAAAGAGTATCAAGAGGCAAAAGACATTACTTTTGGACCGGGATAAGCGATTCACCGTTTACATTAGTAGTATCTATTCCTGAAAACTACGGTCGTCACCGAATAACGCCACCGCCGACGGATGATATTCATCGACTCTCGTTAACGTCTAAAAATATATCGGCTCGTCAATATTTATCTGATAAATGGAGCGTTCATCCCGATTGGTATGTACCTACATTGTGCATTAATATTGGGAACTAGCTAGAATGTACAAAAGTCTAAACGCAATTTTTGATTATTAATAAATCCAAGTTTCAACCTCAATGTACTATAGTATCTCTCTCTTTTTTGTAAGTAATTAATACTTCGGTCGTCTGAAAATTAACTAAGTATCATTAATAAATGATAAGAGTTTTTTTGTTGTAATTCTTTATTTATTCAATATATTATACAATTAAATTAAAATAAAACAATAATAATGATTATTATTTTAATTTAAATAAAAAGTTTAATGTTAAATAATATAAGGGAAAAAAAGAAAAATCCGAAACAATAGTTGTCTATTCGCGTAAATCTAAGAAAGAATTATATACGTATAAATAAGGTAATGTAATAATATCCATCATAAGTTAGAATGATTTATAAAATTTTAGGTTGTACTGCCGTCATTACGAGCGCACATTTGCATCACCGGAGGATGAGCTTCTGTATTTCTTGGAAAGAGTCGCAAAACCCGGTTGGCGGTGGCCCGCGAAGCCTCGTCCACCGGAGCATCACAAAAATAAGGGACACGAACGGCATAACGACGGTACTTGAATAATTAGATATTAGTTTATAATAAAATTTATTTTAAATACTATCATAGCAAAGTAACAAATACGTCTGACCGCATTTTTTGGCTTGCTGGATCACTTTAACCTAATCTCAAACTTAAAATATATTTTATTATGATTACTCAGATTTGGTAGTTTCTTTTAAGTTTTATAGCTGTTAAGTCAATCTATTTTCTACAAAATTTATATTAATTATGTTTTATTAATTAAGTAAGTAGGTAAGTTCAAAAGTTATAATATTTGATTATATTACAGGTACTGACGCAAGAGAAAGGAATAAAGCTCCTAATCTTACCCCGCGAAATGAATACTATTGTAAGTATAAACTGACGATTTTAATTCTACATGCAACGATTTAGTTAAAGTATTTTTATTTATTTTATTGGAAGTTCATCAAAAGTGGCATAAATATTAATAAATAAGAAATACAAAACGAATAAAAGGTTCAGAACTGTTTACTTATGTTAGGGAATCACTTTATATCTTACAAATCTGAATGAAATTACCTACCTATATATAAAGCTTGGTCTTTTAACAGGCGGATCAAAAAACTAACATTTAATAAAGAACATTTCTTTATATCAGTGTCAATTAAAACAATTTATTACTCAGGTGATCATGGATTAATGCAGGCTCTGGTTTACGATGCAAGGAACACGGCTTGGTTTAACAAGAGTATTTCTGAATCTGCGTCTGATGATAAGGCGTAAGTACTTCATCTAAAATTATGTACTTTAAGCACAAAAATAATATATTAGAAAACATTTAATTAAAAAAACTAGATGTATACAATAGTTTTTAAATAAGTAGTCATCATGCATTATATTATATTTTAAAAGTTTTTCGATATCTATCTTCTGTATATTTTTTCTTAGTCAATTTAATAAGTTACCTTACTTTACTTACACAATATAATCATTATTCAAAAAATTAAATTTAATGGATTTATAAAGACTTATTTTGGAAAATATTTATGTTATTTGTCGCCTGGATAGCCCATTGACTAAAGTGATCGGATTACTGCCGAGGTAAAGTATGCCATAGGTTCAACTGTACCTACCTATTTAATCTAATTTAACCTCCATATCTCCATATCTACTCGTAATTACAGTCAGAATTTTTCTATATACATATACATTATTCATGTATATTATGTATACCATATAATTTGTGTCATATTTTGGTAGTATTTAAACTGTGCAGCTTTGGAATTCGTAAGTATTAAATATAAGATATAAGATCTAAGATAGGCTAGGATGTTAACAAATGTTTCAAAATATGCTGCTGATGGACGTAAGTAATTTTTATTTTAATAACATTTAATGAAAAAAAAATATATAAGCAACACGCGGTTGTTAAATGACTTAACTGCATATCCGATATTTATTTGGATAGTAGGAGCAGAATCCTTTCTGCTGTATCGACGTATAAGTAATAAGAAATGCTGTTCTTTCAGTTATCCATTCATAAATTGTATAGTTATATACAAGACAGCTACTCGACGCTAGTCGATGTAGCTCACATCGACACATCATGCGTCTGTATAAAAAATATTTATATTAAACACTTTATATTTTAATATAAAGTGCTTAATTTAAAAATATTACTGTAAAATAATACTGTAGATCTTACTACGAGTATGTATAATTTCTTTTTTATGTGATTTGTGGTATAATACAGTATTTGCCTCCTATACCTATTAATATTACATGTACCTAAAGCTGACTTTAATTCTTTTAGTCGTGCATAGTTTATAACATCACATGGTTTATTTATATATAAAATCTAAGAATTTGATTTCCGGTCTTTGCAACGCGGGCGGAGCCGTGGTAAATGCTATAAATCATAAGTTGTAAAAGTATTTTACCGTTATATAGTTATACTGTTATGTTGGTACTTTATAATATACTCACACACGTTGATACATCATATATCGAATAGATAACTTAAATAGGTAATACTTAATATTATGTACTTACCTACATGTGTTAACTGATTAAAGGTTAAACGTTCCATTCATTTTGTACAACATTTTTTCCAGACATTATTTATTAGAACTAAGCTTTAAAAAAAGAATGTACGTTAGATGAGGCGCTTGTCCGTAGGGCCGAGTTTATTCAACGATTCGGGTACATAGTGGCATTCCTGGCTACTCATAGTGGACTCACGCGCTGGCAAACTCATCCTCCGAAGGACCATGATGACAAGTAGGTTTCAATTCAATCAAAAAATGAAAAACTTATATAGTAGTAACCTTTTAATTCTTTGATTTGCAGATATATAATAGCACTTTTTTTGTACTGTGTACACAGTACTGTACATATATACTGTTGGTCTAAGAGCCGGTGGAAGATCGACCTTCACCGACCTGATAACCAGATGAGACATATTTTTTATTAAATATAATTTATAAACAAATATGCCTATAATTACTTGCCTATCTGAAAGTGCTCATGGCTATTTTTAATTAAATTATCTTTAATCGATTTTTTTTTTCATCACTTTAATTCTTTTGATAACCAAATGAATTTTATTTCACTGTTAGTTTTTAACACACAGAATATGCCTCAGTAGGCTTGCCTACTCATTTTGTGTATAGCTACCTGGCAAGCCGATGTGAACAGGTAAGTCAATATAGGTGACTCCATCGTTCTGCTAACTTATCGAAAGTTATATCAAATTTTAGATCATTTTATTACAAAATCAGTCATATAGACTTGACTGCAAAAGATCATACTTAAAGCACTGTTGCCCAGCTAAAAATAGCCATGAACACTTTCAGATAGGCAAGTAATTATAGGCATATTTGTTTATAAATTATATTCGATAAAAAATATGTCTCATCTGGTTATCAGATCGGTGAAGGTCGATCTTCCACGGTCTCCTCTACTATGTACTGTGGATTACATATTGTTTTATTTCGGTAAAATTAAAATTTAAATAGTTAATTTTCCTCTGTCTAGGCCTGAATTTGGTAAGCAATGGCCACGTGCTATAGACGAAGTGTGGTATCGTCGAGCCGTCGAGCAACATTATGTGGACCCCTTGAGTTTTGTATATAGCGTGGATCTTAGTACGGACAAGTTCCCACTGA
Organism: Boloria selene; assembly: GCA_905231865.2. Lineage (NCBI taxonomy): Eukaryota > Metazoa > Arthropoda > Insecta > Lepidoptera > Nymphalidae > Boloria > Boloria selene. The sequence continues at coordinate 4,287,910 of HG993132.1, forward strand.
ATGTCTCATCGGCGATGGTGACGGCTGCGCATGCGGTTTTCCATGGGGATGGACACAGAAAGGCACCAGCAGCAGTTGTTGGATTCCAGTTTAAGCATGAAAGGTTGAGCGAATGGTTCGACAATATAACATCTTCGGTAAGTCAAAAAAAGTTAAAAATTTACAGTTTAAAATATTCAACAAAATCGAATCAAATCGAACAATGACTGGATCTTCAAGTTAATCTAAATTAAATGAATACATCTTAAACTTTTCCAGTGTGAACATAATAAAGAATGTGTCACTTGTCAGTCATCAGAAAACTGGGATTGTTATTTGGTGGATAGCAATGGATGGATTATCGTAAGCAAAGACTCCAATCAAACTGGGCAGTTCTTTGGGAAAGTAAGTTATGTGCTGTGGATACGATTACCTACCTGTGTTTATTTTGTTATTATCAACTATTTCTTAGTTTCCATTTTATTGAACTTAACAGATAAGACCAGATATTATGATGAAGCTTGTCGAAGAAGACGTTTATAAAGCTGTCCATATCATCGACTATCAAGCGGTGTGCTTCAGGGAGAAAAAAGTTGCAAATCCTGCATCTACACTCTTAACAGTATGTTTAAATATTCGTAAATGAAAACCCATTTTACTTGCTATAAGATATTAAAATTGGACGTTTTAACTTTTCAGCCTCTTGAAAACTTACGTCTTATTATGGCGTGGTTCATCGCAACTACCGTGTGGCTCTATAACACGATAGCGCTTGGTTCAGCACAGGCCTCGAGTTACTCTTTCGACTACGGTATGTTCTAAGTATACATTTATATACGGTATGTTCGTATATCGATGTTTCATGTATCATTTAACTGTTGCATAATTGATTGATTAAATTAGTCGAGGCAACTTGACTTAGTAAATGAAATAAGTATTTTGTTTTAAAGAATTTGTAAAATCGATGTTGCTCTTCCGCGTTGTCAGCATGGTCTGTATTTGCATGACAACGAGCATTAAGTCAGTCTTTGTTAATAACTATATATGTGCTAGTTACTTAGATAAGCTACATTGCGATTGGCATCATAAAATTCTGTAGGGACTGACAAAAAAGTTATTAAAAGATTTTCTTCAATTTGAAAAAAAATATAAGAGTACCTTACAGTTTCTATCTGACTTCTTAATTCTTTCTCACACTAACTATTCGAAGTTACTTGACGCACATCTAGGATTCAATAACAAATGCATGCAGTGGTCTGCTATCGACTCGGGATTCTCTTAGATCATAGATACGTCAAAATTCTATCATGGAGTCATCAATTGGATGTAGCCAAAATGTTGTATGACAGTAGTAACGACTCCATCTTGTTTTCAGAGTATGTTACACCCACTGGTGAGTTTATAGATCGAGCACAGTAGACAGTGTTACTCAATGGCACTGATGGATTTTCGAACATCTTTGTATTTTTTACATTTCTATGTTAATGATACGTAGATATTCGAATGTGCATGCTTCATAAATTTTAATCCCCATCGTATCACTAAATTGATGATATCTTAACAAATGATAAGCCAATCCAATTTTAAGATGTTATTTGTAGTATAAATGTGATAGACATGCATGAAATCTGCGTCGTGTTAACAACAAAGCTTTTATCAGCGCGTTCATAAAGCTCTAATTTTGTGTATATTTTCGATCTATTCAACTAAGCTTTTCAATATATTCTTAAGTGCCCTTTGCTAAATTTGTTTTCTTTCTTAATAAATGTATATAGATAGTGGCAGCAAAAGCATGCGATCTTCAAAATAATGCTTCGAAAGACAAAATTTCTTTATACCTACGCTTAACGTGTTTTATAATTTATCTAATATTTTCTTCCTCTTTTCCATGTAGGAATTAAATAGGACATGTTAATTTATTTCATGTAAAAAGTTAAGGATTTATTTAGAAAATTCAAACAGTTGGTAAACTTTAAAAAATATTTCTTGCATGTACTATTATTACAGCGTTATTGTGTTTGTGACATTTATATTTTTTACTACACAGTGGCCTACCAGAATTATGAGAATGATGAAGACACGGACGACCCATCGATGTCGAAACCACCCTCGCGAATGCTAGAAAGGGATTTTGAGAAGCTCGTACTTATAAATAGAACTCGACCAACTCCTTGTGACAGGGAGATGTTTTTATACCAATTGGATTTTAAGAATCTAGACGAAAAACTGAATAAGCCTATGAGAGGATGTGAAAGACCATTTTATGTGCAATTAGTCAATTATACAAATATGTTATTAATAGTGGTTGACGCAATCTGCCCTCAAAAGGAAATGTCAGTATTGTCAATCGATGCTACAGAAGTCCAGTATAATGAATCGCTGCCCTGTTTGAAACATATGCATCCACTTTATAGGAAGCAGCCTAATTCGTGCATCCGAAATCATACTGAGGTATAATTTAATATCTACCTATAGTTATTTTCACTTTAATTTAAATTGGAAATAATCCCATTTAAATTTAATAATTAATTGGGGGGATTTCAGACATATAATAAAACGATATAGTGGTCATTATGATAAAAAAATATTAATTAATGTAAGCCTTGCAGGTGCGAGAACTGAGATTAAAACCAGCATCATTTGATTTTTCAATGCACCATAGGTCTACCTTAACGTATCTATACAAACTCTAATAAATATATAAATTATATATTTATTTATAAGCTTTATATATAATTTCATCGTTTATTTCTCCAAAATAAAAATATTGTACATTTTTTTAAAAGGGCATAAAAAATGAATATTTGCTAAATTTTCAGGAAAGCAACATTGACATGTGTGGACGAGGTAGTTTACCGCATAGAAACCTGCTTTGGGTGCCTCTAGCCTTCTTTACATTTCTACAGTATTTGTAAAAATTAGCCAAAAAATTTTTAAAACAGAGCTCATTATTTATAGTTAAGTATTAGTTCCAGAGATTTTAGTTACCACTAGTTGATGAATAAGAGAAGAAAATCTAATTATTTATTATCATGTATTTGATTATGTTAAGTAACAAATTACATTTCATAATATAACATATCAATAACCAATATATTCCTATTTAGGGCAATGTCTCAAAGAGTCATAATTATCATATCATGTATTTTCAAAATATCCTTAATACCTTTGGCAACGACACTATGGTATGTGTTATGTTGTTATGTAATTTCTTTTATATTCAAAGGATAAATTGAAGTAAGAAATTATTTTTGTTAAATATTTTGTATTTATTTTTGTTTTAAAAATTTCAATGGTTTAAATTAAGAACCTTTTAGCTATACTATTGTACTAAGATATCTATGATGTGACTATATATCTTGTGTAGTTGCAATTAATTTTATATAATCCATATCATTAATATGTAACTGGCAACTGCTGTGTATTAGATTATTTACTAGTCTTAATAGGGTACCTATAAATTTGTTTTGAATTGAAATTTTATCTTAATCATATACTTACAGTTTACATAACTTATTTATATATAATAATAATATATATAATATTTTAATAATTATAAACTGCTTTCTTGAATCAGTTTTTGATTGATTGTTCCGTCCTGGTAATACTTTTAACTGGGAGTGGAATATTGCTAACAATCCTTTATATAATGGTTATTTATGATTAATGTTTAAGGAATAATACATACCTGATAATATTTGAATCTCTTAAATTAGATGTAAATCGTTTTAAAACTATATTAAAAAATAAACATCAATTTTCTTATTTTATGAAATTGTGATTAATTTAGTACAAAATAAATATTTGATATATTTTATAGATTTTTATTTCTAACAACATCTAACAATTAAATAAATATCAAAATTAGCTACAAGTTTGATCATATGTCCAAGCTTGTCACATATCCATACCTTAATTTTCAAATCGGCTAACTCCCTTAACATGAACTTTTTAAGTGGCCCCAAAAGTTATTATTATTTCAATAATAAGTGTTACAAACTTGTACAAAATGATTTTTTAAGATTAATTATTAATATATCGTTAATATAAAAAAAATACTGTTCCAAATTTATAATAAGTATTAATGTAATTCTTGATTTTGGTAGCCTTTGAAAAAAATATTGAAAATTAGTTAGCCGATTTGCGAACTAAGGAGATATTCAAAATAACAACAAAATAAAATTTATGTGCTAACCACTTTAACTAACTTTTGCCACTGGTTTCTGCTTTATATCTTGTAATGAACTCATTGATTTCTGCCATCAGCGCTTCATACCTCTGATGACGCAACAAGGATTCTTGTAGTTGCTCTAACTGTTCGCCACCTGCCATGAAAGTTTTTAAACTGTGAGTTGTTCCACCTCCCTCCCTGTGCTCAGTCACTCTGTCTTGGGGATAATTATATGTTCTTATCTTTTCATTCCTATTACTAGATCCAATCTGTAATATATAAAAATAATTATTAAAATTAACTTTATACAAACTAATTTCATATTTAAATTATAATTACATAAACAGAAAGTAAGTAATGATTTGACTTGTGTATTAAGGTCAAATAATGATGAGATGGGAAACTTTATTTAATTCAGAGGAGTTTTACATATTATGTTACATAAAAATATCAAAAGAATCTGTTATTAACTTAATAAATCCATAAATAACTTCATTCATAATTACAAAGAACTACCTGTGATTTTCTTTCACTATTTATTTTTGATGATTGCTCATTTTCTTGTTTCTGAAGTAGTAAAGTTCTCAATTTTTGTAAAGCTATTTCTTTATTTTTAATTTGTGATCGACCTTCTTGACATTCTACTACAGTACCAGTTGGAATATGAGTTATTCGAACAGCACTATCTGTCGTGTTAACATGTTGACCTCCAGCTCCACTTGCTCTTTTAGTTTCAATACTTAAATCACGATCAGCTATCACTAATTCAATTTCACTAGGTAAAGGTAAAACAGCTACAGATACAGTACTGGTGTGTATACGGCCTCCTTTGTCTGTAACTGGAATTCTCTGAACACGATGTACTCCTGCTTCCATCTTCATCAATTCAGGTGCACCTACTCCTTGTACTAATAAATAACCTTTTCTAATACCACCTAGATCAGATTTTTCTAAAGATGCTATATCAACTTCCCAATCCTTATATTTGGCGTATTCATGATACATATCGAAGAGTTCTTTCGCGAAAAGCATTGATTCTTGACCACCAGCACCTGCAGTGACTTCAATCATAATACCACCTTCAGTCAAATATGGCTCTAATAAAATAGATTGCAGATCCTCATCAGCTTCTTTTAGTCTTTTTAAATATATTTCAGCTTCTTCTTTAATCATTTTTTTAACCTCTTCATCTTTACCTTCACGGTTGTTGAGTTCTTTAAGAGATTGTATACTGTCAAAAAGTGCAATTCTTTGCTCAAGCACATTTACTATTGGCTTTATTTCATGAAGGCGTTTTGTCTCGTCATTATTTTTTCGAATTTTCGTTTTTAAGGTATCATGTTCAAGCACTAAATTTTTCAAATAAGTTTGTATGACTGGATCGGATAAGTTGATTGTACTTTGTGAAGAATATCGCCGTAATAGTGCAAGACTTTCTAATTTGCAAAATGTTCTTAAACACATAAACCTTGATAAAGACATGCCTATATTTTAATTAATCTCGGTATTAGACATGTGTAAGTAATGCGAGTAATGCATTACGCGTAATATTACCCGAGCGAGTACTGTATCATCACTCATTACTCGACCGAACCAAACATTACTTATTACGTCAAACATTACGCGAGCGTGATATTCCATCGTTCGGGTTAACTTGGCATCACTCCGTTTTACGAATTTTGAAATAGCAAAGCAATTCGAAATGTATTTATTTTAAAAAGCAATAATTAACACAAAATATATTTATAATAAAAATACAAATAGTTATAAGCAAAAAAAGTTATAATTGCTAGAAAAATGATTTTTAAATACGCCAATATTATAAGTTAGGCCAACGATATAAGGTTTTCATTACTAGGTCCTAAGCTGCGCCTGGTCTTCACAAAGGGTCATTCATATTTACAACCTTTAGCTAAACAATACAATTTTGTTTTACTTATTAATTATTTTGCAAGATGCTCAGAAATTTCGCAACTGGTGTTTGTAAAAAGAGTTTTACAATATAAGGGAATAGGGATCCTAAAGAACAAAACCAAGTCATAAAAGGTATATCGCTATTTACGTACAAATGCCGCAAGTTTAAAATAATTATTTGAGTATGACAAAATGCAAAATTGCAATATACATATAATAAAAATCTAAATCGTATCAAATAAAAGTCAACATTATAAAATTAATTGTATTAAAATACAATGATAACGCGTGTTATATTCCGAGATAGATCCGTAATGTCTCACGCATGGCAAGGTGGTGTTTAGAGAATTGTACTGTAGCAACACTCGACCGAACGAAACATTACGCATCACTTCAAAGTTCAAAGTTCAAACATTACTCAAGTCATTACTTTAGTTGTTGTTTTTTAAATTTATCCCCAATAGGGAAAGGCAAAGGACTATAGTCCATACAGCCTTCATTACTATAGTCACGAGCATGACGCGAGCGCAGTGCTGTCAGATGAAAAAATAAGATAATAGTATACCACCTGTAAAAAAGTTGTACATTTGGGAGTTTTAAATAAAAACAATAGTACACATTAAAAATATTGATTTATTGAAAATAGTGGGTCCCGCAGTTTAGCTTGCGCTAAAAGTAGGTACAAGTCTTAATCAAATATTTTATAAATTCAACTTGGTTTTTGGATTATATTGCAGATTTATTTTGATTTTTGGTTCCTGCAATTTGAATGCTTTACAGCAATCATGAACCATGATTAAAATTTATCCCTAATAGGGAAAGGCAAAGGACTGTAAGGTTTATATACTTATTACAGACAGTGAATACCCACAATTTACATAAAAAAGAATATTTAATTCCTAAAATACTATTAAAAAAGAATAATAGAATAATGTGTTCTAAACTCTTAAATCATATTTCCGTACTTTCAATTATCAAATGATGCGTAATGATTTCTCATAGATGGCGTTATTAATATTTTATAATTTAATTTTAGTAAGTGTTAATTGTATTTTGCTGAAATATTTAATATCTATAATATACTAGCGATTTAGTGCGAGCGAAGCTGCGGGTTCCGCTAGTTCTACAATATATTTTACTATGCCATGAAATGTATGCCGCTAAGTACGCAAACATGCCGCAAGTGAATAGAAATCATTTGACTAGGACTGAAATGCAAAATTGCAATTTATTCTAAAATATTCTTTACTTACATTATGAGTTAAAGTTTCGAACTTTGTGTATCTGTCTGTTCGTTTGTAGGGGGGTTATTTTCGGAAAAACTGATCTGATCATGAAAACTCTTTCACTAACAGACAGCTATCCTATTCAGGAGTGATTGTGAGAAGTGTATTATTGGCTATATTGTATTTTCAAAAATATTCCATTTTAGGGATCCCTACCTTAAATGTATCCCCAAGGTATCAAAATGCTGCATATAAAACGAAAACTGTTGACGAAATACATAATATCAAGCACTATTTTATATATTAAAATTTTATATTACAATACTTACTTATGATTACTCACAAAAAATTCTGCGATGGCACATGCCTTTATTATAACAATTTTTTTTTAAATTATTAAGTTTAAATACGTGTTGAATAGTGGTGATATTGGTATCATGATATTAATCCTTATCCAATTTGTAAACTCCACTTTAAATTATTCGTATCGGATGTTTAATGAGTATAAAAATTGGTATAAAATTCTTTAAGACCAACTTTTTCAGTCGCTGACTTAACCTTATATAGGTGTATGGCTTTATAAATAGAGAATAATAAAAAAAACTTTTTCAGGCTTTTAAAAAATACTAATTCACGTATTCATAGTAAATAATAATTAATTCAAAATTAAAAATAAAAACTTTAATTATTCATTATATATTTTAATTTTATAATGAACTTTATCAAGTATATATGTATAATGTATATAATACAGTGGACCCAAAGTCGCAGTCCTTAGAACGCGGTCGGAACCGCGGATACTGCTAGTATAAAAGTATTTTGTAAATTAGTTTTTGTTTCTTTTTCGACGAAAAAATAATAATAATTTATATTGGTTAACTTACGACAGTAAAATTATAAATACAATATTTAAAAAATTCTATACATAAATAATAATCTTAATCATATCAAATAAAAAGTTAACATTTTAAATTTAAAAATTAATTGTATTCAAATATAACAAAGCCGTGCCGTCCGATCTTAGAATGTGGACGGAGCCGCGGGTACTACTAGTATACGTTGTTAGTTTTTGCTGCATACATTATTGTAAACATAGCTATATGAAAATAATTTAAGTAAATTAGGTTACGACGGTAAATTTTTAAATACAATATTTAAATATAAAAAGTAATAAAAATATAACAATAATCTTACTCACAAAAAGTTAACATTTTAGTTTTAAATTAAAATCAATAAAAACGTGTGTGATATTCATCATAATATTATTACATGAGATAGATCAGTACTACTATTATGACAGTACGCGGGTAATATTACCTCTTCGTATCACGCATGGCAAGTAATGTTTCGAGTAATGAAGTGATGTGATATTACTCGGTGCGTAATGTAATGCCATATTTCATTACTTCATAAAGCACTGTTTTGCGCATGTCTACTCGGTATATAAATAAATGTTAGCCACTAAATTCAATTTTGAATAGATAATGTGTAAATTATTGTAATGTCAACAGTCAAACTGTCAAAATTACGTTTTTATAATTGACATTGACAGTTCGAATATAAAAAATAATTTTGTTGATATCCGAAAAAATAATGTAAAGATATATGATTAATTATATTAGTACATATACATATGTATATATATGTAAAATTAACCAAATTTATTTCCTTAAGTTCTTTTATAAAACTTAATAATTTTATTTATAAGAAATCATGTATGACATCTAGTGTCGAATAGCACGTACTTAGGTTTTCATTATGTATATATAGATGACGTTACTATAGAATATTTTTAAAACTACTGAGTACTGATATTAAAACTACGATTTCACAACGCTAACGATACATCTACACACCTACCACAGAAATTAAAAAGTCATAAATAAATTTATGATTAAAGATTTTTTATTAGGTACGTGATGTAAATGTGTACTTTAAAAATAACTATTTTTGTCAATAAGTATTGATTGAAATTAATACTCAATTAAAATTTACACAAAAAATGATTGAATTTAATTGGCGGATTTTTGTTTTAGCGCGAGCGAGGCCGCGGGCTTCACCAGTAAATATATTCAAAAACTTTACAAATTATATTCTAAAACCTTCCCCGAGGAACAATGTATCCATTAAATTCGTGAAAACAGCATGAAAATCTGTGCAGACGTTTTTGAGTATATCGCGAACAGACAGACAAACGCGGCGGAGGAATTTGTTTTATAATATGTAGTGATGTCTAGTTAGGTATTTTACGTATTAGATTACAGACACCAGTACCTAATGAGCACGTACTCAAGGATAATTCAATTTTGTATTTGGTAGCTAGAACTAGATATTTAACATACAACAAATAACGTTATTACCTACTTAGATACAAATAGATACCAAATAATGGATAATATATAATTAACCATATAAATGAACTGCCTGATATCGTGTAGAAATTTTTAAAGAATAAAAAACGTAGGTTCCTATCTGCATTTTGCTTTCTTATAGGAACTTTATCTTTTGTACTGATTCTTATAAGCATATTTAAGTTCCAACTTAAGAAAGGAACCATTAATGTTAGTTTTTCTTTTTGTAGCAGAATACGTTAGAGTTTTAAGCGTTACGAACGTTAGTTTTAAATAATTTAGAAAAATTAGGTACCTTAACTATATATACAATCGATGCATATATTTGGATGGATCGATGGATATTCGTTTGTTATATTTTTACAATAGAAGTTCCTATTAGGTATAGAACATTGGTTCAACAACTTGGTTGGTTCTAAATGAAACTACCTTTTCAGATTTTGTCGCGGATTTATTTGGATTTTTGGTTCCCGAAGTTTCGAATGCTTTACAGCAATCATGGTCACGTTAGAGACTAAGGTATTTTACGTCTCAGGGGGCTATACACTAGTTACAGACAGTGCCTACCCACAATTTACAAAAATTCAAAATGGCATCAAAGTAAGTACTTTCCAAATAAATCCGCGACAAAATCCGAAAAGGTAGTTTCATTTATAATGTCAGGTATTCGCGTGAACCTAAGAAAGTAACTTGGTTTGTTGTTTTGAACATCTATGTTTTTTATTTTTGTTTCCATTCCCGATATATTTTTGAAGAAATAATATACCTACCTATGCAAAATATATATAAGTTTAGGAAAGAAAGTACGTATTTAGGAATTTAATATTTATGCCAAAAAAACTGATTGCAATAAGTTTAGCACTATTAAGGATAAGACACTTAAAAGTATTGAGCAAAAGCAATCACAGTCACGCTAATATTAGTTAAATATATTATGATTTTTTTTCACCACACCGCCAGCGGTTTATAAATAATAGTGTTTATAAATTATTAGGTAGTATATGTATAGGTATTATTAGGTTACTCTGATAATATAGATACATATTATTACTGTTTAAATTAATCAATCAATTTTCATTTCTCTATGCTGTTTAGTTACTGGACTAATTTAAGTGAAAATAAAAATACTTAATGGAGATTTAAAATATAGGCACTCTATTAACGAACTATTAACGAATAATGGAATTTAGTATATTTTAACCTACCATATTTCAGTTTAATAATACTTACCTAAAAATTGAATAAGCTTTTCAATTATTACGCCTCTGAAGCAAGTGAAAGACTGCCATTTCACATTTTTGACCTTTTCGTTACATGCAGGTAATTATAGGTCATTTATACGTCAGATGTAACAGGAAAGTGAATTACAATAGCATTCCAATTTAAACATTTCTTTGGACGCGCGATTACCACATCAACCGCAACGATTCGCCTATTGATAGAATTATTAAGGGTTTCAGGGGATATTTTAAAAGGAATTATTTTTGGTGCACCGCAAGAACAGTATTTTTGCGTTATCCCACATTCGCGCGTGGAGTTATTAGTGCTAATGACGAACGGCCAGACGGCTACGTCTATTGTTAACGTTCAGACCACATCGCTTCCTTTTATTTTTGCGTGTGGTTGCTACCATACCTACAAACTAGGAAAGTTTCCTTATTGTTTCGAAAATATTTAATATACCTACTTAATATAAATACAAGAAGCAGTCTATTTAATAGTATTTTATGGTAAAATTTTAAGTAAAAATAAAATAAATGAGCAATTGTGAGCTAAAATGAAGCTTAATATGATAAAAATATACCACGGCGGCCAAATTTACTGAGACTAGCCAGATGCGCAGGAGACTTTATAGTGCAGCCTGCAGAGAGTCCCAATTGCATTCTAAATAACTAAGCTTGTTCCCATCCAGGACTTGAATGCAGAACTTCTGGATCTACGGTCATACTACTAAACCACTAAGGCAGTAAAGCTAAAATAACTTAGTATATACTTAGTAGGTATCTGATCTAGCGACTCACTCAACTAGGGTTCGTCACTACGCACTAAATAAGTTGAGATGTATTATGTTGACTATTATCATTTATCATCATACTAAATTGCACCAAAACCACCGCTGAAAAGCACCGCTTTACGCTAGTGTGTAACCTACACGACTACAAGCGTAAGACGGTGGTCCGGCTGAGAACACTGATAGAATAAGTAAACTAAATTGAAGCCAAATTTAATATTTTAAACACCATTTAAAATTGTAAAATAAGAATAAGCTTAACCTTGCCTAAACCTCACAGTATTTCTATAGGTACCTACATAGCATAGAACATTAGCCATTTTATTATATTTTGTGGTTATCGTGCGTGTTCCATTATAATTCAAATGCGAATAATAAAATTACTTTGCGATTAGATTAGCCTAAGTAACTAATTTCTAAATATCATTTGGGAGCAACTTCGATTTCTCAGTGTAAAAATAAATCAAAAATACTACTTACTTAGAACTACCATATTATAAAAATTATTAATGAATTTACTTAATTACTTAATATAACAAATATATATGTTGGGACATTATTACACAGCGCCTTCTAGTCCCGTGGTGAGCTACGAAGGAAGCTTCTGTTACTTATACCAGACAGTTGATATACTACTTAGATATATAAATTTAAATACATACATATTATAAATACATAGTATAATATTAAATAGATACGTTCGTATGTACATACGGAATAAAAAAAATAATTTAATAAAACAGCTAACTAGGCAGGTACTTATACGAGTACCTACTATATCGCTGGCTGAAATATAATATAGTCATTAGTCACTAGTCATTAATTTTTTGACAGGTAAGTCTACTAAATCGGTATAGGTACCTAGTTATTATATCAGCTGCAACCACACGAATATCCAATTAAATCGTCAAATTTCAATCTATTTTAAGCAAAGACTTTTTCCTATTACATATTCATTTAGCTGTCATTTGGTTAGACGTAACCTGGGGCTATTTAGACACCGTAACTAAATCGATACATCACATTCATTATACAATATGAGTTGCAAATGACATGGTAGCTGGGCTGTCTGTTCACTCGTTTACTCAAACGGCATTGAATTAAATTGATAGCACCTTATATGCCACAAAGGCAGCTAATGTTTCATAATTACAGACGGACGGCTTCTAGGGCTTGTATGCATGTAGTAGATAAAAAAGTAAGAAATTGTCTATGGAGCTATCACTGATATTATATACGAGTATCGAAGTATATAAGCAAGTGCTTAGACATTAGTAGATATAGATTATCTGTGGGTGTGGGCCGAAAATTATCTGTGAATTGTGAAAGTAAGTACCAAAGAGTAAAGTAAGTACCTATAAGAGTTAATTAATAAGAAGTATAATATTGTGAATGTGAGATTCAAAGTATCTTAAATAAATAAAAAGTGTATTTACCTGAGTTTTATTAAGACCTTATAAAACAGTAAGTATGTAGTAAGGATACCTACTTACTGAAAAGGAATAAATACCATATTAAGTTTTCATTAAAATTTTCAACTTTCATTTTAAGGCATTAAGGAATTGAAAATGAACGTTTATATATGTATATAGAACCTTTCTTTTGCCATCATTTTTGTACTATTATATTTTAAGTACTACCTACCTACAAATTTTTCCATTTCAAACATCAATCCGTTGTGCCGAAACAATACAAATAGGAAAAAGAAAATAAATAAGCACACAGCTCGCCTAACTGCTGTTTAGTTATCGTATTATAGATAATAATATATAATGATATATATAATATTATGAATGAGAATGATTTTTCATTTTCATTTCATTATGTGTAAAAGGCCTACCTAAGCATCTAACATGCACTACTGAACCATCATATTAATGAGTAAATTAGTCTTGTCAGTCTCGGAAAGATCATACGAAGTCGATTAAAAATGTCTTTATATGAAAGCTGAGAAAATTTTATAGCACTGACATATTGGATAATCGTGATTTTTTGTACCGTGGTACAAGTTACCTTAACTACATTTAACAGGTTTGCTTTACGATAACACATTAATCAAATCTTGAATAATATTAAAATTGTGTGGATACTGGTTTACTTTTAATTTATTAAAATACTTTTTTCAAATGTTCCTTTTACTTCAGATTTAGACTCAGACAACATAGACTATAGGTAATATGCTACTTACGTATTCCTCATTCCTGTTATATAAAATGTTAACTTTTGTTATTTAATACTTAACTAATAAAAGTCATAGATAGTTCTAGCCCAAAACAGACAAACAATTTTCAGAGAGTGACCAGTGTTAAGTCGCTTATTTACTTAATATAATATGTAATGTAGTATACGTGTAATTCATTTTTATTTCGCTAAAAAGTAGTAGAATATATGGTATGCAATAATTCCTTGGTAAGCTCTTAATCCTACAGAAAGTTCCGCACCATTTACCTAGCTCCGGGAAAAACTTAAACCATGACCAGCAAATATTGGCTCACTTAGTTTACTCTCTTATTCTAAGACCCTACAATAAAATGGATTGGGATATAAAATACATTGTGCACACGTACCTATTGGTAGTAGCGAGAAGCTATTTTTATTCTTTTTCTTCCCATTCAAAGGTAGAACCTATATAAAAGTTAAAAAGAAAGTTAAGGTTTCATTATAGCTTATATTAATAGTATGAATCATCATGCATTATCGGATTAAATAATAGCAACGAATATCATATTGATGATGATGTTTGAACAAGGGACTTTTTTTAAACATTGCTTAAAAGTTTTTGATGATCAGAAGATATAACCAAAAATAATAATGTATTAACTTTTTAATTTTTTTCTTGGCAATTAGGTACATGGATATCATTATCAGCCTGAAAAGACTAACAAAATGAACAATAATAAATAAAAAAATGATTATTTGACGTGGCTATAATAAAGTATTATTTTAATAATATATTATTCTATAATCTATATTATTACAACGTAGAAAACTAACCCGACGAGGGCGGTACATCAGTCATGGGCCATTTCCACAAAGTGCTTATTCGCACTCAGCTCTTTAGCACTTAAATAAATATCGCACGTTTGCTCTGAATTGCGCCATATAGCCTCTAACACCACTTCACACTTACTCTTAGCTTGATATTTATTGCATGTATTTTGTTGGATTTATGTATGTACTTTGGAAAGCTGCTTACAATCGAAAATTGCAGTGTAATTCTGAGTTGATCGATCAGGCATTGTAGTTACTCAAACATTTGTAAGATGTTTAGATTTTGTTTAAATGTATGTACTGTAATAGAAATATGATAAGAATAAGAAAATTAAAAATGCGAAGAGATATTGCTTAAAAAATCAAACAATGGGAAACAACTGATGTTTTTATATGTTTATAATATTTCCGTCAGAATAGATGTTTTTCATTACAGCGAGTAATCCATAGTAAAGTCTCTTCTGATGATAAAGACATTATGGAACACAAGATGCTGCGGGGAATGTAAAAATATTTTCAACATATAATCGAACTGCCTCTAGTACGGATATGCTATATACTTTCTATTCAAAGAAGGTATTTTAATTGTAACTAAAATAAAATGCACAAAAAAAACTACATAGGTACATGCATTTGGAATCATTCTATTTAATCGATTAGGGAATAAAGGAATATTTCACACAGCACTGCTTATCTGAAATTGCTAGCGTGCAGGGCCAGCTCAGCTAATAGTCAATTAGCTTGACCAAGTAAACACGCAGATTGTTTTTGCAACATGCATAGATTGCGAAGTTCGTGCCATGTCTACAGTGATAACTACTATTTTTTGTTGGCTATGTTGCTTTTAACCCCAGGTTCTGTTGTAGTTAGTAGTTACTTATTAAACCACTTTTTGATATTTAACACTATTTTTTTTAATTAAGCACAAGTTCATAAAGGTAATGTAGAGCTCCATTCAAGAGTAAAATTTGTACATTATTCTTAATTCCTTAAATATGTCTTATTTCTTGATATTTAATTTAGTATAATTTACTTAATAATGTAATTTAACTAACATTAGGTATCTAGTGTATGTTCACAGCCTGCCTTGGCATAAATTGCATAAGTAGCCACTTAAGTGTAGATAAGTGTACAAATTAAGCGCATAGAAAATGCAAATATTTTACGTGCAAGCCATTATTTTGCGTGAAAACCTACAATCTAACTTAATTTTAAATTATTTTAACTACAACTGAGATGGTTAAATATTTTTTATTTCTTTTTGTTTACTTATGTCAGTACAACGGCTCCGCTTTATTAAATAACAATGTCTAATATTAAACTAATAATAATTATAAAAGAATGTGCAAATAGTACGAAAGAGAGAGTCACGTAGGTATAATACCTATCGTCGGACCATATATGAATCAACGAATCAAGTTGAAGATACGTTTGTAATAATTGCTTATTTTTATAATTCGGACTTTCACGTGTTTATCGAAACCGAAATCAATATAGCTGAAATGATGTTCATGATTAAACGTACGGGGGGGAAATCATATTAATATGCCTGATGTTCTCAGCGTAGTAGGTTGGTATAGCTACATTAGTGACATTTTAAGGCAAAGGACAGAAAGGTACAACTTCTAGGAAGTGGATGAAGTTATATTTGAGAGTATAAACTGCATACTAACCTTATGCTTAAAAGCATCAACTGTGAGTCGTTTTATTTAAATTAGTTATCAAAATAAAATTACAACAAAAATCATGTTTTAACGATGTAGAATTTTTTGAAAACTACATCGCGAGTTGCGACTTTATCGTTTGCTTCATGAGAGAGAACAAATTTCGTATCTATCGCAACAGTTGAAGAATGAAGTCCTTACATCTATATAATACAAACAAGATACAAATCTATTAACATAATTATTATTATAAAATCTGCCATTTAGCGGGAGAAAGCGGTTACTTTCTTGCAAGTTGCCACTTTTCTTGTAGTTGCATAAATAACAAGTGTAACCTCCTACATCTACCTATATAAAGTATACCACGAAGTAATTTCCTTAATTGCAAATGACAACTATAAAGCACATTATATAAAAAAACATAGTTTAAGTTTCCAAAATCACAAAAGTTCTGCAACGCAAAATATCTGTGTCGCCGAATTTGTCTTCACGCAGTGGGATGTAATTTCACTTATTTATGGCTTACCAAAACATTTACCCTATTATTATTATGTTGTTACGGCTATATTAAAGTGCCATAAAATTTATGATGCTTGCAAATTCTGTTGTATTGAAGTTTATGTTTTAAAATATGTGTAATAAGATACATTTTTGATGGAAAAAGTGTGTGTAGGGAAGGATGACAAACACGCAGACCGTCCCCCTCGATTACGGTGTCGTGAGGAGGCGAGAAGTCTCTGTAACGCGACTCAGCATATTGTCAAGTTTCGTTAGGGGACAATGCTAAAAGGGGTTCTGCAATATGAATAGCTACTACGTGGCAAATTGATTTTGATTAAATTTTCTTTTTATCGGTCGTGTGAAAGGTTTGAATTAAGCTTTTTAATGCTTTAATCGTCCCTAAATGCAATTGTTATTATTAAACATGTAATAACAGAAGTTAAAAAAATTCAAAAGCCCTTCTATTATAAATCATTTGTTAAATTGAAATTCTAAATAAATGAAAAATAATCCTAAATAATAATGTGGAAACGGTATGAGCTATCGACTGACAGATGGCGTTACGATCTATGTGGGATATGCATATTATACAATATATCTTAATAATACGCAAGCGATGCAGTTTATATTTGGTTTTTCTCTGATATCATTATTAAAAATTAACAATTCGTCAAAATATTTTTATTGTTCTACTTTAAATAATATTTTTTAAATAATTTTGAAATAGTTATTTCTAGTTTAATTTTTCAAAGACGTGCAGTCAGACAACTTGGCCAGCGAGTTGCAGTATGGCCTGGTTCCTCTCGCATTGAACTATTGTATTAACTTGAATCGTCCCACTATTGGGCATGGGCCTCCTGCCCAATAGTGAGACGGTAACAAGGGCGCTTAATATAAATATTTCTAGTAGTTTCAAAATATCTGTCTACTTAAAAAGAGTATATATACCTACCTAGTTTTTAATAATTTTGTAATGAAAATTAATTGGTACTTGTATACTTATCTCAAATTCAAATAGTGATTCCTATAGCCTAGTAGGTACTAGGTACGTACCTGGGCCAAACGAGCTTCGTTGCGTGTTTAGTTTTAAAATTTATATTAGCAGAAAAGATGTGAAACTTGTCTTTTTTTCTAGAAAAGACACCATATATATGCAACATCGGATCCAAAATATACCTAATTACTAGGTGCACTTTATTATCATTTACTAGGTAGGTTATTATAAGATATGACTCTAAAAGCTTTATAGCATACATATACTAAAAGGTATTGATAATCATTAATTTATAGTTCTTATTATATACAAAATATTAACTCAGCTAATTACGGCAAAAAGTCTATTACTGTCTAAAAATAATGATCAACCTCTCAACCCGCAACTAATCAAACAGATTTCTGAACTCATCCATCATGTCAAACAAAGCGTTAATTCTACAAGAAGCTCATTTGGAAAGGAAGAACCATCTAAAACTTCGTTTAGGTTAATGCACGTTTATTTATCCGTTTTTTATTCGGATGGGTTTTAAGTTACAAAATTCTATTTGATTTTTATATTGAATGTTAAAAGTTATAGGTTATAGGGTAAATTGTAGTACTTACATGATATTAGCAGTTAAAATTTGCCACTTCTAGACAGGTGAATAAAATTAACTATCTTTATAAAGTAGGTGCCCATACGTACATAGGTATAATATAATAATTAATCTGTAATATTGTTAGTAACGTGTCCGGGCTAAGCCTAGCCGCTTATATATTTATATTTCAAAAATATTGTCATAAAATGTATCCAATTATGTAAATTTTATAGATTAGATTATACATTTTACTTTACATAATTTTTCGTATTAACTTTTAATATTTTTTTAATTGCATCGTATTTTGTATTAGTTTTCCTCATATCTACAATTGTTAAGCATAAAAATGTATGGTAGATACTCCAATATTAACTTCGATAATCCTTGATTACTCATGTCTTCTCTTTCGCCTCTAGAGTCGTCTCTTTCTAGCTGCGCCACAGCGTCTACCAGAGTTAAAACATCCATCATCAGCCTGTAAAGTATTTTATTGTCTTTAAGAATAGTTAATCTGTAGTCTGTACTGAGTTGATAAAATTTGTTGTCGTTGGTAATTAGTAAGTTCTTTTAAATATTCCGATAAATTAATAAGGAAAATATTGTAGATGTTATACTTTGTTTTTTAATTAATCACATAAATTTGAAATTGTAGTAATCTTACCTCTAGGTAGGTAGAATATCGAAAAAATCAATATTTTCAGCGTCTTGTTAAAGTAATTAGTTGCATAAATTGGAGTCTCGTACACAATTCGACTTAACCGCAGCTTATATCCATATTTACGACGCCTTTTAAGTGAAATAAATAAATCACTAACCCACTAGAACAGGCTTTAGCGCAGCGCGAGAGCGCACTGTGTAATTTCTGAAGGATTCCCTTTCAAAACAATTGATATACAGCCTGCCTCGGGTCAAACATAAGAATTTCATGGCGTATTGTTGGCAAATGACGATGATCGCGCTGCACTAAAAAGTATTTAGCGAAATAATGAATCTTAAATACTTTAAGAAAAAAGGTGTATCAGAAAATTTGTAAATGGTTTTATCATTAGGTAGGCATAGATAATAAATTTGACAAAACATTTGGCGCAGTTTGTAGTGACCCTACTGTAAACTCGGATGTTTGTACTCCAGTCATGGGTGTTCATATTTATAGTATGTATGTATTTAAACTTATATATATGTAGTATATCTACTATCTGGTATCCGTATCGCAAGCTTCGTAGCTTACCACGGAGCTAGATGGCGCTGTGTGTAATAATGTCCCAACATATTTATTTATTATTTATTTATAGGTATAGATACGGTAAGCACACTGACTTTGACTAAATATCTTGGAACTTTTATAATTTCAGGCATCAGTGTGATTTTTTAAGATTCTCCAGGGATGCTAACGTGACCTGGAGCGGGATCCATTTATGATCAGTGCACCGAAATGGCCGACAAATGGAGGCCAAATGAGAGGCTTCGTCGACCGGTGTCGGTCGCTTTATTCAACTGACCGCCTTTTGATGGATATAATATTAAAATACTTCTTAGTACGCTATACATTGCATCTTGAGATCGACTGTATTATCAAAAATGGTGTAAAGGATAGTCAATGTACGAAATGTGAGGTGTTTTGATATGGTTCATGGTAGAGGTAGCTCGAGGCACATTTGATTATACGTTGAGAGAAGGCTAATCGCGTTCGACGGACGAACACCTCGAGATCAAACACGAGGCGCGCCGCCAGATATTTTTGTTTCTATTAAACAACACCCGACGTAATAATGTTTAACAATCGTGCAGCGATAATTTGAATAGAGAAATATGTAGAGTCTCATATAAATTTAATACATACTTAAATGAATAAGACGATTTTTTTTAAATAGTTCAAATTTATTGTCTTTTAAAATAAAAATTGTGATCTAATATACTTTATACTATAATTTATATTATTGATACATATATTTAATTTATAACATTATTGAATCGAAGCTAATCTGTATTATGTTATTGATAAAAACTATAAAGCGAATGTCTTATAGGAATAAAAAGCTACTAGGTAAAGGGACTTCAACAAAACTGAATCACAGTATACAGATACACATTTATTATTAAGTAATAACTTATGTGATATTATATTACATGAATAACAACTCCTTCACTTTCGCTATGCCCGCTATTCAGATAAGTGGACTCCGAGGATCTTGGATTGTTATTAAATATTTGTGTTGTGGTACGATTAGCGGACGCAACTCACCGGCTAATTTATCGACCAAGTTTCACTATAGAACTACGGTCGGTTATTAACTGTTCTAAACAATCGATTCTTGTCTTTTGCCAAATGATAGCCGCTTCGTGGCAAAGTCATCGAGATAAGCTAAAAGCGTTTACTTTTGTTGCTTTAAGTATTGATGTGGTGTTAGACTTAGAGCCTTTTAATATTATAAAAAAATAAAACCTTAAATTTTTATTTTATAAATAAGGTTAAGATTTTTTTATTTTGAAAATATTAACATAAAAAAATTAAATAATATATTAATTCCTTTTTGATTGATTTCAAAATAACATAATCTCATATTTTCATTTTATACAGATAAGTAAATTTTATTCACATTATTGCATTCATAATATGCACACTAATACTCTTATAAATCAAGGGCATTCTTAAACGAGAAAAGTGACTAAACATAAAACCATAAAATAAATACATATATAAATAATAGGTATGTTGGGACATTAATGTAGCACAATCTATTCGATCTATTCGATTATATAAACATCCATAACTACATTACAAATGCTCATCACACGTGCACAAATGCCCTCAGCGAGAGTCGAACCTACGACCGTTTGCACAACAAACTAAGCCGTCGCGTCGTGTCGTTGAAAATATTATAAAATCAAAAGTAAGCCTAAGCGATTTTAATGTTAGCATACCTTTAACCTAATAAGTAATAAGTTACTATATTACGAGTATATAGTATACTTATTTTTATTGCAAATATTTAATAAAACATCGTGATCTCTGCAACTATTGCGAGTAAGCATATTTATTTACATAACAAGGTGCTAACTCACGCTTAAGGTATATTTAATGCCGCTTTGTAAATATACAATTACCTCGTCAAGTCACATCCATTCGTGCAATTTAAAATGTTTTAATTCTATATAATTATAATTCGATTTCAATTTTTCTGTCATTTCAAAATCCTTAGGCTTTTTATATTATGAGTAAAGCTATCATATCTTAAGCTCTAGTTGCAAGCTTATTTTGTTACATAAATAAAAGCGCTAAACGCGGCCGGCTCATTGTCTATTAAGAATTACTTTTCTCGCGGCGCCCGTACAATGGATCGGCACGGCTCAAAGCGGAGATGTTTATCATATTGTAGGGCTACCATTTTGAAGTACCATTATAGGATATCAACGATGAGGATATAGTGTTATATATGCACTCACCTACCTATACCTATTATTATTAGACAACCTAATCTGTAAGTACTATTAGTAAGCTATAAATAACCTAAACTAAGTATATCTCTTATTTACTGTTCACATACACAACATGTACTACTTTAGACCATAAGTAGATAATCATTAGCTTAACAACCTTTAGCCCTTAATTAGTTATGTAAATAAAGTGATTTTCACTACTAATTATCCCCTCCTATTCCAACCCATATAAATACTACCGAACTCCCGAAATCGACACATTCTATTTCCAACTCTTTTCAATATCGTTACTCTGTTTCTTTAGTATATAAGTTTTATTACTATTGTTAAGAACTAAATTCCTTTAAAGTTAAAATATTGTCAGTTTAAGTGTTAATAAATAAATTAGTTTTTAAAAAGACTTATTTTGCCCTCGCCACGTAACAAATTTGGCGCAGTCGGTGAAAAAGACGAGCATAAACGTGTATATCAAGCATATAACACGGTAGCTGAAGGCTTTTGAAGATGTTCGCCGGACCTGCGATGATCCTGTTTTTAACGTTATTGTGGTAAGTGGCTAAATTTGTTTGCTCATCCCTTTCCCTGTATCGTACTTTTCCATATATTTGTGTATTTTTATAATTTTCCAATTTATACATGTCTGTATCCATCAAACACGAACCTTGTTCAATTTCTAAATCTTCAAGCTTACATCACACACACAATCCAAACATGTCTATCGATATAAACACCTTAATTAAGCTCATCCCTACGTTCGACACCGCGAAAACACAAGAAGTTTACCGATTTGTCAGATCATGCGATTCCGCGTTCCAACTAGCTGCAAACGATGAAAACCGAGAAATACTTCTGATATATGCCCTCAACAACATAACAGGAGTAGGTGCTCCGGATATTCACTGTAGGCAATATGCTTTTTGGGAAGACCTTAAGTCTTACCTAATTGAAAAATTCTCTAATGTAAAAACTATTTCACACCTAAATTTAGAGCTCCAATCAATGTTCCAAAACCAAAAAGAAAGCCTTTCAGATTATTATCATAGGGTAGACCTTTGTAGGAGCAAAATAATTGAAAAGTTAAGCACTGAAATTAAAGATGGTACTTTACTAGGGCGTATAGCATCTACGGAAGAGACCGCCTTAAGCGTCTTCATAAATGGCTTATCCAGCGAAATAGGAACGATGCTTAGGACGCGTGGTTTCCAAAGCCTTACCGAAGCAGGACGTTTCGCGATAGAGGAAGATAAAATTAGATCGATGAATGCCTCAAGGCAACATTTATTCAATTATAGACCTATGAAAACAAACGACACTCATCGAATAACTTACACTAAACCGAATATCACACCTATTAAAATATGTAACTATTGCAAAAATCCGGGACATCTTATTTCGGAGTGCCGAAAGAGAGCGTACAACAATAATATACGAAATCACCAACCTAGTATACAAAGAGCACTACCGGCTCCATCAACACAAGCACGCACTCTGACACAACGTGTCTTACCAGCTCCAGCACCCCGTGTCAATAATTTAAACTTAGCTATTATACAAATAACCATAATCGTGTCAAGCGCGAATTAATGGATGGCCTAGGAACAGTTTTGAAATGGTTAATAGGCACTCCTGATGCGAAAGACGCACAATATTACAATCAATGTATTGAATTGCTAGAAAAGCAACATTTAGATCATAAGCTAAGCTAAGTCTTAACCCAACAACTCCAGATAATTTCTTCTACCATCTCTAATTTCAATGACACTATTTCGCGAATCTCTTACGATGAATATTCTATGAATGATAATCTGAATAGGATTAGCTCCTATTTGAATACTACTAGTAAAATAATTTTTGATTTAAAAGTTTCCGAAGAAATATCTACTGTCTCAATTCAAATTCTTGAATTAGTTCTTTCTTTAGAAATAGAATTAGATGAGATTATTACGATCATATTGTTCATAAAATCCGGAGCAATCCACCCTTCAATTATTTCAACTATTAAACTCTATAAAGAATTACTAGCAACAAATCGTCTTAGAATTAATAATAATTTAGTCGCACCTATAACATTAGGGAATATTCACAGCATTTTAGAATTTACAACACCTACGTCTTACATTTATCTCAATAAACTAGTATATATATTAGAATTCCCTTTAGTTAAGAATGAAAAATTTATTCTTTATCATATGTATTCTATTCCTATCAAACATTACAATTCATCCTATTACTCAACCTTATTCCCTGAGCACACATACCTTGCCACTTCTACTACGCGAGAACGTTACATCACCACGAGTCTCCTGAAAGATTGCAAGACGTTCGCAACAAAAACAAGAGTTTGCAAGAACCTTCCAGTATACAATTACAACTCAAGACCAATATGCGAGATCGCGATTCTACAATCGTCCAGCAAAGAACCACCAAGCAATTGTGAACTGACAACTTTCTCGGCACATGTGGACACTTTTCAATCCATCGGAAATAACCAGTGGATATATCTGCTGAGATTTAAGACACCAAGCGTAGTTGAATGCGGAAACAAAATAGAACATCAAGAAATCTCCGGCTCAGGAATAATTTGATAAGAGAACTCAGGATGCAAATTTTACACCGCTTTTGTGACGCTCAACGCAGAAGAAGATACAATGACGAATCTAACTCACCCAATCATTACAGTGGACATTGAAGACACCTGTCTTCCTGAAGCACTAAAACAACTAACTCCACCTGAATTACACTCTGTAATGGTGAAAGATGTCCCCTTAGATTCCCTATATGTTATTAAAGAGCAAATTAAAGTTCAAGAACAACTTCTGAAGGAACAACAAAATTCCTTCAATAGTAACTTTTCCAATTCTAAATTTTCTTTCATCGCTATGGCACTGGGCTTATCAATGCTCATTTTTATACTTTACAAATGCGGGCAGCATTTTTGCACTCGAAATCAAAACCAACCAAATCTCCAGCCCAAAGCAGGCTGTATCCAAATATTTAATAATTGTTTCGACAACTCTCGGCGGCACCAGAACATACCACTGGCAACAATCAACACGAGCACAATATCAGAAGATGAAAATGAAGAGGAAAATTTACCTACAACTTCAAGATCGCGCACACCCAAGGCCCGATCTTTATTCTAAGAGGGGAGGTGTTATATATGCACTCACCTACCTATACCTATTATTATTAGACAACCTAATCTATAAGTACCATTAGTAAGCTATAAATAACCTAAACTATATCTCTTATTTACTGTTCACATACACAACATGTACTTTAGACCATAAGTAAATAATCATTAGCTTAACAACCTTTAGCCCTTAATTAGTTATGTAAATAAAGTGATTCTCACTACTAATTATTCCCTCCTATTCCAACCCATATAAATACTCCCGAACTCCCGAAATCGACACATTCTATTTCCAACTCTTTTCAATATCGTTACTCTATTTCTTTAGTATATAGTTTTATTACTATTGTTAAGAACTAAATTCCTTTAAAGTTAAAATATTGTAGTTTAAGTGTTAATAAATAAATTAGTTTTTAAAAAGACTTATTTTGCCCTCGCCACGTAACAATAGCATGTGTAGCTTTTACACAATATTTATAATTGAACCATAGATGTTAAAGTGTTCGTTTCCTAGTTATTTAATATACCTATGGTTAAACTTGAATAATATTTACATTAAAATAACTAAATTTAAGTCCCTTAAATTTATTATCAGTCATGGCTTCCCTATAACCAGGGTACATTAATACGCAATAACCACTCCCCCGCCACGAAATACTAGATCCGTTTGTACGCTTGCATGAACAACGAGCCTTCCCTTATTTATACGCTACATTATGTATTTCAATTGTTTTCTCCATTTGAATAGTCTAAATCCTGATAAAGTATATTCACGTTACCATATAGTTATTATGGATATTTTTACGGTGAAGCCTATATAGGTTATATGTTTTATTTAGACTATTTAACAGTAAAAAAAGCTTAGTCTTATATATCTTCTTATGTACATCCTTCATTATTTGTATAGTTAATATTCTTTATATTACCCACACAAAGAATATAGAAATTACCTATTCTTTAACGAAACTAAAACTTGGTAGAAAAACCCAAGTAAACTAAGAATTAATTGCTGTAATTTAGATAGGTACATACACATAAGAATTGTTAAGGTCGAATTGGGATAACACTTTGCGTATCATTAAGGTAACATTTTTAAAACCACTCGAAACGAACCAAACGAGTTTTTTTAGCTATTTAAGGAAGAAAAAATATTTTATTGCATAATTGGTAGCTTTTACGACAAACCTCAATGAGTGAAGACAATGTTCTCAGAATTCGACATAATAAATTTGTAAACGATACCACATAACTTCTGTATAAGAAACAAATCAGATATTCGTACGTTGCTTATATTTATTTTTAAAGTAGGGTAATCCATTACTGTTTTAAGTGAATGTTCTATATATGACGTCTATTCCAGTCGGCAATGTAAATCAATCTTCAGAAACATATCGTATGATATTGGTACCAGCAAAAGCACACCTGGGACTCGGTCAGTTTATGGGTTTATAGCATTACACCTCTCGGATAGACCCCTGGCGGTAATTGCTTCATGAAAGCCTCGTAAACCGAACGGTTTATTAGTCAAAAAACATTCATATAAATATACTCGTATACTACACAGAATAACTTTCTACCGTTCAAACTTCTTTATAATGAGAATACAGTAGTTACTTAATATAATAATTACCTACACGTTTATACTATCAAAATAACTTATTGCTTTTTATTTAATGCATACTTTTTTTAATTATATAGTACTATTAACTAGTAAGCTTAAGCGACAAGCCTCTCTGTTTTAAAAAGACGTTTTAAAATACTTAGTCGAATATTTTTTAAATAAAAATTTCTTTTAAATGTCGGATAGACTTATAAGCTTATTAGCTTATTAAGTCTGTCTTCAACTTAAATTTCGCTCTTATAGATTGTGGTATTGATTGATACGAGATTAAGTTTCACATTTTGAATAAGTAGGTACTATATTATGTAAATAAGTATTATAAACGTTGATGAATATTATCAATATCACAGAAATTAACATAAATGTGAAACTCGTATAATGTGCAGTGCGCAAGGACTGTACCTAATTGATGTTGTTACACTTTAATTTCTCAATGTTTTAAAATAATATTTTTATAGTAAGGTATTCAATAGATCAAAATGTTCGATCATTATATCTATCCTCGCAACATTGCATCTACTTAAATTCAACAAATCTACACGTACATAACAGAATATAATAGTGTTGTTTACCTTTTTTAAATCAATAAATCATCTTAGACTTTCAAAGCGAGTCAATGGCTTGAAAATAATATTGGTTTAAAAGCAAATAAAGGGAATCAGCGGCCCGGTCCGGCATTTTGCGGACAATGCGCCGACAATAGTCACAATTGTATAAGCCGACGTAATCTTTTAAACATTAATAACGTCTCTTCACACGTTTAGTGTTAACATGACAAATGCGGCCGCCTCAAAGAAGGCTTACCGACGGGGCGCCGCTCTACGCACCCAATTTTCATTTTCACTTTGCCACACAGATAGAAAACTATTATGATCCATGTTGTACATATTGTAGTATGGTGTATGTTAATTACAGTTTCTAGGTATATTTATTTAAGTATATTTTAAAGTTACGCTAGCGACTCGACCCTAGTGGTCTAAGAGCCGGTGGAAGATCGACCTTCACCGACCTGATAACCAGATGAGACATATTTTTTATTAAATATAATTTATAAACAAATATGCCTATAATTACTTGCCTATCTGAAAGTGCTCATGGCTACTTTTACTGGCTCACTTTACCTATTAAAAAAATCGCATCAAAATCCGTTGCATAGTTTTAAAGATTTAAGTACATATATAGCAGACAGCGGGAAGTGACTTTGTTTATGCTATGTAGTGATTCCACATAAAAATCTTCTGCTATACTTAATATCTGGAAGGTAATTTTACAAAATCTTTCGTTTTTACTAAGACAGTATTTAATAATTTATACTAACAGTTTAAAATAACCGAGAACTGGTTTCACTAGTAAAATACGACATAGACGATAGACAGTGCGAATAGCTCATGCAAATATGTGTTTTTATTGTACTATTCGTTATACAATGTCGTGTACCGTCCTGTCCTGACCCAGCAATTACTGCGAGTAGAAAATTAAATTAACAGACACGCACGTCGTAACACGGGGGTGGGTGGACGGCCACTGTGAAAGACCCCTTGACGTGACAAATTAAACTTTTATATCTCCGCAATACAGTTTAAAATTAGGATTCGATGAGTTTAAAGTTGATTGGTGATACAAGCAGCCATTTTGCCTTGGCCACTAATTACAGGTTCGGAGTCATTTCATCGCTCGCTGGAGGAGCGTCTTTCTGCTGATTACAATGTGGTTTGTATTTTTCGAATTAGCACTTCAAACGCTTCCGTTGTGGTCTATTGTTATTGTTGATTGTTGGACATGTGCAACGTCGTCGCGTAGCTAGATGCTAACCTTTAACACTGAAAGTACTCGATAATTGCGGTTTTAATTGTATACAGCTGCTTGTAATAGCTACTTTATGTTGGCAAATTATCATCCTGAAGCAGTTGATAAAAGAGTGAAGCCTAATTTGGCAAGTATAGCTATATTCCGAAGCATTTTATACAACACAGTTTATTGAATAGCGCGGTGCTAATTAATTTAATGTGAGTCTTTTTGGTATTTCTAGAATAATGTCAATTATATTTATTGAAAAGGCACTTACCACATGCAATACCTGTTACCTGTAAGAGTTAATTTTAGGTGTATTTTATTTCTTTATCCTACTAAGCTAATTTTTTTTTATTAATTGGTAATCGAATTTATACCTAACTTGTAAAAAAACTGTGTCCGAAGAGTCGAGGAACCTAAAACGTGGGTAATAGTGATAAATAGATATTTACACTGTTAAAAATGTTTGTAAAATTACAATCATTTTACAAAACAAAGGTTGAGTAAAATTACAAATCGATGTTTACCACTGCGAAATTATGAAACAATTCTAGTAATTTTCCAAAAGATGTCAGGAAACTTAGTAGGATGTGTTGTAATTTTACGATCTTAATGTAAAAATCCTACTTGTATTGAAATTTTACAGAACTATTTGTCGAATTTCATGAAAAAAATTTTAGATTTACAAACATTATTTGTAATTTGGTTTACTAGAAATTTTTGTAAAATCACAAAACAAAGTTGTAATAGAAATAACAATGGGGTCATTGTAAATTTAATAATTTTCTTTGTAATATTCAAATTTTGATTGTGAAATTATATCATGAATTGTAATTTCACCAACAATTATTATTTTTTTAATGTGTGTGGTAATTTTACAAGACTGTTTGCTAAATTACTTTAAAAATGTCTTATATAATTTTTTTGTAAATAATTACTTATTCACAAAACAAAAACATTATGTGGCACACTAGAATAAGCTGGATACATACCTATCTTTTACTTTACCTACTATTTACATTGTAAATATGAGTAATATTTACAATGTATTAAAAGGTAATGTTACTTAACTTTTTTTCAGTGAAAGTTTAGTAAATTTCAACAAATATGTTGTAATTTTCTTATATTAAATTACACTTTAGTTTAACTATACTATTTATAGTATAGTAAATTTACAAAGCTGAGTTTTAAAATTACTAAACATCTTGGATATCATTTGATTAGTAAAATTACAATACGTGTTAGAAATTTTACTAAACTTTTTTTCAGTAAAAGTTTAGTAAATTTCAACAAATATGTTGTAATTTTCTTATATTAAATTACAATAAATAGTACAGTAAATTTACAAAACTGAGTTTTAAAATTACTAAATTGGGGTGCGTAATTGCTTCCAACACATTTTTTGTAAAAATACAATAGAAATGTTTAACAGGGTATATATTCTTTATTGCACATAGAAATTTATTATTATTAATCTAACACCAATAATAACTAACCTAATAACGTTGAGCTATGCTCGAAGATCTCGTTGAAAGATCATTGTATTTGGAATAAAAGAACCTACGCTAGACAGGAAGTAGTAAAAGTAGTAAAAGTTTAAATGATAAACTTTTTTTATAAATATGCAAATATTGCGTTGCACATAATAATCAAGCTTTTGAAGAACAATAGATTCCAAGAACTTAAAGCTTAGTGGGGTATAATTCAAATCAAATCAAATTTTTTAGTTTAAATAAATATATAATATAAATATAAACACCCATGACTGACTGACTGACTCGAACCCGCGATCGCTGGCGCAGCAAGTAGGGTCACTACAAACTGAGCCATCGTGTCGTCAATAATTAATATAATACAATAAAAGTTATGCTCGTGTTTTACTTGTCGGTTAATAATTTTAACATACCGAGTTAGTGTTATTAATTTTTAATTTCTTGCTGCATTTGATTATATGGATATTAAAATATGTACTAATAGACATTTTTATAACGTTTCTTCGAACAACCAATCATTTTTGCAAACTTAGCGTGAAATGAGCCAATTACATACCTATACGTTTAAATATTTAACACGGACTAAGTCACTAACATTTAGTAAGACTTAGTGTTTAAAATTTCACGTTAATTTCAAAAACATGATTTATTAAGTTTCCAATTATTCATTTTAATTAATAATATTAATTTATATGTATGCGTGGTTATGTTTGTTTGCATGAGTTTAATTAAGATGCTATGGGCAATTAGATGATGGTGGCATTTTAATTATTGTTATACAAATATAAGGCTGTTCTAAAAATGAACACGTGTTGTATAAAATTTAAGATATAGTATAGATATTTAAATATCCCTGGCCTAATAATATTTAATTGTAGGATAGTAGGAGTACAGTAGGAATGTTATTACGTAAAATTATTTAAAATAATAAAAAAATGCAATATATATTTCAACACCTGTAGTAGGTTAGTAGGTACCTACTACCTACACTTAAATTTCTAACAGTTTAACTCGTAAAAGAAAAATGTCTTAAAATGTCTAGAGTTAAATGATGCTAACTAATGGGTAATGGTGTTTATATAATCAAGATGGAAATAACATAATGAGAGAGCTAGATATATAATACAAATATAAATCTAAGTATGTTCATATTATATAAAAAACTATGTAAATCTACCTAGGTATATCAAATAACACAAATGTGTGAAGTAATAGTAGGAGTCTATTTGAATAATAATATCTTGAATAGGTATTTCATCTTCTATTAATAAAATAAATTTATAACTAATACAAAGAATCTCAGACGAGTTTATACAAAATTTGAGCGGCAATCAATAAAACCACATTCGGCCAGATATACATTTTTTAATCGAGACCGAACTTGATTGGAACCAATCAAACGACGTAATTTACTGCCCATATGATGGCTGCGGTGTCCTTGACCTCCAGCAAGTGACCGGTGATCCATCGTGACGAATTTCTTATCCACGCCGTACCGGTTAATTAGTTACTCTAACTCACGGCGAATGCAATGGCCAGCGGGGTGGTTCTTATACACATGTCTGTGGCACACATCTTATGTAGGTACAATATACTTATGTTTAGATATACCTACCTTAAATCGAAAATATTTAAAAGTGTAAACATCTTACTTAAATTTACATATTTTTTACTTAATTTTTATTCAATAGGCAGTTAATTTTGAGCTTATGCTGAAAAATTGAACAAAGAGACTTTATAACATCATCCTTTCACTTACTTATTTTGCTGTGAAATTGCTTTTGAATGAATTGTGCAATATAAACTTGTACATTTTTCCTGATGCTCTATTTTATAATATGCACCAGACTTAATTTTGAAGTTCACAGATACATATTAGGGTAAACAGAATAGAAATCGATGGATTTAAAATTAAAAACCTTATTAATTTTAATTACAATTAAAAGAATATCAATTTTATGTGCATAATTAGTTGGCACAAGTTTTGTGGTTACTAGAATCACTAGTAAAGCTCTTGTTACTCGTATTGAAGTTTCAACGTTGAACTTCGACGTTGAAAATATGCGTCAAGTAAGTAGGTAGTAGGTACCTACCTTCTTGACTAAAGATGTTGATTATCGATTAACTTAACACTTTTTTGACTTAAAATCTTAGTAGGTATTATCAATTTATATTAAACTATTGTGAAATTATATAAACTACGTAAAATAAATAATATATTTTTTTATAAACCATTAGTAACGAATTGAATAGAGTTATGGAAAAATTAACGATAAAGAGATCAATAGATCAATAGATATACTTAAAGTTTACGCATCAATTTTGACATTCTAACATTAGAACCAATTTGTAATTCAGATACAAAGTCAGCAGACTCTATTATGTTTTACAAAGTATTGTCTATAAATATAGGTAATCTTTGCCTTCCTTATTAGAAAAGCCACAATTCCAACATTCAAAATAAATTTCGATAAGAAGTAGTATAAATAATGGCAAGGTTTTTTGATTAAATCAATAATGTCGGGCCATTGCTGTGGTTTCAAACCAATCAAATCGTGAATGTATTTCAAAGATTCTTAAATGAACAGTGTATCTGTAATATGTTAATAAATATAATTATTTTTTGTTTAATAAAGTCTTTTATTTGATGTCTTCTTTAAATACACCTTCTGCAGGACCTAATAGGTAAGTACCTACTAAAGTTGGAACTCGGAACACGAAAAAATAAAGTAAGTTGTTTGTACATTACCTATGTTTTATTTTTTAGTTAAATGTGAATAGAACAATCCAGAGGCGAATAAAATACTATTATTTAAAAATATCTGTTTGTCTCTTAATTAAAAGATCTTCAAAATTGTTTTCAAGAACTTTATAAACTGTCGTCTCAGCTAAATAAGACTTAATCTTAATCTTAGAATATCTTTTACTAATCTAATATAGCTAGAGATACGTATACTTTTTTAATAATAGTAATAGTAAAATTAAATTAATTTTATGTAACATATAAGAAATATAAATAATAGACCCTAGAGTATGCAATTAAAATGAAAATAAAAAGTTATGATTGTATTATTCATCATTCATGTACAGTCGTAAGCAATGACATGTATACATTGACAACTTTTCAAATATATGTAAACATCAATCGTTTCAAAAGAAAGTATACAAGCTTTGTGTCAAAATAAAGTATACGTAAGATGTTTCATAATTATGTATACATTTTTATCAATTCATAGTAAATAACATAAAACGAATATTATTGTATACTTTTCGTAATATAAGTAGTTAGCCATTAGTCTGTGCACAAAAAAGTGCACAGGTTTGCGCTCGAAAAGCATAAAATAATATTTTCGTATTTGATACAAAGTTTTCTAATGCATATATAGTGTGTCTCTTCCATTAACATTTTTTAGTTCATATTTTATGACAATATTATGCTATTACTTATAATAATTCAATTCCCATTTAAATTTCCGCCACGCTTTTATGTGGGTGGTCCATAGAACCAGTTATTGTATTATCCAGTAAGAATAAACGATTATCCTGTAGTAAACGGTATCCTAAATATTGACCTTAGTAGGTAATTAGCGTTTAGTAGTCGATTAGCGATAATGGTTGCTGATATATTTTATCTGTTTCATAATAAAACTTCCCAATAACGTAACTGGCAGATAAATTAAGATGTATTTTGCCCGTTTAACTCAAACTCAGACTTGAACCCCCATCACATGGATATCGAAGCAAGCGCGTTACCACAGCGCTACTACAAATTACAATGTGTCAAGATAAATTTATATTAGGCCACATGTTATTTGACGGAACGGCAACCGTCGTAAGCGACGCGACGTTGCCGTTTTGCGCATCGATACAAAGACGTCAACTTAAAATCTATTTTGAAAAGTCAAATAATTCACTATCTATCATAAACATATATAATAAAATAATTGTAACTGAGTAATCTGTACATATTTTTTTTTAAATCATACTAAAATAGATAAAAATCTAATTAAAATAGATAGACATTATTATCCATACAATCAAATCTATCGTTTTTAAAATTTTTGTCTGTCTGTCTTTCTGTGACTGCATCACGAGAAAACCTCAGGACAGGTTTTGATGATGATTTTGTAAGAAATATCGACTAACCGTTACAAACCGACTATAAAACGTCACACGGTGTGTGAAATCTAAGTATTTTGTTTCCAGTCTTTAGAACGCGGGCGGGGCCGCGGGAAATGCTAGTTTCTTACATTTTTAAAAAGATACATTTTTTTAAATATTCTTGTAAAATATAAAATATGAATTAATCATAGTGTGATAAAAATCATAGATAAGTATACTCAACCAGGTGGGGATTTGCGAATTGACCTGGAGTGCAGACTTGTACTCTTCCTCTCTTACCTCTCTTACACTTACTTATATGACCTCCTGGTCCTGTTACCTGCATCTTACAGGAGCTTATGCAATTATTATGGTGGCCGAGTTTTGGGCTTCTTTTTTTTTAATCTTTATTTTTAAGGGGTTTTGGGTTTTTACTTTAACTATTGCCATCGACTCAGCAAGAAGAAGAAGACTCAATGCATAGAAAGTATATACGGTACTTACATCCATACATCAATTTTCTGTCTGTCTGTTAGTTTCGGCTAATCCTCGAAACGGCTACACTGATTTTGACGGGACTTTTGACCTCAGATATCGTAGCTAATGTTTTATGGAGTAACTTATGCTACTTTTAATTATGAAAACTATTTTATTTATTTTATCTTACGCCGAGCGCAGCGGTCCGGGCTCGCTAGTGGTAAATATTAATTATAAAAAAAATTAGGTTTACGTTCAAAAATTTGCGTAAATCAATCAAATCAAAATATTTTTTATTCAAATAGACTTTAACAAGCTCTTTTGAATCGTCATTTTTACATTATCAAAATTAAAAG
The DNA here is from genome assembly GCA_905231865.2 of Boloria selene. Lineage (NCBI taxonomy): Eukaryota > Metazoa > Arthropoda > Insecta > Lepidoptera > Nymphalidae > Boloria > Boloria selene. The sequence goes on from HG993132.1 coordinate 4,322,702, forward strand.
TCAGTCTGTAAGTCTGTGAGTAAACTACCACCGGCTCGGAAAGCTGTTCTGCTGAGAAGAACCGGCGAGAAGCTCAAACTCGGTTCGTAAAAGAAACACAGATGAACTTACCGTTTAATCATAGCTATCCAAGGAAAACTCAATACAACCAATTATTATTTTTTCCTGTAAATTAAAATGCTTTTATGTAATGAAAAGTATCCTAAGTCATGGTCCGAGAAATATGTTATAGGTAACTAACTACACAATTTGGTTAAAATCGGCCAAGTACTTTTTGTGTTAAACGAAAACATACAAACAGACAAAAAAATTAAAACATATTTTTTGGAATTTATATTCAATGCACTATACGTTACAGTATTTTTTTTTTAAACAAAAAAAAATATTTCATGTATAGATTTTTTAACTCACTGTTCTTGTTCACACAATGTTGTGAATGTCTTACAAACGCTCTTACACATACACATATGCACAGTCTATTACGCGATAATATTTGTATTATACGTATGATTCAAAATTGTATTATAATATTTAAATTTAAATACATAATAATACATTTTTAAAAGCAAAGTATTATGCTTCATTTTCCGATGCAAGAAGCCTAAGATCTTAAAACATATTTTACTGTTAATTATCTAATTAATAAGTTTACGAATCATGGTGTTACAATATTTTAAATCCTGTCTGTGCTGTTGGCTGCAGAAGATATCTCATATACCCTGGGTAAAGCTGTTTAGGAGAGCTCTGCCTAAAGTGAATCCAAGGCGCATCCTAGAGAATCAGATCGCAATTAGTCGAATTGATTCAATCACTTAAAATATAAAAATAAATTAAACTTCTAACGACCAGTTTAAAGAATTCACGTATTTAATGAAAGAGACACAGTATTTGTATTAGAAAACTTTGTTAAATACGAAAATAATATTTAATGTTTTATTCTTAGTTCTTAGACTAATGACTACATAGTTATAACACGAAACTTGTATATAATAGTATTCGTTTTATGTTATTTACTATGAATTGATAAAAATGTATACATAATTATGAAACATCTTACGTATACTTTGTTTTGACACAAAGCTTGTATACTTTCTTTTGAAACGATTGATGTTTACATATATTTGAAAAGTTGTCGATGTATACATGTCATTGCTTACGACTGTACCTACCTACCTATAAAAAGTAGTGGCTATTTTGTTTCTGTAAGTCTCATTTATTTAAAATGGTAGACGAAAACAGCTGCTTGCCTCTTAAAATATTTACTGTGTTACGCTCTATATCGACCCAAATAAACTTTATGTGGGCGACTTTTTTGTTAGTTGTCCGGTAAAGTTTTCGATTACCATCGCTTATTTTCAATAAAGTTTAATTCACTTGTTTACTAATATTAGTACGTAGAATTATGAAAACACAATTAAATAAATATCATTTCTGATAATACATAAACATATATTATGTATCTAGTATGTACGTAAATTTATAAAGCTAGATAATTTAATTTATGTAAATGTTTTTTTTTCTTATTTTATACTGTAAGGAAGATCCTGAAAACAGAAAACTAAGTACCTAATTAAACTTTGTAGAAAAAACGTACGTACCTATGTAGTGTACATTATACTGATTTTATTTTAATAATGACTACTGACCTAAGGTGTATGCTCATTATTTTATTTATCGACGAAAACGGATAGATCAAGTAGTAGAATCTACATATATGTCTGGTTTATTCCCCATTAGTTATACACTGGTAATAATATCATTAGAGTTATATGGGCTCCGCCCATACGTTTTGTACCGTTTTGACTCCCTACATCCGCTCGCTATTTGTTCGCTGGTTGCCCCTTAACTAGAGACTAAATTTGACAAAAGGTAGTAGCAGTTGTTATTACTTATTATAGATCCTCGTTGCTTTACAATACCTATAATGCTCCTAATAATGTCCCAACATATATTTATTATACCTATTTTTTATTATTATTATTAAGGCTACTATCTTAACACTCTATTTAAAATATTTGTTATGTAGGTACTGAATATCGAAACAAGCCACAATAAAAATACTTTCCAAAATATTCAAATGAACATTTCAGCTCTTTGAATGATTTTAGGAGAATTTGTGTGGCCATCGGCACGCGATCAATATTGTCCACGACTGAGCGAACGATCGAAAATTGAAATTACTAACACGATCTACTAAACTAAACCAACCGGAACTCATTCCGACCACTACAAGATTCGACAGCTCGGCAGAGCACGCGTCTCGATTACCGAATCGATTCGAGAAGCTTACTCTGAACATGCACAGAAACACAATTATACCCGTGCCTCGAACATCTCACTATTAAATAGAACGTTTTTGTTTAAATCCGGGACGAATCGGAAATTTGAATACTGTTGTTATTCCGGATCATCTTATATTTACGGTTTTTATTGGATTTTATCATGCGACGGGAGTGCGGAATGTGTTTATGGATTCACGCTTCATCTTTGAAATTCCTCCATAGATTTTATAGTTTCACCGAAAAGGATTCCACAGTTTTAATATCCTATTTTAATATCGTAGTCTACAATTTTTATGCCGTACAAAATAGAAAAATGATAGAACAATTATTGTACTTATTGAAATAAAATTGTGTACAATTAGTAACGAGACATTAGACATTACACAGGGACATTTACCCTTCCATTAAAGCGGTAAAACTTTGTGAATCTTTGTTATTGAATAAAAGCTTTTTCCAAAACGACAGACTCGCTTCACGGCACGTTACAAAATCATAAAATAAAATGAAATAATGTTTGTTGTGACAGCTCTTCCCGCATGACAAAATGCGTACATTTGTAATAGATAACAATACAGTAAATAAATTTTAAATGACTGTATCATATAACTACAATTAAACCTTACAATAAATGATGTTATCGGATAAGAATAAGGATTCACAAGTTAGGTAGGTACATATATGTACCTACATATACCTTTTACTGTATCGAAATTATAAAATATAAATATAAGTTAAGATACCTTCATGTATTCTCTTTGTTTCTACTAAAAATTTTAAAAAGGAATGGCCTTATATTGTTTGTATATAGATATAGAGTACAGCTATGATAAAAATGAACACGACATAAAATAAAAGTAGTATCTCAAACAATACATTGCGGTTAGGAAAAAGACCAAAACAAATATTTCACGCGTCGCAATAAAGCGAACCCGCATCGTATGCAACTTGTCCTGGAATTTGTCACAGTGAAATATGAGGATAAAAATGGAATTGAATATTGCCATTTGCTGTGATGGTGATGCGGTAGCGGTCTGCAGAGATCCCCAAATAACTGATGTGCGGTCCGAATCAAAAACATTAATATAACGAAGCTATTGAAAACTGACTGGTGCATAAAGTCAACTTAATATCTTTATATATGAGCCTCCGATGTTTATACATTTAATGATAATGATTCCGACCCACAGATTAAAAAGCCCTGATTTTCGAATAATAAATCGATGGCCGTTGCGTCGTGCGTCAAGATCCACTGCAACGTCGCGCCTCGTAACTCAAGTGCAATGTCCCACGAAATCAATAAAGCAAGAGATCATACTTCTTTGTGAAAAATGTTTTGAAACTTGCTATTGTATTACTGTGTGTGTAGGTATACATTTATTATAGATTCAACATGATATACAGTGCGATAAAGTGCGATAAAATAAAATATATAAAATTACTTGTCCTCACTAAATGCTCAGAAAAAAACTTTAATCTTATGTTAAAAAAGCTTGTCCCAGCACAAGTAAGTACATGCGTTTTTAAACCTCGTACTAACTAAAATAACAATTGAAAATTTTTGTTTATTTTAAAAATTCTCCAGAATTTTGGTATAAAAAAGTAAAAAGTAACAATTAATTTTCAATACAGATATCATATAATCAATTAGGTATAAAACTTAATTATTTTGTAGATATATATGACTACAATTTTATTTTATGTGTATAATTACAGAGCAATAACATGTTTAATTATTAAAGTAACATTGATCATTGTTAAGACACAGCTGCCAATATAAGATCCATTTGGAGTGCGAATCGAATAAACTTAATGGAAACATGGCGTGCAATCAAACGGCAAGAACAAGCATAAATTTATTAACGATGCTAAAATATCACCACATAAATCGATATTCGAACTGTCAGTTTATCGACAATTATTCTTAATTGGATTATGAAAGCGGTGCGCTATCCTTGGGCCACGGCACAGGCGAAGAAAATTGAATGACTTTAGAGGGTCTCAAAACTGGAGAGAACTAATGATAAATATAAAGTGTGCATGCACTGAGAAGTGTATTATTGCTTTATAGCCTAATAAGTATTTTTACAAGTTCCATTGAATAATAAAAATTTGTAAGTACATAATATAGTATTCTAAAATGTCACAGGTGTTTGACTTTCATAGAACCCACACATAATATGTACGAGTAATGTATAAAAATAAAATGTTCAGTTTCTTGATTTATTGGTTCACACAAAAAATACATAGAAGTTGACGTAATTTTTTGCATCTAGATATTTTTGACATTTTTAAATATCTGGCTTTCTTCCATAACTTACTCCACACACCGACCTGTTCCGCGTTGCCAACGTTCCTGCACTGATATCGCGGAGACAGCGCTGACCATCTGATTGGCCAATAGAAAGGGGCGGCTCTCCGCCTCTCTCGCAAGACACTATTGATAATTGTAAAAAATATGCTGTGTGACACGCGACATATGAGCTACCAATGTTCTGAAGATTGCGAATTTACAGTTATCTGTTGAAAAATATTTACTGTAATAATGGCATTTATTTATTACTAGCAAACCCATAAGTTAAAATAAATTAAACCATTTTTATAAATTCCTAATAGAATGAAAGTATCCTAAGTTACTCCCTATAAAATTAGCTATCTGCGAGTGAAATTCCCGTCAAAATCGATCTAGTCGTTCCAGAGATTAGCACGCTCAAACAGTCAGAAAGACAGACAGACAAAGATGGATAGACAGACACAGACAAAAATTTTAAAAATTGCTCTTGTGATGTAAGTAGATAGTACCGTGTATAATGTATAGGTACCTACTACCTACATTCATTTGCATATAGTGAAAAGCTGTTAATTTAATTAAAAGAAAAAAAATGATAAATTTACGGCGCTGCAAAAAGTTTCTGCCATAAAGCATCCTGGTTCAGCATATTGTAGGTCGGTCGGTAATCGACTAGTCGGAATCATATGATACGATAACACAATATAGGTACACTGGTTTTATAAAAGAAATACTGGAATCTAAATCGTTCATGACTGGAACTATTGCCGCTTTGTTTAGGAAATAGTGATAATATTAGAAGATATTAGTTAAAACAATATTTTTCTATTACGATACGTTATTAAATTATAATCTATTAATAATAGATGAAGATTAAGTTTGTTTATTTGTTTGTTTGTTTGGTTGAACGCGCTAATCTCAGAAACTACTGGTCCAAATTGAAAAATTCTTTTTGTGTTTAATAGTCCATGTATCGATTAAGAGTATAAGCTATATTACATCACGATTCCCGCTACGACCAATAGGAGCAACAAAGAAAAATGTTTCAAAAACGGGAAGGGCGGGCGTTAGTTCTGCGAGGTATCATACCGCGCGACTCAGATTTGGATTCCGGTCTTTAGAACACGTGCTAAGCCGCGGGAAATGCTAGTAAGTAATATGGTGATGGCTAGCAATATGTCGTACTCACTGGCCATTTTATATGTGAATTAGGTATTTGCGATATTTATTAGTGCATTAGAGTATTTTAAAATTTAATTCTAAGGTCGTTCTCAATTAATAGCGACGTAATAAACCGCGTTCAAAGGCAGCCGCAGAGACATAGTATTAGACGGCTAATGGGTTATGATTATGATATTTACAGCTACACCCGACGGACTTAAGCCTCTGTTTCACTGTAGCTGTATATATTGATATTTGATATGACATTATATGAATTAAATGACATTATATATGTACCCCACAAATGTGTAATATAATTAATATAAATAATTTTTGAATTTTAAAAAAAATATTTATAAGCGAATTGTCTTTCACAGTAGTTTTTTATTCAATTGTTTTATGAAAAATATTTTATTATATGATTAAATTTATTAACAACACCTAGAAAGAAAGGGTAAGTTAATGTTACGAATAAATATTTTACATTCTACTACATAACATACACAAGATGTAAGAAATGGTTGGTAAAAATTCAATTTCTTGGCATTTTAAAAGACACATATACTTCAGACTTGGCATTTTAATAGACACTATACACACATATACTTCAGATACTAAGGCGAGTTAAGGTGTTACCAAAGAGATATAACTACGATGTCTATATGTTAGCCAGATAACAAGCTATCATCATACCGGGCTTCATTAAAATCTGTTCAGTGGTTTATTTAGTGATTCGGTCACTGACAGATAGACAGAAAAACAGACACACAGACAAGCCAAAATTCTAAAAACTGTACAACTATATAAATGTAGGTAACTACGAATACTATGTAATAATAAATATACTATGTATGAACTACGTGTACACTCTGTAGGTCTTTCTTCAATGAGCTATATACAAGTACAATATATTCGTACATTACTTTATGATATGCGTAATAATTTTTATTTAATACTAGCGACTCACCCTTGCTTCGCTTGGGTTCGTCCATAAATTCAGCGCGAGCAAAGCCACGGGTTCGGCTAATTAAAAAATAAATACCTTATAACCACTCTATCCGTTGGTGAAAACAGCATGAATGAATGTGTATGTGCAATTTATTAAAAATTCTTTGAATCCTAATGAGCTGATTTAAAAATGGTTTTTATTAATTGTTCATATTGGAGAAAACGCACCTTATTCAAATGAGGCGGCTTCAGGCAAAGCGTTGCCTAAATATTAGTTTAATATTTGGAAGATTGTATCGTAGTTTTAAAACAACAATATTGTAACTCCCATATTATAAAAAGCCTGGTTGAAGTTAATAGTAATAGAAATCTGATATTTTTTACTAATTACGACCAGATTTTTGCTACTATCATAGGGACTTAGAAGTAGTAGGAAATAAATATATTTTTTATTATTATTACTTAATTATTTAGTTTGCATGATTCAACTACTTATTTATTAATAAAATAAATTCACATAGGTATATAGTTATAGTTAGTTTGAAAGGTTTTAGGATTGATAAATAGATTAAATATTACGATACGAGTTACAACTTTTGGGTTGTGTGTTGAATAAATTATGTAAATAGTACAAGGCGGGTTCTCGCTTTCTTGTAAATGATTTGGCGTTTTGCGTCTAATGGCCGGTTTGATCCACGCACGGCATGTATTAGTGGCTCGAATTATTTAATTACTATTTATAGCTTGGAACTGGGACTGCATGAAAAGTTACATTTAATTTGGTTGATTTTTACTCCTAGTTTTCCTACTGTATACTTTCAGAAATACCCTTACAAAACACGTTTATAAAGCAAATAAATTTTTAACTCTACTTGTGCCAGCGTACACGGGTTTGAGTCCCGCTGATGGTCATTTGTGTGATATTAGCATGTTTGTACTCCAGTCTTGGTTGTTTATATTTACAATGTGTTTGTATTTAAAGTAATATATAATATGTAGTATTTATATCAATTATCTGGTCCACAACACAGGCCTACCATGAACTACTAGCTGGTGCTGTGTGTTTTTATGTGTCAACTTATTTGTTAATTATTATTATTATTCTAAGAAAAAAATTACTTGTAAATATTTACTTTTTTATGACATAATGCCTTTATTTCCTCTTTGTTCGTTTATTGTTCCCTTAGCGTGAGTCGTGACCCACAATTCACACGCAAACTCTGCCTATTGTATAATGTTTATTTCTCCAATGCATTCTGTCGAATGCTAATCCTATATAAAATATGCAGTAAACAGATTTGTGACTTTCACAAATATGTTTTACGACACAAGTAGGTACCAGTAGATTTTAGTGCTATAACAAGCTTTAATTAGCAATTTTTGTAGCTCGAAATTATAATGATGTCTAATTTATATTATTTATAAGTTAAAAATAAAACTAGCCTTTTTAAATTTTTTGCCAACCTATATTGAATATAGCTACTATTAGATAAGCCGAATATGCGGTCGAATATTCCTACTCGGTATGTTGTGGCGGAAAGCTAAGGAAGGAATATGTATGTATGTATGTCCGATTCTACGTTCCCTCATAATTACTATATAATATATTATATTATAAACGGTTTAACTTATTATGATGATTCATATCTTACTCGATTCGTCTTGATTGCGTAGTTGCATTAGTGTCATATTAATATGAATCATCATTGAAAATCAAAAATGGCGCATCTTAGACACCAATTTCTGTTCCTGAAAAAGTAAATTTCGTCGGAAACAATAGTGTCAAAATACTAGTTTTTAATAAATAAATATTTTGGGACATTATTACACACAGCGCCATCTAGTTCCGTAGTAAGCTACGAAGGAAGCTTGTGTTACGGAAACCAGATAGTTGGTATACTACATATATAAGTTTAAATATATACATATTATAAAATTAAACACCCATGACTGGGGGATTAAACATCTGAGTTTAACAAATGAATGCCCCCAGCGAGAATCGAACTCGCGATCGCTGGCGCAAGAAAGTAGGGTCACTACATTACAAATTACAAAAAAATAAATATCCAACTTAGATGTTTGAAAGTAATTTATGATAAGAAGTTTTTGAATAATTCGAAAAAGGTCTATAACACTAAAACTAAAAAGAGATAAAAAACTTTACAGAAAATAATTGCTTATGTGTGTCTCTGACTTTATAATATGTACTTATTATATTCCTTCAACTTTTTCTCTTCTTTTTAGTTCGCATTCTCCGGGTCGTTTCTTTAGTTTTGTAATGAAAATTGACTAAGTAGTATCTAACAGTAATTCCCGTACTTTATGTTGTCTCTTTTCCAATCTTGTTATAAAAAACTTTGGTGACTTCATGTTCATACCCCATAGGACCAAGGTTGATTGGAGGGTCTGGTGATTGAAATTAGTTTTAACACATCAGCCGGGATCCATATCTGAATTACATACCATAGAATTAGCCAAAGATACTCAATTACGACAACTTAGCAATTATTATTATAAACTTTGTATTTAGGAAATCTTATTTATATATTATACCCATTATAATATAATATAGCCCAGAACTAGATGGTCCAAAAACTTGTCTCACTTTAATAAAATTTATTACTTCAAACAGATTAGACATAAACTTTAACGTTGATTATAATAAGCATCTTCTCAAATGTGCTAATGTCGAGACATCCCTTTTCAATTGCCTTTAAGATTTTGCATTAGTGTTTTTATCATCCACGCGCTTGAAAAGACGCTTTATTTTGATGACGGAGCGATTGGCCATGGTCCCAAAAGAAACCATTAAATTCGCATTCCGCCATGTCGTGGGGAAAAACAAGTAAGAAAACTGGACCGGACCTGGGCCCTGAGGCCGAGGTGCAAACAGGGCGGGCCGCACCACTCCGCCACCTCGTTCCGAAAGTAGTGACAAATGGTAGCGGCATCTTTCATCTCCTTAACTTTTAAAATTACCACACACAAAAGTCAACTTTATATTTAATTTATTACAGTATTATTTTAATCGTAGCCACTTCTTAAGCGTTTTAAAAAAAGACAACGTAATAATGAAATTTGGAAATTATTGCAAATCACTTTCAAAAGGCTTTAACGAAACGTCTACCTGAATTGAAAAGGCAAATTACAAATGTAACTCCATTAAGGCTGTTAAAAATTGAAAAATAATTATACTCAAATAACAGTAGCACAATATACTGATCAAAGAACCCTTATATAAAAGTAATACCTACACTACGATAAATGTTAAGCACAGAACGCACATGATATCATATTTGCTAAGTGTCCATCAATCGCTTATTATCTAATACACCACCAATGTTCCCACAATTACAGCAAAGAAATCGCATTAAACTGATTGTTCATATAACGTCCGCAATACGATATAATTACAGGGAAGGGAATGTCGACAGTCGATGAAGGCATAATTTTTACTGAATTAATAATGGTGACGAGCGTGATGCGTCAATTTGTCTGGTAATCAAACTAGACAATTACTTACGTAGAATAATGTGATTGTAGCTATAATACCGTCGTATGAGATCAGTAAAATCAGACGCATTTATAAGACTTTGCAAAACGAATGAAATATCATTTTACCAATTAATTATAGAACACCAGTCACAAACTCGTAGGTTTAGATAGGTTTTTGCTTTAATATTTAAATAAATAAATAAACCTCAGTCCGTCCTATTAAGACATTTTTTTACAAAACAATATTCATTAATGTATCTGCTGTAGTGTATACTTTGATTACATTTCATATTTTGTTTCAGGAAAGATCGTTTAATTATAACTATTTGAAATTTCATCTGATTATTATTAAAAGTTAAATTAAAAAGTTAGCTACATCCAAATATTTAATGTAGCTTTTTAACCTTTATTGCGAAATAAACTTCATTTTCAATAATATTCAGGGATATTCTATTTTTTTTTTACAATTTATCTTTCATTCCATTTCATATGTATATACAAATAAATATTGTAGTCCAAGTATGAATGCGTGAATGTTTTATTTTACGTTTACCCTCTTAAATTAAAAAAATAACACGATATGTACTTCAAGTAGGTAATTTAGAGCAGAGCTTTAATGCGCAACTCTGACTTCCTAAAACCTTATAGTTTTTCTGTAGAAAATCTAAATCCTTAGAAAAGAACCACTACTTTAATAGCAATTTATTTAAAAAATCTAATACAGCAGGTACTGCAATGTATAAACAAAAAATAGCCTCAAACCAATTGTTTATATTAACATTTACTTTATCGGATGATTTTATCTAGACTTTTTTGTCGATTTAAGTCTATTAAATATTATAAAAAAACATAATTACAATAGACAATTATGTCTTAGAGCTTATAAATTGAGAAAACTCATCGTGCAGTAAGCTGCTAGTATATTTTCAATTTTTAATCTAATATAAAATTACTTGATTAGGTCTAATAAGTTTTTAACAATATTATTAAGATTGTACGTTTATTTTTATTTTTTCCTAATAACGATCCTATGAAGTTTTTTTGCAACTCATGGGTATTGTCAACTGCTTTAATATAACTGCAGGTGGAACAATCCGATGAAACATGAAAGAAAGGTACTTTAATATTTAATTATATGCATGTGGTGTTTACCTATATGAGTTGTGCACTTAGATTAAGCATAATGTTTGTTCCGATTTTGTAATGAATGTTTTAGTGTAATAACTGCTGGTAAACCAATAAATAAATAAATAAATAAATAAAGTCATCGACCTTTAAATAAGGTTAAAATAATGCGGTCTTTAGGAAATATTTTTGAGTTAAACTTTATATTTTCAGCAGCACTTAAGACATTTTCCATGTATGTCTCATGTTATAGTTAGAACGATATACATATAAGTGGTAATATTTAATGGTTTTCTTCAATTGTAAGATACAATGTTTGTTAAAGAGACTTTATTCTTATTCTTACTATATTATAATCAATTAGTTATATATACTAGCAAAAAGCTGAGCTTTGTGAGGGCTCGCGTAGTTTTTCTAACGGTTTTATAGTTAAGACTGTTTCTTTATATTTTATTTTTTATATAGGATTATTGATATATTTAGTTTTTAAGAGATGGCGTTGGTATTACAATAACATTCTATCCATCATTGGATAGAATTGTTGTCAATGTTCATTTTTTTGATTAGTTATAAAATTATATTTTTTGACAGATAACACATCCAGATATGAAGTTAAATTACTATGTTAAAGCACAAAAATCTATATGCGTGATAGTTTTTCAATAAAGTGTACCACAAAATGCTCAGGTTGTGGGAGAGTGTTAGGGCTCGCTTCGCTCGCCTTAATAAAATAGTGGCATATCAGGTATATTTTTTCAGTGTTCAGGTAAGTTTTTTAAATACCTACAATAAATTCAATTATAATTTTTTTAATAATGTTTTCTTTAAGTAAAATTTGATAACTTCAACATTTAAGGTAGGTACTTTCTTCCATGTCCCAACTATTGGTTTACACTATAAGTATATAGGTACGTATGTATTTAAAATTTGTTGTTAATGAGCTTATAAGTACCTAAATTAAACATTCATCCGATTATGACGAAACTATGGTGAGATCTTACATTTTATTTATGTATATTTGTTACATTTATGTAGGTACCTCTATAAATAATAAGTATTATATAGTTTTAATTAAAAAGAAATCACATAAAAAACATTATTTGCGGAAGTTTCTGACAAGTTTCAAGACTGAAGTTTCTGGTAGTAGTGGTAATTAGCATGGTTATCGGGTGATTCGCTAGTACCTACTAGCGAATCACCTACTATAGAACCAAATAAATATTTATGTACAATAACTTGCCATAGAGCCTCCACACAAATATCAAATTTAACAATATTGTTGAATTTAATTGAATATTTTTCTATTACTTTCATTGAGTTTCAATTAAAATATTAATTTTGGACCGTTATTGTTAGTCACGTCGTACTCTAACCGCACTTTCGATCCATCAATCTCATAAAAACAATAGGATCGAAAAACACGAGCGCAACAAATCGTGACCGCGTGCCGCTAGTAAAAACTTCTATGTGCAATTATTCGATTACACACATAACACTGTAATAACAAGTAAAACGCTAGAAATCACACACTATCATTAAACAATATTGTCTCTAACCAATCGTATTGGACTGTCCGGAACGTATCACAATGTGCGTTGCACCGCGGCGGCGCGCGGCGGGCGTTCTCCGTCCGTCGCTTTGCGTACATTTACGTAAATATTATTAATCTGCAACACGACATCGACTCTAAAGCGATCTGAACAAGCGTTAAGAACGCTCGTTTAACTAAAGTACCACGAACAAAGGCACTCATGCCTCATCTTAATTAATATGATTAATGACGCGTTACCGCGGCTCGCTTTTGAACTCGCGTTACTGTTGTAATCGAGAAATAAATTAATTTTATTAGTAGTCCTTTCTAATAGAATATGACCGTCGAGTGCCGAAAACGTTTCTAAATGAGCGTTCTGTTATTTTTCAGGTCCGTTCGTATATCTAATTTAAAATTGGGCGTTAAAACTTACCGATTATAATTTAAATTTACGACATCATGCATAGATAAAAGCGTATAAAAAGGAAATTGTGACCGTTTATGGAGGAGTTTCACTAACAAGGTGGAGACCAAGCCCGTTTTAATAACGTCGGCTTGCATCATTTTAATTCCATAATAAATACCTATTTACTAGGCATATTTCTTATTTAATGTCTGCTTATGACTACCGTGTTTTGATAGAATCCCTGTTTTCTGAGTGCATAATTGCTATCTTATTATAATTGTAAAGCAATTACGAGAGTTCGTCATAAAACAAATAGATTTCGCACAGACGCGTTAGTTTAAACATATTTTCTCATGTATCTAACACGGGATCGAAATATGCTTTAGTGAATATCGACTTTGCTGGTTGGATTTAAAGTTAATTTTGGCCATCGTTGAGAGATGTGATCTCGCCTCGGGCCACGATCGTGGCAGAGATAATTAGAGGCCGCGGCTTTGTGGGAGCCATAAAAACGGCAAATTGACCGGCGGGATAACCAGAAAGGCACAATGTGTTAGATAATAATTTCCAAATTACAGGTTGTGTTGGTTTGCGAGCGAGACTGGATGCGGTCTTTTTTCTCGGAGCTGACCGAGGTGCTAAGGGCAGGCTAATTATTATTTGGGTATCGAGCGAGGTTTTTAATGCAGCTGCTACCTGTATAAATATTTATTATTAAAAGTTCAAACGCCAATTTCGAAGGAATCCAATTAAAGTTGTTATAAAATTTCATCAGCGATATAACGATCTGACTAATATGCCCCGATCTTATTATTTTAATCAAAAACAACATTTTAGGATCATCGCCGTGTTTGTCGTATTTTGAAAACGGCTCTCTGTTGTGGTCTCTTTATCTCTCATATTTTATATTTAGAACTTTTAGATTTAGCGCGGGCGAAGCCGCGGGTTCCGTTGGATAAATTAAATAAAATTTCTAAAATAAAAGTAGCCTAAATTACTCTTTATAACAATTTAGCTATCTGCTAATGAAAGTCCCGTCAACATCGGTCCAGTCGTTTCAGTGATTAGCCGAATCAGACAGACAGACAAAAAAGTTTAAAAATGGATTTTTTATGTTGGTACCTTATATACTTTCATATGTATTTAGTTAAAAATTGTTAATTTGAAATTAAAAACAAACACTTCAATTTTATTTATATGTATAAAGTATAGATAAACGTTGAATATTTCATTATAAAATATAGTCTCTATGCATTATTTACACCTACTAACGAAACAATCGCATCGCTAGGTATCCAAATATCAATTTATAAGGTCAGTATAAAATATATAGGTATACCTATAGTATACTATTTATAATGATGGTATACAGCCTTCCTCAATCGAACGGGCTATCTAATTCAAGAAGATTTTTGAAGTGAAACTTCTTTAGAATCGTTGTGATTTCAAACTCGATGAAGCAAAAAATAAGTCCATAGTACCAGGCACTCAGAGACGGGGAAGAGTTATTCAAGTTTTACTTCTGACATGTGTACTTTGTACACACGCACTTTTTTTTATGTAGTTCCTGAGAGTAGCGCGTTCAAACAAACAAATAAGTTACGCCTTTTCATAATATTAGTACAGATTTGGTACGAAAGATAAAAAGTAATTGTAACGCAAGCAGTAACGATTAGCTCACATCTTTATTTCTTATTTTCATAACACATGACACATATATGCCATGTAATAATAAACCTACAAAATGACTTGTTCTATATGTAGTTCTCGACTAATTATGTATAAAATAGTCTAAAAAAGTAAAATAATATAAATTTATGGTAATATCAATTTTTAAATCATGTCATCTTAATCTGAATCAGAAAAGTAGAGTTACCATAGCAGTACTAATTTTAAAGGACAAATAAAATGCCTATATTTATTTACTAGACTGATTGATTAGTATTACTATAGGAAGGCAGTAACCACTTAGATGACCAAAACATTTGTATAATAATGCAAATAACACTAGTCTTATTTTTTCAACTGTTCTAGTCCTTAGGTGACGTGATTCTAAGAAAAGATTTATTATTTTGTTTCCATTGCATCTCTCATCCACAACTTATAAGATTCTTAAATTTTGTATAGGTATATGAACTGTTTTTATTTTTTATTTTTTTATATGACAAAGTGCATGCGGTAGTTGGGGTTAGATAGGATAGTGAGAAAATTTAACAAGGTTCGCACACACAAATATTCTCTAAACTTAAATTACATTTCAAATTTAATTTTCACTGTGATTGAATGTATAATATCAATAAAAGTATGGTATCTCTAGTATCAAGGGGATAGCCGAGCACTGTTGCTATTGGCTGTAGCCCGAAAGGCGGGGCGCCGGCTCCTCCTAACAGACTCCTAGATCACGAAGAGATGACATCTTCTATAAGTAGGCGGTAGATCCTAAATAAATTTTTCAAAGAATTATAAAATTACCTACTGTTTAGCAACAACAATAAAAGTTATACAATTTTGCTATCTTAAGAATTGAACTGCCTAAATTACAATATAATATTTTACTAAAGATAATATTGCGATATTTGAGGCTGAGAAGTACCTACCTAAGTACCTAATGGCTTCTAAAAGAAAAATAGAGCCTACCTTTAGCTTACCTTTTGGAATAAACTTCAAGTAATTTAACTATCATTGGTGAAGAATTTTACTAAAATCAATAAACTCACTCAAACCACAAGCAAATCTTTATTCAAATTATTTTATTTGTAACTAGCATTGCCCGCCGCTTCGTCCGCGTTTATGTTTTCAATCGCTACTAAACTTCTCACGATCACTCGCTACAAATTGCCTTGAAATTTCATGAAAACTACTCTAGCCATTTCAGAACTGTTTTTAATTAAGTCAATTGTTCATTTGTCACTTGTTCTATGTTTAAGTAGCTTGATATCGTATATTTTCCGCGGGGTGAACGTTAGAAGTTTGACAGTAACGCAACCCATGATGACATTTTGTATGGGAAAATGTTTTTCCTTTTATTTATTTTTTTGTCAATTTTCCTATGTTTTTAATGTTTACTGTGCTATTCGGGATGGAGACAAATACAACAAATTAAAAACCATAAAAGTCGGTCCAGCCGTTATCCAGTTATACCTATATACTAGCCAACTTAGAGAAATAATGTTTAATAACAAAGCGTTGCTAGGCAACCATCTGATAGCATGGGTGAAAAACATTTGTTCGAACAAAGACAAACCCCTATGTCTGTGTCGATAACATTAAAACAATGATAAGGTAACCTACCTATCTAGATTTTTTCTCCGATTTTATTCGACTACAATAATTTGAGTGTGCGAGACTAAGTTGCTACTATCATACCTAAAACCACAGAGCAGGTGAATATAGATAATTGTCAATTCCGTGCCTAAAACATTTACGTAAGTTGGTACTTTTGTAGGTACCTTCCTCCTATTTATAATAGGCTCAGTGAACTATTGCTATCAAGTTTAAGGCGGTATCTAATACTAATAGAATTAAATTTAAGTTTTGTGTCCTTAAATATTTTTTTTACATATTTACTGCGCCTATTTCTGAGCAGAATATCAATCTCAAAAGGTTCAATTATAAATTATGTAAAAAATGCATTCTAGTAGATTAATTCTATAAAACGATTATAGAACAGGTAGTTCGTAGATAGCAAAGCCACAAAAATCAAATTTCAAGTTTGTTTGTCCAATTTCTTGAGCCGTGTCCCAATACGATTGTGTTTGTCAATGATAAATGGTCGCGCGCGGTACTTTTCATCTCCCGCGGTCAAAGACGCCGCCAACGCATTATAGCAGTGAAAATTAAGCTTTATTTAAAAAATAATACAGTTCAACTTTATTCGTGGCTTTATAATTACAACACAGGACTAAATGATACGGTACTAATCAAAGCAGGGAATAAATGCGGATAATGCGGTTTAATATCGTTTGAAAGGAGCCTTTCGGCGGGTAGTCGCATTCATCCGTAATGAGTTTATTCAGCGATTAACGGAATGAATCGTTGAGAGCAAATAGTGTTACAGAAAAAATGAAATAGAATATTATAGAAAATAATATTAGTTTAATATTTACTTAAAGAACGCGAATTCATAGATATTTAAATAATTACTCGTGGTAACGCGCTCAAATCCGGATCTTGCACCTCTGCTATTTTCATGTGCAAATAATTTCTAACATGATTACCACTTGAGTTACGGTGAAAGAAAACATCGTGAGGAAACCTGCATGTCTGAGAGCAAGTAGCAACTAGCAAGTTTTCGAAAGACACATGAAGTCCGCACATCACACTTGGACAGCTTGGTGGTCTATGGCCTAATCAAGGGGGATTAATAAATAAGGGGGATCATATTGAAGGGAGGTCCGTGCCCAGCAGGAGCAGTGCAGGCTGAATACAATACATTTATGAGCTAATTAGTAGTGCATATTTACACTCAACCTTAATGTTGCACTCCGTGTGTTTAAAAAGTACTTAAGCTGTAAAGAAAAATAAGCATTAACAATAGTCTCATGTCAATGTCTGTGACAATGGAAACTTCTTAAATAAAGCAATGTAATTTGTAAATATTTCCAAAAAACACTACGTTGAGGCAACCCAAATTATCATGATTTCAATAATATTCCACCGGAATATTCAGTAGACACCTACTTAAACATATTCCTCATATACTTTTTTAAATTAAAAAAAACTAAATGATAATTTTGTCAACTGATTTCAAAAAGGAGGGAGGTTCTCAATTCTGTTTTTTGTTATTGAACGCACTTTCATTAACCAAATTTGGAAAATTCTTTATGTGTTTCAAAGTGTGCACTTACACTTAAGTGCCTTTTAAATTTGAAAATATTAAAATCAAAAAGTCAAGAAGATAAGATCCCATAAGGGTACAAAATAGGGGATGATTAAATTTTCCCTGAATTTTCTCATCGACTTTCCTTATAGTAGAGGAGACCGTGGAAGATCGACCTTCACCGATCTGATAACCAGATTAGACATATTTTTTATTAAATATAATTTATAAACAAATATGCCTATAATTACTTGCCTATCTGAAAGTGCTCATGGCTATTTTTAGCTGGGCAACAGTGCTTTAAGTATGATTGTCTCATTTGGTTATCAGGTCGGTGAAGGTCGATCTTCCACCGGCTCTTAGACCATTAGCAAATTTGCTTTTTGAGCCTGTGCTAGATTCCTTACAGACAGTAAATCTGATATTCAACTTAAATCTAAATAGCAATAATAAAAAAATGTTATAAAAATTTCTATTAAGTAGTTTTGAATAGAAAATCTAAAAAAAAATATTTTTGTGTTGAATAGTCCGTTTATCGAGGAAGGCTATAGGCTACATTACATCACGCTTTAACCAATAGAAGCGGAGTATCAATGAAAAATGTTGCAAAAACGGGAGAAAAATATTTCTTTTCATTTTCAGCCTTTAGAACGCAAGCGGAGCCGCGGTAAAGGCTAGGTAATTTAAAAAAAAAAGAAATCCTTATTAGTACTTATACTTATGAATTAATAAGGGAATAGTTGCAATTAATGCAGCGGATTTGAGTCCCGCTGAAGGTCATTCATTTATGTGATGAACACGAATGTTTATATGTATTATCCGCAGGCCTACCATGGAACTAAATTGTGCTGTAAGTATGTTAATGTTCAAAAATGTCGTTACAATCGAATAAAATGGTTTAAAAAATACTAAAGCAATGAACATTGAATATAATAGTAATGTTCAAAAATAATGGAACTAGATCACAATGTGGGAAGGTGTGGTAGGATTCGCCACGCTCTTTCCTGCGTGACAGTACAGTACCGCACGTTAGATAAAAGATTGACGATCAGACCACCTTGTATTTTATTTGTTTCAATATGTACCTACCACCAACAATAATATTTACAAATTACATTTGAAGAATATTTTTATATAAGGAAAGTAAGAAATAATTTCGAAATAAATATGATTAACTCAGGTGAGTCAACTTAAATAAAATTCTGGTGATAATGATAAGGGTTTGTTCTTGCTCTACATTTTTGTGTGGATTTACGCGATATTATCAACGACAACAAAAAATATAAGTTAATTGAAAAAAAAAAGATAAATAAGAAGACAAATACATAATATAATAAATATGATGTTGATATGCAAATTTAGAGTCTGAGTTTATATTGGCGCGTAAAACAATGGAATGTGCTGCGGTCGCCGCGATGCGGGCGCTTACTGCTTTACGACCAATTACTGTTCTGCCTATTGTTACATTACAGGGGTACTTAGTAAACATCATCTTTGTAATTGTTCTCGTCTTGCTTTCCTTATTCTTGCCTTTTTTCTGAGAGTTTATGAATTGATTTGTCTATCTTCCATAGAAATTAGCCGTCGTTGAGTAGGTATACCTACATAAATTGTAAAAGTACAAAGGGATATTATATAGAAGTAGGTAGGTTCTTTTTTACATATCTACGGATTTATATTTTAAAGTATACATGATGCAATTTGTTTAAACACAGGTGATATATTAATCGAATACAACTCATAAAATCCTTATAATGAATGTTTAAGAACAATAAAATTTACCTCCATGATGAACGGGTACGCAGCATACGCTTTCCCAACATTTATGTGACAGCAACGTAAGCCCTGATAAGCATAAAATTATTGAATTATAACTAAAAGGTTGAAAAGTAATAAGGTCCATATAAATGCAATGTAAACATTTTTCCTTAATTACAACTGTCAGATTAAAAACATAATGTACTATATCAGAGGGCCCGTATTAATATGAACCAGTATTATCCCCTATAATTAAGTTCATCCCGCTGCCGAAGCTCGAGCCGCCAAATGGTCTGCTGGCAATCAATTAAAACAATATTTGAAATAGTGCCTTAAAAAAATTAAAAGGAAGTACTTAAGCTATAAACTTTACGTATTATGGCCGAAGGGATGATACTTTTTCTTTCTTTTGTATAATGCTATCTCACTCTGGTTGCGCCCGCGCCGATACGTCTACGCGCACCATAATATTTCGGAGGAGTTTACTCGCTCACATGAATTATTAGCGGCCACTTTACCGACAAAGCCTTGTTTAGAAGGCCAAATGTAATTAACTATAACAGAGTTCAGACTTAGAGTGAAAATATCAAATTTCCCCAGAAACTGTTTGATAAAGCCGACATAAAATTTATATGGAAATGTATAATAAATAATATGTATGTTGTTCTTATAGAATTATTTGTAATTTTTAACATTTATTAAATAGCTACGAAAATGTATTATAATGAAATAAAAATATAACTGTTAAATACTTAATATGTATATTAATTTCGTTTTTTATATAAGAAGGTTACCGGAGGTACCGAAATAAAAAGGAAGTGCACCATTCTATTGCCAGTCTAATTTATAGGTAAGTATATTTTCTATTCTTTAGAATATTTGATAATGCAATATAACGTATATAATATGTATTTTTTTTTAATATTTATATGTAAATAATGTTATTTTAATTAGCTAAGTGCAGATAAGACAGTTGTATATTCAACTCATAATACCTAATATACCTACATAGGTACTCACTGATAAATAGTCGGTTAAAACTATAGGCTTAGTCTAACTTACAAGATATAATATATTTTACTTTAGCCTTACCAATCAATAGAGTTCATACAAACATACGAAGAACATGCGAGGTACCTACTCTACAGTGGATCAACTGTGTCGTATTGATATATGCACATTACATCAACGCTTGCATCTCTGTCTAGTTTGCATATATATTTGCATAGATTCCAAATTATTTATTTATATTTTCAACTAAAATAAAATACGTTCGAATTAGATAATAATACCAAAAACATTATTCACACATAAAATAACAAACAGGCACTATTAAATTTATAATTTAGAAAATAATATAAATATATTAAAAATATCTGTACCTACGTATGTATTAATCATCCTACATCGTCTATCACTTATACTCCACGTAAATAAAACCACTTCGGCCGCTAATCGAGTTTGTCGGCCGATGTTATCTCTAACGTCCGTTAATAGTACCGACGCCTCCGCTCGCACGCCCATTCCCTCGTCCTTCACAATGAAAACATGTTTAATTCATCGGAAAATCTCACACACATCTCGATAGCGATTTATGATAATCATTTTATATGCTTACAGCCTGATAGTTTGATTGATTGGCTTTGGGTTTTATAATAATTGAACTGAATAGTGATACTTATTTATACATTTTATGCAATAGTGAATGGAATATGTAGTTGTATTTCTACCGTTTCACTATAACTAAATTTTTATTCATATTTTACATTTTAATATAATTATAATCATTTTAGGTATGTAAAAGTTAACAAATTTCTTTTTCGTGATATATTTCTAGTTTTGGTTATGACATGTACTCGTAGGTTATACGTAGGTATATTCGCACTTGTTAGGAAATAATGTATAAATAGATAAATCTAGATTAAATGTTAGTTATTGATACCTACTAGGTACGTACAGGTCCGAAATAGTCCCAATATTTTCAGTCGTAGTAAGACTAAAAAAATGCAAGAAATAACTAAATTGACCTATATTCGACGGAAGTCGCTGCTGATGGTTCAAAGAATCCATTACGTAGAGATAATAGCTATTGTTTCATATAAACGGAAAATAATCACAGGATGCCAATGTGATTTATTATATTACACTACTCGGCTACGAGTATTTCGTAACAGTATTTAATCAATACTAACATATTTACAACTAGTGACTCACCCCGCTCCGCTCAGGTTCGTTTGTAGGTACATTTTAACGGCGCAATATACATTTCGCAATATGCATTTAGAAATGCGATATTTTCCCTCAGTAAAAAATATCTCTTTGTTGACCCGGAATACCAGCTATCATCATACCAAATTTCATTAAAATCTGTCCAGTGGATTTCTCGTTACGTCACTGCATCAATAATAATGACCTTCCATCCATATTATTTTATTTATTAATTTTATTATATTTCCATGAAGTTTTTTTCCAAAAAAC
The DNA here is from genome assembly GCA_905231865.2 of Boloria selene. Taxonomy (NCBI): domain Eukaryota; kingdom Metazoa; phylum Arthropoda; class Insecta; order Lepidoptera; family Nymphalidae; genus Boloria; species Boloria selene. The sequence goes on from HG993132.1 coordinate 4,344,992, forward strand.
ATTTAATTTACAGATAAGACTCAGTGAGAATTTTATTAGATGATGTATTTTTAATAAAATTGTTTAAAATTTTACAATATTACACGATCCCAATTACGAAGTATCTATTATCTACGAATAATTTAGTTGACGTAGAAGAGAAATTTATTAATCATCATTTAACAAAAATATGATTTTAATGTAATGTTTCTACACAACATTGTTCCGAATATTTTGATTTTATATTTAAATTTCAATTGTAAGCTTTTTGTTTGCGTCAGTTTATTGAGGAGGGTGAAAGAAAATGGATAGACGATGTAGCTGCTTATTATTCATTGTTCTCGAGGGGCGGGATTGAGAGCTTTTCTTAACTCCGTGATTCGACTCATTCTTTAAGTAACAAAACAAGTAGCTCTTTTAAGAATAACATTGAAACAGAACTTGGGAAATGAACAATGAATGTAGCTAAATTAATTTTAGAATTCTCGGCACGTACGCCTAATGGCGCAGTGCACGCAACCTTTTATACAATATGTTTAAAATGATATTCTATTATATTCCTTAAAATTATTATCCATCTCTAATAAAAAAAAGTAACATTTATTGTAAAAGAATATATATATAAACACCTAAATCTTCTTTGTGGCCTCAGTATCAATAAGTTGATACAATCCAACATAGTCAATCATATCAAAGGCTTTAATGAACCTCGCTATATTTTAATCCAAACATTGAATTCAAATCAAAATCGATCGGCCACGCTCACAATCAGAACAGAGCGCAACAAAAAACTAATTGACAACAATCAACACTGTTGTAACAAAAAACAATATTTTCTATCATTGTCATTAATAATAGTTAGAAAAAAGTCATTCACACCTTTGGTGCGCGCTAACATGACAAATACTGCGATCAGCGGCGAGCCACAAAGGCGGGCGGCGCACAACCGCAGCGGGGCGCCGCCGGGCCTAAATATTAATTATCCATAACACAGCGAACACCTTTTAGGAGATTATCGCACTTTTGTACTTTATAATACAACCATCTCTAGATCAAGATAGAGCGCCGTAGTTTATACGACTGTAATAACCGGATCCGCGGCAACGAAACTCTATTACTACTGGCCGTGCCTCACTACCGTTATTGATTAATTTAAGAAAGTTTTATACCAATTACTATTGACATATTGTTTTTTTTTTTATCTAATTACTTGATATATAATAAAATACTCAATGTTTTCAAGTGTTAGTTTATTTTCATGGTTAAAACCTTATCGGTTAAAGTTAATTCAATTTATCCACACTCCCTCACAGAAACATACCGCCGCAGGTTATGCCATGTGTTGGCCGTCAGTATGTACAAATTATATATTAATATGAAAAATAACCATTGTGCTCTAGGGCAGATTATAAGTTGAGCCAACTGTAATGAATTTATGCACGTTCCAAAATTTATCGGGAGAGCTTAATCAAATAACAAAACCTGTCAACAAAACAATATTTAATATACAAAAGTAATTCAAAGAACTATCATTCCATTTCTTTGGGACAATTTACTTATTATGATGATATGTCTAAATACACTACAAGCTATTTAAGGGTAATGAGATCAATGCCACTGACCGTCGGCTAAGCTTGTGTCGAGGCGCGGTACTGTGGACTAGTCAAATAAATAACCTCCAACAACAAATATTGTAATAACGGACTTAAGAGATACATGAAATTATACGACTTATACATCCGCAAACAAAATTGATCCTATTCTCAAGCCGTTAAAGCTTCTATTCTTATTACGTATTCATAAGATAAAGTTTACGTTCCCTCAAATCCCTTGATATTAAAATACGGTTTTTATAATCAACCAATTTTCAATTTTAATAACAATATGTAAGTGTCAATTTCGCTTATCATGTGATGAAACGTTAAATTTTACGAGAGTATAAAAGTTAAGTGGGAAATCCGAAAGGAGTGTTAAAAGTCAGACTAGCAGATGGTGATGGCGGCGGCGTTGATACAAACTCAATTATTTACACTCAATAAAAAGGACATTATATGAGTAGTTCAATATAGCCTGCTAAAACGTAAGGCACAATAAACGATCAAATAAAAATAACAAAATTAGTATCGATAAAGATAAAAGAACGTACCACGCTTGAAATTATGATGTTTTGTTGTAAAAACTATAATTGTTACACATTTTTTTCAATTTAATTTAAACAACCTAGTTATAACTAAACCTATATATAGTATATATAGTATAGTATATATAGTATAGCATATATAGTATAGCATATATAGTATAGTATATAGTACATACATATATCAAGTTGCTTCTTTGCCTATAAGTTATAACGTTAACCCAAATATTATAACCGCGGAATCCGTTCCATGGTGAAATTTTCATCGCATACGCCAATAGAGTCTACAAACAGCAGTGGTACGCTCTATTAAGACTATTTAAAGTAGCAGATTATATGGAGTATATGGAGTCATTATTATAGATACAGAGACAACATTATTTTTCAATGTTCGTCTATCTGCCTGTGACCGCATTACGAGATTAGGATTACAACTAAACAGATTTTGATAAAACGATGAGCGAGGGTAAATCTCTAGTATTTCATAAATAAGTAAATAGGTAGGAATATGTAAAGACAATTATATGAGGTATACCCCTATAAAAAAGAATACAATAAAAGAAATCAATATTTGTAAAGTATACCTATAAATCTATTTTTTACATTTTTTCAAAAATATTTATTGTAAAGATTATTATGTATAAATATAATTAAATATTTTGAGTTTGATTATTATTTTAATACACCTAAATATTTCCAAATATTGTATAGATTCGAATTGGTCAGTTTTTTATATATTGTATAGAATATAGATTTAAGTTTATGTAGTAGGTAAGTTTATGTAGTAGGTATAATTAAATGAAACAATGAAAATATTTTAGTAAAAACATTAAAAACGTTTATGGAACCTAATACAGCTTATAGTAAACTTATAGTAAACTAGCACTTAAGTCATAGAATTATTTTTTGCAGTACAAACAAATAAGTACGTATCTACATATAGTCTAGTTTTACATTAAAATAAATGATTTTACTGAAGGACTATTTAAGTCTAGAAATCACTTAAAAATAAATATAGACCTAGCATGTAAATCATTAACTTTGCTTCGCTCGGTTGCGTCTCTATGTACGTTTCATTATTTTTTAACGATATACCTACTCATCCTTTTTCTTCTAAGTAGCTCTTTATAACATCAACTATCTCTCAGTGAAAGTCTCATCAAAGTCGCGTCAGTCAAACCGTTTAAGAGATTAGCTGGAACAAAATGATAAACGGACATAGTCAAAAATATATATCGTATCCTCCATATACTGTAGTATAAAACTGTTATTTTAAAATTACAAATAGACACTTCAATTTTATTTATCTGTGGGTTTTTTACTGTAAAAAATAAAAAAAATATATCTTACCGCACGAAACGTCTTGTCGGTTTTATTATACTCATAGTGGTATACATTTAACCATCCGAAATATATTAAATTTTATTCACATTGTAAATCCATTAGATGGAGATACCTAGTAGATATTTTTAATCCACCATGCTTAATCGGGCAGCTTTTATGGCGTCCTTGATTCAGTCACGGCAAATGTCTCAAGTGGTCGAAAAAAACACAGGTAGAGGCAAATATTTGTGAACAATTTGTAGAATTCACACTTAATAACAAGGTGGAAGCGTTAGTGTTGGCGGTGTAAGCGGTACATCAAAGGCGTCATTAGCCAAAGCCGTGCTATGATTGCGTCTATGAGACTGCTGCGGACGGCATCTTTGAGGAAATGATATCTATTTAAAATCACTATAGCAGTTTATAGTTAATGTCATTGAAATTTACTCCCACAGACTAAAAGTAATTTATATGAATAAAATTAAAAGCTTTATGTGCACTTTCCTATAGGATAAACTTTGTTGCAGTAATCACAGTTTAATATTCATATAAAAATAATAAAATGCCATATTAATAAACAGTTGTATAACGTTTAATCTCTCTGGTTAAAATTGCTTGTAGAAAAGAGCCACTTTGCATGTCAACATTTACGAGTATTTGGTACCTACTCCAGTACCTACTTTGTGTGTGCAATAAAGTTATCTTTTCATAACTAAGCTGCTAAATCGATTTAAATAAAAGTCTTATATGAGACCACATGAAACGACTAACCTTAGACTTTATAAAGTAATTTACAATAAATATTTTTTATGTCTAACCTTTACCTTATCCTTAACCTATTTGGTTATAGCAAAAAGTCTCTATTTTGGTTAAAATATTACGTGAAAGCTTGTTTAATAAACAAATGCTAATTAGAACTTACATTTTATCAGTTATTCAGCTGGTTCCAAGAAATATTTTACCGTTACCAAAAATTATTATGATCAAGTATTTGGAACATAAATCAACTTGACTCAATAAAATTTTTTCGCTTTTATAGGTACAATAAGCAATTTTAAAATACAGTAGATACGTAGTGAAGTGCAATACCTCCTTCTTAATTTCTAATTCTTAATAAAATTCAGTAAATCATGTTATACGCTGCACGCAAAATTATATTTATAATGCAATTTTATTTGCTTGGGTTTGTTCCCTAATTAAGTTTAGTATAATTTTCCGGTGTAAAAATTATTCTATACGTTGACCAGGATAACCAGCTATCATTATTCAAACATCAAAATCTGTCGTGTCGTGGTTTTCCACCAAAGCCGGCAAAGACAGACATATAAAAATGTAAACTCTGTTGTGTATCGATAATAATAATTAATTACTATTTCAATAAGATTTTTATTTATATTCAATGTATGTAGGTACATGTATAAATTAAAATTTCTAGATTACAGGATCCTTAAAAATATGTATAAAAAATGTAATACCATGCACATTATCACGCACTATAAATCATAAAATAATTTAATTGTATTAGTTACAATATCGGTAAGCAAGTAGGTACCTATAGTATGTATGTAGGTATACATGACACATTTGCCAATATTTTAACTTCAAAGTAGAAAACATGTAAATATAAGGTACTTACTAGGGTTTGGGTGCTGGGAAGACTCGTGTCTCGAATTCCCGGTAATTTTCGTAATTTTAGCTGTCTCTAGTCGCGGGACTTTTAGGTCCAGACTCGAGACGAGACAAGATTGTCGAAAATGTTATGTATTTAGTTTTCAGTTTTTTGTTTCTGTTAGTTTAATGTACATATAATTACTTGGTCTGCTACGTAACTACCAAGTACACAACACCATAGATACTAGAATTACTATATAATCGTAAAATTTATAAGAATTAGTTTGATTTTTAACTAAGATTGTTTTATAACTATAAGATTTACCTGCTTAAAAGTGAATATGTACGTGATAAAAGAAATAAACAAAGCAATTATTATTATTATTTGTGCATTAAATATCTGTGCATTATTTTTTTAAACTATGAATGTAGCGTGTTGTGTATTAAATATAGAGCCCAAAACAATAGTTATTAAAGTTTTTGTCTATTTGTATGTTATCGATTAACTTAAAAAGTACTACACGGATTTTAATCAAATTTTGTGTAGTGATTTAGTAGAATAATTTTTATCACAGAAAAATATTTCATTTTTACAGGAAGACAAAATAATTGATATTATTGAGCCATCCTTAGAAATCTGGTGTTGGATGAATCTTAAGAGATACATCCAAATAGTATTAAAAAGCTCTAAATAAAAGTATTTTACATCAAATATCTGTCTTAAGTTACACGCGCAATACCTATTTTTATCAGTACGTATAAAAACAGTAACTGTAGTACCTACTGTACCGATTTGAACTAAATTTTGTAACTAATTATTACACGAAGCTACATTTAAAATACCCTTTATTAAAGTAAACATTTTAATTCCTACAGGAAAACACAATAACTGGCTCTATAGAACGATAAAGATAAGGGGAACCCTACAAAATATGACTAACTTTTGCTAAAAATTAAGAGATAACAAAATTATAGGTCTTAACAAGGCCTACAGAGAAGTTTGCAATAGTAATTGTCTGTCTCCTAAGGTACACTCGCAATAACTATTTTTATCTGACAGCTATAGCTAATCGATGTGCGCGTTCACACAAATAGTACTGAACTGAATTTCACTAATCTTTGTGTAGTGATACAATATTACTATATAAGTATGTTGGTACTTGGGTAAAATATTTAATCTCACAGGAAAACACCATATAACCGTGTTATCCTAAAAGATTACTACTTAGTTCATCCAAGGTCCATCCTCTTTAAGCAAAAGAGGATGGACCTTTAAATGGGGAATCATTCGTTGGTACATTATAATTTATAAGTAGGTAATAGCGAAAGCTATTTTGTGTACTTTTAGCGTGAACGTGAATGTTTAGTAAATGTTTATTTTTACAAAAAAATGCGTTTCACCAGATATTTACTCAATTAAAATACTTCAAAAAAAATTATCTTTTTTCTCAAAGACCCGGGAATTCCCGGGACTCTTATTGTAGGCTGTCTCGTGTCTCCGGACTTTGAAATTGTCGGGAATTCCCAAACCCTAGTACCTACATATTATATTTTACACAATACCTGCATGGTGGGTGTTGATGCTTTCGGTACCTAATATCCGTACTGCTTACTTTTTATTTTTTTAAATAAAAAAATAATTAATCACTAAGTGAGACATCACAACACAATCGCACAACCTAAATGACTAAAATACTGTTAATAATGTAGACAAGTATTATTTTAACGAGCAAACTTGAGGATAGGTGGTACAACCTTTTAATATATTATAATAAATAATGTGGTCAAAGCTGCGGGACAAATCTGGTATCTATAACAAACCCCCCAAGCAGGTAGAAGTTACAAATGAGAGTGGTACAGATTAATCTTTATATTTCTAGTATCGAAATGTAAATTACTTAGTACCTATTACCTATGTAATAAAAACTTGTCTATACCCTTTAAATATAGTGTTCTTGTATTACGGGAACCTGTAATATGAACCTTATTTAACGTTTTTGTACTTTAAGCATTGGAAGAGTAAATTCTAAAATATTTTCATGTCCCTATTTATTTACTTACCTATTTATTAAATACTGCATAATTTGAAATAGCTTTTCAAATAATCTTTTATGGGCAAGAGCAGGTAAAAAGTGCCTCTTTGTAAGTCTGAATGTAGAGTAATCTCTGAAACTACTGATCCGATTCTGAAAATGTTTAACTAAGCGGGAAGGAAGCTTACTAATAATGGCCAAGAGCTATGCTGATAAGATAAAGTGGGCCCAACAATATTAACCAGCGTTTTTCGAGTTTTTGTCGAGGGTACATATAGCAGCTCTACTTTTCTTAATTTAAAAAAAAACTAATATTATTAAGTATTTGTACACTACCAACATCCAAATACATGAATAAATATTTGTACGCCCGGTTGCATCCTCTAACCTTCGCAGCTACTGAATAGATTTTGATGGCAGGCTCTTTATATTTCCAAATATAAAAAGAAACAAATAACAGAAATGATCAATTATTCTATCATTATATTCTTTTACATTTAAAAATGAAGCGCAATCTATAGGTAAATAAAAAAATGAAAACCGACTTCAAAACGCTACAAATCGAAACTAAAAAGAAAAAAAAATAATTTTAATTACTTAGTTATTGTTGGAGTCGGTGCCAGCCAAGGAGATTGTATTAGGATTATTTTGCTTTGGCTGGCACCGACTCCAACAATAACTAAGTAATTAAAATTATTTTTTTTTCTTTTTAGTTTCGATTTGTAGCGTTTTGAAGTCGGTTTTCATTTTTGTTAAAAAATAATTTATTTTAAATTTTTTTGTGGAAATTATTATGTTTAAATAAAATATTGGAAGGCTAACTAAACTACTGCTCCAATAAGTCAGCGAAGTTTTGAAATGAACGACAATAGTCAATCGAGATTTGTCCACGTCTATTTTTCCACGTAACTCGTAGACGTTAATAAGATTTACCTTCTATTATCAATCCACCTAATATCCTGAAGGAGTACGACTATCAGTTCATAAGTACGTATAATATTAAAAGAATTTTCTTTCAACTCCTAACCGTTGAGGATATATACCTTACATCATCACAAATTCTTGAACAGCTTTAGAAAATATATGAAAAAGGTAATCAGTGCCGATAAAATTTAAGGGTTGCCCTCGATTTCTCTAGGATCCCATCATCAGATGCTGACTTGGTGACAATGAGAACATCTTGAATGTATACCCTACCGAACAAAAAAGAAATTTTTAAAATCGGCCCACAATTCACGGAGAAATCGGTGAAAGCACATAAAAAACAACTGTTGAGGAATTTTACCTTCCATCATCAGCTCATCCACATGAGATGATGATTTTCATACGTAAAAGCTTTATCGGGTTTAGAAAATATATCAAAAACATAATAGGTGCCTGTAAATTTTGAGAGTTGCCTTCGATTTCCCTGGGATCCCATCATCAGATCCTGACTTGGTGACAATGGGACCACCTCGGAACTATACCCTACCAATCAAAAGAAAAATTTTTGAAATCGGCCCACAAACGGCGGAGCAATCGGTGAACATACATAAAAAAAAAAAAAAAAATACATACAACGGAACATATAACCTCCTCCTTTTTTGAATTTTTTTTGAAGTCGGTTAAATAGTGAAAATCTAGTCTTGTAACAATAGGTAGTGATAAAAAATTTCGTATGTCAATCCTTATAAAACTAAAATTGTCTTTTTATACTTTGGGTTACATTATGGGCATGGGCATTTATGAAAGGTGAAACCTTATTTATGAGTATACATACATACATCATAAATAAGGATTATCGAATTATTTAAAATTGTATCAATCAATATATCAAGTTATTTAATAAACTTGCAATTTCGGTACAAACTCAAGTGTCGATGTCGAATTAATTTTGTATAATGTAAACGTGATAACAATTTAAATTCTTCTGTAACGGGTCTGGAATCGACAAAAACAACAAACAAAGTGAACGAGCTGTCATTGGCGCAGGCAGCATAGGGCGGGCCCCGCGACGCGCCCCGCCTGCCTCGTGTACCAGTCTCGCTCGCTCACCCAGTCCTTATCTTATATTAACCAGTGAGAGACGTGTTACATACTTGCCTGAAATATCATAACCGACGCGACACACAGGTCATTTCAAATCTGAAAAGTGTTAAGCTATGCCCAGGCCGACACGCGAATCATACGGCGATCAAAAACCACCATTTTCCTACATAGCCCTGACTGCTATGGCAATTTGGAGCTCTCCAGAACGGATGCTGCCGTTATCAGAGATATACAGATTTATCACTGACAGATTCCCATATTACCGCCGTAATACGCAGCGATGGCAGAATTCCCTACGGCATAATCTCTCCTTTAACGACTGTTTCGTGAAAGTTCCGCGCCGCCCAGATCGACCTGGTAAAGGTGCATACTGGACTTTACACCCTCAAGCGTTTGATATGTTCGAAAATGGGTCACTGTTGCGTCGAAGGAAGCGTTTTAAGCTGCATAAAGGTGAAAAAGATAGTCTCAATGCTGAATTGGCAGCTCTAGCAAGTTTTAATAGAGCTTTTCTTGCACGACAGGCGAATACGCCTGGTAATATGTCTAGTGGCATGTATGCATCAGCCATGACTTTATGTCCAAGGCTAAGCCCTGAACTATCAGAAGCTCCTGACACAGCAGCATTACTCCCAACGTTGCCAAGACCGCGTCGGGCATTTACTATAGACGCTCTACTAGAGCCCGAGCCCAGGCGGTCTTCGCCTTCTCCTCCAGTGCAGCAGCCGCACTGTCCTATGCCGCTGCCTGCGGCTCCATACTTGCTGGCTGCTCAGCGATACCATGCAGAGCTTCTGGCTGGTCTACAACAGTCGTGTTTACCACCTCTGTGGACTTGGAGAGATACCAGTCAATTTTCACATTACACCCTAAATTCATGAATGGTAAGTGTATCCAATCATTAAAAACATTTATTGGTAGAACCAATATATTTAGTATAGTTATAAATTATAATATAATATTTAAAACAGATGTTTTACTTAAATATTAGGATCTATCATTATTTTTACTCGTTATTCGTTGTTGCATATAAATCCACTGTGAAAGTTAGTTCAAAATAATACACTTGTATCTTATGCAAAATAATAAAAAAAATATAAGAGTATATTCTCTACAGCTTGTATATTATTAAATTCATCTGTCATATGAATATAAAGTACCAATTACATGTGACAATTAAAACAATTTTACTAAAAACATATATAGTTAAATAAAAAAATAAAATAGTACTCCTTTTGAGAGCTTCCGTTGCTTGCGCTGCGTAAATGGTTGAAGTTATGTAGAAATCATGTATGAGGGAATTGTTCTCCTTTAAAAGTTCTAAAAATGTCTGCAATAGTATATATCTTTTACTTGACTCTTTATAACCCATTTTTAGGTAATCAAATTTGTTTTAAGATAATGCATTATTTGAAAAGGACTTTTTGTAATCATGATATTAATCCTTATCTAAATGAATAAGTTACGTATCTCAAGTATTTAATTTTGAACAAAATTGCTCTTAAAATCATTCGATTTCATTGATAACTTTCGAAATATCATAGCTTTTCCAAAAAAATATCAATATACAGATTCGACTAAGTTAGAGTATTATTAAATGTAGGCTGGTACGAGTATAGATATTTCTATTAAAGAATATAATTTATAATTGCAATTAGACTAATCTTATTACCGCCATATATGTGTATAGTAAACTTACCTATTTATCTGTCAAGGTATATAATGAAAACCTAAAAACTGTGTTTTTGTCTGCATCTTAGTGAAAAAGTAGAGCTCATATATTATGGCCCTTTTTTTGGTTGATTTTGTATAAGATTACCTTATAAATTTTAAAATTAGTGCTTAATGTATTTTTTGCTCGTATTGCATTAAACCGCTTATTCCACGTTATGAGTTATTTCATGTTTTATAATTTTTAAGTAGGATTATTTTTCTCTATACTTATATACAAAGACCCACCCTGAATTCACTAAAACTGAAATCTGAATGTTTCAAAGATTGTCTTTGTTACGGATACCAGATAGTTGATACACTACATATGTAAAAACCGATGACTGGAGTACAAAAGTTTATGCTCAACAAAAGTACCTACGTATGCCCCCAGCGGTACTCAAACCCGCGACCGCTGGCGCAGCAAGTAAGGTCACTACAAACTGAGTCAAACGTGTCGTCAACGTGTCAAATAAATGTTTATCTACATAAACATATCAGAAAACTCTTTAAAATATGGCAAAAACACTTATTTTTATAAAAATAAAAAATTAATCAATCTTATGTAATAGTAAACAAACATAATCTACACTTAAATTAACACTCTTTTTTAAATTTTCATTATTTACTATAGAAGTGAATTATATGATTCATCTGTCTAGACGTCTCGCTTATCAACTGCATCATCAAATAGGTACCGTATTTATAACAATCTGTGTAGTATTCTGTATTACATACGTAGGTATAAACTTTACACAAATTATTATATATATAAGACAAGTTGGGTACCCGAATTATAAACATGAAACATATTTTAATAAAACTTTCACTTATAAGCATTTAAACTAAAAATTAAAATGTAAATAAGTTATAAGTATTTACTTTATTTGTATTACATATACTGACTACTCAAGAATATTATACTCATAACTCACTCTCACTTCGCTCAGGTTCGTTGCTGAACTTTTTGATCTTCCACGTGTTTCTCTCCCCTATTTTTATACTTAAATTACACCCGACACATCCACACGTGAACAAAAATAGAATTAAGCGAGACTAAAGAATGGCAACAGATTTTTTATATACGTACCTATAGATAGATATTTTTTATTTAAATTAAATTTAAACATTAAAACATTTTCTTGGATGTAATTTTAAAAACTCTATCATTTTCTTCTATTTTAATACCACCTTCTATGTATTTTATAAATACGACCATATCTATTATTGCACCGAAGTCATGAAGTCGAGCCAAATAATTATTAAAAAATAATTTGAAAGATATATTTTTAATAAAACTTAAAGGTTTCATAGGTACTCGTACGTGCAGATATGTGAGTGTATACGTGCAGTCTTTGATCCTTTAAAAAAATTGACTTAAATATTGCAGAACTTATAAAAGATCAACTAATGATAGACGATGACGACAACTATTTCTAATTTTTTGATTTTTTGATGAATAAAAAGAAAACAATTACGTTTATTAACATCAACAAAAAAAATTTAAGGGCTTAATTAAAGTGCTGCTAATTTTATAAGTGATTCTAACAAGATTAAAAAAAGCATTTAATTATACTCGTAATTATAGTTTATAAAATATAAAATATCAGAAATTAAACATTTATAAGTATTGTGGGTATGTTTTATTATTATTTGCATAAATTACAATTATATTATCTGGGTATACAAAAATGAAATTTTATATCCTGCATATTATACCATATATTTATACGTTAAATGCTCCTTATCCTAACATAAATATTTATTAGAGTCAGAATTTTGATAATTTGAATAAAATTAACAAAAATAAATACGAGGAAAAATAATTACAAAATTGCTTGGCAAACCGTATAGCTACATCAAACGTAGATCATAATGTTTTTATTATTTCCTACAGATTATGAGATAAGAAATACCTAAGTCTTAATGTGTTAACGTTAAATAAATATTTAACGTTACTATTTTTAATGTTTCTTACGAAATCCGCTAAAATCTGTAATTAATTAAAGAATTATTTTGTTATCAGGTAAACAATGGACGTTAGAAGAAGAAGAAAGGATGTTCTAGTTATAAGGAACTGTACAGGCAGATAGTAAACTGCCCAAATTAAGTGTGTTAGTGGATTAGTATATGTTAATAGAGTTCGTGGGAATTATAAATTAAGTCAAAAAGTATTCAAGATCGCTGAATACCTGAGAAACAAACAGGTAAGGTGTAATTATTCAGAAATATGTGATTAGATTCGCTTTGCAAATTTATTTCAAAATCAAGTAAAATTTCTTAAATATTTGAATAATATTAAAAACGCTCTTTCTGTGTAAATATTTAAAAAATCAATAAGAAATTATATATTCCTAATTGATTTGCAAAAAACACTGCTTTTAAGTTAAAGTGACTATTAAAATTTACAGACAAGCATAGACGTTCCTTAAGTATACATTTTTTTTTGTAAAAAGAAAGGAATTGTTGCAAGTACCTATAAGAAAAGACCGGCTTAATACATTTTATACTAAACGTGATAAAATACTCAAAACCTAAATAGGGTACCAATTTTGACTTAGCCACGTTGACTTAAAATTTCAAATATATTCGTATTTAAAAAAAACATGTCCGTTGTTATCCCTTTAAGTCAGTATAAGTAAGTATTTATATATTAAAAATACTTTTAATAATTTAATAAATTATAATTTATTTGGTTTAGTATAATATGTTCATTTAGAATTATTAAAATTATATTATTTATTAGAATATCCTTAATAATAATAGGTACTATTAATTTATAATTCAATAAGTGTTTTAAAGTAACATACTGAACTTCTTATTACTTATTTCGTTCTTATACGAAAAATTAAGACATGTTTTTTCTTTCCAGGAATAAATTTGCAGAGTCAATTTTGAAATATATTGAAGAGTTATAAGAATGCTTTTAATTAAAAATTAATTCCTAATAGTCGTAAATAATTAATGTTATTTTATAAAGCTGTGATACTTGTGTTAATATGCAATTGTAAATATGTACAGATTCGTGCAAAAGATAAAAATAATTTATTGTAGACGTAGAGAAAAGAATTACATTATATATGTTAACGGTTAGTTGGGTGTTTTAAATTTTACTCCTCCAATTATACTTAAAATTTCCATTTTTTAATTAAATTAACACAACAGTCGAAAGACAATTAACACACATGAAATAGAATAAAATTGCTTTGGTAGATTTTACTATTAAAAATAATAATTGATATGGGCAATGTGATCGTTTTAATTGTCACATGTAATTGGTGCTTTATATTCATATGACAGATGAATTTAATAATATACAAGCTGTAGAGAATATACTCTTATGTTTTTTTTTATTATTTTGCATAAGATACAAAAGTATTATTTTGAACTAACTTTCACAGTGGATGTATACATACATAGGTACACTACTTACAATAACGAATTTTGTAATCGTTATATTGGAAGTGAATAACGTTTGAATGAATAATAATATTTTATTTAAAATTAGAAAATATACAGGTACGTATAAATATATTCATGTAACACTTGTATGAGAAATGGTAGAGCACGAGTGCATGATTAATCGAGAGTTATGCAAGTAAGGATAAAATTCACCACAGTAAATCTACTTTTGCGAGTAAGTCAAAGTAGTTTTCACTCAGCGAACTTTACAGTATGATGTGTTTATTTTTTATTAATAATTTTCAGTTTTCACTCGTATGTACCTCAAAGCTTAAATTTCATAAGAATAGTTTTCAAAAGACAAATCTACCTATTTCTTAAATTAACTAGGTACCTGAATTTTTAATGACTCATTCATAATTTTATACTGACTTATGCTAATATTATGCAATTTATTTGGGTAGTAAGGTACCTACCTTCCTAAATTCAAAGTTTACGTAATTAAAAGTAGGTTTTTCAAAGAAAGTGAGCGTTTAACAGGATTATAAAATACGTCTTTTCATAATAATTAGCTTATAAGTACTTTGTTTAAAAGTAAAATGCAATGATAAGAAAGATGAGCTATAAGATATTGAGTCTAAACTTTAATCCTTAGTTTTCTTGAAGTGGTTTTTAAGATCTACCTATCAAATCAAATCAAATCAAATCAAAATATTTTATTCAGCATAAAAATTGTTACAATTTCTTACTGAACGTCATGAGTCTACCACCAGTTCGGAAAGAAGAAACCTCTGACCTGAGAAGAACTGGCGATACTAAATATATCTTAATATTTCTGTGAAATGAAATATCCCAATCACTGCAATAACTACGAGTAATCCATATTTTCTATAAAATATATTTTTATTAAAAAAATACTTTATTTGCAGAAATTTAAAGCAGTATTAGTTACGTAGTTTATTTACACAGTCTTGGCCGAGCAATCATCATTTTATTTATTTTATTAAAATATACTTATTAGGTTTAGGATCACTGCAGTTAATGTAAATTCAAGATTTGTTTATTGTTTCACTGAAAAAACTTCGTTTCACTAAGGTATGTTTCGATTTTGGCACTCATTAAACCGAATTTATAGATTTTGACTAATAAGCTTTAAACCAATTGATAAAAATTAAACAATTATACCGGAAGATACATCATCTTCCATTATTAATAAACTAGCTGACCCGTGCCCACTTCGCTGGGCATAATGTTAATAATCTTTTTTTAGTACAGAGTGTTTAAATAATTTAAATTATTTTATTAATATAAAAAATTAAAAATTAAATTATCTATACTAATATTAAAAAACTACTTTTTGTCACTTAAATATAAAAGTTAGACATATGCTGTCGTTGACTTTTTTCGGCTCCACATCTTTTCTCTAGAATTCAAAAATATATCTTTGTTCGTAAGAAACGCTTTCATTCGACCGTTTTTTCTCCGATCCACTTTGCAAAACGGACTACCACGTAAAAATTTTTTTTATTTTTCGGTTTTTTATATAACCTATGACACTCA
Organism: Boloria selene; assembly: GCA_905231865.2. Lineage (NCBI taxonomy): Eukaryota > Metazoa > Arthropoda > Insecta > Lepidoptera > Nymphalidae > Boloria > Boloria selene. Next base: position 4,360,775 of record HG993132.1, read on the forward strand.
GCAATAATGTGGCTTTCTATTGGTGAAAGAATTTTTAAAATCGATTCAGTAGATCCCGAGATTACCCCTTACAAATAAACAAACTTTACTTCTTTATAATATTAGTATAGATTAGTATAGATAGTATAGATAAAACAAATTGTCTTCGCTATACACAAACATGCTATAAAAATCTTAAGCAATATAATAATTACATTTGAAATGCAAATAGCTGGCGACGTTTGCAGCATCACGTCTCATGAGCATACGAGTAATTTCAGCACATCTTTACACACAATGGTGGTAGATACTTAACTGTAAACGCGAAAGCTCAGTTCCATAAAAGATAAGGCGTTGGCCACAACGATATGTCACGGCACGTAGTACAATGCAAACAGCGGCGTCTCTGTCGGTGCCTGTGTGTTGCTACACGCGACACACTCCGGCGCCGCGACTAATGCGACACAATGCGGCGGCGCGGCTGAAGTTGAAAGCGGTGGCGACAATACCTTTGTATGCGGGCGGTCCCCACGTTCATCCTATTTCAATACATATGAAAGTGTATGGTCGTTACTATTAAGAGCTAATGCTGGACAAAGGTCATTTCAGTTGAAAGCTTAAGATTTTACTGTTGTATGAACGAATGAATCAAGTCCTTACAAATGTTTTGACACCAGCCCATTTTAAAGTATTTTATCATAATGTTATATGTTATATTAGTACAAAATAAAATTTTTACTAAAGTTTTCATTGATTCATTAGTACAAGAGTAGTTAACCTATATAGTTTATACATACTATAGAAAGTACCATGGATAACTTGACAGGTGAGATGATTTATCAGTAAGAAATTGTTGAAAAAATAATTAATAGAAAAAATTAAAAAAGCTAAATTGGGTGTACAGGATGTGAAATGTATATATGTATAATATATATTTAGGTAAGGATTTATATTGTACCACCTAAAATTGAAGGGATCTAGCGATCCATAATAAGACCTGTTGTTATGTATCAATTGGAAGACCGATCGGTGGGCGTAGGAGGCCCGAAAAAAAATATGGATAGCTTGCGTAAGACATGACATGAATGAGTAATTTTTGAATGATGAAGTGAAGCGAGAAATAAGGGAGAGTGGAAAGGGAAAACGTGCCTACTGCACCGAATTGGGCAGTGAAATAGACAAAGAAATTATGACTTGAATCGTACCACCTCCAGGTGAAATCGTTGATAAGTTAAGATTATAATAAATATTTCACAAACTTATAAAAAGAACTTTATATGCATGAGTCCAATATAAAAAATATAGACATGTAATTTACTTATTACTTAAATACCTATCAAACAATAGATCAACTATGTATTTCGGATAATTTGGAAATGGATACTTTGTTTTACTGTGAATATGTACAAACCAATCGAGGATTCCCCGTATACCTTTTTTCACTGTATTCCATAGTATTTAGTATGTACCACTTCCTATATGATTGTTATTTTAAAAAAATATATAAAAAGTAAATTATAAATGAAACTATCTTTTCGGATTTTGTGTCGGATTTATTATGGTCACGGGAGAGACTCTCCCTTGCTGATGGTGATTGCTGTAAGGCATTCAAAACGTCGGGATCCAAAAAACATAATAAATCCACGACAAAATCTACCAACCCACTGACAAATGTCCCTTTGGCGACATACTACGGGAGGTAGCGCTGTATTTTTTCTAGGAATTTCATCCCGAATGAATTTTATTTCAAACAGTTGTTTAGAGGTCAGAGATCAGTAAAGTGAGCGTCAGTCGCCGCACTAGCGGTGGAACTAAGAGGGACAGCATGAAGAAGTCATTGAAAAAAAAAGTGCTCCAATGAATTTTATACCGAGCCAAAATGAATTATATGATAGTTTCCATCACATTTTTAAAGAAAATCATCGTCAGCTGTATTGACGGTGGGGGGTTATATGTCAGTCGCGTGCATGAACCTCATAGAAATTTTCACAAAAAAAGTAATTTTATACCTTATGAAATTTATACATCTTAATTTTTATACTTTTAAAATAACAAAGACAATCGTCAGCTGCATTTTTGATGGGGGAAAGACCGTCAGTCAGCGTGATAAACATTTCGCGAGGTCGATGCATTTGAGCGTTGCATAGTCTCTTTAGAAAATAAACTCACGATCTTTACATCCACAAACAATCAGCTGGCGACGACTCATGTTTCTTTAACATTCTAGTTATCTTAGGCTTGGAATTACGCACAAACGCTGTAGTTACATGCACACTCGATTGACTCAGCGACTGCTTGCGCGTTGCCATTTTTAGATTGATAGTTTTTAAGATTACAAGAATTATATAATAATAACTTTATTTATAATTTCTTGTGCATAATACTCTCTCTTACTCTAGCTTCGCTCGGGTCCGTCTCTATGTACTACGTCTTGTTCTGATAACTATATAGGTATAGGAATTTTAACTATTCTGCAGATGATTGGACATTGAAAATTCCGTAAAAATTGGTCCAGATTTTGGAGATTAGCCGAAACAAACAGAGTGGCAGATAGAAATAAAATTGTACACATTAATTTCATCTATACTAATATTATAAAGAAGTAAAGTTTGTGTGTTTGTATATTTGTTAAATTGTAAGGGGTAATCTCGGGATCTACTGAACCGATTTTAAAAATTCTTTCACCAATAGAAAGCCACATTATTGCTAAGTGTCATAGGTTATATAAAAAACCGAATAATAAAAAGGCTTTAACGTGGTGTCCGTTTTGCAAAATGAATCGGAGAAAAAACAGTCGAATGAAAGCGTTTCTTACGAACGCTGCTTTAAGTATGAAAGATATATTTTTGAGTTCTAGAGAAAAGATGTGGAGCTTGAAAATGCCTACAAAAAAGTCAACAACAACATATGTCTAACTTTTATAGTTCAGTTACAAAAAGTAGTTTTTTAATATTAGTATAGGTAATTTAATTTTTAATATTAATAAAATAATTTAAATTATTTAAACACTCTGTACTAAAAAGGATTATTAACATTTTGCCCAACGAAGTGGGCACAGGACAGCTAGTTAAATATAAAATCTTATAAAATTTCATTTGAATTTAGTAAATAGTTTTTATTTTGGTATTACAAATAGACTTAATAAACAATTTTATTTATTTGTATAGGTAAGTTTTACAACTTCAAAACAACAACAGAGGCGTGGTCGTGGGCCTCACCCCTAACAATGACCTATCTGACTCTGTCAATATCGGAAATGTGCGAGAGATATACTCAATACTCGTTTGTTAAAAAACATCTAAATTCTAATATATAAAAATTTCATGCCACAGTGTTTGTTATTGACCTCCGCCGAAACGGCTTAACCGATTTTTACGAATTTTTTTGTGTTTATTTGGTAGATCTGAGATTAGATAGGCTATTTTTTATTTTTAGACCAAATATGTTATACCCATAAATAATCATAACCCTAAATTTTCATCCAACAATCCCTATTTTTAATAGTAATTAGAACGCGGGCGGAGTGTGGATTCCAACAGGAATTGCTAGTATTATAATATAGTTTTAAACCGACACAAAATAAATAATTATAATGCGGTGTTATTTATAAGAAACTAGCAATACCCGCGGCTTCCACGTTCATTTTCTTATTCGCTACTAATCTTCATTCGAACACTCGCTGGGTTGATCTGTAGATTGACTGAAAGTTTCTTCAAAATTACTCCAGCTATTTCAGAACCCATAATTAACATGTAACTCCTGCGCCGCGCGGCTTTCTATTTCATATAAGTAATATGTGGACGTCTCCCTTCCTCTCCTCAATGCTCGCTGTGCTATACTTTCTTAATATATTTGCTGTGTGATGGAAGAGTGTCTGATTTGTATAATTTTAAAAGCTATCTGCTGACTATAAACTAACTCCCTGCCAAAATTTAAATTTGTAACAAAAAAATGAAAGAATTTCGTAAAAACTTGCGAGAGCCCTTAGACCTCCTTAAGCCGGCCCTGTCACAAAATTAGTTCTTAGTGGATTTTTACTAACAATTAACTACCTCCCTGCGAAATTTAAAGTCTTTAGCCCCAAAAATGAAAAACTGTCATACAAACTTGCGAGAGCCATTAGATTATAGATTAATATGTGCTATACTTATTGATTTCTAAGCGTAAGATAACTAGATTGTTCAAGAAACATAAGTCGTCGTCAGCTAATTGTTTGTGGATGTAAAGATCGTCAGTTTATTTTTCAAAGAGACTATGCAACTCTCAAATGCATTGACCTCGCGAAATGTTTATCACGCTGACTGACGGTCTTACCCCCATCAAAAATGCAGCTGACGATTGTCTTTGTTATTTTAAAAGTATAAAAATTAAGATGTATAAATTTCATAAGGTATAAAATGACTTTTTTTGTGAAAATTTCTATGAGGTTCATGTACGCGACTGACATATAACCCCCCACCGTCAATACAGCTGACGATGATTTTCTTCAAAAATGTGATGGAAACAATCATATAATTCATTTTTACGCGGTATAAAATTCATCGGAGCAGATATTTTTCCAATGACTTTCTCATGCTGCCTCTCTTACCTCCACCGCTACCTGAGCAGCTGACGTTCGGAGTTGTTATAGGTAAGGGGAAAACTATTAGTGTTGTGATTTTCAGCCGGTATGAAATGACTTGTTCAACTATAGCGCTACCTCCCGTAGTAACAGATCGCAGTGTAACAAGAGACGAAAAAAAACGACAAAATCTGAAAAGATAGTTTCATTTATATTGTCAAATATTCGCGTAAACCTAAGAAAGTAAAAAGTAAATTATCAAAATTTGTTTGATATTGTCCACTCAATTTAGTTATGAATTATTAGAAATATATTTTTTGTTAGACCGATTGATTATATCAAACTTTATTCCATGGTTATTAAATATTAATAAAATATTTATATACAAAGCATTCACAATAAATAAGTAAATTGATAACAATGTTATTGATTAAAATATTTAAAGAGAAATTTTTAATAGGTTTTCGATGACATTAATGCTTAAATCTAGCGGTATCTTTAATAGTATTATAGCAATTTAAATAAACGTTTAAGAAATTAAGTGTTGCTGCAGTAGCAGTCTAATCGGGCGATCTAATCGTTATTTATGCACACTTAAGCCAATCGATTGCGATTTGTAGATGGATATCTGATTCTGTAACACGGGTAGTATACATCACTACATCTCAGTTCCATACCTTCGCAAACGGAACATAATCTAACTTCACATCTTTTATTATTCTTCATTAGGGCCCCGTCCGATTCACTGCAATTGAAACAATATTAAATGGTTTGCCGACTAAGAAAAAAATTAAAACGGTAGAACCATAAACATTCCACATTTATATTCGACCTCTGTCGGTCATATACTGGATCCTTTTTTCTCACGTGTATTTCGTCCTTTTCCCACTGCGCCGGAGCGTCTGCGATGACCGGACCTCTGTTCGAGATTTAAGGGAGATAAAATGGTATGGCTCATAATGTTTTAACTGTCTAACCATTCGGCCGACTTAAACCGATGCCCAATTTGATTTTTCACCTCCACTGAGAATAATTAACTTGATTCGTTCTATGCAAGACATAATGTAGATACATATATCTATAGAGCTTTCGTAATCAATTCAGTTTAATGGTTATATTTATGGCATATGGCACCTGGTGAGATTCTACAGAATAATCGACTTGTGTATATTTAAATAGATCATTTTGTTTCTCAACTTATGTAAGTTAAGCTATTGAAATAAAAAAAGTTTTAAAGACATTTAGGTACCTATTACAAAAATGGACATGCAAGAAATAGGATTTTCTTTCAAAGTACTAGTCTAAAAATACCACACGTGTAGCTCTGAGTGTTTTAGAATATGTATATTGTATATGTACAAGTACGTACAATCTCATGTGTGCGTTTTCAGCTGCCTTTATAAGTTATGTTAATTATACATATACCTAAGTATTTTCGTTAACAAGCGACCGGCAAAAACAAACAAGTATTTTAGTTGCTATAGTAAGTAACTACTAACTGCGATAATAAACACAGAACACACGCAAATTCAATTATAATAAAATGTGCTTTCGTATTCCAAATAATATAATTTATTAATATATCTATAATACGATAAAATTCTTCATTATACGTATTATCAAATGCACCATTTTTCATTTAATCAAACAATAACATTATTTTTACTTCAAAATTTGCATAGTTACAGTACACAAGGGAATTAGTCACAGTCTAGTACAATGGTTGCATACGGCGGCTACGGCTAGTAGGTGGGACATACGCCACCGAGAATATCCGGCGGCATACCACAAAGCATCTCAACATAATATACAAATAAATAACACGAACAACAAATATTTTAATAAGCACCTCTATAGAATTCTTCAACACCAGCTTATATGCGTGACGCACTGGACGCTTGTCGCATGCGACACCTGCGAGCTCATACGACAATAAATGAGACAAATTTAAACAAAAATAGCCCTTAACAATCACGAAATACTCACTATTTTCCTATGAAGAAACCATTATCAATTTATGTCTTATAGAGATGGCATGACCAATATCGAGGAAGGACAGGAGGGCGAATCTTTCAAAAACATTAAATTTTATGTTCGAAAGAAAGGGCCGATGGAAAATTGGAAAAGGCAAGCGTGAAACGGCAGATGCGTCGTAAAACGAACAGTTGTGTCCGACGCATACGCCGGGATAAATAAACAACAATATTTTATTACTTTTGATAGCGTAAACCGACCTACAGTGTTTTCAATATGTCCAACATATTTTATAATTTCTTCGAAATAATTTTGGCTTTCATTTATAAATGCTATTAAAAATTTTAGTGAAAAAATTAAATTGATAATATTGTATAAATATTTGTTTTGAATAATAATTTTAATTAGAAGTTCACGTAGAGAAATAAGTGACAAAACATAGGGCAATGGGAAAAAATTGAAATAGGCTCAAAATGTCAAAGAGTCCAATTTCAATAGAAAATATTTTTTTTTTAAATTCTAAATACTAGTACCTATATACTTATCTACTTAATGTTTAACGATGCATATTATGTGCATTGTGACCTTTTACATTGAGCAAAAGCACCTGTTTAACTAATATAATAAGTAAATAATGTAATTTAGTAATTACTTCACTTCTATAAATAATAAATATTCAACCTTTTAAAGGTAAATTATGCATTTACAACTCTTAGCAGCTAACATTTTACTATTTAATCATAGCTTAGGTACGTTCAAAATAGTGTAAATTCTTTGCGAATAAAAAAAATATGGGGTAAAATATAAAAGTAAGAAAATAAGTGGAAATGTTAAAATAATTCCAAAGAATTTATCAAAATACACGACTATAATTCATTGAAAATGAATTAATGAACTGCTGTAAAGACAGCTTTTGTAATCTTGAAAAAAGACCAGATATCAGTAAATAGATATGTAGATAAAGAAAGAACAAAGACAATACAAAATATTGACTTTCATAATAGTCATCAGAAATTTAAAAATAACGAATTTAATTTTGAATTATCATGAAGTATCTTTACTCCGTAAGCTACTTATATGTAACATAAAACCCTATATCAGGCAATAAATCTTAACAACTAATTTAATAAAATATTTGTCTAATAAATTCTAAAAGGAATTTAAAATTAAAATCGATTCACCTTGATTGTGAAATATATACGTCAATTATTACAAAATTATAATTCATTTATGATATAAGGTCAGATTTTAACTAGCAGACATTTTTTTAATTCTCATTAATTTACATAATATTAGCTACCAAAATACGATGGCGATACTTAAAAGGCCAATATCGTGGTACTAATTAACAAGGTACATTCACTTAAATTAAAATCGCTGCCGACTAAGCCGCCTTAATACGGTTTTATAACGCGGCTGTCCCTGTCACGAAGCCGGATTCTATAGGCGTATTCAAATAAAATTATAATTTATTTCCTTGGCTCTTTATACTCACTGACAAGAATGTTTACAATACAATATTTTTAAAAATAATCAAATATAGTTTATTATGTAATATGCTTCAATATAATAAATAGCGATACAAATGTTTGTTAAATTTCAGAAAGTACAAATATGAAAGTAAGATTGTATTTCTCTTTAAATTTTTGCCCATTCAGCTGATGGTCAAAGTCACTTTAAGGACGCAAATTTTTGAATTCCTCTTAGGAAACTTAAACTTTTCAATGAGAATATGAATGTCATTGCTCTCAGAACAAAATTTTCTAAATAGGTATGTAGTAATTTATCTAACTTAGAAGAATATTGCAAAAAAATAACGCTCATATTGAAACGGTTAATTAATTTGCAAAGAACATTTGCCTTATACTGACATTTTTAATATAAATGTAAATACACAGAAAACAATTTACAATATAGGTTTTATAACAACACCATAAATATTATAATGACGATGCTATCATTCATATTATGTTTATTTATAAGCGACATGCAATTTGTCATGTGAAAATATTCCGACTAATCTTGCAAAACAATTTCCCGGTTCTTCTGATGATGATAAATGTAAAAATATTTGCGTTTAACGAATTCACTCGATACATAATCGACTACGACATATTTATGAGTATACATAATTAATAAATAAACTGGACCGGACTACGGAATTATGTAAATAATTAATAACTTGATTTAGAGCTTATTGAGATATTGCTATCCGTTAACTAAATTTGTCTTGTAATATACTTATAAGTATACAATATGCATTCTTTGGAGAATTATATATTTTAATTAAAATTATTTGTTTTGAAATCATATATAAATATATTTTTTTATTTACAAGATATCTATATCTAAACAATAAAAGTTTTATTGAATGAGACTTTTCTTAATAAATTTTATATTGTCTTATATTTTAAAAACATTTGTTGAGATAAAAATATATTACGTATCATCATCACTACATAGTATAAAACAAAGTCGCCTTTTCTGTCCCTATATCCCTATATCCCTATGTGCGCTTAAATCTTTAAAACTACGCAACGGATTTTGATGCGGTTTTTTTTAATAGATAGAGTGATTCAAGAGGAAGGTTTATATGCATAACTAGCAGATCCCGCGGCTTTACCTGTGCTAAATCTAGGGAAGAGCCCGAGCGAAGCGAGGGCGAGTCGCTAGTTAAATAATAAATACTACCTTATGTGATAATACATACGACATGTGATATACTTAGAATTCGTTCGTATTTAAGCAATAAAACTGTACCTAACAATTATTTTAGAATTCCCTTTGTTAGCATAACATCTAAATAATCTTTCATCTCAAATACTACTTTTACAAAGAAAATCATTTCCATGTAATATCTATTTAGATACATAAGTACATCTTACCTCTAATGCACTTAATCGAAAATTATTCTTAAAAAATAATTTATTCCTACCTATTTCGATATCCAAGTCTCTCAAGAGTGATTCATTTTCTATTTTACACTCATATTCTATTACATACTAAAATTCCATTAACGCTTTGAAGATGAAATGACACAACATCCGCGGTCCAACAAAGGTGAAAAGAACACAAGTCATTACTAAGCGGCGTCGACAAAGCTTTGCGCTACAGAATCATTAATTGTATTATACAAAAATGTTAGTTTGCAAATTCGTTTATATTATCATTTAAATAAACTAATATAATTAAGATGTTTAGTACTTTATTTTCGATATATGATATCACCAGAACTAGGTAATGATTCGATTCTCGAATTATTTAACTGTAGAATGGGTACCGCATACAGAAAAAAAACTAATAATAGCAGCGTTTTACCTGAAATAAAACGCTTATTAAAATACTTACCTAACTGGAAGCTTTCTATATTGAGAGGGCATTTCCGTTTCCGTCGTAAAGTACCAGTTGCCGTACTTTTATTCATCTTTTAACCGGTAGTAGGTGGCGCCACCTGGCGGTTGCGCGCTATTTTATGTCGTCTTGTAAAATCGAGCGCCATATTAAATCATTGGCTCAATATCCACCAGGCAGAAATTAAAGTGAAAGCTTCCAGTTAGGTAAGTATTTTAATAAGCGTTTTATTTCAGGTAAAACGCTGCTATTAAATAACTTGACCGTAACTGGAAGCTTTCTATATTGAGAGTCTGTTTGTTTTCGCCTGGTGGCGCAACCTACTCCTGTAAGGATTTATTAGGACTTATTACTTATAAGGACTTATTTAAATTGAAACGCCAATGTGAATATAATAGAAGTATTTTTAATTAAGAATCAAAATTACAACACATATATATTATTATTATTGAATATGATAATTGAAAGAGATTTGTACGTTAACTGAATTAATTTTAATTAAGAATTAAAATCTTACTATAATACATAATAATTGGATATAATAATCTACATGAAAGAGATTTAAAATTTTTAATTTATTGGGGAAAATAATCGTGTTACACTTCCGGTTTCATTATTTCTTAATACTTCACGTTTATAAAACTTATGAAATGTGTTAGCTGATTGCCAATTTCCTCTAGCCAAGATATCATCGACAGAAGCATTTTCTAACCAACTTTTAGAGGCGACTGCAGACCGAACACTTCCTGGCGCAGCTGTAATACCAGCGTCTCTGAGTATAGTTTTTACCCAGCCTGCTATGACAGTGCGTGAGGCTGGTTTTGCCACTCCTCTTACTGTAATAAAAAGATTAAATGAATTTGCAGTATCGCGTCTTTCACTTAATTCTGTTATAGTTTTAGCTATCCAAAACACAGGATTCAAATTACGGTTACAAGGATTCGAAAGAAATCTCCAACTAGACTGCCTATAGTCATTTCTATCTGTCTTTGAACCGAATTCTGGAATTAATGTAAAACTGTCATTATTTTTTACGATATGATCTGGATCAACTCTTAGCAATGTAAGGTCATGAATTCGTCGCCCAGAGCATAATAATAACAAGATAGCTGTATGACGTGATATTTGAAATATATTATTTAAATCTACTGTATAACTTGCTAAATATGATTCTAATTTATCTACGTCCCAAATTGGTGTTTTATTAATCTTTGGATTTTTTAAAGCAATTGATTTTAATATATGTCTTACTAGCACGTGTGAACTTAAATTACCCGATGTTTCAGAATTACATAATGTAGCTACTACTGATTTATGTAGGAGTATAGTATTGTATGATAATTTATGAATTAAATATAAATCTGACAAGAATTGTGCTAACTGGGATCCATTAGGATTTTTCGAATCAACGTTATTCTCTCTAGACCATAATATCCAGCGATTCCAAGCTACTTCGTACGTTTTCAGAGTTGATTTACGCCAAGAATTTTTAAGCAATGATAATTGTTCAGTATTCCATGTTCTTATGGCATCAGTCCACCCCCACATTTCCACACTTCTAGAAGAATGTGTTGGACCTGTGGTGGTGGGAGTCCCGTTGACGTATCTATTAGATGCTTGTGTAAATTGGTTAATACTAACGGGGCTTCGAGAGCTCGAGCTTTGATGTCTGCTCGCCAAAATACTTTCTCCCAACGGGGGACGACTATTAGAAATACTCCCATTGACCGATTCAAATGAGCTAGTACTCTGGGGACCAGAAATGGTGGTGGAAACACCCATGCCAACTGGTTCCATGGAATGCTGAACGCGTCGTGAAATAAAGCTTGATGGTCTCTCAAATCGCGGGATACATAATTGTATACTACGTGAGCTGTTTTTGAGGCAAATAAATCTATTACTGGGATTCCCCACTTCGCAAACACCATTTCCACACAGGCCGGTAGCAGGTGCCACTCGGGAAGCTGACGATGACGCGATAGTTGATCCGCTTGATTGTACTTGCCTGGGATATGGTGTATTGTGAAATGTATTTGATATTGATCTAACAATGCTATAATCTGATAAGTTATGTTCAAAAGGTATTTGGATTTCGTACCTCCTTCCTTCCGCAACTGAGCGACTGCTGTCTTGTTGTCGCATTGTATTAGGACTGTGCTGCCTTGCAATGAATGAGCCTGATTCTGAAGAGCATATAATATGGCCAGCAACTCTTTCTGGTTCGAATGTAGATGTTTTTCCTCTATTGACCAGTTGCCCCAGTAAGCCTGATTGTTCATTTGTGCTCCCCATGCCACGTCCGATGCATCGGTTACAAGAAAGTTCACTGGAGGGGGATAATGTAACGGTGTTGCTAAGTGGCAGTTCTGAATCCACCAACTCAGTTCGTTGCACACCTCCTGTGGTAGAGCGTAGGCTTTCGATGATTGTTTTGGTATTGTGTTTAAAAACATTAACATTTGTCGATGTTTCAGTCGCCCTCGTGGAACAACAAAACTGGCAAAATTTAGGAGTCCTATTATTCTTTGCAATTCTTTTAGTGTCACTTTCCCTAGTCCTAGCACCACATTTAGTTTTTCTTTTATGATGTCTATCTTTTCGTTTGGTAGAACTTTTAGGTTTATCCAGGGCTTCCAAAGTATTCCTAGGTAATTTATAGTCTTCTGAGGGACTACTATTGATTTTTCCGCGTTTATGTGCCACCCTAACTTTTGTAATACTTGTATTGTGAGTTTGACATGATTTAAAAGTGTTTGAGCGTTTTGATGTACAATTAGATAATCGTCTAAATATACTACTATTCTGACCTGCCATCGTTCTCTCAATTTTTGAGCTATCCAATTCGTTAAAATCGAAAATGTTTTCGGGGCTGTGCTCAGACCGAATGGGAGGCAAGTCATCTCCAGTAATTCTTGATTGTAAATAAGGCGTAGAAAACGCCTTTGAGATTCTGTTATTTTTAGATGAAAATATGCCTGAGATAAATCTATTTTGCACATCCAGTCCCGTGGTTGAAGAAAATTTACTATTTTGTGCATGTTTATTAAATGAAATGGTTTGGCCAGTACATATTTGTTGAGTGCTTTGAGGTTGAATATGGGTCGAGTTGTTCCATTGGGCTTCGGCACAAGAAACAGAGGGGAAACAAAACTGGGCGTGTATGGTGCTGCCACAAGAATGCCCTGCGATTTCATGTTTTGCACTATTACAGACATTATCTCTGAGACCGGAGTTTGAAATGATCCTTTCAAAACTTTTGGATGAATAAGGGGTGGTTTTTGAAAAAATGGTATGCGATAACCTTGAATCAGTTTTAGAATTAATTTTGGTGCACCCATTCTCTCCCATTCTTTGTGATAAAGCGCCAACTGACCCGCTTGAAATTGTTTCATGTCATTGTTTTTTATTGTAACTATGTCCACCTCTGGCAATTCTTCGAAAATTTCCACGGCCTCTAACACTACCTCGATCGGGCCGCGAGCCTCTGCTTTGAAATGACCCCCTGTATTGATTGATATTTGTGGGGTATTGAGGGAGTTGATTATTGTTATGAATTGCACCCCGCGAGGGTGGATTGTTATAACCATGCAAGTGCATAGTACTTTGATTGCTTGGTTCATAGCAATTACATTGAGCTCCACGCGATGGAACTATAGATTTACGCATTATCTGCCCCCGCGAGGGGCGGTGATTCAATTGGGTAAACCTTGATTGCGAAGGTACATTATTTTTGGGAGGCCAAAAAGTTTTACGCACTCCACCAGATTTTTCTATGACTGAAGAGAATGACTCAGAATCAAATAAGTGCGTTGCTGATGGTGGAATTTTATTCAAAGACGTTTTCACTAAAGGATCGCGGACCTGGCTTGTAATGGTCTCGCGTCGCATCTCAATGCTTTCAGCCCTATGGCCACATACTAATTGTAATAGATCGGATGAAATTTTAAATAAGTTCCCTTTTAAAAATAATTCATCCACTTTGTCACTTAAATTATCAACGGTAACAGAATGTGTGTTCTTTGCCCAAGAGATAAGATTTCGAATGCATTCTTGTAGTGAATCTTTTTGTTTTAGTATGCAATATGTTATTGCAGCGTAAGCTTTATCAGCATACGCAAGATAACGTAAGTTGTCAAACATTTTAACCTCATCATTTGTTTCCAGGTCTGTGAAACCTGGAGTATGATTATAGAGCTTTTGTGTTTCAGCATATCTTACATCAGACCACGAAGTGCTTCCTAATCTTTGAATGTCTAATAAACTTTTTAAATAACTGTCAGGGGTCTTAGGAACAGAAGGTTCCTTTAATTTAGTTTCTATATCAAAAGAAAAGCAATTCTCAACTTGGTCAGGATCAAAATCGAGTTGTTCGCATAACTCTTCTGGGTCCGGATAAATTGACACACTATCTTGCCACGTAGTATCATTATTATTTAAATTAATAATTTGTCTCAGCTCACCCATTTCCTTTATTAGCTTATCCATACGAGGGTCTGAACGCTTAGTTCGCTTACTTTTCTTATACTTGCGCCGTCGAGTTTTTTGCCTGTCATCCGATGACGAGGATGAACTCGAAGAGCTACTACTAATACTGCTAACAGAGATATCTCGTTTACGTTTGTGTGCCTCTCCACTTGGACCTGCTACGGCCAGTGGCTCTAAATTACTATGATCCTCATTCATTTCTGAAAACCAAAGATGTGTTAAATACAAAATATGTAAAAACCTGTACGACAAAAACTGGTAAAATGTCTCTTTTTACACAATGTAACGTAATTCGTTACTTAAAAATACCTTAATAAGGCTTCATAAATTATTCATAATATTAAATTGCATAAAATTGAAGCAAAAACGAATATATTAATGTGTATTAAAAATTACTCACTTTTTATTTTTTGAATTGAAGGTAGATACTCACTGCGTATAAAATTTGCTTTATACGATTTATCACTTTATAGTTTATTTCAAACGACTTCTAAAATAATTTTAATTTGAACAATAATTTTAACGCAAAATAATTGTCTTGCAATTTTATGCAACACTACAGAGACTATTTTAAATAATATGTTACTTCGACGAAAACTTAAACGCCAATGATTTAATATGGCGCTCGATTTTACAAGACGACATAAAATAGCGCGCAACCGCCAGGTGGCGCCACCTACTACCGGTTAAAAGATGAATAAAAGTACGGCAACTGGTACTTTACGACGGAAACGGAAATGCCCTCTCAATATAGAAAGCTTCCAGTTACGGTCAAGTTATTTAATACGTAAAGTTATTTAGGTTCATACATTAGTAACAATTTATAATTGTATAAACGGATGTCTGAAACGTTTTACTTTTTAATATACTTATAATAAATCAATTAAGTATATAGGAATATCATTTCTTTGAGTTTTTAAGTTATAAAAATTATATTTTTAACAATCATAACATTAATTGTGAAGTCTAAAAGATATCTTCTGGGCAGACAACGCGGCACCTCCTCTTAAAGACTATTTACAATAAGAGAAACGTTGCCTTTTCTTCGAAACATATTAACGCGAGGATAAAACGATTTTAGCTAAACTTATACTCAGAAACACAACAATAGCTTTTATTAATGTATTTCGTAACCACTTCACGTAGTAATTATCGAATTATAAGTGCCTTTTTGTCTCTACATCAACATATTAGTTTATCGAACTTGTTATCAAAGCAAATGTTTGTCCTCCAAAAGTGGGAAGTAATGTTTGATCGAACAAACACATTTACGCTACAGTAATAATATTTGTATACATTGATAGTCCTATAATAATTCCTAATCTTCGTTTGTTTAAATAATGTGTGTGTTATTGATACTGTTATTAGAATTTGAAATCATACGATTTATTTACTTATTTTTTTAAATATAAATTTGAATATTATAATGAGATTATTTATATTCAATATTAAATTTTTATATTTATATTTACATACACACTTTTAAAAGTCTAAAGTCCTAACCTAATTATGAATGCGTAAAACGCTATTATTAGCATACATGCAACTAATTAGCTTTTTAACCGCGAAACAACATCCATAATAGCATCGCTTATTAATACCGCTTGAAAATGGTCCGCTTTCATCTCGCTAAGTCTTTCTTTTGGTCCCAAATCCATCAATTTGGGTGATGGATGGAGCATTGCTGGCAATCGAATTTCAAATTCGCTAAATCTTCCCATACAGCGTTGAGAACAGATCGGGTCGTTAACAGTGTACGCAGAGCGAAGGTTGTATGTATTTTTACTTGTTTTTTCGCTCCGAGGTACAAGCGGGGAGGGGTGGATGCGTCGGCGCAGACGTACGGGCAGCAAAGGCGTGATTACAGGTTGTGCGCGCCTAATCACTGCCGCTACACGGCCCGGACGTGCTACGTCGTTGTAAAGCTGCAAGAAAGTTTTGAAATCATCTTGTCGTTCACTTAATCATATTAAATTTAAAATTGGCCTTTGCACAATTTTTTAAACGACTTTTAATTTCGTTTTACTTAAGAACATGTAGGTGTGCGTAAAATTTCTTAAAAAAATATTATAAATTAAAGTCTTTGAGGTAAAAACTTAGCGAGCTAAAAGCGGACCATTTTAATAATGATGAATCTTATCAATGTAAAGGTTTGATAACACTTTTCACGTCTATTTAACGTTCAAGCTTTAGGTATATTAAATATTGCAATACTTCTGTAACGGTATCTTTCACACGAGCGGTTCATTGCTGATAATAACAAACAAGACAAAAGCTACGCCGCTAACTACACGCGTTGGCCGTCTCGCACGTTTTCAAGACTCCTCGCCGACAACTGACCGTAATGTTCGAAAATTTTAGTCTTGAATATGTAAGGGAATAATTTTAAATTATTTTAATGGAAGATGCTTAATATAAAAATTCAATTTCAACGTTAATATGATCAAGTTATTATAATGATATGATAATAAAACTTGCTTGTTTTCCTATATCACATTTATTTTTTATTAAGTTTATATTATTTTATAAATATTTTTATAATATTATACAGATAAAAGATAAAGAAAATAAAAAAGATGCTAAATTTATCCGGTTTTCGACCATAACTTATAAAGCTCCACTGATTATTGCACAATCAATTAAGCTACTGTAATGTAATATTTGACAGTCTATCTTAAGATTTTATAAAAAGGATGCGAAGTACCTAACAGATCACGATAACAGAAGTAAAATATATTTTTTAATTCTTAGACTTTAAAAATGATTGAGCTTTATTTTTTGTTTGTTTTAAAAGTGGAAAAGTAATTTAGAGCAAAAAACCCCAGTTTAATATTAACCGTAATAGTGAATCTACCCACACAACTCTCAGATAAGTCTTAGGTACATACGAGTATAATATACTTTGTGCTTGCTCTGTGCCTGCAAGATATGTATGTGTCAGGACGTCAGACGTCAGCGACGCTTGTCAAATGTCAACGTAACCACAATATTGAAGCAATTTTAATTCAATCACGACATTTTGCCGACCTACTCATTGCGACTTCATTTTGTTATAACAACAATAAAATACGCATTTGACTTTTATTCAACCGCAGAGGTTGACAGCTTTTGTGTGGGAATCAATCTTGCGTTATTCATAATGATGCAGAATTTTTTACGGTTCCACTGTATGCCACAAAGCTAATTTTGCTCCTTCATTTTTCTTTAATGTAAATTAAATGCGTTGCGATTGTAATGCGTTATTTTAGAATTCTGCATCTTTAGATATATTACGTACATGTTCAGTTAAAAATGATGTATATTATTAATACCACACATTTGTCCTTGTCATTTCACATAACAACTAATATTGTTACCCTTCTTATGGACGGCTATTATATAGCTTAGTACAAAAATAAATACATTAAAAAAGGAAATGCACATCTTAGTTATAATTCTAGTAGGGAGTAGGGAGATTGTAACTATGTATATTTCCGGTTAAAGCTTTAAATACGTGCTAACCTACCTACACAGTACACTACTATAATTATATACACCAAGGTTAAACTATCTTGCGGTAATTATTATAATATAATATATCACTATATCGGTTATCGTATTACTAAGTAGGTACATAACATAAAGGCAAGATATTTGAAAAATAGGCTCAGAACCTCTACTATTATGTAGAAATACATGTTTAACTCTTTAATGTCAAAATAATATTTGTTTGTTGTCTCAAATGATGAACGGTCTGATTACACACAGACGGGACGATAATAACATGCAGTCATTATCTTGAAGGCTCTAATCATCGGATCATCCGACGCCTATAAATTACATATTGTATGGATAATCATCACAATTGTATGTCAACTGCCTCTGCACATGTTTATAAATTTAGAATTTTACACCAATTTGTTTTCTTCTAGACTGGTCTTGTTAAAGAATAATTTTAAACATAAATCGACTTTAAATAATAACCTTTTTCTTTTTTTAATAACGTGTACGAACTCATCACTATCACTATACATAGTATAAAACAAAGTCGCTTCCCGCTGTCTGTCCAGATATATACAAGCTATATATGCTTAGATCGTAGAAGATCTAAGCATACATAGCTGGTACCTATATATAGAGATATACTATACTAGCTATGTATGCTTAGATCTTTAAAACTTCGCAACAGATTTTGATGCAGTTTTTTTAATAAATTAGAGTTATTCAAGAAAATGGTTTTAGTATATAATTTGTCAAGTTTATGTATACATTTACTAGCAGAATCCGCGGCTTTGCTCGCGCTAAATGTAGTGACGAGCCCGAGTAAGGGCGAGTCGCCGGTGTTTGATATTCTTCTCCTCTGCATTATTGAAATAAATGTCTTTTTGTATTGTATAGTACATTTTGACAAATTTATGTAGGTATACCTACATATTATAAAAAATAATTACAAACAAGTTAATGAACAAAATTATAAGTTTTATATAATAAAGTTTATGACTACTAATTGAATTTTATAGTCACTTATTGCAAAAATAATAAGAAGCTTTCTAGTATATTAGTTTCAAGAAAGATATTTTAAGTGTTCGAAAGCCACATAGGTACGTTATCAAAAGCATTGTTGAAACGATGTAAACATATGCATAAACGTTACTTTGAAAGTTTTTATGTATATGGCAATATCATATTTCATACTTACAAATTTGCAAATACATATAAAAACTAAAATTCAATCAAGATAAATAATAATTTTAATAAAGTGTAGCCATTAAATTTGTTTTAGTGTAGTTTTTATTAAATTAAGATTGAAAATAAATAAACGTCGCTATTTCGCTTTCTAAAAATGTTAACAAGTTTTTAGATTATTGTTATAAAAGCAATTCACGATACTTAATCTGTTTTTTATCACTTTTAAGAAACAACTTCGTATAACTGGCCAATTAAATAATGGTAGCCAATTCTGCGCAAGTGCTTATATTAACTGAAACTAAGCTTTTCGCATGCAAACATTAGATAAATCTTTTATGAGTCACTAACCCGACTAACGATTTGTTTAATGGATGCCAATACCGTTCACTTACTAGCATTCAGTTATTGAAACCACTACCTAGACTAATGTCAAACGAATAACTTTTATTGAAAAATTAAAACATAGCTACTTATACAAAAGCGTTATCCAAACAGAATTAAGCTTACGTCACAAAAGATCTATTAGACAGGTATTAACAATAGTTTACCTACGTGTCAAGTCCCACACACTCGGCATTACAAACAAAGTAAGAAAAAACAAGACGCATCCTAAACGCAGGGCACAAAAAGTGCCTCATACAAAACGGTATCAGGCGGCGAGCACAAAGGCGTCGGCGAACAGTCATTTCACACCATCATCCGTCGATGAAGCCTCGGCCTACCATACGTGACCTAATGACAATTATACGAAAATATATCACGTATTTTCTTTGGTAACCATATTTAAAATGCAACTCTATATATGTAACTTAGAGTCCAAATTACTAAAATTGTTAAGTGGCAGATAAGTCGTTAAAATCGGTAGTACCTATAATGGACATTTCGGAATGCGGTATTTGTGCAAAAAATGTGTTATTAGCTAATAGTTGGAACTAATGGAATTAGGATCCTCAAGTATTATTCTCAAATGTAATGCTTTTAATTAAATACAACCATTAATAATTTACTATGCATACCTATTACAAATTATTCTATATCAATTTACTTTAATCGTACATGATTCAGTTGCGGTAAGAATCAAATGTTTTTAATAATATATAATAAAATCGTTTCCTTTTCTTTTACGTGTACTATTAATTTATAGTTTAATTCTGATATTACAATAAAAAATTAATTCGGCAACCAATGTATGAATAGGTATATGCATATTAAACACACTAACAAAAATATCTCCTTCAAAGCGACTCACCTTCACTCCGCTCGGGTTCGTCCCTGGGTTTAGGTACGTTTATCAGAAATAAGATATTTTACCGCAACAAAAAGTAATATAAATGTTGACCCGGATAACCATCTATCATCCTACCAAATTTCATCAAAACATTTACAGTGAATTTTTTATATTAAAGTTCTAAAAACTATATATTAGCCTCCATATGAATTATAAAATAAGATTTTCCAAATTTTATTAAGTGTATTAAATGTATTATTTTTTATGTTACATTATTACTAAAAGTAGATTATACCTATCAGACATTAGATTTTGCCTAACAGACGACACGTTTGGCGCAGTTTTAGTGACCCTACTTTCTTGCGCCAGTGGTCGCGGGTTCGAGTCCCTGGGGCTATTCATTTGTTAATCTCTGATGTTTGTACTTCAGTCATGGGTGTTTATATTTATAATATGTATGTATTTAAACTTATATATGTATAGTATATCAATTGTCTGGTATGCGTAAACAAGCTTCCTTAATAGCTTACCACGGAACTAGATGGCGCTGTGTGTAATAATGTCCCACCATATTTAATTATTTATTATTATCAGCACCATTTATGGATGTAGATTGTAGACTATAGAACGGATTCGAGGCCCGGTTCAAGACAAAATAGTAAGTAGAGTTTTTCTGACACGAAATATCTGTCATAAACAGTTGAATTGTAGGTCCTCCGCCATATCTCACATGTCATGTGGCCCTACCAGAATATGAGAGTATAGTAAGAGAAATTGCACTTGAGTCTGCGTGCACGCTCATGCACTATAAAATGAGCTGCGCTGAACTCATTGGGGCTGGCCGCTATAACTAAATCGATTAGGACATGATTATGATTTATAACCTCAAGGGCGATACCTCTTACAAAAGTATTCATCTCTAAGATTGTGTGATGATTTAAAGTTATGGCAGCCGTTCTATTTTTTAATAAAATCTTTTACTTGTATTATGTTGGGTACAAACGAATATACTAAAGAGTAATTTAAAATTAATTTGTGGAAGTGATGCATTAGTGTATGTACATCCTATTCAATAAATTAGTCGACCCTTAAAACACAAACAACATCAAATAGACATGGTCTTGAAAGGGTCACTCAAGGTAGATCAGAATTCAGAACAGACGAGTCGGCTTCACGGCATCCCGCGGTGTGGTTCCGGCGATTGTTATGGCTATTAACGACTTTCTTCTGTAGCCAATAGCAACTTTATAACATACGTATAAGATCGCAAATTCAATGAAACCGTTTTTAGATTATGCACACTACCGCCCATCGGCATATATACGAGTACATTGAAATAGGCTTACAAATAGTCTTTAATAGTAATGTTAAACAAAATGAATTAATACTCCAGAATAGCCCTTGCATCATAGACGACATGTCTCCAAGACTTGTCTGATGTACGTCTAGACAATGTGTAGGCTCTTGATAGAAATAAAAATGCACTTAATAATGGCTTTACGATACTTAGTTTTATGTATTATCTGTTTATCTAATACAAATTGTTGAATACGACTTTATTTTCATGGATGTGTGATCCTTGAAATTTTAAATGTAGTCGAATATTTTACTGTATTTCTACTGATTTAAAACTTATGCAGTGTACCTGTGTACGAAAAAAATTTAGGATAGTAAAAAATTTAAAATCTCTTCAAATTACACATGACAGTCGTCCAAATATCAGGCAAACTATCACGGCGGGATAATTACAGGTTATAAAGTCAAAAACGCGAAGAAACGGCCGATGGACACAATGTGTTAGATATTAATTTTCAAATTAGAGGTTTCGAATCCGTACAAAGGTGTTCGGGCAAAACCATCAACAGAAGTGCTAAGAGACCGATTATTATTTAAGGTTCTATAATAATCCTTTTCAAACATCTGCCTCTACAAATATTTATTATTTGGTTTTTATTCAAGTAAAAAATACAAATACACAAACAAAATCGAATAATTATGAAACGAACATATAATGCTATATATACATATGGATAACAAGTATTATAAAAAATAGTAGGAAATTCTAAATACTAAGTCTAAATTCTAGATACCTATATCTAAAATCAAATAGCATTTATATTTCTCTTCCTTAACAGATTTCGAGAAATGATTTTAAAGTTCTCAGCTTCATCTTAATAAATATCTTATAAAAGCTGTTTATGTTTTATTTATATAGGTAACAATAAAATATGGAATTAATAACAAACCAAGGACGCCTACAGTAAGCAGCGCACTACATAGAGGAAATCAAACATAATGTAGAGTTTACTTTTCAATTTAAACCTAAATTAATTTTTGCATATGGTGTAATAACGTGACTTTTATCTCCCATTGTTAATGTTACGTAGTTAGTAACAAGTCAACAACTGATGTTTATGATTCAATTGTCTAGGTTCAACAAGCTATGTATGTATTAATATAACAAGCGATTTTACAACGACCTAAGTAATAAACATTTTCCTAATTTTAGCGACAGCGACATACTCATAACTTATATATACCTAAGTTTTAAAACGAGTTAACGTCTTTCTAGAATGTCTAATTGGTCTGTACAAAAAGTAAAGTTAAGGCACATAAGCTACCATAAATACTTTCATTTATCCTGTGACAAGACAAGACATATGAGAAAGTGTAATCAAACCAGTCTCTAAACGCAAATGATGATCTATCCCAGAATATCTCATGTCCTAACCTGAATAGAGTTAGTTACAGTTAACAAATAAGCATACCAGTTAAGGGAATTGTGCTAACATTACCGTACCTGCACATTTTCTTATTTACGCCATATTTACCTTAATGAAATTACCTGTTAGTAATTACACACATCCTCAATCATTCTAGTGCCTTTCTTCTCATAACAGGTCAAATAAACCAGCCTCATGATACTCAACAAGCTGAGAAAAATAACCACTACATAACTAATAATATTTAATTTGCTTGCATCGCTCATAATAACGCGATCGACATCTAAAATAGCTGGAGATTAAATAATAATAGCTTCGATAACCAGTTTACTATAAATAAATAACATATAAATGTTTATAAGTAATTTTTAAATGTTACATTTAAATTTTTAAATAGGTATGCAAGGTTTTTTTTCATGCTTTTATTTTTACTTTAGTTGTCGTGTTAGTTTATTTGGGTCGAATCTTGCAATTGAATTTTAACTTCTCAACCAATTGAACTGTCATGTAGGTACACGTTTAGTTTGGACGATAGTGCAAGGCTAGCACCTAGGCTAGCGGGCTATGTTTCAATGCATGATATGATATCAAATAGAAGAATACGAAAAAACTAAATAAAATGAATGAATTAATAGTAAAAATAATACTTTTAAAAAAAGCTAAATATAAAAAGTAACACTCGGTAAATAACAATTATTTTTTTTAAATAACATTACATTTTGAAATCATCTTTAAATTGTACTGAGGCACTGTCTGTAGTAAGTATCTTAATGAACTCTTAGTCTCTTCCATGGGCATGATTGCGGTAAAGCATTTGAGATGATGGGAACTAAAATTGAAAACAAATCCACGAAAGAACCAAAAATATAGCTTTATTTAAAACGTAATATTCGAATAAATCTTAGAAAGTATTAACTCTCAATATTGAATTAAATTTCACACAAATTTACACAATGACGAAATGCTAGTTGGAGATAGTGATATAGAATGGCTTGTGAGACGCGTGGAAATGGTACATGCACATGATGTTAATTGCAATATTTATAAAAAAGCATCTTCATGTATCGTCGACAGGAATTAAGAATTTAATCTTTAAAATGTAGACTTAAAATCAATTGATATTTGGCAATATATAATACAGTGTAAACATATATGGAGGTTTGTCTTACTAAAATATCCGAATCAATATTTACTAATTAAAAAAAGTCCTAAATTCATTTTGTTCTACAGACATTTTACCACAGCAAGTGAAAAGCCCATTGAGCATGTCTTTACAATATAGTACTCCTAATATATACTACTGGGTACCTTTTTTGAATTTTCATACGAACAAAATAAAATAATTTTAAACATACTAATATTAACCATAGTATAAGGAATAGACAAAGTAAGGCATCTTCATACAAACGCACCGCGCGCGGCTTGTATGTGTGCGTCATAGTATCTTTACGTTGCCGCACGCACACTCAAACAATATCTCGAACCGTATATCAGTGCGCCAGTCTAGGCTGACGCCGCACATGTTTTGCGCGTCACGGTTTTTCACTATATGAAAAATGTGTGATATTCGTAGAAGAACTTATTGCTGTGTGTTTGGGTGTCTAGATTCTTCATCGATTCCAGAGTTGTCTTTGTTCAGATTACCTACTGAACAGAAAAGGTAAACAATAATAATATAAATAATAGTTTGTCTATTTTGTTAATGGTTTTTTGACAGCTCGAAGACTGACAAGTTATAGTGACAATATGTAGTCAAAAGGACGTAATAATCGATATCTTTTATTTTTTTAAATATAAAATAATATTTATTTTTATATTTATTAATATGAAAATAAATATTACTATCGTAAAAATCAAGTGTGGTGGAGAGAACTAAGCGAATCATAATGTCTGATTTGGACCGTGACATTGCATTTGATAATTTATGCACACAAGAGTTAATAATTAATATAACTGAAGACTCCTCATCGGACAAATCTAAATCTAATATAAATGATGATTGTGACGAATCATGTTATTAAAAGGAGCACTGAATTAAAATTTAGCTACAGTGACAACCCTGTGACAGGCAACTATGGTAACTATGACAGGTAATTATATCGCGGATTGGGCCGAAGATGCCCTACTTGTTCTCTTTATACTATGTATTAACACTCCTTAAAGAACCACCTAAGTAGCAGTGACAGTTGAATGTATAAATAAACAGTCCGACGTACGGTTACTAATACTCATAATATTGAACGTTAATATACAAGTGTAAAAGACAACGATAAACACTTGTTTGTTTTTCAAAGAATAGTGAGGATTGTAAAAAAAGATCACTTTAAATGCATGTTATTATTAAGTAAAATTATCAAATCGAAGTTGACAATATTTATTTAAAACAATACCGAAAGTTTGTATTTCCTCGTTGTAGTTTATATCCTATAGTGATTTCGGCAGTGCTTACATGATACAAAATGTATTAGTCTGGGTACAGGAAAAGTATTTACTTAATACACGCATATTGCGTAGTCCTTTGCTCTATCACATCTATTTTTATATAGCTTAGTATAAATAAATATAAAAAAGAAAAATATTTTATTTTAATAGATTGAATACTATCACATAATAATAAGAATGCGCTACCACTGGAGAGTTGATCATGAAAAACTGTATTTTACATCTTATTATATATTTAGTTACAGAATCAATGAGTCAGCAATTGTTCAAGTGGATGCAATATCACGATCTATTAGAGCACAAATGCGGTCGTTACAGTGCGTTACACCGTGAAACAGACCACCTCCGCGACCATTTTTTATTATTTAAAATATGCCTTTATCCTCCGCCCCCCACGAAGGGAGAGCCACACCGCTGTGCTCTACAATTTGACTAAGAAAAAGCGTAGTAACTTGATTAGGTCAATTGATGCCACCCGGTACTGAATGAATTATGAATAAAAGAGTATTATTTAAGAAACATAAAAGTATTATTAATAGATATTTTCAAGATCATCGTTAATAGGATGATATTATTTGACAGCGATGCAATTGGGTAGAGGATAGCAATATAGATATAACCAAACTACATCTATGTATGTTGAAAATATTTATAGTCTATCTAATTATAAATCTATAGGTTTGGTTATAGCATTTTTTAATAAAAATATTATTGAATTTTAATATTTATTTCCAAAATCTAAATAATTCCATTTATTGAAATGAATAAAAGCCTTAAATTACCCTTGATCTTAAGGAATACCTATAATTTGTATAAAATCATTTATGTAATAAAACAAAGATTCTAATTAGTATTATCTTTAATATACCTATTAAAATTATAACATTGAAAACAATATTTACAATAAAAATATAACTATTATCTACACTAGTAACAGTAAGATAAAATAAATAACAATATTTAAGAAACGTGACATTGATTTTTCATGCAACATTTTGATTAAGTAATATTTACATTTTCTATATGGTAATAGGAAATTGAACGATATGAATTTAATAAATAATGAAAGTTATTGCTTATTTTATCAATACTATTTATAATTATTTACAAATGAGATCACTAAATATTAAATATTAACATCACTTTACAAAATCACACGGCGCGAGCTTCTACCCGTTCTAAGACCATGCACGTTTAGTGAAGCATTTAGGCCTCCCGTCGCTGCGTAACGCAACATCGTTAAACGTTAACGACTGTTTGTTTTAATATTCGCATTACAAAACTTTTGTTAGAACAATTTTAATTACTTTTATCACCATTTGTTTAATAATTTAACAGTAACTAATAAGACCTAATTTATATTAAAACCGCATTTTGAACGTGCCACATATTTTATAAAATTGAAACTTCAGAGTATGATGAGTCTTTTATAATCAGTACTGTACTTACAACCTAGAATTGCACGAAATGTTGGAGCAGTGAGCTAAAGACCGCTGATGTCACGCTACCGGTAGCGGCGGCGGTGCGAGATAGCAGGGACGGAGAGCATGCGCCGCCGCCTGCAGAAGTTCTGCTTGATAACGATGCGCTGCAAGCACGTAAGGCGACGGCATTGAGAAATCTAATGGTGGCATCGCTTGAACGACCTGCATCGCCAACATATGGTTGGGTGGCGACGGCGATGTCCGTGGTGGCTCTGGCTCCAATAAAGCATCTATCGTAAATGCTCTACGTGGTCTTTCTCTAGGTAACATTGTGACAGTTACAGCTTCAGGAAGCTCTGCAGGTTCAGGACTTAACTGGCACATTGATGGTGTATACAAGCTGGCGGTCGGCAAAGGCGGTGGTGGCGGAGGAGCTCCAGCTTGTCGCGCAAGAAAAGCTCGGTTGAAACTTGCAAGCGCAGCTAATTCTGCATTTAAATTGTCTTTCTCTCCCTTCTGCAACTTGAATCTTTTGCGTCGTCGGAGTAAGGAACCATTTTCGAACATGTCAAAAGCTTGCGGATGCAAGGTCCAGTAAGCACCTTTTCCTGGTCGATCCGGACGCCGCGGCACTTTCACGAAGCAATCGTTAAATGAAAGATTATGTCTTAAAGAATTCTGCCATCGTTGGGTATTGCGTCGATAATATGGAAACCGGTCCATAATAAACCGGTAAATTTCGGACAAGGGCAACATACGCTCAGGAGAGCTCCATATCGCCATCGCTGTTAAAGAGATGTACGAATATGGTGGTTTTTGATCACCGTAAGATTCACGTGATGGTCGCGGCATCGTCACTTGTACCGACGACCGGCTAGAGATAGTCAAAAATTAGAATTAGAGAACACAGTGCGGGTCACGTCACTTCGATACGAGATCTGAAAAGGAACTGAGGCGAGGAGAGCTTACTGCTCGGCCCGCCTGCCGGTTGCGGCGCGCAGCGGGCGAGCGAAGCGCTGTTCGACGCATATACTATTGGTCCACCCTCTAGCCAATGACGTGAGCCCAATTTCAGGTATGATGTCGGCTTTCGCTCTACTAACAAGGAATTTAAATTGATATTATGTTTATATTGCCTCCAAATATCTTTTGTGATGACACCGCTTTTTATTTAACATATGTAAATTACGATGATACAGAAAAAGAAATTTAAATTATACAACAATTCGATGTTGAACGTGTAGCCAGGCCAATATACATTAACTGAACCGCTATAATTGCAATAACTTTCAAAAGCTTAGTCGGCTTGCATTTATATATGAAGCTTATATTTACATAATGGCAAATAATAAATTTATTAAGTTTAATTTACAATAACACAAGATAATGTAGCTATAATATTTGTTCCTAGAGACAAATTATATAAAATGATTTCTAATTTCATTCATCCAACTTAAAGAAAAAATAAAAATTCAGCTGCACGTTACCAGCAAATACCTACTACAATTTGAAAACAACGTCTATTTGTAAGAGTACATTAAAAATAAGGCATGAAAGATAAGACTGATAGAAATCGTAAATTTTACAAAGGTATTTGAACTGTAGTAAAAACTGAATAGTTTTTGTTCGACAAGATCTTCTTACATTGCTAGTCGTGCTCGTGTGATTTCTTCAAAAATATAAAATAATTATCTTCAAAAATTAAAATATTATTTCTTGTTTTCTTACAACTTAGAATGCGACTGCGATTTTTGTTAGACAATTACAGATTTCTTGTAAGCTCTTCCGATGCAACTTATGTCATAATTAATTTAATAGAAACATCTAGTCGAACTTTTTTCCCAGATATATGAGCGGTTTGCTACAAGATGTGAGATCTTTTTATCGAAATCGTACAACTTCTATGCAGGTTACAGAGAACATGTCAAAAGAACTTAATAGAAGAATAAAAAAGGGTGTCCCGTATCGTTCTCGCTGATTATTTTATATCTGGAGTGTAATACATCATCGGAAAGTACGTAACCCAAGTAGTAAGTAATCCAAGGGTTTATCTTATCAGTTACCTCCTATACGTTTCATCATGAGAGGATCTTGATGGTATAATATTTATTTTATATTTCGAATTAATACATAGTATTTCGTAATACGTTAATATATTGTGTTATTTTGTTTGATACAGATGCAGCCAGCTAAAGCGTTTTTAGAAAGAGGCTATGATGATTCTGTCGTGTGTTATTTTTAAATAGAAAATAAAAGAACTACTTATTTATAATTATCGGAGTAACTATATTTCTTATATTAAAGTAATAATAGGTATCAAATCAAACCTAGTATATGTAGGTAGGTACTATACCAATATATGTAGGTACTAACAAAATAAAAATTTTGAATTTCAAAAATCATAATATTGTAATAATTATTATCTACGTCATTATACTTGTAGATAGTATTAAGCTAAAACATACTAAGAGATAAATCCCAAAGATGCTTTGTAATATACTAATTTTAAGTGATTTTATCTATGATAAGTCTAACTGAGTAATTAAGATCTGTTATTCCTACTATATTTTATTGTCATATTACATAAAGATTTTATTAGAGTCTGGCACATCGATTTGGAACAATGTTGCATATTAAATAAGTATATCAACGTAAATACGCTACCTATATACGCTAAAACATGCTATAATAAGTAAGTATGTATGTATATCTTGTTTGAGATTATGTATCTAAAATTGACATACTTTGACCACAGCGTGTGACTGACATAATAATTAAACAACGGAGTTACCTCTTAAAATGGTTATGTGACTTCATTCATTCTAACGTGCATTTGTATTTTAATTACAACAAATCTTATTATTATTAAAGAAAATTAATGTGGGAAGTAATTTATTTTACGTAATTGTTAACAATGTAATGATTAGCCACATGAATAACAATACAGGCAGAGATAGACAACACGGCGTCGTATGATCTCAAAATAAAACCAGAAAGCTCTTAAAAACGGAGCTCATAATTGGAAATAATATTTTATCGATACAATATCTCGGCTATTTCCTTTAGGGAAATTCTTAAAGGGAGTAACAGGCGTGATCGTTCGTGTAATACATGTCTTAAGGCGATGTGCTACGGTGCGATGTCGTCGAGTGCCCGAGCGGCATCACATAGGCAGGCGTGTTTATCATCATGCGGGCATAGTGCGTGGTGCGAGCACTGCAAATTCGTCACGGATGCTTATCGAGCGGCCAGTCGATAAAGGCGTGTCGATGTTTTATTATTACAGAGAAGCTCTCCGTAATCATAAATCGAAGCACTGCTTTCGTCGATCACACGGCACTCATTACCCTCTTGATGTTTATCTTCTAGACTAAATTTATTGAATAGGTACGTTACAAGAAAATGATCGTATTCCATATAATTAATTATATGCTAAAATCTATTCTTAGATGATACCAATAATAACAGTATTAACAAATGAGCTTTTTTATCATACAAACCTATTTCGTACAGTACCTACTTATTTTAATCGTCAGTCGATCGATTATGTGATAGACATTAGATTTGCAATTATTGTAATACACTTCACTATTAGGTACCTTTCTCTTTTCAAATTTATTTACCAAAATCTCGTAAATTACTTGTTAGAATCAGTAACAAGTAATTTACGCGTTCTCTACATAAACACTTTTTTATGACTTTATAAACATTGTTACCATCTATCTCACTAGCTAACTACTTTAATTTTATGAATCCAAATCTGCTTTTTCTCCTGATTTTTTTAAAGAAAACTTTAACAAAAGTTGAAATAACCACAAATACGTCATTGGCTTAAGAACGACATTACTTTGCTTTTATCGGCCAAGATAATTAATTCTGCACACCATCTAAGACGACTTAAAAAAGCTCTCAAATCGCGTCCATCGTTACTTGCATATTTTTTGTTCAAAGTAGGCATTTTTGCGCACCCCGCGACGCCTAAGGGTGATTTATGATAAAAGTTATAAGCGGCATTTTTAATATCAACGAGCCTTTTAAGTTCGGCCCTTTGTAGATGCCGCGGTATGATAACCTAATTAACAAACGTTATATATCATTGGACAGCGAGCAAATATAAGATTATATTTATTAAGCAGCAAAGCTACACGAAACCATACAATACATTTAGCTGCGCTTAATTACTCCTTATCTCTGATCTGCAAATCGGTGTACCTAAGTGTAATTCCGCGCTATAACATTAATATTATCGAGTACTTAAAAGTCAACATTGTAAATTAAATGCATGTATATTAATGTGTTCCTTTAATTCATTTAATTTACCTAATTATAATACAAGTTTTTTGTGAGAACTTTTGATAATGCAAAAATATGTAGAGTTGAACCGTAAATTCTTTTTGTGGTATAAAATAACATTTTGTTGTTGTGTTTTGTTCTAAAATGGAATATTTTATACTGAAAAGTGAAATTTTTCACTGTTTTATTTTATTGTGTATGTCTCTGCTTAGGTTTGTCCCTAGAATCTAGATACGCTTTAACGATTATAGATTTTTCAGAGATAGGATATTTTGCCGCAGTGAAAACTATCCCATATATTGACTCGAATAACCTATCATTGTACGTCAAAATGAATTAAGATTCATTCAAGGTTTTCTCATGACGCTTTCCCAGAAATAGGTACAAAAAATCTAAAAACTGTATATTCTCTTTATGGACAATAATATTTAATGTAATTCGACTTAGTGTTTCATTAGCACGTAAGGCTAACATTAGTTTTCATATTTCTGTAATCAACCCACCCGTATGTACCTAACTATGCTCTATTACCATCTTGGCTATAGGCTATAATTCTAGACATACGAAGGTACGAGGTAACAAGACGCATGAAATAAAGCATTGATCTCCCCGCATACGTGACGAATCACGTAACAGCTTGTTATTTGTAAGCTCAACTAGCCGTCCTTATTCTCGTATTATCTTACATGTCTTTCATCTTATTTCTGATCAAACCCAACATCCTATAATAAGCCTAATGCAGCTGAAAATAAGACTTAGTTTTATCTGTATGGTATGCTTCTTATTACTTTTCTTAAATGTACATATTAGCGTTTAATAGATTTCCAGTATGAAATTACGCCTCATCGGTTCATAAAGAGTTTTTCAGACTAGCCGAAGGTAACTTTTATTTACAAATAAAAGAATTATATATTAATGGATGCTTAATTATACTAATAATCTGTGATTAAAGATGTCGCTGAAGAAATACGGTACCTACTCATAAGAAAATTTCTATTTTTGAATTTTTCGTTTGTCTGTCTGTTCTCCATTTGTCATTGTGTTTATTTAGCCTAATCTCAGGAACGACTGGACCTGATGTTATAAGGTGTAACTAAGGGTACTTTTATTTTAGAAAAATAATAGGTTTATTTTCATTATCTTTTCCTCTCCAAGACCACATGTGCTCGGCAGCTCGGCTCATTGTTCGGCAATTCCATCTCGTACTAAAAGGCTTAGCAGCTCCTACCTGTCCATGCTATTAGGACATGGAATACATCACGATCCTATAATCCGGGGTATTTTATATAAAGCGTGAAAAAGCATATGTGCAGGCCGACGGTGAGGTGAGATTGATTGGTATCGTGAACATATCCATCTGGATCTGGTTCCTGTATTCCACTGTCGCTAAAAATCAAGCGGCATGGAGTCATCTTGTCGAGCGACAACAAAGCAAAAGTTTAGGATAAAGTCTGACATTGACATTATTAATATTTTAATCTATTTTATTGTTTCCCAAACTCGCAATAAGGTTTGATTTGATTTCTTTTGATAGGTATCCGTTCTAATAAAATTAAAAGGTCCATCAGGACGTGCCCGAGCTAAGCGAGGGTGAGTCAATATCCCTACTAGTGAATGAATCCATAAAATTAACTTATCTTTATAATACTCATACTTATCAGTCAAATTCTCAAGGAAGAAGAAGTGATCCTGTAATGGAAAGCAGTTAATAATTTAATTTTATATTTTCCATCATTTGCATTAAAATAATACATATTGTTAACAGTCAGCTTTCAGAGAGAAAACTTTGACAATACCCAAAGAAACATCTGTAGGAACCAATGTCCGAAGAAAAGTTTTATAAATACCATTTAATAAGTATCTTGTAAATTATGAATGTTCAAATTTCGAATTATAAACATAATCTACTACTAAGACTTCATATAATATACTTATAAGTTATTCCTCAAAAGTAACCCTTGAATTTGTTACAAAATTTGAACAAAATCAGAAATCAGTTATTTTATGTACCTACTACTCGACTCTATTGTGACCAGGCGCGGTCCGAAGGGGGGGGGGGTCACAGGGGACATGACCCCCCCCAAAATCTAAGGTCAAATTGAAAAATCTCAAAAATTTGCCAAATAATAAAAGCAAATTTCTAGCTATCCCCTAACAGCGATAAATTTATAGTTTGCTGACATCTAGTGGTGTTTTTATGAACATGATGAAACATGTTAGAAGAGCATTTAACAGGTTTAGCTCTTCTAAACATTCACCCGGAAATATTACTAGAATAGACGTCTCAAATATTAGTATCACCCGATTCGCAAAAACAAAAAGACGACTTCCATTTGTTTTATAAGTAATGTTTACCTAAAACCGACTTCAAAACGTTACAAATCGAAACTAAAAACAAAAAAAATAATTTTAATTACTTAGTTATTGTTGGAGTCGGTGCCAGCCAAGAAGGACAGTTTTATCCTGCCTTTGCAATGAACTTTTGAACAAATATTTTGATTATATTTACAAATTGATACATTAATTAGATTGTATTAAGATTATTTTGCTTTGGCTGGCACCGACTCCAACAATAACTAAGTAATTAAAATTATTTTTTCTGTGTTTAGTTTCGATTTGTAATGTTTTGAAGTCGGTTTTCAAAATATATTTTTTTATTTTTTTGTGGAAATTAGATATTTTGTTTAAATATAATATTGGTAGGCTGACTAAACTACTGCTCCAATAAGTCAGCGAAGTTTTGGAGTGAACGACAATAGTCAATCGAGATTTGTCCACGTCTATTTTTCCACGTAACTCCTAGACGTTAATAAGATTTACCTTCTATTGTCAGATCAACCTAATATCTTGAAGGAATACGACTATCGGTTCATAAAAACTTATAATATTAAAAGAATTTTCTTTCAACTTCTAACCGTTGAGGAGATATACCTTACATCATCACAAATTCTTGAACAGCTTTAGAAAATATATGAAAAACGTAATAAACGCCTATAAAATTTGAGAGTTGCCCTGGATTTCCCTAGGATCAAATCATCAGATCCTGACTTGGTGATAATGTGAATATCTTGGAAGTATACCCTACCGAACAAAAAAAATTGTAATCGGACAACATTTGACGCAGAAATTAATGAACAAACATAAAAAGAACCGTTGAGGAATTGTACCTTCCATCATCAGCTCATCCACATGAGATGAGGATTTTCAGACACAAATGCTTGAACATCTTTAGAAAATATATCAAAAACATAATAGGTGCCTATAAAATTTGAGAGTTGTACTCGATTTCCCTGGGATCCCATCATCAGAACCTGACTTGGTGACAATGAGACCCCCTCGAAGCTATACCCTACCAAACAAAAGAAAAAATTTTGAAATCGGCCCACAGACAGCGGAGAAATCGGTGAACATACATAAAAAAAATATACAATGGAACATATAAACTCATCCTTTTTTGAAGTCGGTTAAGAATAAAATTATGTCTTGTGCAGTAATGTTTATTTTACCTTTTACAGTTACCTATTTTTTATTAGTGTAGTGAGTGACCCCCTCCAAAATTTCAGGCTGCGACCGCGCCTGATTGTGACGTCTTTTCCCTTTAATTATATTCCAAAATAATAAACTCTGAAAAATAAATGTTATGAAATCAAAAATAATAAATTAAAGAAAACGGAAAATAAAAACATTAAAATAATAAAAAAACAAGATACAGCAATTAGCAACTTCCTATACAGAAAGACTGACGGGCGTTTACATAGTTAATACAAATTTAAACATTGAAGAAAACCATACAAAAGAACAATTACAACTTCGTGAGCAAAGTGCATCAAAATGTTAGTTTTCCTTTAGGCAGCTCTGTGCAAACTAAGTCACGTCAGGTCGGAGCAATCATTGTAGCTTATTAGAAAATCGATATGAAATGTACTCCTTAAGTATATACATTGAAGAATTCTCTATCACAAAATTAAGCAACTTAATAGAAAATACGCAATGTATACGTATTGTTGGATTAAATTACACATAAGTTAGTTTAAACATAGATCCAATAGAGGTTGTCGGAAACGGAAGCGCCAGCTACGCTAGTAATGAATTTGCGAGGGCGGCAATTCTATGAAAATAAATTACCCTGTATTTTTCTTGTTTTGATTTTAGAGCTTTATTTTGACTTGAGTAATAGGCCACTAAGAAATGCAAAATAGATTTTTAATCTGAGTTTGTATGAACAGTGAAAACAATAACAGCTAGAAGTAATTATTTATAGTAAATTATAAATTCAAACAAACAAAATATTAAACATTTCTATATATATAAAGGTGCGGCATTATCTTTGTGTTTGAGATGATCGTTATATTTATTTGTAACTCCGTTATATAAATAGCTTATAATAGCATCATAGTATAGCTGTAATAGAGTTTTACAGTTTTATCCTCATATATACTCACTCGTAGCACTAAAAAAAGCTCATCTACCTACTAACCACAATGTAATTATAAAGACCATCCATTAAACTTATGCACTGGAAATTTATGACTTGAATTGGCACTTCGTTCTGCTTCCGAGATTTCGCATATGTAAGGAGATAACACAATTTCATTAACGAAAAGTCAATAAACTTAAATTAAAACAAATTAAGCAAATTAATAGCAGAAGTTGTCTGGGTGGTATTAACTAAGGCAAAACAAATTATCTCTACATCAAAGCTACCGCTGTGCGACTTGAGTTTTAAACTTATCCTCAACAATTTATTGTATAGTAAAGATTTAATACATCCATGCTTTTTAGAATTGCTAATTACTGTTGATGTAAATTTAAAATTTAATTAATTCACCTATTTTTTATATAACTTTGACGAAACTTTTATACGTAGGTATACAAATTTATATTATCGATTTGTCTGTTTGTAACTTGGGCAATTAACTTTTTATTTGTTACAAGTTACAAGTTAAATAATATACCTACTCATTATGAAATCTTAAAAGTCAAGTTTTTCGGATGGCATTATATATTTTGATATCTTGGAACTGAGCTGATTGAGGTGATGATGATGATAAGCCAAGATTTGGATAGAAGAACTATGCTGTGGCTACTAGAAAACCCCTCGAGTTTAGGCTCATTTGGTTTGTTTAAGCAAATCTCTTACATATTTATAGTGCACTAAAAGTGTTTTTATTTTTATTTTATAATTAATTTGTTGACAATTGACATGTTACCGCGTGCCTAAGAAGGTTCTCAGTAATTACCTACAGGTGATGCTCGAGTAGATCTATTTTAAAAATTAGTATTAGTTTATTAAAATTATATTACTAACTTTTACATTTTTTTCATTTTAGAATAAAAAAAATATAGCTTTGCTTTTTATATAAATAGAATGAGCTATCCCTCTTCAATAAATTCATACATCTTTATATAAAGTAAGTTTGTACTTACATAATATTAAGTATTCTTTTAAAAGAAACCCTAGTCTCGTAGATAATTACAGGAATTGAATTTGCCCGAGTGACCACAAAAATGTTTACCTCAACAAGTAGGGTCTAAGCAAGAGAACGGAAGATTACAATCGACGATCAAGTGTGGGGCAAGGGTATGCCTATTAAATTTTTAAATAAAAATAATGGATAGCTTCATTTAATTAGAAATTGAAATGTTTTGTAAATTTGCTATTGTATCATGTTTTTTAAATTTCTAAAAGTTAGTATAGGCTATCATTAGATAGTATTAGCAAAAGCCATTTCTCGTATTAATCATACCTTTAATTAATAGGTGAAATCCTAAATAATAATAAAAAGAAAATAATTGTCCTCCGATAAATATTTTATAGCTAGGGACAGAAGTAAAAATCGATATTTTAAGAGCACATCCCTATATGAATAACAATTATTGCTATGATTATAGCGGCGCACGTCTAATAATTCACTCTAGCTCTAAACTCTGTAATTACGTTGGAAACAGCCCGGCTCACTGTTAGATAAATCGTACCTTTACGCCACGAACAAACTCACCCTACATAATAGTAGATTTTAATTTAACAACATAAACATTTATTTACATATTATTTACAAAATACGTACGTTTTGATTTTTCATTATTTTTACGCTCATAAAATCTATCTTGGCATACATAATCTTTAATATTTATTTATACGAATAACTAAATAGAACCTATAATTTTAAACTAAGTTAATTAATTGTTAAATTAAAATCAAAAACTCCTTTTTTCTTGTGCATTATAGTAACATATTTCCTATACATAAATAGATAAATTATAACGTTACAAAATATTAATATGCCTATTATATAGCAAAACATTAGTGTCTTATAGCCCGTGACAATACATAATATGATGTTCTACAGTCACATGCAATATTTCCATATTTTTTTTTCTAAACTGTAATGGAGTGAAAGTAAGTAAGTACTTAATTAAGTAATTAATCGTCAGGCGCTTTAGCATTTTACAAAATATTAAATGCTTCACTATAAAAATGACAAATCAGATGAAGAGCTCTACTATTATTATTAACTTTCAATAGAAATTATAGTTATATAAAAATACGTAATTATTTTTTTAAATACAATTTAGGATAGAATAATATTTATTGCTACATTGGAGAATATAGAATTCTAGACTATTTTTAGTTTAAAAAACGTTGTAGTATAAGTAAATTTCATCCGATATTACGAAATATAAAACATACATATTATTTGTCCACAAAATATTTTTAACTCAACTCACTACACGTACCAAATACTAATGCACTTCTAAGAAGCCTGCGGTTTGGTAGTTCGGGGGATACAAATTACAAGGCCCCGTTTGCTTTAATTCTACGATTCAAATAACTCTAGCCTGTAATCATACCAATTGAGTTGTATTTTTACTTCTCTATGATTCTTCATCAGCTGTCCAAAGCGTCGTCTGACTCAAATAAGTAAACATTAGTAGGTAACTACAAAAGTTATTGATGAAATCAATAAGTAAATTAAATTCAAAGTAGAAGGGCTAATCTAATATCTAAACATAATAATATATCAACATTCTTAATTATGAAGTTCTTAGACGTACAGAAAAAGGGTTTCTAAAAAATTACACAAATGTTCATAAAATATTACCTATTAGTATCGAAGTGAACCAATAGTTTTTTTATCTAATTCATAAATAGAATAATGTGTAGGTATCAAAGTATACAACTTGTAAGCAAGTTTGTGTATCAAGTCACAGTTCAGTGATGGATGCCTACCGTGCGGCAACAGTTGAAAGATAAATTAACGTAAATTTAATGTAGCTAGTCTTCAACAGCATATAAAAAATCCTATTAGGCGGTCGAATGCCCCCAAATATTAAACAAAAGCGAGCCGATATCCATGTAAATGCAAGCGCCCGACTACCAATAATTATCGTTTGTTATAAAGGGTGAAATAAAGCACATTCCAAACAAACGGGGCAAGTCGGACTATGAACGAGGCATTCGGTAGTGCGTGTCACAGGTCCTGTCTAAACTCATCAATCTTAGCTCCATTTAATTTCGAAATAGACTATACGGCAAGGCGAAGGCGGCGCGGGCCATGAAAAGGTTGGAGAGCGGCCGAAACAAAACGCCGGTGTACAATGAGCCAGTGAACGAACGATGCCACGCAAATGGAAAACGGAGCGACGCCATTGTCGATTCACAAAAGAAAGGCAATCATTCGACATGAATAAATATCTTCGAATAATGGAGCCACGCTTCCTATAGTAAAATGTTTTATGTATCAGAATTATTGCGTACAAATCGCTTTATACGTCAGTACACGTTCTTGCGCCCGCCTAAATGTTTTGTAGGTACTTGCTTCCGCAATTTGTTAACATTACACTTTGATTTATTACGCGCCTGTAGAGAGATATCTTTTTATAGCTTCTTCGATCATTGCACACGTTAGAAATATAATAATACGAAGAATATAAGTTTTTATATGTATGCCTACAACAGTAGCCAGGATTTAACAACAGATAATTATTAATACAATGTCTTTTAAAATGTTGGTATAGTTTAGTATAGTTTGGCTTTCTTCAGAACTTTTTAAATATAATTGTACAATATGTTTCTCACATCATTAGAGATATCTAAGTAGATGTTATTTCCTAGCTATCTTCAAATATTATGTACTATTTTTACTAATTACCTTCGCTTCGCTCAAGGTACAGGTATAAATTCAATAGATGTAAAAATCTAACATACACTGGTATAGGATAAAACATTATTTTGACCTCTTTGAACTAATTATAATTTTATTAATTATATAGATTTAAAATATAAATTGCCTATGAAATTTTATTTCTAACACAGTTTCCATAGAAACTGGATTTTTTATACTGAATATTTTAAATTTGCCTGTAATAAAACTAATGCAAGTGTTTACTTTCATATGGAGCTAATGGCTTGGCAGATGCATGTTAATATAGTTTTTATTATTATAATAGCTACACTATTAACGTAGCGGTAAATATTTTCCACTTAGTTTCCGAAACTAATAGCATTAATTACAGGCGGAGTACCGATGCCGCGGTGGAACGAGCAGCACAGCGGTCGCGGGGAGACTCACAGTCCCCGATAAATCAATTTAATTTGATTCAATTTGAGCCCAGTTCCTCTGACCGTCATGCAAGGAACGCAAGTTTAGGCCCTTAAGACCGAACCGCAGACTTTGTTGCTGATCCGTTGGGAAATATAGTGATGTATCTAACAGAAATGTAATTTAGTAATTTATCTTCGCCTACGTTAGGGAGAGATTTTACTACCTATACTAAGCATATACATACGTATGTATAAGGTATGTATGAGCCTATAGGTATTGGTTTTATTTTAAAATAATTAGATGATTAGAAACTAGTGATAGTTAGATATTTGTTTCACATTAATCGTACATAATTGTGTCTTTTGATAAATGCAAGTGCTTACCGCCATTCACTTCACGCTTAAACACACGTAAGAGAAGAAAATAAGGTTAAGTTTTTTATAAATTTTAAGTTTTTTATAAAAATAAAGGCTATTCGCGCAATTATACATACCCTCGAATATCAAATTAGGTATTTGAAATAGAACTAGTACAAAAACTAGTAAAGTGACTTATGACATGCTATGTTAACTTAAGTTATGCCTACCTAGGTATTACTGGTAATACATTCAACGTGCAATACATCACTTTAAATTAGTAAAATATATTAAAATCATTTAATTCATCTACTAATTTTTAAGTCTACTTACGAGTACCTATATAGTAAGATTCTGATCTCCTATTTTAGGTAAGTTTTATGCCTAAGTAGGGACTAAAATGTTAATTAAAAGACATTATTTTATTATTGATTTGTATTGACAGATAATAAACAAAAGTTGTAAGGGAAACGAAATTACAGTATAATCTGAGAGTAATATCATTATTTAAATAAAAGACTATTTATCTATTACAGTAACAATTCTTCTCAAATAGATTTCAACACGTACCTACTTCTAAGTAATAAAAAACAAACATCTAATTTAATTTTCTTCCATTAAAACGAATTTGTTCTACCATATCCATTAAGATAGCGCGAAGAATCATATAGTCATATTAGACCTTACTGCGAACAATTTAAGAACATTAAAATCGATAGAGTAATACGTATGGAGTCAATGTGCTGATGGCTTTTTACACTATTTGTACTAAAGATACAGGTGTAGGTTTTGTGCCTGTATTGACGGTTTGCTACAGCCTACACAGTACACTGCAGGCTCGTACGACGACGTAGCGACCACACAGCGCGAACGGTCACGTTTCCAATGAGATCGGTGCCGCGATGACACCCTTGAAATGTTTTTAATAGCGTGATTTATAGAGCAAATTAAACATTTGACTTGCCGTGAATTTGATGCTGAGTGGATCCGTCACGCACGGACATTGAGCCGAGCGGTACCAGCGGTACTATCGCGTGCGTAAGTACAAAAATAACGATAAAATAAAAATGTATCGTAAATCCTTGTTTCTAAATTGTTACGTACATACAGAGTGGGGCGAGTACTACTTTTTCGTCGGTATGGTGATATATTTAAACACGTAGGCATTATCTGTCGTGGGTAATGATCGATATTAAATATACAATTCAAAAGTAAACATTGAATTAAAGTCATGTTTATCCAAAGTAATAAGTTAATATATAATTTTAACATCACTTAAAGTAATTATGAAAATAATTTATAGACATAGTTAACACAACTTTGTCGCTGCCTGTACATACAGATCAGCGGCAGGCATCTGATTAATACGCGCTACCGTGCTAAGGTTTTTGTCGCGGCTACGTCGCGCGTGTCCGTGAGAACCGATTTACAGACATGCCTAAAACATACTACAGTTTTTAAACGTGTTTTAGAGCCTCTGTACGTAAACATATTCGTAACAACATCGCCATTTCACAATTTCGTTAGTTTAGCTGATTGAAAACTCCATTATGATTTTAAAACTTTTTTTAATGTTTTGGACTTCTTCAAACCATTATGTTAACAATTCTACACACAATTCTTGAAAACTTTAAATTAACTTATATTATTATACAAAATAAATCCAGGTCCCGAAAATATCTTGAGAAAAACCCGCG
The DNA here is from genome assembly GCA_905231865.2 of Boloria selene. Classification (NCBI taxonomy): domain Eukaryota; kingdom Metazoa; phylum Arthropoda; class Insecta; order Lepidoptera; family Nymphalidae; genus Boloria; species Boloria selene. The sequence goes on from HG993132.1 coordinate 4,402,502, forward strand.
CTAGAGCCGGACTACAATCTGATTCCCTTGTTTTTTTCATTAATACGTTTTAACGCCCAAGTGACTAATGTGTGTTTCCCTAATATTATAAAAATAAATATTTTGCTACGTACATTGACTTTTAAACACAAAACATAATAGATACTCCATTGGGAAAGTCACGAATTTTATATTCCATTTTAAAAACATTTTTAAGCTTAAAATATTTACGGAAAATACATTTTTTAAATGTTACAATCTAAAAGCCATAAAACTTAATAAGAACATCTCATTTAATATTCGATATAAATAATAATTTATCCGCTCTTAACATTATTACAGAGTGCCATTATAAATTGACTCAGGCCGCACTGCGGCCTAAATGTTGTTATGTCTAAAAAAGCTAGTGCTGTTAGCTCCGTGAAAGTCTAATATTCTGAACATAGATTTTTTATCAAAAATGGTTCATCAGACCGTAAAATTTACATTACATTTTATTTATAGTTTCATTTTTATAACGGCAGTTACATTAGAAACATTAAAAAGTCAGATATATTTTTAGAAAATATGGGTTTTTAAAATGAAATAGGCTTTTTTAACAAAAATATCTGAAGATGCTAGATTTAATGAGAAAACGGCATCACCTGAGTATGTAATACAGTGGTAGTGGTTAATGGAATTGCTTTTTTAATGTTCTTAAATTAAATCTAGTTTTATCTAGATACATCTAATTTCGTTAAACTACGGTAATAGTAAACTAAATTATTGACAAAATATAATTAACTAGGAACTTACCGTCGCTCCTCTCGCGCAATCTCTATGAAAACCACACATATTTACATGAAATTGGGTATCATTATACCAAATTTCGTCGAAATCTGCTGATTATCTGCGTCAACATAAAGGATACATTTTACTGCGGGGAAATATTCATTTTCTGAGAAATAATACTACTTAACCTAAGTATTATTATTTTTATTAGATAAAAGTTACCTAGAAACGAACCCAAATAGTGACAGGGAAGTCGCAGTGCTTATACGATTATGTAAATGGGATGAAAAATTTTGTGTTAATTGAGATGTTTGATTTTGAGATGAAATCTCATGGAATTTTTATGGTAGTCACTGAAATCACAAAGCGGAAAAACATTTCCTAGAAACAGAAAGTACCTATATACATGAAAGTTGAGACAGTAGACTCCTTCATTGTCTAAGTGGCTATCTTTCGGGATCTTCACCACAAGTTATTTATTACAAGCGAAAAACCGTGTTTCTCGGTTAAATAGTAATACTGGCAGTGGTCTCCAGTTCAATATTTGTTATTGAGTCGTGTAGTACAAGTGCCTATTGTGTCGAACGCAAATGCTGCTGTTGGTAATCATAGAGTCGGTACAATATGCAGGTTATATTTTTAAAACGAACACTGTGGACTGTGATGACACTGTTATGTGTGGCTTGGTAGGCGATCAGTTCGGTTCATTATAATAGCATTAATATGTTTGTATTAGTATGGAATATATTGAAAGTAGGTGCCTATAGTTGTAATTGCAGAAAGAAAGATTGAAACTAAAACATTGTCGTCAAGTCGATAAATTATTTTCATAGGCCTTAAAACCAAGAACGTGTAGGTAATCATTTCGGATTTTTTGCCAGGTTACAAACCTACGTACGTAACAGGCTTAGGTACGTAACAGTATTTTAACCTAATAACTTCGCAAATTCTGAAGAGTAAACTAATTAGTTATTAATAATTGAAATTGATAGATTTCAAATAAGTAGGTGTATTTTTTTATACCATTTAATAAATCCATAAAATATAATAAAAATCAATAATCTTTTGGTTTATTTAGTTATTAAGAATGATAAGAAACTTATTTCATTTTTTTTTTTTGGTATAGGTACATAGAACCTAATATTATAAGATGTTTTTATGTGTAATTAGTAAAACTTAACTATTATTACAGATTATTTAGTAGTCACTCTCACTTAGTAAGTAGGTACTAAACAAAGTACGGGAATAGATCAACCTGTCCGAATTACGGACCGTTTCATAGTCTTTAATCACCACTTTACAGCTTTTGAGTGTTGCCGCAACATCAAGTTACTTGTATTTCTACTTACATAAAGTACAAAGCCAATTAAGTACTTTAGTATAAAAAAAATTTTGTGACACATCTTATCCTGTACACTGCGATAAATAATCTTATAAAAACTCTGCGATTACTTGCCGTACCTCAGAGCTCTCATCAAAGTATAATTGTTGACATCAGGCTTAACAGTGAGGGTGTTTTTTCCCGGAGGCTAAACGTTCTTAATTCCATATATTAATTGCTTAAAAAACCTCAAGCCGTGGAACATTAATAACAAAAACCGCCCCTGCAAAGGAATCGAATCGTCACGGTACACGAACATGAAAGGAAAGAATTTATCACAAATTAAATCGTACATAACCTTTTATATGGAGGTTGATATCAATAAAATTTTAATGCAACACCTGCCGAACATTTTGACAAACTGATAAAATCGATTGTTAAATTTCTGTAATCTTTACAGTACTATACAGTAGGTAGGTTTGTACTTAGTAATTTAATTTTCTGTAGCTATTTTTGTATGTCTGATGTACCTACCTTTATAAATTATATGAATCGGTAATTATTCAGACGTGGATAAAATAATAGGTATTTTCTTTATTTTCATTGAAAATAAACGAATTCCAATTTTTTCACTCTAGGTAGACCGTACCTAAAGTGCAGAAGTGACCCAGTAGCAGAATTCAATTTTTTTTTCAGATTTCGCACAACGAAATTAAATCAGATATTCAACCTTATTTATATAACTTATTTAAAAATATTTTTTAGGTATTTATTAGTATTGAGTAGATACCTATTAGTTTATTTTTAACCATATTTTAATACACTACTCTCTCCATTCAAAATTATAAAATGTTTCCAATATCCCAAGACTTGGTTAAGTTCGGAGTAGGTTACCTAGTCCTGCTGACTGACTGTGTCTACGAACATATTTAATCGTAATCCAATAAGCAACGTGTCTGACCGGGGTAGAAACAAAACTTCAACCGAAATTAATTATGTTAGGTAACATGGTTATATTCAGACTATCATGGTATGATATCTTTATCATCAATCAAATTAGTGAGTTTTTTTTAAATTGTATTTAGAAAAGTAAGAAAAATGTGTAATCGCAAGTTTAAATGTATGCGCGACGGTCGCGATACATTCGGTGAAACGAGCAGTCGAAAGCACGGAACGCCAGGCGTGTCCAAGTAGGAGGGACTTGTGGAGGACCCGCCCCCTACAACACCTAAGCTTGTTGCGGCAAATAATATGATAACGAGGATGCCAGACGGGTAAACCGCATCTTTGCTGGTACATATCATTACCGAGATGATTGACTGCGCACTTACCTCTTGTTGGTTTTATGCCCGCGCATCTAGTCCATCCATACACTCGATACAAAGTTTTATGAAAATATGTAGTCACTATTTTAAAAATATGATATACTAAGTAATTTTGAATAGTTAATAATTTCTTTATCACTTAAATACTCATATATTTAATTAATATTTGTTAATATAAAGAAATTCACTAATGTGAACTTAAAACAACTTTGCTTTTCAAAACTTTTAGCGTCATCTTGTGACGAATAGCAGAGTTAAATGAAACCAAAATTGATTGTTTTTTAAATAATATTGTTTTTACGGGATTTTTAATAAGAATATTTCATTTTAATAATCTACAATAACACGTTTTAATATAATATGTATTGCATAACATTTCAATGGTATTTTAAGACAAATAATTTTCTACACGTCCTGTCATAGTACCTATCCATTGTTTTATATATAGAGGACTAAGTGTCATCTGCTATAATTAAAAAACAAATCTTTAAATCGTTTAGATTACACTAAAATCCGGATCCGGATCTTTCTTCATTGACGATTCCAATGGCATTAGAAATGCTGAATAAACATGATTCGTATCAAACGTTGAAACATGCTTCGTAAGAACAAGTATTGGTTGAATGAAAGTTTTAATTATTTAGGTTAAACAGTCCTATTTAACATTTTTAACGTCTCACTGCTGAATACGTCTATCTTCGAAACTTCACGTCTTTCGAAATGTTGCAAGTGCTTTCAGACATGCAGGCAAGTTAAAAATAATAACGGGATTTGAATCAGCTTCACAACGTTTTTTTAACTAATTTACCTCAATGTTTGACTTTTTTGATTACTTTTTAGTATAGGAACTAGGTACAGATATATTGTTTTGGAAATCATCGGATTGTATAATAATTTCTTTAAAAAAACAAGCAAAACCTTAAATGTGTTGTGTTGATTCAAAATGTACACGCCGTGTCACTATCACAATTAATACAAATCTTAAGACACCTTAATTGCTAAAATCAATAGAGACGTTCAGGCTGCTGACTTGAGTGTGCCAAGCATTTGAAATTGGCGCCAAATATCCGCCAATGTTTTTTTTTATTTTGATATACCCAGAGTCACTCTCACAGTAAATACGAATTAGACATGTGTAAGTAATGCGAGTAATGCATTACGCGTAATATTACCCGAGCGAGTACTGTAGCATCACTCATTACTCGACCATCCCAAACATTACGTAGGTATTACTTCAAACATGACGCGAGCGTGCAATTCATCGTTCGGGTTAACTTGGCATTACTCCGTTTTACGAATTTTGAAATAGCAAAGCAATTCGAAATGTATATATTTTAAAAAGCAATAATTAACACAAAATATATTTTTAATAAAAATACAAATAGTTATAAGCAAAAAAAGTTATAGTTGTTAGAAAAATGATTTTTAAATACGCCAATATTATAAGTTAGGCCAACGATATAAGGTTTTCATTACTAGGTCCTAAGCTGCGCCTGGTCTTTAATTTTATTTCGATCTAGATATCCCGTAAGACTATAAGTATGAAGGCAAATCAACTTTTTGTTATTGTTAATATTGATCACAAAGGGTCATTCATATTTACAACCTTTAGTTAAACAATACGATTTTGTTTTACTTATTAATTATTTTGCAAGATGCTCAGAAAATTCGCAACTGGTGTTTGTAAAACCCTATCCTAAAGAACAAAACCAAGTCATAAAAGGTATATAGCTATTTACGTACAAATGCCGCTAGTTATTTGAGTATGACAAAATGCAAAATTGCAATATAAATGAAAGTTACGTAAATGAAATTTTAAATACATAATAAAAATCTAATACATAAAAAAAATTGGTATAAAATTCTTTAAGATCAACTTTTTCAGTCTTTTAAAAAATACTAATTCACGTATTCATAGTAAATAATAATTAATTCAAAATTAAAAATTTAATTATTCATTAAATATTTTAATATTATAATAAACTTTATTAAGTATATGTATAATGTATATAATACAGTGGACCCAAAGTCGCAGTCCTTAGAACGCGGTCGGAGCCGCGCGTACTGCTAGTATACGCTGTTAGTTTTTGCTGCATACATTATTGTAAACATAGCTATATAAGAATAATTTAAGTAAATTGGGTTACGACGGTAAAATTTTAAATACAATATTTAAATATAAAAAGTAATAAAAATATAACAATAATCTTACTCATAAAAAGTTAACATTTTAGTTTTAAATTAAAATCAATAAAAACGTGTGTGATATTCATCATAATATTACATGAGATAGATCAGTAATACTATTATGACAGTACGCGAGTAATATTACTTCTTCGCATCACGCATGGCAAGTAATGTTTCGAGTAATGAAGTGATGTGATATTACTCGGTGCGTAATGTAATGCCATATTTCATTACTTCATAAAGCACTGTTTTGCGCATGTCTAATACGAATCTAAGACACCTCTCAAGCTAAAATCCATTGAGTCGTTCAAAAACATAACCCTCCTTCTGGCGCAGTAGGGTAAAGATACAAGATTTAGAGGACAATGGGTTTTAAAAAACACTTCATAAATAAAAATCTGTTTTATTTACACATTTAAAATACATATCTTTCATGATCTCTTAACAAATGTATAATAATTCTGAATAATAAAGAATGTAATACAAAAGTTATCTAAAAACTGTAAAATTGTGAATCTCTCTTGGCATTTACAACTTAGATGTTAGTTCAGGAACAGCTTTGAACAGATCCGCTACTAGTCCCAAGTCAGACACCTTAAAAAAATTTTTTATTAGTTTATTTCATTAACTTTTATAATATATTATTAAAAATATGGTTTCTCTCAAAAATAAATCTTTATTATATACACATATATGTAACAAAATTCTGAGTTGAATATATAAATGACATTATTTTAAGCTGCTTAATTTAACCATCCAGATATTTACTTATAGTAAATTCTTCCAAAAATTTACCATTTGAAAAATTAATCTTTATATACATATAAGTTACATAATTTTTTTTCTACCTGGAAAATAGGCGCCTCTGGATCTTTGTTGATGGCGACGATTGTCTTGGAGTCCTTCATCCCCGCGAGATGTTGGATAGCACCACTGATGCCCACCGCAATGTATAGATCCTATAAATTTTTATAAAATAAAATTATTTATCCATTTTAATGTAATATAGAATATATTAAAATTACAATTTATTTTTACTATCACGTAATTTATTGACCAATGTAAAAATAAGTGTAATGCTTTAATTGCATCACTTGGTAAAGTAAACACTTTGAGAATCAAGTAAAAGTGTTATTTTCAAAGGGATAGGTGATTTTTGGTTTAATCCCATAAATTCATCTTAAAACTAATAGGAATTTGGATCACTACATAGTATAAAATAAAGTCGCTTTTTCTGTCCCTATATCCCTTTGTATGCTTAACTTTACTACGCAACGGATTTTGATGCGGTTTTTTTTAATATAAAGAGTGATTCAAGAGGAAGGTTTATATGCATAACTACCGGATCCCGCGACTTTGCCTGTGCTAAAACTAGGGAAGGGCCCGAGCGAAGCGAGGGCGAGTCGCTAGTATATGTATAAACTTGATTTTAATTAATTTAAACTAAAACAGCACTACTTCCTTACTATCCCAGAAAAGTTGTTTCGGTATGGTATATATATAAGAAGAATCTTTTAACACAATTATAAAAAAATACACCAAAATTTCCCTACATATCTCTGGTATATTCACATACAAAAACAAAAACAAACATACGGGTGCAACAATCTTGCCGGTCTGCCCAATTTGTAGGTCGTTGGGCACAAAGCCGGCGTCGACGGCAGCACGGGACGCGCCCACCGCCGCGTTGAGCTTGTCAGCTAGATCATACAGCAGCTTGAAGTTATCACCCGACTTCAGACCCCGACCTGGAAAATACAAAGTAAAAAAAATAGTATTATTCAGCATAAAATGATTACAATTTTAATGAATGTCATGAATCTGAGAACTGGTAGTCAGTGCTGAAAAAATAAGGCTCTGACCTGAGTAGAACTGGCAAAAGAAACTTGGTACCCAATAGCAATACCCATATTATATAAAACATGGGTCTTTAACTAGTACTAGCAGAACATGTTCATAACAGTACTATGATTAGGTTGTTAAGGAAGCAAACATTGTAAGTTGATATTTTGTTGTCAAGTTGACATTTTGATTCTATCTAACCATTACATAAGCTAATATTATATTTTAATACTTATTATCCTATTCCGGTCTAAGAGTAATCTAAAAAAATCAAGTATCATAAAAATTATAATATTAAGTGGTAGTGCCATGCTTGTTACCTTCGGGTAGCAACCGAATGGGCCGGCACGCCCCGTATAGTTCATTAGTACCACTCTCTCACAGAAGACCGGCGTGAAGTGGCAGCTATGCTGTCGCGTTTCGTCCGGTGAGTGAGAGTCCGGGAGGCCCACTCTCCTTCCCCCCTCCCTCTTCCCTTCATCCTCCGCCTTCGTTCACCCCTCCCTCCCACTTCCCTCCCTCCTCCATCCCTCCCTTTCCTGAAAGGCCGGCAACGCCAAGCAGATGTCCATGGGCGGAGGTGATCACTTCCCATCAGGTGAGCCTACTGCCTGTTTGCCCCCTTTTTACCATAAAAAAAAAAAAAAAATTGGTCCAGCCGTTCTTGAGTTATAAATGGTGTAACTAACATAACTACTATTTTATTTCTATTATCAAAAAAACTTTCTCACTCACCACCAGAGACAATATTTTTAGCACTGGTCAGCTCTGGACGATCAGACTTAGTAAGCTCTTGAGATAACCACTCAACAAGGTCCGTCTTATAGTCCCCTTCTGGAGCTTTTTCTACTGCTGCTGATCCACCCTCGAGAGGTTCGGGAGGAAATGCAGTGCCTCTAACTGTAATAACTTTGATTGGGTCCTTTGCCTCTAATGTTAGAATTGCATTACCTATAAAATATTGTTAAATTAAAATGTTATTGCTATTCACATATTTTGTACAACAACAAAATTTTGAGAGAGAGAGCAACTAAATACTTTTTTTGTACAAATTCTTACTTCCATAGAATAAAATACTGAACCATTAACATACAAGATGGGAGTATCATATTCTAAACAACAGATAAGATAAGCATATGACCTTTAAATTACATTTATTGATCATGCAAAACATGGTTATCAAAATTATAATAAAATGTAATTATACCACTAACAAATAATCTATTAAATTTTACCTGCATAAATGGTTCTCACAAACGTATTTGCATCTTTAACACCAATTATATCAGTTATTGGAGAAACATCAAGTTTGGCTGCAACTCGTGGGAGGATTGCCTTGCCAAAAGCAGTGGCAGGTGCCAAAATATGTGTAAAGTTGAATTGTTTCTGAGTTGCCAGTATAAGAGGGGTCAAAGATTCAGCTGTGAAGCCCTTGAAAGCGTCACTCTCGGCAACTAATATCTTCGAGATCCCATTGGCTTTTGAAATCGCTTCTGCCGCCTTAAACGAACAATTGCTTAAGCTTAAAAATATTAAGAAAGAAGACGTTTAGGTAAAGAGAACTTAACGAACTAAATACTCACTGGTCCACACTTAGTACCAGCTACGAGAACTGACACTTCTCCGCCAATTTTCTTTGCAGCACTCAAGGCATTTTGTGTTACAGGGGCTAGAACTTCATTATTATGTTCTGCTACAATCAAAGTACTTTGTAATCGACGTAGCTGAAAGAATAATTATCTATATTGCATTTCTATTTTCTATAGCTATTACTTAAAACCAACCAAAAAGGTTTATTAAACGTTTTTTTTAATATTTACCTGTGTTGAAAGAAATAATTGCCTAGTGCAAGGAGAAAACATTATGTATAAAACTTTTTACAATAATTATAAATAAACTTTACATTAACTTTTTGAAAGGTTAAAAATCACAAATGGCAACAGGCAAAGTCCATTCAGTCATCAGTGTTACCCTTAACCACTTGATCCCCGCTGGTACCAATGTGTACCACTTCCGGCGTTACCGTAGATCCCCGCTGGTACCTTTGTGTACCGCTACACCCTCTACGCTTTTATTACTTATTATACAACGAAATCGCTTTATTTTTTTTTAAACGAGTAATAAACAGAAACTTAAAAAGTTTTTTAACCCATATATCAAAACAAAATGTTAATCGAATACCGACAAGATTAAAAACTATTACGTCAAAAGTTGATAAAATTTCAAGTAAAGAGCGCGCGACTCGCTATTGGTTTAGTGTAATTTAAAAATTGAAAACAAGTGAATTTGTACCGTAAACGCATGAATAATAATTGTTAATATTCGTTGCTACTATTGATGTACTAATAAATGTATGTTAACGTTATAATGTTGGTTTTTTGATTAAATAAATTTTGCTGTATTGAAATTTGTAAATAAAGTCGCCGTTAATTTACAAGAATTTGGACGATTACTGAATGTTTTGATGTCTGACAAAGTCATATCATTGTAGAAAAACAAATATAATTTCATATTTTCTGTTTTTTGTAGCATATTTCAATAGTTTTATAATATAAAATGTGTTTATTTACAATAATTATAATATCAGCCTATACGCTATCAAATGTGACATATTAGACTGTTGTCAAATTTGGCTAGGCATTGACACGTCGATATATTATGCTATCGATGATATCGACATTTTAATACGAATGTTTATAGAAAAAGTAAGTATGTGTTATGTTTGTTCTAGAACAAAATGTTACATAAATTTTAAATACTCTTATGTATTATAAATTAAATATAAATATAAGCATAACATATTATATTATTATAATAGCAATAAAAAGACGTTCTAAAATAAAATAAATTTTCCCTGACGATCTCGGGAGTATACAGTTGCTTGAAAGGGTTATATTGTATTGTACACGTATATACCTAGATGAATTTTCACAAACTCTCGTCCGTAGATACGTTTTGATGATTTCCATACATAATAAACAGTTTTATACTTTTATTATTCAGGTATTAACGTTTAGTATTTTCCTAGTTTTTTTATAGATAAACCACGACTTATACTTCCTCAACAAACCAAAATAAAATAAAGAAGAGGATTAATATCATGATACCAACAAATATACTTTTTCTGATACATATTTTAGTAAATAATTTCATCAAAATCCGATTATAATATATTTTGTAAATAAAATAAAATAATTATTTTATGAATTAGTTCTGTAGTTTCGGAACCTATATATATTACTCTTTCATAATATTATATTGTATATAAATTCTTTTATTGTAAATTTATTATTACTTCGAATACTGAATATGAAATACACAATCATCTAGGATGAATTAGTCTTTGACTACCTATACGATAAATACTTTATTAAAAAAATGAGATCAGAATTTTTTTAATTTTTTCTTAGTCAAATTACGAAGTTACTATTTTTTTTTGTCATCAATTTTAGTCATCAAAAACTATAAGAGCTACATTATTGAATTGCAAAATAAAATTATTATAATATAGTCGGTATAAATATTTATTATATTATATAAATTATAATTTTAACTAAACTTTTTATTTAAAACTTGCCTCCAATAGTTTAGTTTTAGCAAGAATTATAACAAGCAAGTTATTTAGCAATTATTTGGCAAGTTAGGTTAAAGTAGTTTTTGAGCGTTTGCAATAAAAAACTTATATGCACAATTTTATGACAAAAGTGTTACTTTTGTTATAAAAATTATTATAATTACTTTTACTTACATATTAAAATAAAATACAATAATATATACCATAAATTACATTATGAATATTACGAAATATTTAACATGAGACCCAGAATTTTTATCATTGCATTTGAGACATTTTTTCAAATATTGTTTATATTATATTTTATAAGAATTGGAATTCTATTTACATTTATATTTTAAATCTCGTTAATCCATAAAAATAAAATATTCTTTTACATCTATTTTATTTTTTATATCAAATTATAATTGTTACATAAATATAATTGTGTTTATATATGTTTCACCGTTCACAAAAATTATCGATAATTTTTAGTGTTGAATTTGAGGGGTACAGCATTACTACGCTTCAAAATATTAAAAATTATTATTATCAGTACAATAATTTAGATAACTTTACATGTTAAAATATTTAGTTTCTTGAATGAAAAGTGTAAAGGTTTCATATCAGTGACAAAGTTTAGCTTGTAGATTTCAAATTTAAGCCACATAATAAACATAAAAATGTGAATTATATTGAAATACGAGTGTTTTTAAAAATAACCTCAATTTTTCTTTTTTATAAGAAAACCATCCAATTTCTAATTCTAGTGACTTGTTTTAAAGATTTATTTGTCTATATTTTTAAAGTAAGGATTAATATGTATTTTATTGTCAATTTTATTAAGAATCTACTCGCCATAACCCTGATGCATGCTTTGAAAATTGCGCGGTAACCTGTGTAAATACAACGAACGAGCCGCGAGTTTTATAAAGTTTTGAATGTGACTGTTACTAAAAACTAATACAAATAAATCAAAAAATGGTTTTGTATGATTACATGTTTATTCATAAAGTAGTGTTTCAAATTTGGTGTAAGTATAAACGCTGGTATTATTAGAATTCATTGTAATACAAAAATTAGAAAATTTTCCGTTAACGCTGATATATAACGAGCTTGATTTTATTTATCAATAGTTTAAAGGGCATTTTATATATTCTCATAAATACTCAAATTATTTAAGAATCTAAAACAGCTAACACATTTTAAATCGGTGCTATATAATTTAAATTGTAAATGTTTTTTTATGTAATGGTAGAATCTGCGAAAATTTCAGAGTGGGTTCGGTGATTATCGGGTGTTGCATGTCATATGTTGCGGGCGTCAAGTGGTTAATACCTACCAATTACCAATAAAATTATGAAAACTTATATAGGTTTTATACTTTGTGAGCACGTTTATTGATATTATATTCCAATTTCATATTTACTTCTATTTTCTAACTTTAATAGATTAACGATTCTTCATTATATGTTCATCATAGGAACCTAAGTGAAAAAAGTGATTTTGTAAAGGAAAATAAAATAGTATTAGCAAATTAATTAAAATAATAAAGTAAAATAAACTTAATATATATTTTTATTTTCTATTTTAGTCCTTAGTAAAATTATGAAATGATTTAAATTAACAAACTAACAAATTAACAGATTTTAAATGTTGGCTACGCTAACTTACTGTCAATTGTCATTTGTCATAAACATAAATGTCAAATTTAGACTTAAGTATGGAAAGTCCATGCTTGCCTTTCCCTATAGGGGATAAATTTTAAAAACAACAAATGAAACGATCGTGTTTTGACTTTTCACTTTTGTAAATAATTATAATTTGTAAAGTGTCTTCCTGCTCGCTGCTTCTACTCTGATTATTTGCTTCATTTACCACATTTTCAATCGAAATAATATAAAAATAACACTACGTGTTTCTATTTTCATTAACTTAAAAAAATATTTGTATCAATAATGGCTTCTTTACCAATTGTTTCTATTACACGTCGTGAAACTTTCAGTTCTTGCCACAGGCTGCATAGGTAAACTACTTTTTTTGCGTAAAAGAGATTCCGTAATAATTATTCTACATTTTAAATTAAGCGCAGTAGCTTTGATAACTTATTCAAATTTTGTAAAATAATAAAGGTTTAGGTTATCTGATTTTTTTCTTTAAATTTGTTAAAGAGTGATGTTTCAGTAATAAAAAAGCTTTCAATATTTAATAATTAATTCTGTCTTTTTAGTCCATTTTTGACGGATGAGGAAAATAAAAAAATATATGGAAAATGTAATAATCCTAATGGTCATGGACATAATTATGTTGGTAAGTGACTTTGATAAACCTATGTACACTATTGTAGTAAAAGTCAACTTGATTATATTGCATCATTATATTATGTGTAATTGACTTTTAAAATTTTATTTTAGTACTTGTAACAGTAAAAGGTCCTGTTGACCAACAGACTGGTATGGTGATGAATGTTCATGATCTAAAACAATACATGCAACAAGCTATAATGGATCCATTGGATCATAAAAACTTAGACCTGGATGTACCATATTTCAAAACTGTGGTAAGACAACTATTTACGAAAGTTAATAATATTTTTTTTTATTGATACTATAATAATTCTGCTACTATTACTATGTTACTACTTTATACTGTAAACCCCACTTAGCTCGGGTTCTTACCTAGATTTAGTGTGAGCAAAGCTGTGGGTTCCACTAGCTATACAATATACATGCCTTAACTGCCCCTTAAATCACTCTTATCTTTTTAAAAAATACATCAATCTCTGTTGCATACTTTAAAAGATTTAAGCATACATAGATGCATACATATTATCGCAATAGCAATGTTGTCAAGTCAAGCTCTAAAATAAAAGCCAGACTTTTAATAAAAATAACTTAGGAGATTAAATTTCTAAGTATTTCTTAGTGCATTTTCTAGAATCTAGGTCAATGGTTGTCTCTATATTGAATATATTATGGAAAAGTTTAGATAGTTTGTAAAATTCAATATAGAAATATTGAGCAATTTTTAATTACACAATATTATATTCATAAATTGTATTTTAATATCTTTACTATTGGGTCATTTAGGTCAACATTAGTTTATCAGTTGTTACATATATTTTTTTCCCAATCATCTTGTTTAAGTGCCATGATAGAAACATGGTGCCATATGAACATTTAATTGTGATAATTACTTTGCTAATGTAATTTAAAAATGAATATCTAACCAAGGCTAATAGCTTTTAAAGATAAAGGTTTTAATATATTTTCTTTTTGAACATGAACCACTACAAAAACTGGTTTCTTCTTTAACCTCTTTTTTGCTTTGTCAAGGATCCTTGAACCCCTGTCAAACAACAGGTTTTTCTATAATGAAGTAAGTTTCAGTCTAAGGTTTTTACAAAATTGTTATTGTAAATGAAATATAAAACTTCCTCCATTCATTTAGAAATTAGCTAATATTAGTACAACATTCATTGCAATGACCTAATTTATTGCAATTCAACAGGTTAGCACAACTGAAAATGTAGCTATATTTATTTGGGATCAACTACAAAAAATTATGGATAAGCCACAACTATTACATGAAGTTAAAATTTTGGAAACTGAAAAGAACCATGTTGTCTATCGCGGTGGCACCACTTACCCTAGGAAGAAGTTTGACTCATCAAGCTTGCATCCAAACCATCATGATGTCTCTTCAGACTCAGACTGATATAAAAACATAATAAGATAAATCGAATTTATTTTTAGCATTTATTGAACTGATATTTTTATACTTTAAAATTTTATTGACCATTCCTCTTTTTTAGCATAAGCATAAAGTGGAAATAAAAAATATATTCTCATGACAACTACTAGATAGCTTTAGCTAATGTCTTTTGATGAATTGTCGAAATAAAATAGTTTATTTTTATATGTTTTTTTTATTTCTTTATTACATTTTGTCTTAATCTTAAATACATGACTCTTTTGAAAAATAATACCTCGCAAGGTTTTTTTTTTATCACAAACAGAACTTAAATATAATTTGTTTTTAAAAATTTTGTACTTCTAAAGCTGTCAACACGATTCATTAAACATTTAAAAAGCACTTAACAAAATAATTGATATGAACATAGTTAAAAATATTTAAGAAGTGATCATTAGTATATGTCCAAGTACATCAAATACAAATTTTAATAAAAATGTGTCAAAGTATTGAATAAAATGAAATTTATTACACTGGTAATAATTTCAATTTTTACGTTTTTTCAATAATATAATATTCTAAACATCAAATTAAACAAAAAATCACATTTGGGAATCTGTAAAAAATAAATATTATTCATTGCACATGAATATGATTAGTTTTAACATCACAGTTGGGCTATTCTCTAAAAATCACATACATCTGCTTCGGCTTTTGCTAACATTTTTTGTAATAAAATATCTATATTGATATGATATGACAGGCGGTGAGCAGATTTCCTATCAGCACTTTAATATTTACCGGACTTCGACCGTAAATTACCATATATATTAATCAGTTTAATAAAATCTCTGCCTCGGTGGTGTAGTGGCTGGCATGTACGGTAATACATCGAGAGGTCCTGGGTTCGAGTCCCAGGTCGGGCCAAGTTTAATTATTGAGTCTTTCTGTTTAGTAAGTCTCAGTAATAGCCCGGAGTTGGGAAGTTGGCGGTGAGTCACCCCCGTGCCTCGGAGAGCACGTAAAGCCGTCGGTCCTGCGCCTTAGCTCTCACTGGTCGTGTCGAGTAGTCGTCCCACCGGAGTATGAGAGTGATAGGAATAGAGAGTGCACTTGTGTCTGCGCGTACACTTGTGCACTATAATATCTCCTGCGCAGTTGGCCAGTCTCAATGAGATTGGCCGCCATGGCCGTCTCGAATGAATGATGATGAATCGGTCGGAGAACATTATTATTATTAATCAGTTTAATAAAATCCTACAAGTATAAAACATCTATTATGCACAAACAGTTGGGTAACGTTAAGTTACATAAATTAGATGTATAGAACATTTCTTATATTACCTATATGGAATTTTAAAATTGATAAATATGAAAACTTTCTTATAGTATCGTTAAAGTAACTATTAGTGTCCGACCGAAACTGGTTTATACGACCGAAACCGAAACCGAAACCGAATTTCGGCAACGGTCTCAGTTTCGGCCGAAACCGAAACCGAAACCGAAACTTTCTTGTAAGGATCATGTTTTCAGAGAAAAATAAAGAAAATGTATTATAATCAGTCAGTTTTAATTAGTAAAATAAATATAAGTGTTAATTTTATACGGATAACCAGGTAGGTATCTACTCCTTTAATTATAAGTGTTAATTTGTAAAAAAAACAATTTTTATATTGGTACCTACTTAATAATTATTAAATTGAACGCGAAACTCTAAATCCTTAATATTATCACCACTAATGCACTATAGTAAATACCATGTACCTAACTAATGTTTGTTTACATATAGCATTAGCGAAAGAGTTAAATTAACCATAAAATGTTTAGATTTTTAATTTTTATGGTAAACTTGATTCTACTATAATCTAGGTACTCCTTTGTTATATTAAATTACTTTTCGAGGTACTCTTCTATTATATCACATGATAAAACTTACCGAATTCAAAACATATCCCACGAAAACTCACAACAAACAAAATGCACTGCAAACAAACAGGTCACGACATGATTACGCACGTGGACGCGGCCAAATGTCATCGTCGCTTGGATGTCATTTACCGCGCCGAACACACCCGAGCACAGCGCGGAAACTCCCGAATGCAGTTTCGGTTTCGATCGTAGTTTCGGCAGGTTTGCTGCCGAAACCGAAACATAACCGAAACTCGTTTTTTTGCCGAAACTCGACCGAAACCGAAACCGAAACCGAATATTCGGTCGGACACTAGTAACTATAAACAGCTAACGTTATTTTGGTAAATTACCAATAAGGAAATCTAATTACCGCCAAATTTGTAGACTGTTTTAAACACACATCTGTACATTCCAGGCCAGATCTTCACTTTAATGACGTCCGCAGTTCGTTCTCGGTTTAGTATAATATTATCAAGTAAGAAATGTACGTGTGCATTCATAATATTGGTAACAGTCAAGTTTTAGTCACGATCAATCTTTATGAAATTTTATTCCAATCCCTTGGACATACTTACTGTAAGATTTTTTCTTGAATCGTGAACTAAGTCAGATTGTATAAACGCGAGTCATAATATGATTTTACCAGACCGAGATCGGTCTGAAAACAATTAACGAACTATGAACGGCATTATAGTGAGGATCAGCCCTAATTTTTAAATAATAGTATTTGATTATTTAATACGAATTAGCTATTCGTCGTGTCATATATAACTTAGCTACTAAACATTAGTTTATAAACTATATCAATAATAGTCATCAAGTATTTAAGTAGTTTTCAGACTTAACACACAACATAATTTTACTAACACAATGAAATAAATGATTTTAAACATAATATGCCTATTAAAATATAAGTTACTAGGTAGTTACTGACTACTGACTTTTGTACAATTTTTAATGTTCAACACACGTTTCATATTTACTCGATTCCCTAAAATAAATCTCTCGATTGATAATAATAATTAATTGCCAACATTACGGTATCAAACTACAAAATTGACGTAACGATAATCAATATATTAATGGTAAATCCTACATTTATATGGCCAAATGTTTGTCTTTCTTGCACGGATGTTTAATAGTAATGTAAGGCACGCCGAGTTCGAAATCGTTTCTCGGCCAGTACTTCAATTGAGGTTTTTGTTCAGGTCGCTCCTCTGATACATTGAAGTATGCAAATAGCACAAGAGCTGTATAACTAGCTATGAATATGAGAATGTGCCAAACACCATGCATATATGGGAAGTTTATTGAAAGCCAAGTATCGCAGAACATACGATCTATTATCCATGAGAATATTGCCAAGAAGCAAACTGCAACACATCGTAAGCCCAACCGATATACTCGAGCACACTTAACTCTGGAATAAAACAAAAACGGCAATTTTAAATTGTAACTAATTAAAATAATTAAATTTGTGAAGTGAATTCATAAAATTATGTTACATTGACTCATACCTGCTTAGTTCTTTGCATAAGAAACCAATCGCAGGTAGAGCAAGAGTCATCAGCGCGAAAGCATTCGCTTTTGGATGCATTACTAAGAAACCTGTTGAAACCACTGAGAACCCGCTGGAGTAAAACGCTAACAACCTCCTGTAAAAAATTAAAAAAATATAGTTTTTTTACGTCGTAAAGCTTTTAATACCTATATTTAAAATAAATAATTTATATTAAAGACTAGCGACTCACCATCGCTTCGCTCGGGTTCGTCCCTAGGTTTAGCGTCAGCGGAGCCCCAATTTTAAAATAAATAAATTTTCTACCTCCTTTTTAAAGTCGGTTAAAGAGTAGCCTAAGTTTCGCCTTATAACATTAGCTATCTGCGAGTGAAAGTCCCGTCAAAATCGGTCCAGCCATTTCAGAGATTACCCGGAACTAACAGACAGACAAAAAATTTAAAAATTGGTTTTTGTTGCTAGTATCGTATATACTTTCGTATGTATTTAGTGAAAAGCTGTTAATTTAATTTCTACCTATAAATTACATTCAAAACTCTATAATTATTACTAAATAGAGTTACTTGAATACCTTATCAGTAGATTTAATGTAGGTCGTTGATGCAAGGATTGTAAAATAAAAACAATATTTCTATGAAATTGCGACGTTTTCGTCCAGTGCACGAGCACTCACGTAGAGAATTTATAAGTACACAGAACAAAAACAAGTGACGTACTATTATAAATTTGGATATAATATAGTAATGTAAATACAATTAACAAAGGATGACTTCCTAAAGGAAACAACTACGATGAGAGTTATACTTTATTCGAAAATGATCAATAGCTTTCTTATACAGGATTATCGCATATTATATATTCTTATCATTCTTTTTTTTAGTATCCATGTTGACCCGGATAGTCAGCTATACCAATACCAAATTTCATCAAAATCTGTCGCATGATTCTCTCATGCGTTCCCTGATTGACAGAGTTATACAGAGGTCAAAAAGGCTATAATAACTGAATTGAACATTAAATGGTACCTACATTAAGTTTTTTCAAAATATATTTAAAGTACATATTTGCCTTAGTTAGAATTTTATTGTAATATCTAAAAAGTTTTTAAATAATTGTTTGATTCAGTAAAAAAATATTAAAGTTTTTTTTTTAATTTTTCATACAAAACCGTTGAAATCTTGAATTAAAACTAAGTTAGCAACACGACTGAGTCTGCTTAACTTGCAACGCAAATTACGAAAGAACATGCCTGTGTTAACCATTGCATGACTAACAAAGACTGTTAATTCATGTTAAGAAGTCATTATCACATAAAAACTGTGAAGGTTAAATGCTTTAAAAAGGAACTTTATTCATACAACTATTGCGTGCTGACTTTATATTACATTATTACATTATTTCACAAATACATTTTACAGAGTGAATTCCGTAAGATGCTTTATACTACCGTGCAATGTCATTGTTTTGAATACAATTTATTGTACCAACCAAAGGTAGCAACATTATTTTAATTATAAAATATCATAAATGTTTTAGAAATACATAGGTAAAAAGTACGGGTAACTGCGAAAGTAAAGTACGACTCGTTTACCGAGTTTTTCGTGACCCTACTTACTGTGCCAACGGTAGCGGGGTCGAGTCCCGCTGGGGGCATTCATTTGTAGAGCACGAATTTTTGTACTACAGACATGAGTGTTTATATTTTTAGGTATGATATGTATGTATTTTGAGTTATATAATATGTGAAGTATATCAACTATAGTATCTGGTATCCGGAAACCGTAACACAAGCCTCGTAGCTTACCACGGAACTAGATAGCGCTGTGAGTAATATGTAACAATATATTTATTTATTTATATATTTAATATTTATTTCTTTTTATTTAAAAGTCAGTCAGTTTAAAAGTCCTTCTTGAAAGCCATAAACAAGAAAAATGAATAGAAAGTTAATATTACGCAATAAAAGTTCAAGAACGAGTAATATTCAATTCCATTCTTTGTTTGTTGGTCATTAGATAATTAAATTTTTGCGTTTGCTTGCGGCGTAGAGTAAACTGGCTTGCGGCTTAAAAGGCACGTACGTATGTACTATGCAGGTATACCGTATATTGCTTTACAGTGAGTCATATTTATTACTAATCTCTATATAATAGAGCTTACAAAATGTATTAACGATTAAGTACTTAAAATTTAAAATCAAAACAATAAGTCGTGTATAGTTTTTATTTATTTATTATAGCCTGCGACCGATCAATTGCAAAGTTGATTTGGTTGGAAAGAAATCTAGACATGTAATAAAATTCTCACTTAGTCGAATCTGTACATTGAATATATTTTGCAAAATCGAATCGAAATATTTATTATTATACAGAAGCCAAATCTATAGTTTTTTATCCGCGTTAACATACAGGATAGTTTTTACTGCACGAAAATATCTCGTCTTCGAGAAATGTATATAGAGATTAGAGATAAGAGTCAATAAAATATTAAACTTTAAATAAAATATATAATTGTAGACGATTTCTTAGAAATATATTTTATTATAATATATATTGACCACAACCCAACATTCAATTTATGTGAGAGTAGATGTGGACAAATATCAATATACATATTTTATAAAGCGAGAGCCCAAATTTCCATTTTAGGTAAATTTCACAATTCGTTTTTTAACCTTAAAAACTAAATATTGTATGGCTTTGATGGCCACCTACATTACGATTTCGTCAACTGTATAATGGCTCTGCATTATGTGATGTTTTGTAAAAGATTTCTTTTCTATGCAGATGATACATAACAGAGGGAAACATTTTTTTCAATATGTTTTCAAGAAATTAAGTTATGGATGCTGTCAAATGATTTTTTACAAATGCGTGTAGAACTATCCTATTATCTTAATTAGAGTTAGAGAGATTATATGCTATATATAGACTATATTATGATTTTGTCATTATAATTATGTATTTAAAAAATGTTAAATATTTACATATAAGTGTGAAAGTACCTTTTCTTAAATAAAATAAAATATATATAAATGTTACTTACCTATTGCCTCCTAAGAACTTAGGAAAATATCTTTTGGGTAAAAACATTGCAAAGGCAGCCATAAAAACCCATAGTATGGCAAGCTCATCCAGAAGCTGACCTGTAAGATGTTCCCTTATATAATAACACTTTTAAGTATTAATAAGCAGGACAACTTTTTTTAAATTTTGTTTTTCTTTTGCTAAATAGTGAATTTCAAGACCTGTTGTTTTAGGGCTAAATGTAAATAGAAGAAAAAATTAAGTTGTAATAAAAGCCATACCAATATATAAAGTATCTTTACATAGTGGTAGAATAGAGAAAATTGTATACTTACCAACTAAGCTTAATGTTGCATGAAAATAAGCTGAACTAAGTCCAACAATCATTAAAAGAACCCAAAGAACATTTATGGCTGGATTAAAAAATTTAGCATATTCTTGAAATAAATGAATAAGGACTGGTGGAAACAGAAAAAACAATATGTTGCTAATCTGAAATAAAGATAAACACATAATATTTAACAAACAATATTGTTTAAAAAAACACCATACACACTCAATTTTTAAATTTAAAAACTTATTCTGTTATTTTAATTTTGTTGAAGTAAAATAATATTTTATTTATAAATAATAGAAGACGTGTTTCTTACGGTATTCACAAATTCGGCTATCATAGGAGATATAGAATAATTGGATTCACACCAATCAACTGGAGAACTGCCACGTTCTAAATGTGACCACATTTTAATTCACAAATCTTTTTGATTAGAACCAAAAAAACTACTAATTTTGTAAAAAAATAATTAACGCAGCGCAAATAAGATAAGCACTCTATAATATTTGAAACAATGATACATTGACAATACTGCACAAGCCTTTTTAAGTTAAAAAATATGTATATCTTTGAATCTGAAATTAAGAAACGCAAAATTACACACGCGTCTCAGTCGAAGATGTTATACCTATTGTTTATATTTTGCAATGAATAATGATTAATGATAAATGCCAAGTGCCAACCAAAGTGAACCGGAAACGTCAACTGTGAACTGACTGTCAAATGACAGCCGTCATTCAACAATTATAGCAGCAATAATCGATTTTTCGATTTTCTTGATAATACTTAATCGATATCTAAATGATACTTTATATTTTTTATAAAGTATGTGGAATATTTGTGTTTCAAAATTCATTTACTGTTCTATATTACTGCGTATATTAAACTAAAATTTAATAATATGTATGCGGTATTACTTTTAACGCTATTAATGCTGGGAAAATTTTTGCATTTAAGCATACGACATAGACATACCTACCACTTAAATATATACAGGTGGTGTATGTTATATTTACGTGGGAGTTATGGTTATGTGGCAAGAGCTATGTCTAGTTATTTATCATCAATTTTACTTATGGTTAATGAATTTCCTAATTTAATAGGTAATTAAAAGAGGGCAATTATAGTAATAGATTTTAGGTAAAAAATCAATAGAAGAAAATAAAAAATATTTTGTTAATGTAAAAGATTAATTAGCTGAAAATTATACTTTATTAATTTATTTGTAATTCAAAACATTAAGTAGGTATCTATAATCTACTTCTTATAAACCAAATTCAAAGCCCAATAGATTTAGGTATTTGTATTGTAAAATTTATTTGTGCTATATTATGAAATTCTTATAAGGAAACAAATTATATGTGTATTTTCGAAAAATATAATGTTTAATACAGGTGAGGAGAAATCATGTGATGATATAATTTTATTTCTTCAATATACTTAGATATCAAAGATAATAAATGAACCTTCTTAGTAAAAGATCTATTGTAATAGTATATTGAAATAATCTAAGTAAAAAAATTGTTGCAAATCACAACCTTGACCATACCAATTGATGGTCCGGAGATAAATGTAAAATGATTAACATATTGTTTGTGGTTAAATTATAAGCAACCGTAACTTACGTTTAGAGCAATAGCTTAAAAAAATTATACATTGCAGAGTACTATGCCAATACCGTTGATGGAGAAATATTAAGAGGTCAAAAATTACAAAAACAAAAATTAAAACAATATTCAACTTTTAGAAATTATGAGTCTATAGACATTGATTTTGATGGACCATCATTTTCTCGACCAACACATGTACAAGATATAAACGCAAAGTAATGCTAATGTTATTAATTTCATTAACTCAAGTCAAATTACAAACCTGGTACCTATGAACATAGATATAGTTTTTCACGCATACTTATAATATGACGATAGTTATCACTTGTACCAAAACGGCAGTTGATTTAAATTAATAAAATTAATTCCGTTATTAATGTAATTTTGTTTTTATGATAGAACTCTCACTAAAAAAGGATTTAAATACAAAAATAAATATACAACACGGAAAAAACAAAACATGCCAAAAATGGATAATAGAAAATGTAATAGCTCTTCTCGACGAGACAAATCTCAAAAAAAATGCCCCATTCGAATCCTAGAACTTTCAATACCCACAAAACGACAATGCCTAGAAACGTGGAGAAATAATCAAGATATACTTCCTGATTACATGGTAAATTAATAATATAAAGGCAGCTCGCCTCGGGTAGTTTTCTCTAACCAATTACTCAACACGTTATTTATGTCCTTGCTGTCATATTTGATCTCTTCTTTATTGATTATTCTAGTACCTAATTAGAATGTTATAGCTTCAGAACTAAAAAGTTCTAACCCTAGGCCGGGCCAAGTATAGTTGGGTTTTAACGTTAAGAAATTATTAGTGAAAATAATTCTGAGTTAGGAAGTTAATGGTATTAATCGTGTCATCTAAGTGGCCTAGGAAGTAGGACATATAATGTATATTGACCACTAGCGGTATGGCAATGAGGAAATGGTACCTAATAGAATAAAATGTAATAATAATTAATTTTACAGATAGAAAGGTTACGTCAAATGATTATGGATGAAAAACCGATAGTACAATTACATGACGCTGTTGATTATTTTAAGAAGCGAAAAAAAATTAAATCTCGGTAAAAATACAAAAGTACATATGTTCCAGATACATTTTACATTGATTTACATTTAATATCGTACATTAATTGCAGAACAACTACAAGCCACACCAATGTACTAAAGCCTAAACAAATTGAGCTAGTGAAAACACTGAGTGCTATATTAGCTTATAAAATTATTAAAAAATTACTTCATCCAATAAACATAAACCTTAATTCTGAGTAAGATTTATTAAAGTACTTGTAATTTTTAGATAGTGTATGATTTTAAAAATAAAATGTATCGAATTACAGATTACAAACTTTATCTAATGTTATATACGATGAAATAACAATTATAACAAAATATTCAAAAATCAAAGCGAACCATAAAATTCAAAATGAAATTGCTAACAAGGTAAGTCGCGTGACACAATCAAAATACAGTATAATTAAAAATTAAAAAAAACTTGCTTCACAAAGCACCTGGCATATGCCAAGTATATATCACCAACTAAGAAAAAGGCGCAACATAGGCCCATACCAATAGTGAAATTGTGGACTCGAGATGCCGATTTGAGATTTGCCGTGTCAACAATTGACGTCATATTATAAATGAGGGGCACTATTAAGTTTCTGCCCCAGTTCTAAAAAATTGTAGATCCGGGGCTATTTGTATAATGTAACAAGTTCCTATACTTAAGGGACCCGGAGACGGTCCAACGGTTTGATTCAAACAAAGCTTTCGTTTGACTTCAACCATTTTGATCCTTATATACAAAGGTAGTTTGAACGGTTTGTCAAACATTTACGGGTTTGAAGCACGTTTGATGAAATTTCATATTTTTGTAGTGTTTGACGCGGCGTTTGATCTTGTTTCGGAATTTTGGAGTTTGAATTTGGCTTAGTATTGCGTTGGATTTTGTAGTGTGAGCTCTCTTTTATGCAGGAAATATAATTTATAAACGTGAGAAAATCGCGATCCTTGTTCAAGGGCATCTTGTCTGTGTCACAAGTCTAATTACGACAGTGTACCGAACGAAACTGCGCACTACCGTTTATCAAACCGTTAAAACCGAACTCAAACGGTTTCATCAAAAACGTAAGGTTTGAATCAAACCGTTTGACCGTCTCCGGGGCGCTTTTGTTAAATAGTGATTAGGTATTTGATTTTTTAACTATCTTTCGTTATTTAAAGGTGACAATTTGGATTGCAAATATACTTGAAGATTCATCTTTTCTACAACTATTGGAAGATTATGAAGGTACACCGTACACATTAGACTCCACGTCATGTATTACAGTTCTCCATCTGGGTTACCTAGAGTCATTTACTTATGGTGGAAGTGGCTAGAATGTAGATACGGCTGCCGATCCGGAGGTTCGAGTCCCCGGTCGAATCAAGTTTAATTACTGAGTGTTTCTGTTAAAATATTTTCTGTAATAGCCCGAAGTTGGGAAGTTAAAAGTGTTTCATCTCCATGTTTAGGAGACTACGTAACCCAATGCAAATATTAATGTTTAGCGTGATTCAAAAATTCAGCCAAGATAAAGAACATTCACACAATAACACTTCAGACGGCAGTCATCTACATTTTAATTCAAACGTCTTAAATTATCCTTATAGAATATAATATAACATTGCCTATTTCAGAATTAAAGAGACTAGAAGAACCAGTATGGAATATAATTGATGATTTAATAGACAGAATTACGGTAAAGTGAATACTATAGAATAATTTCGATAACATAGATTACAGAATAACATTTTAATGACGTAGTAACTAATTAATTTTAGGTAATTGATAAGCCTCAGATAATTGTAGATAGTACAAGAGAATTATTATCACCATTCGATTCAAGAGCATCCATCGACAAAGACAACAGTAAAACAACAGAAAAGAGTGAAAAGTCGGAAGATGATGAAATTAAAAATATATATGACTTTACGACTAATACAACAATAAAAGTCACTGGAAATAATGAAAAAGAATTAAAGGGTACTGAAATTAACGAATCTGAAAACTTAAGTCCATATGTAAGAAATATGATTGATGTAGTCACTGATGCAATTGATGAGTCTCAGATTATTGTGGACAGTACAAAAGAATTAATATCATCATTTGATTCAAAAGCATCCATTGCCGAAGATAACAGTAAAACGACAGAAAAAAGCGAAAAGTCCGAAGATGATGAAATAACAAATATATATGACTTTACGACTAATACATTTAAAGAAGTCACTGAAAATAATGAAAAAGAATTAAAGTATACTGAAATTAAAGAATCAAAAAATGAAAGTCAATTTGTAAGTGATATGATTGATGGAATTATTAATGCACATCTAATTGGAGTAGAAAATAATTCTTCATATAAACCCATTGATAAAGGTGACATTATAAACAAACACATGGCACAAAGTAATTCAAATATTTCAATTGACCAGCAATATTCCATCAAGATAATTGACAAAAATGACTGTGAATATTTTAATAAGTTCGTAAAAGACATAATTGATGATATTTTTGATGGACATGATAGTATTAACAATTTAGAAGTTACTGATGAACTAGATACACATAATGAGGCCCAAGTCGAAAAATCAAAAATGTTCACACAAAGTAGTGAAATAAAGTCTATTCTCAATCTACAAAAAGGAACTGAAGAAATAAATATCTACAAT
Source organism: Boloria selene (assembly GCA_905231865.2). Classification (NCBI taxonomy): domain Eukaryota; kingdom Metazoa; phylum Arthropoda; class Insecta; order Lepidoptera; family Nymphalidae; genus Boloria; species Boloria selene. The sequence goes on from HG993132.1 coordinate 4,429,293, forward strand.
ATTGGCACAGTCGATGTCATTGATGAAATAAAAAATACAGAAAATGATAACATAGTTTTAGTGAATTATGAAATGATGAACTCATCGCTTGATATTAATAATAAACAAAATGAATTAAACGATGTAGTTGCAGTTTTAGATAAGCAGGAAGACAGTCTTGATAGCATTAAAATAGTAAAATTTTATCATATAAATATTGGTAATAAAATAAAATATTATTTAAGCGTACCTAATAGTGTTTTATATTATGTTTATAATAGATTCTACGGTTAAATTTTAATTGTATAAATTATTTTACAGGTGACAAAAGAATGAAGGGTATAAATATTGATAGGTAGGTATATTACTTTAATATGAATTAGCTCAGTAACTTATTTCTAAGTAAGTCAAAAGTACCTATTATTTTAAAAATATCTTATATCGATAATAAGTTCGATACACGTTTTACATTTTGTATAACACAGTGTAAATTTTGATGCAGTTGTCGACCATGTAATTTTTTAGGTGATGCTGATGAACCATGGCCTGAAAATTTGAGTTTTCCTACTCTAAAAGCTAGTATAAGCGTCAGTAAATCTATCCAATCGTTGGGAAAAATAATTGAAAATGAAGAAAAAAATACATCATCACCGGAAGAGTATGGTGTTAAATTTAGTAAAGATAATTTATTACCGTTACATAATGAGAATAAAAATAGCCCAATTTACTTGAAAAAAGAATTACAAATCGATATAAAAGATACTGTTAAAGAAGAAATAAAAGAAAGTAAACCTAATTTAGAATTCAATACATCAAATTCTAATATTAATATATTACCTCCGATAGTTGATATTGAAGCAACGAATGAATATAATAAATTATATATATTTCTTGACGATACGGGTACTATAAATGAAAAGAAATCAACAGAAAACATAGTTAATACCCCAAATCACATAACCTCAATTGAACGTCTAACTATAAAACATCTTCCCTTAATTAACATTGATAATATCAATGGTTATAATAAATTAACACATGAGAAGAATATACAAACTGATAAAGACGATGAGCGTACAATTTATGCAAGTAAGCTTGCAATTATATTTTATACAAAAATGCATTAATTTCATCTATAACATATTCATAAACTATGATTTTTTTAATATCTAAAGCTACACAGAGGAGTGAAGTCACCAAAAGAAAATATCGTGGTAACTTTAATCCTAAAGGAGATCATATTACAAAACTTAAGCTTCGCCAATGGTGTCTGGGTTTAGAAACTGTTTTAGGAAACTTGAAAATGTGGACAGAATGGATAGAAAATACTTGCACTTATATCTTATTTTTAAAATATGAAGAAAATAAAGGTAAACTATAATCATTACTAATAGTAAGACCTGTAAAACATAATACATATTTGATAATTCCATAGGTAGAAAAACGCAGCAAAACAAATACAAAATGAATAAACTTAAGACGAACATCGACTTGGATGCAAAACTGTGGCTAAAATTAAGTAAAAATAATCTAATGGGATTGTTAAGGTATAGAAATTACTACGATAATCTTGAGGTAAGCATTACTACAAAAGAGTGCTAAATATAGAATAAAAACTTTTAAACAAAACCAATTCTGGCCAGGCATTGTAGATAAAAAAATATTTTCTTTTAACTTTATTGGGCAACACTGATAAGTTCAGAGAGACGTTCAGCTGTAAGAGTTTAGAGGGTATATATAAAATATTTTAAGAAACATAGATAACAATTGTAATAAAAATATTTTTCATGGGAACTAAACATACGTATACGCCAGTAGGTATACTAAAGTTTATAGTTACCTATATACACTTCAACTACCCATGCTACAAAACAAGCAATAAAGTTGCTTATGTAAAAATATGTGTATGAAAATTGTATTTTGTAAAATATTTATCGATGATTGATATGACAAAGTGGATCCAATAATAATATCCATTGTATTTCATGTAGCAAGAACATTTAAATTAATTATAATGTGGCCTTAAACCATAAAATTGCGTCACACGTATTTTAAAGGACAACATGTAGGATCAAATTAGATACGAGTGTAGAATATAAATATATAATCAAAGATAAATCGTTTGTAGAGTCAAATCTTCTGCTATTGAAATTACACTCGCGAGTCGCGAATATTAGTTTACGTCATCGATTTTAAATACACGTCTAAAAACTTCTCGATGTTTAAGTGCGAGTAAGTAATGATTTGCGCTTTTTTTATACGATGAAAAAGAAAATTATTTTATGATGAAACAAGACAGTTATCCATTCTACGTGACATTGGCGAAATAATCTGTGCCCAACTGGCACGCTTTAAAGCCATTAACAAGAGAATTGAATTGAATTGAAAAAAAACAAGACAGTATTTGAATACAAACACTATCCCCATAGGCCATAAAGTAACTTATATAATATTATGGCCTATGGGCTATTATGGGGTATAGAGTAATCAGCTATCCCGAGTTGACAGCGACATCTATCGATAATCCTTCAAACTAAAAGGTCTGCATATATATTATGTATATAACTACAGTTAACATAAATATATAATTCGCGTCATGTAACAAGAACGCTGGCTGTCGTTGCGCAGAGGCAATTTATCGGCCAATTTGATGGTAAGACGTGGGGCGCGGGACGTCAAGGCACACACCGCATGCTTACCTGCTCGCTATTGCCAAAAAACAAATCTTCAAAACATTTAAAATTTCGGCAAGTGTCATCATCACAATTTGAGCCTTTTGAATAATTCCTGCTCAAATTATTCACTACTAAAGAAGCAAAAGCTCCTTCAAAGGCAGCACATGTGGGTGAAGTATTTCTTACTCCATGACTGCGTATGCTGCCAAAAAAAGTTTTCTAATGGGTCTTGAGTCTGGCCCATATTGATTTTATATTTTTATTAAATAAGGTGTCTCAATAGTTCCATATTTTCTACAGTAGGTACGTAGCCAATTAGTAATTGACGGAACGGTACCAGCGTTTCCTTTATTAGATATAAATTTCATGCTTCTCAAAACATGCTTAGCTTTAATCCAAAATGAATTATGTGGTGATGTTGGCGTTATGTTTCGCAAAAGTTCCTTCCCGCCTCGTGTACTTGAGTTCTTGAAGCTCCCATTCATCGAGTCGAACAAATTGTCCATAAATATTATAAAATCTGCAGTATTTGTGCATTCTTCAGTCAGCAATCCATTTTCTGTAAATTAAAAGACGTGTATATTATAAAAATATGATATATTATATTACCAGCCCATAATCGACCCACTGCTGGGACACAGGCTTCCTCTTGTTTTGAAGGGGTTTGGGTAGTAATCTGGTTGGCAAATGGAGTACTATACAGAAGGAAAAAGTACTTTTTTAACCGACTTCAAAAAAGGAGGAGGTTATATGTTCCGTTGTATGTATTTTTTTTTATGTATGTTCACCGATTACTCCGCCGTCTGTGGGCCGATTTCAAAAAATTTTCTTTTGATTGGTAGGGTATAGTTCCGAGGTGGTCCCATTGTCACCAAGTCAGGATCTGATGATGGGATCCCAGGGAAATCGAAGGCAACTCTCAAAATTTACAGGCACCTATTATGTTTTTGATATATTTTCTAAACCCGATAAAGCTTTTACGTATGAAAATCATCATCTCATGTGGATGAGCTGATGATGGAAGGTAAAATTCCTCAACAGTTGTTTTTTATGTGTTTTCACCGATTTCTCCGTGAATTGTGGGCCGATTTTAAAAATTTCTTTTTTGTTCGGTAGGGTATACATTCAAGATGTTCTCATTGTCACCAAGTCAGCATCTGATGATGGGATCCTAGAGAAATCGAGGGCAACCCTTAAATTTTATCGGCACTGATTACCTTTTTCATATATTTTCTAAAGCTGTTCAAGAATTTGTGATGATGTAAGGTATATATCCTCAACGGTTAGGAGTTGAAAGAAAATTCTTTTAATATTATACGTACTTATGAACTGATAGTCGTATTCCTTCAGGATATTAGGTGTATTGATAATAGAAGGTAAATCTTATTAACGTCTACGAGTTACGTGGAAAAATAGACGTGGACAAATCTCGATTGACTATTGTCGTTCATTTCAAAACTTCGCTGACTTATTAGAGCAGTTGTTTTTTTAGTTAGCCTTCCAATATTTTATTTAAACATAATAATTTCCACAAAAAAATTTAAAATAAATTATTTTTTAACAAAAATGAAAACCGACTTCAAAACGCTACAAATCGAAACTAAAAAGAAAAAAAAATAATTTTAATTACTTAGTTATTGTTGGAGTCGGTGCCAGCCAAAGCAAAATAATCTTAATACAATTTAATTAATGTATCAATTTGTAAATATAATCAAAATATCCGTTCGAAAGTTCATTGCAAAGGCAGGATAAAACTGTCCTTCTTGGCTGGCACCGACTCCAACAATAACTAAGTAATTAAAATTATTTTTTTTCTTTTTAATTTCGATTTGTAGCGTTTTGTTTAGATGTAATTTTCGCCTTTATTACGGCATTAAGGGTCTTCCATGCTCTGCCTACCTCGTAAGTGATATAGGCGTGAAGTTATGTGTGTGTGTAATCGCCTTCTGTGACACACACATGTAGGTATAGGATGATGCTATTCTACTGTGCCCATCACCACACGGCATAAAGTTAATTAAAGCTATGTGGTATGGAACTTTTAAGATCAGATATTAAAGATTTTTCAAAATATTTTTTTTTAGAATCATAAAAGAGAAGTAACTCAAATGAAAATCCAACCCAGGTAAATTAAAAAATAAACAGTTATCTTACCAAGTAGCCCATTGTTTTTCCAACGGTTTGACTAAATAATTGTGAAGCATATTTTACTTTCATTTTTGGAATTTTTTCTTCATTGCAGTGGTTTTCTGTTAATTTTTTTATTATTTTTAACCCTTTGTAAACTGAGTTATTTTCATATAGTTTAACTATATGTTCCCATTTTGCGACTTTCTTTGCCCATCAATTGTGAACCTTAAATTCTTGGTAATTAAATTATTTCTCATTCCTTTCAGTAAATGTAGCACATCAAATAGTGGAATTATTGCTTTTCCATTAATTTCAAAAATATTATTTTTTGAGTATCTGATTTTTTCTTAAATATTCTTGTCTAGATTCTTCTATTAAATAATTGATGGCACTTATGTTCGATGTGCCCTGGTCACAGACAGTTATTAGTACCTCTAGTCCGATTTCCTGTAGTTTTTTAATTACAACTTTAATAAGTTTAGCCAAAACAACTTTCTGTGCTGCTACTGCCTGAGCAAAAAGTATAATGTATAGGCTGTTTATAATTTTTTGTTATGCCATAAACACCAGAACGTGACTATTCCTTTGTCTAATGACGTGAATACGGGTATGTGGATTTGAATTTTGAGCTCCAAATCAAGTGAAATAAATAAACAATGCACTTGAGTCTAAGACTACACTTGTGCACTTGTTGTCGCCAAATAGGTACCCTGGGCGCCGATACCCAGTTCGTTGGTATTTGTCGAATATAACGACGTATCGCAATTATAATGTAATTCATAAATACACATATGATTTACTAGTAATGAATATGATCTGATTTATCATACGAGGGTCTGATCCCTAGCAAGTGGCCTTCAACCTCCCTTATAGCCACCCCGAGCCTCGCTAAACTTGTAACTGGTCTGATTTAACTGATTTACGAGTAACGAACTCACATTTCTGAATACTGAATCTATCACTCTGAATTATACCGAATCTCTGAATCTCTCATGCATCTTGCCACATGTCTATACTGAATCTCTGAATCTAATTTATGAGCAACAAACGGCTCCCGCGCAACACCGCTGAATTATACTGAATATTTTGAATATTCACACATTGATAAAATGAATTCACTTACTTGGCAAACACGGTGTTGAACCTGATCTGCCTCGCCCCTACAGAACACTTTTACTCAGAAGCTCTGACCCGACCTGCCACGGTAGCGTTCCGTACATGTCTGTTGCAAATCGCAATCTATTCTATTTAACAGTCTTCGTTCTACTTACTTACTTTCCAGTTTATAAGAAATAATATTTAAATATTTAATCACTTATTTCGCGACTACCCTACGGTATTCGCGACACTTGTGAATATCTCCTTTATCTAGTCTGTAAGATAGACCACTGTAAGTTGTACTTGTAACCGAAACACCTTTGGCTCCCACCTTCCGGAATGTATCCATACCAATCAACGACCACATTGATCTACTTGGTCTCGATATATCGGTCACTATAAACTTCGGAAGAGCCATTGAAGCGAAGGCCAAGACTGCCGCCAAAAAACTAGACATTCTATAAGGTCAAGCGGTACTTCACGCCTCAACAACTGCTTACACTCTTGAAGCTCAGGTTAGGTCGTGCATGGAGTACTGCAATCATCTTTTCGATGGCTCCGCCAAGTATCAACTTGCGGCACTAGACGCTGTAGATCGACGGGCTAGTAAACTCATCGGCAAGGACTCACCACTGTTGGCCAAGCTCCAAAGCCTTGATCACCGTCGAAGGTTACCTACCGCCTATCGGTGTTTTATAGGATATATTTTGGGGAGTGTTCCCAGGAGCTCTTCGACCTTGTTCCCCATTCACCTTTTTACAAACGCACTGCAAGACACCGGCAAAGCTTCCATCCCTATATCGTTCATATACCATCCACGAAACGGTTTAAGTCTTCATTTCTAATTCGTACGGCCAGGATCTGGAATGCTTTACCGAGATCTGTGTTTCCTAACACCTACAATCTGGGTATCTTTAAAAAAAGAGTGAATAGGCATTTTCTAGGCATGCGCGTCCCACCTTAGGCCACATCATTACTCTCCATAAGGTGTGATAGTGGTCAAGCGTGCGGCTATAATGTATAAAAAAAATAAAAAAAAATAAAAGCTTCATAAGCATTTATTGAATCATTAGCATCTTATGTATATGTATACATTCTTTTTATTTATTAACACATTATTAAAAGTACAAACTACTGCTATAAGACAAATCTTACATTTTCTTGACTTTATGTCATTTAAAATGTACATTAACTTGGTTAAAATCATATTTTCTAATGTATGAATCCCGACAGGCTGCTAAAATCCATTTTCCATTGAATGCAATATCTCTAATACCATCGCAATCAGAACCAGTCAATTGAACTCTTATAGAAGTGTATGTTTCTTGCAATGATAGTACAGCACAGTTGCCATCTTGTCTTCCAACAATAAATAACTGATTAGATAAAGCTGCTATACTTAGTATTGGACTTGCTGATTCATGCAACTCCTTTATAGTTGATCCATCTTGTAGGTTAAGTAATGTAATCTGTACAAGAAATAAAGCAGATTTAAGATCAGATCACTATAGTTGAGAAAGTTGCAAGGGTCACGGCTAGGGTTTAATTTACAAAAAAATCTTTCAGGGCTAACAATAGGATTGATTTTAGTTCATAAAATAACATAATAAATTTTAAAATTAAATACAAAGTTTTCAGTTTTTTTTGTTTTCACACCAGGAAATAGTAGACGCCATGTTATTACGTATTACTGCTGTGTAAGCAAAAATAAATCCATTATTTGTTCGGTGTATTCACACTAGAATTCTTGTATTTAGGAACAGCGCACCAACGATAAGTAGAATAATAACTCATTTTTAAATTATAAACAATATTCAATTACATACAAATTATTAGTGCATTTGTTTTCAAAGCAATCTGTTATCTGACGTAAAATGTAAAAATTTAAATCCATTCTTATAACACTTATTGATTGAGTAAAAAACCCTATTGTCATTATTACAAATGGCATATTATGTAGATCAATAATGTGTACAAATCTTACATGATAAAGGATAAAGGAGGAGGCTTTATTATAAATACTTGGACAAGTTATTTAGATACCTTTCCATCACTGCATCCAAGAATAACAGTTTGATCAATAATTGCACAGGCATTACAAGCTGCACTTAGTTTCTTTCTAAATATAACTTCTCGTTTTGCTACATGCACACATATTACCGAACCATTTTCACAACCTATAACTAAGATTTTATTGCCAGTTGCCACCTGAAAATTAACGCAAAAAAACTTAAAGCATACATTTTATTTATAGTTTAATTCATCTTGTTTCAAGCTGGAATGATGAAACATTTCATCTTTCTTTCATCAATATTTTCACTAGTATAGTATGTTAATAAAATATCACCAAAGTAAATAAACATTGGTGGTGGTATTACAAAATCTTTCCTTATTAGAATCTTAGCTACACAGATTCTCCATCAATGTGCATTCACCTTGTTGTTTTGGGGGGGTACTCATTAGCATTAAGCAAACTAGTAAGGCACAAAGCAAAAAAAGCAGTGTGCCAAGCAGGTTGCTACAGCTATTTCTCTGATAAAAGCATGGACTCTGGAGCAGCCACTTGAACATGGGGTTTTAGTAAATGGGGGTTTCTCTTAAGCCAGTGAGTCCCACATAACCACCTGCATTTAAACAGCTGGTATACATACATACATTTCCAAACATTAAAAATATAGGTTGCCAGATCGCTCACTACATACAAACAAATTGAGATTGTAGATAATTACCTCTCTTTCATTTTCTACTTCAACTTCATCATTTGAAACACAAAGAGCACAGCAATTAATAGGTGCCTGTGCCTCAATGATATTCTCTAAGCACTTTGCTTCACCAACATCCCATAGCTTTGCCAATCCATCCCTATACAATAACAATCAAAATGAAATTAATTCATAATTGTTTAACGTACATTTTTATATTAGAATAAAAATCCATTTGGCATATGCAGTTTAACCCAATATTACAGTAACCGGCAATAAATATTGCACATTGACCTTTGGAAAGTAACCATCGGCCAATTTCGGCTTCGCACGAAAATCTTAAGAGTCCGATATGTATTAGGAGCTGAAAAACAATTATAATTTTCTGTGTAATTGAATTAAATACATAAATTTTTTCTACAAGTGCTGTCTTTAATTGTGAAAAAAAAACATGTTTGTGTACTTTTTTCTTCATTTGGGTATTTTGTAGAGGTTGTTCAATTCGTTTGAGACTTATATCGTGCTTTTTCATAAGAACTTTTCCATTGTTTTCCATTTTAGTGAACCGAAATTCCATCTGATGAAGTACTTTTTTATCAACATCTTTTCAGACCAATTTTGATAAAAAGGTAATTTAGCTTTTAATGACTTTACAGTCGGCAGTTCATTAAATCGTAAGTGAAAATCGTACACCATTCTTCGAATAGCATCATAATCAAAATCGTCCATAACTAAACGAAATTACTTTTTTGGGTCTACCTTTTTTCGGAGAGCTTAACACAATTGCAATGAAAGGAGGTGGAAGGTGTTTCAATACTAAATTCGTTTAATATATTGTTCAAAGTTCTTCTTGAAATAATTAACTACATTTTGATTCTCATTTTTTTTAATCTGTCAGCATTGGTTACAAAATATTTACATCCATTGTAGATAGTTTCGCGTGACTGTTCCATAAAGGTTTAAGTTTTTTTCCTAAAAATGCCATAGTACAAAATTGTTTAAATTATTTAAGGTTGGGGGTTATAACATCTCTATATTATATATTTTTGACTGAACGGGTCTATACTCCACCGTAGTTAAACAACGAGTGACAAACGTCACATAGATATTATGAGACAGAGATAATGCCCTATGAAACTGAAATTGGCCGATGGTTTCTTTCCAAAGATCTATGTGCAATATTTATCGGCAGGTACTGTACACATTCAATTCGGTACTTAGTTTGGTACATTTGTAATATTAATATAAAGAAAGAAAATAATTTTCTACTAATAATTATACAAAAAAGAAAAAAAAAGGACAAAACACTATGATATTGACATTCTAATATGTGAAAAATTATTGTTATATTACTTACTTGCTTACAGATATGACATTTCTTCCTTTATCAATTATACATACATCTGCAATAGACATTGTATGGCCTATTAATGTTACTGGGTTTATTCCAGATTCCGCTGACCAAATTCGACAAGAACCATCTGCTCCTGCAGAAATCACAACAACTCCAGATGGAAAGAATCTGCATTTGTAAACAGGACCTCCATGGCCTTTTAAATCCAAAAGCTCTTCATCTATAAATAAAAATCATATTTTTTTCTATTTACAAATGAAAAAAAAGCACAAATACTATTACAACATACCTACTTGTTCTGCTATCCCAAACAAGAAGTTTATCTCCTTCACACGAAGACACTGCTAATGCATTGTCAGCAGTTGAGACAGACAGAATTGCTTTTTTATGAACATTATGGGCTTTTGTTGGAGCAACAAAAGCTACTTTTAAGCCAGATTTTACCTCTTTAAGGACTAAACTTAAATTTGAATGTGAAATAAATTGATAATTTTCAGATACATTGATTTTTATTTTACCATCAGTTTTATTTATAGATGTTCTTATTTTATCATGAATACCATTTGCATTTAAATATTTTGAAGATATCCAAATTGTTTCATTAGGCAATCTGTAGAATTATAAAATAGAATTAAGTGGAAAAGTGAAGTTAATATATAATAATTTATAAATTCAAAATGAGCCATGTATATTTATTTCATTAAGCATATTTAAATTAATAAGTCTTACCTTAAAGCATCATTCCAATCACACTGAATGCTAATAACCGGCAAGTGAGACATTATAATATATAGAAGAGATATTTATAGAAAATTCTGAGAAAATATTTATAAAATAGTATGTTTACCAAAATAAAAACATTACCTACACCTTAATTTGATATTTTTATCATCGATGACAGCAGATGACCATGACAATAAAATTATTAAATACAAATTACAAAACAAAATAGGGAATAGGGATGTCCGTACTCCGTACCAAAGAGTAAATATAATATATGTACTTACCATAGATATGGTACTTACTTTTAGTATTTTTATTAAGGAATTAAAATCGAGTTTTTGAATTGATAGAATCGATTATTATTATAATAATTCGTACATTAAATGAGAGTCGAACCTTTTATTCTAGGCTAACATGTACGGCTGCAGATTTGGAGGTCTTGGGTTTAGAAATATAGAGTGCAATTATTAAGTCTGCGCAATGCGCATCCATTAATATATCTTAATTCTTCTGCATTTATTTGGCGAGCCTCCGTGGCCGAATTTAATTTGTATTATTATATTATGCAATATTTTTAGTATTATAAAATTCACATGTATTATATTTTTACCAAAAGATTCTAAAAGCTTAGATAAATATCTCTTTAAATCTAAATTGAATTGAATTGAAAAGGCTATTTTTGAATGAGTGAATGAAATTTGAATGAATGAAGTATCATATCTGTTTTTACTTTTTTGACTTTGAAGTTTGATTAGTGAGGGTCGAGGGACAAAGTGACAAACAAGCACAAAGTGGGCGAAAATCTGTTTTGCTTTTGTCTACTTCAGAAGTCTCAGAAATAAATAAATAAATGTGAAATTATCTTATAATAAAGAAGTTATGACATATTATAACCATAAAAATGCATTTTTCTATCCCTGATTCACAACAGTTTCGTGATGATAATGGTATCACTTACACTGTAAGTATCTTTATTTACTTATTGCAAATATACTTAAAATATTTTTACTATCCTTGATTTGACGTTAATAAATATAATGATGAATAAAATATTTATTTTTTCTTGTTTAAGGGGTATAATATTTATATCGATGGATTTTTTCACTGTACTGCTCGGTATAAACAATTGCTTAGCCTTCACGAGCAATTGCAAGCTCAGTACCCGCATTTCAAGTTACCACAATTTCCATCTAAGAAATTTTTCTTAACAAGCTCTCAATTGGAAGAAAGGAGAATTCTCTTAGAAAAATATATACAAACAGGTAATGAACAATACTATAATATACTATATTATTAAATGACTTGTCCTTGTTGTCCTTATTTGTCATAATCACTGATAATGTAATTTTATTGCAGTTGGGCAAAATCCAGTGTTCTCCAATTCTGGCATATTAATTACATTCTTATTTTCTGCTCAACAAGAAACTCATTCTGTAAGAGTCCATGTAGTAGATATAGAAATTTCATTAATGAATGGTTACAGAATACCACTATCTGTATCATCTACAGATTGCTCTAGTACAGTGTTAGATATTGCTTGTAATTATGTGAACTTATCTAAAGATTTTACAAAATATTTTTCCTTATATTTATTTAACTGGAGCTGTGCAAAAGACAGTCAACCTTGTATGAAAAAGCTAGAGGATTATGAATCTCCATATATATCTCAAAAGTATGTGAGGCCTGATGACAAAATAGTACTAAGAAAAAGGTATATATTACTAAGATTAAATAAAAATATAATATTTTTTAAAGAATTGATTAAAATTTGTGTTATTTTTTTAGTTACTGGGATCCATGCTATGATTTAGATTTAATGATAGACAGAGTTCCCTTAGATTTATTATATTTGCAACTTATTGAAGAAATAGACTTGGGATGGATAATTGCCGATCAGCAAACAAAAGGGATTCTGTCATCATGTGAAGGCAAGAAGCAAAAGCGAGAGGTGAGAAATCAATATTTAGAAAATAAACATATTATTTATCTCATACTTTACAGCTTAGTATTTGCTTACATTAAAAAAAAATACATATTTGATTTGAATAAACAAATGGTACAGTTATGACCATCTTAAAATTTGATAGGTAAGTATAGATAATATTGTATAAATTTTTTTATCTTTTAAATAGTTAAATATTTATTTTTATCATATTATATATTCATTGTTTTTGTAAGTGTACTGAGTGTGTTGGTCATGTGGCTGTATAATCAGCAGCATTATCATATTTATTATTGTAATGATCAATGGTCTTGGTAACTAGATGATTCAACTGTAAATGAGCTCATGTGTTTGTTCTGGTATAGCAGTCATATGAATTAATAGAATTAAACAGTTTTTTTTACCAACTCAAAAGATAGTAGGTTCTTAATTTGTATTATTTTGTATATACATGATATATTTCCAAAAGCAAACCAATTTTTAGTTTTTTTTTGTAAAGACAGACAATTAGTTGAACTGGAAATCTCTTTAGGAAAGAAAAAGATGAATACATTAACTATTATTGCTTATTGCTTAATATCTTATAAGTAATGATTGTCATAAATCAGAATGAACAAATAGCTATGCAGATGCAGTGAATCAGCTTTCAATTTTCAATTTCCTTTTCATATTTGACTATAACATCAATATAACCCTGGTTCTTTGATAGTTGAGGTTCCTCAAATTCATAATCAAACATACTAATACTAACATAAAATATTATAATAGTATTTAAAGTTAATGGCTCAAAAATTGTATATATGTATATATTTTGATTAAACTAAAAATGATTTGTTATGTTTTATGTGATGCGAAATGTAAATTGTAGACAAGAAGGTAAAAATACTATAATAGGAAAGAAGACATATAAGAATGTCTCCACTAATTAAGATGAACCTAAGTGAAGATATTTAAAAAAAATACCTGCACCATAAAAAAAAGGAAATTTCAGACATTGAATTTTCCAAGAAATATCCTATTTATGCTTTTCATAAATTTATATAGAAAAATGCTATCTGTATTAGTATATTGATATCATAATTACAACATATGTGAGGAAAAATGTCTCTTGAAATAAGCAATATCATGAACATCTCTATCACTGATTTGATAAGACACGTAAGTTATAATAGAAACTTTATGCAATAAATTTTATGATTTTTTTAACTTATATATATTTTGTTATATTTTTCCAAAACAACATGCAAATAATAATAGCCGTTTCTTTTATTTTAGCGCATATTAGTATAAATATAATATAGGTACCTTTATGTTTTCAATAAACTATTGGCTAAATTATCGGCCAGGTTTTATAAATGTTTTAAAATCAGGTTTGGTATTTGTTGAATTCAGCATCAATACTACCTAAGATAGCTTTTCATTATTATCTAAAGTTTCGGATTTCGGCATCCACGCCCACTTATAATTCATTTTGTAATACATAATACACCTACCTAATGTTACTAATAGCAGCATAATTAACATATTTATTTTATGTACTGGATAGGTATGCTATAAAAGTCGTAATTTTTTGCATGCCGTCTGATTTTTTGTGCAAACAATAGGTCCTCGCTGAACGGGTATTCACTACTATGAAGATCTAATCATCATTAAATACTTTTTGTAAAATCTAATTGAAATTTATATTTAAACAAAGAACTGTTTGTGTGTGTGTGTTTGAGAGAAAACGCATCACGAGAAACCCACTCGGTAGATTTTGATGATTATATTAAATAATCTTATGTTTAACAATTGAAAATATCAGGAGATGTATAATATCTACACGTACTTCGTAAGAAACTATACACGCTTTGTGAAGTCTGTGAAGTTAGGGCGTGTAGAGTTAGAAGCTTGGCTCTAAAAGACGTCTTTTAAGCAACTTCAGCAAGCAAGCAGATATCAGATATGTATGTCCACGTCAAATTAGAACGTTGTAGTACTAAAAATCTCTGAGCCAAGCTCCAAGTAGACGGCAGGATATGGCGAAACTATAGGGATTCATTGTTGACTACGGAAGCTTTAAAGTTAAAACGACTTTTAAAGATTATAAACATATTTTAATTTTTCATGACGAATCAGACTCGCACTTGTCCGATTTTTGTTTATATTTGTCATAATAACAAGATTGTTATTAATTCCGTAGTACATAGAGCTGGCCCGTACATTGAGGCACTATAGCAGTATACCGGCTGGTGAAGCGGTAACGGACGCTGCCAATGTCGGCGAGACGGGGGCCAGCGTGCGTGTTCGAGTGTCCTTAGCGGCCAAAGAACTTACCTTGACCAGTTGTGTCCATCCAAACAACGAACAAAGATATAAAGTTACTAGGATGAGATGTTGGCGTATAACAACTTTACATAATGTAAGTATGTGTATTATGAACATTAACCTGTATAATAATAATTATACGTAAAGATTGTAATAAGTAGTATAAAATGATTTTTTATGATGTTGTGGTTTAAGGCGCTTGTAGGCTTCATTGTCTTTAATGTGTGCCAGCGTTAGCAACTTGAAGTGGACTAACTATCGTACCAGAGGCGTAAAATTATCGTACATGGATCGAAATTATCGTATTTTTTAGGATAATGTCTATTATAGATAAATAAATCATATAAATTGTAATATTGATATGCATGCAAGTACTCTATAGTTTATCTTTTTTAAACCACCGCTGTCAAATCAACAGAACACTGAAACCCAAATGTTTTACACGTGATAATACAGACCTGCGTACGATAATAATGAAAAAATAATGCTATCGTACATCGTACGTAGGCATACGGTTATCGTATATATACGATAATTATCGTACGGTTCCGAACGCTGATGTGTGCTTCGATTATTATGTAATAATACCGTTTAAAAGGAACTTTTCTTTCAATTAAATTTAAATTTACAAATTTGTAGTCTAGGATGTTTACTCTTCTTAGGTACGTTTAGGTTAATGATCGAATTGATTTAAACACGAAGTGAATTCTACTCGGAAACATTATTGCTTTTATATTTCAAATAATATTTTTGGATGTACCTACGTAGCCATACTTTAACTGTCTCTTTATTACCTTTTCACGTATTTTGTCGTAGTTAATTATTATCCAGTAGGTACTAAACAGGACTCCAAAACACAAAATTACGTTATTTAGTTATTTGTATTCGTTTTTAAAAAAACTTTATAAAATATTTGAGTATCTAATGCTTAGTTTTGGGTTAAAAAATTATCTTTTCGGAACTCTAAAACGGTTTATGAAAATCGTTACATATTGAACTTTATCTATATTGTAACTCGTATCATATCATATTTTAATCGTATAATATTGACTCTGTATCATATTTCAACTAGTAATCAATATAATATTTTGTTTGTCAATACGTAACATCAGAAGTGCATTTTACAATTAATCTGTTTTAGAAAAAATGTAATTATGCCCTGATTTTAAGAATCAATCTATAGATATATCTCATATAAATTATCTTAATTTATATCTTATCTTATCTTAAGTATCTTCTTCTTAATTATCTTATTTATCTTCCTCTCTTCTATCTTATGTTATCTCTCTCTTCTTTCTGTGTTAGATTCAGTGTGTAAATTCATTTGTGTTTACCAAATAAAGTTTTTATTATATTGAAATATGTGTATTCAATATCCATAAGCTACCAACATGCTCAATTCCCACGCATATTGAGACGTCTGATGGTCCCATTGAAATAATTATTTCATTGAATGTACCAATTTATAAAAGTAATATTATAATTTGCTTCAATTATAGGTGGATCGCAACGAAACCAACGGCCATGATTCGCTGCTCGACGAGCCGAGCAAGAACTTTGAACTGTCGTTTGAATATCTCATTAGCAAAGACAATTTGGTGTGGGTGACGCTGCGGACGGAACATGCAATATTTATAAGTGTTTGTTTACAGGTATGTTGTGACTCATTCTTCAAAAGTGAAGAATATTAGTAATTTATTTAAGTTATTGGGTTGGCTTTAGTTAACGGCCACACGATTTTGGTGTTTTGTGGTGGTGGGAGGGATGGGGGGATGTGTGGGCTACCCGATGGTATCACTCCCGCGGTGAGGAAACCAGTAGTTTTTTTTATGAATTTTTTAATTTCATGTTTTTGTATGCGCATAACGGAACGTTTCTCCAAGTAAAAATGGTTTGGTAAGTAAAATGGAACGTAACTAAAAGTGAAAAACATTATAAATTTGAAAATAAATAACACACAAAACAAATTTCAAATCAATACAAATAAAATTCAAATGACAATTAAAAATATTAGTCGCTATGTTTGTGGTCATGTAAAAAAAACATAAAAGAGACCCATTTATAGAACTAATTAAAGTGATAAAATATGTGTATGACCCATATATAAAAAAAATAATTCTTACATACCACTTGTTTTAATTTAATTCCCAAACTTAATTTTAAACAAAAGCAACCCCAAGTTATTATATATTATATTAGAAATTTAATTAAATTATTTTAGTATATTTCGCACACCGGGTGCAATAACGTCATAAGTGGTAATTGGTAAAATGAGTTTTTGATGACAAATGATGTTAAACATGCGTCTACTGCCGGTGTAACAATTTCATAAATGTAACTCTTAAAATGACCCACTGAGGGCGTAATTGTCGTTGTGGTTTTGGCGGGTTTTTGTAAACGCTAGTGCGAGAAAGTTCTAATTGTACAGTTGCTCGCGACCCCCCGCAGCAAGTTGTTGTGTGTAGGAGCAACAACATCGTAAAGGTAATTATGACAAATATTTCATACAATTTTGGGGTAATAATGACACAAGTGAACAGTTCTCACTTTTTAGATCTATTTCTATTATAATTTTTCTATAACAAGCAGCAAGTATTACCGTCATTTATTATAATTATGTCAATATTGTCCCAGAAATAGACTATAAATCATTGTCATTATTTATTTTTGACGAAGTCCAGATTTAATTTTATTACACTGTAATTATAAAATTTATTTATTTTAATATGCGATACGTTTTATTCTAATTTTAAGCTAAAATAAAATTATGAAAGGACGAGGTAAAAAACTAGTACCTTTAGCCTATTAAAGTTTCCTACTACGGAAACTCACCTGGACATGACATTTCTGGAACTGTTGATGATGAGGAATACATGCCCAAACCGTCAACAAGCTCGGATAGCAGCAGCAGTTCTAGCAGCTCAGAAAGTTCATCGTCATCGGAATGCCGGCTGTCTTATTCATCGAAATGGGACTCTCACTTACCGGACGAAACGCGACAGCTGCCACTTTACGCCGGTCTTCTGTGAGAGAGTGGTACTATACGGAGCGTGCCGGCCCATTCGGCTGCTACCCGAAGGTTACAAGCATAGCATAATACCACTTCAAGATTTTTTAGAGACTGACAGACAGACTTTTTTTGAGACTTTATAAACTAGTACAGTTAGGTACTATAATGCATGTTATGGTAAAAATACCCTTTGATTGTTTTTCTACAAATTTTATTTCTAGCTTGTTAGTTCCTCATAATAGCCTGATTACGAGTTTACTTTAATTATTTTATAAGAAATTATTCATAGTTTTGGTACATTTTGATATACCATTTATTTAAATTATAATGTTGATTATTGTTATCCACTGAAAAAGTTAAGTGTTTAGTGCTATTTTATAATGAGAGTGTGTTGATTTTTTTGTTTAGTTCAGTCTTTATGACGTTGTTGTACAGCAAAGCTTAACTTTCAATTTAACTTCCTGCGCAACAACGTCATAAATGTGGATATCATGATTAAAAACAATAAAAATATGGCACTTACAAAACTTTTTTATTTCTGTAACAACCTTCATTTGAAAATATAAAATTTAAGCAATATTTTGATTATCAATTTACTTTAGGATAATAAGTACATTTCACGTTAATGGAACGACAACTTTCAAATCGCTCTCCTGAAAAAACGTAATTTGTTACTTATGACGTTATTGCACCCGGTGTGCGATTTGTTGTAAGTACTGTATGTTTTCCCTGAAAAGCGAATATATAGTAGGTACGAAAATATAAATTTACACGTGACTTGTAGATTAATTAGATTTTTTAGGTTTGTGAATATAAAAAATTCGTACGATTGACATAGTGTTTTTATGGGAATGTTTATTAGATGGCATAATCTAGTTATGTACATAAGACTTATGTACATCGTAAATAAAATCTAGTAATACAGATGCACTGGAAACTCTTGGTTCTTCTCTGGCTGAAACGTTAGCAGATCTGACCTTGACCCTAATCTTTTCAGTATATAATAGACTTATAAGTTTGTTAGTTACTAAAGGCTCGGCGCGCGTGGTAGAATCGATAAAAAAAGCTAACACCTAATTATAAGTGTACCTTCGCATAAATAAAACACATTATAACCTATATACCTACTGAAAATATATTTTATCACCAGTCAATAGTAGACGAGCTAATGCGTCAGAAAAATGGCGAAGGGCCGGCGTCACCGCGCTGCAAGCGCGCGAGCCTCACTTACCTGAGACGGGATGGCTCAACACATCTCATAACGCCCTCGTCGTCCAGTGACACTCTTAGTTCTGTAAGTATTCTTAAATTGTTTTGATTAAATAAAACTTTCTTGGGTTTACGCTAATATTTGACATTATAAATGAAACTTAAACGCCATTGATACGAAGATAGTTCTGAAAGTTAGCAAAGGTACAGCCAAAAAAGGCTAAATTATGTAATGTACCTATTACCTATAGCAAATTAGTACATTTAAATAAACTTGAAATGCCTATTTTTAATTTAAAATTAACAACTTTTCACTAAATGCGTGATAATGTGAAAGTATATACGGTACTTACATCAAAAAATCAATTTCCATATGTTTGTCTGTTTGATTGTCTAATCTAATCTCTTAAACGGTTGGACCGTTTTTGAGGGGACTTTTACTCGCAAGGAGCCAGTGTTATAAGGATTAATTTATTTCAACGTACGCCCAGCTTATAAAGCAAATGTTAGAAACACCGAACACCATAATGGTGGCCGAGTTTTGGGCTGACTCATTGTAACAATTGCCATCGACTCGATATGAAGAAGAAGAAGACCGAACACCTCGAGTACAAACACTTATAGTATTCGGATTCGGAGTGCTCAGTCCTTTTAATTAATAAAATTCAAATAGCGTCATCTATAGATAAGTACGCTTTCATAGGCGACGTGGCTTGCGAGATAATTTATTGCTTACTGGCAAACCCTAGCAAATATTATATGCGCACGCCCGAGTTATAAAATTACTTTGCTTAATTACTAAGTTACTAATAAGTTGTCACCTGTATGATGTTTAACAATAAGAAAATTAAAGAAACTTCTTAGATTGGTAACATGTTGAAAAAAATATGATTTTACAAACACTTTTAAGCATCAACTACCTAGGTACTGACAAAGCTATCTTTTCTGCTGGTTTGTAAAACACTGAGAAAATGGAGGTTGTTATTTTACTTTAAATATCGCTAATGACATGTCGTCATCGTCAGATATAATCAAAATAATAAAACGTAATTCAATCTCCATGAACTTTGTTTCGCCATTTAACTTTTTAAAATAACAAAAATAACAATATTGAAGTCTAATACAATGCACAATACAATCCCTGACCCTTACATCTGTGTTACACAAGTATATATAAATACTATAATTACGTGCTTCGCTTTTTTAACCGAATTCCAAAAAGGAGGAGGTTATATGTTATATTTAAATACGTAAATTGGACTTCTCTCGTCTCTATAGGACTCTATCGATAGTGTACCATTGAAATATAATTAAAATACTAACCTCTTTTCTGATTTGTATAATGTTTCGAATTTTTTTAATTTTAGAATGGAGATTCATCTGGCAGTTCTAGAGAAATCTTCTCAGTACAGAAGCTAACAGAAAAGTTTGCATCCGTTGCATTCAAATCTGGAAAAGACTGTGTGGAGAACAATGCCTTTGAAGCGATAGGGGATGAAGAATTGTAAGACACCCAAAGAGAACTGATGCCAATATAAAGACTCCACTTTTATCGAATTGTAGATAAGGAAAATATTTTAACCATTTGGTTATGTTGTGTACAGAATATAACCTAATCACTTAATTTAAATATAAAACTGTGTATATTCTAGATATTTTATGTAAATAAGTACCTATTAGAACATTATATTGCTGATTTTTTTAATTAAAATTTTACACTCTCTGGCCATCTACTTGCCATGTTTACTAGTTAAGAATGTATCATAAAATAAAATTGCTTATTCGGATCTTCCTTTTATAAATAAAATGTTCCATCTTTGAAGTTTGGAAAAATCATTAATAAGATTTCATAGCCAAAATAGATTTTAAGTAACTTTATATATTTTAATAAATCATAAAAATATATAGGGTATTAGTAACTAAGAAATGATTAAAATCATCAAAATAGCTTATGTGTGCTACATGGTTTTTTATGACATTAATTTTATTTTACCATAGTTCTCACAATAGTATGTAAGCTAGTCCGACTATAACGTTTTTACATTTTTTTTTAATTTCAATTTAATGCATTCTATGCACTATAAAGAATAATAAGTTGATGTAAGAAAAAATAATACTCAATATTCTGTTTCATTTAAAATAAGCTGAAAAGATTTTATTTAAACCCTTACAGAAAGTAATCTCATAAAATTACTATTCCAATTCTAATGTAATTAAAATTATGTATTTATATACAAAATATATTTTATAATATTTTGCTATTATTATTTTTTACTCAAAAGATGTAATAAGAAGAATACTATTATTTAGTAACTTTTTCAATAATTTAATATACCTACTTATATATGATTAATTTTGCATGATATAAAATTTGAATTTTCAAATTTTACTGTTTGCAGTACTATAATATTTATTTAATGAAATTTTGTTGTAGGGACCATTTTAAAATATTATGTATTTGATTATTGTATGTAAAATTTAAAATAATTATTTGCCTATAAGGCTAAATTGTATTGTCTGCCATATTTTCTATTAATAATGTTAAACAATCAAATTAGGAAATAAAATCTTTTTATACTAAGATTGTTTTTAAATAAACCCACAATTTAATGCTACATTTATTTAAATTAAAATATCATTAACATAACACACTAACAAAATTAGTGTTCTTTTTCCCACTTTTCACGTTCCTCCCTTTCCTTCTTCACTTGTTCAACAATTGGTGAAAGATAAAGTTTGTCTTCTTCATATTTGGTCCATTCTTCTTTAGGTAGGATAATCTTCTGAAGAGACAGTTGTATAGCACGAACCATTCTGAAATTGCGCTCATCTACTACATGATCAGGAAGTCTACGTAATGCTTCCTGTACATCTTCAGTCTCATATAATAAGTCATCACGTTGAAGACCTTTGGTAAGACAAAAAATATTATGGCGTTTCTTTTTATTTTTTACCAATTTTCTAATATTATCTTAACTAATAACTATACATACCGTATTTGTTAAATCCAGATAAGTTATATGCCCATTTGCTAAGGCTGCCTGAAAATCATTAAAAGTTATATAATAAGGCAAAAATCACTATGAAAGGGGTAAAGAAGGGTAACCTATATTAGAAAAATGTAACTTACTACGCAGAACAGCTGTAGTTCTCAAAGCCATTTCAAATAATCAAAGATAGCTGTATAATTAAGTATTACAGATAGATTTTTATAAAGTAATTGCAATTTGCAGGTTCTACAACTTCCTCAAAATATGACAATGACAATTAAGTGCGAGTATTGCCTTAAAATAAAATTGTACTTAGCACTTAGCATAGCGAAAGGTAACAGGTCTAGAAACAAGCTCAATTTCAGCAGTAAGAGATTTCTACGATTTATTTGATAACTTTCCAAGCTTCGCGTCCACGCCGCTGTACAGCGTTACTATCGACAGTACCTGCGCAGTGCGCGCTGCGCACGCCGTTTAAGTGAGAATTAATTGGTATTTATGAAATACGAAATAAATTTGAGTAACGTGATGAGGGTTTAGTACGCTTCACAGATCACATAAAAAAGAAGTACAGTTCGCGTCATGTAAAAAGAACGCTGGAAGAAAGTGGTACATTCGCATACGAAATTCCTAAGCCTATTCTTTTATTTTTGAACTAGCCTTACGCCCACGATGTATATTGATTATTGGTACGTACTTTGAAAAATATATTAGATAGAATGTCATTAAATAGAATTCTATTGATTAATAAAATATGTTTGATTCAGTGTAGAATGTTTAATCTAGTTACAAAAAATTAAATTATTTCGTTTAATATTTTTTTTTAATTATTAACTGCATTATTATCAGAATCTCTCTTTATAAAACAATGTACGTCAAGAATATTTTTTCACTATTTTTTATATAAAATAATTTTGTAATTAATAACTTTTGTGTGCGCGATGGTATTTTAAACTGACAAACCAATAGCGAGCCGGAAAGCATGCGGCGCGTGCCTCGCCGTCCCGCGCCCCGCGTCTTACCACCAAATTGGCCGATAAATCGCCTCTGCGCAACTTGACAGCCAGCGTTCTTTTTACATGACGCGAATTATACGCTTGCATTGCGTGGGATAAAAAAGTGACGTTTAATATTCTATCTTGGTTGCACAGCACTCCAGTCTATCGTCACGCCACGGTCGTAAATAGAAACTATTGTCACATTAGGCCGACGTACTCTCACTACTGTTGATGCTAGACCTTCTTTCTTGACCGTGTCGTCTATTACGTGCATTAATCGATTAAGGTCCACACACACTAGGCGTAACTGCACTGCAGCGGAGCGACGCGACGCGGTACTGCAACGCCGCTTAGTGCACTATGTCTCATACTACTTCATACAAGGAATATTTTGCAGTGCAGTGCTACGTTGCCCCGTTGCAGTACAGTTACACCTAGTGCGTGTGGACCATATTATTATGAAATGAGATTAAAATATAAAATGCACAGACATATAACTACTATATATGTCTGTGATAAAATGTTATATATCTAATAAGATTATTTAAAAAAAAAATATTTGTCATAAAACTAAATCTATCCTTAAATGAACATGAACAAAACACATGTTCATTAAAGAATAAGTGTTACAATTATCTCAATGCAACAAGAACGCGTCACATACAATGGACCGAGAAATGTCATAAAGATATTCTATAACCACCGCCATGAAATTGATATATAGATATTTTATATTTATGGCCATTCATTTTATTATAATTTTTTAACTGCCTCGGTAGTGTAGTGGCTAGCATATACGGCCACACATCGAGAGATCGTGGGTTCGTCCCACCGGAGCATGAGAGTGATAGAAACAGAGAATGCACTTGTGTCTGCGCGTATACTATAATACCTCCTGAATAATTAATTGGCGAGTCTCAATGAGATTGGCCTCAATGTCTATCTATCATATTTATATGATGCAGTTCTTTATTTTTACATACAGTAATAATTAAGTGTATATTTGCTTTGTACATATAGTTAAGTTTAATTGTAATTTCCTTTATTGTAATAAATTATATTTGTATTTTCGGTAAATAAAAATATTAAATAACTTTATTACATATTATTATCATAATATAAACGTAATATACTATCAAGATTGATAACGATTGAACCGTGCTTTACATTGCTAGGAGTGCAATTTTATTAATTGCATAAAAAAAAAATGGTGTAAAATAAGACTAGAAATAAAATACGATTTTGGGTTAGATCATGGGTAGCAAGGCGATCAGAGAGGGGCCCATAACACCTTACTTGAAGAACTTAAATTGGAAGATAAAAACATTACAAAACATATCTCCGAAATACATATAAAATAAATCATAGATCATAAAATGATAAATCATAGATCATATATATATATTTCGGAATATATGATTTATCATTATTTATCCGAAATATATATATGAACTTATACATCATACAATATGATTATTATACTAGAAAATAGAAATAAAGTACTATGCGCCTTTCCTTATTGGGGATAAATTTTAAAAACAATAACAATAAAGTACTGTCTTCTTTGAGTTTGTCAAATGTGAAATGTCAATCTTATCTGTCAAATTTTCCATGATCAAAAAATATTTAATATTTGTTTTTCTTATTTTGTCGTTTTAGAATTTAGGCTATAAAACAAGTATCTTATGAGTACTGATTATAATGTAAGTCGCTCACGCAAAGGAAACATTTAAATTGTATCATATCAGCACTAGATTTTTTTCTAGATGTTTATTTTTTGTATCGTAACCATAAATCATATTTAACAGACACGTTATAATCATGATGTGATAATAGATTCATTCGACCCGACGACGAATGAATTACTGCGCTGCTCGTGCCCAGTTCGTGTCTCTTATCAATGTATTTGTTTGCTATTCTTCAAGTGAACTTCGAATGCCCTCGCTCCTAGTTCCTTGGCCCGCTTATCACAATCGACATGAATAAAATGAGACGACGGAAGGTAATTATTTCAGATTTTGTTACGCGCTTGTACTGCCTGTACGTCTTACAGATAGTCTTTCTATGTCGTTCATTTTAATAATTTAATCATCTAATTTTCTCAAACTATCAAGTTAAGTGTGTATTAACGGGTTTGTGTTTTTTTTTGTGGACCTTGCAACCAAGAAGAGGAATGCCAAGTGACTGTCGCGATTGTTTAGGAATTCGTTATCGAATTAATATCTTGCATCAAACCTGGAAGTGGCTACATCAGACAATAGCCCTTCATGAATATCTAATCTCCCTTTCTTCTGCTGATACAGATGCTTGTTGATCAATGAACTAGATTTTGAACTTTTAAGACTTTTATTTAAGTGATCTTGTGACTTTTTCTATAGACACTTGTATTAATAATTTAGATTTAAGGTGTTGCCTGTCAAATATTCATAAAAAAAAGTATCCGTATATCATAAAGACATAAATATGGCGCAGTCAATGATGAGAAAAATTGCTTTAAGCAATATGTGTGTTATGGTGGGATTAACAAGAAGGACAAGCTCTCGGAGCTTAACAACAGCAAAAAATCTTATAGACAAAAAAGCCAAAAATGACTTGCCACCAGAGGAGGAAATTACAAAATCTGTATTTATGTCTCAGTCAAGAGACATTTACACTAATTTAGCATTAGAAGATTGGATGTACCGTAACATGGATTTTAGCAAACACCATGTCATGATGGTATGGCGAAATGAACCATGTGTTGTTATTGGTAGACATCAGAATCCTTGGCTTGAAGCAAATGTTCCATTTTTGTCTGAGAAGGAAATAGCCCTTGCCCGTCGAAATAGTGGAGGTGGCACAGTGTATCATGACCGTGGCAACCTCAATATTACTTTCTTCACACCAAGAGAAAGATACAACAGAAAGTACAATTTAGAGCTTATAACAAGGGCCCTATATAGAGGCTTTGGAATTAAGTCTATCATAAATGACCGTGATGACATTATTGTTAGAGATAAATATAAGGTATGTTTTTAAAAATATATTATATTATTTACTCTTACAATTTTATTCTAATACTATTTTAAATCATTGATAGTTTAGTATACATTAAAAATTAAATTCCTTAATCTTTTATCAGATTTCTGGAACGGCTGCTAAATTAGGACACTTGTCAGCATACCACCACTGTACACTTCTAGTCAACGCTAATAAGACAGATCTCAGGAAAGCACTGGCCAAAAGAGAGGTTAGTTGACTGTATGATAACACTACTAAAATTTGTAATTAGTAAATTAAAATAGAACACAATGAGATTTATTTAAATATATTTTTACTTTATATTTATTAATTAAATAATTAATAAAAAAATAATATGCATGATTAGATATAGTTGCATTCATTTTATTATTCCTAAAAACAACATTGTAACTTATACCTAGAACATGTTTTTTAATACACAAGTAACAATGCACATTGTATATTAATGAATTATTTATTAAGTCAAAGATCATGTAATTGCATACAAGTCATTTTATTGTCCAATAGAAAATTCTGTAAGACATTCTATCATTAAATACTTTTCATACATAAACATATTATGTTTCATATCACCATATTTATTAATTGGTATGATGTTTTCTAACTAACTTTATTTGTGATACTAACATTAACCCAACCTTTCCATCCAATGTCGTAAGTTAAGAACATTGTAATTTATTTAGCATGGCATACAGACTAAAGCGACGGCATCGACGCCCTCACCCGTGGTCAACCTGGCAGATTTGGACAATAAGGTGACTGTGGAGAACCTTCAAACCACAGTTGGCTATGAGTACCTGAGGACAAGTGCGCTGCATTTAAAAGATGGAGGTGATAGACAAATCTCAAAACAAAGAGGCTTCCAGTACATCAATCCAACTGAAGAATGGTTCCCAGGTGTGTTGTAGCTCTTTTAATTATTATTTACCTACCTTAATACATAAAAGCAAAAGATCACTCACCGACTCATAACGAAATATCGAAAACCGCTTGACATGTAAAGATGAAATTTACCACAGAGATGGTTTATAGTTAGAAAACGTTTGCTAAGAACGGATTTTGCGACAGGACCGGATTATCGGAGGTTTAAGGGCTAACGCAAGTTTGTATGGAAGTCCTTCATTTTTTGTACTACAGACCGGAAATTTGACAGGGACCACCTAGACACGAACCCGAACGAATCGAGGGGGTGTCGCTAGTTATTTATATAAATTTTAAATTTCTTTGTTATCAAAGAATATTGTTAAAGTGAAATGAATATAATTTGGCACAGAAATACCTTACATTAAAAAAGACATACATTTACTTTGGAAAAAGAAAGTTATTACGAATTCTCAGTACAAACTCTTTTATTCAATATAATATAAATAAAATTTCACGACTTTTATCTCGTTAGTTTTTTATTTAGCACACGCGAAACTTATATTTATATACTTTTACGTACATAATAAAAATCTTTTAATATTAATTATTACGAGTAGCCGTATTTAAATATTTTATGTGTTAATTACAAGGATATATAGTGGTTTTCGATAATAATAAGTAATAAATGTAGGGCAAACTTGTTTTTTTTTAATATCATAATATATTATTCCACAGGTTTAGATGAAATAAAGAATGAGCTAGCAACATGGGACTGGTCGTTCGGTCGCACGCCTCTCTTCACCGTGAGCCGGTCCTTCCCAGTTCCGGCCGAACTTCTAGCACCTTCTAAAATATACTCGGCAAGTCAAGAGCTGGTTATCAGCATGACTGTGGAAAAAGGGTTGATTGATGACGTCACACTCAACATCCCCCCAGGTTTAGTCGAATCTGGTTTCCACGGAGAAGCATCAGTTATCACTCATTTGAAAGGAAAGAGGTTCACATCGGAAGCTCTCACAGCTCTTCAAGAGGCATTCCTCACACGTCACTCTAGTGAGAACGATAGAAAGTTGGACGAAAAAGAACAGTTCGTCGCTAAGTGTTTCGACCAAGTCGTTAACACAAACTAAAATTTCGCTTATAAGCAATTAGTAATTATTAACGAAATTCAAAAAATATTATTTATCTAAAGTACGCTCAATAAAGTCGAATAGGTGATACATTGTTTTATATAGTGTAAATATTATTGTGGCACTGTTTTTTAGATAATGTACATAATATCTTGTTTGTCTAAATTTTGTTAATGTTATCTTTTAAATTAAGTTGCGCAGTGCAAAGGTTATTTCTATATATTATGATTATTCTGTAGTTTTTAGACCTTGTGATATTATAGTTTTGATACTGTTATTGAAGTTTTTTTAGGAAAATACTTGTCTTTGTGTACTGTCACTGTATTGTTTGTTAAAATGTAGATTAATTGCTAACTAATTCCTATCTACTGCTAATGATTTCGCTTTGTTGTATTTTGTATAGTTTTGTGTTTTATTTATTTTAGACACTTACGTTGTACAGATCTTGTTAAAATCTAACCAAATAAAATAGAAAAATCTGGAAAATAAAAGAGTTATTTCAATTGCCATTTCGTTTACATTAAATTTGATGTGTATATTTTATTATCTGTACAACATGTCTTGTGCGTCTAAGTTCCCGCGATTCGGACATTTCACCGAACGCTACAAGAATGCATCATATCATTTGTTTTAATTAAATTTTAATTTTGTTACCGAATTAGTGTACCTATTCATGTAATTTTACTTAAACATTACGTATCATGTACATATTTTGTTTATATCTAATTTTAAACCTAATTTTTGTAAACCATTTCATTATTCAAACCATTTTGATTCACATCTACCCTGAACGGGTACTTTTTTATATGAAATGGACTTAAGGCACTCTTATTCTAATGTTTTCGTTTTAATTTTTTATTATTAAGTAATTTCAAGCTTTTAATCCTATGTTAAATATTATTTTCGTTTATATACTCGACTTATATTAAGAGTGAGTAACAAGATTTATCTCAATATATTTTATGAAATACTATACTGAAATAAAATTAATTATATAATAATATGTACCTACTTTTATTTATTTATCACTCCACCTGCATTAATAATTAATATTAATAAAAAAAACAAGTATTAATACATAAGGTCATTTTAATGATTAAATTTTCAAAAATATTTAATGGCAAGATACGAGGACTTTTAGAGACTAAATTAAAAACACTACATAACAAGCTCCATTTGATTGATGCTTCAAGGGGAAGGTCAAATCAACCCGCACAATGCATCATTACGAAGAATTACCAATTAGCATCATGTCGAGTAACTAAGTGTAAGTCTGATCTGCCACAGCCATCCTATGTAATTTGTTTATTTATATACATAATATATATTATATAGGCATAATTATATTATTATTATGTACTTAAAATATGTACATACAATAAAAATATATGCTGTAAAATAAGTGTTATTGCCTGTAAGAGATCACTATTTGTAAATAGGACGCCTTTGTACTTCTCTGTAATGGTATTTTTTTGTATAGTGATAGTGTTAAAAGGAATAAATATAAGGTAAATCGTGAGCGCGCACAAGTACTGGATTAATGAAAATATGCGCATTTGTCCTCGTACAATAAAAACTTGCTTGAGGCTTGCTCTTCCTCTCGCTTTCTGAAGAGCCGGGTGGTGGTCGATGGCCGCCGCCTGCACAGCCAGTCTGCGCTGGTTCTCAGTGCGCGCGCACCGTCCGCCATATTGCGTACAGTTGCCATGACAACCGCGGATATCAAATCATAAACGCGGGAGTTTTAAATTTCCAGTGGAGTGACTATTTTATGTATTGAAGCCTTTCTACTGAGTAAGTATAAGGAATCGTATTTATTAATTTTAAGTTATTATTAATATATTCAATACGAAGAGTCCTTCCTTTTTTATGCCTATAAATGCTGTAAATAAAAAATATGAGCTTTATTATACAAGTCAACTAAACGTAAAATATAACTAGCAAGGACTTTTACAAAAAAACATTAGTCTTAAATTAAGAGGACTCATAAGAATATGCATTCTTCTTTATCTTATTTTAATACACAAAAACTTCATCTTTATAATCAAAGAATTTCTGTTGTTTTTTACCTATGAGATAAGATCGATATGAAATAGGTATAATTGTTTTTAAGATAGGAATCCCTTGATATAATTGTAATAATCGTGAGCAAAGGAACTTGCATACGAACCTAACTAAATCATTTAAATGATAAAGCTTTTAATTAAAAAAATCTCAATAGCTTTTATGTATTTTAGTAAGATACAATATTTATGAATATATAAAGCTATGTAGTGTCCGACCGAAACTGGTTTTTACGACCGAAACCGAAACCGAAACCGAATTTCGGCGACGGTCTCAGTTTCGGCCGAAACCGAAACCGAAACCGAAACTTTCTTATAAGGATCATGTTTTCAGAGAAAAATGAAGAAAATGTATTATAATCAGATCAGTTTTAATTAGTAAAATAAATATAAGTGTTAATTTTATACGGTAGGTTTTTATAATAATTATAAGTGTTAATTTGTAAAAAAAACAATTATTATATTGGTACCTACTTAATAATTATTAAATTGAACGCGAAACTCTAAATCCTTAATATTATCACCACTAATGCACTAAATACCATGTACCTAACTAATGTTTGTTTACATATCGAGGGTTTACTACGAAAACCTGCTAAACTACATTTTTTGAAAAAATGAGTTAAATACGTGAAAATTCTTATCTTTTCAAACTCTATAAACTGGTAGAATCGGCTTAGTGTATACAACAAATCGTTCAATACTCTACTGCTAAAATATCATAAACGACATTACTAATAATTTACCTAAATAAATGTTTCCTGTAAAAAATTGAAATAGACATTTTTACCCGACTGCGCCAGAAGGAGGGTTATTTTTTCGAGAGTATGTATGTTTTATCGATATAGAGGCCAAATATATTGTTTTTATAATTTTTGTCTGTCTGTCTACCTGTCTGTCCGCATCCGAATCACGAGAAACCCACTGGACGGTATTGCATGAAATTTGGTATGATGATAGCTGTTTACCCGGGCTAATACATAGGATACTTTTTACCGCTGAAAAATATCTCATTTCTGATAAATCTCGAGTAACTGTTAAACGAGTAAAAGACCTACTGTAAAACGTCACGCGGTATATGAAATCTGAAAAATTTGTTTAGGGTCTTTAAAACGCGGGTGGAGCCGCGGGAAATGCTAGTAATGTGATTAAAATAAGTCATTAGCATACAGATTGTGCATTTACTCTTTCTACTTTTTGTTAATATTTCTTGAAAATCAATAAATATTCACAGGTAAAACCAGCTAACTTTTTTTCTTTGTCAGACCAAACCATAAGTTCCCACTTTTAGCATTATTTATTTAATCTATAATACAGTATAATATCAAAGCTATCTAATTTTCAACATAAATGAGATTTTTAATTTTTTATGGTAAACTTGATTCTGCTATAATCTAGGTACCTACTCCTTTGTTACATTACATTACTTTTCGAGGTACTTTTATATTATATGAACTGCAAATAAACAGGTTACGACATGATTACACACGTGGACGCGGCCAATTATCATCGTCGCTTGGATGTCATTTACCGCGCCGAACACACCCGAGCACAGCGCGGAAACTCCCGAATGCAGTTTCGGTTTCGGTCGTAGTTTCGGCAGGTTTGCTGCCGAAACCGAAACATAACCGAAACTCGTTTTTTTGCCGAAACTCGACCGAAACCGAAACCGAAACCGAATATTCGGTCGGACACTAAAGCTATGTTTGCAAATTGCAATAAATAAATTTCAAAACCCATTACGGAGAGCTTACCTATATGCGTGCGTTGAAGTCTTTTGTAAGGCATTTTTGATTTGCACTTTACGTGTGAAGCTTATAAATACATAATAATGAGTAAATAGTTAAAAAAATAAACAACTTAAAGTTATGAAATAATATTTTATTGTCATCGAACTGGTAACCGCCTTTTTTAATTATAGAATGTGTGTGGAGTGCTTTCAAGCTATAATTTTTTTTCCTATTCGATATCTGTTTTTATTTATCTGTATAAATTTGTGTTTGTGTGTATCATTATCAGGTTTAATAATATAGTTATGGATCGATTACAATAATTTACATTTTTATTGAATAAATACGTTATATTCTAAAAGTCATTTTTATACCTAACACAAAAACAACACAATTTTCTTAATATCCTATTATATTATAGAATAAAAAAGATTAAAATTTTATAAGTTACATCAAATATTAAACGATTGCGGGACTGATACGACACCTTTGTTGTACATTTCAATCATTTTATTACACTACTAGCGACTCCCTCTTGCTTTCCTCAGGCTCGTTCCAATATTTAGCGCGGGCGAGGCCGCCGGAGCCTCTTCAATTACCTACTCTATTTATTAAAAAAACCGCATCAAAATCCGTTGCATAGATTTAAAGATCTAACCATACATATGGGCAGACAGCGGGAAGCGACTGTGTTTTATACTATGTAGTGAAACATAAAGAATGAGGAAATGTAATTTTATTCTCTCTCGATATCAACAACGGTAAACCTACTTAATTGCAAATATTATATGAAGAAAGATCTAAGAAATGTTTATAAACATGCTTAATTACATAATAATAGTAAGATTATTTCAATGGATTGTTCCGCCTAGAAATCACATGTCCGGTGTATTCCGCGTAAAATTATAATATCATGCTAGTTACTTATGAAGAAATATCGACGGTTTCGTACCTATTACATTTTCTTTCGGCTACGCTTGTCTGAACTTATTTACTTAAAATAATTATTGTTCATTGAGACTTATACTTCCACAAGTATTTATATAACTTCTTTGTCAGTAATAAAAATTAAAAATGAAATGATGCTGATGTAAGCTTTTAATCTAAATGGGTTTATAATAAGCGTGATCTTTAATTTTTAACTCTTTCTTTTTCCAAAACAATGTTTAAATCATCTGTAATACATATATCTACAATTACATAATATTAAATAAGCAGGTATAATTAAAAAAAGTATAATTTCGTATTTCGCCGAAGATTTATTGTGATTTTTGGTTCCCAAAGTCTCTTTAAAGTGTCAAATATTCGCGTTAATCTTATAAGTATGGAAAAATCACAATGTTTTTTATCAAACTCCTCCGAAGCGGCTTGACGGATTTTTATGATTTTTGCCCTCTCCAGATTTATGCCCTCTCCAGATAGCTAGCTCGTAGAATGCGGGCGAAACCGCGGCAATTGCTAGTAAAGTATATAAGATATTCCTTTTAACTTAATAATTCCAAAAATGTAGACGTCGTTATAGCTTCTTTCAATTGTACGAGTATATAGTACATAATCGAAATCAATGAAAATTTAACTATTTTTTACACTAAAAAGTGCTCAGATAGTCATTTATTAGTTGTTTTAAACAATATTAAAGAAAAACTCTATTTTACTCTACAATAAAAACAGGAAGCTCATGATGTAAAGGTTATATAAATACTTTATCTTAGCAAATCTTGTTAAACTAGCGTTGTTGCTTGCAATATATATTTACTACAGTCTTCTTTTGTACTGTAGTTGAATCAAAAGTACGCGATTAAATCAATCGTGTTATATAAGATTATCTTATTCAGACAAACCTGTTTAACAGAATTAGATGTTTTATTAGAAAAAAACGAGTTAAAACGTTTTGTTTGTGAAGAAATACACATGAAATAAATGTTATTCATAATTTTATTAACCGAAACCTATTTGAAATATTTAGTAGATGCCTACAAATAAGTATTAAACAATGAAAATTATTGTAGGTGTGTCATAATTGCATGTGTATAGCCTATAGGAATATGCAGCCACTTGCTTTCGCTTAGTTATCTACGTACCAGACAAAATATTTAAAAATACTGGCATGCCTTGAATTATTCTACTTACGTATCATAATGTTGTTTATAATGTAAAAATGGCGTCATTTCACTTAAATATATTAAATGTATAGTCATCGGGGTATGTAAAATGTGCAGATTACTAATAAATTATAACTGCATCACTTAAAGCATGTAACTATGTTTTATGTTCTTACCTACAAATCCTTCTGAAGATTAACTAACTCTATAATGGTAATTGTATTTCGCCAGATAGAATAGATTAAAAAACATACGTATTCCACTTTTTAGGTTTACGTGAATATTTCACATTTTAAACAAAGGTTATTCCTGCTTTTAATCATCGTCATGATACTGACTACAGATTAAAGTTTCAAAGGTTCAAAAGCCATAGCTATCGGTGACTATTATAGAGATAATTGCCGTCCAAATATGTGTTACCTGCTATTTAATGTGAGCATTGCCATGTTTGGTGTAGAGCATTCGAACTTTCGTAAGTATACAATATACATATTGTTTTAGATTAAAACCTAATATTTTATAAATAAAAATCATTGTAAATTATTTATGTACTACTTAAAATAATTATGTGACTACCGTACTACATGAACGGATAGCGCGTACTACACATGTAGGTATACTGTATTTAAGCATAATGAATTCGTATACATATATCACGAATGTTTTAATCCATGTTTCAAAATATAGTTAATAAGTTAGGTATATGATCAAATGTCATAGAATTTATTAAATGATTAAGAAATGTATCTATCTACCTACATATTAATGTACCAATCAAGACCTAAACAAAGTAACCAATTAATGTGGGCTTATAAATATTTGTTTATACGTGATACACCTACAATATTATATAAACAAATATGTTAGGAAATTAACCGTTAATACCCAGCACCATCTAGTTCCATCACGGATCTTTTCTGTGAGAACTTCCATAATTAGCATTAGCTTGTGCTATGAATACTAGATAATTGATACAGTACGGATATATAACTTTAAATAAATACATATAGTCATATACATTACTTTAATTCATATTATTATAAAACAAAGTCCTACGCCGCGTCTGTCTGTATGTTCGCGATAAACTCAAAAACTACTGCACCGATTTTCATGCTGTTTTCACTAATGGAATGAGTGGTTCTCGAGGAAGGTTTGAGTATATAATTCGTCAAGTTTATGTATACAGTTACTAACCCATGGCTTTGCTCGCACTAATATAAAAACATTTGCGCTCATTACGCGAATAAATGTCCCGCGGTCGAACCCGCGAACCCCGGCCCAGATTATACCTTTATAGTAAACATAATAAGACTTTACCAGACCAAGAATAAACCGAGAACGAGGATCGGCCCTAATTATAATGGAAAATTAGTTGAAAAGCCTTCGCGAATCTTGCGTAAAACAGGTTACTAGCATTGTTACGGGTTAACGAGCCACTTTGAAATTTTAATTAATGTAATGAAGATTCATGATATGTACCTATGCTTCCTTTTGATTTATTTTTGATAATGTTTTGCTAAGGAAAAGCGAATTAATTAATTATATTAAAATAGGACAAGCTATGCAATTATGGCCCTGTCTGTTCAACTAAAGAAGACTTGTAAATGTGGTATAATAAACCATTATACATAATGTATAAATTAAATTAATACTGTAATTTTAACGCATTTATAACTATTTAAAATTTTGAAATGAACGATATATTTATTTATAACTAAAAAATAGAAAAAGATTTAAAAATAAAGGATTATTAAAGCGTGTACAAGGTTATACTCAGCACTGATATGAACATCGTAATTGTTACATGCTCAGTTACATCGTACTCATCGTTGAATTTAGATTGCAAGAAATGACATAATAATAGTAAGCGGGTGAAAATACTAAGATACTTGTCTTTTAAACTTTAAAATGTTCGTTGTATCATGTCGCAACGATGACGGCCTTATCATTGAATGAAGCAATTCTGAGTTGCCTATATTACACTTAAAGTGAATATCGAACTCTTTATTGGCCAAAGCCCAAGCATATTTTTTTTCCTTACAATGTACATTTATTCTAGTGAAAATATATACGTGGGTTGACTTGCCTCCATAATCTGACAGAGCAGATTGCAAAATTAAATTAAATTATTATATTATGATTCAATCGTTAAAATCTTAGGTTAAATTTTTGTTGTTATTAATTATTTTCTTTAAAACTGTTTTTTACTTATGTAGTATATTTTCCTTTTTTCAGACGAGAGGAGTAAAATAACAACATTAAAATGGAGAAACAGAAAATAATGTTTACGGTAAGAGACAGTTATATATATTGAAATCACATAAAAACTATACAAAAGCTGATGATATTGTATGTACGATAGATATGTAGAAAAACATCTACTTATAATTATAGATAAATAATAATAAAAATGTTGGGACATTATTACACATAGCGCCACCTAGTTCCGTGGTAAGCTACGAAGCTCCGTAGTAAGCTAAAGCTTGTGTTACGGACACCAGACAGTTGTAAATATAAACACCCATGACTGAAGTACAAACATCTGTGTTTAACAAATGAATGCCCTCAGCGGGACTCGAACCCACGACCGCTGGCGCAAGAAAGTAGTGTGACTACAAACTGCGTCTAACGTGTCGTAAATCAATAATAATATAATCATTAATTAACAAAGCTTAGGCTTAAGTCGCGTGGGTGAGATCTCCTGGTGCCGGAGCGCGCGGCGCCAACGGCCCGGATCGCATTGAACGATTGACACGAATTCGATATTATCACACGGTCACATTTGTCATCGAAATACTTACTGTCGATATATAATCGATATACATTCTTAGTACCTAAACTCTTACAGGTGATAAGAAAATAAAATACATTTAGACAGGACCACCTTGACAGACTTGGGCATGTAAAATTATATACAATACTTTAAATGGTAAGGTCTTATGAGAAATTTGGTCATATCCTAAAATTATTAAAGCTTATAACGCGAATAGTTACTAAATTCCAAGCGACAGTCATGATGTTGGATTGCAGTATCGCCTGCAGATTTTATTTTTGGAATAACTTTCCAGTTTCCATAAATAGATATGCATAATGTGTTATGTAGCTTCTTGCGTTATGAAATATTTGATATTTTTAAAGTTTTCAAAATATAGCAAAATATTGTGACATAGGTACATTAACGTTAAAATATTGGCATTTAACTGAATTCGACAGGATAATTAGCTAATTAATAATTACCTATTGTATTACCCGTTGCTTAAAATAAATAAAGTATGTACTTTAATTATATATTCATATCTCACGCTAATTACTTAGTGTAGTATAAATCAAAAGTATTTGAATTCTAATTAATGATGCTTCTGAATATAATTATTTTCGTCGAATTAGGATGTTTTTAAAATATAAAGTTATCAGCACTTTAAAATAAACTTCTCTATTAGGTATGTAAACTACCTTAAAGATGTAAAAACATTCTGTCCGACGATGCATTGTGTGTTTGGTAACAGATCCGACTCGAATTATACGTAGACAAGAATCTTGGACGTTTAATATAACATTATGCCTATGCTAGATGATTCGATATGCGAGTGACTTATTCTATGAATATATCAAAAAGTAGCATTTGCAGGTCTGTAACAAATAGAAGATTAAACATAATAACAAGTTTTCGAGAATTATGTTTCAATTCGACGTACACATTAGAAATTGATCCACTGTATATAAATTATTTCATTGATGTTCCGCTCCTATTGGTCGTAGCGTGATGTATACCCTTCTTCCATAAACGGACTACCCAACACAAAAAGAATTTTTCAAATCGAACCAGTAGTTACTGAGATTAGCGCGTTTAACCAAACAAACAAACAAAATCTTCTGGTTTATAATATTAGTATAGATTATATTAATTTACGCAGCTATATTATCAACAGTGTTTAAGCAGTTTCCCAACAACAAAACTAATATTAGTTAGAGCAAGATTTGGAACACAATATATGTATGTAGAGATTGCGCCAGCTTTTATGTTATTTGCTGCAATACTTTTCAGCACACTGTAACTGAGGTCGCAGTGATTAGCAGTAGAGTGACAATATGGCTTAACATTTGTATTTTAGTAAATAGTATAAATAATATTCATATTAAATAATGAAAACTATAATATGATATATTCAAGAAAATAATACAGTAAAAGATAATGCATACAATGAAATACAAATATTTAAGATTTTTTTTTCTAAAGTGTATGGGCACACGCAGGTATAAATTAAGAAAAATCTTAGACAGAACTTGGAATTGCTCACATCAAGTTTTGGTAACACTATTAAAATATAATTCTCTCCTTCCCTCACCCTACTTAAAATTGCAACACATCAATGCACAAAGCGCATCGGGGTAAGGAATGTTGTTTAGAAGAAAATACTTACACTTTTCAATTTTTGGCGTTTGCTTTGCGTGTTTTCCAACTCGCTCGACAATCTTCGTTAATCGGTTAATACGTAATTAAAAATAAATCGCCTCGTAAATACATTAAACATACGATAACATATCAATATTTGACTACCGATTACCTACATAGAAAAGGTGCGAAAAACTTACTTACTAATGTAACAGAAGCCTACCGTGAATATTCAAGTCGATTCCTTAACGTGTATCACATATGCACCAGAGCACTAAATAAAGAAAACCAAAATCTTTTAAAGGGCGGTCCACACCGGTTGGGATTGGCGCCCATGTTACGAAACTGTTTTATACCATAATTGTAGTAAAAAAAAATTACGTGGCAATTTCTTGCTTGTTTTTAATAAAAATAAAAAAATATTTTTACCTTCAATAGCTTTAAATTTGTATTTTATATTTTACGACTATATATAGTGTTTGTCTCATTTATTAAATCGTATAACATTAGCTATTATAGTATTGTAAAAATATTCGCCATTTGAATTACGTAAATTATATTAAATAAAGTAGGTAAACAAGATCATGCTTGCGGCACATGGATGATATTATACTCGTAAAATCTGTTATTTACTACACGTAGTAATAGGTATTATGCGTTTATTTGTATGGTAAATATTATAATCATCATTAGATACTAAAATATAACATTCACTGTTAAGTAAATAGTCTGCTAATTGTAAATATTTGCGCTTAATATTATTTATAGATTCCGGATATTACTTTCAGAATAGACAACCTTACAATAGACTAGCTGACCCGTGCCCACTTCGTTGGGCATAATTTTAATAATCCTTTT
Organism: Boloria selene; assembly: GCA_905231865.2. Classification (NCBI taxonomy): domain Eukaryota; kingdom Metazoa; phylum Arthropoda; class Insecta; order Lepidoptera; family Nymphalidae; genus Boloria; species Boloria selene. The sequence goes on from HG993132.1 coordinate 4,468,571, forward strand.
TTAGTACAGAGTGTTTAATTATTTGTTAAATTATTTTATTAATATTAAAAATTAAAAATTCAATTATCTTTACTAACGTTAAAAAAACTACTTTTTGTAACTTAAATATAAAAGTTAGACGTATGCTGTCGTTGACTTTTTTGTAGGCATTTTCAAGCTCCACATCTTTTCTCTAGAACTCAAAAATATATCTTTCATAGTTAAGGCAGCGTTCGTAAGAAACGCTTTCATTCGACCATTTTTTCTCCGATTCACTTTGCAAAACGGACTACCACGTAAAAGCCTTTTTATTTTTCGGTTTTTTATATAGCCTATGACACTCAGCAATAATGTGGCTTTCTATTGGTGAAAGAATTTTTAAAATCGGTTCAGTAGATCCCGAGATTACCCCTTACAATTTAACAAATAAACAAACTTTACCTCTTTATAATATTAGTATAGATAATGCTTAGGAAAAATAAAATAAATAAATAAATAATCCAATATAATAGATTGTTCGTTTTATAGCTTCAATTAACAACAACTTACAACCTTTGATTCATCTATTGATTACTGTCAACAAAGCGCGTCGTGATTCTACTACATTCCTACAGCGTCGTAGTACTTGTTCATTAGGCAGCAAGGCTTTGCTTATTGTTCCTATGCTCCTGTTTGCATCGCCTTCATGCGTTATTACCCTAACGTAAGCAACCTTCGCATTTAATATGTGGCTTACCTCAATAATTTCAATGATCAAATGAGGTTGATTTTAATATAATAATATTGTAATTAATTACTCATATTATTCGATGGAGTCATAAAGGATTACTCATTTTGAGGCTTATATTGAAGACTGGTACTTGATAAAGGTTTCTTAAAACATGATCACTTTCATTTAAGATAGTAAAGGGAGAGTAGAAATGAAGTATAGTAATAATAATGAAATAAATATCTTATGTCATAGCTATGATATTATTAAAAGACTTATGTTTCATTAAAATATTATTAATACATAGTTAGATATTACGGATGAACTCGGTGTTAAATAATAGGTGAAAAATTATAAAAAATATATCGAGTGAGAAAAATATATCAATCTTGAGTCTGAATAAAAAGCTATTCAGAGTTGCACATTTTCATAACTATCGAATTACTGTTACAGTTCTCACATCATTAAACCAATGCAATTAATGGCGTCAGCGCGTTTGCGGAATCGATTTACTCTTTTACTTTATTTAATTACTGCTTTGTAAAAAATATGACACAACGATTTCAAGAATGCGTAACTTTGCTTACCTTGAAATCGGCGATGATAGGCTCTTTCAGTAGGACCCAAACGAGTTCGATGTCACGGCTGGGTCTGGCGCAATGGGTCAAGGTCCTGTTGATATACAAGAATTCTCTGCGTATATTTAACATATTCATATAATATATTAAATAGCTGGCGCAGGACCGGCTACTACAATTCGTTATTTTGAAACCATAAAATTATAAAAATATTCAATAATATAAAGGTTACTGTTTAATGGATTTAAATATTGTTAATTTAAAACAAAGTGAATATTAATATAAGTAAAATAGTGACCACACAAAACTCGTATTTATGTTTATAGGTAGTGATGTTTAGCAAAAAAGCTAGTTTATTAAAAATGTTAAAGTATTAAAGAGCAACTTTTATTTTTAATCTAGGAAACGATTTAGCGGTTTGGATATTATCATATCATAGTTTTGACTTTAAGTTTGTCTGTGTATGGAATGGTATTATCTAAAAAAAGTATTTTTTACATTCACAGTGAAAAACGCTGAGCGAAGCTTGTTCGCTCGGCACTTTTTATATGAATAATTTAGTTTTAGACAATTTTCTTATTTTAATTAGAAAAATTAAAATATACTTAATAGAATTTTAGTTTTTTGATTAAACTTATAAACGGATTAAACTTCATATACAATATAATTATAATAATTGAACTACGTATCAAGGTGTGGTTATTTTAAGGCGCGGGATACTTACGTGCACTTAAACACTGTTCGGTCTGCGTCAGGTGTCGATAATAAGTTGTAGAAATTATTATATGCCTATTTTTAGTTTAAAACTATGTGTGTCATATACTCATAATAATAGAGTTACGTACATATAGTAAGTAGATTACAAAATGTTCATGATAACATGAACCCCTGTTATTACTTAGAATAAACTAAACATGCTGTTACGAGAAATGTAAGTTATGTATAATGTACATATATACGTATAGATTTAAGTATAGCTAGAGTTATATAAAATATACCTAAGGCTTATTTTTGGATTTTTATGATAACATATAAACAAGAAGGGTCTCATTTGATAATATGTAAAAATATTCTAGTTTAGGTAGGTACTAATCTAATTTAGGCGTATTTATTAATATGCTAATTTATGTTAGCTAGTTAGTCACGTAAACCAAGTTGATATTGGTTAACACGACTTTATTTATTTAATAATGATAATTAGGGTGAAATTCTTTAACCTTTATGCATAATGTAAATTACTTACATGTGTAAACTACTGAAATGAAACTTTATTGCATGCAAATTCTTCTAATAGGCATGTGTAGTGCATTTGTTTGCTGTAATTAAAAACATGGTGGACTTTTTTTCTTTTTATTAAACAAGCTTTACCCGCGGCTTCGCCCGCGTTTATTTTTTTAATTGCTAATCAACCTCATTGGGTTGATCTGTAGGATGCCTGAAAGTTTCTTCAAAATTACTCTAGCTATTTCAGAACCCATTGTCAATACAAACAATTTTTTAATTTTTCGTAAAAATTTTTTTTCAATAAAAATCCTATGTTACTTCTAATACCTCCAAGAATATGTGTACAAAGTTTCATGATGATCGGTTGAGTAGTTTTCGCGTGAAAGCGTAACAAACAAACTTACATTCACATTTATAATATTAAGTAGGGATTTTAAGCGAACGCTTGATTTTTACTGCTTTTAACAAATCCCAATAAACTTCTTCTTCACATTAGCTAAAAGAATAAAATTTGAAATGTTCAATAAAGGTAAATTAAAAACAAAACATCATCCAGTACTAGTTATTATATTCATCACGACCGTATTTAATCTATCGCAGGCACATCACGACCGTCCTGCAACACGTTTTATTAAAAACACACTTTTTTGTTTTAATACATAGGTATACTTTTTTATCCATACACTTTTTACAATATAATATAATTTTATTTTTATCTTATTATTTGTTATATTCAAAAGCGAATTCGTGATTATTCTAAATTAATTAAATAAAGTGAAAAAAACGTAAAGATATTTTACCCATAATTCTATGAAACATTAATTTAATTTAAAAAAAAAATTATATATGCTTATATAATTATTATATTCAGTTCAAGTATCATTAAAATTTCGGGATTAATGCATGATAAACAATATATTAATCACAGGCTAGGCATATTATCAGGTATTGTATTCTAATTTGTTGCCTACTCAATAATACGAAGGTTAGCTTTGTCACGCATCTCTGTGACATAAGTGTAACAAAGAGGTCTAACCTTGACTTTTCTTATTTATGACTATATATTTATATGATTAATTATATATACAACTTCCGGGAATTTGTAAAATGTGCATTTACAAAAAAATATATCATAGTCGTGTCGAGTGAAGGTAATATCAGAAGATAACATTTGTATAATTCATTTAAAGTATTGATAACATAAGTATTTGGCATAGACGTATTAAATAAGGACGAGACACATAAACTGACGTACCTTTACCGGCCTTGACAGTAATCAGGATATTTTAGGCCTGGCCGTTTGATTTTACGTCAGTCTCCAGCACTTACTTGTCAACAAAACATCTCCCAAAAATGACTAAATGTTCTATTAGATGGTGTAAAAACTATAGCAGCGGAAGCAGCACTATTTCTTTTCACTTGTAAGTAATATATTTTATTACATTTAATGTTATTTATCACAAAATTTGAGTAAATGTAAAATAAAATTTCGTATTATTCAACTATGTTAAATATAGTCGATATATCTATGTATTGTTGACATCTGACAACCATCATAAAATGGCTGGATTATACCGTTCAAAACAAATGACAGAACCGTCGAGTAAGTCCATTTGACATCGACTAGTGCTTGACAATGTCGAAAAATATATCGATATTTGACGAAATAACTAAGCGAATAATGGATGTTATTTGTACAGTACAATAACATAAAATACTTTTATCGCAGTATCCTACAATCTGATGACAATAAATTTATAATAATATTTTTATAATTAAATAAAAACATTATAAATGCAAAAATTATAATTAGTATGTGTACTTAATTTTTATTTTATTTTAACACATAAGTTACACAAAATTTTAGATTTCCTAGGGATCCTTCTCGAAAGAGAAAAGAAATTCTTAACAAAAAATTTGAAGTCTATAATAACTATAATTGAGTAAAAAGTTCATAACAATGTCCTGCTTATTTTAGTATAATTAAAATATAAATACCGGAAGCTTACCCCACCTTTATTCTCCCTTTATTTTCTTTGCCTTACAGCTTATTTATGATACGCCTTTTCTTTCCCATTCGAACGTTCTGGGTTTGATTGTCGGCGAAAAATCAAACAATATTTATTATTAATATTTAAAATGTCATTGATGTATGTATTTTATCGACTACGTTCAAGCACTAGCATTAGAGTGAATTTTGATGTATTGTGTCAATTCTTTGTGTGCGTTATACTTCAAATGGTTGAAAGTGTTTTCATGCATTTGTATTTTTTGACTGGTCCTTAGGTAATACGTCCATGGTATTTGGATTCAAGTAGGCTATTACTTGTCCATCCCGGGGTCTAGCCAGTGGGGGTTGCACCCCACTTCACTGGGTGGTGTACCATGCGAGTTGCGCCTGGTTCTTCTCTGATAGAGACTGTGAGACTACACCTTAGTTTTGTAGCCCTGCTTTGATTGCTTCAGTAGCCCTGCCGTCCAAGCGTCATAGTTGAGCGAATCAGCGACGACGCCCCATTAAAACATATAACCTTATTTAATGATAGAATAACTAACAGACATTGATTTTTATGTAAGGTATTAATTACGACGAGCATAACATCGTTTTTTTAAAATGTTAATTTACTTTATTTTTATAGTATGTAATTAAATTTAACGCTGGCAAGAACGTTTTGAAGTAGTAAATTATTCAAATCTACATAACATATATGAAAAATAAATAATTAAATAGCATAAGCACTAACAGTTCCGGCCTGCAATCTTTATCTGTTATTGATGTTTGATGAGTCCTCCCGATCAATTTACGGCGGCTAATCTCATTGTAACTACTCATCTGCGACATAACCAGTGAGAGTTAAGATGTGGAAACGACGGCTTTACGTAAAGCTCCGCTTAGGCACGAGAGAGACTCAATAACTAAACTTGGCCCAACTGCAACCGGGACTCAAACTCAGGACCTCCGGATGCACAGCCATACATGCAAGCCACTACACCATCAAGACAGCTCATAGCTTTAATTAATAGAAAAATTGATGTAGTGGTTAGCTATAACATTACATAATACGCTGTCAATCAGGGTATAAATAATTTAATTTGTATAGAAGGCAGAATAAAAGCTGAAAGATAAAGACGTAACTTAAAATAGAGCAGACAGATAGCGTACACGTGACTCAGTTATCTCGAATTGAGAACTTCAACTGTCTGTTAGTAAAATCCATTTTAGTTTTGATAACAGACTTATAACAACTATGTTATGAATATTATAAATTATACCTACTTTCCCAAAATTTTATCAAATAATTATTTTATAATATTTTTTTATGATTCTATGTGAATAAAATAATTCAGTGACTATGCTCTACCTACTATTGAATATTCTGGTTTTATTAATTTTAATACATCTAAATGTCAAAGCCATGCAAAATATTTTTAAATGAAAATATAAAAGATGCGACTCAGACATATTGATATTTAAAATGTGAATAAATGTTTATTATACAAAACGTTATAAAATGCAACTTTGGCATTGCAAGTGGCACTAGATTATACTCGTAACTCTTCTTTGGCATTTCAAACGTAATTTATTATTCTGGATTTTTTACGGCTACTTCTTATACTTTTATATTTATTTTCACTTTGAAGATTCATTCTCGATTTATTCTTATGGCTTTTACTAATTGTATCCTTTCACGTGCTTCTTAAATATCAAACTCTGTAGGTCAAATGTCAAAAATGATCATAATATTATGTACCTGATGATTATTTTTACTATTATAAAACAGATAATTGCATTATATAATACATATAAGTATGAGGAGTCTAATAGATGAAAGTATTTTTCGAAACAATTCTTTCTGCCCTTGTTACTAAAAAAATATTTTTAATGGTCGTATTCACTTATTTATAACTGAAAGTCTTATATCGAAATGGTTTAGAATTTAAATGCTAGAGCGAACGAGCAGGAGCGAGAAGTATTAATTTCATGTTATAAAAGTTAAGTTTTAAGGATGCATAATTATTCCAAAACTCGATTTGTGCCAACAATATCCCACCATGAGTGTAAATTAGAGCTTATTACAATAATTTTATAAGCTATGATTGGTGCTTTACTACATTATATGATATAATCACTATTTAAAAAGCTTTAAAAACTTATTTATAATAATTTGTATTTTTTTTAATTTACAATTTGACGCACTAATAAATAAGTACTGAGTAAAATATAAATGTCATGGCCACTTGTATGAATTATTTGAAGGGAGAACGTTGTAAAAAATGGTTGATGTAAAGGCTTCAATGATGACTCTAATTTAATAGTAAAGTCGTGATGTAATTTTTAATGTTTCTCCTTATATAGTTTGAATTTTTCGAGGTTTTACTGCCAATAGTAGAATTTGTGTCATGGAAGATAATATTATTTTTTTGAGTTTTTATTAGTATTTGTACCTACATAACAAAATATTTTATTTATATTTTCAATTGGTTATTATAATAAGTAAATAAAAACAATAATGTCATCCAGCACTATTACGGTTACTCTACGTAAGGCAAGCCAACAAGAGTTCTGAGACCAGCCATCAACGCTCGAAATCATATCGCGCTTACAATGTATGTGAAAATACAAATGCCATCACTATACTCTCTATGGCCGATAGGATCACAAGACGACACAAAGTAAGATCTCCATACAAAATACACATGCGAATAGATCATAGTCAAGTGTATATTACCAACATGAGAACTAATAGCGTGGAGGAACTGTATTACTTATAAGAAATTGTTATTTATTTATTTTACGGGAAAAAAATCTGGAAACTCTTGAGTCCACCTGATTATGATTATAATATTTTATTTCCTTTTACACATATAGCTAATAAAGCTTTGTAGGATATACTTCAAATTCTTTAATTAATCAAAGGTGAACTATTGTTAATATAAATATCTTTCACATTTCCTTTATTACTATCCATTTATGTATAATCATCAAACCGTTTTAAATTGATAGTTGATTAAAATATGTTGGTAGTAGTAGTAGCAGCAGTAGGGATTTACCTTTATTGAAAATTTATGTTATTGGGGACCTGCTGATAAATAATGTAACAACAAAAATAAAGCATTAATATTTTCTGTTTATCTTTATTTTTATTCAGTAATTGGAATTCATCAATAACACTTTAAAGTACAATTATTTATATCTACATATTAGTAGTACAATTATTTATATATACATATACTAACGGATCCGACAGACGTTGTCCTGTAATACATTGAAATTATAAACTTCTGCTCGCGGCGATATGTATTAGTACACATGCGTAAAACATTGTTGCCTAGCTAGCTAAGCCAATCTAACGAATCTTATCTTACTAATATTATAAACGCGAAAGTTTGTAAGTATGGATGTATGGATGTATGGATGTTTGTTACTCTTTCACGTAATAACTACTGAATGGATTTTAATGAAACTTTACAATAATATAGCTTATACATCAGAATATCACATAGGCTACAATTTATAAAGATATTGTGTGAATTGTCCAAAATATGACGATAAGTATCAAGTAAGTAGTAAAAAATCTACCATCTGCGAGCTATTCTGGCGTGCGCTGCCAAAACCGCTAGAGTTATACATATGTAATGTATGATGGAAATGTTTATCTTAACAAGTCACCCTCACTTCGCTCGGGATCGTCCCTAGATTTAGCGCGAGCGAAGCCGCGGGTTCCACTAGTAATTTATATAATTCGCGTCATGTAAAAAGAACGCTGTCAAGTTGCGCAGAGGCAAGTTATCGGCCAATTTGGTGGTAAGATGGGGAGGGCGCAGGGCAGCGCGGCACGCGTCGCATGCTTTCCGGATCGCTATTGGTTCTAAATACACTAGTTCAAAATACACTCGCCCGCACAAGTTTTTAATTACGAAATGGTTTAATATAAAAAAAAGGAGAAAAAAATAATTTTGACGTACCGACGTATATTGTTTTATAAAGATAGAATCTGATAATAATGCAGTAAATAATTTTAAAATGTACCTATTAAAAGAATTATTTGAATTTTTTGTAAGATTAAACATTCTACACTGAATCAAATATATTTTATTAATTAATAGAATTCTATTTAATGACCTTCTATGTAATATATTTTTCAATGTACCTACCAATAACCAATATACATCACGAGTAGGGATTGCAATCCGGCGTCATTTTCAATCCGGCCGGATCCGGCTGAATTTCCATCAATCCGGCTTGACCGGATTCACCAGACCGATATAATTTTCGCCTTTTTGGTTCAAAATGAACTGTTAGTAAGTTATTCAAGTATCATTGTACTTAAAGAGGTAAGTAGTTTATAAAAAACTAGCGAAACTCGCGGCTTTGCTAACTAAAAGTACCAAAAATATGTTTGGCTATACGCTTTTACTTATTATATAATAATATACCAAAAATTGATTCCCCATTTACCATTTCATCCCTTTTGTTATGAGGACTACTCTTTAAACCAGTTATTCGGTTTTCTTGGCATAGTTTTAGTAGTAGATAGACCTATGCCTACTATTACAAACTTTGTGTTGACTTTGATGAGAAAAGTATTACGTTTTCAAACATGTACAAAATTAAACTGTTATTTAAATCAAAAGCACTAAGAAGTATTGATTTCAACTTCGATGTAAGTTACCCCCAAATTATTGTTTACCCCTTTTTAACCCCGTAAGGCAATGGGTTTCAATAAAATAGGAAACACGTTTTCCATCAATTCTGTTAAAGTATCTTTATGCAAAATTTGAAGTAGATTGGAATCACACCATACAACGAGCAAACAATTAAAATGTAGCGGTGGCTAGTGTAGGCAACTAGGTAAAATTTTAACGTTGCAACGAGTAGCTCAGTGTTCCTAGATGTCACTTTCACAGATAGATTAATTATTTTTATTTATAAAGTAACTTTATAAAATCTAATATAATTAATCTAATATAATATTACCTTACTTTACTGATATGAGACCATTATAATTATTAAAGTATTCGATAATGCTAACAAACAAGTCTTAATATATGTCAGACACCAACTCGCACGCATGAACACCACGCACTACGCATTTAAGGTACCAACTCATGCAAAAGCACTATTATTTTGCCAAAAATTAGTAACACCGGATCCGGTCGCCGGATCCGGTATATTAGTGCTGGATCCGGTGAGGGTGAAATTATGCCGGATCCGCCGGATTACCGGATCCGGTTTTTCGGATTGCAATCCCTAATCGCGAGCGGAAGGCTACTTCAAAAATAAAAGAATAGACTTAGTAATTTCGTGTGCGAATGTACCCAAGCGCAAATACACCCTCCACGACTTTCTTCCAGCGTTCTTCTTACGTGACGCGAACTGTAATTAAATATGTAATTTATTGCTTAAATGTATAAATAACTAATTAATTCAAAAATACATTCTGTAGTGGACCGAATTATGAATGTAAAACTCGCCTTCATTCGAACACACACAAATTATTTCATCAAAATCAGTGCAGCACGGCACAGGTGCAGGTTTAGGAGGAGTTCAATTACATACACATACACAGAAGTGTTTTAAAAATAAAGATATAATCCAAAAATATATCTGAATATCTGAAAACTAGTGTGCTAAAATGACTGTTCAGGAGACGATTATATATTCTTCAAGAACGTTTGCTTTTTTTAATTTAAACAAAAATGATTAAGAGTCTGTACATATTAAGTATATTAACGCAACATTGAGCATAACATTAAGTAACCTATAATAAAAATATAAAATAATATATATAAAGATCCATACATAATTATTAACTACCGAGTTGTAACTTTACTTCGGTACTGCGTTTGCGGGCAAGACCCGGCCTCCTCAGCAGGGTTATCTTTACGATAGTAGAGTCGCGACCCGATTTGCTTCCATTATCAATCGTCACTCTACCACATTCGTACCTACTTGCTATAACTACAATATTCATATCTTAGTAAGCTACTATTTTGGGATGTTAATTAACTTTACCTACACGATAATTCATCTATCCGACCATAACAATAAACAATACAAATAAACTTTCCGATTAAGTAGGAAAAAAACATTATAATTACCTATCATTAATATAATAATATTTAAATAAATATACCTATTCTAATGAAAATGGAAAGCTCTCTCTATACTCACAGACCACAGTAGCGAATGTAAAATGCTATAATGGTTCTGAAGTTTGTAAACAGTTTGCCGCATTTCCGAAACCGAAGCTTAGCAAGGCATTGACATTTTAAGTTTTATGTTTTACTGTTTGGTAAATACTAAATACCAAACGTCGGCGTTTTATATTTCAAAATTTTTAGAGAGGCTCGGTGTGTTTTCCGATAAGCTTCTATTCATCTAAGTGATCACCGATCCGACTACCGGAAGATTAATTTGCATAATATGTTTATTAGTTGTTATTGAGATATTGTATTAATTAAACTCATATACTAAGTATAATATGTAGATCGAAGGTATATGTAAAGCATTTTTATTACAATATCTCAATGACGGAAATAATGTACTCATAATAAGAGTTTATAAAAATATTATAATATACTGAATAATATATTTTCAAAAACTCTTTTTATTAGCAACTAGCGACTTACCCTTGCTTCGCTCGGGTTCGTCCCTAGGTTTTTCCAGCCAAAATTAAAGTTTGTACCATAAAATTAGCCCCGTAATTAAATTAAATTTTCTAAAGTAAAAGTATCCTAAGTTACTCCTTATAACATTAGGTATCTGAGAGTGAAAAAATCGTTGAAATCGATCCATCCATTTCAGAGATAAACCAGAATTAGCCGGTAAATAGACAGACAGACAAAAATTAAATTTTTTCGTTGTTGGTACCGTATATATACTTTCATATTATTATGCATTTAGTAAAAAGCTGTTAATTTGGATTTAAAAACAGACACTCCAATTTTATTTATACGTATAGCTGTGTTTTTATACACGAGAAGACTGTAACCTGGACTATCATGTACCACGACATGTACCACGGTTATAAATGCCCATGAATAAATTATCGTATAATAAATACATAAATCGCTAGCTGAACTAATTGCGCTCAAAATATTGGACTTTGATTTTAAGCACCGCTATCGCACGACGGGCTGATAAATGCCTAAAAATAATAAAAAGAATAACAATTGATGAGCGCATGACCGCAATCATGTAACCCACAAATTACATCGGTTGCTTCATACAGATGAATAAATGTTCGTTGAATTGCTTCCACATCAACGAAGATAAGTAATTCATAGAATATAAAAAATAAGCTTTTTAGCTTAGGGGTTTTTTTGTACAAGAATAAAACATTATGCTGTAAACTTTACGTTGTAAAAGATTACAACTTTATGAGAAAATATTTTTACTAATTAAAGCTTAAAATTCGATATTTTAATTTCACTCTTTCCATTAAATAAGTGAAATTATTTAAAACAAGAAATTAAATAAGAACCGAATTAACGACTTTCTTATACTACAAATATGTAATAGACGTTTAATTGCGAACAAGTTCACTAATGTTATCGCATGCAAAGTGGATCTCACGTGCGTGGATTTATCATCCCATAAATTTTATTAATTTCAGCAGCGTTATTAATTATTGCACTGTAACATTATTATTAGATTTTAGAACAGTCTAGTCTATCATTTTTTTGCTATACAGATCAAATTTACTTAATTATATGTAGAATAAGCTTTTGTTTAATCGGCACCGACTCTAACAATAACTAAGTAATTAAAATTATTTTTTTTTTCTTTTTAGTTTCAATTTGTAAGGTTTTGAAGTCGGTTTTCATTTTTGTTAAAAAATAATTTATTTTTAATTTTTTTGTGGAAATTAGATATAATGTTTAAATATAATATTGCAATGCTAACTAAACTACTGCTCCAATAAGTCAGCGAAGTTTTGAAATGAACGACAATAGTCAATCCAGATTTGTCCACGTCTATTTTTCCACGTAACTCGTAGACGTTAATAAGATTTACCTTCTATTATCAATCCATCTAATATCCTGAAGGAATACGACTATCAGTTCATAAGTACGTATAATATTAAAAGAATTTTCTTTCAACTCCTAACCGTTGAGGATATATACCTTACATCATCACAAATTCTTGAACAGCTTTAGAAAATATATGAAAAAGGTAATCAGTGCCGATAAAAATTAAGGGTTGCCCTCGATTTCTCTAGGATCCCATCATCAGATGCTGACTTGGTGACAATGAGAACATCTTGAATGTATACCCTACCGAACAAAAAAGAAATTTTTAAAATCGGCCCACAATTCACGGAGAAATCGGTGAAAACACATAAAAAACAACTGTTGAGGAATTTTACCTTCCATCATCAGCTGATCCACATGAGATGATGATTTTCATACTTAAAAGCTTTATTGGGTTTAGAAAATATATCAAAAACATAATAGGAGCCTGTAAATTTTGAGAGTTGCCTTCGATTTCCCTGGGATCCCATCATCAGATCCTGACTTGGTGACAATGGGACCACCTCGGAACTATACCCTACCAATCAAAAGAAAAAATTTTGAAATCGGCCCACAGACGGCGGAGAAATCGGTGAACATACATAAAAAAAATACATACAACGGAACATAATATAACCTCCTCCTTTTTTGAAGTCGGTTAAAAAAGAGTGTGGGTTCCGCTAGCAAAACTTAAATAAATACTCTAACGACGGAAAGTAATTAATATACTGTAGCTGTTATCTCCATACTAATAAAGGGCGAGACCTTTTTTGTTCGCTCGTACTGTAAAAACTACAAAACGGATGAACAAGGATCTTATTTCATAGAATGTAGCGTGTTTCGGTAAAGGTTTTACTTTTTAGTATATGTGAAATTTAAGAACTTGGTTTCCGGTCTTTATAACACGGGCGGAGTCGCGCGAAATGCTAATAACTTTATATTTCGCTTGTGCTATTAATTTCTTTTTTATGGTATGCTTGATATGTTTTTGCAACATAATATTATACTCGTATATTATATTATTTACTGATAATTAATTTAAAAAATCTCATTAGTAAATTAAACAGGCTTGCGATAACATTAATTAATTGAACATTCAGTTTTTACAGCTAATCAGATACTATTAGCATAAATAATACTGTTAAATATAAACAAAAATTATGGGTATTTCTAAATTATTCCGTTCAATTGTAGGCCAGACAAAATATATAGCAGTAAATAAAAGTTTCTGTGACCAAATTGTTAAAGTCGTAAAAATAATGACCAATTACAATAAATGAAATTTGAATTACGTACCTAATATTAGTAGGTATAATATTAATACGACTGAATGGTAACATTTTTTTGGCTAAGGCAAATCTGTGCGCAAATATTTATGTATTGAAGAGACCGAAGACACTTAACTTAAAGTTAAAATCAAATATTAGTTATAATTTTGGCTGATGCTAGTCGTCTGCTAGTTGGACGAGTAAAATAATTTAGTCGTCCAACAATTGTTGGATGACTAAATTATTTTAAAGGCTGTTGCTAGTCATCCGATAATCGTATTAATAAAAAATATATTATTCGTCCGACTATTGTCGGTTTGTACGAATATCTATCACTTCTCTGATTTCTAATATAAAATAAGCGATTTTTATGTGCAGGATATACCTATGCCAAAAATAAAAAAAAATAACCCTAACCTACCGAGCTGATAATTTATTATTTAGATCCCACCCACTTTTAATAAGTCCAAGAATTTTTATATGTAAAAGAGCTGGCTCTATAGAGTCGTCCTATGAAATTTACGTTACTAACACTCCCTGAGAGTATGTACCTACATCAAAACAATGTACAAGAAAATGGTATTTTGTAAAAAGTACTACAGAAACGTCCGCAATTGGATTCACGAGTATGTTAAAACTTAAAAAACAAATTGATTTCTCTTTGAGCCATTTAAGAAGCAAAAAAGTCTCAGTCGCGATATATCAAACACCAATTGTCGGACGAATAATATTTAATTTATTCGTCCGCTTATCGGATGAATAGACACTTCGTATAATTTTATTAATATAATTTTAATGAATTTTAATTTTTACCTGAATGACGACATTTAAAATACTAGATGGATTTCAAAAATATTCCTGCTTAATATGAACACAACAAGTGTTTTGACCTTACACATAATAGAAGAATGCAGTTTTGTCATTGAAAATTAATAAAAATAGGTAAAAAAAACTTTTTAAGTTAAACGGTTTTATGTTAAACATACATTGCAATGTTTAAGATAAATGTACTAAAAACCAAAAAATAATAAAATAGATACAGTCGTGGGAATTATAAACATATGCATAGACTAGACTAAAATAAAACCGTGGGGCACGTCAATTGTCTACAAATTATCGACTTAATGTGCGATAGAAGAATCGTTTAATTCGTCTTTAGGCAGTTGGCCTATATCTATTGACGTGCCCCACGGTTTTATTTTAGTCTAGTCTATGCATATGTTTATAATTCCCACGACTGTATCTATTTTATTATTTTTTGGTTTTTAGTACATTTATCTTAAACATTGCAATGTATGTTTAACATAAAACCGTTTAACTTAAAAAGTTTTTTTTACCTATTTTTATTTTCTAGTTTTTAGTTTTTATTTATATTTTTTTTACCATTTTGTTCCCACGAGTAATGGACATTTTAACGGTCGACCCCCCCAGAGGTCAAATAAAGGGGCAAGGGTATGTACAACAAGATGCGCCTGAGTCTTGAGGGAAAAACGCTAACGACATATCATTTTTATCCACCCTAATGCCATACAGTTCTCGGCGCGTTTTAACCTTTCACCTTAACTTGGGTGGTGTACCGCTAACGACGTATCATTTTTAGCCACCCTAACGCCACACAGTCCTCAACACTATACAAAATCTTGACTTGGGTGGTGGATTCAGGCTGGATTAATCAGATACTTAAAAATTACAGATTCAATTTCTAAATTTAAATCTTATTATTATACGCCATTTAGTGGCTGCGCCCATCTTAAATATTGAGGTTGTATAGTGCACTGTATTCTTCTTGTCAAGCCCTTTTATTTGATACCCATATTGGTGGGATTGATAAAAAATTGTTATCAGCCATTTGGTAGCGGCGGCCATCTTAAATTTCAATTTTGCATAGTAAATTGTGTTCTACTTGTTGAGACCTTTCATTTGATACCCATGTTGATGGGATTGATAAAACCTAAGTTATCCGCCATTTTGTAGAGGCCGCCATCTTGGATTTTAATTTTATATAGTACATTGTATTCTACTGGTTGAGCACTTTCATTTGATACCCATATTGATGGGATTGATAAAACCTACGTTATCCGCCATTTTGTAGCGGCCGCCATCTTGGATTTCAATTTTTTATAGTATATTGTATTCTGCTTGTTGAGCCCTTTCATTTGATACCCATATTGATGGGATTGATAAAACCTACGTTATCCGCCATTTTGTAGCGGCCGCCATCTTGGATTTCAATTTTTTATAGTATATTGTATTCTGCTTGTTGAGCCCTTTTATTTGATACCCATATTGATGGGATTGATAAAACCTACGTTATCCGCCATTTTGTAGCGGCCGCCATCTTGGATTTCAATTTTTTATAGTATATTGTATTCTGCTTGTTGAGCCCTTTCATTTGATACCCATATTGATGGGATTGATAAAACGTACGTTATCCGCCATTTTGTAGTGGCCGCCATCTTGGATTTCAATTTTTTATAGTATATTGTATTCTGCTTGTTGAGCCCTTTTATTTGATACCCATATTGATGGGATTGATAAAACCTACGTTATCCGCCATTTTGTAGCGGCCGCCATCTTGGATTTCAATTTTTTATAGTATATTGTATTCTGCTTGTTGAGCCCTTTCATTTGATACCCATATTGATGGGATTGATAAAACCTACGTTATCCGCCATTTTGTAGTGGCCGCCATCTTGGATTTCAATTTTTTATAGTATATTGTATTCTGCTTGTTGAGCCCTTTTATTTGATACCCATATTGATGGGATTGATAAAACCTACGTTATCCGCCATTTTGTAGCGGCCGCCATCTTGGATTTCAATTTTTTATAGTATATTGTATTCTGCTTGTTGAGCCCTTTCATTTGATACCCATATTGATGGGATTGATAAAACCTACGTTATCCGCCATTTTGTAGTGGCCGCCATCTTGGATTTCAATTTTTTATAGTATATTGTATTCTGCTTGTTGAGCCCTTTTATTTGATACCCATATTGATGGGATTGATAAAACCTACGTTATCCGCCATTTTGTAGCGGCCGCCATCTTGGATTTCAATTTTTTATAGTATATTGTATTCTGCTTGTTGAGCCCTTTCATTTGATACCCATATTGATGGGATTAATAAAACATAAATTATCCGCCATTTTGTAGCGGCGGCCATCTTGAATTTATAATGATAATGAATAAACATAATTGTATTGTCACCAAAATCCAAAGTGTATACAAAATTTCAGATTAATCGGTTGACAGGAAGAGGGTGAAATTTGAATTACTAAATTTGACCCAAGAATAAATAATAAATAATAATTAATCGGTTGACAGGAAGAGGGTGAAATTTGAATTACTAAATTTGACCCAAGAATAAATAATAAATAAAACAAACGGGGTGAGCTAAATAAAACCGTTTAACAAAATAAGATTTAAGATTAAATATTTTTTAGTTTTTACGACTTGTTTCGACGACTTGTTTTGCTCAGTTGGTAGTGACCCTACTTTCTGCGCTAGCGGTCGCGGGTTCGAGACCCGCTGGGGTATTAATTTGTTGCTCAAGAATGTTTGTACTCCAGTCATGGGTGCTTATATTTCTTATATGTATGTATTTAAAAGTTATAATATATGTAGTATATCAACTATCTGGTATCCGTAACACAAGCATCGTAGCTTACCACGGAAGTGAATGGCGCTGTTGTAAGAATGTCCCAACATGTCCCAACATATTCTTACTACTCTAATACTATCCTGTATTTAACTATATTATTTATACTAATTGCTATCTGATTAGCTGTAGAAACTACACACTACACAGTTTTAATATACTATATTATGCATGTACTGTACACATATGATAAAAATGATTAATTTCTTTAGTTACTCGCATGGTATTGGTGCAGGTAACGTAATATTTATATTTGTACTATGTATAGGAATAATTAATAAAAATAATTAAGCAATTTTAAAGTTATATGTGAACTTTATAACTTAACACAGGTAATAATGTGTTCTACTTCTGAGCTCGGTACATTAAGTTATTTAGTTGGTTAGTACCTACTTTATTTCAAAATGAAGTTTTATGGACGTTCTTTGTGGGAAGTTGATATCCCATTCTCCCATTACTCATACATAGGAAGATATGAAACATGTGAGATTTTAACAATGTAAAGTAACAAAATAGGCTTTCAGGAAAAACATACTAAACTTTATAATAAATAGTGTGGTTGTTTTTTTAATATTTGACAGGTATATGAAAGAAGCGATAACTACTATCCGGTTTTAAATAATTTAAGCTGTCTATTTTGTTGCCCATCAACCAGTGAGTTTTAGAGGTCAGGCGATGTGTAAGAGCCAGTAATACGCGGATCTCGCTTAGTCCGGGTTATAGCAGTAAAAGGTGTCACTTCCAAGTTATCATTGGCCTATCAATTTTCAACTCACTCAGCCGTTTCGCTGTTCTTATATTACATTTTTAATGCTTTCGTTTTTTAGTAGAAAATATACATCTTATAATGATTTTCATAAAACTAAATAATTTTTATTGACATTTTCTGTAAAAAAAACAACTTTGCAAATGTCAAAAACGACTTATTATTAAACAAACAAATTAATATTCATGCCTACATCAAAGTAACAAGGTCCTTACTCCTTACGTAACAAAATCTATAATATTGATAAATTAAATTAGCTGTAAGAGTTTTTCAAATGGGGCTACAATAAATGATCTATTTTTTGGCCGACTTGAAACGTAGAGCAAACGTAGGTTTCAAGGGCCTTTCAGTCATGCGTATCGGTTTTCATATTTTTTTTAATAAATGCCTGAAAGGTACACATAATGAGATTAGTTAATTTAAGGTTTGAATAATATTTTTCATAAATAAGAATAGAGACTTCTAAATTAACTAACATTTTTTCGAGATGGTTATGAAATATTTTTATCCTTATAAAAAACTTTTAAGGTATCAATGTTCGTTAACATTATGTACATTATTTCTACAGGATAAAAAACAGAGTGACAATTTAATAAGTTACATTAATCGCGCAAGTGGACAGGGGATTTTTGAACTTTTCTGACCCCAACCGCGATGCTACTTATCATCGTTATTGCAAAGCGCGCCACTTATGCTTTAATATGTTCTTCAAGGTTATGGTAAGCATAAAAGGTTTTGTTTATGGTGTAATCTTAGGTGAATGCATTTTAAATGAGCATTAGAATTTCGTCATTAAATTATTTATTGCAAGTAAATAACATGTTTTGCATACTAGTATGTATGTATGTATCTTAAGTGTTTCCGTGTAGTAAAATCTCTTGTTTAGCTAGTTTTTGCCTTCCGCATCATCATGTGTTAAAATTATACTTTAACTATTAACATTGCTAGAAAAACTACTTCTTAATATACAAAAAAATGACTTATGAAAAATTAAAATATTTATTAAATTTTAAAACAAGAATGGGAGTTTTCCTTATTGTGTTTTAAATTTTACGTTGATTCTTTAGTACTAGAAAAGAAGTTATTAATTTTGTCATAATCAATTACAAATACTTAATTGTTATTTATTTTTGACTAGCGTAATTTTCGATTTAACGCGAGTGAAACCGCGCGTATCGCTAGATAAAATAAATAAAATTTCTAAAATAATAGTAACTTAAGTTAGATACTACTTATAACATTAGCTATCTGAGAGTGAAAGTCCCGTCAAGTTTTTTAAAATTGCTTTTTTAATTTTAGTACCTTACATACTTTCTTATGCACTTAGTTAAAAACTTTTAATTTGAAATTTTAATTTTTTTTTATATGTATTATTATGCATTAAAAACGTAAAACAATAAAACGTGTATGTTATTTAAGACCCAAACATATGTGTAACTATTTGGTTACTTATGATGCTTGCGTCATTTCGTGACCTACCAGCACCCTCAAAACGTTAATTGGTTACGGAGCTTTAAAACTGCCAATTCTTCACGGACAATGCGATTAGTATTATGTCTGTCAGTATTTGGAAGGATTTGTAACTATATTTTATTCTGTTTCATATTTTGCATCTTTCAATTTCGTAGTAAACGTCTAAGTTTTGCAGAATACAAATTATTATAAATTTTGACTCATATAATTACCTTCTATTTTTTATATTCTAACATCATTAAATATTTTGAGCAACTATTTCACCACCCAAGTAATAAATTACTTCGCTATGTAGAGTCGTAACTCGTAATTCAATGAAATTGATACTGAATTCTATTTAAATGAACAGATTTTATAATAGCTTGAGTAGTACAGTAAAACCTGTCCTCTACGCTTGCTTTTTTAGACATGACCTATGACTTATTACCGATTTTTTCGTAATTACATCGCAACTAGTCCCATTTACTACAGAATACCAATTGTGTTTGCAAAATAGTATTCGGCTGTTTGGAAATACAACAATTTTCAAGAACCTGTGTCGATATTTTTTTGTTAAATTAGCAACTTATATTAAATTGCATTTTATTAACATATTTATATAATAATAATTTAATTATATTTTGATTTGGATTTTCGCATATAGGAAAGTATGTAGGAAAAGTAGACTAGATATATTACGTGCATCCGGTATAACGATGCGCATACGAAATCATGCGGAGTTCTATTTACCCCATACATTTGACTTTCTAATTGACCATCTCACCCATCAATTAGGCTGCTAAGAAGCCTATGAACCCGAAGTATTCAAAAACAAAGTCCCAGGTGGATCTAGCTTCGATCAAAGAACTCATTGTTGTCTGTATTGGGTAAATGAGTTTTAGTAAGTGAAACTTTACAGTTCCTAGATAATAGACAGGTTAATGCGAGCCAGGGTATTGACGGTCGGCAAAACTAGTTTTCCGCTTAGTTTTTGAGATAGATGGTGACTACTCACCAGGGGGCGCTACAGCAAAAAATATTTGTGCAAATCAATGTTGCCATTTTTCTCCAAAACTGCTTGTTCGATTTTGATGCAGTGCGATTCTTAAATAGGTGTTACGGTGACAACTCACCAGAGGGCGCTGCCGTGCTGCAGTATGTAGTAAATATTTTTTTGGTCCAAACCAAAATTACTAGTCCAGTTTTGATGCACAATGTGCTTAATTAGTGAGGGTTCTTAAATATATATTACGGTTATGTTACTGTGGTAACTCACTAGAAGGCGCTGCAGCAATATATTTTATATTAGCTACTGCATATTAAAGACATTTATGTCCAAAAACTACTAGTTTTTGATACTGTAGCAGAGGCGTATCTTACATAGGGTCATTCGGGCGTAAATTATAGTTTTGCTTTACTATGCTTTTATCTCTAAGAAAAAAAATTGTATTTTACCAACCGGGTTCACTAATACAAATAAAAAATACATAATATTCTTACCACGTATGCGTTTAAGTACCTACGTAAATTCCATACATGGACCATATTATAATGTCTTATTAGTACGACTTTTACTTAGTGATTAGATAGTGCCGTTGTTAGGATGACGATAGCTGTTATAGTATAAGATAATTTCTTCTCAGGCTATCAGTAAAATGGTCTGACCTAAGAATTTTCCGTCAGCTCTTACTATGCGTATACAATGCTATCTCGTAATTATTAACATAATTCAATATGTTATACATTTAAAATGTACTTACTTACTATATACGTACCTACTTAACACATATTATAATTGTTAGTTATATAAAAATATATTAGTATACCTAGCGCCATCTAGCGTTAAGAATGTGAGTTACATGTATTAGTTTGTATTGATTCTGTGTTTAAATAAATTCAGTTCGTTCCGAGCAATTAAGGAAGCACGCCACATTGTTTTATTTTATTAGGTTATGGGCCCAGAATTATGGCTTTTAGGTTTTAAGCTAATTATCGCGAAAGTTTAAAAGTTATCAAGTTATTAGTGAGATAATTAATCGCAGTAGGATAATTAGATTAGCTAGCTTAGGCGCTCAGTATTTTTTGGATTGCATATATAACAAGTTTAAAATGGCGGCTAATTACATCGTCAACGTGCCGAAGTTAAGAGGCAGAGAAAATTACAGCGAGTGGGTATTTGCAGCGGAAAACTTCTTAATCCTAGAAGGGATGATGAAATGCATCAAACAAGAGGAAGATGTGAGATTGTTTTCCGAGGATGATGCAAAAACAAAAGCGAAGCTGATTCTTACGATTGACTCTTCATTGTATGTACACATTAGAAATGTTTCTACTACCAAAGAATTATGGGAGAAGCTAAGGGCCTTATTTGACGATTCCGGGTTTACAAGAAGAATAAGTTTACTACGGCATTTAATTTCTATAAGATTCGAAAATTGTGGTTCCATGATTGCTTATGTGACACAAATTATAGAAACAGGGCAAAAGTTGTGTAATACAGGATTTATGATAAACGATGAGTGGATTGGTTCATTGCTGCTGGCAGGGCTACCTGAGAAGTATGCCCCCATGATTATGGCCATAGAACATTCGGGTATTCAGATTACAACAGACGCCATTAAAAGTAAATTGCTTGACATGGAAACCGGAAACGGAACGAACGAAATGAACGATGAATCGAATGGCGCTTTGGCCAGTGGTTATAAAGGTTGGCAACACTCATCGACGGCCAGGAAGTCTATAGTTAGCAAAACTAACAATCATGGCGGCCAACATGGAACGACTTTGTCAACTAAGGCGAAGAAAGAAATTAAATGTTATCGATGCAAACAAATAGGTCATTACAAGTCACAATGTACGGTTGATGTGTCGAATAATAAAGAAAATAAACGTAAACAAACAAATGCGTTCAGTGCAGTCTTTCTAAGTGGAAACTTTAATAACCAAGATTGGTATGTCGATTCAGGAGCCAGCGTGCACTTGACACCAAATAAAAAATGGCTCACGAATATTTCTTACGAAAAGAAAGGTCAGTCTATTATAGTCGCTGACAAAACAAAAGTGCCGATTGCGTGTTCCGGCGATATAAAGATATCTACCATAGTTAATGATTGCAGTTTTGATGTGGACATAAAAGATGTGTTTTGTGTACCGGAATTGACAACTAACTTACTATCAGTTAGCCAATTAATTCACAAAGGGAATAATGTTGTATTTACTACAAATGCTTGTGAAATATATAATCAGAAAGGTACACTGGTTGCTTATGCATTACTTAAAAATGGAGTTTATAAGCTACAGCTTCAAGAAAATATGTCTGCAGCAGCAATCATATCTGGTGAGCTCTGGCATCGCAGGCTGGGACATGTAAACAGTGAATGTCTAAATAAAATGCAAAATACAGTTGATGGATTAACCTTAAAGGACAAAGTTGACATTAATATTTGCAGTGGTCAGTATGCGCAAATGTGCAATTTGTAACAACGAATTCTCCGACGGAGTTCAATGCTCCGCGTGTGGAAAACAGTTGGACTTTAGCTGTGCGGGTGTAACCGAGGCTGGCTGGAGGAGACTGGGCACGGACCGCAGATCAGTATGGAGATGTCCGCCCTGCAAAACTGCTAGTTCGGCTCCTCTCAGTCCTATTGAACCAGATTCATCAGCCACTATTCTGAAGGAGATTCGGGAGATCAGGCTACAGATGGCGGAATTTCATGAGATCAAGGCCAAATTGGATTGTCTTCCGAACTTGTTGGAAGAAGTTAAATCCATGAAAGCGGACATTGCCGACTTAAAAAAGTCGTGTAACTTCTCGGCTGAATTAATAGACGATCTAAAAGTGAAGTCTGCTGATACAAACAAAAAAGTTGTCGATTTGGAGGGTAAGTTGTTTGCTGCTGAAGATAAAATTAATAATCTAAATTCTCAGCTGTCAAATTTTGAGCAAAGATCACGACTAAATAATGTGGAAATTAAGGGCGTGCCATCAAAGAAAGATGAAAATTTATTCCAAATCGCTGAAGCCATCGGTAGGGAAACTGGATATAGCTTTCCAAAAACACAGATAAATTATATCTCAAGAGTGCCTACGTACAACTCAAAGGAGAAGGCAATAGTGATATGTTTTTTAAATCGTTACATCAAGGAGGATTTTATATCGGCAGCGCGAAATCATAAACTGTTGAAAGCCGAAGACTTGGGTTTTCACGGGTCACAGCAACGCGTTTTTGTGAACGATCATTTGAATTCTGAGTCCAAACAATTGTTAAATAAGGTCAAACAAATTGCAAGAGAGAAGAATTATGCTTACGTTTGGGTTAAGTTTGGCAAAATTCATGTTAGAAAAAACGATAACTCTGGAGTGTTTATAGTTAATAAGTTAAGTGATTTAAACAAGTTTGTATAGCCTGTTACACTTTACCCGATTCATTGCTTATAATGTTCGTGGGATTTGATTTTTTCTTTATGATTGGCTTTGATATTTTTGCTTTTAAACTCTTCCGTAGTCTTAAAATTATTAATTTAACTAAGTTTTATAAAATGTTTGTAACGCCTGGATTGCCACTTCCACCTGAATCGCTTCGCTATTATTTACCTTGCGGTTCTATTCAACTACGCACAGCAATCAACAAAATTGCATTGCTCTCGCTCTGTCTGCATAGGATTGCATTGCAAGCGTTGTCTAATAGCTTATTCCTTCCTCGTTGCACCCGTACGATTAGTTCTCATTCTTATTTACACATTCTGTCGCGCGCTTCACTCGTTCGCAGTCCTTTCGATGTTTCGATAATATTATTAATTAATTTTAGCTATAATTTAATATTACTCTGGGTTATTAATTTCGATTATTATTTTTTACTTTGTTATCATTTTAAAATTAATTTTAAACATAGCAATGGATTCTTATAGTGGAATTTCTGTAAGTAAATATAATGTGAACATATACTATCAGAATGTCAGGGGACTGCGATCTAAGACTTCAATTTTTTATCGAAATGTATGCCTTAACTCGTATGACGTAATTATTTTAACGGAGACATGGTTATTGGATGGTGTGTGTGACTCGGAATTGTTTGATGGTAGATATATTGTTTGGAGGCGAGATAGGAATTACGACTTCACTAAGCAAAGTCGCGGTGGCGGTGTGTTAATTGCCGTAAAGAAGAATTTTCATGTTACCTCGCAATTCCAGTATAATTCTACCGCAGAGGACATGTGGTTATCATTACTAATTAAATGTAATACTAGTAATAGGTCGGTAAAACTAAATTTATGCGTCATTTATCTGTGTCAACAGAAAATGGGTCTGACTTTCTCAGATCAACTACAGAATCATTTGAGTATGCTCGGTAGATCTCTATTGAATCGACCTAATGACATTTTTTTGATCGTCGGAGATTATAATTTGAGCGGTATAACTTGGGTATATAACAATGACGGTTCATTTGCGGCGAGCAATGTTACTAGTCCTGATGAACACGTATTAATTGATGAACTTTGTACATTCGACTTAAGCCAGTTTAATGGTGTTTTAAACAGTCACGGTAAAATTTTAGACCTAGTATTATCTAATACCACCGTAGAAGTTAATGAATGTTTTGATCCATTAGTTCCTCTTGATCCGCATCATAAAGCCCTTATTATTAATTTAAAATCCCATCATAATATATCCTTAAAGCCAGAAACAAGATTCAAACGCATTTTTCATAAGGGGAATTATGAATTAATAAATCGTCAAATAAATACTATTGATTGGTATGAAGAATTTTTGAACAGAGATATTGAATCCGCTGTCGGCATTTTTTACTCACTCATAAACAAAATAATAGATTCATATATACCCTCTAAAATTTGTCGCGAAAATAAATATCCTGTGTGGTATTCGCCGTCCTTAATAAAATGTATAAAAGAAAAGTTTAAGTATTATAAAAAGTTTAAAAACTATGCTAATCATTCAGACTTTCTCACTTATAAACTACTTAAAAAAAGAGTCAATCACCTTGAATCCGAGTGCTATCTTAATTATATATCATGTGTCGAAAAATCAATTAAAGATAACCCTAGATATTTTTGGACGTTTGTTAAATCACGATATAAATCATATAACATGCCGAATACCATGAAATGCGGTAGCACTGTTGCAACGGATGGGACTGCTATTGCTAATCTTTTTTCAGAGTTTTTTTATTCGACGTTCATTCAACCCTCTTCCTCATCGGGGTATACAAATCAGACCCTAGACAGTAATACCCCCGCTTTAACTAACGTCTCCAGTATTTATATTAATGTAAATGAAGTTTCTAAGCTACTCTTGTCATTGGACATTAATAAGTCAGCTGGTCCCGACTATTTGCCTCCTATTTTCTTTGTTAAATGCGCCGGATCTATCTCTAAACCTATTCATTTATTATTTGTTAAATCTATGTCAGAGAATAATATTCCATCCATATGGAAGTCAGCCTTTATAACACCAATATATAAAAAAGGATCAAAATCCGATGTTTCAAATTATAGACCTGTTTCTAAATTATGTGTCATAGCTAAAGTATTCGAAAAAATAGTTTATAAACAATTATATTCTTCACTTAAAAACTCTTTTTCCGATTGTCAACATGGTTTTCTGAAAGAACGGTCAACTGTATCTAATCTTATCTTATTAAATGAATTTATTATCAGTGGTATGAGGAGGGGAGGGCAAGTAGACGTTATTTATACCGACTACAGCAAATGTTTTGACAGAATACATCATCCTACTCTAATTCGTAAGCTCGAAAATATTGGAATTAATGGTGATTTACTTAGATGGTTTGAGTCTTATATTTCTAATAGATCCCAGGCTGTAGTTATCAATAACTATATATCTAGTTGGGTCGTTGTTCCTAGTGGTGTACCCCAGGGTTCCCTCTTAGGTCCTCTGCTGTTTTTGATCTTTGTAAATGATATTGAATCATGCTTCCGACACTCTAAGTTGCTATGTTTTGCTGACGATATGAAAATTTTCAAGACCATCTCATCCAGATCCGATGTACTTGAACTTCAGTCGGATTTAATACGTCTGAGCACCTATTGTGAATTAAATAAATTAGACCTTAACCCATCCAAGTGTTCCTTCGTATCATTCTGTCGTCAGTCAGCCCGCATTCCATCAGAATATCGACTAAAGGGTCAAAACTTGCAGAGACTTGTGAGGGTGCGTGATCTTGGGGTGATTCACGATTCGAGGCTTTTCTTCGATGAGCACATCGATGAAATTATTAAGAAAGCCTCTAAAGCACTTGGATTCATCATGCGAACCTCAGAAAAATTTTAAAGACATAAAAACTATTAAGATTTTATACTGCACGTTTGTTAGAAGTATCTTAGAGTATGGATCCGAGATTTGGAATCCCCGCTATAAAAAGTACACAAACAGAATCGAGCAGCTACAAATGAAATTTGTAAAATTTTTGTGTTATCGTCTAAAGCTACCTTATTCTTCTAATATTTACCCGAATCAATGCGCACGATTCCATTTGCTTCCTTTATACAAGCGGCGTGAAATTGCTGACATTGTTTTTTTAATAAAGCTAATTACTAATAAAATTAACTCTCCGGAACTACTCTCTAAAATTAATTTCATTGTACCATCGAAATCAGTACGGCATTATACACCTATTCAACTCCCTCTGGTGTCCACAAATTACTGCCAAAATGCTTTCCTGTGGCGCGCGAGTAGGGGCGTAAATAATCTGTGTAGACTGAGCGATTTTGATGTATTCAGTTCGGGTGTGGTGGTGGCGAGGCGAATATTAAACCAGAATTTCTTCGCATTATATTGTTGATAAATATAATAATTAATATGTATTGTATAAAAAAGGTTGCGTAACATCTTGACGTGCAATCACTCTGTCCGCATGATATGTTTATTTATATACTGGTTCTTAAACGTGAAAACCTATCATTAGCCAAATGTTGTTCAGTTCAATTGCTATGTATTGTTATTTGTGCTGTTGGTTTTCCGAATATTAAATAAATAAATAAATAAATAAATAAATTACAAAGTCTACTTGTGCCGTATGCTGTGAAGGTAAACAGGCAAGAATACCTTTTACTCATATTGGTAAAAGAAGTGCAGAGGTGTTAAATATTATTCACACAGACATCTGTGGTCCTATGGAGTGTGATTCTATTGGAGGTTCCAAATACTTCATTTTATTTGTTGATGATTTTAGCAGAATGACAGCTATTTATTTTCTAAAAAACAAGAATGATGCTTTGAAAAGCTTCAAAGAATACAAAGTATTAGTTGAAAATCAGACAAATAAAAAGATAAGAATTATTAGAAGTGACAATGGAAGAGAATTCTGCAATGCTGAGTTTAATGATTATTTAAAAAAAATGGGAATAGTTCATCAAATGACATGTCCATACACGCCTGAACAAAATGGACTATGTGAGCGTATGAACAGAACCTTAGTCGAGAAAGCAAGGTGCATGCTTTTTGATGCACAGTTAAGTAAGAAGTTCTGGGCAGAAGCCACAAACACAGCAGTATATTTGCACAATCGCACAGGTCTATCTGTATTACAAGGAAAAACACCTTATGAATTGTGGTATAGGGTCAAGCCAGATATAAGTCATCTGAGAGTTTTTGGCAGCATGGTGATGGTACACATAGCTAAAGAGAAGAGACGAAAGTGGGATAAAAAAGCCCAAAAATGTATTCTAGTAGGCTATGCTGATGGTAGCAAAGGCTATAGAGTGTATGATCCAATTAAGAATGTGATAACAACTAGTCGAGATGTAATAGTTGTTGAGAAAGAAAACACTACCATAGCAGTAATAGAAAAAGAGAATGTAAATGAAAAAATTAAAAATATAGATCAGCCACCTTCAGTGGGGGATATGGAAGAAAAATTGTCTGATACTCTCACATCCCAAGAAAAGTCGACACTTGACTCTGATTCTGAATATGCACCCAGTGAGTATGAAGATGTAGAGGAAAGTTTACAGGAAACTGTGACAACTACAAGGGAGGTTAGAAATCGAAGACAACCAGATAGATATGGTTTCAGTAGTCAACATAATGTCTGTCTTCAAGAAGCTGGAGATTTAACATTGCAAGAGGCTTTGACTGGAAATGAAAAAGAGTATTGGCAAAAAGCATTAAAAGAAGAACTTAAATGTTTTGAAGAAAATCAAGCTTGGGAGTTGGTTGATGCTCCAAATGGTGGTTGTGTAGTTCAGTGTAAATGGGTTCTAAAAAAAAAGTGTGATGTGGACGGTAAAGTTTTATATCGTGCGCGTTTAGTGGCAAAAGGTTTCACTCAAAGACAAGGTGTAGATTATAATGAAACATTCTCTCCTGTAGTAAGATATTCTACCTTAAGATTATTGTTTGCTTTGACTGTAAAATTAGATTTTAAAACAACACACTTAGATGTAAAAACAGCTTTTTTGAATGGACATCTTGAAGAAGAAATTTTTATGCAAAAACCAGATTGTTTTGGTGATTTAAATGATGGTAAAGTCTTAAAGTTAAATAGAGCCATTTATGGATTAAAACAATCCTCTAGAATGTGGTATAAAAAGGTTGATGACTGTTTGTGTAACATTGGTTATAAAAAATCTAAGTATGAACCCTGTTTGTTTATTAAGAGAAATAAGAAGTGTGTAACTGTAATTGCTTTGTATGTAGATGATTTCTTTATATTTTCTAATGATTGTAATGAAGTAATAAACTTGAAAAAGTGTTTAGGAAATAATTTCAAAATTAAAGACTTAGGTACTATAAAACAATGTTTGGGTATGCGAGTTGTGTGTAATAGAAATTCTGTAACATTAGACCAGGAAGGTTATATAGACCAATTGTTAGGTAAATTTAACATGTTACAATGTCACACATCTAATACACCTATGGAATATAAACTAAATCTAAGTATAGATAATAAATGTGATATTAGCTTACCATATCAATGCCTTATAGGCAGTTTAATGTATTTGTCAGTTTTAACTCGCCCTGATATCTCCTATTCAGTTAGCTACATGAGCCAATTTAATAATTGTTTTACTAAAGTACATTGGCAACATGCAAAAAGAATTTTAAGGTATTTAAAGGAGACCAAACATTATGTTTTAAAATATGACTCAAAACTTAATTCTGAAATAATTGGTTATGTTGATGCCGATTGGGGCAGTGATATTATTAGTAGGAGGTCATATACAGGTTATGTTTTTAAATTATCAGGTGCTGCTATATCTTGGGAAAGCAGAAAGCAAAAGGTTGTTGCACTTTCTAGTACAGAGGCAGAGTACATAGGGATCTCAGAATGTTGTAAAGAGGCTATTTACTTACAAAACTTACAATGTGAAATTACTGACAGTTTATATACTATTATTCTGTACAATGACAACCAAAGTGCACAAAAATTGTTATTAAATCCTGTTTTCCATCACAAATCTAAGCATATAGACATAAAATTTCATTTTTGTAAAGATATTATTGCTCAAAACTTAGTAAATGTTCAGTATCTATGTACATCTGATATGCCAGCTGATTTGCTTACAAAAAGTTTAAGATCAATTAAGCATAAAGCTTTTGTGAACGCTGTTGGCTTAGTTTAAAATTTAAGTTTATGTTGTTAACTTGTGTTATTTTTATATAGTGGGGGTGTTAGTTATATAAAAATATATTAGTATACCTAGCGCCATCTAGCGTTAAGAATGTGAGTTACATGTATTAGTTTGTATTGATTCTGTGTTTAAATAAATTCAGTTCGTTCCGAGCAATTAAGGAAGCACGCCACATTGTTTTATTTTATTAATAATGTATGTTGAAATTGTGTAAATTATTTTTTTTTCTGTTTTTTCTTTAATTTAATTTTCTTTATCTCTATAAAAAAATATTTATTTAATTTTCTCTACTAGTTCTAAATTTTTTTATTAACTACTTCAATTTCTTAGAGATTGTACAATATTTAATGGACATATTATGTAGTAAATTAAATAATTATTTTATTAAGGTTCACGCATCTAAAAAGACGTTTAAACTTAGTTAACTTCAAAGGTTCAAACGAAAAATTCCTACGCGTATGGTAGTTATGTACAATGTACATTATACATATACAAGTATTAATAAAGTATTATTTGCAAAATAAGGTTGTGTTGTAACTTACCAGTATTGGCTAATTTCAAAATTCCAACGAACTTAATTAAAAATAATTACTTAGTAGTGTTTTGTTCCTATTAGTGTACTAAGTACGTACACATATAATGTACGAGTACATATCTCAAAACTTATCTGAGATCTGTTTGAGAAAGTCTACAATAACAATAGTAACGAGAGTAACTAATGACTGAAATGATGTATGGAATATGGAGGATGGGGATCTTGATTTAAGCAACATCACTATCTAATGAAATCATTACCGTAAAGCAGAGTCAATTATTACACAAAAATAATTACGTTAAATACCTTGCTAAAATGATGCAAAACATAAAGAGAAAATCGACTTTTAATTCGTTGTTGAAATATAGCGCTTAAATGGAATTTTGTTTTGTTAGATACATAAGATGTCCTCGATATTTCTGATTCATATAATTGACAAGAGACTCACCCTCGTTTTGCTTGGGTTCGTCCTTATGTAGGTACACTTAAACAATTTGAACAGATTTCTCAGAAATCCCGCAGTATTAGTATCCTATACTATTTTGACCCCGCAATACCAGTTATTATCATACTACATAAAAATATACCCCATGGTTTTCTTGTGATGCGGTCACAAAAAGACACAGATAGACAAATAATCTACACCTATAGATTCGGCGTGAAAGAAAAATTTGTTATATACACAGCCAACAAAATATACAAAATAAGCCATGACAAGTACTGTAGACGAAATATTATCGCAAATAATATAATAATTTAAAAATTATAATTAACCTTTAGTTATATTTTTGTAATTCATCCAGTATCGCGCAATGACGCAGTTTTATTTGAGTATAAAGGAAGTTCTTATAATTAAAATTTATGGTTCAGTAAACTTTGAATAAATCATCCATTTACCTAACACTTTCACAATTCGTTGTTTCTAGGTCCTTTAAGTGTCGCCAATCGATTTTCAAGGCGTGCCATCACTATAATATCTGCACAATATATTCTACATGTTTCTGTATACAAGTGTGCACCTGGTCTACAGTGATTTCTCAATTTTTACGCTTTACCGCAGACGTGGTAACTACGAAACTTACATAAATCATGTAAGACAAATTTACTATTGTGAGAACATAAGTGCATTTACTTTGAAATAAATAAATCATTACATATGAATCTATTATTCTGGTATAAGTTATATAAAACCTGTAGTAGACATATTATTAGATTTTAATGAAGAAATAAAATCCCTTTGTCAATAATACCATTTCGAAGATATATATCAATGGAATGCCACGGGGACGCCCTTGTGGATGTTATTGCCATGACATTTGTACAAGCTTTGAGATCAAGCTGGAACATTCAACAATGCTTGTGACCTTACAAGCATTGTCGTGAAATGTCTTACTGAAAATCTTAAATCGCGATTTCCAGCTATTTAAAACGAAGTTCAAGGATTCTTTTTTAATTTTTTTCAAAGGATGATAGCTATTATGCCATCCCTATGGAAATAACTAAATCTAACCCGAAAAAAAACCAAAAACCTGACTAGACATAATATATATTCGAAAGTGTGTATTATTTTTTGTTTTGTTTTATAAAGCTAACTTTTTGCATAACGGTAGTTTATGGGCCGAAGAGTTACATAGGCAATTTTTTTATGTCAGTATAACGTGTACCTGTCCATATGTGTGGTATTATCTACGGCAAATATTATTTAGGTACAGCAATCTATAGTAAACCAAATTAGAATTAATTTAAATATTTTTTTGCATAAAATAACTTAAGTATCAAATATATGGTAGTTAATTCTAGAAGTTAGAACGGATATAAATCTAGAATCGAACGCGCGTTAGGGGTTAATTGCCTTATATGAATGTCATAATGTCAAGTTTAATAAATTATTATGTAGTTGACGCGCGATACAATAAACATCAAGTGTAATGTAAGAGGAACCTTATCAGTACCATGTGTAGCTAACTACAATATGAATGTATCACAGGATCACTTGGTAACGGAAATTTACTTAACACTGTTGTAATTCCTGATAGCGCTCGGAGACACATCTGATAATTATAAACAAATAAAATTTTTATCTCGAGCAGTCACGCAGCGAACACGACATTGCTTAGCGCTTGCAAATAAGTGTACAAAACAATGGCGGTTAATAGATTACTTTTATTTGTTTTTCTTAGATTGCTTAAATAAATGTTTCAAACGTTTTTATTATTTTCGTTATTTTTCATATTCAAGGAAATTTTATATGCATATTTTTATAAAAGGTAAGCTTAATACCTAATTATTATTTAAATTGCAAATTTGATATTCTACAAGAGAAATGTTTATACATACGTTGATATTTGTTGGAAATAAATGAAAAAGTCTTATGGTGATGTTATAAAATAACATTCATATAATGATATCTAATACGAAATATTTTACAATCCCACTAAAAGTATCATTTTTAGGAAATTCGACGTGTCTGCGCAGCTCAGGAAGCCAATATATAATACCTAAAAATCAATTTATATGATCTACATAAAAGTTTTATGGTGACAAAGTTATTTATTATATGAATGAAAATCTTCAAAATTATTACTTGGTTTTGAATATAAAAGAAAGACAAAATGTAGAATAATTTAACAGAGTTGAGAATAAATAACTCAAAAACATAATTCCATCCCATATTGCATTTAAAGAAAAATAATATACTTGCTCAGCGCAATAGCGCACTAAATTGTTGAATTTACCTTTCTATAAGACATTTTCATGAACTACGTAAACACCTGAAATAATCTTTTGAGAACATAAATATAGGTCTAAACATTTTAAAAGAAATATAATAATTTCATCATATATAGCTGTAATTTAAAAATAGTGCATGAGAATTTGATTACGTAAATTGTATAACCGATAGTTAATCGTTTAGGTATGTAATTGTAACCATTAGTGAAATCTATTATATCTATAGACAATCCTTCCCACGCCGGGCTAACAATTATTTAAGAGTTAACACGAACATCTCATACAGTCCGTCTGTGTGAGGTAGTCGTGTTAAGGACATCAACTCATCAGCACTGCATATTTCCAAGAAAATGCATACTTATATCTCTTACAATTTATAAATGTTTGTTCATTGTGCCTAACATTATTATTTATTGTACCTTCTTACGTTTACGTTAGTAATAATGCTCATGTACAAGTTTTACCTGCTTCTTTTTTTATTTCTTGTACAACACCTTAATATAAAATGCTTTAGAAATTTAATTATAACACAAGTACTTATAAATTAAATAGTATAAATTAAATTACAAACAAACATACAAAAACTATTTTTATGATGAATACGTAATGTCATTTAACGAATTTTAACAAGATTTTTTTGTTTATATAAAAGATTAGTCTTTCTTGTCTTTTCTTATCAGATGGCGTCTGGCAGAATTAGATCAACGAACTGCAAACTAAATAGAGTCTGTCTCTAGCCGTACGTTAAATAATAATAAATCTAATAATAATACACACAGAGATAAAAATACGATCTCAGATGTTATTTTGTAATTATATAGGTAATTAGTTTTTTTGGCAGTTAATATAACAGATATGTCGATAAAAATAGGACATAGACCAATTCAGGACATACGCTGTCTCTATTCTGAAATACGATGCGACTTGCGACGTTACTACGTGACAAAGCTAGAAACAAAGTTACAATCACACCTACACTACACTAAACTTACAAACTTTTGAACTTACTATATTATTAAGTATATAATTTTTTGTGAACATAATGTATTTATAAACAAATAATTCAAAAAAATGAGGAAATATTATGTTATACCCCATACAGCAAATTTCAATAGAGTTTATCAGTAGACTTTTAAATCTATATTATTATAGTTGTTAGTTTATATTTATTGTATAGTAAATATAATGTATTATAATATCTTCATATTGTATCCTTAGTTATACTAGTATGTGGCTAAATTCGGTGTCCATATTTTACCGACTGTCATTAGATTCTTACCATCCATCTAATGATACTGATAAGGTGCTAACGTTGAGTAAGTAAGTTGAGTTGATTATTTTTAACATGTGTTTAAATTCACGAATATTGTAGCGATATTTCTAAATTTATGCACGTGTTTTGAAATACTTTTTCGACAACGCTGCAAATGGACGAAATATGGACGAGTAAAGCACATGAGTCATTGTAGAGCAAACTAAGTGCCATTTCGACATCTATTATACAAAGAGCGAGAGTAGAATTCAATTTACATTTCATCTCGGAGCACGTATTCTATCGATCGCAAGTGTATATACCGTCTGGCAAGATTAGCGAGTTGCGAAATATTTGCCATTGTCTTGGCATCAGGCGCCACTGCGCGTGGTGGCATCCGATCCGCCTCAGCCGTGTTCTATCCCATTCAAATACCAGAAGCCTTGATGTCCATCAAGCTCCTTATGACTAATGTTATTGTTCAAAAATATTATACACGCATTCCTGTCATTGTTACATCGTTTTAGAATGTGTCGAATAAATAACCAAATCGATTTCATGGTCGCCATTCACGTAACACGTTGTACTGTTTAGTTTACAGGTGGAATAAGTATGAATAAAGTAACCTATTACAGAGTAACTATACATGATATAATTTTAAAATATAATTTTAATAATTTTAAAAAAAGATCGCGCTTAAGAAAAAAAAGATGAATAATAATTTTAAAAAAAATCGCGCTTAGAATGCGCTCTATCATTTAACTGGAATCCATTACATCCTGAAGAAGTAACTAACACACACTATAAAAATATTAAAATAATAATATATTTTGTTCATTAAGAATAATTTATTGTGTACCTAATTATATGGAAGAAAGGCTGAATTTATGCTAATGTGTCAATATTAATAATAGACAAAGAAATACATAAATATGGGAATCCATAATACTATGTTTAAGATTAATTAAGACGAGTATTTGAGGCTGCGTTATAGCTATTATTTATCGCAGAATCTATTAATCCTCAGATCATCAGAGATCAAATAAAATCCTATAAAATAAATCACGATGAATATTGTCATGATTTATTTTGTAGTCTTTAATTTTATTTATTTCATTAAATCAGCAGAGAGTTTCTTTCTATTTTTCTTCAGAACACAGAAATATTAACCTACAACCTACGAACACAGAAATAATAATAGCCTTGCAGGTTTTTTCACCTAAAAATAAGATTAAAATATTTTCCTAAATACATACCTACCATAAGAATCTTTGAATCACTTATATCATATATGCTACAGCAATTATATTTTATATTAGGCTCTGTGACGAATGAATTTTCGTTGCTTAATGAAAATTGCCTCAGACAGAAAAATATATAAAATTCATAGATCACACTTATGTGATATTTATTTTATGATCTAAAGTGAGTTAAATGGCCTCCTTCAATTTTCTGATTTATTTTATTCTTAATGTCAGAAGCTGTGATATACATATAGGTACTTCCCCTCAACGTGCGTTCACCTTGTCATGGTTGGGCTCATTAGTGTCTGCCAAGTGCCAAGCTAGCCGCGAAGCTAAAAAACGAATATAGAGGTACTCGTAGTCCACTTCAGTGAGCGGTGTGCCATGGTGCTCCAGGTATTTCCCTGTTAGCAGAGTGAACTGTGAAGCAACCTCTTGGCTGTATGGTCTGCTTCAGCAGACCTGTCCTCGGGACGTCGTGGTTGAAAGTGTAATCGATCCTGCGACGCCCCATGAGGACGTAGTAGGTTTTGTTGGGTTTAAGTGGCTAGTACTGGCTTTTCTAGCCGGTGGTATGCGTTAACGCATTTCCCAACGTTAAAAAATATTTATATTAAAATACATAAATTTAATTCGAAACTGACCTTGACCTTTTTTTTAAATAATATATTCACTTACACATAGTACATACATGTATAGTGGTGCTTACTTTTAAGAATTGTGTAGGTATATTAATCTAAATTGATATCAAAATACAGGACAGAGCAATATTAAAATATTTTTTGTCCAACTTGTTAATCTTTGCACTCAGATGTACCGACAACCATACAAAATTTTTAAAAGTGTATTGTACAAAATAAGTAACAGTACCTAATATATATATTTTTAATATTTCACGTACTAATTTCAGTTTGTTTCTACTTTATTAATATATCTTTATATATATAAATTCAATTAATCATTAAAAAAACCGTCTCGTGACAGCATGATAAGTATTCGAAAATTGTTGTAACGTAACCGTGAGACTCTTTTAACATTTGAACTTAGCTACATAAATTTCGAAATCGTTTGCTCTAAAAATGCATATTACAGAATGGCATCCGCTATTGTAACTCTACATTTCTTGTTGGCCATTTATTTGTGCTATTTATTACTACTAAAAATACATAAAGGCTATTGATAAATTAAATTATGACTATCGTAGACTCATTAGAACGGAAATGAAAACTGTCTAACAATAAAAGATAACTGAGTACATGTTTACGGTTTGTCAGATTTGCAGACGCTTATTGCTGTGGACTACCACATTGGCCGTTCCGCTACATTGATTCAAAGTGAAAACATTATTTTATTCGGCTTATTACTTCCTATTAGTTAGAATGCTCTACAAAACTTTTAAAATAGATACCACCATAATTCATAAAACATTTATCTATAAGATGCAAAAGAATTGGTAAAAGTATAAGTAAATTAGATCTACATTTTATAGTTAATTTAAATTTATAGACTAATTAAAGCCGAATCTTGGAATACTCTATTAATGAAGAAAGATAGCATCGGGCAATGCAATAGCATTACGAGTATGAATGTTACGTGAATGCGAAATTGTTAAACCTACATAGGTTTAGATATATTTACTCGGATGTAGGTATGTGACCTTTAGCAAGAAAAACACATAATAGTCTTATAATTTTTATAGCGCTTATGCTACAATGTTCCGTTTATATTAAGATGAACCTTATAAGTCTGTGTACTACTTTTAAATT
Source organism: Boloria selene (assembly GCA_905231865.2). Classification (NCBI taxonomy): domain Eukaryota; kingdom Metazoa; phylum Arthropoda; class Insecta; order Lepidoptera; family Nymphalidae; genus Boloria; species Boloria selene. The sequence goes on from HG993132.1 coordinate 4,506,361, forward strand.
ACAGATAAAATATTAGGTTACATTGACATTGATATGGTAAACAATTATTAAAATGAGTATCTTAATTTTTTGATGCATTTTTACTGAGACTAACGAACAGATATTAATTTATATATACCTAATAATATATAGATAATTATTCTGCGAAAGTAAATTTTCGTTATCTGAGTTCACTGCGGGGCGAAATAAACGGAATATTCCAAATATTAGTTGTCAAAATAATAATGTATATAATATTTAATAATAAATTTTGTATTCATGTTGAATTTTTTACTCGTTCTCAAATCTTAAGCGTATAAGTATCTAAGTTGGAAGCCGTACAGTAACTGCCTGTAGCTTACAAGCAATCTTGAGAGCAGTAAAGTTTCTATAGCATTTGATATATTAACATTACACACTACTCATAGGTTTGAATTCTCTAGTGTTTGTTAATTAAGAAAATATATGCAAACGTCGGAATCATGTCGACACTCACTTTAATCTCCATTACGAATACATTTATTTCAATTTGAATAACAGTCTGTGCTGGGATCGCATCGTGCTTCGATACTCGTTAAGAGGTAGGAAACCACAGACTCTGCTATATAGGTATGTATAATGTACCTATTAGGAAACTGTCTTGCAGCAAGATAAGTAATACTAACAATTGATTATGAGCATTAAGCATATTCGATTACCATATAATAAAATATTTAAATCGAACTAGAGTGAGTTTTAGTGGATGAAAATCTCACAGAAACTCGGTCAGATTAAAAGTTCGTTTTAAATGTTGAGGAAAGGACAATGTTCCACTTCCAAACTTATGTAGTTTATATACTCTATAAAATTAGAACACTTTTGAGTCTATGGTAACTTGAGGTAGAAGCGTTTTTTTCAAGATGGATGTTAATATAGAAAAAGATGAATGTAAGGATAATAGAAATAAAAGAAACAGTGATAAATGAAGAGATTTATTTATTCCTCGACCCTGCCAAAATATCTAACAGTGGTAGCAGAGCGTAGTTCCTTGCAGTTTCCGGCACACAAAACTCCGGCAGTCTACGAAATAAGAAACATCGTCGAACGCAACGTGTAACGACCAAAATGGCGTCAGGACAATATGAGTTTGGTAAAATGAAACAGTTTGAAGGAGAAAATTTCGATACTTGGAAATACAGATTGAAAACTATATTAAGGGAGCAGGAATGCTTAGATGCTATAGAAATTGAGCATTTTGCGATCAAAACAGAAAACATAAAAAAGGAAACAAGAGCAGTAAGCATTTTAGTAAGCTCCATCGCAGACAGTCATATCGAATATATAAAAGACGAGAAAACGGCATATGGGATGCTTAAGAAATTAGAAGACAACTTCATGAAGAAAAATACCAGAAGTAAAATTTTTATAAGAAGACAATTAATGGAAATTAAGTTTAATGAAAATGAAAAATTGCAATCACACTTTACACAAATGGAGGAATTGTTTACACAACTCAAAAATGGAGGATCCACCCTGTCAGAGGAAGAAAAGGTGAATTACATCTTACTCAGTATGCCGAAATCATATGAAGTGATAATAACAACTTTGGAAACTATGACTGATCTTAGTGTCAACTTTGTCAAAGAGAGATTGCTAGGGGAAGAGGAGAAAAGAAAGAAAACAAAATCAGAGGAGACAACAGCTGTCAACAACGCTTTCCTGTGCTATAACTGCGGTTTGCCGGGCCATAAGAAGTTTCAATGCTGTAATAGAGGGAGAGGACGTTACGGACCAGCCCGAGAAGTTAATGCAGGACGAGGACGTGGACATGGCAGAGGACGAAGACAATATAGGGGACACTACCATGAAAAGAACCATCACACATTCCTGTCAACAGTTGAAGAAGAGGAGGCACCGCTGTGTATTAGTGAGGTGTATATAAATGAAAGTAACTACACTACATGGTGTGTAGACTCAGGTAGCTCTAATCACTTAACTAATGATAAAAGTTTCTTTACAGATTACATACAATTAAGTAAACCTAAAATAATTGCAGCAGCTAAAAATGGTATCATGTTACAAGCAGAAGGCATAGGTAATATTAATGTAAAATGTTTTGTTGGTAGAAAAGAGTCTTATTTTACTATTAAAAATGTTTATTATGTCCCTGATATAAGAAAGAACTTCTTGTCAGTATCTAAAATTGAAAACCATGGTTTTAGAGTAGAATTTTACAAAGGTAAGGTTAGAGTATACAACTATAATGATCTTTCCATGATAGGAAATCAAGAAGGTTCACTTTACACAATAAAATTGTTAATAGATAAACTGGAATGTGACTACACTAATAGTGATGATGTTAACTTGTGGCATAGGCGCTTTGGACATCTAGGAATTAAAAATTTAAGTTTATTAAAACAAAATAACATGGTAAATGGATTAGGAGACTTAAAAACAAATAATTATGATACATTGTGTGAACAGTGTGTGACAGGTAAAATGACAAGACAACCATTTAATAGAGAGGGTCATACGGCGTCCAGGCCTTTAGAATTAGTGCATACAGATGTGTGTGGGCCAATTAACCCACCAACAAGAAATGGATATCGTTATTTTATAACCTTTATTGATGATTATACTCATTTTGTAATGATATACCTATTAAATAATAAAAGTGAAGTTTTTAGTAAATTCAAACAATATTATTATTATGTTATAAACCATTTCAATAGGAACATCTTAAAACTTAGATCAGATAACGGTAAGGAATATGTAACTAAAGAATTTCAAGATTTTTGTTATTACAAAGGAATTAAATTGGAGTACACGGTCCCATATAATCCAGAAATGAACGGGGTAGCAGAGAGAATGAATAGAACGTTGATGGAAAAGACCAGAACAATTTTATTAGATTCAACATTAGGAAAAGAGTTTTGGGGAGATGCTGTATTGTACTCAGCATATGTTAGTAACCGAAGTCCATCAGCAAACAGGCAACATACTGCTAGTGAACTCTGGGAAGGAAGAAAACCGAATGTGTCAAACATGAGAGTATTTGGAAGTTTAGCATATAATTATGTACCAAAAGAGTGCAGACAGAAGCTTGATAACACCGGACGTAAGATGATTATGATTGGATATGCTCCAGCAGGTTACATACTCTTCGATCCTGAAACACAAAAGGCTGTACATGCAAGAAATGTGATATTCGATGAAAAACCTAGAGAAAAATATGTACCAACATTTTACTTACCTTACCAAGATGTAGAAGAAAAAGATGAAGCACCCTAAGAAAAGAAAAAAACACCTGAAAAGAAAAAAGAAGAAGGTAAGAGAATAACAGAGAAGAATACAGAAGATAACACACAAGAGAAACAGAATAAAGAGTTATGCAGAGAAGGAAACACAGAAGTATATGAAGATGCAGCGCAAGAAATAGAAGACCAACAGGTTGAACAGGAGCTAACACGCAGGGAGAGACCTAGAAGAAATATTAGAAAACCTAAATGGCAAACAGATTACCAGTTAGGTGATAATGAAGATACAGGAGATATATTATATGCTTTACTTACGATTCATTCTGACACACCACAACATTTTGAAGAGATACAGAACAGAGAAGATAAACAGAAATGGGAAAATGCTATATCAGAAGAAATGAAAGTCCTAAAAGAGAGTGAAACATGGAAGATAGTACCTAAACCAGAGAATAATAAGTTAATAGATAGCAAATGGATATTTACTAGAAAAGATATTGGAGACAAGGAAATATGTAAAGCAAGGTTGGTAGTAAGAGGATTTCAGCAAAAAGAAAATTTAGAAGACATTTACTCACCGGTTTTGAAAATGCAAACATTGAGAGTGTTGTTGTCAGTAGCAGCACACAGAGACTATAATATTCATCAAATGGATGTAAAAGGAGCTTTTCTTTATGGTAGGATAGATGAAGATGTATACTTAAAGCCCCCTCAGGGATTAAATATACCAGATGGTCATGTATTAAAACTAAATAAGTCACTATACGGATTAAAGAAATCTCCCAAATATTGGTATGAGAAATTTAATGAAGTTATAACTAATTATGGTTTTGAAAGATCTAATAATGATTATTGTTTATATTGTAAGAAAGATATATACTTATTAATATATGTTGATGATTTGTTAATTTTTGGGCCTAACACTAGAGAAATAGAAAAAGTAAAAAGCTATTTGTCAAAACAATTTAGAATGAAAGATATGGGAAGTAATAATTTAACTTATTTAGGAATTTCTATATTAAAACAAAATGGTCAGATCTATCTGAATCAAACTAAGTATTTACAAAATGTTTTAAAGAAATATGGTATGCAAGATTGTAAGGGCATGGACACACCTATGGATCCTAATTTACAACTAGACATAAACACTGATATAGACATGACATTAGAAAACTATTGTAGATCACTCATAGGATCTTTAATGTATTGTATGGTTAGCACTAGACCTGATTTAGCTACAGCTGTTTCATACTTAAGCAGATTTCAAGGAAAACCTAGTGTAAATCTTGTAAAAGCTTTAAAGCGAGTTCTTAGATACATAAAACAAACAATTAATTATCAGTTAACTTATACCAATTGTCATATTAATAATAATAATACTTTAGTAGGATATGCTGATTCTGATTTTGCTAGAAGCATGGACAGAAAGTCCACTAGTGGTTATATTTTTAAACTTTATGGTAATACTATTTCTTGGAAGTCTAAGAAACAAAATATTGTGACATTAAGTACTACTGAGGCTGAGTTAGTTGCTTTGTGTGAAAGTTGTGTAGAGTCTTGCTGGTTAATAAAATTACTTAAAGATGTAGATGTTAACTTGAAACATGTAACTATTTTTGAAGATAATCAGAGTACTATAAAGACTGTTAATAATCCTGATCAGAAACGTCTCAAACATATTGATATAAAATACAATTTTATTAAGGACAAGGTAGAACAGGGACTCATTAAGGTAACTTATATTTCTACAAATAATCAGTTAGCAGATTTAATGACAAAGCCTCTAACTACTCATCTTTTTAGAAAGTTTGTTAATTTGTTAGGTTTGGAAGATTGTAACATTGAGGGAGAGTGTTGAGGAAAGGACAATGTTCCACTTCCAAACTTATGTAGTTTATATACTCTATAAAATTAGAACACTTTTGAGTCTATGGTAACTTGAGGTAGAAGCGTTTTTTTCAAGATGGATGTTAATATAGAAAAAGATGAATGTAAGGATAATAGAAATAAAAGAAACAGTGATAAATGAAGAGATTTATTTATTCCTCGACCCTGCCAAAATATCTAACATTAAAGATATGGAGGGACTAACAAAAATTTTACAAACCTGTTTTGGATCTCCGTCTATGATACCTATACGAAAACTTTCATGAACACAGCTACCAGAGCTTTATGGCAACTATTACATTCAGCTATTTGTTTCCATAAAAGTATCTGAATTATTCTTAAAGTATTCGCCACGTTTTAACTATTAGCATAAGGTTTAAGAGCGTAAAATACTACACGCATTTAATTAATATCCGTTTCTAAATGCAAGTGTATCTCTAATGAATATTAATAAATATTAATTTTCAACACCCAATAAATAATATATGTTTGCATTTCAATTATTTATAAAATAAAAATGGAGTATGTCAAGGTAATACGGCGCTTCCCATTGACTCATCAGTCATTATTCCACTGTGGGCGTACAAACGTATTGTCGATTCGAATCCAGCAGGTGTTTATCATCAAAATACTTATTACTGTCTATTCATGCCTAATGGCGTTTGTTATTCAGTTTGGAAGGGCCATTTATTATTTCTTAATTATACTCACTGTGTATAATATGAGAGATATACTTCTTATTCTTCGATATAACTTGTTACAGGTTTTGTTAGTAGGTTAGATTTAAAGGCCAAGGAGATGATGAGGTCCGATTTTTTGCATAAAAATGGTATGTGAATGGTATGTGAATTTTATAGTTTCATTTTTTTTTAAATTTCAAATGAAAAACGCTTATAATTAAGTTACTTAAGTACTTATATAGAATTAATTAATATAGAAAATTTTTGACTTTATATATAAATGTTTTTTTTTCCTTTATATATTATAAACGCTCGATATCATAGAAGTAAAAAAAGCACGTTTTTATATATGATACATTTCCCGCGGCTTTTGATAAAGACCTATTTCTTTCTGACTCGCACAGTATGATACCTCGCAGAACTAACGCCCACCCTTCCCGTTTTTGCAACATTTTTCATTGATAATCCGCTCCTATTGGTCTTAGCGTGATAAAATATAGCCTATAGCCTTCCTCGATATAAACAGACTATCCAACACAAAGAGAATTTTTGAAATAGCAGCTTTAGTTCATGAGATTAGTATAGATTACTTCTTCAAATCATTAGCTCATAGACTTAACTATGGAGGCTTATGAAAGTGGAAGCGCTATTATTCCAATTTAATTAAAACTATTTCTTTATCTATATTCATTTATAAAAATTACGATATCTATTATTATATCTAACTTTAATGTTTAATAGTCATTTTTTTTGCTCATTCTTGGTCTTTTTTAAACATTTCTTACAAATAAAAACAAATACAGTTTAAAATTTTGACGTGATAAAAACTAACGTTTATTTGGTTATATGTTGGTTATATAGAAAGAGGTGATTTATCGTTAGAAAATAGTAATTAATATGGAAGACAAATTTATCAAAAGACGCCCGATTGATTTAATTTCGTGAGAAAGGTTTATGATTCCACACTTGTGCTGAAAAGAGATCGGTTGACGTAACTTTGACGAAACTGAACCATAACGTATTTATTGTAGTTTTTATGCAGATAAGCAAGGACTACGCCTAGGCATTCTAGGAGCTTGCGGCTATAGAATATTCAACTTTAAAATTGGCAAGATAAGAGATTAAAATTAAATTTTGCTTCAATAACCTACGAGATACAATGCTCAATGCTCAGTAAGGAGCGCCTGACCTAAAGGTCACGTTAAGTCGACTCATTATTTAGCCTTAAACAGACAGGCGTGTAACTTGTGCTAGAATGATGATAAAAACTGCATAATATCGTCTCTATTCAAACCACATGTTACGTAGTACACTTAAAAGGTACTTACGTAATTTATGAAGTATCCAAATGTATTTATTACTACTTGCTATTTCATACTATAGTTGTCTATAAAAAATGTTTATATTTTAAGCATAATAACTGAATATAGTTTTCCTTTTTTATAGGTAGGTAATGGTATATATACGAGAGCTTGCCAGTGAGCGAGTGAGTGATCCTTAAAAACTCTGTATGTAAAATCTAGTAGGTAATTCATGAATCAATTATTGATAAATCACATCACTACAGTTGAAACAAAGGTCTTTGCGGTGACCATATTTGCTGTAAAGCATTTGAAACGTCGGGAACCAAAAATCAAAATAAATCCGAGGTCAGCGAGTCAGCTAAGAAATCCTGAAATAGTTTAGGTTTATACTCGTATATTCAATGACAAAAAAATGGAAGTATCCAAGAGTTTGAGTTTTAGGATCTAGAACGCGCTGAAATGTTATGCAGGTCCTTTGGAATGTATTACTCACGCCGATTTACAAACAATTTGCAAGCAAACATGCATTGTTATTTTGTTTCACAACAGCACAGCTCAACCAATATTTGTCAATATTGTAATCATTTGTATTTGGCAGTTCTTTGATTGTGTGGATAATGTAGTTTTTAATATATTTGTAAAAAGTAGTCTGTTTTATTACTAAGGACATAAGTTACACAATCCGAAGTACACTCTACTTTTTACAGTGTGAAAAATGAAAAAAAATACTCACTAAAAACCATAACGCTTAACAATATCAATGCCAAAAGAAATATAATAATAGCAACGACTATAATAATATGTAAATTAAAAATATCATTAACATTTCTTATTTCACAAAAAAATCATTATATCTAATATAGAATATTCTATAAATATGTATAAAACAAATTTGGAGCTCATCACGTCTTCAAACATGTTGTTTCAAGGACGTAAATGATATAAAATTGAAATTCTTTTTCTTGACATTAACAATTCAGAAACCTGATTAAATTTTATCAAGCTCTATTTCGTTTATTTATCGTTCAGGTATTATTAGGACTCATCAAGTTCTGTGTGTATTAATTAGTGTTCTTACGAAGCCAAGCCGGATACATTTATAATACGACCTCACGACATCTATGTACATTGTACACTGTAATACACGATCTCTACACTGTTGAAGCTTGCATTTTCGTGACTTGCCACCTGCCAACATGTAATTGATGTAGCAAAAACAGATCGCTTTAACAGTACGATCTATGGTCATCGTAAAATAGAACAGAATTCCATTTGTTACGTAAGATATACATATTTTATAAAACTAGACTATACTCGCGGCTCCGTTTGTAAGCTACGAAATATTGTTTATATTCCTCATTATCACCAGAATTTACTCGCTTTTAATAAATACTCTATTGGAAATAAAATGGGTCCAGTAACATTGCAGTTTGGTGGGTAAAAGGCAGGTAGAAAATATGTTTTTTTATACGTCGGCTCTATGATGTCAAAGTACCTAATTATTATTATAATTTTTATGTGCATATTTCACATTAGCACAAACGTGTTTCTTAATGTATCAAATATAAGCTAATCTTAATTATTTATTAAAATAACAAGCGTTGCGATATTGAAAGAAATAAAGAATTGATAATTTAATTTGTACTAATTGTTACTACTAACTAGGTACATCAATTTAACTATACGAGTGACCGTGTAACAATGCGGATGGCAATTATGATACCATCTTAAAGTTTAAATTTAACTGACATGCCCCTGCGTTAGTGATCTTAAACTAATATTAATAAATGTCACGTAAAGGTTATTGAGGTGCTTTAAAAGTCTTTATTCATTGTGGAGCTACGTGCGTATATCAGGATGGTTACATTCCATTGTTGAAAGGAATTATAAAATAAATAGCAAAAAACATTATTTGTTTTTGAACTAATGGTAAATTTCAATAATTTATGATTATTATACAACCATTACAGTTGGTGGATAACGGTAATACACCAAGATTTGAATCGAATTGTTACTAATTAAATCATAACTATAAAATGTATAAAAGACACAAGATAATACATAATTACAATTTATAATAATAAAAATTTATAGTAATAACAATATACATATAGTAATAACAAACTCGTAAGTGATAACAACGAATATTTTGTAGAGAGCACTTAGCAACTCTACAAAAATTTTTCCGTGAGAGATAAGCGAGAAACTTTTTTGCTTTACTTATCTTTTATTATATTTTGAATGTTTCAGGGTTACATTAAAACCTATTAAATTAAATTGTGTTGAGTAATACAAAGATCTTTATAAATCTTGTGTTTTGATTGGATAAATCTACATACTTAACACTTTTCACAATATTGGACCATTAAGTTAACGGGGATATGACGTGGGCGGAATAAACCGGAAAAATACAAAAGTTGCGTCCCATAAGCTATATTGCCTTAGTAGTTTCTAATATAAATCCGAATACATATTAATTATATTTTCCAAACGACTTTTGACATTGTTAACTTTTAAATATTAAGTTCTGTTACGACTCTTTCGGTGTGCTGAGCATTATCTCAGCATATACTTATGCTATGATGATAAAGCTAAGCATACCTACTATTGGATACCATATTACAGTGAAACCTGGTTAAGTGAGACATCAAGGGACCTGCAATGTCGTTTCACTTATAGAGGTATTCCACTTACCCAGTGCCTCAGATATGCAGGTATAAATAAATATCTGTCTCATTTACAGAGGGTTTCATTGATGGAGGTTATTGACAGGTTATTTCAGTTATAAAAGTGCGATCAAACGAAACAATGTTATCTCAGTTACAGAGGTTTATGCATATAAAATTTACTCTCTGTCTCAGTTATAGAGGTAACTGATGATAAATCGAAAGAACAAATCCCAGATATAGAGGCTTAGCTCGTCCCACTAACAGGGGTAATTCAGTGCCAAAGTGTTGGGACCTCAGCATGAGTTCCAGTTATGGAGGTTTCTCACTTATCCAGGTCCCACTTAACCAGGTTTCACTGTATATATATACTTATATATTTTTAGTTAGAATCACAGAAAAATATACTTAAATAACAACTTAAAAGTAACAACGCAAAACCACATTGACACGAGACACAATTCACAACTTAAATTTAGTATTAATTTTGAAGCAGCAACTTCAGTAAGTATTTAATTTAATATTATAATTATTTTAACTCAAAGCTCTGATAAAGGTTAAACTTTATATTTATAAACGAAAAAGTCACGGACATGTTATTGCATTCACAATTTTGTAGATGATTTAGAGTAGATCAGAATTTTGTTATGGTTAATAGCTCTTTCCAGTTAGGTAATGTTTGAGAACCAGTTATCACAACATGCGGCAGATAAATGGATGCGCTACAGTGATATACGATCTGGTAAGATTAATTGGCATGAAACTTGATTACATGTCTGTTTGTTTGTCTCAGATATTGCGGAGTAATGTTATATCGAACTAGCAATATATACCTAAACAAATATTATAGTCACACACATTCTATTAGACTAGTGTTATAGAAACATACAACAACTATACATAATATATACATATTATACATATATACACATATATACATATATGTTTAGTTGTTAATTTTACTATAATTTACTGAAATAAATTTAAAATTTCATAGTACAGTGCTATTTTGACAGTAAAATCTACTAAATAGTATAATATAAAATGTATTGTATTGTAAGAATACAACTATATAGAGATCATGGGGTTAATTACGTCCGCACGCGATAATATTGATTATGTAGGTATAAATGTATCAATCTATTCAAAGTCAAAGGGCGGCTTTAGATATCACCAGCATTTTTTATATAGTTAGTATACACTAACGCATACCACTTGTAGAAAACAGGTTATGTGGGACTCACTGGCCTAAATTCAGTACTACCCACTGAAACCCAACTGCCCTCACCCGTCTTAAGGAGGCGTCGCAGGATCGCTTGCGCATGCAACTACGACCCCCGATGGCACGCCAGGACAAGGCAGACCACACAGCCAAGAGGGTTGCTCCATAGTCCACTGTGGTATCCAGAAAAGCACCAGGAGCAACCCGCATGACACACCGACCACCGAAGAAATGGACCGCTATTGCGTGTTTCTTAGCTTCGCGCCGGCCGATGACCAGCATATCTTATATCGCTCTAACTGCTGCTATATGAATATATTATGTATATTTTTACCGTTTACGCAAATAAGTAAATAAATTAATTTCTATTGAAGTATTTTATTTTTTAACTATACAGTGCTGCACAGCTTCAATGATTGCGTTATTTTGTTAACCTGTGTGTAAACCGTTACTGGCAAGTCAATGAATGGTTTACTTGTTTTATTCTAGTGTAAAATGTACAATAGGAGCGGTGTAAGCTTGTGATTAATTTATAGAGTTTCCATTTCGTGATACGATACGTCAAGATTAACTTAAAAAATCTACAAAGTATGACTTAATAAAAAATGTTTTTTTTAAAATTAAATCTTTAAAATATGGGTTTAAAAATATAATTTCCCAAGCTTAAAATTACTCAAGGAAAAATAATTTATTACAATCGAAAACTAACTAATTGTTAAAACATCATCATGAAGTAGGTGTAAAAATTCTTCTTACTTCAATTTATTTTCTTTAAGTAGGATTTACTTACGCAAAAACAATTTTATTCGTGTAATTTCTTTAGAAACTCAGTAGGTAATTGAATGTTTTGTTAATTTATCGATTCACGTTCGGTGAATATTTCTTATCATCTATTATTATATAAGGTTTATAAAAATCAAAATTACTTGTAATTGGATATGTTGTTTTTGGTAAAAACTTGTTTTATATTTCAACATCGTTATAAGTTATAACTTCGGATAATTGAGTGGATCCGATGTAGTGGACACGTTTCGAGCCACAATTATGGGAACTGGAACACTCTTCGCGTCTGCTCAAGGAAATGCGCATTATGATGTGTACTTTACAATTAAGCAATGCGATTACAATTTTAATAATGCATTATTAAAAATTGCTACATTTCTCTATTTTGTTTTCTTAATCGTTATTTCACGAAACGACTCTATTAGTATGTAGATAAAATATGGTTATATTTTAAATAAAGAAAATGTCCAGGTAATTATTAGGTACTAATATATTAATATAATATTTACTTAGAACTGAACTTTCTGAGTTTCTTATAGTTTTTTGATGGTGTACGATTTCGTTGAAATATTCAATTAAAGATTGTATTCATCAATTAAAGATTCTATTCATGTAGCTAATATTGTAATGTTTTCATGTCGAAGCAAAAAATTGTTTATTTTTAATGACATACAAAATATATATTTAACAAATTTAATTATTTATTAGGTATTGGTTTTATGAATTCGCCTTCAGGTAATATCCAACGTCATATAATTCGAAACAATAAAAGACAAAAGTCCATAAATTCAAAGATTACAAATCGGTTGAATGGGCTATGTGAAAAAGCAAATTAACATCTAGTATCTTCTAGATATAATAGGTTGCGTAAAGATTTTCTCAGGGTTCGGTGCTCGACAATGTGGTGGTGTAACGGAGTGTCGTCTGGCAGTCGCACGCGCAGCCCCATACTAGCAACTCATGCGAATTCCTGGCTGATTATACGGCAGGTGTTGATGCGCATCTTGCTATTGGAAAGAAAGATCGACGCGAAGTTAAAGACTTGAAGCGTACCAATATCTAAGGATTGTAGTGTGTGTAGTGCTTGATTTTGGATGTGGCTTGTTTGTATTGTTCTATATAGTAAAGTTTTACTTATCCGGATGTTATGGATTGTTTTCAGAACACTGGTTATGTGAAAATATTTTTCTTTTATGAGTATCTAAGAAAAACGTAATCAATAAATGACTAACACTATTATAACTCACAGTCATATCAAAAATATTTACATTTGTTTCTTCACTAGTAATAACTAACAACAGCTTTACATAAGCAAAAAATATTCTTGAAAACTAGGTAGTTGTTTTCCTTTTGATGATAAAAGTAAAATAATTTAAAGCTCTAAATTATATGTGTGGCGACTTTTTTACCATCTCCGTATATTATGTTAATAAAGTGCAAGTATTATAACCCAATCTGTATTATAAGCCATTATGAGCAACCGTTATAACATAAGGATTGATAACTCAATTTATTTGTAAAAGCCAAGAATTGCAGTGAAATCATTAATATCTTAAATATTTTTGTCTTTTACGTAATGTAGTAGCCAGTAGGTGAGCAATTTATTTTAATATTTACAATTATTTTGCAGTAGTGAAAGTTTATGACAAAGTCATTGACTGTAGATTTTCCCTGAAATACCTGTAATCACTAACGGTCTCTTTAGTGTCACAGTTCAATGCTCTGATTAAGTTGTTACTATTAAGCGGAAACGCAGTCGCATATATTACCTCCTGTTGTATGTAAGGATTTCTTATTAAACTTTTTATTAAAAAAATTAAGAATCGTAAACATCGCAAATCGTAACGAAATATAATAAGATATAAGAGTACAATTTAACATATAAAACTTTTGCATATTTTTATTTGACCAAAATTCATTCATATTTAGGCATCATTGTTTTTGTCCTTAATATTACAAGTACCTATGGAAACTTTAATTAAATCTAAATAGTAAGTAACATTTAATCTGGTCATCGACTCTACGCAAAAGGGCACTCTCCGTATACATAGTATTTCGAGCAACTGTCGATCTTGCTACCTTTAACCTATTGATTCTGTGGGAAAATTGTTATTTCATTGCGTTTCTAAATTATAGACTTTAATTTATTTTTTATAACTTGAAGGTTTTTATGCTTCAGTATTTCATAATTTAAACAGAAACACAAGAATATTTACAGCGAACGTTCTTTGTTATTCAAAGACTGCATAGCTGCAAAATATGTTTTAATTAGAATTACGAATTGTCTGTCGTAATGAAACATGTATATATTTTTATAAAAATATTTTACGAAACAACGACTAGAGCTTCTTTACTTCGTTTTAATTTTAAAATATTTAACTAAATAACATTACAATAATTTCAAAGTTAAGATATTTCAACACACCATACGATCATGGCCTAATGATGGCCTACTTTTCAGTATTTAAATAAAGATGCTATTAATTTATAGAGTCACTAGATAACATCTTTAAAGCACTTACTGTCAAGGCTGTATAAATTGTTTTATAATCTTAACAGTAGCTAAGTATTCTCGGTATAAACCTAACCACACGTTAGACTGAGCAACTGTAATTAGTATTTGTGTTAGCGATGATGCTTGACTATGTAAAATATACCTATACAAATAAGGAGGATCTCTCTAGTTATAAAATTATTAAAAAAAAACAAAATACAGATTCACTAAAAATAATGCAACGTATATGTTTGATTCGAATATATTTATAATATTTTTATCATAAAAGAATTAGTGAGCTTGCTAATCTGAAATTGTAACAATATATTATTAAGTATCTAAAATTGTAACTCACTGAAACAACATTTACAATTCAGGTATTATCTTATAAAATAAAGAAACAAGATATTTTCTTCACAGCTGTCGAACTCATAAGCAAATAAGTTGTAATTAATTGAAGCTGACTCTGTAATTGCTGATTTACGCGGCCGCGGTGTTTGCTTGCGCGTAACGATGTTACTACGCCCGGTACCGGCTCACCGCTACGCGTTACGATTTGACGCCACGCTCTTGAGCGTATTAGACCGTTAAACTGCACTAATATGCATTTGGACATACAAATAAAAATATCTTGATAACAATATTTTAATATCTGCATTTAGCCATTCGCTGCTAAAAATTTCATAATTTATTTTAATGAATACATACACCAATTTAATTAGTCTTATCACGGACGAAGCTCAATGAGTGTAAAGTAAATGACCCATTCCTTATCGTGTCGATATTCAGACGAAGTTATAAATAAATCCTACTACTGATAGTACTTCTAGTTTGAATAGTCATTCATTGCCTTTTGTTTTTATAACAATTGTTTTATTCGTATAATTATTAAAAAGATAAACTTGAATCCGCATTATTAGAAAATTGAAATGAATACCCCCTAGGCCCAGATATCTTTGCCTTTTCTTTACATATTACAATTGAATGCAACGCAACTTTTCATAACCAAGGTCTATTGTAAACAAATTTTTCCGAGGAATTTATTTTTTCATAACTAAAAAAAAACAGGATTCGCAGTTAAAGTAGAAAATAGCATTTATTTAAATCATGAAGCTTCGTCCAATAAATGGCTAAGACTTATTAGTAATGCGATCTTTGCAAACTATTCTAGAACAAGCTTAAAATTCTAGGAGTGTGTGTGCTGGATATAAGCAACACTGAGATCCAGTAAAGATTATGCGAATAAAGTTTTGAGTACAGGGTTTGAAGCACAAAGGTGCAGTCAAATAATAATACCTTATACCGCTTGCCAAATACGAGAACATGCCTACACAGAACACATAAATCAAGGACCACGTTTGTTATTTCGGCGTACAATGCAAACGATTATGCGAATTGTTGGGTTAAGGTTTCATAATTATATCTATAGAATCTGCAGATTAAATAACAAGCGGAATCTTTTATCTTATTGAAGATCTTATTGCATTAATTCATAAGCACGACATTGTCTTCTAAAGAATACTAGCACATAATTCAATGAATTTTATTTACACTTTACATATAAATATTTTGATAGAGTAAGCTATAAAACATAATAATTTACATTTTTGTGGACTTTAATAGTAATAAAAACTGTACTTAAATTAATTAATATACATTTAATCTCATTACATATGCTAATTAAAAAGCTCAATATTACGTATATTACTAATAGTTTAGTAAGTAAATATAAGAAATGATACGAATTCTATGTAATTAATTTATTGATCAAGTTTAATTGCAAAGTATTCTAGTATAATGTTATTAGAAATTTTATATATATAGAGATGAACATTCAACAAAATTGTAAAACCTTACGCCAAGTATTGCGCAATCGACATGATGGAAACAGATTAAGATCAGGAAGCACTATAAGTACAAATGACCTAGGTTATCAAGATCGGCTACATTAAAGGCACATCAGTTGCATAAAACACCCTGGTTGCACAATCGTGACCAATTCACTCTCGTTGCCTAGCCGCCATTGTCGAGCACGCGCTTTACTGAGAACGTTCCCGCATAAACGGGGTAAAAAGCGCGGGAACCACGTCAAAACAATAATGGCCGACATTACGCTCTGAATGTTATCTATTGAAGTGGTTGCATTTACAACATTGCGAATGTTCTCATTCTTTGTTTTGTAGAACTTTGTTTGCATTTAATTATTATTTGTGAAAAAATATTTTAATTAATATTCTAAGCTAATTGTTTTGTTAGAACGCAGTTATATAGTCCATTCTGCCTTTCTCTAGTGAAACACTTAAATAGTCGGTTAATTTAAAAAAAAAATGACTATAAGAAAGCTCTTATGTTTGGAAACCAAACGGAAAATACTAACATTACTAACCATAGCTAGTTGATGTTTACAAATAATCTGTTATTTAAACATCGAAAAAATTACTTGCTACAAAAGAATTTGTAACATCCATTAAAGTCGCCGATTCACAAACAAACAAGCCTCATTAGTTATAATCTTTTCATTCAATCGAGAGACGTTTCATTAGAATAATGCTTTATGTCTTAATGATCAGATGGTCAAAGATAACAATCATATTAAATATAATGGTGCAATAAAAAGCACCTAGAATGTTGGACTTATTAGCCAGTGAAGACAGTGAAGCTATATCTTTTCCGAAATAAATAATATATTACAATATTGCAAGATGGTAAATGGAAATTATGTATTGTATGGGGATAGGCCATCCTCAGATTCAGAAATTGTAGATGATCACGTCCAGACACGTACAGCGGAAAGGAAACCAAAGAGAAAAGCGAGAGGAAGCAATGAACGTCAACATTCACGAAATACGACTGACCTGGATAATGAGACAGATGCTGTAAAATTTGAGAAAAAAATCAAGGAGCCGAGGCTTTTACGGTATGTTCCAACAACTGAAGTTGAGGAACATTATGTTACTGAAAAATTTGAGTCTTATGATTTAAAACCACCCGACGAACCAGTTAAACGACATGCTTTTACTAAAAAGCCTAAAAACCCTACTGATGGGTCGATAAATTATGCATATTCGCGTTCGAGTAGCAGCTGTAGCTCTCCCAATTTGCCAACAATATCGGAACATGTAGAGCAGTATGGAACTTACCGAGTGCGGTCACCGCATTCGCCACCTCTCGATACTTTAATTAATGGATACGATACGAAACTTGACAAATATTTCTCTAAGCCAAGGGAAGTGAAAGCTTTCACTGCCAAGGTAGGATATAACGTAAGTTATATTATCAATAATACCTTATGTATTCATTTATAAGATATTCATGATTTTTATCGTCCTTAAAACAATATTAAAGTTAAAAGTGTAGAAAGTAGTTTTTATAAGTTCGTAAATTACAAGTGAAAATAATTATATTAAATTCTGTGGTAAAACACATGATAAGTTATTTATTTATTTATTATTCAAATCATTTATTCATCATGTCATTTTTTCTAAAGTTGAATGCCTAGCCGTTAGCGTTCACATTTAACACACACACAAACACTAATTTAAATTTAAATACTAATTAAAGAAATTATAGGAAGAAGATTTCCTAACTTAACGTGTGTATGCATCACAGATCACATAAAAAAGAAGTATGCATTAAGCTTATAATATATCTCAAAGATTTATTGATTTAAAAGTTTTTAAGAAATTTGATCGGCATCTAATCATAAAATTAAGATAATTCTTTAACATTTTGACAAGATAAATTAGTTTTTATGCTTTCAAATTCTATGTAGTTTTAATTCAAGCATTGAACATGTGTACATGTGTTTAAGAGTCCTATAAATGCACTCAGTGCAATAAAAGGTAGAACAATTTACATTCTTTGCGGATTTTTATAATATATAATTGTTAGCCCCTTGTAATTTTCTGCTCTGTAATTGGTTATTTCAATATTATAAGTTTATTACTATTTGAAAATACAATTCATAAGCTAATTTTTCTAGTTATAAATAAATAATAATAGTTCTCCGAGCAATCGAAATTCTTTGGTGAAAACGACTTCACTAGAATTTTATATAATATCAATAGATATAACCGTCACGTAAATAATTTAAATAATCTATTGGGAGTAAGATTAGCGTCATATTAGGTGACTATACAGGTGGCTTAATGTCATCTTTATACAAGAAATTAAATTGCTATCGAATTACATAACATTTTAATATTACTATACTAATAAGATGTGGTGTTGATTAAATATCTCAGTTTGTATATTTTGACTGTTTCACGCTTATTATGTTAATGGAAGTTCTTAAAAGTCTTTGCTAACAGTTCTATGCCATAAAATTTTATAAGATGCGACAGTCAACACTTATTTAACATTCTTGGCGTGACCTTTGCCTCAATGAAACTAAAGCGTACCTATTTATGAAAATTATTTTGTTTATTAATTTACGCGCATGTTACATCATTATTATGATTCCTGCTATTTCTCCATTATTTAATAGTCTTATACTTATATAGTTTTACTAACTAATATACGTACATATTTATTACCTATACAAAAACAAAAAAGTTAAGGATTAGATGATAAAGTATGATAAATTTACGGAAAGTAAAATTATGTATAAATTAAGTATCGATTAAAAAAAACAATCTTTTTTTGGTACAGGGCTCACATCCAGACAGCCTCTACCGGGTCAGTGACAGCAGTGCCGGCGGTGCGGACAAAGCAGTTAGAGCGTTGCGTTTGCTACGATGGCCGCTCGCCCTCTTCACTGTGTGCGTCGCGCTTGCAGCATTCGTCTATTTCCTTATGCCTGGTAATTTATTTACTTATTTATATAATGTAGTTGTTATAAAAAGAAACACGTTTTTTTTAATCTGAAAAACCCTATACTAATATTATTGATATAAATATTATTGATATAAATATTATAAAGAAGAAACCAAAACTTCGAGCAACTCTAGAGTTGCTAGGTATATTTTTAAAGTTACATAATTTGACGATACACATTTTGTGTAGAATACTACTTTTTTCACTAAACTGCAAATTAATAAAAATTGATAATATATATTTTTACATATTGTGTTAATTCTAATCGCAAAGACAGGTACTTTCACGTAACATTTTTTTTACTTTTTAATTAAATGCTGTTAAAAATTATTACATCCATATAATATATCATCATCGCATCTGATGGAAATGGATGTCCGTCAAAGTACTCTTGAGATTCATAGAAATGTTATACAAAAGTAATTACATTTCTAACGAGTATTATTTAATATAATAAAGCCCACTAATCGTTGTTCTTTATGTATATGCTTTAGCTTTCTACATATTTATGGCTATTTTAAATTTATCTGTTCTTGGATGTTTTCAAAGTTTTGTATTGCTTAGTTTAATAAGTTTTATGATCTATTCAAGAAATAATACACTATCATATAAATCGAAATAAAAACAACAATAAAAGTAGAATAAAATTTCCACAGACTCTCTGTAATCTATAACTTGAGTAATTGGAACTTTTACTAGATGCGGTGAACTCATCAAGTGTTATGAAATAAGTATTTTATGTAATAATTGTAATTACTTTGCATGTAACAGGAAACTGATGCTATTTTCATTGATTTGCGTAAAATTGATCGAACACCACACGGGTTTCGAGTGGAATGAATACAAATTAGTATTCGTACTTATTCGTAATTTTCGACTAACATTTTACTACAAACGGTACGACTATACAAAACAGTAGTATTCAGGAAGTTGTCGACTATTAGTAGATTCCAATTTACTCGTATATTGTGGAATACACTTTTTATGTGTAAAAAGGAACCGATATGTGTAACAAGAAGCCGGGAAAACAAGCACTATTTGATTCGATCAATCAATGAGTGACCCTCGTATTAATAAATAATAATCCATTTATTAATATTGTTGATATAAATGTCTGAGAAAGGTGATAAAAATGCAAAAGAATAATTACATCAAATAAAATTTTATTATTCATTGGAATAATAAACTGATAACTATAATATGTTACACATTAGACGCGATCGCGACTACATCAGTCGCTTCGTCGTATTCGGTCTTAAACATTTATTTCCTTTTTTCTTCCACGCATACTCAAAAGTACCTATTACGCTTACAGAGATTCATGTTTTACTCAATGGTTAAACTTAGTTTTCATCATAGTTTCATCTGAAGCGATGCGCAACTTATACCAGCTTGGCAACCGGCTTCCCTCAAGGCGGCTGATTCTAAAATATATTTACAATTGAGTAATAAAGTTAACAGTTACTCGGGAAAGGTTCAGTGACATTATAAACACTTTTAAGTGGAAAGTTTTAATTATAATATTAGTGAATATTAACACGTTTTCTCCTGTTTTAAACAATGCATACAAATATCTCGCGTATTATTAAACCAAACCAATTAAGCCAAAAATTTCTTATGATATCATTTTGCTAATAATATCTGCAAAAATATGATAATTATAAGAGTGAGCCGCTATAGGGTCGTAAATAACTTTCTAACCAATTATAGCCCTCATCTTATGGGCACTTTGTTAGCTACGGACCTTTTGCAATGCCTTTGATCTTCATAAATATTCAGTCACTTTCTCGTGCTGCACGCGAAGGGTTAACAGCCACTTTTAAAAGCAGTTAAATTATAATAAAACAATATTTTTTCGATATTTGTTCAGATAAGATTGCGCAGTCGGATATCCCCATATTATCTTAAGATGTTTTGAATTGTCTCTTTTTGCACAGTATTGTCGAAATGAAAGTTGGCCTCTCAACAGCTATTGTGTATTTTTACTGGACGTCCATAATACATGGGTTTTACACAATGAACACTCTGACCCCACTTTCTTTTATGAAGTGTACATTATTATTTCACTAATTATTGCAATTCATATCGGTTTTAATAAACATGTCCAACTTCCAAATATAACTGATTAATCATGCTTAAAGTACTTTAAAGAAAATAGCAAGAAGTTCATTATTGGAAACTCATTCAAATGAATGCTTTTCGATATTATGAGTAGGTATATTATCTAATGTCCTTGTTGTTAATAAGCAAGTGATTGCTTTTCATTCTGCCCACGAAGTTATATAATAAATAATCGTATTTATGTCCTATAACTACCATGTAAAAACCAGCCTGAGGGTGTTACCAGTTACATAGACTTTAATTAACCGTTTTCTTACAACGTCAAAAATACTGACAACGTAATTAGGCGAATATCCCACTAAATATTATATAAGAAATTTACGTAATACATTTTGCTACTCTATATCAGTGAATGAGTCTAATTTATATGCAATTAAAATAACAGGCCAGGTAATATCCCCTGGCTAATTGGCACACATGTAAAGTGTCTCGAGGCAAATGTTAATAGCCTTTATATACTAGATGAGGAAAATTATGCATAAGTCAAAGGATATAAAGGATACAAGGTTTAATAGTTTAGAAAATTTATATTATCGAACATTTTGCTTTCAGTAGTAATAGCAATAGGCACACGCTGATTGATTTTACATCTTTTTATTACTCTGCGATCCATAATAAACTTCATGTCACATTTTATTTGAACACCTGATTGTTATTATGTAACTAAGCACATAAACATAGATATTTGTGTAGTATAATATATTCAGTCCTAAATTAAAACAGATTGCATATACACCTATTACCTAAAGTAAATGAGTAAGTCTTCGAAATATAGCCAAGGAAAAATTAAGGAAATTTAATATTAGACCAATACCCGAATTACAGAAATAATATTTTTGATTTCACCATTTAAAATCTTTCTAAAACATATTATGTAATATGTTGTGTGATAAGGATTAATGACGGTCAGGTCGCCGTCGTTGCGGGGCGTGCTAGTGACTTCTTGAACCTGTGCTTTCACTGTCTCACCTCCTCATTTCACGAAATTCCTGTGTAGTTGCGTCAAATTGAATACGATTAAAATGACATCTTTATACTATCATTATATGACCACATACATAGGTCACATTAATCTCTCTGATCTGAACTGTTGAAGATTACTAAGTAATAACGAAGTCAACTTCCTTTTGTTGAGAAATTCGACGTTAATCAATAATAACCCACTCTATCTTTTCATTATACGAAAGACATACTAAGTATAATGTATAAAATTATACATTTAAGTTTAAGTATTTAAAATGTACATTATGTATACAAATATATTTTAAATAGAATATTTATTTTTTTATAGTAAACTTGCAATCTGAGATAGACACTGTGAATGCAACATACTGGGAAGACAGTACATCAGTGGCTCAGTCGTACAGCAATGATAATAAGCTTCAACAAATAAGCTCGACTAAATCATCGGCAACAGAAAAATCTCGCCGCCCTGGTAAGGATATAATGTCTATCACAAATTTATTATTATAATATAATATATATTATACTTAGTAATTTCTTGTGACAATATTGTGTGTATTTAGCGGGTATGTTTTTAGACAGAATATCTGTCCAAACTTATTCTTTTGCACATGATTTCATACTTCTACTTGTTATGTGTCAATTATCGAAATACATATATTGAAATATTTTAACACTTTATAATCTCACATGCAGGTACGAAAACACCAGAAATAGATTTTTATGACTCTGACAGTAAAAATTACGACATCACTTCCGTAGTTGATATTGTAACGGAAATAAGTAAAAAACAAAAGCTACCCATACCTCCTGTGTATCCCACCCATATATCCCCAGAGGTTCAATATGGAAATGAGAAAGCGGATTCAGATATATCACGTTCTCCTAAACTACTAAAGGTCACTACAACAACCCCCAGTGACTCTACATTGAAACCCCATATAACACAAAAACCTGAAAAACCATTGGCTATATATTTTAAAGAAGGCAGCGGAATAACAACTACTAGTACAGAAGCACCATTAACAGAAAGTATTACACACGCAGAAACATCGAATGACATAATTCATTTTATAAAGCAGCAAGTTAACAAAAATATTCTAGAATATTCGAAACCATCTCAAACTCTACAACAGTTTGAGGCGGTGAATAGGAAACAAAACTATGGAAAAGCACCAGAAGTTCCACCAGAAATCCAAGAATACTACGCCAGACCCATCGATAACGAGAATGTTAAGTTTACATCAGGTCATTCAATGCTTTTTGGTATTTCTATAGAAGATGCAGCGAACATGAGATCTACGACTCAAAATTCTGTATACCATACACGGGTGTCACCGACCTTACCCACGTGGCGAGATCGGGATGAGGCAACTACTAAAAAGTACCCTATCAATAGTAACTTAGATGGTAAGTAATTATTTAAGCATTTTTGCACAAGGTCGCTTGCGGTTTGATGGATGTTATATTAAAAGGTAAAGGTCATCAGGTATTTCATGTATTCATATTATATATGTATTTCATATTTGTATGCTTTCTGTTGATGTATTTTGGGCTTTTTATATAGCTTTTACTTATGTGTAAATCTATACACCTAACACTGTCGCACATGTGAAATGCGGTTATTTCCTATCTTAAAGGCTTAATCTATCTTATTCTCTTAAAGCATTGGATTTTCCATGAAAATGTAACATTATGTCACAAGAATTTTATGTTGAAGAACGTAAAATATTTAGATATGTTAATTATTAAAACAACAATAACAGGCAAATTGAAAGTTTGGAGCAATAAGGCAATGAATGTTACCTGTATATATAAAATAATAACTTTTTTACAGTATCTCAGTGCCGCTCTACACGACTTCCTCTATGCCTTGGCGTCCTGCCATACGACTTAGCAGGAGCCCCAGCAACCATCGGTGACGTCGATGTCACTACATTGCTTCCTCAAATAGAGTACCTCGTCAGTACGAACTGCAGTCAAAGAATTAGACACTTTGCATGCGCCCTCTTAGAACCAGAGTGTTCTCCTCCTCCATACTCAGCAAGCTTGCCTTGCTACAATTTTTGTAAAGGTCAGTTTTTTTTTTAAATATTTTGAAGTCGTAATGTGTATCTTTTCAGTTAAGTAGGTACTTACATATTTATTTAACATTAGGTAAATAATTACAATCACCATTACAGAATAACTGATATAAAAAAATAAAATAAAAAAATAAAATATTAAACATTATTCATTTTAGCTATAATGGACAGTTGCGAAGGTATGATACCCGCAGAGTTGCAAGCTATGTTCAGATGCGAGCAATACTCCAGTAGCAACTGCGCCAACGCGCGCGCCCCGTGCTTCTCCCGGGAGCTGGCGTGTGGGGACGGCTCGTGCGTGCCGCGGGACTGGGTCTGCGACGGCACCCGGGACTGTCCCGCGGGTGAAGACGAGGCGCCCTGTGGTAGCTGCGAGGAAAACGAATATAGGTAGATACTTTCTAGTACATAATACCTAAGTATCTTGAACATTTGTTCGATGAAAGTCCCATTAACATCTACTCAACGGTTTTGACATTAGAGGAAAACAGACAAACAACGGTGTTAAAAATTGTGTTTCTTGTAACATTATTAAAATGCTGTTATATTGATATTACAAACAAACACTTAAATTTTATTTATCTTTATAGATATACGTATACATAAAAATAACCCCTTCTGAATTAAAAATTATTACCTAAAAATTTCCAGGTGTAATTCTGGCTTGTGCATTACGAAGCGCTGGCTTTGCGATGGATATTCAGATTGTCCCGATGGTGACGACGAACATGAGGACATATGTCATAGGACTAACTTTAGAGGAGCCTTCACAGATGAAGTAGAAGTTGGGGAACCTGGAGAGGAACTAGCAGGATCTGCGCCTGCGCCTTCAGTCCGTAAACCCAATAGAATACCGACACAGGATAGGAGTCAAGGAATTCGTAATGGTACTTATATAATACTCAGTTATTGTCTGATATACCTATTTATATAAAAATGATATTTACAAACAATCTTCATAGTATTTTCGATTCTACATGATATTGAAAAAGAAAACTGGCATTTTAAGACCATTAACTAAAAAATTGCTCGTATATTAGTGATATACTCTACTTTTCTATTTATTATGTCGCTATTTTAATATTAATTGTATTATGTGTATGTATTCAAAATAACTAAAATTAAAAAAAAGTATTGCATTTCACTTTCGCTTATATTTATACTGCATTTTCGTTTATATTTCGAATATAAATAAATGCTTACTTAATTCTCTTATGAAATTACAAACATCTAAATATTTTTTCCAGGTGAAAATGATAGCAGTAAGGAGCTATTGATGACAAGTGACAGCAATAATGCATATAGACGTAATTTTACACGACGTCCGCCATTATCACGTTTGTCACCGTACAAACGACCCTTACCCTTAGAGAATACACCGCAACCTGAAACAGAGGAGGTAGAGGTGAAAACGCCAAGTCCTTCGAGAACATCTGGAAAGAAAAATACTACTAATGCAAGCATTAAAACTGAAAACAATGGCGAAATACGTGAAATGAAGGACGGTTCTGCTGAAGATATTAGTGCAGATATGGGACTTTTTGGTGATATCGAGAAAGAGAAAACTGCAGTTAAAGAAAGCAATGTACAAAAAACAAAGCCACTAAGAACAATGAATAGGAAAACAGCCGAAGTCGTACCAAGTACTGTAGCAACACGCTTAGACAAGTCTAAAAATAAATTTGAAAGGGTTATAGATGGAGCCGCTATGCTAAGGGTAACATCATCGTTTGCTTATTTAAAAAGAATTTAAAATATTACTTATACCAATACCAATTAGTCAATTTCATTTATGAAATGGAAAATTCTTTTTTTTAAATGCACCAGTCACGATAGTCAAACCACATATTCTAAACAACAATATTTCAAAATAAAATACATTAAAGTAGCAAAATGATACACTATTTTCGCAACATATGAATGCAGTTACTTGAAACAGTGTTTGTTAGCTTATGCCACTACACACTTCTTTCGAAGAAGAATTAACAGATATAGAGTCTGCCTATCATTATTGTACAACATTATCAAACAAAGAATACCTAGTTCGGACATTTTTACAACAGCACCATCTAGTATACCGTGGTAAGCTACGCGGCTTGTGTTACGGATACCAGATAATTGATATACTACACATATAAAATTTAAATACATACATAATATAAATATTAACACCTATGGCTGGAGAACAAACATTCGTGCTCAACAAATGATTGCTCCCAGCGGGACTCGAACCCGCGACCGCTGGCGCAGAAAGTAGGGTCACTACCAACTGAGCAAATCGTCCTAGTATGCTAACATAAACACAGAAACTAAGCCCAACTTGAAAATTTCAGAGCACATCCCGCGAACAACCGCCATACTCGGAAGAGAACATGAACAACACTAACACAGAGGAGTTGTACGCGTACAGCGCGCACGCGTCGCCGTGCCCCAGCAACGAGCTGCGCTGCGTGGACGGCCGCTGCATCACGCTGGCGCAGCTCTGTGATGGCACCGTAGACTGTTCTGATCACGCGGACGAGGACAACTGCTTCACGTGATGAGGTCAGCTCGTAGTACCCGGTAGTAATAGTAGTAATAGTAGTCTTCTCATCCATTCAGTTGTCAATCAAGGGCCGACAGTCTCAACATATTGTATCGATTTTTGCTGTTGTCGTAATTATGAATGATTTTAATATCGTTTTCGTTGACAATTACGACAATGAATGTCAAGACTACTGGTGGGAAGAAGACCCGGATGACGCATCACTGTCAATGATCTATTATATATTAGAAAACTGTTCAGGGGTGGTTATAATAGTAAAATTCACAAAGCACACTACAGCGTAAAACTACTATATGGATTTTTATACTGAGTGATTTTTTGATTTGGTACTGAAAGCTCACTTTACTAACACTCTTAAATAACGATTCTTATACCAACGTAATAAAGCTGAAATCAGCTCGTAGAGCCTTCGTTTATATTACCGAATAAACAGAGACTATGCTATGCATATTATGTGAAATATATTGTTTCCTGATGCACCTGTACCTTCAAACCTTAAAGATAAAGCTGGGCTAAATCGATTCGAAACTAAAATATTGTTAAGTATAATCCGAATCATGCCGACTCTCTCTTCCTAAAGCTCGATGAGTGCTGTTTACTGCCGAGTACCTTAAAACTGTATTCTTCTTCTTTATTGATAAGAGAGTTCTGAGAGGACTTTTTCACGTTAATTTAAATTGTTTGTTATAGATTGATTCATTTTTTAAATTGTATAAAGAATATGATTGTTATTTTTGAATAGTTTTGGGATAAGTTAAAGTTTGAACTTAATATATTTAACAACGTCTTAATTAAAATGAACAAGAATTAATTATTACTACATTATAAATAAAATTGTTAATTGACTATGCCTATGTTGTAATTAGGGTTCTGTTAAAGATTTTAAGTACTTATATTTTATATTATTGTGTCATTATTTCCTTTAAATAATACCTACTAAGAATATATAATATTTTTTCTATATCAGTGTTTATACCAAAACTATCAGTTCCGTTGAAATACAACCAAGAAAAAAAACTGTACACAAAATATGTATTAATTACTATATGTACACGTATTTTACTTCATATACATATTTAAATTTTAACCAACAATATTTCGCTCCGCACATCTCCCACTCCATTTTTGGTATAATTATGCCATAAATATATTTTGCCTTCAGCTATCATAATTTATAATAGAATTTATAATATAATAATTTATAACATAGTATTAAGTTACAAAATGCTACAATATGCCGTTGCCGTATGTAAAAGTGTAATAATATAATCACTTTGCCCGCGACGTTGTGGGTCATTTTTGATAAGAAAATATGTCTCTGCTAAGTAAATTATTATTACATAATAAATATTTGTTTAAATACTATAATATATGAATACGTTTCGTACTATGCTTTTGATAATTAAACTCGAATATAACCACTCAATATATTATATCGTATGTATAAATATTTAGGTAGATATAAGTAGCTATAGAAATTAATTTGTTTAAGTATTACTCTTAATTGTATAACTGGATACTTGAATTATAAAAAAAAATACTATAATTTATGTAATCGTTTACACTAAGGGTCTTTTTATAATGTAAGCTGTGATAGAGCAATGCATATTAGTGATAGAGTAAGGATTTAATTTAGTTGATATTATAAATTTGATATTTCTGCAAGCTTCTTTAGAAGATTTTTTTTGTATTGAAAAAAAAATGAAATGCCAAGTACTTGTCTTCAAAATAATTTTATCTGTATACGCCTGCATTAAACCAATCACCAATCACTAGGTCTGTGATTTATTCATTAGAAATTTTAGAGCTATATATAATTCCTATTTTCACAACCGAAATCATTTTAGTAACATTTTTAATTTATTGTTCTTCTTGAAAATAATTAAATTATTTAATTAAGAAGTAGGTGTATTTAAAGAAATAATTCGTAAGTAATTGTTTTTGCGCCGCAAATTATAAAGGAGCAATTTTACAAATCAAAACTTTTAATGTCAACTTGTCATACATGACATACATACATGTGTAGGTTTTCCTGAATTTTATCCTTACATTTATATATAAATAAAATCGTCATCCATATTTTTCCCACTTTACTTATACGAGTAACTTACAATAATTCCTAGTATTATTAATGTAGAGATTTTACTTTTCGAAATTTTCTTTCCAATTTATTATTAGCCTTAAGATAATTTTTTTAAATGTAAATAATAATAATTATTTATTTATTACTTTGTACTGGACAAATTGTTTAATTTTTGTATTCGATGAAATCGTAGAAAACAAAATCAACTTACGAGTATGTTGTCTTTGCATGTTTTTCTAAATATGATTATTATATGTCCATAGAATCCAAAGTAATGTCATAATAATCCATATATTAAGGAAAAATATTATGTATATGTATTAGATGTTAGTAATTGTTATAAGCAGTAATTCTAGGTGCTTAAAAGTAAGAAGTAGCTTAGTTAATTTTAGTATATTTAGGTACTTTTGTAATTTTTATACAATAATAAATATTATGCCATGTTTTGTGTTGTTTTTTATTACCAGATGGGCGGCTACCTATTTCATATATTCACGCCTCTCTCCCGCTCTTGGCACCGCTTCTCTTTTGCCATTGCCCGCTGTCCTGCGCTTAACTTTTCTATTAGTATTTTGTTTTGATTGACATTTTTAAATTATTTTTTGAATGGAGTTTCCGATTTGTATTATCCTTAAAGTTATCTGCTAATTTAAAACTTTAAGCACAAAAATGAAGTAAATTCGTAAAAACTTATGAGATCCCTTACACCACCTTAATCCGGCCCTGTCGCAAAATTCTTTCTTAGCGGACGTTTACTAACAATTAACTAGCTCCCTGCAAATTTAAAGTTTGTAGCACAAAAGATGAAGGACTTTCATACAAACTTGTGAGAGCCCTAAGACCACCTTAGTCTATCTATCATTTTATCAATACTATTTATAAAGTACCTCTCTGCCAATTTTCATCCTTATACGTCTAGCAGTTTTTGTGATTTCGTGATGAGTGAGTGAGTGTGTTTTTCGCATTTATATAAATAGATATCCATATTTTATTTGTGTCGATACATCACTATTTATGTAATATGAATATTAACTTGTATTTTTTCAACGAATATTGAGTAGTTAAGTAATACTTAGGTATAACATATCAAGGAAGTTAACTTTTTCTCTTCCGTGACTTACTTATACACATGTAACCTAACTTCGTGTTATCCTTGAAATAAAATAGTTTCCTTAAGATACTTATTAGTGCATGTATAAAAAGGGGTATACTTTTTAACTTTAGCAAAATTTTTGTAGTATTAAAATCAAACAAAATCAGCGCCGTTTTGTGTCTTTTGTTATCACGGATTTGACGGATTTTATTAGTTTTCACTCATGTCATCTTCGCTAATATTATGATAACTATGCAAATATATTGCTACTTGCTAGCATTGAAAGTGGAAACGATTAGTAAGAAGCAGCAAGACATTGACATGATAGCTATCCAAGTATGTTTTACTTCCTAACTTATAGTGGTTCTCATAAGGAATCTAATACAAAAAGATCGAGAAAGCAAAACTTATGTAAGCCTTTTCTAGACCTTTACACAGTATATAATTTTATTTTTTTAAAACAATAAATAAATAAGTAGATAATATCAGGTAGGATATAGGTACTTTTGTTGCCGCATCCTAATTGTCATTCAATTCATTCGTCATTATCACATTCGTAAACAGAAACCACTATAAACATAATGTGTTCCAGATATTATATTAAATAACGAATGGTTAGCATAAATTATTTAATAGCTATTTCAGAACTGTTAGTAATTAATTCTCTCAGAAAAGGTGATAAAAAATAGTAACTACCTACCCATTCCGAAATTGTGTTTATTCATTTTGTGAATCATGGTTTCTTGGAATCTGAAAATAATTAAAGTAGATACCTATAATTATTAAATTCGTACTTCCTTCTAAATCTAATCGTTAAACCATGTCGCCGTTTACGCTGTGATCTGAATTAGAAACGATGACTCATATTTACATTTACCAGATTATACGTTAGATATTTTTACCTAAGACAAGCAAAAAACTCTTTTAAGCCTAAAAAAATATAGTTTATTTCACGATATTTAATATAAACATCAATGACCTTATGCAGTTAGGATTGACAGCTTTTATGAGTAGGTATAACTTTTTCATTCACAGAATCAAATGATTACCTCATCTTTATTACTGCTTTTGCGAAAGCCAAATTCGCTTGGACTGCAAGTCGATCTCCTTGTTTTTGTTATTCTGACCCATTCGTACTTGATTTTGAGGTCATATCGTTTCCTGTACCTGAATCACTATAATATTTTTATTTCTTGATAGTAAAAAAGCTTGCAATTGGTTTAGATTTTTATTTTTAATTAATATTGCATATAGCAGCGTATGTATATCGTACCTATATATTATTGTCAAATGTTTAAAAAACGATATTAAGTATTATCCTCATATAATTATCGACTTATTCCAAATTCATATATTTTAGGTATATTTTTATTTGTTGATCTAAAGATCTTCTAGTAGTTAAACAATTTTATTTCGTTCGAGTGTACATACGATTAAAATAGACGTAATTCGTAAATACTTATATCGAGTGTACCTCAGGATTTTCTGTATTTTTTTAAGATCTACAATTTTATGTTTTCCTAAGGATTATTTTATAAATTAATATTTTCCTGTAATAAAAGGTATCCTAAATGTTAACACGATTAAAAAGTTATTACTAGGTACCTAAGATTTAGTTAAAATGGAAGTACTTTTTGTGTGAAATGCACGACAAACGGACAACGAATTGATTAGCTATTGTTTTGGGAACTTTATTTTGTACACAACAGTATATATTTTATGTACAGATCTTGCTAATTACTGTTTTATTATATGTAGGTATTTAAAGATATTATTCCTACATATTATTACTTGTATATAGCAAATAATAAATATCTTCTGACATTTATAGAGATTACTTGCATTTTACAACATGGACATGTTTCTTAATAGTTACAAGTGTTCTAGTAATAAACATTTCGTAAGGCAGTAGCGAAGTTAGGTGGCGGGTGTCATCGACCGCTGGCTGGTAGAAAGCTGTGAGTCAGAGGCCGGCGCGGCTCCAGGCTACCTTGACAACATCGTTGCACCTCCACCTTTCTGGTTGCGAATATACTTTTTATTGTACATATGTTCCTATGAGATTAAAAATTCATCATTTTAATTTTTTTTATTACCTCACTCGTTATTGGCAATACTTTGGCACATACCTACTACTAATCGAAATCTATAGGTATGACTTTATAAAATTGAATCCTTTTAGTAAGTAAGTACATCTTAGGTCTGTATGAATTTGCAACTACGATAGATTTTGAAACGTTATGAATTAGAATACAAGAACCAAAACCAAAAAGTAAAACAATTTTAAAATGTTAATAATGTCTGTCCCCTTTTGTCAAAGTTTAATTTATGTATGACGATTGAAAAACGTACATACATCCATTGACAAGATAAGGCAAAATACTGTTTACGATATAAAGATTTAATTTATGATGTATTCATTTCAATTTAGATTTGGTACGAGTAGTTAACCGCATAACGACTCCGAAAATAACATATTAGTCATCAGGTAGGTACAGTAAAAGAAAAACTCTGTTGAATATTTTTTTATTTTCTTAGTATTTTGAGTATTTGTATACTTAAGCTTTTACAGGTATTATTTAATATTTTACTTAGATATCTCATTTTATTTTATACATATTTGATATTAGAAACGTAGCGTAACGAAGTATTTTGATAGTAATTAAAGTTGCCTCTAAAATATTCCTTACTATTTTTGTTTTGAATGGAACTCCAATCCTTGTTTTTTGTTATAAAATTAATTACGCCTTTAAACATCACCTATCTGCCAGTGAAAGCCCTTTAAAATCAGTCCAGCTTTTCCAGCTGTTTCAATCAGTCCAGTCTTTTGTAATAATGTCTCAACATATTTATTTATTTAAATCTAATCGTATCTAATATCATAGACAAAATTACCTTACATTCGTAAATCGTAAGGTGAGCCTACTTTAGTTTTATCGATTGCGCTCTACCAAATTATTCCTTTAGAAGCCACCAGATTTTCTTACTCTATAAATCGCTTGCGGAATCATTACATATAAAGGTTAATTTATTCATAAAGTATAGGGATCGTGGTATTTGTAATTGCATTAGGGTAATATTAGGTATATCACTCTTACATAATATAAAAAAATATTCTTTCAATAAAGTTTTCCGACCTATTTTAAAATTAATCCAGCGGAGGTGAAGAGCCTGTGCCATGATAAAAAAATAGAACCATGAAAAACCCATATGAAGTTGTAAACTCGCCATCGAGTCTAAGAACAAAGAAGAGAAATTCTAAACCACATGTCGTCAGCTCGTCTACGCAGGTGTCATCTATCTATTACTATGTATGGTATACAGACGATGCCGAGTCTAGATGCAGACACTAGACAGGTTACAAGAGCGCTAACGAAAGTAAATAAACATAGCGTTCGCAAGGTAAACAAACCACAAGAACCTGTCCTCGTCGCGATACACTGGACACATTGCAAATATGTACTTTCTAAAAATTACTAGAGTAATAAATAGTTATGCCTTTGATATGGACCTCAAGATTTTTAATGTATGGCTGTTTATACAAATTAAAAGAAGAAATGTTTTCACATACGCGTACTGTACGCGTCTACTGCTCTATCATCTATTGACCGTCAACTTCGACATAAATAAAGTACAATTTTGATCGGTAGTTAAGATAATAAAGTTTTTATTTTTGAAGTGGAATTAACATATAAAATTAACCAAATTTTTAAGATGCGTAAGGTTTTGATGTATCCCTCTACTCCAACTATTAGGTATTTTTTATTAACATAAAAATGTGTTTACTGGCAGCATCATTAAATAAATAATTAACTCGTTAATCGTTAATCCGTTACTTAAAAAAGTTAACTTCGTTAAACGTTAAAGCGTTACATTTCGAAAGATTTAACGCAAGTTAACGTTAATCGTTAATCCGTTAACACGTGATTAAAGTTGTATTTTTATATCATTGCAACAATAATGATCTACTAATAAAATCTGTTGGTTTGGGTTCTGGAACTTAAAAGCTTCTCAGCATTTCGAGAAGGCGGGACCGGGCTTTTCAGAAGCTCAGTTCAACGCCTTCAATACCCAGCCGTTTGGGACTCTACAAGAGCCACTTCGCTATCATGAGGCACCTCTCTCTGTCCCTAGACGGACGCTGGACGTTCCTTTTTCATTTCTCCCAGTTCACCCTGATACTGATGGAAGCCAACTCGACTTTCGGTAGGCTTTTGCCGAATGTCCGGGGCAATGAATCTCTTTGCCGGTTTTGAGATTGTGAGGTCTATGGCACTGTATGGTGCCCCCGTTTGGATCGACGCCCTCTCCGTCCCGAACGGGGTCCAATTGTGCAGTACGCAGCAAGTCCTGGCGGTGAAGGCAATAAAGGGATGACGCACGGTGTCCTTCTGGCGGGCATTTCACCCTGGGTACTCTAGGCGCAGGCAGGAGTACTCGCCGAAGTGTACCGGTTTCGGGTGAGTGAGCGTGCGCTTGGAAAACTTCCAATTTGGGATCCCTCCCGTCTAGTTGACGAGGCCATGATCCGGCGATGGAGGGAGCAACTGAGAAACCCAGAAGCTGGCCTGGCGAAAGTGGATGCCGTTCGTCCTGTTTCACTGGGTCAGGAGGCCCACACGGTGTCATGACTTTCAGACTGATGTAGATGCTTACCGGGCGCCCGGCGCGTGAACACGCACCGACAACCTTACCTACCAAACTTTACTTAGGTATCTGGTTTCGTTTTACTCGACGCGACGTGGTGCTTGGTAAAGAGTAGGTACTGGATTAACGATTAACGGACTTGAGAAAATGTAACGGAAGTTAACGAGTCCGTTAAGTTTTTTTTAGGTTAACTTAAAAGTTAATCGTTAATCGAAATGTTAACTTCGTTAATTAACGATTAACGGATTAACGAGTTAATGCCCTGCTATGACTGGCAGTAATTATAATAAATTAAAAAAAAGAGAAGACAAAGCTGGCCGTTTAGGTACTTTACATCAGCGCGCGCTGCATAAACGGTTTGAAATAAAGCAAGCAAATAGATAAATGACACCTTGTACAGTGAAACAAGTGTTAGTTACAATTTTTATAAATCATATAAAATTATAAATATAAATGTACTTTTTTTTTAACATGGGTATTTGGATTTCGTGTAGGTACAGTACCTTTACAAAGTCGAGCTTTACGCAGTTAGCTATCAAATGTTATGGGTAAAATTGAACATATTTTATAGACTGGAATAAGTAAGTGCCTAGATAACTTTTTTTAAATGGTTTAAACCACGAGTTAGTTATTTATTTGATTCAAAAATTATTATTCTTTAAATATTATAAATTCCCAATCGCCAATTAGTAATATGAATTTAAAGTAAAATTTGAAATCTTGAGATTATTATAATATTTTTATATTCGATACCACCATTCGGTACATACCTAGTTTTTATTAAGATATATTTTTTATGTAACTGCCAAATATCCGCGATACTTTTGCAAATAGATTTATACCCTTTTGTTACCCTGTTGATCTATGTAACTGCACCTAAGTACATTTGATACCTGCAAACCATTTTGGTCTAAGCGCCGGTGGAAGATCGACCTTCACCGACCTGATAACCAGATGAGACATATTTTTTATTAAATATAATTTATAAACAAATATGCCTATAATTACTTGCCTATCTGAAAGTGCTCATGGCTATTTTTAATTAAATTAACTTTAATCGATTTTTTTTCATCACTTTCATTATTTTGATAACCAAATGAATTTTATTTCACTGTTAGTTTTTAACACACAGAATATGCCTCAGTAGGCTAGCCTACTCATTTTTGTGTATAGCTACCAAAGCCGATATGAACAGGTAAGTCAATATAGGTGACTCCATCGTTCTGCTAACTTATCGAAAGTTATATCAAATTTTAGATTATTTTATTACAAAATCAGTCATATAGACTTGCCTGCAAAAAATCATACTTAAAGCACTGTTGCCCAGCTAAAAATAGCCATGAGCACTTTCAGATAGGCAAGTAATTATAGGCATATTTGTTTATAAATTATATACGATAAAAATGACAATGACTGATACATTAACTCTCATAATTTTACTAAAAAAGTATATTTTTCATGAAAAAAAGTTATATTGCGAGATTAAATTTCTCGATGTATAGTTACACCGTACAATTAGTACCTAAAATGTATAATAACGATTTTGTATAGTTTAGTTCAATGTATACACATTGGTTTATGACTCGTTTAAATTAACAACGGTTTCAATTAAAGGCACCTTAATATGCCTTTAAAGCAGTGACAGTAGCCGATTGGTAGCGCGCTCGCCTTGTAAACCGATAGCAGTGGATTTTAATCCGAGTCACGCAATTTTTATATTTGTTATGATATTATCAATATGCAAATCATTTCTAACTAATCACTTGCCTTACGGTGAAGAAAAAAACATCGTGAGGAAACCTACGTGCATGTTAAAACCTTTCAAGTTTTCGAAAGACATTTGAAGCCTGCCAACCCGCACTCGGTCAGCGTGGTGGATTATGGCCTTCAATACGAAAGGGATCTCTTTCGGGATAAAAAATATGTCTCATCTGGTTATCAGATCGGTGAAGGTCGATCTTCCACGGTCTCCTCTACTATTTCGTAAAACCTACTTAGATTTGAAATTGCATAGTATTTGACATTGAAAGATCTTTTAGGACAACTAGTAGGTACTTCGTTTTTCTGTACCTAATCCTAAATAGAGGTGAAATCAAATTAAAAATCTTGATTTATCTATACCTATAAACCTATAATAAGTAGGTATATTCTGATAGAAATATGAGGAGTAATGTTCATTATTAAATATTGTATCAATTTTAACTTTAAAATAAGTTATCGCTCTAATCTAAAAGCTAATACCTACTTACTCGAAACTAATTAATCAGTAGCAGAGAGAGAGAGAGTAGTAGAGATGTTGATTCTCAATTTTAATTTTAAGAAATGAGAATTAAAAAAAACTGTACCTACGTAATTAGAGTAGATGTTATTAATTAAAGCGTCATTTTTTCATATTAAAAACAATTAATTACTTGTGTATATTTATGATGTGAGAACAATATTTGCTATACCTAATTCAATAAAAATATTTGTAAAGTTGATATCTGGCTTTATTTACCATATTATATACAATAACAATAACGATGTTGTGTTGTGAGGGAATGTGTACTACTTATGGCATTGCTGAACTGAGTACGATGGATGGTGATTCATTTCTCGGAATTGACCTTGCTATGAGTCATTCGCTGGAAGGCAGAGTCGGGGATACCGCGCCTGTCTGCCGGTTGCTTTCTAGACGCTCTCCGTACAGTGTGAACGCTTTTATGGATAAATTATTTAGTGTAATCCCTTATCTCAGTTAATACATAGAAATTAGTGATTTAAAAAAATGTAGAAACAGTAAATAAATAATATTTCATACACTTGAATATTTGTAAATATTTTTGTGAGTTTCTAAAGTTGGATATCATGATAACAACCATGACGTCATTCATATTGTTGAAGGTAAGACTTTATTATATTTAGTAAAATTTAATTTTGTTATTAAAATATTTCGCAAACAATGCTACTCGAATTTGATGATTATTAGACATTAAAAAAATAATCAGTTTCTTATTTGACTAAACTAGATTACTTGACGTTTGACGTTTACACTTCTGCCATACGAATAAGTGTCAATGTAATGCAAGAACGTTCTATCTCTTTTTAATTCTTGTTAATTTAGATTTTTGCGAAAGAGATGGTGAACTTGTACTAGAATTTATAACATTTATGCTATTCTATACTGTAGGTTAGAAAGAAATAAAAGACAAAGAGTTGTTGATCTCTCCGAGTAAAGTTCGTAATTTGGTAATCATGTTATTTACATTTTGATTTTAGAGTATAAGCTTTAATTTTGAATGTTTCATAAAAATCTATTTATTGAGAACTAAAATGCAAAAATTAAATTATAGAATATTGTTATGATATTCTTAATAACAAATAAGAGAATTTGGATCATCTGTAGTGTTGTTATGTGAGTAGTGACACTTGTTGAACAAGTTTCAACTTTTCAGACAAACTCTTTTTTATTGAGGATGAATACAGAGGATAACTTAAACTGG
Source organism: Boloria selene (assembly GCA_905231865.2). Classification (NCBI taxonomy): domain Eukaryota; kingdom Metazoa; phylum Arthropoda; class Insecta; order Lepidoptera; family Nymphalidae; genus Boloria; species Boloria selene. Next base: position 4,544,445 of record HG993132.1, read on the forward strand.
TTTCATGGGAAAATATCTCGGGAAACTGCGGAGAAACTTTTGAAAGAAGGTAGGTTATTATTGTGGTCTTTAAAAAAAATGTCATATTGCTTATAAATGTTTGAAAACAATTCTTGTTTTGTATTCCAGATGGAGAAGATGGTGTTTTCTTGGTTCGTGAGAGTAATTCTTCACCTGGAGACTATGTCCTTTCTGTTTTACATCAGGTTATTATTTTTTTCTTGTAGTATTTTTATGTTTAAAAAAATATAGTTGTGTGATTTTCTATCTTACTTCTATTTCCTATTTTGATTGGTATAGCTCAATTTAGTAGTAAGTAAACTTACAGTATTCTCTAAGGAATATTAGACTTGTTAATACAATAGTATCAACTATACCAAGTTGTTTCACTGTAGAGTAAACAAACAAACATTTATATACTCAGATACATTTTATCCTCATTTTATTATTATTATTAGTATAAATGTGAAAGAGTTGAAGCAAATATTTAACTTACTTTAGTGTTGTAACAATATATTCTTTATATACATAATTCATTTCAGGGGGAGGTAGTTCATTACCAAATTAGACGGCATGGTGAAGATGCATTCTTTTCTATTGAGGAACATACCACAGTACATGGCTTGGACACCTTAATTCAGCATTATCGAGGGGACTCAAATGGACTTGTTACAAGACTTTCGGTAGTGTGTAAGGGAAATCCACCACCACATGAATCCAGGACTCAAGGCACTACTAATCTTTTACACAGGTCAGTACCTAATTGCTTTAACACATTTAAGCCTTTTTGCAAAGCCATTAATCTCTGAAAGTTTAATACATGACCTTGATTGTTATGAAAATTGAAAACAAAACCTAATATTATGTAAAATATTTTTATAACAAGAAGGCAATGTAGTACTCTTCAAATATAGTCACTTTAGTAAAGTAAGCTGAAGAAAATTTTCTTAGCTAGACTGGTTGCACTGTAATTTGTAAATATAAAATTTCTATTGTTCTACAGAGTTCCCACTTGGTTTTTAAAATTTATTACAGTGTCAATTATAATGTTAGGTATATTGTGTAGTTTATGTATATATTTATTAGCAAAATAATTCTTTTCATTGTCTTTGGTAATATATTCTTTATCAATTCTGTTTACTTTTTAAACAATACAATATGTTTATATTATACAACAATGACTCACTAATAATTCTATGTCTCAATGTTTGTAATCAAACAATTGCCATTCCTATTGATTAATGAAGCCTATATTGAATATCAAACAGTCATTTATTTTATTACCATGTTTTTTTTCTTCTTGAAGAATGTTCTTTACAAAAAATAAAATAAAAAGCACTCTATAGTAATATAATTACGAGAGAGGAATCCTGTGAATTAAAGTATAAGAAATCGATTTACAATTTTATACATAATATATAATACCCACACAATTTTGTATTGATGTAAGCTATAGGAAACTGTATTTTTTTGAGTTTATGTTAAAAAGAAACTGTTTTAAAATTTTTCTTTGCCTCTGCCATTCTAAAGTCTAGAATTTGCCATCTTAAGTAACTGATATAAATGATGCCAGAACTACTATTTATAAATTAAATTTACATAATTAAACTTTTTGTCTTTGAATCTCTAAATTTTTTATATAAACACTAGTAAAGTTGGTGCAAAATTAAAATGTGGCAGAAACTAAAGCTAAGGTCATAAAGATTTAAGTAATCCTATAAAATAAAAATGTCTATATTAGTATATGTTCTTTAACTTTTTTAATCTAAGTAGGTAGCTATTTATATTTGTAGTTTAACATTCCATACAAGTTAAGTATGAAATTGTTTAGTGTGATTGTCAATAACAATAACAGTTGAAGGAGGAAGTCCTATTAAGAAGTGGGCGACACAAATTGCCCTTAATTTTTCTTTGTTGTTTTATTGCTTTATGAATAGACAGATGAAAAGGATTCTGAACATCAAACATTTAAAATTAAGATATTCTGTATATTACGATGAAGTTCTAGAAAAAAGAGATTATTTCTGTCAAAGTTCAGTAGTCAATGTCTATATTTCATAAAAATAAAACTTCTTATATATTTTAGTCTGATTGCAATCGGTTCAATGCTACAAGACATATAAAAAAAGAATAGAGAAGTCAAATGAAGTTGGCATTGTAACAGGCTATTGGCCTTTGGTGTTTTTCTCTTGTTGTATTCTGTAGGTGATGGACAGTAAACAGTGACAAGTTTATTGATAATTTCCTGCTGCCACGGCCAATATCTCCATGCAGTATGTATCAAGAATGACAATGACTGATACTCTCATAATTTTACTAAAAAAGTATATTTTTTATTATTTTTCTCGATGTATTTTTGATTAAATTTCTCGATGTATAGTTACACCGTAAAATTAGTACCTAAAATGTATAATAACGATTTTGTATAGTTTAGTTCAATGTATACACATTGGTTTATGACTCGTTTAAATTAATAACGGTTTCAATTAAAGGCACTTAATATCCCTTTAAAGCAGTGACAGTAGCCGATTGGTAGCGCGCTCGCCTTGTAAACCGATAGCAGTGGATTTTAATCCGAGTCACGCAATTTTTATATTTGTTATGATATTATCAATATGCAAATCATTTCTAACTAATCACTTGCCTTATGGTGAAGAAAAAACATCGTGAGGAAACCTACGTGCGTGTTAAAACCTCAAACTCAAGTTTTCGAAAGACATTTGAAGCCTGCCAACTTGCACTCGGTCAGCGTGGTGGATTATGGCCTTCAATACGAAAGGGATCTCTTTCGTATATAGACTTCTTTCTGCTCGATCCCAGCAGCGGAACGTTATAATGTGACTGAATACAATATGCATCTTATAAACGAATAGTTCAAGTCTTTTCAACCTATGTGAAAATTATAAAGTTTTACTAACAATTGACCAGATGAATAAATAATTGAAAACAAACATGTAAAAATATTAAACTTCAGATATTAATCTCAAGTGCAAATACAACGTCAACAAATGCTAAAGTAATTAATGAATCATTAACATAAACATAAATGAGTCACTGTCAAACAGATGTATCTCCAATTGTTGCTACGATATTGTAATGCGAACATTCCCAAGATATGAGTAACATATTCTTTGGTACACATACCTATCTAATGTATTCTCAGAGACTTAATTCATATTTTGTTCCCAATCGCTTTTACATGTGAATTTCTGCTGGGAAAATTTTATTTAATTAAAATATATCTAATTACTAGGATTATCTCATTGTAATTATATTTTATCTAATTAGTATTAGTATTTAATTAAATTATAAGTTAAATTTTTAAAAGGTCATTCAAAAAATTTTCAAATCTTTGATTATAATTATCAAAGTTTCAAATCTCTGTTATACTTGAATGTGAAGATATTTTATATTTTAAGTATGAACAAATGAATTAAATATATATAGGTATTCCTGATCTGATTTTTTAATTTGAAATTAAAGCATATGAAGAAAAATAAGAAGAAAGAATGAGAATATATACAATAATAAGTATTCAACTAACAGAATTTAGATGTAAATCAATTTAAATTGGATTACTACTTTAATGTGAAAATTTGTATGTATAAATTTGTTACTATGTACTTCATTCTGAATCTGGACGTATTTTAATAAAATCTGTACATCAGATAGACTACACAATTTTGTACCATATTATACGCGACGCCTTACGCTAGTTTTCTTTATAGCACTCAAACAATCCTTTTCCATATTAAACTATATAAACTCTAAAACTATGAAAAAATTGCTATTACTAATTTCTTTATGTTTATCGGTCTTTTTACATTTGTAAACAATATACTAAAGAATAATTGTAAACTCACTACAAATGACTCGTAAATGAGTAAATATATGATCTTTAAAATTAACATTAACTACTCGATTAGGGCCACGGAAGCCGGTGACTACAACATAGTATCCAAAATGCTCGACGGCGGCTACCGTAGCCGCGACGCCAAGAACCAAGACGGACAGACCGCAGTACACATCGCCGCCAGGGCCGGCCGCGACAACATCCTCGCCAAGCTCATAGAGAGCGGCGCTACCGTCAACGTACGGGATTCCTTTGGAAACACAGCCTTGCATGTATGTTAGACAGTATTTTATATTTATGGTAGAAATCCGAGTCTTCTAATATTAAGCGAAAGCCATTTGCTCTTTCATCCTTCTATGTTTCCGGGAATGTCTTTCCATGTCATTTTCGTGCGAAACTTAGAACAGGCTTTGAAGATGACCAAAATTCGAATCTAGTTGGAAAACGAAGTCAGCATTCTGAAAAGCCCATACAGGGAAATGTACATTGACCACAGGTTTTATTAACACTAAACTAAGTTACAGTGACAGTCATACACGATAAAAAAATTGACATTTTATTTAAAATGGTGACATTCATTATATTATAACATAATATGTAGTACCTAGTAATAAGTAGTATCATTAAAAATATATAACAAAGATAATAATTTATTACTATATTCCAACAGTACACGTGCCAAAACAACCTGCCGAGTACGACGGAGTTGCTTATAACGAAAGGTAAAGCGGACTATCAGTTAAAGCACACACACTCCGGCAAGGTGCCTCTCCACGAAGCAGCGGAGAGAGGACATATAGAATGTATTAAGGTATATACTTCAGCCCTTTTTAAAGTCCCACTGCTGGGCACAGGCCTCCCTCAGTAGGAAGCCTGTGGCCTGATCCCTCTCGTACTGAGGGAGGCCCGTGCCCAGCAGTGGGACGTTAGAAAGGGCTGATGATGATGATGATGAAAATATCAAATCAAATCAAAATATTTAATACAGCATAAAAATTGTTACAATTTCTTACTGAACCTCATGAGTCTACCACCAGTTCGGAAAGATCAGAAAAGAAATATCTATCAATAAAGCTAAAAGAAATCTGGGAAATGTAATTTCGAATTAAGCTTATTTTTATATAGGATACTTGTGATTATTTGTTTATAAATTACTAGCGACTCGCCCTCGCTTCGCTCGGGCTCTTCCCTAGATTTAGCACAGGCAAAGCCGCGGGATCCGCTAGCTATGCATATAAACCTTCCTCTTGAATCACTCTATCTATTAAAAAAAACCGCATCAAAATCCGTTGCGTAGTTTTAAAGATTTAAGCATACAAAGGGATATAGGGACAGAGAAAGCGACTTTGTTTTATACGATGTAGTGATATTAACTATGAATTTCTTTATTTACATCAAATAAAATTTCCAGGTACTGTTGAAACTAAAAGCCCCCGCTCACCCTAGATCGGTAGCGTCCCACACGCCCGCACAATTAGCTAAGCATAACGGTCACACGGAATGCTACTTATTACTAAGTAAGTTATTATTCAATAATGTAAAGTTAAGAAATCATCTCAATAAGAAAAATACTATTACGTAATTCAGGTTTAAGAATTCGCTACTGTTTGATTTTACTATAATAATAAAGAAATGTTGTTTAAGAGATCGTAGGTTTATATAAAAAAAGAATTCCATTAATAAATTAATCTAAATTAAGAATAAATCATGATATATGAATTTGATCTCGCGGTAGGAGATTATTGTAAAATACGTTACAGTCACTTGAGTTTCAGTAAGTTATTTCTATTTTTTTCTATTGGGTAACTATAATTAATGATTGAAAAAATGATATTATGTTTGATCCCCGTTTTCGCTAAAAAGACATAAAATTGAATTTGGCATCTAGAACGTAGCCAAATAAATTCACAATGAATTTCTAAATACATACAATATACATTTTACATATTATATACTAAATAATCTATATCTATACTTCTATACTAATATTATAAAGAAGTAAAGTTTGTTTATTTGTTAAATTGTAAGGGGTAATCTCGGGATCTACTGAACCGATTTAGAAAAATTCTTTCACCAACAGAAAGCCACATTATTCCTGAGTGTCATAGGTTATATACAAAACCGAAAAATAAAAAGGCTTTTACGTGGTAGTCCGTTTTGCAAAGTGAATCGGAGAAAAACGGTCGAATGAAAGCGTTTCTTACGAACGCTGCCTTAACTATGAAAGATATATTTTTGAGTTCTAGAGAAAAGATGTGGAGCTTGAAAATGCCTACAAAAAAGTCAACGACAGCATATATCTAACTTTTATATTTAAGTTACAAAAAGTAGTTTTTTTAATATTAGTATAGATAATTTAATTTTTAATATTAATAAAATAATTTAAATTATTTAAACACTCTGTACTAAAAAAGGATTATTAACATTATGCCCAACGAAGTGGGCACGGGTCAGCTAGTCAGTAATATAATAACAAAGCAGTCATCAAATATGTTATAATATTAATATCTTACAGAAAACCACAAGCCCGATCCACCGAACACATCAAAGAGCCAGTGGTACCACGGCACTCTAAACCGAGAGGAGGCAATCAAAATGTTAGAAGAACATTGTAAAGTTCACAACCTGCAAGACAAGGCGTCTGACGGCGTGTTCCTCGTGCGTTACAGTCAGCGCAACACCGGCGCGTACGTGCTCACTATGCTCAATGAAAACACCTCCTACAATTTTATTATTAGGAAAGAGGTAAATAAATAAATAAATATGTTGGGACATTTACACACAGCACTATCAAGTTCCACGGTAAGGTACGAGCCTTGTGTTATGGATACTAGATGGTTGATATACTACATATATATAAGTTTAAATACATACATATTATAAATATAAACATCCATGACTGGAGTACAAACATTCGTGCTCAACAAATGTATGCCCCCAGCGGGACTAGAACCCACGACCGCTGGCGCAGAAAGCAGGGTCACTACCAACTGACTGAATATAACTAACTTGTCTGAAATAAATGTTACTATTATTATGTCTATCTATAATGGTAGTAAACTTTTTTCAAAAATGGGAAGAGAAAAGTAGCCTATATTTGCTACGGATGGCCATACCAATTTCATCTAAATCCGTCTAGTACTTTTCTCGTAATGCGGTCACAGAGAGATAGACAAAAATTTAAAAATATAAAATATATTTAATGTACTTGCCTCTTTTAGAATTTTATTATTATTATTATTATAGACATAGATATCAATTTCTGTTCGTTAGTCTTATTAAAACTCAAAAAATAATCGTTAAAATGTAGCTAGGACGAACTCGAACGAATCGGGGATCAATCGCTAATGGCAAATATTTTTCAATAAAGTTATTTAACAGCTTCTTATTAATTTGTTGATATGATTTTCAAATCGATGAAAAGTTTATATTCTGGATTATCATATAAGTAAATATTGTCAAAGTATGTATCAGTAATATTAGCAAATCTGTGGTCAAGAATAACTAACTTATTTCTTTATTTATTTGTATTTTTGTATTTATTGTCTGTCTGTACAGTGCACATAATACATTATATAAAAAAAATGTAGTAATAAAACATACAGTTTCAGCTAAAATGGCAATTTTTATTTAATTACTATTAGCAAAATCTATTCGATTTTGTTGTTGTTTTGCTATACAGTTATTTAAATAGGCATTATTTTACACAAACATTTATAGAAGTGTTGGTTTTCACAGAATGAATGGCTGTTTATAGACGATGGTCCGTACTTGGAGTCGCTGGAGAGGCTGATAGAGCACTACAGCAGCGTGCCCGACGGCCTGCCCACGCGCCTCACCGCGCCCGTCGCGCCCAAGCCCAAGCCGCCCTTGCCTGAGGTACATTACATTTATTTAGAAAAACTATTATTGACTTGGTTGGATATTTTACATGATATTTAACAATAGCATTTCACGCGGCTTCGCACGCGTTCTAAAGACTGGCAACCAAATTCTTTATGAGTCGCGCCGTGTCCTATTGGTCGTAGCGTGATGTAATATAGCCTATAGCCTTCCTCGATAAACGAAATATCCAACACAAAAAGAATTTTTCAATTCGGACCAGTAGATCTCGAGATTAGCGCGTTCAACCAAACAAACAAACAAACTCTTCTGCTTTATAATATTAGTATAGATGCACTCATCGTGATGGAACCTGCATGTCTGATATAACATAACAAGTTTTTGAAGGCATGTGAAGACTTGGCCAGCGTCGTGGACTATGGCATGATTTCCTTTGTATTGAAGGGAGGCCTATGCACAGCAGTGGGACTTAAAAAAGGGCTGCATACAAAAAAAGAAACAATAAATTATTAACGATTTTTTATTATTATTTACGGAAATACATATTGAAATTCATTTAAAAACCATGATTTTTTAAAATTAATTTACTTTGTAAGGAGAAAATTTTATTACGAATTTTATTTTGTTTCAGTTTTCAACTATGCCTCGAACAAAGAAATCTTCGCCAAGCCGAGTCCTAAACCAATCTCTGTCATTAGTCAAACATGACATATTGAACGACAAACCAACATCCATAAACAACAACGCTTTCGAACTTCTCACAAGAAACCTTTCATTTTCCTCTGATTTTAATAGTGATAGTTTAAATAATAATGGCGATGGTCAAGATAATGACACATATAAAGTGCCAGTGAACAACAGTGCAGTGTTGTCTTTAGCTGAGAACTATAATGAAGTATCTCTTAGTTCAGAGGGAAAGCCCTGTGCATTACAAGGTGAGGAGTTAAATATTTATAATAAAATAGCAAGTAGAAAATTTCATCTGTTAATACTAAAAAAATGACAGTTTTCATGTTGCTAATATGTTTGATGTCAGATTCAAAAGAAATGATAACTGCTTATCCTTTATATATATCACTAGCCGTTTCCCGCCCGCTTCGCTGGGCGAATTGAAAGAGGAAATAAATTACATTTTATGTTTCATTTTTATTTTTTTTCCATATTTTTATTATTCTCCTTTTTTTATTTTTGTATGAACATAAATAGGCCCCGCGGATAGAACTGTAAGCATCGATATTATTTAGACTTACACAAATTCCAAATTCCATCGATTTAGCCTGTATCTTCCATCCAGGTGATTTTTCTCACTAATATTCATTGTAACTTTCAATGTGCAATCATTTAAGTTAAAGTTAAAGTCGTTAAAATCGTTTAAGTTAAAGTCATTGCAAGTCTCATATGTGAAGTTGAAATTTGTCTAGGTTCAAGTGCGACGAATTTTCTGTTAACTAAAATTTTCTCCGTGACATCAATTTTTTATAGAATATTAATTGTTCATGTTTTTTATGAATTCTATTGGAATAAGTAACTAAATTTCTTTTCCACATCTCAAGTGCTTAGAAAATGCATTCATTATAATCTGGTACATTTCCGCGATCACGAAATAAAAGAATTCGTCGGATATGTAGTCTGCAAAAGTAAAATGAATGTAAAATTCTTAGTCCGTTGATTGGCTACATGTAAAGTTAAGTTTTGGAAACCTCTCAATGACTTTTTCTCCGCTGCCAAAAAGACGATTGTTGTAAGGAAATACACAAATATCCCTACATACACGAAGATCCCCACCAAATTTGGAGTCTGTAGAAGTTACAGGTTGGAAATTAAAATTTTAGATTTTAACACCCACCCCCGCAATTCCTGTCGGAAGTAGACTATATTGAAATCCATTTTGAGATGATCTTTATGTGAATAATAAAAGATTCCTACCATATTTAGAATTTTTAGAAGCTATATTTCGCTGATAGAAAATTCCTACAAAATTTGGAGCTTGTAGGAGCTTTAGCTGGAAAATTAAAAATATTAATTGTTAATACCCACCCCCGCAACCCCCTGCGGGGTGAGCTATCGTAAAATTCGTTCATAGCCTATTTCTACACCTCTTACAGAAGATTCCTACCAAATTTGAAGTCTATAGGAGCTATAGTTTAAAAACAGGAATTGTTCATTGTTAACGCCCCCGCAATCCCCTTTGGGGGATGGATTTCTTAAAATCTATTCATAGCTGACCTCTACATAGCAAAAGTAATATTCCTACCAAGTTTCACGTTTCTAAGTCTTATGGTTCCCGAGATTTCGTGGTGAGTGACTATATAGATGGGAATTCTTCGATTATCATCGAAATTTTTAACTTTTTATCGGACTTTTTTAAAATTTTCTTACATACAAAACTTTCTCCTGACAATTCTGAAGATAAAAAAAAAGCCCAATTGGTCCAGCCGTTCTCCACTACCGTGAGTAGATTCTTAGCTGAATGTAAAAAACCATAATCCGTTTAATATACTCTGTTGAAATCCATGAAAACAAAAGAATCGAGAGAAAATGCTTATCTTTTGTTTTTATTAGCGGGATAAATGTTCATAAAAGTAAAACAGCAATAAAAAAAAATGAAGGAATGTTGGAATCCAAGAAATAGATAGCCATAAACCATCTAGGAAAAATTTCGCATCGAATGGTGGTGGTTTCATGTCGATACGATTAGTGGTTTAGGCGTGATTGAGCCTCAAACGAAGACCATTTTCATTATATATATATAGATTAAAGAAATAGTTCATAACCTTCAACGATCTCAACTAAGTTGACATTTTGTTAATAGGAAATGTTACTTAGTATATGTTGTATGCTAATGGCATCGCCACCAAAACCATGAGTTACATTGAGACCTCCCATTTAAAATAGTATTTACAAAATTATATCTAAATACAATTGTACAATCTCCTAATTTTGAAAGGTTTAGATTCTAAATTTAAGTTTTTTTTATTTTAGATTTTATACCATTCAGCGAACTGACATTAGGAGCGGTACTAGGCGAAGGCGAGTTCGGCTCGGTTCTTCGTGCGGTGTACTCGCCCCCGGACTCGACCCCCATACCCGTCGCAGTGAAGACCTTACACATGCAGCACACCGAAACAAACAAGATGGAGTTCTTATCGGAGGCCAAAGTTATGATGTCTCTGCGACATAAGTGTATTGTGCGGATCATTGGAGTGTCTCTGGTAAGTTGGTTTGCTAAAATGTATAGGAATAATTTGATTTGAGAGCCAATTGATTAAAGTGAAAACTGAGATATTTTATATAATACTAGCAAACCCAGCCCGCTTCGTTGGGCGTAATTTATTTTCAATTAAACTGTTTTTATAATTTCGTAATAGATTAGCCAGAACAAACATATATAAATTGAAAAAAGATATTCTTTTTGATGTAGGTATCGTATATAGTATGTATATACCGACCGTACCACGAAAGATGAGACTTGAAATTAATTATACAAAACTCTTACTGACGCGACTAAAGTGCGAAAATCCCCCGCTACTGACGCTCGTCAAGTCTCATCTTTCGTAGCACGTACTGTACTTTTAGTGAAAAGCTGTTAATTTGATATCAAAAACAGACACTTCAATTTTTTTCATATGTACTGATTTCAAGTGTTTTAAGTAGAAGCACTAAAGATATTGACGTCATTATTAAGAGTCAACTGCATGAATGACAAATCAATTGTTTGAATATATTGATAAGATAGATAAATAATATATAGATTATAGATAGTAAAAACCTCGGTGTTGTATTGGTTAGCATGTACGGTCATACATCGAGAGGTCCTGGGTTCGAGTCATGGGTCAGGCCAAGTTTAGTTATTGAGTCTTTCTGTTTAGTAAGCCTCAGTAACCGCCCGGAGTTGGAAAGTTGGCGATGAGTTACCCCCGTGTCTCGGAGAGCACGTAAGAGTCGTCGATCGTGTCGAGTAGTCGTCCCACCGGAGTATGAGAGTGATAGAAATAGAGAGGGCACTTGTATCTGCGCTTACGCCTGTGCACTATATCTCCGTTTACTGTGGCCGGAATCGGTCGAAGAACATTATTATAATTCAAATCGCCTACATTTTGGATAGATAAAAATAATAGAAGCTCAATGCCCACATCCCATTCCCCATTAAAAATATTATATTAATAAACCCCACAGCGACCCCACTAGCCCCATTCCCCATTAAAAATAGCTAAACTGAATATGATATAATAATGAACACCACAGGGTCCGCCACTAGCGATGGTGCAGGAACTAGTGTCGATGGGCTCGCTACTGGAGTACCTGGAAACTGAATATCTAATATATATAAATCACGTGTCACGTTGTTTGTTCGCGATGGACTCGTAAATTACTTATCCGATTTTAATCAAATTTGCACACCGTGTGCAGTTTGTTCCAACTTGAAAGATAGGATAGCTTACATCTTAATTTGTAGTCGCAATGTTATTTTATTTCAAATTAAATGTTTATTATACGACTTTAGTATGTATTTATCGGTTAGTTCTATAAAATCCTAATAGATGGCGGTTTGGCATCTAAGTTGCACAGATGCCAAACCGCCGGTAGATGGCGCCGTATTTCTATTTCTAGATTATAGATGGCGCGTGGCCAAAATGTAGTAAGGAGTAGTATTTATATTGTATAGTTTTATAAAAACCGTTTATTTTATTTTAACTTACGCCCAGCGAAGCGGGCCGGGTTTGCTAGTATTCAATATAATACTTAACCCCCATTGACGTAATAATACTTGGACCTCGGGTGTAATGCAAAATTAACGAAAAAAGTGTCCCGAGAAAACCTATATATACGAGTATACATGTGTATTTATATAAACAAACTAAAACATTGTAATTTATGTCTTAGACCATTACTATACAGCCTAATTTTGTTTGCAATAAGTTATCCGCTTATGAAGCTTCGACTGACGGTCGCCCATTTTTTTATCATATGTAGCTTCTAGCGAAAATCGGACCACATAAATGGAGTGGAGTACCATTAATTGAAATTTGGATGGAATACTGTTTCTAAGCGAAATAATACTTTTATATCGTTAATAAATGTTTATTTACTGAAAATATGATACACCATCTTCTTTTCTCACCTTACTCGGGTAGTTTTTGCAAGATTTTATAACACAGTGCGGCATTATTGAAGCGTGTTCTCTCTGATGACAAACACGAGACTGAAGTGCGATTGGAAAATGGAAACCTTTTTCGCGTTTTGGATCTCTTTCGGTTCGGACACTTTTGAGCGCTGACCCGAAGTTCAAGTATTATTACGTCAATGTTAACCCCACAGGGTCCGCCATTAGCGATGGTACAAGAGCTAGTACCGCTGGGCTCGCTGCTGGAGTACCTGGTGCGCGGCGGCGGCGCGGCGGCGGGCGGCGAGCTGCGGCTGTGGGCGTGGCAGGTGGCGGTGGGCATGCGCTACCTGGAGCGTCGCCGGTTCGTGCACCGCGACCTCGCCGCCAGGAACATACTGCTCGCCAGCAAGTATGTCGTGACCTGATAAGGAGCTTCTCACTCTCTGTTCGCCTAGATTTGTCCCTAGTGAAAAACAAATTTATCCAATAGATACGCGTAGATATTTCGGGGATAAAAGCCTAAGTTCTTGTAAATGAAACTATCTTTTCGGATTTATTTGGATTTTTGGTTGCCGACGTTTCAAATGCTTTACAACAATCATAGTCTTCGAAAAGACTGTCCCGTGAACTAAACCCGTCGGGAACCAAAAATCCAAATAAATCCGCGACAAAATCTGAAAAGATAGTTTCATTTATAATGTCAAATATTCGCGTAAACCTAAGAAAGTAGTAGCCTAAGTTTTATTCCAGACTAAAATCTAACGGTTTCATGGGAAACGTAACACAGATGGCACAAGTTTATGTGAGATATTTTACCATAACATGTCACTCTTAGGGCACTTTTTTATCGCATTATCGGTGCGCAGTAAACACGTTGTCCATATTTATATCGACACGAACACAAGCAATTGGTATTATTATATTAATCAGCAGAAAATAACATACTATTGGCGCGTTTATAAAACATTAACATTTACAATTTTTCAATATTTTTTTATGAACATGATATACATAAGCTTTAGCACTATAATATATTGTTATTATACAATAAATTATATGATATATTATAGGCACCAAGCAAAGATCAGCGACTTCGGTCTGTCGCGGGCACTGTCCGCCGACAGCTCGTACTACATGGCGAGCCACGGCGGCAAGTGGCCCATCAAGTGGTACGCGCCTGAAGCCTATAACTATGGCACCTTCAGCCATAAGAGTGATGTGTGGAGCTACGCCGTCACGCTATGGGAGATGTTCTCCTACGGCAAGCAGCCCTACGGGGAAATGAGAGGGATTGAGGTATGGATGTCTAGTTAGTTGGCTTAGTTTGTAGTATTTATTGCCCTACTTGCTATGTATACGGTTGCGAATTCGAGTCCCGCTGAGGGCGTTTATTATTAATGTGTGTACTTCAAACATGAGTGTTTATATTAATAATACTAGCGACTCACCCTCGCTTCGCTTGGTTTTTTTCGGGTTTCAGATTTAGCGTGAGCGAAGCCGCGATTCGCTTGTTTTAATAAATATTATGTCTAAAATAAAAGTAGCCTAAGTTACTCCTTATAACACATTAGCTATCTGCGAGTGAGAGTCCCATCAAAATTAACTTGTGTAAAGTTTTCGAATAATGAACTAGATGTGCCCTTATCAACTTGGCGCTCATTTGTTTAAATGGCCAATACATATTCTTCTATTTTTAAAACCAAGCTTCTGAAGGGTGAAATACTTTGTAAATATTTTAATTGTAATAAAAAACTGTTTACAGGCAATACAAATAATAGAAAGTGGTCAAAGACTAGAAAGACCAGAAGACTGTCCAGACGAGATCTACCAACTGATGCTGGACTGTTGGGACTATAGCCCCAACCAGAGACCCAGTTTCAGTGAACTTGTGGACTTTTTCTCTCAACATCCAGACTATGTTAATATAAGCCAGCTTTCTCTAGATAGTGAAGACAGCCAGCTAACTGTATAGACTTTACAATTAACGTAAAATAGCAGTTAAAAGAGTGTTATATGAATTATAGTGTTAAAGAATTGACAAATAAGCAAAGTTCTAACAAATTAAACACACAAACGAACAGAAAAACATTTGTGATACAATTTATTAAATTTTCTTAAGACAAGAATCTAATTGGCATTTATAATACATAGAAGTTGATCATTTATATTTTTATTGTTTATATAGAAAAATCTTTTACATATACATCTCTGACAGTATCCATGATGTTAAGGCATATAGATCTTATGAAAATTTATTATACCATCAATTATACAAAATGTGAATGCAATATTATTAATAGAAAAATAGTTTTCATGACAAAATGATATAGTGTAAGTTTTTTAATTTATAAAGGAGCCAGTTAATTTTACCTTTTATTACAATTTTTATACAACAATGAAATGTATTTCTTGTATTTTTACTACTCATTGTACAAATTATTTTATAAAAAGGATTTTATTTAGTGCTTATATAACAAAAATATTATTTTATTATGAAATTTTATAAAATGGAAATAGAAAATATTTTATTTTTTGTATGCATCATTATTGAAATAATACAAAACATGCCATGAAGTGCCTGAACCATAGAATATATTTGACGTATTTATGTACAAAATTAGTGATAAGATTTTATAAAATGTTTAATTAAGGGACAATATACAGTGATAAAATTTTATTCAATTTGTATTAAACAAAGGTTTTTATGAAAGAATGGAGAATGATCTGTTGCATTTTTATTACATTTATTCTATCGCATTTTTAGAATTTCGAAATAAGATTATTTTTACCGGATATGTAATAAAATAAAATTATGGATAATATGTATATTTTTTATAAACAAACATTTAGGGGTTATTAAATACGGTATCTATAATAAATAATTATTATATCTAAGCCGTAATTCAATAAATTTTTAGATTTCTCTTACTCAGTGATAATAGTAGGTTCGAATATTTTCAGTTAACAAATGAAACAAGTTCAGGAGTTTTATACATCTACGCCTGCCTTTTAGTAATCTCAAGGGTAATGATACAACGACATATTTTAATACTTTATTATATAATAATATTAATAGTAATTTACATCGTATTCTTGCTGTACTATAGCTTTGAAATATTTTGTTTTACCTTTTAAGTTCCTTTAGAATTAAATGATAAATTAATATATTTTTATGTTTCAATCCAAACAAACTTGCTACAATCTGTACATTCCTTTTTACATTTCATATAAGTATACATAAGTAAATGTATTTAAATCAATTAAATTATTTTATATTTCATATTATGAACATTTTTTATTATTTAATGTATTATTGTTAACCTACAATGGTGATTTTGGAATGCCATGAAAATGCCATAACGTATTTTGATGCAGTTATTGCCATGAGGTTGTGTTTCGTGTACAAAATTATATGTTACCCATATCTTCTTTACTTTAGAAAGAATTTATATTAAATTCTATGTATGAGTCTGACTAAACGTAAATTTTATTTTAATAGTATGTAATATTAATATTTTATGCGAATGTGATAATGGTATTTATGAAGTAAATAAAATATTCCATGTTTGCTTCTGTACAATGTGTTTTATTTTTAGTACAAAAATTTAACTTATATAATTACGAACTAACAATTACAATGTACCTATGTAATAATAAAATTCTTACTGAGTTGAATTCAAACAATTTTTTTTAAATCTTATTGAAATATTCATTATTATCAATACAGAGTCCTAATCTATAGTTTATGGATTTGTTATCTGTCTATCTGATAAATCTTTACTAACCAGTAAGACGATGGCTGTATGGTTCTGCCTTTGCCTTTCCCTATGATTGGGAAAAAAATATTAAAAAAAAAAAAATTACTAACCAGTAAACGTACCTAGCGACGAACCAGAGCGGAGCTAGTTGCTTATAAAAATAAAGTTTATATATAGTTTATAAAAGAGGAAAACAAAAGGAAACTTAAAGCTATAAAAGCATATGTGCATTATTCAGTATATGTACTGAATAATGGTAATATTTTAAGGGAGGGGCTTAGGTTTCTCTTTTCGATTTGTTCGTTTATTTGAAATAAACTAATTATAAAACATCAACGCCATCTAATGACATTTATTTGAATTATTTTTTGTATGTTTGGGCCTCTTAATACATTTTTTTAAATTTTGGTGAAGAAAATTCGGTATGAGTATCTTAATAGCTAGAATTTAGAGAATGTATAATATTCATATAATAGTATAATATCTAAACAAATCACAATATTTTTTATTATTAAATAGAAAATTATTATAACATTAAGTACCATTTGTAGTAATATATATTTATGAATAATTTTATTTTTAACTTCTTATGGTAATTATTATTTTCTCAGACCAAAAGAAAAAGAAGTTTAACTGAGGTTTGAATTAGTACTCTAATTAATTATTTACACTACCACTTCAATCGCGGTTTCACTTTAAAACCGATGAGCATAATAAAAATAATGTACCCAATGAAAACATCATTGTATTAAAATAATATACAATTGACATTTTATAGTTAAAATGAACTTTAAAATTTTAATATACTTGTGTACAGGATTGAGTCTGTTTCTGTTTCACACTATCTTAAACTTTTAGTCTGACTAGTCTATATTCTTATACATTTAGACGACATTCAATATAAGGAGGGGGTGGAGTCTCAGCTCTATCCATACGTATAGCATCCACATGTAAGCCAGCTATTCCCGGGAAAGGTGGATTGCGGTCTGGTAAAGACAATTGCCTTCGAAAGGACGGGGGCGTCTCCAAGTTTGGATTTACACCGTTATTCCATAACAGACTGGCTCGCATATCTCCATCTATTCTTCGGCGTCGTCGGCTATTTGCTTGTCGCCTATTGCAAAGTGCCCTACAACTACAAATTCCTGTCAACCATATATAAGTGCCAACCACACCGAGAGCTAAACCTACTTCAAAACCTATCACTAATGCTTGGATTGCTGAAAACTGTTTGTCGAATTTTTGAAAAGGTGTCAGAGGTTCAGTCTTATTAATCTTCACTTCAGCGATAGTATTATTTTTAGCAGTCACATTCCACACTTTCTCAACATCTACAGGATCTTGTTTGACGACCAACGTAATCATCTTTTCAGACATTTTTGGTAATTTTTTATGACATTGTTTGTTGTATTTTATGTTGTGCGATAAAATCCACGTTTCGACGGCTATGAAGTCAGGGTTGCATTGCAAATAGTCATTTCTTAGCTCTATCCTATCTAACTTCCGCAGCGGTCGTAGCACATCTATATTAAATGTAATCACATAGTTTTCACTGAGATCTAGTTTTTTCAAGTTCGGTAGTCTCGTGAAAAGACGCTCTGGTAGAGACTTTATGCGGCAATTGTTAAGGTTAAGTACCTGTAATACATAAAGATATGCTGTTATCAAATACATACTTCAATTTAGTAGTTTAAGAGAACAAAAGTCACTCACAATTTCAATATTGCTGAAAATATACTCTACTTATATGTTAGTAAAAATTAGAATCTTATCTAGTACCGAACAATAGTAATGATCGAGATCAGTGTATCTAACTTATTATAGTTCTTTAAAAAATAATATATATACCAAATCGAAAACTTACCTGTAATTTTGTATGCATGATAAATGGTTCATTTTTCAATTTCTCAAAAACGTTCGACGACAAGTCTAAAATTTCTAGTTCAGGAGTTTCCCAGAACAGATCGGACGATATGAAGCGCAGCCTGTTGTTGCTGAGGTCCAAGTTGACCAGCTCATTTAAGCCGGAGAACGCGTGCAAACCGATCCAGAAGATTAGGTTATATGACAAATCTAGTATTTTTAGATTTGTGTACCCAATTTCCTGAAAATTAGAACATTTTTTTAAACAATAAACCTAATAGTATTTGCAACATTAACTAATTATTTTTTAAATCAACTGCACTACAATTATAAAAAATATTTTAGTTACAAAATACGTAATTTAACATTAAAGATGGTTACAGAGAAAGTAGGGCATAGTAAGTCTTAATAACAATTCTGATAAAAACTATAAAATAAAACGAGACCATGACCTGGTCAAGGTCCTAGCGTACCTTGGATGAAAGAATGATAATGGAAGTTTACCTACATACACAATACTCTCGTATTAAAATATACCATTGACGGAATTTATGGAGCAATACGTTTCGCACATTTGTAACTTTGCAAGAGAACGTTTTGAACTTTAATCTTACAGATATATTGTTTAAAAATACCTAAGTACATTTTCAATACAAGATACCTAAACTCCAGTTATATTGGAGGAATCTACTCTAGACAGGGTTTCTTATTAAAACAAAGACCTATGAAGCGAAAACATAGTTCTTCCAATTATAATAATGGTACTTATTCAAGACATTACTGCAAAATAATTAGCAGACACAATAAAGGTATAAAGCACGGAATTGATAAATTCATCTTCTCTGTGGTATAAAGCTAGATAAAAATTGTATTAGAATGGAAATTTATTACTGCTGGTCCTGGATATTATTTGCATTCTTTCTAGATGTAACTAATAGGCATAAATGTATACGATGACCACTTATACGATGAGTACCTAATATAATAAATAATCCATGAATTGAGTACCTAAGGTAATTTTTTAACAAACATGCCTAATATTATCTTTTATTAATAAAATTCGTATAAATTTAGTGACGACGTACCTTACAATTTTATCAGCGCTCAATGCTTATTGAGTACTTATTGATACGCGAATAAACAACAGCACACAATAATGTGTGGTTATGCGTATATTTTTAAGGACTTCCCTACCTAAATGAAAATACACTTAGTACCTATAACATTTTTTCGGTAGACTAGAAATGTCATAACATCTAACAACAGAAAGCAAATTAATTGACATGCAACTAAATATACATAATATGTATAACTGACTAAATCAAAGGAAATTGACTAAAACCACTTACTTTAAAACAATAATTATCCAATTCGTTTATCCCATTCCTCCTCAAGCTGTACACTTGCACCTCCTTGGGCACTCCCACATCAACACTCACAATGTTCTGGTCCACACATGACGCCCTATTTAGCCCATTGTCCATATCACAGTCACATTGCTTCGGACACAACGCTCCGAGACAGACCCCAAACGTTATAAAAGTTATTAAATATAATAACATTGTTTAAACCAAAGCATTGCATTATTATTTATTGTCTTAACCCACGAATATACTGACACATTGTGAAATGGAGTGCGGTCAGCACTGATAAGCGATATCAGTATAGAATGATAAGATAACACACTGTTAGACATTTCGTTGTGAGGTAAACAAAAATTAAAGTTTTATTTAAAAATTAATATTTATTTTCAATACTTTACAATTTTGAGATCATTTATAAAATTATATATTAATAATACTGTTATTATTTTCGAAATTAATACTTTAATAAGAGATAACAATAATAATATACGATTTACTCTTTTAATAAAAATTAGCATGTTAGGATAACTAACTTAACTAGTTATAGTCATTAGTCATTAGGTAATACTTGAGTATGTATATTACTGGTGCTAATATCATTTTCCACTTTTATTCATAAGACTTAAAACTTATTTTAATACAGATGATATATACATATATTGCATTTTTTATAATAATAATGTTTGGTCATACATATTTGTATCATGGCTTCTGAGAATTTATAATATATTTTTTATTATTCACCATTCCATCAACAATTTGACTTCAAATGCGACTACTTGCGGAAAAACGTAATAACGCCGTTATTGAATAATGTATTGAATGTAAAAGAAAATACAGCACCATCTAAAACTAATAATAATGCATTGAACACAAAATTAAAATTCTTCATTGGGACTGGCCCTTTTTAAAATAATTTTTCATAATAAAACTAATCGTTAAAATGGGAGTACACTGTACAATAGTCACTTATTGCTGATAAATAAATAAATAAATGTGCAGAGACATTATTACACACAGCGCCATCTAGTTCTGTGGTAAGATACAAGGCTTTCGTCATGGATATCAGATAGTTGATACACAACAAAATACAAATATATATATTTTAAATACATACAAACATTTGTGCTCAACAAATGAATGCCCCCAGCGGGACTCGAACCAGCGACCGCTGGCACAGCCTGTAGTGTCACTACAAATTGCGCCACACCTGAGGGACTAGATAAGTGGCATAAACGCTAGTAGAATAGATTAATCATTGTATGAGGTTGACATTAGCTTACGACTAGTAATTTATTCAACGCATCGAATTTGTCGTCGCTGATAGACAGACGCAATAAAACATGCACCCATTAGAAAATGTTAACATTTTTGAAACCTTAGTTTCTAGCGCACTGTAAGTAATATGTCATTAACACATAATATTCAATTATATTAACTATGTCTATACATGTCTGGTTTTTTTTTATTTTGTATGGACTTTAAAATAGACTGTAAATCAGACATATAAAAAACAAGTTAACTAACTGAAAAGATTTGTATTCTGCCTTTGTTGTACGGCAGTGGTGGAGTAACATCTCTTCAAGGTATAGTCTATACTGATTATTGCATTTCTCACATCGTACACTGAAGTGTTTATAGTCTCAAAAGTATATGCTAGCCTGTCCACAGCGAGAGCCTGAAAAAGAGAATAAGTACATCATACACATTTAAAAAGATGAAGTTCTTAGTAATTTTAAATATGCAGCCATATTTTTAACATCCCACTGCTGAGCCAAAGTGTGTGTGAGAGAGAGAGAAAGTTTCATCTTGTTTATCAAAAACTAGCTAAGTTCTCTCGAACATGCAGGTTTGCTCATGATGTTATTCTTCAACATAAGACAAATGGTAACCTAAAGGTAATAGTATTCTGCCTTTTTTTTAAATCCCACAGCTGAGCATGGGTCTTTATGGGGATCAGACCATAGTCCAGACATGCTGGCCAAATGGGGGTTGGTGGACTTCACATGTCTTTCCAAAACTAATTTTAATCAAAATGAAATTGTAGGTTCCTTAAAATATTCTATCGACTAACTTGCTTGTGAGATGCATCTGCAATTGTCTCCATAGCTTTGGAGTTGTTTAAACTTGCCTGCGCCATCTGTGTCAAGGCTACTGCTTGCTGATCCATCACTTCAACCTTAAATCAAAGACAACATAAATTACACTTTTGTAATACAAGTTATAATGGAAAAATCGAAATAATAAGCATATATTCTTACATCATCACCTAGTGGCCTGTATACAATGTAACATTGCTCTAATTCATCTTTTTTCTAAGTATATATTAAATACAAAGTGTATGTTCAAATCAAATGTAAATCATAGCTTTTGTAGATGGAAATGTGTGTGTTATCTATAATATTGTTATGTAAATAAATTAAATTGAAATAAATGTTTTAAAAGTACTTCAATACTGATTGATTTGGTGACACATTTGACACAGTTTGTAGTGACCCTACTTTCTTGTGCCAGCAGTTGTGGGTTCAAGTCCCGTTGGGGGACGTTTGTACTCCAGTCATGGGTTTATATTTATAATATGTATATATCAAAACTTATAGTTTTCGCCTACAAAAGGTAAACAGATCGTTTATGGGGCAAGGTGTACGCATGTATAATAAAATTCCACAGTCCATATTGAACTTGCCTTTGAGGCAATTTAAATCAAAAATTAAAAATACGTTATTGAATAAAGCTTATTACACTATAGCAGGTATTCCACCTGGTGGATGTAAATGTGTGGGATTAGTGACTGGTTGTGTCTCAAGTAGGATAAATAGATAAATTGTAATACAATATTGTTACCAAATATTTTTTTGAAAAGAGCAACTGTTGAGTTTCTCGCCGGTTCTTCTCAGCAGAACAGCTTTCCGAGCCGGTGGTAGTTTACTCACAGCCTTACAGACCGACTTTTAATTTTGATAATGTAAAAATGACGATTCAAAAGAGCTTGTAAAAGTCTATTTGAATAAAGAATATTTTGATTTGATATATATGTAGTATATCAACTATCTGGTATCCGTAACGCAAGCTTCGTAGCTTACCACGGAACGAGATGGCTCTGTGTGTAATAATGTCCCAAATTATATACCACATGAGGTATTCACACATGTTATTATTTACTAAAATATGTGGAACTGCAAATTTACCATTTTTTCCATAACAGACATATGTTTTTCATCTGCAACTGTAGGTTGTAATCTATTTGGTTCAACTTCAAGCTCATCTTCTTCGTCATTGAACACATCGTCAAGGTAATGATTATTACCATTAGAGGGATCTTGTTTCAGCCTATTTCTTCCTATTAAAAGAATGAGTTACTTAAAATAAGATCTCATTTTAAAGAATAATTAATAATAATATGTAAAGCAGTATTTTATTTCTTACGTACTAGTTGATTTGACACTTGAACAGATTCTTAAAATCTTCTGCTCCAAAGGAGTCAACTTATCCTTGATTTTTCCTTCACTGATTTGCTTTTGCTTGAGCATAATACTTCTCCTTTTGTCTGACCAGAACTGTGTATAAAAATATTGTGTTATAATACAGTATTCTTTAAAATTATTTAAATTAAAAAAAAATAATATTTGATACCTTTATCCAACCCTTAGTAGATTTCATAGCCCCTTTCATAGAATTAGCCATGTTAGATAGTTCTATCCAGAGTTTCTTGAATTTTTCATGACTCATACCATATCTAAGTTTTCTGTGAGCCATATCAGGGTGTTTTTGAATGAAATCTATTACAGCTTTAACCTGAGTTAAGGAGGGCCTTGTAGGCTGTAAGATAATTTATAAATATGAAGAATAGATAAGCTATATTACAAATAGCTCTAATATCAAATTTAAAATATTACTCAAAGCAGAAAAATACATACTCGTCCTGTATTTTCAGTAATTTCGGTATCTGATATTTCAGCCATGTCAAAAAAAATTACTATATCCTTAATGTACGATTATTATTGTAAACAATCAAAATAAAACAATATGGTTATATTTATATAAATTTATGTATTTTAGTTAGTCCATTAAAACTGACGAATTGCCCTATTTTTTTCATATAAAACTAATAAATAAAATGATCTACATTTACTTTTTATTATTCATCTACAACACGAATAGGTAAATATTGAAAAACTGAAAATTGAAAAACATACAAAAACTTCAGCGCTAAGTGTAAACATCAAGCGAAGTTAATTGTCATTTGTCAAATGTCATATGTCATACAAACAACAGACTAATAAAAAATAAATAGAGAATTTATCCACGATAGAGATGGTAGATGAGCTATTGAAACTAAAGCTTTGTGAAGAAATGAGATAGACATACTTTCATGATGTTTACTTACATATTTATGTTTATCTCGTTAAAAATTATAAATTATTGTGGTGAAAATCAACTTATTAAAAAAATGTTCAACGGTTGCTTAGCCCACAGCTTAGCCTGAATTTGCCGAGGCTAATTAATAATGATACGCCTACAGAGATGGAAAATAATGTTATTCTTCTTCTTCCTTTGTCTTTTTTAAATATATCTCTACCTCCTTTTAAACTCTTTTCAAATTTTATTATTCATCCAAGATTCATTTAACATACTCTTGGTTTATTACTCTGTAGTAAGTACTGCTGAGTATTTTTATTCTGTGGTAGCACCACAGCCCCTCTAGACAAGTGGCATAAACGCTAGTAGAATAGAATAATCAATGTATGGGATTGGCTTACGACTAGTGATTAGATTCAACGTATCGAATTTGTAATTGGTAGCCAAATGTAACGAAATGTCAGATTAGTATATAATTCTCCATACAGAAGTGTCACTTTTGACAAACGACTTCTGTTATTAGCGTTAGCGTTTATCTTATATATGTATCAATATACTCTATGCGTTTATCGAAATAGAATAGACACGGAGCGTTTGCCACTTGCCTAGAGGGGCCTTTGAGGTGAGAAATATATATCTATGAGAGGGGCAGTGCTGTTTGTGTTTGACATTTGACAATAAATCGTGAACCATAGACAATAGACATAGAGATTAGAGAAATATTTATAATACCATAGGGCATAGATGAATAATTCGTGAACTGTGAAGTGTGAACCCATATTATTATGCTTTGATATTTTAAATAACACTGCGATTATGGCTGATATAAATAGTTTATTTGATTGTTTTGAAGAATCGACTCAGAATGAAGGTTCGGTTCAGTTACCGAACGTCCTTAAAGATGAAGAGAAATCGTAAGTATTTCCTAACCTCTACATAACGCAGTTTAATGTTGAATTTAACTATATTTTGAATATTTTTTATTTTACTTAAGGGCCCCTGAGAAAAAGCCTTCTACTAGCACTAAACGTCCTCATGAGGAAGTCGAATATGAAGATACATCTAAAAAACCTAGGCCTGAGGAAGACGTAGATCTTACAAGCGATATTAAGTGAGTGTTTACTAGTACGATAAAGGTAGAAGATATAAGAATTTCTATACTAATTCTAATACATTCAAATCACACTTCTTTGCAGTTCAGATATTTTAGGTTCAAGAATAGTAATACATACTCTGGAAACACATGAAGGTTGTACACATGAAGTTGCATTACCACCAAATCATGACTATGCCCCACTTTTGCCTATTACATCAGAACCTGCCAAGCAATACAGTTTCATTCTTGACCCTTTTCAAAAAGAAGCTATTATGTGCATTGATAACTTGCAATCAGTATTGGTGTCTGCTCACACATCTGCTGGGAAGACTGTTGTTGCTGAGTAAGTATTTATTTCCTTGTATGAAAGTACTTTGTTCTAGCGGATTCTTGTTAAGTATGAATGAAAATTATACTACAATTTCAATAGGGTAGGATTACATATATATGTAACAAAATATGAAATAGTTTAATTTTTAACTATTATATATATTTTTGTTTTCTTTAAATCTTAAAGAGTCAATTAAAGCAACCTATTTCATATGTGTGTATTATTTTTTAGATATGCCATAGCATTATCATTAAAAAATAAACAGAGAGTTATTTATACAACACCTATTAAAGCTCTCTCTAATCAGAAGTACAGAGAGTTTTCAGAAGAGTTCCATGATGTTGGTCTCATTACAGGAGATGTAACTATTAATCCATCAGCGTCTTGTTTAATTATGACCACAGAGGTAAAACCACATATATTTGTTATTATAATTTCTTACAAAATTTATGTAAATATATGTTGTTCATTTTCAAATTAATTCTCTTGTTAATGGATTCAAAACATTCATTTTGAAATAAAAAGCAGATGTAAATGGTTGAAAAGCCAAATTAAGTGAAATCATATAGAAGATATAAGGCATCAGACATTTGTATTTGTTAATCTTGTTTTTCATGGTTAAAAATCACGATCACAGTGAACAAAACCACTATATATCATCAGGAAACACCCACACCTTGCGGTGGGATATCAAAAAGGC
This sequence comes from Boloria selene, assembly GCA_905231865.2. NCBI lineage: Eukaryota > Metazoa > Arthropoda > Insecta > Lepidoptera > Nymphalidae > Boloria > Boloria selene. The sequence goes on from HG993132.1 coordinate 4,570,719, forward strand.
TTAAATTATTATTATTGAAATAAAATCTACACCTTAACATTATAATTTATTTATTATAATTTATTCTTAATCTATATATAATCTTAATGTATGTATATTCTTAGTGTACTTTTTTTTTGCAATAATATTATATTTTAGTTATATTGATTCAATCATCTGATGATGAGCTACTAATACATTCTTTTAGATTTTAAGAAATATGTTGTACAGAGGATCTGAAATAATGAGAGAAGTAGGATGGGTTGTATTTGATGAGATTCACTACATGAGAGACAAAGAGAGGGGTGTTGTTTGGGAAGGTAATATAATCACAAATATTTAGACTTATACACAGTGGTATTTGCTATCTCACTTGCAATATTGTTTTCACTTTGAAAAAATGTCTATATTGTTAACACAGGAGTTACTGCTTTGCTTAAAGTCTCTTAATAGCCTTGAAAATCACATTTGTTTTAAATATTCACAAACTTTTATATTCAAAAGCAACATCATTGAGCCATTATAGATGAATTAAAAGCATTCACTCATTTATGTTTCTTATTTATATAATGGTGACATTATTTAACATACATGTTAATAAATTATACTTTCCAGAAACTCTCATCCTTTTACCGGACAATGTGCACTATGTGTTCCTGTCCGCTACCATACCTAATGCAAGGCAGTTTGCGGAGTGGGTATGCCGACTGCACTCACAGCCCTGCCATGTTGTGTACACTGAGTACAGACCAACCCCACTTCAGCATTATATATTCCCGGCTGGTGGAGATGGCATACATTTAGTTGTAGATGAGAAGGTATTTTTTATAACCTATCCAATGTATGTGTACTAAGTTGAAGAAATAAAAACTAAAGGACTTGCTATTTAAAACAAAAAAATCTTTCAAAGATGACATAAAATTAAATATTTATGTGTAGGAATAAGCTGCCATTTTCAACATAATTTAGCATTGAATCTCATGGAGTAAATGTGTAGAGTAATGTTGTTTAGCAAAAACAACATTACTCTACACTTTTACTCCATGCCTTTTTGCCTATCCATCTCTTGTCTTTAGCACAAGTGATTTTTTTTATTAAGATTTGAAGTTTCTCCTCCCGATGCCATAAATGTCTTCAGGGTTTTCAATCAAAATCCTGTAAGCCTACTTTAGTTAAGATTTGTTCAATAGTGCTTAATAATAGTAATGTAGACCAAGTGAAGGAATTAATAAAACGGCTTTTTTTCACAGGGCCAATTCAAAGAGGATAACTTCAACACAGCAATGACGGTTCTAAGCAACGCGGGTGACGCGGGCAAGGGCGACCAGCGCGGACGCAAGGGCGGCCCGCGGGGGAACAATAACACCAATATCTTCAATATAGTGAAAATGATCATGGAAAGAAATTTTGCTCCAGTCATTATTTTCAGCTTCAGTAAGAAAGATTGTGAGGTGTATGCCATGCAAATGGCCAAACTGGACTTCAATACAAGTATGTTTGTATTGTTTGTAGAATCTAAACATAATTCATTTTTGCTTTAATCTTCTATAATCAACAAAACTTTAAAAAATATATAAGTATTACTACTATTTTAAATTCTTTTGTTATACAATATTGCTCAATATTAAGCCATTCATTTAACGCTCATATATGTAATGCGCCTATATTATTTAAGAAATACCTAATAGTGTTTTAGTTTTTATCATTTTTTTTGTTTCTGAAATTTGAAGCAGGCTGTGCTCATGTTATTTTGCTACATTAAACTATGTAATCTATTTTGAAAAAATATAAATATTTTGTTCCTTTAAATAAAAATGTTGATGAACAAAATGTCTAAGTAAATAAACAATAAATATTAAAAAAAATATTTCAGTTGAAGAAAAAAAATTGGTAGATGAAGTGTTCAACAATGCGATGGATGTGCTTTCTGAAGAAGACAGGAAACTGCCGCAAGTGGAAAATGTAATACCACTCCTGAGGCGAGGCATTGGCATACATCATGGTGGCCTCTTGCCTATACTGAAAGAAACTATTGAAATATTGTTCGGCTTGGGACTTATTAAGGTAAATGAGATTTGCCAAGAACTAACTAACTTTGTATTGAGATTTAAATCTAACTCAAGAAATCAGTTTCTCATATAATATTTTAAGTCCGAATCAATTATTTTAACCAGATGCGTTTTGGTTCTTTTAAAAGAACTTATAACTTATAACAGTATTTATTAATTGTAGAAAGTAACATTAATTTTGGGGATTTACAATTTACAAGTGTAATACTTTTATTTTAGGCTCTATTCGCAACTGAAACATTCGCCATGGGCTTAAACATGCCGGCTAGAACTGTTGTTTTTACAAACTGTCAAAAGTTCGACGGCAAAGATTTTCGTTTTGTGAGTATATTGTTTTTTAATTAATTTTTTTTTTCAAGCTTTCCTATAGAATATTATAAAAAAAAACGCTTAAAACTATGAGAAATATTATGATTTATTACAATCATAAAATTTCTAATAGTTTTTTTTATATTGTACATTCAAAAAATATACATAATACATTCAACACATATGAATATGATATAAAGATATTTAAAATGAACAAGAATATATTCTATAATACATATCATTTCTCAGATCACGTCAGGCGAGTACATCCAGATGTCGGGGCGCGCGGGGCGGCGCGGACTCGACGACAAGGGCATCGTCATACTCATGATCGACCAGAAGGTGACCCCCGCCGTCGTCAAGGGCATGGTGCAGGGGAAGGCCGACCCCATCAACTCTGCGTTCCATCTTACTTATAACATGGTGAGATATAGTACAGGATCACAAGTAACAACGACCTTCACTCATCTGCTTACCAGACGGAAATCATATTTTATCAATATAGCTATAATATTGATAAAATATGATTTATTATTATCAGACATGACCATAACTTTTTATGCCAAATATGTTTAATAACATGTGTATTTTGTTTGATAAAATAAGATTTTCGTCCAGTAAGCAGATGAGTGGAAGTCGTTCTTGCTTGGGATCTTACTAAAATATATTTAGATTACATGTCGGGAATGTTCATAATGTTTCATTCACCAAGTAGATGATTATTGTTATTGTATTCAATCTTTTTGGTATGAGACCTCTTTAATAGGAGAGTGCCAAATTCCACACTAATCAAGTGCTGTAGGGCAGACCTCGTGTGTCTTTTGAAAACTTGTCAGGTTATCTCAGATGAGCAGGTTCCTAACAATCCTTCGCTGTAATTGCAAGTAGTAGTTATGTTGGAAATTTTTTATACGTAAAAATATCAGATGTGCGAGATTTGACTGTAACCCAATGGTAACGCGCTCGCTTTTTCAAGCGAGTTACCATTGAGCTACATTTGCCTGCTCCTACCTGCTATTATTACTTATTAATAATTATGATTAAATCAATTAATGTAATTTCTAGGTATTAAATTTACTACGAGTGGAGGAAATCAATCCAGAGTACATGTTAGAGAGGAGCTTCTTCCAGTTTCAAAACCAAGCAGCCATACCAGACCTTATAGATAGTAAGTAAGACTGTTGGATATATGAACTTACATTTTTGCAACTAATGTTATAAATAGCAACACTGAAGTTATAAAATTTGAAAGATTTTTAAACAAGCGGGTATTTTTGTTTACACTGAAGTTAAGTTAAATTCAGAATTAAAATACTTTAAATCATATGCCTATATTAATATTTTTTAATAATTATGTATCTCGGAAAGGGCTGGAATGATTTCGATAAAATTTTGTATTTCAATTAAGTTTTGCTTTTTTAGTATATTTATAATGGTCTAGTTTTTTTTGACTACACGCTATTTTTATTTCTTTTTTAATATTTCTCAGCGAATCTCAGTCGCCTTGGTACAGAAATGTTTCTATTCTAAGTATTTCTCCTAACCCATAAAATAATAATTATAAGTGGATCTACAACATATCTAGTAATTATACTTTTTGTATCTTAGAAGTGAAAGCGAAGCAGAAAGAGTATGACAGATTAACAATAGAAGAAGAGAATTCGATAGCGACGTACTGCACGATCAGGTCCCAGCTGGACCTCCTCGGGGCTCAGTTCAGGTCCTTCATCACCCGCCCGGAGTATCTGAAGCCGTTCTTGCAACCGGGTAGACTTGTTAAGGTTCATATTTTACTATTATTAAATTTATTTATCTCTCAGTCTCTATAATTTAACTCATATGTTATAGCATTTACATAATAATTTGATATTAGCGTTCGAAACTAATACTGGCACAAGGCTATGTATTTACTTTATTTGCAAAATAAAATTTAGACAAGAAATATTAATTAATACACAAACCAAGCATGTTTCCGCTTATAAGTAATAAAAATAACAAGCAGATTTTTTTTAAATAACCAATTTACTTGGGCCACAGACCACATTTTTTTAGTTATTGTGGAATTTACTGATATATGTGTTAAAATATCATTATTAAATATTAGATTTTTGCAGGTAAAAACAGAAAAGTTTGAATATGACTGGGGCATCATAGTGAACTTTAAACACAAGACTGGCAAAGGCAAAAAACAAGAAAACCCGCTGTCTGCTGAAACTGTTATAATTGTTGACATTCTTTTACATGTTAAAAAGAGCAAAGGTGACACAGAAACCAATCCACCATGTCCGCCTGGAGAGGTATGTTATAGTATTAATATTAATGAACATATTTTACCCCTTTTTAACCTCTCACTGCTGGACATTGGCTTTCCTAGATACTAGAGAGATAAGGCATAGTTTACCATTTTAATTCGTTTCCTACATCATATTAACTAAGTTAATTTACCAAATTGTAGGTTAGGAAATGTGTACATACAAGTACAATACAGCTTTTTGGTTTTTTAGTTTAAAGTACTTTCATCCATCTATAATTAAAGCTAGGGTAAAATTCTTTAATATTTTTATTTATTGCAGGCAGGAGATGTAGAAGTGGTACCAGTGCTTCATACACTGATATATCAGATCAGTTCTCTCCGTGTATACTACCCCAAAGACCTTCGACCAGCTGACAATCGCAAATCTGTTCTAAAAACTATTGGTGAAGTTAAAAAACGTTTTCCAGAAGGACCGCCGTTACTTAATCCAATAAAAGACATGAAAATAGAAGATCCAGTGTTCAAAGAGTGTGTGGATAAGATCAAAATATTGGAAGAAAGGTAAGTAATCTTAAAAAAATATTTTTCTGCAATGTATGGCTTCAATATTGACAAATATTGCAACAATTGGAGCAATATGTGGCCGGGCAATGTGTTGCAATTATTATTATCAAGGTCACGTAGCAACTGACAAAACAATAATAGCACAGAATATAGCAATTAATCACGGCGTCACTCGCAGCAAACTTCAGTCGCTTAGAAAAGGACACACTATGCCATAATAATAGATAGCGACCGAAAAAACAATAGGACTAGTTGGGCAATACCGCAGAAAATCGGTCGCTCAGCGATCGTCTGGCAATATCGGCCATACACGGCCACGCCAAACATGATTTCCGATATGGCCGGGACAGAACTGCAATATTGCTGGTATTGCTTGCAATGTTGTCGGCCACTCAATTGCAGCCACATATTGCAGAAAAATATTGCAAGAAGCACCTTAATAGTGGAATATGTATATTAAATATTTTTTTTTGGAAATCCTATGGAGAAATTGAAAACTGAAAACAAAAGATTCGACTTCGGTATTTATAATAATGATTATTTCAATAAGATACTTTATATAGTACATATTTGACCCTGTATTTTACTATGGTATACGGATATTTTCAATTAACAATCTATCCATCATACAAAAAGACTTAAAGATACTAATCAATAGCGTCTTTTTACTAATGAACTTTATTTACTTTTCAAATGATAGTTTATTTATGTGTATGAGAGAATCTAGCAAGTTTATGAAAGACATGTAAAGTCCGCTAACCCTAGTCCTAGGCCATCGTGGTGGACCTGGCCTGACCCCTTATGAAGGGAGGCCACCCCCAGCAGACGAACATTAAAAAATGCTGAATCTTATCTTATTTTATAACAGGTTATACGCTCATCCATTGCATAAAGATAAAAACCGCGGCGCCCTCACAGCTGCATACGATAAAAAACAGGAACTCTACGAAGAGTTAACACAATTTAAATCTGAACTAAAGAAGGCAAAAAGTATATTACAAATGGACGAATTGAAGAAAAGAAAACGTGTGCTCCGACGGCTCGGGTACTGCACGCTGGCGGACGTCATCGAGTTAAAAGGCAGGATCGCGTGTGAGTTGAGTAGGTTAGTAATGTTTATAATAATACTAATATTATTTTTAATTAGTTATTTTTTATTCTTTATATTAATCTGTTTGATAATTGCTATTAAACTTGCGTTTCCATGTATGTGTGTGCTTGAAAAAGTGTGTGTGGTCGTATGAGTTTGAACTTCTATCAAAATCTAGATGGAATAATTTCTAATAAAAAATTGAGATATTTAATTTGAGCTAAATTGTATGTCGATGTATCTTATTTGAGCTATATACATGAAAATTAAATTAATTTTGTTGATACAACGAAAATAGTGTCATTTTTATTTATATAAAGTGGTGTTTGGTGGCAAACTTTTTTTCAATACGTTCTTCATAGTTCAGTTAAGACTTTAAAGTAAAAAAAAATACATATTTTATATTAACTTAACAACAGACAAATATATCCAAATTTAAATTGAACAGTGCAATATCTGTTACACTAACTCACTAACTAACTCCCCCAGCGCGGACGAGCTGCTTCTCACGGAGCTGATCTTCAACGGCGTGTTCAACGCGCTGACCGCGGAACAGAGCGCGGCGCTTGTTAGCTGCTTCGTGTGCGACGAGAACTCCTCGCAGCCCTCCGCTTCAGGGGACGAGCTGCGAGGCGTGCTGCGACAGCTACAGGTGCATTTTCATCATCATCATCATCATCAGCATCATCATCAGCATCATCATCAGCATCATCATTAGCCCTTTATAACGTCCCACTGCTGGGCACGGGCCTCCCTCAGTACGAGGGGGATCAGGCCATAGTCCACCGCGCTGGCCTAGTGCGAGTTGGTGGACTTCGCATGCCTCTCGAAAACTTGTTAGGCTTTCTCAGACATGCAGGTTTCCTCACGATGTTTTTCTTCACCGTAAATTCGCACATGAAAATATCGAAGGTGCGAGACCCGGATTTGAACGCGCATCACTCGGTTATCCAAGCGACCGCGTTACCGCTGGGCTACCACTGTCTTAGGTGCACTTTGCCACATATTTACTGGCTGACTCACTCTTTATAATGTCAGATATCTGCCAGTGAAAATACCGTCAAAATCGGACGAGCCGTTTCGAAAATTAGCCGGAACGGACAAAATGTTTAGTTTAGTAAAAAACTGTTTTTTGACTTTTTTAAACTTTTCAATTTTGTTTATAGATTTGGTCTTACAGCGTTATAAAAATAAAAGCGTATGCCCCTAGGTATCATTTTAAAACATAGAGTTGACTGTACCTTGTCAGTTTGACCAATACTGTCCTGGACTTTAAATTCGATTTTTACCATATTTTTACATAATATGTAGGATTCCTCCATCTTTTAGTGAAAATTCCATTACAATCGGATAAGATTACTTCGGACGTACAAATAACTGTGTTTGAGAAAACACAGTTATTTTGAAATCCCTTTCCCCGAAAATTTTAAGAATAACAGTTATTCTTATTCTTCTAATTAGTTAGTAAGTAAATGATCGTTATCACAGGAATACGCGCGTCGCATAGCCAAAGTGTCGATAGACGCGAAGATGGACGTTGACGAAGACGAGTACGTCGGCAAGTTCAAGTGCACGCTGATGGACGTTGTGCTCGCGTGGGCCAAGGGCGCCTCCTTCCTGCAGATATGCAAGATGACTGATGTCTTCGAAGGTTAGTTCATTTTTTAGGGTTCCGTACCTTGAAAGGGAAAATAGTGGTCTTTATTGTCCGTCTGTTCGTTTCTATGTTAGGGTTATAGCATATTGTATTACGGATTGAATAAATTAAAATAGATTGGTGATTAGATATCCCTTGTGGCTGATTTTGGAACTATTGGAAGCACTTACATAACAGTAAAAAATAAATAAAATGGTTCGTAAATCATCAGCCCTTTTTAACGTCCCACTGCTGGGCACGGGCCTACCTCAGTACGAAGGAGATCATGTCATAGTCCGCCGCGCTGGCCTAGGGCATGTTGGTGGACTTCACATGTCTTTCGAAAACTTGCTAAGTTTTCTCAGAAAATTCTTTTTTTATAATAATTCAATTGGTTTTATAATGTTTATAAATATGTATACCAGGTTCAATAATCAGATGTATGCGTCGGCTAGAAGAAGTGTTGCGGCAGCTCTGCCAAGCTGCCAAGAACATCGGCAATACAGATCTGGAGAACAAATTTAGTGACGCCATTAAGCTACTCAAACGCGACATCGTGTTTGCCGCAAGCTTGTACATGTAATAATAAATTGGATATCTGTTATTTAACTTTTTTAATAAATATGGAAGTTAATTCCATTGTAAAGTGGTACGAGTAAAGTACATTTATTTCTATCTCATACTGTGGTTTTTATTGTCTCTCCCCTATCGTTTCTAAATATATTCCCTATACTATGCGTTATTAATTTTAATAATTAACCCCACGAGCGTCGGCGTCCGTTTTACGAAAAGGCTCGAAGCGTCGGCGTAATTTCAAGGACTTTTGATAGATAGGGTAGACCTTCAGAAAAACGATGAATTCGTTGATATGTATATATATTAAAACGGTATAAATTATACCTTCCCGGCTTCGTTATGAGATTATCTAACTATTTATATAATTTAATAAGCAAATAAAACTGACCTTATCTCGCAGTGATGTAATATATATTTTTTTTCATAATTTTTACTCACATAGCCTTGACACTTTATCACAATATATAGAATTCACACACATATTCACCAAAATAATCCTTTATTACGGTAAAGCTGAAGTGTAGGCATTGATAAGACAACACATTCTACTTTGAAACACAATAACTTAACCATAAAACCATATGAAATAAACACCATCTAGTAATGGCGGCAGCCGGCGGGCGGACAATCGCCGAATTTCACTCTTTAAAACATGATTACGATAATAATACGCCATAATACCAACAGGTATTAGCCAATGTATGTCCATAGATAAGTATTTTAGCAACTTATATGTATTTTGTGCATATACAAGGATACATCACATAAACATTACGAAATACGGTCATCAAGGTCAAAATTAGTGCACTTCAAAAGTTTTGTTACTTTTTCATTAAAATATTTATAATTTTTCCAAAAAATATCAGGCAATACAAAATCTACACTTATTTCTCAGTAATTCTGCATAAATTTTATTATACGATTACTTAACGTTTTCGTGTTATATTAATTTTTATCACACAAAATTCACGAGGTCGACAGTAATGGCATCGCGCGTCACTGAATCACAGATGCACTTCGTTTTTGTTTCCTTTCGTTTTAATACAGTGTCGTTCCGTTTCAAATGTTACTAAGATCGGTCTATTGTGAATCCCTTAGTTTTATATGGCGGCCAGATGTTGTTAGTGTAATGAAACGTAAAAAATCAACGACCAATGGCAACCGAAAAATTAGGATGCTTATGCGGAGCCGTCGACGCCTCGAGCCTTTTCTTTTATGATCTTACCGGGGTATCGTGAAACGCTCGAGGGGTTAAGATGAAATATTTTTTTGTCAATTAAATTTGAATCAAACCTATATTTTTTATGTAGGTAGTTTATTTTTGCTGTGAAAATAATAATTGAAAAGTGCAAATATAGGTGTGAAATTCCAGTAATTTTATAACAATTTTGTATCACAAAATAGTTTAGGCAAAAGTCGTTATTTCTCTGAGGCACGGGCTGTATCTTCCGAACTCTGGGTAACTAATATACACAGTCGGGACTCGAATCCAGGACCTCCGCATCTGCAGCCACATGTTAGTCACTAGATAAAGAACTAAACTTCTAAAAACCTTGAGTAAACTAAAAATGAAAATTGGATAAGGATTAAAAGAATAAGTCGGAAATAATTTTCCACAATGTTATAAGAGAACTTTATTGTTGTAATTACGGTATATCTATAGCATGAACTGGCAAGTAACAAAAGAAACAGTATTTAACTATAATTACTCTAAGAACCATGTTCACAGTCGGCCGTGCCCGAGTACACAACAGCTATAAAGTTACTAACATAAAAGATAATTCAAAAACAGCGACATCAAAAATTGCCTTTCACAAATTTACTTTCATAAAATTTCGAATATTACCTAAATCCTAGAAGCTTTAACGAGGGGATGATTACAGTGAGATTAAAACCAGATAATAAATAAAAATAAATACTTTGTAGAAAAGTGTACATACAGTATACATGATACTAGAATGTGAAGTCATTTTAGAAATACCTGTTCTTACATAAAAGTTATTGCACATACGCTTAAATTGTAATTAGGTAAACCTCCCTTTCAAGCCCAATTTGAAGTCCAAGACGATAAAATTTCAAACGTTTAAACGGTCCAATATATTTTATCTATAACACCATTATATTTAAAGTATAATTATTTTAAAGAAAATTATTAGGACGCGAGAAAGCGAGGTCTTCCCTAAAACGAATGTAAGATCACAATTGAAAATATTCAAAAAACTGCTTACGCTATAGTCTTTTTGGTGCTTGAATTGATATGTCCAATAACTAAACGCAAAATGAATTCTAACTGACTAACTATTTTTGCGTAACTAAACGAGGTATTTGTCTTGTGTGTAACTCGTGTCAACGTAAGCCCGGAGGCGCCCTCGTCGCTGGAGCCGAGCTCGCCTATGCTAAGTATACTCTATTATTATCGTTTAATGCTTATTACAGTAACACTCGCCCGCGTTCGACTGCTATGGAAGACTCGACGCTTACAAGAAGCACTTTCAATACATTACCAGTCGTTCGCCACTCACCAGATGAATATTACGCTTTACATCGACTTCTTACTGAATTATATTTATACAAAATGTACATTATCTCAAAAGCGTACCCACTATTACTTACGCCACGTGTTTGCACGACGATGCTTTCGTATGTCATTACGGTATCATTGTCACGTCTCACGGAAAATAAGAAAAATATTTATAACATCGTTCAAATTGATCTATGATGTCAATAAACATAATGAATATAAACTAAAATATGTTTTTTTAGATTTTGCGTTTTAAAGTGACTTCAAAAGTTTTACTTAGAATAGCGGTAATGACATCGGAAGTATATTATCATTCAAAGTTTGAATCGCTCACAAACATACAATAATGTCGAAACTTTACATAGAAATATTTATTAATGAATTGATCACAGTAAACTGCATACAAATATAAATCTTTAACGAGTTACGATAATTATTATTATGGCCATTAAAAATGAGCATTTAATGTAAGAAAAGAAGTAACTAAGAAGTTGAGAGGTGTTACGAGACTCGAGAGTGATCATGAGAATACTGTGATTAACTCTACTTGATCGGACTACGAGCATGCTATTGTCCTTTGCACAGGCGTGAACTATCGCTCCCATACAATAAAATCCATATTTCTTTTGTGGTTTGGCACACGATGCGAGACTTTACAAGTTTATATACTTTTGTACTATTTCAGCTTATTGCTTGAATATAAAAACTGATTCTGTGGACAACAGCAAGCTCTAATCTACACCTATTTGATGTTATATAATATAATTTATATATGTCATTATGAATCTGAATTTAATTTCTAATTAACATTATGTTAGGTACAAACAGATTATTTAATTAATTTAGATGTTTCTTATAGAAATATTACGTAAATTTAGATGGTAGTCATATGGAGAACAAGTATGAGTCAATGCAGTTCTAACTGACAAGCTAGAGTGCTGTTTAGTTTTAATCACGCGCAGAACGAAAGCTTGTCAATTAGAGTATCTAAACTATACGATTGGTGAGATGATGTAATAAGATATTAGCGTATGACAGAAGAAGTCGAATTCGAACTATTAACATTAGCAACACACATTTAAATGTAGTAGGCCTTTAAGTTAAATATTTACAATAAAAACGAGATTGCTTACAATATCTCAAATACGTACAACATTATTCAAAGATTAGGCAAAATTTTCTAAAAAGTATATTAATGGGAGTCGGCCGAGAGGACATCGTGAGAAATATTGTAGAGAAATTCGTAGACAGTAACTACTTGTTAGAACCGTAGGAAGAGCCTTTGGATTATTTTACTCGTATTTCTTAATATCATAAATTTATATGTTAAATTTCACAATGCTATTAAAATTATAATTTATTATAACTTTTATATAGTGAAATAATAAGATTGAAATGTCAATAAAATTAATTGTTATTAGGTATTTGATTAATAATATGCAATGTAGGCATTTTAAAGTTTGGAACTTTCGAAGCTCTTCCAATAAATTATTAATTAATGAAATTTTCTATATAAATATATTCTGGCGAAGGCTATTCTAATCCAACCCTGTACTGCACAATTTATAATATATATTTTAATTATTATATTTGCTTAACGGATTGTGATGGGATTCGAAAATACATGTTTAAAATATAAGGATCAAACTCCGAATATTAAGGTATGGTTTTACGCAAACAAGTAGAGTTTATCTTCTAGTTATAAGATTGACATTGATTTTTTTAATTATAACCTTTAAAAATCAACCTATATGTCCTATAAAGGTGCTACGCAAAATATTTTTATATATTTAGTTGACTGTATATTTTAGATGGAAATGGGCTTCCTCTACTATTCCGTTTGCAGAACGGTATAATGTAGACATTTAATTGTTTAAAACTAGCTCTACGATGCTAACTCGTCGACTCTTCACTTCACTAATACTGACAATACAATACGGCACACGTAAATGTAGCAAACGAATTGCTTACAAACAAGGATTCTTATTTACAATAAAAATAATAAATCTATCCAACTAGTCAATATCTTCTGCAAATAATTTCTCGAATGTATTAATATAATGAAATAAATCGTGTTAGGATCAACATAGGTAAATTTTTCTAAAACAGTTTTTAAACGATATTTTATTTTACATTTATTATCTTTAAATATCTATTAACATTAGCTATAATTTATAAGATCTCCGAGTTTGTGATAATTCTTGATTAAATTTAACAAGATATTAGTTACCTATCTATTAATCGTGCGCGACTGAGCCGCGGCTACGATATCTAGACCGACAACTTAACGGAGAAGAGAGAATATTTAAACGTTACCTTACTCTACCTCGAATCGAAAATCCTGTCTCAAAACAAGATCAAAAGTTCACTTGGTCGGACCAAAACTTCAGTCGGTAAAATTGATCAAAACTTTAAACATTTCACATACACCTACAATATGGGCCGATGGCGTCAACGTCGATGCCGAGGTGCTCTATTATTTAAATAGTTGTAATAGGTAATTAAGAATATACGAGTAGGTACAATAGCCTACATATTTTAACTAAGCACCGCAACTTTTTACGCAGACGCCACTGCTAGCCGGCGGCCATCAACTCTTTGCACAAAGTTCACACGAAGTCCATTCACACTGAAACACGTCGCTCGAACACTGCGGTGGTCCGTAGAGCTTTCCAATTAAAATGAAACGGATTCATGAAACGGCTGGATAAAACAATCTGTGATATGGAACTCGATATGGTTATTTAGAAAGCTTCGAATGGTCGAGGACCTTCTTAGTTAGTGGGTTTAGCGATTGGACAGTCACGTTGAGTTAATTAGATCGAAACATAGCCGCAGCACGAGTGCAGCGAGCACGGCGGCGGCGGCCAATGGCTGCGCGCGTGTACCGCGACCACACGACTGGATCTCGATCTCCTGTAACAATAATAATAATATGACCTAATCCCCTTTTATTGAAGGAACACCGGTGCCCAGTAGTGGCAGAAGTAGACGTTAAAAAGGTCACACATACACTAAATAACTTTTAAGAAAAAAAATTATAAGAATAAAATATTTTGATTTGATTTGATTTGATTTGACTAGATTTGAAGAATATGAGGACAGACCTCAGGGTGGTAGGAGACGCACGCGTGCGGGCGGCGGCGCGGCAGCGCGCGCGGCGCGCGGCGGCAGGCGGCGCGCGGGCCCGCCTCGCGCGCGCGCACGTCCAGCCGCTTGGCGCCGCACGGGCACAGCGTGTCCACCACCAGCAGGATCAGGTTGCTGTGCGGGATCTTCTGCACGCTGAATGGTCTGTTAACAGTGATCAGGTATTATTTTAGAGCTTTATATCGCAATAAATAAAAAAAAACTTATATTGGAGGTTCCGAAGTTGAATCCATGTGTTGAATGTTCATTTATATAGTGAATTAAAAAATACCGATTTGTTTGTATTTACATCCTTATGCCAATATGTTACCGAGAAAAGATGAGTGTCTATTACTGAATTTCCCATTTTTTAAAGTTAACATGTAACCATATACCTATTATAATTTTTATCATCATTATCAGCCCTTATTAACGTTCCACTGCTGGGCACGGGCCTCCCTCAGTACGAGGGGATCAGTCTATAGTCCACCGCGCTGACCTAGCGCGAGTTGGTGGACTTCACATGTCTTTCGAAAATTTGTTACGTTTTCTCAGACTCGCAGGTTTCCTCACGAGGTTTTCCTTCACCGTAAGACAAGTGGTAATCATGATATAAATGATTCGCACATGAAAATATCCGAGGTGCGAGAACCGGATTTGAACCCGCATCACTCGGTTATCCAAGCGACCGCGTTACCGCTGGGCTACCACGTCTTTTATTCAATATAATTTACCTCTCACATCCAGAATTATGGCAATTAGTAAGCTTTCCCTTCAAGGGTTGCGCGGCGTTCAGTCTAGTGGACTGCAGCGTGAAGAGCTCTGCGCTGGTGTCGCAGGGGCGCACGGCGGCGGCGCGGGCGGCCTCGCGCGGCGGCTCGCGCGGCGGACCGGCGCTCGCTGGTGGCGTCTGTGCCTTGTCCGTGCCACCCATACCGTCGATGATGATTTCATACGTTCCACGATCTCGGTCGAATTCGTCTTCGTGTTCGTTGTCTTCACCTTCGTAGTCTTCGTAATCTATTAAAGATACGAGTATAATGCATAAATTATGGCCGATTGTCACAATAAAGCCGTTCACAATTCGGTCTCGGTCCGACTTTGTAACAATCTCACTAAGTTCACGATTTATTAGTGATGAAGAAATGTCTGTCTAATGGATTGGAGTAAAATTTCGTCGAAAATGATCATGACTGAAATGTAATGGAGCGAAACTGGATTGTTGACCATAGTATGAATTTCTCACTTAATAATATTTAAACAGTACAAGATCGAATCGATAACGAACAATAAACGGCATTATACCTAGTGAGTATTTTAGGTTGAGTAGAGGTAAAATATAAATTCTAAGGAATATGAGATTTAGATTTACCAACCTAATTCTTCTTCAGGATGTGCATAAGAACGCGCATGCGCTGTCTCCCATAGCGGATACCATACTGCTATCAAGTTGAAAACGTATCTGCCGATCCAGGAAAATGGTCTCATTGGTGTTAACTTATTACTAGCCCCGCTAAAGGGGTTCCTTGAATCAGGACATCGGCCTTGGTGATCATGAACTATAACTTTCTTGTAAATTCTGTCTTGAACCAGTGAATCCATGATGGTTCCATCGACTTGTCCAAAGAATCTGCCTGTTTGAGTAGAATCTTCTGATAAAATGATGAAACCATTATCATCTAAGATATAGCAGTCCAGTTCGTCTCCAGCACATGTTTTTTTACAAACGCTACCGGCTGTACACTGTAAGTAAAATATAGATAATGTTATAAAGATAATCAAATCTACATATAAATATTACAAATATTTTCACTTAACAGTCAGTTTTCTTTTTAGAAAAAGCACTTACAATATTAGTTTTTATTATACATATTGAAAATTATGTAGTAAATAAATTTTATTAGGGAGTTTTTTCATCAAAAGTGTGCTAATAAAATGTACAAATCCAAAATCATAATGGTTATTAAGAGAAGCTTTTAGAGCTTACAAAGATCCCAGGAAAGAATTAGTACATCATTATTGTTTTTTACAGTTAATTCACTGAAACATTAATTGGTATATTAGAATATTTTAACTATAAAATTAAATACATAAAAAAACTAACCGTAGAAGTGACATTCAAGAAGTGTTTCGCAAGTGAATCCAGTTGGAAGTGCAGGCCGACGACTGCGGCGGGCGCGCGGTGTCCCCTCGACTCCACGAACACGGCGTGCGTTGCGAGCACGAGCGGGGGCTTCCCGCTGAAGTCCTCTGGCTCGGATCCGTCACGGAACGGAACGGAGAACACGAAGCTCTCCGGCTCTATTGAGTGATGTTCGACCGCGCGACGGTACCACTCTGAGTCGAACGCTCGAGCGTATTTTTCACTAAAATGTCTATGAAAATGTAAAAACAAAATTAAATACCCATTTATAATTAGTCTTTGTTGTTGCAAGTTCTTGGTATTGATTGTACTAAAGTAAATGTATTTAAGTTGAAATTTTAGAAAGTTTAGGAAAGTTAAAATCAGAATAGGAAAACTACTTTATGTTTGGAACCATAATACTTTTTTTTAATGGAAAGAGTCTTAGCTACTCCTTATAATATCGGCTATCTACAATAATATATATATATATATATATATACGGCTATTTTCAGCCGTATCGATGATTAACCAGAATTAAAGTATTTTACTTATAACTATATAATTTGATATGTAAAAGGTACATAGATATTTTGAAATCACAGAGAGACACTTTGATTTTATTAAAAAGGCAACATTTTTAATTATTTTTCTTTGGAGTTTCATTTTCAGAATTAATTGTATTACGGCCTGTACGCACTGCGAAACTTCACCGCGCTAATTTTTTTCCGCAATTTTGTGGAATGATACATGGAATCTTTTAGAATATATGCACTAGCGTTTCAAAATTCGCGCGGAAAAAAAACTGTGTTTTGATGCAAATTGAACGCAATGCGGCGCGGTAAGGGTCGAAAAGAGTCGATTTATATATCGGAAAATAAATCGCGCGAATTTTATTCGCGCGGTGAAATTTAGCAGTGCGAACAGGCCGTTACCAAACAAGATTTGACACTAAGTTTTAAAAGAAAATACCAGAATTCTATACATACGTTTCAGAAGAGTCAGCCGACCTTGAGCTGTTCAAATTCTCGGTCCACTTAAGAAGACCGCTTCTAGTAGCGATGAAAGACATTGATACCACGAACTTGTGGAAGCGCCCTTGTCTGTAACGATTTATCGTCTTAGTACAAATAATTATATTTTATGAATTTGGGTGAATAAAATTATTATATTACTAAATTTTTACAAAAATGTTAGCCGTTCACTTTGATTTTCAATAAATTTATAATTAGTGTTACTGGTTATTATTTGACGCTTCAGGATTAACCACTATTGATTCAACTTAATACCTTCATTTCACATTTATAAGTTGTAAAGTTTGTAATTTTGTTACTTTATTGTAACTTCCATAATTCCATCTTATAACTATCATATATCGATTAAAATAAAAACCTTTAATTAAAATAGAATAAAATAAATACATAGTAAAAATATATTTTAAATATCCACATAATCCAAGCTAGCTAGAGACACCTGTTAAGAAAAATATTGTTACAAGTCGATTAGTCTATTAGTTTACCTGATTCCTTGGCAGCTTATAAAATGTAGAAAAGCAAACGCATCGTGCTTTTCAGGTAAATGTGTCGGTCGGAAGGTCGCGGGTTCGAGTCACGATTGTTGTACATTAGTCATACTGGTTTGTAGGAATAATATAAATGTGTTTAAAGTTATATACGTGTTGTGTATCAACTATCTGGTATCTACAACACAAGCCTCGTAGCTTACCATGAAACTAGATGGTGCTGTGTTTATGTACCAACATATTTATTCATTGATTTATGTTTTCAACGCTACTGCACACAAAACTTCACTTTGTTTTTGTTAGGGGGTACATATTACCACTCTTAGCATTGTTGTTTATGCATAAATATATACTAGCGTCTATTGATTTATAATGATGAAATTGACTTTATTTAAAAGGGAAATGGAAATTCTACTTAATGTTTACTCTTATCCATATAAATGCCACACACTGGATAGAGGACAGGGGAAAGCCTACAACTCTTAACTTTAGTTACTCTCAAAGGTTCTAAGGATCTGCAAATCTCAAAACACTTGAGCTAATCTACTTCAGCTTTTTTCATTTTTTTCGTCTATTAGTAGTAGATATTGTTTTATTCTAGTTTCATCTACGCGAAACATTAGTATGGAGATTTTTTTGTTACGTTACCTTGTTAGTAGTGCCATTAATGTTGCTATCGGGCTATTCGTGTGACAAACACATAGACATTAGTGATCAAAATAAAATAAAATAAAGTGCTTCGAGGTGTTCTTTATCTCTATAGGTGCAAAAGAAAGAGACATGCGATAATTATATCTTGCCGATCAGATTCCGAATAATATCTTCAATTAAGTAGGTATAGTTTTTGAGATTATTTGGTATTATTTATAATTATTGACATTATTATTATGGAGACAAGTTTTAATCCTAATTGTACATGCTTTTTTTCGTAGTGCTACTTACTGGGAGTGATGGCTGGCATGTCCTGTGTGAGCGTCCAACTCTTTTATTACCATTGCGTCCCGGACCAGTGATTGTACTAGTGTTTTGTCACCTGCAATTATTTATTTGTTTAAGTAAATGATTTGAAAGTACTTCTTGGTTTCAATCTGCAATTTTAAAGTAAGGTACTACAAATAATGCATAAGACTTATAAAAAAATATGTTAAAGATCGTGAGTTCATGTTTTAATTTTGAGTATTAATTAATGATTTTATAAGAAGGAAAAACTTATGCTTACGGCAAATTTTTGGACTTCAATAGGGAGTTCCTGAAGATACTAAAGTGTAACCCAACAAGTACAATTCAAAAAGCATACTTTGTCTTCAACAAGATTAAGACTGGCAAATTCCCAACTACGAGCTAAGTATTTCCTAACAAAAACTAGTAGGTTTATTTTATCTGATCGCGGACTCGAACCCAGAACTTCAACATATGCAGTATAAACTAAAGCCACAATACAAACTACCAGATGCGTAACTATACTATCTGAGGCCCGTGGCAAATTCTTTGGATGGGGCCCTCTGGCATCGCAGAAAAAAATATAATTTTTAAGTAGGTACTTCGGTACAAAATTTTGTTAAAAATGTTAGGTTATTTCTGGGTTTATTCTTGAGGCGGGGGCCCGTGGCATTTTGCCACCCCTGCCACCCTATAGTTACGTCACTGCAAACTACTTACAATAGTACGAGTCACGGTCCTGCTTCTTGTGAGCGTTGTGCAGAGTGAGCGCGCGAGGCCGTAGCGACATCCACTTCCAGCCGGGTCGTCCCGAGCGCGTCAGGAAGTGTAGCAGCTGCTCCTCCGGCGAGTTGAACGCTTGTTCCGACGTAGACGCGTATTCACAGTACACCCTATTGTTCACGTTTTTTTAAATTTTTTTTAGTTTTGAAAAGTATTAGAGACGATTATTAATAATATTATATTAATAATATTAATTTAAAAATGGTTATAAGTTCTTAAATATCATATGCTTTATTTCGTTTTAGAGGAAGTACAGAAAAAAACAAAAACAACAAAGTGATTGTATAAAAATGGATTTTTTGATGAAAACACTAAACCTAAGAAAGTATATTGATATATTTTTACCAATCTGGATGAATCTTCCAATTTTCTCCTTTGAAATATTCCGTGACTGCATGGAAAAAGAAGAGTAATATAATCTAAAACACAATATTTACAAGAAATCCATATAAAATATACTAAATGTCCCTACCATTATTACTTACCAGATAT
Source organism: Boloria selene (assembly GCA_905231865.2). Lineage (NCBI taxonomy): Eukaryota > Metazoa > Arthropoda > Insecta > Lepidoptera > Nymphalidae > Boloria > Boloria selene. The sequence continues at coordinate 4,590,704 of HG993132.1, forward strand.
ACTTTACCTAAATATCTAGTATCTTAATTAATCTAAGTCAAGTAAGAGAACCTACCATTGATAGGGCTATGTTTAATTTCCTGTTCCGCTTGCAGCTCGTACATGCCGTAGCCGTCGGGCAGCACGGCGGCCAGCGAGTAGGGCGTGCCGTCCACCGGGCTGTAGAAGTAGCGCTGACGCCGCGTCGCGACGCGTCTCATGCCTTCGTACTGGACCTTCACGCCCATTTCGGTTTCGCCTTCACGCTGTTCTATCATGTCATGTCGGAGCTAAAAATTAACATTAAGCATAAGTACAAGTAAAATTAATAAATAATAATTATTCATTTGTACGAATCCGGCTCGAAAGAACAGTAAATCTACCAAAATTTATACTTACATCAAGAAGTAATGAAGTAAGGTTGACACGCGAATTTTCATCAGAATCTACAAGCAGTTCTACATCCGTAACATCCACGCTGGAGTAGAGAGGTCGTAGAGTTTCCGTATACTGTAGCAAAAAATCCTTTTTATATCTTTGCAAAAAATATAAAGATCCCAATATTTAAAAAAAATATAAAGGGTTTTTATAAAATAGTTGATTGATGAATAGGGTTTCTTACCTCCTCATTTGTATGCTGAAACAAAAACCGATACAATTATTTAATCGTTGTATTTTAAATAAAAATATATTTAAAGAAAATTAGTAAATATAAGTTTATCTTACCAAAGGCCTTAAATCTGGATGATATAAAACATGCCCGTTGTTATCCACCATAAAGGAGTAACCGTTTACTCCTAACTAAAAAAAAAAGAAAATCATTCACAAAAATTCTTGTAGTATAACTGATACATTTAAATTTAAATTTTAAATAATTTGAAACTCATTCAATTTATTTTGCTGGATAGTCTGGATTGAGAGTTATATATTTACCTTATATGGTGGCACGAGCTTCTTTATTTGATCGACAGGAACGTCAGTGCCCACTACACCAAGCAAGTTGGCCTCCCTATGCTAAAATTTAAATAATTAATTCCATTTTTATTCATAAACATGTTTATTAAAATATTTAAGACAGTGAAAGTATTAATTACCGTTCGATTTCGTCTGTCGAAAATAGGAACAGTTACTGATGTCATCAGTTGACCCATCCCGTCGTCATCAAGGCTGCTACTCTGTTAATTGTATAAAGGAATACATTTGAAAAAAAAGTTGATCACTAGATTATTCGGAAAAGCCTAAATACAATAAAATATTAAAAATAATAAAACGTTTTGTGATTAATAATATATATCTATATTATAATGTTTCTAATGCGATCGTACCCTTCCGCCGACATAAACGGGGCTCCAGTGGACGGGGTGCAGGGTCTGATACATAACCATCGGTCGAGCTAGCACTTCTACAAAGTGCAGCACTTTAGATCGAATTTCCCCGTGGTCATTGATGGTCACGTGAAATCCTGTGTGAAATAATGGATTACAAGAGCTTCATTGATAAAAATATTTTAAATTTTAAAGAAGAAGTTATAATAAAATGGCTTAAAATTATAAACTTTTGATTTTTCTTCTAAAAATAGTTTTGCATTTTAAAAATACTATTTACCTTTATTAGTACACGCCATTTCCTTCATATTGTGTCCTGAAGTAGCATCCCCACCTACTCTATATGTGAAAATCCGTACGGGCATATGAGGCCAATTCCAGGTGCGGAAGACCGCCTTGACTCCCCCCGTGCCCCCTCCAGCTCCTACTACCGCAATCGCCTGGTTGCATTGACAACCTTGCCCGGTACGGTTGTACTGGCGGAATAAAATTTATTATAAGATATTGTTTAGAGTTAGTTAGTTTATAAATTAAGTTGAAAATATTATTATTATTAAATCTGAATTTTAAAAAATACACACATATATAGTATATGAAACATTATATAAAATTTAAAAGTGATTTATGAATACACAACTTTATAAAATATTTGGTTCAAAAAGTGAAGTCGAGTGAATTTAATTTATATTTCTATTCTCTAGAGTGTCCACAATGGCAGAGGTCAACACGTCAAAAGCTACAATGTATAAAAGCAATTCTTATACCCGATGGAGTATCTCAAAGGCCGTGGTGAGAGCGCCGGTCAGATTGGCCGCACCGCCAGACGCCTCAGCCGCCCATACTTCCCCTTTCAGCTCCCGTATTGTTTCAGGTACCGCCTGAAACGGGTACAATTGTTAAAAATATCCTTGTAAGCGTTGCGTTTTCTTAAGAAAGCCTTACATAAATCTTCTAGATGCTACTAAAAGGCGTGTTGAAGCATATATTTCTCAACTTTTTTCCCATGAGCAGTGCTTTTACATACGAATACATTATTTGTCCTCACAAAGTTTAATAAAACTTGCACAATTTGTCGAACTTAAATCCATTCGAAATTTTAATACAAAAATTTCAATAACTATACAATATGTTACGAATTTTAAATACCATACCATAAATAGCGAGAATTTACAAAAATGTGAGATATATTATTTATTAATTTAAATATATTGTTATTAAGTAATGTAGTAATTATTTATTTAATTAGCTACTCGTATATCCAAAGAAATATACTATTAATAAGTAATTTAATAAAATTCCCACTACTTTAAACTGCGAGCATAATTTCTGTGACACAAATAGTTTTCTCTATTACGTACATTAGCAAAGGTAAGGAGTCGGTGAACTAGAGAGCTTTAGAATAGTTGAGAACTAGTCACTTCCCGCTGCCTGTAAACCTTGAGAGGGTCAAGGATTTATGTCACGAATCCATTTAGATGTGTGGTACGAGTAGTGCTAGTCATAGGTGTTTTTAAACAGTACCTAATGTCATTTGTCATTTTTAAGTATTTCGAAGTAGCTTCTGTAAAACTATTTTCACATACGGACATGGAAGTACATTGAATTGGAACTAGTGATTTTAAAGTAGAATATTAAAGTTTTTTCAGTTGGTATATATAATTATATATAATAATATTATACTTTTAACTCATAAACAGTTCGTATTTATCTATTTCACCGAAGCTTCTAAGTGGGCTACATTTTTTATGAACGTATTTCTAATTTATTTCAGTGAATAAATCAGACATTACAAACTAAATCAAGAAGTATTTAAGTCAAAATAAAAGTGCAAAAATATTTAGAAATACTTTAAATATAAAATAATAAAATATACCGTTCACATTAAACTGACACAATGTCTCTACAAGCCAACCATAAAAATATTGAAAGAGTTATACGAACTTATGTAATATTCCATAATTCCAGTTGGGTGATTTCAATCTCGCGACTAGTCAAACTTGTCATTTCGAATATCGTATGTGCAAGTCGCAAGTCGGGCGAAGTTACGAACTTGGCCGATAAGGTCTCACCCTACCTGTCACGAGCTACTCGCGCCTACTCTACGACAGAGAGTACGTAGCGCAGATGTAATCTTGAAACTTTGCAGTCTTACAACAAAGTATTTATTATAAAATACAATTGTAAATTGTAATAACAGTAGAAGAAATCAGTGACAATATAAAAAATATTAAATATTGTAACTTTATGTAATATATTTAAACATGTTTTAATTTAAAAATGACGCAGGTTAACCTTGTCAAAGCTTAAACGTAAACTTTTCACTTATGTAAAGTTAATGCGTAAGAACTTAAAATTCCACCAACAAGGTGCTTGAAGAGGCTGAACAAATGATGAATTTCATGAGACGTTTTGAAGTTAAGTGCGACGTTCCAAGGGCGCACTTTTGTATTCATAACACGTCTCCTATTGAAATATACACTTAGTAACGGTTAGTAATAAATTATAAAGGACAGTAATAATTAAATTAAGTATTTTGTGTTCGGACGACTGTTGAGACGACTGTTGACGACCGATGTTAGATATAACATTATTGATCTAATAATTACTAAGATATTCTAGTCTAGTAAGTAGTAAAAATTTAAGTAGCAATCGTATTTCGATTGATTAAATATATTTTACTGTAAAAACACGTATATTTAAAAAAGGCTAACTTTTTTGTATAAGATTTGAAATAAATGACATTAATAATGATGTACAAGTGTACGTTTTATAAACAGACGAATAAAAACCAACGTATAATTTAGGTTAAGCTCTGGATTTTACAACAACTAATATTCTATCTCGCTTGCACATGCTACAAAATATTATGTAAGACAGAGAAAACTTTTATCAAAGCCTTCGTTTGAGGTAGTGAAGTTACGAAATTACATTATTTGTGTCCCGTTTTTAATGGATCTCCGCATTAAACGCGTTCGGTAGAATCCATTAGAACTCGTACGGACGCAGATGTATATCAGCAGCAACACGCGATACATGCATTTGTTTGTAATTGACTAAAACTAGACTTATTCATTAAAATAGAACTGCCCTTGACTTTTAAAGTAATGGGGTATTCTAATACATATTTTCTATTTACAGTGTATTTGGGTCATAACAAATCTAATTAATAAACCTTATTTGTGCGTGTTGGAAATACGTTTCTTTTGTATTATAGTCAAAATTATACTATACATTTAGTATAATAAATCGCGATCAATGCTCTATTAAACATACCTCGACTACCATCCCTCCCACCAATGAATTCCACGCATACATATGTAAATTATCCTTGTTATAGCCCAGAGCGCTACGTAAGCAGATTTGCAGAGAGAGCAAATTTTACGCGCGCCGTCTCTTTGCGTGGCTTAAACAATTTTCAATTAAATAACATTTCATAGAAATGCTAAAATTTATATGACAATAAATTGAGATTAAACTTGAGCGTGAGCTTTTGAAACACATATCTACAGAAATTACCACAAAATTGCTTATTTATTTTCTACACCTATTACCTGGATATATTTATTAACTTAGCTATTATTTGATTTAGATTATTACCTGTGGAATTATTAAAAAAAACTACTGTACTATTGTAAGCCGCTTAGCCACAAGCGAGCGATCAAGCATTAAATAAATAAGTCGCATTAATATTACGTTTTGTGTAGAAATGTAACTATTACTAAGTTCATATGAACTTGGGTTTGTGAACTCTGGGTTTTTGAACTACTTAAATAGGTGTTAACTTTCATAATCAGTAATAGAAATTAAATAAAAGAGGTATCTTACTTGTGCCAATATCTTCGTGTAGCAAGGATGAAGTTCAGAAACTGTGTCGCTGTATCTGTATACGTTGACAAAATCGTTCGGCCCAAGAGTATCAAGCAGGGCTGACACCGTCGCCTTGGCGAGTCTAAGATATGAAGAACCCATATCATCAGAGTCATCTATTAGGATAACAAGGTCTTTCGGTGAGGTAGCCGCTTCAACGAACCAGTTTGATGACCTAAAGTCGTAGAAGTCACGTGCGTGATGCGAATATCCGTCTTCGGGAGGCCAAGACATAGCTAAACAAAAGATTTAAATATTTACTAAATGCATATCTATATCTATATACTGTGTCAGATTTTGTCGTAGTTTTATTATACATTTTTGCGCCTGACTTTTCAAATGTTTTATAAGGCCAATATGGCAAACGTGAACAGACAAAATCCGAAAAAAAGTAGCATTTAAAGTACTGAAAATATTAAGCTTTTTTATTATTAATTCTTATAATGTTATAACTGATATAAATACATTAACGTTATAAATTATCCACTTACCTGGGTACCGTCTCATGAAGCCCGAAGATGATGCATAGTATTGCCACGAGAGTGTAGGATCGATTTCGTAGTTATTCACAAACAAAGGATCCAAATGTTCCGACCAAGATATTTGGTTTTGAACTTCACTATCTATAAAGAAAAATACAAATATTTTTGTAAATTTAAAACAGGTATGTACATTAAATTGAGGTTTATCGTCCTGGGACTACTTCTTTGAAAAATTTTCACGGTATTTTGAGAAAATACGCTTACAAATTTTCGACGCATCTCATAGAAAAGTTTATTTTGAGAAGTTGAGCCCTACGTCTAAAAATGGAATCCTATTAAAAATGAAAATTCTATATTTTGAAACTAAAATGGTAGGCGGTGACAATTTTTTAGCCCATAATTTATACCAACAGCTCATAGCACAGTATTGAATATTCAATTGATCACCTATTTTTAAAAAGCTGTTTTTAACATGCTATGCAAATATCGAGTTCATAGTTGAAATCGAATAATTATTATGCAAAAATATTTTAAGATCCAATTATCTTCATATTTGTACAATGAAGACAGATCTAACATCATTTATGCATTTCTATTTGTATCTATTTCGATGTCATTGAGGATTAATTGATTTTGTACGGGAGAATTGACTAAAGTTATTCTTCCTCGCCTAAAAATATAGCGTAATAATCTATTATAAATGACTTGACTGCAGTTAAGTTATATAATAGTGTTGTTATTCTGCGCAGTTGTATTAGCGAACTAAAAGTTAAAATAAACAGTATTTGCATTATTATAATGAAGTTTGATTCTACATTCACAATATAGGTCACTGTTCGTTAAATACATACAAGAGAACTATTACTGCGCAAGTGTCTCCGAACCGGAGCGTCGGTCGGTATGGGTTACGAAATTGAATTTACTCATTGATTCCGCTTAAGAAAAGTTTCTACTACCAGCTCAAATTCAATGTAGGTTAATTGAGTTCTGCCGGCTAAAAGCTTTGATGTAGAGCTCACTGTAATAGCTCATAGCCGCAGTGCTGAGTGCCTATTATCCTGGTATATTCAGTTTTGATACAGTTACTTTTAGTTTGTCTATTTTATTTAGATTTTAAATTTTTGAACACGTTTTGAGAGTGGTTAAAACAACGTTTTTAGTAGTTGTATTACACTAAAAATATTTGTACAATACCAAATGTACTGTTTGATACTATGCTATGTTTAACATGCTTTAGGTAAATGAAATTCTTCATGAGTATACTTGTACAGTTGTACGGTCTACATATACTATAGTAATTCTATTAAATATGTAAATAAATATAAACTAACTCCGTTCGAGTTCGTCCCTAGACTATACACTTTAACAATAAGTATAGATTTCTAAATAAGAGACTTTCCCGCAGTAAAAAGTCCTATATGTTGACCAGGATAACAACCTATCATAATACCTAATTGCACCAAATCTGTGCAGTTTTTTTCGTGACACACGTCACACAGACATACAGACAAGCAGACAGACACATAGAAAAATCTACAAACTATAGATTTGACCTCTGCATCGATATAATGTCTATTTCAATATTACTCTGTAATTAGTGTTGCCCAAAATCGGTCTTGGTCTTGCAGTCTTGGTCTTGGTCTTGCATTTTTGCGAGACCAAGACCAAGAACAAGACCGCCTAATTTCAGCAAGACCAAGACCAAGACTGACCATGCAAGATTTGAGCAAGAACAAGACTAAGTCTGCGAGACTCTTGCGTCTTGCAATTAGGACTGAGTGTCGTTTCAGGAAGCGGACAGGCTTAATTTATAATACAAAAAATTGACACTTAGAAAACAAACGATACAAAACAAAAGAAAGTACCAGTACATAGAATTTTGAAGAAGAAAATAGGAAGACGTAAAGTACAGATATATTTTTATACCTAATTTAGTTTAAATCGGTAGGTACAAGTATTTTTTACTCGAAACGTGCACATCGATCCGCTAAGGAGAAAGATATTTGATGTAATAGACTTTTCTGTAATTGGCTTTTTATTACCTGCATTTTCCTACTACATAGTTTTGATATATGATGTACCTATCTCTTAAGATTTAGCCACCGCTAGCTTTCTAAAGACGACTCAATAAAACCAATTAGGTACCTATTTTGTTTTCCTGTGGAAATGAATTATTTTTCTGCAATAAAAAGTATCCTAAGTCACGACCTGAGTTTTGTTTGGCTCAGTTTGTAGTGACCCTACTTTCTGCGCCAGCGGTCGCGGTTTCAAGTCCCGCTGAGGGCATTCATTCGTTGAACACGAATGTTTGTTTTGAACTCCAATCATTCCAATCAAAAAAAAATCCAATGTTTATATTTATAATATGTATGTATTTAAAGTTATAGTACTTGGGCGACCGATTTTTGTAGGTAAAAAATAATAAAAAAATATGGGTGCGTGTACTTCATGTATGCGCGTGAGTAGTTAGACTTCTTTTCTAGTTGTAAATCAATCTCTGCAGTAAGAAAGATGAAGTCGTTCAAACAGATACAGAATATTTAATTCCTAAAAAAATATACCTACTTCGTTTGTAAAATATACTTTTAAAAAAGAATAATATAATAATGTGGTCTTAACTCATAATTCCGTACTTTCACTTATCAAATGACGTATAATTATTTCTCATAGATGGCGTTTTTAATATTTTTATTAGGTATTTAATTTTAGTAAATGTCAATTGTATTTTGCTATCATATTTTTAGATACTATATAGGTATAGGATGGTGACGCTTAATCAACATTCCTTTAAACTGCATGTAGGGTGAGATGATATAAGTCGATAAAAATTGACAATTTGAAAAAATACCTTCAAATAAAAAAGTGAATTTTTCACACAAAATAAATTATAAATACAATAAAAATGGTCATAAAAATAAACACTACTAGATCAGAGTTTGTTGACCCCAGCTAAAGGCGGCAACATCACACTGTCCCCGAGCAGCCGTAGGTACTACTAGCCCTAGCGACGTTTGCATAGAATAATTAATAAGAATTCGCAGGAGTGGCATAGCATATTATGTCTTAGAATTGAGTAAAATATCTTGTAAAGTAGGTAAATAAAATACATGAAAATAATCACATTATTATGAGCATAATACGGTTCATTGAACACGCATTTTATTGATTAATCACTGTCGGTGAGATTTGTCGACCGAGACAGAAAATCCGGTTCATTAAAAGCCTTAAATCGTAAACGATAAGTTTTATAAAAAAGTGTACAAGAAATAAAAAATGCAAAATTTTATTCTCTACAATAATGGTTTCAATAACTTTTGCTCTGAAGTGCATAGTTTCTGAGATATCGCCCAAAACATTTTTTCTTGAAGTTCCACCTAGATTGGTCAGCATTTTGTGTTTTTTATGCCCATCAAGTGACCCTAAATCTTATAAAAAACAAAAATTGAAGATGGTTATAAAAATTCATTGATGTCAATTTATCACCAGGTATTTAAAAAATAATCTAATAGGTATGTAATAAAAACAGGAAAAGCTTTTACTATTTTCATACTATAAATTATCATTTTGCAATATTATTAAATACTAATTAAAAGTAGGTTTTACCGTGTATTTTTTAGTCTATGACGCAAAAATCCTTGAGAGTCGCGCCATTTTGTCAAATCGGTAAAATTCAAAGAAATTTAAAGACACGTGTCAGCATTGCCGCCCTTTGAATGTGTACCGACAGAATTGTGAGGTGTGGTGAGGTGTCATAGGCGATAGCGGGGATAATAGCGAATTCGGAATAAGTAATTGAATTAATTCATTTTTCTTAAAACATTTCCTATAGGAAAACATTTATAAAATAATTATTTGAATTATTTTTACTAGAATATTTTTTTAATAATAATAGGCCTAAAAATACCAATAATAATATTAAATAAAGCAATGGAATTACCGCCTTAACTACGCTTACACTAGCACCCCAATGTCGGCATTTCTTTGACAAGGCGGCTTATGCTTTTAACTACCTATTTAGTATTTTTCTATTTCTTTACTCTTTAGTTGACTTTAAAGTGTTGAAGTGGGAGCACGCAGTACGCACATAAGCAAAGGACTGATTTTGATGAATCGATGTACCTAATAGTGAAAGTGTCATACTGAAGCCCCGTCATGGCGATGGTATTTGGTACCATTGCCAAGTGGTGCAGTGGTTGCCATTGATAAGGTTCGAAGGCACGAAAACATATTTTAACGGTGTCAACTGTTTCATTAACGGGAGATGATATAAAACGGCAACATCAGGAGCTCTGCAAGAAATTCGGCAGATTCACCTGAGACGCCAGAGTAGCCGCCGATCGGTCGCTGATCGCCTGGCTGGGCCTCCCTGAATAGAGTCTCACAGGGATGGGCTGATCGCCCGGGCGGCTACCTACTCGATCGAAGCCTCAAGGGTCCCAGATAGTACCCTCCTAGTGACGCGCTCATAGTCGTGGGCGGCGGAAGAAGGAATGTGAGATGACCACAGAGCTCTGCGTACGTACAAGGCGGTATCAACGGCTATCTACCGCTGCGCGTACCTGGTACTTGGTTTTGAGGAACTATTTGGTTGGTAGAGGAAGGCCAATGCCCAGTCCCTTCGCCTACTCTTACCCCGAGCAAGATTTGCTTCGATTGTTTAGTGTGTGTAGTTATGTGATACAGATAAAATTAATTGAAATCAAGAGTCAAAACTCGAGTGCCAATGTACCTATTTAATTTTTTTCTGTGGACTGTGTCATACCTACAATATTTGAAATATGCTCGTAGGTATCGTAAATGTCCTTGTAATTTTATCAGAATAATTATTTATGTTGTTTAAGTATTAAATGGATCGCCGACATTCGTTTCGAATTAAAAACTTGTGAATACATTCTAGATACATAACAGTTTGAATGTATTTTATTATAATTATTATGGTTGATAGGTATTACGAATATTTTAGCGAGTGCCTTTGCCTAATAATTTTGCAATTATTGTTATTTTTAAATTTTAAGTACACTTAAGAATTTTTACGAAAGTAAATTAAACAGTGTTTTGTTTAAAGTATGTAACGAGATATTGTAATAGGTAGATTGTAATTTCTAGTGAACGTTTTTCAATATTGCATTATTCATTATTGCATCTTTCAATTTAACAATTTTATATTATAACTTTGTGTATTATTTTAATCAATATTTGTGTGAATTGATGGAGGTTTAAAATCATTTTAATGCTACACGAATGTCTTATAATTTGTAATAAAGTAGTAACTAATAATATTATTTTGTTTAATAATTTATCCTGTCGCATAAAGTTACACTAAATAGAAAAGTTAGTACCTACCTACCTATTTTATTAAATAAATTTCATATTATTCCATCGTGAATTTGCCGCCCTTATAGGCTAATTGACCTCCCAGGGTCACAAGTTCGAATCCCGGTTAGATTACATTTTACTTTTTTAATTTTACTGTTACTTTATTTAAGTTAATGTTAAGTATTGATACCACTAACAGAACCTTTAACTTCTTTCTTGCACGCATATTTTCTTGTCTCTCGTAAAATGATAAATCGAATAGATAAATTCATAGGCATTTTGATAAATAAATCGCAGGTTATTGGTACCTAAATAGATTTTTTGAAAATTGAAAGAGTAGCTTGTGTAAAACCGTGTTTGTGAAGCACGACGCAGAAAAAATTGCCGCCCTTGTGGGCTTATTGGCCCACAGATAGAGGTTGTGGGTTCGAATCTCGGTTCGATTACATGTTTCTAATTTATTGTTGCTCTTAATTTAGTTAAAAATTGATGTTAAGTATTAACTATAAATAAAAATCGATTTACTAAGAGTTTTATGTTCATCTAATATTTAGGTAGTTTTAATAATAATAAAACGAATTCTTCAATACTTTTTCGAAATCGCTACGGCCGCACTCTAAACGTCGGAATTTGATTGAAAAGGTGGTTTGTGTTTGTTTTGCTTTTAAGTTATTTTGATTTTAGTTTAGTCAAGTTTAATGTCGTAAAGAAAAGTTGCTTTTATTAATGACTAGGACTACCTTAAAGACTTCGTAATAAATTATCTGAAAGAAGTACAAAAGTTAGTGACTACCTACTGACTACATCTGTGCTATGAAAATATTATACCTACTAGGTGCATAATTGCCAAGGTGGATGGAACAAAAAAAAATTTAGGGGTTCGGTGTCAACGCTTGTTACGACTTACGAGGCAGTGTTCTAGTACAAGTAGCTCTGCCTCTGCATATCTGGGAGTAGGTATACATCTTGTATCTACGAATTACCTACTTACCTATCGCATGTACCTAATGCTTTGTTTTCAGTAAAGTACTGATTGGTTGTAGAAGACTAGTTCTGCAACTGTTAACAACCCGGACCTGATACAAATCTATTGTTTTAGTCTACTTACGTCGCAAAAAACTGGTGTTCTTAAATTAGTAGGTACAGGACTCGAGCGTAGATGTATTTTGAAATTCACATACATAATAATATGCCTTTTCATCTTTAAAAATATCATCGTCGTGGTGCATATTATGGTAGGTACCTATCTGAAGTAAAGACATTTACTAAGTTTTAACGAACTTATGTTGTGTGAATTAATAACATGTAGGTACCTAATTGGCCTATTAAAAAGTGGTTAAGTAGTAGATTTTGAAATTGCTTTATTAAAAATTAAAAAAATACAATAAAGTCATTGATTATCTAGGCATGCAGGTCCTATACATCCATACCTACCTCTTAATGCGTAGCGAGTACTAAGCTTTAATTTTGATATTGATGATGTTATGATAATAATTTATGTACCTACCTACTTCTAGTCCATATTATTGTAATTATGACAGTCAATAATTTTGTGTGCCTATCAATGCGGTTCACTAACCTAAGTTAGTAGGTAATGTTGTCACACAAAAGTGGCTGTAAAATGAGGTGGTAGTTTGAGGTAAAAATGTTATTTAAAAAATTTGTAATTATTCGTATGTCGAAAATGATGAGGTTTTTAAAATAATTTAATGATGTGATGTTTATAATAATTAGTAATAAAGTAGTCGCTAAAAAAATCTTTTTATTTCTCTCTGAAAGACAAATTGAAAATAATTTATTAGTTTTTTTTTGGAAATAAATTACTATACAGATACTTTTTTGATAAACGTAAGCATTTTAACTAACTATAGTAATTGATAATGTTATTACTATGATCAAAATCGCATGACTATTGAGTTTCGCGGCGAACTACGCTTGCGCGTACATACGATGATGGTTTTAAATTTTAAAACGAAAAAAACTTCCTGTGGCTTCATTTTTGAATATTTTCAATTAGTTTTTTTTGTATTCAACTCGTAATTTTTTATACTATATGTGGTTTGAAGGAACGTTGATCAAGCGTCACCACCCTGTATAATATTAAAATATTTATAAATAATATGAAAACAGTGATCAGAGGCAACTTAAACTTGCTATGAGCGGTTTAGCAGGCAATTTCAACTTGTTACTTTTGTGGTACAGTGATTCTTAAAATTTCACTCTCATCATTTTTTCATAACGCGCCTAAAGAAGTACCAATAAATTCAATTTCAAATTTCGAATTTCTCATTAAATGTTTAGACATTTATTAATTTGTTTGCACTTTACTATGGCTATATTACATAATTCAATCTCAAAATGTACTTACTCCATTACGTTGTTCTAAGACTTAAAGTAACGTTTAATAAATAGCAATAGGCTAATAGGTAATTGCGAGACTTGCAAGACTCTTGCGCAAGACCAAGACCAAGACCAAGACTGGGAGGCGCAATACCAAGACCAAGACCAAGACCAGATGTGTTGGCGCAAGACCAAGACCAAGACTGGCTAAGTCTCGTCTTGTTCTTGCATTTGGGCAACACTATCTGTAATATATTTAAACGTACGAATTCGACTAAGTTAGAGTTATATTATATGTATAGATTTCCAAAAATAATTTAAGCTCATTCAAAGCCTTTTAGCTTATGTTACATTTGCCTATTTATAGGGCCATAGTATCGATTGAGTAAATTAAGCTCAGTGATTGTATCGGCAGTGATTGTATAGAAGATTGTAGTTTAGTACATGTTGTTGTGTTTAAAATGAAAGCAAAAATAGTGAGTGAGTCCATTTGTTAATAAATCATCACCCTCCTCTCCTCACACCCTTCCCTTGTACGACTACAATGTATCGTTTTATTTAAGGGTACAAGTAGTGTCACACGGTCACACAACGTTACCTAAAGCAACTGGTGATATATTAAAAATAAAATATGAACTAGCTTTCCTCTTAATTTTTTGATTCGTTAAATTGATAATATTTAATTCAATACAGAGAGAAGAGATTCAACTACAAAGTCTAGCTATTTTCTTTCTTAATTCACTATATTATTTCATGTGTTGGACAGATATCTCTACGGTTAAAAATATTCGAGAATAGAACTCGTGGCCTCTGTGTAGTGATTTCAATTTCAACTTTAAAAAACTTATAACTGCCTGATTTTGGAAAACTTATTAATTGGACTTAACTGGATTGAAAGCCGGACGTCAAGCTATTAGGCCTAGGTTTCCCAATGTTAGCGCTAAGTAGAAAGACACTGCAGTTATCCAGTGAAGTGTTTGACCTGAACTTTCTTAGTATTGTAGTCAATGTTACAGAATTTTGTATTTAATTAGTATAATATACTGGTTCAAAATTTTTATGACTACACGAGTGGTTGGCTGAATTAAGTTATAAATATAAATGTCTTTTTTATAAAATTAATTTTCAATTTTAATTTAACGATTAAATAGTATTAACATTTCAAGCACGATATTTTACAATATACTTTAAACTCAGAATCAAATAAAGCTGTTTCCAATGTTCCCAGAAAGGATTCGTACATTGCTAACCACGCTGTCAGTTGCTGTTTGTACAAAATTTCCATTAAAAAGGAACTTGCTTTATATACGAGTATTAAACTTAGAAAAGGCCAATATTGTCCATAATATCTTACTTATGTAAATAATCATACAAACTAAATAATATTCAAAACTTACCATCAGTATTGATATAAGGGGGCATGAGGACTGCGCTATAGCTTGTATTAACGGCGATATGATCGAAGTGTCTGCTAGGCGAGAGCAGGAGTCTTCTAGCGCGAGCTGCTAGGGTCCCATCATCAGCGTGCACGTTCAACCAGCGAGCGTCGTAGTAGGCGCCAGGAGACGCATCACTGTTGCTACCCGCAGATAGCGCAGCGGCTTCTGCCGAGTCCATAATCCGCTGCAAAGGTATTGAAATATAACTATTGTCGATCTTACATTATAAATCTTATAAGCAACAAATATAGGAGGCAAAACACTTATTGTCGTTGAAAGGATGAAATAACAAGTACTTATCAAAAGGTTGAACCACACTGTTTGGGTCTAAATTTAATTTAAGTTCTATTTTCGTCTTTCGAATTTTCTCCTAGAATAAGCATAACAAATTGCTTTAAGAACAATAAGACGTAAAAGAAATGGAATTCCCCGTAACTTTAAGCCCGCATTAATGAAAATACTTAGTTTATGAACCTGTTGTAATAAGAAGCTACAAGCTTTGTTCAACCGTTTTTAAAATTGTACTTTGAGAGTTGAATGTCATCACGTGATCAGCTTAAATATCATTAGTATTTAGCTCTTTGTAACGTCCTATTGCTGAGCGTGGGCCTGCCTTTTATACGACGTGCTGCTCAAGTGCGGGTTGGTGGATTTCACATGTCTTTCAAGAACTTGTCAGGTTTTTATACATGCAGGTTTGCTCACGATATTTTATTTCACTAAAAGGCAAAATAATCATATTGGAATATGATCGTACTTGAAAATATCTGAGGGCCGTGGACCCGGATTGAACCCGATTCACTTGATTTTGTTTGTGAAATTAGGTATAATATTTACAAAATGATTATTGTATATAACATGTTTTACGAGAAAGAGAAAACAAAAGCTTGTTAAAATATGATACCAACAAAAATACATAGTTGCGATTCGCGTTCGCAATTCCTCAAAGATGTTCCGGTATAAAAAAAGCTATTATATTCTTCACTCAACTTTGAATAATTCTTGTTACTAAATTCCGTAGCATAAAGCGAAAAATCTACGTAATTTTCTCTATGTGCACTTAAAAGAATCTTGGCTGAAGAACTACTGTTCCTTCAAAGGAAAATATGTATAAATAAAGTGACAGGAAACATTTTAAGCGTTATTCAGAATATATTTCTCTTGCTTTAGCTTAGATTTATTAAAAAATGTATTTCGGAATTCATGTTTCACTATAATTTTTAGTACCCTTAAAATACATCTTTGACTTCTGATATTAAATTTTAATATTCCTTTTTACTTAATTCGCAGAATACAATATAAGAAAATGTTATATGAAAACTTAATTAAATTTACATACAAACATAGGTACATTTATAATTTCTATAGTTGGAACGAATAAGAACAAAAGCTTCTGAAGATCAATTATTCCAGCTTCGTTAATTGCCGTCGATTGTCTACGCTTTTCTTACCCCGATCCTTGTTTTCAGTTCACCCTGTAGTAAGCTTTCTTTTAGTGAATATTCAATTTAGAGTATAGAAATGAGAATATATAAAATAAGTGGAACAGTGTCGTGGCAGTACAAGAATTTAATACGTATAAGTTATAACCAATTTTCTTTTTAATTTGATAATTTTTCCATTTACTAGGGCGTTGTGATGTTACGTATTTAGCAAATTGGGAAAGATCCTGAAAACAATTTGTAAATGAGAGTTTTTAGTTGCGAGGAATAGTCCCATCGGAGTAACAAGCTCGAAGTAGAGGCAAAGTAATTAAAACTTGCACTCGTCCGCCCTTACAGCGTTTGTCGAGCTGGACTTACTTAGACTTTTTATTCAATTAAAAATCTGGTTAAGATCACGTCTGAATTACAGATAAGAATATTATATGGAAGATTAAAAAAAACTCATGTTTTTTCACACATAATAGAGGAATTTTAAATCAACTTTTTTTTAGTTTGAACGTTAATATCGCGTATATTTTAAAATTTTAGTATACAACGATTCCAAAGAAAATTTGAATACTAATGTTATAGTGAAATATATCAAGCTTTCAATTCTTAGAAGTATTGAACATGGAGTAAAAAGAGTGTTAAAAAGGCCTGCAGCACCTCAAATATTTTAATGTAGCCATTAAGGCCCGCGATGAGAGGCTTCGTACTCCTGAAACAATACTTAGTGTTCTATAAATGCGGAATTCCTTTATTTTGTTTCAGCTACAGTTTCATTAAGTGCGAAATGTTGGCGTCGTTTTTTCTTGGCGACGCCCGCAGCACAATCCCCCCGATTTTTCAACTTTATTGTCGAGCTAAGTTCTAGGCGCTTTGGCTCGGGCCTTGTTCGCAACTTATTATGATACCGCCTATTCGTACGCTGCTACTGCCTTCCTTATAAATATGTATACCGTTTTTTTATACACAAGGCAATATATCACGATCTTGGAAGAAAAGAAAGTATTTCGGATTTATCAAATCCTGATATTATAATATTTAAATGTATTTTTTAAATACCTAATAAGACAAAATAAAGAGCTATGTTTTAATGTATTTAAGTCCGTATAATATAGCATTAAATTACTGTCACAATATATTTGCACCTTTATTTCCTTAAATTCAATTTTACATTAAAAGTCATTTTAATAATACTCGTAGATTGATTCGTTCGAGATGAAAAAAATCTAAAGTATTGTTATTATGTTCTCATTAAATATGAGCTATATACTATAATTTAGATGAAACTTTTAAGTTCAATATAATTAATATATTGGTCTGAAACAGAAGTTGCGACTTCCAAACAGTGCAGTTATTAGAATGAAAATTAATGTAAGATGTTGATTGTTGATGTATGATTTAAAATGCTTATTGAATCTGAAAGTATGTTATAAAACGAGATTACAAAGCGTCTCAAGTACCGAATTTGCGAGTTGCGACAGACCGCAGACATATTGCATTATGTCAGCCCTTAGACCGCTACGCCTCCGTATAAACACTTTCAAGTACTCTAAACACTTAGCTAATTTAACTTCAACAGAAACACCCGACTCTCGCGCGGGCTCATGTTGGTATAAGTTAAATGCATAGAAAGGAAAATAAAATGAGAAGACAAATCGGTGTTGAGACGTAGAATACAAGTGATTTTCACAAGTTATTACGTAAATCTAGTATCTAGATACAAAAAAAAATACTAAAAAAGTCTTATCCATATTAAATATATCAATATATATTTTTTATTGTGATGGCACAATAAAATAACCTAGCTCAGTCAAATCACAAAGCTTATTCAACAAGAGAGAACTAATTAACATTATTATTAAAAATCGGCTCGGCTCTAATTTTTCATTTCAGACAGACATTTTATTTATTATGGTAACTTCCGGCAGGTGAAGCATGTCTTTATAATTACTTTAAGCTAAGCACTTAAAACCTCTTTGCAAATTTAAGCACTCTAGCAACACTCCCATTTTGTAGAGATCACCTAAATAAGATGCAACAAAAAAGTTTTAAAAACGCATTTTCGACAACCCTGCTTCATCTAAGTAGGTATTTTAATTGTGTCATATTTTACAAGTAATACTTCACTTTAAACGTGACTATCGTATTTCTAAGTGTATGTAACATTTTATTTAAAATAATTTAGCATTTATTGTATATAGTAACTTTATGATCAACATTAAATTCCCACGAGTATTTATCGTAGTCTGTTACATATGTTCTGAACCGCGGGTCTGTCGTCTACAGCTCGTAATAGAAATCGTATTAGTGGAATAGTGCCAGCGGTTACAGTTCTTTGCTGCAACGAGAATTAAATAATCTTAACTTATAATATATCTATGATAAATTTAATGACTCATTTTATATCTATCTTTTTGTATTAACTTTTTTAAACAAGCAAATTACCTAGCTTTGATCGGGCATTTCTGCCAGTGCCTTACAGCTTTGAGTTGCTTGTGTGAAATAACAAGAATAAAATCGGGAGTAATAATAGCAGTTTGATAATTTTTTATATGTAATGACTACGATATTTTAAGTTATCTAAGTTTTATATTTTTTTAATAGATATAATATCAATGGAATGGTGCCAGCGATTGCTTCGAATTCATTGTTGCGTGCATTCAGCGCTGCTGCTGGCTTTGCAATGGGAACAATCGGAAACCCTTTCCCATAAATCATATAGTTAATAGAGTTATCTTAATATTGTATGAAACATATTTGATATTAATTAAGAATTGTTTGATTATTAAGAACTGTTATTGGGTACAACTTTTTTTATTACTCGTTTCTATACAGTGAAAACTAAATCAATCTAATAACTTAAATTAATGGGAAATTAAGTAATTATTGTATTTGTTTTTTTTTAAATCTTTTATTCTGAAAAAAAAATATTTACATTAAGAAATAATGAATAAAATTGCTGATTTATTAATTTAAAATAAAAAATAGTTTATTAATATATAAATTAAATACTTATATTCTATCCAGTTTTAATAGAATTGATATCAATGGAATGGTGCCAGAGATTGCTTCGGAGTCATTGTTGCGCGCATTTTGGCTTTGCAACGTGAACAATCGTAAATCGTAATCCATTCGTCGGATTTAATAAAACTTTATATGTCAATATTTGTATAAAATTATTTACCGTCAATCTCGCCGTACGGTAATTTTTTATATAATAAAGAAAGTTGGGACATTATTACAACAGCGCCATTTAGTTCCGCGGTAAGCTTCGAGGCTTATATTACATATACCACCATACTACACATATAAATTTTAAATACATACATATTATAAATTTTAAATACATACATATTATAAATATAAACACCCATGATTGGAGTACAAACATTCATGCTCAACAAATGAACTCCCCTAGCGGGACTAGAACCCGCGACCGCTGGCACAGAAAGTAGGGTCACTGCCAATTGAGCCAAATGTGTCATCAAAATATATTTAAAAAAATAATAGTGTGTAAGTCCATGAGATATCTATAACCAAATAGTTATGCAGTTTTGATGAGAAGAGTCAACAGTTCTTCTTTAAAATAATATTGTTTACATTATGTAATGCTATGGTAGCGAGACCCCACTCTAAATTAGTCCCACATACCAACGTAACATCTGCAAAGTATCCTGTGACGGTAATAGGCTTTACTCAACTTTAATTGTTTAAATGGCTCAATACCCTTGCCTAACAACGATCATCCACCTTTAAAGCTTGCTACGTATTTATTTAACTTAACAAAAATAATAAGTGTAAAATACATTTAAAACCATTAGTACTGAAAATATTTTTTAAAGATTTAATATAAGTTTTGTTTGCCACATGCAATGTGTATAACTCAATAAACGCAGTTCATATGTAAGGGTCAACGTTAGTCGGCAGGCAGGTCGTCAACCCGCATCCAACGCCTACGCGCTCTACGGAGCTACACAGCTACGCGGCTTAGTTACGCAGCCAATTACTAACTACAACGTTTTCGAACTGCCTTCCATTGATAATAAAATATTAGTACCTATGTTTTAAATAAAAATATTATATATTTAATATTTTCTTCGATTTATATATGAAATGATTTTTATAATATGAAAAGACAATACATTGATTATTTCATTTAATAAAGCGTTATGAATAGATGTTTTATTTTATCATATACCTACGTATCTATATCCAGTGTAATTATTATCTGTTTATTTTAAATGTGGGAAATTGCATATTTTAATGGTTTAATTTAGTTTATAAGTTAGTCAAATATATTATCTATCTATTTTTTCATATTAAAATTTTAATACGAAATATTGTTATTTAAAAATATTTTCTCTCTTTTTGTGATTCAGGAATTAAAAATAAAAGAACCGCGTGAAAATCTACCGAAGAATGCGTGTTACTTAAGCTATACTGCAGGCTCTTCGGAATATTGAGTAAGTAGCCTGCGGGGTTTGTACGAGAGCGAGAGAGATGGCAAACCGTCTCAAGACTGCGAATCAATAAAGTCCACTCGTATAAGTCGGGTGCACTGGATATGGGTCACGGTGCACCCGCGAGATAGTATTTAATAACCTCTTACGTCTGTAGACACGACTCGGTCCTTCCCCTCCTTATATTTATTACGATTGATCCGAAAGCTTTGAATAAGTAAGTATCCTATTACTATTCTACTAATCTGGAATGACATTTAAATATTGTTTTAATGTATTGGAAGTACGTTTACGATGCAACAAAGCTTAAATTAAAGTTTCCAAAATTTTTCTTAATCACGTACAATAATTTATTATACATATAGTATCATAAAAATAAAAATATAAGGTCATTACGTTAAAGTATTTTTTTACATCACAGTACGAATATAATTATTTGGCTCTTTTTAATGTTTTTTAAGTACAGTTTGCTCAAGTTTACATTTTGTGTACTGTTAACGATTACAACTATTACTTCTGATTTCAAACTGTAAATGCTCTGTGCACTTTTATTGTTCTATATTATTTTGTTACATTAATAGTTATTTATAGTAATTTAGATATGTAATAATGTTTTGATTGAAATCTCGTAATATAGAAAAATGTTAGTGAACGAAGCATGAAATCATTACAATGTATTTAAATTACTATAAAATATAGTAAATGATAATAAGCTTCGAACTAATACAACAACTATTTGCCTATAGATAAGTTTATATATATAATTTGTGACACTGTTTGGCTATTCATTTCATTAAAAATGTATGTGCATTGTTACGTTCATTAACTGACAATATATTTTAATTATTTTAAATGGACGCAATTGGAAATGAAAATACTCGCTATTTTTACCTAAAATTTTTATTAACACAATATTTTAAAATAAAAACCGCCTTATATTAATTTTCCTTTAAGCTATTCGTGTACCTAAACAATAACATTAAAATTAATACATTATTTTTAAATTTATTTTGTATTTAATTTTTTTGCTCTTTTTGATTAGCGCATTCAAACAAACAAACAAGCCTGCCTCTTTATAATATTAATATAGATTTACACTTATTTTACCGTTTAATTTTAAATAAACTTAATATATGTATCAAGACAATATCTAATCAGGTTCTATTAATAATAAACGTCTCACATCAAGCGTGTCCGCCGCAAAGCGATGGTGAGAACAACGTCACGGATTTCTTGTCAAGAGCAGATGGTAAGCAATTTGCCGATGGCGACATTAAGGTCGGGAGGCAGCGAACTCACAGGGCTTCCCCCTGCACCTTGCACTATATGGCATTTCTTTGGAATTCCGCGGTGCATCTTGATAGCATACTTGTATACACGAGATTTTAGCTACGCCGCTCTTGTTTCACTAAGCGAATACCTTGTACAATGTACGTGAAGTACATTGTACAAGGTATTGAAGCATGCATAATAAAATAAATAGCATGCATAATCTTGGGTAAATTATATTATTTACGGCATGACTTTACTTAGAATATATAATCGTAGATTAGATTGATATTTTAGGTTAAAAATTGATCTTCACAGCCTCAAACTACGACTCCAGGAACACGGTTTATTAATGAAATATACTTAGCTATTTACTAGAATATTTTTAACGTACGACAACGTTATTTACAACGACAACGTTATTTACAAGATATGTAGATTTTTATAAGTTTTTTTTAAATCAATGTTAAAAATTCATACAATAAGTCCTACCCTACATAGAAAAACGTAACAAACCTATATTATAAGCAATTATAATTTCTAACTAATTAAGAAAAAAGTCTCCAATTTTACCCACATACAAAATCAGATTAAAGCCATATTGATATCATACCATGTGACCTCACTGCGAGCGTGTGCGTAGCAGTAATTACTTACACATAAAATAACTGTTAGCACATTGGGAACTAGGTCGTGTTTTGTTCCTATCGCCGGTTCATTGCGCCTAAATATCAGATACGTGGATTTAACGCAAATATGTCACATTTAGCTATTGTTTGTGGCGCTTAATTAAATATGTTTAGCGTACGCCTGCGTGATAAAGAAATTTACGATATAAATTAAATTGAACCGAATATTAAAGCTTCACCTACATACAAATTACTAAATTACTAAAATTACTAAATGGAAATGTGTAGAATATTTTGGAGAAGATACATACATCAAATGTTTTTCGGATATGTTTGTCTATTAATACTAATGTATTTACGCTTTCTTAAGAAACCGAGTTAAGCCGGTTCATATCCCAGGTTTTGGATCTCTGATCATGATTACAACTTGCCTTACGGTGAAGGTAAACATTGCGAGAAAACCTTCATCACTGATTGAACCTGGCAAGTTTTCGAAAGTCATCCCACAACCTGCACTTGGTCAGCATGGTGGACTATGGTACCTATATAATTCGTGGCTCGTGCCCAGCAGTACGACGTTAAACGAGCATACATGTGCATTGGGCATCCTATTATCATCTAGTGTTTTTTTATTAACGTCTAAAATCAGGTTTACTTACGTCTATTTTAAATAAATATATACTAGTTTAGCATATCTATATGAGTATTAATATAGGCTTAGGCTATATTTGACCCCTTTAGGTCCTTTGTTGTGGTCTGGACGACGATGAATCAAAATTTATATATGCATATTGCTTAAACTTTCTCGACCTCCACAGCCGACGGTGATTAAGGTTGTCATGGCAATCAGTCAATCAGAGTATTATTATTATTCAAATTTTAAAACAATGGGACCATGTACCTTGAACATCAGCCTTAACTAATAGTTTGCTTAACGAAGGCTGCAACTTAGAAGCAATACTTTAGAGTTCCATTAGTTTGAACGGTTATTAATATTATCGGTTTTAATTTGTCAACGTTGCTTGACATTTTTTGTCTCGTTAAATGAAGCATTGTTTGGATGGCGGGCGAGGAGGCCGAGGTTAGAGGGTGGCGTGATGGCGTCCTGTTTACATTATAGCTAGCTATTATAATATTATGATTTATTACTCAATCGGTGCGCCGCCAGGCATAGCGGCTTCGTAATTTCACCTGAATTTCGTTCACGTACGCGCACTTAGACTAAGGAATTTAAACTACGCTGGAACACGTAAAGGAAAGCCTTTGATAAGGATTAATTGGATGAACTACTTTGAAATATACAAAAATTATTCAATTTCATAATATAAACTAAGAATTCTTTGTTCATTATACTTTTTAGTGCCAATTTAAGTAAACTACGTTATGCAAAATATTGTATGCATAGCTCGGACGGTCGAGTCACTGAACGCTAAATTTTCGAGATGCATTCTTGTCTGTCAGTGTTTGTCATTATTACTATGTATAATATATATATTAAGTTTTGTGTTATTGAATACTAAAATTAAAATGTAAATATTTGAATTATTTTTGTAAAAAAAATTTGAAGAAGTATAAAAACAGCTGAATTAAGAGTGTAAAGTTGAAAGTAAATAGACAAAGCAGAGCAAAGAGCTCAGCGGTTTTCTTGAAATCTTGCGAATATTCTCTCTGAAACATTCACTCGAGTAGTCTATGCACTTTACCTGTGCACGTATCTAATATATAGATATGTACTCAGACTTTACTACGTACTTTATGTACGTTTTACACGTTACGTCGCTTACAAATATTGTTACTATGGGATTATGCACAGAACGGTCAAAATATATTTATTTAGGAACAAACTTATTAGGAAGAAAACTTAAGTGTTTCTTATTTTTTACTATTTGCCAAGGCAAAACAAATTTATTAGTACCTAATACACGTATATATTCAGTTTTCATTTCAAAAATTCTCTTTAAAAATCTGTTACTCTATTACATACTACGAAGGACGAAAGCAAACTCACTCACTCATAAACTTTCGCTTCTATAATATGAGTGTTATTCAAATTGTACATTTTCTAAGAGACATACATTGAATTGTAATACGCCCCTGGAATTACGTATCGGGTAAGTACAAATCACGAAACATTCCAATCTCTCCGGTTAATTGAATACTGTAGGCCTTCATTATGTCGGACGGGATGAATTGACAAAAAAGGAACTTTTCCAGAATGGCAACGGTGGATTGTGTAGTCGAAAACAAAAACCACAAATGGCATTCGGGAGGTGGTTCGGATCGAATAATTACACCGCCATGGTTTATACCCAAACTTGGCTTTCACACGACAAACATTGTCGCTCCTTCATAAATCTTTGTGCTCAACTCAACAGAGGTCGGGTATTAAATGTTTTACCAGAACACTTAAGTACTTCTTAACGAACTTTGTCAGAATAAAAGATGTTTTTGAGTGTTTGTTCTTCGAAAAAGAATCGCATCGAGAGTAATATTTTTTGTTGTTTTCTTGAAAGGATAATGAAGAAGGTTAAATTAATGATAAAGGAATACAATGAATTTTGATAGTTATAAAGATGGCTAATAGGCGCAAAAATAGCAGAGATATTATAAATGAAACTATCTGCGAGTGAGACCATGATTGCTGTGCATTCAAAATTACGAACCAAATATCAAAATAGACAAGATCCTAAAAGAAGTTTCATTTATAATGTCAAATATCCGCGTAAATCTGAGAAAGTATAATCGAAGAGAAATCTTTGATTTTACATCAAATTGGAAGTTGAGACGTACAACAGAAATAGCGAGATTAGTTCGGGGTTTAGAAGAATTTCAATATTAGGAGAATAGGGGTGTGAAGTGTGGAGTTGTGGAGACGGCGAGTATTGGACATAGTGGAATATGGTAATGCAGCGACGTCTGCTAGTGATTTTTAACACTTAATTTTATTTACTTCATGCAGCTGACTTGCATCGTGATTTCGTAAGATCTTTAGAGGAATAAAATATTAAAAATATTTAAAACATTTAAATTATGTTCTAATGACAGAAATTTCCGGCGGATGTACAAATGGCACCAATGTTACCTAATATAATGTAACTAATAAGTAAACTAGTTACCAAATTCAAAATAAGTCAACGATAAGAATATTTATTCAGACAGTAGTCGCCCCCATGATAACCTTATGAAGCTGTCATGTGCCGACATCCACGACGCAAAGTGTATACGCAATGTTGACTGTTTACGAGACTAAGGAAGTTCTTTGCAAATATAATATTTTCGTATGAGCTTTAAAGGGCCTAAATCTGTGTCTTATAAAAAATATACTCAAACATTGTTTTGATTTTATTACTCTATATAATAAAATAAATATAAATAATAATACTACATAGATACTGTATAAAATATAATATTGTTCTTACAATATTTTTAACGTTATTTTAATGTTTCAATACATAATTTTAATGATTTCTAGTCACTAGTTAACGTAAACTAAAATTGTGGTTATAAACACAGAGAAAACAAAAAACACATTTTTAATTGTATTATAAAATAATATTCATTATTTCAACTTCAAAGAAACTGCTGATAAAAAGACGCAGAGAGCCTTTTTATTTAACTTTCTATCAAACAGTCATCTCATTGTGAAGACAACAATTCTGTAAAAGTGTAGCTTTTCTTATAAGCAAAGCGATTTGTTTCATTATAGAAACAAAAGGTCCTTGAAAGGCTAATATTTTAAGCTGAAGGGGAAAGATGAGTGCATTTTATTTGTAAATTTGAAATACAAATCTATACCTATCTATAATAAAAATTGAAGTGTATGTTTTTAATTTCAAATTAACAGCTTTTCACTAAATGCGTATGAAAGTTAATCTATGATCAAAAAAATTTTTTTTAAGGTTTTGTCTGTCTGTCTGTTTGTTCTAATCTCTGAAACGGCTGGACCGATTGTGTCGGGATGGGACTAGGGACGAACCCGAGCGAAACGAAAGTGAGTCGCTAGTTACAAGTAAAATTAATTTACCAATTGGTCAGAAATTACTGCGGTGATGTCATATAAGTAGTTTCTATTAGATCATTATACCAGTAAATCTGCCACCAGTTAAATGTTAATTGAAATAGGTACTATTCTAGAAGTGCAGATTTGTTCGAAATATTTACATGTGCATAAATTTTATAATAATTGATTATATACAATGCGCTGTATATAAATAAAATATATTATTAATTAAATAAGAATTTCAAGATGTACTTTAAATTAGTGTCAAATCAGTTCTAAGATAAAAGTGATACAAAAAGAACAGTCGTAACGATATCTCAGAAGAAACCAAGATTTATACCACTTGAAGTTTAAGTTGCTCTTCGTCTTAGTTTATTTAAGGTATATGTATACCTATATTATGATAATTAATTATGTAACTTTTGTATAAATAAAAAATATTGTTACGTAAAAAATAAACACCGTGTCGATGAATTAGTTAGCTGTCTTTTTATGGTTTCTAACATGTTAATCTAGGTGAGAATTAGCTTTACACTAATTCAATTAGTGAAGTCGCAGTAAGTAAACAAGTAAATATTTATATAGGTCTGTATATAATTTAATAATTTCGAATATAGAATGATTTGGTCTACACATAGAACACAACGTATTCGTTGGAGTTGGAGTATGAAGGAGTGATTACTTACCATGACTGCGTTAATTTTAAAGTCCATATGGTTCTTAACTTCAGCTGCAAGTTCCCGTACGAGAAGTAGTCCGTCTTTCCGTACCACCTCCACATTGTATTCATGGTATTTCTGTACAAAAGAAACATATTTTGAATTACTTATTAGTATTGGTCTTTCACTTTGCAATTATAGTTGATATATAAGATGCCTTTCTTTGAACACAGTGCAAAATGAAAATTGTATGAAAAGTTTATTTAAGAATCTAAATATTTATCAGAACGTAGTAAATCGATAGTATCATAATACTACTACACTACGAAGCACGAGTCTAGTTAGAATCGGAAAGAAAATCGATATCGAACAGAAGTATTGTTTTCATTGTATTCAGATTCAAATGTAATCAAAACTATCTTACACATCACTTGTTTGGTATAGATTTATATATATAGCAATATACTCTATGGTATAGATAGATATGTGTATGCAGATATTCGTGTATAGTTTCATATATAAACTAATATTTAATAACACAGTAGTTGGTTGCTTTATTTCAACTAAAGCACTAGTAATATCGGTGCGAGCAGGCACGTAATTTAATGCTTTCATAGCAGATATACGTCGAGAAGTGTAACGCTCGTATTATTCGCTAAAATGACAACAATCGCGTCGCACTCGCGCTACATTAGGCGGTGAGTTATTGGGCCCAACATGGCGGCTCCAGATCTGTCAAATTTAAAAATGGAAACACGTCCGGAATTTGGCGGATGCTGACTGCCAAATTATTGTTATTCGGCGGAGGCGCTCCGGAGCCCGCCCCGCGAGCGATGTTATTGAATTTTGGATTGTACCCGATGTCGTCTTTGTAGCGCTATCAAATCTAATGAGATATATAACTTATTCTATTTCTTACTTTCAATTTTTCCCTAAACAATGTGAGATAATTAGCAGTAAAATTTATTGTTCAAGTCAGAGAACAGTATAAAGATTTTATTAACACTATATTTAATTAGCATTTATCCTTGGAAAAGTTTTTGTCTCTGATTTTAATGATATCTTTGAAATTTTATTCAATGGTCAGGTTTAGGTACGCTGCACAAATAATAGGTAATGCGAATCGGAAATTAAACGATACTCTATATAGCTCTTATACAATGGCAGTAAACCTTTTTACTGCAAAACAGTCTCCGCTCACCCAATAAAGTTCATTTTAAGTACATCTCAGCGTCGGATAAAAATGGAGGATGTCGAGGACTACGGAGTACAAACCGTCTGTACAGTAACCGTATCATTTTAACGATTCGTTGATGTCCTATTGCTCGGATGTAATGGGTCTATTAGTAATGACTTTTTTATATGATTTTGCTTATTGCAGCTTCGCTTTCATTTATATCAACTGTGGGGTTAAATTTAAATTATTTAAGGCTATTAATACGAGATAGTTGAAAAACAAATCATGGTTATGTTATAACAAGAATTTTATGATGCTATGTTTACGTTTAAAATTAATTTTAAATTGCATGTTGTGTCAAAATATAAATATTAATGAGATACTCAACGCGGCTGTCTCATCAAACATTGTAGGTCAAATAGAATTTTATTTATAAAAATACTGGCACATTTCATTTAAAAAACAAAACATTTTACTTTTACTGGGTTACTAGTAATATCTATATACTTTGCCTATAATTAATTTTTCAAATAAATTATTGTTATCAGTAAATACAGATTTTCTGGAACATTTAATGAAGTGGGTAAAGCTGCAGCGCGGAGTGGTAGTCCCTCGGGGACACATTGGCCGACAAGGAAGCTAAATTCAATTAAGGCCGTTAATTTAATCCGCTGTGTAGTCGGTACCTCCGTCCTTACAGACAGCCCGTTGATTGGATACTCCCTCTAATGATTACTAGTTCTAGTAATCGAAAATGATATCGTAACAAACTAACCAAATGCGTATACATATGAATACAATAGGCTTATACATATATTAGAATAGTTTTAGATACATAGGTAGATTGCCGTAAAATCTGTGAGAGTTTATGGACCGGATAATAACATAGGTTACTTTTTATTTTGGTTCCCCTTTTACCTTTTCTGATATAAAAATACATAAGTAACTATTGCAAATACCAACTAGTCACTCCGGATCAATAGTATAAGCAATTAAAACGAACTATATAATAATATTTTGAGTAATAATTTATTACGGATAGCGCTTATTTTGATATTAAGAAATATTATTCAATTCTTTCTTCTTAATGGGTACAGAGCGTACCAATTAAGCAAAGATGTCTTCGCCAATATCACGAAGATATATCTTTCTTTAGAATTTAACCTACAATTGTGTCAGACTTCATGGAAATATGGAAGTTGTTGTGTAATCAACAAATATAGAAATAATGATAGCGTTTATATTGTTTCTGTTTTTGTATGACAAAACACTATATTCCGCATTGACTACAAACTGCGAATTTTGTGCTATACGAAAGAGGTCCGCTGTGGAACTACATTATATAATATCATTGCATAACCCCTTTCGACCTCTACCCATTGTTAGACATTGGAAATGCCGCAATGTTACACTAAGTTAGGTCATAGTTACCGATCTAGTCTTGTTCAATTATTTTTATCGTATACCTCGTGCAACTAATTTGAAAAATAAAGAAAATTTATTACTTCTACATGTAGGTAACCAAGACTGCCTAAACTATATTATTAAAGGTTAAGACTATATAAGTGCACTTTCAAAATGTGTTCATGTTGTTCTATTTGTGGGTAGATCAGGCACAGAATGAAGGCTTCTAGGCGTGCGCACAACATAACTTTAAAATTTCCTCGCCAGAAAAATTCAATAACTGCAACTAATGCAATGTACTTGATTTAACGTAAGAACTCATTCGTTTGAATAACAATCATTATTGTGCTAATACTAATCTTGAGTAATTAATTATAATATCCTAATATACATTTTCTTTTTGTAAATAATTGTGAATATTAATCTGAGACAAACAATATAAAATATAAGGTAATATTTATAGTATAAATACATACAAAATATTATATTTTGTTATTAACTAATGTTATACAAAATTAATACATAGTTAGTTCAAAGTAAATAGGTACTGAAAAGGTATACGCTTAGTCACGACACGCCAGCCGAGGGATCAGCGCTCCTTGCCTGCGGACACCACTTTCCACTTCGACCGCAGTTGTGTGTACCACTCACAACGGAACTCCATTTACCCGCAAAAAATTTGTACGCAGGACAGGATTCGTCGGCCATTCCTACTCAATCCGACTATTATTAGAAATGCTAAAGTTTGTATTTATGTATTTTTGTTTTTATTGAAATAGCCATTATTATTAATACAGAAGCCGAATTAATACACTGACTGACGACACTGACGACACGTTTGGCTCAGTGGGTAGTGACCCTGCTTTCTGCGCCAGCGGTCGCGGGTTCGAGTCCCGCTGGGGGCATACATTTGTTGAGCACGAATGTTTGTACTCCAGTCATGGATGTTTATATTTATAATATGTATGTATTTAAACTTATATATGAGTAGTATATCAACAATCTAGTATCCATAACACAAGGCTCGTACCTTATCGTGGAACTAGATAGTGCAGTGTGTAAATGTCCCAACATATTTATTTATTTATTTATTTATAATAGTTTATAGAATTTTGGTTTGTCTGTTTTTCTGTCTTTGACCGCATTATAATAAAATCACGGGACAAATTTTGATAAACTTTGGTATAATGATAGCTGGTTAACCATGTCAACATATAGAATACTTTTTACTGCAGGAAAATATATGTATCTGTGAGAATTCTACACTAACCGTTAAAACATATCTAGAGACGAACCCGAGCGGAGTGAGGATGAATCTCTAGTTATAAATTAGTTAAGTAAGTTTGATGATTAGGATGTTATCGATTTAATTAAATTAAAGCATGTGGTCTAGGCGGTTATGTTAGCAGTTTGTGGTTTCTGCTCAACCGCATTTCCTTTATTGGTGCGTTTCTATATACATTTGATTACTTATAATTATTCTATTCGATTATCTTTAAGGTGTACACTAATATTGTAAGTCAGTTAGTTTCAATGTGAGAGTCAAACTACTATCGTACCTACTGATCCGCTATACATACTTCTTTATTATTCGACATAATTCTTTATTATTTCTAATTTTTTAAAAATTAAAAAAAATATTTCTAGATTTCGCGGGAGCGAACCCGCAGGCTCTGCTAGTTATAAACTAAAACTTTCCTCGAAGCCACCACGAGAACCACTCCATCCAATAGTGAAAACAGCATGAAAATCAAGGAATTTATTGCGAACAAACAGACGGACGCGTAAGTATAGTATTTCTCTACAGTAGTGGTAGTAGTATATGATACGATTAAGTGCGAAGTTTGCAAAAGAGGCTACCTTATAATAAAGTGACTAACATGAATATAGCTATATTCTATATTTATGTACAAACATATAAATATTTTCAAGAAAAAGAAATACATTAATAAATATAAGAAAATATATTTTTTTATTTGTTATATATACCTATTTAAGTTTATTCTTGCTATTAAAACATAGATGTTTAATTAAAATATTTATGGCAACCTCAGTAAGAGGAGCAGCGTCCATTTGTTTCACCTTTGATGTAAACTCTCCCGCATCCAACAAACTTTCTACCACAATTATTTATTTTAAGTTACATTATTTATTAGACTATTATTTTATATTCATATATTTTGTATTTTAAAAACCCAAACATTTTTTTTATTTTATTACATCGAACTACTAAAACAAAAGTACACAAAATGCATATTGCATTACATTCTTGGAAAATTATTAAACTTTGAGTTATAAAGTATTCGAAAAACAGACACGTTTTATTTGAATAGTAAGAAATGAATTTAGTGTTTGCAACGCAAAGGAGTGAACAAAGCTTCTCGGAATTTTCAATCTGTTCAAATGTTCGATCCTAGCTTGATATTAATATTGAACATTTACTGAAGTCTACTTCAGAAGTTATTTTCTTACATTTTTGAAAAAAGTGTAGTATTTCCTATCTTTATATATCCAGCTAAACGGTTTTCGTAGGAAAATTTATCATGATGAATGTCATTACGGATTCTTATTTTCATATATTTAACACGCATTTCGTGTACCTAATAAGGTTGTAATATAATATTAAAACAATTTTGAATGAAATATTTCTTCAAAAGGATTTCAGTCTTATACTCCATAGCTATTTATCAATAACCCGTATAATTAAATATTGGAATTGTATAAAATCAGATTTACTTACATGCCATCTCGAACTATTTTGCCTATACAAAATTCCACCATACAGCATTTTGTTTTATCTCAAATAGGCAGCGCTTTCGTTGAAAGCGCCCAGACGATATATTATTTCCGACATTTTAGCCAATGAAAAAAAAATTTGAAAATTATATTCTAAGACCTTCGTCAAGAACCAAATTCTATCCATTGGTAAAAACAGCATTAAAATAGGAGCAATAGTTTATGGGTTTTTCGCAAACAGACAGACAGACGTGGCGAAGGACTATATTTTATAGTATGTATAGTGATCTTTACAAAAAAAATTGTACATGCGTACAGAAATAAACGTGCACTCGTGTAGAATCGATACGATAATTTAATTATCGTATAGGTGAAAACTGAAAAGTTCCTACTTGAAAACTTTTAGACATTTCTTTGAAAGCGTATGTTCAACATCGACATTACCTATCTCAGTCTACCTTGTTCTACTTTTCTCGATAGTGACCTAAGCCCGTATAGAAGGCCTTTATAAAATACTGGCGAAATTAGGTTAAACTCCGTCTACAGTGAGCAACGGTGAGAACATCCGACGGATGAACAAACCCATTTTAAAAGATTACATGAATGACGTTAAATCAATCGGCTTGTACTATTGTGTATTCAATAAAATTTTGGAATATTCTTTATATATTAATTTTAGTCATACTTCTTGGAAATAACTTTTTACTTATAATTACATAATTAAAATAACTGATATTTACCTTTATCTTGTAATTAAGTAATAACTTTTAGTGAAAGCGTGTATCGCTTTAAACATGAGTTTTTTTATTATTATACTCGTATATACTCTAGCTTCGCTCGCGGTTTCTAAAATAAAAGTAGGTCTGTATCTGTCCAACTGTTTCAAAGATTAGCAGATAGACAGACAGACAGTATTAACAATATTTTCTTACAAGTACATACCGTATATATAGTATAAAAGAAAATCAAAGACTAATTAAGTAAATAAGTATATATAAATGATTTATTGCTGTGATATCGCGTAGGTAGTTTGCAATAGACGCTAATATTGAATAAGTTCTGATGGCAAAGTTTCTCTTTCGAAACATTATATTACTTTCAGGACCGCGATCTCGAAGAGAATTTTGATTATACTATCACAACTGTAGACATAGTAAATGAAATATGTAGGCTAATCACATAGAAGATTATTATTTACTAGTAACTTTTTAGCAAAAAATTTTGTGTATGAAACACGCATACACAAAAGACGAACATATAAAAATGTTACAGTAATCATTCGTTCCCGACAATCCAGCCGGATGCGAAGCCAAGAAACGCAAGGGGGGCCCACCTGGACCGTTGGAGCAATCCTATGGTTGTTGTGATTTGCCGGCAGAACTGCCATCGAGCGTCAGCTTTCCTTCGACGTCCCGTTATGACAGGGTATAAAGATGGGATATTCATGCGCCAAGTTTTACATCGCATGTTTTCGCCGTTGGATAAAACCATTATTTTTATCCATTAAACTATTCTTTGCCAAGACCTTGAAGGTTATCGTTGGGCAACCTTTACTTTGTGCGCGGTACTCCTGGTACGACCTCACATTACATGAATAGTTTACCAGCCTCAATTCATTACATAAACTATTATTACTTAGCAGTTTAATTAATGCAGATTATGAAGTAGTTAAAATCTTTATTTCTATACACTTGTCGTATTATTAATACATAGGTATTTCTTGTTTAAGGAAAATGTGTATAATCACGAAATGAAACTGCAATGAAAAAAGCAAGAGCTATAACTCTTATATATACTTACGTACTTCTAATGCAAGCTAAGTATTTATAAATTGTTTATAAAACTTTATATCGATAATAATTAAGAGAAAAATTTTTATGCTTTATCTTAGACGAAAGCATCAAACTGTTCTATCTAATCTATTGTTCCATCTATCATGAGAGGATGTAAGTTCAATTTATCCTGAATGAATAAAATATGTAAGCTAACATTTTGAAATTAAGATAAATTATGAATCATTCATCCAGTTCGCAAATAAATTATTATTTATTTATTTGTTATTAAACCAATCAAATCTATTTTGTAAGTTACTAGCAACTAACCCTTATTTCGTTCTGATTCGTGCCTGGATATGTTTCAACGAATAGTAAAGAATGGAACAACTGTGAAAACTAAAACAAATCTCTTCTATAAAAATCGTATATTATTTCGGGATAAAGCGAACCATTCAGCCGTTCCGGCGTGAATGTGTAACAAACATCTCATTAAAGTCAAATAATAACTTTAATAAGTTCGTATGTCATCATACAGAAATATTATATGACTGCATTTCCTAAGCAGTGTTGCATCAATCGAAGGTCGCTGTTAATTATCGAACTGGTGAGAGTACTCGGGAGTACGCTGAGTGTATTTCAGCAGTATCAGATATTTCCCACCCTCTCGTAACTGGGTCGCGAAGAGGAGCGGCTCAGTGATGGGTGGGGGTGCGAACTCTCTCGTTGCGTTTTTGTAGCAGCGCGTCCAACCGATCGGCCCGACGTTGCCCCTCGCTTCACTTCTAAAGCGAAAAGAATACCACACACTTCTCTCGAATGCCGCCGTAAAAATGCGTTTACTCACGTTTTGTATTTGATTCATTTTTGTGAAGTGCCGCCCGAACTCCCAGAGGTCGACGCCGAATTTTAGCGCCCAATTCTTGACTCTGCAACAAAAAATATTTTAAAAACGTTTCGCACGTGAATTTGCTCATCTTTATGATACCCGTCATTTGTCACGACATTTAATTAAGTATTTGGGTGGATCTATGATCCTGTTTCATTTAGACGTAAAAAGTTTTCTCTGAACATTTGAAGAATCCTCGGAAAATGAACTTTGTCCTTATAGTCGTGTAATGTAGAAAACTTTTTATTTCTTTCCCTAGTCTGATGCGGATACACAGAATAGTTATTCTTAATTTATATACCTAGTCCAAATTAATAAACTTTTATTTGGGTTGACAATTTTTCTACAATAATATTGCTTTAGCTTATTACGTTTTATAATTGATTAAAATTTACATTGATTCAAGATATTTACAATTAAAGGATTTTCTGTTAATTCCGTTACCCAGTAACTGCTGATTACTTTTTTAATTACTTCATTTCATAACGAGTCGTATTGTTTGAATACAATGCGCAAGGAGTGTTATTCTACAGTCATACAAACTAATTGTGGTAATACTATACAGTCAGTGATAATGCGTACTTTGTATAAAGAACGATATTGTTAACCTTGATATATTAAATTCAAGAGGAGACTCTTCAACATATGGCTGAAATGTGTATTAAGGAATCGAAATGATTCTGGGAAGTAAATGTGATTGGGGAAAGTAGGTTAAGCATTTTTTCCTCTCGATCGACCACCCTTATAACAAGCAAGTGTTATCAGTGGTTACACTCGGTATCATTTTGTCGCAGCATGAGAGATAGCTCGCGCTTGATGGAAGGACCAATTTAATTAACGAGTGTTACGAGGCTTGCGAAAGAACAGGTACTCTTGGCATATGATTGAAAATGTTATACTGTTTTTATTTTGTCACTATACAAAATGTGTACTCTGAGGTTGAATAAATTTAATTTAATTTATATATTTAGAATGATTTAAAAAAAAAGATTTTTTTTAAATCATTCTAAATATATTGCTTATTTGAAAAAAAAATATGAACATACAATCACCCATTCTCATTCTTTATTAACGGGGTCATGTATACATACAGGTGGTCAAGGTCAGAAAATTCAGAACTGCCAAGCTGCCAGAAATACAAATATTCTGCGACTGCGATTTTTTTCTATTTAATATTAAATAATTTTTTTAGGTTAAAATCTTGTGAATTTAAGTCATAAATCAAAATTCACTGGTAGTATTAGTCTATAGCTTTACTCGCTATATGACGTCACTACGGCCTTCGGTTTATTGATGACTTTAAATTTGTTTAGACGTACAACTCTTAGTAATATAGGTATCACAAGAAATATATGCTTATACAATGATATTATATCGATAGTCGTTTACCTTGCCTACTACTATCATTTTATAAAAAATATAGTAATAAAACCCTTACTAATATTATAAATGCGAAAGTATCTCTGTCTGTTTGTCTGTCGCGCTTGCACACCAAAACTACTGAACTGATTTAAATGAAATTTGGTACACAGATAGTCGGGGAAGGCGAAGAAACGGCTGTAAGAAGTTGAAATAGAGAAAAATTTACATGGAAATTACGTCACTCTTAAACTAGAAGCTTGAAACTTATTTTTAGCCTTTTGATTAGATATAAATAAATAAGCTATTCAAAGTTTGTAATAATTTTATCCTACTTAGGGATGAACTCGGGCGAAGCGAGGGTGAGTTGCTAGTAAAATATAAAAGCAAAACGTTAAGCTATAATTATTTGTACAAAAGACGGTGTTAGGTAGGTATAGGTATAGTAGATTTATTTTAATCCCTTTCATCGGATTTAGGAACATACTATCTATAGACTCCTCATTCAGTTTATGAATTTTATTTTTATGTAAAGAAATGTATTTCTTTATTAAAAAGTTTTTATATTATGTTTTTAAATAATACAAGATGTCAAAGTTGGCATAAAAAATATTATAAAATATTATTGTATAAAATGTCAATAATTTGAATTTACTGTTATAAGATATTTATGTTATTAATTTCTTAATTTATTTCAAGTTGAAGGAAATAAAGACTTTAAATGTTGTTTTCTTTTGCTATAAAGAAACGCAATAATTAGGTCTTTGTTTTATTACTCCCCGTTTAATAAAGAGTAAAATAAAATATTATTATAAAACAACATTTTCTGCAAATATTTCAAGAATAATGGAAAAATTAAGATTTGACTTTACTGTAAAATCATCAAGCGATGGAAAATCAAACATGCTGTGCATAACATCGTTAGCTACAACTGATGGACAAATTTTTGCTATACCAACTGAATACCAACCTGTTAATCTACACCATGAAATTTTAAAGACTTCAAATTAATGCAAAATGAAGAATTGAAGATAATACAATGTAACAATTCAAAACAAAATAAGGAAATCACAAATGTCAATATTCCTGATGTACTAGGTGACAAAAATAAAGAAGGATGTTCTTTACACTATGAGGTATTAGAACAGGAAAATAAACACTTAAACAAATGCGAAATAAATTTCAATGAATATATAAACTCGGATCGATTTGAAATTTTAGTAAACCATCTAGATTTGTGTCAAAAGTCAGAAATTGAAGCATTGATAGATAAGTACAAACCAGTCTTCGCTAAGGATAAATATGACATTGGTACTGTACGATGGTGGATAAATACTGTTACAAACGTCCGTATAGATGCACTTTTGAAGATAGAAAAGAAATAGAAAATCAAATATCAAAATTATTACAGAAGAATTTAATTGAAGAATCTTATAGTCCTTTCGCTGCTCCAGTAACTCTAGCATATAAAAAAGAAGATGGAAAAAGAACAAGGTTATGTATAGATTTCAGAGAATTAAACAAAATTGTCACGCCTCAAGCACAACCTTTTCCTTTGATCGAAGATTTAATGGTAAAAACCGTAAACTGTAAATATTTTTCTACCTTAGACATAAATTCTGCATTTTGGTCTATTCCTTTAAAAGTTCAAGATAGATACAAAACTGCCTTTGTTACACAAGAAGGTCATTTTCAATGGACGTGTCTTCCCTTTGGCTTAAAAACTGCTCCAGCCATTTTCCAAAGAATATTGAGCAATAT
Organism: Boloria selene; assembly: GCA_905231865.2. Lineage (NCBI taxonomy): Eukaryota > Metazoa > Arthropoda > Insecta > Lepidoptera > Nymphalidae > Boloria > Boloria selene. The sequence goes on from HG993132.1 coordinate 4,628,997, forward strand.
CATAAGAAAATATGAACTCTCTAGTTTTGCAGTAAATTTTATAGACGACATTTTAATTTTTTCTAGAACTTTTAAAGAACATATAGTACATCTGTCAAGACTACTGGAGGCAATATAAACAGAAGGCTTTAGACTAAAATTTTCGAAATGTACTTTTGCGAATAATTACGCCAAATATTTGGGTCACATTATAGAAAACAATTCAGTCAGGCCTCTGAAAGATTATTTAACTGCTGTCAAAAATTTTCCGGTTCCAGAAACAAGAAAAAATGTACGTCAGTTCTTAGGAAAAATAAATTTTCATCATAAATTTGTACCACACAGTGCAATCATCCTGGACCCACTACACAATTTATTGCGAAAAGATGTTAAATTCATATGGTCTCCAGAATGTCAGGAATCATTTGATAAAATAAAAGCATTACTATGTTCGAAACCAATTCTAAATATCTTTGACCCTGAACGACCAATAAATATTTACACAGATGCTAGTATCAAAGGAGTGGGAGCGGTGTTGAAACAAGAAGATGAAAACGGAGACAGTAAACCAGTTGCTTATTTTTCAAAAAAATTGAGTGAAACTCAAAAAAAGAAGAAAGCAATATATCTAGAATGTCTGGCAATAACAGAAGCTGTGAAATATTGGCAGCACTGGCTGATGGGAAAGGAATTTATAGTTTACTCTGATCATAAGCCTTTAGAAAATATGAATATAAAGGCTAGAACTGATGAGGAACTAGGCGATTTAACCTATTACTTATCCCAATATAATTTTATTATAAAATATAACCCAGGAATAACGAACCAAGAGGCAGACTGTTTAAGCAGGAATCCGGTTCTAGAACCTTGTGATAACACTGACGACATCTTAAAAGTCGTAAATTTAATTAAACTAGAAGATATAAAAAAAGACCAACACACAAATCTCGATCTACAAAATGGAAAGCTTATATTGGAGAATGAAGTTTACTACACGAAAAAGAGGAAAAGGAAAAAAATTATACTATCCGAAGAACTTAGCAAAACTTTAATAAAAGATGTCCACGTTACTTACTGTCATATTGGGAGAACCCAGATGATAAATAAAATAACACCATTCTACACAGCAAAGAATATAATCACAAACATTAAACAAATTTGTGATCAATGTGAAATTTGTATAAAAAACAAATCAAGAAGGAAAACAAAATATGGTTTAATGTCACAGTTAGGTCCAGCAACACACTCATTCGAAATTATATCTATTGATACCATTGGAGGATTTGGCGGATCACGGTCAACAAAGAAATACTTACATCTACTGGTTGATCACTTCACAAGATATGCGTATATTTCTACATCAAAATATCAAAATTCAAATGATTTCATAAAACTAATAAAAAACGTGTTAGAAAGTTACAATATTGGCATGGTATTAACGGATCAATATCCTGGCATAAATTCCAAAGAATTTAAAGAATTTCTTAAAAAGGAAAATATAAAAATGGTTTTTACTGCTGTGGATGCACCATTTTCAAATGGACTTAATGAAAGGCTAAATCAGACTTTAGTCAATAAAATAAGATGTAAAATAAATGAAGGTGATAAAAAAACCGTTAAAGTTAACGCCAGTAGTTGGTAATAAATAAACAAATTGCATACATGATTATTTGCACTTGTTTACTCTCTGGAGGGGGGAGATGTAAAGAAATGTATTTCTTTATTAAAAAGTTTTTATATTATGTTTTTAAATAATACAAGATGTCAAAGTTGGCATAAAAAATATTATAAAATATTATTGTATAAAATGTCAATAATTTGAATTTACTGTTATAAGATATTTATGTTATTAATTTCTTAATTTATTTCAAGTTGAAGGAAATAAAGACTTTAAATGTTGTTTTCTTTTGCTATAAAGAAACGCAATAATTAGGTCTTTGTTTTATTACTCCCCGTTTAATAAAGAGTAAAATAAAATATTATTATATTTATTTAATTGAAAATAGAAATAGACTTATAGATCTGGTGTGATGTCGGTATTTGTTACAAAAACTTTCAGAGTTTCTTTATTTAGTAATTAGGTACCTATTATAGAGTTTGCGTTATATTCTCCTATGCCTTAAGTAAAAATTCAACCCTTCAAAAAAATATATGTTTTCCGGAATGTTTTGTTGTAGGGATGTATTAAGGTATACCTACAATGTACATAAAAGTACATGCCTATTAATCGCGCATCAAATCACGTTTTGGACTGATTCCAGTGTAAGAGGTTCTTTTATTGACCAAAATATAGTGAATCATTGTAGTCAATCCTCGCTTCGCTCGGGTTCGTCCCTAGATATAGCGCGACATTAGCTATCTGCGAGTAAAAGTCCCGTCAAAAGTCTGTCCCGACAGACAGACAGACAGACAGACAGACAGTTTTAAAAAATGTTTTTTTGCTGCTAGTAGCGTATATATACTTTCATATGCATTTAATGAAAAGCTGTTAATTTAAAATAAAAAACAGATACTCCAATTTTATTTATATGTATTATGTATAGATGTATATACTATAGATTGTCTAAAGAGTTACTACGGATAAATTTAGCATTTTATAACAAAGTTAATTTAAGTTATTTTTGCGAATTATTATATACCGTGAAACTTATTGCTTTACGATGTTACACTGTAACATTATAATTTTTATTAATACCTACTTTAAATTAAACTTTTACCCCGCTTATTCACGATGTAGATGTGTGTAATTTATACAAAATTAATTTTATGCTATCACAAAAACATTCTAAACATGTGATGCGGGTGTAAATTCGGGTCTCGCACCTGTGATATTTTCATGAGCGAATCATTTCTATTATGACAACCACTTGTCGGTGAAGGGAAACATCATGAGGAAACCTGCATGTCTTAGAAAATCTAGCAAGTTTTCGTAAAACATGTGAAGTTTGCCATCACGCACTAGGCCAGCGCGTTGGACTATGGCCAAACGTGTTGAAGTTAGGCCCGTGCCCAGTGGGACGTTAAAAAGGGCTGAAGATTGTCACCCGTTCTCTGTCTTGTACCTACGTACATATGTATATATTGAATAAATGACATGCTTAATTTGTATTATTGTATTAAAGAAATATTATTAACATATTGAACCTTTAGCTTGGATGTTTCTTTGTAATCTAAACGCGGTTTCATCGTTTCACAATTTTTCGTATAAGAGATCCCCTTATACTGTTTTTAAGTTTGAAGAGAAAATTGAGAATACTATATTATAAGATCGAGAAAATAAAGCGATATGATTATTTACCTACTATAAATATTACCTAAATATTAATTATATGGCTTAAAGTTAAACTATTCTAAACTATGAACATCCTTGTTCTTTGTGGAAAAATATTAATAAAAAAAGTATGATTAGTGTTACATCATCATCATCATCATCAGCCCTAATTAACATCCCACTGCTGGGCACGGGCCTCCCTCAGTACGACGGGGATCAGGCCATAGTCCACCGCGCTGGCCTAGTGCGAGTTGGCGGACTTCACATGTCTTTCGAAAACTTGCTAGGTTTGCTCAGACATACAGGTTTCCTCACGATGTTTTCCTTCACCGTAAGACAAGTGGTAATCATGATATAAATGATTCGCACATGAAAATATCAGAGGTGCGAGACCCGGATTTAAACCCGCATCACTCGGATATCCAAGTGCTTAGTTCTATCATGTTACTGATTTCAAAAAGTCAGCAAAAATATCTACGTATTTGTATATCGTATCTGTTTATTATTCGTAACGGCCCACAGAGTATTCTCATTAGCAATCGGGGATGTTCGCGGCCATTGTTCTAAGTTGAGCCGTCATGAGCAGAAGTTACGAATTTTAAATTATTTAAAACGCTTCTCGACACCCGCGGCGATGCTTCCTACGCCGACGCCGTCAGGTGTTCGCAAGCGTTCTTGGGGCGACTGAAAATACGATCTTCCGAAATGAAATGCCGGATAACGACCCTCTAGAACTGCTGTCTGCGTAACTGTAATTTTTGTTTATATTCCAATATTGTAATCACTTATCTTTTTTATTATTGTAAAAAAAACTTTTTTCAAGATCTACTCGTGGATAAATCTCAAATATTTTTTGAAATAACAAAAACTAAGTATAATAAATTAGGTATGTTCGTTTTTTTATATATCTTTCATAAAAAAAAACCTATAAAGTATATTGGCAAAAGTAATTTCAAATCCACAAAAAAGTTGTGGACACATTCTCGTGTTGAAGAGAAAGTTTAAACACGATCTCTCCAAGTGTAAAAGTTTTGAAATGCCAAAAAAATGTTAAAAGCTCCACTGTCCAGAAGTCCTAAAAGAAATCTGGATTGTGTTAAAAAACAAAGAGTGGCGGATTAACAGTGCAGAGATCCTCTTAAAATATCTTGTTACTGTAATCGGTTTAACCCTAGCTCCGCGCCCGGGCCCGACGCTGGCCCGCCGGAATCTCGCGACTAACCCGATTTGACTCTTACCTGATTTACGACTAACTTTATTGTTTTCATCCCTTTAGTATTCTGATTTTGTCTTACTTTACTTTCTTTTATAGATATTTAAAAGTGTTTACTATAAAAACATTTTACTAACAATTAAATACAATTAGCAATTATCTCCTTCCCTATAGTACACAAACATAATATATTTTACCTAAAGTTTAGTTTAAATATATAGGCATAATTAACATTCAAAATTTACGAGATAAGCCTTACATGTCACACGCAAAGGCAATTATGGCAAAACTTTATTCATTAAAGACATCAAACCAAGAAAACGATGATATCTGGTTGCATCTGATAGTTGTTTTATTAATCAGCGTCGTCGTAGCAGACGGGGTGTCAGACGCGTCCTTACGTAAGCCAGCCTCCGTAGTACGCCGCCGCCCGGGCCCCCCGCGCCCCGCGCTAGATCAATACCCGCGCCCGTCGCCTTTGACATGTGCCCCGCGTGCCGCTCCGCAAATATTTACGTTGTGGAAACAGATCATAACTAGTTTCATTTGCCTGTTTGTACGGCGGACCGCCAATAAAAAGATTTAATTGGCGGGTTATGGGTTAATCTAATTTGGTTTTCTTTCTAATTTGATGTTATTTTCTTATTGCTATTTTGTTCATCGTACTGTTTTGTAATTAGAAAATTTAATTTCCTTTTAATGATCTTTTAGTCGAGGATTTTGATACTACACTGGTTTGATGATGATAATTAGGTATCTGCTTTTGCTAACAAATTTATGTATATTGTTATATTTTTTATTATCTATACATAATTAAATAAAATTAGAGTGTCTGTTTTTAATTTCACACTGACAGCTTTTCACTAAATGTATATGAAAGTATATACGATACTAGCAACAAAAAAACAATTTTTAAAATATTTGTCTGTCTGTCTGTCTGTTTGTTCCGGCTAATCTCTGAAACGGCTGGACCGATTTTGACGGGACTTTCACTGGCAGATAGTTAATATTATAAGGCGTAACTTAGGCTACTTTTTAACCGACTTGAAAAAAGGAGAAGGTAGAAATTAAATTTTACTAGCGGAACCCGTGGCTTCGCTGACGCTAAACCAGGAACGAACCCGAGCGATGCGAGGGTGAGTCGCAAGTGTTTATATAAAATCAGTAGAAGTTTGTGATGTACGTGTCGTCGTGTATCTGTTGTGAAAATTTAAGTTCAGTATGCATTTTTTTTTGATAATTTTACCAACACAAAAATCTGATTTTATAGGAAAAATAAGCGACAAAAATTTTGTACTATTATGTACCACGTGACCAAAAAAGACAAATTAGATATCATTGAAAAGGTCCCCTTCTAAGAATTGTGGCTTTCGAGGTAATTTTTTTCTTTGCCGCCCCAAGTTCCGGCTCGGAAGCTAACAATATTTTTACGTTGTAAATTTGCAAGAAACGAATAAATAATGTATGTAATTATTCTAACATTTGGTGATTATATTGTATACGTCGATTGTTTAGATTTAATAAAATATAACTTAATAGAGATGACTTTAAATCTATCATTTTTGATGATTTCTCTCAAGACATCTTTTTTTATGATGACAATCATAAATTGATTATAATATTTATTTATTTATATGCATTACTAGTTTATACTATTATTTATATTGTCTATTTGAAAATTACCAATAACTATGAAACTATGAATAACTACGGATAACTACGTAAACTATGACTACGTAGAAACTAAACTTAGTATCTTTCTAGCTAAACCACAAGAAATTTATTAGAAAACAATAAAAAAAACTCCCAATTACCAACGAAAATTACGGTGGATAATACGAATTACTTCAGTGGAATAAATAGCGGTGCGTTTATTGGAGCTAATGGAACGGAAACGCGTAGGCCACGAGCTACGTACGGAGCTACGAGCTACTATGCTACGCGGTAAATAATAATCGGAAAGGCTGACCCAATTTTGATCGATAAAAGTACAAACATGACATAATACCTAACCTAAACTAAACCATAAAAATAATGAAAATAATATATTTAAGTAAAAAAAAGTACGCATTGTAGTCGTTATTACATTAGGTGTATTTTCCGAAAACGAGCCGAGTGGTTATATTTTTTATACAGTAATATAGCAACAAATAAACTTCTTCAGCAATATAGAACACATTTATGTGATGGAAAGTGAGAAAGCATTAACCCAAAGACATGCCGTTTTCGTGGGATGCAAGATGACTGATGAGTCATCAGTAATTAAAAATTTTTTTATTATACTAATTGTAAACAGATTACCATATTGATATTTTCCATATATAATATGGACTAATGAATAATTATATAATTAGGCGTATTGAATAAGGCTTATTAAACCATCACGGAATACTTAGTCGATGTAAATGTGTGGGATTAATGTATTATTAGGTTTCACGTAGGATAAATATATAAATATTAAAATGCAATATTCTTATCAAATATTTTTTTTGAAAAGAGCAACTGTTAGTTTCTCGCCGGCTCTTCTCAGCAAAACTGCTTTCCGAGCCGTTGGTAGTTTGTCACAGACATACAGACTGACATTTAAATTTTTAAATTTTAATTTAAATTCTATAATTTAATAATGTAAAGCGACCATTTAAAAGAGCTTGTAAAAGTCTAGTTAAATATTTTGATTTCGATTTTGAAATAATCGACGAAGAAGAATTAAAGTGTACTACAAAAACAACAATATAGTAATGGAGCTCAATTCGCTGTTACAAATCAAGACGTGGAGACTGAATAAGAAATCAATTAGCAAATTATTTTATTAAATTATAATTATTGTCAATAATTTAATCTTATCAGGTTAACTGAGTTTACCGAAATTAAAAGGAAAAAAATAAGCATAAAACAGATTTGGGTTTTTAATTATAAAATATAATTACAATGTTAAAATAATCTTTGTCGTTCTGAAAACTATTCGTAGCCTAAGAACGATACTATTCTACTGTGTGATATATGAATAAATAGTTATTATTATTTTAAGCAAATGAGTGACTCTCGCCCAAAAGCTCTAAAATAGAATAATCTTATTCCACAAAACTACTTAATGCACATATAATTCTCTAAATTATAAAGGGTTAAGGATCTTCAAGTAATAAATTTCAAATATATGGAAATATATACATGATTTCTCAAACATAATGTTAGTAGTAGATGCTGCGTTTAAAATATGTATTATGTTCAATGAAAATAGTATGTAGGCTGATATTGAATTTATAAGGATAAGGTCAAAGTGCATTGTGTATTCATGGCTGTCATTAAACACCTACAGGCTACACCGCCCACGCAAACATACAATTATCATTAAAGATACACATATTCCACTTAAAACCTTTGATATGATTATAAATTACGTATATTTCATCTTATATTTTTAGAATTATAGTGTATACATTCTTGATAATTAAATTGAAAAAGTAAAGATCTAATATCTTTAGGCCCCATTCGTTTCAACTGCAGATACTTAGCATAATACACTAAAAGTAAAATATCTATATACTATTTACTTGAAAAGAATCAAAGTAAAGAAAAGTAAGGAAAACAGAAATTGTTCTTGCTTTGTTTAATTAATTATTAGAAAACCAAATAGTACAGTAAATAAAGCCGTTTTTTTTGGTCATCCTCGCACTAAATTTCAGATCCAATTTTATTTATTTTTTAGGTTAAGGGTAACTTACTGACCATAAAAACATAAAATGCTGACAGATCCAGGTGGAGCTTCGATCGCAACCTTGAAGAAAAGTTTTTGGCCTATATCTCAGAAACTATGCACTTTAGAGCAAAAGTTATAACCTCTGATATTTCCATGTGTGAATCATTTCTATTTTCTATCATGATTGCCACTTATCTTACGGTGAAGGAAAACATCGTGAGGAAACTTGCATGTCTGAGAAAACCTAGCAAGTTTTCGAAAGACATGTGAAGTCCGCCAACACGCACTAGGCCATCGCGGTGGACTATGGCCTGATCCCCCTCGTACTGAGGGAGGCCCGTGCCCAGCACTGGGACGATAAAAACTGGCTGACTGACTGGCTGATGATGATAGTAAGTAACCTAATTTATTATTTTTTATATCATTGACTTAAAGTGAGTGCAGGAATGATACTTTCAGTTTTTCGTCCATGATACTTTCAGCTCTAATATTATCAATAATCAAAAATGGAGAAATAATCATATAATATTATTTATAACATTTAATATTTTAGAACAAATAAATATATTTGAATGTCAATGTTTTAAAAGTTACTAATACAAGTGTCTATTGAACATTCCGTTTGAAAAAGATAAATAGAGCCTTGAACCCTGTCGAAAAAGACAGCAGCACGTACGAAAGAGTCGTAAAGCGTCCTTACGTGTCCATATTATTTATATATAGTCTAGTAACATGGGATGTTTGGCACAAAGCCTGAAATGCCCTGCAGTCCCAGCTGCACATCTACTATAACACGAAATGAAAACACCACGAGTGCTTCCATCAGCCAAAGTAAATTTGTTTCCCTTTCCTATAAGCAAATTAATGTGAAATGTACACATGAAAAATATTTTGATCGCTATTTTCTACCAAAAAGTTAAATATTAATAGGGTTATACTGCATCTTGCTACTAATGTACCTGCAATCTTTACTTTAATATGTTTTATTTCGTCAAACTATTAAGAAATAATTACAATCTACATACATATATACAATGTAGATGATTTTTCCACATTAACCTAATCATAATTAATTCAGACTAGGAAAAATGTCTACAATGTGAGAGTGTCGATAGGAATAAGTCTTATAGATAAGAAAATATATTTTTTAAAGACGTATATGTATTATACGAATAACTTAGAAGGGTACAAACCAATAACGCAACTTGTAAAATAATATAATTCATATTAAGAATAAGAAGCTTTAATTAAATATTATATAAACCATATACTACGATTTTAATAATATCACGATCAATATTTAAGCGCACACTACTACATTATACATATACCTATAGTATAAATGCTGTAGTAGAATAATTGGTAGTTGTAGTAGTAGTAGTAGCAGGATAGTAGTTATTCTTACAATTCAGCAAAGTAAGTATTTGTATGATGAATGGCTGAGTTTTTTTTTCTTTCAATTCGGCTTAATATAACAATAGTTAAAATCTTCAATTATTTAGAATTTTTAAATAGGTCATGGCTCAAAAATGTTTCTAGGTTATGAACGTATTTCATCCGTTATCAGAAAAAAAATAGATTTTCAAAGTAAAAGCAGATTATGAAAATAGTTTTTCTTTAATTTTAAAGTAATTCAATAATTTTTTATGAGTGTACATTTTACAAACTTCATTTCATTTTATTCCAACAAAATGGTAATGTGGTACACAAGATACATAGATACATATAGGATGTATTTCTAGCAATATTTAGTAAATAATTTTACAATACGTACTCATTGTGAGGGATATCTTCGAGCTGGTTGGCAAGCGCAGCAGCCAGCAAGGCGAGCAGCAGCAGCGGGCGCCCGGTCATAGTGCCTAGCGCCATCGCACTCCCCACATGACAAGAGCAACAACACTCCACTGGCTCCTATGGCTCTACATGGGATTACACCATTCGCACTGCACTGCAATGTCACCAGGACTGAGTCATCGGGTCGTGTGGCCAACGGGGGACGTAGAGCAGGCGCGCCGCGAGGCAACAGAGTGTACTGCGAGCCGCCGCGGCCGGCGCCCCCCGCCCCGCCCCGCCCAGCCGCAGTGACGCTGCGCGCGAATCATACGCCCAATAACGCAGCCCTATTATTGAGATTTATTTGATCATGTATAGAGTTGATGGTCAGCAATGGTCGACCCTATTATTATACTCTAATCGAGGGAAAACATTGCTGACATACGTATTTTATATGGGACAGTTTATTTTTTGGCATAAAAAAATCAAGGTGATGAAAGGCTTGTGATTGCAGAGTAGAGAAACATAGGCTGTCGAAGACTCCACGATGGACGAGGTTCAGGGCCTCGGGCGCCACGCACATGCGTGGGCACGCCGCCAGGAAATCCTTTATTGATTCCCGCGCTCCCGCTTTCTAAGAATGTCGCAGGCGATGTTGCCGCCAAAATTTTACTCGTCTTCTATTATAATAACAAACTAAAGATCATCGTACATTTTGTTGCGTAAATATATATACGGATGCTAGATCAATTAGCGATCAATTATAAAAAATTGCTCGTTTCGCAATATTTTCTTTTATAAAATTTAATTGAGAAATGCAAAAGAAAGATCACTTGTAAACTTTTTACAAACAATATTTCATTTGGAAAGAAATAAATGCTTTTCCATTAAATGTACGAGAAATAGTTCATCTTAGGTAAAAAATGTCCATGAACTCCAACCGTAATAAATCTAAAACTAACAAAACGAACTTTCCTTTTAAAGGATACTTGAAGCGGAAGAAATTGGTGAAATGATAGCTTTGCCGTTTCTATGACATAAGCTTACCAGAATAGAGTTCTGTTCAACGGTTAAAGGGTAAACTAAATTGTGCAAAGGTTTAAATGACTGAACAACCGTCTCATGAAGGGTCATAACGTATTAGGGGTGTAATGACTTACATTATTATCTCTTCCGGGTCAACGGAAACTAACAAGGACTTGGACCATCTGCCAAGAAAAATATAGACCTACTGCTTTGATTTTCTTAATAGAAAGGACACCATAAATGTTAGATATATCATAGTTGACATTGATAATAAATAATAATAATAATAATAAAATGTTTATTTATTTCAGTACATATAACACAAAAACATATATAACGATGATAATTGCAGAAGTTAAAAACTGTGTCGCAATTACCAACGCCCTCCACCAGCAAAGTAACAAAAAAAAAAACAAATATGTACATCCATCAAACCAAAAAAATAAAAACATTGAAGAGAAAAAAAAAACAAACAAAAACAAACAATTTTTGAGTGAAAAATAGAAACAATACAAATAAGTTTATCTATTATATTTTCTTTTCAATTTAATTTTTGATGCAAGTGTGCAAGGTGTGTGTGTGTGTGTGTGTGTGTGTGTGTGTGTGTGTGTGTGTGTGTGTGTGTGTTAGTGTGAAGTATATAGTGTGTACGTATTATTTTATTAAATCCTCTGTTTCATCATAGCTTAAATTTAAAAGCCAATTAGTGAGTTGTAATTTACATTTTTTTAAAGTAAGTGGGTATATATTAATAGTTTTATTTATTTTGTTGTAAAGAAGTGGCAATAAGAAGAAATAGAAACGTCCAGCCATCACTGTTCGCTTGGGCCTCAAGGAACAGACTCTATTACATCTACGCTTATTTTTTAAATATTCTTCATTGAAGGGTAACTGAGAGTGAAAACGTAGTGTACTTCTAAGTATAAATAGTTTGCGTACTGAGAGTACATTACAGATGGTAAATACTTCTGAGGTGGGAAAATACCTGGGTTTAGAAATCATAACCTTTAAAACAGCTCGCTGGGCGCGTTCTAGTTCAAGTAGGTTGGTTTTTACGGCTCCACCCCAGACTGGAATACAGTAAGATAAAATCGATTGAGCCAATGCAAAATAGATGGTTTTAAGAGTGTCTATATCTAAAGAGGATCTAAGCTTCTTAAAATATAAAAATTATTTTTCTAATTCGAGATATAATCGATTGAATTTGTTCATTCCAACTCAAGGTGTGGTCGATAATGATACCTAAATATTTGATGCTTGTAGTACGTGCAAGAGGGATGCAGTTGCAAACGTTTGAATTTGGGGAACATGTGTGGGCAACTATGTTAAATGATGAATCGGGCACGAGCGATGTCTTAGCTGAAAAAGTTATAAATTTTGTTTTTTCGACATTTACAGTTAATAAATTATGTTTAAACCAATTCATTACTATGGTTAGTGCAGATTCAGCGTGCCTTCGAGTGCTCTCCCACGAATCGCCAAAAACTAGTAAAGCAGTATCATCTGCATAAGTAATGATTTTACAATTAGGAATATTGAGATTACAAAGATCGTTAATATATAAGAGAAAGAGAGTAGGGCCGATTACACTTCCCTGGGGTACACCGTAAGTTAAGTTAGCCTCACAACTAACAAATTCATCGACTTTAACCATCTGGAAACGTTCACTTAGATAGCTGTCAAAAATATCCAGTGCCAGACCTCGAACTCCCACCCTATTTAGTTTATTTAAAATATTGGGAATTGACACTGAGTCAAAAGCCTTAGAGATATCCAAAAAAATACCAATAGTTTTATATTTCCTATCAACATTTTGAATAATGTAATCGCTTAGGGTAATAGCAGCATCTTCAGTCGATTTTCCTGTTCGAAAGCCATATTGGTTATCGGCTAGAATGTTATTTTTGTTAAAAAACGTAACCAATCTTTTGTTCACTATTTTTTCAAAGATCTTGGAGAAAACTGTTAAAACGGAAATTGGTCTATAATTATTCATGCTCTGTTTAGAACCATGTTTATAAATTGGATGTACTATTGCCTTTTTAAAAACACGAGGAAAAGTACCAGCTGATAAACATAGATTAAAAACCTTTGTTAATAGAGGAGTCAGAACATGTTTTGCAGCTTTAACAACAGAAGTAGGGATACCGTCCCAACCAACGGCAGAATTTAGTTTAAGACCTGAAATAATACTTTTTACTTCTGCTTCATCAACATAAAACATTACCATAGAATTTGAATTTTCCGAAGGTGCAAATGGGTTTGGGGTTGTGGCTTGGGAAACCCTTAAGGCTAAATTTCTACCCACATTCGAGAAATAATTATTTACATGATTTAGTGAAGAAATAGGATCACTGCAAATTGCAAGTAATTCATGAGAAGACTGTGATTTATTATTTATATTAGCAAATTCTTTGATTAGTTGCCAGGTTTTCTTTAAATTATTTTTGGCTTTTAAAAATTCGTTACGCTCGTAAGTGGATTTGACTTTCTTCAATAAATTATTGCAGAAATTTCTGTATCTAATGTATGATATTTTTATTATATTATTTTCTGGGTTTTTTCTGTATTTCTTAAAAAGTTTGTCGCGACGTCGTATACATCGCAGTAGGCCGGAGGTGATCCAGGGCTTAATTATTCTTTTTCGACTTGAAATTAAAACAGTATTTGTATGGGAAGCAACAATAGACGAAACCATTGTTACTAATGATTCAGTGACTTCTTCAGCATTTCTGGATATAAAAACGTTTGAAAAATCTATATTTTCAAGCGTAGATGTAACAGCAGCGATATCAATTTTTATAGAGGTTCTTTTATATCTTGGAGGAATTATTCCGATATCGCAGCAAAATAAAACTGGAGAATGATCTGTCACTAGAGAATCCAAGACAATGGAAATATTATCTTTGTTACTTTTTACGATAACGTGATCGAGGCAACTGTTGTTTCGTGTAGGAAGAAAATGAGCGGGTAGTAAGCCATGTGAAGCGACCAGATTTAGATATTCATTCGCATATTGATGCATATTTGACTGCGTTGCAATGTTAATATTGATATCACCTATAATGGCTATAGTATTGCTATCTTTAATAGAGGTCAAGATAACATCCAGGCTGTCAATGAAGGGATCAATGGTAAGGTACGAAGGGGAACGATATAAAGCTATTATTGTAAGATCAAATGAGAATTTTAGCAACAAGCAGTTAGCTTCAGAAAAATTTGGTTCAATAACCGTACAATCAAGATTATCCTTAATGTACACAACAATCCCATCATTTTGGTTAGTGAATTTCGATTTGTATGATACAAAACTTTTTATTATAGGGATATCATTTGTTTTACTAAGCCAACATTCTGATAGAATAATAACGTCCACAAGAAAATTAATCCGATGTAATAAAACTAAAAGATTACTAAAATTGCAATTAATGCTTCTTATATTGACGTGAAAAACTTTAAGTGATTTAGTTAAATTATTCAGTCGGTACAAGCAGTCTTCAGGGAAAAAGCAGTAAAATTGAATTAGGCCTTAGCTTTTAAGTACTGCCTGTTTACACGGACCCATAGGATGTAAAACGGCTGTACTTAATTCGATGAAACTTTTGGTAGAAATAACAATACAATAAACACTTTGCCCAAAATGAGTACAATAATTACTTACGTAGAGGAATAAGACTTCTCCAAAAACTAAACGTTGTAATTTTTATTAGTTTATTAAGTAAAATTAATTTTAAATATTAAAATATTTGTAACTATCTGAAATAGATCTCCTTTGGAGATTCAATTTCCTAAAAACGCCTTAACTGTCTTCGTATACAACTACGTCGTATTTGGTAGAGGCATTTAGGCATCCAATCAGTACCCTTTTCGCAACCCGTTCTCATAGCGTCAACATTTATTTAATTATGTAGCATGTATCAGACAACAAAACTTTTTTAATTTTATTATATGTAGGTATTTATGATGGTAAAGTTTTTATTTAAAGATTAACAACGCAAAATAGCTGATAAAATATCGTTCCTTACTCTACCACATGGCGCTGTAATCGCTGAGGACGATACCGTTCACTAGATGGCGCTGTACCTTTAAACATCAATTCTACATCGCGCTGGCAAGATTATGTAGCGAATAATGACACCGGTGAGAGCCGCAAATTGTGCTAAGACCTTACTTCATAGGATCATTTCTATAGTAAGCTCTTCACGAGATCCACACACCAGGTGTGATCGTGCCAGCCGCGAGGATGAGACGTGGCGCGGCGTCCTGAGCGTGAGGCGGGCGCGGCTTCGGCCGACAGCCCTCGATGATCGTTCACTCTCCGCTCCGGCGGAGAGCGTGGGGCGTCGTCGCTGTCTGAGCGGCTAGTTTTTGAAACCTTTTTATAATTTATATTAATATTCAAAATTGTAAGATATTAATATATTATATAATATACTTATAACTTATATTATTATTGTATGATATTAGACATAATATACTTATAACTTAATACGTATCATTATTCACTAATGTCTTACTTAAGTTTTATTTCTCTCCACTCAATCCCAATACTTTTTCTTACACCTTATTATAATAAGATCAAAATCAGTTTAGCCATTTCGGAAACAAACAGACAAAAGCCTTAAATATTGTGTTTCTCTAATATTGCGGTATAGTTTACTTCATATTGTTATAATTAAAAGAAACTAATTTGGTTTTTTACTGAACATAATGGATATATTTAATTTAAGTACAAGGGTCAGGTGTTCACAGACACTTTATTAATCTTCCTAATGTAACTTATGATAAGTGACAGGCCGATAATGACCGCTGTTACTTAGGGTATACCTATATGTTATTCGTATAGTACTTCCAGTGGTTACATATTAGGTATATACTGAGGAATTATATCGCTGTTGAAAATTAAAACAACGTGGCATGTAGAGTAAAGGAATTTTATTTTTAAAAAATTGAGTTGTGGAAGCCTGTTCATCATATGAATAGTGCACGAATGGGCACTTCACAATTTATTCAAAAAAAATAAATTAAACCCTCGTGGTTTCATTTTATAAGGATAATAACGTTATGTAAACATTTTTTAAAATCATTATTGCGTGTAATTGAATATAAGTTTTACAATTAATACCTATATTTTTTATAAAAATGCTATAAAATGCAAAATTTGAAATTAAAAGATGATAATTGCTTTACAATTATGAGTGTTTTCCAATTTTAAATATGAAAAAAAAATTAATTTGAAAATATGTCTTATTAAGTTGTTCATTTATTTTTGTATATAAAGACGTAAAAAACTGGAAAATAAAAAGACAATTTTTGTTTACGTGAAATCTAATTTAACAAACAAACATTTTGCAATTTCGATTTATGTATGTCTAAGTTTTTCGACAATATGTCAGTTAAAATTGTATAAAAATATAAGTTACAAAAGTAGAAAACTTTCGATTGTGCGTTGGCGTCGTGTCCTAAACTACATCTATATTTACACGGTATAAAGTTACATTAATATAAATTAATATAAACTAATAAGTACTCTGCACAAAATGTCACAACACTAATCACTAATTTCATAACTGAGGTCAGTTGTTTCTTAGCTCAGATCTAAGGGCACGTCGCAGATGCTCAATCATTTCTCTCATAAATATAATAAGCAACAAATAAAATTTCATTTCTTTGACCACTTAAAATAAAATCGTAGATGTTTCTTCTGATCGTATTTATTATTTTAAATTAAATATTATACTCATTAAAATTATTTGCATGACCATCTGCAACCTCCCAATGTCGACTATTCAACTTTGTACGCTAAGAGCTCGTTTAGATCGCTTAATGCAGTCTTCATAAGTGACCAAAGGTCAATACAGTAAGGTGTATAAAACATCTAAATAATCTCATAAATAAATGCCTTATCTAATATACATCTACTTAAATAATTTGTACAATAAATCTGAGTCCACAGATCCTTCTGGTGAGAATAATTATAGACACGAAATAAATAATATGATAAATTATTAAAAATATTCGACCACAGTCTTTAGACGTGAAATTGTAACAAATATGGAAGAATGTCTTTAAAATAGGAACACGCGAAAGGTTTACGATGATTTCTAAAGTGTTATTTGGTCTACACATTACATTACAAATAAAAAGTGCGTTTTTATAATCACAATAGAAGCACTAGTGTCGCTATGGAATGATTTCAGTATCATTACTTACACAATACAGTTCGAACTAGCACTTCTAAGACTATGTAGCCTCCACTAAAACCGTAGTTTAATGAATCTTAAATTAAGTTAAAGCAGTACCGCACCTTAAACAGTGAATGCGCTAATCTCAATGTCGTAAAATTAAAAATTTTTCAACTCGATCATAACAAGTAAGCATTGTATTTTAATCAATTTTAATTAAAAAAAGCAGATATGAGATAGTTATTTATAACTTCTCTTCGCATGTTATTAATACCATTGTCAAGTTTAAAACAATATTAACTATGTAAATAAAAAAAATTCAACTGACAAAAATTGTCATCTCCTTGTTGGCAAGGTTACATGAAGATTTTATTTACCAACGATTTTAAACGCACAACTAATTAGTTGCTTATTACAAAACAATTTATCATTGTTTTGTGTTTTCAATGTCGCGAAGAATCGCTTTCGTGTCCTGAATCTCTACCGTTTTCTCTTGGAGAAGCACGATGTTCTCTTTCATCTCTGTATCGATCCCTCCTATCTCGCTCTCTCGATCTATCTCTATCTCGATCTCTTTCTCCTCTATCTCGATCTCGGTCTCTATCTCTGTCGCGATCTCTATCTCGGTCCCGATCGCGCTCCCTATCGTCGTCACGATCTCGTCGACGGTCGTAATAGTGATATGATCGTCTTGATTTCCTGTCACTTGGTGTTACCACTTCTACTTTAATGTTTGCTGTTGCGGTTACCTGTAAAAATGGTGTGGATACAGATTTGCACAATTATCTTAATGTAGCTTTTTTATTAAAAAATATGAAAGAAAAATGTTAAAATAAAACGTACAATACGTTTTAATTTAACTATTGTATGTAATGAACATGATATAATATAATAATAAATAAAAAATACCTTTCTAAGTTTAATTTATGAATTTTTTATTGAGAACATTTAATACTTGACAAAAATATTACCTTAGTTGTAATAGCTCCTGAGTGCGACGTCTTAGTAGGCGTCGAGCGTCCTGAAGCCGAATCACTGCCATTATAGGTAGTAGTTTCGACGACCACCTCAGGTTGAACCACGATAGACTGCATCGATGATTGGACTGAATGGCCTGAACTGTGCCAACTCGAGGGCTCTTCTGTGATGGTCGTGAGTGAAGGAGCGCATGGTCTTGGAGCAGATTTGCTGGTTCTCGACTTCTCTTTATCAGAACTTGAGCTCGACTTTCGTTGATGTATGGGAGAGCATTTCGGTGACGGTGTGGATAAGCGTTCTGGATGCTCTAGCGGTCGCACCTGTAGATATTTAAATATTTTTAGTTGAGCTTTCACTTCACGACGAAATTTGCGGCGGATTTCAATAGTTATACTAATTTTTTATTTGAATAGAGCTTATTTCAAAATTCTGTTTCTAGAAAAGAAAATTTTAAATACATAATCAAATATTCAAACACAATTCAAAGACATTTTTCAAGTCTATAACTTGACGACCATAAAGTTAATTACTTAATTAAAATAAAACGAAATAATAAAATTAGATAATATAGAACATAACTCAGTTTAATACTTTCATTTATAATAAGGCAAATATTTCCAAATGAATAACAAACCTCAGCAGCAGGTCCAAGTATGGACAGTACAATCGGGAAAAACAGCAGGCCATCGAGGAGGCCTAGCAACACAAGGGCAAGCAACAGACGTAGGAAGAGTCGCGCGACGAAGCCGAACTCGCTAGCGGCTAACATGGACGCGGCGAGCGCGGCCGCCAGCGCGCCGTGCACCACCGGCGCTAGAACCGACTCTAGCGCTAACGACGCGCGCCGCCGCTTACAGCCTATTGATGTTACGAAACCCTGAAAACAATAGGATTTGTTAGCATTTAGATAAATATTATGTCGACTGATATCGGAAGACTAACCAACTTCCTAGGCGATAGTATAATGAAACGCGTGCACGCAGACACAAGTAAGATGAAGGCACGGGGTACGGGGGTAAAACACCGCCATCTTCTTAACTACGGGCTGTTATTAGGGCATACTATATAGAAAGACTTAATAACTAAACATGGCCCAGAAAACCCCAGAATCTCCGGATGACTGCTATTATAATTAGGAAAAGCATGTGTGAATGTGTTTTCTTACGCTAAAACGATTGGATGCTTTAGAATGAAATTATTTACACAGGCGATAGACCTGGAGTGGTTATACACTCTTATAAAAGATGATACACTTTATTGAGACATATTATAACATGAATAATAGATAAAAGTTATCGGGTTCAAAATTCCAAAATTACAAATCCTGCACATTTTAAATCTATCAAATCATAACCTCCTCCTCCTTGCGGAAGTCGGTTTGAAATATTCTTTATTCAAATAGACTTTTACAAGCTCTTTTGAATCGTCATTTTTACATTATTAAAATTAAATGTCTATAAGTCTGTGAGTAAGCTACCACCGGCTCGGAAAGTTATCCACTAATCTCATCCACTACTAAATGAATAAATTAAAGCATCACTCACCAAACACAAGTGTACAGTGAAGTGCACGCCGCGACCAACAGCCAGTACGAGCAGAACCGCGGGCATCGCGGACAGCTTCACGCCCAGCAGCGCCATCACGCCTAGCAGCTGCAGCACCAGCGTCGCCAGGGACAATGTCACCAGTACCGCTGCCCACGCATTCAATAGGAGAACCATTACCGCCTGAAATGTTAAATTAAGTTGAAAATTTCTATGTTCCAACTACATATAATTGACGTTAATGAAATTATTTTATCTGTTATAATAATCTAATATACAAATATCTCGTTTCATTGTGTTTTTGATCGTGCTCTTCCGAATCGATTTTAATAAAATTTCACCTCCACCCCCCATTTTATAAAGCAGAAAAATGTTTGTCGAATCAGCTAGTATTATGATTAAATATGTTTTAATATCAATTTTATTTACTTACAATGAACACAGCAGCTAATGCACAAGCCAGCGCTAATAGAAGAGACGTCCTCAAATACAAATACTGCTCCCAGAACAAAAAGGGAATGCCAGACGGGAAATTTGGCAAGCCCTTCGCTTCGTACTTCAAACATAACTCACGCACAGATCGTATCAACGTTTTTATACTATCCGTATCACTTAGGCCAGACAAATAAAACGGTAACTGTGTATATATTAAAGGAGATGACTTCTTTATTTCTAAATGAACATCTTCAGGCGAGTGGATCCATCTTTGAGGCTGTGGTTTTAAGTTTCCTTGTGATGCGCCATACGCCAATGCATCGTTTGTGGCCCAAGCTGATAGATAATTGTAAAACGCCTTTGGGTTTATAATACCGTCTTTATCGACTAATCTGTGCCCAGCGGTTATAAGGGATTTGTCTATGGGATTATCAACATGGCCGGTTTGTACCATCAATTTGTACGCTAATATTCCCTCATCAGTAGCATTTTTGCACCAATATTCTTGAGTGATACAGCCACTCGCCACTTCCTTGTCAAATGCCACTTGAAGATCGAGTAGCCAATCTCGAAATAAACTCAACCAGAATTTAGTCAGACCGCCATTATCGTTTTTAATTATATTCGGTATTCGAACAAATTGGTCGTGATATTCGTACAACAGTTTTTGGTTTGTGGGATATTCGAAGTCGCCTTGTGTCACAGCATACATATTATAAAAGCCGAAAAACTTTTCTTGTCGGGAAAGAAATTCATGTTCGTCAGTGTTTTCTGGAACTATGTCAGTAAGATCTAATCCATCTTTTACTTTTGTGGCTCCCCAAAAACTTGCTAGGATAACCGCAATTAAGGCCAACATTGATGTTACCTGTAAAAGAAAAAATATATTAAACCTAATTTCGAATCTTAAAACTGTCTCTAATACTTGCAAAATATAAGTAAAATATTTTATTTTAGGCTATACATCAGTTATCGTTTCAAACGCTACACTACAAAATTCACATGCACTTTAAATTTAAACGTATAAATATATTTGTTAGTAAAACACCTTTATTTAGCAAGTTATTTTTAACATAGTACGTACCTTAACAGCGGGTCGCATGATGAACGGTGCGTACTGATTTTTAACCCATTTGGTGAGAGACAGACTGAGGCAACATGACTTAGTTTCATTTCTATTGACATCGGGGTCTAGAGGTTGTCGGGTTGTGTCAATCCTGTTATTCTGTAAACATATATTTTTAATTTATTGACTTAAGGTAGATCTAAGAAATATTTGTGAAATTTACTGTTTTATTAAGCGAAAGAAAACTGACGACAATATTTATAAAAGGAAATCAAAAGTATTAAAGGCCTACCTTATCATTCTTCGAATTTCTAGATTTAGTTCGCTCCGGAAGTTTTTTCTTCGGCAATGGACTTTCAGGCATCAAACAACATAACAAATCAGCTCGAGCGGCTGATCTTCTTCGAAGGTCTAGTGAGATCATGGCAGGAAATACTAGCAGCATGGAGCCCAAGTTGAATAGCAGAAGGATTGCCGCCTAAAATGTCAACACATTCATTTTACTACTATACTGTCGAGTCGTTCTATATACAAATTGTTTACAACTAATAGACGTTGAGGGCGTAACGCGCCCACGTGAGAAAGCTAGTGAAGCGGATTCAAATTACAGTTTCATAATTTCTGATATTTTGGTATGCGAATAATTTTTAACATGATCACTACATCTAATACTTCCGTGTTTACGGTAACATATCGCCAGTATACCTACTTATCTGACAGGACTTCTAAGTGTTCTAAAGACATTGGAAGCTCACTAACCACCATTTAGCATGCGGTGTGGATTATGGTATATAATATATAAATTCATATAATTATATTATTTTATTAGAGATTCAGGGTTGGGTTCCTAACATCAACATTACATGTCTTTCGAAAACTTGTTAGGTTAGGATAGGTTAACTTATTATAAGCCCAGCAGTGGAATGTGCACAAATATATATACAAAAACGCACCTGCAAGCAAAACACCCTAAACGCCGGTATAGGCAGCAGCGCGGCCGCCAGGAAGGCCATGACGTTGCACAGCGACGCCAGCAGCACGCTGAGGCCGCTCTTCTTCAGCACGAGGCCGGTGCGCTCCTCGCGCGACACCTCCGCCTGCTCCACGTACGCGTGCGTCAGCAGGAACATGTCCTGCACGCCCAGGCCTAGGGCTAAGAAGGGGACGATTTGGGTGCTTGACGCGTTGAACGGTATACCTAAAACAATCATACGAAATATTTAAAACTGCCCTAATGATATAAATAATAAAGTTTAATAGATAAGTTAAAACTGAAATATAAATGCAAGTAAAAAAAATTAAAAAAATCACCTAATAAAGCACAAAATCCTAATCCAGCTGCTACGGTTATGGAAAGTAGTAAAACCCCCGCAATACCAACGCCAGCTTGAGAACGAATAGGATCGCGCCATTGTATTAACGTAACGGCAACATAAATTAACTGAAATAATAAAGCAAATAAAAATAACTTAACATAAATAAAAAAGTCCTGCAGCACTAATAAAAAAAAATAAAAAAAAGAATATTACCATAAACATATATCCTAAAATAATATTCTTTAGTGATACTTCAGAAAATTTTCCAAGTATATCGTTTAGGGTCGACGTTGAAAACGGATAGAAGCTATAAGCCGACGATACTGTTCCTGAGGTAGTTAATTTTCTTACTTCCTAAAAACAATAAGAAGAAAATATTTAATGTCTGCAACTGTCGAGCTATATATGGGGACAAGGCAATAAAATGTTATGAACAAAAAGTGATAAGGGAGGTACTTACGGCGGCGAACTTTCTCTGCCAGGCATCCAGTACGGCAGCGGCCTTTTCTTGATTCCACCCAATTTGATGTACCTTATAATGATCAGCCCAGTACTCATACATTTCTCGCTCGCCCATTAACTGTACAACGGTTTGTAAGGCGCGTGCGCTTCGTAAAGCCGACGTGGAATTCCTCGTAGCTCCTCCCACGATTAACTGTTCTGGCCAGTGCATATAAGCTGCTGCGAAACCGTAACACCCGTGCGATAGTTCGGCCGCTACGTCTGGAATCTAGAATTAGAAAAGAAATTACCTACTTATAATTTATAAATTATAACATTTAAATTTACATTAAATACCAGAAGATTGATTTTTACAAAAAACCATTATTGAGGTCCAAAAAGTATTTGGAATAAAGGATTTTAATTCTTCAAAAATACGAAGTTTTGGTTATGACTTAAATTCGAATCCGAATTTGAAACCATAAATCGCCTATTTTACCTCAACAGGCCAAGAAAAAGCTAAATACCGGCTTAGCCACAGGCGGCCGGTTAATAAAACTGTTACAGGTGCTTTTCAAACCCGAATATTTGGATACAAAGAGCGGTACAAAATTTATGATTACGTAGAACTCCCCATTTGTATGAGTATTATTGATATAATGGTGTCATTGTGACGGATGGAGCCGGCAAACGAGGCCTATTGAAGCGTGCATAATGCGCCCGTATAAGACGGAGGTGAGCGCGGGCGAAGGAACAATGCGCGCCCGTTCAGTGCCGAAGTCCTTCGCCGAACGTGGGTGGCACCGCCTTACTGCGCACAAAAACGCACCCTACCCACTCGCTCGAGCTTTAAATGCGCTATTTGTTTAACACAATGATCGAAACGGCTCAATACTGTATTGGTATGTACGGACAGACGCGATTTACATCCATATACCTGTAAGAATGTAACGTAGTGGAGGATTGGGTGATTTTTCTAATAATATTATCCGAGCTTTCGTTTATTGCTTTTAAAAAACTAAAATCTTTATATTTTTATAGTAACTATTTGTAAACAAAAATTTCTTAACAAAACTAAATAATTACACATACATCAGTAACATACGTATGTGTATCCAGTATAAAAAGCGTAAACAAATTTTATTAACCAGTTCTCTATAATGATTTTTTAGTTATCACCTTCGCGATGTATATGAATACGGGCTATAATAATAAAAGATATCGGCAATTAAACTACTAATTACCTACTAAAATGTTGACTTGCGATAAGAATATTGCCTGACATTATATTGATATAGTAATTTTTAGTTTCGAAGCAAACTTTCTCGAAAGACCGTCCGAGGCAGGTAGCTACACCATCTGCCGGGCGGCGACCGCTTTCATCTCGCCTTATTACAGTTTCCAAATATATTATAAGCGGTTTTGAAAAGAAGTCTATAAAATCATCACTTTTTGTAAATTTTCCTTTAACTATTATCCTAAATATTCACTATTATATAGAGCTCGAAGTATAATAGATATGGTAAATATGTTTTTTAATATGTCCATTCTTTTGAAAATCATTCTGGGTTATTTATACAAGTATTTTAAATTACAACTTGTTTCTTTATGTAGTTTGTCATGAGTATATTATGTTTTATTTATTCACTAAAACTGCCGTAAATATAAAAAATCTGAAGAAATAATGTGGCCTTAATATGGGTCTCACGCAGGCGTAACAAATGAATCGTACATCTCAATCATTATTTTGAGTACAAAAAAGGGCCGGTAATTTACGAACCTACAACTAATGGAAATAAAGATTTCTTAATTTATACACTACGAAAAACGTTTATACGAATATTTTTTTACCATTGAATACATGTTTAACTCATAAACGTAAACGTATACAGTTAATAAAAACTAAAACCTTAATATATTATTTTATATTTAATAAGAATTATTTAATCATTGGCTTGCAAGAGATTTGTATTACGGTTATAAGAGGATACGAGTAGGAAACTCGTAGCTTAGAAATATAATATAGTTAACTTACATGTCCGGATTTCTTGTTCGGCGCCGTGGCAGGGCAGTTTGGGTCGCTGGGGTCTAGGCACGGTTTCTTCATGTAGGCGGAAGTGATGCCGGCTCTCTTCATGTATGCCTCCATTGTGCTCAGCGGGAATTGAAACTTTAATTTTTTTACTTCTTCTAAAACTTCCAGTGGGTTTAAATGTGTCCATTGTAACTTGTGTTTGAGATGACTGAAACAGAAATATTATTTAAATTTTGATATAATCTAAAAAAATATTTTCAAAACACTTATGTCGACGATTCATTATACATCAATGATATATAATAATAATTGGTTCAAGTAATTGAGATAGGAAGGTATCAAATATTTTTTACATAATTGACAAGTTAAAAAGCAAGCAACAAATCTTAAAATCAATTGAGCGTATTATGTCAATTACCATTAATCATAATCAAGATTCAGCAACATTGTATTACAGGACATATATATAAAGTATGTATATTGTATATATTAATAAATTTGTATACAATGTTAAATAATTCATTTTTTACATCTAAATGTACATTTTTGCTTTAACAGGCAAAATTGCTAAAAGTAAAAAACTCACGGTACAAAAATAGGATACTCTGGGCCCAGCAACTTGGAGCCTTCCCAGAAGCAATCAAGAGGTGTGATGATCGCGCACGGGATAATGTTGTCGATGATCGACTCAATGTGGTGGTAGCCTTCAAAGTCAGGTATACTTGGACTATAACACAAGTCTTTGAGACGCCACTCGATATCGTACATATGAACTGTCACACGAGTCGCTGCACGTACCACCTTAAACAAAGAGACAATAACATTAATAATTCTTTCATTTTTACCGCGAAACTTCATGTGTTTAATATTTAATGCTTTTTAAGACTGATGTTTTTTTATACCTTTAGGTGTTCCAGTAGCGCACCCGGATGCAGAAGCGAGACGTCTGGATCTTTGGCAGTTTGTATTACTAGTTGGTGCGTTGAGGAGTCCGCCTCACCTAACGCCTGGGCTGTATACTTTAACTCAGCTTCTAATCTACCGCCCTCTACAAAAAAAATACAAATTAGAAAACATTGATCACATATACTTATAATTTAGGACGTAAAATACATATACAAAATGTACAAATCTTCGATGTTAATTGTGGAGAAAATATTATTAAATTATACATATTTAAATTTCCATATATTTTAGAATTATTAGTCGTTCTATATTACTCTACAATGCGACGCAATCCCGTCATCCGATATTGTAAGTATAAAACATTCCCTTTATTCTATGCATTTACGGTCATTGTACTGAGAAGAATAAAATAAGTTTCATTATGTCGTCGTATCTGTACAACTTTATGTTTGTGTAAATATTAGCAAACCAAGATCGAAATAGAACAACTTTTCATAAAACTGTATTTTTATGGTTTAAAACGTGCTGAAATAAATTATAAACCCGATATTTAAAAATCTAGATAGTCTACATGTTTTTTTCTGATATCATTATTATTATCTTTGAATTATACTATTCAAGTAAAAATGTCTGTACTAGGTGGTCCATTATTTCGAATAAATTATATACGTATATCTTCGCGTGCAATGCGTAATGTCAGCTTTAACAACATTATTAATGGAAACGCAATAAAACCTGGATTAAATTAGTATCTTTATATCGCAGATGCGAGCCCTATCCGCTTTGGTTCATTAAAATAAATCGTCACTTAATACGATTGTCGTTACACTCGGACATCTTAATTTACTTATTCATGCTTCTTGCCCTTCGTATCAGATAATGGCCGCCTATGGCTGCATTTACATAAACTTGAATAGATTTATTAGACTTTCTTCACATTTTACTGTTGAATTTGAGAAATTAATTATGCAATTATCTCTGGAATGCATTCTTTTAATTATTACCTTTATGAGCTATTTGTAAAAATAAATATATAACCTGTTTAAAGAATGGACTGTTATATCGAATGACCACTTGCTTTAAATATTTAATGTTATACTTATCATCCTACTATTTAAAATTTAGTTTAAAAATTTGCGTTGATATAAAAAAATATGACGGGAAAAAACGTTTTCTTGTTTTTTTCAAAAACCTTTATTTAACAAGCCAAGCACTCAAACTTGTAAAAAAGTGCTGTCTAAATTTAGCTTATCCCATCAACGCCTATAGCTTATTGGAGTGTCGACACATTTGTTATAGGGCGGAGTGGAGACATGATAGTTAACACTGTCAAGGTGATTTATAGAAGATATGGCAGTCTTGCGACCTGCGCTACAGCAGAATCTCAGCTAATTAAAAATATATTTAACTATATTTTTAAAAAGAAATGTTGTATTGTAGGTATATTACAGAAATATTTTAGGTTTCATTAAATTAACTAAAATAAATTGTAAGTTGCTTATTAGGTACGGATCATCCGGTTAATATTTGTCGAAAGAATCTAATGCAACATTATTTTCAGTAGGTATGTTAATAACAATTAATTAAATATTAATTAATTAATTGTAATGTTAATATGTATGAAAAATATTTTTTTAATTTCTTAAAAAAGTATTAAATATTACGTAAAAAAATAATTATAAAGGAAGGAGGAAAAGCAGATCTCCGAAACCAAAGTATTTTTTGGTTCAACGTACTTTATCTGGAAACGTCACGAGGATTCGTTCCAATTAACACCCGCCTTGCTGATTCGAGTCCGGTTTACTTTTTTGCCAGATATCAGGTAGGGTGTTAGAAAAAAATTTGAACAACATCGTACGTTCTACTGCCAATTCCGAAAATAGATATGAATCTTTACAATTTAGTAACGTTACTTGTAAAAACAAGGAACCTGCTTAACTGCTCAAGTATTTTCATCCATGACTACTTTAATTTTATACAGTTACCAAGATTTAAAAGAATATTCTTTAATATATCAAAATAAGTTTTAATAACATATAACACTTTCCATTTCAAGAGGGCATAGAACTTTGAGCACCCCAAGTAAGTTTAAAAATGTTTTACTAGGACATGTGCTCTAAGATGTCTCACGATGCTGTAACGTGTAACTGAGGCAGTTAACGCCTTCACACTGCACACAAGGAATGCCATTTATTTTTATCGCTAATTTATGATGCTCAGTTCACAAGAAAATACAACACGAAATAAAGGTTTTGAGATTAATTACATTATTTTTATAAATATAACTTGTATTATAATAAATTAAACTATTTAGTACTTTACAATTAAAATATTAGCCATTAGCTTCCTACCTTAAGTCAGCTTATTATTATGTTAATAACTTTGTATTTCGCGGAACATTCTATATGTAAATTAAATTAAGGTCACGAGGGTTGATAAAAACGTGATTGACGCTTCAATGGGTACTTTTTGTTAGATGTAGGTATGTACCTATATCTGATGAATGAGCATAAAAATATATCTTTATCATATTCGCTTTATCAAGGTAGCTTTGTTTCTTGTGTGGATTTATTAATACTTACATACATAATATTATAATATGTAACTCACTAAGGTTAAGCCATGGACGAATTTATTCGTCCATGGGTTAAGCATAACTGTTTCAAATTGAACTTGGTTATTTCTGTTAGTTGGTAGATTAAATATTGCTGGCCCCGCTGCGGCCGGATATTAGGGATCATCATAAAGCAAATGAAATGGAATCGAGCTTAGCTGGCCCGCACAGGACGTCTCTATTTATTTAACACCTAAGCTGTGGGCGCGATTTACAGCACGTATGTCCCTCTAAAACTCATAGAAATTGATCTTATAAAGAATCTTCTCTATAAATAGAATAATGATTCAATAAATAGCAATATGAGAACGTAAAAGTATCTAATTACTACGTAAAAATATAGAGCAGTAAATCAATCGTCTCAAACCAATACGATGTTGCAAAGAAAAGTCTGCATATTTGTATATTATAGTGTACAGTTACATAATTCTATCTTTTAAGGTACCGTGTATCGCCTAAGCTGCTTCATTGCATAATGGCGAATGTGAGGCAACTTGGATAAGGCTGTGAGGTCATTGCAGGTTATATTATTATCCATCTTACTTAACTGGTAAAGTTATCACACATGTCACCGTACACACTTCCTTACGGCACAATTTTGTTTGTTTTGGGTTTATGTACTTGTAAAATAACCATATTAACCTATACAGCGAAAAACATAAGGTCTTAAAAACAATTAATCGTGGAAATGATAACTAAAAAATATATTATGTCTACAGTCAATGCGAAAGTTGTATCTTTCATTACATTCTGAATGCGTACGCGTCGATAATGACAATGTTCCTACTCGATGCGGTAGCGAACGATCAGCGCGGTCGATCGCAATGAATGACGTCCCGGCGGGAGGGACGCGGAGCGGGCATGTGGTTGTGGCCACCCGCGCGCGCCGCACGGTGCCCGTGTGGTCCTCCTCCGTCCCGCGCAACCTCACCGAGCCCTCTATGCAAATTAGCCAGCGTAGACAACAGATGGATAGCGGAATAAACAAACTGTCTTTTCAGCGAATTGAAACTTTAATAGACCTAAAATCATAAATACTTCTATGAAGTGTGGTATTGACCTTGCAAATGAGAAGAATCTAGTTTTTTATCTCCTCACCGGATTCCGAATAGAGCCAATACATTTACAGTTTAATAGTGAAAGTTGGTACATTCTTAGCTATGAACGATGGATGTGAATATTGTTAAATTCCGGTTATGGGCAGCAAAATATTTAGGTGTATTAAATTAAGTTTATAAATAAAAAACAGGAGGCTAGTATTTGTTAAAGTAGAGTATGAGATTCCCCTTTTAGGAATAAAATATTATTATACTCGACTAACGAATAATTTATTTTTATTTATTGTTTCGTTTTTATGCTCTAGATATGCACAGAAAACTTTTAAAACCTCTAAATTATTCTGTACTCTAAATAAAGTTATAATATAGTTTGACCCTAATCGTGGTTCAAATTGGTAAGGGCCAGCCAGTTTACAGCGACCCGTGTCATGGTTTAAATTCGTCGAAAAAGAAGACGTCTCAATCTCGTGGGGTCTCAGGCAAGGAACGAGCGCTGTGTGTCGAAGCGCAGCACGACGTCTCTACACAAAAGCGAGTCGGACAATCAAACCTCCATTTTTTGTGTCTCGATAGATGTGTTATACATTTTTTGTTTTATTGGTCGTAATTTCACGTAGGGATATTTATGAGTGGCCGCAGACCACCTAATTAAGTTGTTAGGTGACTTCAGGACGTTTTCGTATTGTTTAACACCATCGGCTTTGTATTGCGATAAGGCTTAGTAAGGCCGTTACCTTTTTGATATTGTACGGTAGCAGTTAATCATAGATATATTTAAATAGTTTATTTGTGTAAGTAGTTTTAAATGACTGCTTCAAGATTTACTGGATTATATTTAATTCCTTTTTTTTAAAAAACATTTCCAAAAGACTTTATATTTTCGTGTGTTTTAGAAATCTATAGAGTAGAAATCTTTAAATTAAAGAGAAACGAGACAAGGAAGTTGAGCATATAGTATGAGTATTTATGTTGTCGTATTACTTTCAAGAGCAAGCGAAGGGCTCGCGACGCGACAGGTGCATCAATAAATTCGCTCACTTCCTCTCATGTCTGCACTTTTTGCAAAAACGAAAATGTTAATTGCAAATCTGTTTACGTTGAATTTATATCTTTGATAAACTTCATACTTTTATGCTTAGTTTTTACAAGAGTATTTCGAAATATGTAATTTTTAAAGGAATGGAACTCTTAAATAACTGTTCTAATAATTCATTAGAATGTTTTAAATTTTATATCATTTATTATTTACCTACCTGACATTTGAGCTATAGAAATCGCATAACATTATGGAAAAGGTGCATTTATGTACATTACTACGCGAATAATTAATAAATATTTAACCATAACATACTCGTATAAACAACCGAACTTTAATTCAACTATTTTTAATAAAGATCTTCTTTGACCTATTCTATTAAGAAATCATTGATCAATTTGCCATAAATAACATTTAAGTGTGTCGTGCAGGTCAACGCACGGTCAAGGACAATCTTACATAGAGAGGACAATAACCAAGCAAATAAAATTTTAAAACGCATTATCTGTAACGATAAAATCTACTTGTTACATAGATACATCTTGCGCTTTGCACTTGTTTATACTGTGTGACGTTTTTTCCGTAATTATTTATTCGTCCCGTAATTAAAATAAATAAAATTTCTAAAATAAAAGTAGGCTAAGTTACTTCTTATAACATTAGCTATGTGTAAGTAAAAGTCCCGTCAAAATCGGTCTAGCCATTTCAGAGATTAACCGGCATAAACACACAGACAGATAATTAATAAAAAAAAATTAATTTTATTTTATTTGCTGTATGTACCGTATACCTATATATTTTCATGCCTCGGTGGTGTAGTGGCTAGCATGTACGGTCATACATCGAGAGGTCCTGGGTTCGAGTCCCAGGTAGGGCCAAGTTTAATTATTGAGTCTTTCTGTTTAGTAAGCCTCAGTAATAGCGGGCTAGAGTTGGGAAGTTGGCGGTGAGTCACCCCCGTGCCTCGGAGAGCACGTAAAGCCGTCGGTCCAGCGCCTTAGCTCTCACTGGTCGTGTCGCGTAGTCGTCCCACCGGAGTATGAGAGTGATAGGAATAGAGAGTGCACTTGTGTCTGCGCGTACACTTGTGCACTATAATATCTCCTGCGCAGTTGGCCAGTCTCAATGAGATTGGCCGCCATGGCCGGAATCGGTCGGAGAACATTATTATTATATTTTCATATGCATTTAGTGAAAAGCTGTTAATTTGAAATTATAAATAGACACTCCAATTTTATATTATAATCATGAATAATAAAATAATTTTTACTCGACAAAAAAAAACATTTTTTAGATACACCTATATTGTTATAATACCCGCATAGGATGTTCATTGTGCATCCTCTATGATGATGAAGTTCCGGGAGTGACCTCTATAGTTCTAATGACGCAAAGTAAATCTCAAAAAAAAAAAAAAACAACTAACTTATATGACATTATTTTATTCAAAAAGATATTTCTTAACAATATCTATTAGGTACTTAAACGTAAGTTTACTTTTTAATCCTTAACAGTTATTTTATTCTGTCATAAAATTATAAAGTTTACATCTAAAGATTAGTTAGTTAGGACAAATATAAAGTTACGGGTGCTGTCTAAACTATTTATGAGAGAGAATTTTACGAGTTGACAGCCGACCACCAATGAATTCAATAAACAACGCGCGGCCAGTAATAAATTGCCAATAAAACGTTAGAAATGTACAAAAAGGATTTTGCAATGAGAATTATATATTTTTATTTATATTTATGTATGTAAGGTTTGTACTTAATGTCAATTAGTCTTATTTTTATAATTTTAAACATACATCATGTATGTAAATAAGCGTAGACTTCACTCGTAATTAAGGTGTAATAATATAAGTAATTTAAACGTTAAAGCATTAATGACTTCCTATGCATAGTGCATCACACCTATCTACTCAACGCGCACGTTCCATCCATAAAGTTGATTCAACCCGCAATTATGTTGTATATTTGATCAAGCTATACGAATGCAATAAAGTTTATTTGAAACACAATGACATTACCAAATAGACCGGACACATGTAGACATTAAAGAGATGTTTAAGGAATTTAAATTTGCCATGTTTGTCGTATATGGTGTCTAATGTACCGCGGCTCGCTGTGTAGTCGCGGTAGAATGCCGCGCACGTCGCCAGAGACGGAAGCGGCTAGCTCAGACGTACCAGTTGCCCGCTACCCAAAACCCGCCTTAGTGCATTGGTATTCAAAGAAATGCACAATGTGTTTATCTGATGTACTTTTACGGTTTTTAGATTGTATACACTCGATAATGGCGCGTAGTCGACTGCAGTTGAATAATTATAAAACATTTAACGTACCTTGAACCCAGAGTTGGTCCACTCTTGTGTGTATTTGCGCTGATTTGAGGCCAACGCAAAACGTGGATAAGACCAAGATGGCAACAAACAGAACTTTTCCGGCGTCCCCTTGTAGGAAACAGCCTAGTATAAACAGCTGTTCTTGAAGCCACGCTCGGATCCACAATGACGTTCTTCCACCTTCTATGTTACCCTGAAAAGAAAAGGAAATAAAGAACTCTATTTACAAATAAACGAGCATTGATATATCTGAAGACAAAAATGAAAATTAACACAGTAAAAAAATATAATGCACCAAAAAAAATTACATACATTTTTAAGCAATTCGAAATATACATATAATACACGATAAATGTATGCACAACGTATTGGTCGGGAGCAAACAGCGCTCACACTACATTTTTATTTAAATATTTCCAACAGACATGGATAATAAAATTTACGATTCATGTGTTAAGATATCAATGAATATTAAACAGTAGCTCGTATGTTTATCGCCGAATCTATATATTTGAAGTAATCATTATCGATGGCTTTGGCGGAAGATGTAATGGCACGAGATTTTAAACGTCGAAATAATTTCCAAGTTGATTGTGATTAATGAGAGATGCGGGCGGGCCCGGCGGCGAATACGTGGCGCCATGCAGCGGTCATGCCGACCACGACTTAAGCGCTGGGCACATGGTCTCCGATAAAACCAAATTGTTATTGATTAAATCTAATGATAATGAAAAACCTTAACAAATTTTTTGAATATAATTTTATCGTGATTATAAATTGGTTTACTCAATTATTATAAGGATGTAAAGAAGACTTTTAACTTCAAAATATATTATGCAGGTACCTATTTTATCTTTACAAATGTTTATCTGTGGGTTTTACACACAACTCTACATGAGGGCACTTTTAACAGAGCATATTTTCAACTATTTTTCGAACTCTATTAATAAAAAATTGATTAAATTTATAGAAAATAATCTTTCAAATTGTAGTCGTTAGAAGTAACACGCGTTTTTTTTTTTTTTTGATAACTGTTGTAGGTTTAAGCTATTATGCACAACGTTACCACGACTGGACGAGACCATGGTCGCAGCGAAAACAATGTGTTGCCAATGTTGTTTAGCACTATATTGGGTTTATATATTAATTATAATAAGATATATAAAAAAATAAAAAAAGTAATATGGAACGCTTTCGTCAATCGCTTACATTCATGTTCCGATCGCACAGTGCGCGGGCGGTGTTAGTGACTGTACGGGCGGGTCGGTACGCAGATTTGTGCATAATGGTATGAAAATAGTGCCGAAAACCTTTTTTTTTAATAAAAGTAGCCTAGCCAAGTTAAACTGTTACCAAGGAGAGCCGGCGTCTGACCGAAGCACGCCCAGTCTAAACTGAACTCCATTTTATATGCTCTACCATATAGTAGAGTGAGGTCATTGAACAGTTACTTGTTGAAAGTCTCTCCATAAGTCACATATTTTAAATTAATTGACGATTCTTTGCATTGCATAATTTATTTATTAATCGATTGAAATAAATACTGCATGTTAAGTAAAGCTCCACTCACAAACAGTAGTACAAAACACCAAATTGGCTATTTCGGCTAACAAGACATAAGCACAGACAAACAAACAAAAAATCTAAAAATCATTGTCACATCATCACTGATCGACATGAGTTTTACTTTTAATATTTGTCTAGATTTTTAAGTAACAAAGGTTTTCGCAAACGAGATTTAGTAAATAAAAGTATAACAAAAGTAATTTTAATACTAATTATTTGCATGTATTACGGTTAAAAATATAAGGCTCGTCCAACTAGTTACGTAAAAGTACGCATAATATTTATACGTAGGTACATACATAATATCTTAATTTCTTCAAAAAAAACGTAGTGAGATCACTTACTTAATTGATCTTGTCTTGCGCTATAATATCAGTAAGTCAGTCCAAGAGATAGCCTTTATCGTAAAATTTGAAGGTAAGGTAATAAAATATAAAGTCAATACAAATAAAAAGGTACGCGAATATTTTTTAAGAAATTTGTAAATTATTGTACATTTCTTCGTAAAGTTTATTGAACTACTACGTAAACAAATAAAACCAATCAAGCTTTGGTTATTAAAGATAAACAAATTCAATGAAAACTTATGATTCGTTTCTGTTATTTCTATAACTTCTATGAAATTTGGCACAAATGAGGCTCGTAAGAAGTACAGAATTAAAACTGAACAAATCCATTGAAACAGTATACTTCTTTCTTTACTCATGAAATTATCTGTTTATTAAGTTACTTTAAAAAGTAATATTTTAGTAAATTCCTTGAGATGAATGGATATTAAAGCTGACAAGCCACGTTGGGTGGGCGTGACGTCACAGGCGGAATGCGCCCGCGCCACCCGCACCTCTACCTACGTAGCACTGGTCTGACTATCCAGCATACGTATAACCTGTATGAATAGTGGTACAGACAAATATGTAATAAACATTATACTTCGGAGTGTATTTTATAAAATAATGAGTATGTTTCAAAGAGATTATTAACATAAAATACTAATACGTTAGAGGATATCAAAGATATGTTTACATTTAAGTAAGCGCTACGAGATTAACCTGAGATCTGCAATGCGGATGCGTTGGAGACACTTCCTCTAGATAACAGATCGGGTCATTGTGTGCACGTTCTCACGTCTACTGGCTGCAACGGCCGTTGCTCTGATAAGCCTTGCATGTATTCAAACCTTTCTCACTATATGCCAATACTTGTGATAAGTCCTAACAACATGCTTCCGGCAATTGTTTATATTCGCTCGTTTACTAATATATTTAATAGATATCAATTATTGAATGTCGTGCACAATTCAATAACCATTATTAATCGGATGATGTAAATAGACGTTTTTATCGTCTGACAGGAAACGGTGTTCAGATAAATTTAGACTAGGTACATCTGGATGATATGCCGCCCGCCGGCTGACTTTGTGTCTTATCGTGGGTCGCGCCAGTTGTAATTATTATCTATTTGATGGCTGAGTAAGACGCCTGTAAATAGTAGTACTTTATAATTATATTATTGCAGGCTTTATTATCTCCCCTACTACTGGTAACCTCGATTTCACCATATTATTAGACTTAATATAAGTAAAGGCTTGTTGTTACGCTAGTTCTATTAAATTCATTTATTGGACTTTGGTTCTATTAAATTCATTCTTACTTGTAATTTAATTAAGTTGTAATAGGTTAAAAAAGAAATATTAGAATTAAAATTTAATAAGTTTTCTGTTAAATTTATGAATTTTGTGTTATTCATTTAAATCTAAATATTAAAAATAACATATTTCGTAGTTCCTTATGAGATCAAACGTAGGTATGTAGGTAATTAAAATGACTATCAAGGACACTCGTGTGTCGTCAATTGGCCAGTCGAGCACGCTCGTCAGCTTCTGAATGTCAATGACACCTGCACGACTTTACATAATTTTGGAATGACCACTGTGCCACCAAAGTAGATATTTGTTTTATTTACATTTTTTGCCAAAAGAATTATTTTTCGTTTTTTTATCAAGAAGCTTAGAGGATGTAGACAGTACTTGTATAATGGCTCTTGTATTTTTTAGCGTTAAGTTTAGTAGTAGTATTTATGATAATTTATGTGCTATTTCATAGATTATAATCCGAATTAGGTATATCAAA
Source organism: Boloria selene (assembly GCA_905231865.2). Lineage (NCBI taxonomy): Eukaryota > Metazoa > Arthropoda > Insecta > Lepidoptera > Nymphalidae > Boloria > Boloria selene. The sequence continues at coordinate 4,665,609 of HG993132.1, forward strand.
TATTTAAAAAAAATATATTAAAAACACGTCGGGGAAATCTGCACTAATATGTCTGTATGCAGTCGTAATTTCACGCAAAATATATATACCTACCTAGCTTTTCAAATCGGATTTGACATCATTATGAAACCTTACATTACGAAAAAAAAGATTTCGTTATTTTTGCTAGGGTAAGAAATAAAAGATATTTTATATAGATCATATCCTTTTTTCCTTACATTATATTAACACCTAACGAGCAAATTTATGGATTTAAGGTAGTAATAATAACGAGAAAGTTACCAACTACAAGATAGAGGCAAGAAACCGGTCAGAACGACCATGTGACTTCGCTTTGCCGATAAAACACTAGGTTACTAGAATCGTAAATACTTATATACAATATACATATATATGACACATAATCATTCAATCAATATTTACACCTAACAATATTAATTTTTATGTTACGAACATTATCTTTTTTTTTTCATTTAAATTTAAAACGTTTTGCGAATGTTATATGTATTTTGTGTTATTTACGAGTAGATACAGAATAAACTTTGTGGCGTAGCTCTTAGTTTTTAAATCACTACATATTATACTACTGCACCAATTTTCATGCTGTTTTCACTAATGGATAGTGTGGTTATCGAGGAAGGTTTTAAGTAATTACTAGCGACTCACACTCGCTTCGCTCGAGTTCGTCCCTAGTATTTACATGGAATCAACAGCCTAAAAAATAAGTTACAAGCTTCTAACTATAAAGTGACGATACTTCCATACAACTTTTCATCCCCTCCCCCCTTTCAACTCCTTACAACCTTTTTCTCGCATTAAAAAGTAGCCTATGTCTATCTTGGGCTCTAGACTATCTGTGTACCAACATTCATTAAAGTCGGTTCAGTAGTTGTGGCGTGAAAGCGCAACAGACAGACAGATAGTCAGACTTTACTTTCGCATTTATAATATTAGTAAGTATTTAGGATTTGTCAAGCCACGGGTTCCGGTAGTAAATGTAAACAAATATGTAGGTACATTTACTATCGGAATCCTCGGCTTCGCTCGCGCTAAATCTAGAGACGAGCCCGAGCAGAGCGAGGACGAGTCGCTAGTTATTTTAAACGGAACTTCAACATTGTATTAGATCTAGTGATCTATGAAGACATATGGCTATTTATTGGATCGAAAGCAAGGCGCAATGATGAGTAAAAATGGCAATGTGCACTGATGTGTACAAACCACGTGTTGCGTTCACTGAGCAACAAGCACCGTGTTGGTAATCAACAAATGATTCACGATGTAATTCGAGTCTTGTGGTTAAAGTAAAATGCCTGCATTCTTTGTGGTTTGCCCTGATTTTTAAATGAAGATATTACACATGCCAATTAAGGTCTGTCGCGATTAGTGAAGGATCGTCTGGCGTAATCGCAGCATTAGTGCATTAGTGTCAATTTTAATTTTGATGTAAAGTTACTTTATGAGTATTAATATCTTAATATGTATTACAATAAATATTACTAAATATGCTATTATCATGTTAAGATAAATATTTAAAAAATACTATTACTTCTTTAAAAATGTCTAATACCTATATCAAAGAGAAAAATCAATATTCTTAGAATAGTTCATTAGCTATTCTATTAAAGAAAATACCCAGAAGTCGGATGCACATTTGAAAATCGTGGGTGTAGTAACAATCATTTATAGGTTTCCAGCGCAGCTGCCGGCCGCCGGTGCACGCAATGTTTGGACGAAGATAACACATACAAAACGAAACAAGTTGAAAGGAGATGAAAGACTCTTTAAAAGAAAGGGAAAGAGACAGTTTTAAATGCAAGCAAAAAAGGGATGGAAGATCGGAAACCACAAGATGTCTCAATTCCATGAGGCAAACGCTGTGCGGTCCTACAAGATACACATTTTTTAAGAAATAAATACATTCTTTAGCTAAAACTTAAAATAAATTAAAAGAACAAATGACGTAATCGTTTTAATCGATATTCCAAGTGATTTCATACTATCTTTTGGTGTTTATAATGCGCTTTCTAATTTATTTATACAATTAATATACCTACTAAGAGTGTAAAATTCATTTAAGTACCAAAAAATAACGGTAAAAAATAACGTTTTATTATACTTAATCAACCTTTAAATAAACTTAAAACTTAACAGAGCCAAAAAAATGGTACTCTTGTATATTCTTAAATAACAGTGTTCAATAAACGGCATTCTCCGCGTTGATGTCTCTATCGGCGCCGCTAATGCGCGTGCGCAGCTCCGCGCCTTTCCCGCTGTGCCTTAATTGCTTCATCTCGCATACGACCGACTTACAATATCTACCTACCCAAACTACTATTCAATGTCTACAACATTATTACAGTACAGCTGTTTTTATTTCTCAATAGTCAGCTTTTAAGTTCTTTTAACATTTTTATAATGTAAAATATTTTCTTATAGTTTAACCTTTTTGTCTTGCAAAATTGATTATTTATTTGAAAGGATGGTTTGCAAATTGCAATGCATGTAAAGAAATAGAATGTTTATTATACTAACTTTAAAGCCTATATGAAAACTTGCTCAAGAATATCAGTAATAATTTAAAATTATAATATATTGTTTAACATTTGTATAATAAAATAAATAAATAACAATGAACAGAATTATTTTTGTTTGTATCTTTAAGTCATTATACTTAATTTTAATAAATCATTAACTATAAAATTTACTTTTGTAGCAAGTATTGTGTAGCATACAATTTAATTCAAATATTCGCGTTATCAATGACAATCATAGTTTGCGTAAAAGCCTTTAAAGTACGCGCGGCCTTGATAGTACTCACTATTACCACTAGCCGGCGCCACGGATCCCTGCTATGCTATCGCGTTCCCAAACGAATTGACATTCGCAGAAAAACAATCACACGTGCAATATGACAGTCGAAATTTGACACTGGTACTTCAGATAACTAATGAACACTGCACCTTTTCAAGTTCGGAGAGAGCGAGGGCGGCATCCACCCAACTTGTACGTATGTAAAGATCAGCGCTGTGGCGCGCCTCGGCGGCAGAGGGGCTTTCGTGTACGGCCGCTATCCGAGGATTCGAAGGAGCCTCGGAATTGGGAGCCACCATGATCTCGGGGCCAGACTTGTCACCAGTATCCTCATGAAGACGGCCGGAATCCGTCTAGCGGCGCACGCTGTCATATCACTCGCCGCCACATAACCACACACTTGTACACCCAAATTCAACACTTCTGTTTATCACTGACCGAACGAAACACGGAACGGCACCGAGTTTCGATTTTCTAGTAAAACCGGAATCACGTATCAACACTGGCGCAACCCGAGCGGTACTGAATCAAATACTAGCTGGATACATGTACTGGATGTTTGTGGAGCCGCCATCATGATTTGGTCGATCATGTTGCCGCTCTTGCGTACGAAGGCGTCCGAAAGTCGCCGAGAATAACCGAGGCTACAGTTGTAGGACCACACACGTAAATCTTCGGTCTCACTCTACACTCAGGAAGAGGGGATATGACGCAGTAAAATAAGAGCATTGAATGAAACTGCTTGCATGAGCACCACAACAAGTTACGTTTTGATTGTTACACATATTACTACTTTTATTCAAGCATTAGTATGCTTTAATAAGCGATAAAGAAAAAATATAGTTAAGCATTGGCATTATCATTTTTGTGTTTCAGTAGTAAATATCTGGAGAAAGTCAAAAGTAAACTTGTCATTCAATAATAATATAATTTTTAGTAACATAAACATTTCTTTCTACACGTCCAATACAAGAGAGAGCATTTACTGGTTAAACATTTCCTCTGTATACAGATAATAAAGGTGGATCAAACATTCGGACGCGCTATATTATTTTGTTTACAGAGTTTTCTTAGTAAAAAGTCGAGCGAACGCGCCCCTGGCAAGACGGCGTATTGGCCCTTTGAAGTTACCGACATAAAACGCCGCCGGCGGTGATTTAACTAATGAATTTATTTAGCAGGCGTGCCGAGAGATTGCCTCCGAGTCAACTCCTTCTATATGTCTTTAGAAGAAAACTTAAAATTCCAAATAAATACCTCTATGTTACGTTATTATCACATCGTTCATCAAAAATGGTCCTTCGAGCCATGAAAGGATAATCTTCTGTCATATGGGTAAGGTAATTCAGACGATCGATCAAAATTATCGTCAAGGTACAAAATTATATTTGCTTTATTTATGCCTCCTATTTATGTAATTAGTTAGAGATCATTTTAAAGTTTTTATTTTATTTTAATTATTAAACTCAGTTACTCTGTTCACATAATAAACATTTCAATGATATGCTTCATTAAAATATTAATAAATTTATGTAAATTTATTATTTGTCTCGTAATTCTTTAAAAACTTCAAAACAAAACTTGTAAATATGTTACTACGGCCATCTCATTGAGACTGGCCATTGGCCAACTGCGTATGAGATATTATAGTGCACAAGTTTACGCGCAGTCGCAAGTGCACTCGCTGTTCCTGTCACTCTCATACTCCGGTGTGACGACTACTCGTCATGACCAGTGAGCGTTAAGGTGCAGGGCGACGGCTCTACTTGCTCTCCGTGGCACGGAGAGACACGGCCAACTTCTTAACACGCCGGAGTTGTGTTGTCGGAGTTGTTACTGAGGCTTACTATACAATAATACTCAATAAATAAACTTGGCCCGATCCGGGACTTGAACCCAGGAGTCAGGACCTCCGGGTCACTCTTCCTGCAATCTCCAAACTCCTCCTCCACTCTTGTATATTAATAAGTAGAGTAAAACAAGAAAAATTTAATTAAAAGGGTACAATTTACATCATTGCACTATAGTGCAATGATGTAAATTGTACCATATATATACAAGACGTACAATATATATACAAGATTTGTATATATATTGTATACCTATAGGTAAGATGGGGTACTGAAAGTTTGAATATCAATAAAAGGAAAACCTGCATATAAACAGAATCGTATTTATTTTAAAATGAAGAACTATTTAATTAGGAACTACTTATTTGTTATATATATTTTTGAAAAATAAAACAAAATAAATAAAAAGTATTCACTCCATCTTACCCCCATTGGTGGTCGAAATAATCGAGTTAATATAATATTGCATAGATATATAATATTGCATTAAAATAATAAATATTGTTCATCGAATCATACATACTCCGATATTCTATATGACATATTGCAAAAAATATTTTCCAAATCGAATCATTAGTTTTTTTTTATATATGGTAAAAAGGGGGCAAACGGGCAGGAGGCTCACCTGATGGGAAGTGATCACCTCCGCCCATGGACATCTGCAAGCCAGGCTTGCAGACGCGTTGCCGGCCTTTCAGGAAAGGGAGGGATGGAGGAGGGAGGGAAGTGGGAGGGAGGGGGGAACGAAGGCGGAGGATGAAGGGAAAAGGGAAGGGGGAAGGGAAAAGGGAAGGGGGAAGGAGAGTGGGCCTCCCGGACTCTCACTCACCGGACGAAACGCGACAGCATAGCTGCCACTTCACGCCGGTCTTCTGTGAGAGAGTGGTACTAATGAACTATACGGGGCGTGCCGGCCCATTCGGTTGCTACCCGAAGGTAACAAGCATGGCACTACCACTGTTAGAAACCTTAGTACCTTTACTTGAGAACACTCTACCCAGGTGTAAAGTATACCTATTTTACAATACACTAAAATTATCTCTTAATTTCTCCAATTGTCTGCGCTACATATTTTTATAGTAAGTACGTTGATGGTAACTGGTACCTACTACAATTATAATGGACTCTGATTTCATTTCAAACTGAGCTTAATTTTTATCACAAGTACCCCCAACGACATTCATTTTTAAAAGTGACACATAAATTACTCGAATGTCGCAGATTTCAGAAATATTTTAACTACATGGCGCATTTGTACAAACAATATAATATATATTTCAGTCCATATCGTATGTTCCTCTTACCTAAAAAGTAGTACCTAAGGCAAATATCTTGTAGTAAATGCAGCTCTCATTAAAACCCAACGTACACAAGCAACTTCATCAAGTACATACCAATAATATTTTAAGTTATTCTTTGCACCTATAGAGCGTCCATTAAGATGTCAAATTGACAAATGTGCCAACGCAAAGCAAAGCGCCGCACAGACGTCATCTGAATCAATGATACTCGTACCACTGCGACTTTCAAGACTTCCAATTACTGAAGAAAATTGGAAGTCTTACATAAATTACATAAATTACGCATTACATCTATGGAAATTAGTTGACGTAACTAAAGGATTCTAAATACAAAAGCTCTACATTTAAATTTGCACATTAATTTTAAAGCAATGATAAAGTTTGATTAACATTAAATGCTACGACGACGATAACTCCATTCAATACCATATTTTCAAGAATTCTTGAATACTTCTATTATTTAAAATTAACACAAAAATAGCAATATAACGATATCCATCGCAATCATTTAACGTACCGCAAATATATCATCCATTACAAAGTGCAACTGTCACATACGTATTTCTAACACGTTAAGGTTGATTTTTAAGCATCGATAAGCATTGAAAAAGAAATGCTTTATAGTATCTTCGGGGTGGCTTACTTTAGACATTTTGACACTTTGGGTGAAAACGCAGCGGGATGTCGTTCTACACTTTTTCTAGGAACCCCGTGTGAATTGAGAAATCAATAGAGAACAATTCAATTAAAAATACTCGTACTAGATATACAATATGGTGTTAATAAATATCATATAAATATTGAAACAAGAGTGATTATCTTTAAACTTGATAATTTCAATAATTACATTGAGATGTCTGAACTCATTATTATTCTAATAAGTGCCTAGGCTAAGCGTACCTTTCCCCAATAATTGTTTACGGATGTACTAGGCATTTTAAGTAACGCTTGTTAATTCCGATCAGTAACCAGTCTCTGTTTAGTAAATTGGGGAGGTCCGTCTAGACAGACGAGACATTGACAAATTTATAGGCGTATTGCAGTTAACTAACTAGAATTTTAGTTTGTTATCTGTGTTTAGATGTAGGTTCACCATACTACATCAGACTTCAGGATGTTTTAACTTAAACGTTGATATATACTACATAGAACGTATGGAACTCGTTTATGAGAACCGTGTTTTAATTTTTTTTTAATATTTATTAAAATATTAATAAAGTATGCATAAAGTGTTTTTAGCTCAAGGTATTGCCAAAAGACATATAACATAACTAACATGCTGTACCCAAACGCTTGAACCATGGGAACAAGCAAAATATTATAAGTATTTCAACGAGTGTCAAATGAAAATATCGTGGAAAAATATGTAGTGTTCAGTGACCATCATTCTACGACAGCTTTTTATGGGACTCTCATGCATTATCTCAGTGTTTCTCAATGGCAGAATCGATATTAGAGTTAGTAAACAATAACAAGGATATAAAATGTTCACAAATTTTATATTATAAAGTCTACTTAGTAATACTTGAAATAAAATTAAAACTATGTAAAATTTGGGAAAAAAATAAAAACGTGAGTATTTCTTTAATACGTAGTCTTTTCTATAGCCTCCATTCTACCAAACGTTTTCTTACTTGTAGTAGAGCCCCTATTCGTATACAGATGAACAAGTTTAGATTTGACTTGACATGATAACATGATGAAAATAGCTAATGATGTTATAATTAATTAAATATACATGATGCACACATAGTGTCTGCCAAAACCAGTATAGGTAATAAATCAAGGTTTTTAAAGTAGGTTCTGCTGACAGAAGAATGGTAGAGTCGTAAAATTGTTATTGTCGATGTACTGTGAATAATATTAATTGTACTGTATTCAACAATACGTATCAAATACGAAGATTTTATTGCACATGCTATTTAATCGCGCTATAACTGTCGCCATTGGTTTCGCTTGTTAAACTGAACGTAAGGAGGAAAATAAAGCACACAACTTTATTTTAGTAACATACGATTATTATTTTTTGCTGGTTTTAAATACATCTATACATATAAAAAAATTAAAGTGTCTGTATTTAATTTCAAACAAAATGCATATGAAAGTATATACGGTTCGAAAGTATATACAGTGAAACCTGGTTAAGTGAGACATCAAGGGACCTGCAATTTCGTTTCACTTATAGAGGTATTCCACTTACCCAGTGTCTCAGATATGCAGGTATAAATAAATATCTGTCTCATTTACAGAGGGTTCCATTGATAGAGGTTATTTCAGTTACAAAGGTGCGATCAAACAAAACGATGTTATCTCAGTTACAGAGGTTTATGGATATAAAATTTACTTCCTGTCTCAGATATAGAGGTAACTATGATGATAAATCGAAAGAACAAATCCCAGTTATAGAGGCTTAGCTCGTCCCACTAACAGGGGTAATTCAGTGCCAAAGTGTTGGGACCTTCGCATGAGTTCCAGTTATGGAGGTTTCTCACTTATCCAGGTCCCACTTAACCAGGTTTCACTGTATATAACAACAAAAAAACAAATTTAAAAAAATTTTGTCTGTCTGTTTGTTTGTTTCAACTTATCTCAGAAACAGCTGGACCAACTTTTAACGGGACTTTCACTCTCAGATAGCTAATGTTATAAGGAGTAACTTAGGCTACTTTTATTTTTTAATTTTTTAATTTTATCTAGCGGACCCACGGCTTCGATCGCGCTTAAACTACGGACGAACCGAGGGTGTAAATGTGAAATTCCTGGATAATTTATTATATTGAACTATTTGTTATCCTAATTGTTGTTTTAAATGTTTCATATAGTTAAGTAATCACCTCTGAATATCTTAATTACGAGTTGTTAATTTCCGACATTTTATTTATGAGTCTCAACTTGGCGTATAAAATCCGCCATTTTAATTTTTAATAACTCTACAATGGTTGTAAATCTGTTAGTATTGTTTAATTATTACAAAATGTTACACCTTTGTGTATAAGACTGATTACTTGTTACTGGAAGACGATCCTTTGTGTTTAGTAAAATACCTAAATAAGATCACAAGAATCTGATTATTTTTTTATAAAAATAATATTTTTAACTCTACGGTGTAAAAACGTTAAAATAGCGTGATTTAATCGATAACTTATTTGTTTTATTTAAGTTGTATTAAATTTTAACAGTGACAGACTAACAATAAAGCGAAACCACTGAATGGCTTTCTAACCGATTTCGGTTACTGCATCTAATCTCATTGAGATTAGGCAACTAACCACGCAGGACATGTTAAGACCAGAGTTCTCTCTTTTCCTCTTTAACACGTTTAATTATAACGGGATGTCTCGTCGAGGTACCTCTGATATTATCATGTGCGAATCTTTTCTATCATAATGACCACTTGTCTTACGGTGAAGGAAAATTTCATGAGAAAACCTGCATGTCTGAGAGGACCTAGCAAGTTTTCGAAAGACATGTGTGGTCCGCCAATTCGCACTAGGTCAGCGCGGTAGCCTATGGCCTGAACCCCTTGTGTTGAAGAGAGGTCCGTGCTCAGCATCGGGACTTTAAAAATGGTTGAATTACAATTAACAGGAATTTTCCTAAAACTTTCAGGAGAATATTTTGTCTTGTGTGTGTCTTGAAAAAAATTAAACATACAAAATTACATTTCCACGATATAAGTATTTCTTATTCATCGTACCGTGATGTCGGTTTAAAACTTATTTAAAATTTTATAGCTATTACGACGATGACTTTAAAATAGGTATATATTATAGACTTTAAAATATATAGCAAATTTATTTGAACTCGATAGTTCCTTGGTTACTTCATCTTAAGCTCTCTTTACTTTTTTGTAATCGCATTTTATGATTTTAAGCTCCTTACTTAAATCTTAACTCAAAGCTATTCTGATAAATACAACACAAGCTACGAAATACATTTCTATTTCTTAATTTTTATTGCGAAAGAAAAATATTTATGATACACTTTATACTTAGTGGTTGTCTAATAACATGTACTGCAATAACAATAATAGAAGGTCTATTCAGAAACAAATGTTTTATATAGCATAATCCTGTCTGAGTAAGGAAATAAAATTAAAAAACTAAATGTATTGAATACAATTCTACTTGTTTTATAAAGTAACACAAATATTCACGAGACACTTCAAAGGGATAATGCTTACCAATAACATTGAAAATAAACGGTAATGTAAAACCATTGGGCTGCTTGCAAGTTGTTACCTACGCGAGGTTATCTCATAAAATCGATGGCATATTTCAGAAAACACTCATAAAATTAGCCAAACACTTGGAACAAAGAAAGCATAAAATATCTATCTTTAAGATCCCCAACTGGGTGTACCTCTGTCTTCTTCTATATTACAAATTGTAGGACTTTGAAAGCTAAACCACAGTTTAGGTACATAGTTAGGTACATATATTATACTAGCGACTCGCCCTCGCTTCGCTCGGGCTCTTCCCTAGATTTAGCACAGGTAAAGCCGCGGGATCTGCTAGTTATGCGTATAAACCTTCCTCTTGAATCACTCTATCTATTAAAAAAAACCGCATCAAAATCCGTTGCGTAGTTTTAAAGATTTAAGCGCACATAGGGATATAGGGATATAGGGACAGAAAAGGCGACTTTGTTTTATACTATGTAGTGATGATGATATTCTGTGGTATAGATAATCATGATATACATTGTTCACCTTGGACAATATAAATTCCTAAAATTCTCTCATAAAGATTAGGTTCTACAATAGAATCAGTTCGATAGGAATTCATTAACAAATTAAGCATTTATAAACTGACTAGCATTTACCGCGGCTTCGCACGCGTTCTAGAGACCGGGAACCAAATTCTTTCTTAGTCGCGCAGTATGATATCTCACAGAACTAACGCCCACCCTGCCTGTTTTTGCAACATTTTTCTTTGATGCTCCGCTCCTATTAATCGCAGCGTGATGTAATATAGCATAGCCTTCCTCGATAAATGGACTGTCCAACACAAAAAGAATTTTTCAAATCGAATCAGTAGTTCCGGAGATTAGCGCGTTCAACCAAACAAACAAACAAACTCTTCAGCTTTATAATATTAGATTAATCAAGAGATAACACACAAATAAACAACAGTTTCAAGAGCTGTTAAGCTAAGAAGGAGTAGAAATAAGTATTTAAATGACAAAGCTGACTCATCATTAATTCAACACGTGTCATTTACATTTTTTTTAACTTATTATTCTTACGAAAACATTCTAATAAATTAATAATGTATTTATTACGTAGATTTAATAATTTAATATAATTTTATTTGGTTAAAATTAAAAAAAATTATCAATAGGTCGGATTTCAATGTTCAGCTAGTAGCTGTAGTAGCTAGTAGAGAGCTAAGTTCGGCTCTCCGTTCTGCTTTAGCAAAGCCTAACTTATCGTTGACGGCCATTACGAAGTTAATATAAGTAAATGAAATATTCAGATTTTTCTAAAATTTCTTAGATTTATTAACACAAAAATGACTTTAAAAGTTCCACGAACAAAAGTTCTAACTTCATGGGCCAGAATTACCTTCAAACACGCTCTCATTCCGGTCTCAAATCGACTGACGTCCGAAATAAAGGCAACTAAATAAATTATAATTCAGCTTTAATAGCCTTCGTGGGTGGTCGGCGAGCGGGACACTTAATTGGATAAATTGCTTGGTTAGATACGATAAGCAGTATTAAACAAATTGTTGCTTTACTCGCATTGTGTAACAGCGAGCTTAAATTGCGAAGTGAACGATACATCGATATTCCTTGAGTTTATAGTTCGAGAAGCATATGTAATTACTATTTATGTTTTAATATCGTAAAATGACACTTTATACCTTTTTTTAATCTTTATATGTATTTATTTTAGCTTTTCTTAATTAATAAAATAAATTTATTTAAAAATGTATCTTAACACTAACTAATTGAATTAAATGTATAAAGATTTCAAAAAATTCCTCATAAATACAACCGTGCATTCAACTTCAATCACTCTTGTATTGGCCATCGATTATCAAGTATGATAGCTAGTAGCCCCTCTGGGTGGTCCCATTGACGTCTCTATACACTTCTGCCTGAACACGCATCTAAATGTCCTTATAATTCACTACATCTGCCACTTACTCGCTAGGATAACTATGTTTGTTGAACTTACGGGATTGCGAAATGCTGACTCTATGTTCTAATTTTATATTTAATATTATTTTTTTACATATGTGTGACATTTTTTTCTGAAAAATAACCATTTAAACACTATTTGTCAATATTTAGCTAATTATTTATATCTGGTTATTATTAGATATTGATCAGTTAGTTAGACCAAAATACCGCAGCATGTGTCAGATTAACACCATCAGTGGTCGGGGAAAAATCAATAGAACGCCTAGTCTTTTGACATAGATATTAAAGTTTTCTTACATAAGTTTAAATATAAGATATTAGATATATGCATATTTTTTTTAATTTATGTTGTTTTGTATACATTACAGTACCTACATAGGTAATATATAATTGTTATGTTGTGATGATTATTGTTACCCTGATAAGGAACAATATTTTAGTAAGTGTTCATTAAATTTTCTTTTTAATAACTGAAAGTCCAACAAACTTCAAGCGGTGTGGTCATCCTAAGGTTCCGTATCCGTAATTACTTATATTACGGACCGATTGTAGATGCAATACTTTTTGCTACAAACCTAATTAGCACTTAAATGCGCGTTGAAAGCTCGTAGCTGCTCAACTTGTCTCTACAATTCACTTAAGCTATGTTAGTGTATATTTTATATCTTCACAAGTCTGAATAAGAAATACTTTGTAAATATAAATATTTATAAATGTATTAATATGTAATATATGATAATAATGGCTCTTGGGCTAATATTTATATATGTAGTTTAAAATAATTTTATAAAGTTTTTACAATAACATTGCACCTAGCCTGGCCTAGCCCACAAAACAAAATGGGTTTCAGATCACACTATATCTATTACAGTATGTTAACTACATTTATGTTACTAATTACATTTTGTCATTAATCTTCCAAATTGCATATTATAAAAAACATACACGTATTTAAAATAAGGAACGAGTATCTACGGATTATGTAGATTATGTTCATTTTTATGGCAGTCATTTTGGCAGAGTCAGTAATAAGAGAATTTCACAAACTATTTTGAATTAATTCATTTGTTACATAATTTACAATAATACACACAATTACAAAAATAGAAATGTGAACTAGAAAGTAAATGAAGCGATTAAAACAGCATGCACAGATATAAAGTTTTTTTGAATACGACCTTAAATATATTTTTGGTACTTATAATAAAACTAAAATTAATTTAAATAACGTTTTCTTTTTTGAAATTAATTTTAGTTTTATTATAAGTACACATTAAATATAAATTGAACAATAACGACATTATAAAATACTACCAAATGTAGTGAGATTTGGATTTGTTTCAATGTAATTATATATTTCTGTATTCGTCCAAATATGAATATTAATAGCAATAAAATATGTTTATTGCTACAATTACTTATACCCTTTTCATCAATCAAACTTCGGTGATCAGTTCATCGAAGATATTATATTTACGACGTAAAGTTATTCTTATTGATGACTTTATATTTTTGGAAAACACATTTTTTAATGAAATCATTCAAAAACTTCCCGTAGACTTGTTTGCAAGAAACATAACAAAGATAAAAGTAAAAATCTGCAAATAGTCTTTTGTGGAAACCACAAACAAATTGGAAGTTCTTTATTATCATTTTGTTTTGCTATCATAAACCTATTTCAATGTTCCATACTATTTGTAATTCGTTAATGAGAATCGCGACTTCGTAAATGTCTCAGGTAGAGCTTTACAATCTACACGTCTTATGTCTACATAACTTTTGGTAACATTAAAGCACTTATAAATGAAAATATAAATAGCCATATGAAGCAATAAATTTGTTTATTATACAATAAAATAATACAGCTTGTCGTGTTGGGTGGTCCACAGAGCGACACAAAAAGCGGGCAAGATGGTCGGCAACCCGTTACCATAGAGACGTGACGCGTCCTCTCAGTTGCACATCATTAATTGTAATGACATTAATTTTGGAAATTCATTTTTAACAGGTGAACTGAAATAAAATAGTTTCAGTTATAATTTATTTCAGAGAACACAAATTGCCAACTTTAATCAAGTAAAAAACAGCACAACTGGGTTATACAATATTTTTATCAGCTCTATATTTCTCTTTCATTTTGGCCTTAGTCCTTATTTCATAAATAAAATTTGTTGCAAAAAATTGGAAATATCGATACATAAAAAACTAAGCTCGTGAAGAAATATGAAAAAAAAAACAAACAAAACTTCAATTATCGAGTACACCAAAAAAAGTGTAGTTAATAGTTTTATTATTATTTATCGATATAGGTATTAGTAGTTACTGCTTTTGGCCACTACTACAGCGTTTATTTCTATTTAGCCCACAACTCCTGCTTTACTAACTGATTATTATGCAATTATCATATTTAGCAAACCGAAATATATATGTTAACACTTTCATGCGAACTTATTAATATCGTAGGTCTATGCGATACAGCACATAATTTTCATTCAAACACAAAATAAACATACCAGAAAAAGTGAGTGTACGTAAATAATGTTTTTTTTTTATTAATAGTAAGTAGTTAATAAAACATACTAATAAAAGTGCACTATTCTTTAACATAACAACGTTCACCAAACTAATTGCATACTAAAAGCCGACTCAACAAATATCTCAGTAAGGCGGCAAATTGATGGGAGTAAGATTGGGCACGCCCACAGTTATCTCTGTATTGAGAGAGCCGCTGATATCCAGGCACACCATATTATCCACTTTTAAAATTAATGTAATTAAAAATATACAAAAACAAGAGAATTATTTCTTATTTCTATAAAACAAGAATATAGTAAGTTTGGGGAAATGCTTCACACATCAAAATACTTATCACAGGTGTGAGACCCGGAATTTAACCCCATACCACTCGGTTTCCCAGCGAAAGCGGTACCATGTATCTACCACTTCCTTACAAATCATCTAGCTCACAATTATATTTATTACATTGATATTCATCATCATATATTTCAGCATAATACCACAGATCACATAATACATGATACTGATGCAGACAATACTAACATGCCTTCATATATTCTAGCTACATTTCATATTCCCTGGCTCTGACATAAATTAGTATTCATTTATAAATAATATTATACATATCATAGTCATAAAAATCTGTAAATGCAAATATTATAACATACGTGAATGTTGATGTCATTTTAAACCTTGAGATAAAACTAAAAATAAGTGGAATTTATTGAAAACAAATTATATTATTAGTTCTTATTTTTATTAGCAGTCATGCAGAGTTAGCCAAGATTATTAGGAAATATTACTAAACCGAAACACGACTAAGTTTCTCATTTAACATTTTTTCTAAGAAATATTGTAGAATTTGGGTTGACCGCCCGTCAGAAGCGCCAGCGATGCCAACATCTATCTCTACCTTTAAATGCTGGCGCCGGTATCGGACTGTCCCAATATCGCATGTCTTAATAACCTGATACAGAAAAATAATACAAGAAAATCTTTAAATACCTATAAAAGCTATACGCGGTTTTAGAACTTCCATCTTAAAAAACAAAGGCAATTTTACCTTGGCCAATCTAAAACATCATTTAGCGGCACTATATCTATGAGAATGAAAGGTGGTCACTCATTTGTCAGGAAACGAAAAGGTATTCCAGAAAAAAAATGAATAAATGTCGGTCTTAATCAGGCAACAGGATGTTCTCACTGATATTATTTGTAGTATGGATTGAGATATTAATTATATGTCTGCTTATCTTTTTTCTGAATTCTTTAAAAGCTATAAATGATATTCAATTCTAAGTATCGATTTATGAATTTATTTCACCTAAGAATGCTTATAAAACATTTTCGGGGTATCAATAACATAAAAAAGTAAAAATATAATAACTATAGAACTGAGCTTATTTCAGCTTTTGAGTTTAACGACTTATTTAATACTTTGAAAGCTTTAATTAATTTAAGTCAAATTAGTTACTAAACGTTAATCCACGATCAACCGAACCTTTTTGAAGTCGGAGGCTCTCAATTCGGTTGCATTTTATTGGTTACCTCAGAAGTATATCAATCATAAACAGATTAGAATATTTTTTGAAAGGGTATACTTCCAATTTAGTACCATTTCAATTTAAAAATAATAATTATTCACCTACTGAATTTTTATTTTTTCGGAATCGATATTAGCCGATACTATAATCAAAGCAAAGCTTATATCACAGACATTGATGTGCGTATCTGTAGCAAGTAAATAAAAACTACCGATCAGTTTTATTTTTGTACTGTTTTTTTGTAATCGGTTTTAACTCATTTTTTTATTTTTTTTTAAATAAGGCATTATTAGTAGGTACAAATGATTTGCTTTTCAAGTTAATGCCTTTAAATAACAATAACACAATGTATTGTGAGAATTCGTACGAAGATGATAATTGTTACTCGAAATATTTCACGCTGTCTTGCTGTTGTGCGTGTTTAGTTGACGTAATTTAAAAAATTATAATGTTCGCGAAGTCATTCAACGTCGGCGCCTGAGACGGTGTTGTCAAAAATCGGCAGCGCTCTGCGCACGCGCCGCCCTGCCAGGTGTTGTACAGCTTGCGGTAACTTGTAATATTTTATAATCAAACATATTATCACACCAAATTATCTAAAATGTAGCTCAGTGACCTTTAAATCCCTAATAATATTCATGCTATAAATTGTCATGTTATATCCATTTTATGGATGATTGATGTCAGGTATCCAACTATGTTGCAGTTTATGAGACAGTAATTATTTATGTTCATTACTCTTTAAACACGAGTAATGCAGGCTCTCGGACATTCGTTAAGACACAGTATCTTCGGTGACCTTCTGAAATATATGACTTGCTAGCATTTACGCAAGGCTTCGATTGCGTATATGTAATCTCCAATCGAAGCTTATTTTGTTAAGATGTTATAGTGCGTTTTGTAAGTTTTTATTTTATTTTCTAAGTATCTATGTCCTAATTTTTTTCTTATCGTGTTATATAATAATAAAACTTTATTTTTACTGTTTCGCATTCTTTTGAACAAGGGTAAATGTAAAAATATAATACTATTTATGACAGAAAACTAGATTTATTTGCTTTAATAACTTGTATACTTTTTAAGAATATGTTTTTACGAGAAGAATTATATTATGTTGCTGCTTAAAAATATAAAAACATTTTTTTTAATTGTTATACAAACTTATAAGATATACAAAATATTGTACGTAATGTAAACCTTTTCTAATCCACAAGGATGCAGAATAATATAGATTACAATAAGATCGTCAGTATATTAACTAATAAGTAAGAGCGATCATCTATGCGACGGCAGTCACGGTAGTTATCGGGCAAATCAGATTTCAATTGTAGCTGTAAAGCGGAGTGGCGTGCGTCAATCAGGGCATCAGGGCGTACCGAGTGTCGGCACGGAGTATCGGCGTCGGAGTCCAGTGCATGGTAGCAGTTTGGCAGAGGAGCTACAGCGGGCCGCGGCTCGGCGCCCCTGCCACGTGGGTGGGCGCCTTGTGTGGCCGCGCGCTGGGTGGCCCGCTCACACACACACCGCCACCACACACACCAACACATGCCCCGCGCAAATAAACACAATAATCAACTAACGATACTTTACTCCGTCACCGGATAGAGTAATAGCTCGGGGATGTTATTGCAAGAATCGCACCGAGTGACACGCGCTCGCGCCGTCCTACCTCACCGAATCTACCATCGCACGAATTACACTTACGTTTTCGAATGCTGCTAATTTTCTCATGTGATTACCATGTTCAATCGATTTGTGTCTTTTATTACCACCCATAAAAGGTCCTCCTTCAAGGGTATATGAGGGCTACTTGGAAAATGTTACGACTCGGCCTGCAATTCTGAGATAAGCCTCAATCCAGGCCATACAGTAGCTTCGTAAAGGAAAAATAATTGACATTACATATTATAGGTACTACAATTTATTCCTTAAGCGTACCTACTTTCTAAGGACTTATAGCTATTATATAGTTTTATTGTTTGCGTAATCTGAACTGAGATGGAATGTTTTATTAAACGAAGTGTCTATTCATCCGATAAGCGGACGAATAATTTAAATATTATTCGTCCGACAATTGGTGTTTGATATATCGCGACTGAGACTTTTTTGCTTCTTAAATGGCTCAAAGAGAAATCAATTTGTTTTTTAAGTTTTAACATTCTCGTGAATGCAATTGCGGACGTTTTTGTAGTACTTTTTACAAAATACCATTTTCTTGTACATTGTTTTGATGTAGGTACATACTCTCAGGGAGTGTTAGTAACGTAAATTTCATAGGCCGACTCTATAGAGCCAGCTCTTTTACATATAAAAATTCTTGGACTTATTAAAAGTGGGTGGGATCTAAATAATAAATTATCAGCTCGGTAGGTTAGGGTTATTTTTTTTTTATTTTTGGCATAGGTATAAATGCACATAAAAATCGCTTATTTTATATTAGAAATCAAAGAAGTGATAGATATTCGTACAAACCGACAATAGTCGGACGAATAATATATTTTTTATTAATACGATTATCGGATGACTAGCAACAGCCTTTAAAATAACTTAGTCATCCAACAATTGTTGGACGACTAAATTATTTTACTCGTCCAACTAGCAGACGACTAGCATCAGCCTTTATTAAAACCATTTTAAGTCAAGTAACTGTAGTAGTACTTAGTACTTTTTTTAGGTAACTTTAATCAAATAAAAATTGAATTAAACTTTAGCATTGTACTTACTCGAATTATTATTGGTATGTTTTAATAACCTGCAAATAACTCGTATTTAATAAACAACTAACGCAGAAACTAAATTTAGACTACAATTTATTTAAAAAAGTATATGCAACGATAAATTAGGTATGTGCATAAAAAACTAGCATTTCCGGCGGATTCGCACGAGTTCTAACGACCAGAAACCAAATTTTTTCTGAGTCGCGCGGTATAGTATCTCTCAGAACTAACGCCCTTTCTTTCCGTTTTCGCAACATTTTTCATTGATGCTCCGCTCCTATTAGTCATGGCGTATGATGATAGGTGATGTAATATAGCCTAAAGCCTTCCTTGATAAACGGACGATAGAACACGAAAATAATTTTTCAATTCGGACCAGTAGTTTCTGAGATTAGCCCGTTCAACCAAACTAACAAACAAACTCAGCTCAGCTTTATAAGTATTAGTATAGATTCCGTTTGCGTGCGTTTGTTTCATTTGCTCTAACAATTCATTTCATATTTTTATTATAATAATACAAATTACTTAATTTACTTCAAATTTTAAGTTTTTTTAATTTATAAGAATGAAATTAACGTAATTAAAAACAATTTTAATAATAATCCATACATCCATATAAATGTTAACGTTTATAAACTTTCTCTTCGCAGTTTATAGAGCAACAAATTTTAACTGATTTATAAGTGAGTGAGCAGACCGCACAACAGTAAAAATATCATATTTCTGATGATCGGTATTCGCATAAATAATGCATGACCTAAATTACAAATTAAGTAAATTTAAAATTACAATGAAAAATCAGTTTTCATTTAGGTCGCAAACTTTTAGCATACCTTACCTAACCACCTCACTTGCTTACATCAATAATATACATACTTACCTACCTGATTGCTCCGTGCACATATCTACATAGACTCATTAGTAGAGTCGTTCATCAGACAGTGAAAGTTTAAGATGACATTGTTCGATAGGTGCTAAAATCTAATTGGGTACTTCATTAATTACGTTTCATGTAACATATTTTTGCTGAAACTATCATTTTTACCTTTATTTAAATAAAAACTAATCATGACCTGAATTAACATAATTAAAATATAGTATGTAAAACAAAACTATAATATTATCAAAATAAAACCATAACCAATTTGTTACTTACAAAATATCTACTACAGTGTAAATATCATATAAAAATGACACTGGCAACACATAAAATTAATTTTGGTTGAATTAATTTCATTGCATTCTTAAAGCGCATTAGGAATATTTAATTAGCCATTAAGGCCAATTAAAATGCCATGTAGACAAATCAACGTCACTAATGTAATGATAGACCACCTGCACCATACTTACAAAACTAATAATTTAGAGTTTGAAAAACAGACGCTCATAAAAACAATTAGGTTTGACCGCTTTCCCATAAAAGAGAGTAACACAACCAATCTCAGAGCAATTAAGGATTCTAATGGCAGGAAAGGATAGTATGGTACGTGAGCGGCCATTACCAAGGGTGGTATCGTCATAATATTTATTCTACAAACATAATTCAAAGCACACATGGAAAATGAACTCTCTTAATATTATATTACAATTGACAATTAATTTTATTATACAATAAGACATTTGACAATGCTGTTAGCTCATTTTAATTAAATTTCACCCTAACCTATTAATTAGTTTTCAAAATATAGTTATGAGAAGTAAACCCATTGATTGCTATAGAAGAGGATTTTAAGTCAAAACAATGGTTTAAGCACCACTAATAAATTACTTTTACAACGGTAATAAATTTAAAAGTCTTAATAGGAAATTCTCAATTTAAAATTTGTCGCAAAAACATAAAAATATTTAGTGTCCGATAATCGTGAGGACATAAAACAAATATACTATGTCAGTTTTACGACACCGACTGATTTGTTTAACTGACGTAATTTTCTTGTGCTTTTCTTTATTTGATTACCTTAAAATTAACATATTTAAATTAAAATCCATAACTGATGCATAGATTATCTTTTAAATTATCCATATTTTTTAATATGATACAGAGGTTTTGACATAATATTGTTGTTCCAAGTTCTTGTCAACACAATACAGTTGTAACAGTCTTCGAAATTATGTTATACTAGCTGACCCGTGCCCACTTCGTTGGGCATAATGTTAATAATCCTTTATTGGAACGAAGTTCCTTACGGCAGGCTGGAGGAGATAGGGATTTTGCTGCGCGGCCGAACTGAAAAATATGTGATAGTAAAAGCGTGGAATAAAACCGTTAAATAGTACGCAGGCGCGACAGTCGTCATAGTAACAATGGCAAGTGAAGTAACAAGTGACTTGAATGCATAGAGAAAAGTAATATTATACTTTTATACTGCTTGAATGCAATTGACAGTGATAATAGTGGAAAATTATTTAGTGCAAAAGAATTAAATACGTAAGTATTAGTTTATTTATAAATATAAAATATTTTACATTGGTTATTTTATTATTATTATTTTACTTCCGAACTCATTACTCATGTACTATATTAATATAATTCTATCTGATTAATGTTTTAGAACAAAAGTAAAGTCTTACAGTAAATGTGTGAGCACTGGAAATCTAATTCGTCACCTTCGCGATGTTCATGGTCTACGAGAAAAGGGTATAGCTGCTAAAAAGACAATACAAGATTTTTTTACTACCAGCAGGCCTTCAACTTCAAAGCAGAGTATATCCTCAGCGTCGTCAACTAATGACAAGTGGTTCCTAGCGCGAGATCTAGCTCTCTGGTTTTGTCGCTCTTTGATGTCATTTAACTCAGTATCAGACAAATGAATGCAGGACTTTTCATGGTAGGTACACGTGTTGTACGTAGATAACTTAAAATAAAGAATTTCTTCATTTAATCCATAGACTTGACTTCAATGATTAAAGTTAGTTACCTTTTTTTAGAAATACAAGGTAATTGGGAACACGGCAGATTTACCATCTCGTTTTACAATATCTGGAACGGCTCTGGACGATGTATTTGAAAGCTGTTTATCACATGTGAAAAAGACAATTCAGCTAGATGCGTCATGCTGTGGAGGAATAACCTTTGATTTGTGGAGCGATCAATATCGGAGTCAAAATTATATCACTTTCACATACCATTATCTGACAGAAGGTATATATTTTTCCCCTTTCCTTTATTTAAAGTACAATGCAACTCAAATATTTCACGTTATTAAAAAAAAACTGGTCAAAAATTTTGTGATATGATCGCTGAAGTAAGAAATGACTTTGGATTGCTTGATAAAACTATTTTTGCTGTCACGGACGCCGGAGCAAATTTTAAACGTGCAGTCGATTTGGCTTCACTTAACAGTCATCTCTGCTTGGGCCATGGTCTTCATAATTTGGTGAATGTCGATGGAATAAATTCGACCCAAGAAGTAAAGAGACTGGTTACAAAGTGCAAAAAATAGTGAAGAAGCTGCGATATAGATTACGTGAATTCTAGAAGCTGAAGCTGATAAGGAACAGCGAAAAATAATTGTTTTACTAGAAAAAACAGGAGAAGATTTGGAAAACGACGAGAGGGATCCAATCCTTGATAATTTTGTGTACGATTATAATGAGATGGATGATGGCGATTCCAGTGAAATCGATGATTTTATGAAGCCAATACCAAGCATGAAAACTTCGACATCGACCCGATGGCACAGCGTTTTGGCCATGCTAGAAAGTTTAAATCATTCTTGCAATCGTTACGCTGTCAACATCTTGCTTGACAAAATTGGCGAAGAGCAACTTAAATTAAACAATTTTGAGTGGAAGTTAATGACAGATTTACTCACATTTCTAAAAAAATCAAGGTCATTGTAGAAATACTAAGCTCTCAAAAATCCACATCTTTAAATGTTGCGCTGATATTCCGATCAGAAATTAAAGACGCACTACAGTCCTCAGATGATGATGAACCACTTGTATTGTTAACTCTTAAAAGAAATATGATGGATAAATTAAATCACCGATTCCCGATCACAAAACTAATAGTGGCTGCTACTTTGTTGGACTGTCGCTTTCAAGGGATACGTGAAGTAGATGTGTATCTTGAGATTTCCAATTAAACAAGGGTGTCTTTCTTATCAGATTACATCAGAGAGGTCACTTATGTATATCACCTTATAAATAAATCTGGACAACTATAAAATAGCGCTTTTGCATGCACTATAATTGTCATGAATAAATATCACTCTGTTTACACGATTATAAGTCAATCTAGACCTTTTGGCAGACAAAACTTATCAGCAAAATTTAAGAGAAAAATCAAGAATTTTTTTTTTGCAAATTGTGTCGATTCTACATTAGCCGAAGGAACTTCGTTCCTACCTGGTGTCCCACGACACCAATTAATTATTAGTACAGAGTGTTTAAATAATTTAAATTATTTTATTAATATTAAAAATTAAATTATCTATACTAATATTAAAAAAAACTACTTTTTGTAACTTAAATATAAAAGGTAGACATAATATGCTGTCGTTGACTTTTTTGTAGGCATTTTCAAGCTGCACATCTTTTCTCTAGAACTCAAAAATATATCTTTCATAGCTATTAAGGCAGCGTTCGTAAGAAACGCTTTCATTCGACCTCCGATTCACTTTGCAAAACGGACTACCACGTAAAAGCTTTTTTATTTTTCGGTTTTTTATATAACCTATGACACTCAGCAATAATTTGGCTTTCTATTTGTGAAAGAATTTTTAAAATCGGTTCAGTAGATTCCGAGATTACCCCTTACAATTTAACAAACACACAAACTTTACTTCTTTATAGTATACTAGCTGATCCGTATAGATATAGTATAGAAGTATAGATGACGTAGAATACTGACTTACGTAGAAAATTGAGTAGATATTATAGAATGTTTTAAAGTTTTTAGCTGTAATACAAAATACTTTAAATAATTTAGGTAATTACGATGTATTTTATATGAATTTTCTTAAACATAAAAGATCAAACATTTGAAAGCGATCGTATTCACACATATGTAAATATTTAACGCAATATGCATTATACATAAAGTCACGAAACTATAGCATTCAAGGTAGGTGGTCGTCATTTCCTCGACGTATTATAATCAATTTGTACGCCTAACTCCGCGTCGACGTACCCCCTGACATCGCAATATGTTGGATAGATACGACTTTCGTCACGCATCCTGTTTCTTTATTTACTTTTTTTATATAGTTTGATTAATGAGAGGAATATAATAACATCACAAAATATTAAATATTAGGTCACAATGGTGTAATAATAATAATATGTATATTTCAATTATATTTTGTACCTTAATAATTATAATACTATACTAACTTAATACCTACTTAAGTAATTATAAAGTTACTTAATAAACGTATAACAAGATAATCATAAAATATTACAAAGGTAAGCAAGTCTAGATAACAAACTGTAAATATCATAATAGAATGCGAATGAGACCACCCACATGGACGACTGTTGCGGCTTAGTTATGGTTGAGTTTTGCAAACAATGTAGGACTGGTGTGGGATGACTCAATTAGCAGGATCCAGGATAATAGGACGCACAATGGGCCGTAAATAGCTCCAGACGCCACTAGGAGTCTTAGGCTTACTTACTTTCGATAATACGACTTGTTTGATTTGTAAAAGCATTTCTATTTAAGATTTTCATTGTATTTGTCGAAAATAGTAGTTTTTAATTTTAGAATATGCATTAAAAAGGATACCATACAATTTGAAAATTAGTAGACTTACAAAGCTACGTTCTTTTATTTTTCAAACGTAATCAATGTTACGTTGAAAAAACTTTGTTTAGTTAATTTTTTTTCGAGTAACTAAAATGACGCTAGTATTAGATATATAAAAATATATTGGTATTCGTTACTATCGCCAAAATTCAATTTTTTGTTCGGGATTTCAAAACTGTTTATTTTGCATGAAAATAAAGAAGAATGAACCACTTATAGTTAAAAATTGCGAACGTAGTGAGGGTTACTCACTACTCACTAGTTAAAATTGAAAAATAAAAATAAAAAAATCATTGAGTTTTTTAACCTCGACTTGGAAAATTGTAAGTTATTTAATATTGCAGGATGTCTTCGATTCCCAGCAACTTTAAGTTTTTCTGATTTCGTCAAGGTGGCATTTGGCGGCTGAACAAACTCAGCCTCGAGCGCGACATCAATAATTCACTCTTCAATCTACACAGACTCCATAACTGTTTCCATTACCACTCAAGTCAAGAAATATAAAAAAAAAAAAACATAAAATTACAAGTTTTCTACCCAGTTACTTAAAAAAAGATTGATACAGGACAACAATACAATACACCCTATACATTATATTATGCACCTACTCATATTTATTCTAAAATTTTAAACATGTAGGTATATAAATAAACAAAACTAGCAACTCTCGCAAAGTTTTCGCAAAAAAAATAGGTTATCATAATATTATCCTTCATATTATGGTAGTCTCTATTAGCAGAGGACGTTTGAGTCATAGTTTCAATTTTCGTGATATAAATTTCCCAGCTAGCGCTCAATAAATAAAATGGAAACAAGCAATGGATGACAGATATCGGTTACGGCGCTGACCATGCTTCCTGATTCAATCGCCGAGCTCCGTGGATAATCTTCGTGCGATTATTTACATAATACCATCCGTATCTGCTGCCTCGAGCGTTACGAGATCCCAGGACTAATTCAACATTTCTAGTAGTTTATTTTTAACTGTACTAGATTCAATAAACTTTAGACCGTAAAAAATGAGGCCTTTCGATGAACTATTTTATGTATTAAGTAGATTTTTTTACATGTTATAAAATTCTGTAGGTAGTTTAATTTGATGTTGATAAAGTTGTTTAACATATTATATGTAACTTTATCCGACTGTGGCGGATAGCGGTTCGATATGCTTCCGTTGAATATCGATGTATGTACGGCTCCTGATTTGGAGGTATTGGGTTCGAGCTTACGGTCAAGCCAAGTTTAGTTATTTAATTTTTCTGTAAAGAAATTCTCAGTAGCAGCCAATGGGAACTTGGTTATGTTTACCTGTTGTGTCTGAGAGAACACGTAAAGTTGTATGTCGCAAGCCTTACTTCTCACCAATTGTATCAAATTAATATTTAAATCAACTGTAATGAATAATTATAATTGTAGCGTGGGAATTTGAGTGTGAAAAGGAACGTTGTTTATATTGTGTTATTAGTTGATTTTATTAGTGGTAAGTAAATAATACTTAAAATAATTTCAGGTATGTTCTCTTAATAGTGTAGAGCATTATATCATCAATAATGAATTTAATTCTAAACTCATAATGTAACATTGGTCCTTTACATACCATGATACCTATTTTGTTAGTTTTTCGGATCGTTAGCATTAATGAAACTTCAAAGTATTTTTTAATAAATAGAAATAAAAAATATATTTCCAACCAACTCATTTATGTCCTAAATCCCTGAAGTTCTATTTGTACCTGTATTTGCATTTTGTACATAAAATAAAAACTATACATAGTTAAAGCACTTGAAGTGGTATTAAAATGAATAGAGTTTTTCAAATGTATAAGTAAAGATTAAAATGGCTTAAGATTATAAAAAGCTACCGTTTAAATACAATTTACAATAGACAAAAAATATTTATCTTATAATTTGCGTCTTTTTAAAACGCTTGCGCTTAGCTGTCATCAGTTTCGAGAATTGTAAAAAATGTCAAGAAGTATGGGACATGGTTATTTGCGCAGGCAGTTAAGACGCGCTTGTTACCTCGAGAGGATAAACAACTACCTTAATTCCTTACAAAATCACTGGCCTGTCTAGCATTTTGCATTGTTTGTGTGTGCTGCGGGGTGACCAGCTTGTCGAAAACTATATTATTGAGAATTGAGATAAAATGATTTTCCTTAATAGGTAGCATTTTAATTTCCTATTTTTACTTTTATATCTATCCGGAGGTAAATAAGTTTTGGTTTTAACATATTAGCTTTGCCAAATAATTTTATAGCCATATCATTTTTATATTAAGTTGAGTATATTTTAATAAAATTAGGCAGAAGGTATGTTATATGCCAAAAAAGGGATAAAGTTAAGTTTAAGTTATCTTGTCATTTATAGAATTCTTTATCTGTATAAAATGAGATATCATATCAGTTTGGTCTCCTCCCACATGAATTGTATAACCAATGTAGCTAAGGCGTGCAATGCGCGCACTGTGTACTCAGGACGCACGGTAGCTGTTTACGCTACCTGTGCTACGCGCTACCTGCTGCCAGCTTTACTCGCCTAGCCGCTTCACCCGCGACCCAAACAACGTAAACAATCCTTATCATTCCATAAAAATACTAAGCCCTCAGGTAACAGACGGATTTCAAATCTAAATACACCAGCCAATAAAATTTGAAAAAAAATATATTTTATCGGACTTATTTTAATTAACTCACCTACAATTTTACGTTTACATGACCACAAGTTTATGTCGAAGGAACCAAATCATAAATCTTACCTCTGAGACATGTTTAAAGCGAAAAAAGTAACACATGTCCGAGTCGTGTTATAGAGGGACTAATTTCCTTTAGGGATTAATTTTTTTATATTGTCGAGGAACAAGAGCGAAATGCCACCCACGACGATTGCGATATATTATGTAAAAGGAAGATAATATCGTCGAGCATTAGTCTGAATGGGCCATTGAAAGTACTCGTTTGGACGCACGTACAACTTGAGCTTAGCGCAGTGCTTCGATTATGTAATTGATTCTTATATCTAAGATTAATCTATTACCTAGCTAAACCTCCGAGTATAAAATAATAAAAACCGCGACGAAAAATAAAAAAATATTATTGTAATTCATTTTTTTTATGAATTTAAAGCACAATGTTAAAAACGGTTTAATACTTATTGTTTATTAGTACTTCTCCTTTAATATAGTACGTTTTAATACCGAATTATTTAATAAATATGAATATGCTTAATATATCTAAGTATATATACCCATAGAACATTTCACGTCGTGCGGTTTGGCATAAGATAATAACCGCACGTAGGAATTCTCTTGATGCAGACGTGTTGTGAAATATGAGGGTAAAGTTTAATGCCGAAAATTAAATCGTGGCACTTTGTCATTAGGTACTTTAAAACCCCTAAACTCACAGGTTACCATATCTTATTTTGGCATAATCACTTTATTACACGATTTCAGCTAAGTAGTGTTTCATCCTTAATGGTTAAGAACATTGCGTAAACAAAAATAAAGTCCACAAGTAATTTATGGATCTGTCCGTTTTATAGCTCATTGTACAAAATGACGCGATAAACAGATTCCATCATGATTGGAATATCGGTTCGTAAAACGAATAAAAGCTCGTATTGCATTTTCGTGCCGGTGCTGTATCATTCTTGTAGGTATACCTAAATAATAAACAGATAGAAGCTTATATGTATTTAGGAGTGGTAGTCGACTTGGGTGGTCTGTCGTGGGCTGTTGGCTGGCAGACAGAATAAGGCCGAGATTGGTATGATATTGCGTTGCGTTCCAGTAATATTGAAATAGATAGCGACTATTTATCTCGCGTCATATCGCATCTAGTGCAACGGTGCGTCTAGATGCGTCACCTCAAAGTATTTTCAACGTCATTACTCTCATGCGTCGCTATTACAAAGTATTGAAATCATAGAACCTCATACCATTTAATTAATTAACTGTAAGATTTAAACGATTACTAATTTTGTATTCACTTCTAAATCTAATCAATGATATAATGTACTTAATTATTATTCTAATCGTACGAATTAAAAATATTATTTATTTATTAATTGTATTGTTCTTGAAGTAAGAAATAAGTAAAATTCGCCAATCGCAATAAAAGCTTTCATACGAGGACCATAAACTATACATAAATTACCCATGATCAGTATAACATGGCAGTTTCGCCCACTCAAAATGTTTACACGCACCAAAATGTAACATTAAGAAACCTGATACCGCTTCTGATACGTAATAATTTCCCATTACGAGACAAAGAAACATTACAATTTAACCTGATATTATAAAACTTAGCAACGTCTATTTTCTTAATAATTGTCTCTGTTACAGCTAAGATAAATATCTTTTATGGTTTGTACTTGCAAGGAGAATACAATTCCGTATGTCGTAACAAAACTATGGAAACATTCGTTAGTATAGCAGTGGGTACTGATCATTAAGCAGTTTCCACGAGCATACAATGCGTTTGCTCTACCACATGAATGACAGGCGAGTTACCTATAATTATAGACCGGAGAGTAGGTTTATGAGCTCATAGACTAAGGCTTTACGGCACAAAGCCTACGCCGATGACCTTCCGAGAAATGGCCTGCCGCCACAATGTGACGACCGAGCGACCACCCTCGAAGCCGATTGTCAGGGTGTCGAGCTTTGTTAAAGACACTTGACGCCTTTATTTCGTCTTAACAATACAAATTAAGACGTTTTGTATCATGATTTTCGAAGAAGAACGCTGTTTGTGTCTTTAGACACGCATGAAATCTTGTCTTTGTTGCAGGTTTTAAATTCAATATTATATACCACTTTTTCTCCTTAAACTTAAAAGAAGACCAATTTCCATAGAACGTTTGACCCTGTGTTTATAGAGTTAAAATTAGCTATAAATTAATACATTCAGAAGTTATTTACTTCGTTCAATAAACATAGGTCCCAAAAATTAAATTCTCGTTTCTCTAATACGTTCGTCGACTTTTCTAGAGGTTTTTTAAAACTTACAATTTTCTACTTTAGTAGTTCTAGTAATTACGTTACTATATACGTATCTAAATATTCATTCGAGAAATAAGTTATCACAACACAAGATTTAGGTAAAACAGGTTCAGTACTTTTCCGTGACAAACAGACAGAGACAAACAGACGAAAATTTTAATTATATTAAAACAGTTTCAGTCTATATTCCGTACACTCATTGTTTTTAAAATAAACTTATCATAACATATTTCGCTAAGTTACTATTTTATTAAAGAAAAATCTTCTTCAATTTAACTATTAAAAAATGTTCTAGAATGAGCCAGAAAATTATACTAATTAAAATGCAATTAATGCACCTAACAATTGAAGTCTCTGTTAAACTTTAAAAATCAATCTATCGGCCCACAGGCTATACGAAATTAGTGATATATATCATCTATTCAGTTGTCGTATTGTTTCGTCTACAACTTTCCAGGGAACACTGCAATATTTGCAATTGGAGAACAATGTTGCAAATTACATGAGCGAACCGAATTGGTAGGACAATCGTCACGGACGCGCGTGCCTGCGTGAACTGCATTATAAACCAATATCTGTCGTCAATCCTTCACATCAACTGTCTATCTTTAGAAGACCATGGATTAACCAAGTGCATCGGGCGCTTACATTGTAACCGCTTAATATGTACTTTAAAACCACAGAAACATTGTTGGAATATATAAAATGTTTATTACTAACTTCCCCTTATTAAGTTTTGGAGTCGTTATTCATTTCAACGTTACGTATGTTTTAAAATATTTCTTTCTTAATATACCAAAACATTGTTTACGGATGCATAGAAAATATATGAAATATTTTGTATTTGCAAGATAACATTATAAAATAGCAATATTTATGTAATTTAATTTTTCGGTATTGTATGTGCAATGGCCATTAAGAAATGGTCAATTTCAAATTGGAATTGAATCCAGCCTAAATATTTTTTTTATAAATCTTAAAGACTATACTTGAACTAACTAGATAGCTATAAGCTAGGTACTCATGATGTTATAGGATTTTTTTTCAGACAGACATAAAAATAACGTGGCGTGGTAGCGCAGGTAGAGACTGCTCGCGAAACCGACTGAAGCGAGTTCATATCCCGGGTTTCACACCTCTGATTTTACGTGTACGAATTTCTTATATATTACCAGTTATCGTGTAAAATAACATCGTGAAGAAACCTGCTGTCTGAGAGAACCTAGAGCTTTCGTAACACATGTGAATTTTGGGCTGTATACAATATAATTATCCATACACAGATTCTAAGAAATTTTCTTTTAAAATTATAAGACCCTAAGTAAAATTAGAAAATTAACACTAACCTCTGCAATATTATTATAACGCATAGTAAAAATATGAAACTGTTTAAATATAAATAAAAAAACAAAGCTTGGACAGTAAAACAAAAGTCCCAATAAATCAATTCCCTCTAAGTATTGTATTCAATCATTGCGAAGGTTATCATTCATTGCCTTACTTTTAACCTGAACTTTATTAGTACTTATTATGATGGAACCATTTGATTCACATTGCGGCTGACAGGCGATCGTTTAATCCTTTCATTGGTACTGAATTGAATCGACTGCACGAGCGCGGTGGCCTGCTATGAGTCATACAGTAATCTGACAGTGTCTACCTTCGTCATGTAAAATAAAACATCAAAAAACTTATACTAAATTATGATGTCATTTAATATATCACGCTTAAATAGCTAAAATTATAAAGAAAAGACTGCGATATATTTTGAATGATATAAAAATAAAGAAGTGTAAATGTCAAAGGATATAAATTATCCTAGTTCTTAATCTTAATCGAACGGACAAATATTAACGTCTTAACTAATTAGCAATGAAATTTTTAAAGTCTCTATAAAAATCCTTTTTAGAGTAGATTATGTATGAAATGAAAAATTAAATATATAAATAAATAGTTACAGAATCTAACACCGGTAAAAAATCTGTTAAGTTGCATGCAACTGCACAAAATACTCCACACTTGTAGTAAATGTTCATCAATAAAATTTTACGATATAAGTAGTAAAAACAAAACAAACCCGAAAAATGCGTTTTCGTTAAAAAAAATATCGAAAAACGTGCAGACGGAACAGACAACGAAAGATTAGAAATAAATAACCGAAAGATAATAAACGAAAGATTAGAATAAATAAGTCGCATAACAACCCTTCATGCGCTAGCATAAAAGCAATTGTACCCTAATTATTTTGTCCATTTATATGTAAGTATTTTAAAATTTCAAACTTTGATTGTTAAAATATCTAATGCATGTTTATGCCAATATCGTCCGATCAATATCCCGCGAGATATCTGATCCGACTGAGAATGCGTACATGATACGTCGACTACTGTATATTAGATCTTGGAAGTGCCGCACACAGACCGCGTACCTCATTCATCAACGCTGATTGATTGCAACTGTCAAAACCGTAATGGCGGCGAATGGCGGCGATGGCGGCCATATTTGAAACCGTGAATGCAACTAAGTCCTAAGCCAATATTAATGCTCGTTAT
Source organism: Boloria selene (assembly GCA_905231865.2). Taxonomy (NCBI): domain Eukaryota; kingdom Metazoa; phylum Arthropoda; class Insecta; order Lepidoptera; family Nymphalidae; genus Boloria; species Boloria selene. Next base: position 4,697,813 of record HG993132.1, read on the forward strand.
TGATGAGCTTCGCAGACAAGTTCACGGTTACTTATTAGATGTGTTATTTATTGAAGTTTAGATCAGTACCTTTGGAAATCTAATGATTGTTTACGTTATTAGATGGATACGCTTCATTCAGGGCAAACTGCTTCGACATAAATTATTTTTTCCTAAAATTTATCTATCATGACATTCAGTTCCATTGAATTTAAATGGCATTTATAGTATGAGATGAGATATACGATTAAAAAAATACAAAATTGAAAAGGTTTAAAACTTTATTTGACACTTTCAATTTTTAAAATGAATGTCCTCTATTCAAATGAACACTAACGTTTTCTATAATGAAACAACATACCCCTCCACTAATATTTAAAATTAAAATATTTTCATGCCTAATTTGTCAGATCCGAAAGCCTCGTAAAATCGGTCACCTACATTATATACAAATATTGCTTGATATTCAACACAAACACTTCCCGTCCTCCAAATTATCGAAGAATTCGTGATGCTTACTCATCAATCGAGTTAACTTTTAACATTATGTAGTTTAACTAAAATAATAAGACAGACAGAGCCTGTAGAATGTCGTAGTTGACGCCTTGAATCATATTCTACTTTATATGCTTAAACATAATTTTCACCATTTTAATTCTTCGAAATGTCAAAAACAGAGTCAGAGTCGCATATTCAGTAAGTAAGCTCTTTAAATGGAGATTTAAGAAGTATAGTTTACTTTTATTTTATACCCTCTGTCTATCTTATTTATATACGATGTACAATAACAATTGTTTAATTAAGTTCTTAATAAGATTTTACACTTCACCGTTGATGTTAGGCATTTTGAATAAATTTGCAAGACAGGTTTTACAGTCGTCGAAAATTTCCACTTTTACTATATAACAAACTAACTGACATGGAACTACAATTGAGTAATGCATAACAATTAAAAGCTTTATAAATTTTGTCCTATGAGAAAAATTGGTCTCCAAAAATAAATAAAGTAGAGGAATCAAAGGAAGGTATTATTTATTTACAACAAACTACTAACTATGATCTTAGTTTATCACATTGAGATTAACGATCGGTATAAATAGTATATGATCATGAAAAATAATATTTCATTATATAAAAGTTGGAAAACTAATCTTCACCACTGAAAACCTGAAAAAAAAACAAGAGTTTTAGTATTGAGTTTAGCATAAAGTAATCTTAATACTCAAATAACAATACGAAAATGTGTATATATATTTTTAAGTTCATCTCACTGAAAGCTGAACAGATTTGGATGAAACTTAGCAGATAGATAAATAATGTTCTTGAGTCACACACAAGATCCTCTTAGTAACATTTCGCTAAATGGTTTTACTTGTATATTAAAAACGCAAGTTACAAGTGCAAAGCCAGGGTATATCACTAGTCATACATATTGTAAAAGGTAGCTATAAAGTAACAAAAAGCACGGTAATATTAATAACGGATACAAATACCCCGTACTCAGAACCCGCCTATATATTCAGACACGACGTCGTGAGTTCAAGAGGCGTGCTTAGGCTTAGCTAATTAACTTCCCATTAAGTATTCAAAACATTAAAGCTATTGGAGTGGAATAATAACATTAAGTTGGGTTACTTCGAAGTTCAATTGGATTAATAATACAATGAAAACGTCTGATTGGCTCTGCTTACTTGGACGGAGGTCACCGGGTTCAATTCACATATGAAGTGTGTTTATGTATATATTATTTGTTATAAAATATTATGTATGATTGGCAAACTTGAGCAGTTATAATTTAATTTTTACTGTTAGTTAATTTTACAAATTCTACTTAGTTAGCATTTCAATGTATAGATTAAAAGAGACATGCCTATTCATAAATAGGATTTAGCCTACGAAAAAATAAGATCGAAGATGAAGAAGTCTTTGCGCTTCCGTACTACGAACAAAATATTATAAAAGTAATAACCTTTTAATTTTCTATATTTATCTCATTATCTCGTATGCTACTTGTCTAGTTTCACATCTGCCGTATGTGAATCACACATACACGCACACATACACATACGCACGCACACACGCACGCACGCACGCACGCACGCACGCACACATACGCACACACACGCACGCATGCACGCACGCACTTTTTCTTAATAATAGCTTAAAATAAGTGGGCACCTTATTAGCTAAGCTCGAAGCCGGCGCCGGCCTGTATCGCGTAGAGCAGCTTCTCGGCGAGCAAGGCCTCGTGCGCGTACTCCGGCAGCTTCAGCAGGTTCATGCAGGTGGAGGCGGACGGCAGCCGCTCCGAAGGGCCCACCGACTGGATACAGAATGGCGGCTGCAGGTCCTGGGAGGTTAGGGTTGCCAGATAGAAACTTATCAAATCCGGAACAATTCAAGGAAAACGGTGTCGGGTCGAGATCTTAGTAAAAATACCTTGGTTTTTTTTATTTTCAAAGGTTATTCTGTTACAAAACTAGTAGACTTCCAAAATTCCGGGACAGTCCCGGATTTCCCGGCCATCTGTCAAGCCTATGGGAGGTAGTCCATTTGTAATTTATATCGTGTTATGTTATGTTTTTGTAGTGAACACTTCTTTAGATGCGTTAAGCGATTTTGGTAATGGATTGACTTTTAGTGTTTTAAATTTTTTGTGTATGACTTACAATCTATAAAATTAAAATAATACTATTTATTAGGTTCCTTGAAACTATCTTATCAATCTAAAACGTTAAAAATAAATCAAATTCTCACTGATTGTCTTATTGGATTGAAAGAGTTTAAGAATTCAAAGAGTGGTAGTAGAATTCCTACTAAAAAAAGTAGCTACTTGAAAATTCTTAATAATTACAGTAAATTAAAAGCGCATAATATTTTTAATTTTATTTAAGCTTTAAGCTTACTTTTATTATTATTTATTACCTTAAAGCCCAATAAGGGTGGTCTGGAACAACTAGTGACGAACTTGAGCAGCTGTCGACGTTGCGCGTCTGAGAAGTTTTCTACCACCTTCCAGAAACTTTGCACTGCAGGATGGGCGTCCGTAAAACCACCTATAACAAATACACGTATTTATTACATGCACTTCCTAATCACATACAGTAACGTGATCTGCCCAAAAAAGCGTAGTACAGCGAACCAACCACGTAAGAAACTTGCATCGGTTCCATAAAACTCTAAAAACTCCAATAAAAAAGCAAAAATGTAGTCCGTAGAAATATACTAATACAAAGTTCCAAAAATCTAAATAAATCTGCAAAAAAACGATAAGATGAAAAGAAATATTTAAAACCAATCAGACATGCAGATCCAAAAATATGAAGAAGAAGAATAAAACTGTCAGACATAACACATCCACAGGTTGACTGGAGGAGATCTCTTATAGAGATAAGTCGACCTTTGTCAACTAAGTTTTTTGTTTTTGTATTTTTCTGTTTGAACTTTTAAGTGCAATAAAGAATATACAAAATAAGAATATTGAATATATCAAATCAGAAATGATCTTTGTATATAATACTAGCAAACCCGGCCCGTTTCGCTGGGCGTAAGTTAAAATAAATTAAACGGTTTTATATATCATCACTACATAGTATAAAACAAAGTCGCTTTCTCTGTCCCTATATCCCTATGTATGCTTAAATCTTTAAAACTACGCAACGGATTTCGATGCGGTTTTTTTTAATAGATAGAGTGATTCAAGAGGAAGGTTTATATGCATAACTAGCGGATCCCACGGCTTTGCCTGTGCTAAATCTAGGGAAGAGCCCGAGCGAAGCGAGGGCGAGTCACTAGTATTTTAATAAAATAAAAATACGCGCCATCTATAATCTAGAAATATAAATACGGCGCCATCTACCGGATATCTGTGCAACTTAGATGCCAAACCGCCATCTATTAGGATTTTATAGAACTAACCGATAAATACACACTAAAGTCGTATAATAAACATTTAATTTGAAATAAAATAATATTGCGACTATAAATTAAGATGTAAGCTATCCTATCTTTCAAGTTGGAACAAACTGCACACGGTGTGCAAATTTGATTGAAATCGGTTAAGTAGTTTAGGAGTCCATCGCGAACTAACAACGTGACACGTAATTTATATATATATATATGTATTAGACTATAGATATATTAGACTGGATATCTCTGAAAGACAAATTCAGAAATGAATTTATCAGACAAAAAACCGGTGTGATTGATGTTGCTCAGAGAATCAGCAGGCTAAAGTGGCAGTGGGCCGGCCATATCAGCAGGAGAACTGATGATCGTTGGAGCAAGCACGTTCTCGAGTGGAGACCACGGCTAGGGAAACGCAGTGTGGGACGTCCTCCTGCTAGATGGTGCGACGATCTGCGCCGTACGGCTGGGACGGACTGGATGCGCAGGGCTCAAGACCGCGCTCAATGGCACACCATGAGAGAGGCCTATGTCCAGCAGTGGACTGAAAAGGGCTGATGATGATGTATTAGACTAGCCTTTCCCGCGGCTCCACTCGCGTTCTAAAGGCTGAAAATCAAAATATTTTTTTTCACACGTTTTTGCAACATTTTTCATTAATGGTCGTAGCGTGATGTAATATAGCCTTCCTCGTTAAACGGACTATCCAACATAAAAAGAATTTTTCATTTCGGACCAGTAGTTCCTGTGATTAGCGCGTTCATCCAAACCAACAAACAAACTCTTCAGCTCTATAATATTAGTATATATTTACTGACCGCCGTACTGCGTGTGGCGGCGCAGGTCGTCCAGGTCCACGGGCACCTCCGCGCCCGACACCAGCAGCTGCAACTCGCGGCACGAGAACATGCGCAGCCACTCCGCGCTCACCACTGACGTCAGACCGCGCTTGAACGCTATGCACTGCGATCTTATCTGTCTGCGGATTTAAAGGACATTACGCACATTGCAGCGCCATCTACTTCCGTTGTAAGCTATGATACCAGGTAATTGATACACTACACAATAAATATATAAATTTAAATACATATATATTATTAATTATTAATTAAAATAACTGTGCTAGTAGGTTAGTGTTGTCAGAGGTAGGTCGGTGGTAACGCGTTGTTGTGGTTGGTTGAAAAAATGAGTGAAGGGGGTTCAAATCCTATATCCTAGATTTTATATTTGCAAATCATATCCAAAATAATACCGTTAAAACATATTAAGAAAATGGGACTATTAATTAGCGGTGAAGATAAACACTGTAAGATATTGTCACATCTCATTTAACTAGTTTGTATCAAGTTTTATCAACACGTAAGGGGTAAGTTGGACTTACCCCTTACGTGCAAGAGCAAGCAAGAGCCGGGTGTCATTAAACGGCTTAACGTGTAGTTAAGGTTAGTTAATGATTTAAGTATAAAGTATTCAACTATATATTATTTTATATTAATTGTGAATGTTACTTATTAATTCACTTACCTATTAAGTTTGTAATCAGCTACTAAATGTATATACTCTATCCTATTCTCAGCGGTGACAGGAATATTGGCACCTCCTGGTTTTAATTCTTCTATCTGAAAAAAAAAGAAGCGAGTTCAAATTTCGCAACATCTTATATTTTACTATGGGAACCGTTTCCAAGATAACTTTTTGAACTTTCGCGTTTCATAACTATATCGTACAACGGGACTTAACACGTGTATTAGTTGTACAATATATGATACTAACTACTAATTACAAAGTACACATGTCAGAAGTACAACTTCTTTGGCAAACTAATTTTTAAATCTCTTTTATATTTATACTGAATAACCCCGTCTAAGCTCGTTGAGAGAGGGAGATGGCGCGAAGGTCACACCCACGAGTTAGACAGAGTTAGAAAAGTCACTGACTCGCGGTGGGCGAGATCTAACTAAGGCTAACTCTTCCCCGTCTCTGAGTGCCTAGTACTATGGACTTATTTTTTCGTTTCATCGAGTTTGAAATCACGATTCTTTTTTTTTATGGTACAAAGGGGGCAAACGGGCAGGAGGCTCACCTGATGGGAAGTGATCACCTCCGCCCATGGACATCTGCAACACTGCAGGGCTTGCAGATGCGTTGCCGGCCTCCCAGGAAAGGGAGGGAAGGATGAGGGAGGGAGGGAGGTAGGGTGAGGGAGGGAGGTAGGAGCAAGGCAAGAGAGAGATAGGAGGGAGGAAGGGTGGGGGTGGTAGTGGGCCTCCCGGACTCTCACTTACCGGACGAAACGCGACAGCATAGCTGCCACTTCACGCCGGTCTTCTGTGAGAGAGTGGTACTATACGGGGCGTGCGGGCCCATTCGGCTGTTACCCGAAGGTAACAAGCATGGCACTACCACTATAAAAACTTTTAAAGAATTTTCACTTCAAAATACGTAAATCAAAGCAATTTGCTTAAAATAAAAACATATTAAACGGTCGTGCCCAGCAGTGGGACCGAGTGGGACAAACGTACCCTCTGCTCGCCGAGCTCATCGCTGACGATGGTGAAGTCGAGGCCGAGGTCGGGCACGTCGGCGCGGCGGTGCGCCTTCAGCAGCAGCAGGCCGCGGTACAGGCCCGGGTCCAGCGACGCCAGCGCGTGCACGTCCGGCTCGCGCGTCGAGCACAGCTTTGCCAGGAAGAACTCCGCTAGCGGCAGCTCCACTAGCAGGTTCTCGTATAGCGCCTGCAATTTATTTATTTATTTATTAGGTCTACCAACGATTTTACATTAATAATTCGTATATCTTAAAGTAATAATATTACATGCACAGTGTATATAAAATCATTTGAAGGTAAACACTACATGCTAAATTCTCTTCAACAATTCATTGGTTTGTCGTATTTTTTTTTATAGGTCACTACTGTATACGATTGTACCTAATATTAAGTTATAATTGTAATCTCATTGCAAATGAACTATGTTCTTAAATGAGTAAATAAATGTTCTTTAACCCATATATAGAACTATTTTTATGGTTTGTTTTTCGCAAAAATCTCTCAGGAAGCTTATGTATGATGTGAAAATTTTTATATCTCACATATTATTTAAGAATCTATACAACAATCAAAATTCTAAATAAAATCACGAGTGAATCAAAAAAAAAAGTTTATTTTGTAACGTCAATATTTTACTAAAAATGCATTAAATAGTCACATTTTCTATATTATATGGCTTCGAGAACAAAAGTAATTTTTATTGAACGATCGTATTTAAGCATTTTTTACTAAAAAACTATTGTGTCTTACCTTTCCTAGCATTCTGCCAACGAAATAGTAATGCATCGGGAAATCGTCATACAATAAATGTACACCAGGGTTAGGGTATAACATGTTATCCTTTGTCAATCTAAATAAACCGCGGTTAGGATCAAAAGCGGATCTGCAAAGAAAAAATAAGCACTTTGATTATTTGTCAATAACGGCGCTATGTTTAATATATTGGACCAAACACTAAATCTTACTGATATTTGTTACAAAACAAATATTATAACAATAACGTGGCCCAACCCGGGACTCCAACCCACAACCTCAACATGTGTAGTCATACATGGTAGCCACTAAGTCATTGAGACAAATACAATTATATTATATTTATATATCGTCCAACATAATATACTTACTTTAGTAATTCAGAAAGAAATTCTCTAAAAAGACCACCTCCATCAACGCCAGGCTCTTCAGCGCCCGCTTGGTTAATTAATTGTACACGCAGCTTTAGTTTAAGATCCGGTTCTAAAATAATTACACGCAATATTAAATACCAATATATGTATCTGTGATATGATCGAAATTTTACACGAAAAATTATTTTATTAGTTTTATACTTATTAGTATTTTAAGAAGAAATGCATATAAAGAGGTAGACTATTTTTGTAATATTCGTATGTAGAAATTAAAAGCTTCTCTTGAATATAAAATAGGTGATAATAAACATTTTATACAATCAATCAACTAATTATAAGGCGGTTTAATTTATTAAATAAAGTAAACTTTCTAACCATTTTCAGGACTTAATTTATCAAAAGCGTCCTCATACAAATGTGTGCGCCGCACACTTATGACTATAGATGGTCCTTCGTTGAAGTTAGCCATTTCATACCAATGTGCGTGTTTTTCCCTGCAAATTAATTTACATATTTTTTTAAACCAAAAAAAATATTTAAAATTATTTTACACCAAATAGTATTTACTACCTCATTAAAAGTCCTTGGAATATCAAAACTCTTGTTGAAAACGGAACGACAAATGGAATTTCTCTTAATATCGTAACTGTCCGTAGTTCCTTAATTATTAACGGTGGCCCTTCATCTGAAACAATTATACTGAGTGTAATACATAAAATAAATAAATAATCTTTATTCGGTATCTCAAACATTTTACAATATCTGATTAGCTGATTGGTACCTCCTTTTAAGCGCATAAGCACTTGTGTTAGGAGAAACCGCTCTTCCATTACATAAGTGTTAACAATTTCAACAAAAAGCTAAGTACTATATATTTTACAATTTACTAGCAGAATCTAAGATGAAAAGTATGTGTGTGTGTGTGTGTGTGTGTGTGTATGTGTGTTTGTGTGTTTATGAGGATGAAGGTTCATGACTGATTGTAGAGTTTGACTGTGTTTACTAGTGTATTATGATTACCTACACAAGGTTTCAGTGTCGTCATAGCTCAATGTTTTCAGGATGTTATGTAGAGATGTTTTACATTCATACTTATTCAAATTGTATATATTTAATATTTTATTTAATTTATTGTAAAGTTTAGCAGCTTGACATCGGAATTGTCTCACGACAAACACTGAATAAGATCTCTCAACTGGAGCGACAGTATGCTTGCGCCTTTTGCTCAGTTTGCGAGCATCATATTGAAGACATTTGTGCAATCTTAAGGTAGTGCAAAAAATGTATAGTTGCCTGACAGTTAAAACACCACAAGAGGCATATAGGTCAGAGGTAGAAAATCTATAAGGCTTAAACATCATTCAATACATTTATTTATGAATATGGCTAACAGAATTATGCATCATAAAAATATTGCTATTAGACTGTAGCAAATGATTTGAACCTAGGGACGACCCAAAGCGAGAGTAGTCTATACAAATATAAAATTCTAACGTCGAATCTGTACATCAAATATTTCTTGGAAATAATTAGAGAAATAGTCATTATTATTGATGCAGAAGCCGATTCTATAGTTTTTTTTCTGTCAGTCTGTCTATGACTGCATTACGAGAAAACTTCTCTCTCCTTTTTATTGCAGGAAATTGTCACATTTCTGAGAAAGATACGCATCCATTAAATGTATTTGTTCATAATAAAGTTTACGAGTTTAAATAATTCAAAAAGCCAAATATAATAAATACCCTGATCACGATATGAGTAGATATGATACTGTAACAAGTTTAAGACTTTGTTCTGGTCACCTTCCATAGAAATATTTTACTTTTTTAATGGGCAAGTCAAATTCGACAGATTGTACTGAGTGTGGGATTGTGGAGGATACTTATCATATTTTGATGGAGTGTGTTCGGAATGAGGCAAGCAGAAGATGGTTATTCGAAAAATTTCAATAAAAAAAATGGAAGTTGGTATTTGCAACAGCATTATTGCTTCACCTCTTTCGAGTCAAGCAAGGATGCTGTATAAAATTGTACAATTTAATGAAGTAAAATAGATGTGTTTTGTAGTTCCTATAAGGGTGGCATGATCTCATGGAGCATAAAACCAATGAAGCGCGCATCGACATGTTTTTGTATTAGCTCAAAGTTGCTCATTTACGGTGGGGGGAGAGGTTTCTCTACGGATTCCAAAAGGGTTACTTTAAAAAACATAGTTATCGATAATTGTTTGACTTATTACTAGTGTAACGTAAAGCAATGCGATGTGAAATGTGTAGAACATACAACTGAGACTGAGAAATCTGCAAATTTTAAATCATATAAAATACATATTTTTAATTATCCTAGGCCCCACGTGTCTTTAAATAAATCAATAATAACACCCTAGAGTAAAATACAAATTCATCTAATCTTGAATTACATCGATATAAATCGTTGCGATGCTGCGACAGCACTATCGAGAAAAATAGACAAGACGTCAACATTGACGTCGCACAAGCTTGATTTAGCGTATGCTTAGGGGTCGTCCATAAATCACGTGATGTGTTTAAGCAACTTTTTAGACCCCCCCTCCCCCATGGTGATACGTGGTGAGGTTTAAGATTACCCCCCCCCCCCCCCCACTCAAAATCACGTGTATTTTTTTACAAAGTACCTTAAAAAATCTGAATATTATTTTTAAATAAAGGTTAACAGGTATAATCTAATATAATTTTGGTAAATTAAGCACCGTGATGAAAATGTTAAAATTCTAATTAAGAAGAATAAATGACTAAATAATAATCGTGAAATTTTACTATTGTACCTGAAGCAAATACTGGCTCTCTCATACATGCTCGCTATACTCAGTGCTGTCTTAAGTCTATTCGGCGCCGGGTGCGGGGCTCAGACTGTGCCCTCGATTTTAATTAAATCATTTATTTTTATATCAATTTTGGATTCTATACTTATAATAGCTAAGTTTGTCAGTCTGTCTTTGGTCATGGTTGACCGAAGATAATTTTTGTTAATTTTAAAAAGGATCGTTCACCTTCAGCTACTGTAACAGGCAGTGTTAAATATATACGTAGAGATGTTGAGATATTAGGAAATGAGGAGATTAAATTATTAGAGTATAATATAGCTTAAAATATCAATGGGAGTACTTGTTGAGGCATTGGGAAAAAATATTGGCAAAAATTCCAATTCATTATACATATAAATCCTCCCCGTCAACATCAAATCCATTTTTAAATGTTAGTTTTTCTTGGAGCCGATAAAATATCTAAATATTCGGCGCTTGCACCCCCGGGTAAAGACGGCCCTGGCTATACTACTGCGGAGAAGGTAAGTCATAGAATAAAGCACTGTCATTCTACTCGACATACGACATACTCTACTAAGACGTCATGGCTGTCGATAACCTTATTATTTCACACTTCTGTGTGGACTTCTGCAGCCTTTTTTAAAAGTAATTTTTTTCAAGATCTGTTGTCCTTCCTTATCCATCAAGATGGCTTCCATAAGAGTTATGCGGAAGTATGAGTCTAGCCTATGTGACTGGGAGTTACGTATAATATACTTACTGGCTACTGCTCCTTTTCCGTAGTTTTTTTGTGCACTAGCACCTACAGAATCCTTACGACTCGACTAAAATCCTGCCAGAATTTTCTTTTTTCTCATTAAGAAAATCAATGGGATTAGGTGGTTTATGTATGGTTTTTGACTGTATGCATACCCTCTACTACTAGTTTCGGCCGACGGTCAATTAACTTTGAGCACTGGGTACATCACCCGGTGCTAAAGTTAAGTCAAAATAGTATTCACTTTTCTTAAACTTTCAGTGCTGATATTCACATATGTAAATATAGTAAAAGTTTTTGAGAATATCATTAAAAATGTATAATTTGTCCGTCTGTAACTTATAACTACTACTATAACAATGTAACGTTACTTATAATTTATGTATGTCTTAATTTTTATACATGATACTAATGGAAGTATGTCAATACTTTTTATAAGCAATCCAAAGCAATTAAGACCAATCGGTTCATTATTACACTTCCATTCTTACTAATAGCGACGCTTCCTGTGTCTGGGGGAATGTTTGGCCCATCCTATTGGTCTCATCATCTGTTATGAAGAATTTATAATACACGATTTTTTAAAGCATAGCATAGCTTTAAATAATGCCATTTCTTGCAATAGTAGTTCCCATACAGGTCTTTTCAGAGAAGTTTTGAAGGTGACTAGGCTTATTATTATAAAAGTTCGGCGATTGTCGCGGCGCGCGGGATAATCCCAACGGTGAGTAAAAAAAAATCACGTGATAACTCACTACACCCCCCCTCCCTCCTGGTGATATTTCGTGATTTTTTCCGAACCCCCTCCCCCCCCATTCAAACATCACGTGATTTATGGACGACCCCTTAGCAAGCGCGGTTGCCCCGCATGCGCTCTGCATTTACTCCATGCATGGTCTCTATGATCAAACTTTTTAAAAAAAAATAAAAAAATACCCTGATCGGTGTGCGCCATGCGCGGCGCGGCGCGGTAGGGCCGCACCGCGCGCGGGCGCGCCGCCAGCGCCGCCTCCGCGCCCGCGCTGGCCACGCCCGCGCCCGCCGCCGTCCACGCACCCGCGCCGCCGCAGAACTGCAGCCGCGCGTCGCGCGCGTACAGCGAGCGCAGCAGCTGCGTACACACCTGTCATTGGCACACGAATTAAGTAACCGGCTGCGTGAGGTTCGAAAAAAGAGAACTTTACTTAAAATTTATTTAATCTTATATATAAAATTCTCGTGTCACAATTTTGCGTTCCCATACTCCTCCGAAACGGCTTGACCGATTCTCATGAAATTTTGTGAGCATATTGAGTAGGTCTGAGAATCGGCTAACATCTATTTTTCATCCCCCCTAAATGTCAAGGGTGTAAATAAAAACAAAAAAATTAGGGGTGGACACCCCTAATTTTTTTGTTTTTATTTTTAAGACATTTTTTTTTCCTACAGATCAACCCAATGAGGTTGATTAGCAATTAAAAAAATGAATGCGGGCGAAACCGCGGGTACAGCTAGTTAACTTATAATTTTACAATTAAACCTATAACTACTTAAGACTATCTTCACGATCGAAGCTAAATCTAATAATGATCACTGTATGGATGTAGTTACTAAGGCATCCTCGGCTGACGCAATATTGCATCAGCTTTACCCTAGATTCGGTATCGGCTCTGCGTAACTCACGTTACAGCTACTTTTTTTATTATTTCAAACCCACGGAAGAAGCAAAGGTAACACTAACGCCCAATAATTTTAGTAAAGATAACGTTTGATACAATGGTTGTCAGATATAGTTATTTTGATAGCAAACAATTTTGAAGTTACAGCATCTAGTAGCAATTTATAATTATATCCATGAACCAGTTTGATTCCCCAACTATTATTGAATTTTTCATTCGCCCTGCACTTCCCTTAATCAGACGACTGTTTGGATTAATAGACAGAACAACTGCATAGCTTTTGATTAAATAAATTAATTCAATTTAATATAAAAACTTACTTTAAACAAATGAGCCCAAGCCGGTGTCTGATTTCTATCAGCTATATCCATGTGATTACCTCCAACCGCGTCTTTATATTGACCAGTGAAGAATGGCCGTGATTCTGGGTAAGCAAGTTCCACCAAACCCAAGCACACTTGCTTCAGCGTGCGACAGAGACCTCCAAGCTCTGAGAAGTCAAATGCGTGGATACGTCCTGCACTTGGAGTGGGAGTTGACGTGCTTGCCACTAAAAAAAAACATTTTATATAATACAAAAATTGCAAGTACATTTGTTCGTTTGTTCTTGATACACAGCAGTATAGGCTAAATTCACTGCACAAAGAAAGTTTACAGGTAGCTTTTTAGTTACTATTTTTTATTGAGGTAAATCAAGTGATTTTTTGTTTTCTTTGATTTTTAAACGCACTTATCTATGAAATTACCAGTCTGAACAGAAAATACCTTTAACATTTATTAAACCTCTTAATTTAGGTTCTAGAAAACCAAAAAGTATTTTAAAAATGTCTATCGTAAATGTATATTTAAAATATACCAAACAAAACTCACCACTCATTTTCTCATCACCATCAACATCCCTGAAGAACTCAGTGTCATGCAAGGTGCCGATCAACAAGGAGAAGAGTGCGCAGAACACTGCCAGCGGGGCCAGTAGGCGTTGCACGCCCACCGAGCTGTCCGCGCCCATGCCCTTCGACAGCGCCCCCAGTAGCGGCGTGGCAGAACCCCCGAACGAGGACTGGTGGCTCATACTGCTCAGCCACTGCCATAGACCGCGCAAGAATATCGGTTTGAACGCCAATGTATATAGCAATCTGGAAAATTGACAAACTAGTATCAGTGTTTGGTACACGTAAGTTACTTTTTATTTTGGGAAAATTTACAATTACTGTGAGCTAAATCTTTTTGTTTTCTATAGACTACCCATTCCATATTAAAGCGGTAGAAAGGTATAGGTCGTGTCATGTAAAAAGAACGCTGGCTGTCAAGCTGCGCAGAGGCGATTTATCGGCCAATTTCGTGGTGAGAGGCGGGGGCGGGGCGGCGGTTCACGTGCCACATGCTTGCCGGTGCGCTATTGGTTCGTCAGTTCAAAATACCATCGCGCGCACAAAAGTTTTTAATTACGAAATGGTTTTATATAGAAAAGAGAAAAAAAATATTTTTGACTTATATTATTTTATAAAAAAGTCTGATAATAATGTAGTTAATAATAGTAAAAAAGTCTTAAACGAATTAATTGGTTTTTTTTAATAGAATAAAATTTCTACACTGAATCATTAGAATCATTAGAATAATAGAATTCTATTTAATGATATTTTATCTAATATATTATTATTTTATATATTTTTGAATGTTAGACATTGAATAACCAATATACGTCGCGAGCGAAAGGTTGGTTCAAAAATAAAAGAAAAGGCATAGGTAGTAGTTTCATGCGCGAATGTACCCATACGCAAACATACCCCCACCACTTTCTTACAGCGTTCTTTTAACGTGACGCAAATTCTATCTAGGGACGAATTGATTCTCATTCTCCATAACTAAGTCAAATCTGTATAATCAATATTTTTTAGGAAATCTTAATGAAATTGTCATTATCATCGATACAGAGACCGAATCTATAGCTTTAATTTTTGTCCGTCTGTGGATGTATAATAATGTTCAAAGCAATTCTCATGTGAAATTACTAAGATCTCACAGGACCTATTCATTTATTTAAGCCTGACTTTTAACCACATTTACTTGTTTACCAGAGTTTACATGTTTATAGGAAACTAGCATTTCCCGCAGCTCCGCCCGCGTTCTAGTGTCCGGATACAAAATAGATTTCACATACCGTGTGATGTTTTATCGCTGGTTTGTAACGGTTAGTTGAGACATCTCAGAAATGAGATATTTTCCCGCAATAAAAAGTATGTATTAAGCCAGGTAATATCATTATACCAAATTTCATCCAAATCCGACCAATCGTTTTCTCGTGATGCGGTAACAGACAGACAGACAGACAAAAATTCTAAAAATAATAGATTTGGCCTCTATATCGATAATAATGTCTATTTCAATTAGATTTTCCAAAAAATATTTAAAGTACAGATTTGACTCTATTAGAACTTTATTATATGTATATAGATTAAAAATTTAACTTACATATCATTCTTACCTGTACTTGTGTAAGGCCATCCTATGACTCAGTAATAGATTGTGACATATTTTTGACATACTATCTAGAAACTCATCACTCAAATCACTTTCTGTGATTTGAGAACACGTCATCATCACACAGTGATCGGGTTCGTTTAGTATTTCTATACATTTTGTTAACAACATTTGTTCTCGTACTGACGTGGGATTTGGTTCACTTTCACTTTCACTGTCATCATCATCTGCTGCTGTGTCTTTACTGTATAGTGAATCCTCATAGTCATATGTTATTTGCTTATTACATACATTAACTGTCAAATTGGCAATTATTTTTAAATATTCTAGAACGATCCTGTTGTGTGGCAGTCTAGTACTGTCCAATTTTTGTATGTCTGTTGCTGAAATAACATATCATTTTATTATTCATGCCATTTAATATCATACACGTCACATATAGTCATCAGTCATTTTAGTCTTTTTGGCTTCACATCAAAACCGTCCAAACTATAATAATTATTTTTTTTAATTATTTATTTGGGAAACATCTATCAGAAGTATTCACAACAGAATCAGACTACCTAGTTGACGAATCTGATATCAATGATGTCCTAAACCAAGATTTCCAATTAGACCTACCTATTAAAACTGTTAACCCAAAAGAGATCATCCAAGTCATAAAGGAGATGAGTGAAAAGAAAGCTCCGGGGTTTGATCTAATTGACAAGAAGATCCTTGAAGAACTCCCAAAAAAAGCCTTTGTCTTCCTATCCACCTTATTTAACTGCATTCTAAGGACTGGATACTTCACAGCACTCTGGAAAGTTTCCCAGATCATTATGGTCCCCAAGCCAGGAAAACCGCCACACGAAATCACTTCTTATAGGCCGATAAGTCTCCTACCTATAACATCTAAAGTGTTCGAGAAGATATTCCTTAGAAGACTCCTAGAAGTCATCTCGCTAAAGTCGATTATACCAGACCACCAATTTGGCTTTCGGAAGCACATGGAACAGTCGAGCAAATCCACCGAGTGCGTAAAGTAATCACAGATTCCTTTGAGCGTAAACAATACTGCTCTGCTGCATTTATTGATGTTCACCAAGCATTTGATAAAGTATGGTACAAAGATCTACTAGCAAAGATCAAAACCCTCTTACCTGCTCCATATTACGCCGTCATAGAATCCTAACTCGGTGAAAGGATATTTCAAGTTAAAGAAGATGAATGCACATCCTCTTTTTACCCCATCCTAGCAGGAGTTCCACAAGGATCACTACTGGGCCCTGTATTGTATACATTGTTCACCCACGACCTACCACAGAACAACCAAGTGACAGTTGCAACTTTCGCTGATGACACTGCCGTCCTAGCTTGCAGTACATGTTCCATACAAGCTTCAGCAATATTACAATCTGCACTAAACAAAATAGATGTATGGCTGACTAAATGGCGCATAAGACCTAACGTCCAGAAATCAGTTCAGGTGACCTTCAGTCTGCGAAGAGAGAAATGCCCACCTGTTACTCTTCGTAACAGCCAATTACCTCAGCACGATTCAGTCAAATATCTCGGAATGCACCTAGACCAAAAACTTACTTGGAAGAAACACCTGCAAACTAAGCGAGATGAATTAAACTTCAAATATAGGGATCTCAATTGGCTTCTAGGGAGAAACTCTAAACTGTCAATAGACAATAAACATATGGTATCCAACTCTGGGGATCAGCATGTGACACCAAAGGGTTCAGAACTATATCCTAAAACAGATATCCAACACTCCGTGGTTTATAAAAATCACAGAACTCCATGAACATCTTGGAGTAGCTACTGTTAAGCTCTACAGTTCCAAATATAAGTCTAGACTAAGTAAACATTCCAACCCGCTAGCTTTACAGCTAACTATTCCAGAGAGCATACAAAGATTAATTAAAAGGGATGGACGCAAGAAACGGAGGAAGCACATAACTGATGTGTGCTCATAATGACAGTATAGAAAGTATTCACTAGAAATACTTCTCTCCATGACATCCTTCCTTCATCTAATCTGCTCATAGTCTAGCGACTGATTGCATGATAATTCACAGAAAAAAAAAATATTGTTCTAGAAAAAGTAAAGCTAGTGAAAATCACTTGGGATGTGATCAGAAAAGTTATACTGAAATTATATATTATGCAATTACACCAAATTTACAACATTGAAAAAGCATACTTTACAAAAAAAATTATAAATAATTGCAACTATACCATCTATAAGTAAACAATTGACTTACCGAATCCAGGAGGTTCCAATGTAAGTATGGAATGCAGAAGCCATGAATCATTGGAGAGCTTTCCTGAATTAAACTTATGGTCAGCCAAACATTGCAAGAGTGGTAAAAATGGAAATTTTCTATGAGTACTCTGTGTCATTGCTGGTAGTATGTACATTTCCACTGGCTCAGGGTATGGATTGCAGAGAAACGATGAAGTAAATTCTGTCATAACTGTATCACTAAAAAAATATATTATTTAAGTAGTTTAATAATGTAATAAGTACCTGCATTTATATATATTTTTTGTAACATTCAAAGGTTTGAGTTTTGTAACACATGTCTAGTCATCTATGCTATGCACTTAGCTCAGGAAAATTAGAATAATTATTCTAAAATTAGCAAATGAAACCTAAAAGAATATATATTTTTAATTATTATAAGTAATTTTTAGGACTTCTAATACACGCAGTTTTAACTTACTCATATTCAGGCAAATTAACATGATTAATAAGGTGCAGGGGCCTTTCCAAAAGATCTAATAAGGCCCCACATAATGGTGTAGGTGGATTTGGTGAAGGGCCATAAAGGGGAGGTGCCTTCTTGCATAACAATTGTCGTAAATCTTGGAAATAGCCTGCAATATAATTACATACTAATTATTTTGTACCTAAATCATATATAATAATAAAGTATATTTCAAAAGTCTATTGATATGTCTCATGACACATTTGGTTCAATTTGTAGAGGCCCTAGTATTTCTTACTGTACTAGCAGATGCGGGTTAATGTCCCATAGTTGGCATCCATTTGTGTGATAAGTACATTTATGTATACTGAAGTCATGGTAATCTATATTTATAATATGCATGTGTTTAAAATTACTTGTGTATTAACTATCTGGTAATAACAAGCCTTATCACAGAACTAGATGGTGTCATGTAATGTCTCAACATATTAATTTGTATTTATTTATTATGCAATGCAACAAAAATGTTCACAAATAACAATATTTGCTTGACTCACCTCTTTTAATTAAATATAAAAAAGTTGCCCCTATTTTGTTGATAGCTTCATCACAATTCATTGAGTTTTCAACAGAGCTCACAGATGTGAAAACTTCAAACATCCTCAACGGAACAGCTAAAGGTATCTATTGTAAAAATTCAAAAACATAATTAGGTATATTTAAAGGTGTTTTAAATTTTCTTTTATTTAAATTACAACAAAATATACATGTTTTTAGAAAATTTAAACTTTTATTTTAATAAAGCTTTAAAATATATATCAAACTTTAATTAAAAATATTGAAAATATAATAAGTAATACATAATATTATGTGATAAAGTAATTCATACACCTCACTATCATTTCTTAGCAAGCGTAGATGCAGGGCCAATAAACGTCTAATTTGTATTGAAGAACCACATCTCTGTAATACTCTTTTCCATTGCTTTAACAGCAGTTGAGAGACTGACACCTAGTAAAATATTATCATATATGTATTCAAAATAAAAATGTAATTTTCAAAAAATGTTATTACATACTTTATTCTGGAAGTGATATTATCTATATTAAAAAAAGATATAGTGTGTTTTGTTTTGGGTTTATAAAGTATAATCCCAAATGTAAACAGTAATCCAACTAAATACATATTATAACAAATATCAATGTTTATTGAAAAAATGTAATTATTTCTTACTAATCTGGTGGAATCTTTTCTATCATCAAAGAAGAAAAGTATTTTAGACAGAAGTAATGTAATCAATGTTTGATCATCATTGTTAACTTTAGCAAATATACTGTCGAATTCTTCTCTTTCACTTTGTTTACACCGTTTTCTTATAAGATAACTGCGTACGTAAGCTTGTATTTTTATTGTACTATGCAGTCGTTTTCTGTGTTCCTATAAATGAAACAAACAATTATTAAATTTAAAAACTAAGGGCATTGGAACAATAAATTATATTTACATAACTTTATTTCCCAACTGTAACCTTCTCAACAAAATCCTCTTAAATATTAAAAGTAATAGAGATTCGAAATAATTCAACTCTACCACTAACCTCTCGTTTCTGTCTTTGCTGTTGCAACTGAAGTAGCAATGCATCTCTACCTGTTTTATGTTGAGCACTTGCACCTGCTAGATTTTGTTGTGGTTTACGTCTAAAATCTCCTTCGAAAGAGTACATTACTACAATTTCGTAAACAAAAATCAGCTGAATATTTTTATTGACAGGAAAATCATACGTCACGATACGATTTTTAGTTTTTATGAACACTATAAAAATATCACATATCATTAAAATATGTACCCGATTATTAAGTTCTATTAATGTAGGTTATTATCTTTAAAAACCAAAACATGCAGAAGTCAGAACGTACAAATCAAAATGATAAGTACTTTTCATTTTTCAATTTCAAGTTTCAACCATATATGATGATAGATTAAAAAACACAAGTAATGTTGTTAGGTACAGCTAATAAATAACTATTATGTCAGAACAATTTTAATAATGTTTGAACACTGAACAGTAAAATATAAAATTTTTAATTTTTATGAAGTTTCCAGCATATTTTTTTTACTCACTAAACTGTAAAATATTTTTACTGGTTATACATTTTTCTCATTGCAACGCCAATTCTATTATGGCGACATTATGTTATGACTCAATGGTCACGTGATCAATTTAGCTTGGCTTTCCAAGTTGAGAAGAAATCGAGATCTACGCTTGGCGCCGATAGTTGATTTCTTTGGGAACAAACCGCGTATTTGTTTTTGTTTGTGACTGAAAAACTGTTTAAAAATGTCGTCTAAATCAAAAAAGACTGTGTCTTCGTCAACTAATATTAGTGTTGTGTCGTCAGTGCAAAGCCCTCCACAATCTACCACTCCGGTTGGTAGCCGCCCTTCAAGTTCTGCCGGTCGACCAAACAGCCCTTTAAGTCCAACAAGACATACGCGTCTACAGGAAAAAGATGCCTTACAAAATCTTAATGACCGTCTTGCAGCCTACATTGATAAGGTTCGTCAGCTTGAGAGTGAGAATTCCGGCCTTCGTCGTGAAATTCAAACAACACAGGAGGTGGTCACACGCGAGGTTTCTAATATAAAGGGAATGTACGAAAATGAATTGCAAGACGCAAGGAAGTTACTAGATGATACATCCAGAGAGAAAGCAAAATTGGAAATTGATCTGAAGAGACTATATGAAGAAAATGACGATCTTAAGAAACGGTGAGTTTATAATCAATTTACTAATACCATTAGTTTAATGACTAGTATAAGATGCTTATGACAATTATCAGTAGAAAAATTGCATGTGTCCTCACATTTTGAGGAATCTTTTCCGGCTAACCTTAGCATAGTTTACGTCATCGACGGCGTTTCGGTATAAGCTTGGAATGACGGCGCGCACGACCTCGCCTTTACGACATAGTGACATCATACCTCAATATAACAATCCAATCACATACCTACAATTATTATTGTAACACAGAATTAGAAAATATATATTGGTAAACCTAAATATCATTCTGTAAAACGATTTATACTATTTGAACCATAGTTTTGTTTGTAAACAAAATACAAAATGTGTTAGTATAGTGAATTTTTAATCTTTATGATCACAGTATTATATATTTTTATTGAATATCATTTTTTTATTCATTATAATTCTATATTATAATATTATTTATAAAGATCATTTGAACAGGTTGATTGTAATTGAAAAATGATCTAATTGCCAATCTATTTATGTCAAGGCCTGTTCTACTTTCTATAAACAAACATAAAAATAAGTTTGCTGTTATTTTTCTTACCTTGTATTAAACTTTTGCTATATCTTACATGTGTAAGCAAATATTTTTTAGTTAGATTTACAAAATTTAATTGCAACTCATTCAACTCTCATAATAGAATGATAATGTAACTACAGAAAATCATTTGATAAAGAAATATCAGGTTTCTACATTGCATATATATATTTCACTAGCTGTACCCGCGGCTTCGCTCGCGTTCATTTTTTTAATTGCTAATCAACCTCATTGGGTTGATCTGTAGGAAAAAGAATTGTCTAAAAAATAAAAAATAAAATTTAGGGGTGGACTACCCTTAACATTTAGGGGGATGAAAAATAGATGTTGGCCGATTCTCCACCCTGGCTGACAATCACGCTAAGGATCACAAAAATCGGTCGAGCCGTTTCGGAGAAGTTCAAGTTCGAACCCCGTGACATTTTAATTAACAAATAAAATGTAAGGGTTGATCGTAGAGGGGTGAAAATTTAGGGTTGTATGTATTTTTGTATGCTGTATCATAAAAAAATAAAAACAAAAAAATTTGCCTAAAAAATAAAAAAATATATTTAGGGGTGTACTACCCCTAACATTTAGGGGGATGAAAAATAGATGTTGGCCGATTCTCCATCCTGGCCGACAATCACGCTAAGGGTCACAAAAATCGGTCGAGCCGTTTCGGAGGAGTTCAAGTTCGAACCCCGTGACATTTTAATTAACAAATAAAATATAAGGGTTGATGGTAGAGGGGTGAAAATTTAGGGTTGCATGTATTTTTGTATGATGTATCATAAAAAAATAAAAACAAAAAATTTTGTCTGAAAAATAAAAATAAAAAATTAAGGGGTGGACCACCCTTAACATTTAGGGGGATGAAATATAGATGTTGGCCGATTCTCAGACCTACTCAATATGCTCACAAAATTTCATGAGAATCGGTCGAGCCGTTTCGGAGGAGTTCGATTACGCACCCCGTGACAGAAAAATTTTATATACCTATTAGATTTAGAAGAATGGAATGAATTGGGTATAAAATTTATATAAAAATAATTTTACTTTTATTCGGAACAAAGTACATAAAGTGAATGTATAGCTCTAGAATAGAACATTCTAGCTACAAGAATAAGTTAAGTCAGTAACCCATTTTCTAATGGAATGGTATTTTTGTACCACAAAATGTTTTTTAAATAAACATTTGGTTTTCAAATGTTTACCTTATTCATTATTCATGGTAATCAATCCTGCTAAGTCTACCACAGTCTATTTGCAGAGGTATTTTGCCTCTGCAGACCTCTTTTGTTATTAATTAATGTAATGGTATAAGAATGACAGATATCTGATCATATTCTACATAGGTACTTCATAAGCTGGATAATGCACATTACACTTTACAAGGCAATATACTTAATTATAATTTTAAAGAGCATACATGACAAAACACGATAAATTCTTATAGTCAGGTTGACTACATGTGGTCATTTAATTGCCTTGCAATGACCATGAAGACTACGTCATGTGCACGGTACACCCGACAGCCTTATGATTACTAAACTTGGGTATAGTAAGGCTATGATATAAACAATTTATTTAAAAAAATAATTTGCTAATAATATGAAACGTGTCATTTCTCCAAAATTATATTTGTTTGATCAAAATACATCATTTTCACAATTTGGTCGTCTGAACGCGCCAAGGGCATTTCGTAGAACTTTTCATGAAATATTTAAACACTTGTTCACCATGCTCAAATTAATCGTAAAGTGAAAAGATTTATTTCTGTCTATAAATCGGGTGCTATAGGGATTCACTTAAAATAGCGTCCGTTGATTATGCGATAATGTCTTAACTTCAGGGTTGACGTAATCAAGTAAATATAACCGTGACTACGATATATGTATTCACGAAAAACTAACAAAAGTTTTAAGAACATTGTATTGAATGAAATATTATAAAAGCTCTCTTTTTATTTTTTTATTTATTTAATAAAGCACAACACATGTCACATTAAAACATAAGTCGTAAGAAAATTAAATTATTTTAGTTACAATTTCAATCAATATAAAAAAGCCAACACCAGTGAAGTAATTAATTAAATATCTATTCAAATATAATATCTAAACAGTATAAGTATAGCATGTCAAAATTAAAATTAATCAATAAAAATAAAGTCAGTCAACTCTAAGTATAAACAAAGTTCATGTCAAAATATTTAAAATAATCATACAATTTACAAGAAAAAACTTACTACTACTAATAACAATAGTTTTAGATTTTATAATAATCAGGTATATAGTTTTATTTTGAATGTTGAAAAATTGATTTTAGAAGGGTATTGTATTTGTTACACATCTCTTTGTACTATATTCTTATTATCTACATCGAATATTAATGCAAGTATTTGCGCCTTGTAATGTTAATGTATACTAATTCAATGGCGCCTCCCGCATCGATAAAACCATTATTACAATCGAAAAGTAAATTTAAATATGAATGTTCACAAACACATGTGTAAATAATATACATCCGATTTAAAACTCCATGACTTACTTACAATGAGCTTAATAGTATTAAAATTTAAGAGTTAGGATGTGTAGATAGGTAGCACGATAGGTACCTGGTTAGCAATTCAATGAACATCACGGAACGATATTCAGAATTATTCAAATCAACGCGACGTTATCGTAAGGATTTATTTTCTAAAAAAAAATACTCGTATTTGGTCGACCATAACCAAGTAAGCGTTTAGAAACTTTGAGAATGTATTTAAACAATAATAGTAACAATATACAAAAATTTTATAAAAAACTTCGCAACATTAAAATATGAGTACTAAATGAGGAATCGATGGTCAATCATCACTTGGCATGATTATTTACCAAGTCTTATGTCATGTGTAAGAAATGTTAACCCAAAGCGGCCTTCGATCAGGTTACACTGTTTGTAGAGCTTATAATGTCATTGACAACAAGAATTGAGAGTTTGCCGCTTGCTGTAGTCTTACATGAATGAGTTTTGACCGACATCAATTTCGTAGCTAAGGACTGAGATACTTTCATAATAGAACTAAAATATTTTCCCATCCTATGAAACGGAGACTTTGCTCGTCTATAAAATTACAGCTCTGTGCTAAAAATTGCCGGGATTAGTTTTTTAGCCTTGATAAGATATAAGTAAACGAAGAGATAAGTTAACATTCATATTCATAATATTACGACAGTTCGTAAGTAAATTTAATAAATGTTTAAAATCACTTACATTGCGGTCTGAACTAAATTATTCATTTTTTTATTATTGATATAATAATAAATTTGCCGCATAGAAATATTATTTGTCCTTCCGCGTTCTAAGTTAGTTTCGTTAGTATGGCATGTTATCTGGAAGCTCCCCCTTAAGTTGTTATTGATGATCACGCAACTTACATAAACAAACAACTAAGGCGGAACATGAAATATAAAGTCTATTGATAAAACGTACATATCATTGGCAACCTTGTAACAATTTTATTTGGAGCATTACGAAAAAAAAACTAATAAATCACGGATTTATTATTATTTATGTACTATCCCGTGACTTATAATAATAGTAAAAAAAATTCGGCCAAGTGCGAGTCAGACTCGCGCACCGAGGGTTCCGTACAAACCTGTACGGAACGGTGTATGAGTAAAGGGGTAATAAGTTTAAAATTATTAAAAATATTTTTATTATATGATGTAACTAAAAATTTATGCTTTTCGCAATTTTTCCTTTATCTGTGTTATAAGACGTTGCTTCGTACCAAATTTCAAGATTCTGAGTTCACGGGAAGTACCCTGTAGGTTTTGATTCCCTTGCGAGTGTCGAAAATTTGCGGCATAAACGGGAGTATCTTTTGATCGCGTTGACTTAGAAGTTTGATTTTTTCACAGCTCCAAGAGACCATAGACTTGAGTATTTGATATGAATTTCAGCTTGATACCTCCACGCGTTCCTGAGAAAAAAGGTCTTGACAGACAGACAGACAGACAGACAGACAGACAGACAGACAGACGGACAACAAAGTGATCCTATAAGGGTTCCGTTTTTACCTTTTGAGGTACGGAACCCTAAAAAATAGTTTATCATTTCCACTCATGCCTGTGAAAACCTGTAGCATATCTCTAAATTCTTACGTATAAACTGAAAGTACCTCTTAGCCAAAACAGAGATTACTTCACGTAACTATTTTCTCGTCTCGTCTAGTTATTAATAAAGAACTAGAACGTGTAAACTTTATAAACCTTTTAATATACAAATGTATGTCAAGATCACATACGATATTTGACTTTTATATATAGTTGTCTTCTTTTTCTAATAATACTCTTAATATTTTATAGCTTGGACAAGAAGACCAAGGATTGTCAACAAGCTGAGAATTTGGCGCGTCACTATGAAACTCGCTATACAGAGGAAAGCAACAAATACAACACTGCCCTTGCTGACAAGAAGAAGGCTCAGGATGAGGCCAGGGTCTGTATATGTAACTGTTTAACCTTAAATGCAATAAACATTCAAAAATTTAAATGAAATCCACTTAGCACTAGAATGTTCGAATAAGTACATAACCTGCATATTTATCATTTAAATATGTAAAACTGGTATTGTTGAAAGTACCGAAAAAATATATTTGTATTACATTTAAGAATAATCCAATTTAATTTCTTTACAAATGGTGATTTTTAATACTTGTAAGATGATTTGCAAGGCAATTGGTGTTATGTGTTTTGCGACCATAACTGCCTAAAAAACATTAAATAATGGTCTTTAGCAATAATTACCTTTTCTCACTGTAAGTTATCGCTCTGAACATTATTTTTACCATATCAAAAATATAAATATTAGCTACATTACGTTAGTACCCATATTCATCAGTGTCTCACCATAATGGGTCAACACAAATGTACCTACTAATACTCAAATATAATAATACCAACATACTACAATGTTTAAAAGTTAAAAGGTAGTATGAAATAATAAGATAATATGAAATATTTTATTTAGAAAATATTAAACCATTCTATAATTTTATAACCATCACTAGGAGCTGGCCAAAGATCTGGAGAAGTTGCGCAAAGTGTACGCAGACACTCGTAAGACCCTCGAGGAGGAGATGCTGTGCCGCATCGACATGGAGAACACCGTCCAGAGTCTGCGCGAGGAGCTGTCCTTCAAGGACCAGGTCTTCCAGCAGGAGTTGCAAGAGACCCGCACTAGACGACAGGTGGAGATCTCTGAAATTGGTAAGTAATAAGTCATCAGATATTGATATTAAAAAAATGTTATTATATATTAGTTGACACCCTATGAACATAATTTGTTTCAATTTTTATGTATTATATTTATGTATGATTTTTTATTAATTTATCAATGTATCGGTTATTCCAACAGATGGTCGCCTTGCTCAACAGTATGAGGCTAAACTCCAGCAAAGCCTACAAGAGCTTCGTGAACAACAAGAGGCCAATATTAAGGCCAACAGAGATGAAATTGAAGCTCTGTATGAGAACAAGGTATTAATGTAACTAATATTTTTTATACTTCAAAAAAGGAGGAGGTTATATTTTATCTTTTATCGTTAACTAGATACATTTTAACAGTTAGGATAAATCTCAGAAATAAGATATTTTCCTGAAGTTATAAGCATCTTACATGTTGATCCGGGTAACCAGCTATCATCATACCTCATCAAAGTCCAGTGGTTTTCTCGAGTTGCAATCATAATCAGATAGATAAAAATCCTAAAAACAATATAGATAACTCAATATATGATTTTCCTAAAAGTATTGATTGTACAGATTCCACTAAGTTGGAATTTTATTATATGTTAACATATTAATTTTTTGGTTTCAATTCATTAAATTTCATATTATTATCAGAATACTCTTTATGTAAACTATAGTATATTTTCATTCCTTAATTTGATAATAAGTTTGTAGTTAACTATTTGAAACCAGTTATAAACATAAATGCTTACAAACTAAAATATATATAATAAGCAAAAAATATTTTATATCAATAGAATAATGAGTCATATTACAAATATTTGACATTTGTTTACAGAAAAACTAACATTGGCTTCCATTTTTATCAAATTATAAATGTTTTACTATCGGTTTTGTTATCTTAGAGACTGAATTACAATGCTTGTTGGTAATTTTATATGCATTCCTTTGTATTATTATATAATTCTGGATCATGTCAACATGAAAAATGTTGGCAATTTTTGCTAATATTTTATAGAAATTATTTTATTTTAATATTTCCGTATCTTTTATATTCTACTATATAAAATATTTAAAATTAATGTATTTTAGAAGGTAATGATAGTCAAGTGGCACTGTGCTTGCTTGGAAAATTGAGTATTGTGGGTTCAAATAGCTGGTCACTCACTTTTGATATTTTGATGTGTAAATCTTACAAAAATGATTACCACATATTTTGTGAAGGAATCATCATCTATGGAGGCTTACATGTCTGAGAGAACCTAATAAGTTTTATATAAACAACTCCGCTAACCCACACATGGCCCGCGTGGAGTGCCCGAGCTTAGTAGTTTGCTGTTACAAGGGCTGAATATGACAGAACATAAATATATTTTAATTTATTATAGACATCACCTTAGTGCCACAAAAAAATGATTGGAATTGCTTCAATTATATTTTTATTATTTTCAATTTACTTTTGAACAGCAATAACTTGTCATCATTTTTCCAACTACATGTTAAGCTATAGCTAGCATAAATATAACAAATATAAAATACTGTCTAGTTAACTGTGACAATATCCACGTAAAGTCCATACAAATTCATATCGAAATTATTTTTTTTATAATTAAGTGACTGGAAGTAATCTGAAAGTGTGTATAATATTTTATTTTTTTATTTTATTTTTATTTTGTTTGGGAAACAAACAGAACAATAATACAATAATTATAATTAATGGTAATATAGCACATAAGCTAATAAAGTTTCCACAAGTAAATAACACAAAAAAGAAGCAGAAGGACACAAAAAAAGGAAAAATTTACAGTTAACTAAAAAAGATTAAATAATATATAAAAACCAATTAAAACATATCTAATAAAATTAAATAAAGGATAAAACAAATACATAGATAATTAACAGTGATACAATAAATTGTTAATATTATTCTTATAATTCGAAAGTGACTCAGAGAATATGTCTACATTTTTCAATTTTCTAATAAACTAATAAATATTCTCAAGCAGATGAAGAACTTGCAAGCGGCCGCCAACCGCAACAGTAGCGCGGCGACGGTGGCGGTGGAGGAGCTACGCACTATGCGCACGCGCATAGATAGCCTCAACGCCACGCTCAATGACCTGGAGAACAAGAACGCTGCTCTAAGCGTAAGTAACTATTAAAATACGGTCGTTAAAATCTTTTGGATTTCTCCCTATTTTACGTAAATACCTAATAAAACTCAATGGCCATTTCTTTCTGAATTAAATTTATACATATTTATAAGAATAAAAATAGCGTGTAATACTTGTTGATTGGCTTCCAATTAGTTAAAATATTTTTAAATTTTATCGGGTTGTAGAGAACTTACTTACTACCTTTTCTAATATAAGTAGCCCATTTGATCCTTTTAGTATGTAATAATAATATTAATAGATAGTATTGTATAAATAATAATTGATAGTATATACTAGTCATAGTCATAACTTTCAATTTCTTTAGAAATTCACTTAAAGAAAATGCTGAGTGTTTCTAATTGTTTATGTAAACTTTAGTCTAAATAAGGCGATAGTTTTTAAGTAAAATAATTAAGAATTTTCTTTCTAAGCATATCGTTTCAAATAGTTGGCAATGTGTACTTACAGAAATCACCAACTGATTGTAAATTAAAACTATAAATAAAATTACATTCAACAACATGTATGTATTAAATTCAAAGAATGAAAATTGTTAAAGTAAGAGATATAGAATAATGTAAATATAAAATACTATCAAAATAAGCGGCTTCGCCCGCGTTCATTTTTTTAATCGCTACTAAACTTCATTCGATCACTTGCTGAGTTGAAAATTCTACAAAATTACTCCAGCTTTAATATACTCCCGAGCTGCGCGGCTATTTATTTCATATATTATGTGCGGCGTGCACTCCTTTTCTCTTGTTATTGTAGTTTTAGTAGGGATCTTTCTTTTTTCTTGCAATTAAAATAGCCTATATTAATTAGTGATAATGTAACATTCAAATGATGAAAGAATTTTTAAAATCGCTCCAGTACTTTTTGAGCCAATTCGTTACAAACATACTTACATACAAACCTTTCCTTATAATATTACTATAGACAAAAGAAAGAAAGAGACGGAGGATAATCTAAATATGAAATATATAATGTAGAACCGTTGCCGCGAGCTGGAGCGGCAGCTGGAGTCTGAGCGCGCTCGCCACGCCGAGGACCTGGCGTCGCTGGAGCAGGAGCTGGCGCGGCTGCGCGACGAGATGGCGGCGCAGCTGCGCGAGTACGCCACGCTCATGGACATCAAGATATCGCTGGACCACGAGATCGCCACCTACCGCGCTCTCATCGAGGGCGAGGAGGACAGGTTGGTTTTGTTCAATGGCGATTAAACGCGAGATTTAGGAAGTAAAGTGAAGTATTTAGAAAGTTGATTGTTAGGTGTTCGACACTTTACTTTTATAAAAATCGAATAATGAAATCTAATAAATGTCCTAAACTTATAGTCTCGATATGGGCCAAGCATGATACATTACGTGCCCGCTCAATATGGAAAATCGTGCAATTTGTACTATACTTATAAAATTTGATTATATCAGCTTAATTGATGATAAAATTTAAGTGTGGTTATAATAAAACTTATTAGGCAATTTAGCATATTCTGCAATTAAATAAAAACAAATCAAAATACTCACCAATGTAATGTATTTTACACATATTATATTCATGTTTATAAATAACAATAATTACAAAAATATAAATATGTATGTATAAAATTATATTTGTTTAAACTATTAGTAATAAATTTGATTCTCTTTTCCATGACACTCATTGTAACCATTTTCTTACTCCCCTAGTCACGCCTACAGAAGTTACTTCAAAAATGTAATAAAAATCAATTTTCAGATTGAACCTAACCTCCCAGTCGCCGGGTCGCGAGTCCCGCGCGTCAATGAGCGCGTCAGCGAGCGCGAGCGGCGGTCGCGCCACGCCGGGCCGCCGCGCCACGCCGCTCCGCGCCGCGCGCAAGCGCACGCTGCTCGACGAAAGCGAGGAGCGCAGTCTGCAGGACTTCAGCGTCACCTCCAGCGCCAAGGGAGACCTCGAGGTCGCAGAGACCTGCCCAGATGGCAGCTTTGTCAAGATCAGAAATAAGGGGAAGAAGGTGGGTCACACATCATAATATCACATGTACAGTTGTGTCAATAGGTTATTTAAATTAAACCTGTGCGACGCATTCATACTTAGATACAAAGTTTCTTATTGTTCTCTTTCGTATTTAAATACGAACTTACTTAAATAACATATTATATGTAAATATTATAGTTTATACAAGAAAACGCTTCCCTTAGTGCTAAACAAAAGTGTATGTCTGTACACTCGTCCAAAGTGAAACAACATACATGAAGAAATAACATACATTCTCACACACATACACATATTTTTACAACTTTCGTATTTATAAAAGTAACCTGAAGCTTAATTATAATTGTTTTTTTATTTTTCATAGGAGCAAAGTCTTGGTGGATACCAAATCCTTCGTAAAGCAGGAGATCAAGAAACAGTATTCAAGTTCCATCGCACAGTGAAGTTGGAGCCCGGCGCGATCGCCACCGTGTGGTCCGCGGACGCGGGCGTCGACCACGACCCTCCCAGAGACATCGTTATGAAGGGACAAAAGTGGTTCGTCGCTGACACCTTCACTACCAAACTGCTCAATAACGATCAAGAGGTAAACATTGTTACATCAACTTTATTTAACTTTATTTATTTATATATTTCTACATAAACTGTAGAAATATATAAATGAATAAATGATCTAAAATAAAATACCAACTGCCTGCATGAGTCAAATTATGTTAAGGAACACGAATAATAATTATATTACGTTTATTATTATTATACATATAGTAGAGGAGACCGTGGAAGATCGACCTTCACCGATCTGATAACCAGATGAGACATATTTTTTATCGAATATAATGTATAAACAAATATGCCTATAATTACTTGCCTATCTGAAAGTGCTCATGGCTCTTTTTAGCTAGGCAACATTGCTTTAAGTATGATTTTTTGCAGGCAAGTCTATATGACTGATTTTGTAATAAAATGATCTAAAATTTGATATAACATTCGTTAAGTTAGCAGAACGATGGAGTCACCTATATTGACTTACCTGTTCACATCGGCTTACCAGGTAGATACACAAAAATGAGTAGGCAAACCTACTGAGGCATATTCTGTGTGTTAAAAACTAACAGTGAAATAAAATTCATTTGGTTATCAAAAGAATGAAAGTGATGAAAAAAAAATCGATTAAAGTCAATTTAATTAAAAATAGCCATGAGCACTTTCAGATAGACAAGTAATTATAGGCATATTTGTTTATAAATTATATTTGATAAAAAATATGTCTCATCTGGTTATCAGGTTGGTGAAGGTCGATCTTCCACCGGCTCTTAGACCAATATATTTATAGGCATACAGTTAACTATTAAATGATAATGTGTATATTCTGTTGGTTGTACCTACTTTTAGTTATTATTTTTGCAGTACCAACAATATTTATCTAGTTTTGGGCTGTCGTTCTCAGACTTATTTATATAAACTAATTTCTTTTGCCTTTTTAGATTGATATAATGATAGAATTTTCTAATTAGAGCCTATAATGGCTTAAAATACTTGTATTGTTGTTATTATGTATACGACAATATGTTGTTTGTAGGAAGTAGCGATGTCAGAGCGACAACGGCGTCAGATCAGCACAAGTGCACAAAGACATCGTGAACTGGCACACAAATTCCCTCGTCGTGAACAGGTAATATTTTATAAGAATAACCTTTAAATAGAAAACTAAATTGCATTTTTTACTAATATAACAACTTTTAGTTTCAATTCAATTCTCTTGTTAATGGCTTCAAAGCGTGCCAGTTGAGCACAGATTATTTCGCCAATGTCACGTATAAACTTTTAGTTTAAACTGTGAGACATGACAGTGGATGTGTCCATGCATGATCCACAATGCAGGTTGCCTTTGACCAGTGTGGTGGGCTAATGCGTGTTTCGTAATAGGGAATATGAATATTTCGCACTTTCAAAAGTTTAATGAAATTAAATATAAAAAATTAATGGAATTCAATCACTTGTATATTCCATATTGTTAACTGTAGGCGACCGATTTATTATTAAAAATAAATTAACTACTGAAAACGGTCCCTAATAATAAAAGTATAAAGTAAAAATGCATATGTGTGTATAAAATATAATTTTTTGTTAATTCTTTCTAGCTTGGAGAAATTCGCGAGGGCGAAGAAAACTGTCGCGTAATGTAACGTATTACGCGAGTTGAAGCGTCGCGTTTTCGGCGGTGCAAATATTTTTATAACACGGTGCCTCACCATATTTCCTTAGGTTTGAATTTCGCCCTATGGGCTGTGTTCTACGTATTTAGTATAAAAATAATATGGCACATATCTGGCTCGATAGAGTGCTAAGATTTGAAATATCAAACTTATATTAAAGGAGAAGAAATGATTAAATTCTAATCAAATCTACCTTACAAAATATACCTTATTCAAATATACTTTTACTAGTATGGAAATATAGAATTTAAATTAAATGTCAGTATGTAATTCTGTGAGGAAGGTACCACCGACTCGAAAGGCAGTTCTGCTGAGAAGAGCCGGCGCGAAACTCAACAGTTGCTCTTTTAATCTTTCATCTTACCTATCTATCGTGCCATGTTAGTGCCTTTAGAATAACATTAAAAATAGTCGTTTTTAATCCGACTTTTTGGTTTATGACATCACTTAATCGAAAATTATGTAAGTCACTGAAACATTATTTATAAAAATATATATTATAAAACTAGCTTTTCACTGCCCTAAGTGGCCTTTCTCTCACCATGTTGTAATTTAGTGAACAAAGTACAAAGATTATGGTTCACTTTTTTATTATAAGTAAGTATAGATTTATTATATAATTCCCCACCCATTATTCTGCGCTAGATGATATAGGAGTTTTCAGTCATACATTTACAAAAAAAATCACTTCAGTAGATAAAATCTACTTAATTCTCTATTACATTCTCAGTTACAAACTAGCACTCAAATTACTTCATTAGATTATAAGATACATTTGACCGTATCACATTAATTGTCAATTTAGAATAAGTGACATTTTGTCATTTATACATTTTACATTATTAAATGCTATTTTTATATTAACAAAAACAAGTGCGAGTCTCAAATAAACAGATTTTTATTGATTGTTCAAGAAATGTATTAATCTAAAGCATTTAAAGAATAATGCAACTGACTTCTCGTAATTGTCTTGTTTCTAATATATTTCATAACAATTAAAATATTATAAGTTTATTTTTAAGGTAAATTAACTCTCACATGGGTTGTTTTATTAGCAGAGTATAGAATCTGATTTGTTTGATTTTTTTTGTTTAAAACCAATCATGAGACATTTTAATTTAGACCCTGCTTATATTTTCCATGTGTAAATTACATATGAAATAAAGGTTTATTTAGGTTTAACAAATTGTGACTTTCATTTTTACCCAAAAAGACTTAATTAAAATATTTTGTTTTGGTTTAATAGACAGAAAAACACATTAATTGTTGGATTCTTTTCTTAGTCTTATAAGTGTTTATTATCTATTTGACAATTCTAATCAGTAGCTTATAGGCTTTCCAGCCTTTAGAATGCGAGTGAAGCCGCGGGAATGTCTAGTTTCTATAATATAACATTTGCATTTTATTTTTATTCAATTTTTTTTTTGGTTAATTAATAATAATGTTCTCCGACTGATTCCCGCCACGGCGGCCAATCACATTGAGACTGGCCAACTGCGCAGGAGATATTATAGTGCACAAGCTTGTACTCCGGTGGGACGACTGTTCGTCGTTCGACACCACTCACACGACCGTGTGGGCACTATATGTGTATCAATATACTCTATGGGCACTGGGCAGTGAAAGTTAAGGCGCAGAACCGACAGCTTTACGTGCCTGCTATCTCATTATAGTATAGTATATATCTTCAGTAGTTAAAACTTACTACTGAAATTGAGCTAAAATTGCCTATTCAATAGTTCAGTAATGACACCAAAGCAATTTTGTAAAGGAACGAGATAGGCATATGTAAGTGGACTAAGGAAGAAGTAGGACAACAATATTATGTTCCATCACTTTCTGCGTACACAAAATTAGTATTATTTGTCATCGGGTTGATGCTAGACAATTATAAGCGGGATAAGTTTAGAAGGCCATTTATGTCATTGGAGTCGCATTCAAATAATGTGCATAACATTTGTCAGAGTCGTAATGAGTTTTAATGTTGCCAGTGATGAGAAAATTTATTTTTTTCATATTTCATGGTAATTTGATTATTAACTAACGTGAACTAGTCCTTATATTATTTTTTCGTTTTTTAAATGTAATGCATGAAAATTTGTAATTTATTTTAAGGATTCGCTAAATGGCCAATTATTAGAAATAACTGAATTTAAGATTCTATTTTTTCGATCTAGTTAGAAGCCAACTAATAACTTCCGTATCTGTTCATTACATTTTGAGAATTAGTCGTTACGGAAAGCAAAAATGTCAATGTTCTTTAAAATGGTGCTTTTCTGAAACTTTATATACATGTAAGTTACATTACAAAATTCATAGTTGCGATATATGCTTGGACCCTAATGATGTTCATAACATATTATTATTGAATGCTGTCAATTTACAGATAGTTTCTGAATGATGTATAAAACTGGACTTTATAATAAAAGAGGAAATAATTTATTTACGATTGAAAGTATATGCCTTTTATCAAGCAATCAAGTTGTCTTTACTTTTTCTTTGCATGATGACTCTGCAAAGTCTAATTGAATATATGCTACGGAAACAGAAGTTAGCTCGTAGATTAATTAGAAAAATAAAAACAAGTATAGCTGGTATGGAAAAGAGAATAGGGATGAGAAGCGATGGTAGAGAAACAGAATAGTGGTAGAGTTTTGCTGGGCCAAATATTTAGTATGCCACCTGCCAGTTCATGCGTGGAAATTTATTTTTTAATTATTTTAGATATTTTCAAATTTACCTAATTATATTTTATTATTTTCAAATTAAGGTTGCTTTAACAATTTCAAAAACTATAACAGTAATTATTTTCTTTAAACAAATATTTAAAATACCGATAGTTATATTTTTGAGGGAAGTAAGAATCTTACTAAGTTTTTTATTTATAAAAAATAAAGCATTGGACTATAATCATACATGGCTAATAAATTTATCTTCTAAAATATAACATGATCTTTATGTCATCATAGGATAATATAAAAAAATCATTATGTAATACGAGTATATTAAACGGGGCAGGGGAAATAGTTTGGACCAGTCTGTCAACCCCAGAGGCCAGATGTATGTAGTAGACAGTAGTTTATTATAGGTAGTTATTACTAAATACATATTTTTTGTCTTGCTCCGGTGTACGTTTATACCATAGAGTATATTGATACATGTATGACAGTTCTGTCATCTGTATCTAAGATTTGTCAACTGTCATATGTCAAATATGTTTTGTTTCGCGGTTTTTTCGGATAGGATTTTTAGGTTATTTTATAAATTTATATAAATAAAAGTAGCGTTAAAATCATTACATACTACATATATTTTATTTAAATGCCTATAACTCTACGTTATAAGTAAATTATTTCGATCACTCACTGTAAGTACCTTTTATATTTTGTTGATATAGTTATTATTGATAGAAAATCGATTATTTTTTATTTAACAGCTAGTAGTTTTTTTAGTAGTAGTATAACCTTAACTCTTGGTTTTATCGTCACTGCAGAAATTCCTATTTATTTATTAAATATTAGTTAGATCATTATGGTCTAAGAAAAGATTACCTTACAGAAAATTAAAGTACATTCACAAAATATATATAAATTGAGAAGTCAAAACTATTTTATAATCAAAATGCAATTGAAGCCCTAGTGAATTACATGTTTAATAGTCAATATGATGGCATAACTGGTAGGTGAAAAAGACTTAGTTCTAGGAGTAGCCAGTAGCAAAATAAATTTTTGGATGTTTGTACATAAAAAGTACCTATTCTCATAATGACACCAGTTTAAATCACTATTATAATATCTTTTTTATCTTACTTTGAATTCCAAAGTGTGATTGTTCATATCCTTTGCATTGTTGGTGTACTTTCAGTAAATATATGAAATGGTTCTAATGGGATATCATTATGTAGTACTTGGTACACACATATAATGTGGTAAATCTAAATAATTATTGAAGTAGAAATTATGTAAGGTATAGAATTTGAGTGGTTGATTTTTTTAGTAAATTATATGAAAGTTTGCAAGGGTGGATGATTGTAGCTCTTCACCCCAGAATGGATGAACAGATCTGGATGCAATTTGCCATATAGATAGGTTGTTGACTGGAATAGCATATAGGTCACTTTTAAACTCTGAAAAATGTGTGATTCCTGTGGAACAGATTCGTTTTTCACTATGGCAGGGGAGCTCAAGAGGGGATTTGGGATTTATTCGAGCATGGTATATTAATATAAGGTATGACACCTTACATATATATAAGTACCTCCAACGAGTATTAACCTTTAATATAGGAGGGTACACTCAGGCGAACCAGCATTTGTAATACTTGAGTGTCAGATTAAGAGGATTTTATTACTAAGAAGTGTCAAATATGCTCATCTGACATTTTAAGCATAATTTGGTGAGTGATATTGTTATTTATTAAATAAATGTTAAATATGTTTGGACATAGTGGTAATAATAATAAATGTTTTCTGTAAGGAAGATCTTCTATCTTTTAAAAAAGTTTTATTACTTAAAGCATGAAAAATATCAAATTCTGACACGCTTGAGTACTTATATGTCATTTTTACAATTTTGAAAGTCGGTAGACGCTTCCCCCATTGCTAAAAGTGGAAACATTATAGGACCATTTATTCTTCCAAGTATCTTATCTACAAAGGTTTCCGCGACGCTTTAGTAAATCCACATTTAACATCATGGGCTCGCCTACTTCTAGAGACGAATTTGAAGTGAAGCTACCGTGATTTGCTAGTCATTATATACGCATAATTAACTATTTAAAATAATATTTAAGTAGTAATTATTAATTATTATCAATACAAATATCAAATCTATTGTATGAAAATTTTGTCTATCTGTTTGTGACCTCATCACGAGAAAACTACTGGACAAATATTAACGAATTTTTTATAGGATATCTGCATCAACATATTATAGTTACTTTTTACTTCGAGTTGCGGGAAAATTTATCTGTGAAATGTATACTAACGTAGGGACGATATCGAGCGGAGCGAGAGCGAGTAAAAATTAAATGTAAATCTTACAACTTACATGCATTTCAAGAACTACAGAAAGCATGTGGTTAAATAAATACTGATTAACATTTGATGTTATAATCTAATGTATTCTCCTTATATTTGAAATCTAAATAACTATTGATTAATTTGAGAGAGTTTAAATAGAGTTATTTCTATCCTGCTGACATAATACTCGCGAGCATCTCCAACATCCGGGCGTATCCGACGCCGTTTTTGTGCCTTGACCCAGGTGGGCGTAACAGCGCAATAGGTCACGGGGGTGCCGGATGGGCGGAGGGGTATGTTTGGACGGGCGTAGTAGCGTAGTGACGTCAATGACGCGCTATATCGACCCCGGGAGCCGTCACAACATCCCCCTCCTCACCCCACCAAGCGAACAGCTCCGCGCAGCTACGCATCGCGCAGCCCGGAAGTTTGCAAGCTATATAGTACAGGATCCCAATGCTCGATTCTGCATGTATCTGTTTTATTGATAAAACTAATTTTAAATATATATTGAGGGAGTATGCAATATATTAGCGATGGGTTGCCTATAAGAATGCCGCAATTACCTGTAAATAATTTTAGTATGATTAAATTCCCATATAAATTGTACCTATATGTCTTTTTAATATATTTTACATGATTTTAGAGAGAGTTTTAAAGAAAATGATGTAAAGAATTAAAAAAACATGGTTACCAGCTCCCAGTTAGCCGCAACATTAGGGTTGCTAGGTGTAAACAGGTATTGTTAATTAAGTACTTTCAGTCGCCTTATTTAAATATAATCCAAAATGACGTTGCAGTTACGAGCAGTGGGATCTTAGACCAATAGGAAGTATTCAGAGTTTCTACAATAAGACCCTGCCCACAGCCCTATATAAGGACATTGCCGAAGAAATTATTTTAAGATTCTCTTTTACAATGTTATTTTGTGATATTCAATCCTATTAGGACTTTCCTTACATTATATTACATAATAACTTGATATAAAACGTTCATAATATGGTCTAGACTTCAAAACAATGGTAATTAAATACCCACAGGGCTAAAAATAAAATTACTATAATAGCGCTCATGAATGAGGTGAAATCGGAATATTAATGACTTTGTTATTGACATCACCTCGGCGGCCGGTGCTATGTAATTTTTGCTTATAGATGATTGTTGGCGTTCGGACTGTTATTATGTTTTTTCCTCTTTTACCAATGTCATTTTGCTGTATTATATTGTACTACGAAATATAACATGCTGATTGCTGAAGTACATATTATACTAAATATAATATGCGCAGTAAACGACGGGGTGGGGTAGCACTTTCCTCTTGATTTTTTCGACAATGGACCTTGACCTATATTTGAAGGACACGACAACAACGAAAAGTTACACTGTAGGTTGCTGCGTAGTTTCGAAGGGCCTCGAAATGTTGTAATAGGTTGTTGTAAATAGGGATACAAGGGCTTAATTAAACTCGTCTTCGTTGTTATCGTGTTCTCAATACAACACTTAAATACTGGTACAAGTTGTTGGTGTATAAAACAAGTTATATTTAAAACGTTTACGATACGTTTTTATGGTTAGTATTGATATCTCAGATATGAGATATTTTTCCGCAGTGAAAAGTATACTATTTGTTGGTCCGCATATTCAGCTAATAGCTGATGTCATAAATAATAATCGTCATACTAAATTTCATCAAAATTTGCCCAGTGGTTTTCTCTTGAACGTTCTTAGGCATATTCTAACGCGTTCTAAAAAACTGAATATTCAGTTTCTATATCCTTAAAGTGACTTTCAATAGGATTTTGGAAAAAAAAATATGATGTACAGATTGATCTCAGAATTTTATTGTATGGAAGGAAACCTAATAGTAAAGTATTATTCCAGATAAAACTATTATAAGTATATACTATTAATTAATAACCATGGCTAATGAGGTAAAACCTTTTAAGAAGATTCCTATATACGTAGTAGAGGAACATAATGAAGCATTGCAATTTATATATTCCGCTATTGGAGGCAAAAAATTACCGTTAGAAGGAACAACACTCGTGCATTTGGATGCACATCCAGACATGCTTATAGATCGTAAATTAAAGGGAAGTGAAGCCCGGTCTGGTAGACAACTTTTGCCATTATTACAAATAGAAAATTGGATAGTGCCGGCGGCGGCGGCCGGTCACATAGCCCGGGTAGTATGGCTGCGACCACCGTGGGCGAAGCAATTTACTGACGGCACTCGCACAATTCATGTCGGAGACCACCCTGAGACGGGCTTGCTCCGAATCGATTGTAAAGAGCCTTATTACTTATCGGATGCATTATATTCTTCGCATTTACTCAATACTAAACAATTTCTATATACAGTTGCTGAACTCAGTAAGAATTTTAATGAGAAAAGGATAGAAGAGTTGGTACATAATCTTGATATCAATGAACCATATGTCCTCGATATAGATTTAGATTTTTTTAGCACGGGAAACCCATTTATTAATTTGTTTGAGGAAATAAAATTGTACGATCGCTTAGAACCTGTATTCGGATGTGATATTCCTGTGGATGATAATGAAAATACCATAGAAAATTTTTGCATATTAAGGGACAGTCAACTACTAGAACTTGAACGTTTGTTTGAGCATTTAGAAAAATATGATGATTTAGAAGAATATACGGGTCAGAAGTCAAAGCTGTTTGAAAAAGTTAAGTCTCAAATGTTTCGAATCATTAATTAAGTAGTTAGACAGTAAAAAACAATTACTTTCAGTGTATATCCTTACCCCTTGTCAAATAGAACCATGTCCAAATACTATTTATTTTTCCTTTTTAGGTTAAAAGTTTAGTTGATATTATAAAAGTAGAAGCGAATAGACTATGTGTAAAACCCGATTGGTGGGCGATATATGCCGGGGGCTGTACTCGAGATCAAGGAGGCCTGCCCTACCACATAAGTACTGAGGACGATTTGAAAGAAATGATAACAAAATCATTCAAATTATTTTTAAAATATTTACCAACTCCCACATTAATTACTGTTGCGAGATCAACTGAAGATGGATACTGCCCTTCACATCAAGTGAGTTGTTCTCATTCCGATTGAATATTTGTATAGAAAAAAGTCAAATAATTATTAAGTCTGTTCTTTGGTGCAAATTAACAAAATAACATAAACATATATACAAACATATCATAAAACAAATATCTTTTTATTGACCGTCATTTTTTGTTGCTTTAACATAAATAAATTCAATATAAGTACATATTATATATAAATGAATCCCTATTTGCCTTGGTCACGTCATCACGCGTGAACGGCTGGACCGATTTCACTAATTATTTTTTTGTTGTGTTTGTTATTGTCAGGAGAAAGTTCTTATGAGAATTTAGAAAGAAGAAAAAATTAAGAAAATTGCACGGAAAATTAGAAAATTTAAGAAAACTGAATAAAATTGAGATTTGATTATGTTCATGACAATTATTATGAATTAAACCGGCAAATAGATGGGTGGTGCAAAGTAAATATACAAAACTCACAACAAGTATTTTGTAGTACCTACTAGTATGTAGTACATATTTGCAAGAGACATGCAGGCAGTGTTTTCCAAATGTTTCGTCGTTTATTTAATACGTGATTTAAAATGATATACCGTTGTAGTAACTAATACTATTCTTTATTTCAGGTTGAATTTATAC
Organism: Boloria selene; assembly: GCA_905231865.2. Taxonomy (NCBI): domain Eukaryota; kingdom Metazoa; phylum Arthropoda; class Insecta; order Lepidoptera; family Nymphalidae; genus Boloria; species Boloria selene. Next base: position 4,739,392 of record HG993132.1, read on the forward strand.
AAAACCTTGTTTTGGACACTTTAAAGGAAGTTTACAGTAATACGGACAAGCCTGTCCTGCATTATTTAACTAATAACTAATTTATTATATTATAGTATTAAAACACATAGCTTTATGCACTGATATGAGAATAAATAAATCAACTTCATAAAGAGCAATAAATGTTTTTTGCTACCATTGACTATATTAAACTACTTAAAGGCGCGCAGCTACTTGAATCTTGTGCCAAATGCATCGCTATTACTCTCGCGAAATGTCCTTAACAAACAATTTAAACATAATGTTATGTATTTATTACACTTTTCGCATTAAGTGTTAAAATTTACTGTCGATACCTCAAAAAAGACACAACTTCTGCAAGGTCTAACGAGTTAAGATTCACTTTATCAGAGAAATCACTTTAAAATCTTGATGCCACTCTTAGGGTTCATTTTATTTGTAATTTATATACGAAAGCATTATCACTCTGCCTGGATAATGCATATAACGACAGAAACGCACTAAATAATTTATATAAATAAAAGTGAATGTTCCTAAGCGCAAAACTCGAGAATGGCTAGACAACTAGTCTATTTGTACGGCTATTTTTTGTATGTTATGCACACTGAAGTTTTTAATGTACATAATAACAAAATTCTAAGTTTATAGAAAACTTATACTACCTAGGGACGAACGCGAGCGAAGCGAGGGTGAGTAGCTAGTACTAAATATAATACAAACGTAAATCTGTATACACATTACACATGTCGTATATACATACATAATAATTAATATAATAAAACCGAATCGTATTGAAATAGTATTATTAATACAGAAGCCGAATCTATATTTTTTAGAATTTTTGTCTTGACACATCGTAAGAGCATGAGATTCACTGGACAGATTTGATGAAATTTAGTATGGTATACCGTATAGTATATATAGTGAGTTATCTGGATCAAAATTAGGATACTTTTTACTGCGGGAAAATATCACATCTCTGAAATTATTATAACCTTTAAAACGTACCTATGGCAATAAATATAAAACTATAAAGATAATTGAACTCAGGCTCCATAGCAGATTTTAAATAATTTCACACCTAAGAGAACATTCAAGGTGATATGGACTATGGAGACAAGTGAAAAAAGACGACAATATCTTTTGTTTTGTAAAATGTATAATTCGCGTCATGTAAAAAGAACGCTGGCTGTCAAGTTGCGCAGAGGCGAATGGCGATTTATCGGCCAATTTGGTGGTAAGACGCGGGGCGCGGGACGGCGAGGCACACGCCGCATGCTTTCCGGCTCGCTATTGGTTTGTCAGTTTGAAATAACATCGCGCACACAAAAGTTATTAATTACGAAATGATTTTATATAAAAAATAGTTAAAAAATAGTTTTTGACGTATATTGTTTTATAAAGAGAGAGTCTGATAATAATGGAGTTAATAATTTTAAAAAATATATTAAACGAATCAATTCAATTTTTTGTAAGTATATTAAACATTCTACACTGAATCAAACATATTTTATTAATGCATAGAATTCTATTTAATGACATTCTATCTAATATTTTTTTCAATGTACCTACCACAAATCAATATACATCGTGAGCGAAAGGCTAGTTCAAAAATAAAAGAATAGGCTTAGGAATTTCGTATGCGAATGTACCGATGCGCAAACACACCCCCCACCGCTTTCTTCCTGCGTTCTTTTTACGTGACGCGAACTGTAAGTATGTCTAAATTCTTAGCTGTATCATGAAGGAATTTCTAGGAAGAAGATGTATAAAAACATCTAAGAGTATAACATTAATTATAAATAATAAAGTGGCAATTGCGTGGTGTAACTCATACGTCTATAGTACGTATGTGTACTCTACCTTCCAGGTGTCTAACAGTATAGGTACTAAACACCCAAATTATCCAGCCGTTTCAGCTTTAAAAGAGTTACTAACACAAACATACGAGTACATACTTAAAGTTAACAAACTTACATATTAAATATTTATTCTATATCTATTTTTCCTGCAGCTTCGCTCGCGTGGATCATCCATAATAATTAGTCTATGTGTTGATCTTCAATTCTGGATTATTAAGTACTTAAATCCGGTGCACTGCACGGTTCTATAGTGAAGAAACAACTTACTTCACAAACAAATATTTTAATATTAACAGGGATTATGACATGCAGCAGTACATTGCCGTTTTTATATAACATATATTTGTTCTCAATAAGTTGAAAAACTTGTGCATACTGCGTAGTATCTTTAATTAGCTAAATCATTGTCACATTCATCTAAAGAGGGATGCTAAGAGGTGGTAAGTCGTAAGCATGAATCGGTGTCACCGGGCCAGGTCGTGTCAATTAGCAGTGAGCCACCGTAACGCCAATCATAAATATTCTCGCACGATCTATTTTAAAATTTGAAACATCATGTCTATAATACATTTATGAAAGGAAAAAAAAACAAAAGTTATTGATACAACTTTTAAGTTAAGAATTTGAAAAACCGACACAATAATCTATTAATTGAACTTTTCAATAAACCAAATTATACCTTTGCAGTATTTTATTAAAGAATTATGTATCTTGCAGATTTTAAGCGATGCAGCACTCTTTTCAAATTCTGTGGAAGAAGTTATTCCTTTCTTTTACGAAAGCCTGAAAACTGCTCAAGGGATTTTCTTGATTTATAGCCAAGTACACTTTCGATCAAGTCATATTTTGAATCCTCCGCTCAATTTGGGCCTGCAATGCTAGAAATGCAGTCACGTTGAACTCTCTTCTTTTTGTGTCAAAATCAATTAAAAGTAACATACCACTCTTAACGCTTTCTTACTTGTTACCAAAAGAAATATAAATATAGGTTCACAATTGATTGAGATACGTAAAATTTTTGGTTTTTGCTTCGGAAAAATATCTGACTTCCGTGAAATACATACTAATCAATTAAACTTATATAAAAATATAAGAAAGAATCTAGAATAAATGTAACTTCGGTATTTAAAAGAGTTACTGTTTAGTTTCTCGCCGAATTTTATCAGAAGCTTTTCGAACTGGTGCAGTGTTAGCTTCTTCACGGAATGTGGTCTCACAGACATACTACACTGACACTATAAATTATTATGACGATTTGAAAGTACTTATGAAAAGTCTAATTGAATACAGTTTATTACCTATTTAAAGTATGTTTAAAAAAAATATAAAATTTTTATTTATTATTTATACGGACCAGACAATTTAGCCTTTAGGTATGGTATTAATCATTTAAAGTATAATGAGATAAATAAGCTTCATTTAAACCATAGATGAATTATAAAACTAAAAGTATGAACAAAAAAAGGTCACGTGGACAACAACTAATATCCTATAGGCTATAGGTACAGGTATTTAAAAGAGTAGATGCCACTGTCCATCTCATCGTCTTAATGAAAATCTTAATTTCATGGACTGACTCACTAATGTTAAACGCTGACTTAATTTTTGAAATATTTTAATAGGCACACTAAGACTGTAGTCGAAATATGATATTTTCCCTGTCCCATACATTATGGGAACCTAACCATTGTATTTTTGACCATATTATCTCTGATCAAACAAACAATTTAGTCCTTCGATTGGGGGCGATTGGGGTCAACTACACATCGAAGTGGAACACTCGAGGTTCATTATTAACAATGAATTACATCATGCGAAGAATATGTCTGAAAAATTATCAATTAACTCCAATGAACATCTTTAAGGTATAATAAGCCATATATTTTATTGTGTGTCCGTCGATCATAGTCCATACATGTTAACTTTAGGATTCAATAGCATTGTTAATTAATGTTTTTATGTTACACGTCTGAAACGAATAAGTACTTTCATCCAATTACGAATATACAACTTAACTCCATACCTTATGAACGGAAGTCATTTTCACAGGAGATGTTGATAAAACATTGTTATTTTTAACCGACTTAAAAAAGGAGGAGGTTAGATGTTCCGTTGTATGTATTTTTTTTTATGTATGTTCACCGATTACTCCGCCGTCTGCGGGCCGATTTCAAAAATTTTTCTTTTGATTGGTAGGGTATAGTTCCGAGGTGGTCCCATTGTCACCAAGTCAGGATCTGATGATGGGATCCCAGGGAAATCGAAGGCAACTCTCAAAATTTACAGGCACCTATTATGTTTTTGATATATTTTCTAAACCCGATAAAGCTTTTACGTATGAAAATCATCATCTCATGTGGATGAGCTGATGATGGAAGGTAAAATTCCTTAACAGTTGTTTTTTATGTGTTTTCACCGATTTCTCCGTGAATTGTGGGCCGATTTTAAAAATTTCTTTTTTGTTCGGTAGGGTATACATTCAAGATGTTCTCATTGTCACCAAGTCAGCATCTGATGATGGGATCCTAGAGAAATCGAGGGCAACTCTTAAATTTTATCGGCACTGATTACCTTTTTCATATATTTTCTAAAGCTGTTCAAGAATTTGTGATGATGTAAGGTATATATCCTCAACGGTTAGGAGTTGAAAGAAAATTCTTTTAATATTATACGTACTTATGAACTGATAGTCGTATTCCTTCAGGATATTAGGTGGATTGATAATAGAAGGTAAATCTTATTAACGTCTACGAGTTACGTGGGAAAATAGACGTGGACAAATCTCGATTGACTATTCTCGTTCATTTCAAAACTTCGCTGACTTATTGGAGCAGTAGTTTAGTTAGCCTTCCAATATTTTATTTAAACATAATAATTTCCACAAAAAAAATTAAAATAAATTATTTTTTAACAAAAATGAAAACCGACTTCAAAACGCTACAAATCGAAACTAAAAAGAAAAAAAAAAAAATTTTAATTACTTAGTTATTGTTGGAGTCGGTGCCAGCCAAAGCAAAATAATCTTAATACAATTTAATTAATGTATCAATTTGTAAATATAATCAAAATATCCGTTCGAAAGTTCATTGCAAAGGCAGGATAAAACTGTCCTTCTTGGCTGGCACCGACTCCAACAATAACTAAGTAATTAAAAATATTTTTTTTTCTTTTTAGTTTCGATTTGTAGCGTTTTATAAATACAGTTCGCGTCACGTAAAAAGAACGCTGGAAGAAAGTGGTGGGGGGTGTGTTTGCGCATGGGTACATTCGCATACGAAATTACTAAGCGTATTCTTTTATTTTTAAAAGAGCCTTTTGCTCGCGACGTATATTGGTTATTGGCAGGTACATTGAAAAATATATTAGATAGAATGTCATTAAATAGAATTAGATTAATTAGAAAAATATGTTTGATTCAGTATAGAATGTTTAATTTACTTACAAAAATATAATTAATTAATTTAACATATTTTTAAAATTATTAACTGCATTATTATAAAACTCTCTCGTTATAAAATAATATACGTCAAAAATATTTTTTCTCTATTTTTTATATAAAACCATTTCGTAACTTTTGTGTGCGCGATAGTATTTTGAACTGACAAACCAATAGCGAGCCGGAAAGCATGCGGCGCGGGTCTCGCCGTCCCGCGCCCCGCGTCTTACCACCAAATTCATCTATAAATCGCCTCTGCGCAACTTGACAGCCAGCGTTCTTTTTACATGACTCGAATTATACCTACTTAAAGAATCACACTTAGTTATAATCTCACTTGTTATTTTATAGCAGATTCACAACATAATTTAATATTTCAAACGCGTTCGTTAACCTCAAACAGCTAGTTCATGGCATAAATAGTGAGAATCGCATAATTACTCTAAATACAAAATTAATTAACAAAATTATGTACACGCTCTGTTTAATAAGACACTGCTGTCAACAATTTGAATCTTAGACCTTAGTGCAGTAGGAAATGGATTAATATTTAATTTAACAAGGCTTATTTATTATATTAGTTATTTTTTGCTGTTTGTTTGCATAATATTACCATGGAATCTTTATAATATACCAAAGTATGTTAAAATATGTAAATAGGCGAAACTATAGGTAGTAAGTACCTACTACACTAAGGTACATTATTGAAGGTTATTTAAGAAACCTTTGACAAATTATAGATACTGTGAAATTAGGAAATCTCCCTCACTCCCAATTGTATAATTGTATTTTTTTATATAAATACATATATATTTTTATAGATATATTATTTAATGTGAATCTAACCTACACCTACCAACCTACAAGTACAACTAGACCTAAAAAAATTTAAATTAAAAAATACTTAGCGTGTTGAAATCGAGCGGTGCATTGGTCATAATAGAAATAAGTATGTATGTAGGTACCTGCAATGTCCTCGATTCCGTCAAACAATTGCATCCAATTATTATTTACTAAAATACCACAGCATAATAGTTGTGGTACGTTTGATGTGAATTTCAGGCCCAATAGTACACCGTACGATAAGAATAAAACTTGCTTTCATTGATAAAAATGTTGCTTGCGTAAACCTTGTTTTTCAATGGTGGAGTAGATAAACTGTGGCGCCCACTTGCAGATAACCACGATACAATTTACGAATATTATTTTTGTTACAAGTAAAGCTTGGCCGGGCCACACATTACACAGGCATGGGCAAAGAACTTATGCTATTAGGCGACTAGTCTAACGGTTCATATGATGATTTACTCAACCCCACAAAACTCAGTTAAGTATTATGTACCTAGTCTTGCCATAAATATTGTCACAAAGAAAAAAAAAATTTTGTATGCAAATAATATTTATTACTTTTACAGTGTGTTAGTTTTATACATAAATATAAAACAATTTAAAATATAAAAAGCTTATTCGAAGTGGTCTCCATTGGCTGCAATACAGTCCTTTAAACGTTGAGGCCAGTTATCAATAGAAGCACGCACTCTTTCCATGGGAAAATTCTTCACTGCCAATCGTATGGATTGTTTTAGGGACTCCAAATTATCATGGCGTTTAGAGCAAGCCGTACTCTCTAAAACTGACCATAAATCATAATCTAGCGGATTAAGATCGGGACTAGACGACGGCCAGTCTTCAGCTCTGATGAAGTCCGAAACGTTCGCTTCTAACAAAGACTGCGTGGACCGAGCTTTATGACCCGGCGCCGAGTCTTGTTGGAAAGACCATGCTTGGTTATTGAACATGGTGTTGTTAAGGGGCTTAACTACCTTCTCAAGAATGGTATCTTGATACACTTGTGCCGATGTTTTGATACCTTTTTCATAAAAATATGGCTCAGTCACTCCTTCATAGCTAACACCCCACCAAACCATCACTGAAGTCGGGTAATGCCCACGTTGCACTCTGCCGACTAATTGGGAAGCTTCCTTAGAAGTTTGAACATAAATACGGTCATTTTGTTTGTTTAAATGTTGCTCAATTATAAAGATTTTCTCATCCGTAAACAAAATTTTTCTGTGACCTCCCTTTGCGTACCGCTTCAGTAGTTTTTTCGATTTTACCACCCTATTCTTTTTTTAAATTATCAGTTAAAAAATTACCAGTGCGTCTCTTATAGGCTGCAAGTCCTAAGTCATCTTTTAAAATACGCGACATGGTTCTGGGTGCTATCTTCATCTCCCGAGATAAAATCTTTCGGACAGGATTTCTGCGAATTCTTTTCCTTACTGCTTTGACCATCTTTTTCGTACGAACACTACGTGGACGGCCAGATCTTTTTCTGTCACAAACAGAGGAGGTCTCATTGTACCTATTGATAGCACGGTACACAAATATTTGACTAATACCAAGCGTATGGAGAGTTTTAAAAATTGCATTTGGCTCCATACCAACTTTGTGTAATGCAATCACAGCGATTCGGTTCTCTTTATCACCCCACTCCATTTTAATATCGCAAAATATTATAAAATGTATTGGCGCCAAAATTAGAAAACACAATGAGCAATCGTACAAAAATGACAGATTCCAAATTCAAATGTAATATCTTTCTTATTTTTAATTGTAACAGTATTTATGGCCAGACTGTGTATATAATCGAGAGTCTCCGTGTAAAATGACACAAACGGATAAAATATAAGATTATGTTTTTAATTTTTACTTTTTACCTGCTTTGGTCTCCGCCTGGGAACATCGCTATGCACTCAGCACAAATACCCGTGTGCGAAAAAAGGTCGACTGTAATGGACTCCATGGATTCTCTTGCCCAAGAAGTTTAGCTAAATGATACCAATAAAAAGGGCTCTTGCCTCAATTGATATTCCTGTTTATTATTAGTGAGTCTTATTGAGTCTTCTGGAATAAGTCGAGATGATGACAAGATGGTTCCTTGGGAAAGGGGACGGGCATTATTATGGGACGCTACATGCGTCGACACATTGGCTCCGTTCCATGCCCGAGAGACGGTGTCTAAAGTCCGCAGCGGAGAAGGCTTAAACTTCTCAAGTTACGTAAAAATGCCTCCTTTTGTCAAAATTATATTTTTATATCTCTTGCTGTAGAAACCTTTGGGCGCATGCAGTCAAAGTGCTAAGTATCTACTTCTCAAAAGACATAACACCTCGTCTTATCTCTTTTACTGGTGACAGCAGACTGTCAAGGCGCTGTAGTTTGCGCAGGCGATCCTGCGACGCCCCATTAAGACAGATGAGGGCAGTTGAGTTTAAGTGGGTAGTACTGGCTCTAGGCCAGTAAGTCCAACATCACCACCCATTTTCTACAGGTGGTATATACGTTAATGCATTTCCAAACTATAAAAAAGGGGATGAAAGATTGTGTGGCAATTACGTTTTTTATATTTCAATACTTAGGTATTAATTATTTAAATAAATGAGGCATTCAAAGTTTGTAAAAAGCGAAGCGAGCCAGGGTGAGTCGCTAGTGTTTCATAATTTTATACTTTACATAATGAACTTTCATTTCATAACTACAAGTAAGTAGTTATTAAATGAAACATTGACGAGTAAATAGATAAACTAAACTTAATAATAGATTATATCGCGTAAATAAATAAATAAATATTACATTGGACTATAATTAAACACAGATCAAAACAAGGCTTGCATTATGGATATTGAACGAAAAAATTGTATTAATTATATCCGATTCTTATTTAATACAGTTTTAAATTTGGATGGTACTTAGGTACCAACAGAGGCGGATCTACTTAAAGGCTGTTTGGGCTGCAGCCCAGGGCCCCGTGGATACAGAGGGCCCCCAGCCGAACTGAAAACAATAGACCATATTGTCAATAATAAAAATTATCTAAAATTAAAATAATACGATCACCGATTTTTTACGTCTCAGTGGGTTATAATACTTGTTACAGACAGTGCCTACCCACAATTTACAAAAATTCAAAATGGCATCAAAGTACCTTAGAAAATTATACATTATAATTCTAAACATTTCAAAGTTTAAAATTTTTAATTATATTATAAATATGGCAATATTATTAGGGGGCATCTATAAATTACGTCACACGAAATCATAAGAAAACAGATATTTTTATTTTTTTCTTATTATTATTGTTTAATCTTTAATAAAATTAACATAAAATCAAATATTTCTGATAACAGAAAGAACAAACGACTAGTTAGAAAAAAAACACAAAGAATTATGTTAATTAAAGATAAAATATTTTAAATTTTAAAATGTGACGTCACAAAGCTTTTGACACCCCCCCTGCCCCTTGTCACACTATGTCACATTACGGTGATACCCTCCCCCCACCATTAACGTGTGACGTAATTTATGGATGGCCCCTTAACTTATTTTTAGCTACTATAATTACAATTATTATATTATTTTATAATATTTGTTAAAATAATATGAAGTAGTTACAAACAAAATTATAATTTACGGTAAAAAGTTTAAGCCAGACCAGATGGTCTTGTCACTATGATGCTGTCAGCTTTAAAAAGTAATTATGATGGCATTATGAGAATTTTAATAACTTTTTATTAAATGAAGATGCGATATCTTATCTTTTTTTTTTTGATAAGAACCAAGTATCTAAGAAATAAAACTTAGAAAGTTTCATTGAAATCTATCCAGTAGTTTTTTCGTGATGCGCGCACAATTGCAGACCTCTATCATTTTATTTATATAGATTATCCAAATGACGTAGACGAATATTTAGTGAATGAGTGCATTTAGTTAAAATCTTCCTTACTGCAGTCTAAGACAGAGTCTTACACTCTTGCAGTGAATTTTTTTGCCTAATTTATGAAAAGAAACTTGTTGATGTTTTCCCAAGACCCAAACTGCTGTAGGTACCATCTTAAAAAAAATTTTAACGATGCCGATCACTAGCTGTGAAGCGGACCGCTCTTTCTCCAGGATGTCGTATATAGAAAATATATACAGGACAACTATATCATTTATTAGTTCTTTCCATAAATTGCGATTTAACAAAGGACTTACATTGCGATAACCAAATAAATGAATTTGCAGCACAAAAATGCAGAAAGGTTGCTTTATCTATACTAATATTATAAACGCGAAAGTTTGTAAGTATGGATGTATGGATGTATGGATGTATGGATGTTTGTTACTCTTTCACGTTATAACTACTGAATGGATTTTAATGAAACTTTACAATAATATAGCTTATACATCAGAATATCACATAGGCTACAATTTATAAAGATATTGTGTGAATTGTCCAAAATATGACGATAAGTATCAAGTAAGTAGTAAAAAATCTACCATCTGCGAGCTATTCTGGCGTGCGCTGCCAAAACCGCTAGAGTTATACATATGTAATGTATGATGGAAATGTTTATCTTAACAAGCGACTCACCCTCACTTCGCTCGGGATCGTCCCTAGATTTAGCGCGAGCGAAGCCGCGGGTTCCACTAGTAATTAATATAACATAACCATTCATAACCTGTCAATTTATTTTGCAGTAAATAATGTTTTAATAAATAAATAAAATATTATAATATATACCTACATCACTACAGAAAACAGTATTTTGACAAAATGGCAATTGGTTGAGTAATTAGGGCCCCTAAGCAGTATTAGCCCAGGGCCCCACAAATTCAAGATCCGCCCCTGGGTACCAAGACGAAATGGTCAATGTCAATGTGTACTATATGTATTATAAAAAAATATTGTATACTCTATACTCTATTAAAGTATTAAAAAGACATTAAATAACTAGTAGAATATTTTACAGTAAACAGGTAATCTTTTTCATAAGTACTTATTAATTATTATATCTTATAATTATAACTATAAGAATTCTGCGAACTTCTTTAAACATGTTTGTCCCAAATTACAAACGCGTTAAAAACGGTCGATTGAACAAAATATGAGGAATGTTGTTTTGATACATTTCGTCTTGTTGAATTGGCAGTATTTTATAAAAAAACTAACGCAACCTGATGGTGAGTAATCTGTTTTTTACTTATGTTGTCGTTAAAACCAGTATTATTTTAACATATTTGTGTATGTTTAAAATTCGATATTAGAAAAACTGATAATTGGCCGTGGTCAAACTTTTTTTGGTTCTTGTTTGTTTTTTTTTAAACTGAAACCATGAATGAATAGGTTGTTCCCAAATGTGCGTCACATTGACGTAGTGGGAGCCGCTGGATTGCCGAGCGCGAAGCTAAAAAAACAGACTGGGGGGACAGACCTATATACCTGGGGGCTCCGTGGTTGAATACGTAAGTGATCATATAATGCCCCATTAAGACGGTGGAGGTTTGTTTGGGTTATAATGGATAGTACTGACTACTGGAATCTTTTAAGCCGTTGAGTCCCACATAACCACCTGGTGGCTGGTTCCATGGTGGTATGCGTAAATGCATTTTCCAACATCAAAAAACAGGTACACAGATAGGACAGTGGACTGTAGAGCATCCCCTTGGCTGTACTGTAGGTATGGTCTGCTTCCGCTGACCGGTCGTCGGGGCGTCGTGGTTGAATGCGTAAGCAATCCTGCGATGCCCTGTTAGAGTAGTACTAGCTAATCTAGCTAAAGGTAGAATGCGTAAATGCATTTCTTAACATTAAAAGAAAAGTTGATCTACCTCCTCTCCGTCCCTATATTCAACAAAAACAATGTTACGAAGAAATATTTATTGTCAACCATAAAGTTTTTATTATCTTTAGTTTCAAATCACGATCTTATATAAATATACACGTGGATTACACCTTCTTGTATCAATGAAATTTTTGTAGATAAAATTGTAAATAACTAGGATATATTATATTATATTCTCCAATAAATTAATAACTGAAAGTAATTATATTTATAACTAGCGCCTCACTCTCGCTCCGTTCGGGTTATTTGGTAAGTCATAACTAATTTCATAAACATCCGTACAGTGACGAGTCCATTTTCTCTCGGTGCAGTCACGGATAACATTCTAAATACTATAGATTTGGACTCTATATCAATATTATTGACTATTTCAATAACATTTTTCACAAATATATTAAAATACCTATACTGATTCGATTGACAGTTCTTTGAATAAATAATTGTGAATTTTCAAATGTTTCTTTCATTGACGCTGGCTTATTATATATAGTCTTAATGTTATATGATTCATGGTGGTACAAATTTAGTTGTATAATAATAAGTGTTCTTAACTCTGTCGGTAGCCGACGAAAGAAATGCGCTGCAATGCTACCTAGTAACTTCAACATAATTCGCAACAAAATTCGAATTCGCTTAATTCATGTAAATGAAGTTAGGCGAATAAAGTGTTAATTTATAAAAAAAAAAGATTGCCATGTATCCTTTCTGTGATTGACAGACATTTGCTAATTTTATTACCTATATTCCATTTCTTATTGTCGTCTAAGATAACATCGTTAATAATCATAGCTACTAACATGATAGCAGAATCATAAACTCGTACGGCATAGGCCGTACACAGGATTTGATTCCCGCTGAACCAATTATCCCCGTCGTCACCCTATCTTATTACTTAGTGGACTTATGTACTTAGTAGCTGTTGGTTCTCGTCGTACCCTGATTTTATAATTATTATTGTAATTAAAATGAAAAATATAAATTAACTTTAGTAAAGAAGCTCTACTTTTTTTCATTTTGCTCTATCTTTCGCTATAGGCCATGATTAATTATGAATTTTAATATTAACAAAGGTACGTTTTACATCTGCCATGGTAATTTTTTTTATAAAGGCTTCTTTAAAATATATATTTTAAAAATGTTCACTATGCAGGTGTCAAATCCGGTCGCGTTTAATAGATGGTTTAATTTATCCACTAAGAACACCCAACTTACGTGATACGATAATGTGTATGTTTATTATTTGTTTACAGTAACAGCAGCAATTAATCGTAAAATTCCTGAAGACGATGGCTTTTTCCTGGAGTAACATCCTTTATTCTTACTTCTTTTTAAATTACTATACCTATACTTTTTAATTATAGGTAGCAGTACTTACATACATGCAGTATGTTTACAACCGAGCGAAAATGTAAAAGAAAATTCTCAAATATCTTTCCAAAAAATTATAGCTATACACACTTTCAAAATATCCCAATGGTCAAAGTAATGATAATGTAATTCATATAATGTACATATGTAAATATCATAAATGTATGTACAGTTCGCGTCACGTAAAAAGAACGCTGGAAGAAAGTGGTGGGTGGGGGTGTGTTTGCGCATCGGTACATTCGCACACGAAATTACTAAGCCTATTCATTTATTTTCGAACTAACCTTTCGCTCGTGACGTATATTGGTTATTCGTAGATACGTTGAAAAATATATTAGATAGAATGTCATTAAGCAGAATTTTATAAATTAATAAAATATGTTTGATTCATTGCAGAATTTTTAATTCACTTACAAAAATTAAATTAATTCGTTTTTATATAAATTTTTTTATTGTTAACTGCATTGTTATCAGACTCTATCTTTTTAGAACAATATTATTCAAAAATATTATTTTTCTATTTTTGATATAAAATCATTTCGTAACTAATAACTTTTGTGTGCGCGATGGTATTTTGAACTGACAAACCAATAGCGAGCCGGTAAGCATGCGGCGCGTGCCTCGCCGTCCCGCGGCCCGCGTCTTACCACCAAATTCGCCTATAAATCGCCTCTGCGCAACTTGACAGCCAGCGTTCTTTTTACATGACGCGAATTATAATCTAATTCATACAATAAATAGTCTATCTCTTCCATTATTCGCTCTGTGCGAAGCCGGTGGTGGGGAGAAACTGATTTACCGTCAGCGCTACCCGTGGCTATATCCGATACTACGGGGGGCTGTTTTTATGTTTCGAGTTAGCTAAATATACAAGTGAATTGTTATTTAAAATTTATTTAAATAAAATAACATAAAATGAGTCACAAAAGTTGTTGTGTTGTAAGTTGTAAGAATACAGGTAGAAAAAGTGCTTGTCATTTTTATAAATTTCCAACAGCAAGTTGGAAAATAAATCAGAGGAAAAAATGGATAGCCGCTGTTAGGAGACAAAAGTAAGTAGAATCATAACCTTACTATCCGTAATAATAAAAATCTTGAAAGGAGTAAAACTTAAAAAAATAGTAAGTTTAGAAAATGCTAGGAAATATTATTATTAATTAAAAAAAAAATTTTTTTTAAACATTTTTAAATTTAGCATAATTATATATTAAAAAATAAGATTGAATTTTTTTATTATAAACTTTTCATTAATTATTTAAGATTCATTTACTCTTTGCCACTTATTATATTAAACAAAAAGATTATCCATACCAATGATCATAAATTTTAAATATTAAATATTAAAATCTAAAAATAAAAATGATAAATTTTATCGATTAACAATTTTTCCCAGCTTTATTATTGAATTGTAATATGTTAATTTTAGTTAGCAAACATAATCTATTTTTTTTGTACTCAAAAACAATCAGCACTTTTAATTTGTAGAATTTTGAAACATAAAATATTTTGGTAATTTCGTTTAATCTAAATTTGCTATTAAAAAAAAATAATTGAATGTTTATTCAAGTTTTCTTATAATTTTAATTTTAAAAAAAACTTTTTCTATTTTCTTTTTATTTGATTTCAGTCTGATTTCAGTTAACCTACCTTTATGTGTGCTAACTTCTATGCTACTTTTTCGGTATTAACTATACTTACATTTTATTTTTTAATGCACAAGAACACTTTACATTAACAAATATTTATTATAAATATTCCCTTTAATTAAAAAAGCATTTTTTTATTTATCATTCGATATTATTATTACTGACAGCCATTCAATACTTAGTAAAATATATTACAATAGCCCCCTGTAGTTCAAACGTACCATGGCGCTGAAGTCGCGCACAGAGCGAATACGGATATTATCTATACTAATATTATAAAGCTGAAGAGTTTGTTTGTTTGCTTGAACGCGTTAATCTCAGGAACTACTAGTCCAAATTGGACAATTATTTTTGTGTTGAATAGTTCGTTTATCGAGAAAGGCGATCGGTTCCAGAGCGCAATTCACTAGGTTCTAGGCGCTAAGCAAGCCGCCTGTCTGTGCAGACGTAGCCTAAGACAAATCAGCTGGTAGTCAAATACGACTTGTAGGTATTTTAGAAATAAAAATCAACTTTAGAAGAATTCAAATGTGCATGAAAATTTTAATGGCTTGGCCAGGCTAATTAATAAATATAATTTTGACATTACCTACTAAGTTACCTAGCTGTTAAATTAAATGCCGGGATGTCAAATATGCCAACGAAACGGCGCCGTTCAATGAAAAGGCTAGGCTAGGCTAGGTAATTAAACGAAATTAAACTGATTAAGCTTGTTGGCTGCGACATATTATCCATATCTTTTTAAAACTGTTATATTCGTACAGGTCAAAGAAAAATAAAAAATAATAATATTTTACGAATACGAATTAGACAGGGAGGAGCATCGTTACGGGCACCAAGTTTCGTTCTGACTTTCTGATCTATGAGCATGAGCAGTGAACGCGTCCCCTTGCGCCCTACCGGACCGACCAAAAAAATAAGTACGCGAGAACGGGCGAGCCGCATTCCTCGACTGGGTCGACGGCACAGCCCCGCGCCCGCACGCGCCCCCTCCGCGCTCCGCTACCACTCCGCACTCGCCAGTTGTTTGCGCGCGTCGTTTGCGGTAACCTGTCTATGTTGTTCGTTCGCCGCGCGCTGTGTTTACAATATATTGTTATTGTTCACGAAATATATCAGTCAGTGATCTGTGTTGTGACAAAGTGAATATATAGTGTTCGTGTTTAATATATCATAGTATTTCATGCGCAATAGTGGTTGACGGGGCTAGATAAACACGGCAGGCGCCGAGCTCAGGTAGCGTTTCATGTTTTCAATCTGATTACGACTGGGTTATTCTGGTTCATAAATACTGCGTGAATTGTGTGTTTGTTACGTTTCATAGTATGTATAGTACAGGTGTAAATGCTCAGACCCACGTGATGGCGTATATCAATCGGCCTCCACGTGGTGCGGTGGTGTAAACAACTCGCCCGTCTCTTTGCAGCGGCATCGCATTGTCGCATGCTATGAAACAAACCCGAATTCTGTAGCGCGACTCTACATAGTATAAAGAATTCTCATAATAATTATTCAAGATAAAATAATATTGTTTAATTCGTATGTAGATTATATTCATTATTTTATATTAATTGTTGATTTTATTATTAAATATCTTATAATATCATTGCTTTCGTAAACTATAATTCGACTAGATAATTTAAAATTAAAATCATAAATGCACTTTTGCAGTTATTATGCAAATAAAAAATCAATCAAATTACTAACTAGGGCAGGAAATGAAAGGGCTTAAAACTGACGATCATGTTTTGTTTTTCTTACATTTATGAATGAATTCATTGAAGCGATGTGTTGATTAATTAGGGTAAACATACCGGTTATCGACCGTTTAAGCGGCTTGTTGACTTCGGAGTTGATTTTTATCATAATGTTGTACTCCAAGATTTTTCAAAAAAATATCATTTCATCCTACAATAGTCTAGTTTCATTAAACCTAGCGCCTTTAGATGTATCAGTGATACATAATTTAATAAAAATATATATTCGTAAAAATAGCAAATATACCGGTTATCGGCCTTTTCACTTGTTATCGTCCACTAGTGCACTGGTTATCGGCCACCTATTTTACGGTAGAAAAACGACTCTTGTGTAATAGCCTGTAAGGTTTATATTAGTATGATAATAATACAATTAATAAATTCACAAAAGCTGTATATTTTTACTCTCTTTTACGACTTAAAAATAAAATTAAGTAACGGTATTAAGGTCAAAATCACAAGAACCACATTTAACACGGGCTGGAGTTTCTTCTACTTTTTTTTAATTCTCTTCTTTGATGGTTGGTGGTGGTGAAAATCTCTCTTTAGCTCTTTCGAGCTTTCTTTTCTTAAATTAGTTTTCTTTGTCCTCTTTCGCTATATCTTTTTTTTCATAGTATTGTTGCCAACCTAAAACTTGTGATAATTGAATGTCACTAAATGGTGATATTGAGATGTCGATAAGAGATATATAAGGAAAACTATGGAATCTTAATAGAGCTGTGCGAAATATGAAATTTTCGCCCTAGCGTTTTCGTACGCTTGTTAGAAGGACTTTTAAATTCAAAGGAAAGTTTAGGGGTTGAAGCGGCAAGGCTCTTAATTTTTTTTTCTTTACTGATAGGTGCCATCTGATAAAAAAACAAGCACAATTCTAACACCAAGCACAGCAAAAAAATGTATCCATTATCATTAAAACATAAGCTTATTTACAAGCTTGAATAAGTTCGCCTTTACAAAATAAAAACAGATATATCCCAAGGGAACTATATATTTTTCCGGGATAAAAATTAGCATGTGCTATTCCAGAGTATACTCTATCTCTGTAACAAATTTTGTGCTTGAGTAACAAACATTCAAACATACATCTTAACTTTCACTTTTATAATATTAGTAAGATTATAAGGGAGTTTTCAAACGGTCGGGGACAGGTTTTGTTTTTACTGGTCATCGGCCGTTAAATATTCGCTATTTTGGAAGGCCATATCTTTGAAAATATAAGGTATAGAGGCGGTCGTAATCTAGTTGTAAATTCACAAAACTCTAGCTGTTCACAAATATAGTGCAATGTATGTTGGTGAATTTAAGGTTTCCGCAATAAAGGCAAAGAAAAACGACGCGAATAAACCGGTTTTGCGACCACCCGGTCGGAAAGTAGATTTTGTAATTAATCGTTAACGTATTGTCCGACCACCAAAAATATCATAAATTATAAAAAGTTTGATGAGTTTAGGCACTTGAATATTGAAATTAAACATGCCTAATACACACAAACCAAATCAATGACCAATAAAGTAAGAGTAACACTTAAAAACTTACCTTTGAAAATCAATCCACCTACTATTTTTTTCGCTAAATTTTACACTCGTTCATACACCAAATTTTGAAAGAGCGACTGAGTGCTCGATTTGGAAACTTCGAGGTCATGCCGTTCAAATATAAACTGTGAAGTTCGCCCGGATCGAATGGCGCGAAATTAGAAAAGATCGGTCTATAACACTGTCTATTATTTAAAATAACATGCGAAGTGGTCGAAAAGGGGTAGTGGTCGGTAAACCGGTATGTTTACCCTATTAGAACTCATAAAATAAAATAAAAAAAATCGTTTCTTGGTCATATTTTTAAGGTTTAACTTAATAAATCTATTTTAAATACAATAATATCTAATACGGTACTATTTCGTAACAAATAGGTTAAAATATGTAAACATTATTTAAAAATAGCTTTGTTTACCTGCTTCATACTCGTCAAATAACTTATTTAGAAAAAGTTTATTTATGATGTAATTTATGTACTTTATGAGTCTCGTGGTCTTTCAAACAAAATATATAAATTTATTGAAATGTGATATGAATAAATATTTAGACTTCAAATTAATGTTAATATTTTTACGTCTTCTTTTTTAAACATAAACGTAAAATCAAAATATTATATGTAGGTATTTATAAACGATTCTTCTTGAATCGATCTTAAAAAATACGACTATTATGACATGAACTCATTGACAAACATAAATACGAGCAGTCATGTTTGCAATCTGTGCCTATTTAATAAAACATTCCTGTAACAATTTTAACTCATCTACACTTAGGTATATTAATAAAAGATAAAAAAAATTTTTGATAAGTAATTAGCTAGGTACCTATCTTAGAGTATTTTGTAAATAAGTATATATGTCGTCACAGTATCTATTTTTAAAGCGATAATATAATCATATTTAAAGAGTAAATCGCATCATATTTAAAATGTCTGTGTTTGTTTTCGTAACTGTATACTTATATAGTAGTTTTGCATGAATAATTTACATGTGGCTCGTAACTTTAATACCTACCTAGTTTTGATAATCGGCAGGTAATCCTGCCATATTTGCAAAATCCAAAATCAATCATTGTGTATAATAAGCATATAATATAGGAGCGTGATATACTGTAACCACGAAGGTGCTCACGCGCTCTGCTCATGTTCTAAACTTTCATTACGATGTCATTGCCTCAAGCGTATTATGATGTAAAGATAATGAGTCTAGTCGGCGAAGCGCTTACGACGGACACCGCACCGGTCACCGGGAGCGTGACGAGTGACGCTGACTGATTGATAGGTGACGGCAAATACTTGCCGGAAAATGTCACGCTTTCCTATGGCTTCTGTTTCATTGTTACTTAGTATAGGTAGCCCTCATGTAATACGTTGCAAACACTTTTGACATTACCTACTAAGTTAAGTTGATCATGTTATAGTTAAAATATATTTATTAAAGAACTACAGTTCTGTAAGGATACAACTTACAACCTATGGATTTAGTAAGTATAGACAGGTAGTTTTATTACATATAGTTGCAACATGCAACATTCAGAGACTGTAGGCTGCCACTGATAACGCGCGCATACAGGCCACACGAATACCTTGGAAGTCTTATTAAAACAATGTATGACATAAACGTTTTTCAGTTCTATGGCTTTTAATCGACTTATCATTTATTTTAAATATAAAAATTATCTTACGACTTGGTTAAATCTGTTAGAAAATATGATTCAGGTGTAATACCTGAAAGAGAACATATACTTTAAATATGTAATAATGTTTTAGTATTTGCAACATAAACTGACGTCGCATTGATAATTTAGAAATATTAATGGCTTCCTAACGTGTTTTCACAAAACTAATAGGAGATTTTGTAGTAAAACATAAGTAGATTTTTTCATTAATAAGTAGTAATAACTAATACCGTACAGAATACGTAAGTCGAGACACACCGTTTTTTTTCTTATAAAAAGTACCTATTATCTATTTTTTGACGATGATCATCGGTCTGCCATAAAACTTAAAAAATAACGCTAAAAATATTTTAAGGACAGTATTAAAGCAGTAATAATAGTTTATGATGTTATAATATGGAAAAATATTTATATTGCCTGGCGAGTAGCAATTATTTGCTAAGTTTTCATACTGTACAGCAATAAGATTATCCTAAAGCATTGTTTTAAGCTTAACCGCTGACGACGCAGATATGACGCGGGGGTGGGGTGCAATGTTTTGGTCGCCAAGCATCGCGCCGTCGCACTGGCCATGGGGCGATCGATCGTGATGCGTTGCGCTGTTCTATTATTTATTACCGAAAATATGGCGGCGTGGTGCGGCACGCGGTCGTCAACCTCGATGTCCGCCACGCTGTGGCGCGTAAACAACTCGGAATGCAACGCGGGAAACTGGTACCTCCCTTCTCTACCTACTGGCTTCCACGCACGCCGCAACCCGCAGTCCCTTCTTCGGGG
This sequence comes from Boloria selene, assembly GCA_905231865.2. NCBI lineage: Eukaryota > Metazoa > Arthropoda > Insecta > Lepidoptera > Nymphalidae > Boloria > Boloria selene. The sequence continues at coordinate 4,760,121 of HG993132.1, forward strand.
TTGACGGTCTCGTTCTTACATGCTGGCGAAACAACATTTACTATGTTGCTATCCCTGTCTCGCTAATATCAAAGCAACGCTACGCTAACAGCATGATTTCCACGTGTAAAATATAATTACGCACTTTACATGTACCTAAAAGCGTAGCATTTATTTTCAACCAAGGTGTTTTTATTTATAGACTACAACATGTATTATTGTTTCTGTTAAAACACGCTGTACCTACAATGTACATCTATTAAATACATTGCGTACGTTAAGATTTCAAATTCTTTTCTCTAGGCCTAATATAATTCACAATTAAACCTAGAATATTATCTAAATGTTTTACGCCCCATTTAAAACTTGTAAAAGAGAAAACTTATTCACATACATTTTTTATTTTAATAAAAATTGTAATAGCAATAACTAGAAATATTTTGAAGTTGCGTACATTTTAAGCGATGAATTAACTACTAATGTTTGTACAAAATAAAGTCGAAAACAATTACGTTCACAGTATTTGTGGCAAAGACAAGTGGTTAAGTTGTTATCTAAGATAGTTTGCAAAAACTCTTTTTTTGATAAAGCGTAGTACACCGTCAGTTGGGCGCCGGCCAACGTCACGATGACGTATTCTTGGTATAAAGGTAGGTACTAGATAGGTAATGTATGTAAGCGTACAACATACTACTGATTACATTAATATAGCACAACCCACGGCGCCACCACAATCGTGCCTCGCCATGCCTCCATACGGATTTACATAGACTTATGACCAAGTACTTACCTAATACCTACTCCATTTTAATTATATGCTAATTTAACGTTATTCGTGAACTATAATTCACATGAACAAATATCCTTGATTCGCATGCTAGCAAATTCTCACTCTCTGTTTCTCAGTTTTTTTAATATTCTTCTTATACACTTTTCTACAATGAAAAAATACTAATTGTTAGTGCATCTGTCAAGACGTAACCAATATGTAGTATAATTTCCCTCAAAAATAAGGCATCATAAATGTGCTTCAAATAAGGCATTTTTGTCTATGACTAAAGGCAAATAACCAAATACTTAGTTAAAAATATATATTGTATAAATATTAGAAACTTTTCAATTAAGGTTTCAATGGATGAGTTATGAATGAGCGTTTCGCTCTCCAGGTTAGGTTCTATTTGTCAGATTTGCCTCAATCAAAAATACTGTTTACAAAACAATGAAATGGGTTTGTTTTTTCTAAAGGTTATTGTTCAGTTATAATGAGTTTTCCACGCGAACTGGTCACCTCTAAATGCAAGTTTGGGGTTAATCGGCTAACGTTTTTCCAAGGCAATATTTTAGTTGCAGACTGGTGTCGTGGGAAAGTTTAGGCTCCCACGCTAATTACCGAAGCCTTCGTGCTACTCTATGTGGTTTCCGCGAGTTGCAAATATTAATGAATGAAGTAATTAGTCATCAATGAAAATTTACGATATAATAGTATCTACTAGTAGGTATATAGAAAATTAGTATATTATTATTCTTTATTTACTTTGTCAAATTTTGTTATTACTTTTTTATATAAAAATGGGCAAGTGCAAATCTATATTTTGCTCTTTGAGCGTTGTTTCATATTACACCTAATATATATGTATTGAATTTAATACGCCATTTATTTAATACTCGATGAAACTTAGTTGACGAGTTGTTGAGTTAATTAGACTCACACTGGGCTTGTTTTGACAAAATAACGATAGCAATAAGTATATTGCTTTCGTTTCGTTACTTTATAAAACCGAAAAGAAGGAATACACGTCTTTAATATACTAGACAAAATTATGAAAATGTATAAAGTTATGTTACAATTTTATTCATAATTCACTATGAAATAAATCATAATATGAACCGATTTACTAAAATCGGTATTTGGGATCCTTATTCCTATAAAAGTATATTGTAATTGCAATTGACGCAGTTATATTGCGTGTATTATTTATTAATAGCTATAAATAAAAGTTGCTTTTGTAAATGATTTATTATTTTCAAACCAGCTCGGGTCATGTGGAGGGGGGCGCGAGTGCGCGGCGCGGCGTGATGCGGCGCGCGTGCGACTGGGTCGCATGGCCGGTGGTAGCGTGCACGCTGCTGCTGGTGTGCGACTGTCTTTGCGCTGGCGACATTCTAGCACCTGGAGGTTCGTTACAACCTTTTACTTCATTTTGAATTTTCACTTAATATAAATAACACTACTATAAAGTACTGTTATTTCATATCCATGTCAGTAGGTACATAATTTATAGTTTCGTGTTGCTATTGTCGCTTTAATTAAACAAGTGTTCGCTTATTCGTACCATAATCGTTATTGAAAATTGAAGGTATATAAAAATAGTGATGTAACGAATAAGTATTCGTATTCACACGAAACCATGCGAATGCATAAACAATAATGATAATAATATAACGGCGCTTTACTAAACCAAAGTTACTAAATTAAAACAGCTGAAATACAGCAACAATATAATTGAAGGAAAAACTTTTACGTTTGTGATATAATGCGCCTTAGTAAAAACAATAGGGCCAGATAGGTCTGAATTCTTAAGCCTTAAGAAGAAATAGAGCCGTCCACATATATGTATAAGGACAATCCACTACGTTGATGATGGGCTAAGCTTAACGTCGGAAATGACACAAAATCGCTAAGAGTGGCCTAAAAGTATCTAGTAGGAGTATGACCTCAAAAAAAGGGATTGATTGATATGTTATCCATTAGTGATGTAACAATGTTCCCATTCGTATTCGTAAATATTCAGGGCCAATATTTGCAAATGTTAACTTTTAAATTAAAAACTTTTAAAAACACTGGTTTGTTTTTTTTTGTGGGCTACATTTAAATGGACCTCACATATTTCTTTCATATTATTAATTAATTAGTTACATATAAACAGCGTAGGAGCGCTAATTACGATTTCAGACAAAACTATTTTAATTTTCACGACCACGTTCCTTCTAGAAACAGTAGCATTACATTTATCATTATTATAAATATTTCTATACAGTAATTAGAAGCTAAAACATATGTTCCCTAGACGTAGCGCAAGCGAAGCCGAGGGTTCCGCTTGATAAAATAAATACATTTTTGAAAATAAAAATAGCCTAAGTAACTTTCTACAACATTAGCTATCTGAAAGTCCTGTCAAAATTGATCTAGCCGTTTCAGAGATTTGCTGGAGCAAACAGATAGACACACAAAAATTTTTGATGTTAGTTCTATTATAGTTTCTTATATTATATACTATCAAATAAATTTAGTGAAAGCTGTTTGATGTTTAAAATTAAAAACAGGCACTAACTTTATTTATCAATAGATGTACAAGATAATTAAGAAAAGTACATGTGACACATCAATCTCGTTTCCTTAAAACCCTTTGCGAAATCGTTTTTTTTAATAAATTACCTTTAATCGTTTTATATAATAATTGTTGTGAAAATATACAGCTCCAAAAACAGGATATATCTTTTTTAATTCTACTATACTATGAAATCGTAATATTATTATTTGGTTTGACTAATGTGCTGCGTTTCAACAACTATTTTTAGGTTCCTGCCTATTTTTGCACTTTTTAATAATTGTGTTTTTCAATCAAAATGAAATGAATAATAAATTAAGTAATAATTCTGATGCATAAGGATAAAAGTATATATTTCCCCTATACCTTAAATACACACACCTATACCTATTTATTTCCTATTACTAATTATTAACTTTTTAATTTAACAAACCTTATTATTTAAAAGAGTAAGTCAATGTTTATTTTTTATAAATATAGAGATCATATATTTACAACTTTATAATCTGCATCATATTTATTTATAGCTAGTCATAACTAACTGATATAAATCAAAAGTGTTACGGCCTCCGCACAGCGCGATGAAAGCGCTGAATCTGATAGATATTAGGTATTATATTTAATTTTCATATTATGTATTATGTCATAGTCTAATTTTAAATTAAAATTGTGATCTTATCAATAATCTTAAAAGAAATTCTAATGTACAAACATTTAAGAGCAGAGACTTTCCAAAAGATTGGACACAAAAATGTGATTCATATTATCATATATTTAGTAAATTCATATATGAACGGCTACCTTCAATTTTTTTCGATAGACAGTAGTTCAGTAAACAGTTTTTGAGTTTCGTACATTCGGCGATATAAGCATAATATTATTATGTGTCCGCCTGGGAAAGTGTTCTTTCTGTGTACTACACTGACTTGACAAACCGATGGCTCCTACGTACTTTTTCCAATTATTAGTGCAATGAGTTCCTTGTGTCCTATTCTATGACATCAAAAAGGAAAAAAATTTTTTTTTTTAATAGATCAAAAATAAAAAAAAATCCAAATAGGCGTATGTACACTGAACGACCGTGTACAAAGCCCGATCGGACGTTTGGTTCATTTACTGCGTCGAGTGATGGCGTCTGGCGCGCGGTGATGGGGCGGAGGTACCACTTCAGTCCTTATACTCGGTATTTGTCGAGTATTTATTATCTCTATATATATTGCACTACTGAAGTAATAATTATTTAGTTATTGTAAAATTATTTTCTTATCAATGTTAGTTTACCCAAAACCTTGTATAAAGGCGAAATATCACATATGGCTTTTTACGTGATTCGGTTTTTCGTAAATCATGTTCGCCTAATTTTAAGATATGTTATTTTTTGTATCTGATGAGAACTAATTAAGATTTTTTTTATCATAACGGCTAGAAATATAGATTTGTATATTATGACAGTTCTTTTATTAGTTCATTTTTACTATTGACTTAATAACCTACTATGGCGTAAGTGCAGACAGGCGTTTTGTAAGGGAACAGTTTTTTAATGACTTGCATTGTAAACACTTCTTTGATGTCTTAATTGGGTTATTTTGTGAGGGTTTCTTAGATCAGATAATGTGCACTTTTTTCTGTTCATAGTGGCATTTTCAGACAGCGGTAACACATGACGAGAGGTCTGGTATGTAGGACCCATAGCTTTATATATTTTGAAGTGTCTCTTCTTCCATCTGGTGCGGAATATGCACACGAAAATTTATTTTTTGATATTTTTGCAATTACACATTTACAGCAAACAAGGACCATTAAAAATTACACCAATTCCGTAACCAGAGCTAACCGAACCTATTGATGGTAATCTATATAAAAATCTGGATACTATCGTATCTAGCGATCTATTCCATCAGTTATTGAACCAGCCATGTAGTCATCAAGCGACGTTTTATCACCTTCTTTAAAAACAGAACCAAGATTTATTAAAAGAAAGGACATTGGAAGAATAAGACTGAGATAATATAAAACGTAAACGCTTGAAAAACTTATGCAAAATCATTTGGCGCAATCACACAATTTTGGCCTATTGGTGACCATTTAAAGCACTACACACAATACCCCACGGTCTTTTAACGAGATATATTCAGAAAACTAACAAACGTACAACAGTTACTCCCACTCTCATCGCATGTTCATTTACTTATATTTATTATTTACCTGTACTAGACAGCTACAATAACACTGCATATGAAATACATAACGAGAAGAAAACTCGAGTTTGTAAAACAATATTTTTTTGGCATCCACTAATCATAAAGGTCATCACAAAAATCAGCCTGTACTAGTTACTATTGGCGCTATAATCGAGAGCGTGATGGATGTGAAGTTATGTCCCAGTAGAATTTCACTACTGTCGAAAGGATTCCAGCAAAGTGTATTTGGATGGATTGTTCACATTTAGATGCTTGTATACGATATTTATAAAGAATGTTTTAATCCAAATAAGTATCCAACAAGGCGTGGATCGATGCGACAATATCGAGACATTGTCAATGAGATTGAACTTAGATCGCTATAAACAAATTTGAAAAAAAGATATATGTGACACATGCCATGTTTTTAAAAATTTACCTGAACCGATTTAAGATTTGAAATTGGCATATACGACATACATATAAGCAATAAAAATTAAGCTCGTTCATTGAAGACTAAAGATGAAAAACGAGCTGCACTTAGCCGTACCAAGTTTTTTTTAGCTTTACGATATGCAAAATCATAACCGGCCCTAAATCTTATATTGTCTCCAAGGAGATTGAACTTATTTAATTATACTACTACTTATTTATTACTTAATGAAATTATTTAAAGTGTACAATTTGGCAGCTTTTGACTTTGATGAAGTTACAAGGATTAAAAGACGAGACATTACTGTCACTCCATTGGATTGTTGATTGTGATATTATCAAAATAGCTGTTCATACTTCATAAAATATTTTTATTTCAAATTTAAATCTATTCCCTATTTTGTTAATACTGAAACATAATGTGTTTAAATTATACCATGTTTCAAATAATAATCAAAATAATTATTTATTTTAAAATTAAAAATAAATGTTATATATACGCACATATTTTTTGAAAACATTGATGATTGTGATACTAGATTTACCAAATTCACATAAAACCAATTACCAAATTACCAAATTGGTTTTTCTAAAATATTTTATTTTTGACATTGATAGACGGTAAAAAGACCTAACAGTTACTTGCACGCTGTATATAGACGTACAAGCTTTAAAATGAAATCACGCCAAGTTAAATATAATTTTCAGACTGACCGTTAATGTTTATAGCTTGAAATATTTTTAGAATTTGATATATATTTAAAATAAAAGCAATATTGTATTGAAACATTAGTTTGGGTTGATACTTGTAAAAAGGCTGAAAGTCACTTGAGCCTGTTTACGTTGAACAATAAATCGAAAACGTAAGAAACCAACGAAGTAAAAAGACGAATATGCAAATTCTTAAAATATATAAGAAATACACAAAAAATAATTATATACATATAAACTACACCATTCGTTACCACTTGCTGCGAAATTACATAAAAATCGGTTTAGTAGTTAAAAAGATGTGACCCAAAATGTAGTTCTGGCAGCTTTAAACTCTCTTCCTGTAAAGTTTAGTTTTTTCACTTAGGCCTATGTACGTTGGAGCCATCGAAACAAAGCTCTCAATAAATTAGGTTTGTTTTAATTTAAATATAAATAATTCGAACATTATACAAGACTCACAAGGATGTGGGTAAAATATTATTATTAAATAAGGTTTTCCTACTTTCACAATAAGCACCATTATTTAAATATTAAAAAAATTCAAACAGAAATAATTGGCAGTTCGTTCTCTCTTTACATATATTTTTTTTCATACATATGTTACATAACAAAAACAACTTAAACATATTAACTACGATAGTGTAGAACTACGTCGCAGTTATACCCGTGTCCGTTTTGACTCACAACCGTCGTGCAATAAACTTAATCCCACACATGAAATTTACTCATCACGAAATATCGAAAACCGCTTGACGTATAATGATAAAATAGAAACTAAAAAAAAAATAATTTTAATTGCTTAGTTATTGTTGGAGTTGGTGCCAGCCAAGAAGGACAGTTTTATCCTGCCTTTGCAGTGAACTTTCGAACGGATATTTTGATTATATTTACAAATTGACACTTTTGCTTTGGCTGGCACCGACTCCAACAATAACTAAGTAATTAAAATTATTTTTCTTTTTCTTTTTAGTTTCTATTTGTAACGTTTTGAAGTCGGTTTTCATTTTTGTTAAAAAATAATTTATTTTTAATTTTTTAGTGAAAATAAGATATTTCGTTTAAATATAATATTGGTAGGCTAACTAAACTACTGCTCCAATAAGTCAGCAAAGTTTTGAAGTGAACGACAATAGTCAATAAAGATTTGTTCACGTCTATTTTTCCACGTAACTCCTAGACGTTAATAAGATTTACCTTCTATTATCAGATCAACTTAATATCCTGAAGGAATACGACTATCGGTTCATAAGTATGTATAATATTAAAAGAATTTTCTTTCAACTCCTAACCGTTGAGGAGATATACCTTACATCATCACAAATTTTTGAACATCTTAGAAAATATATGAAAAAACGTAATAAATGCCTATAAAATTTTAGAGTTGCCCTCGATTTTTTCCTAGGATCCCATCATCAGATCCTGACTTGGTGATAATGTGAATAACTTGGAAGTATATCCTACCGAACAAAAAAAAATTGTAATCGGCCAATATTTGACGCAGAAATTAATGAACAAACATAAAAGAATCGTTGAGGGATTGTACCTTTCATCATCAGCTCATCCACATGAGATAATGATTTTCAGACACAAATGCTTGAACATCTTTAGAAAATATATCAAAAACATAATAGGTGCCTATAAAATTTGAGAGTTGCCCTCTATTTCCCTGGGATCATCAGATCGGGATTCCAGGCTCTTGCGGTCTAACCTAGAATTATGTTTATGCATTTAATTCCAATTAAAATGAGTTCATACGTACAGAATCTTAATTACTTGACATAAATATACACGCTATAAGTAGAGACGTATGATTTTATCGGCGTAGCTACAATTTTTTTAATTTTATCTTTAGGCAAAACCGGATAAAAGATAACGGCCTTGCTTCTTAAATTGTTTCATGTAAACATAAGCTAAAGGTCGTCTGTTGATCATTTTTTTTTTACAAAATGGAAAGTCAATTGAAGCGCTTACACGCTACATGCTAAGACAGTGGGTTGGTTATATTTTCACTATATAAGTGTTGTGTGTGTGTGTACATAAAGTCTATTTTTCCTTACGTGTCCTAAATGGTAAACAAACACTACCATGAACGAAAATCACTTGTTTTCGGACAATCACGCAAAGATTTAGTTTTATCGTTTATAACTATTTCAGAAACACACGCTATGAATTACATTAAAAAACCTGTTAATTAATGATTTAAACACATTATTTTTACTAAAATTGAAATATTAACAGAACTCCAGCTCCAAAAACAGGATATATTTTTTCAACCGAACCAACTTCTACAGATAACATTTTGACGATTCAACACAACATTTTGACGTTTCGATACGCTACTTTGTCTTTAAAGTAACTTGTATTATTTCTACCCAATACTTTACGTTCACTGCATAAAAACCATTAAATTCAGTTGTTGTCATTCATTCGTCATTGCCATCTCTCTATGAATTATCTTTGGTTTCCTGTTCGCCATATTTATTTACTATTTAAGACACGTAAGAAAAAATAGACTACATATATATTTAGTATAGCCTAAATGGCTTGATGAATTATTTTATTTGTGAGTAACAATACATATAACATCGACATTGTAAAAATAAGATTGGCTAAAATAAAGTCGACCAAGGGACATATTATAGTAGGCCCTACTTACCATGTATTCGTAGACAGACGCAAAAAGATATTACAAAAACATGTAAACAAAAATCTCGACAAGTGCGAGTCGGACTCTCGCCGAAGGGTTCCATTATCTATAACAATTAAGCTAGTCCTCTAAATTGTATGAGCGCCCATACAACTCATTTTAATTGGCGCCAACTATGTATTTATGGAGACAGCCTTTAATTTTCAATCGCGATTTTTCCTTTATCTGTGCTATAAGACGTTGCTTTGTACCAAATGTCAATATTCTGAGTTCACGGGAAGTACCCTGTAAGTTTGATTCCCTTGCGAGTGTCGAAAAGTTGCAGCATAAACGGCTGTATCTTTTGATTGCGTTGGCTTGGAAGTTTGAAGTTTTAACAGCTCCAAAGGATAGCTGTAGACCTTAGTATTTAATATGAATTTCAGCTTGATACCTCCAAGCGTTCCTGAGAAAAAGGGTCTTGACAGACAGACAGACGACAACAAAGTGATCCTATAAGGGTTCCTTTTGAGGTACGGAACCCTAAAAATGTATTAATATTGTATATTAAATATTCGTTGGAAAATACCTACTGTAGAAATAGTCATTATTGTAGTATTATCGATTCAGATGCCGATTCTATAGTTTTTAGATCTTTTACCTTCGCCAGAGAAATCCACGGGATATATTTTAAATTGAAATTTGGTATGATGATAGTTGGTTATCCTGATCAATATATAGGATACTTTTTATTGCAACTGGATTTCTTGTACAGAATCGACGAAGTTTAAATTTCATTATAGCCTACAGGTATGTCTAGATTAAAAAAAAACAAGCAAGATCAACGCGAAAAATATTCAGAATTCGATCTACTCGTAAAAACATATTAAAATAATATTACCTAGTTTAGTTAAGAAAACTGTCACAAGAAGTTTACATAACTTCTTGTTTGTATGAAATTCGTAAAAATATATATATTTTTTTAAATATACAAATTATTGTTTAACAGAATACATTTTGTGTAAATTTATTTTTTAAAGACACAGGTTTCTGAGAGTTGAGGGCCGGACCGGGGGAGCAGCAGCCGCCAACCCGTGACCAATGTAAACAACCGGCCCCCGCGCCGTTAACATGCCGGATATTCGCAAAAACTTCTGCGGCCATTGATCCCATCATCATGGGGCCGCTTGTGGCTCGCTATATTATTTTCTTATTTCTGTACTTGAACGTGTGCTATTGACCTATGTACGAACATGCTGCGGCGTGCTCAATATCATGTCGCTTTTTAATCCGTAAGATAACAACTTGAATCAAATACCCGATGTGTTGTTTGTTTGTAATTCCGCTGTGCTCGACGCCGACGAGCTGAGGCCTCGTTTAGGAGGCGCCCCGCGTTATCTTACGAACAGAGCCGAAATTCATTCGACCGTGTAATATGTGCGCCGCCTGCGCCCGCCGCCCGCCGCACTCTGCGCCGCTATCGAAATTCGACGTAAACACGCTTCGTCAACATTCCTTCTAATTGTTTGTATTATAACATTTTTAGATTTTTATTTCCGTGCAATAATCAAAATACATGTTATTGTATTAATTATAATGATTCGTCTCGTCTTCCAATCGTATTTAAAAAGTAGGTAGGCATATTATGTATCAAACCTGAGAATTTTCGTGTTCTTTCATACTGGTTAACAGTATTCTTCATTTTATAAACGAATATACATTTTAAATGTATGTATTCGAAAACCTTTGTCTCTGTGTTTTTTTCCGACTGTGACAAAATTTTGCTGATTTTGTAAAACACTTGCAATAATATTTGCTGTCTGTCTGATATGTCTCTCAAAATATGTCAAAACGAGCATATTAAGCCGAACAACCTTATGTATCGGTTCCTTTTCAATTTTAAAATGAATTCAAATTATAATTGGGGATTTAACACTGTGTTTACTGAAAAAAGAAAATTTGCCTCGTCTAACATATTACATAATATACTTAATGTAGTTAGGTATTCAGCCCTTTTTTAACGTAGAATTTGTAGATATACTCGTATGTATGCATTAGGACGATAAGTCCCACTGCTGTTTCTCGAGGTTGGTAGAGTTCACTTGTGTTAGGAAAATTTTCTAGATTCTCTTAGACATGCAGGTTTTTTCACGATATTCCTTTCCGGTAAAGGCAAACGGCAAAACATTGTTGAAAATGACTCGCACATAGGGTGACTATGCTAGTTCACGACCAGTTAGTGGACTTACAATCTTTAAAACAATCATTCTCTTACTAAAAAGTGTTGTTTTTTGATATTGATAATTGATTGTTATAGAGTAAACATCAAAGTATACAGTTAATATTTTTTAAAATATATTTTATGCCATTTTCATTTAAAAAACCTAGGATTTGTCGAAAAGTGCATTAATGTCAGTTCTCGGACACCTACAGCTACTTTTCGACCGCCTTTTCCATCGGTTCTCGACCATAGAATTGCCACAGAAAAAAGGAACTTAGTTATAGAAATTAAAGTAGAAAATAAAATAGCAAAAATAATTAAGCTATTTTTTACTGGTGTTTACAAAATGGACAAGTATAATCAGAATAGGCAGCTTTAACGTACGGAGTTTGTTTTAAAACTGTGCATTTTAAGTGAAACCACCTTGTACAATGGTCGCAACCGATACTTTTTTCAGCGTCATCTTCTACGTCGCAAATCAAATCATCGGAATATTGGCTACATTTTATTGCTTTATTTTGGCAAGATCTTACTGCTACTTTCTTCTTTTCTTTTACTTTACTATGTTTTTGCATCTGCTCTTAATAATTGTTTAATTTTTTTAGTTATTATTTTTTTTCCTTTTCTTTGTTTACGTAAAATTCTCTCCAGGCCCCTAAAGAAATCGCAATCGGAAGTTTAAGACCAGTTTTTGCTTTTGGTGCTGATGATGATTTTGATTTTGGAAAATGGAGATTTTTTTATCTGTAAGTAATACTACTGGAGGTTGTTGGTTTTCTGCTTCCACGAAATCTTTCACATTGTAGGTATCTGCTGCTGGTATTAAAGAGACATTATCTGTAATTGCTGCTAAAACATCCCTAGGTGGAGGTTGATGGTGTACGGCTTTAGCAAAATCATTCACGTTGTGTATTTCTGCTACTGTAGTTAAAGAGATAGATTGGTTGCTTGCAAAGTTATCAAGGATTAAGTTATCTTGGGAGATCTCAACTTCACCTATTGGCAAAATAGATATATTATTGAGTGATATAAATGATCCCGGATCAAGGAAATTCATGACTCCAGAATCTTCTTCCTCTATATATAGACTTGCGTCAATTCTTAATTCGGCGTTCTGTATATTCTGTTTGGGAGAGGAGGCAGTCATTGGTAGTAGATCTTACTTTTCGCTTATGCTTACATTCGATGTTGCAGAAGTTCGTGGAGTCTTCGATTTGGAACGGCGATTGTAAATATATTTTATCTTCGCCTTTTCTATTTCAGCCAGAACTACTTTGGTATCACTTTTTATGCTTACTAATTTGTGAGCGAGAAACAGTTATTTTCGACCACTACAAATATAGATATTTAAATGAATTAGCCACACAGTCGTAATAAAGTCAGTTTACGACCACCAAATTCAGCTGTTTTTGTATGAAATTGATTCAATGGTCGTCAAGTAGTCTATTCTTGACCATCGTGATATCGCCATTGAAATATGATACGTTTTGAAATTCCTACTCATAATTTGCTGGTCGTAATCTGACCCCTAAATGCACTATACATTATCGAACCGAGAGGGATAAAAGTATTTTACTCTTCACTATGAAATGGGACAAAAAAGTAAAAATAAGATAAGAATAAAACTGCTAGTTCCCGACCAGGTGGTCGTCAACCAGAGAAATCGTCTTTTTCATCATTTAGTTTAGCGACCACCCATTATTTCAATAAAATACAAATAAATGTGGACAAAATATGATTTATAGTAAAAAACAAAAGCATTCTGAATACCCAAGCATAATTTCCAAGTGTTAGTCTTAATAAAATCATATGCTACTTACGATTAACAAAATCAGTCCTTACTAATTTTTGTGTTAGTTAAACGGTACGTCCGCACAGTCTCTGGTGTTTAAAATCACTGAAGATTATCTAGTTAGCGTAGACCAATGACACGTTGTACGGGGGGAGTATATAAATTGAACTTTCGTTCAAAAACAAAACAAGCTCTTGCCGCGTTTCGATTTCACTGTTTTACTTAAATTACTGAGAAACGGTCGGCAAGTAGCGGTGGTCGGCGAACTAGCACATTCACCCTATAAAAGGTGCGACACTCTCAATAATAATCTAGTAGTATAGATTACTACTTACATATTATGTGCCATAATCATGAAGGATAGTTTTATATATCTTTAAGAAGGGACTTGATTTAATATAAATCTGATGAACTTTTATTTACTATAGTTTAGGTAAATATAAGAGGCCGCAGCAACTTTTGTAAAGAGTCGCAAACAATATAATATATACTGAGGCCGAATTTACATTACGAAACTAGTTTTATATGCATGTTAAAATTAATTACCAATTAAAATAAGACAAATAAGTAATTTGAATAAGTTTAAAATGTATTTATTTTTAGACATCGACATATAAGGCACAGATGAATTCATTTCTAAATAAAGAATAATATCCATTCATTTATAAATGTTGTTATATGCCACAATTATTAAAATAAATTCTTTTTATTTGCTATGTCCTAGCAAACAAGCTAACAAGGGGTGTTGTGAACTTCATTAAATGTGAAATAAAATCATTTTTAATATGCAAATATTTAAATTCATACTTCACTAAAAATAACGAATAAATAACGTAAATGTATATTATATAGTATAATAAGATTATATTATGTTTATCTATTTTAGTTTGATGTAATTTTTTATTGTATATTATTATACATACTCGATATTGTTGTTTGCTCAAGTCAATTACCCATGTAAGTTATTTACTAAATATAAAGCCTAATTAAATACTAATTTGTAATTCTTTAGGACATCAAATGTCGGGAACCTAAAATCGAAATAAATCCGCGACAAAATCCGTAAAGTTTCACATAATATAATATATAATCTCAAATATTCGCGTAAACCTAAGAAAGTTTCAAAGAGGTAATTGATCTTCTTATTAAAAATTAGAGTGTTACCATCGAAGTCTCCGTATTTAAGATACATTAGTTTATATAGATAGGTAATAACGTATTTAAATAAGAAATTTCCGTAAGAAATTTAACCCCCAAGTAGATGGGTGAAAGACGTGTCCAAATCTGATCTTAGACTAAAAATGGTGTGCCGAGTCAGTTATTATTCATTTAACGCTTCGTCTTATTCAGGTTCAAACAAAGAATTAGGCTCGACCTACTTTTACACTATTCATAAAAATATTTTATTATTTATTTACGGCTCAAAAGTAGTCGGTAAACATCAATGGATAACTATTTCTCAATAGTTTTCCCACGATAGATATGAGATCAATCAATCAATCAACTGGCGTTCTCGTTATTACGTGGTAATAAAACGCGACTTAATAAATGTGACATAAAATTGTCAGTATGTAAAATGTACATAATATGCCTATGCATTAAAGTAAGTGAAGTTCCATGAAACGTCACAGTGTACAGTGTCAGTAAGCCGCCATGGTAGATACGACGCGTCGCGGTGTTTACACTATGTTCAACAAGTATTTACGTCAAGGCTCAATGTGATGTAAAAAACAACGAACAGTCTAAAAGGCTTATAAGACTTATAATCATTTCGACTAAATACTAGTACTTGCTTTTAGCTCAATACTTTGCGGAAACCTTATAATATGAGTAAGGTGTCTTGAGACACACGTAACACTCATGTGTCAGATAGTCAACTCTTATCTTTTTTAAGACAAATATCCAACATATTAAAAAGGTTTATTTGAGGGCGTCAAAGACAATCATTCTTTATTTATTTTTATTTATTTATAAAAGTACACAAACAACATACATATTAATACATTCATGAACATTAATTATTAAAAACAAGAAACAGTCAAATATGTAAGTCTTAAAAAGTGTACATAACATTCACTTGTCATAATCAAAGGTATACATTCAGATCAATAATTCCATAAGATAAGTATAATTAATTAATAAATACAATTTAAATAATCAGCATTAGTCAACAGTCGTCTAGGTAGTTTATGGTTGTCAAAAAGATTAAAAAGTATAGTCAAATTAATAATCAAATATCACTTATTATTTAAACGGTAATGTACATTTACATGTCCAAAAAATACAAGTTAATAAAATAGTAGTAATGTCAAAATTAAATATAAGTACAGAACATGTCATAATTAAAATTAACCATTAAATCACATTGAATAGAATATTTATAATATAACACTAATCTTGAATCCTAAAATAATTAAATAATTTTCTTTTAAATATTGGAAAGGAATTGTAAAAGATATCTATGTCCGGAATTGATTTAAGAAGATTATTATATTTGTTACAAATGCGTAGTAAGGGGGCTTGATTGCCAACCTGAGTTCTCACACGAGGAGTTTCAAACAATTTGTAAATGCGCGATGTTCTAGGGTTTCTAGATGGGACTGATAACAATATTCTTTCAAGCAGCTCTGATTGTTTTATTTTATTGTTGAGAATGTTGAAAAAAAAGCTGAGCTCAAGAATTTCGCGCCTGTTACGGAGAGAGATCATATTAAACTTAATCAGTCGCTCGTTGTACAATCGTCTGTGTGAAAAGTTAGGCTCGTGAAATGAAAGGTATTTAGTAAAAGCACGCTGGATACCTTCGATTCGTTGGGAGTGTACGTTATACAGGGGATTCCAAATGACACTAGCATACTCGAGAGAGCTGCGAACCAGGGCATTGTAAAGGACTATTTTGGATCGTCTGGAAAATCCGTGTGCATTTCGCCTGAGAAATCCTAAGTTTTGAGC
Source organism: Boloria selene (assembly GCA_905231865.2). NCBI lineage: Eukaryota > Metazoa > Arthropoda > Insecta > Lepidoptera > Nymphalidae > Boloria > Boloria selene. Next base: position 4,776,346 of record HG993132.1, read on the forward strand.
GGCCTTAGTAACCATTCTATCAATGTGTGCTACGAAAGTTAACCGATTGTCTATAGTGACTCCTAAGTCTCTGATTTCAAATACTTCATGTATTGGTGAGTTTCCTATTGAGTAACCAGAGACAAGCGGCTTTTTTTTTCGGGTGAATTTTATGTAATAACATTTACTTACATTTAGAGTCATATGATTGAGATAACACCATTCATTGATATTATTCAGATCGTGTTGAATAAATTCGACGAAAACAAATAAAAAATATTTAAAAAAATGTCATAATAAAAAGGATGTAATCTGAACTAAATCTATTGAGCCATTATTTTCTTAGTTTAAATTCTGATCTATTATTTTTCTTAAATATTAACATTTTATCAAATTTTTTTAAATATTAATTTAAAAATAGAATAAATAGTGTAACGTAAAAAATAAATATATTTATAAAGCAATTCTAATTCAGAGTGATATGTCATCACTTTATTTAAAACTAGCTGACCCGACAGACTTCGTACTGCCTCAATCGATAGATAAAAGACCTAAACTTTTGTATAAATTAATTTCAAAACAAACAAAACGTATGTATAATATACTAAATTGCTGCACTAAATTGCTTAGACAACAGTGAGTGATTATAATTTAATATGAACTTTATTGAATAGCAATAAAGTTCAAATTGACTCTAGAAAACGTTTGTATGGGAAATAGAAAAGGGCTGTTTTTAGGGTTTTCCCGCAAATTATTCGATTTTTTCTCGCCTTTTAAACCTTCCCTAGACCTCCACGAACATTTCAAGACTAAGATAAGATAAATCCGTTGAGCCGTTCTCGAGTTTTAGTGAGACTAACGAACAGCAATTCATTTTTATATATATAGATAAATGTCCGTGAAAACTTCCCAAGGCTAGTTGTTACGTCGCGCCGCGCTACTAATAATAATGAAAATTCGGCTAATATTTTTGATTACCTTCGCGCTTTGAGACTTTTCATGACAATTTTTATTATCTTTTCCTGCATATAGATAAAAAATACTTTTAGATTAGTACCCTCATTGTTTCTTTATTAAGATTTTGGATACAAGATTTTGATTAAAAAACTTGTTATAACCTTGTGTAAGTTTTACATTACTATTTTTGCCCATTTTGAGGGGTGTATGTGAAACTATAAGTTGTCAAATTATTTCATTTCAAATGTGTAACCTTTTTGAGTTATAAGCGATTATTGTTATGACTGTATACTTTACTCTTACGCCCGAGCAAAAAATAAATATATATATAAACGGCCGAAAATAAATATAATAAACTTACATACATAGAAATAAATAAATGTACTTAGACAGGAGGAGGAATACACCCCGACAGGATTATTATTATTAAGATCAAATTATGCTCACAAAATAAGAGCAATAATATAAATATAATAAAAATATTCTTGCACATGATAAAAAACTTCTTGCACTCAACGAATTAGGTAAGTAGTGAGATAAATAATTTAAGATGTAAGTATGTACCTAAATATTTTATGTCACAGTAGCTTATCCCTTTTATACCACCTGGTTACTTGTGTATGAATGTGTACAGTGAACCAGCTGTCGGGGTCAACGTCCGCTCACAAGACTACCCCATCTACAACCCCCTATATCAACATTCGCTATGAATTAAATTTCCGTTGGAAAACTAAATGCGAACCAAATGAAACAACACATTTTGTTGCCCTAAAATTGTTAGCAAAATATTTATTAAAGTAATCTCTCTTAATTGTTATACATTAGCAATTAACTAAATGGAAGTAGATTTAATCTAGAATAATATAATATAAGAGATAATAGAATATTAGAAAAACAGGTACGTTTATATACTATATTTCTCTAAGATGATATATTTTCTCGCAGTAAAAATATCTTTGAAAATCGACTTCACAGGTAAACCGAATGTGGATTATGCATTGTATTAGTGGTCTGAAACCATCCCCGGTTTGGCACATTAGTTAGATAAATTCAAAGTTTATAACAAACATAGGTAGAAACAATTAATTATAACTTCCAATACAATTTTTTTTTTAATGTTATTATGGATCATCGTGAAAGGGAGATTGTAGACTGGAGTATTTAATTTTTGCCTCTGCTTCTGCTTTTTGTCTTTGCTCGATAATATATTGCACTCGTGCAATATATTATCGAGCAAAGACAAAAAACAGCAAATTAAATTATTCACATTCATTTATTTAACCCTTAAATACTCACAAGTTTCATGTGAACATAATATATAATTTAACGTTCTATTATGTACAATCTATAAATTATAGAGTAGTTTTACCAATCGAATCATGTTGTTAAAATATTTATTAGTTATTTATTTGCTTAAAATTTATTATCAATAAATGAAAATTTCAAAAGAGACACAACAGCAAGTTGTTTCATGCTCGCTCGACGGGAGCAATACGTCCACACAAATAGAGCATTCCCAGGAAAGTTACATTCTCTACATGGAAATGCTTTTGGAAAGTGAGATATTGTTATATTGTGCATCATATGACATATCCGAAAGTGCATGTATAGCCTATAATATCCATTCGCAAGAACATTACATCTGGTAGGAATTGTTCTAGTAGTGTAAATACTCTTCCTAAGTAAGGAATGATGTGATCGCCGCCAGGCTATTTCAACATATAGAATTATTGTTAATTTGCAATTTAATTTAAAAAAGAGTGAGATTAGGATTTGGTTGACTCATAACGTTTAGTAAGAAATTGTAACAATTTTTATGCTGAATAAAATATTATTTTGATTTAATTTAAGTGAAATAATAGTGTGTGAACATATTATAGCACACACAGTGGGTGCTGGCGCCGCCACTTATTGCCGCAAATAATTATATCCCTTACAACTTCTCTCTTTTTTTACATCACTTATTTCAAAATCTAACTACGGGTACAGTTGGTCAAACTTTTTAACTAAAACCGAATCAATGAAATATAAAAGGATGCTTTAAATATTCTTCTTTTTATTAAAATAAAAGTCTTGTGAATGTTGGGATGGGCAAAAGGTTGCGTTTGTGTTACTGAATATTGATAAATTTTAAAATGTAGTCATCCGCATGAGTAGTGTGTGTGTGAAAACCGTCGAGTCAAGACACAAAAAAATCGTCTTTTTTGTGGGGTCTAATTAATCTATTTATTTCTCCTTTAATAACCTACGAAGTTTAAGAGTTAGTCGTCATATCATATCATTCGTTTTCTGTTTATAGTAGATATAGCAATCTATTCGCGTAACGCTGCCAACAGCCAATTATTTTCCCTGCCAAAAATACTTAACACTTTTGTTGTTTCTATTTAAATGAATTTTGTTTATTTGTAACGTAATATGACTCAATCAGATCTACGACTTCGGAATATAATTTACATATGTAGATACATGAAGTACGTATTCTACATTGTTTAACGTTAATTAAAAGACTTTTATATAGTAGGTGGTATGATAAAAATCAGAATAAGGTGATTTTTTCGACATTTCGTCTTATAATGTGTTAAAATTTTGTTTTATAATTCCATGTACCTATTAAGTGTAGTTCAATTATTGAGATCCTGTAAACTTACTTGCTTTTAAAATAATGAAATAAGCTACTCTTACCATATTGAAAACCGTATCCAGGGCGGAACTTCAGAAATATTAATTATCAATGATTTTGTATATGTAATGAAAATCCTTTAGTATTTAAAAGTAATTCTACATTGGCATAATATATTACTTAAGATAGGGACTAAGAAAAGTCAGATAATTTTATTTTGGTATTGTTATGCATAAATTTAAAAATTCAACTTGATAAAAGCGACTTGCGTAGGCTATCCAATTCTAAGAAAGATAAGAGCATATCGTAACAAACAAGTGATAAAATTGATGGCGCCGAGATATAAAATTTCAGCCAAACTATTTACCAGCTTAGTAAATATCTGATACTTACATCTAAAAGCTACATACTACATACTTACAATAATACAAATTTGTAAATATGTGTATTTTATTTTATGATCTCTACTAAACTATAAGTTTCAACGCAAAGATAAATGTGCAAGAGTGTTCTCGTTGATTCGTACTGGTGAGAAGTCGTTCTCTGGCCTTATAAATATAGCGTCATTAAATCTCAGTAGTTACATTCGAAAACATCTTACATTCATTAATAATCTCTCGCTGAGGCGCGCACCCGACTCACACTTGCCCGTTTGTTTATCTTACTACAATACACAATAATAAATAAAATAACAACAACAACTTAAACGGAACTGTGTCTCTATTGTTAGGATTGATAACAATTACTTTACATTTTTCGATAAATATGTAATAAGAATTTCAACTGAAATTCTACATAAGGTACTTTTATTTTAAAATTATACGTATAATGTAATAATTAACATGGAACACGAGGTTTGGGCGAAGGCCTTGGATAGACATGCCGAAAAAAATAAAGTGCGAAACCGCTTTCCTAAGGTGCTTATTAAAATAGTAAAATGTTCAGTTATTAGTTTTAGATAAATTAGTTATTTACTATTATATTATAGTTTAGATAAATCAATAACATCACTTAGTAATGTAGAACAGCAATTTACCAAAGGTCGTACGCGTGCCTAATGACATACCTAACCTCTGTTGATCCGATAGCTTTACATGCATTAGGTACAGATAATTTAATTAATAGTCGTTATTCTAATAAATAGTGTAAACAAATATAAGCCTTACATAGATGTGATTAAAAATACGAATACGACATACTATATTTTGTAATTTTAACATTGGACAGAACATTTAATATAATACTACCGCTCCAGCAAGAAGCAAAATAGATGATGTCATTGCTTTTCTAGTAAATGGTGTAATCAATAATGGACTAAAGGTGTTAAAATACTGAATCTTAAATTACTATGTTATCAAATATTATATTTTCGACTATATCTTGTTTGAGCACTAAATTTAAGCAATTTAGTAATATTTATAAGCCAAATATAAAACGAACACTAATGTAGCCCTAATCGAATCCTTCGATAGAAAACATAATAACGCAATCGCATCAAGATTGTTGTTTAAAATTAATTTATTTTTCAACCTTTAATTGACATTTACGGGTTCGAGTAATCTGTCGTTAGCGAAAAAACAAAATTAAATAGAAGCAGAGATGATTCGGCAAGATTCGCCAACGTTATAGATAGAACGAGAGTCGACCGTGACCTACCGCACGCGGCCGGTGGGCTCTGCGCTGAGGCCGCGATAAGCGATCGCTCGACGGATATAAACAGAGACGCAACACACGGCCACGTATTATCATCAAGTAATCTCTTGTTACGGTGATAATACTCTCTTAACATCGCAATGCAAGTCGTAAACACTTAGCTATATCCTAAGAAATTATTAATTCTAACCTACTTCGTTTTTATTCACATGAAATAATATATTAAGTTGACGTATAAACGTCCACGTATTGAATATTTATTAAAAAAATATTTATATTTAGATAAATCAAGTTTGAATAAAACTGAATTGGTCAATGAAACTGAGCCTAGCAGTTAACCTACAACGACGTAATAAATTACTAACCTGCCTATATATGTGAACATAATATTACCATCGGTAAATACAAATAATCCTGCTGCAATGTCTAGAGTGGTGAATTCCGGTTCTGCCATCTACTACAACACAACTAACATCAAATCAAATCAAATCAAAATATTCTTTATTCAAATAGACTTTTACAAGCTCTTTTGAATCGTCATTTTTACATTATTAAAATTAAATGTCAGTCTGTAAGTCTGACATTTAATTTTAATACTGTAAAAATTACGATCATTTTTTGGAAAACATTTTCATCTTTTAATTTATCAAACTTTTCGTATTACTTCCGGGTACTTTCAAAATAGGTACATGTAAATAAAATAGAAGCGTCTGTTTTTTATTCCTTTAACGGCTTTTCACTAAATTCATATAAAAGTATAATATTAGGCATTAACATCAAAAAGATAATTTTAAAATTTTTTGTCAGTCCGTCTGTCTGGTTATACCGGCTAATCTGAAACGGATGGTCCGAGTTTGACAGGGCTGTTACTAGCAGATAGCTAATGTTATAAGGAGTAACTTAGGCTACTTTTACGTTATTAGAAAATCGTTTAATTTACTATAACTTACAAATTTTGATCGCTTTGAATTTCGAAAATCTCTCGTATCAATAAGCCCCCCGGCACGGTAGTGTTAGGGGTTAGGTAAGTTCGCATATTTTCATCATGTGCATGATTAACTATTTCATAATCGAAAAAAATAATGTGATACACTTGATTGTATATTTAGTATGTATGAGTAGGCCCCATATTGTTAAATATACTAAAATATAATAAACTTCACTACATAGTATAAAACAAAGTCGCTTTCTCTGTCCCTATATCCCTGTATGCTTAAATCTTTAAAACTACGCAACGGGTTTTGATGCGGTTTTTTTAATAGATAGAGTAATTCAAGAGGAAGGTTTATATGCATAACTAGCGGAACCCGCGGCTTTGCCTCTGCTAAATCTAGGGAAGAGCCCGAGCGAAGCGAGGGCGAGTCGCTAGTTAAGTAAATTATAACTACTGATACTGCTTTTAAGCCTGTCACATACGCATTTAAAAAGGCTGATTAGTTCACGATCGTCCTTAATGATGTACCAGCCTGAGTTCTTGTCGGAAATTAAATAATCTGTATTTTTATCAGATTATGGCGAAGCCCAAAAAATTTAAATGTCCGTTCCGTTCTATCTTATGTTTTTTAATAACTAAACGGCTGCATCTATAATACTTTCGTAGATTTACGCGAATATTTGACATTATAAATGACAGTACCTACCCTTAATTTACAAAAAAAGAGACCCCTGAGACGTCAAATACCTTAGAGTATCCTGTAAAGCATTCGAAACGTCGGGAACCAAATATCAAAGTAAATCCGCGACAAAATCCGACAAGATATATATATAATACTAGCAGTACCCGCTGCTTCGCCCCCGTTAATTTTTTTAATCGCTACTAACTCGATCACTCGCTGGGTTGATTTATAGATATTCTATTTCAGAGCCCATCATAAATATACAAATAAATAATTTCATATATGTGCACGCCACTCTCCGCACTTGGCTCCCTCGCCCGGTTGCCCGCTGTGCTGTGCCTTATTTTTCTATTAGTATTTTGCTTAGATTAATATTTTAAATTCTCGGATTTCTATAATTCGTCGTCGGATAGAAAAATTAATATAGTAATTCATAGCTAACTCCCTACCAAAATTAGAGTTTATTGCATAAAAGGTGAAGGAATTTCATACGAACATATTGTGACAGGCTTTAGACATCCTTAATCCGGCCCCATCGCAAAATACTAACAGACTACATTTCTGTGAAATTTAAAGTTTGTAGTTCAAAAAATGAAGGAATTTGATACAAACTTGCGATTCCCCTAGCTCCTTTTTGATCCGGCCCTGTCGAAAAACCGTTCTTACCGGACTTATACTAACTATTAACCACCTCGCTACCAAATTTAAAGTTGGTAGCTCAAAAGATGAAGGACTCATATAAACATGCGAGGGCTCTTAGACCACCTTACCGACCCTGTCGCAAAATCCGTTCTTAGCGGATGTCTACTAATTATAAACTACCTACGTGCTAAATTTCACCCTCGCGCATTAAGGGACAAATTTAAAAATAACGGTTTTCAGATTTTCTCTCTTCTGTACTAATTAGTAAAAGTTTTAAATCTACAAAAATATTATTATGACTGCGCATGCTTTATACCACTGAATTGACAAATAACCTGCTCTGTGCTTTATACCATATACTGCCCCAACAAGTCTGCCGAAGCAGACCACACTGTCAAGAGGGTTGCTCCACACTCCACATACAACACCCACCGATCTGGGCCCTTTCTGAGCGTTTTTGGATTCGGGCCCGGCCGGCTTGCCGGACGCTAATGAACCCCTCCACCATGACAATGTCAACGCACGTTGGAGGGAAGTATAAGTTAACACAGGTCAACAGAAACGAGCTACGTTTTAGAGATTTTTTTTTCACTTTTCATGGTTTCGTCAGGTGTTTGGCTTCTAGTTTTCGCTCCATTACGTTTGTATTTACTAACTTGTCAACATTCAAGCTTGCTACTGAACTTTCTATTTTGTTACTATTGTCATTAGAGTTTACTTTTATAAGTTAAAGCAGTGAGAGAAATAGACGGTCAAATGGCTTATGGCTCGCGCGTAAATTTATCACGACCCATTTTCAAAAAAGTGTTTTTTAGTTTTTTTAAACTATTATTTATTATATCAAAACTTTTTATTTGAAACTCAAAGTTAAATGGAAAAGCATAAAATGACACGTTTTGTACTGAGATTCTCAGACATTCGACTCATTTAATTCTAACATGATCATGCCTAAAGAAATAATGACTGCCAATACGTAAAAATGTCATTAAAATTAAAACTCTACAATTATTATGTATGAGTCGATGAGTTCCTATTATGGGCCTCCCATATACCAACACACGCAGTTATTTTAACGATGCTATTGCTAAAATCGCTCTACATCTTACTACACCTGAGCGCATGCGCGAGGTTCGCTCCACTTTGTTTTTGCGTTCAATGTCAGTGTATCGGCTAATTTTATCACGGTTCGCACACGCTACGTAACTATCTCGCTTGATGGGGCCAAAAGTCTGTTTGTTTTGGTTTCTCCCGGTCCATACTATAATATAAAAGCATAGGTATGACGTTTACCGGCAAAGATAATTAAATTACCACGTTTCCAAGTTTTTTTTTTATTTTTAATAAGATATGTTTTCTTTGTAATGAGTAATAAAGAAAAATAAACGTTTAATCTTATTATTATCATCTTTGACTTAGATTTGTCGTGTCGAGTACAAATGTATTTCGTAATCTTTTTGTGTAATATTTCTGATATATGGTCTTTAAAATTATATAAACGAGAGAGCAAAGCGAACGTACAAGCGTGATGAACTCGGAAAACGTTTTTCGTCGCTATTTCCGCAACAAGTATTGTTTTGCAAAGAGAGGCCAAAGCGGGAGAGCGGACACGTCTCGTCTCCAACAACGGGCATGATCGCATGCTCACACATTGCATGATTTTTGTAACTTTCAATAAAATAAATGAAACTAGAATTTACGAAAATGTGCCTTGGTACAGTTTGTCTATTCTAGCATTACATATTTGACGATTTGCATTGTTTACAGTGTAACTTATTTTAGTATAATTTATATTTATCTTAATAGGTCAAAAACGGACTGGCATTGACTCGATAGATTTTTTTAATAATAACGGTTATATATTCTCAGAGATGAGATATTTGCTCGCAGTAAAAATATCATTGAAAATTGTCTTTACAGATGGACCGAATATGCCTAATGTATTTAGTAAGGAAAGTAGTAAAGTTTTGGTTCTCTTAAACCATCTTTGCATTATTGTCAATGAAACCGATGAGGCACATCGCGCGGTTGGATGGGTTCAAAGTCTATAACGGACATAGGTAGAAACTTTTAAAGTTTCGTTTTATCATCTCTAGTCTTAGATAAAGTACTAATGGAAACAAACTATACTAATATCATTGTGCAACCTGTAGGCCAAATCTGTACCATTTACTACTCATTGCTGTTTATATATATATGCAGTATTCATTTTTGCGTTTAATAAAGCTAGTTACCAATACTGATTACCCTTAATGAATCTAATTGGTTACCTTTCTTTACGAATAAAGAAAAAAGTTCGAGTTTGCTTTGCTTAAAAGCCATCAAAGTGTTTTGAACTATTTATAGGCCGAAATGTTGACGCCTGCCGGAAGGTATTTTGAGGTGTTCTGGGAATCCAAGTACCTAGTATTCTTTTACTTTAATCGGACAAGAATATTTACGCTTACATTCTAAAAATAATGTATAATAATTATATTACGTTATTAATTTTCTCCGGCATCACTTTTGGTCTAAGAGCCGGTGGAAGATCGACCTTCACCGATCTGATAACCAGATGAGACATATTTTTTATCAAATATAATTTATAAACAAATATGCCTATAATGACTTGCCTATCTGAAAGTGCTCATAGCTATTTTTAATTAAATTAACTTTAATCGATTTTTTTTTCATCACTTTCATTCTTTTGATAACCAAATGAATTTTATTTCACTGTTAGTTTTTAACACACAGAATATGCCTCAGTAGGTAATCTACTCATTTTTGTGTATGCTACCTGGCAAGCCGATGTGAACAGGTAAGTCAATATAGGTGACTCCATCGTTCTGCTAACTTATCGAAAGTTATATCAAATTTTAGATCATTTTATTACAAAATCAGTCATATAGACTTGCCTGCAAAAAATCATACTTAAAGCACTGTTACCTAGCAAAAAATAGCTATGAGCACTTTCAGATAGGCAAGTAATTATAGGCATATTTGTTTCTAAATTATATTCGATAAAAAATATGTCTCATCTGGTTATCAGATCGGTGAAGGTCGATCTACCACGGTCTCCTCTACCATTTGTCATTTTATGTCTTTAACTTCATCTAAATATTAAAATTTGACAGTGCGTTTGATGTTTTATTTATTAGCTATTTTATTTGTTCAACTTTTATTTCGCTTTCCGAAATTGCGTCAAATAGAACGGTCGCGTGGTCTCTACGTCACGCGGTACGCAAATATGTATATAATTAATCGGCGTGGTCATCGACGCCCGCGCCGTCATGGTTGCCTTTTCAGGAAATTACGCCAGTACCTTACCGCTTAGCTTAACGCTCATCATTCGCTTTTAAAGTAGCAGTTCCCGACTCGATACTTACATAATATATCATTTTAGTTCAAAATATCAAATACTTGATTAGTCCTTTCTGCACAACACCTAATATTAAGTTTTTAATACGTATGTAATACATATTTTATATGTTTTATTTATTGTGATTTGAGATATATTAAGTTATGCTAATAATGTCAAAGCTTCTAAAATTCCCTCTAACACAGGCATTGAAATGGAATTTATACTACATATTATATATTACTTTAATACTTAACACCGCAAGTCCGTAAATTCTTATTTTGGAATGCCTTTCATACGTAACGCACTGAACGTTATATATATTTTTTAAATATTTTGATGGAAACCTCAGAATTGTATTACTTTGTATTTTGTAATATTTACAAAATATTAAACTCTTCATGTGATATGCTTAGACTAAAAAGTAAATAGTAAATACCTATATCTTTTTCAATATACTTATACGCAAACATTCTAGGAAATGGAAATCAGGTATACAGTAATGCGCAATATAGTTCTCTAGGAATGTCGCACCAAGGGGGTCTGTCTCAAGCAGGCCTCCTGCAGACCCCCTCTCACTCCTCACGCTTCCGGGTCGATGACCGTGCTCTGCGACCTTGCCGCCTCCCTCCGAGCCCTTTAAATATTCTGTGCTAACCTTGTGTTAGCTATATTTTCGTGTAAATAAATTAATTACAGTACAGCATTTACTTACTTTCCATATTAAGAAAGATGGCAATGTGCCACGGTTGAATTTTAGAATTGTTTATAATTTAATTAATTTGCTACCTACTTTACCTGCTATAACTTTAAATGCGGTAATTGTACTGTATATTTTGGACAGACAACCAAAGCTTATGAAAATTATAAGGTGATAGAGTATTGTATTATTCACTACATACATATGGATGATGAATCGATCTCAATATTTAAGACGGACATTTAAAACGAAGTCTACAAAACGAAGATGAACTACTTTTTATCATGACCTCGAGTTGAATCGTTGAATAAAAGAAGCAATTTTTATCAGCTCAGCCTTTTGGTTTGCTTACAATCTTCCTAGTAAGAACAAGTCAATATAATGTACCATTTGCTAGTGCTTAGGACATAGGATACTTTATATAATATATTCACCCTAAAATTGGGTACCAACTAATAATGGCTATTTACTCAGTTTTTCTATGTAAAAATAATAATTATAGTATAAAAGTTCGCGTGCAAACAACTCGAGCATACGAGAAAGAAAATTTGGCTTCTATTCATTTTTTTTTTTCATTATACAATTTTAGCGACAGTTACTGCTCATTAGGTCAACTACTATCGGCAACCCCTCATCGCTCAAAGGAAGCTACAAAAATTTCAATGATTTTAAAATTTTAAACATAAACACAATTTTATTTTTGTTATATGTGTTATATTTTTGTTATACATGTACCTACATTATTTTATTATGCATAGTTATGAAATTTGTTGTTTTTCAACTGTATGTACTAAAAAGCTTATAGAAAGTACAACGTGTAAGTCGTTGGTACATTCTCTGAATAAACAAGATATTAAATATGTTTATAAAAACAAATCAAGAGAAACAGCTTAAGGCGTGGGCCGTCGCGGATCTAGCATTCAGTCTAGTAGAAATACCGGATAAAGGATAACTACTTCTCTGTGTTACTAAAAATATCATTTATATACGTTCTATGTCTAAATAAAGAAATATTTTTCTGTATCTATATAGGAGTGTTATGATTTAAAATCTTATCCGGTTTTTTTAACATGTTGATTTATGAAACATGAATGCATACAAATCGAAACTAAAAAGAAAAAGAAATAATTTTAATTACTTAGTTATTGTTGGAGTCGGTGCCAGCCAAGAAGGACAGTTTTATCCTGCCTTTGCAATGAACTTTCGAACGGATATTTTGATTATATTTACAAATTGATACATTAATTAAATTGTATTAAGATTATTTTGCTTTGGCTGGCACCGACTCCAACAATAACTAAGTAATTAAAATATTTTTTTTTCTTTTTAGTTTCGATTTGTAGCGTTTTGAAGTCGGTTTTCATTTTTGTTAAAAAATAATTCATTTTAAATTATTTTTGTGGAAATTATTATGTTTAAATAAAATATTGGAAGGCTAACTAAACTACTGCTCCAATAAGTCAGCGAAGTTTTGAAATGAACGACAATAGTCAATCGAGATTTGTCCACGTCTATTTTTCCACGTAACTCGTAGACGTTAATAAGATTTACCTTCTATTATCAATCCACCTAATATCCTGAAGGAATACGACTATCAGTTCATAAGTACGTATAATATTAAAAGAATTTTCTTTCAACTCCTAACTGTTGAGGATATATACCTTACGTCATCACAAATTCTTGAACAGCTTTAGAAAATATATGAAAAAGGTAATCAGTGCCGATAAAATTTAAGGGTTGCCTTCGATTTCTCTAGGATCCCATCATCAGATGCTGACTTGGTGACAATGAGAACATCTTGAATGTATACCCTACCGAACAAAAAAGAAATTTTTAAAATCGGCCCACAATTCACGGAGAAATCGGTGAAAACACATAAAAAACAACTGTTGAGGAATTTTACCTTCCATCATCAGCTCATCCACATAAGATAATGATTTTCATACGTAAAAGCTTTATCGGGCTTAGAAAATATATCAAAAACATAATAGGTGCCTGTAAATTTTGAGAGTTGCCTTCGATTTCCCTGGGATCCCATCATCAGATCCTGACTTGGTGACAATGGGACCACCTCGGAACTATACCCTACCAATCGAAAGAAAAATTTTTGAAATCGGCCCACAGACGGCGGAGTAATCGGTGAACATACATAAAAAAAAAACCTACAACGGAACATATAACCTCCTCCTTTTTTGAAGTCGGTTAAAAATAAATATCGCTACATATTATAAAACCAAGTCCTCCGCCGCGTCTGTTTGTTTCTGTCTATCTGTCTGTTTATTTGCAATAAATTCAAATACTACTGCACCGAATTTCATGCTGTTTTCACCAATGGATAGAGTGGTTCTCGAGGAAGGTTTTAGTATATAATTTGTCAAGTTTTTGTATACATTTACTAACGGAACCCGCGGCTTCGCTCGCGCTAAATCTAGGGAAGAACCCGAGTGAAGCGTAGTAGTATAATTTAACTTTAGGATGTTAAGTAAGTGCGAGATATTTTTTATGTCCCGTTGTGATCCACAAGTATGGTCGTGATGTCGTTAGATATGTTAAAAAATGGGAGATCATAATAATATTCATTGTGTATAGCATAATAAGATATTCGATCTCGTTCACCGGGTAACGGTTTGTTACTTACTACGAGTGTTTTCGCTAAATAAAACAAAGCCTTAATGTTGACTGTGATCTATTTCGAGAAAAAAACACTTAATACATTAAACTTACCATTCCTTGAATTCGCATCTAAATCAATGAAGTTTAATTTTGTTTTATGTTACTACTCTGCCTTTAAAAAGCAAGCAATGCATAGTGTATAGGCCACATAATTAGATTATTATTTTGGTAGAGAACGTAACGTAACAGAAACACATAATATACATTTTCATATTTTTTATATTAACTAACACTAAAGCCTGCGATACTGTTTTGTATTTTCTAACACCTAACATCACACATCTAACAAAATATGGGCATGGCCTAAATGTTTTGTTAGCAAAAATGAGCAAACATGTTATCCGAGGCAGACGGAAAACATCCCCGTGTTCGCATGCAGAGAAGGGGAATTGCATTTCATCGTTGCTTGCGAACATTGATGTTGCGTTTCGTAGTTCCTGATTTCTATGTTTTACTTAACTGTAGTGTATTGTGTGTATTTTAATATGAATTGGAATAAAGACAATACGTTATTTCTGTGATTTAAGAAGCTTCTTCATCCGAAGTCATTATGTCTGTCGAGTAGAAATGTTTGATGTTAGTGTTTAAAAGTTGCAGGAGACTAAAATGTTTTGCTAACATGTTTAGTTAGAACATGTTTGGTTAGTAGTACAAGAGACACGCCTTTCCTTGTGTCTGCGCGTAGTATACTTGTACACAATAATATCTCCTGCGCAGGTGTCTAATCTCATTGAGATTAGCCGCGCCGCGGCCGTATTCGGTCGAAGACTTCATGGAACTTCTTTTAGTTTATAATATAACATATAATTTAATACATAATTATTTCCTCCGAACCGATCGGCCATGGCGGCCAATCTCATTGAGATATTATAATGCACAAGTATACGCGCAACACAAGTGCACTTTCTAATCGCGTCTTATATTCCGGTGGGATTTGAGACCAACAGGCAAAAAGTAACATTCTCTGTTTCTGCACGGGGTTTCCAAACTCCTCTTTCTTACTGAGAACTTCTAGACAGAAAAAAAACAATAACTGAAATTGGCCCGACCCGGGATTCGGACCCAGGACCTCAAGATTTGAGGCCATACATGCTAGCCATTACACCACTCGTATGAAGAATTATTAAAATAAAATTATTATTAATAAGTAATATTTTGGTAAAATTGTATTACTTATATGGACAAATCCTTTTTGCATTTAAAAATAATATTTAAATTACATAATAAATTACTTACATAATATGATGTGAAATATTGAAAACTAATAACAGTCAAATCGGTTTTATAAAAGAAATTTGGTTAGATTAAGTTGCTGTTACTGCGCCATCTGTAGTGTGTGCGGCATGCGTAAATAAATGTGTGCGATATTGGTGGGTGGGTTCATAGGCAGGTCACGTGCGCTCCACTCGCCGACGCACTTTTATTACATTCCCCGAATAAATACGCGACAAAAAGGCTTCTATGAAATACCATTTTGAACATTTATATAAAAGAAACATTTTATCTACCCATTTATAAGTATATTTGTATCAAATTATACATTTATGTTATAATAACATTAAATTTATAATATAAATTAAATAAATCGGTTTTTTATAAGTTATAGTTATAATATACAGTTAATAGGTAATTAGGTATGTGTCAAACACGCAAACTCTACTAAAATGAAACTAGATAACTGAAATGAGCTAATAAATTAATTAGCAGTTTAATCTCTCGATTATGTTCTTACTAAAGTAACATTACTTGTTAAATAATAGCATAGTATACTTAAAAGTTTCAGCAATAATCTATACTTTGTTTACGTTAGTTATAATAAAACAATTGTAGATGACGCTTAATATATTTTCTAGTTGTAGACTTTCAAATGAACACTTTTCGTTGGTATTTCATTAACAGAACACAGGCAGACCAAGGAAAAATTTACTTCAGTAATGTGCTCTCATTCAAGATTTCTCTGCTACTAATTCTAGACTACAGGCCCGTGTTGAAAAAATTATGGGTCATTTATGGGTTATTCGTATTTCACAAAAAAAAAATGTTGATGTAATATTTGTATAAATTCGAATTTACTAATCTTAGTTTCTTTCTAAAAATAATATTATCTGAACACATATCCCGAAAAACGCACACGTTAATAGTTTGATAACTTTAATAACTACCTAGTACGTGCGCACATATGACGTGTTATTTGAGATTGGTGTTGGTATGACGTTTATTTGTATTGTTAGATGGATCTAGATTAATATATAATCAAAGCAGTTATTTAGTATTGATATTAAAATATGTTATGCTACACCTTAAACTCTCCAACATATAGCTGTATGATTAAGAAAAACTAAAAAGGAAAGTAAAGAAATTTACCCTGCGTGTGCCAATCACTACATTGTATAAAACCAAGTCCTCCGCCGCGTCTGTCTGTCTGTTCGCGATAAACTCAAAAAATACTGCACCGTTTTTATGCTGCTTTCATGAATGATTATAATATTTCTCGAGGAAGGTTTTAGTATATAATTTGTCAAGTTTTTATAAGTATACATATACTAGCCGCATACGCGACTTAGCTCGCGCTAAATCCAGGGACGACCCCGAGCGAAGCGAGAGTGAGTCGCTAGTACTATATTATATTTGTAGAATTGACAAAAACTTTGAATTATAGAATAATACAATTGATAAAAGCTTACTGAAAATATAATTTATTTTACATCTCTCATGTTCGGTAAGTAGATCCTTATTACCTCCAAATGGGGCTTGTAGGTGACTAATTAGCGCTCTAGGGTATGCATATAATGTAGCTAAAAAGCCCTAGGGCGGTAAGTAATTAAAAAAAACACTTCTTTCTTTCAAAAAGTTCGCGTACATCTAACCATCATACTGGCAATAGACATCATGCATTCAGCCCAATGACCAAAGAGGTCGCTTTGCTATTCAGCCTTGTCTTCGTGTGAGTATAATAGTCATCAATTTTAAAAATCGAACGGAAAAGCTCAATTTCGATTTTGAAAAAAAAATTATTCTTGTAATGCCGGTTTTTTTCTACTTACCTCACAATCGAGATGTAAAGCAGAATAGCTAGCTCGGGTGTAAGCATCAATTGCACCCTCGAACTATAGGCGTATAACTCTGGCTGCAATTGATGCCTTACAGCCCTTGGCTACTAATCTACTATTATGAATGATCACACACAAGCAAGAAGAACTCTTAACACTCAAATGAATATTTTCAGAGTAACGACGACACACCCGCATTAAAATTTTGTATGCTAATAGCCGGTCAATATTCATTTTCATTTTTACTGCGGTAAAATACCTATCTCATTTCTGGGAAGTCTATGCTAACCATTGAAACGTAACGGGATGAACCCGAGCGGTTGGAGGGTAAATCGCTAGTGTTGTATGTATATTTCTATTTAGTATAGTATTTTATTTTGCCCAAAACGCATTTCGCATTTACGGTTTCTTCGGTGCAGATAACGTTAATTTTCAAATGTATCAACACTGAATGTTAGCCAACATTCCGAAGCACAGTATATACTGATGGCCTACATATTACGTATGTATTCGACACACCAATCACTGCGGTCTAATAATTTTCATACTTACAAAATAATGTTGTTTACGAATAAAGGGATTTAATAAATTCTATTTAGCATTATTATGTTATATGTACAAGGCTGTATTTTGGTAAGACAAGAGTAGAGTTCTTTGCTTTTGCCCATATTATCTAAAAATTGCGCTACTTGTTTTACTCCGTATCTATATCTACTTATTCATTTATTTGTAAACGAATCCAACTTCTAACCTAAAAAATATTTGTACTGTCAGCCATCAATCCTAATGGAACACTGTAGCTCCATTGTACACGTTTTCGACTTTTTTTTGTATAGGTACGTAAAAAGCGAATATATTCTTATTGTTAAATGTAGACTTCAAATATATTATATAAATAACAAAGTAAATATGTACCAGCATTAAGACAAGTACCTACATGCAAAGCCAATTAAGTACCTACATGTTATTTTATATTGTTTATATCTTATGATAATTATAAAATTTTATTGTGAGTTATGTAATACTGAGTAAATTACTAGGAACTTATGGAGATTTCTGTTTGTGTAAACTTTAAACCGCAAAAAATAGAGCGTAACGATGAAAAAATCTAAGTGATTGTTAGAGTCCGTCAATATTGTATAATACTAAAATTTTATATAACTTTGACAATTCTTTACTTTCAAGTATCTCTGAGTAGGTAGATATATGACGAAAATAACAAGAGTGACTCACTTGCAACAACAAATATCAGTGTTAAATATTTTCGTAACTTAAGTCTTATCGGACGAGCGATTATAAACGGATGTGCAAAAATATTGTATTTTGTATGCGCTGTAATAAGTTATGTGACTGTGAATGAACAACAATAACACGCGGACGCACCATGTGAGGCGACCATTGATATCTTCATTCAGATACCGGAAACATAAATCAACGTAGTGCGACGTTACGCCGACAGATTATCCCGCATAATTCGAAAGTTTAACTGCTATAATTTTATTATTATTACTTTATTTCCATATTTAGTTGACATTTTTTCTATTTTTATCTACACTATAGTGCTTAGCTTAACTATATTTATATATTTTATATAACAAATTACTACAATAATCATTACAATATTACATATACCTAAACATCTCCTTTTAAGGAAAGTTGCAAAATAATTTATCGTATTGGGCATTGCTAATTATCTCTACATGCATTATTTCTAATTAGTCTTATTGGTATGTATATAATATTTTAAAAGATTAGTTGTTTGTTTAGGAGGAGGAAACAAGAGAGATGTATATGAATTTTCTGTCTCTAGTACTTTTGAGACGTAATATAATTTTTAATATGCACTTCTTATATAATGCTATTATCCTAAATGGTGCGCGTGATGTTCTCTGAGAATGAGAATGTTTACGTTTGTCGGACATCCGGTGCTGCAAAGTGCAAACGTAATGGCAAACGCATTGTGCACGTGACGTTACGTCGATGCATTCGAGTTGTCGGTTTATTTATCTAAATGTAGTGGAGCGACGCCAATTATTAGCAGACAAGCAGCTCTATTTGTAGTGAAAGTACAGTGAGTCAGCTCACAGCCGCGGCCCGCACCGCGCTGTTCGGAAATAGAGCCGCGACGTCCGCGTCTCAAGAACTATACATATAATCGACATACATACTAGATGTTAATACATATTTACTGTTAACAAAATAACATATTACCATCAAACGCGATTCCGATCCTGAGATGCGACCAACTGAACTATTTTCGCACGATCATGAATTAACCGGTCTGCTAACAAGCTTTTATAGCTTTATTAATGCAAGTAAAAATATTTTCTTATAGTAGAATAATTGTATCTTTAAAAATATTGTTTCTTATTTTCTGTGTCGTTAGAAATTAGAAGAATTCTATGCTAATGTGTTTGATACATTAAGGTATATTCAAGCTTCTGTATACAAAATTTTTATGTAAACAGGAAAAACTAAATTAAAGTTGTAGAACATACGAACAGGAAAAGAAATGTTTATTTGATGATTGTGCTGAATATCTGTCTATCTATCTGTTCGGAATGATAAACAACATCGACATCCTTGTGTGCTTAATTATCATATCCACTTGTTTATTATTCTCTTATAATCATCATAAACGATTTAAAAATGTTATCATGCAATAGTATAGTGTGCATATGATTATATTACTTACCGTCATTGCTAATGAATGGGTAATATATTATAACAGATAATAATATATTTTCACATATTAATGAACATTGGACCTACAACAGATGTAGGTACTATAACTTACCAGTACTTAAACATTTTAATTTTTAAAATCTTAAAGAACATTGATACATAGATATTATAATTTAATTAATATAGCTACAATAAAAATAATAAAAATATAAAATTGAATGTTATGAAGTAGATGTTGTTCAACTTGATGAGTAGCATGCTGTAGTATTTCCCGTGAGTACGTCAAATGTATGTTTATCGCCTAGAATGCATTGACGCCATGTGCATCATTGCATTACACGACGCCCGCGTTGTACTACATTATGACGAAACCTGTTTATTCGATGAACTCAAAGACTACATTTCACGAAACCATCGTAACACGTTATTGTAGAGCAAATAAATCTCATGTATTTTATATAAAGTTTTTGAACAGTTTTCACATTCGTTGATGTTTACATCAATTGTAAATATTATACTTACATTTAGTACGATGTGCTCTCGTAGTACTGGGTTGAGGGGCGCGGGTGCGAGGTGGAGGCTGTAGAGTGTAGTAGCGACGTAGTAAGAACTCGGAGAGGGGATGGGCGTTCAATATTTTGTTTCGCCATTATATTCTAGTGGTGTAAGATGTTGTTTGCTTGCATATCGATATATTTTTATTATCCTTCATTACTTTATTGGCTTATTTTTTTAGTAATTTGCGTATATGTAATTTTGAATCTGTACAGGTAACATTTGAGATTAAACGAACAGAGCGTAGTGTAAACGGGACTATTACCTGTAAGGAGTACAATAACATTCCATGCTCTATAAATATCCGCTGGGCTGAGTGACCGAAGCGCGAAGTGGCGGAGTGCGGACTCTGCGGCGAAGTTCATTTGCATCGCAATGCATCGGCTAATTATTAATTAAAATCAACAAAATATATAAAATCAATAACCCTGCTTATATTAATTGGCTTTTTCTCGTCCGGAGAAAATAATTAATTTGAAAAGTATTTATAATATTACACTGTGAAATTGAAATAGGTATTATTAATAACAATTTAATTATACCTAATATGTATTAAAAAATAACTATTTAACGTAATAAATGCATAATATGCAGTATTACGAACGTAGTTTGTCGACCGTGAAAAAGAGGAAATCTTTATTAAAACAGATTATCATGTAGGTACCTATATCTATTATTATGCTTAAGTTTAATATAAATTCTCATTTAGATTATACTTTAATAACTTTGTGATTTAAGGAACCCTTTTGAGATATATGACTAAGTAATTGGTGGTGGGTATTTAATTTGTTGTTAACGTCGAATTGCAAAGAAATCAGGGTGAAACTACTCTAATTATATTTTTCAGATGCAAATAATTTATAAGATTTTATTATGGTTATATGTAGATCAAATATCATGCAATTATACTTTACCCAAGCCGGTGAGCAATAAAATGCCCTTCTTCATTACTCATTGTTTACATAACACAAGACGTACCTATATCAGTCCCTCCCGCGCTTTCTTGCACATGCGCATTTCGTGTACTGCTTCCTATTTGCCTTACTTTTTCTGTGCGTACTGCGTAGGTACCTTGGTCCTTGAGTTGTGGAACTACGCAATAACATGACCTTGCATCCATCTCTGTTCTATGACTGTGTAGAACTAATTCATTATATATATATCAAGTAATAATAGAAAGTTGGAGAACAAGATATATCTTTACCTTCTTCCCCTATATTGTTTTCTTTTCAATTTATTACAAACTAGAGCCTCACTTAGCTCCGGTCGAGTCTTACTTAGGCAATTTTTAATAGTTAATATAGATTTCCTAAAAGATGAGATAATTATTCGTAATATTTTTTTATTTTTGTTAACACGAATTACTAGTTATAACTATTCCAAGTTACATTTATCTGTCCAGTAGTTTTCCCGTGATGCGTTCACTAAAAGGCGGATATTATATATTGTACAAAATTCTAACACTGGATTCTTAACTATGGATTTGGCTTCGGTATTTATAATAATCACTAATTCAATAAGGTTTTCCGAAAAAAATAATATTAAACTTACAGATTCCTTTGTTTTTAAGTTAGAATTTTATTAAAATACCTATGAATAGATAAAATTTAATTTGTAGCCGTAATAATTAATATTATGTTGAAAAGAAGAAAATCTCAATACTTTGTGAGAAAAATATTAACAGTAAAACAAAAGTAGCGAATACTTTTTAAATTAAATTGCTATAAAACTAGGCATCTGCCCAAACGCCGCACAGTGGATCCATATTGAAAATTAGTGGACATAGGCAACAAAGTTCCAATATCGATTCGATATTTTTTTATGTGATTCTTCATGATATTCCAGACAACTTTTACTCTTGTGTAATTTCTTCTAAAGTTGATATTTTGTCTGAAAAAAAATAAATTAGATTTTTTTGTATGGAGCGAATCACGTTTATTTTTTTTTTCTTCAATTGTACGAATATGTTGGGTGTATGGCGTGAGTATATGATAGCTAGGGTCATTCTCTATCCACGAAAAAATAATTCAGCGCCGGCCATCCGCAGCCGCGCGAGTAATCATTCGGTAAAAAAAACAATATTTTCTATGAAATTTTTTGCCTTTTAAAATCAATTCAAAGTATATTTTCTGTCTCACTTGGCTGCTTTCACCTTCTTTTTAGTTAAATATATATTGTTTTAATAGCACATAGGTACTCACAACTAGTAATTCTGGTAGGGGTTTAGTTATTATTGCATGTTATCGGTGGCACCTGCATTGTGATTGATGACTCATTTGTTTGTGCGCTCGTCTAAGCGCATAACTAATGAGTCATCGAAAAATGCTCGTCTCTGATTGGCTGAATAATTTTCAGTCATGTTAATATGTTTACTACTTGAGTAATTAACACTGACTATAAATACAAAGACATTCATTAAGTCCCTCTAGTTTCGCTCTTGTCGCTTATTTGTGAACACAGTGAAATACTTTTATATTTATATTTACTTTAGAACTATGGCTGGATTTTGTACCAAACCAGATCTTTTTGCGAAATTAAGAAGTGGTGATCTGAAAAATTATATGTTTCTATATGAAAGTATAATTTCTGTTTTGAATACCACAGTTTCTGAAGAAGACAAAAACCTAATCAAGGAGTTCTGTCGGGTTTTTTGTGTAAATCTAAATAAAAAGTGGATAGAGGCAAGTAGAAGTCAAAAAACTTTTATGAATCGTGTAAATAGTCACAAGTAGTTGGAAAAAAACATCAACTATCCTGTTTGTGACAGTGTTGACCTGAGAAGTGAGTTTGAGCTTTTCGGACGCAGCCTTATCTGAGCCAGTGGATATGAATTCCCATGTTCCTAATCTTTCAGTATGTACTACGGAAGCGGGAACATCTACAGAAAAGGAGCACAGAAAACCGATCGAAGACTTAAGTAATAAGCAAAAAAAAGACGTTCTACTTCCATAGTAGAAGAAAATTCCGAGGAAGAGTTGCAGCACTGGTACTTAACAAAATTGAAAGAAAACGGCAAAACGAATCTGGCAAAAGTGAAAAGTGAATAATCCTTTCCAGTAATCCAGAAACGCTTCGTATACGAAGTACACGAGCGACTATTCAAAAAGCAGAGCCTAAGTACTGTCTCTGAAGATAAGTGTTTAGCTCTTTATACATCACTTGCGCTCTCGAGATGGAAGTACATAGCTCTTCGACAATTTCTGAAAGAAGAAAACTGTGCTACCTTTCCATCTTATCCAAAGCTCGTAAATGCCAAGAAAAGATGTTATCCACCACAAGAGAGTAAGGAGATTACCGAAAAAAGAGCTCAAATTAAATTGCAAGCGCTATTGGACCACACTGTGGAGAGAATTTTACTAGATGTGAATTCTGTTGATAGGTCTCAAAATGAAGAACTCAAGTTGACCTGGAAATGGGGGCTTGATGGTTCTTTGTCGCAGAGTAACTATAAACAGAAAACGTCAAACACAGCTACAGAGTTCGGTGATTCATCAGTAGTCATGACAAGCATTGTCCCTCTTCGGCTAGTGTCTGGCTCATCATCTGGGAATGAATATATAGTTTGGGAGAACCCCACACCTTGCTCAACTCTGTACGAATATCTACACAGTGTGGAAATATTATTGTATCCATTAATTGCATATGACCATGATTGATGGAAAAGTGGAAATATATCTTATAATCTGGATTTTCAACGATGGACAGCTCGCGGCGAACATAAGGCTTTGAAACAAGCTAAAAAAAATACCACGCAACAAGAGTTTCGTGAGCAAACTGCAATGCTGATTGATATAGTCAAACAGGTATGTATTTAGGTTCCATCAGGGCTGGGAATATGACAAACAGCCCTTTTCTGGGCTACAATTATTTCACAATTTCCTTTCGATGATACGTATGATAACTTATACTATACTTTACACACGCTTAATTATGTAGATAATGATTATCAACGTCTTGCCAGTTAAAATTCAAACTATTTCACCTATATTTGACAAAATTAGTATATCCAGAAACTTATTACTATATTTATTTTACAACTAGATGACACGTGCCCACTTCGTTGGGAATAATGTTAATAATCCTTTTTTAGAACAGAGTGTTATGTTTTCATTTCTAACTGCCAAAAGGAGGGTTATACGTAGGTATAGTTTGTATTTGCATGCTAATACAAAATTTGAAAGTAACTCTGTCCGAAAGAGGACCAAGTCGCGGGAAAAGTTAATTTGGTTATGGTAATTTTAATTTTTCAAAACTTCTCTGTAAACTATATTGGATGTAATGTTTTCATTTGGTAGCAAAATATATTGTCTATCAGGATTTCCAACCCGAGATAAGCCAACATATAACTGCCCATGGGAAAAACACGGCTTTCTCAGGTCAATATTAAAAAAACTACTTTTTGTAACTTAAATATAAAAGTTAGACATATTCTGTCGTTGACTTTTTTGTAAGCATTTTCAAGCTCCACATCTTTTCTCTAAAACTCAAAAATATATCTTTCAAAGTTAAGGCAGCGTTCGTAAGAAACGCTTTCATTCGACCGTTTTTTCTCCGATTCACTTTGCAAAACGGACTACCACGTAAAAGCCTTTTTATTTTTCGGTTTTTTATAAAACCTATGACACTCAGCAATAATGTGGCTTTCTATTGGTGAAAAAATTTTTAAAATCGGTTCAGTAGATCCCGAGATTACCCCTTACAATTTAACAAATATAAAAACACACAAACTTTACTTCTTTATAATATAAGCATAGATAAATAACGTGTAGGTAGTTAAAAAAATAACAGCCAATCAGAGACGAGCATTTTTCGATGACTCATTAGTTATGCGCTTAGACGAGCGCACAAACAAATGAGTCATCAATCACAATGCAGGTGCCACCGATAACATGCAATAATAACTAAACCTCTGCCAGTATTACTAGTTGTGAGTACCTATGTGCTATTATAACTATATATTTAACTAAAAAGAAGGTGAAAGCAGCCAAGTGAGACAGAAAATATACTTTGAATTGATTTTAAAAGGCAAAAAATTTCATAGAAAATATTGTTTTTTTACCGAATGATTACTCGCGCGGCTGCGGATGGCCGGCGCTGAATTATTTTTTCGTGGATAGAAAATGACCCTAGCTATCATATACTCACGCCATACACCCAACATATTCGTACAATTGAAGAAAAAAAAAATAAACGTGATTCGCTCCATACAAAAAAATCTAATTTATTTTTTTTCAGACAAAATATCAACTTTAGAAGAAATTTCACAAGAGTAAAAGTTGTCTGGAATATCATGAAGAATCACATAAAAAAATATCGAATCGATATTGGAACTTTGTTGCCTATGTCCACTAATTTTCAATATGGATCCACTGTGCGCCGTAATGCGCCAGGCGGAAACTTCCAATGTGTCGTTATTTGTACAGTTTGGTACTTTAAGTTGATTGTAGGTACCACCTACTCTTAATCAATAGGTAAGTAGTAAAAAGCTATATAATATTAAATTTGCCTGTAAGCCTATGCTTTTAGATTATACATATTATATTCCAAGAGCTAATAATTTATCTGGAAATTAAGATTCAAAACGGAAGGGCTGGCAGCAGCTGGGCGATTATGTTACTCCTCTTTAATACCTTTAAAAATGGAGCTGAAGCGAGCGACCTTTCGTTGAACTAGTAGTCAGCCACCTGACGAAATAAATAAATAAAAGCAATGATAACGTGACTTATAGAAATTTTATGCCTTTGAGCTCGTATCTACTTACTTTTAATTGGGATCAATTTAGAAAGCAAACTGGGAACACGTCGATTTTATGATTTTTCCTTAGCAAGCTACTCGAAAAATATTTGAATGCCGTCAGTTGAAGAAAAAGAATAGTTGTAAAAATAAAGTCACTTCACTTTACACACAAGAGATATTATCTATTGTAAAAATTACAAAAATTACCCAGTGGTTGCGACTGGTCTATACATTGCAACTATCTGTAGATAATCATCACTACATAGTATAAAACAAAGTCGCCTTTTCTGTCCCTATATCCCTATATCCCTATGTGCGCTTAAATCTTTAAAACTACGCAACGGATTTTGATGCGGTTTTTTCCAATAGATAGAGTGATTCAAGAGGAAGGTTTATATGCATAACTAGGCGATCCCGCGGCTTTGCCTGTGCTAAATCTAGGGAAGAGCCCGAGCGAAGCGAGGGCGAGTCGCTAGTAAATACCTAATTCACAATAGAAGATTTTAATTTTTACCAAATGTAACAATAATATAAAACATTGTGCTACATTGGGTACTTTGTCACGATAAGTCGGTCGACATTTCCAGTAACAGTTAATTCATTATTATAGCTTATAACTTCTAAATTGCTTCACGGGATATCATTTATTTCAATCAATTATTATAAAAAGACAGCAAATTTGTTCTTATTCTGTAGATTAATAAAAGGGTATAGGTTTTCTGTTTGTACGCCACACAATGTATTGTCACTTTGTTTCACACAACATCAAGATAATAGCAATTTAGAAGAGTAGTCAGTAGACAGCCATGTTATCTTACCTTTAGAATACTCAAATAATACTTTTTACCTTTACACAAGGCATGATTTTTTTTTATTAACAGTCACTACGTTCATTTTAACCGTTAGTATTGATTTCTGGGAGATGACAATCTATACATGATATATTTGACATTATCAAAATATTTTTACTCATACATTTATCCTTTATATAAAATATTGCGTTTACGGTATTAGGATTATACGTAAGTGATTATTTAGTAAATATAAGTTAGAATTATGTAGTATAATAAAATTATGAATATTTTGTTACAGTATGTCGATCTATAGATATAAGGAACAACCCAGAGTACTTGTCGAAACTGCGTGGCTGCCGGGTGATCGAGGGCCACCTAAGCATCGTGCTGATGGAAAAAGCTACCACCGCCTCCTTCGAGAATGTTTCTTTCCCAGAACTCAGAGAAGTTACAGGATATATTCTAATATATAGGTAAGACCATTAAAAGTTATTTGAAGGCTTATATTTCTGTTTAGAAATAGAGCTTTTAGTATTACAAATAGCATTTTTATTAAATATGAAATACTCACTATAAAAATGTATATGTGAATTACATAATAATTAATTTTTTTTAATTCAACTTATAGAAAAAAGAGAAAGTTTTGTCAATAATAGGTTAGTTCTATGTAGTGTACATGTGCAGAATAAACAATTGAAAGAAAATAATAGCATGAACATTTTGTCCTTATTTACTTTTACACACATAGGTACATTTAAATCAGTACTCTGGGTCCTAAGGACACTATACATATTGTATTCAAATATGACCTTTAATAATTATAATAAAATATAATTGCATGGGCAAGTACCAATAAACTAAAAACAAATGACAAAACCTTTGGGCTTTGACTATGGTAACTTAGATGATGATGCCGCTATTTAGAATTGATAAACAAATAAGTTAAACAAAATCGACGTACCTTCTCCATTCTTGCGATATTGGCGATTTGAATGATGCCCAAACGACCCTCCTAACTCCTGAGATCCTATGAACATAAGAATTGAATTGAACGAAATTATAATATTTTCTTATTCGTGTAAAGGTGCTAAGTTTGCGTAATTTATTTCGATTAATTATTAAAAGATCATACAAATAAAATCAACTATATTTCAAAGGAATTATATTGGTCCATTTTGGCTAAAAAAATAAACGACTAACTACGCAGTCATAACTACTTTTTTTTTAAATTGTTTATAGGTCTACAAAACAAATGACAATCTAAATACATGTACAAAGTAGTTATGCTTATAAAACTAATACACTAAATTGCATTTCTCTAGATGCAGACACAACATGCAAATAATATTTTACAAAAAAGGAAATTAAACCTACGGTAACAATGAGAAGAGCGGACTTACATTAACGAGTAATCTAAATAGCTTAGAAGTTGCTCTTAACCGAAATGATTAGAAGTGAGCTGATCTGATAAAAAATCATCATATATTGTTTCTATTAATGTACGCAACCAAAAATATTATAATTTTATTTGGTATATTTTTAGTTTTGTTTTTCCTGCAGATTAAAAGGTGTGCGCAACCTTGGCGATCTATTCCCGAACCTATCTGTGATACGAGGCATGCAGCTATTCAAGGATTTCGCTCTTGTTGTATTTGATAATGAAGGACTCGAGGTGAGTTTTTTCGAGAAATGTGAATAAATTTATACCGTGTATATAGGTTAATCCCTACACCTTGATATAGTGGTGTGTAGGTATATCTTAAATGTAATAGTTCTTCATTATATCAAACAAAAGGTATTACTTTTTGTTCCTTATAGTATTGTTTTTCATATTTATCTACAAAATGTAAAATATTTAATTATTATTATAGGAATACTTAAATATACTAGATTTACGACCCTACCAGTTTCTGAAATGCTAATCACTTCTTTTTCATTACAATCAATAATACCTAATTAAATAATATTATTATATTGTTATCGATTAGGTATATATATAAGAAATATGTATTTTCTAACAAATTTACGTTTTGGATCATACTGAAAGTTTTTTTACAAAGCGTAATTTTTACAACTACTAGCTATTATAATTTAACATAAATTTTGTTAACTCGCAAAATTAAGTGTATTTAGTATTTCATTTTTGTATTTTAATTTGTGCAGTCGTTGGGACTCCGCTCTCTTACGACGATAGAGAGAGGTGCGGTTCGCATCCAGAGCAACGATCACCTATGCTACGTGAATTCCATTGACTGGTCTCGCATCAACGTTGACGGACCTCAGAATAATATAATTAGAGTAAGTACCTATGGAAAGTAAAAGTATTTTGTTAAACATTTTTATGATTAGGCACAAATCGTTTACGGTTTGCCTTTCTGGTACGGATATGAAAGTGTACGTCTGTAAATTTATTTATGACTTGTTATTGCTAATCCTCAATCGTTTCTTGAGAAGATTAGAAAGTGCTTTGTAAGTCATGATTGTGCATAATATTAACATTTTGCACTACAAAGGTTCTCAGATTTACGCCAATTCGATGTGTTTTTATTTTTCAAAAGAGAAATGACTATTTACTATGTTTGATTTATTACTAGCGACTCGACCTTGCTTCGCTCGGACTCGTCCCTAGTTGTAGCGCGAGCATAGCATCGGGTTTCGTTGGTGTATTATA
Organism: Boloria selene; assembly: GCA_905231865.2. Classification (NCBI taxonomy): domain Eukaryota; kingdom Metazoa; phylum Arthropoda; class Insecta; order Lepidoptera; family Nymphalidae; genus Boloria; species Boloria selene. The sequence continues at coordinate 4,806,011 of HG993132.1, forward strand.
CATATTATATGATATATATACCTTCCTCTTGAATCACTTTATCTAATAATACTTTCTTAGGTTTACGCGAATGTTTGACATTATAAATGAAACTATCTTTTCGGATTTTGTCGCGGATCACTTCGTCGCGCGTCACTTTATCTATTAAAAAAATCGCACCAAAATCCGTTGTGTGATTTAAAGATCTAAGCATACATAGGGACAAACATACAGCGGCTAGACTTTTTTTTACAATATGTAGTGATAATAATAATCAATATTTTTTTAAAAGAACCTAATAAAAAATTACTTGAATTGGCGTAGATATGCAACATATACTAAATAATATTCAATTCAAATATATATATTTTTTCTCGAAGGTTAAGGAACTTTTGCACACATTTCATAATGGTACAAACCGAAGCCAATATCGGATTCAAAGTTCGATAAATTCTTACTCCGTTTATGTTGTGTTATGCGGATTACATACCAGAACGGCGTGTGGTATGTTACGAGGGTATTGCGGTTCTCAGCCAATATAATGTTCCTTACTAATAAAACTAGTTTTGGACAAGCACCGTGGGATTTCTTTGTTATCAGTTTCGTTTTATACTACGTACCTATATACTGTGTTTATATTTAGTGTTCGACATACTTTTCCGATTCATTTAAACTACTCTTTTACTAGTTTATCAAAATAGTATATTGCTATTTTAATTTGTTATAATATTTCTTATTAAATTTATGTATGGATAAATATTCTACTCTTACTTTTTTAAATTTTACAAATTATTCAGTGTTAAAATGTATGTTATGTTAATTTGAAAGAATCTTAATATATTTGATACATGAACATTGAACATACATTTTTTTAGCTAAACGTCTAGAAGCTAGATTAATTATTTTTTTAACATTTTAGTCGAATTATGACACTCGGCTATGCGGTTTATGTCCAAACGCCCAAAGCCGGATGGAGGATCAAAAACAGTCCATGCAATGTCCGGTTGATTTCATGCGACGTTTGCTATGCTGGGACGACAAACATTGTCAAAAAATAGGTAAACCATATTATATTTTTATTAAAATTATACTCTTGTTATTTTTTTATTCACACTGGTAACACACGATAATAAATTTATCTGTTAGTTGTACGTTTAGGTATTAAACTTTTAATAAACATAATAATTTGGAATCAGAGGCATATTGTTTACAAAACAGTTCAATTATGACTCCAATAACATCGTAACTACAGCGGTCGATAATATTAAATATTGATATGATGAGTTTATTTTTAGTCAAGATACTGACTTACGCCTGTTGATGAAGTAATAATAATAATAATAACTCTTTATTTCAGACTAAGGTCCATATTGGGTTAGTAAAACACAAACAAGATGAAAAAATCAAAAAATTAAAATAAATTAATAATCAAAAATCAAAAATGGTGTTAGTAGACACAATGAAAATAAATAAAATAAAACACAATAAAAATAAAAATAAAAGTGGACTTATAAACTATGTAACTAAGTCTAAATACACACACGCTTGTTTGCATATGTGTGTGCACCATTCCAGCTCCTCCAGAATGGGCTATCGAGTTTGTACGCCAAAGTGCTGAGAAGGGTATTGGAGCTGTTCACTAGCCGGTTCATCATAGACGCAACACGTTTGCGGAAGATCGCGTAGAAGTCATCCACACGAGCCTCCGCAAACATGGCAGATGCACTGCAGTGACGTGGCTTCCCCAGTACCACCCTCAGCACATTGTTGTACTGCACGCGAAGAGTTCTGAAGGTCCGCTGCGTATAGTCCGTCCACAGACTGCACGTGTAAAAGGTTTGGCAATATGCTCTAAACAGCGTTAGTTTTACCTCCCCATTACAACGCGCAAATCTGCGGGCCAACATATTACCTCGGACCGACAGCGCCCTTCGCTCCCTCTCTATATCACCGTCGTCCACGAGGCGCTCGTTAACTATATGGCCTAGATACTTGAACTCAGCCACCTGTTTCAGGGGAGATCCACATAATTGTATGATGGGCTGAAAATTGATGGGTTTGTTTATTCCCCTAAACACAAGAAACTCGCTCTTTTTGGCGTTGTATCTGAGTCCATTTCTCTCCGCATACTCCTCACAGATTCTGAGTAGCTTACGGAGGCCACCGACCGAGGGACTAAGCAGAACCATGTCATCCGCATAGCTGATGTTGTTTATAAAGACACCATCAACTGAGCATCCGACACCGGCTCCGCCAAGCCCCTCTATCAGCTGGTTGATAAAAAGGTTGAACAGCCTCGGTGACGTAAGCCCACCCTGCCTCACTCCACAATTCAGCTTGTAGGGGTCACTCATAGCGTCTCCCCATTTAACAACATTTGACTGGTTACCGTACCAGAACTGCAATAACGATAACAGCTCCGGCCTTAGGCTCGTTTCCGTCCTAAGTTTGTGCCATAGAACCTTATACGAGACAAGGTCAAATGCTTTGGACAGGTCCAAGAAGCACGCATACACCTGCGTTTTTCTATCAGTGTAGTACCTTACAGTCTGCTTGAGACACATAATTGCGCTCTCCGTTGACAATTCGGGTTTGAAGCCGAATTGAGCATCATGTATTTTCGTAGCTTTCTTTAAATGTGTATCAAGCAGACTGTCCAGAACTTTAGCTATGATTGTCGCCAGGGATATAGGCCTGTAGTTGGACCTGTCCGCTACATCACCTGTCCTGTTTTTCACTATAGGCACAACCACCGTCATCATCATTGCCTCCGGCAGGTGACCATGACTGACACAGAGGTTGTAGAGCATGGTAAGGACGCTGGAAAGGCGCACTCCAGCATATCGCAAGTGTTCGACACTCAGTCCATCATGCCCCGGGGATCTCCCCCGCTTCATATTCCTTATTGCGTCATTCACCTCACATACTGAAAAGCTCAATGGGTCTACCTGAGGGTCCACGGTGTCCCGAGGACCGTCCTCCGTTTGATCGACTATACTTACGGGTTCCACCCTAAAGTGGGTCTTAAACATATTAGCAATGTTTTGACTTCCAGTTATACCTCCCACTTCCACCGGAAGGCCCGCCCGTGCATTCAGCCTATTTGTTTGCTGCCAGAATCTACCAAACTGCTTCGTATCATGTGTAGAAGCCAAGATGTCCATTTTAATTTGATCTTCGTGGTCCTGACACCATTTTAATTTACTTTTGAAAAGCCTACGAGACTCCTGCATATCATCGTATGTATCTCCACTACTCGGCCTCCCAGCCATAACCCACGACTGAAAACACAGACGAGCTCTCCCGTGTAGTGGCCGTACATGCCTATTCCAACCCGTAATATAACCTTTTTTATTTTTCCATACAATCTTATGACTAGCTATTGCCCCTGACTGCAATATGCTTACAATATGAGAGTACATAGTATCGATAACTAGTTTATGTTCAGCTTTAGAGCAGGTTTTGCCACAACATTCTGTAAGCTCCATAGGAAAAACTACTTTACTTAACTTCTCGATACAAGTCTTCGTAAATAGCTTAGTCTGATCACCATCTCTCTGTCCCCAAAATATCTTATTATTTGTAAGTCGAGATGATATAAACTGAGTATGTAAGGGGTTTATGTTACAACAAATTTCCAAAGGATAGTGATCAGACCACGAGACACTGTTATTTACAGTTATATTCTCAATGTAACCCCTAGCCATGCTAGTTACTAAACAATGGTCAAGCCAACGTGTACATCCGTGAACATCACTAATGTAAGTATACGTCTCCCCATTGTTAGGCAATAGTTCAAAGTCCGCACAAAACCATTTTTGTTCAACACAAAATTGCTGCATTTCATTAAAAAATAATTCACCGGGGTGAGCATTAAAGTCTCCTAACACAAAAACCATACTAATTCCACTGTCCTCAACAACCGCATTAATTTCGCTCAAACAGTCTGTGAATTCTGGCAAGTTGTCAGTACAGTCAGTAGGCATGTAGACCGAGAATATTAACACGTTATATTCACGTATTTTACACTTTATAGCACAGAGCCTCGCATTATTGCATTACTTTGTTTTTTGTAATAGATTGTCCAGGATGTGGAGGGAAGGTGTGTATGGCGGATGGGACTTGTTGCCATTCAACTTGCTTGGGTGGCTGTGACGGTCCCTTGCCCAGCGACTGCCATGTCTGTGCAAACTTCTCCTTTCGCTATGGGAAGGAGCGCACATGCATGGAAAGCTGCCCTGCGAATACATATACGGTAAGAACTTAACTTTTGAAAAATATATAATTAACATAATATACCTACCGTAAATAATGTATCAATCCCTCCGCTAAGTCTTTCAGTTTTTATGATATTACGGAAGTGCTCACAAGAGAGGTTTTTTCTAATTGATTCGCAAAAATCCTTATGCTGGTACCATATTTTAGCAATATCATTATAGATTATCTGGTTCCAATGAGTATGTAAGAAAGACGCAGCTTAATGCTATTGTTTGGGAACTTCCGGGTCTCGCACGTTGTATATTTTTATGGGCGACTTACGATTTGTCTTACGGTAACAGGAAACATAGTAGGGATTCCTGCATGTTTGAAAAAACTTTCCAAATTTTCGAAAGACATGTGTCGCTTCTGACTTCACTCGAAACTACAAGAGGCATTTATGCTCTCGTATTATTCGAAGGTCATTGCCCAGCATTGGAAATTAAAAAAAGGTTAAATATAATATAAGTAGCATATGTTTTTCGTAGCTCGCACGGCGTTGCGTGACGGAGGAGGAGTGCCGCACGACGCCGCCGCCGCAGAGCACGGCCGCCGACGCGGTGCCCGCCATCCGCGCCTACAAGATACTGAACAATCGCTCCTGTGTGTACATCTGTCCTAGCGGCTATATGGAGGTTTGTTACATTTCGTTAGTGAACTGGCAACCGGTCCTATCTCTATTTTGACAACTTTACAGGATAAAGAAAAAACTTGTTTGAATCATTAATATAGTAGTAATAAAAATACATAGTTTTTAAATTTTTTATTGCACATGTTATTAAAAAGAAAAGTAGCATTAAAATATGCTTCCTTCTTATATAAAAAGGAGATAGGACAATAGAAGTCAACTTGGAACAAAAATTGAGATAGGGTCGGTTGCCAGTTCACAGTGGATTTGTTACATTAACTAAGCTACTAGAAGCATCTTAATTATCTATAAGTAATGTCTGTTTCGTATGACAATATTAGCTTGTGTTGGTAAGCTTTAACTTTTAATACGATCAAATGAATATTTTTGTATAAGTAATATGTTATATGCTTTAATCCGCTTCAGAATTTATTAACTTGTAATCTCTATAAATAAAATTTTGTTTCATTAAATTAACGAAGTAAAAAAACCCTATGTTTTAACGGAATTTTAGTGCAGATTTCTCAGAGCAGAGATATTTTCCTGCAGTAAAAAGTATCCTAAATGTTGACCCGGATAACCGACTATTATCCAACGTTCATTCAAATTTGTCCGTCCAGTGTATTTCATCACGTGATGCGTTGCTAGATAAATATTCTAAAAGCTATTGATCGGTCTCTGTATTGATAACGATGAATATTTAAAAAGAATCCAAAAAAAATCTTTATGTACAGTTGGTACAAATTTGACATACCTACTTAGAATTTTATTATATGTAGGTATAGATACATTTTGATAAACAATATGAATAACACAACAAGGAATCAGTTTGTGTATTACCTACTAATAACTGATTTTGTCACATTAATAATTATTATTATGCGTTCTTTAATTTTGAATATAAATACATTAATTAGTGTTAAATTGTATGATTACTGACTTATTAATATTATTATAGTCTTCCGCATTTGATAAGAGTTAAACGCACAGTGTTGCGTCTTGACATAGATAGCTTATATATTATACAACCGATATATTCGATCATATGATCCACTGATGAAAGATTTTAATTGATCCACTGAATTGGCATAGGTCCAGGAGATAACAGAATGATTCTGCATTCAACGACAACATTGTATACTCGAAGATAAGCAACTATAATGATAGCTATAGAATAATGCGTTCGTGATATTTAACTTTTTTTAAATAAATATAATAAAGGTTTATACTAAATTATGAAGATGAACATCCATTTTACTTTCACAGTTTCAGTCTTACATTAGTACGTAATTTGTGTCGCAAATAAAGTGGAATTTTACAATAAGGTCAAACAAATTAAATATCGGTAGCTCTCATTTGGTATTTTAATTGAATGATAAAGTGATAGAGTTTAAATACCTAATGTGGTTATTATTAATGTAAATTGTAAATGTGAATGTATTCTGAACTCTTACAAAATCATGTTGGAGCACTAAAAGAATAATAAACAAGAGACAGCCAAAATGATATACCGATTTAAGTTAGAATAAGTAATAATTAAAAGTTTTTATTAGTATTATTAGCGGTTTAAATTCATATAGGTACTTAGGGAACGATGGGACTGGACGTTAGCTAATTGTATCTTAGAAGTCCATAAAGAGTATAAATTTTTTTTTTCCACTTAATATTGTAAGAACAGTTATTTAATGATCGATTCATTAATATATTATTTTAGCACTGTCATAAGTCACAGGTATACTTAATACTTAGTTGAAATTTAAAAGTGTTTGTATATAAAACATACGAAAGATGTGAATATGATAAACCATTTTAGAAAGACACGGTGAATGTAGTAGCTGAATTCACAACTTCATCTGTAGTTATTCAAGCATTTAAAAGGAGCCGCAGGTTAAGATCTGAACTGACGTTCACTTATCTAAAGCAGTGAACGATAGGTGGATTATATTTAATCGTGAAATTGAATTGCAGGGCCTGTGTAATAATCGTTATTGAAATAGGTAGGTATTTAGTTTTACTACCTGCTCTGAAATTGAAGGTCACTTAATACCAGTGTAGTAATATTAATTACCAGTGTGTTAATATTTTAAAGCTTTTACGAATAATAAAATAAACGAAAGCTATAAAAGACAAGATAGGTATTGATATTTTATTATTGCCATTAAAATGTAATATAATATATATACAAAATAAGTAACAATATATTATATATATATTACATAGATTTTAGAAGCGAACTAACCTATTTAAGTAATTAAGTATCTTTCTTACTGACTTTCTAATATTTTATTAATATTATATTTAAGCTGCATGTGGTGTTTACCTTTAAGTAATTTTTACACTGTTAGCAAGAGCACATAAATATTTTATATGCTTTTATAACTAGTGTAAATAATTGTTGGTAAACCTCAATTAAATAAATAAATTAATTATAAGTGGTGGCATGGTTAATAACCATTGGTTATATGTATATCCTACCAATACGCTCTAAATATATTTATTTCAAAAGAAATTTCTTTCGCGGAGTTATACAGAAATAGAATTGTTACAATACAATACAGTGTAATGTACATAATATACGAGTATACATTATACCCTCTCATGATCAGGAAAAGACTATTTCTAAATCATTCTCAATGTTAGAATTTTATTGTAAATATATGGTTGATCGCTTTAATCTTGTGTTTCTTAGTATTATAAAAAATACTTATTAATATATTGTATTCTAAACTAACAAATTTCCGTTGATTTTGACGCGAGTGTCTGAACTTTATTTGATTCAAATCCGCCCCGCAGTTTCAGCATAATTAACAAACATTCATAATAGATATAGTACAAACTTTCGCATTAATGAAGTAATCTGATTTGTTATTGCAAAAAATCGATAAGAAAATCAATGTAAGTAATAACATACGAGTACCTACAGATAACTGTGTGCAATGTTAGTGAACATAATATTATTTTAATGTAATTTAGTTGTTATCCTTGTTATGAATGACGCAAAGTACCGGAAACAAAACATTTTATCAACAACTAAACCAAATAGGTTTTAATCAGAATTCATTGACCACTATTTTATTAATTAAAAAGTAAAAGAGTTTTATTTCAAATCAAGAAGTCTTTCTGCAACTATACATAGAATAAAATTCAACTTGTCGAATCTGTTCATTTTATTAAAATAGTTTTTTTGATACAGAGACCGGATGTATAAATTCATATTTTGCTTTACATTTATTAGGATATTTATGTATCGTATATATTATTTACAAAGTTACTTTATTTCCATACAAATTCTATGCTTCACAAAAAACAATTATGTAGGTATTTTTAATATTGAAAACATTATGTTGTTCCCAGAAAGGCACGATTTATAATGCCACGTGTGTGCCATGTCCTCCGAAGGGTTGCGAGCGCGAGTGTATGGGCGGAAAAATCGACTCGGTAGCTTCTGCTGAGCCCTTTTTCGGTTGTACACACGTCAAGGGCACGTTGGAGATCACTCTGCGGGCCAGCGGCGGTAAGGGCATGAATATACTGTGAAATATTATAGTCACCTATCTATATTTAACCGACATCATTTTGTATTATTCACTATTTCCTAACACCAGACAAGATGCTTCAAATCTGCATTTGTTATGACCTACAGTTCTGCGCTTTTTATAAAGCTGTGTTTCTCTTTCCTATTTTTATACTAAACAAAAGAAAATACTTCGTTGGTTATATTTTAAAAGATATTCATTACATACAGACGAGCTAAGACTAGATATAAAATTTCTTTTATTCAGATTGTGCGAATATAGTCGTGTAGCCAAACCAACCATTTCAATAATGTCCGTCTCGCAAATATGAAATCTTCTATTTGTATTCACGTTGGTATCCCTCGTATTATTACTGTTAAAATATTGTTGTCAAAGAATCGCTGTTCAGCAAAGTATCATTATGCAAAGGAGAATCTCGTCGAGGATAAATTTTGATCTCGCGAGCTTTCGAGTATCCATTTCTAATCGATATCAGACATACTCGTAATAAACCTCAATAATTATTATTTATACATGTATTGGTTTGTTATTATGTTAGACGTCATGTTTTCAATATTTATTACTAATATTTATAATCATTATGTTGACTTGAGATTATTATAACTTATAATTTTAATGCTGATTAAAATTCTTATAAGTTACTAGCTGACCCGTGCCCACTTCGTTGGGCATAATGTTAATAATCCTTTTTTAGTACAGAGTGTTTAAGTTAGACATATGCTGTCGTTGACTTTTTTGTAGGCATTTTCAAGCTCCACATCTTTTCTCTAGAACTCAAAAATATATCTTTCATAGTTAAGGCAGCGTTCGTAAGAAACGCTTTCATTCGATCGCTTTTTGTCCGATTCACTTTGCAAAACGGACTACCACGTAAAAGCCTTTTTATTTTTCGGTTTTTTATGTAACCTGTGACACTCAGCAATAATGTGGCTTTCTATTGGTGAAAGAATTTTTAAAATCGGTTCAGTAGATCCCGAGATTACCCCTTACAATTTAACAAATATACAAACCTTACTTCTTTATAATATTATATAGTAATATAGTAAATAGTATATATAGTATATAGAATATTATAGTATGATAGTATAGATAATATGCCTACGTCTTGTGTTTAAAAAAAATGTTATATTTTAGTTAGATTATTGATATTGTTTGTTTTTGTTTGTTTGAGTTGTTTCTCGGACAGTAAATATGCTTATAAATTAGGTATTTACTAACTCCCAATGTTCACTTTTTTAAAGGACTATTTTCTTTTGTCTTATCTAGATTTCAATCTGATTTTATAGTATTGTATTTCTATTTGTAAAAATAAAGCTGTCTTGAAATGTGAATTATTTCTCGATGACTAAATAAAACAGACCAATTAAAATATCGATAGCCTATTCTGTGAAATAAGCCCTAATTGGGTAAAGAGGGTGGCAAAATAGTGTGGATTATAATATTTTTGAATGTAAAAGTATAGAAAATGTATGTCTGTGCAGGGAACACGATAGCCGTGCTGGAGGGCGCGCTGGGCTCCATACGCGAGATCGAGGGCAGCCTGCGCATCGTGCGCTCGTACCCGCTCGTGTCGCTCATGTTCCTCAAGAGCCTCGAGCGCATCCGCGGCCTCACCTCCGACAACAAGTGAGTCTGTAATGTCGCCACGTCTTTGTTTCATTTGTATTGTAATTTGTTTGTTGATTGAGATCTGTTCACTTATTTATTCTTTGTAGCAATGAAACATCCTATTATTTATAAACAATAATACTTTTCGATTTAAATACAAAAACATTTGCCACAATTCAGATAGCGTATAAAAATTTCACATGAAATGAAAAATTATTGTTTTAGAGGGCAGACTTTATACATATTCAATAATCCCAACTTGGAGAGGTTGTGGGATTGGGGTCGGAATACGACGAACGCAAGAAGAATAGAAATAACTACCGGCAAACTTTTCATACATTTCAATCCGAAGCTCTGTTACGATCAGATTAAACCTTTACAGAATATGACTCTGGATCCGATGTCAAATTTTAGTGAAACGGAAGTGTCTCAAGATAACAATGGAGACCAGGCATCTTGTAAGTAGAATACGTGTAAGTAGTTCAAGAAGGCCTTATGTAAGGCGAGGTAAACTAGACCGTACCCGTTGCGTGAACTTAGCGTTACGCGTAACGTAGAATTTATTACCATTATTATTTACTATACTACGATAAATAAATACCTTTATCATTTTATCATCACCTATTATCATGTATTCATTTTATATCAGTTGAAAACATTTATTTGATACTAGCGAGTAGCGACTAGCGACTCACCCTTGCTTCGCTCAGTTTCGTCCCTATAGGTGCTTGCTGCTAAATTGAAAGTGTGTAACAAAAATTCCGACCCGTAATTAAAATAAATAAAATTTCTAAAACAAAAGTAGCCTAAGTTATGCCTTATAACATAAGCTATCTGCAAGTGAAAGTCCCGTCAAAATCGGTACAGCCGTTTCACAGATTAGCCGAAAGTTGTTAATTGGAAATTAAAAACAGACAATTTGTATTGATATTCATACACAGTAATTACTACCATTTTCACGCGTTACAAGATGATTTATAAGTAACTAGCGACTCACCCTCGCTTCGCTCGGGCTCTTCCCTAGATTTAGCACAGGCAAAGCCGCGGGATCTGCTAGTTATGCATATAAACCTTCCTCTTGAATCACTCTATCTATTAAAAAATCCACATCAAAATCCGTTGCGTAGTTTTAAAGATTTAAGCATACGTAGGGATATAGGGACAGAAAGAGCGACTTTGTTTTATATTATGTAGTGATGACTGTAACCTGATTGGTCACAGGTTTCCAAGACACGCTGCACCTGAAGGTGCGCTCGTTGCATCAGCGCGTGGCGATCCTCACGTGGAACATGTACTGCATGGCGGACACGCGCAAGCTGCTCGGCTACTCCATATACTACATAGCGGCGGAGCACAACGTCACCCTGTATGAGCAGCGGGATGCCTGTTCTGATACGTTAGTATTTTATTATTATTCAGCATTTTTTTTTCATTTATTTATTTATGTACCACACAAAAAATAAACATATAAAAATAGAAACACTTGAGCGTGAGAAAAGAAAGTAATAATAATTAGTTGTCTCCTTTTATTGATAGAATAAAAATTCTTTTTGTGTTGGATAGTCCGTTTATCGAGGGAGGCTATATTAAATCACGCTAATCACGCTATGACCAATAGGAGCGGAGCATCAATGAAAAATGTTGGAAAAAACGGAAGGGCGGCATTAGTTCTGCGAGGTACCATACCACGTGACTCAGAAAAAAAATGTTTTCCGTTTTTAAAACGCTTGTGAAGCCGCGAGAAATGCTAGTTATATTATATTTTTATGAGTATGTTACAGCATTTTCTACATACGAGTAGGTACATAGTATCATTTCCAAATTGAAGCACCTATAAGATATGGATAATATTTCATGCTATTCAATATTTTTACCAATTTTCACTCAATAGTAATCTTAAGGTTTTCTTATTTCTCGTACAATTATTATTACTGCTAGATATAAAAAAAAACTCGTTAAGTAGATGCTACAGAGACAAGAGGGAATTTTAGAAATATTGTAGGCGTCCATGTGGGCGACCATTATTAAATCCATCATATAGGTACCTACATAATATGTATGTATTTTCAAAAATATCATTATTATAATAATAAGCCTATTTTCATCCACGTCTAGATATTATATACTTTTTCTATGGTACAATATCTAATCCGATATTCATCTCTACATTTCCCACTGCTGTGCCCATTTTATGTATAAGATACACGTAAAATGTACTCCATCTAGCTGTAGGGCTCCATGGTCTAAGTTTTGGGAGCCTTGGTGTAGGTAGATACTGATGAAATAAACTAGATATATTATAAAGTCACCCGCCGTGCTGAATTATTGTTTATTCGCACTAATCTCAGAAGCTACTTTATGGACTTCCATATGGTTTTCACCAATAGGACAAGAGAATGTCTAGGAAAGTTAAAGGCCATCATTTACGTATATATTTGAAAAATAACCGACTGGTATGATGATACTTCTGTATAAATTCGCAAAAATCGTTTCTATAGCGTTAGGTGGTCACTTAGAAAACTAATAAACACAATGATAGGTGGAGCGTCCTGGACATCACAGTAGACGAGGTGCGCAACGGGACGGCGTTCATCCCCAAGAACAAGAAGACGGTGCTGCGCAGCCCCTGCGTGGACATCCAGCCGCTGTTCTACCCGCTGTCGCAGCTCACGCCCTTCACGCGCTACGCCGCCTACGTCAAGACCTACACCACGCAGGACAGGAAGGGCGCTCAGAGCCCTATCATATACTTTAAGACGTTGCCTGGACGTAAGTTATTTTTAAATATTTCTGTGTATGCGAAAGTTTGTATATTATGTGTGTGTGGCTGAAAGGACTGGATGGATCTGGATGAAATTTAGTAGACACAAGTATAGTCCCCATAGTCTTCTAGTCTATTTGACTACTAGGGTAGTTATGTTACTAGAGACAAAGCGAAGGCAAGTCGCTAGTATTTTCATTTTTTCTGTTACATTTTAATTTTTAAGGTAACTAAGTAAGTAAGGGAGGATTTTATACGAACATATCCCGTTGAAAAACGGTATTCATGAAATATTTCATATTATGGTTTTCGATTTCACTTTTTTATATTAGTTATGACATAATCAATAAAAAAACAATGTCACATGTACAGATTTTATGTACATTTATGTATGTATGTACATAAATGTACATATAATCTGTTCAAGCCTCGTGTATAGTATCCTGTTTTACATAGCTGGGTATTTATCGGAATCTCCATATATTTTTTGTTTCAATTCAAATATTTATCAGCCTGTCTGTCCATTCGGGAAGGTATGTATAATGTATGTAGGTACATTACAATAAATTTTCGAGTTGCTTTTCAACTTTGACTTTAAACAGTTTTACTTCGAGATATTATGCAAACTGGGGTCTCATGGGTTTAAAGTTGCGAACTTAATAGCTGGCACTTACAACCGCAAAATAAACGTAGTCATATTTAAGACTAAACACTTACAACACTTGTCGCGTTATGCCCTTGAACAATATGACCCCAATAAATTTTTAAGTTGCGTATTTTATTTCTTTGAAATATAATAAAAAGTTATTTACCAGTTATAATAAGTTATAAACCAGCAATATATCAAACAGGTAAATAACAACAATATTTAAAACTAAAATTTAATTACCTTTGCGTTATGGATCTTGTTGAGCTTTTAAATTATTGTTATTTCGCGAATTGATGTTGTTGTTGAATTAATAATGAAGGTTTATAAATATAATTAATAAATACAAATAAATATGGTCAGTATATATTCATTATTTAATATCATAATTTTTATCTTAATATATTTTTTTCCATAGCTCCAAGTCCACCTCTGGGTCTGACTGTCGAATCCCTCAAAGAGCACTCCGCGACTATCAAATGGCAGCCACCATCGATGCCCAACGGCACGATCGGGTTCTACCACGTGGAAATACAAGCGAATAGCTACAACCGACCCAAGATACTCGCTCTCAATGTACATTATTGTAACAATCGTATGTATTTTGCTTTACTGTATATTCTCGTAGTCGTAATAAATAAAATAAATAATCTGTTTTATTGGAATTTTTGACCAGTGTTTAAGTATGTGTTTTAACTCTAAAACATTATAGACTAATTTAGTTGTTGTGTTTGTCATGTAATGTTTATGAAGTACTCAAGTGGCATGAAAAATCACTCTTTTCAGCGTAAAATTTTAACACATATTCTAATATCCCAAGCAAACGCACTGGTGAACTTGATCGCGGTGCGCGGCGAGGAGGGCGCGGGCGCGGCGGAGGGGCGCGCGGGGCAGGACACGGGCGACGTGCAGACGGGCGCCTGCGCCTGCAAGGACGACACGCGCCCCACGCGCTTCAGCTCGGTCGCCGAGGAGGAGCGCATCGAGAGCATCAACTTTGAAAATGCTTTGCAGAATCATGTGAGTTATCTTATATAAATTACGTGTCACGTTGTTTGTTCGCGATGAACTCCTAAACTACTTAACCGATTTTAATCAAATTTGCGCACCGTGTGCAGTTTGATCCAACTTGAAAGATAGGATAGCGACGCAATATTATTTTATTTCAAATTAAATGTTTATTATACGACTTTAGTGTTTATTTATCGGTTAGTTCTATAAAATCCTAATAGATAGCGGTTTGGCATCTAAGTCGCACAGATATCCGGTAGGTGGCACCGTATTTCTATTTCTAGATTATAGATGGTGCGTGGCCAAAATGTGGTAAGGAGTAGTATTTATATTTTATAAAATATATATAAAAACCGTTTAATTTATTTTAACTTACGCCCAGCGAAGCGGGCCAGGTTTGATAGTACTACTATATTTTTAGATTACTTCGTGGTACACGCATGGAAAACAATGAAGCGAGTTAGAATCCCAGGTCTCGTACGTCATATATTTTTTCAACGTGATTTCCATTTGAGTGTAACGTGCGAATCTATCGTGAAAAACCCTGCACGTCTGAAAGAATCTAACGAAAGACACGAAGTTTGCCAAACCGCTTGGCCAGCGTGGTAGACTATGGTCTAATCAACTCATATTGGAAGGCCCGTACCCAGCAATGGGACGTTATAAGAGGGATTAATAAACTCTTTAATAAAAACTACTATTTTGTGTGTACTATCAGGTGTACGTGAAGGTGGGTCGGTCGCAGGCGAACGAGTCGTCCGCGGCGCGCATGCGGCGCTCCATCGACGACAGCATCAACAGCATGCTCGTCATCCCCAGCGACCCGCACGTGCCCAAGCTCGGCCAGAACCACACCAACGCTACCGACGGCAGTATGTATACTGTGTTCACTGTTCACATACAACTCCTTCCTTCATTTATCCTTCTATTTTATATTCTTTCTATTATCCTTCCTTCTTTATATTATCCTTCGTTCGGAAATCGGAACAATAATGACATTTCTTAACACTTTATAATTCGCGTCATGTAAAAAGAACGCTGGCTGTCAAGTTGCGCAGAGGCGATTTATCGGCCAATTTGGTGGTAAGACGCGGGGCGCGGGACGTCAAGGCACGCACCGCATGCTTTCCGGCTCGCTATTGGTTTGTCAGTTCAAAATACCATCGCGTACACTAAAGTTATTAATTACGAAATGATTTTATATAAAAAATTGTGCAAAAATATTTTTGACCTATACTGTTTTATAAAGAGAGAATCTGATAATATTGCAGTTAATAATTAAAAAATATATATTAAACGAATTAATTAAATTTTTTGTTAGTAAATTAAACATTCTACACTGAATCAAACATATTTTATTAATTAATAGAATTCTATTTAATGACATACTATCTAATGTATTTTTCAATGTACCTACCAATAATCAATATGTACATCGTGAGCGAAAGGCTAGTTCAACAATAAAAGAATAGGCTTAGGAATTTCGTATGCGAATGTACCCATGCGCAAACACACCCCCCACCACTTTCTTCCAGCGTTCTTTTTACGTGACGCGAACTGTACCTATATAATTAAAACTAATTCGAAAAACCGTCTGTCTCGTTCTGTCTTACTCAATTCATTATGCTTTTATTGACACATTCGCTCACACAAATACATCTATCTCATTTTCATAATATAGCTGTCCCTCTTCTCTAACTGTCCTACGTGTACAAATGTGGAATGTGTATGAATGTTTGTGTTGAAAAGTAAAAACATGCGGGCTGAAAAAGGTCTTGAATTAAATTTAGAATACAGATGAATAATTACTTAGAGTGGTAAAATATTATGTTACTGTTCATGTTAGGCTAGTAAGACACTCGACCGTAGCAAGGGAAAGTCGTAAGTCTAAAGTATACTTACGAATACATAAAATATATAAATAAATAATTAATAAATTATGTAATTTAAATTATCACTTTTATCGTCACACTCCTTTCTCCCATTTATATGCCTTATATAAAGTCTACTCTCGTCTAAATATAATATTTGTTTGATTTCTTGTACACGAAAATCGAAGTTTCTTTATGTTCACTAATCGCTTGGTAATTGGTTAGTTAGAGAAATATTCAAATGGAATGTACGTGTAAGGTGAGTAATCATACAAATATGTACAGAATATGATTCGTAGTCTGGAGTGTATTTCTTAAACGATTTAATTAAGTTCGTTAATCATTATTGTTAGAAACATTAAAAAAAACTATTAAAATTGTACGTTTTGTGTACGCTGTAATTTGTCAAATAAGAAAAGAATTTGTATAAGAATGCATTTTTAACGTTTCTCAGCTATACAACTTTATTAAGACTTTTACTCATAAATATTATATTGTAAAGTATAGGTATAATATGTATATATTGTTTTAGCAGAAGGTGAAAAGGTATAAGTACCGTTAGACAATTTGAATACGGAACGAAAAACGGCCAATATCTAAAGTTAAATAAATTTTTGTTCAGAAACTTTTAATAAAAGAAACATTATGTATGTATGTATGTATGTGAGTATGTAATTAAAAAATTAAAAGTGATCATAATAAAACCACTGACACACGGTCGATAAATATGCTAATAATTTCAAAATTTTATCATCAGTAATTCATCCCATGCTTATATTAACTGCTATATTATGTAACAAATCTAATCGAATGCCTTTAATCTTTGTATATACAGTAGTATTTTCCGCCGCCGCTTGCTCCCATTCGCTTGTTTTCTCTACATCCATTTCGAATTCTACTTTCAGTCAAGTGCAGTCGCCGCCCGTATAACGCTTGCATCATTAAGGACCATCCTACAGGTTACATTGTAAAACTTAGTATCCTATCGGCTAAATTCGATAAATTATTAATTCCAAAGTTCAAAAACTTATATTTTACTATGTTTTAAACCTTTTCGATTTTAAGTTTGGTTTTAGTAATTTATCCTTGTTGGCCGACCACGCTTAGTTTGTTGCTAGTAGCTCGTAACTGCATGCCGTAGTCGTAAAACATTCTTAAAATGGGCTAAAGGTCTTGTACACTCAACGATATTTACATCGTATCGAGATTTTTATTTGCCATTAAATGAATGACTTGTGATTACATTACATTATTATTTATAAATAATAGTTTTGGTTATAGGTTTGTTAGGTTGTAGTTCTTGTATAGTAATGCATGAAAATTATTAGACATTGTTTTGTTTTAAATTTAAATGTTCTCTATTCTTTTTGCCGTGTATTTATTCTTTGTATTTTGTATTTATCGTACACATTATATTATTTTGCTTCATAATTACTTTAATTCAAGATTTTTTTGCCACACATAAATATTAAGAAAACATACCATTCTTTAAAATTATATTGTAAAAACTTGATATTTCTACTTATTACTGTTATAAAATTCGGTTGCGTCCTACGAAAAAATATTTTCAAAAATAATAAATGTATTAATCACCGTTTATTAACGCATTGTATGAATAATATAATAATAGTAATAAAATCAATAACACAATATATTAATGATACAGATGTAAAAATTTTAGTGTGTTGTTTAATTCTTTTTCAATCACCCGATACATTTGTCTCAGTTCGTAGTGACTTAGGTTGCTGTGCTTAGGTGTGGTTGCGGGTTCGAGTCCCGTTGGGGTCACGCGGTTTTCGATATTTCGTGATGAGTGAATTTCACTTTCATACACATACACTCGTATATATAGATATAAAGATGTATTTATTTAGTTATATATGTGTAATGTATCTACTATTTGGTATCCATTACATTACCTCGTAGCTTACCATGGAACTTATTTATAATTTAGACATGGTACGTTCACTACATCTATATTATAACTGCTTAACGAATTTGTTTCAAAATTGAAAGGAAGATTCATTGTATAGTTAAGTAGATTGCAAAAAAATAATTGTGTTAATAATAAATATGGAAAATGAATAAAGTATATATTGTACCATTGGTGCTCTCCAGTACAGGCGTTATACCAAAGTATCTGTTGCATTCTCTCCGAATCCTAGATTTATCAACTAACACTTTCATAAATATGCAAAAAGCCAATCCTTAATACAAGTCGTATAGTCCGAAAGTTTCTACAAGACGATTCCCCTAACCATCAAAGCATTACAAATGATGATTCTCACTTGGCGTAAGCCCGTGAGATTCATTACACCGAAATTATATATTTCGAAAAAAAAGAAAGAAAAATAATAATAATTACCTTACAGAGTACGTGAAAACCCTCTACTACGAACTGGAGGGCAGCGCGCGGTCGCTGACCGTGGACAGCCTGCGCCACTTCACGTGGTACACCGTCAACGTGTGGGCGTGCCGCATGCAGCACGAGAACGAGTCCGCCGCCATATACGAGCGCGAGTGGTGCTCGCAGCGGGCACATTACACCTTCAGGACCTTGCAGAGACGTTAGTATGAACTTTAGAAACAACTTTCTTAGTGGTAGTGCCATGCTTGTTACATTTAGGTAGCAGCCGAATGGGCCGGCACGCTCCATATAGTACCACTCTCTCACAGAAGACCGGCGTGAAGTGGCAGCTATGCTGTCGCGTTTCGTCCGGTAAGTGAGAGTCCGGGAGGCTCCTATCCCTCCTCTCTCCCTCTTCCCTCACCCTATCCTTGCAGATATCTATGGGCGGAGGTGATCACTTCCCCTCAGGTTGCCTCCTGCCCGTTTGCCCCCTTTGTGCCATAAAAAAACCGCTAAGATAATACTTAGTATTAATAGACGCAGTCCAATTAAAAAAATTAGTTGTCTAATTTGAATGAATCGTGAAATTGTAAAGACGAATTCAACTGAGCTGGGTAGTTTTAGGAAATCTATGTTTGTTAAAGACGGCTGAACATATTTTTTGTACAAAATTTTATCAAAAATATTAAAGAGACAATTTATAATCATTAGAAAAGCTATTATAATAACCGTTTTATTTTATTATAGTGAATGCAGATGTGGTCAGGAATTTGCATGCCGAAGTGATACCGTCGAATAAAACACTGCCAGAGGTGAACGTGACGTGGCAGCCGCCGGAGGACCCCAACGGGTTCGTGGTTGCGTACAGCGTGCACCAGTCGCGGGTCGATGATACTAATCGGGTAACAACAGCTACACATATTTATAACCTTATACCTTATTTATGATCTAAGATGAAGTTACTTGGGGATTCACATCTTTTATTCATTTTAAATCATTTCGTAAAATTATGGATAGGCAGTCTGTAATAAGTATATAAAGACTTCTGAACTTCTAAAACCTTAGTCTTTCCTGTGTCTATAATTGCTTTTAAGTTTTAATCTTTCGAAACGTAAGGAACCAAAAACCAAATAAATGGCGAATATACCGAAAGGAAGGTTCTTTTTAAAATTTCAAATATTCGCATTACGCTTAAATCTAAGAAAGTACCTAAGTTGCCCACGAGCTCCATGGTCTTATACCGCCATCGCCATTCTTCCATCGGAACACCAGACGTACTGCAGGATACCATCCTTTCTTGGGTGATATTTCAACCATTCGCACTTAGCGCTACTCATCGTCTTTTATAATTCGCACAGCCAAGAAGTGGAATGCCCTGCCTGCGTCTGTTTTTCCGAGTGTGTATGACCTGAAACTTTTTAAGGTGCGTGTTAACAGGCTTCTCCTGGGCAAACTCGATACATTGTAGACCTTATCTATGCCTTCGAGCTAAGTTAAAGATCAAGAGTGAGTCCATCTGTAATAAGAAAAAGTGCGTGTGTACAAAGTACACTTGTCAGAAGTAAAACTTGAGTTTAAATTAAGGCTAACTCTTCCCCGTCTCTGAGCGCCTGGTACTATGGACTTATTTTTTCGTTTCATCGAGTTTGAAATCACGACGATTCTAAAGAAGTTCCACTTCAAAAAAAAGTATTAGTTTATAATTGTTGTATCACGGTATAGGCGCAGGAGATGGGGCTGGTGAGCTGCATCACGGCGGACGACTACGAGGCGAACGGGCGCGGCGTGCCGCTGCGCAACCTGGCGCCCGGCAACTACTCGCTGCGCGTCACGCCGCTCTCGCTCAGCGGCGCCGGGAACTCCTCCACCGACCTATACGTCTTTATACCTGTACGTATTACTACTTTACTCATGATTAATACTTACGTACCGCAGCCCTTTTTAACGTCCCTCTGCTGGGCACGGGCCTCCCTCAGTACGAGGGGGATCAGGCCATAGTCCACCGTGCTGGCCCAGTGCGTGTTGGCGGACTTCACATGTCTTTCGAAAACTTGCTAGGTTTTCTCAGATATGCAGGTTTCCTCACGATGTTTTTCTTCACCGTAAGAAGAGTGGTAATCCTGATAGAAATGATTCGCACTTGAAAATATCTGAGGTGCGAGACCCGGATTTGAACCCGCATCACTCAGTTATCCAAGCGAGCGCGTTACCGCTGGGCTACTACTGTTTTTGTACGTAACTTAAAGTTAGGATAAATATGTTGGGACATTATTACACACAGCGCCATCCAGTTCCGTGGTAAGCTACGAAGCTTGTGTTACGATACCAGATAGTTGATGAGCCGAGCAGGTCGCGCACTGCTAATCTACCTTTTATTCTTTTTTATGTCCAAAGATAGCTTATTTATTACGTCTTTATACCTGTACGTATGTTTATTCTTCTGGCATTGATCTCGGCTATTGCTAGAAATAATGTTTGAGACATCCATTGGATCAATTACTGGGCTTTTTATTATGACAATGACTTAATGCCTTTAGAGGCGTGCCTGAGAGTGCGTTTGTGTTTTTTAGCGAATGTGTTTAAAAGGGAGATTCCACATAACTACTGTCGTATATGGAGTGCAGTATTCTGGGAGTTCGTCTGTTAGGTTAACAACTTAGAACTGTGCTCCAAATCGCCGACGTCGCTCGTAAAGTTTTTCAATTGAAATGAAATTGGGTTGGATACATCTGGCCGCAATCTGATGAAATGTGGTCTAAGTCTATTATGATTTAGATACTTCAAAACGTTAAAAGACATTGCGTTAGACCGAGATGTAGGTGGAGGAGATGCATTTAGAAAAGACTGGTAGCTCGTCGCTAAAATAGGATAGAGTGGAAGGAGAAGAAATATATCTTTGTTCAGCAGTGGTATAATAATAATTGATGAAGAAAAAACTACTAGATTTAGAAATAAAATTATGTTTTTATTAGGAGGTATAAAGTTAGGGATGTGCTTAATTCAGCATCGCGCAAGGAGGGTACCGATGCGTTCTTAGAGAGATCCCGGTGTTTTCCACTTAAACGCAGCAGACTGTAATCGAGGGGGTTTTAGTAGGTAAAAATCCTACATAAGAGGTATAGTGAAATAAAATTAACATAATAAAAATACACATATGGAAAGTTTCCACTAAAACGCAGCAGACGGTAATCGAGGGGGTTTTAGTAGGTAAAAATCCTACCAAAGAGGTATAGTGAAATAAAATGAACATTTGTCTTCCGAATAATAAATAAATAAATAATAAAAATTCACATATGGAAAGTTGAGTGTGCTGAGTGTGCTGAGTGTGTTGTGTGTGTGTGCAGGAGCGCAGCGCGGAGCTGACGTACTCGTGGGTGTGGGGCGTGGCGGGCGGCTGCGTGGCGCTGCTGGCGCTGGTGGGCGCGGGGCTGTGGGCGGCGCGTCGCGCGCTGCTGCCGCCCAGCGACGCGCCCAAGCTGTTCGCGCGCGTCAACCCCGAGTACGTGTCCACCGTGTACGTGCCCGACGAGTGGGAGGTGCCGCGCGCCAGCATCGAGTTCATCCGCGAGCTCGGGCAGGGCTCCTTCGGCATGGTACATACATACTTGATACTATTATACGAGAATATTATAAATCAACTAGCTGTACCCGCGGCTTCGCTCGCATTCATTTTTTTAATTGCTAATCAACCTCATTGGGTTGATCTGTAGGAAAAAAAATGACTAAAAAATAAAAAATAAAAATTTAGGGGTGGACTACCCTTAACATTTAGGGGGATGAAAAATAGATGTTGGCCGATTCTCAGACCTCTACTCAATATGCTCACAAAATTTCATAAGAATCGGTCAAGCCGTTTCGGAGGAGTTCAAGTTCGAACCCCGTGACACGTGAATTTTATATATTAGATTATATATTTTATTCAGCATAAAAATTGTTAGTTACTGAACGTCATGATTCTACCACCAGTTCGGAAAGAAGTAACCTCTGACCTGAGAAGAACTGGCGAATATAAATATAAAAGCGAAACATATTTTTAATTTTAAAACTAGTAGGTTTTGTTTGAGAAAATACATTTCTTCTTTTTTCCTTGCAGGTATATGAAGGTCTCGCTAAAGGCTTAGTAAAAGGCAAACCGGAAACTCGATGCGCTGTGAAAACTGTCAATGAACATGCCACTGACAGGTGGTTGTTTTTAATTATAAAATAAATTTAATAATTATAAACATTTAGCTAGAGTAATAACTATGAATATTGGAAATATCTAAAGAAAATATTCACTGGCTATTTCGAATATTGTATAACATCTAAACATACAATAAACAATAATAATAATTTGAACATCAGGGAGCGCATCGAGTTCCTAAACGAGGCGTCGGTGATGAAGGCGTTCGACACGTTCCACGTGGTGCGGCTGCTGGGCGTGGTGTCGCGCGGGCAGCCCACGCTCGTGGTGATGGAGCTGATGGAGCACGGCGACCTCAAGACCTACCTGCGCTCGCACCGCCCCGACGCGGACTCCTCGCTGCCCAAGAAGGGGCAGGCGTCGCCCACGCCGCCCACGCTGCAGAGCATATTGCAGGTACCTTACCCGTATTACAAAGTAATATTATGTTATACTAGCCTTTCCCGCGGCTCCGCTCGCGTTCTAAAGGTTGGAAATCATAAGAAATATTTTTAGCCCGTTATTGCTACATTTTTCATTGCTCCGCTCCTATTGGTCGTAGCGTGATGTAAGATAGCCTATAGCCTTCCTCGATAAACGGACTATCCAACAAGAAAAAAATTTTTCAAATCGAAACATAGTTTCTAAGATTAGCGCGTTCAACCAAACAAACAAACAAAAAACTCTTCAGTTTTATAATATTAGTATAGATTCAAAGTAACCTATACGATGATAACATTATCTTTTGTAGTTAAATTGATTTTAATTAAATGTGTATTTATATTTTTTTATCTATTTACTAACAAACAATTTATTTACTACTTTACTCATAAACGTACAGCTCGCGTCATGTAAAAAGAACGCTGGAAAAAAGTGGTGGGGGGTGTGTTTGCGCATCGGTACATTCGCATACGAAATTCCTAAGCCTATTCTTTTATTTTTGAACTAGCCTTTCGCTCTTAATGTATATTGAGTATTGGTACATTGAAAAATATATTATATAGAATGTCATTAAATAGAATTCTATTAATTAATAAAATATGTTTGATTCAGTGTAGAATGCTTAATATACATACTTAAAAAAAATTAAATTATTTCGTTTAATATTTTTTTTATTATAATTAACTGCATTATTATCAGAATCTCTCTTTATAAAACAATATACGTCAAAAATATTTTTTTCTATTTTTTATAAAAAATCATTTCGTAATTAATGACTTTTGTGTGCGCGATGGTATTTTAAACTGACAAACCAATAGCGAGCCGAAAAGCATGCGACGCGTGCATTATCGCCCCGCACCCCCTCTCTTACCACCAAATTGGCCTATAAATCGCCTCTGCGCAACTTGACAGCCAGCGTTCTTTTTACATGACGCGAATTATACTTACGTACGTCGTACGTAACTTATTCCTTTTTAGTATGACCAAAAATAGCTTATTTATTGGCAACAGAATGTTACTAACAGTGTTAAGCAGCATCTTTTAAGCATACCTTTAATTATAATTAATTAATTGTCTAATTTGATGCAAGTATTAATTTATTGTTTTTTTTCCAGATGGCAATAGAAATAGCGGATGGTATGGCATACCTCTCCGCGAAGAAGTTTGTGCACCGCGACCTGGCGGCGCGCAACTGCATGGTCGCCGGGGACCTCACCGTCAAGGTGGGAGACTTCGGCATGACCAGAGACATTTATGAGACTGATTACTATAGGAAAGGCACTAAGGGCCTGTTGCCGGTGCGGTGGATGAGCCCCGAGAGCTTAAAAGATGGGGTAAGTGATTGCAATAATATTTTTTATCATTTTATATTTAATATTATTTGTAGCTATAATATGATATTGTGTTTTTGTAGGTATTTTCAAGTAATAGCGACGTATGGAGTTACGGTGTTGTATTATGGGAGATGGCAACACTCGCTATGCAACCATATCAGGTATTTTGATTTATGATTAGAAATAAAATTATAAGTTACTAAAAGTAATTTTGCGATAAATCATTGACATTATTAGATTTTCGTATTTCAAAAATTTATGACTTTAAGAAATACTATCTATTGTAATGAAGAAATTGTAAAAGTATTAAAATTATTCCTTTTACTTTGAAATCAAAGGTCTCTTACGAAAACATAGTATATCTCAATGCCAAGACCTAACAATTTATCGTGTGAAATGTCAGGGGTTGTCAAACGAGCAAGTGCTGCGGTACGTGGTGGAGGGCGGCGTGATGGAGCGTCCCGAGCACTGCCCCGACCGGCTGTACGAGCTGATGCGCGCGTGCTGGGCGCACCGTGCCGCCGCGCGACCCTCCTTCCTGCATCTGGTAGCAGACCTGGCCCCCTCCGCGCAGCCATACTTCCGCCATCGGTCCTTCTTCCACTCGCCGCAGGGACAGGAGATGTACGCGCTACAGAGGACCAATATGGGTCAGTCTTCTTAAACTACTTATAATAATAATAAATAAATATGTTGGGACATTATTACACACAGGGCTATCTAGGTCCGTGGTAAGCTACAGAGAAGTTGTGTTACGGATACCATATAGTTGATATACTACATATATAAATTTAAATAAATACATAATATAAATATAAACACCCATGACTGGAGTACAAACATTCGTGTTCAACAAATGTATGCCCTCAGCGGGACTCGAACCCGCGACCGCTGGCGCAACAAGTAGGGTCACTACAAACTGAGCCATCGTGTCGTCAAATCTTAGTCTTATCCTTATCGATATGACGACACATTTGACTCAGTTTGTAGTGACCGTCTTAAATTTTGTAATAAACATTCACTAATAAAATGTAACAGCCTAATGACACCCTCACCATACTACAATGAACAATACAGCCACTGAGATCGTTGGCGCCCGTGCAACCTGAAATAGACTATTATGACTATTGATTTCACATGTGTGCGTGTTAAGCGGTCACTAGGACTACCTTATCCAATATCCAACTATATTCTGTTACACAAACATACTTTGCGTTCATTAATAATTTTTTACATTTTATATAATGTTGATTACTCGTACAGATAAAGAATGGAATTAAAAATGGCGTCATTGTACTCTATATTGGTATAAGAAAAGATAACAATAGTTCAAGTGAGAAGTAATATAGATGCCCTTTATAATGCCCTTCTTTTCTGCGCGAGCTATGCACCCCATGCAATGTAAACACATGTAGTTGGTTACTCACGTAATGATTAGACAAGCCCAATTCGTTAGTACGTAATATACTTATTACTTATACATATTAAGTTATCTACTTATAAGTTGTATGTGAGGACTTGCATATGTACCTATTTGTAGGTATATGTAGAGTATACGCGTCGTGACTATCCCGCTTCACTGTCCGCTAAGTATTCTCAATTTTTGATCGCTTTTATAGTAGGTTTTATAAATATAATGAATTTCTGTACATACAATTATATTTTAAAGTTAAAGTGATATGAAACCTGGGTTAAAAATAAATTTAAAACGCGGCAGGGATCAATTTTGTAAATCAGAACCATTCTTCTTACTATTTATGCAAATAAAAACATATTTTAGTAATGATTAAGAGCTATTATAGTTGATGTAGATTTTATATATGTAATAATAATAAAACGATGACTTGTCTGTCCGCACGCGCCGCCGCAGACGCGTGCGCCGAGCAGGCCGCGCACTGCTAACCGTAAGTAACGCGCTCGCTGACGTCCATGGTTTCTAACCGACTGACAGTATAGCGTAGTGGTTCCTCTGTTTGTATAGATTATATTATAGTATATTAATTAACTATATTTTTTAACAGCATCGTGATAACAGACTTTTTTATTTGCATTAGGTATCCAGTTTTTCGCTTTTGTCACTTTTTAGTCGTTTTTGGAATATGCTTTTATAGAATTATAGAATGTAGCAGTTCGAAATTATTTTAGTTTAGAAAATTGATGTCTTTTGTAATTAATGACCCTTTTATAAAATAACGTTTTCAAACTTTAAGTAATCTGTATGAAATTTTATTAATTGTATAATTATTAAAATTGCTTTTATTGAACATGGCTAGTATGGTAGTGTTTTTAAAATCGAAAACCATTTATTATATCAATAAAAGCTGTGTCAGCTAAATAACCATGACAATCGTTTTTGATCCCTGCCGCTTTTTACTATCTATAAGGTTACATGACTAGAATTAATAAGATGAAGGTTTAATAAGTGATTTCTTTTTTAGCGGAGGAAGAGGCGGACATGCAGGAGGTGGACGTGGGCGCGGTGGCGACGGGCTCGGGCTCCAACCTGTTCGGCGTGTCGGGGCGGCTGGCGTCGTGGGTGCGCGAGCTGTCGTCGCTGCACACGCGTGCGTCCGACGACGCGGCCGCCGAGCCACTGCAGCCCGCGCGCTCCATCCCCCTCAAGTCCGGGCCCAACGGCGTGCTGCGCGACACGCCCGCCTGCTAGCCCCGCCCCCCGCGCGCGACCCTGCCCCGCGCGCGCCCCGCCCCCCGCGCCGCCCCCCGCGCCGCGCCCCGCACCGATATCTACCTCAGGCCGGCCGTGCAGGCCCGGCTCATCGAATCCTAGATATAAGCGTAGCTAGTGAATTGTTCGCCGCGTTGTTTTATTTATTTTCCATAACGCCGCCGACGCGCGTTGGACTCGAGCGCAGTGTAAAAATCCATACAGTGGATGATTTTAACGGAATATTAAAGTACCAATTTATACGTAAGCACTTTATTGCGATCTTGTGCCTAGTTGTTACAAGTTACAACCTCTATATAAAAAAAGTAAGTGCGGTGAATCTTGGCTCAACTCGAACACACCGCACTAATAGAGACTAGTCCTCGTTAGACGATTGTATGGATCATTAGACTGGACTCGAGCGTCGAATCTTACTGCATTTATTAGGTCTCCAAACGCGCGGCGGTCGCGCATGCGCGTCGGCACCGAGCCGACGTCGACGCGAATCCTATATAGTTTACCTCAGTAATATAGTCTTATCGATGTCGTTTATGTCGCAGCCTATTATTGTTAAGTTTACCGTGTAAGCTGTAAAGTGTGTATAGTACCTAACGATAATTAAGGTAAGATCATGTACAAATTATTTTAATTCGTTTCGTCGCATTTGACCGGCGAGAGCTACCGTTCCAGACGGAGGCGGCCGGCGCGGCTCGCGGCGCGTCCGTTGATAATACTCATAGTTCGATCGGCGTTTCGTTCTCGTTCGTCAGTTCTGTATCGTGATGAGGAAATAATTTCATGAATCGGATTTAGCCACCAAAGACTTTAAACGAATCAAAACGCTAAATTAGGGTATATTATTATATTTTATGTAAATACGTTGTATTATATTATATGAGCATGAACCATGCGCGCCGGAGATCCTCGTACATAAGACGAAACTGTAACCAATGTGTTCCATATCAATTACAATGCAATATATACGTGTATATTCCCCCGTCTTTGTTACGATCGTAATCGATACGATTATAATTTTATAATGATCATTGTGTAAATTTCCTATGTTCTATTATCTATATTATAATGTAGCCAAAGTCTAGCTAATTTGCAGGACCTTATACAAGTAACCGATCACGAATTTTCGTATTTATTATATTAATTTTCAATATAAGTACATACGAGCATCGTCGAAGAACCGTTGATTATAAATTGACGTACGCGCAATCGAAGTATATACGGATGCTTATAAAATAAGGTCTATCTAAATTCGAGAAATCGTATTCGAAATTTTAATAAAAATTTAAATTAGTTAAAAGATTTTATTAGCGATATATATTATGTAAATTATACGCTAGACGCATTATTTGCTACAGTTTAAAGTTATTACTATTATATAGTTGTATATCCAACCAAAGTTAGTCTCCAATCACAATTTACAACAATCCTGGATAGGAGATACCGGGATACTAGTGCAGTCTTCACCGGGCGTCGGATTACGCGCACGCCACGCAATGCCTTACACTTACACATAAAGCTTTGACGCGTTATAATTTTATTACGACTAAACCAGACTTAACTACTACATGACTTTAGAAAATAACTTTATAATAAAATAAACGCTAAGACTACAGACAGGACCGATGTGTCGACACGATACAAATGTAGAGAGGTGCACGTAATCCGATGTCTCAAAGTTTTACTATAATGTGGTTTAAGGGTATAAACGAGTGCCTTCAGAAATCCAGCCTTCAAAGGAATGCGGGATTGTTGATTGAATGAGGAACATGGCACAAATACACGAATGTAAGTTTTCATTTGTTGGGACGTTGTATTACTTTATTTTTTTTGGACAGCTAAATTAGTTAAGACATTAACAGTTGAAGATGACAGTGAATTGTGAAGTCGATGCGAGTGGCTTACTGATTTTTATATTAGGCAACGTATATATATAGCGTCGCGTCTTAATATTCGGGATTGAGCCGTATAACTAAAGAAATTACTTAAAATAATGTACAGTACTGGTTAATTAAAATAGATAGAGGTTATGCAGATGTTTTTGTTACTGTTACTTATTTAGAGCTTAAGGCACGTTGCATTAGACAATTTCGTACTAATGTTTTACTCGATTTATATTTGTCCAAAGCTTTTAAAAATGCATAGTGCCTTTTGCTAGCATAAAGAGTATTGGACGCCAAATTGTCGGGTTTTATACTTCTATAAATATTGTATTCGAAAATGCTTAGTTTGTTTAAACAAAATAAGCCAGTACAGAAATATTTATTTTATATAATATGTATATATTCGGCGAGTGCTCAGTGACGCCAAATAACTTTTCACGAGTGCGCCGAGGCACCATGACTTCGCTCTCTCTTTATATTTTCCTATTGTTACCGAAACTTATTTATTATGTATCTAAAGCAATTATTATCATAGGTGGAAATCTGGCCGAGTCTTTGTGATTGTGAAAGTTAGGGTTGCACCTGTGACTATCGTTGCGAAGTTACCATAACTAACTATAAAATAAAAAAAACCTCTAGTGTTATATCGTTCTAGCCTGCTATTCTATTTTAGTTCAACAGAATCGATGATTCCTATTCGATAAATTGTATATTGCCCTTTTAACGGGCGTCCCGCCCGTGCCCCGCAGTGGGATCTATTCGAGGGGGATCATAGTCCACTACGCTGGCCATGTGCGGGTTGTTGGCGGACTATATGTTTTTCAAAAACTTGCTAGGTTCTCTCAGAAACGCAGGTTTCCTCACGATGTTTTCCTTCACCGTCAGCCAAGTGGTAATCATGTTAGAAATGATTCGCACATGAAAATAACAGTAGTGCGAGACCCAGATTACACACTACTAAGGCATAAAAATGTTGCATCATTGCTTCGTAACGATAAACACAGACGCGGTGCAGTACAAAATTGTATTTACATACATTTTGTGTTGCTTAAAAACTATCTATACCAGTCGTTGTAATGTAAATATTTGTTATAAAATAAAATCAGAGAAGACAGATTTCCTCCTGCGATAGCCAGTGCACAGACAGGGCAGCTAGCGCGAGGGAGGGCGAGGCCGGCGTGCCGCAGCGGACGCGCACAACGTTGCCTCACACAGCGTTCGTCGCGGGCTCTTCTGAACCACTATATTCTTTGCACTGTTATGCTGATCAGTATTTTGTATTATTGTGATTTCCACCTACTAGGGCACTTACCTCATTTTTTAGTGTTTATGTTACTGTAAATTGTTGACTGATAAAATAATTTCCAATCGATGTGTTCCTCGTGTGATTTGTGTGCGTGTTTATGTAATATAGTGTCGGGGTAGCGTTGTGCTATATGCTCAATTTAGATACAATTTCACCAAACGATTGAGATAGTGTATAATTTTTGTATTTAATTTAATGAAAACCGAGTACCTATTAATAATAATTTTAATATTAATAAAAGTTACAAGAATAGCGAATAATAGTTTTGAAACCCTTGTTTAAATATATTTTATACCAAGTTAATGAAAACAAGGTCTATAACGTTCGTAAAATAAAATTGATTTTTTAATTGAATATATGTCTATTATTTTTCCTTTTGTGTGCCTTTTTTATATTTTTTGTCTCCAATATTGTAGTTCTAGTCTTTTCTAGAACGGATCTCTTTAAGAATTTTATTTTTCTCTCGAAGTTTACGTAAATCTAACGTCGGTGGTTTATCTTTTTTGGAAGGTAAAAGACATGAACAAGGCATATCCTTGGCGTAACGTAACAAAAGACTTGCTATTTTAAGACATCCTTTTTCGCCATTGTTATTAATTTTTTCTAAGTTTTGTATATAATATTCAGGTATTTCATGTTCAATTGCACCGAGTATTATGATTTCTTTGTAAGTCCAGGATGGCCAGCGCTCAACAGGTATTTTGTCGTTGTCTCCCATAGGCAGAGGGTTTACTGTATGAACATACGCCCGACATATAAATATTCCCATATAAGGTGTCAAGACTGAAACATGTGTTGGGTAGTAAATTTTTCTTTCGACACCCTCTTGCCTAAAAATATTTTATATTTTTTTAATATGGTAAGCCCTAAGTTTTAAATGCTACTAAATATACAACACGGTCGAGTAAAACAGGTCTAGCAACAAGCTAAATCAGTAAATAAGAGATTTGTGTGACAAGCTTCCAAGCTTCGCGTCAACGGCGCTGTACGGCGTTGCTGTGGACTGGAGCGGCGCGCTACGCACGCCGTTTAAGTGTCAATTAAATAGTATTAATGAAATACGAAATAAATGATGAGGGTTCAGTACGCTTTTTTATGTGGGACTTACTTTTATTAATATTAAAGAGACAATAATATTCTATCTTAGCTGTACAGCTCCTCAGTCTATCGTCACGCCACGGTCATAAATGGAAAATTTTGTCACAATAAGCCGACGTACCCCCACTACCCTTGATGCTAAACCTTTTTTGTAGATCGTGGTATACTCCATGGGTATACAACATTGAACATTAGACGTATTGTCTAATTATTAAAATATTTTTGGAAGTTTGCAAAATGTTCAAACATGCCTTAAGGCTGCGGTACTAGCCAACGGCCTTGAGGATCTGGGCGGAGCCTATCATATTCCCCGCGCCACTCGCTTTCCCTCCGCTACATTTTTACGCGCGCATTTTATGTCAGGCCGCTAGACCACAAGGTACGTCGGCCGCCGGCGAGTGGCTTACCTACCGAAAGTCGGATTTCTTTTTTTTTAATTTATATTTTCCCATTATTAGTGTAGACATAATAAGCAGGTAATTTATAGAAAAATGTTTTTAATAACATATTCGAGCAATTTATTTAAAAAAAAATGTGTGGCAATCAGGGACTGCCGGGGTAAAGCTATTGCATAGCATTTTCATCAACTTATGCAATTATAAAAAACGACACGAATAATAATAGAAAAAAGAGTATTTAATACATTGAAAGTTTTATTATAAAGCATTATCTAGTTAAATAAAGTTTATTTAAATATCATAAAAAATATTTTTACATAAATAAAATAATTATTATTTGTATCTATTATTAATTTATTTGAACATTTGTTACATATTAAATAATAATGTAAAAATTTATCTTATTTTATGATGTAAATAAATAATACATACCGGCAACTAACCTCAAATTCTACAAACGTACTACTCAAAGTAATATTATGTAGAAACAATTTTTATCACTTATATTATCACAGTAAATTATCTTTCAATCAATAGTTGAACACACCGGTCCGATCACCGAAGTTAAGCAACGTCGGGCGCGGTCAATACTTGGATGGGTGACCGCCTGGGAACACCGTGACGTGACCTGACGTTGGCTTTTTGTTTTTAATTTTGCAAAAATTCATTTTATTTCAGTCCTCAAACAATATTGTCATATGTCAATTATAATTTTTATTGATAATTTTTAAAAAATCGCTCGACGGATTTCGATAAAATTTAAATGGGACCTGGGTAGTAAACCCTTCGCAACCAAAAAAATCCAAATCGGTTCAGTCGTCTTCGTGAACATACATAAATAAGAAGATTCCGTTCACCTCCGCCTATTTGGAAGTCGGTTAAAAATACCTAGGTAGTTTTTGAATGTAATAGGCAAAAAGGGAACGGAACACTCACTCAATTAATTAAAATGAAACTGTTTTTTGACTTTATAAGCAAGTTTTTTATTCACACATATTGAAGTTATTGAATCGCAGTAGTATTTCAGAAAGGTTAAAAATAAGAATTCTTGATAATTTAAGTTTTTATTAAACACACTAGTATATTATACAGATTACAGTAGCTGACACAAGAGAAAGAATACATTTTTTACGAAGTATTAATACAGTATTTATGAAGACTCACTAAATTAGTTTACGAAGACACCTTAAATTTATAATAATAAAACCTTTTATTTTCTATAAATATTATAAAGTATTACAATATGCATCTTGTTTTTAAAAAAATCCTGGGGCTCCCCAATATTAATTAAAAATTATTTACTATATTAATATTTCTTTTATGGCTTCACTGGCAGCCATGTACTCGGCTTCAGTAGTGAATAAAGCCACACCACAGTGTTTTGTTTACGGCTTGACCAAGTGACTAGACCCCCATTCCTTAAAAATAAATAGCCTGTGTTAGAATTCCTACTATCTAAGTCACCAGCATAGTCAGAATCAGAGTAGCCGACTAAATCTATACTACCTTTATACACAATAGACTTTTCTTTTGTATTTATTCAGTAACGAAGGATTCTTTTAAATGCAGTTACATGTGAAGGACCTGGATCATTTATATACCTACTTACAACATTAAAATTGACACAGAAGTCAAAAACAATAATGCTCCCACTGCTTCTCTATATGGAAAATTAACAGACACATTACTTGTATTCTTACATAAATGTACTTTATGTCAGCAGGAGTACTGCTACTTCTAGCATCTGACAAATTAAATTTATTTATTATTGACTTAATATAATGTTTTTATTTATACTTATTATTATATTCCATAGTTTTATTTATTTCCATACCTATAAATGAGTTAAAATTTAATAACTTTATAATAAAATTTTGTTTGAGACCACTTCATATCATAGACAAAATAATTTTACTTTTACTTAATAATAATCCATATAAACATAAAGAATTAAAAAACTTTGACATCATTAAGAGATCCAACTGATGATTTGAACCCATAAGTAGATAAAAATGAACAAAATTTCTTATTTCAACATCTAGAAGATTGAGTCCATATATGGATTTAACTAACTTACATACTTTTGTAGGTCCGGCTTCCACTCCCTCTGGCAGCTCCATGTATATCTCCTCAGATAACTCACCATACAGGAAGGCCACATCAAACTATTCTATGTGTAGGTCATCTTACGCTGCAATGCTAGGTAGTAAGAGTAACCTAATGGAGTTGTACCTGCAAGTGGGTGAAAAAGTATCATAATGTTAATACCACTAATAGAACTAATGAACTTCTTTCTTACACGCATATTTTCCTGTCTCTCGTAAAGTATGTAGATAATTATTCGTATGTTGATAGTGATGGGGTTTTTAAAATAATTTAATGATGTCATGTTTATAATAATTAGAAGTAAAGTAGTCGCTAAAAATCTTTTTTTAATTCTCTCTGAAAGACAAATTAAATATAATTTATTAGTTTTTTTTGTAAATAAATTATACAGATACTTTTCTGATAAACCTAAGCATTTTATCGAACTATAGTAATTGAGAATGATAATATTATTACTATGATCAAAATTACACAAAATTACATGACTATTGAGTTTCGCGTCACTTTCTAGGGGTGCATGACCTTAGCGAACTTCGCTTGCGCGAACATATGATGGTTTTAAAACTAAAATAATTTCCTGTGGCTTCATTTTTGAATATTTTCAATTAGTTTTTTTGTATTCGAGTCGTAATTTTTTATAGTATATGTGGTTTGAAGGAACGTTTATCAAGCAATAATAAGCAATAGCATCCAACATTCACATAGGTACCTCCTTACATAATTTCATTTCAATTCAAATTAAAACAGGTAGGTAATAGGTATATGACTATTACAATAATTAGAGTTATAAACATCACTTACCTTCTCCTCTCTCATTTTGGCAGCAAGTTCACGCAAATCATTTCGTTTTTTTCTTGGCATGATGTAATACTGTAACACTGGTAGGTAGGTTTTCTGTTGATTCACAAAATATGATATGCAAGTCGGGAACAAGTTCACGCGTAGGAATAGGAACGTAGGTCCGTCGTCCAGTAATGCGTGAGCGGCACTGAGTTTGATGGGCGGTGACGGCATCCACGCGTCCCTCGCCCCGCGCAGGGCGACTCAGTGGCTTGGAAGTAAAAGCCGTAAGCGCCAAAACTATTTCTTTAAATTTAGAGAGAAAGATTCAAATAATATTTATTTATACTTTGGCGAAATTTTAGCACTGACTTTGAAATATTTTTCAATGTAAGTTTCAAGTTAATAAGTTATATTCAGCCAAACAAGAAAGCAAAAATAAGATAAAATAATGGTGTTTTATATTATTTTTTTCGTGTTACAAAACTTAACTAATCATGTTTCTGCTTTGGTATGTTTGTTCAGACTGAAATGAAAAACTACGTAAAAAAGTATAAGAGTTCTAGCATTTATATTTGAAAGGCAGTGTGATCTCAAAGATCTCGAAAATGTTGATTTTTTCGAGAGAGCAGCCTTAACTACTAATATACGAAATAGTTGTAGGTATCTAGCATTTACAGAAATTATTTTACGTTTGCGGGCAAACGTGAGCAGTTGCACCATGACCAATTTTAAAAATTCAATTAAAATGTGCTAAATATAATCAAGACTAAAATATTTTAAGAAAAAAAAGAAGCTTACTCATCAAGCACGCCTATGTTTTCAATATTCAATCGCCAGATAACTCCCCATACATGAGCGTTTGCAGTGGGGACGAGAGTTGCAGTCGGTCCTCCCCAAAACTTAGAAAATTTAATAAAATCTAGCCTATTATTCTGCAAAAACACAATCCATTACGACAAATATAAGTCTCCTAGATTTTATTGTGGAAGATTTTAACTGACGTAGACGACAACGATATAAAGGAGGGTTTCATTCGACAGGTATTATTGGAATTGCTAAAAGTTCACATAGTATGATAATCTATTGGTGTTTCTCGGCAAATATAAATATTTTCTATGATTATGTTTCTATGTCACGCATTTCTCCGAAACTAGTAATGGGATCGTTCTTATTTTCTTATAATTATTTCACTCGGGGAACAATAAAAATTCATCAAAATCGTTTCAGTTTTATAATATAAATTGCCGAGCCATTCGATACGAGCTAAGAGAGTGGATTACATTATTACCTACTCAATGCCAAATTATATTAAGTGTAGTAATTAGTAAATACGAGGGTTCGTAGAGTCGGATATATTCATTATACATACGTAGTTCAAACATACACCTAACCCTCCTTTGGATAAAAAAAGGTTTCATTATTAAAAAAAACAACTTTCTGAAATTTTAAACAAATTATTATTAAAATTAAACACAAGTCAATATAATAATAAATCAATATCAACCATATAATAAAATTTAGTTTATGTAACATTCATACATATTATGTTTTATTTGATAAAGGGGCAAGATTTTGAATTGTTTGACACAAGTTTTGAAGGAGGAACTTCTTTATATGGTAGAGGTTTAATCCCCAATTTAAAAAAAATGTGAGGAATTACTGAAATGTCATTATAGCATCCAACCTTCATCTAACAACCACCACACCACACCCCCCCCCCCCCTCCCCCATTCTCCATTATCCTGTCAAATGATTGTAAATTTAACCCAGATATAGCTCTAAATGCTCTTTTATATGTAATTTTGATTGTTCTTTACATAGGTTAATTACTTACATCCAAACGTCCTATGGAAACAAATTCTGCACTTGGATTGTTCATATGGATCCTAAATGATAACATATTACTTCCATAAGAAAAATATAAAAATGTATTAGGTTTATATATTTTAGATTTTATCATTTTTAAAAGATTAATCCTAAAAAATTTAAAACATAGTGACAGGATTAAATACAGAATATCACAGTTACCAGCCAGCTATAACCATACCTTATAATAGTATTTATTCATTAGTCAGCTTGTAATTTCCAATTACATGTTTTTTTATAGACTAAGTTTTTCAATCATCTTGGGGGATGCCATTTGTCCATTATGTGGGATCTTTTTTAATTCTATAATATATTCTTCTGGTAAATTACATTCTATGGCCCCATTGATAATACAGTCTAAATAAGTAATAGAAGGTCTTCGTTCTTGAGGAAGTTCTTCATTCGGTTCTCTAAGAGGTGGATTTATTACTTGTTGATATGTTCGACATTGAACTGTAGTACCTTCAGGGGTTACTATGTCAACTGTTTTAGGAAAATACCAATTGGTTTCAACTCCTTCTTGCCTATGAAATATCAGAAAAATAGAATAGAATCAATATTTCTTTAAAATTATTAATTTTTTCATAAACATGCAATAATTACCAATCTAAGGAGGCCATGTCTTTATTATTTAATCTCCAAACTGCACCCCATATGTGAGCATTTTCACAAGGTATGATAGTAGCAGATGCACCTCTCCAATGATCTGAATATTTTATGAAATCCAACTGATGACACTGTTGGAAAATCTTTATTAATAATTATAATAATAATATAACACTTTGTTACTTTAACTATGTACTTACATTTACTTTATGCATTTAAATTACTTACATCAAGTCTACCGATTCCTATAAATTCAGCTGTAGGGTTGTTTATCCGAATTCTTTTCTTAAATAAGTTACTCCCATAAGCGAAATATGAAAATGTTTCCTTTATACTAGGCAGAGCCATTTTATAACGTAACAAAGAAAAATAGTATATATCAGATTATACGTTTAAGGTCTTAAACATTTAAACGTTTAAATTAAACACCTATCTAAGGTAATAATATATTTTTTTTTTATAAAGTAGGTAATCAATTATCAATAATCAAACAAAACCATAGATAATATGTTTAAATTTATAAATAGGTATGACTTTGAGATAAATGTGCAACACAAAATTATTAAATAATAAACTCAATTCATAGATGCTTTAAAGTTTAAACTTCAACAGTCATGACTCATGACTCATGAGTCAACTTGACGTTGACACTTCATACTTTAATTATCATAATATTTTATCATTCATAGATGGCACTAAAATTTTATCTACTGATATATAGATGGCAGCACGCACTAATTAAAAAAAAAACATTTACTTTTTAAAGTAAGTTCCTAATTACTCAAATTGCGAATGGATGATGTATCAGAAATCTGATCAGATTTTACAAAGACAAACAAATCCACTACACACGACCCGGGTAGGACGCCATCATAGAGAATATTGGACGCCATATGTGCATATATATTTTTTTAATGTTGGGAAATGCACTAATGTTTAACGCATACCACAAGTGGCTATGTGGGATTCACTGGCAAGCCAGTGCTACCCACTAAAATCCATCAGACCTCTCCCGTCCTAATGGGGCGTTACAAGATCGCTTTCACATTTAACCACGACGCCCCGACAGCAAGTCTGGCCGAGTCTGGCGAAGCCGGAAGCAGACCACCATTAATGGGTTACTCCAGCCTTTCTGCTAACAGAGAAGTACCAGGAGCATTCCGAGAAGTTGGCCAGTGAAGGCCACCTCCAGGCTCCAAGTGCGTCTTTTGGCTTTACGCCTGACCAGATTGCCGGATTTTATTATGCCCCTAACATGACAATGTCAACGCACGTTGGGGGGAGAGTGCATATATTTTCATCATATTAATATGTAATAAAATAAATATAACGGATTTAATAATTTTCTAATAAGTACAAGCAGTTTAACTTACTCCTTATAACATTTGCTATCTGCGAGTGAAAGTCCCGTCAAAATAGGTTCAGCCGTTTCAGAGATTAGCCAGAACAGACAGTAAAAATTTTAAATATTTATTTTTTTGATATAAGTACCATGTACTTTCATATGCATTTAGTGAAAAGCTATTAATTTGAAATTAAAAACAGACACAATTTTATTTATATGTAATGATGTACTGTTAAGGAGGGGATTTAAAAAAATAAATTATAAGTAACTAGAAATTTAGTATATGTTTATTGTAAATTAATGTTAACAAATATTATGCATTTTATGCAATAACAATTACATCATTCATATTTCCCAGTTATTTAAAACTTTAGCTCTGCCATGTTTGCCGATACAATACTGTACTGTGGCATACACTTTAAGCAGTCTACGCTCAACAGCCTTGAAATGCTCTTCTGTAGCTAATCTTTGACCTTGCAAAGCTGCCAAAAGTTTTATAGTTTCAGTTAAACTGCCACCGGATACCATTTCCAAACTTTGCCATGTTGAGGGTGTCAACCTTGTAACAAAAAAAATTTTATTATATTCTGAGGTTTAGTTACCATGTGCTTACCCGGCGATAATTATTGAAGTATTCTTAAAAAAAACTACTAACACAAAATCTCTATTTAAAAAATGTTGTATCATTGCATTAAGGTTACATTTGCTAAAAGAGGTGTCATTACCATAGTATAAAGAATGACATAGTAGGGCAACTTCGGCCCAATCCGCGATATAATTACCTGTCATAGTTACCATAGTTGCCTGTCACAGGGTTGTCACTGTAGCTAAATTTTAATTCAGTGCTCAGAAATTGGCATTGGGCCGGGAAGTGTGTTATTAAAAAATATTTATTTTTTATATATATTTAAGAATGTAAAACATTTTGTTTCTACATGTTTATGATTATTTTTATTAGGCCTGTAGTTACTCGCTTAACTGATATATCTGTAGAAAATAGTATTAAAACTCGAACTGACGCGAATAGATTTATCTCGAAATGAATTTGTGTAAATAAATAAAATAAATCCTTTAATTTCTTGCGTTTACAAAAACATAAATATGCTATTAGTAACAATTAAAAAAAATAAAACTATAATATATTAATAAAATCATATCACATCCTATTAAAATAATAAACTAATACAACAAAAATAAAAGTACCTACATAAGTATTTCATCATCAAGTATAAATTATATGCTATAGTTTGTCCATTTTATTAATGTTTTTTTGACAGCTCACGCCCACAAAGTTTCGTATTTAATGGTTAGCCATTAAAGTTAAAATGTCATACAAATAATATTGTACTTTATGGACGGGCACCGCCCCCTTACTGCTGTGCCACACATAACGATTACTACTATTGTGCCACAGATTACAAATAAATAAGGTGTAATATGTTATTTAATCAGGAAGACAACAAAATTTTAAGATTAAAACCAATAAATGAAAACATTAACTTTATGTAAAGTTTTACTTTCTTCTTATTATAATCATACAAATAAAACAACTAAAATAGTTTAATTCCTTTTATTAACATGATTCGTCACAATCATCATTTATATTAGATTTGTCCGATGAGGAGTCTTCAGTTATATTAATTATTAACTCTTGTGTGCATAAATTATCAAATGCAATGTCACGGCCCAAATCAGACATTATGATTCTCTTAGTTCTCTCCACCACACTTGATTTTTACGATAGTAATATTTATTTTCATATTAATAAATATAAAAATAAATATTATTTTATATTTAAAAAAATAAGAAATATCGATTATTACGTCACTATAGCTTGTCAGTCGTCGAGCTGTCAAAAAACCATTAATAAAATGGACAAACTATTATTTATATGACGGCGCACTCAGTGCGCCATCTGGAGGTTTTGGTATGCTTATCGGATTAGAGTGTGAAATCAAGCTTTGACAGCGCACTTTTGTAAAGCGTCGAATCGATGGCAGCAAGGTGATACAAACTGGCATGTTTTAAAAAGACATTAAATTAGAATTAGAATAAAAATTGGCTATTTGAAAAAAAGAGAAAAGGGAATGTCAGATTTGGACCGCCCGTGCACCACGTAATATCGACGAATTACTTATATCCGTATTTGTAAATAATTATTGATAATTTAATGTTTTATTATGTTTACATTGTATTGTGTTATGAGTGTTTAAGTTAAATTGACTAAATGTACAGTGTTCCCTCGAAAGACATTAATAATCACGCCCACTACTATGACTACTTCTGATGTTGGCCGTCCTGCGCTTACATCAGAAGTGGGATAGATGAACCATACTATGTAACAACGAAATCGGTTGATGTTCTGACGAAGGTTTTAATGGGTATGAAGGCTTTATTGAGAGCTAAGGATGTCACAGGCAGATACCGTAACAAACACGACAATTTTAAGCCAGAGCTAGGAAAACTGCGGCTAAGGTACGACGTGGTTATAGAATTTGTTTAAAAGAATAACTAAGCCTGAATTGTCTGAAGAAGTGAAAACTGAATTTGTTTTGTACTACGTTATAAAGATAGCTTAACACGATGGGAACTGACCAGATAATATTACATAATTACTAGAGTACAATTATTTCGAAATCTTATCGCTTAAAAGTTCGACACCAACATCCTTATTGTTAGAAGCCTTGGACCTTGGTATGAGATTTTATGGAACATTTCATTTTAGTGGCATAAACAAAAATCACCGGTCAAAATAGATTGTTTTTTTAAAAAAAAGCGTAAGTAGTTTAAGTCGTAATCAAGGTATGATAACAAATGCTATGTTCCTTACGTGTGGCAAGCCTGGCCAGTAGGCACGTCGCAAAATCGTTCCCAGACAAGAGAATAAGTGCCGGCGCTGCGAGATAGAGATTAATCGAGAACGTGGAGACTTACT
Source organism: Boloria selene (assembly GCA_905231865.2). Lineage (NCBI taxonomy): Eukaryota > Metazoa > Arthropoda > Insecta > Lepidoptera > Nymphalidae > Boloria > Boloria selene. Next base: position 4,847,601 of record HG993132.1, read on the forward strand.
TTAGAAACATCATTCGGTGAGCATGTTCTTTGTTTATTTTATAGTAAATCTGTCTATTCCCTTTTAAAAGATAATTTGCGTATAACTCAAAATTACAAATACTGTGAAAAGTTTGCTTGCATGTGTGATAATGTTATTTCTAAACCAGTAATAATAAGTAAGTGTCAAAATATGACTATTTATCGCTTCGGCGGTGTAGCGGCTAGCATGCACGATTGCATATCGGGAAGTCCAGGGTTCGAGTCCCGTGACAAGCATCGATAATATCATATTGGATGTTAGAATAACGACTAACTTTGCAAAGCTAAATTAAAACAACTACTCCTAGATTGATATAAAATTAAATAAAGAGAATATTAAAAAAATCTTCTGAACTCACTAAGTAAACGTTATATTTACGGCAAACCTACTAGGAGGGTTAGTATAAAAAAAAAGTTAGAGGATAATTAAGATAATTCTGACTCACTAAAAAAATATTGAATGAACTGATTAATATTTATTTAGCACTTAACAGTAAGAAATCGGCTGTTATTAATTACGCACGGAACTATTGTTAGGTAGGTGTGATTCCTATCTGATACTTTTAAAAGCAAAAGTAGCCGATTTAGTTTAGATGGTATACAGTGTAGCGTTTATTCAATATCAAGTGCAATACGGTTTAGTTATGGTCGGGGTTTACCAGTAGGTAAAGCATTTTCTAAAGGACTTTGTTTATTTTTCGTATTACAAATAGCGAGCGGAATCAAACTAAGTTACATAGAAAGTATAATCGATTTTATTTTATTTACTATTTAAGAATGATAGCTATAATATGTTTCTACGTATCCACCTATGATTGTACCTCTCTAGAGCCTCTCATTATCTCTCTGATACAAGAAATGTATAAAGACATTTGCACACAAGTTAGTAGCATTGCAGGTGTGGGTGAACTATTTCTAGTATGGGTTAGAGTATTACGGATCCGTTTTGAACCTGATATTATGTAATGTCGCGGAGTAGAGTGCGTACCCGTCATAATAGCACGCTTGTACCATGCTTTACAACAGCAAATGTCAATTTCAAACTTTTGACAATTAGATAACAAGAACAGTTTTTTGCAAATTTTAATGTGTCAGCAGATAGAGATAAAGCATTCCAGGAAAGATTTGGAAGTTACTAGAAATATTTTGCATTTTCGATACTAGAATCTTCTAAATTTACACATATAAAAAGGCCGGCAGTGTGTTGAGAGATTAGTTGACGTTCGGAGTTAAGTGAAAATTACGAAGAGAAACGAAATAGTGGAAAAGTGAAGAAGAGTATAGTGAATTATTAAAAGTAGTGGATTATAGTGCTCGGAGACTTAATTGAGCTAGTGCTGTGTACAAACTGCGCTTGTGAGTGAACATCTTGTTAGGTTTATGTAGAAGAAATAAAACATCTTTAGTGCTAGAACGCTTTTAATTTCCGATCCCGAACCCGTAGTACGTAACAATAATTTAATAATGGACTACTTACTAAGATTACAGTAGAGGCACTGTTTTACTGAAGTTGTCCGGTTTCCAATACCTTGGATCAATACTAGCTGCTGATTCTCGCATCGATGATGAAGTAAAGATCTCTGCCTGATATTCTGTGCGATCCTAAAATGCCTATCAAAACTAAAAGCAAGTTATATAATACAGTTGTGAGACCGACCATGTTGTATGGCTTTGAATGCTGGGCAACTTTTAAAAAGCATGAGCTGCAACTCCATACAGCGGAGATAAAGATGCTTTGCTGGGTAGACGTCGTGACACGTCTAGATAGAGTGCAAAACGAATATGTGAGGGATCTTTCAAAGTGTTTCCGGTAACAGAGAAAGTCAAAGGGGGCAGGCTCAGGTGGTACGGCTATGTGATGAGGCGGAACGAGAACTACTCAGCAAAATAGTGTTTGACATTGAAGACAATCAAGACAGATTATGCTAGCGCAGATGAACAAGTAAGCCCGACCACAAGTAAAGTTAGGAATGAGATAGAAAAATGAAGAAGAAGAAGCTACATGTATGAACTTTAGAGATTTACTAAAAATTGTGAATTAATTTAAAATACCGTAGAAAAACGATGGTTTGTTTACAAGACATTGATGAGGAAACCGTGACGGCGATTAAAGAAGATGAAGAGATGCGATCGAGTGTAATCTTTACATACGAGTACGAGATTGGAATTCGCACTGAGGAGGTTTGTTCGTGATAAGTCGGTACGGTTACAAAGTAATTGAAAGGTCGGTGTCGTCCGGTCCACGCCTTCTTACAAGGCTGGTCGAAGGGACACATCTGCGCGATTTATGTTTAAGCGGTGAAGATGGTCGAAGGGACAGTGTCGTCCGGTCTATGCCCATGTTTTGGGATAGTCGAAGGGACACACTCGTCCGGTCCATGGTTTTGAGGTGGTCGAAGGGACAGTGTCGTCCGGTCTATGCCCATGTTTTGGGATAGTCGAAGGGACACACTCGTCCGGTCCACGGTTTGGAGCTGGTCGAAGGGACAGTGTCGTCCGGTCTATGCCCATGTTTTGGGATAGTCGAAGGGACACACTCGTCCGGTCCACGCTCATGGTTTGGAGCTGGTCGAAGGGACAGTGTCGTCCGGTCTATGCCCATGTTTTGGGATAGTCGAAGGGACACACTCGTCCGGTCCACGCTCATGGTTTGGAGCTGGTCGAAGGGACAGTGTCGTCCGGTCTATGCCCATGTTTTGGGATAGTCGAAGGGACACACTCGTCCGGTCCACGCTCATGGTTTGGAGCTGGTCGAAGGGACAGTGTCGTCCGGTCTATGCCCATGTTTTGGGATAGTCGAAGGGACACACTCGTCCGGTCCACGCTCATGGTTTGGAGCTGGTCGAAGGGACAGTGTCGTCCGGTCTATGCCCATAGTTTTGGGATAGTCGAAGGGACACACTCGTCCGGTCTACGCTCATGGTTTGGAAAGATGTCATCCGGTCCATAAGTTGAGATGGTCGAAAGGATACATGCTTTCATAATAATTTTGGATTTACGTACGGTACAAATATGATAGAGCATACTTATTTTAGTAATGCTAGTTAGATTGTTCCTGAGTGACAGGATGGACGAGCGGGTCACATATTAATGGCGTCGTTCCTGATTTCCTGGCTTCAATAAACAAACGCCCGAGGACGGTCGAATGTCAGTCCGGCCGTGACGGCGCACTCAGTGCGCCATCTGGAGGTTTTGGTATGCTTATCGGATTAGAGTGTGAAATCAAGCTTTGACAGCGCACTTTTGTAAAGCGTCGAATCGATGGCAGCAAGGTGATACAAACTGGCATGTTTTAAAAAGACATTAAATTAGAATTAGAATAAAAATTGGCTATTTGAAAAAAAGAGAAAAGGGAATGTCAGATTTGGACCGCCCGTGCACCACGTAATATCGACGAATTACTTATATCCGTATTTGTAAATAATTATTGATAATTTAATGTTTTATTATGTTTACATTGTATTGTGTTATGAGTGTTTAAGTTAAATTGACTAAATGTACAGTGTTCCCTCGAAAGACATTAATAATCACGCCCACTACTATGACTACTTCTGATGTTGGCCGTCCTGCGCTTACATATATTATTATTGTTTACCTTTTCTGTTCAGTAGGTAATCTGAACAAAGACAACTCTGGAATCAATGAAGAATTTAGACACCCAAACACACAGCAATAAGTTCTTCTACGAATATCACACATTTTTCATATAGTGAAAAACCGTGACGCGCAAAACATGTGCGGCGTCAGCCTAGACTGGCGCACTGATATACGGTTCGAGATTTTGTATGAGTGTGCGTGCGGCAACGTAAAAATACTATGACGCACACATACAAGCCGCGCGCGGTGCATTTGTATGAAGTTGCCCTACTTTGTCATTCATTATATACTCTGTCATTACCAAGCAGATGTCCCTAATTTCAGGGAACATTAGTATCTTAATACACCAAATAATATTAATTTACAAAGGTAATAAACAACAAGTTAATAATGTAAAGAAATAAATGAGAATTTTGTAATGATGATAGAACATTAGTTTTTCTGTAATACATACTTTATGATATATACATGAATATTTGACATTCTAAATAAAACTATCTTTTTGGGATTCATCTAAAACCTTGGTCTCTCAGTAAGTAAGGTATTTAAAAGATTAAAAACCAAAACTCAAAATAAAACCTTTAAAAAGCCAAAAACATAGTTTTATGTAGTTTAAAATAATTTATTAATATTATATTAATTTGCTAAAACATGATGCTGTAAGATTTAAAAACTTACATACAACATTGATAGAGAGGTGCTAAAATATCTAATTCATCAACCATTGGATTTCCCAAGCCTTTACCGTTATCAAGTAATAAAATTTGATCTTTGTAAACTTCAAAACGGTGCCTGTCTCCATTTTGTATTAAGAAGTCAAATATAGCAACATCTATTAAATTTAACAACCTCTTTAAACTAATCAAACCTTTTGCTTTTCTGAAAATTAAAAATAGTCATAACATTTAGGAGTGAAGTTTTAGGTTGAAATTATTTTAAACATGTATTTAAAAAAGGGAAATTATTCATACTTACCTACAAAAATTATTATCTATTTCCCATTCCATTTTCTTTGTACTATATGATCTTCTCCATGGGGACTTGTAAATTTTAAATTGCCTGTCCAAGTATAAAATTGCTGCTCCCTCAATTTGACCTTTATTGTCTGGACATACAGTTTCATTTACATTACAGTAAAAACATTTTCCATAAATGCACATGGTTCCACTTTCTGAAAGTTGTCCAAAAGTATTAAACCTATTGGATTCAGACCTTTTAATGTCCCACTACTGGGCTTAAGCCTCCCTTCTATACAAGGCGCATCAGGCCATAGACCATGCTGGACAAGTGCAGGTTGCCAGACTACACCATGTTTAAACTTGCTAGGTTTTCTTTGACATGCAGGTTTCCTCATGATGATTTTCGTCAACTGCATTTAAACTACTTCAGGCTACATTTCATCAATTCATTCAAGTGAGCATGTTGCCATTTTGCTTGTGTGCGCATGTCCCTGCCTTTTTACATACACAATATACATGTGTATATATATTTCAAAAAACATTATTTACCTATTTATTAGGTATAACATTACCATTTTTAACCATAGTCCTCTTCAATCCTGCTGTAGCAACAGGCATTATATCTTGATGTATGTGAATACTTTTAATAACAGATGGTGGTATCCACTTGAAATTAAGCACCATTGCCAAGTAATATGCAAAAACTTCAGAGTTGTGACGATCAAAACCAGCATATATATTGCCATTTACTATGTGATCTAAATTGTAGCGTTTAGGCTTAAAATACAGTTTTTGTTTTCCCTGCAAGAAACATTTTTATAAAATTAAATAAACAAAATAAAGCTAGTAAGAGAGGAGGAAGACAACATGTGCCAACAAATCATATTAACAAGGAAATAAATTACCTCAAGCAATAGTAATAGTTTTAGCTGAGTTCCTTTAGGAGCATTATCAACCAATGCTATCTGTGAGGATTGTATGGCATGTAAGAGTTTACCAGCAGTTCCATTTTCATGTGGAAATAATGAATTTTGATTATTCCACTGAAATAAAAGGTTTGATAAATACACCATACTTAAATAATAATACACAACAACCTTTTCTCTCATATTGCTATATACATACTTTTTCCATTTCTGTCCATATTCCATCTGAATTGACATTTTTGCTTATGTTAAATGAGTTAAGAAGCTTTCTTTGAGTAAATGCAAATTTAGGATTCTTATTTTTAAACTGACTAGGTAAATAATTGAGATAATCATAAATTTCTTTAAATACACTTAATGTAAGATCTTGTTTAATATTGGGAACATTAAATTTAGGAGATTTTCTTTCAAGAGTATTTAGTGTATAAAAAAAGTAAATGTTTAGGCCTACAAGAAGAAGGAGAAAAAGTGAGAATCCAAAGGCATAGTTCATAGACATTATGTACAAGTATATGAAATATTATATAAAATTAATAATCACATGATGGTTCTATACAATAAATAGGTTTTTTTTAATTTATCAAAAGACATGCATTAAAGGCAGACATATAAAAACACATCATTTGTATACAATTTGAAACATAATTTTATGAGATACAGTTTATTTTTTTATGCAGATCTATTATAATAATTCGAATTTCGTTTGCATTTTATTACTTTTTGGCTTTTGCTTAGATAATAGATAGGTAGTATAAGTTTTGACTGGTTTTCAGTTTTGACATAAGTCATCTGTCATAAGCAATAAGCATACATGACTATTAGACATGTGTAAGTAATGCGAGTAATGCATTACGCGTAATATTACCCGAGCGAGTACTGTATCATCACTCATTACTCGACCGAACCAAACATTACTTATTACGTCAAACATGACGCGAGCGTGATATTCCATCGTTCGGGTTAACTTGGCATCACTCCGTTTTACGAATTTTGAAATAGCAAAGCAATTCGAAATGTATTTATTTTAAAAAGCAATAATTAACACAAAATATATTTAGTTTAGTTTTAGTTTAATATTTAGTTATAAGCAAAAAAAGTTATAATTGCTAGAAAAATGATTTTTAAATACGCCAATATTATAAGTTAGGCCAACGATATAAGGTTTTCATTACTAGGTCCTAAGCTGCGCCTGGTCTTCACAAAGGGTCATTCATATTTACAACCTTTAGCTAAACAATACAATTTTGTTTTACTTATTAATTATTTTGCAAGATGCTCAGAAATTTCGCAACTGGTGTTTGTAAAAAGAGTTTTACAATATAAGGGAATAGGAATCCTAAAGAACAAAACCAAGTCATAAAAGGTATATCGCTATTTACGTACAAATGCCGCAAGTTTAAAATAATTATTTGAGTATGACAAAATGCAAAATTGCAATATATAATAAAAATCTAAATCGTATCAAATAAAAGTCAACATTATAAAATTAATTGTATTAAAATACAATGATAACGCGTGTTATATTCCGAGATAGATCCGTAATGTCTCACGCATGGCAAGGTGGTGTTTAGAGAATTGTACTGTAGCAACACTCGACCGAACGAAACATTACGCATCACTTCAAAGTTCAAAGTTCAAACATTACTCAAGTCATTACTTTAGTTGTTGTTTTTTAAATTTATCCCCAATAGGGAAAGGCAAAGGACTATAGTCCATACAGCCTTCATTACTTTAGTCATGAGCATGACGCGAGCGCAGTGCTGTCAGATAAAAAAATAAGATAATAGTATACCACCTGTAAAAAAGTTGTACATTTGGGAGTTTTAAATAAAAACAATAGTACACATTAAAAATATTGATTTATTGAAAATAGTGGGTCCCGCAGTTTAGCTTGCGCTAAAAGTACAAGTCTTAATCAAATATTTTATAAATTCAACTTGGTTTTTGGATTTTATTGCAGATTTATTTTGATTTTTGGTTCCTGCAATTTGAATGCTTTACAGCAATCATGAACCATGATTAAAATTTATCCCTAATAGGGAAAGGCAAAGGACTGTAAGGTTTATATACTTATTACAGACAGTGAATACCCACAATTTACATAAAAAAGAATATTTAATTCCTAAAATACTATTAAAAAAGAATAATAGAATAATGTGTTCTAAACTCTTAAATCATATTTCCGTACTTTCAATTATCAAATGATGCGTAATGATTTCTCATAGATGGCGTTATTAATATTTTTATAATTTAATTTTAGTAAGTGTTAATTGTATTTTGCTAAAATATTTAATATCTATAATATACTAGCGATTTAGCGCGAGCGAAGCTTCGGGTTCCGCTAGTTCTACAATATATTTTACTATGCCATGAAATGTATGCCGCTAAGTACGCAAACATGCCGCAAGTGAATAGAAATCATTTGACTAGGACTGAAATGCAAAATTGCAATCTATTCTAAAATATTCTTTACTTACATTATGAGTTAAAGTTTCGAACTTTGTGTATCTGTCTGTTCGTTTGTAGGGGGGTTATTTTCGGAAAAACTGATCTGATCATGAAAACTCTTTCACTAACAGACAGCTACACTATTCAGGAGTGATTGTGAGAAGTGTATTATTGGCTATATTGTATTTTCAAAAATATCCCATTTTAGGGATCCCTACCTTAAATGTATCCCCAAGGTATCAAAATGCTGCATATAAAACGAAAACTGTTGACGAAATACATAATATCAAGCACTATTTTATATATTAAAATTTTATATTACAATACTTACTTATGATTACTCACAAAAAATTCTGCGATGGCACATGCCTTTATTATAACAATTTTTTTTAAAATTATTAAGTTCAAATACGTGTTGAATAGTGGTGATATTGGTATCATGATATTAATCCTTATCCAATTTGTAAACTCCACTTTAAATTATTCGTATCGGATGTTTAATGAGTATAAAAATTGGTATAAAATTCTTTAAGACCAACTTTTTCAGTCGCTGACTTAACCTTATATAGGTGTATGGCTTTATAAATAAAGAATAATAAAAAAAACTTCTTCAGGCTTTTAAAAAATACTAATTCACGTATTCATAGTAAATAATAATTAATTAAAAATTAAAAATAAAAACTTTAATTATTCATTATATATTTTAATATTATAATGAACTTTATCAAGTATATATGTATAATGTATATAATACAGTGGACCCAAAGTCGCAGTCCTTAGAACGCGGTCGGAACCGCGGATACTGCTAGTATAAAAGTATGTTGTAAATTAGTTTTTGTTTCTTTTTCGACGAAAAAATAATAATAATTTATATTGGTTAACTTACGACAGTAAAATTATAAATACAATATTTAAAAAATTATATACATAAATAATAATCTTAATCATATCAAATAAAAAGTTAACATTTTAAATTTAAAAATTAATTGTATTCAAATATAACAAAGCCGTGCCGTCCGGTCTTAGAATGTGGACGGAGCCGCGGGTACTACTAGTATACGTTGTTAGTTTTTGCTGCATACATTATTGTAAACATAGCTATATGAAAATAATTTAAGTAAATTAGGTTACGACGGTAAATTTTTAAATACAATATTTAAATATAAAAAGTAATAAAAATATAACAATAATCTTACTCACAAAAAGTTAACATTTTAGTTTTAAATTAAAATCAATAAAAACGTGTGTGATATTCATCATATTATTACATGAGATAGATCAGTACTACTATTATGACAGTACGCGGGTAATATTACTTCTTAGCATCACACATGGCAAGTAATGTTTCGAGTAATGAAGTGATGTGATATTACTCGGTGCGTAATGTAATGCCATATTTCATTACTTCATAAAGCACTGTTTTGCGCATGTCTAATGACTATTGACTATTGACTAATAAAAGCTTTGAGGTGAGAAATATATATGTAAGCACAGGACGGCCGACATCAGAAGTAGTTATAGTAGTGGGCGTGATTATTAATGTCTTTCGAGGGAACACTGTACATTTAGTCAATTTAACTTAACACACTCATAACTAAATACAATGTAAACATAATAAAACATTAAATTATCAATAATTATTTATAAATACGGATATAAGTAATTCGTCGATATTACATGGTGCAGGGGCGGTCCAAATCTGACATTCCCTTTTCTCTTTATTTCAAATAGCCAATTTTTATTCTAATTCTAATTTAATGTCTTTTTTAAAACATGCCAGTTTGTATCACCTTGCTGCCATCGATTCGACGCTTTACAAAAGTGCGATGTCAAAGCATGATTTCACACTCTAATCCGATAAGCTTACCAAAACCTCCAGATGGCGCACTGAGTGCGCCGTCACGGCCGGACTGACATTCGACCGTCCTCGGGCGTTTGTTTATTGAAGCCAGGAAATCAGGAACGACGCCATTAATATGTGACCCGCTCGTTCATCCTGTCACTCAGGAACAATCTAACTACCATTACTAAAATAAGTATGCTCTATCATATTTGTACCGTACGTAAATCCAAAATTATTATGAAAGCATGTATCCTTTCGACCATCTCAACTTATGGACCGGATGACATCTTTCCAAACCATGAGCGTGGACCGGACGAGTGTGTCCCTTCGACTATCCCAAAACTATGGGCATAGACCGGACGACACCGTCCCTTCGACCACCTCCAAACCATGAGCGTGGACCGGACGAGTGTGTCCCTTCGACTATCCCAAAACATGGGCATAGACCGGACGACACTGTCCCTTCGACCACCTCCAAACCATGAGCGTGGACCGGACGAGTGTGTCCCTTCGACTATCCCAAAACATGGGCATAGACCGGACGACACTGTCCCTTCGACCACCTCCAAACCATGAGCGTGGACCGGACGAGTGTGTCCCTTCGACTATCCCAAAACATGGGCATAGACCGGACGACACTGTCCCTTCGACCAGCTCCAAACCGTGGACCGGACGAGTGTGTCCCTTCGACTATCCCAAAACATGGGCATAGACCGGACGACACTGTCCCTTCGACCACCTCAAAACCGTGGACCGGACGAGTGTGTCCCTTCGACTATCCCAAAACATGGGCATAGACCGGACGACACTGTATACCATCTAAACTAAATCGGCTACTTTGCTATTAAAAGTATCAGATAGGAATCACACCTACCTAACAATAGTTCCGTGCGTAATTAATAACAGCCGATTTCTTACTGTTAAGTGCTAACTAAATATTAATCAGTTCATTCAATATTTTTTTAGTGAGTCAGAATTATCTTAATTATCCTCTAACTTTTTTTTATACTAACCCTCCTAGTAGGTTTGCCGTAAATATAACGTTTACTTAGTGAGTTCAGAAGATTTTTTTTTATATTCCCTTTATTTAATTTTATATCAATCTAGGAGTAGTTGTTTTAATTTAGCTTTGCAAAGTTAGTCGTTATTCTAACATCCAATATGATATTATCGATGCTTGTCACGGGACTCGAACCCTGGACTTCCCGATATGCAATCGTGCATGCTAGCCGCTACACCGCCGAAGCGATAAATAGTCATATTTTGACACTTACTTATTATTACTGGCTTAGAAATAACATTATCACACATGCAAGCAAACTTTTCACAGTATTTGTAATTTTGATTTATACGCAAATTATCTTTTAAAAGGGAATAGACAGATTTACTATAAAATAAACAAAGAACATGCTCACCGAATGATGTTTCTAAAGTAAGTCTCCACGTTCTCGATTAATCTCTATCTCGCAGCGCCGGCACTTATTCTCTTGTCTGGGAACGATTTTGCGACGTGCCTACTGGCCAGGCTTGCCACACGTAAGGAACATAGCATTTGTTATCATACCTTGATTACGACTTAAACTACTTACGCTTTTTTTTTAAAACAATCTATTTTGACCGGTGATTTTTGTTTATGCCACTCCAATGAAATGTTCCATAAAATCTCATACCAAGGTCCAAGGCTTCTAACAATAAGGATGTTGGTGTCGAACTTTTATGCGATAAGATTTTGAAATAATTGTACTCTAGTAATTATGTAATATTATCTGGTCAGTTCCCATCGTGTTAAGCTATCTTTATAACGTAGTACAAAACAAATTCAGTTTTCACTTCTTCAGACAGTTCAGGCTTAGTTATTCTTTTAAACAAATTCTATAACCACGTCGTACCTTAGCCGCAGTTTTCCTAGCTCTGGCTTAAAATTGTCGTGCTTGTAACGGTATCTGCCTTTGACATCCTTAGCTCTCAATAAAGCCTTCATACCCATTAAAACCTTCGTCAGAACATCAACCGATTTCATTGTTACATAGTATGGTTCATCTATCCCACTTCTGATGTAAGCACAGGACGGCCGACATCAGAAGTAGTTATAGTAGTGGGCGTGATTATTAATGTCTTTCGAGGGAACACTGTACATTTAGTCAATTTAACTTAACACACTCATAACTAAATACAATGTAAACATAATAAAACATTAAATTATCAATAATTATTTATAAATACGGATATAAGTAATTCGTCGATATTACATGGTGCACGGGCAGTCCAAATCTGACATTCCCTTTTCTCTTTATTTCAAACTAGCGACTCGCCCTCGCTTCGCTCGGGCTCTTCCCTAGATTTAGCACAGGTAAAGCCGCGGGATCTGCTAGTTATGCATATAAACCTTCCTCTTGAATCACTCTATCTATTAAAAAAAACCGCATCAAAATCCGTTGTGTAGTTTTAAAGATTTAAGCGCACATAGGGATATAGGGACAGAAAAGGCGACTTTGTTTTATACTATGTAGTGATAGCCAATTTTTATTCTAATTCTAATTTAATGTCTTTTTTAAAACATGCCAGTTTGTATCACCTTGCTGCCATCGATTCGACGCTTTACAAAAGTGCGATGTCAAAGCATGATTTCACACTCTAATCCGATAAGCTTACCAAAACCTCCAGATGGCGCACTGAGTGCGCCGTCATATCTATGAATAAAAGTCATAACGGTCATAACGGTCATAACACATAAGCATAAAGCACAACAGCCATAGATATAATAAACCTACACCTCAAAGACAACAGCCCAAGCTGCACAATTTTAGCACCCCATCGAAGGATTTTTGAAATCAAAATGACCTTAATCGATAGGTCTACGTTCGGTCTGTATAGGTCCACTATCATTTTTGTTAGGTCACCTGTAGTTTTTTAATAAATATTTTTTTAGATTTCACTATTATTTTAAAATAAATCTTAGCACCTCATTTAAACGAAAACTTATTAATCAATAATCTTTATATTTCTACATTCTTTATCGTTATCTGTATTGGTTCGTCAGTTTAAAATACCATCACGCAAAAAGTTATTAATTACGAAATGTTTTATATAAAAAATAGAGAAAAAATATTTTTGACGCATATTGCTTTAAAAAGAGAGTCTGATATGCAGTTAATAATAATAAAAAAATAATAAGCGATTTCATTTAATTTTTGTAAGTAAATTAAACATTCTACATTGAATCATACATATTTTATTAATTAATAGCATTCTATTTAATGACATTCTATCTAATATATTTTCAATGTACCTACCACTATATCAATATACGTCGCGAGCGAAAGGCTAGTTAAAAATAAAAGAATAGGCTTAGTAATTTTGTATGCGAATTTACCGCAAACACACACCCCCACCACTTTCTTCCAGCGTTCTTTTTACGTCACGCGATCTGTACTCGAAATTATTTCTTACTAGTGACTGACCCTCGCTTCGCTCGGGTTCGTCCCTAAGTTCCCTTTTGTATAATGTTGTTGTTTTTATCATTTATCCCCAATAGGGAAAGGCTGAGAGGCCAAGTCTGAAGAAACTTCATTTATCTCCTTTTGTATAATTTTTTTACAAACTTTGAATTTTTTTATAGTCTTAAAACCTTCCATGGACCATAAGGATCATACAAAAAAATTAGCCGAATTGGTCCAGCCATTCTTGAGTTATGCGTTTACCAACATTCATTTTTATTTATATAGATTTCATAAATGTCACTTAAAAGTGCGCGGGTTCAGTCGATAGCAACGCCGTACCAGCATCGACGCGAAGCTTGGAAACTTGTCACACAAATCGTACAAACCTCTTACTACTGAAATTACTTTCCTAACCTAGATAACCATCATACCAAATTTCATCAAAATCTGTCCTCTATGCCAGTGGTTTTCTACTTTCTAGTGATGCGGTCACACACAGACAGCAAAAATTCTAAAAACTATAGATTCGGCCTCTGTATCAATAAATATAAATGATAATAATGACTATTTCAAAAAGATTTTCTAAAAACATATTCAATGTATAGATTCAAATAAGTAAGAATTTTATTATATTCACTAAAGAATATTTTAGAAGATGCTTATAACAGATTTAACGTAAACGTAACAACTTTAATATTAAGTACAGTTCGCGTCATGTAAAAAGAACGCTGGAAGAAAGTGGTGGGGGGTGTGTTTGCGCATGGGTACATTCGCATACGAAATTACTAAGCCTATTGTTTTATTTTTGAACTTGCCTGTCGCTCACGACGTGTATTGGTTATCGGCAGTTACATTAAAAATATATTAGATAAAATGTCATTAAATAGAATTCTATTAATTAATATAATATGTTTGATTTAGTGTAGAATGTTTAATCTACTTACAAAAAGAAGAAATAATTCATTTAATATATTTTTTTAAATTATTAACTGCACTATTATTAGACTCTCTCTTTATAAAACAATATACGTCAAAAATATTGTTTCTCTATTTTTTATATAAAACCATTTTGTAGTTAATAACTTTTGTGTGCGCGATAGTATTTTGAACTGACGAACCAATAGCGAGCCGGAAAGCATGCGACGCGTGCCTCGCCGTCCCGCGCCCCGCGTCTTACCACCAAATTGGCCGATAAATCGCCTCTGCGCAACTTGACAGCCAGCGTTCTTTTTACATGACGCGAATTATACTTCTTTGCACTACGCTATGATCGCTTACTTATACTTTGTCCATTTTGTTAACCCCTGGTCTGCATTTGACTTGCTAAAAAAACTGCGCTTAGTTGTGTTACATGGCGCCTTGTAATAAATATTTCGTATCTGCATGTGTGCGTAAGTAAGAGCTAGTCTAAGAGCTAGCGAACTATAAGACTAACCGTCTAAGTAAAATTACTCACAAAGCTAAGAAAATATTCGTATTTGATGTTATATCATCGGGGGTGTTGGCTTAAGGATCAGCCGCACGAACACAGAACAACCAAAGTCACAGAACAGACTTTGGTGGCCCCTCTTATTTCTCTGAATTTGCCATAGATGATGTATCTACCTACCGGTCTGCTCCTATTTTCGGTACTTTGGTTCACTCATTTAAAACGACGGCAATATGGATGAAAGGAAAGTGCATGCGACTTAAATGTGTGTAATGGATGTGTGGTTTGGCTAGAAGGGATAAGGTAGCGTAGTAATAGAAAAGGTGAGGTGAGGCAATAGGCTGGCATGGTATGGACATGTGATGTCAAGAAAGTTATATTATGAAGAGAAAGAATGCACGTGGAAGGAAAAAAAGAATAGGGGAAGACCGAAAAAGAGATGGATGGATTGTGTAAAAGAGGATATGCGTATAAAAGGGGTGAATGTTACGTTGACGAATGACGTGATGAGAGTGAAAAATGAAGACATCTTGTATCGACTTCACGTGGGATAGGGATTTTTTAAATGTCAAAAAAAACTTTCAATTTTATCTACTCCCACAAGGCTACAATTCGAATATTTTGTAATTTTCATATATTAGAGCGTAAAAAAAAGATAACATATTTTAAGGGTGCAAATATGTAGGTACCAGACATAGATGGTACCAGACTAGTAAAGTTGTCAAAAGAGTAGTAATGTTTCCACAAGGCTAAAGTTTTGTAAAACTGAAATCAACAATAACAGGCTTATACGTAAAGTATAAATTTTATTTATTTAACAGATATTTATTATAAAAACTTATTATTCGAACCGTTTTTATAGGTGTATGAAGAATTTTATATTCATAATATTATATTTATAGCAAGCTAACTTTTAAGGTATACGGGAACTATGTTGTTGAAAAATGTTTGTCCTTTGAAAAAATAATTAAAATAATAATTTCATCAACATTGTCAACAAGCATATTTTAAATATCAAAATGTATTTGCTAGTCTATCTTTCGCGTCGAAACGGAACAAAGGATTATTGTGATTTTTATGTATAGACTAGTTGGGGGACTTGACTGTGACGTACATTGATATATATACACTAGATTAGCAATTACCGCGTTACGGCATTGACACTGGAATCTTGAAAATATTCAAGATCGTAGCGAATGTCAGTTCAGTCTTCTATGTGACGCCTACCGAAGTGAACCGAGTGACAGGCGACAAAAAAAATGGGTAAATGCGCAGTAAAAGAGTGCGGTTCTGAATCACAAACACATAATAAATTAAACGGAATTATTTTCCACTCTTAGTTAATGTTTCTGTTTTTATATTGACGTAAAAACGCAATTTAATAAATAAAATGTTAAATTTTATAAAGTAGGTTCAGTGTTACCAGTAAAAACTTAGTTTTAGTTTCCACATTTGTGGGAGTTTTTAATTTACGGAAAAGTGGTTTTAAATATTATTTTTTTATAATAAAAACTAACTTTAGAAAAACACAAAGAAGACAAGATATTAAGAGAATTTGCGATACCCCCGGGAGATCATTTATCATCGATACAAGTTGATCATTCCCTTTTATTAATAAATGCCATATTTATAAATACTTAAAAATAAGATAGTAGGTATCCTGAAAGCGAATTATCCACTCAAATTCACAAAAAAGAGTAAAAAACACAATTGTATACAAAACTAATATTACATAGCGGAGTATGATTAATAATAAATAAAAAATATTTAAAAGAAAATTGTCTTAATAATTTATTAGTAATAAACGTCTATTCAAAAATAAATATTTAAATATACTAAACTTAATTTATTTGTATTAAGTGTTTTTAATGGCTTAAAAAGTAGGTTAATTTTCGTATGGGTAGGCAACCCCCATTCCGTCATTGCAAGTTTATACTTTGGTCTCTCTCTAATCGAAGCGACGGTATTGTTCTTGTGACTTATGTAAGTGAGACAGATATATGTTTCATTACATATTGAGTGGTTTCAAAGCTGCGTCGCAGCGTGTAAAAAGTGGTTACACATTTTTGACAGATTTTATTGAGGTTTACTCCTCTATATATTATAACTCAATGGTGACGTAGGCTTTTTACCACGGAAGGTTATCTCATTCCGACGAGAAACTCGTCAAAATATACATGATTAAAAATTATTAATGGAATATCCTCCTTAAAATTTACTGACCATTCACAAATTTTAAGGCCAGTTGTTCAAAGAAGAAGGTATAGATTTAAAAAGAAGATTACTTCTCACATAGACATTTTGACAGAACCCAGGACAAGATAGAGAATACCAAGGTGGTATACCAAGTCCAATTCGCGTCTTTTTGTATAGTTTAAGTGAATAGATAAATAACATAAATGTTTGTATAATAATAAACATAAATATTTATTGATACCGGATATTTAGTTTTATATACGTTCACTAAAATGATTTTCATAATTCTTTACAAAGGGAAGTAATTTACGAAAACAAATTTTATTCAAATAAAGTAAAAGCTTTTTGTAGTTAAGCAAAAATAAAGCCACGGCTCAGCTAGTCATCAATTTTAGTTAAGATTCGCTAATGTCAAACCATATTTTATTCATTTATTTAATATCAAATCACTATGTAAATTTAGAACACGCTGTAGCAAGCCTATGCCATGACAGCCGGCCGCAATGTTCATTTTTGTCTATGTGTGAGTGTAAAATGACAAAAGTACGTCAAACAAGGATCCTTGTCCTACACAGACAACGGGTTGCGCAAGGATCCTTGTCTACACAGACGAGGGGTTAATGGTTTTTTGACAGCTCACGCCCACGAAGTTTCGTAATGGTTAGCCATTAAAGTTAAAATGTCATACTCATTAATATTGTACTTCATGGACGGGCACCTCCCCCTTATTGCTGTGCCACACATAACGATTACTACGATTGTGCCACAGATTACAAATAATCGATAGAAATCAATGCTAATATGTAAATAAGGTGTAATAATATGTTATTTAATCAGGAAGACAACATAATTTTAAGGTTGAAACCAATAAATGAAAACATTAACATTATGTAAAGTTTTACTTTCTTCTTATTATAATCATACAAATAAAACAACTAAAATAGTTTAATTCCTCTTATTAACCTGATTCGTCAGAATCATCATTTATATTAGATTTGTCCGATGAGGAGTCTTCAGTTATATTAATTATTAACTCTTGTGTGCATAAATTATCAAAATATGCAATGTCACGGCCCGAATCACATTATGATTCTCTTAGTTCTCTCCACCACACTTGATATTTACGATAATAATATTTATTTTTATATTTATTAATATGAAAATAAATAATATTTTATATTAAAAAAAATAAGAAAAATCGATTATTACGTCGTTTTGACATCACTATAGCTTGTCGCTGTCAAAAAACCATTAACAAAATGGACAAACTATATATGATAAAGTTATCATTGAATATTGAGAATAACATCGTCTCAGAAGAAAGAAAGAATGACATCCTTTTTTTACTTGATCTGAAGATATCGTTTGAGACTCAATTTACGTAGAACATGTCTAATAAAACGAATGTAATTTAAATATATTTTATTTTATTACATTTTATAAGAACAACAAATAAAAATATTTAGTCAGTCTCTGATCTATTAAATGGATTACCAAGGGTATGTCGTAATGACGTTGTCGCCACTTTTTTGTTTGTAGGGAAGGTAAAAAGATACCTTATGTATGACATAGGCAAACGACGTTCGAAGGCACCATAAAGTATGACCTGGAAATAAAATAATTCGATTCTTATAAGAAAAACACATATTTTTTAATTCAATACGGGATTAAGGGGGATCAGGCTATAGTCCACCACGCTGGCCTAGTACAATTTGGCGTCTGGCTAGGCGGACTATTCATGTTATTCAAAAACTTGGCAGGTTCTCTCAATATGCAGGTTTCCTCGCCATATTCACAATACCACCTTAAGACAAATAGTAATCATGTTAGAAAAGATTCGAGCATGAATTCAATTCAATTCACAATCAAATTAAAGTAAAAAAATAAAAATAAAGAATTATGCAAATAGACAAGAACTTTCGAATCGTCATTTTTACGTAAATAAACTTTAAATTAGATTAAATGTCAGATTCAGGTCCGAGACCCGGATTTGAACAATTTGAACCACTGCGAGCACGTTACCATTGGGCTACCACTGCCATTTTTAATTAATTATTATAAAATATGTATTAATTAAACTACTAATGACTTCAAAAACTAATAAGGTTATTAATTAAAGTAGTAGGTATATATTAAACATTGTTTTTATATTGTTACCCATTACCATATATTGTTTTAAGAATACATTTTAAGTCTAATAGTGTAATTACTAATTACTTTCATAGTGAACTTTAAATGTTCCAACATATTTATTTATTTATTTAAATTTACCTCCATGTAAGTATTAGAAGGTTGTCGATCAAAAGGTATACAGCAACTTGGAGCTTTAGGTGGAGTGATGGTTTGCTGATATGTTCTAGCTTCTAAAGTAGCGCCATCAAGGGTAACGACAGTTACATTTTTGGCGAAATAAAAATCATCGTCCACACCTTCTTGACTAAAATAAGATATGGGAAATTAATTAATACTTGAAGAAATATTCGTGTCTTAAAATACAAGAGTTTTCAACCATTTCAATTATTTCATATTTTGTATGATTTAGCAAAAAAGCAAATACAAAATCTGTATAAAATCGTCTTTTTGATCTTTTCCATAATGAAAGGCTCAAAGAAGTAAAGTATATAATATAAGTACATATTACTTATACTGACACTCAAGAGCCACGCGCCCGGAAGCTTCTTTTTCTTAAAATAAAAGTTTAATGTTAAAAAAAGATAACATTAATTACTATCTTACAAACTTTACGTTACATAACAAGGTTACTGTAAAAGATGTACTTTGTTTTTAAAAGTGACATTTAGACCTTTAAATGTGTAATGATTTAGCTTACGTATCTAAATGTTTCATGTCTGTAACATTAAGTATCCAGAGCGCACCCCATATGTCAGTCCCGGGCTCATCAACGATGGTCGCTGCAGCACCGTTCCATATGTTGCTGTATTTGATAAAATCTAGTCGGTGATCCTGCAATTACATACAGTTTTATTATATGAGAGGGAAATTTTTATTTAACAATTAAGATATAGGAAAAACTTTTTTTACATTTATTGATGTATGAGTATGACTGATTTATATTCATTTACCTTCTGACAACAACAGTTCCAAAGATGAACTGATTTGACTTTTATATAGTATTTCAATATTAATATATTTGTGTTTTGCATTGTAATGGATAGACAGATTTCGGTCAGAGGTCAACGCATAAAAATATAAATTAGATAAATAACTTACGCTGAGCTTATTATTTTGCATTGAGTTAAAGTATACCTATATATAATATATTATCTAGATATGTTCTTTTGTCGTTAATGAGCAGCTGACAATTTTAATTAGCTTCTGATAAAATAGGATGTACCTAAATATTTCTGCTGCTATGACTGTCTCGATAATTTAAAAACACTATAGGATACAGATACTTAGTTCCCGGGTTCGAATCAAAGGTCGAACAAAGTTTAAAGCTTCTAACCTACATGCTAGATATATCCATTGTAGTAACGACTAACGTAATTATATCACGTTCCCTGTGTTTGCCCCACATATGGGGCACCACGAGGATCAGTTCATACGTGCGTGGCACATATGTGGGGCACAAGCTAAAATAAATTCTATGGCATGTAATTCCGCGCACGTATGAAAGTATTTTTTTTAGTTGCATACACGTGTGAACAATGAATATAATAATTATTTACCATGATGTCCCAGTGACATTTTATATTGGTGTAGGTAGTATATGTTATGCAAAATTAAACACAGAAAGTGTCAATTATTTATTTATTAATAGAAACTCTTTTACTTATTAGCACAAAATATTAATGATGTTTATTATAACAAGCCAGACAAAAAGCTTTTTTACATTTTTTACACTCCGTCTCCATTTTTTTGGGGTTTTTTTTCGGGCTTGAGCGGCAGTATTGCCTTCTTCCACTAAACTTCTGTAACAACCTGTACAGCGCTTTTATATTATGTTTTTCGATACAGGACGTGGTATTATGACGTGGTATTTTTACAATGACGGGACCCCTCTAGTTGAATCCCTCTAGAAGGCGCAGCCTCTCTGATATTCAGCAAAAACTTAATGATTATTTCATGGCCACGTAACAAAGTCATTTTTTTACGTTCTCTTGGCTTTAAATCTTTATATATCAAAATTTCATTTATTACAGATATTGATATAAGGTATCTGGCAATTTTTTTATACCAGAAGCTTGTCACATATATAATATATTTGTGCATGCATTTCATCAAATTCAAGTTCAGACGTGTATGACCCACATATGGGGCATTGAGAAAATTCCTCATATATTATTAAAAAATAAAAATAATAAATTATTTATTATTTTTATTGTTTATTTTTATGATAATAAGTTAATTTATAAACAAAACATCATTGCACTTGTGGGGTCAAATTATTATTTCGGCTTGCACAGTGAACGTGATATTATTGTAACGTCTTATACTTATTTATATTATTTTATTTTTTATTATAAGTATTTGTTATATTTTTTTTAATTATTATTATTACTAAACAGTGTTACGAAACAATGCCGTTGTAAAATAATTTTAACTTAGTCGAATCTGTAATGTAAATTGCATATTTTTGAAAAATCTTATTGAAAGTCATTATTAACGATACAGAGGCCGAATGTATAGTTAGGTATTTAAATTTTCCATGCTTCTGTCTGTCTGTGTCTACATCACGAAAAAACTACTGGACAGATTTTTATGAAAGTTGGTATGATGATACCTAGTTATCTTGTACAACATATAGAATACATTTTACTCCCATAAAATAGCTCATTTAAAAAAAATACTAACCGCTAAAACAGTTTATTTAGAACCCGAGCGAAGCGAGGGTGAGTGGTTATTACTAGCGACAATAAATTAAATCAAAATTAAAGTAGTAACACTTACATGTAATTTAGCTATTCCGTAAAAAGTTGCTGTTGGATTTTGAATATGTACTCTCTTTGCCAAGAGATTGCTTCCATAAGCGTAATAAAGAAATGATCCACTGTTTTCCAGTACAACACTATGTATGAGATGTATTATAATAATACAAATAAAAGAACATGATAACTTCATTATGGCGTGCGATATGTTTGGAAACTAAATAATAAATGGCTAGTTCTCGGCTATACTTGACAATACTCTTCTTCTATATACCGTATGAAGTACACATTGATAGCAAAATAATCATGCACTTATATAAATTCTCGTGTTACGATGTTCGTCCGCAATGTACGAGTACGAGTACCTACTATTATTAATTTAATTTGTTTTTCAGAAATCTTTATAATTTATACTAGTGATCAGATTAAATGACGTTAAAGGATGATTCACGTTACACCGTGTCGGGTCCGGGCCGGGCGCCGACCGTGGCACGGCCGGGACACGGTCAAACATCTATAGTATGCTTTTGTATGAAGTAATTCATGGTAGACCGTGCCCCGGCCGTGCCACGACCGGTCACCGGATCCGGTACTAATATACCGGATCCGGTGTTACTAATTTTTGGCAAAATAATAGAGCTTTTGCATGAGTTGGTACTTTAAATGCGTACTGCGTGGTGTTCATGCGTGCGAGTTGGTGTCTGTCATAAATATAAGACTTGTTTGTTAGCATTATCAAATGAAATGAAAATGCTCCATCCTGAATGACTGATGGATCAACACTCAGCCTAAAATGCTAATCGTAGAGACCTGAAACTTTTAGGGTGTGACCTTGTAGTTTATGACGTAGTTATTAGATTAGAAAGGATTTTCCGAAATTTTTGTCTTAAGGGAGTGAAAAACGGGAGCAATGTCTGTATGGTGTGATTCCAATCTACTTCAAATATTGCATATAGATACTTTAACAGAATTGATGGAAAACGTGTTTCGTATTTTATTGAAACCCATTGCCTTACGGGGTTAAAAAGGGGTAAACAAAAATTTGGGGGTAACTTACATCAAAGATGAAATCAATACTTCTTAGTGCTTTTGATTTAAATAACAGTTTATTTTTGTACATGTTTAAAAACGTAATACTTTTCTCATCATAGTCAACAAAAAGTTTGTAATAGTAGTACTACTACAACTACGCCAAGAAAACCGAATAACTGGTTTAAAGAGTAGTCCTCATAACAAAAGGGATGAAATGGTAAATGGGGAATTAATTTTTGGTATATTATAAGTAAAAGCGTATAGCCAAACATATTTTTTGTACTTTTAGTTAGCGAAGCCGCGAGTTCCGCTAGTTTTTTATAAACTACTTACCTATATTAAGTACAATGATACTTGAATAACTTACTAACAATTCATTTTGAACCAAAAAAGGCGAAAATTATATCGATTTGGTCAATCCGGATCCGGTCGGATCCGGCCGGATTGATGGAAATTCAGCCGGATTGAAAATGACGCCGGATTGCAATCCCTAAGCATGAATGACTGGCCCGGCCGGAGCACGGTGGAAGCGACACGGCCGGGGCACGGCCCGGCCCCGACACGGTGTAACGTGAATCATCATTAAATCTCTTTCTTAAATAAATATTAATTAGCTACCTATTAAATTGAGAACTCTTAACTGTTTAGTGTTATACAATTCATTATTCTATACATATTCTTCATATTGTAATTTCTGTACAAAAAATAACAAAACAGTAACTTAGCTAAATTACTCGTAGGTATGTTGACCGGAGTAATTTCGCTAAGTTAGGATACCTAAGGAATCATTTATTTCTCAATGAATGGATTTTTATAAGTTTTTAAATTACACGTAAGGTACTTTTCTATAACTTGTACCTACACATGCAAAGGCTTCACTAGTCTATAATATATATGTATGTGTGTATTATACTGGGCTTACCGGTTAAAAATTCAGCACCTACTAATACTTTCAGGTTTAGACGAACACTTGACATTATAAATGAAACAACTTTTCGGATTTTGTCGCGGATTTATTATGTTTTTTTTTTAAATCCAACAATACTTCTATAAGATGGGCCACCACTCACCAGCTGCTGGTGCGTTTCTTAACTTCGCGACCGGTTGGGTTGTATTATGTTACGCCTGTATAACATTATTCATTAAAATTTACAGATTGTTATTGTGAACATTTGCAAAATATGGAGTTGGTAATTGTAAGCTTCCATTTTACTTTAAACGTTTTCAAAAACGTTATAGTTACTTCTATGATTATTCAGTTTGCAATTTTGTGGCTGCAGACTTAGATAAAATTAAAATAGGTTCCTGTTTTCCTTTTTAAAAAATATATTTCAATATCTTTAATATTAAATTCACATTTTACGAGTACATGAACATTCCAAAAAAAAATTATTAAGGCTCTGTTACATTAAATGGATAACCGAGGCTTTTTCTTAATGACCAAACGGCTAGTTTGTTGTTTGTAGGGAAAGTTAAAAGAAATTTTATGTAATGCAATGGCAAAAATGTTTCGGCAGCTCCATACAAGATAACCTGAAAATAACAAACTTATTAAATTGTTATAAATATTAATAAAAATAAAATAAATATGAAAAAAATACAAAATTACTGTCAAATAAATATTCTAAGATTTAACTTATTTTTTTATAGGAACAAATAGGTAATAAAAAATCTGAATGTTAAAATATGCGATTAATCCTAAATTTTCATCCTTATACCTACCATATTTTTTAATAGTAATTAGAACGTAGGCGGAGCCGCAGGAATTGCTAGTATATAGGTATATAAGATAACAGTAGGCTAAAGGCATACATGACCTAAATTTCAAGAAAAAAAGTTATACAGTTTACATTACCTGCATATATGTCTTAGAAGGTTGTCGATTTGGAGGTATTAAGTAACTCGGGACTTTAGGAGGATCTACAGTTTGCTGATATGTTCTGGCTTGTAGACTAACTCCATTGGGCGTAGTGACAGTCACGTTTTTGGCATAATAAAGACCGAAATCCACTTCTTCTTGCCTAAATAAAAGTAATCGTAATAATATAAATATTTTTTAATATATTTATGTTGGTTTGTATGAACTGAAAATGATATGAACCTGTCTAAATTTTTCATATCCTTCATATCAAGTATCCATATCGCACCCCACACGTCACACTCAGAGTCCTCGACGATTGTCGCTAAGGCTCCATTCCACGTCGGTCGGGAGGTAATAAAATCTAATCTGTATTTCTGTAATAACGACAGCCATAATTAATATGAGACTCAATTTATTTATCAATAATTTGAAATTAATTCATAGCATTCGTAGATATGTTGTAATTGTGTTGTTGATGTAGTTTCAATTTCAAAAGTTTTTTTTAAATATTCAATATAGTACATTCTTAGTACTACACTACTTAGTAATTATTAGATACTCGTATAACAGGGATATTATAGAAGCATTTATTGAGATGGGTTTCTATTTTGTTTTACATCAAAGTAATTAATGAAAGATGGAACTTACGTTTAATTTAGCTGTAGAATAAAAAACAGCCGTTGGATTATTCAAATGCACTCTTTTTTCCAGAAGGTTGCCACCGTAGGCGAAATAATAAAATGTTTTAATATTATTGAAGGGTTCAACACTGTCGATTATACATAATATTACAAAAATGCAACTAGCTGCATACAAGAACTTCATTATTTCAAATTATATCTCTACAAACAAAATGTATAGAAGAACTAAACACAAAAGTCAAGTCAATATATAGCTATGATTTCAACATTATTCATTAAAATTTACAGATATTAAACTTGTAAATAGAAATGATTATTATTGAAGAATTTGCTATGGTACGTGATATCAAAATCTGAGGTATGCCGTAACAGTACACGGGTTTTTAGTGCTATTATTACACACACAGTGTGGACTGTGGAATGGCATGTGGTCTAAAACTCGTCTAGGAAGAATGAAATATGTATATTTATTCTTAAGTAGCTAAACTTTTACGGTTAACAATATTCTGTAAATAATAGTACTTCTTATTTTTTTCAAAAATTACTCTAAATTCTGAGAAACACACTTTATTAGATAGGTACATTTTTTACGACTTCTCGGTCAAGCTACACTCAGTTTCCAAGCGAGTTTTACTAATTAATCTACAGTAGATATAGGTATGTCAGAATATACTTTATAGCTTGTATACAAGAATTCACAAAAGAAAAAAATAACTCAATTCTAATAACTGCAGATGCTTCCGTCAAAGACCACTGCGCTAGTGATCTCTAAGGTGCATTAAAGAAACTCGAATTTTGGTTTTATGTTCAGCTTATATTTTCAAGGTTTGATTTCATAATTTTTTGGGATATTTGATGTACAGCGATGAAGTTGAAACAATGCATCCATTGGAATGTAGAGTCTAGTAACTCGTAAGCAAATTCTTGAACCAGCTTGTTTTCACGCTGCGTGCAACACTAATACGCGGCGTACGCGGCACTGCCTACAGGGGCTCGAGCTCGTCATGTTTGTCTCCGATGCTAACACGATTACGCCCAATCAGCAACGTCGCCGCCGTAATTGGGCGCCCCGATGCGAGGGCGGGCTTTTTTAACAACTTGTGCAAACACAGGGAACGTGTTCGAGCCTGCCAGAACAAAAGCAGGTCCCGAGAGCGTAGCGTAAACAATCTATGATGATGTCTTGAAAACAAGTTCTTTCTTCTAGTAGTTTTTTAGGTTTTATAGTTTTTCAACCACGAATAAAAATGATATTATTCTTAATATTGTATTTTTTATTAATAATAATTATAATTGGACTTTCTTATTTTCTTGACATTAACCTCACAACCAGGTGTAGAGAATTTTGAGATGTTGTGATAAATGAACATAATTTATTTTCAATATGAAATGTAAGGGAATATAAAACGACTATTTGATTTTATTATTAACGCCGCCATTATATTACATATTAACATCGCAATAGTGCTGACGTCGGACTGGCTCCGAGCTCAGAGCACGACCTCTATCAATCACCGCTGCAAATCTACAAACAATACACGAATCGCTCTAGAACCACCCACACACAGGGCTGTCAAAAATATATTCGAATAAAATAAACATAAAAAATCTGAACTTTAATAACTTAATATTGCATATTAATAATATTAGCATGTATCAGCTTTTAAAGAATTGTTAATATTGTTTTCACTGTTTTTAGTTTGATAACATTTTTTTAAGCTTGGCAGCCCTACAGCTGGTTTAAGGGCAAACAGAAATTACATCGTCATTGTATTGTCTCTCTCTTTTGTAAATCGATAGATACTTATTATTATTTTTATTTGCGTTACAATATAATATAACAAATACAGCGTGCTTAAAATTGAAGAGTCTATAATGGTTTTTCTTACAAATCATAAAATAAGAATTAGGAATATTAAGGAAACCAGTTTATTCGTATCTGATTAAGTATATAATTAATGTTAACATTAGTAGGTACATACATATTATAACATATCTATAAACAGCGCTTTAAATCCTATAGTGTACATACAATAATTACCTAAACACGGAAGTTAAATATCATGTATTTATTTTAATATTTACAATTTTCTTAAACTAGTAGTAATCTTAAAATTTAAGACAATCATATTAAAGATACGAAGCTTAAAGTAGCTACACCAGTATGTAACCATAGTTAAAAATTAAATAATGAGATCATCTCCTTTCATTCGAATACTCATTCACTATCACAGTTAATTCATTTACAAATACATTTTCGATAAATTTTAAGTACTTTTTGGTCGAATTATATATTTTTATTTCGCTCCCTTTCGAAGTTGTTAAACATAGTAAAAAATATACCTACGTGCTGATTCAAACGAGAGGATAATATCGAAGTTCAAGTGCGTTTTAACAGCTTATATGAAAAATTATTTTCAAAGATCATAATAAAAACCTATGAAATATTCATTATTCTTTAATCATTCTGGATTTTTTGTGGATATAATTATATTTGGTTCCCGACGGTTCAAAGGCTTTACAGAGATTCCACAAAAAATCCAAAAATGTATACAGACACCGTATACATATATAAAACGTGAATTATATGAATATATTCATATAAATTTAAGAAAACAATTCCTTTTTATAATATACAAGTTTTTGTTATTTGTCAAGAGCACAGTGATTCACTTATACATCATACAGTCTTCTAACGCAAGGTTCAGACAGGACAATTATGTGGTACTACACTGCTTAAAATTGGAGACCTTTCACCGCGATATCACAATCTTTTCATTTGATAGCAAGTTTGAAAAAATCGCTATCGCTTGTATGGATTTTTGTATAGTTTCGAGAACGTGGGGCGTGGGCTATGTGTCAGCGGACGCGGGTGAGGCCGCGGCGGAGGGCGAGGGCGCGCGGGCGGCTGCAAGCGCCGCCGCGTGTCGGCGCGCCTTCAGCCTTAGGTCTGCGATGGAGGAGGAGCGACACCGCGCCGCTAGTGCTGCGAACCCGGCGTACGGCGGGCATAGAGCTGCCGCGGCGGCTGCTGCTGCACTCGCATACTAATATACAAGCATAAGATTTCTACTAAAGTGCATATCACTGTTTCTTATGTTATATATTCATTCCAGGGCCTTGTCACTTGGCTCATAAGACAGGCCATGATGTCAGGTTATTACCTAATTGTGTACTAAATTTAACTTTTTATACAGATTTTTCTCCAAATCTGAAATCCATTTAGCCATTTCAGCGAGAAAAGGAACAAATTCATATATAAATAATACATAAGTATAATTCGCGTCATGTAAAAAGAACGCTGGCTGTCAAGTTGCGCAGAGGCGATTTATAGGCCAATTTGGTGGTAAGACGCGGGGCGCGGGACGGCGAGGCACGCGCCGCATGCTTTCTGTCTCGCTATTGGTTTGTCAGTTCAAAATACCATCGTGCACATAAAAGTTATTAATTACGAAATATTTTTATATAAAAAGTAGAGAAAAATATTTTTGGCGAATATTGTTTTATGAAAAGAGAGTCTGATAATAATGCAGTTAAAATATATATTAACCGAATTAATTTAATTTTATTGTAAGTAGATTAAACATTCTACATTAAATCTGACATATTTTATGAATTAATAGAATTGTATTTAATAACGTACTATCTAATATATTTTTTAATGTACCTAACAATAACCAATATACGTCGCGAGCGAAAGGTTAGTTCGAAAATAAAAGAATAGGCTTAGTAATTTCGTGTGCGAATATACCCATGCGCAAACACACCCCCCACCACTTTCCTCCAGCGTTCTTTTTACGTGACGCGAACTGTAGGTACATATAAAAATCATTCTTCAAAAAGTTGTTGATCTTGAATTCGACTTGATAGAGTTTAAGACAGTCCAATAAACTCAAATATTTATGACTTCACCATACACACAATACGTGTAACGTGATATATTGATTACAAAGCTTTGATACAATGGTCAACAAACCTGATGAGCAGCAGCGGATAGTAAAGCGGAGTCAAAGGGAGCAAATGCAGTGGGTGGCGGGTGCGGCGCGAGTGGCAGCGGCGGCTGTGGCGGACGCGGCGTAGCGCTTGTGAGTCGCGGGACGGAGACGTACGGGGCCACGCGACACGGCTCTAGTGGAGTGCCACCACCGCCCACTAACAGACCTGCCCCACAACAATGGATTAATTATTAATGATGATATTTTAAATACTCTACTTTAATTGAATGGATGCTGCTTGTTTCCAAGTAATACTAGAGGTAGATCTCTAACATGCTAAATAACCGTAAAGCTCTTGTGCCAAAAACTTGTTTTTCACGTCCTACTCACTGCTGAGCACGGACCCTCCACGGACCTCTTCAATACCAGAGGGATCAGTTCATACTAAGTAGACAGGCCCACGCTGCCCAATTGCGGGTTGGCGGACTACGTATGTCTACCGAAAACTAGCTAGTTTTATTTTATTATTTTTTTATTTATTTATTTATTTAATTCATAATCAGAAAAAAAATACAAACATACTCCTTAAACTAATACCAATTTTAATGTAACAAAACATAGGCAAATGGAGTGCTGAAACGCACGCACTAGGATACCCTGTGTTGCGTACGTCTAACGCTCTGCGGGTATTAAAGCTTGGTATCTTACGTGCTGCTAGTGGGGGAAATTTAGAGATTAGTTTTAAAATATAAAGTTGTCTTACTGATAATGCTTTGCAATCTTTAAACAGAAGGTGTGTGGGATATCTGATTGGTTTTTTTATAATAATTTTGAGTAAAGCTCTTTGAGCTCGCTCTAAAGGTAGGAGAATGGAGGTAGAACAGCCCCAAGCTGTAATACAGTAATTTAATAGGGACTGGACCAGTGCATAATAGACCATCATTAGTAAATCGAGATCACCAACATGAGAAATTTTTCTAAAAATATATAAGAGCTTTCTAAGACGCTAGATTAGCAAAGCTATATGACTACGCCAGGAGAGAGTATTATCAAGGATAACTCCGAGATAATTTATTTTCTCCACTCGATTCAGTGATGGACATAAGCAAATGTCATCATTACGTGGGCAGTCATGTAATTTTATAGTAAAAGAACTGCACGGTTGTGACGATACAGTAGGGGAGAAGGTTATAAATTTGGTTTTTGCTAAGTTCAGAAAATTCTAAAGAGATGCATGTTTTCTCACGATTTTTTCTTCAAGGTAATACAAGTGGTAATTTTGGAAATGATTCGCTTTATTTCGATGAAAATATCAGAGATGCGAGACCCGGATTCGAATCCGCGACATTCGTTTTTAAAACTTTAAATTATGATTATACGTATTATACATGTAATTCACACATATATATATATATATATATATATATATATATATATATATATATATATATATATATATATATATATATATATATATATATATATATATATATATATATATATACATTCACGTGTTATAAATTATAATAATAATTGTCTGAATGTTACCCAATGGTTTTAGTATATTACCAGCCAGAAAAACAACCAGTAGTTATTAAGGGAGTTTTGCTGAAGAGGACCAAGGAGAAACTCAACAGTAGCTTCTATATAAGTATATCTAGTAGGTACGTAGGTACCTACTTATATTTAGTTATAGTATGTTAATAAAACGTTATAATATATATAGTAAGTGCTTACCTACTTACTCTATACACAAGAACTTCTTGAACATTAAAAATATAGGTACTATATAATCAATATAGTATATTATATTTATTATATTAATTATAAAACGCTAATAATGTATCTTATCGTTTAATGTAACGTAATACTCGTATGTGAAGAAGGTTAAGTTTTATCATAATTAATGTAAATGACTAAGACATTAAAGCTCTGGCGATTTTATTGATCAGGCTCAGTTGTCAGAGACAAATGAGCGAACCAAGCGCAAATCCGACGAGATCCTTTCCCGAACTTCACTTAATTAAATTGATATTTAAGTAAAGCATAATTTGCTCGTAAATTAAGTGAGATTCGTTGTTTATAGCCCACTTCGGGCGAAGTACGCAATTAATAAATTAACGTGGATCTACTCGACTTAAGGTGTTCGGCGGGTCTTTTACAAACGGTTCATTAATTACTTTAATTAATTATTATTTACTTATATTTAATGCTAATAACCTAAGATATTTTTTGTAATGGAGACCTGATTAAAGAAGAATACATAGTTATTTTAAATGTACTTCAATACTGTTGCGCATTTTTTATTTAATTCTTTCTACATGGTGTCTTCAATAGAAAAACACTACCATTTATTGATATACATACATATTATTTTTTAAAATTTGTAATACTTTTATAAATTATTACTGGATTACTTTTTTAGACTAGCCTTTCCCGCGGCTTCGTCCGCGTTCTAAAGGCTGGAAATCAAATACCTCGCAGAGCTAACTTCGTCCCTCCCCCCTCATGACTACGAAGTTATGTTAAAATTAAGAAAGCTCGTAATATATGAAATCTCTCATTGAAATCAAGAGCAATTTTAAAAAAAAATACTTGTCATGACTGATGAGTAACTTATGTATTTTTAAATTTATTTATATAATATTAATATCGTCTTTATAAAACACCTTTGAAAATAATGCATTATCTTAAAACAAATTTGATTACCATAAAAGGTTATAGCGAGTCAACCTTCAAAAATAGAGATATGCTATCGCGACCACAGAATACTAATACTCCTAACGCGGCATTTTTTTAAGGGAAATAATAGTGTCATACATGATTTAGATAGCTTTAATCGTTTATCCTATAGCCTTCTTAGATAAATGTACTATCTAACACCAGGCGCGGTCGCAGCCTGAAATTTTGGAGGGGGTCACTCAATACACATTATTGCACAAGACACCATTTTTTTAACCGACTTCAAAAAAGGAGGAGGTTATATGTTCCATTGTAGGTATATATTTTTTTTTATATATGTTCACCGATTTCTCCGCCGTCTGTGGGCCGATTTCAAAAATTTTTCTTTTGTTCGGTAGAGTATAGCTCCGAGGGGGTCCCATCGTCACCAAGTCAGATTCTGATGATGGGATCCCAGGGAAATCGAGGGCAACTCTCAAATTTTATAGGCGCCTATTAAGTTTTTGATATATTTTCTAAAGATGTTCAAGCATTTGTGTCTGAAAATAATTATTTCACGTGGATGAGCTGATGATGGAAGGTACAATTCCTCGACGGTTATTTTTATGTTTGTTCATTAATTTCTGCGTCAAATGTTGGCCGATTAGAATTTTTTTTGTTCAGTAGGGTATATACTTCCAAGATATTCGCATTATCACCAAGTCAGGACCTGATGATGGGATCCTAAGGAAATCCAGGGCAACTCTCAAATTTTATAGGCATTTATTACGTTTTTCATATATTTTCTAAAGCTGTTCAAGAATTTGTGATGATGAATTAAGGTATATCTCCTCAACGGTTAGGAGTTGAAAGAAAATTCTTTTAATATTATACGTACTTATGAACCGATAGTCGCATTCCTTCAAGATATTAGGTTGATCTGATAATAGGAGATACATCTTATTAAAGTCTAGGAGTTACGTGGAAAAAATAGTCGACAAATCTCGATTGACTATTGTCGTACACTCCAAAACTTTGCTGACTTATTGGAGCAGTAGTTTAGTTAGCCTACCAATATTATATTTAAACAAAATATCTAATTTCCACAAAATTTAAAATAAATATTTTTAACAAAACGTTACAAATCGAAACTAAAACTGAAAAATAATTTTAATTACTTAGTTATTGTTGGAGTCGGTGCCAGCCAGAGTTGCCAACCCTACTATATAATATAGTATCCTACTGTATTAGAGGCCCGAATACTATATTTCTGAAAAAAGAATATAGGAGGTGAACCTACTATATTTCAAAGGCATCAAACTCTAAGTAATAATATTTTAATTAAAGCTGATCTAATGGTATTTTGTTATATAAATTTAAATTGTAATAAAAGCTATGAGGCATTCTTTAAAAATAAAAATTTATTAATAAAGGCTAAAAGCAGCAAAAAATATTCTTTCAAGAAATAAAGTACCTATTTGGTACCTACTATATTTTTTCTTCATTTTTCGTTATCTACTATATTTTTATGGATAATAATTGTAGAACTACTATTTTTGACCGACAAAGAGTTGGCAACCCTAGACTGCCAGCCAAATCAAAATAATCTTATTACAATTTAATGAATGTATCAATTTGTAAATATAATCAAAATATCTGTTCGAAAGTTCACTGCAAAGGCTGGATAAAACTGTCCTTGGCTGGCACCGACTCTAACAATAACTAAGTAATTAAAATTATTTATTCTGTTTTTAGTTTCAATTTGTAACGTTTTGAAGTCGGTTTTATACATTACTTATAAAACAAATGGAAGTCGTCTTTTTGTATTTGCGAATCAGGTGATAATATTTGAGACGTCTATTCTAGTATCTACTATTTCCGGGTGAATGTTTAGAAGAGCTAAGCCTGTTAATCGCTCTTCTAACATGTTTCATCATGTTCATAAAAACACCACTAGATGTCAGCAAACTATAAATTTAACGCTGTTAGGCGATAGCTAGAAATTTCCTTTTATTATTTGGCAAATTTTTGAGATTTTTCAATTTGACCTTAGATTTTGGGGGGGGTCATGTCCCCTGTGACCCCCCCCTTCGGACCGCGCCTGTCTAACACAAAAAGAATTACAGTAGTTCCTGAGGTTAGCGCGTTCAACCAAACAAATAAACTCTTCAGCTTGATAATATTATAACGACTAAGTAATATAAGTAATAAGTAGGTATAAATTACGGTATTGATATACACATTGTACATATTACTGAATATAATTGTAAAATATAATAAATTAACACGTACTATCCATTAAGCTAGCCGTACTTGTGGGGTAAACTTGATATAATATGTAAATTAAGTAGGTATCTGTGTAAGTAAGCTCGTTTTAAACTCTGAAAAAGAAGACTTAATAAAAACAATAAAGAGCTTTTTATTATAAACACTAGATGTAACAAAAACTTTTCTTAAATATTAAAAATGTGTATTTTTTATAAGAAATAAGGGTATATACCAATAAATGTAACTATGTTTAATAAGTATACATGAAATATAAACCATAAATGCAGCGCGCTGTTGGAGCACTACGTGTAAATCACGGCTCCGGTCGCCGTCGACATTATCAAAATGGATGCTCTCTGCGCGTATGAGTTATTTCCATATTTGACACCGAATTACTTTCGAGAAGTGCCGACATAAATAGGAGCGGGTGCGTTCGTCCGGCGCCCCTGCGCCCTGCGCCGCCCGCCCTGCGCCGCTCGCCTTACGCTGCGGCCGTCGTGCATTTATTTGATTAACTCTGAGTTGTTTAATTTAATCGAATTATAAGGTGAGCCGGCGCGGGGTGTCCGCTCTCTCTTATTTTAAAGCGCCGAGAACATCTTTACAGCGGTTTCTGCGTAATAAAACTTCGCCACCCTCGTAGTGTGCAAATAACTTTACAATTTCATGAACAGGGGAACAATTAGGCGTCTATGTATTTTTTTCTTTTAGAATTTAACAGCGCCTGTTATTATTTTTATAACGGGTGGTGCTCGGCCGAGATTTGTTTCTTCGTTAAAAATGAATTCTTAATTTTATGAAGATTCAGCGCCTTCTCTTTATGATTTGTTAGGCAGGTAACTTAAAATATTACTTTTATTTGCTTTTATTACATTTCTTGAAATAATTCAGGTAAATAAAATTGAAGTTTCTGTTTTTAATGTTAATATATAGCTTTTACTAAATGCATATGGAATTATAAGTACCTACTTTAAGACAAATTACATTATTATTATTTTTTTGTCAATCTGTTCTGGCTAATCTCCGAAACGTATGGACCTTTTTTGACGGGACTTTCACTGGCAGATAGGGGGTACGTTATAAGATACTCCTTTTATATTTATATTTGTTATTTCTTATCTTAAACACATGAATAAGTCTGATTATTTTATTTAAACCATATTATGTAGGTATACATTTACATAGTAACTATTACTAATTTTTCCGTACCTAAATTCCATGAGAATCATATAAAAAGATATCTTTAAAATACTCCTATGCTCTACCACCTATATAAATCACAAATGATCAGACATTTACTTATAGCTACAGCACAACACGAAACCACGAGCAATTGCGCGAATATGAATCGATAACAATATTTGTAATCTCGACGCTTCGTAAAGGGGCAAAACATAACAAATAACCGTTTCATTTCACTTTACATGATTGTTCTCGTGTTAGGCGGCGGGGGAGGGGGCACATAAGTTAATAAGACATTTAGCAGGGGACGGCGGGATTGCGTCCGAATGGCTCCCGCGGGGAATCATTTTATTCGATTCCGGAGAGCGGCTTTTTTCCGCTTTACGCTCTGTTTAGCGGTTCTCGGAGTTTGCAATCACGGGAATGTGTAATCTTAGAGTAGCCGACTGCCCGTCACCTCCGCTTTGCTGACGAGCCCTCGCCCTGCCAGCTAACGGGGACTCGCCGCAAAATATGTGTGATTCCAAATGATAACGTCGCCTTTTATTTGTCTTAATAGAAATGTTGAGTCATAATTACTCTGCACGGTTAGCGAAAGGCAATGCTTTTATCCTAGGGATATTTTCAATTATATTAAAAATGTATAATTTCGATACAAAATTGGAGCGAAGCTGAAAAAAAATGCGTAAAATGCAAACTCAAACCAAAAGAACAGGTGTATGAATACTATATAACCTAGTATTATAAAGTTAGAGACAGGTGCATGTGCATATTTTATTTGAATGATATCTTTAAGATAGCTGATAGGTACTATGACAATCACGTTATCAAGAATCGAATGACGTACGTCTAGTATTAATACCGAGGGAAAAAGAATCGGATATACAAGTCAATCACAGGGTTAGCATTTTAGGAAATTATAATATAATAAATATTTTGCTTCCACAGAGTTGTAGGAACGAAAAATGTATTTAAATATCTGGTTCTCTATGAAAATTATTTATTTCAATAGTTTTTTTTATTGTCATTAATAGTTGTTACTTATTACGTAATGTTACTACTTACGAGCATAGACGTTTATAAAAATATACTACCGGTGGGTGAGATGTGAACACCGACCGAATTGACCGTAAGATAGCTCAATCGCTAAGTGGGTTGTGCCGTTTCCTAAATTTATCGTTCCACGTGAATTGCTTTCGCGTTTTTTACCGAATCGCGATTCCCGCCGGCCCGTTTTAATTATTCATCCGTGTGAGTTATGGTCGAATTAAAAAACTGTTAGAGTCGGATCGGCGCGGCGCCAGCGGGAGCCGTAATCAAGTTAGACGGAATGATGGAGAATACGTAATGATATATCTAAAGCTCTATGATACTGAGCTATTTTTTATGTCTGATTTTTTTTTATAACTGAAACAGGTTATACGTCAGTTATCGCTTATGATTTCTAAGCTATATAAATAAACGGCCAACTTATCAACAAAGACTCCACTTGATACTCTGTATTATATTATTTACTTTTCTTTCAGTTTATACATATTGTTTATAATTAAGGTATTTAAAAATCAATCTCCCACGTTTTAAATTATGAAAAAATAGTATATTATCGAATACACAGCGAATTATTTATTGTTACTTATATACTAAATGATATTAAAACTTTCATATAAATTTATAAATTTAATTAAGAACTGAACCTTAATAGCATTAAAGACAAAGCTTTAAACAAACTTACAATATTGCATTAAAATAGTTGCATACAATAGTTAGTATAGTATTAAATTTCCAGTTGAGCGAATGTTATTGTGCACAGCGATGCCAACTCGGGGGAAGTAGTTTGCCAGAATCATTTGCAATTTCTAGTTTTCGACTACATTAAGCGGTGAATTTATTTAGCATAATACGCTGTTCGAACATTTGTTTCCATTAAAACTTTCATTATCATTCGTGTTAACTATACTGTCATCTTAAAGAGATATTGTTATGTTATACTAGCGAATCACCCTTCGCTCGAGTTATTCCCTGGATACATTTTGACGCTTGTATGGAATAGATATGTTATATACATACGTATGTATCATCATAACTTATATTCCTTATTTTAGAACTTATTGATCGCATGGACTTTCTATCTTTTTACTCTGTCTGAATGACCGAAATGATGCCTTTTTAAAACAAAACAATGTACTACCTATTTCTTTTAAAATATAACTTAAAATAAAAACTTAAGTAAACTTCTTCTATAAGTAAGTATATCTATTTTCAAAGTTAAAAAAAAGCTTTTTCATACCTTTATGCATTTGGCTTTCATGTTTTCGACATTTGGCGCGACGATTTTGAAACCACACCTGTAAATAGAAATTTACTAAATTTGTGAAAACAAGAATATTTGTTCTATTTAATTTAAAAGTTAAAAACATTAAAAGGTTCTATAATCTTAAGCAATCTGAATATCAAACATGTCACGCTATAATGTAGGTATACAAGTGCATAAACTGTACGGCGGGCTCACAGGCAAACAGCCAAACACGGTTAACCGCATTAGCGAGGAGGGCACGCGCTGTGCTGATTGCATGCAGACAGAGGGATGCAATGCCTATTCCGATTCGAAAATATTTTAAGTAAAGATTACTGGTCACTCTGTTTCAAATAAGAAGACTTAAATTATTTCTGAATATCAAATTAAGCTTCTCAGTTAGCTTTTCATAGAAATAATCAATATATTTTATAACATTTAAAATTTCTTCCTGTTGTGTAAATATTAGATTTCTGACATTTCTAATTCGATTCAAAAATTTAATAGTTTAACAATTAATACACATGTTTTAATGTAAAAATTTAAAATGTACTCGTAGAGACGAGTACATTTTAAATTTCTATATTAGCTCTACGGTAGAGCACTGATAGTGATACCAATAAAATGGCTGGTATTGATTACTAAAGTAATTTATACTTGACGTTCAAACATGTGAACATTTTACTCGAAAATGCATTTGTTTTCCAGGTCACAAAGCATACGTTTAATTTGATTACGTTGTGTGTATACCAATAGGAATATTTAGCATAAAATGAAGAGGTAAATTTACATGTTTGCTTGCTATTTAGTCGGAATTGTCTAATGTAATCAAAGCTAATGAATTCGCCCCTAGTTAGGTATCGGTCGTCAGCTATAGATGCGACAGTTTGTTTAAATATACAGTAGAGTTAAGCAGACGGTTAAAGTGTCGACTCGAAATGTTTACTTTAGAAATAAGCAACATTGAGCAGCATCTAAATCTTTGAG
Organism: Boloria selene; assembly: GCA_905231865.2. Taxonomy (NCBI): domain Eukaryota; kingdom Metazoa; phylum Arthropoda; class Insecta; order Lepidoptera; family Nymphalidae; genus Boloria; species Boloria selene. The sequence goes on from HG993132.1 coordinate 4,886,208, forward strand.
CTTATAGAATAATGTACAATATCAACACATAATTTTAAATATTTTTAGTACTGCTGGATATGACTGAAACAAACTACTTTGAAGCCAATTATTACATTACCCATAATGGCCTCATAGTCATTTGATCTGTATTTTTACCCACGACGGAACGGAGACGGTATATGCGTTTGGGGTGAGAGGAAGTGTGTTTGTTTGTGCAAGTGCAAGTACATATTGCCATTTTTCTCCAAAACTACTGGCCCGATTTTAATAAGAAGAATATCCGTCGGGGGCTGCCATAACTATTTTAAATTTTAATCGTAAATAAAAATAAGTATCATAATCAATTTTTAAAGGTCCCTACTGTAGGAGCACGGCATACCCATTAGGAATATAAGTATAGCGCTAAAAATCTCCAATTATTCACGTTACTATAAACCTGCAAAGCTAGTTCATTTAATGGCAGCGCCGGACGGATATTATTGGGTTTTTTTTATTAAGTTTATAGGTAGTTGAATATGTTATTGCCATATCTACAATAATCGAGAACCAAATAGGGAGGTACGTAGGGAAATGTTATGAAAACTGATACTCTATTGTTTACATATTATATGACCGACTCCGAGAGAGATCAGCTCTACTTATTTAATCTTTTTCCTTTTTTTATCTCGCGTTACATTTAGTTTTTAAGTCGGGGGGTTTCAAATTATTTTATGCTTTTTTAATTACTTTTTAATCGTCGTGGGTTTTTTCAAAATTTTTAATTTTACGAGACATTAACATTTAGTTAAATTTTCGTGTTTCAGTTATAATCAAAAAAGAGTAGCTAAAGTTTTTTAAGGATTGCAATTCGCATTAAATATTTTATTATGCGATAGATATTGAAAAATGCAACACTACATTTAATAAGATTGAAATATTAATAAATAAAATCGAATAAAGTGCACAAGCAAATATGCCGAACACCTCTACTTGACACTAGGTAAGATGTAGTGCGAGGGTCAGAGACTTTTATCTATTTATTCGTTTTTCCCCTAACTGGACATGGAACGGAGCCACTTAACACTGATCGGTCACTAATAGCAATATATTGCCCATAAACTAGAAGTTGTTGGATACTACGTAACTTAATAAGGGAATTAAATGAACTATTAAGTAATGAATCCGAAATAACGATGTAAGTAGTGTGAAAAGTTAGATAAGAATCTCAATTTAAACCAATTATTTTCCTGAAAATATTGTTCGTTGTCATTGCTTTAAGAGTTGAGCAGAAGTTCTTGAGGACCCTGACATACGAAAGAAACCATTGTCAATATACACTAACCGGCCTATAAATTAATTATTATCTTTACTTGGAAAATCACGACGCTGCATGAAAAAGTCAAATCTTAAGCATAATTACTAATTACTTAGAAATTAAACTAAGTGTGATGGTAGTTCGGGTGACAAACATTGGTACCTTGGACATGTTCTTATAGAGCAAGGAGGTAAATTGTGTAACTCTTTGTATACCCTCGAGTTTGGATATGATACGTTTTGACGAATGTCACAAAAACGTGCTTTTTGGTTTTATTTAAAACTTTTTCCATAAATATATCATATTCCACTAAAAAAAATACACATTAATTCAAACAGGACTAAGAATTATGTACACATTTTCTATCACAAATAGCACTCAAAAACATTTTTATATTAAGGAGATCGAAATGAAGCAAATATAAAAAATAATATAATATTTTTGCCACTTCGGATCCCCTTTTTCTGGATAGTAAGTGCTTAACGACGATGTAGCGCTAATAGCGATATACGACTGATAGAACTCTTGTTGGGAGGTAATTACGTGAATTAGTAATGAGGGTCGCAGCTATACGCTATGCAAAGGGGAATCCCTTCCTGGCTAATTGATATCGCACGTGATGATTTTAGTGTTGTGATACTTTGATATTATTTCGATTATAATTATTATGTCAATTTTGGTAGGTAAGTATTACAATACATTACATAATATATACCTAAATAAAATTGAAGTGTCTTTTTTAAATTTAAAATTAACATCTTATCCCTAAGCCTAAATGCATATGAAAGTACGTACGGCGCTTACATAAATAAATCAATTTTTAAGATTTTTGCCTGTATGTCTATTTGTTCCGAATAATCTCTGGAACGGCTGGACTGATTTTGACGATATTTTTACTAGCAGATAGCTACTTTTATTTTGGAAATTTTATTTTATCCTGTAGTGCATGCAGCTCATCCCATGTGTCCATGATCTCTATGACCGTCTTCCGATTCATGGGTCTTTTTATGTCAGTCAAAAGTTTTACAATTTCTGTTATTAAGTTGAATATAATGCCCAATAATAAAATTCAATTCAATTTTCTTCTTGTTTGTTAATAGGCTCTTAAAATATTAAAGCAACCTATTTAGTTATTAACTTTGTTCGTTATTGTCATTACAGTAACAATTAATTCAAGTAATATTTTTTGTTTCCTAATTTATTAGGTACTCATTAGGAATGTTGCAAAACCGAAAAGTTAAGTTTAAAATATGTATGTTTTTGAAACATATTTCTTGAAACCATTACACTAATGATGATGATTAGCATAGAATATATTAAATATATATTCTATGCTATTAATTACCTAGATAATATTTTTAAATCGTTTAAGTTTTTGCTGCAGATGCTACAAAATGTATGGCCAATGGATCAAAACTCGTAGCCAATAGGTACTTACAAACACCATCAGTTTCAGATCGAAGTCATGGTGCAATCTAATACGCAGGAGCTCGCAGATTCGATTTCCGTTTGGTTAGGGTGTTGATATTGCTCATATGGATATTTGCTAACAAACTTAAAGTAACTTTTCTTCACTTTGTTAATATACAAAAATATTTTTTATACCTGTACTCTAGCTTCACTAAGTCCAAGACGTTGGCTGAGTTCCTCGCGCATGAAAGCATCCGGGTAGTGAGTTTCGTCGAAAAGCCTTTCCAATTCGCCAAGCTGCTCTAAAGTGAAATTTGTTCGAGAGCGTCGTTGTTTCCCTCCGCCTGTTCCATTGTTGATTCCGCCGTTTGACTTATCAGTAAAGTCTACGGAGACGAAAATATACAGAATCGTATGAGAAAAGTGGTAAAATGTTAGCATAATAAAATGGTAATTGAAAAAAAAACTAATTGAAATTATTGTTGAAGCTTTATACTTTATAGTCGACTAGCTTACATTTTTACTAATATTATGATTAAAAAATTGTGGCTGTGTATAATTATTGTGAAGAGCTTGGTGCTACATATAGGTATTACGGGGATTTAAGAGAAACCCCAAAAATTTCGTTAAACTCTCAATAATTCATATTTATATCTGTTGAAATTTTTAATTTCCTTATTATAAAACGGGCGGGGACCACCAACTGCACTGCTGCACTGGGTGCGTCTTTAAATATTTACCACTTTATAATATTTGATAACGCCTCTACTTTCCTATTTTTAAAATTAGATGCAACGTCATCAAAAATTATAAAGATGTGCTTAAACTTGTACTAATTAAAACAGAAGTAAAAGGTATTCCAAACAAACTATCTTACCAAGTACCTAAGCAATAGTGAAATGGAACGTTTTAATCGAATAGATTGCTATGGAGAGAATCAAAGTGCTAATAGGGTTGGGGACGTTGGAGCTCGCTCGAGACGGTGACGAACGAGCCGGCGATACGTTTAAGATGTCGTTTGAAGCAATTTAGCAAATTGGGAAGCTTTCCTTTTTATACGGCAATTATGTAAATGGAGGGATTATCCAAACGTGGGCGGCGCTGCGGGCCACACCCTCTCCCCTTTCGTCCCCGGGGTATTTTAACTCCTTAAGCATCTAAGACTCACGAACGGTGATTAATTGTCGAACGACGCTCAGAATGCCCCCATTCACAGATATTCAATGATTTATCCCATAGACGAGTTCTTCCCAACAGCTATTAATAAAGTCATCTGCGCAATTCATTTGTGTTTTTATGCTGTAATGAATTAAATTATATATGTAATATGTTATCATTAGAAGATCTAGTAGACAGGTATGTTTATGACAAAAACTTGGGCTTTAGCTTTTTAAATAAAAAGTCCTGAATCTGATATGGAAATAAGATTTTCTAGAGCTCGATAGCAGGCAACAGCTCCACCTATTGGGTTCTAAGTATAGCTAAATACTATCGAGATGAACCCATGAGTACACAAAGCAAATTATTCAAATCGGTCGAGCGGCGAACCGCTTGGAAGGAGAAGAACTTCGAACGCGAGACCTTAATATGAAACGAAAAGCATTATTGTCACTATATGAACATTAACTAATAAGTAAATAATAAATAGCTAATGTAAATAGCGAGCTGCAAGAGTCAATTATGGTGTTAGTGCCAGTACTTCAGCGGCTTCTGGCTCTCAGGTGTCGTGGTCCAAACTTATATCTTAGACAAGGAACGTCAGATGGACAATATGAAATGCCGACACTCAACAGCCGAATATGGCTAGTCACGGCTACAAAGACTTAAATCTTTAGAGGAGGCTTTTACTCAAATGAGTTTCAAACAATACCAATTCATCTAAATTACATATTTATATCTTTATGCGTGTAAAATTTGTACTTATCACCAATCATAATGTTGTTATAGACTTTTATTATTGCGTAGTAACCTGTTTCACAAATTATACTTAGCTGTTTTATTAACTAATAACTTTAAACTTACGAAATGATATAAAGCTTGCGTATTACTTATATTTTAATGTTTTATTAAATTTAAAACATACCGAGTTACATGCAGGTATTTGTGACGAAAATTAATTGTGCTATGCTATAACCTCCTCCTTCCTTCGGAAGTCGGTTAAAAATATACCGATCGAAATTATTGATAAAACGAAACAATCTATTGTTGTTGTTGTTTGTTTGAAATTGCTAAAACTAAAATTTAATGGTCAGAGAAAGAAAACTGTAATACGTTATTATTTATTAACCGACTTCAAAATAGGACGAGGTAATATGGTCTGTGTATATTTTTTATGTATGTTCACCAATTTTTTCGCCAACTGTTGGTCGATTTCAATTTTTTTTCTTTTGTTATTGTAAAGAGTAGGTACTATAAAGTTTGATGCTACGGGGATTTAATAGAAACCTCAAGAATCTCGTTAAACTCTCTATAATTCATATTTATGTCTATTGAAATTTTTAATTTCCTTATTTTCAAACTAGCGGTTAAACAACTAGGGTATACTACCAATGTCTTCATGTGCGTTTACATGTGCGGCACATTCTCACCAAGTCAGAATTTGACGATGGGACCCCAAAGAAATCGAGGCCAAATTTCCTCAAATTTTATATATTTTCTAAAGCTGTTCAATTATTTGTGTCTGATAATAATAATCTCATGTGATGATGAGACGATGTCGGAAGGGACACGTTATCGGCACGGGACAACTCCTCAACGTTAAAAGTTGAAAGAATATTTTATGTACATATGGGATGTACTGTATTATTTCAGGATATTAAGTTGACGATAATAGCAGGCATTAATGTCTAGGAGTTTGGTGGAAAAACAGACGAATCTCGATTGCCTATTTCTTTTACTCCGAAACCTCACTGTTTTATTGGAGACTAGTGTTGTGCGTTTAGCTGTTGGCTTAACCATATTATATATGTACAAATACATAAACAAAACACATCTGCTTTACACTAAAAATATATCTATATTAATTCTCTTTGGCTGGCTCATCAACTTGAGATGATTATTGTCAGACGCAAATACTTAAACAGCTTTAGAAACATTTTGGTACCTGTACTAAAACATGAAGCAAAAGCATGCGGTATTTTAATAAATTATTATCCTACTAAGGTTCCTGTTACCTAATAACTTAATAATTACGGTAACGGTATTAAAAATATTTTTAACCCTTTTTCACATTTTTTATTTTTAAGGCCGTGGTAGCCAGGTGGTAACGCGCACCCTTGGATGTAAATAAATATAAAAAAGCTCGGAATTAAATAATTACTTATCCACCATATATAATTTTACATTTACTTTTACATTATTTTTAATCTAACCTTAGCGCTTTAGACAATATAAACTTTTTAATGTAACCTTATAACGTTTGACATAGAATTGACAGAAAGATTTATATGTATAATACACTAGCGGAACCTACGGCTTTGCTCGCGCTTGACCTACTTAATTGTTGTTAGTAAGTTGTTAGTTGTTAATAATTAATTTTTGCCTTTCTCCAATACGTCACATTTTCGTTTTAGTTCGTTCGTTCGTTCGTTAAGAAAAATATGTTACAATAGCATATTATAATTCGCGTCATGTAAAAAGAACGCTGGCTGTCAAGTTGCGCAGAGACGATTTATCGGCCAATTTGGTGGTAAGACGCGGGGCGCGGGACGTCGAGGCACGCGCCGCATGCTTTCCGGCTCGCTATTGGTTCGTCAGTTCAAAATACCATCGCGCACACAAAACTTATTAACTACGAAATGATTTTATATCAAAAATAGAGAAAACATATTTATGACGTATATTGTTTTATAAAGAAAGAGTCTGATAATAATGCAGTTAAAATATATTTTAACCGAAATTAATTTTTTTGTAATTAGATTAAACATTCTTCATTGAATCTAACATATTTGAATTAATAGAATTCTATTTAATAACGTTCTATCTAATATTTTTCAATGTACCTAACAATGACCAATATACGTCGCGAGCGAAAGGCTAGTTCAAAAATAAAAGAATAGACTTAGTAATTTCGTGTGCGAATATACCCATGCGCAAACACACCCCCCACCACTTTCCTCCAGCGTTCTTTTTACGTGACGCGAACTGTATTATGATTTAGTCTATTCTTAATAAGCTAAATCAATTCTGATTATAAATAATTAATTATTACGGATGCCTATGTAAAACATAGTAGATATTAGTGATCTATGAAGATACGAACTTTATTTATTTTTGTAAGACAGTAGCGTAATTCATACTCGCGATATACCTAATTAATAATATATTAGTAATGCTTGTTAATCATAAAATAGCTATGGCACTGAGCCTACTCAGTGAGATTGGCCGCCGCCGTGGCCGAAATCGATCAGGATGACATGGACAATGGATCTCACTTACTTTCCGAAAAAAAGGAAAGGAAGTTATAATAAATTGTGCAAGTATATGTGTAGTAAATTACACGATGTTTGTTTGTTGATATGAAATAAGGGTTCCGCTTTTTCCTTTTGAGGTACGAAACCCTAAAAAGGAAAACAAATTTTATACTAAAAAAATAAACAGCTCCCATAGAATTAATTATATAGGTACCTACTAACTATGTATATCATTTGGTTAGGTAAAATAAAAAGCTCTAAAACGGTACTTACATTGCCTGTACCTACAAAAGTTCCCTTTTTTGTTGAATTGAAAAAGTGACTTTAATTAGATAGGTACATTAGATACCTATTTCCGCCGCGTAACATCCTTTTCAGTTTAAAACAAAACTCCTCTAGTGCATTTTTAAAACTTTTTATATTTTACTAGATAGGTACTACATAGATATACTTACTTTTAAGAATAAAAAGTTGTTATATAATATTTGCTACCTATTTTATTATTTTAAGTGAATGTTTTGAATTATAGACTAGTCTTTGAATTTAATATATTTTAATAATATAAAATAATTGATTTACTTATATGCTTAAAACGCGAAGAATCCTGTACACTAAGTTTTCACATACATACAATGTCAAATTACCTTTAAAAACAACAACAATAGCAATTACTTATAATGAATTACTTATTAAAAATTTACTTGAAGAAAACGCAAAGTAAAAGACACCATAAATACAAACCGTGTTTATTATCATCGTCGTCCTCCTCTCTCTTATAGTTTTGCAAAGGTACAGGGGACAGAAGCCAGTTTCTTGGCCTTTTTGCTGGTGGTGCCTTTTCTTCCAATGCGGTGATATCCACCTCTTCATCCACATCCTCATGGTCGCCGGGCTCCGGAGGTGGCGCGGGTGCTTCGCCCCCTTCCAGCGATTTGCTGACGAAGTCCGCCAGCCGCTCCATCACCATTACTGCCTCGAGCACGCGACCGCACGCGCGGCCATCGCTCGCCACGCTCTACGGAACACACTGCAGCAAAGGCGTTTCGAACGCCTACACCACCACATAAACAACAACTGCATCTCAATAACAACCCTAACCTTAGTCAAAATTCAGTCGAATTTTGTTCCATAGCCAATTTAGGGCGGGAAATAGACCCCGCCCTTGTTTCGCGCACGCGCCCGCCCTAGCGTTTTCTCTGTGCAGAAACACTGAAGTTGCCGACGGCGAATAATACACGCCTACATTATCGTTATATTGAAAATGAATTTTTTATGCGGTCCTTGTGTTGTGTACTGATGTAAATCTTATTGTTAGGTGTGAAACGTTTCGTGAATCTAAAAATTCTGTGCACTGAATTGACGGTTACAAGACTGTTATGTTTATTTATTATTCCAATACAAAGGTAAACGGATAAAATACAAATAATATATGATATAACACACGAGATAAGTATCATTTATTGTAAATTAATTTTAACTCAAATCTTGATATTTAAGGATTTTCATATTTACTTATATGACAGAAAAAATGTATTAATAAAAAAACATTTATAAACCCCTAAGCTAAATACAACTCTAATATCGTCTAAAAAAAGAATTAGCTTTATAGAGGCCTAATAAAACAACAAAATCGTATCAAATTTTAAGCATTTCATTAATACCATTAACGATTAAAAATACATCTTAAAAGCTTAAAACATGAATTAAATAATTGCGGCTGTTATTCCGAATCCAAATCGAAATTTGTCATTAGGGTGATTCAAAAGTGCAGAAATAGCGCATGATAGCTGCGCGTGTTTGCCTCCTAAAGCTCTCTGCAACGTAGCGCCTACGAGCATGTCGGAGTCCACAGAACTTCGTACTGTCCACTCATCAGTATGCCACTCATATGCTAATGTTGCTACAGCTCGTCGCACAGCAAACCCTACCTGGAATGCAAAATACAAAATATTTACTATACCTATACATGTTATTGTATGTGCATTGACCATATGGGTAACCTAAGTACCAAATACTTCACACAATTTGTTGCTATAAACCAGCTGTACTCTGTAAAAACATTTAATTTTTTTAGCGACATATTGGATCTATTAAACAGCCCCCTTTACCTCAAGCATAGCAGCAACAGTAAGGAAAGGCTTTATTGCTCTAGCATAGCATAGGTCGAGACCTCTATTGCCAAGCGTAGCACTGATCGAATGGTCTTCGTTCACCCAACGCGCTGCACCTGAGGCTGAACTCAATTCCGCAACTTGTCCTCGAGCTACGACTTCAGCGCCAAGAGATATATGCTCTGTTATTGCCTACAATATTGTAAATAGCTTCTTTGAATTATATAATTTCATTTTAAGTACCTTATAAAAATAATTTAGGATATTCTGCAATATAGGATTTAGGAATAGCCAATAGGTACCTAATCTACTCACTAGAGCAACTAACTAACCTGTAAATAATGTAGAGCAATAAACTCTCGATTGACAGCAATAACAGAGGCAGTAAATGTATTAAAGTAAGCATCAAAGACGCTCTCGAAACTGTAGAATTCGTTGTCAGCTATCTGTGCCACCACCGTTGCTCTGGTCCCATTTGTTGGCCCTACGCGCATCTCACAACTCATTTGCCCACCTGGTGCAGCTTCCATAAAGAAATAGGGTAATGCTATAGGCTTATTTTTATCAACGTATGACAATAATACCTTGTATCCTCCCGGAGTTACTGAACTAAATGACATAGAATGCCCTAACACCCAATTATTTTTTGGACTTTGTTTAAGTGAGATACAAGCGCCTTCAAAGCATTGCGGTAGCCGGTAACGAGCGGCGTTGTGTATATATCGAAGTAAACCAGGATTGATTGCACCTGTTGGTAGAGTTGGTTCTTTGTCCCTCTCGCATACCCGGCCTGTGCGAGAGCCTGTTACACCAGCCCCTGTTATACCCCGATCTCCTGCAGATTTAGCTGACTCTCGTCCTCGACATGCACATTTTTTAGGTGGCGCATCCCCGCCGGCTTTATCTGCTGATGGTGGACACGGCAAATAATTTTCTTTTCTAGGACTACTAGTTCCAGAACATGGATTTGATTTTGCATAAATTGTTTCTATGTTAATTAACTTTATTAGATCAGATAGAGAAGGCTTAAAATACCTTGCTTGATTTTGAGTTTCAAACATTATTTTAATAGTATAGGTATATTATGAATATAAAATGTTAAATTGCGACTTTAAAATAAAATATCATTTCTGTCAAAACAACTGTTACATTTTTTTGTAAATAGAACGCATTGATAGTACACTATTTTTGCGTCACAAACAAATTTATTTTTATTGTACTTTCATCATCATCATCATCTGCCCTTTTTGACGTCCCACTGCTGGGCACGGGCCTCCCTCAGTACGAGGGGGATTAAGCCTTAGTCTACCGCGCTGGCCCAGTGCGTGTTGGCGGACTTCACATGTCTCTCGAAAAATTTGCTAGGTTTTTCTAAGACACGCAGGTTTCCTCACGATGTTTTCTTTCACCGTAAAACAATGTGTAATAATGGCCTTGGTGCCTCCAAGTACTTATATAATAGCAGAATCCATTTGGAGCAACCTCGTGGATGTTTTTGTCTAATTCGGCAGACTTACTGTTGAGGCGTCGGTGATGAAGCGATCCCGCGATACGCAATGTGAAGTTCCACTGGGTTTTAATGAGTAGTCTAATACTGTCTTTGCCGGTATAAGGCCCATGGACATGGGTCCCGGCAAAAATATTATGTATAATTTTAATTAATACCTTATTTATAGTCTTTTCTTTGAAGATATCTAAATTTAAATGTGGATTTATCATATACATATATGATTTTATTTGTTTCATTTCTTCTATATATTTTTCTACGTGGAAGGACGGTGCAAGTGCACGTACTTGCACCATCAAAGATCAGATAGCAATATATTTGCTGATGATATGCTTATATCATAATATATGCATTTGAATTATATATATGCATTTGAATTTCCCAACGATAAAAACGCGGAACATTGTGACCTATATTAATGTTTGAATGATAACGTTATGTTGAACTAGGCATTTTTATGAACAAAATTTTCCAAATTATATATTAAAGTGTACAAATTATGACTCTATATAATAGAAAAAAAAGATGTAAAGTAACAAAGACACAAAAATTGTTTTTAAAGTGACACAGAGACAGACAACTGAAAATGTCAAATAATATGATTAACTCATAAAGTCATAACTGTCAATTTGAAGTTTGAACTGACGTATGGTAATTAATTGCTATTTGGGTTTTTTGTCAGAGTAATATACATTTTTGTGCTTATGATTCATACTTTTACTTTTAACTTAACATAAGTATTTAGTAAATATGACGAACAAATTTGGTGCAAAGTTTTTAGAGATTTTTAGAAATCTTAAGTCTGATGCTGTACCACGTCCACCAAGACACAGTGAATCATTCTCGGGTAGGGAAGCACCGCCAACAGAATCTGTTAACGAAAATGTAACTAACTCGCACAACCACGATGATCAATTTGGCGAACAAAATGATTCGAAAAAGAAAAATAAGAAACCAAAATACAAAAAATCTTTTTCGGCTCCTCCAATGGATACACCCGAGGATGAGGAAGAGAAACAAAGTAATGGTAGCAGCAACGTCAATACTCAAGGTAAGCATTTTTTGTAACCAACATGCCATTACTATTAACTTATTAAATGAACAATGGTACAGATAGTAAAAGATTTACAATATCTAATAAAATAATAGTGTTTGATATTTTTTAATTAGCTAGTGGGAATGTTATCAACATTGTTAACTCCAAAAATGTGCGTTGTGGAAATGAATTTATATATTATATGGGGCCAGTTCATGGTCAACCTAGCCGATCAAAAACACCACCAAGTGATGATGATGATGATGATGAGCCAATTGAAAAAACCAACCTTATTGTCCTACTGCTTGAAGCAACCCAAAAAGTGAGTAGAATAAATTATAATGGTAAGTACATATAAAGAACATTTTACCCAATATTTATTCTTTAATTATGTTTTAGGTTGAACATGAATACATGGATTACATATCAAAACATCTGGGAAAAAATTGGCATAGCTTCTTTAGACGACTGGGTTATAAACAAGGACAAATAGAGACTGCTGAAATTGATATGGCTAAATATGGAGTAGCTGAAGTAAATATGTTTTATCTATATATTATATTTTTATATATTGTGTTATTATAATTGGTATGTGGTATACATGTGGATTTGTAATTTACACTTAGAAAATTAATATACATCAAGAAAGTAGTCAGTGACAAATAGACAAGCTTAATTTAAAACATTATAATAACTTTTCCCTTACCTATACTATCATAATTTAAATAAACTTATTGACTCTATATTACCGACCAATCTCCTTCGTGCCTTCTCCATTCTAAGTGACATTGGCGAAATAATCTGTGCTCAACTGGCACACTTTGAAGCCATTAACAAGAGAATTGAATTGACTATAATAACTTTTATTTATGGCCTGTGGTTCTTGGGCAATTTGATAATACCCTGTGTATCCTGCATTACGACTTGTTTCTGTGTGAAATATTATGACTGTGACTGTTTTATAGTTCTATAAAAATATTGGAATTTAAAAGAATAAGTTTGAGGCTTGATAAGTCATTTTTAATGAACCATTACCTATTTTAGGCACGGTACAAATTACTTTTGGACTGGGTTAGGAATGAAGATGATGGAACATTAGGCAAGCTAGCGAGAATTTTATGGGAGGTTGGAGAAAGACAAATAGTCAAAGAATTGGCAACCTTGTACTGTGATAACAAATGATACAGATAATGTAAGCAGACAAAAACAGAATTAGTTCATAATTTTTAATTACAATAGATATATGCCTATATAATTCCCTTGATTGCATTTTATAGTTACATCTATTTTTCTATGCTTTTAATATAAAAAATGTTTAGTATAAATTTTTTTTTAATATTTTTCTTTATATTATTATGCCTATTTTAAGTTAATATATATTTTCAAGATGTCATACCTACTTAGTTATTAGTTTAGTTTGATGATGATCTATCCTGTAGCATAAATAGATTATATTTAGGGCATAAAATGCATTAATTCATGATAGTTAACTATGAATTTATCACAATATGGTGCAAAAAGTAGCCAAAAAATAATAAATTAAATTAAATATGATACATTTTACAATTATATGTATTTAAATTTTTCTATTCATTATTGTTGGAAATTTTTTCCAACCCTTAAATTTCAAGCCCATTTTGCACTATTACCTAATTATAAATAAAACAAAGGCTTAATTACTTTCCAACTAGGTAATTTTATAAAATTATAACTATTTAAGTGGATGACTAGCACAAAATTTTATTCAATTATAAAGTACTAAAAGTACATAGTATACAATTATTGTGATATTAATAATTAATATACCAACAATATATTTTTTGAAAATTTTTCTTGTCTGAATCTTTGACTAATTTTTGTAATTATCTAGTCATATACTGGAAAAAAAACAAAATTAATATTTAATTAGAAATAAAGAATTTACAGATGTACCTACCTATAAATAAATGAAATAGTTTAATAAATTTGTTTTTTTTTTATTTTATAATATTATATTCAATTAGGGAATAAGGTCTTTTTTATACAGTATAATCACCACTAGTTAAATTAATTAACAGCTATATCTAAGCTTTTCTTATATGCCTATGTCCAAAGCACATTTTTCTTTTAGAAAAAAAAAATAATTTATAATGAATAATAGTCCGGGAGGTAGTGTCAATTTTTTACGGTGATTTTGGCATGGACTCTATGAACTTGTTTTGATAGTTAGTACTTGTATGAGAACAAAAATAATTGTCAGCTGGCGCGACTCCGGGGCCTTTGGGCTAGAGAAAATATTAAAGTAGATGAAAAAAAAATATTCTTGGACTATTTTGGCAATGATGAAAAAGTATAAATAATTTAGTTTATGAATTGTAGATCTTAAAAAAAAGTGTCAGCTGTATCATGTACGTGACAAAATATGTTAGCTGATCATGTGAACATGTCAAAAAATCAGAAAAACTTGTAGCATTTTGGCAAAGCTGAAAATTGTATATATTAAAGATTACAATTCAATAATCATAATAATTTATGTCAGCTGGAATTTTAACGAGGCACAACCTGTTAGCTTGACTTTCAAAGTTTGGTTATGAAGTATAATATCAGATCAGCTAACATATTTTGTCACGTACATGATACAGCTGACACTTTTTTTTAAGATCTACAATTCATTAACTAATTATTTATACTTTTTCATCTTTGCCAAAATAGTCCAAAAAAATTTTTTTTACTATCAAGTTTCCTGGCATTTTCTCATCTTATGCCCCGGTTTTGGGCCAACTGAAACCTCATTTATTAATAAGCGTTGGAACAACTGACTATACAAAAAAACAAAAGTCATACCAAAATGATCTGATATTATACTTCATAACCAAACTTTGAAAGTCAAGCTAACAGGTTGTGCCTCGTTAAAATTCCAGCTGACATAAATTATTATGATTATTAAATTATAATCTTTAATATATACAATTTTCAGCTTTGCCAAAATGCTACAAGTTTTTCTGATTTTTTAACATGTTTACATGATCAGCTAACATATTTTGTCACGTACATGATACAGCTGACACTTTTTTTTAAGATCTACAATTCATTAACTAATTATTTACACTTTTTCATCTTTGCCAAAATAGTCCAAAAAAAAATTTTTTTTATTGAAGTTTCCTGGCATTTTCTCATCTTATGCCCCGGTTTTGGGCCAACTGATACCTCATTTATTAATAAGCGATGGAACAACTGACTATACAAAAAACCAAAAACCATGCCATAATGATCTGATATACCTAATAACCAAACTTTGAAAGTCAAGCTAACAGGTTGTGCCTTGTTAAAATTCCAGCTGACATAAATTATTATGATTATTGAATTATAATCTTCAATATATACAATTTTCAGCTTTGCCAAAATGCTACAAGGTTTTCTGATTTTTTGACATGTTCACATGATCAGCTAACATATTTTGTCACGTACATGATACAGCTGACACTTTTTTTTGAGATCTACAATTCATTAACTAATTATTTATACTTTTTTATCTTTGCCAAAATAGTCCAAGAACATTTTTTTACTATCAAGTTTCCTGGCATTTTCTCATCTTATGCCCCGGTTTTGGGCCAACTGACAATTTGTTTATTAATAAGCCTTGGAACAACTGACTATACAAATAAACAAAAGCCATGCCAAAATGCTCCGGTCAAATTTGACACTACCTCCCGGACTATAACTAAATTCGCCTTATAATTCCTAATAATAAATCAAAATAAATAAATAAAAGACAGTAAATGCTTGAAAATAATGTTTCATTAATATTTATTCGATTAAAAATATAAGTAATGAAACAAAAAAAGATTTCTTTAAATATATTGCTTTCAAAACATGTTACGTGACGTGAAATTCAATGAAATTAACCAAAAGATTTCAGGACATAGCTTAAAATAGAAACTTGGTTTTCACAATTCCCCGTTTTCGTCACGTGACGTATCACTACAAAGTATAAAACAAAGTCGCTTTCTCTGTCCCTATATCCCTTTGTACGCTTAAATCTTTAAAACTACGCAACGGATTTTGATGCGATTTTTTTAATAGATAGAGTGATTCAAGAGGAAGGTTTATATGCATCACTAGCGGATCCCGCGGCTTTGCCTGTGCTAAATCTAGGAAAAAGCCCAAGCGAAGCGAGGGCGAGTCGCTAGTTAGCTTATAAATTAACTTATATAACACTGTTTCGTATGCTGCTCAGTATATGTAGCAATATACTTCCTGTACTATATTATTATACTCTATGGCTCAGGCTCACTTAAGGCTTTAGCGCGTCAATTCACTCTACCTTTTTAGTTTTTAGTGTATTAGGCATCATCAGAACCGAATGAGTATGCAATATTTTAGAGAGATTTGAGCATATACCTACTTCGTACTAGTAGGTGCCAAATATAATACAAATTGCATTTTGGGTTTTAAAACTACATTCGTAGTCAAAAACAACTTACTTTAAATTAAATACACATTTACATCTAAATTATGGGCAAAGTTAAGAAAATATAACTACATTCTTATCTTTATGTATGCAAAACAAACATGTAAATGAAATGAGTACATATTTTCTTAGTTGATTCTTGTTATTGTAAGTGTTCTGTCACCTTTAATCATGTCTCCCCTAAATCGTAAAGGTTTAAATATAGTGAATATCGACGTGAAAGATGTGAGGTTCCCAACTAGTCTTGGTGGCCATGGATCTGATGCTTTGGTAAGTATACGTTTTGTCTTTTCTTTATTTATAAGGGAAATAAATAATAAATACCTACTACATAAATAAATTGATATGAACTTTACATGCTTAATTTTCGACATTTTAATGGTTAATAAATAATACGTATTACTTTTAAAATAACCGATCAGCTTTACTATGTAGATAAAAGTCTGTAATCGTAAAAATGTCCATTTTGTCAGGCCAGCTCTATGATGTGATTATTAGCCTTTTATAAACTCATTGGGCCAGCTATACAATTACCAAAGACAGCTGTTGTAGCTACAGATTAGCTTTATTTACTCATTTATTAAGGCTGTGAATGCCTTTTGTATATTTATTATGTAAAAATAAATAGAACGAATACTTAAAATTAAAAAAAAAAACTAACAGCACACAGATCCCAACTACTCCTGCGCATACGTCACAACGACGACTGAGAATGGCATGCAAGGCTACGGGCTCACTTTTACCTGTGGACGAGGTACTGAGATCGTCGTTTTAACTATCCGCTCTTTGAAAAAGTTCATCCTAGGACGGAATGCGGCGGACATTTTTGCAGATTTTGCTGGTTTCTGGCGCGCGATCACCAACGATTCCCAAATGAGATGGGTAATTTAAATATAAGTATTCTATAGATATATCAGGTATACCTACTCGATCTCCCTCGCTACGGCCTACTACTACTACTACATCCCTCCATAACTCCATTCCTGCTAATCCGACAGATTAAAATTCTCGATCCGTTCTTCTACTATCCAGTATGAGTATCCTTTACCTTATTCTTGTCGGGACAAGTTTTTCCTGGATAAATAATAAATTAAGCCTTTATATTTTCAGTCTACTTGAAATCGGTTTAAGTGTTCCGGAGGGTACTATACAGTTAATTTCTTGTTATAATACAATTTTTTGCTGCTTATACCTACGTTTAGAAAAAAGTATAAATATAATGATTGGCTTTGTCTTAACAGCTCGGACCTGAAAAAGGTGTCGTACATTTGGCCGTCGCTGCTGTTCTGAACTCTTTGTGGGATTTGTGGGCTAGGTTGGAAAATAAGCCACTTTGGAGACTCTTAGTTGATATGTCACCGGAGGTTTGTAATAATTCACCGAAGCATCATAAATTTGTGTCTTTTTATGTACCTAATAAAGTTCGAAAGTTTTCTATTCACAGTTCATACTCCCATCATTCACCCATGTAACTTGGTTTATGTTTCTTTTGTTGTTCTTATCTTATATATAGTGTAGTGTAAATAAAAATGAAATCAATGTTTATTATGACCTCTTATTAACAATCTCAACGTCAACACTAAGTTCATATGTTTAACCTCGCTTATCTTGTTTTTTGATTATTTTATCGTCAGGAGCTGGTGTCAACAATAGATTTTCGTTATATAACTGATGTAATTACAAAAGAAGAAGCTATCGTATTATTAAAAGAAAAACGTGTTGGAAAAGATGAAAGAGTAAAAGAATTATTAGAAAAAGGGTACCCAGCGTATACCACACAAGTTGGTAAGTGTCCTTGCAAATATTTTTTTTAAAACGTACTATTCCAACCAGTAGTTAATGATACCTTAGCTACATATAAATTGTAAGAAATAATAATATCAATAATTTTCAATAAAAATTTATGAATTTGGTCCTTTACGCCGGATAAATACTTGCATTACTGTTTATATTTCTATGTGCAATAAAGAATATAATAATAATATCAAATATGATGAAATGTTGTAGGTTGGTTGGGCTACAGCGACGAACTAGTGCAGCAACTGTGCAATAAATATTTAAGTCTTGGGTTTAACCACTTTAAAGTAAAGGTGGGGCTTAATATAGAAGACGACTACAGAAGATGCAGCGCTGTGCGCCGATCTATCGGAAATGATAAATTTTTGGTAAGATTTTTTGAATTATTAATGCTAAATTCGATCGTAAGATTTAACTTTTTTAAAACCTATTTGTGCTATCGTATAAAATGTCGCCGTATGCATAAACAAGTACCAACCTTCAAAAATATAATAAGTTTTCACTGGTCTCCTTAAAGTGGTACAAAAAAGGGTGAATTTATTAGCGACTCGCCATCGCTTCGCTCGGGCTCAAGAGATCAAGCGCGAGCGAAGCCGTGGGTTCCGCTAGTGTATACATATAAACCTTTCCGTCAATTCTGTATCAAACGTTACATTAAAAAAGTTTATATTGTCTAAAGCGCTAACGTTAGATTTAAAATAATTTTATATGGTGGTTAATTATTGTTGAATTTTCTAATTCTCCGCGCAATTTTCTTAATATTTTCTTTCATTAGAACCGTCTCCTGACAATAACAAACATAACAAAAAAAGAATCAGCGAAAACGGTCCAGCCAGCAGATGTCGTTACCAAGAGAAATAGGGATTCATTTTTATATATATAGATAATTTACACATCGACTAATTAATTCAACCAAACTGATTTAAAATTATTTGATTTAGATGGTAGATGCTAATCAAGCATGGAGTGTAGGCGAGGCTATAGAATGGATGAAGAAATTGTCTCCCTTGAAGCCAATGTGGATTGAAGAGCCAACTTCACCAGACGATGTACTGGGACATGCGGCCATAGCTCGAGCATTGAAGTAAGCGCTAATAGCCTTATTTTAAACAAAATATGATTTGTTTGTTTTTTAAAAATGATTTGTTTGTCCAATTGCATGCTTTCCTAAATTATTGATCCAAGGTTACACAGTACCTACGTCTACGAAGGTTCCTAGCGTTTAAAAGAATTGTTCATTGAACCTTGGTGGTCTTAACCATTCAAGGTATAATTCGCGTCATGTAAAAAGAACGCTGGCTGTCAAGTTGCGCAGAGGCGATTTACAGGCCAATTTGGTGGTAAGACGCGGGGCGCGAGGCGGCGGGGCACGCGTCGCATGCTTTTCGGCTCGCTATTGGTTTGTCAGTTTAAAATACCATCGCGCACACAAAATTTATTAATTACGAAATGATTTTATATAAAAAATTGAGAAAAAAATTTTTTGACGTATATAGTTTTATAAAAAGAGAGACTGATAATAATGCTGTTAATAATTTAAATAATATATTAAACGAATTAATTTAATTTTTTGTAAGTAGATTAAATATTCTACGATGAATCAAACATATTTTTATAATTAATAGAATTCTATATAATGACATTCTATCTAATATATTTTTCAATATACCTACCAAAACTCAATATACATCGTGAGCGAAAGGCTAGTTCAAAACTAAAAGAAAAAAAAATAATTTTAATTACTTAGTTATTGTTGGAGTCGGTGCCAGCCTAGAAGGACAGTTTTATCCTGCCTTTGCAATGAACTTTGGAACGAATATTTTGATTATATTTACAAATTGATACATTAATTATATTGTATTAAGATTATTTTGCTTTGGCTGGCACCGACTCCAACAATAACTAAGTAATTAAAATTATTTTTTTTTTCTTTTAGTTTCGATTTGTAGCGTTTTGAAGTCGGTTTTCATTTTTGTTAAAAAATAATTTATTTTTAATTTTTTTGTGGAAATTAGATATTATGTTTAAATAAAATATTGGAAGGCTAACTAAACTACTGCTCCAATAAGTCAGCGAAGTTTTGAAATGTACGACAATAGTCAATCGAGATTTGTCCACGACTATTTTTCCACGTAACTCGTAGACGTTAATAAGATTTACCTTCTATTATCAATCCACCTAATATCCTGAAGGAATACGACTATCAGTTCATAAGTACGTATAATATTAAAAGAATTTTCTTTCAACTCCTAACCGTTGAGGATATATACCTTACATCATCACAAATTCTTGAACAGCTTTAGAAAATATATGAAAAAGGTAATCAGTGCCGATAAAATTTAAGGGTTGCCCTCGATTTCTCTAGGATCCCATCATCAGATGCTGACTTGGTGACAGTGAGAACATCTTGAATGTATACCCTACCGAACAAAAAAGAAATTTTTAAAATCGGCCCACAATTCACGGAGAAATCGGTGAAAACACATAAAAAACAACTGTTGAGAAGTTTTACCTTCCATCATCAACTCATCCACATGAGATGATGATTTTCATACGTAAAAGCTTTATCGGGCTTAGAAAATATATCAAAAACATAATAGGTGCCTGTAAATTTTGAGAGTTGCCTTCGATTTCCCTGGGATCCCATCATCAGATCCTGACTTGGTGACAATGGGACCACCTCGGAACTATACCCTACCAATCAAAAGAAAAATTTTTGAAATCGGCCCACAGACGGCGGAGTAATCGGTGAACATACATAAAAAAAAAATACATACAACGGAACATATAACCTCCTCCTTTTTTGAAGTCGGTTAAAAATAGAAGATTGCAAATGGATGAATATTGAGGAATATACCAATCATCCAGACGTTCATTATTTTAATAAATTTATTATAAATCAAGCTTTACAATGTAAAAGTAATAATATAAAATTAGATATACAGAAGAAAACAGTGAAATGGGCAAAGATCACGAGAGAAATGAATTATTTATTAGTAACAAATTATATATCAGAATAAGTGTTATAAAACTTTATAGTTCATTATACATATTTTATTATATAATAAAATATGTATATTTTATTATATAATAAAATAGGAATTTCGTATGCGAATGTACCGATGCGCAAACACACCCCCCACCACTTTCTTCCAGCGTTCTTTTTACGTGACGCGAACTGTAAAGGAGTAAGTGTAGAGGTGGGCGAAACGGCTATATATTGATAAAGAGTAATAAGAATACGCTATTTTTATATATACGGTAGGAATACGATATATTTATACGTCATATAATTTCGCATATTTTAGTGCACACGACTCGTGACAAAAATATTATACGGCTAGCACCTAGCACGAAGTGGCAAGCGCGGCAGTTGTCGTCCATAGTGATTTCATTCTCTTTGTTGTGGTCATATTATATTATATGTAATAAAAATAAATTAAAAAATAGCTATAGCGCTTGCCTCTGGAAATAAATAACAGTAACAATAATAATAACAACAATAATAACATTTGGTTATTATAAATAGCATGTTATTTGTAAATAGCAGGTTATTTTTTCAGTTATCTAGAATAACGAGCACCCGTAAAAATAGCCTATAAAAAGCCGTTGCGCCCCACCTCTTAAAAGGACCTGCGAAAAGGGAGGGTAAACTGCTAGTAACATACAATAACAAAGGCATAATCCCATATAGGCCTTACGGTATCGGCGTAGCGACGGGCGAGATGTGCGCCAACCGCGTCATGTTCAAGCAGTTCCTGCAGAGCGGCGCCATGCAGTACTGTCAGATAGACTCCGCGCGGATCGGCGGCGTCAACGAGATACTTGCCGTTTATTTGATGGCGGCTAAACTTAATGGTTAGTACGTAGTAATTACAAGAATTTTAATCCAATTAGTTTAAAATCAGAATATATTAAATACACGACAATTATTAACACTACATTAGTTCCAAACAAATTAATTTAAAGAATTTTTTAAGATACTTTGTAAAAAAATACACGTGATTTTGAGTAGGGGGGGGGGTCTAGTCTTAAACCTCACCACGAATCACCATGGGGGTGGGGGGTTTAAAAAGTTGCTTAAAAACATCACGTGATTTATGGACGACCCCTTATGTACCATAGTCTCTCACTACAGTTTAGGCTCGACACTAGTGATGCATTTCAAGTGAAGTGACACTCCTTTACAATAATTTACCAAATGATTGAATGAACTAAAGTTTATTTTTGACATACTGCTAACATACACATAAAACAAGAAAAAAGTAGAAAAACAACATAAAATTATTTTTTAACAAAAATAAAAACCGACTTCAAAACCTTACAAATTGAAACTAAAAAGAAAAAAATAATAATTTTAATTACTTAGTTATTGTTGGAGTCGGTGCCAGCCAAGAAGGCCAGTTTTATCCTGCCTTTGCAATGAACTTTCGAACGGATATTTTGATTATATTTACAAATGGATACATTAATTAAATTGTATTAAGATTATTTTGCTTTGGCTGGCACCGACTCCAACAATAACTAAGTAATTAAAATTATTTTTTTTCTTTTTAGTTTCAATTTGTAAGGTTTTGAAGTCGGTTTTTATTTTTGTTAAAAAATAATTTATTTTTAATTTTTTTGTGGAAATTAGATATTATGTTTAAATATAATATTGCAATGCTAACTAAACTACTGCTCCAATAAGTCAGCGAAGTTTTGAAATGAACGACAATAGTCAATCCAGATTTGTCCACGTCTATTTTTCCACGTAACTCGTAGACGTTAATAAGATTTACCTTCTATTATCAATCCACCTAATATCCTGAATGAATACGACTATCAGTTCATAAGTACGTATAATATTAAAAGAATTTTCTTTCAACTCCTAACCGTTGAGGAGATATACCTTACATCATCACAAATTCTTGAACAGCTTTAGAAAATATATGAAAAAGGTAATCAGTGCCTATAAAATTTAAGGGTTGCCCTCGATTTCTCTAGGATCCCATCATCAGATGCTGACTTGGTGACAATGAGAACATCTTGAATGTATACCCTACCGAACAAAAAGAAATTTTTAAAATCGGCTCACAATTCACGGAGAAATCGGTGAAAACACATAAAAACAACTGTTGAGGAATTTTACCTTCCATCATCAGCTCATCCACATGAGATGATGATTTTCATACGTAAAAGCTTTATCGGATTTAGAAAATATATCAAAAACATAATAGGTGCCTGTAAATTTTGAGAGTTGCCTTCGATTTCCCTGGGATCCCATCATCAGATCCTGACTTGGTGACAATGGGACCACCTCGGAACTATACCCTACCAATCCAAAGAAAAATTTTTGAAATCGGCCCACAGACGGCGGAGAAATCGGTGAACATACATAAAAAAAAATACATACAACGGAACATATAACCTCCTCCTTTTTTGAAGTCGGTTAAAAACAAATAATGTTTGTTTTTGTACAGTAAAAGTGTGTCCACACGCGGGCGGCGTGGGGCTCTGCGAAATGGTACAGCACTTGCAGTACTGGGACTACGCGTGCGCGTCCACCACTATGGAAGACCGCCTCATAGAGTACGTGGACCAGCAGCACGAACACTTCTACGACCCTTGTGTCGTGGAGAATGCCAGATATATGGCACCTAAGGTATATTATTTTTTTCCTGTTTGTATATTAAACTCGTATATCGTAAAGGAGTACCAAATAAATATTAATATTACTAATTATATTAGTAAAATAATACTTACTAATATTAGTGCCATATTAAAGATTAGTTAAATAGTAATTGAGATTTGAATAAAAATGGCGCTGTCATACCGATAGATTTCAATAATCTTTAAACTAATGGCCAAATTAAAAATATAAGTATATATTTCAATGCGTAATTTAAAAATTAATTATATATACAAATAATAAAGTCTTATTAATATAAGCTCATTGTAAAAGTAATAAATTTTATTTTTGATTATAATTTTTCAGTTACCTGGATACAGTACCCAATTTCTACCGGAGACGTTAGAAAAATTCTCATATCCCAATGGAAGCGAATGGCAGCGAATGTTCAAAGAAGGCATATTCCCTTTGCCAGACGAAGCAGAACGTGTTAATGTGTAGATAATAAATGAAAAAAAAAACAAATATTTAAATAAATGTTTATTTTTGAAAGTTTTTGTACCTAATTATAAATACAGTTAAACTTACAACTATAGTCTTATAACATAAAAAAGGTATATAAATAATGACATGGAACTTTGTCCCGAAATACTTGGCAATTACGTAAATACGAAATACATAGGTTTATAGAACGTCGATGAATAAAATTTGCTGTTATAAAAATATGTAGTTGTTATTTAAATAAAAATACTAATTATGTATAAGGCACTTATTTCAGTTTTGAAAAAGTTAAAGCATAATCGTTTCTAGGTAATGCAGCTTACTTTAAATTTCGATTTTGATAACAATATTCAATTACATTGTACAGTTCGCGTCACGTAAAAAGAACGCTGGAAAAAAGTGGTGGCGGGTGTGTTTGCGCATCGGTACATTCGCATACGAAATTCCTAAGCCTATTCTTTTATTTTTGAACTAGCTCACGATGTATATTGAGTATTGGTAGGTACATTGAAAAATATATTAGATAGAATGTCATTAAATAGAATTATTCTATTAATTAATAAAATATGTTTGATTCATCGTAGAATATTTAACCTACTTACAAAAATTAAATTAATTCGTTTAATATATTTTTTAAATTATTAACAGCATTATTATCAGTCTCTCTTTTTATAAAACAATATACGTCAAAAATATTTTTTCAATATTTTTATATAAAATGAAAAATCATTTCGTAATTAATAACTTTTGTGTGCGCGATGGTATTTTAAACTGACAAACCAATAGCGAGCCGAAAAGCATGTGACGCGTGCCTCGCCGTCCCGCGCCCCGCGTCTTACCACCAAAGTGTCCGATAAATCGTCTCTGCGCAACATGACAGCCAGCGTTCTTTTTACATGACGCGAATTATACTAATTACGATTTTTGAAGTGACGCTGTAATTGACAATTTTTTTTAATATTACTCGCAATTTATAATATAGATCATCAATATGTACGTTTAAGTCTTTTTAGAAAATGCAAATGCGCTTAGTTTAGACTGTTTCGGAGCATTAGTAACTGGCGTCTCGCCCACTTCTTCATCAAGTTTCCGTTTCTGACTATTTTCCGATTTGTTTGTTTGAAGATCTTTAAATTTCCTCACACAATGACGGGTCAGTTCTGATGGAGTTAACTCGGGGTTTTGTTGTTCCAAGAGAGACTTGTTACGAGAGAACCAATCTACGAATGTCTCTCCATCTTTGGGTTTAAGGGACTGAAACATTCAATAATTTTATTTAATACTCATAAAATCTTAAATATGCTTTGGTAAACTGTAATTATTCTTATAATAAAAAAAAATGTAAGCCCTTAAAAACACTACATAATCGTATCATTATCGTGTGTGTTCAAGATAAAATCTCCAAAAATAAACACATTTTTATATGCGTTTCATTTATAGGAAGGGTTTTCTAGAAAGATTATATATAACATTAGCCACAATTTATAAATAATATTGTAAAAAAGTCATAGTAAATACAAAAAGCATCTAGTGGCATTCTTTTAATAAGAATATATTTATTTCTTTTAATAAGAATATATACTTACATCTGCAGTACTTTCTACAGGGTCCTCAGTGGAGTGCACTTCTACCAGCGTCCTGTCTGTGAGACTAAGCGGACTTTGCACTGCTTTGGCCGCTTCTTGTTGCTTCTTGAACGGGTTACGCGCGCCGCCGGGCGACGATCGGATTGGCTACAAAATTTTATCTATTAAGATCCTTTAGAATCCTTTCTATTGGAATAGAATGTAGCTATATAAATCCAATCTCGTGAATCTATAGCATTAAAGTTTTCTACAGAACTATAAGGGTAAACTAAATTATCAAACAGGCACTTATAAAATTGGTAAAAGTTAAAGTAACATTGTAATTTGTAACCTCAATCACTAAACTAAGCCAGGCATTAAGCAAAATATGACATATTAAAAACAAAATATTCTGATTAGACATTATTGCCGACTCGAGTAAGAAAAAAATCTTTTCTAATACTTTCTTAGGTTTACGCGAATATTTGACATTATAAATGGAACTATCTTTTCGGATTTTGTTGCGGATTTATTTGGAATTTCGGTTCCCGACTTTTCGAATGCTTTACAGCAATCATGGTCACGGGAAAAACTGAAGAAAATCTAAGTAATAACCGTCACTCGCGGGTTTTGCCCGCCGCATTAATTCATATATAATACTGTACTTACAACAGGTTTTATAGGCGTTTCAGTCTCAATTTTCTTTTTATTAGTTTTTTGTGGTATAATTAAACTCGCGTTTAAGTCTTGCTCTGTGCTGGTCACGTCAAAGGTATCTTGAGCCTCTAGTTGTTGAAAGTGTTTGTTTTGGACTACATTTACATTATCAGAATCATTCTCCCAAGTTTCTGCCAAGTTTGTTAGCTTCTCTGCCAAGTGCATTTTACCTAGGCGAGACGCATACTTGGCTGCTAATGGTAAGAGTCGGTCGTCTTTCAGTAACTCCATGAGTTCTAAGGCTCTCTGTTCTATCTCACTCCGACAGGCGAGCTGTAAATAAAGCAGATTAATATAGGCAGTTCAATTGAAAAATGAACCCCTAATCTTTGCTTAGGGCGTTTATTGAAATTCAAATCACTTCTAACACACACAATAAGGTTCAATAATTCACTTCGATCTTATGCCCCTTTGTTGCGTTATTAAAGGGTTATCCATCCATGAAATGTAATTTATTTGCTTTAAATATTAAACAACAAAAAACCAACGGTTGCAATATCTATTTGTTATGACATTAATAAATAACAAATAGCCGCAAATAATACTACTAAATTTTATAATATACGAAATTTCCTGGGTATTTTACATGTATGCATTTTATCACAAACATTTTAATTAAATTCAATATAGAAGTGTATATTCTGGATTGACATAAAGGTTTTTTTCCACCACTATCAAGCGAGCAAGAACCACCAGAAACTATGATTCAAAATTACTATATATACCGTTGCAATATATGAATATTTTTAATTGATTTTAGAAATGGACTTACAGCAAACAGTTTCAATGCCGTTTCCCTAGCTGCTTTCACATCGACGTCAGTATCTAAATGCGCCCACCGCACCAGCTGCTCCTCGTACTGAGCTTTCTCAGTATCCAACTCGCATAATGGTATCTGAAATAAGGGTTGCAAATATTAACTTATAGTAATTAAAAACAATCAAATAAATTTTATAACGGAAATCAGAGAGGAAGGTTGATATATTTAGTAGCTTTAGTTTTATTTACTTATTTTGAAATAAAGTAAATTTAATTTCAATTTGAGAAAATTACATTTTTCGTTGTACATAATATGTATGAAAAATTAAAAAAGTAACATATTTAAGTCCCTTACCTGAATTGGCAATTCATTTATAATAGGCTTAGGAACTGTAAGCGGGAATGAAGTCCCTCTGCAAAGTATCGCTCGAACCTTCTGAGTGAATTCGCATACCTGAAAAATTTACACATCATAATGGTAAAGCACTAATACTATTTTATTCTTAAATATCTTCCACCAGCAGTTGTTATAATACTAATAAAATTCATGACTTAAATGTAAGAATGAACCATTTATAATACCAATATTATAAATGTATAAGTTTGTGAAGATGAGTGGAAAGATGAATGGAGAAATTTGACACAGAAGTAGATTATAGACTGGAATAGCACACAGGTTACTTTTTTCCGGAAAATGTACAGTTTTTTGGGATATATTTGTTTTTTTTTTCACTAGAAGCGAATTCGAAGCGAAGGTGAGTTCAGACTTGCTAGAAATATATACCACAAGTAGGACAAGGTAGGTGCACTTGCACAATCCACACTATGTAACATCACTCCAATTAGTGTTGCAGATCGATAGCCCACTATCTATAGACAATCCATAATCTATCGATAGTTTAGGTATAAGCAATGGTATCGATTATTTATCGATACTATTATCACTTCTCAATACTTTCGATACTATTGATGGTTGGTAGTATCGATAGTCAGTGATTTTTCGATAGTATTGCTTTCTCAAGATAAGTAATATGTAGTGGGCCATGTAAATAACGACATAAAGTTTCATTATATTCATGAAAGTAAAAAAGAATGGTTTTTTAAATACTATAGATACTATTAACACTTTCGAATACATTACTATCGATACGATAGTATCGCTGTTATCAATAGTATTGTTCATGATAAGCGATCGATATATTCGATAATATAGTCACACGATGATATTATCGATATTCTGAATAGTTTTGGAGGTCAACTATCGATAGTAAAACTATCGATGATTCTGCAACACTAACCGATACAATGAACCAGGAGTCGGAGGCGCCCTTGCAGTGCGCGCGGGTGTCGCACGCGGGCAGCCAGGCGCCGGCCGCCGCGTCCAACACGCGCAACACGCCCGCCGCGTCGCCGCTCGCCGCGCCCGCCGCGCTCGCGCCCAGCCACGCCAGCCGGCTGCCCGCCGTCAGCGGCACGCCCACTGTCTTGGTGCGCATCTGTCTGCCTGCAATATATATCACATGCTGGGCACGGGCCTCCCTCAGTACGGGGGGATCAGGCCATAGTCCACCGCGCTGGCCTAGTGCGAGTTGGCAGACTTCACATGTCTTTCGAAAACTTGCTAGGTTTTCTCAGACATGCAGGTTTCCTCACGATGTTTTCCTTCACCGTAAGACAAGTGGTAATCATGATATAAATGATTCGCACTTGAAAATATCAGAGGTGCGAGACACGGATTTGAACCCGCATCACTCGGTTATCCAAGCGACGCGTTACCGGCCTAGAGGTGGGCGAAACGGCTATATTATATTTATAAAGACTTATAAGAATACGCTATTTTTAAAATGCCTATTATTTTTTACGCTATAATAATATATTTATACGTTATATAATTTGGCATAATATAGCGCACACGACTCGTGACAAAAATATTATACGACTAGCACGAAGTGTTAACCGCGGCAGTTGTCGTCCATAGTGATTACATTCTCTTTGTTGTAGTCATATAATATATGTAATAAAAATAAATTAAAAATAGCTATAGCGCTTGCCTCTGGAAATAAATAACAGGCGATTTGGTTATTATAAATAGCATGTTATTTATAAATAGCAGTTATTTTTTCAGCTATCTAGAATAACGAGCACCCCTAAAAATAGCCTATAAATAGCCGTTGCGCCCCACCTCTACCCACTGCTGGGCACGGGTCTCTCTCAGTACGAAGGGGGTCAGGCCATAGTCCACCGCGCTGGCCTAGTGCGAGTTGGCGGACTTCACATGTCTTTCGAAAACTTGCTAGGTTTTCTCAGACATGCAGGTTACCTCACGATGTTTTCCTTCACCGTAAGACAAGTGGTAATCATGATATAAATGATTCGCACATGAAAATATCAGAGGTGCGAGACACGGATTTGAACCCGCATCACTCGTTTATCCAAGCGACGTGTAACCGCAGGGCTTACTAGCTTCTCCAACGGCTACATCCGCGTTCTAGGAACCGGAAACCAAATTCTTAGGAATAAGGAAGACATCATGTTTATAAAACTCCTTCGGAAATAAAATGCATTATTTTAGAACAAACTTAATAATATTACGTATACGGTAACTGACTTTGAAGCTTTGAAGAGTTACTAAGTTTTCCTGTTTTTGCAACATTTTTCATTGATACTGCGCTCCTAAATATAAAACCTAGAGCTACATCTTTCTTCGATAAATGGACTATTTTTTTCAAATTGAACCAGTAGTTTTAAGATTAATGTAAAAACGTTTATGATATTATCTTTATAGTATTGAGACACTAGTTTAAGTAGAATATCGTTTGAATTGAGCCATGCTTAATGCTTATTATCTTAGGTGCTAAGGTTTTAATCGAAATATTTAATTTTTGTAAAATAATAAAAAAAATTTCAACAACTCAAGGAGTACTTTGGAAACGCTTGTCATTTTAAATGACTATTGTTAATCAGTATTATATGGGCCGATCCCGGCGGCACTGCAATGCCGGGCCGACCCGCGACGGGAGTGGAGCGAGCCCCGAACATCCCGTCAGCTTACAAAAATCAGTTTAATATACTGGTCCCGCAGTGCGGGAACTTTCAGATATTAAGCTGAAAAGAACAGATACTACACTTTGATCTTAGCCAAAAGGCCGAGAAGCGATGCCGAACTAACGTAATACAGGGGAGGTCATTATTTGTCAGAACATCTTGCCAGCGCGATTCAAAATATGGTACTAAAGTGACAGCGCCATCTATGGCGTAGTAAGCAAACTATGGTTAGTTTCTTTAGTAGCTACTGCGCTAAAGATGGCGCTGTCATATTATGTCATTCGAAGTTTGAGCAAAATAATAATAGTAAATAGTAATACTACATATAAACTTCCTGAAGGTTTTCTTCTAAAAAAACATTTGTCGTAGGTATTATAACCATTAGCTCACAAACATTCTTTGTGAGCTAAAGGTAATATACTAAAGTAGCAACTTAGGACGAAACAAGCTAAATAGAACGAAAACAGATATTTCATGGAGCAGATAATTAAATAACTTAACGATTTTGCTTCACACAGCGTACCTAAGAAATTAGAATTTTTACCATTAAGAGCAATTATATCCATAGCGAGGTGTTGGTCGGTGGGGCCGGGTTCGCTTTGGTGGTAGACCGCCATTATTGTTGTGTTGAAACCAGTCAACGTCACCACTGGGCCTGCGAGCGATATCACCTGTTTACATATACAACATACATGTTAATCTAAAGGAGATTTTTTTTTTATTTTATTCTGAATGAGTGCTTGACTTGTGTCTTGTATTTTATTCTGAATTATTGCTTCATAGTTAAAAGAAATTACAAGTTTTACGAAATTCCTAACAATCGAACGTTGATAAAATTAGAAGCCGGTAAAGTTAAGTAAATAAAATAATAATATTATAACAATTCTCTCAGTATGAGTACTTAATAGCCTTTCTTTTGGATCAACATTTAAAATCTTAAAACAAAGGTTATTTTCTTTTATTACAATATTAAATTCTTATTTGACCATTACATTAAGTGAATTATGCAATATCTGCTTAGAAATATAAAAAGAGCAATATGTGCTTAGATATGAAAAAAATAATTAAAAAAATAATTAAAAAAAATAATATAAATGTTAATCAACTCTATAGTATTTTTATATTAAACGATCTAAAGCCTTATGCCCATTACCCATTTAGTATTCATGTAATAAAACACTTAGGGTAACATAAAGAAATCTGTACAAGAAATACTTTATGAAAACAATGACTAGTGACTACTGTATTATGCATAGAAATGAGATCCCAAAACAATTGTTATTAAATTTTCTGTCTGTTAGTGTGCAAAAAATACTGAACCGATTTTGACAAAATTTTCTGTTTACAAATTATAAACCTAGTCAACATTTAGGATACGTTTTTTTACAAGAAAAAAATAACTCAACGTCGGTTCAACCGTCTGATTTTTTATTACTAACGCTGGCGTAACCTCAAGCGATATATCAAGCAATATGAATTAATATCCTACAGTAAAATCTGTTATAACATTCTCCAAGGTACTCGTATACTGGCAATATATTTATATCTATTTAAAACGTACCCAGGGATATGGTAATAACGTAACGCACGAAACGAATATAATATATACTTAAAAGAACAAAGTCATATACATATTATAAAACATATTTTATTCACAACAATAACATATAACACAATCAGATAAATTCATAATTTTCATAAAACTAAAGTATAATTTTTGTTACGTAAAAGAAAATAAATAGTTAAAACTTCTATCGCTGAATTTATTTCATGTATAAAAATTATAATTGATTCGTAAATTCATATAAGATAATTCACTGATTTAAATAAGGAAACACTTCTATTGATTCGAAATTCACATAAATAAATTAAGTAATAACTAAATCACCGAATTTATAATAACGACCAACACTATAACACAATAATACAATCACTTATAACACTGTCACTGACGATTATTTGATAGCAACGACACTTTCCGAAGTCGACTCGCTACTGAACAGGGGCTGGAAACTTAGAACATCTACCACAGATAAGAAATTGGTAGTGTCATCTATTGCTCGTCACCCAAAACTTTTGCTTAAATTTATCAGCGACTATAAGTCGGTGTAAGAGATGTCGCTACGGTCGCAATCGTCAATCCAGCAGTCCAGTACACGCATACCAAACAAATTTGCATGCAAAAAATTATTAAATTTTGAGAAAAATAAGCATAATGTCACATAAAAATAATACAGTTCATTGCTTAAAATAACAATTTAATATTTGAATCGATATATTTCATTATAACTTTTTAGTGAACCAGCATTTCAAACAAATAATAAATTTATACAAATGCGTGAATTGGATAGCTTGCAACATTGTTTTGTTTTTTTGACATTTTAAACTTCTTTAAATTTTATTATTTTGACGCTTAGTAAAAATATTAAATATCTTAAAATTTAGTTGGGTTTAATTTAGTTATATGATATTGACACTATTTTAAATAAGCAGTCTAAAGGTCGCTTTATTTTGTGTTGTCTAGTTTAAGCAATTACGCCTAGCTTAAGCCGTTGTGTCTTTGGGTGTCTGTATGACCAGAGGTAAGATTTTATATCTACGATCTTCATGTCTACGCTCTACGTAATGCCACGCGCGGCGAGCTGTGTTATACAATAACTGTATTACACTAAAAATATACAAAATAAAGTTTAAAAATAACATTTTCTTGTATTATTTATTACATAGAACGACAGTCTTCAACCCTACTTAATTATTTGAGAAGATCGATTTTAAATTTGTAAATATGGTGATGTTAAGTATATATTTTTCTTGCTTTTATTATTTTAATGTTAATAGATATAATAATATCATCACTATATTTACACATTTAGAATCGATCGACTTTAATTTTAAATATAATTTTTATGATATCAGAAGGACAAGTATAGGCCATGGGGTGAAAAATTACAGATGGCGCTAGTTTAGTGTTGGCAAAAAAAACGGTAGAGAGGGCTCTCTATTAAAAGTATAATATTACTTTTCTCTATGCTACTGAACCGCCGCGCCGATGTTTTCCCTTTTTATAGCAATAGTTGGCGCCAATATAACACAGATACAGTTGTCAATTGACATTTTGTATTAATTGATTTTATGATTTCCGGTTGAACATGGCTGTCAGTTGATATTCCATAATAATTAAAAGTGGTTTTTCGTTTTTGCGCCGATACGGCCATTCTGATGAGTGGCGCGTCCCTGCGTCTACTCAATTTACAGATCTGAAATTATAATAATTATTAATGCACATTATTAACACACACATAAAATTTAAAAGAGATACCTCATAGCCTCTGCGCTAATATTGGTAATTAATTAGGGCCCAAAACCCAAAAATTATTACACTATAGCCTCATAGCCTCTGCGCTAATATTGGCAATGCTCAAGGACCTTCGCGCCCTTTAACATTTTCACAACACAAAAACAAATTATAGCCTCATAGCCTCAGCGCTAATATCGGCAATGATTCTGGGCTTCATTAACCCGTCAATGCAAAAATATTCAACTCACACACAAAAAAAAAACACACAAAAGAAATGAACACTAAAATTAACGTAGTTTACACCATTACCACAAAAATATATTTTTGCCCACTTCAATGATTAATGTTAAGCTTCTGTAGATTCCATAGCCGATACGGCTATATTACTCTGAATTCCGAATTGAGGCGCACTTCTTAGGTTTTCGTGGCAAACTTTTCGAGACCGTCCTTTCCCTGTTATTTTTCGTATTTCGTATCTGTCGTGAGGTAAAATTCTTTTAATTTCATAAGGCCCTTCATATTTCTGGCTTAGTTTTGTTCCTAATCTTGGTGGTTCTTTCAATAACACAAAATCCCCTTTGCTGAAGCGTTTTACTTTAGCTTTGCCTTTATCATAACGTTCCTTATCTTTTGCAGCTGCATCGGTCATCCTTTCTTTAACTGATAGTCTCATCAGTTCTGGATCTACTCTTTCATTTATGTCATCAATCAAAGAAATTAATTCTGGTGGAACACAACCCTTTTTTCCCGTTAAGAGTTCGATGGGAGATTTTCCTGTGGCTTTTGAAATTGTACAATTAATCGCTAATTGAAGGGTGTTGAGTGATTTTGCCCAGTGTGTTTTTTGCATACTTTTAATAATTGTGAGACCGCTTTTTAGTATCCTCATCAATCTTTCAACTTGACCGTTGCTCCGACTTACATAACCAGCACATTGATGAAGCTCAATCCCATATTTCTCACAGTAAGATTTGTAATGAGAAACAAATGCTCCATCTCCATCGACAATTATTCGTTTTGGAGCTCCGAATAAGAAAATTATTTCTTGTAAATGTTTTAAAGCATTTTCCTGAGATTTACTTTTGGCATGTTTTAGTATCACAAATTTTGAATATGCATCAACAGCTACAAACACATATTCCTTTTGTGTCGCAGACCCACTCAATTTCCCGGAAATATCAATATGTAATGTATGGAAAGGTTCTGCTATCTTCTCGATTGGGTGTAACTGGCTTTGCGTTGCTCCTGATGGCCCTTTCATAGTTTTGCATATGACACAGTGATCTACAAAGTACCTGACAATCGTATTCATCTTTGGGAACCAAAAATGCTCCCTTAATTTCGCTAAAGTTTTTTCCCAGCCCATATGTCTCAATGACTCGTGATAGCTGTTAATGAGGCTCCATTGATAAGATTTTGGCACTATCTTGCGAAGTTTATCACGTTCGTCCTTATGATACAGAATATTATCCATACACACATATTCTTGACTCAATTTCACATCATTTTTTAGGTTTTTAATTATATTGCATATCTCTTCATCGCGCCTTTGTTCCATTATGAGCCAGTCATCTTTGAGTCCAACGTGCATTACGATAGGGTTTCGACTAAAAAAATCTGCGTGCCGTAACCTCTCACCTTTCCGGTATTCTACCTCGAAATCAAAATTTTGCAGAAAGGCCCACCATCTGTGAATTCGCGGCAACAGTTCTTGTTTATAACGGGAAGCTTTTACTGCGTTGCAATCTGTTATAATGGAAAATTTTCTTCCATATAAATAATGGCGAAAATGCTTTACAGCCCGCACTATTGCAAGGGTTTCGAGTTCATAAGAATGGTATTTCGATTCGGCTTTCGTGGTCCTCATACTAAAATACCCTATAACATGCTGCCGACCTTCTTTAATTTGTACTAATACTGCGCCAAGTCCAGCAGCACTTGCATCAGTATGTAATTCAATCGGCAGTTCTTCCTGAAATATAGTTAGAAGTGGCGATGATACAAGATAGCTAATTATTTTGTTTCTTACTGCCTCGTGACGCTCTGTCCACTCCCATTTTGCGCCATTCTTAGTAAGATCGTATAACGGTATCATTTCGGTAGAAAAATTTGGAATAAATCTTCTAAAATATCCTGCTAGGCCATTGAATTGTCGTAATTGTTTCACATTCTTTGGAGGTACAGTTTTGGATAGAGCTTCAACTTTGAGAGGGCTTGGTCTTATTGTGCCTTCGCTTACAACATATCCTAGATATTCAATAGAGGTCTTCATGAAGGAGCATTTTTTAATATTAAAGGTAAAACCAGCTATGGTCAATGCTGATATAACTTTTTCTAGTTTTTCCAGTCCTTCTTCGAAAGTTCTGCTAGGGATTAAAACATCATCGATATAGACAAGGGCTGTTTTACCTAAAAGTTCTCCAAGTGCTTTATTAATAGCTCTTTGGTAGACAGAAGGGGCATTAGTCAGTCCAAACGGCATAGTTAAATACTCATATTGCCCATCTGGGGTAATAAAAGCAGTCTTCTCTACAGATTCCAGTGCGATCGGTATCTGATGGAAGCCAGCAGCCATATCTAAGCATGTGAAATATTTAGAATCTTTCAATTCGTCGAGCTGGTCAGTTATTATAGGCAATGGGTAGTGATCACGAATAGTATTAGAATTAAGTTCTCTGTAATCGACACATAATCTGTCTTCACCATTCTTCTTTTTTACGAGAATCACCGGACTAGCAAATGGCGAGTTGCTTTCCCTTATAATATTTTTTTGCAATAGGTCATTTAAAATCTCTTTTAGTTTCTGACGTTCGATCGGGGCCATTCTGTAAGGTCTTCTTTGTACAATTTTATCTTTATCTTTTAATCGAATAACCAGTTCACCGGTCTTTATTCGAGAGCCTGAAATACCTTCTGTAAAGGATGTACTGTATTTACCGAGGAGGCTAGACAGTTTTGCAAGGTTCTGTTCATCCGATATATCAGTCTTTATCTCACCAAAATTAGTATGTTCTACTTGCAGAATCATTTGTGGTAAGCTATTTCTTAAAATTTTGATAGACTGTTTCGTCAGATGAACCTCGATTCCTGGAATGCTCAAAATATCTCTGCCAATTAAAATATCAACAGGTATTTCATGGTCTAACACTTCGTAGAAGATAATTTCCATGTTGATGTTGTCAATTGCACATATCGTAGACACTTGTACTAATGATAGAACTGGTATTGATCCGATTCCCCTTAAGTGTGTAATAATATTTTGTCGTTTACCAGGTATTACAGATGCCACAGATTGCTTTATCAAAGAGCAGTCAGCTCCGCTATCAAACAGGCTTTGATATATTCTGTAACCGATGGTAATATTTTATAAATTATGATATTGTTTACCTTTTTCACAAGTGTTAATTCTTTTCTCCGCATTTATCTTTTTGAAACAATTATCAATTGTATGTCCAGGTATTGAACAAAACGAACATTCTTGCTTTTGTTCTCTTTTATCGTTTTGTATTTTTATTACGGCATTATCTTTGCAAAATCTGGCTCTATGTCCAATTTTGCCACATACATAACAATTTATATCAGCCTTTTGGTTTAAGCGCGGCTTCTTTTGAGGGATAGCATCATGAGAATATTGTGATTGTTTTCGTTTTCGCATAGTTTTAGCAATGGCTATCAATTCAGGAACAGATTGAGACTTGCTATTAAGTAATTCTGTCCGAAGTTTATCATCCGTAATACTGCCTATGACAAATTCAACAGCATCAAGTTCGGTTGGATTTGCTTTCACTATTCTTTTAAACATTCTCCAAACGTTAGAAATGTAGTCTGTTATATTTTCCACATTGTCAATAGTGTAGTTTCTAAATTTTAATACTTCTGAAAAATATCTGCTCTCTGGTTCAAAAGTTTGTAGCATATCACTTCGCATTTCATCCCATGTCGTCGTTCTTAATAAGCATTCATCAGCCCAAACTTTTGCACGCCCTTGTAAAACTCCTGCGGCTTTCAATCTTACTTCATGATCTCTCAGGTTATATTCAGCTTGTGTTTTGGATATAAGCTCGACCCATTCTTTAACATCTGTCCCCTTATCCGGATCAAAAGCTGGAAAATAAACGTCCGCAATTCGAATTGTAGAGCTCACATTAGGTTGAATCATTTTTACTATATCACATATAGTAGCTCGATTCTCATTTGATATTTGCGATAGCATCTCTGTCATAGTGTCCTTCAATGTATTTATGAAAAGGCTCATTGTTGGATATCGCGAGGACCCAGCATTACTGTCCTCGCTTTTGTCGTTTTGTGACCTTAAATTATTATCAGTCATGGCGTGGTTATTTTATGTTCAGTCCCGGCTTCTGATAAAAGAACAAAGTCATATATTATAAAACATATTTTATTCACAACAATAACATATAACACAATCAGATAAATTCATAATTTTCATAAAACTAAAGTATAATTTTTGTTACGTAAAAGAAAATAAATAGTTAAAACTTCTATCGCTGAATTTATTTCATGTATAAAAATTATAATTGATTCGTAAATTCATATAAGATAATTCACTGATTTAAATAAGGAAACACTTCTATTGATTCGAAATTCACATAAATAAATTAAGTAATAACTAAATCACCGAATTTATAATAACGACCAACACTATAACACAATAATACAATCACTTATAACACTGTCACTGACGATTATTTGATAGCAACGACACTTTCCGAAGTCGACTCGCTACTGAACCGCCGCGCCGATGTTTTCCCTTTTTATAGCAATAGTTGGCGCCAATATAACACAGATACAGTTGTCAATTGACATTTTGTATTAATTGATTTTATGATTTCCGGTTGAACATGGCTGTCAGTTGATATTCCATAATAATTAAAAGTGGTTTTTCGTTTTTGCGCCGATATACTATATATATTTTCCATCGACTACTAAGCCCAATAGACACCTCACGCAAGGCGAACACTTTCAGTCAACACGTTAGACAAATACGTCTGACTTAAGAAAACGATCGCGCGACTTACTTTAGTAGGGACCACATCCGTGACCCGAGAACATATTGCTTGCGACTCGTGAATTTCCGACAAAATAAAATACAACAGTCGCGCAACATGGCTCCCTGTACAATAAAATGGTGTGGAAATAGTAGCCAAACATGTAACTTAAAAGAAATGGCATCTCTTTTCATAGGTAAGTGAATTTTAATTTCCAAAATCATTAAATGTGATTAAATCAGAGCTCAAGCTATATTGGTCGCAACGCAACTCGCGATGATGTATTTGACATCTTCGGACATTCTCGGAAAATGCATCCCTTTCTTTTCGATACAGATCATTGTTGCTATACTTTTCTTTAATTACCGGCACGAGTAACTAGTGCTGTACCAGTTTGCTGTACCAGTTAAACTATAAAATTGGTACAAGTAAATATTATGCATTTTTTCTTAAATGTTTAACAGATATATATGTTACTGTAAAAGCCCGAACGACGGTAAATCCTAAGATTTTCAAGTAAATCCTAAGATGTACCACCCCTTAATGGTAAAAGTCCGAACCGTTCTAAGATCAACGTTTATTTCGGACTTTTACCACTATTCACGTAGTAAATCTTAAGATTTACCTCAAAGACACGGTAAATGTTGAGATAAACAATACGTGTTCGGCGTATGGCCTTGTACTCGTGGCATTCTGCAGCCCTTCGCTACTCGTTCCATCTCCCTCTACCGTCTACGCTCGCCTTAGTCAATCGTTTGACACGTTAAAACTTTAATTCAATTCCTGTTTGTGTTTTCTAAGTCTAAAAGTAATTTATAAACAAAAAGCGAGTTTGAATTGTTTTATGTTTGCGTTTTTAGTGTCTGGAAGTAATTTTTAATGAAAATGAGTGTAAACCATAGATTTTATGAATTAATGGACGAAATCGTGGCAAAGAATTAAGAAGTATGCATTTTTTTTTTTCCAAAACCAACATTTACCAACCGTTACTGGTAAAACCTAGCATGCACACAACCTAAATTATAATGGTAAAAGTCCGATCAAATTGTTTCTTTTGTACATATTCTTACATTTACCGACTCGTGTTGGTAAACCTTAAGATTTACTGGTAGAACCTAAGTTTTACCAATATTCGGGCTTTTACAGTAACATATATATATATATATATATATATATATATATATATATATATATATATATATATATATATATATATATATATATATATATATATATATATATATATCGCACATCCTCTAAAAAACTGTCGTAACACGCCAAAAACAAGTTTTGAGAAAAAGCCCATTTTAATTTTTTTCAAACAAACTAATGTTAACGTGACTTTCAGGATACAGATTTTGAGCTTTTTACTATTTTAATTAACAAAGGATTTATCAAGCTATTATATTTTAGTAAAAATAGATTTATGAATAGAATATAATTTTTTAATTAAAAATAAAACTGAAAAAATACCCAAAATATGACACTTTTTTACATTATATTGTAACATAATTTATGAAATTAAACACATATTCATTTACGTTTCTTTCTTATTATTTAAATAAAAATTTTAAAATTACTTTAGGAACATTCACAATATTATAATCAGTCTTTAGGGCAAAGTTAAAAAATACTCTTAAAAATGCAATTGGATCAGAAAATGAAAATCTTCTGTCGATAAGTTTTCGGGTAGTATTTTTCCGGATGTAATAGCTTTCAATGCGTAGAATAGCATTTATATAATCTCTGACAGCTTGCTTAACCGAATCATCTATTTTTTAATGATTGCCATGTGGACCTCTTTTTTCCATTTCAACAAAACCAAGTTCTCTCTTTTGAAAAACTGTTCATACAACGCAGTCATTCACATCTAATGTGGCCATAAAAAATTCTTACAGACCCGTATCTTTGCACTGTTAACTTCAAAATAGAAAGCATTATTATAACCTCTACGTTTTTCTTTTCCAGAGAAACGAAATTCGGGAACTATAGCTTTGGTAGAGCTGTTTATAAAGTTTCTTTGAAGAGTAACATCTCGTAATTCCCAATATTGATCAAAAATCTTCTTCCTGTTTACGTTGTCTATTTTAGAGGAACATTTCATTTTACATTTATCACCACAAGGTGGTATTAAGGAACGCTCTGGTACAATTTTCTTAGATTTCGATCTAGACACATAAGACTTTCCCGTATTACGTAGTTTTTTTGCTTTATTGGAAAGCCATTCCTTGACTCTTGCAATACGCTTTCTACCTTAACTAGATTATTATGTTTTTTTTTCGTTCAAATAATTAATATTATGGTTTTTTAATTCAGGTTCTGGTTCTGGTTCAACTTGATCGTTACTTGTAAATACTTCTTGGTTATTTGAAATTAAAGTTGACGTAGATGAAGAGCTTGAAGTGCTACTTGAGGTAGTGCTTGATGAACTACATCTGTTGGAGGAGCTCGACTTGTAATTTGGATTCTTTACGGAGTCATCGTCATTTTCCGAAAAATAATTATCAACAGCCGCCTCAGTATCTGCATATTTGCTTTCAGTTGCACTGCAACTGCAATGGGCAATAGGCTCAGCGTCATTTCTACCTTCCAATATTGCGTTATCTGGATTTTCTAAAATAAAACGGATACCAATTCATAAACTAATAAGTAAAAACTAATATTTTTGTAAACATTTCGTTACCAAAATTAGGCAAAAATAATATGAAAAAGTGCCACAACACATTTTACAATTGTATTATTTCCAGGTTAAGACGTAAATATAAACCAATGTTGAGTGGAATAGTGTTATAACCTATGATATGACACTTTTTTACAGTAAAAAAAATATCATCTTTTCAAATAAGGATCGAAAAAACAGTATCATATTGTAATACCACAGTATTCACTCCTAAATTAGCAAGTAATACGAAGAAACTTACCTAAAATTCTGTCACAAGACAGTTTATGACTATTTTTTAAATCACTGACACACGTTCACTCGACATAAGCTCTGATACGTCACTATTGTTGAGGCAAGAGCGCGCGTTCTCGCTCCGTAAAAAACTGACATTAGCTCCATCTAGCAGCTTTTTTTTACACTACAGTTACGGCGGTTTTTTTGATTGATAGAAAATGAAAAATGTAATATGACTAGGTATTTATCTGTGTTCTTAATTTTTTTTGTGTTACGACAGTTTTTTAGAGGATGTGCGATATATATATATATTCCTTGAATTTATTCCTTGTAGTAAAGAAAGCTTGTTTTAATAAAAATATTCTTACCTACGATAAGATATAAAACTTATTTTGTAATTTTTTTCTCTTGTACTAATTTATAGTAGAATATAATTCTGGTACTAATTAAGTAGACTTGGTACAAAAAATTTACTACCCAAATTTATTACCCATCACTATTTGTCTATAAGCAAGTGTCGCGACCTTGAATTAACCAATCAGCGTGCATTTCAACCCGCCTCCCCCGTATCGCTTACCTCAGAGTTTTGACTGACAGGTTTGGACGGAGAAGTACATACATTAGGCGTCTATCGGGCTTAGTAGTCGATGATATTTTCTAATACCATCTATATTGCTGAATATACATGGTATTAGAAATAGCCGATAGTTAATTAATTGTGACCGATAATACCGATAGATTGAAATGTGAGAATACTATTGACATATCACAATACTATCGACAGTATTGATGGTAAGAAATCATAAACTATAGATAGTATTGGTACTATTTAAATTTAGAAATAAAATACTATCGAATCGATGGTATCGACAGTTTTCAGCTATGGATAGTAGCTAATTTTTCAACAGTATTGTATACAGTTAGATAGTCAATTTTATTGTCACAACATACTTATTGAACAGTAATAATTAGTTAATTACTTTAAATTCGGTTACCTAATTTTTTAAACTAGAGCGGCTTTGGCTCAAAATTATTTCCTGCCTAATACACGGAAACTCGTTTAACAAAATTGCAATAATGTAGAAACATGTGACATGTCACTAGCGTTATTATAGTCAGTGAGACTTAGATTATTTGGATTATGTGGGCCGATCCCGGCGGCACTGCAATGCCGGGCCGACCCGCGACGGGAGTGGAGCGAGCCCCGAACATCCCGTCAGCTTACAAAAATCAGTTTAATATACTGGTCCCGCAGTGCGGGAACTTTCAGATATTAAGCTGAAAAGAACAGATTAGGGCTTATTTGTTTAAAAGGGACTTCCCCAGTGAAGGGGTAGAAAAAAAGGAGTCAACGAACTATTAATTTTAAATTGCTTATTAAAATATACTATTTTGTTTTATTGTTTATTGCCTTATTTGTTCTCTTGAGCCTTGATCTTTTTTTTTTTTTTTTTTTATAATTATATTTATTTATTAAAATATTAAGATAAATAACATAATGTAGTCATTAAATTATTGAGACTATACATTTCAAGAGAGCGTTTACATAGTACATAAATAAGGAACTCTAGTCGCATCCACATTAGTTGACGGTGATTACTGCTTATATTGTCGCACTCCGCTGACGTGTTCCACGTAGATGTCTCTGGACCATCGTATCGTGTCGCTCACCATAAACCTTCTCATCATCCCAGCATAGTATTTACTAACATTCATGAGATTGAGTATGTTTTCATTTCTCGAGTTCCAGCCTCCAAGGGTACCAATCATAAAGGCTTCCACCTCTACTCGATAGCCCTGTAGCCTTAGTTGGTCAGCTAGGATGGCGTACTTAGATAATTTTTCCGTCCTAGCAGCAATGAATCCAGATCGTCTATTTTCAAAAGGCACCGTTACGTCGACAATTATGACTTTTTTGCTGGTGTTGTCTCGGATCACGATGTCAGGTCTTAGCATTGCCGCCTCCCCTGTGACTCCCTCCACAGTACGGTTAACAGAAACACTTCCAGAGTGCCTGTTGGCCTTTACCAGCCTGTTCACGATGTTGTCGTGTCGTTTCTGCCTAGCTACAGTGTGTACTCTACAGTGGTTTTCGACATGTGGGAGAGTCTCTTCATCAGCTCCACACCTCCGACATCGCTTGTCGATGTCAGGGTCCCATCTTTTTGTGGCATTAAGTGGTAATACATCCAGCCGCGCCCTATGGATAAACCGCCAATCACAAAACCTTGTGTTTCTACCATTGCAGAGAAAGTGATTAGAGTGCTTGCTTTTGGTAGTAACTTCCATCACTTTTCCCTGGTCTGGCTTAGCCGTTACGCGAGATGCGTAGTAATCCGTTAGCCTCATTCTCAATCGCCTATATGCCATGCCCTTTGTTGCTGGTGTAATTGGTTCAGCTTCATTCCACCGCAAAGTAATTTCTTGATTTTCCTCATCCCAGATCCAGCGGATGTTGAATTTGGACCTAATGCGATAGGTTGCCGTGCGAACCTTTGCCCAGAATGATGTTCTTGAAGAAGAGCGAGGCAGATCCAAGTCTCCGGAGAGATAGCGAGCAATATCGACATTGCTAGCAGGTTTCTTCAGGCGTTCGGAAACCGTTTCCTTAAGTAACCTAGACGCTAAGCCACAAACAGTGTCGTCTATTGCATGCAGCATTCGGTAGGCATGAGCTATGCTATATAGATCGTATAGGTCGCTTAGGGGAAGTAACCCTCCTCCTCCTTGCGATGGTGGAATAAATACCAATTCTGCACTAGCTCGCTGCGGTAGATGAAGCCAACCCTTAGCCACCCTCTTGACGACCTTATCCGCCTCGGTTAAGTGGCTTTTAGATATGTCGCATCCTTGCATTGCGAAGTCAAGTCGAGGGAGGATAAACACGCGCATCGCATCAAGCTTTTGCCATGGAGCAAGAAGAGAGCCATCCAGTTTTCTGGCATCTGCTATGAGTTCCTTAATCGAACTTACAGGAGTTTGCTTCACTTGATAGCCCGTCGGTATGCCCAGGTGCTCATAGTAGTCGTTAGGCCCCAAAGCTTTAACAGCCTCATGCTGGACGAAGAACTCAGTGGGCAGCACTTTACCCGTATCTATATGGAGCGTCGCACATTTGGCGGGGTTGAAGCTGATCCCCACCATCTTCGCTGCAGATTCAGCTGACTGTAGCTGGTTTATAAGGCCTTCAGCTGTGTCTGCTATTATGGCGATATCGT
Source organism: Boloria selene (assembly GCA_905231865.2). Lineage (NCBI taxonomy): Eukaryota > Metazoa > Arthropoda > Insecta > Lepidoptera > Nymphalidae > Boloria > Boloria selene. Next base: position 4,930,826 of record HG993132.1, read on the forward strand.
CAGCGTAGGCCAGACTGGGTATGCGCCTTTCTCCAACAACGAGCCCCTCCCCGGATCTCTCTAGAACCCGTAAGACTACCTCCAACGTTAGGTTAAATATTATCGGGCTCAGAGGACAACCTTGTTTGACCCCTGCTGTCATAGTTATGGCATCTGTTAATCCTGTTGGAGTACGGATACGGGTCCCAGCGTTATCGTACATGGCTTTTATTATTGATGTTGCCTTCGATGGTACTCTATGTCCGGTCAATGCACGTATGATGGAAGAGTGCGGTATCGACGAAAAAGCGTTTGCTAGATCTAGCCAAGCGACGAACAAGCTCTTCTTTTTGTTTTTAGCTTCTCGAATAGCTTCCTGTAGGATGAAGTTGTGTTCGAAACACCCTTCATATTCGAGAAACCCCTTCTGTGCTCGATTAAAGCGCTGGTTTTTTATGGCCCATGTTTTAAGTCTCTCGGCTAGTATAGCGGCAAACAGCTTCGGCTCTGTGTCACTCATGGCAATTGGTCGCCAGTTCCTTATGTCGTCGACCGTGCCCTTCTTATATATGAGCGTTGTGTTAGAATTCCTCCAGCTATCCGGGATTAGCTCAAGGCGCCATACCGCATTAAATAGAGCAGTAGTCACATAGGCACCCGGGTCCGCCCTCCGAAGATCACTGTAGGTAAGTCCGTTAGGACCTGGGGCTGTATTGCTCCTTTTCGAGAGAATCCCAAGCACCTCTTCTCTTCGAATCGAAGCCGTAAGTTCTTCATCCGTGCTTTGGGATGGTGGCTCTTGGTTGAAAACATCCGCCCACGTAGATTCACCATGTCTTGGTGCAGCAAGAGTCGCGAAATACTCGTGGACGCGTGTTTTTTCCATGTCACATAGCTTGGCAGGCCCCGCAAGAACTTGCTGCATGGCTCTTTTGCGGTTCTTTCGATATAACCGTTGGATTTTTGTGGCTTCTTTGATCCTATCCAGGCGTGTATTATCAGCTGGGACAGTCTGCGGTTTGTGTGATTGGTGGGGAATCTTAGTAGTCAACCTACACATGAATTTTTCCACTTTCTGATGTACCGAATGGAGCTGTTCAGCGGAATCGACTAGTTCTAGCTCCTCCGTCAGGGCTCTTTGCTCGTTTGTGGGAATACGCGAGGAGCCTCTGGCAGACCTGTCCCTGGTGGATTGTACAAGATTGGCCGTTTCAGGTCTCGTCGAGGGCAATGTACACGCCTGGGGATGACTGCTGAGTTCGGCAGCTATTACGGGGGACGCCGTTGTATTATTCCCGTCCTCCTCGGGCCCCGTTCCATGTGGTGTCGGTGTATTCGCCACGCCCGACGTACTCTCGCTTCGAGTTTCACTATTGTGCGGTATCGCAATATTTAGCTCCTCTCGTATTGCGTTTCGGCGATTCCGATCACGGCCGGCAGTTGTCGTGGGATTTGCTATTGGCGCGCACTCGAGACAGTGTGCCGTAACCACCTTCCTAGGATACCTCGCCTGCTGCAGTGCCACGAAGCTGCAGTTTACACACCGATATGTGACGCGTAGATTTCTGTGGTGCTCCTTACAATGCCGGGCAAAGTTTTCAATCTTCCTCTCGCCCTTGTAGAGGCCGCGCGTGTTACAAAGCGGGCATTTTATAGGGGTGTCCACTGGGATCGGCAGAAGTACGACGATGTTAGATTCTTCCACACTGATATTCCCAGCGTCGCTCATAGTGATGACAAAGTTTTCCCCTCTTCTGTGGTGTTCGATGGAGTCTTGGTCTTCAGTATTCTTCCGATGATGTCGCTTTTAATGGTTACATTGAGATCGCTTATATGGTTACAAGAAGCCAAAAGGCCGAGAAGCGATGCGATGCGATACTACACTTTGATCTTAGCCAAAAGGCCGAGAAGCGATGCCGAACTAACGTAATACAGGGGAGGTCATTATTTGTCAGAACATCTTGCCAGCGCGATTCAGAATATGGTACTAAAGTGACAGCGCCATCTATGGTGCAGTAAGCGAACTATAGTTAGTTGCTTATTGCGCTATAGATGGCGCTGTCGTGTATCATGATTCGAAGTTTGAGCAAAAATAATAATAGTAAATAGTAATACAACATATAAAATTCCTGAAGGTATTCTTCAAAAAAAAAAAATCATTTGTCACATAATATACCTTTAGCTCACAAAAAAGTTAATTAATATTATTATAAAATATTAGCGACTCACCCTCGCTTCGCTCGGGTTCGTCTCTAGGTACCCCATTGGCATAAAAATTTTTCAAACTTTGAATGTCTTACTTATTTATACATAACAACATGCTTATACTGTCAACACTGAAAATGTTTTAATTTGACAACAACATCCACATTAACAAAATGATCCGCCATTTAATGAATTCATTTGTTACAAAAAATGTGATAAATAAAGAACCGCTCGACCGGTTTTGTGCAAACTTCATATAAACCATCTAATAAATAATCCGAACAAAGCCTAAACATTTGGTTTGGATAGGCGAGCCCGTTCTTGAGTTATAAAATTACAACGAAAAGTGGCATTGATTTTTATACATATAGATTACTTTAATTATAAAAAAAAGATTTTGAATTTTGTCACGACATTTACTTAATTTTGCAATTTCTCATAATGAGAAATTGCAAATACTGCTTAATGGGATAATATGCTGCTTTGTATTTTTTATTGTACAAGAAAGGAATGTAATGTGAAGCTCACCAGGAACAGATAGGCAAAAGTTTGGTAGAGTTTGTAAAGTTGGACATGAATATTTGTGCCATTGCTCTAATTTTTGCTACAAAAAAGGTTTTCTAAAATCTCTCACACTCTTATACCTTAGTATCAATAACTTATGTGATGAATTTATTATTATCCTACCTGTCTCTGTGTGCCCATAGGCGTGAAAAGTCGAAGATACCTTGCATTAGTAGCGCATCCTACAAGGCCACTGGTAGCTACTATGCAAAGTATTTCCTCAGTGTCTGTCATAGAGATGCTCCATTCCTTGCTGCTCCCTACCAATGATATGCATACTAGTTTACTGTGAACAAAAAACTTATTGTAAAAAAAAATAAAGATTTCATGTGAGTTTTAAATTATTTTAAACTAGCGACTTGCCCTCGTTTCGCTTGGGCTTTTTCCTAGATTTAGCACAGGCAAACCCGCGGGATCCGCTAGTTATGCATATAAACCTTCCTCTTGAATCACTCTATCTATTAAAAAAAACCGCATCAAAATCCGTTGCGTAGTTTAAAAGATTTAAGCGTACAAAGGGATATAGGGACAGAGAAAGCGACTTTGTTTTATACTATGTAGTGATATATTTTGATGATATGTTTGGCTCAGTTTGTAGTGACCCTACTTGATGCGCCAGCGGTCGCGTGTTCGAGTCCCGCTGGGCATACATTTGTTGAGCACGAATGTTTATACTCCAGTCATGGATGTTTATATTTATATTATGTATTTATTTAAAGTATATCAAGTATGTCAATATGTAGTATATCAAGTGTCTGGTATCCGTAACACAAACCTTGTAGCTAAACATGGAACTAGATAGTGCTGTATGTAATAATGTCCAAACATATTTATTTATTACATTTGCCCTGAAGATATTGAAGCATATAATATACAGATAGCCAGTTTAAATATTTGAGTACAATATACAATTAATAACATTAAGGTGAAAATTCAATAAACAATTGAAAAAGTAACTGTCTGTTAATATTAAAAAACGTTTTCATAGAAAAAAAAATATTGCAGGTTATTCTACCTATTTGCTTAAATATAATAACAATAGGCAAATATATAAGAAAAGTTTCACTTAAATGATTGAGGTGTTTATACCCTTATATGGTTATATATAACATTTATACTGTGATGTGTAGCCCTCAATGAACAGATTCACTAAACTAATTTTCTACAAAATATTTCACTAACAATTAACATACCTCGGTGTCTCACAAGCGAGAGCAAGTACAGTAGACGATAAGCTAGCCATGGTGTGATTTAGATAGTTGTTGAGATGTATAGCATGGTGTAGGTTGGAGTCGTGAAACTCCACATCTATGGTTGACTCCCCGTTGGCTGCAGTGTGGCAGCGGACTATTCCTACATCGTTCCAGCACATATACCTAAGAAGAGAAATAACGTGAATATTAGCTATGTGTGTTATTTTAATTGCTTTAATTATTGTACAATTATTATTATACTTCTTTGAGTTTACATTACTAAGACACTAAATTCTTGGGGAGCACTATTCATTATTCATTAATAAAATTTGCTAATTTAATTAAAATAGTGTGTGCTGATCTTATAGTTAAAGCTTACCTATGTTCTAAATGAACAGGAGTGGAGGACGGTTGAAAAGGTGGCTGTGGTGCTACATTCATAGACACAGGAGCAACTCTGGACTCTGGCCTAGAGTCTTCCTTGTCAACTAGACCAAGTGTGTCATTCTTAATTTTGGCTAAAGATATTGCATTCTCATCATCACTCTCATAGTTCTCTATCAGATTATCCAGTATTTCATCATTATCTGTAGAGAAAAGAGAAAGTTTTATAAAAATTATAAAAGCTAGCAGGGTGACTACAAACAGAGCCAAAAGTGTTGTCAAAGTCTCAATGATAACATTCAGCACTGGGCTTGTCAGTATGACTGAGTGGTATTTTGAATAAAAAATATATAATATGCCTTCCATATTATATAACATAATATACAAGAAAAAAACAACTATTTTCATATCTTAAAATAATACTAGGTATAATAAATATATCTTACCCTCTTCCCTATCAACCATTTCAACATCTTCACTATCAGCTTCTCCTGACTTGGAACTATCTTTACCATAGCAGTTAACTAACATACCAAGTTCACCAGCCACATCACAGTACACCAGAATTCCATTTCCTGCAAAAAATATAAGTTAATATGAATAAAAAATATTTTTATATATTAGATTAATATGTAATTTTGTAATATATAATATATTAAGTGTGATTTATAAGGTTGTGGTTGCAAATTGTGAAATTGTGAAAAGTGGTGATTTAGAATAATTCCATATAAATAATTACTACTTAGTTTATTGTGACTCAAAGTTGTTTTTAGAGGTAATGGTATGCTGTAAGTTTGTATTAATTGTGTATTAACAATATATTTTTAAAAGATCTGTTTAAAAGTTTTAACCTTTAGGATTCCAAGCCATAGCAGATACATTATGTGAAGTGGGATGTTCAATAATACCCAAGCATGCTCCAGTGTCCACTTCCCATATAGCTATTTGGCCAGCCACAGTACTACCAGCCAGGTACTGTCCACACGGTGAGAATAAGCATTGGGATATTGCACATTTTATCTGAAGAAAACAATATATGAAATGTTAAATTATCTAGTGTTATTATTTATAAAATTTAAAATTCAAAATATGCAAAAGTAATTGTTTAGTTACAATTTCACATCAATTCCAATAATTTTTTATACTATTTAAAATGCAACTAGAAATTATAATATTAACCTAATTAATTAAATTCTTTACAATCAAGAGTTGTAGATTTCATAGCTTAATCAAAGAGGTGATTCAGGAGAATATAGCATATATCCAGTCCTTACTAACAGGATATATTTTATCTTGTACAACACTATTCACTTAGATTAAGCTAAACTTACAGAACTGTGTGTGAATGTCATCCTTTGAGCCCAATTTTCAGAATCCAAAATAATAATTTCTCTGTTATTGGGATGTGCAAGATATTTGCCGTCTGTTGGTTCAAAATCCATTCTACCTGAAAGAGTCAAGATTTAGAATAAAGATGAATACTATATTGTTTTTGTATATTTTTATCAATTAATATGTACTTGTTATTATTGTATTAATACATATCACATCATCATCAACAATGTCTTGTATTTCCAAGGGCTCTGCACAAGTAGTTTATTCAATTTTAATTGACCCCCTGTAAAGTCATGAAATGATGATGAATAGGCCATAACCTTCCTCAATAAGTTTTTAAAAGATTAGCATAGTTAAACAAACAAGCAAACAACATTACTCTTCTCTGCTTAATAAATGAGTATAAATAAAAACTTACATAAAACTTTAGCAGAATAAAAAGTATTTATTTTTGGTACACAAGATACTTCTTTTACTACTTTTTGGGTATCTATATCCCATATCCTCATTATTCCATCTCCAGAAGCTGTACTTGCATATTTCATGTGAGGACAAATTGCAATACTTAATACAGGGCCTTTATGTTCTGACATCACAAATAATGGTGCTCCTCCTTCTAAGCTGCAGATCTTAGCTTCCATATTTTCTGAAGTACATCCTAAAGCCTGTATGAATTTAAATATATTATTTCCTGAATAACAAATTATGAGTCTTAACCCTTCATTAATCCACTAGAGCCCACTACACAAATGATTTATATTTAATAATATAATTTTATCTTAACTTTTTTATAATACTTACTTCTATTTTAGGCTTAGACATGATTTGAGTAACTGGTGCTGTAAATCGTGATATAATTCCATCTTTATCAAATGCAGGAAAAGTATATGCCTGTACTGCATGATTATCAGTTGCCACATATAACCTGTTATCCTTAAAACATACAGCAAGTGCACTTTCTCCAACACAGTGAGAATTGGGATCATCATCTTCTATATCCAACCATATTCTTACATCACCATCATGACCACATGTTATTATATGTCTAAAACATAAAGTTGCTATTTCCAATGGACTGCACATAGTAGGTATATTATATTAGTATATTATAAAAATAATTACCTCCCATCTTCTGTATAGCATACATCTGTATGACCCTCAGCATGAGCGTAACGCAACGGTTTACTGACAATTTTCATGTTTCTTTTTATTATTATATTGTGATTTTTTCAGAAAAGATGAGCACCACAATTAATAAAATTAATTCCTAATTTACAGGCACCCCATGAAGTTTTAAAGTAATTTAAGAAAGTGAAGAACAATAAAGAAAAAGTTTGAAACAATAACATAAAATATTTTGTGTCCTTAAGGTAAAAAAAACTTAAATTCAATAGTAAAACTTAAAAGAAAAAGTTATAGCAACTACTAACTACTAACTAGCAATAATTTATAATTAGCAAATAGCAACATCCTTTTTGGCGGTAAAAAATTACAATACAAATAACAGCTGTCAGCTCAGCTGTCAAGTTGTCATTAATTGCAAACAGAGTATTAATAGACTGCGGCTTGGCGTGGCCACTTGAGAGTTGAGATAGAGATTAGAGAATGATTTCGTAATTCGTCATGATAATTTAAGTATTGCCATTTCGAAACTCTTACCCCGATCGTTACGTTACCTAAATTTACGTAATTTAGATAAGATTAATAGATTATTGTAGCTAGCCTATGTGTATTTCATTTAGAACTTAATACCTAATTTAATTAGTTTTCTCACTACTACTACGAGTTACGACTAGACTACGTAAAATTGTCAAATTAGAATAATAAAACCACAGAGTAAATGAAAATGAGTTGGTTACTGTATGTAATACAAACACTTAAAAAGCGTAATACATACACTCATGCTATAGAACTACATTAGATCATTATATCACGATTTTTGGGTTATATTCTATTTGATACACTGAGTTTGATACACGTGACACACTCATTTTATATATTGTTTGATTTTGATTTTTTTTTTGTAGTAGCTGAGAATTGTCCAATGCTAGCATCGCGTATTGTGAGGAAAGCACGAATGAGATTGAGCGGTAATTTTGAGTGAAAATAAACTTTAAATTTATTTATTTATTATTTATTCATTGTGAATTGAAATGCACTGATTTCAGAGTAATATAAGTAGACTACCTATATAAGTATTTATCAAATATCAAGAATGTAAAACAAGTTTTTGCGGCTGGTAGCACTGATACATGAAGGTCACGAACTAAATATATTGCTGAGCCGGTTTGAAAATTTCAGTTTCTCTTTGACACTCAGTATTTTTATACGTGATAGCAATTTTTAAGGTTAGTTCGCCGGTGTGCGGAATTATTCTAGAATTAAACTCATTAAATTACATCTTTTATTTTAAAATTAAAATAGCAAGTACTTATGTATCAGTAACTATTTTTAAATCATGAAACTATATCATATAAAAATTATTGTTGCGTGATTCGCGAACGCTATTGCAAAAATATTAGCTAACTATTTTAAGTCATGTGTAAAATTTGGATACTTGTTCAATGTAAATATTAAATTATTGTGTATATATAATGTATATATATAAATTAAAATAATATAATTTAAAATTTCAATGTCAATAATTTTCATTGTTCAAGATCGAGGTCATAATAATTGTACGTCCTAATAATTAATGATCAATTTTTGCTGTGAATAAATATTAATGACTTCTTATATGTAAATTACATTTTCATATAATGAATTCATAAATAATTGTATAATATGTAAAATTACGAATAGATATTTATACGTAGAAATTCCTTATTATATTCTTATTTTTATATTATTTATTTTCTCCTTATTTTTATATTCCTTATTATAGAAATTGCTTATTTTAATACAGATGGGTGACCAAGGATTTTTGAAACAAAAGCCAGGATTTGCAACTACTGCAATCCATGCAGGTCAAGATCCAGATAAGTGGGACTCAAAAGCTGTAGTTACACCTATTGTAACTGCAACAACATTTAAACAACCAGCACCTGCAGAGCCTGTGGTGAGATGACGCTCGTTTTAACTACAATAAAATAGCTACTATAATGTTTATTATATATATATAAATTTAGTAGAAATTTTCATCAAACTCAAATATTATCTACCTTTAACTATATAATCTGTTATATATTCTATAAAAAACAAGTTTAAAAGGTTTTGTCTCTTGCATAAATACATATATTTCTAAAGCTTTTCTTAAATATTATTTAAAAGAATTTAATTATAAATATTTTATTTTCATAGAGTTTTGAATATGGTAGATCTGGAAATCCAACAAGAAATACATTAGAAGAATGCTTAGCAGCTCTTGATGGGGGCAAATATGCATTAACATTTGCCTCAGGCCTAGGTGCAACCACTACCATTATTTCCCTTCTTAGCAAAGGAGATCAAATTATATCATGTGATGATTTGTATGGTGGAACCAACAGACTATTTAGGTGAGTTACTTTTTTTTCTAAGCAGAAACAAATATTTCATTTCAATTATTTAGTATGCAGAACCAGATGCAATTATTTTAAGTTTATAACTTTTTGTTAAATTGACTGAATAAAAAGATAGTCAGCTTTTATAGAGAATAAATAATAATGAATATCATTATGAATATGATGACTCAATGAGCAGTTAAATTTCATGATCAGGCAATCTATAGGTACATATAAATAAAATTGTAGTGTCTGTTTTTAATTTCAAGTTAACAATGCTTAACCCAATGCATATGAAAGTATATAAGGTACTAACATCAAAAAATCAATTTTTAAAATTTTTGTCTGTCTGCCTGTTCCGGTTAATCTCTGAAACGGCTAGACCGATTTTGACGGGACTTTCACTCGCAGATAGCTAATGTTATAAAGAGTACTTAGGCAACTTTTATTTTAGCAATTTTATTTATTTTAACTAATGATACGCGCGGGCGACACGCCTTATCTTTCGTCATAGAATGAAGAATTAACAATAATTGTTGTGTTTACTTTATTATTCTGTTTTGATTCGTATTTATAAATGTGATTTTAGCATACTGAACTACAAGTCACTGTACAATAATATTATGCAAAATAAAATATTAATGACGAATTTGAGTTCATATGTTAAGCTTAAGGTGATAGATATATTATGTAAACTAGAACTTCAAAGTAATAATTCTGAAAAATAATCATTATTGCTATTTACTATTTAGTCAATATTTTGTCACATATGTATATTCAAAATATTTATGAATAAATCTTAAATATTGTCGTTTTACACTTCAATATCTAATAATGGAACCATCAGGTTGCGAGCCTAATTATCCCTTCTTTTTATAATAATCTTCACCTAATTTATTTCGGCCGATCAACGATCAAAGAACAAATCAAAAAAAAGTTTAATTTTACTGAGACTAGCCAGATGCACAGGATATATATTATAATTTAGGAGTGTACGCGCAGACACAATTGAACTTCAGCCAAGAGCCACTCTCAGTCTACCGAGATGTAACTCCGACACAACCGGTGAGAGTTAAGACGTAGCAAGTTATAAGTATGAAACACTCCTCAATTGCCAAATTGACACTGAGAATATCTTAACAAAAAAACTTTGATAACTAAGTTTGATCTGGGACTCGAACTCGCGACCTGTCGATCTGCAGCCGTACACGTTAACCACTAGACCACGTGGAAAATAATAGTATTGTTTAATTATTTTGTTTTAGACAAGTAGCAGAAAGATTCGGAATCGAAACAAAATTTGTTGACTTCACTAAACCTGAACTACTTGAAAATGTTATACAAAAGAATACAAAGGTGAGTTATACCTATTTCCTGTAAAAATGCTTTACATGACAATGCGTTTATTTATGCATAACAATATTCTATTATCCTGTTGTGTTTGTGACGTGTTATAGTTCGACTGTACCTACTGGAAATTATACAAGATTAACCTAACCTAACCTATCTACTGTTGCGTTTACGATAATTTCCCTGCTCAGATGTCGACATTCGATCAATGAACAATACCACTAGATACGTATGACTATAGAAAGTGAAATCATTACTAGCTATTACTTTCAATTACTTTGTTGTACGTTATTTGACGCTAACATATTATTGGTAGAGTCATTATAATTTGTTATTTACATGTTTACAGTTCTAAATATTACCATCTTAATGTACCTAGTATTCGATAGGGTTAATTTAGAAACCATCTGACATTCATGTGATTAAATATATATACTAAAATAGTTTAATAGTAGAATTTCATTAAAAGCATGTAAAGATTAGGATTTACGTGGTCATTTTAATAACTAACTATTTCTAGTAAATTGAAAAAAAAAATACGCTAGTTTTAAGTAAGTATTCGTACACTATCTCTACATTCTTATTTATATTGTTTTTGTTGAAATATTATTTTCATTATTGATATAATTATCGTTATAAAATGCTATAGGTACTTTTCGAATTTTATATATTAGATCTATCAATTTTAACCATGCAAATACTAATTATGCGTGAATTTTTATCCAGTTATATTTAATTATTCAAGGTAATTTCAGTGATATTCTTGCAAAAACGATATTATTATGTTAGCAAAGTTTAATTTTCTTATCTGCCCTAAGTAATCCATTTGAGCATAACAACATTTATCGTAAGACTTTTATAAATATAAGAAAAGATAAGGTCTCTTATACTAACTACTGGCCCTTGCGTTGCTCGGTTTGTCCCGTTCTTCGTACGTTTTAATGGTTGGTATAGATTTCTCACTAATGAGATTCTTCCTGTGATAAGAATGTTCTATACGTTGACCCGGATAACCAGATATCATTATATTAAAGTTCCTAGGGATACAAAAAAAATAATTCCTTGGTACCGATAAAAATATGTAACTATTTCAATTAAAATTTCATAAAATGTTTGATGTGCAGATTCGAGTCTGTTACAATTTTATTATATTATGTATGTATATAATGTATATACGCATATGTATTAAAAGTGACTTTATTATGATATCGATTGCAAATAATAATTAATTGGCTCTTTAAACAGACAATGCTACTATATGAAGCGCGATGCAAATTTTTTGATAAGTATTCGTTTTAAAAAAACGTAATCATCATATTGTTTTTTGTTTAAAACTCGTTATCTGTTGTAAAATATTATTAAATAATTACGTATCTATAAACTATAATTTTTGAGATTTTGCGTATAATAAGCTTTTGTACGTATATAAAAAACATACATTATGTTGAAACTACATAATATACTTTAATTTATACCAACCATCGCATAAGATAAGATCATTGGGCATAAATATTAAGGATTTTGGTTAAATTTTTTAAACAAGTAATATTTTTTCTTAATTTCTTATATGGTTATAAAACACGTAATTGTAGAGACAATTTATAATGTTACTCACTGATATCTCTGAGACCCCCATAGCCTAGTGGTTAACACGCTCGCTTTGATACTGAGTGAAGCGGATTAAATCCCCGAGAAGTTTTGAAATTCTCATAATAATTAATTTCCATTTTGATTACGGTGAAGGGAAACATCAAGCGAAAGCCTGCATGTCTGAGATAACATAGTTTTCGTACCTAGCTAGCATGGTGGATTATAGCCTGTTTCCCATCGTTTTAAAGGGAGACCCGTCCCCAGCAATGGGACGATAAAATGGGCTAAAGTTATATAGACTATATAAACGTTTATAAACCCATAAATGATAAAAATAACCTCTTTTTTTAGATGATCTGGATAGAAACGCCCACAAATCCCGTATTAAAAGTTATAGATATTACAGCAATTGCAAAGATAGCTAAAAGCCACAACAAGGACATCTTGGTGGTAGTCGACAATACCTTCCTCACATCCTACTTACAAAGGCCCCTTGACCACGGCGCTGATATGGTCATGTATTCCTTAACGAAGTACATGAACGGCCACTCAGATGTTATAATGGGAGCTGCCGTACTAAATGATAGTGTTGTTGAAAAGAAATTGAGGTTTTTACAAAATGGTAAGTAACTCTACATTATTGATTATATTATACTACTAATAATATTGTATAAATACATACGTTATTTATACGTATTTGAATTCCAAACGCAATAAAAGTAAATATTGTTGAATATGTATTATTAAATGGAACCAAAACAAAGTGATTTACAATTAGTATCAAAATAATATTGTTTACATTTGAATAAAATAGTGATGAAAGGTCACAGTAATATATTTAAATACGTAATCTACATGCTTAATATACAATTAAAGTGTAGCAACACAAATGTCAATAAAAATTAAAAATCGCTTTCTTCTTTTGAACTTTTAACTATAAGTAGGTATAGATCTCTCAGAAATGGGATATTTTAGTACAGTAAAAAGTAACCTACAATAGTTATTTTCTCGTAAAGAGATTCCAGACAGACAAAAATTATAAAAACTATAGATTTTTTCTCTGCATCGATAATAATGACTATTTGTTAATGATTTTCCTTCTATTTTATGTAGATTCAACTCGGAGTTTAATTATAAAAACTAGGAAAAAAACCATTTATAAAAACTAGGAAAAAAACGAATCGTGCTAGTATTGAAAAACAATGACGAATTTTTGTATAGGTATTATTATATAAAAATATTATCGACACTACAAAATATATTTCTATGATTTTTTAAGATAAAAACGTTGTTATATACTTTTTATCAGCACTTAATTATCTATCTATTAAATACCTAATCAAGCTTGTTACAGCATTCTTAATCAATATGACACACGACTATTGTATTTGGAACGTCACTAATTATCAATTAACCATATTAAGGATATTGGGTTGCGTCATCCTATTAGAAATTTGAAACTTTTGGTTTACCGCAGAATACAAGTAATTTCAAAAACAATGTTGTTAGAAACCATGGTTGTTAAGATAGTTTGTATATTGGTATCTTCACCTTATTACTCTTGCTTATTCCTGCATAATATGTAGCTGGTACTTACTTTTAACTACTAAGAATTTTCATCAAAATTAACACAGCGTTAAAACATACAGATCCAAATATTTCGCTCTAGGATAGTAATAAACTACAAAGACTATTCCGTTAGTACTCGCACTATATTTTATGCAGTCATTGTATGAATATGGTCCCGTTCTATTATTTCTTACGAAAAACAATCAATTAATAAGCAGTTCAAATGAGTAGAGAAACAATATTCATTTAAGAAACACAACTAGTACAATTAATGTTTAATTTGTGTTTCGGAAATGTAAGATGAGAATGTAGAGTAAATTATTGCGTAAGCTGTAAATGGCGCGTCATGATGAACGTCACTCCGACGATGACGATACATAGAAATCTCTCTAGGAAAATTATAGTTGCATGACATGACAAGGCCATGTATATTTTATTATTTTCTATATGCTTTAATGTATTAAGAAAAATTATTAGTAGGTAGTCGTGACTTGTAATTCGCCTTCTTGCTTCGTTTAATTTAGCACAATGTTAACCGTTGGCTTCACATTTCGAAGTAGATTTTACTATCGTATTTTCCTCTTAACATTTTAGTTTTTGTAAGTCTAAAGGAGATTTATTGTTTCATAGGTTCAAAGTATCATATTTTTATAAATTCATAAGATTCGGACACTAAAAGTATTTTCGATATCGGCAAATAATAATATAACAAAAAAAAATATCGATAACATGAGGATTTATCGTTATTTTGCCAGTTTTGTAATAAAGTTAAACGGTAGCAATTTGTTATTATTAGGGAGGTATATATAATATGGATTTAACAGGGATTACATTCTTACCCGTAGGCCGTAGCATATTTCTTACAACATTTATTGCGCGAGATAATTTTTGGATTCTGTGCAATGTAAATCCAATAATTAGAAATCAACCAGGCTGTCATGAACTATAAGTAGTCTCTTAATTATAGGTAATCTATAAAACATAGTCTTATATGGAACTACAGTGCATACAAATAATAATACTATATATTTTATTATTTTTACTATTTAGCAATGGGTGTTATTCCGTCTCCAATGGACTGCTACTTAGTGAATAGAAGTTTGAAGACATTAGCTTTAAGGATGGAACAGCACAAGAAGTCTGGTCTCATCGTCGCCAACTGGCTTCTGAAACATCCGAAAATTGTTGAAGTCATGCATCCAGGTATTTAAGTTATTGCCTATTTAGCATTTTTCTTATTTCTTATCGATATAATTGACAAAGAAAAGCTCACGCCACCAATTTTATGTGTTACTTAGGACAATAATTTTATTTTTTAATTAATTCATGTAAAATAGTTTTTACGCGCAAATAGTATCTGTACAGATAAATTATTATTAAAATAAACTGTTTTAGTCTACCACAAATATACCCGGAAAAGATGTGTTTCAAATATGTATATAAATAAACTAGCCGTTTCCCGCCCGCTTCGCTGGGCGAATTGAAATAGGAAATAAATTACATTTTATGTTTCATTTTTATTATTATTTTTTTTCATATTTTTATTATTCTCCTTTTTTTTATATGAACATAAATAGGCCCCGCGGATAGAACTGTAAGCATCGATATTGTTTAGACTTACACAAATTCCAAATTCCATCGATTTAGCCTGTATCTTTCATCCCGGTGATTTTTCTCACTAATATTCATTGTAACTTTCAATGTGCAATCATTATAACATTTCCGTGCCTTTCTTCCAAAAATTAATAATAATTGACATGAAGAAAAAAATTTGAAATAAGCATTGAAAGTTTAAGTTAAAGTCATTGCAAGTCTCATATGTGAAGTTGAAATCTGTCTAGGTTCAAGTGCGACGAATTGTTCATTTTTTTTATGAATTCTATTGGAATAAGTAACTAAATTTCTTTTCCACATCTCAAGTGCTTGGAAAATGCATTCATTTTAATCTGTTACATTTCCGCGATCACGCAATAAAAGAATTCGTCGGTTATGTAGTCTGCAAAAGTAAAATGAATGTAAAATTCTTAGTCCGTTGATTGGATAGCTACATGTAAAGTTAAGTTTTGGAAGCCTCTCAATGACTTTTTCTCCGCTGCCAAAAAGACGATTGTTGTAAGGAAATACACAAATATCCCTACATACAAAGACATACACGAAGATCCCCACCGAATTTGGAGTCTGTAGAAGTTACAGGTTGGAAATTAAAATTTTAGATTTTAACACCCACCCCCGCAATTCCTGTCGGAAGTAGACTTTATTGAAATCCATTTTGTCTTTATGTCCACCATATTTAGAATTTTTAGAAGCTATATTTCGAAATTGAAATTTTTTATTGTTAACACCCACCCCCGCGAACCTTATTGGAGGTGATTCATTGTAAAATCCGCTCTAAGATCATTTTTATATTACATATAGAACACTCTCACTAAATTTGGAGTCTATAGGAGCTATCGCTTGGAAATTGAAAATTTTCATTGTTAACGCCCCCGCAATTTTCTTTCTCAATATTTCTCGTAAAATTTGTTCATAAATCATTTTTACATCACTTATAGAAAATTCCTATAAAATTTGGAGCTTGTAGGAGCTTCAGCTGGAAAATTAAAAATATTAATTGTTAATACCCACCCCCGCAACCCCCTGCGGGGTGAGCTATCGTAAAATTCGTTCATAGCCTATTTCTACACCTCTTACAGAAGATTCCTACCAAATTTGAAGTCTATAGGAGCTATAGTTTAAAAACGGGAATTGTTCATTGTTAACGCCCCCGCAATCCCCTTTGGGGGATGAATTTCTTAAAATCTATTCATAGCTGACCTCTACATAGCAAAAGTAATATTCCTATCAAGTTTCACGTTTCTAAGTCTTATGGTTCCCGAGATTTCGTGGTGAGTGACTATATAGATGGGAATTCTTCGATTATCATCGAAATTTTTAACTTTTTATCGGACTTTTTTAAAATTTTCTTACATACAAAACTTTCTCCTGACAATTCTGAAGATAAAAAAAAAGCCCAATTGGTCCAGCCGTTCTCCACTACCGTGAGTAGATTCTTAGCTGAATGTAAAAAACCATAATCCGTTTAATATACTCTGTTGAAATCCATAAAAACAAAAGAATCAAGAGAAAATGCTTATCTTTTGTTTTTATTAGCGGGATAAATGTTCATAAAAGTAAAAGTAAAACAGCAATAAAAAAATGAAGGAATGTTGGAATCCAAAAAATAGATAGCCATAAACCATCTAGGAAAAATTTCGCATCGAATGGTGGTGGTTTCATGTCGATACGATTAGTGGTTTAGGCGTGATTGAGCCTCAAACGAAGACCTTTTTCATTATATATATATAGATTCTTAATAGTAGCAGTAGGTACTTCCCAGATTGAAAAACATGTTGTCACCGTGCATTAGTACCTAAGGAAAAAAAACTTGAAATATATTACAAAAATATTTTATTTAGTTGTATGACTAAGAACCCTTTTTTAATATTATTGTATTTAGGCTATTTTCCTTCCCACAGGTGCTGCAATTATTGTTCTCTACCGTAGCGTACTTATCCCAATTTAAATATTATAAAAGCAAAAGTTTTGATGAATGTTTGTTTGTTATTCAATCACAGCAGCACGACTAAAAGGATCTGAATGAAATGGGGTGGTTTTTATTTTCAAATGTAAATGGGACCTTGGAAAAGTATACAAATTCAAAGAAAACAATATCCAAAATTTTAATAAAAGTTCTTCGGAAGTAACGAACATAAAAATACACCTAAATTGAGAACCTCCTTCTTTTTTAATTCGGTTGAAAAAAAGCGAATCAAGCGATGACTAAGATCTTAGGAAGAAAAAGTAGGTACTTTATGGACTTTTAGCTCTACACCGATGATGACGAACTCTACTAGACTCGCGTATTTTCACCTTGATAGTTAATATTGGCAACTACATAAAAATTATTTTATTTCATTTACAGTACACAGTTAAATATAGTTGACATTACTACAGCCTGTAATTTCCAGACACAGTGATAACGCTTATATGGGTTAACCCATATTATGTCGCGCAATGTAGATCGTAATTGTTAAAGTAGTTGTTATAAAATAGTATAAAACAAGCTTAAATATGCTTTATAATATATTCAAAATATTACAAACAAAAAGACAATAAATTTACGAGGACGTAAAACCGATAATCAAAACCGCATTCTGTAATTTAAAGTGCATTTAGTACGTCAGTTAGAAGTTATTTCAGTGTCAAGTACCTACATAACGTATATCATTAAAGGTGATTTCGTCGAGATATGGTAATTTATAGTCACTGTTGTCATGAACATAACAGTTGCCCTTGAAGTGTTCCACTATTTTTATCCGGTTAATCATTTAAGTTTAAAATTAATGACGAATTATAAGTAGCTTGAAAAATGTATAAATCAACACAAACGTACGCAAAAGTAATTTAGTTTATTCACATTAATAATTTAGGTATTTGACTATTGAAGAAATTGCTGAAATTTTAATTAAAATATCCAATTTTATTTTAATGAAATGAAAGCAATTTTACAGCGTGCTCTTAGAATTTACATATTAGACTGTACTAAAAATTGATAAATGTTCTAATGAAAATGTGATATGTTAAACTACCTTATATTAATAAATGGTATCATTTTTAGGTCTTCCATCACATCCTCAACACCAAGTAGCGATTAAGCAGATGACCGGGCACTCGGGTGTATTCAGCTTCAAGCATTCCGGAGGATTGAAGGAGTCTAAAAAGTTCCTAAGTTCTCTTAAAATATTCATATTAGCAGAGAGCTTGGGAGGATATGAGAGTTTGGCAGAGCTACCGTAAGTATTTTGCCCCATTTCATACAAAGAAATTAGGTTTGTTTAATTCGAGGTATGTTGATTGATTGTGTAGACAATAGAGCAGCAGAAAAACCTGCCAAGTTTAATATTTCATCTAATATTCCTCGAAATGTTGGTTCAAGTGCGCCAGAACCTTCCCCTCGGATAAGAGAGGACAACAGACTCACGCACTCCGAAGTACACTTTTGGTTTAAAATGTCTCCTACATATGTGTAAGGCATTAGTCCTTCTAATGTTAAGAAATCAATCAGAAGAACATTATTTACCGTGACGATATCTAATTTAATGGAATAAAATGCGTTAATTCATATCGTGTATAACAGTTTGTTGCTAGTTAAAATTTAAGTTCCATACTTTCAAATACTCTACATTTTAGAAAAAATATTTGATGAAGCACTTCATTGAAACAAATATTTATCGGAAAATAAATATCGCACTCGCAGCCAACTAGCTCAATTAGTCGTTTAATTAACAATCTAGTTAGCATGTATGACTGCAGATTTGGAAGTCCAGAGTTTAAGTCCTGGATCTGGCCAAATTATTGGGTTTACTTGTTAAGAAAATTTCAGTAAAAGCCAGTAGTTGAGGGAATGTATTACCGCAGTGAGATACATTATAAATATTTTTACTGAATTTCAGATCGCTTATGACACACGCATCAGTTCCCGCAGAACAACGGGCAGTATTAGGAATAACACATTCACTCATCCGTCTGTCGGTGGGTCTCGAAGACACCGAAGATTTAATCCAAGACCTAGAACAAGCATTGACAGCTGCATTTCAATAAATTAACACCTACTTTGTAATAATGACTTTTAAACACAAAAACTATTTCCTATAGAGTGGTTCTTTATGTTTATTTATAGCAACCATACTTAAATTAAATGTGAAAGTTTGTATATCTGTTAGTTCGCTGTTACTTTTGCTACTGTTTACTGCTGAACAGATTTTAATGTAATTTCACATTTGGCACCTGTATATTATATTGCATTATGGGGAAGGACACAAGAAATATATTGTTCCCGTCAGTTTGCCACATCACAATAAAAAGGAAACCATTGAAATCTGTTCACAATCGGAGTAGATGTTTTAGAGTTTGTTATTTAATTGAATACTTATAATTTTGGCCTAAAAATAAGTGAATAGCTGGTCTATTCACAATTTTTGTTAAACAAAATTTGCATATGTTGGCTCTAAGTAGCCCAATGTTGCATTAATTGCTATAATTAATATTATTTGAACTTTTTTTGATTATTTCTCTTTTCAATTTTTTGTTACATATAAAATAAATTATTTAACTTATTTTTTATATTTTAGTGTAATTTAATATATTTAAAATAACATACAACTTTGTGTTATGTATTTTAATTTTTACTTATTCATTTATTATTTTTATTGTACCAAACTAACTGCCATGTATAAAATAACACAAATCTTTACCTCATATCGCCACAGACAAAGTTCCGAGCATAAACTTATATTACATAAGAAAATAACAATATAGCATCAGTAATATTTTTACACCGTGTGAATTTAACTATTAAAATATGTCAATATGATAAGAAATACAATAGTAAAATGGTGTTCATTCTGTTTTGTTTTTTTATTCAAATCTACCCTCAAAATCCGGTTCTCTAACAAAATAATAGGAAGCTCTAGAAAAATCCCAAATGATTTATAATAAACAAACAAACTTATACATAATTATGTACAGTAGTAATTTGTTTAAAACACTGTTTTAATTAACTTTAAGGTAATACATTCCTTGAACTTACATACCTCAATTGCTAAAAGTGTTTTTTGTTGTGTTCATTGTTTTTCTTAGCACCCAAAGCCAAACCATACAGACAGACTTTTGTTAATTTTTATAATCTTGACGTATGAAGTAAGCCTTACGGCAGTGGAATACTATTTTCATGTGCGAATCATTTCTGACATGATTACCACTTGTTTTACGGTGAAGGAAAACATCGTGAGGAAACCTGCATGTCTGAGAGAACCTAGCAAGGTTCGAGAGACATGTGAAGTTCGCTAATCCGCACTTGGCCAGCGTGGTGGATTATAGATTGATCCCAATCGTGTTGAAGTGTCAACTGAGGCCCGTACCGAGGCTGAATACATACATACATGTAAGTAATATGCCTTACCAATATGTCACTTGTGTATAACAAAACTTGTTCCTTCAGAATGTTGCTTATGTATTTTGTGTATATAAAAAACTATGTTAAAAAGGTCGTACAATATTGGAAATGCATACAAGCAAATACCCTTTCTATGATATTGCAGAGTATATATCTAAAGGCGCACTTCAGAAATTCATATATTATAATCAAAAGAAGTCGATTTCAGTAAAGGCCATAGACCGATAAGTATACCGAATCGGCCCCAGATGAATATCGGGCTCATTATTTTCGGAGATGTTAGTACTAATAAGATACGTTGATCCTGCAAGTTTCAGATCTCTATCTTTTACCGTTCCTGAAAAAATCGAAAAACACGAAAAATCAGTAAAAAATATTTTTCTCCGTACTTTATGAATCGATTGATTTGAATGTTGGATATATTTTGGGGGATGGTGGTAGCTTTTAAGAAAAAAAATAAGAGCTATATCGGTCCATAAGATACAAAAAAAAACAAGTTTTTTTTTTAATTTCAATTTTAAAACATGTTACAGTTACCGTAAAATTATGAAACTATTTTTTTTGAATTCCTCATTCAATTTGCGATAAAAATATATATTTTTCAATTTTTAAAAAACGGTACGCCATGTTGAAAAAAAAAAATTCGTTTTTTCATACAAAATTATACAATAAAGGCAAAACGGCTCGGTGGCGGCTTGCGGCTCTCTTTATGGTATTGCTCTTGGTTACCTTAGCGCCAGAGTCCAAAATCTCATAATTATTTATTTTTGACTTTGCCAACAAAATAATTTCATTCTGCCATTATTATTATTTCAGTGTGAATATGTCTACATCGAAAACTAATAATCCAAAGTGTCGCATTTGCTCAAAATTCATAAAAAAAATACCGGGTGCTCCTAAATATATACAATCTGATAAAGATGCTGACGAGTTTTCAACAATTTTTGACTGCACAATTGTAGTTGGTGATGTTTTGTGTTCGTATTGCCGTGGAAAGAAATATAACAAAATTAAACTTGATTACGAGCAACAGCAAACATCTTTGGGAGATGAATTACCTTCAGATACGATCGAATTGTTAGAAAAAACTAAATCGAACTTATCATCGATGACTTTGTCTCAGTCAAGCACTGATGATCCATCATTTAATTTAGATGTTGGATGTGGTGATGATACAGAAGAGTGTATTGAAATTCAAATAAATAGAACAGTTGCGACTCACAGATATTGTTGTATATGTTATGTTTCAAATAAAAATCTAGTAGTTGTTCCTCAAGCTGCTCGTATGCAATGCTTTATTGAAAAAAGAATTTTCGTACCGAATGGAAATCGATGCTGCAGTGATCATCTCATAAAAAATCGCTTTTATATTGAGAATTTGCATTTATTAAAAGTTTATTCTAATTGGAGTATTTTGAGATCGTCAGAGTTAACAAAAATAATGGAAAGCTTGGTTGTTGAATGTGACTCTACACTGATTGATAGAATAGATGATTTTCGAATACCTGATGAACAACTTTATATATTTACTGGATTAAAACGTAAAAATATAATCGAATTGCGAGATTTATTAACAACTATGAGGAATACAGATTCTCGTACGGTCAATCAAGCTCTCATTGTATTTTTATTTAAGCTGCGTACTGGTAACTCAAACAAGTTGATATCAGCGATTTTACAGTTGGAAAATGAGCAGTTGGTTTCAAAATATTGTGAACAAGTAATACAATCATTTGAAAAAGATATATTGCCTCGTTACTTTGGTTTTCGATCTATATCCCGAAATGATATAATTCAAAATAATTCATCAGCATTAATAAAAAGTTTATACGCAGATCTCAGTGATAGGATTTTCTTGATTTGCGATGGAACATATGTTCGTCATCAAAAAAGTTCTAATAACGCATATCAAAGAAAGTCTTTCTCTGTGCAGAAAAAAGTACCTTTATGTAAGCCATTTACAATTTGTACGACAAATGGATACATAGTAGATATGTTAGGACCATATCATGCTAACATGAATGACGCTACGATAATGAAAGACATTATCGATACCTCTGACGGCATTTGCAATTTATTAGAACCTGGTGATATTTTTGTTGTTGATCGAGGGTTTCGTGACGTTCAGGCGCACTTGGAAGAAAAAGGTTATCAAGTGTTGATGCCCGCATTGAAAGGTAAACGAAAACGCTTAACAACGACGGAATCTAATGCGTCAAGGTATGTCACAAAAATTCGTTGGGTGGTCGAAGCAACACATGGAATGCTAAAGCAAAAGTATCATCTACTTGACCAAAAATTCGACACTAAAATGTTACCCAGAATCGGTAGTTTTTATAGAATTGCATCATTTCTTCACAATCAGTATAACAAACGTCTTACTTCTGATGTAGAGTATTTAGATGAAATTGTTGAAATGAGATAAAATCTCGAAGTAATACTGATAATACTTTAGCTAATGAAGTAGATAGAAATGGTTGGCAGAGAAAAAAACTTCCATTTGAGACCATCCTATCCTATGATTTGATGGATTTTCCCGAAATGACCGAAAAAGACTTGAAACTTTTATTTACGGGTTCCTATCAATATAAACAAGCGATATCATATTTAGCAGAGATGATAGATGAATCAGATAATTTAACTATTCAGTTTGTCAGAGATAAAACCAATATATTGAAGGCTCAAGTACAATCTCGACATATCGGAAGGAAGGTTTACAGATGTTTTGTTGAATATCAACCAAATACAATTGGATGGAATGGAATATCAAGATACTGCTGTGAATGTGCTAATGGACTGAGGACAATCGGTTGTTGTTCACACGTTGCTGCAATAATTTTTTACCTAGCGCACGGACGATATTTAGCTAAAATTCCTAGACCAGCTGCAATACTCAATACTTTATTTAATAAAGATAATATTACTACAGTGATTGATGAAGATAGTGACGCAATTCGATTATATTTTTACGTTTTAATCCAGTAAATATATAAAGTTGTTCATCAGGTATTCGAAAATCATCCATTCTATCAATCAGTGTAGAGTCACATTCAACAACCAAGCTTTCCATTATTTTTGTTAACTCTGACGATCTCAAAATACTCCAATTAGAATAAACTTTTAATAAATGCAAATTCTCAATATAAAAGCGATTTTTTATGAGATGATCACTGCAGCATCGATTTCCATTCGGTACGAAAATTCTTTTTTCAATAAAGCATTGCATACGAGCAGCTTGAGGAACAACTACTAGATTTTTATTTGAAACATAACATATACAACAATATCTGTGAGTCGCAACTGTTCTATTTATTTGAATTTCAATACACTCTTCTGTATCATCACCACATCCAACATCTAAATTAAATGATGGATCATCAGTGCTTGACTGAGACAAAGTCATCGATGATAAGTTCGATTTAGTTTTTTCTAACAATTCGATCGTATCTGAAGGTAATTCATCTCCCAAAGATGTTTGCTGTTGCTCGTAATCAAGTTTAATTTTGTTATATTTCTTTCCACGGCAATACGAACACAAAACATCACCAACTACAATTGTGCAGTCAAAAATTGTTGAAAACTCGTCAGCATCTTTATCAGATTGTATATATTTAGGAGCACCCGGTATTTTTTTTATGAATTTTGAGCAAATGCGACACTTTGGATTATTAGTTTTCGATGTAGACATATTCACACTGAAATAATAATAATGGCAGAATGAAATTATTTTGTTGGCAAAGTCAAAAATAAATAATTATGAGATTTTGGACTCTGGCGCTAAGGTAACCAAGAGCAATACCATAGAGCCGCAAGCCGCCACCGAG
Organism: Boloria selene; assembly: GCA_905231865.2. NCBI lineage: Eukaryota > Metazoa > Arthropoda > Insecta > Lepidoptera > Nymphalidae > Boloria > Boloria selene. Next base: position 4,955,295 of record HG993132.1, read on the forward strand.
CCGTTTTGCCTTTATTGTATAATTTTGTATGAAAAAACGAATTTTTCTTTTTTTCAACATGGCGTACCGTTTTTTAAAAATTGAAAAATATATATTTTTATCGCAAATTGAATGAGGAATTCAAAAAAAATAGTTTCATAATTTTACGGTAACTGTAACATGTTTTAAAATTGAAATTAAAAAAAAAACTTGTTTTTTTTTGTATCTTATGGACCGATATAGCTCTTATTTTTTTTCTTAAAAGCTACCACCATCCCCCAAAATATATCCAACATTCAAATCAATCGATTCATAAAGTACGGAGAAAAATATTTTTTACTGATTTTTCGTGTTTTTCGATTTTTTCAGGAACGGTAAAAGATAGAGATCTGAAACTTGCAGGATCAACGTATCTTATTAGTACTAACATCTCCGAAAATAATGAGCCCGATATTCATCTGGGGCCGATTCGGTATACTTATCGGTCTATGGCCTTTAATCGGAGTTTTCAGTATATATTTCCTTATGATAGAGCACTCCATACAAAATCTTTACGTTAAAACTAATTTAAGTATCCCTTTGTGGCAAGATCGGTGCGAGTCTTATCGATTCGATTCTGGTCAATCGTAATATATTCTTTTAGTTTAGATTTGTTGATTATTTACTAAACTAGTGCAGAAATCAGAATACATTTACTCCAAGCATATACGTATAGCATTGCAAACGATAATATAATAATTTGCGGGTTTTGTCATCTTTCACTAATGAATATAAAAATGACAATTTAAAATGAATTACAATGAGATTTTAATAATTCAAAGGTCAAACGTTATAAAAAAAATCTTGATGATACGGGTAAAGTTACGAATACCTGCTGACGTCAACTAATATTACTATCAATTTATTGTAATACTTATCATTCGCGTTCAAGTTAAAGATATTTTTTTAGCTACGAGTAGTTTTTATACGTCACCAAATCCAAAAGTCGGTGGCGGTCTTTAGGCTAGTGAGGTCAACATCAGTAAATCAATCAGATAACTATCTTATGTAATTGTTATGAATTTATTGTGTAGATATTGGGTAGAATATATTTATATTTATTATACATATATAAAGATATAGGTATATAGCCATAAAAGGCCCTATTTCGATGAAACAAAAACTATTATTTTTAACCGACTTCAAAAAAGGAGGAGGTTATATGTTCCGTTGTATATATTTTTTTATGCATGTTCACCGATTTCTCCGCCGTCTGTGGGCCGATTTCAAAAAATTTTCTTTTGTTTGGTAGGGTATAGTTCCGAGGGAGTCCCATTGTCACCAAGTCAGGATCTGATGATGGGATCCCAGGGAAATCGAAGGCAACTCTTAAAATTTATAGGCACCTATTATGTTTTTGATATATTTTCTAAAACCGATAAAGCTTTTACGTATGAACATCATCATCTCATGTGGATGAGCTGATGATGGAAGGTAAAATTCCTCAACAGTTGTTTTTTATGTGTTTTCACCGATTTTTCCGTTTTCATATATTTTCTAAAGCTGTTCAAGAATTTGTGATGATGTAAGGTATATCTCTTCAACGGTTAAGAGTTGAAAGAAAATTCTATTAATATTATACGTACTTATGAACTGATAGTCGTATTCCTTCAGGATATTAGGTGGATTGATAATAGCAGGTAAATGTTATTAACGTCTACGAGTTACGTGGAAAAATAGACGTGGAAAAATCTCGAGTGACTATTGTCGTTCATTTCAAAACTTCGCTGACTTATTGGAGCAGTAGTTTAGTTAGCCTTCCAATATTATATTTAAATATAATATCTAATTTCCACAAAAAAAAAATATAAATTATTTTTTAACAAAAATGAAAACCGACTTCAAAACGTTACAAATCGAAACTAAAAAGAAAAAAAAAACTTTAATTACTTAGTTATTGTTGGAGTCGGTTTATTTTTCGGTTTTTTATATAACCTATGACACTCAGCAATAATGTGGCTTTCTATCGGTGAAAGAATTTTTAAAATCGGTTCAGTAGATCCCGAGATTACCCCTTACAATTTAACAAATAAACAAACTTCTTTATAATATTGGTACCTATAGATAGTATAGATAAGTATAGATAATGCTCAATGTTGAATGTCACGTTCCAATAAGCGTCAGCATGATTCGGCATTGTGCGCCACTGAGTCACATTATGCTCTGTAATTGGAAAACGGCCATATGAACAGAGATGAGTTATCCTCTGAACAGAGGGCGACACAAAGTAGGGGCGGCATTTGAAAACGTTAAATAATACTTACCACATTTAAAAATAAAATTATAAATAATAATATATTTTGCTTATTCTTGAACATAGCTCTTATTAAGTCTTGAGTAGAACTTGCAGACATACGGTCATGACTAAATTATACAGTCTTCATTTTTGCATTTGCCTACTGGGTGATTAAAGGGCACTTATGAATATTACCTACGAGCAATATTTTAAAAACTTGCTGTATATTGAGAAACCATACCGCTCGACCCTATAATTTTTCCACAACATTTATAATGAACCGTCAAAATTATATAATATATAGCAATATACTCTATGCCGTCAAACGTCAGTGGTTAGCCGTTAGGGTTACGTGTTCTCCCTCCAGTCAGTCACCAGTGTCGTATGTACCTACTGGGTACTCCCGCAAGCAGTTTCATGTGAGAATTGCATAGAGTGGATGTATGATATTAGATATTCTCAAACATTTTATCATTCCTTTACAGTGATAATGAAAGTATATAATTTTGTTATGTAACCAACTTTATTTTCACTAGAGGCTCACCCTCGCTTCGCTCGGTTTTGTCTCTAGATTTAGCGCGAGCGAAGCCGTGAGTTCCGCTAGTTATACATATAAACCTTCCTCTTCAATCTCGCTATCTATTAAAAAAACCGCATCAAATCCGTTGCGTAGGTTTAAAGATTTAAGCATACATAGGGATATAGGGACAAAGAAAGCGACTTTGTTTTATACTATGTAGTGAAGTTAAATTCTGTTTGTGTGATAATCCAATTTATTATCGCTTCGAGTGTTTTGTTTATCTTTTTGTTGATAATAGATCTAAATATATATACATTACATTACATTTCAAAATTAGTAGTTTTCTCTTGGTTAGTTAAATTAAATATACATTTTAAGGAGTGTAGTACCCTGTTTTGTTTTTGCAAGTGCATTTTTTTGGATTTTACGGTAAGACTAAGCATTTCTATGGATTATCGAAAAATGGCTGTATTGTGATAGAAGCCGTTAGCTACTTTTATTTTTTATATAAGTCAGTTCATTCCATAACTGGCTTACGCAGGAATTGTAACGTGTTCTAGTAGACTAGTTAGTGTACATAATTTATTTATGTAATCAGAACGTCTCTATTTTGAGACAACTACTGATCTCTCTTTTGCCTCGGAAGGTACTAAGGTACCGTATAACATCTACTATTAGATTTGGTAGCAATCAATACGAGTACAAAATAAAATTCTTAGTCGAATATTCTTTGAAAATGTTTATTAAAATCGTCACTATTTTTGATACAAAAGTTTCAATACTAGTAGTATGACATATCACATATAGACCAGTGTCGATAATTTTTGAAACAAAAAAAAAATTGCAGTAGTATGTATGCTCGCGCTGCAGCGACGCCGCGCCGCTGCTCAGCTTCTTGTTCTCTATCTCCAGCTTGTCCGCCTTCGTGATCTCCGCGTCCAGCTTCTCGTTCAGATCCGTCACCTGTAGTGTAATATTGGTGAAACAGCTTGAAAATCGGTGCAGTAGTTTTTTAATTTATCGCGAACAAACAGTCAGACGCGGCGGAGGAATTTGCTTTATTAATTTATTTATTGAAGTAAGAAATTCATTAGTTAAAAACGCTAAAATTTCTTTCGCATGAGTGATCTTTGGAAAAGAGGATAACTCAAGTTGTAACGCCATCGACATGTCTTAATTAATAAGCAACTATGTATCAATATGTTAATAGTTACTGCTCGGAGTAACCATGATGAAATGTGAATTTACAAGTTTGAAATGTTGATTAATTATATTACAATAAATTTTAAGAAAAACAAATTTATTCCAAAATTTGGTTTTCTCCAATTTAGTTCTTTTACTGATTTTGATTAGAATTTTAAGACACGCATGCGAGTATAAAACTATTAGCATTATTTTACTGTGTAAAAAATGTGTATTTAATTTATTTACTAAGCAAAAAATTTATATGGCACATATTATCAGAAACTGTTTCAATGTTAATAACTGCATTAGTAGACCAGGGTAGAAGCTTTTAAAAATAATAAAAAGTTAAAAAAAATTGCAGTAGTATGAAACCCATTGGAAAAGGAAGAGAATATTATAAAAATGAAAGGAAAAATAAATTAGGGGCGATTTGAGTTCGGGAAGGGGAAGAGGGGGAGCATTTAAGGGGAAAAAACGGTTTTTCTCGATTTCCGGCAAAACTAAAAGTCCGGCAGAAAAAAGTTTAATGGCAAAGTTGTAGGTAATATAAAGATCTAAAACTTTTGTATTTACACTTTTTTCACATAACCTCAAAATTTATGTGAAAAGTTCAAAAAACCAAGTTTTTGGTTTTTTATTTTTATCTTTTACAAAAAAAGTTCTTTTTTGACGAAATTTGGTGAAAATTTGCCTTTTTATGTCTCAAATACGCTGTAATCTATTTGATTTGAAATATTAATTTTTTCACCTTATTTTGAATTAATATCGAAAAAGTAGCCTAATTTTCAACCGAAAATTCACCCGTCAAAATATTAGCTTTTTTCAATAAATTGGTGTGCTTTCTGTTCGTTGAAATCTCTAATTTCCGATGGTGAAAAAATATTTATATATTACTATAGAAAATCTTCTCAGAAAATGTAAAATAAATAAAACAAAAGCTGACGTCAAAGTCTCAAATGTTTTGTATTTATTGTCGATTCTTTTCGTGTTAGACCCCACTAAACGATTCAAAGTTGCTTTTTTAATTTCATACACTTGCTTATCATCTGCCTTATTGCAGATTATACAAACAGATTCATCCATACTGATAATAATCTGAAAAGACAGAATCGAATTAATAATGCCCTTACAATTTTATCGTGAGTGTAACTAAATTTATTTGTGCAAAATTAAGAAGGTTATTATTTTTTCATCTTGTACTAAAATATCATTCAATTTTCAGATTACAAAAGTTTTTTGTAGGTAAACTTGTCACAATTCTCTTTAAGAAACTCAGCCTGCACGTGTTTTTTTATAAACGATGTCGTACACTGCTCTGTATTTCGAATACTGGCTAGGTTAATGGTTTTTACAGCTGCTACGAAATAGCAGGTATGTAGTAAGGCCCAGACCCGCCTAGCCCCTTCCCCACTTCTTTATGAAATATCTTTTGATGGGCTAAAATTTTTCGTAGGTCATTCAGGTATATAAATTACCTGAAAATAGTAATAAATAGGCATTTACGCGTATAATTTAAAGAAGATTCTACATCTTTCTCAAAATATTGTAGATGTCTTATTAAATATTAATTGTATTAACTAATTTGTTTGTTAATTATAGTAGTATATTTCGATTTGCAATTTTTTTGTTTGTCAATGTAACAAGTAGTCTTACGTTTTTCGAGTAATTAAAGAGTAAATTATAATAAATAGCTCAAAATTTTATATAATAATAAAAAAATCGAATTCGAGCTTTTTCGATTTTTTGCTTTTTCTGAGAAGATTTTCTATAGTAATATATAAATATTTTTTCACCATCGGAAATTAGAGATTTTTAGTTAGACACCAATTTATTGAAAAAAGCTAATATTTTGACGGGTGAATTTTCGGTTGAAAATTAGGCTACTTTTTCGATATTAATTCAAAATAAGATGAAATAATAAATATTTCAAATCAAATAAATTACAGTGTATTTGGGACATAAAAAGGAAAGCTTTCATTAAATTTTGTCAAAAAAAACTTTTTTTGTAAAAGATAAAAATAAAAAACCAAAAACTTGGTTTTTTGAATTTTTCACATAAATTTTGAGGTTATGTAAAAAAAGTGTACTTAAATACAAAAATTTTAAAACTTTTTATTACCTACAACTTTGCCATTAAACTTTTTTCTACCGGACTTTTAGTTTTGCCGGAAATCGAGAAAAACCCTCTTCACCTTCCCGAACTCAAATCGCCCCTAATTTATTTTTCCTTTCATTTTTATAATATTCTCTTCCTTTTCCAATGGGTTTCATACTACTGCAATTTTTTTAACTTTTTATTATTTTTAAAAGCTTCTACCCTGGTCTAATAGCTATTAGCTGGTTACCTCGACATATCGGGGAAGTATATTATTTTTCAAGAAATGAATACTAACATTACTATAAAGACTAGGTATATCCCCTCGTATTGAAGGTATAGGTAAATCCCCGTCGTGCAGTGGGGTTAAATGGGGTGGATACAATAGATATGGTGAATAGATATAGATATATTTTAACCTAATGGTGAATACGAATAAAAAAGTACTATTTGATATATTTTTACTATCGCCGTACGTAAATCAATTTATTTTCTCATATTATTTCTAGATGAAAATAAGGTGGGGAATTGTAACTTCAGGGAAAATCTCTCATGACTTCGTCAACGCCTTTAACAGTTATCCTGATATTGGAGACCAGGTGATAGCTGCGGTAGCTGCCCGGGACAAGTCCAGGGCAGAGGAATTTGCTAAAGTACATAAAATTGACAAAGTATTTAGTACTTACGATGATATGGCCAAAAGTAGTGATATTGGTACGTCATAAAACGTATAAATTTTATCATTTCAATTATTAATATATAAATAAATAAATATAAATAATCTCTATTAGTATATTATGTACAATAACAATAATAAATACGATAATCAAAAACAAATCTTACACATTATACTTTCTTTTTAGATGTGGCTTATATTGGAGCTCTCAACCCTGACCACTATGAGCTATCAAAACTGTTTCTCGAGTCAGGAAAACACGTGCTCTGTGAAAAACCGTTATGTTTAAACTTAAAAGAAACGCAAAGTTTGATCAACATCGCGAAAAGCAAGAATCTTTTCCTCATGGAAGCAGTATGGTCTCGTTTCACACCAGCATACTTAGCTTTGGAGAAAGAAATGCAGTCGGGTAAATTGGGTGATATACAATTTGTCGAAGTCAATTTGGGAGTTCCAATTGCAAATATGGATAGATTAAGGTAAACTTAGGTCATAGTCACACGGTAAATAAATCCTCGAGTGGGTCGAATTAACAGGCCAGTAAAAATAGAATTTAACCTCATTGAACATGCATTTTATTTATTAATCCAATATTTTGAGAGTTGTCGGCCGAGACAGAAAAACCGGTTCATTTAATGGACCATAAATCGTAAAAAGTAAATTTTACAAAAAAGTTTAAGTACATGAAACAAAAGATGCGAAATTTTTCTCTACATTAATGGTTTCAATAACTTTTGCTCTTAATTGTGCATAGTTTCCGAGATATCAACCAAAAACTTTTTTCAAGATGGCGCTTGAGGCTCCACCTGAAAAAAAAACGGCTATTTTTACCGTAATATAAATTAAAACCAATGAGAGTAAATACAACGTTTACAACTTAATAAGTTTTACTCAGTACATTCTAACTTTAACAGTACTCTACTAACTTAAACAAAAAAGTATTTTAACTTTAAAGTATTTTAAAAATATTTCTTATTTTTAAACACATTCAAGTATAACCCTTCAAATGTACTTACAGTATTACTGTGCTTGATAAACAAAAACAAAGATAGGTATAGCAAAATTTTGATATTAAATTGCGAATAAATTGGGAAATAATGAATATTAAAATTAAATAAAATATGATGACATAATAATGATTTTTGCAGCAAAAAAAAATTAGGTGGTAGTGCAATTTTGGACATTGGCATTTATGCCCTACAGTTTGCACAGTTTGTATTTAAAGACGAACCTATAAAGGTCACTGCCGTTGGTGAACTCAACGAGGAAGGTGTTGATTTGGTCGACACAGTTGTCCTGGAGTATGCTGGTGGTAGGAGTGCTGTACTCAATGTTCATTCAAAATTGAAACTATGGAACAAAGCCACCGTCTACGGGACTTCTGGAAGAGCAACAGTATGTAAATGCATAATATTTTAACAGTAATAATGTACGATTAAGCCAATGAACTTAGTGATTATATTAATTGTTATCCCTTCTCGCTGTAACGGTTTACCTGATAAGGGGAATGCAAAATGAAGATAACTTATAACTTGGATTAAAATAAAAAATATTTTCGCCAAATATGGTCTTTACTTTTTTATTACCGTTACAATATATACCTTACAAACAACTCACCCTCGCTTTGCTCGGATGCGTGTTCCCTAGGCGCTCCCTGCTAAATTTAAAGTTTGTAGAACAGAAAATGAAGGACTTTCATACAAACTTGCGAGCGCCCTTAGAACTCCTTAATGTGGCCCTGACGCAAAATCCCTTCTTTGTGGACGTCTTCTGTAGGCCAGTCAAAATAGAATTTCATCTCGCACTAAATTACGATTTATTGAATATGCATTTTATTGTGAATCCAATATTTTGAGATTTGTCGACCGAAACAGAAATCCAGTTCCTTAAATGGATCATGAATCGTAAAAGGTAAGTTAGGTTATAAAAAAGTTAACAGGAAATAAATGATACGAAATTTTATACTCTAATAATGATTTCAATAACTTTTGGGCTCAAGTTTCCGAGATATTAGCCAAACGCTTTTTTCACTATAGTACTATACTAAGTATAAACAACTTTCCTGTCAAATTTCATCTTTATACGTCAAACGGTTTCCAATATTTCGTGATGAATGAATTTCGCTTTTTTATATATACTTATAGAAATAATATCTGCATAGGAATTTTACCTGTAGGTAGGTACTTAGTATGTATTAAGACAATAAATTAAATTGTAATTTATAAAAAATATTAAATTTTAAACTTATTACTTCAGGTTGAGGATCCCTTTCACTGTCCGGAAACATTGATCCGAGTTGATGGAAAAGTAGAAAAGTTCCCTCTACATAAATCCAGTTTAAACTACAACTTTGGTAACAATGCTTGCTGGTTGGTGTACGAAGCTATCGAAGTTGCACGTTGTATTCGAGAGGGTAAGAACTAAGAAGACTATTCTATTGACATTTGACACTTCATATATTTCCTAGTTATCTATACTTCCTAACTAATATTATAAATGCGAAAGTAACTCTGTCTGTCTGTCTGTTACGCTTTCACGCCTAAACCTCTGAACCGAATTCGATGAAATTTGGTACACAGATAGAGAAGACCTTCAGAAAGGACATAGGCTACTTTTTATCCCTGTAATCCCACGGGAACGGCAACTACGTGGGTGACGGGGTTCGAACTTGAACTCCTCCGAAACGGCTTGACCGATTCTCATGAAATTTTGTGAGCATATTGATTAGGTCTGAGAATCGGCCAACATCTATTTTTCATCCCCCTAAATGTTAAGGGTAGTCCACCCCTAAATTTTTATTTTTATTTTTTAGACATTTTTTTTCCTACAGATCAACCCAATGAGGTTGATTAGCAATTAAAAAAATGAACGCAGGCGAAGCCGCGGGTACAGCTAGTATATTATAAAACTGAAGAGTTCGTTTGTTTGTTTGGTTAAACGCGCTAATCTAAGGAACTATTGGTTCTAATTGAAAAATTCTTTTTGTGATGGATATATGCTATATTACATCAAGCTACGCCCAATGGGAGCAGAGCATGAATTAAAAGTGTTGCAAAAACGGGAAGGGCGAGCATTAGTTCTGAGAGGTACCATACCGCGGCTCAGAAAGAATTTGATTTTCGGTCTTTAGAAGGCGTGCGAAGCCGCGGGAAATGCTAGTTATATTAGAATGTGCAATATCGTGTAATGGGAAGACCATCCTATTACAGCGTCAACATTATAAAATTATATAAAACAAAGTCCTTCGCCACGTCTGTCTGTCTGTCTTTTCGCGATAAACACAAAAACTATTACACCGATTTGTATACTGTTTTCACCACTGAATTGACAAATAACACCACCTGCTCTGTGGTTTTCTCCAATGGATAGGGTGGTTCTCGAGGAAGGTTTAAGTATATAGTAATTTATCAAGATTTTGTATACATTTACTACGGAACCAGAGGCTTTGTTCCCGCTAAATAACCCGAAGAATACATTAATATTATCCTGATGAAAACTGTGATGGCTCGGTTTAGAAAGTAATAAGTCGGTAAAATATATTTACATTTATTGTTAGAACAGTGCATTTGAGTGGGTATCCCTGATAGTCGTATATAAGCCAATCAATGCATTGTTATTTGTTAGTAACAAATACCCGTACCTATATAAAAAAACAAAAAAGAGAATCCGCCTTCTCAGATATGTAAACGTTATGCTTTTACAATAATATTGATGTGACAAAAGTTTTAAGACGTACATTTATACACAGACACAAGCACGGCTCGCTTCGCTGGGCGTAAGTTAAAATAAATTAAACGGTTTTTATTTTATAATAAAAGTAGCCTAAGTTATTCCTTACCATTATAACATTAGCTATCTACAAGTGAAAGTCCCGTTAAAATCGGGCCAGCTGTTTCAGAGATTACCCGGAACACACAGACAGAAAAAAAATGAAAAAGAAAAATTGATATACCGTATATATACTTTAAAATGTATTTAGTGAAAACTGTTAATTTGAAATAAAAAACACTTACTTACTAGAAATTAAAGAACTTTCATATTTTACAGGTTTGAAAGAGTCTCCTCGTATGTCTCATCAAGAAAGTCTAGTGCTCGCTAAGCTCAGGGATATTGTACGAAAGCAAGTCGGAGTTCATTTTGATGCTGACGACAAGAAATATTGAAATATTATTGAAATATAAATAAAATAAAATGCGTTACATGAAAATAGTTTTGTTATTTAGCATCTTTTTAATTTGTGAAATGTGTGTATAATAACAAATACAGATGGTTAATATGGGACTCACTAGCGTAAAAGAAGCCACTACCCATTAAAACCCAACAGAACCTTTCCGTCTTAAATAATGGCACTTTGCAGGATCGCTTACGCATTCAACCACGACGACCTGACGGCCCGGCAGGTCTGGGTGGTCACATAGTCAAAGGGTTGCTCCACAGTTCACTCTGCTTTCAGACAAGTACCAGGAGCAACCCGCATGACACAACACCCACCTAAATGGACCTTGCTGCGCGTTTCTTGGCTTCGCGCCCAGCCGAATTGCCGGCTTGAGAAACACATTTTTATTTACATAAAAATAACCCAAAATAACTCAGCTTGGCGGCTTCCGACAAGCGAAGGCTCCAGTCCGTTAGGTCAACTAAACCACTGCTCCAATGAGTTAGCGAAGTTTCGGAGGCAATTGAGATTTCCCACGTCCTTTTCTCCCACCCAACTTCTAGGCGTTAATGAAATGTATCTTCCATTAAAAGCTCAACCTAATATCCTGAAAGAACGCAACAATCGGTCTAAGTACGTATAATATTGAATTAATTTTCCTATAAATCCAACTGTTCAGGAGCTGCATCTTTCATCGGCAACTTATCCATATGACATCATCATGATCAGAAAGATATATGATGATGTCGTCCTATTATTCCGTTACGGAACTTAGGGATGCAGCAGTTGTTTTCCATGCCCTTCTATCTTTGGCCAGTCTAAGGTCCGCTTCAATGGATCTCCTCCAGGTGTTAGTTGGTCGTCCAGGTCTTCTTCGACCGGTAGGCTGCCATTGGAATGCCACTTGTGCAGTATTCCCCTTCTCCCTTCGTAATATATGCCCGACCCAGCGCCACCGCCTTAAACCTATCTCCATGCACACTGGGAGTTGGTGACATGCTTCCCACAGGTCTTCATTTCGGATAGTATTAGGCCAGAATATTCGGAAAATTACCCTTAAACACTTATTGAGGAAAACCTGAATCTTATTGATAAGCGATTTGGTCGTCTTCCATGTTTCGCACCCGTACAGCAGGACTGTCTTTACCAAAGAGTCAAATAGATAGATCTTTATCCGTCGCGTTAAGATATTAGATTTCCAAACCGGTCTCAAGGTCGCAAAAGCTACTTTGGCTTTTTTAATCCTGTTTTCGACATCCGCTTCTGCACCGCCACTAGAAGTGATTATGCTACGGAGGTACCAAAGTTCATTAGCCCGGTCAATCAGCTGGTTGTCAATATAAATTGGGTCTACATCTTAAGAGTTTATCCTTATCTCTACCGTTTTCTTGGCATTTATTCGCAAACCAATAGTAGGACCTTCCTGTTGTAGGTCTTTTAATTTAGATTTAATGTGTTCTAGCCGATTTGATATAAGCACTAAATCGTCTGCATAATCCAGGTCGTCAAGATGTTTATCATTCCATGGTATTCCTCTTGGTCTGTTTATAATGCGTTGCATCACGTCGTCGATGAGCATTATAAATAATAATGGTGAAAGGAGACATCCCTGCGTAACTCCTGATGTTATTTGGATAGGGGGACTCAATGCCCCATCGTGAACAACTCGGCAAGAGGTACCGATGTACATATCGCGAATGGTGTTTACTATTTTGGTAGGAACTTCTCAGCACTCTAGGCTTGACCACAAAGCCGACCAGTCCACAGTGTCGAATGCTTTCTCGAAGTCTACAAAGACGAGGTACAGTTGACTTTGCCATTCGACACACTGTTCGATAAGTATCCTTATGGTGTTTATATGGTCAATGCAAGAGCGGTTAGGGCGGAAACCGGCTTGTTCTTCTCTGAGGGTTTTCCCCAGCCTTTGAAAGATACGGTTAAGTAATATTTTAGCTAAAACCTTGGATACGGTGGGTAAAAGAGTAATACACCGCAAGTTATCACAAAGTGATAAATTGCCTTTTTTTGGTACTTTGACAAGTAGGCCCTGTTTCCACTCAGTTGGAATGGTTCCAAGTACCATATTCTGTTAAAGAGTGGGTAAGAAAGCTACTCAGTAGCAACTAGCAGTCTGTCATAGAGTATATTTAATACTAGCTGTGCCCGCGACTTCGTTCGCGTGGATGTCGGAACTTAACAATGTATTTTTTAGTGCGAAGCGCTGTTGGAGGATACCGATACAAATCATTTTTTTTATTTATGCTAGTGCTTCTTTATAAACAACATTAGCCGTGGAACCATCTGGAGCGAACATAAAAAGGTTATTGGGGTTGTTTACGCGGGAAAGAGCTACGTATAGTTGACCATGGGAAAAGCATCCAACACTTAGGTCCACCCCCGCGCCGCAACGGATAATGTCTGGCCCTGAGCTTTATTAATCGTCATGGCATAACGGAGACTGACTGGGAATTGCACTCGTTTGAAAGAGAAAGGAAAGTTGTTGGGAATTATAGGTATTCTTGAAATAAAAACAATATCACCGGCGCCGTAACCGGTTAATATTTCAGCTTCGATTATGTTTTGCTGCAGATTTGTGACTTTGAGCCGAGTGCCGTTACAAAGTTTGGGAGGACATAAATTTCTGAGGAGAATTATTGGTACGCCGATTTTTAAAACTATTTTGTGGGCTGGAAGTCCGGGTGTGTTGAGGAAATCCAAAAATTCTACCGGGTAGTGCGTAGCGTCATCTTCATCCATAACTGTATTTATAGAGGTGTATTCTCTACTATTCCCGGACATATGACTCAATATTTTTAAATTAATTGCTGCTGCTTGGTCATTGCGGGGAGTCAAAATAGCTCGCTGACATAGCCAAGAACCGGCTTGATTTCCCATATTTGTGGAATCTCCGTACACAGAAGAAATTAGCTCCTGTTGTGATATAACGCAAGAACAGAGATTATTAATCAAAATAACTTTTCCATCTTGTACGGGGTATGTGCCATCGCCTATTTGTAACAACAAATTGGAAAACTCCTGTGCATTTTCGCAGCCTCCTAACTGTGCACGCATAATTACACTCAGGTGTGTAGATGATATATTGCGCCATAAAACAGAACTCTTGAGACAGGCAGCTATTTCATCGGCTCTCGTTCCTCTTGGTGCTATCGGGAGTGTCTGCCGAAAATCACCGCAGAACAGCACCGTAATGCCTCCCATCGGCCGGTCATTTTGCCTTATGTCCTGTAAAGTTCTATTCACTGCTTCTACAGCTTTGCGGTTTGCCATTGTGCACTCGTCCCAAATAATTAAAACACAATCGCGTAAAACTTTTGCTTTATCGCTATTTCGCGATATATTGCAAACCGCTTTCCGTACGGTCTAAGTCGATAGGAATTTTAAATGTTGTGTGTGCCGTTTTTCCTCCAGGCAATAATGTGGCTGCTATCCCTGAAGAGGCGACAGCAAGGGCAATTTTATTTTGGTTCCTTATTCGAGGCCAAATAACTTTGGTTAGGACAGTTTTACCTGTTCCGCCCGGTGCGTCTAAAAACAGGATTTCACCCGAGGCGTTATCTACACTGCAGCATACCCTATCAAACGTCTGGCGCTGTTCCTCTGGCTATTCTTTTGTATTTTTTTTTGATGTACAAAAACGTCTTTTCTACAGTTTTATTATATGTATAATATATAACGCTACATATATAACAGTCTGTTTTGAGAATTGCTAAGAGTGGGTGTGTAATATTTATGTGGATTTTATATTGTTGGTTTACAGTGATTATATATATAACATTTTTTCCGTTACTTGTAATAGTTAATTTTAGAAGTTGATTAAGTTTGTGTAATAATTTAATTTGCAGTCGATTCGAGTATTCTGTTTATCTTTTAGTTAATAGTACGACGTTTCAAGTTTGTAAATTGTCTCTTATACTAATCTAAGATTAAAAATACATTTTATTTATTTTATTTTATTTATTCAGGCACAGAAAGTAGAAACAGACAGCAAATTATAAAAAAATATAACAACATATTAAAAACTAAAAATAACATTTTGCTATCTAATTACATCTGTACACAACATTCAAAAACAAAAAACATATAGTTAATTAATTAAAACAAACTTAATTAAAAAGAAGAAAAGAAATATTTGAATATGTACAATATTTAAAAGAAATATGTACAATATTTGCAGGTGAATTGACGTAAAAAAATAGATAGGTTAATAATAAATAATATTTACATTTAAATAAAAATGTGAAAAAAAACGAAAAAAAGGGTGAAATGTACATTGTAATCTCCCGATTTGAGGAGAAAAGAGAGTGGAGTTGAGATACATATTTAATTTTAAAAATTGCAATATTGTGAAGTTGTGTTGACATAAAACGAAGTGATGAATTAATTTATTGCTTAAACTGTTGTAGGTATTACACATTTTATGTATAGGATTGTTTTGAGAAGCGTTATAGGTATGTTGTTACAATTCGTCAGCCACCACGACGACTTGCGTGGGTGTGAATTTAAAATTCAAGTTTTTCTAACAATTTGCTGTTCATAACACCATTGGCTATTTTGTGGAGGATACACAAATCTGATTTAAATGTGGCGATCTTCGAGGCTTTTTAGCTTATATTTATTGTCTGTCAGAGTAAGTAGGTAATTTGCGACTGAGACCTTGCCGACTGCTTAGTACTTTTAGAAATTTACGTTGTATAGTCTCTATTCTGTTAATATTATGAATGTCATAAATTGGTTTCCATACAGAAGAGCAGTTTGTATTCGAGTATGCTTCTTATCATAGTGGTATGCAAAATTATCCATGTGTTTAGATTTCGTAAAGGCTGCTCAATTCATCATAATTAAATTATGTTTACCCTCAGCCTAAGTCAGTACGCAATGTGCAGACTATGTCATGAGTCAGAGGAATCTGCTATGCACATCCTCTGCTCGTGCGGACCACTCATGCACCGCAGAAGTATCTTTCTAGGGCAGCATATCATGCAACCGGAAGAGATACAGAAGCTCTCCGCTCAGAAAATCTGGAAGTTCCTGGAAGCAACAGGACTAAGCCGAGACCTCTAAATTCACCTTAAGGGAGCTACAATGGACCAACACTGGTCGACGTAGCAAGGGCCGACCTCGGCACCAATCTCAACTATAAATAAATAAAGCCTTATGACAGTGGTAGGTATACTATTTTCATGTGCGAATCAATTCTAACATTATTACCACTTGTTTTACGGTGAAGGAAAACATCGTGAGAAAACCTGCATGTCTGAGAGAACCTAGCAAGTTTCGAGAGACATGTGAAGTCCGCTAATCCGCACTTGGCCAGCGTGGTGGATTATAGATTGATCCCGCTCGTGTTGAAGTGTCAACTGAGGCCCGTACCGAGGCTGAATACATACATACATGTAAGTAATATGCCTTACCAATATGTCACTTGTGTATAACAAAACTTGTTCCTTCAGAATGTTGCTTATGTATTTTGTGTATATAAAAAACTATGTTAAAAAGGTCGTACAATATTGGAAATGCATACAAGCAAAGACCCTTTCTATGATATTGCAGAGTATATATCTAAAGGCGCACTTCAGAAATTCATATATTATAATCAAAAGAAGTCGATTTCAGTAAATTTGATGGAGTTTTCAGTATATATTTATTGTGGCAAGATCGGTGCCAGTCTTATCGATTCGATTCTCGTCGATCGTAATATCAAGGGTTTACTGAAAAAACCGGCTAAACTACTTTTTTGGCAAAAAATAGTTAATGAATACATGAAAATTCTTATCTTTTCAAACTCTATTAAATGGTAAAATCGGCTTAGTGCTACGTTAAATACTTTAGAAGATATAACAAAGCAAAAACAGTTATATACAACAAATCGTTCAATTATACTCTACTGCTAAAATATCATAAACGATGTTACTAACATAGATGGTTACTAATAATTTACGTAATAAATGTTACATGTAAAAAAAATTAAGGATTCATAATCTCTTTTTCTTTGTTAAAAGGTGAAAAAATGTTCTTACACAAGTTCAATAAATAGATTTTTATAATTTTTGTTTGTCTGTCTGTCTGTGACAGCATCATGAGAAAACCACTGGACGGATTTGCATGAAAATTGATATGATGATAGCTGGTTACCCGGGTTAATACAAAGGATACTTTTTATTGCTGGAAAATATCTCATTTTTGAGAAATCTCAAGTAACTATTAAAAACCGACTGTAAAATATCATACGGTATGTGAAATCTGAGATTTTTTAGTTTAGGGTTCTTAAAACACGGGCGGAGCAGCGGAAAATGCTAATAATGTGATTAAAATAAATCATTAACATACAGATTGTGCATTTACTCTTTTTACGTTTTGTTAATATTTCTTGAAAGTTAATAAATATTTACAGGTAAAACCAACTAACTTTTTTTCTTTATCAGACCAAACCATAAGTTCCCTCGTTTAGTATTATTTATTTAATGTATAATACAGTATAATATCAAATCTACCTACCCTAATTTTCAACATAAATCGTAAAACGTAAAACATTAATAATCTCTATCTCGCATTAAGCGCCTTTTAGCGATGTACATGTAAAACCGACTAACTGTACCTACTCTCTCACAAGTTTCCTAATTTCATACACTTCTATCACACATATTTACTTAGACTACACAAAAATAAAATCTTTATTATACTTATATCCTAACTATTGACTACAGTATTTAAGGCCTACTAAAATTATAGCAATTTTATTAGGGTTAAACCTTTAAATCGCAATGACTCAAAACTAACTTAACTGCACTTAGCTGGTTTTCGTAGTAAACCCTCGATATATTCTTTTAGTTTAGATTTGTTGTTTAAATCTAAAATTTATTTACTCAACTAGGGCAGAAATCAGAACACATTTACCCCAAGCAATAAGCATATAGTACGTATAAATTATTACCCCAAACATATATAACAATTTGCGGGTTTTGCCTATCTTTCACTAAAGAATATAAAAATGACAACTTAAAATGAATTACAATGAGATTTTAATAATTCAAAGGTCAAACGTTGTAAAAAAAATTCTTGATAATACGGGTAAAGTTACGAATACCTGCTGACGTCAACTAATATCACTATCAATTTATTATAATAGCATTCGCGTTCAAGTAAAGATAATTTTTTTAGCTACGAGTAATTTTTTTAAACGTCACCAAATGAGTCGGTGGCGGTCTTAGGCCAGTGAGGTCAACAGCAGTAAATCAATCAGATAACTATCTTATGTAATTGTTATGAATTTATTGTGTAGATAAATACATTTATTATACATATATATGCATAGATAAAGATATATAACCATAAAAGGCCCCATTTCGATGAAACGAAAACTATTATTTTATGCATGAGTAAGTACGCGCATTAATAAATGCAATGCAATGCATTTATAGTTATAATATTTTGATGTGTGGGTACTTTGATTACTAATAAAACTCATTACAACACAATTATGTAGCCTATAATAATATAATATGAACAGAGAACTTATCCTTAGGACAGAGGGCGACGCGAGTCGCGACACAAAGAAGGACACGGCATTTAAAAACGTTAAATAATACCTACCACATTTAAAAATAAAATTATGAATAATATATTTTACTCATTCTAGACCATAGCTCTAATTGAGTCTTGAGTAAAACTTGCAGACATACCGGTCATGACTAAATTATACAGCCTTTATTTTATCACTTATGAATATCACCTAGGACTTAGGAGCCATATTTCAAAAACTTGCTGTATATTGAAAAAACTTACCACTCGACCCTATAATTTTTCCACAACATTTATAATGAACCGTCAAACGTGAGTGTTTACGTGTTCTGCCTCCAGTGTCGTATGTACCAACTCAGTACTCGGTACTCCCGCAAGCAGTCTCTTGTAAGAATTGCATAGAGTGGTTGTATGATATTAGGTACCTATTCTTAAACTTTTTATCATTCTTTTACAGTGATAATGTAAGTAATATATTTTTTATAATTAATAGTTTATTTTACAAGTTAAATTGTGTTTGTGTAATAATCCAATTTGTTATCACTTCGAGTATTTTGTTTATCTTTTTGTTGATAATAAGGTACATTTCAAGATTTGTAATTTTCTCTTGTTTTGTTAGATTAAATGTATATTTTAAGGAGTGTAGTGCCTTGTATTGTTTAGTGCATTTTTTTTGATTTTACGGTAAGACTAAGCATTTCTATGGATTATCGAAAAAAAGGCTGAATTGTGATAGAAGCCGTTAGCTACTTTTATTTTTTATATAAGTCAGCATAACCTCATTTCATTCCATAACTGGTTTACGCAGGAATTGTAACGTGTTCTAGTAGACTAGTTAGTGTTCACAATTTATTTATGTAATCAGAATGTCTCTATTTTGAGACAATTGTCTCTCATCTCATGACTCGATAGGTTACCGGTATTAAGGTACCGTATAGCATCTACTATTTGATTTGGTAGCATAAATGTTAGCAAAATAAAATTTTTAGTCGAATATTCTTCGAAAATGTTTATTGAAATCGTCATTATTTTTGATACAAAAGCTTTTAGAAGTTTTGCCTGTATCCACAACACCAGTAGTATGACATAGCTATTAGCTGGTGATCCCCGTCAACATATCGGGGAAGTATAATATTATTTTTATTAATAAATGTATACTACCTCATCACTACATAGTATAAAACAAAGTCGCCTTTTCTGTCCCTATATCCCTATGTGCGCTTAAATCTTTAAAACTACGCAACGGATTTTGATGCGGTTTTTTTTAATAGATAGAGTGATTCAAGAGGAAGGTTTATATGCATAACTAGCAGATCCCGCGGCTTTCCCTGTGCTAAATCTAGGGAAGAGCCCGAGCGAAGCGAGGGCGAGTCGCTAGTATACTATAAAGACTACATATTATATATACCCTCGTATTGAAGGTAGATCCTCGTCGTGCAGCGGGAGCGTTAAATGGGTTGAATACGAATAATAAAGTACTACCTACTTGATATATTTTTACTATCGTAAGTAAAAACTATATTTTCTAATTTTATTTTTAGATGAAAATCCGGTGGGGAATTGTAACTTCAGGGAAAATCTCCCATGACTTCGTCAATGCCTTTAACAGTTATCCTGATATTGGAGACCAGGTGATAGCTGCGGTAGCTGCCCGGGACAAGTCCAGGGCAGAGGAATTTGCTAAAGTACATAAAATTGACAAAGTATTTAGTACTTACGATGATATGGCCAAAAGTAGTGATATCGGTACGTCATAAAATGTATAAATTTAATCATTTCAATTATTATTATAAATTTTTCCTAATATAAGTAATCTCTATTAGTGTATGTACAATATATCAATAATAAATACGAAAATTAAATACAAATCTTACAAATTATAGTTACTTTTTAGATGTGGCTTATATTGGAGCTCTCAACCCTGACCACTATGAGCTAACAAAACTGTTTCTCGAGTCAGGAAAACATGTGCTCTGTGAAAAACCGTTATGTTTAAACTTAAAAGAAACGCAAAGTTTGATCAACATCGCGGAAAGCAAGAATCTTTTCCTCATGGAAGCAGTATGGTCTCGTTTCGCACCAGCATACTTAGCTTTGGAGAAAGAAATGCAGTCGGGTAAATTGGGTGATATACAATTTGTCGAAGTCAATTTTGGAGTTCCAATTGCAAATGTGGATAGATTAAGGTAAACCCAGTATCAATATTTCTATAAGTGTACACTACACATAATTATACAGTACAGAGTCGCACAGTAATAAATAAATCCTGGAGTGGGTCAAACGAATAGGCCAGTAAAAATAGAATCTAACCTTATTGAACATGCATTTTAGTGATTAATCCAATATTTTGAGAGTTGTCGGCCGAGACAGAAAAACCACAGTTTTACAAAAAGTTTACAGAAAACAAATGCGAAATTTTATTCTCTACATTAATGGTTTCAATAACTTTTGCGCTTAAGTGCATCGTTTCCGAGATATCAACCAAAAAAAAAAAAGATGGCGCTTGAAGCTCCGCCTGGGTCTGTCAGCATTTTGTGATTTTATACTAAGTATATGACCCTAAACCTTATAAATAAAAAAAAAAATTGTGCGAGGTTGACCGAAACAAATGGCTATTTTTACTTTTTAGATGTGGTATAGCAGTATAAATTAAAACCAATAAGAGTACAAATAACGATTACAACTTAAGAAAGTTTTACTCAGTACATAACTCTACTAACTTATACAAAAAAGTATTTTAACTTTAAAGTATTTAAAAACATTTCTTATTTTTAAATACATTCAAGTATTACCCTTCAAATGTGTATTACTGTGCTAAACATGCGAATATTGGGAAATAATGAAAATTAAAATTTGAAAAATATGTAGATGACATAATAACGATTTTTGCAGCAAAAAAAAATTAGGGGGCAGTGCAATTTTGGACATTGGCATTTATGCCTTACAGTTTGCACAGTTTGTATTTAAAGAAGAACCAATAAAGGTTACTGCCGTTGGTGAACTAAACGAGGAAGGTGTGGATTTGGTCGACACAGTTGTCCTGGAGTATGCTGGTGGTAGGAGTGCTGTACTCAATGTTCATTCAAAAGTGAAACTATGGAACAAAGCCACCGTCTACGGGACTTCTGGAAGAGCAACAGTATGTAAATGCATAATATTTTAGCAGTAATAATATACGATTGAGCCAATGAACTTAGTGATTATATTAATTGTTATCCCTTCTCGCTGTAACGGTTTACCTGATAAGTGGAATGCAGAATGAAGATAACTTATATCTTGGATTAAAATAAAATTAATATTTTCGCCAAACATGTTCATTACCGTTTCAATATATACAACCTTACAAACAACCCACCCTCGCAATACTCGGGTTCGGGTTCCCTAGGCGCTCCCTGCTAAATTTAAAGTTTGTAGAACAAAAAATGAAGAACTTTCATACAAATTTCATCGCGAGAGCCTTTAGAACTGCATAATGCGGCCCTGTCGCAAAATCTATTCTTAGTGGATGTCTTCTTTAGGCCAGTAAAAATAGAAGTTAACCTCGCACTAAATTACGATTTATTGAACATGCATTTTATTATTAATCCAATATTTTGAGAGTTGTCGACCGAGACAGAAAACCAGTTCATTAAATGGATCATGAATCGTAAAAGTTTTACAAAAAAGTTAACAGGAAATAAAAGATGCGAAATTTTATAGGTAGGTAGGTACTCTACAATTATTATTTCAATAACTTTTGGGCTCAAGTTTCTGAGATATCAGCCAAACGCTGTTTTCAGCCAAAAAAAAGGCTATTTTTACTGTCGTACAAACTATAAACAACTTTCCTGCCAAACATCTTTATACACGCCAAACGGTTTTCAATATTTCGTGATGAGTGAATTTCGCTTTTTTACATTATACTAGCTGATACCCGCGAATTCGTCCGCGTTGCTTGAAATATTAACAAAGTTTTCCGCATGCGCGCTACGCCGCTTGCCCCACTACTCCGCGAGAAAGACTCTGTTTCTTGAAACTTTAATAACTTTTTATTAAATGAAGATATCGCAATCATTTTTGATAAGACCCAAGTGTCTAAGAAATAAAACTTAGAAAGTTTCATTGAAATCTATCCAGTTGTTTTTCCGTGATGCGCGCACAACTGCAGACCTCTATCATTTTATTTATATAGATAGATCTTAATTGGTACTTATAGAAATAATATCTGCATAGGATTTTTTTTATTTTACCTATACTTAGTATGTATAAAGACAATAAATTAAATTTTAATTGATAGAAAATAATTATAAACCTATTATTTCAGGTTGAGGATCCTTTTCACTTTCCGGATACATTGATCCACGTTGATGGAAAAGTAGAGAAGTTCCCTTTACATACTTCGAATTTAAACTACAACTTTGGTAACAGCGCTGGGTTGGTCTACGAAGCTATCGAAGTTGCACGTTGTATTAGAGTGGGTAAGAACTAAGAAAACTTTTAAATTCTATTAACATTTGACACTTCATAATATATTTCCTAGTTATCTATACGGCGAAGAAGCGTTAAGCGGCGGGAAGGGCGGGCGTTAGTTCTGCGAGGTACCATACCGCGCGACTCAAAAAGAATTTGGTTTTCGGTCTTTAGAAGGCGTGCGAAGCCGCGGGAAATGCTAGTTATATTATAATGTGTACTATCGTGTAATGGGAAGACCATCCTATTATATAAAACAAAGTCCTTCGCCACGTCTGTCTGTCTGTCTTTTCGCGATAAACACAAAAACTACTGCACCGATTTGTATACTTTTTTCACAAATGGATAGATAGGGTGGTTCTCGAGGAAGGTTTAAGTATGGAATTTATTAAGTTTTTGTATACATTTACTAGGGAAACCGTGACTTTGCTCCCGCTAAATAAAACTAAGAATACATGAATATTATCCTAATGAAAACTGTGACTGTGATTTATTGTTAGACAGTGCATTTGAGTGCGTATCACTGATAGTTGTATATAAGCCAATCAATGCATTGCTCGTAATAAATTCCCTATATAATCAAACAAAAAAGAGAATCCGCGGTGCCAGATATCTAAACGTTATACTTTTACGATAATATTGGTGTGCCAGAAGTTTTTAGAAATTTACACACAGACAGCAAGCACGGCACGCTTCGCTGGGCGTAAGTTGAAATAAAATAAACGGTTTTTATTTTCTTATAAAAGTAGTCTATGTTACTCCTTATACCATTAGCTATCTGCAGGTGAAAGCCCGTTAAAATCGGTCCAGCTGTTTCAGAGATTAGCTGGAACTGACAGACAGACAATATTTTTTTTATATATAAGTACCGTATATACTTTCAAATGTATTTAGTGAAAACTGTTAATTTGAAATTAAAAACACTTACTAGAAATTAAAGAACTGTAGGTACCTTAATATTTTACAGGTTTGAAAGAGTCCCCTCGTATGTCTCATCAAGAAAGTCTAGTGCTCGCTAAGCTCAGGGATATTGTTCGAAAACAAGTCGGAGTTCATTTTGATGTTGACGACAAGAAATATTGAAATATTATTGAAACATAAATAAAATAAAATGCGTTACTTAAAAATAGTTTTGTTATTTATTTATCATTTTTTTAATGTTGTGGAATGCGTTTACGCGTACTACTTGCATAATTTACAAATACAAATATAGATGGTTATATGGGACACACTAGCGTAAAAGAAGCCACTACCCATTAAAACCCTACAGAACCTTACCGTCTTCGTCCGGAACTTTGCAGGATCGTTTACGCATTCAACCACGAGAACGACGCCCTGACGGCCCGAGGTCTGCGTGGTCACACAGCCAAAGGGTTGCTGCACAGTTCACTCTGCTTTCAGAGAAGTACTAGAAGCAACCCGCATAAAACAGCACCCACCTAAGTGGACCTTTCTGCGTGTTTCTTGGCTTCGCGCCCGGCCGAATTGCCGGCCTGAGAAGCACATTTTTATTTATTGTTACATAAAAAAAACTCAAAATAACTCAGCTGGGCGGCTTCCGGCACGAGCGATAGCTCCAGTCCGTTTGGCCAACTAAACCACTGCTCCAATGAGTAAGCGAGGTTTCGGAGGCAATCGAGATTTTCCACGTCCTTTTCTCCCGCCCAACTTTTAGGCGTTAATGAAATGTACCTTCCATTAAAAGCTCAACCTAATAGCCTGAAAGAACACAACAATCGGTCCAAGTAGGTACGTATAATATTGAAAGAATTTTCTTTCAAATCTAACTGTTCAGGAGCTGTATCTATCATCAGGAGCTTATCCATATGACATCATCATGATCAGAAAGAATTACAAGAACTAGAAAATATATGAAAAACGTAATAAGTGCTTATAAAATTTGAGAGTTGTCCTCAATTTCCCTGGGATCCCATCATCAAATTCGGACTTGGTGACAATGAGACCATCTTGGACCCTACAGAATGAAATATTTGAAATCGGCCAATAGTTGGCGGAGAAATCGGCGAACACGCATAAAAATGTATAATATACAGTAGGTTAAACATATATAACCACCTCCATTTTTAAGTCGGTTAAATATGGATATAATACACTAAATAAAATAACGAATTATAGTGTTACAAAATAGTCGTATTTTATTCTGGATTAAAAAATTCTTTTTACCTATTTTCAGATGACAAATTTAACGATTTTTTACTTTTTTACTTTTTACTTTTGCAACACTCGTGACTCGGCGCTAGCAAGTAGTAGAAGCAGTCTCACAGAGTACAATAAGTATACAGAGCAGTCTGTTTTGAGAATTGCAAAGAGTGGGTGTGTAATATTTGTGTGGATTTTATATTGTTGGTTTACAGTGATTATGTAAATAACATTTTTTCCTATACTTGTAATAGTTAATTTTAGAGGTTGATTAAGTTTGTGTAATAATTGAATTTGCAGTCGATTCGAGTATTCTGTTTATCTTTTTTTGATAGTACGACGTTTCGAGTTTGTAAATTGTCTCTTATATCTAATAAGATTAAAAATACATTCTATAGAGTGTAGTGCCTTTTTCTGTTTCTCGCATTTTTAGGCTTTTACGGTACCGCGACTAAGCATTTCTACGGACTTATCAAGAACTAGCTGTATTGCGATAGAAACCGTCAGCTACTTTTATTTATTAGAATTTGTTTATATAACTCAGCATTCCCTCTAATTTCATTGTATTATCGCATAATTAATAATAACATTAATTACACCTTAGTAATTCTATCGTCTTTTAAGTAGAAACTAGTGTACACAATCTAATAATAGGTAGGTACTCGTAAATAACACTTGTCGCGGTGTTTGTGGTAGCACTCCTCTGAAAAGGCTCGATTTTAATGATTTTTTCTTGTATTTTTTAATGGATATATTACCTACCCAGGATCCCCAAATTTTATATGGCAGAAAAACATTTGCCGGGTCAGCCAGTTTATTTATACAGTATGTCCCTATTTTGAGGATAGTCTCACAAGTCACATGTCTCTATTTTTATAAATCTATAATTTATTGCTTTAATGATTGCCTCGATAGGTACAGAGGTACCTTATTTCTCCTATTAGATTAGGTATCTATCTTTACATATTATAATAAAATTCTAAGTCTAATCCGTACATTAAATATTCTTTGTTTCTTTTTTATTGGAATACTTATAACTATTGATACAGAATAATTAAATTAACAGTCTATGACCGCATGACGATAAAACCACTTACAATACAGATTTGAATGAAATTTGGTATGATAGTAGTTGGTAATCCGGGTCAACATATATAATAATTTTTACTGTAGGAAAGTATCTCATTTCTGTGAAAGGTATACCTACTAACCGTGCTATAAAGTTCAAACAATGTCCTTGGCCTCCCTCGTATTGAAGGTAGGTCCGCGTCGAGCAGTGAGACTGTAAAAGGGCTAAATACGAACTATAAAGTACTATTTGATATATTTTAACTATTAAAAAAATATATAATTTCTCATATTATTTCCAGATGGAAATCCGGTGGGGAATTGTAACTTCAGGGAAAATCTCCCATGACTTCGTCAATGCCTTTAACAGCTACCATGATGTTGGAGACCAGGTGATAGCTGCGGTAGCTGCCCGGGACAAGTCCAGGGCAGAGGAATTTGCTAAAGTACATAAAATTGGCAAAGTATTTAGTACTTACGATGATATGGCCAAAAGTAGTGATATCGGTACGTCATGAAACGTATAATAATTTCATACCCAAGTATAAATAACCTATATTAGCATATATATATACTATATCGAAGGTAAATTATTTTCATTATAATTTTTATTATTGTATAGTGACTTATACAGTGGACGTTACATGGGAAGTGTTGGTACAAATAAAGAATCTCAGCAATTCAAGCTGAATTTTAAACTATAAACAATAGTCAGTCAGTACATAACCACATAGCAATTCACTCAACACTTATAGTGTAGACAATACGAAACGAGAGACAACTCCTTGTCGAGAGGTACCTACTGAGCTTCAGCAGGGCTCAAAGGCAAGCTCATCCCTCATAGTCCTCTCCATATGATAGGTTCCGTCGCAACACGAATTTTGCAAACACGCTATTGCTGACGGCGCTGCCTTCACTTGGGAGTTTTGTGACCATATTATTGTTTGTCTCCGACATATATAAAAACCAATAATAAATACAAAATTAAAAACAAATCTTACAAATTATTCTTTTTAGATGTGGCATATATTGGAGCTCTCAACCCTGATCACTATGAGCTAACAAAATTGTTTCTCGAGTTTGGCAAACATGTGCTATGTGAAAAACCGTTATGTTTAAACTTAAAAGAAACACAAAGTTTGATCAACATCGCGAAAAGCAAGAATCTTTTCCTCATGGAAGCAATGTGGTCTCGTTTCGCACCAGCATACTTAGCCTTGGAGAAAGAAATGCAGTCGGGTAAATTGGGTGATATACAATTTGTCGAAGTCAATTTTGGAGTTCCAATTGCAAATGTCGATAGATTAAGGTAAACCTAGTTACAGTATTTCTATAAGTGTACACTACACATGATACAGTAGGGACATATGTTTGTATTATGTTATATGTATATGTCATAGAGTAACTGAATCCTAGTGGTCGACTGAAAAAAAACCAAGGCGAGGACCGACAACGATTACAACTTTAGAAAATTTTACTTAGCACATGACTCTACTAACTAAAACAAAAAAGTATTTTACAAACTTAACATTTCTTCTTTTTAGACACATTCAAGACTAACCATTTTACTGACACTCTATGGCTTGTAGTATATAAAATCAAAATCATAACCCAAAATCAAAATATCAAAGATATAAAATATAGGTATAGCAAAGCATTCCAAATTGGTAAATTATCAATTATAAAATAAAAAAAGGTGACATAATAACGAGTTTACGATTTATGCAGCAAAAAAAGTTTAGGGGGCAGTGCAATTTTGGACATTGGCATTTATGCCCTACAGTTTGCACAGTTTGTATTTAAAGAAGAACCTATAAAGGTCACTGCCGTTGGTGAACTCAATGAGGAAGGTGTGGATTTGACCGACACAGTT
Source organism: Boloria selene (assembly GCA_905231865.2). Lineage (NCBI taxonomy): Eukaryota > Metazoa > Arthropoda > Insecta > Lepidoptera > Nymphalidae > Boloria > Boloria selene. The sequence continues at coordinate 4,983,270 of HG993132.1, forward strand.
ATCCTGGAGTATTCGGGTGGTAGGAGAGCCGTACTCAATGTAGATTCAAAACTAAAACTGTGGAACAAAGCAACTGTTTACGGGACTTCTGGAAGAGCAACTGTATGTACTTTAATATTTTAGCCATCATCATAACATCATCTTGTGTCAATGAAATTTTCGAGTAGATATCACGTCACATATTGTTGATATGCAACGTTGTTTTGGGTACATGTGCACTAAAAGATTTTACCGGAAGCTAAATTAGCACTTTCGCACCTGAAAACAGGGTCCGAAAACTAACTTTCGCTGACGCTGTGATAAAAAATAATTAAATTAAAACAAGTTCTATATAATATAGCGTATAAGTTCCTATTTAATATAGCTTCTATATATTTAACGTAGCTCAAAGTATACACATACATGCAATTGATAAGTCAAATTATATTAATGTATACGTATAGACAATAAATAAAAAATTTATTTGATAGTAAATAATTATACCTATTATTTCAGGTTGAGGATCCCTGTAACTTTCCGGATACATTGATCCACGTTGATGGAAAAGTAGAAAAGTTCCCTCTACATACATCCAGTTTAAACTACAACTTTGCTAACAACGCTGGGTTGGTGTACGAAGCTATCGAAGTTGCACGTTGTATTAGAGAGGGTGAGAAGACTGCTCCATTGACATTTCATATAAATATATAAGAAATTAATCTATTATATTATTATAATAGTTTAATTAGTAATAATATTGACCCCTGAAGTACCCTAATGAAAACTGTGACGGCCCAGTTTAGAAACTAATAAGTCATTATTGTTAGAACAGTGCGTTTGACTGCGTATGAGTTATGACTGATAGTTGTGTTTAATTCAATGCCTGGTAGGCTGGTAGCAAATATATATAGCTTTATTAATTAGGTCCACACAAAAATCCGCGGTAACAGATATAATATATAGACGTTGATATAAGATATAAACGTTGTATTTTATTTTTTTGATTATTAAGTATGTACGAAATTAAAGAATTTGCTTAATATTTTACAGGTTTGAAAGAGTCCCCTCGTATGTCTCATCAAGAAAGTCTAGTGCTCGCTAAGCTCAGGGATATTGTACGAAAACAAGTCGGAGTTCACTTTGATGTTGACGACAAGAAATACTAAACTATTATCATTGTAAATAAAATAAAATCGTTATTTGAAAATAGTTTCGTTATTTAGCATCTTTTTTTATATTGGGAAATGCATTCACGTGTACTACCTGAATAATTAATAAATAAAGATGGTTATGTAGGACTTACCATCGTACAAGAAGGCAGTACCCACTAAAACCCAACAAAACCTTCGCGTCTTAATGAAGCGTTGCAGGATCCCTTGCGAATTCATCCACGACAGCCCAACGGCCCGGGAGGTCTACTAAAACAAACCACAGAGCCATGTGGCCGCTCCACAGTCCACTCTGCTAATATAAGAGAAGTACCTGTGGGTCTAGACAGTTTACGTTTCTATTAGCGTTCATGCCAACCGTTAACTATTAATTAATCATTATATGAAAATGACACTATCTGAAATGTCACATGACCACACGCTCATTTCTTAGAAAACTTTTTATTTGTATCGGAACGCTTTTGCTAATTCAAGGAGCTTGGCGTCGTCGTTAACTTCTTTATTTAGCCTCTTGAGTTAAAGTTTAAACTTAAGAGTTTATTACACTACGCAGTAATAAGACAGTCTTACTAGATTTAGGGTAGTGATTTTTCGGTGCTTCGAAAGTATTCTCATGACACCGTGACAGGCGAGAACCGTCCGCGGCTACGTAAGCCTTGCAAATGAGTTTGCATGCTATATTTCGGGCGGTGTAATAGCGAGCTTGTCTAATTACACTTTAGGACAGTTCTGATAAGACTGTCTTGACTCTTGATACTGCGTAGTGTAGGTAATAGGCGGCTCTTTACGTTCTACTGTCACACTTGACTTTTGACGAGACTTTCACTGGCAGATAGCAGATTTTATAAGTAGTCTAGTGGCTACATATATATTAGAAATATAATTAGGGTGCCACATAAAAATTAAAACCCCTGAAATTGTGAACACTAGTGATTAGCACAAGAGCCTACCAATCACTTTAAGTAAAATACAATATGTGCAATAAAAACGTGAAACAAAATGTATTACTTTTATATATTCCTATTAAAATATTAGCAGTAAACCTGGTAACATTAAAAATATTTGCTTTTTTACCTTCTGTTCATACTATTTATAATCACTATAAATATGTACAATGTCATATAACATTAATAAGTCTCAGTATTGGATTATTACAGAACACATTTTCTGTGTAAGAGCTAAACGATCACATATGTCTTTTTCACAGTTGCTTATCAATCTGCCAGGTCATATTGCCTAAAATATCGAGATACTAAACATATGAATATGTTTAATGGTGTTGCAGATATTTTTGATGTGTCATCTTCAGGGTTTAGATGTGACCTGTAAATTCATAAGAAGTAAATAAATTATGTGTATTGTAGTAAATTTTGATATAAAAAATTAAATGCATATGATAGATAGTTTTTAATTTGACAAAAACAATTTTAAACAAAATCATATTGTGTTCTTAATTACCTTATTTCAGCACATTTCCTTGCTAAATTTCTTAAAATGCTAACCGTGTCAGAAACAAGTGGTTGTCTTGTACAAGCTAGAAATGCGTAAATCCATTGACCTATAATAAAATGAAAAGCAAATGTTGTGATAATTGATAATTTTAGATGATATAAGTGAGAATTAAATTAAACATATACCAGTTTTCCGGTTTATAGTGCATCCAGGTTTCACTTCATTTAGTAATTGAATTAATACTTCTAAGCCATGATCTAACATAGCATAATGTATACCTAGTACACAAGATAATTTTGGATCTCTTTCTGCAAATAATTTTTTCCAAGCAGCCACATTATTAGGTTCTATATCTATTCTATCAATTTTAGTAGGCCATAGGGATTTCCTAGTTAATAGCCTCGATACATACATTCGAACTTCAGAGAAGTCAGCGACTTGAATATTTTGCCACTCTATTGTTGGTTTCAAATTTTCTGGTGCTTTAGCATGAGGAAGCTAAAACATAAAATAACTATAAAGGATACATTTCGATTAAAATTGTAGATTAATGTTATGAAACAGGTTAAATGATAAAACTAGTAAGTTATCTAATAATATAATATTTACCTCTTTAATGAAGCAAGATTGATTTCGAGCAAATTTTGATACATCTTTATCGCATTTCGTTACAGCAGCGTAATGTTCTCTTTCTCTCATCACTTTTAAGAGAAATTCTTCTCCCGTGGTTGGGACATCCTTTAATTCCACATCAGGACTGATTTGAAAGCATGGAGATAGAAGTGTATCTGAATCATCATTACGATTCTTAGCTTTATATAAACATTTTTTTGTGCCCGCCATTATAAAGTATTTTTAATTAATTTAACTGAAAACTTCTTAAACTACAAATTCCCAAGAAGGTAGTTTTAGTGTAAGGTTAATTTAAAACAACTCGAAAGGTTTTTCATGAGTTAACATGATGAGTGAATCAACATGAGTTTACATTTATTCTCAGGTATGAAGATATGTATATATATTGTATTAATTAATTGTTTATTTGTATATTTTTTAATTAAATAATGAAACTTAATAAATAAAAACAAATCAACATCTACAAAAGTATTTATATTTTATTGCAAATTACGAAATTGACAAGTGACACCTGATATTTTGACAGTCGTGCTCAAAATTGTTGTTGTTGTTTTTAAAATTTATCCCCAATAGGGAAAGTCAAAATCGTGCTCAAAAGTTTTGCTCAACGTAGTGCTCACTGAAGTTAGCCCCCACGATATTTTTTAAAGTTTTTGAATTTTTTTTTATTACATCGTTTGTTCTTTTTTGTTCGCTATAATATATAAATCTTAAAATAAAATTAATTATATAACATTTCCATTTATTCCATAAATCAATAATTATTTTAGCTTATAAATAACAATTATTTATGACGATAAACTTATAAAAATTTATTCTGTGATTTGTATACTTAAAATTGTAACCATTTTATTATTAATCTATGGTAAGAATAATATACTGAACCATAGATGACTAATAAAACTGCCCCTCTAGACAAATGGCAAACGGTTCGACGAGTGCCGAACGCTAACAGCTAAATTTGTCTTTCGTTTCATCGAATAGATTATATCAACATTTGGCTACCAATTACAAATTCGATACGTTGAATCTAATCACTAGTCGTTAGCTTATGTCAATCCCATAAATTGATTATTCTATTCTACTAGCGTTTATGCCACTTGTCTAACCTCTCTGAACGTTCACATTGTGGTTCACTGCACTGCATAGAGTATATGTGCACTGTAATGACTGACAACCATGTCAAATATTCATTTAATTAAAAATGTTAATTAAAGCAAAATGTTTTGGGCTTGCATCTACACCTGTTCACCTCGCTTAGATTAGGGTCAGGGACCATTCACTGTGTGAATGTGGTCTTGGCGAAGGAGCCCTATCCCATATTCTTTTTAGTTGTACTAAACTCCTCCATCCTATATATGATATGCTGTCCTTCCTTTAAAAGCTCACCGTCCCCTTAATCTTAACTGTTTATTGATGGTTGTGTTTAGTCCTTTGTGTAAATTTCTATGTAAATATATTAAGAATAATAGAATTAAATTATAGACTAATATTTTATGTAATAGTTATATTAACATCTACTAACCAATATATATTTTTTCTTCTTTCTAATAAAGGTGTTTGTGTAAATACTAACAGCTGTGCTGTCTTTTGCTGTAGGTTTAATAAGGATTTACTTCCCTTATACTTCATTACATTTAAATAAACTTATTGACTCTATGTTACCGACCAATCTCCTTCGTGTCTTCTCCATTCTACGTGACACTCGCGAAATAATCTGTGCTCAACTGGCACGCTTTGAAGCCATTAACAAGAGAATTGGATTGAATTGAATTAAAGCAAAAAAAAAAACAATGTGAAGTAGAAACAAACGTTTTTTATACATGAACAATCATATACAGTGGTTTATTGACCCGTATTTGCTAACTACAAATAAAAAAGCGATAGTGGGGGGGGGGGGCGTTTCTGGGGCAACTTAAGGGCACATTTAAAAAAAATAAAACATAAAATAAATGAAGAACAAACAAATGTTTAAAGCGAACTAAAAAGAATAAATGACGAACAAACGATGTAATAAAAAAAAGTTCAAAACTTTAAAAAAAAATATCCTGGGGGGTTAACTTCAGTGAGCCTCAACCACAGACATATACCTAGTAGTTATATGTCTGTGGCCTCAACGTAGACCACGGTCAAGTAAAACAGGTCTAGCAAAAACCTCAATTTCAATAGTAAGAAATTTGTATGATTTGTGGGACAACTTCCAAGCTTTGCGTTAACACCGCTGTACAGCGTTGCTATCGACTAGAGCTGTGCAGTGCGCACTGCGCACGCCGTTTGAGTGATAATAATAATTATTAAATATTTGTGTAAAACATAATGAATTGGAGTAATTTGATGAGAGTTTAGTACACTTGCATTACGTGGGATACGAAATAGACAGAATAATATACTATCTTAGTTTCACAGAACCCCAGTCTATTGTCACGCCACGGCTGTAAATAAAAACTATTGTCACGATAAGCCGACTTACCCCCACTACTCTTGAAGTCTTGATGCTAGACCTTCTTTAATCTTTTAGACCACGTGAGTGGCGAGGCGACTGGCGATGGCATAAGAGAATTCAGTGCTGCCATTTTAGCGCTTTCGGCGCTAGATCTAGCGGAATTTTAGGGTAATCAACTCCACAGACATATACTCCTAGTAGTTATATGTCTGTGATCAACTCCCATTATTGGCAAGCGTAAACGCGAAGGTTCATTATCATATTTTCGGAATATCTGCATTCAAAATATGTATTATAACGAAAAACTAAAAAATAATCCTTTTTTTTAAAACTTCCGTAGGGGTTCCTTTTTTTTTTTTAGTCGACGAAGACTAGACCTCATACATTTATAATCTAGCACTTTTTATAATCATTTAGCGGAATCTAGCGCTTTTTTTGAGCTGATTTAGCGCCCAACACGTAAACTGAGCTGGCAGCACTAAATTTAAGATCTTTGACTAGTATATAGTAATCTGTGGATTAAGGCATGGCAAATTTGGCATATGGCGTTTGGCTTTGGCAGACAATTATTAAAATTTAAAAATTAAAATTAAAGAACTGGCTACTGGCTAGCTCAGTTATAATTTGTATAATATAATAAATTATCTTTGAAGCAGTAAAAGAAATATATAACACAAGCGGATAGCCATCTGGAATGTCTTCTTCGAGTAATATATCTCAATCTGGATATTCACCATCTGAACCCGAAACTCCTCAGGTATTACTAAACCAGAAGTTTGCTTACTAATTTAAATAAATGTTTTTATATAATATATGAATTAGAATTCGAATTTATTTGTTATTGCATTGCAGAATACAAATCAAGCAAGAATCCAAAACTTTGATCAATCTCTTAACCATGGTGATCTTGGTCACAGCTTTGAGCAGTCGTTAAAGAATGTACATAAAGAAATGCATCAGAAGCGAATTCAATCTCTACGTAAAGAACTTGATTACTTAAAATCCACAGAATGGAAATTTGAATATGATAAGGGTTTTGTACAGTAAAATCTTGTTTTGTGTTATTTTATTTACATATAAACTGCTACTTAAATAATAAATTAAAATGTGGTCCTACTTAACTACATTTTTAAATTATGTACTGAAAACTAATGATAATTGTTCATTGTGTGATGATGAAAAAGAAAATTTTCTAGCTGATGAATTATTAGAGCTTGAATTGCAAGCTGAGAAAGAGCAAAAATCTGTTTTACCTCAAATTTCTGAAAGAGAACCTCTAATTAATACAGTCTGCTTCCAAAAAACAGGTAATTTTTATCTCTTGCTTTATTAACCAATTCTGATTAAAGTATTGTATAATGTTATTCTTCTCAAAATATATTTTGCTTTTTAGGTCTAATAACTGACTGTGGAGAAAATTTTGTTATGATCGATGGCTTAATTTATTTTGATCTTACTGGATGTAACTTAAAATTCAATCTTAATGACAGGATTGTATACTTGGGCTACAAAGATGCTGATAATGCAACTATAGTTGTAAGAATATTGGAAAATCAAGGTTGTTATTGGGGTGATGATGAGGTTGATGCTGAAGAAAAGAGTTTTGACATTATTGAGCACATTTTAATTGGACAAGTTGCAAATAGACATGAGAGGTTTGTGTATATGACTGAGAGTGATTTAAAATTTAACTTGGATGATGTAGAAGGATCTTTTATTCCTATCAAAGGTGATTGGCTAGAATTGAAATGCTCAGTGCAGCAAGACAGTAAAAAAATGTGTGATATTTCTCCTACACAGGTATTAAAAAAGTTTTTTATTGATATATATTTTCATAATACAAATAAATTAAAAAAACACATGTATAAGTACTAGTTTTTTTATGTAATTATATATATTTTTTTTATAAATATTGCTTTTAAGTTGAATTGTATTTCTTTGAATTTACAGGTATTAAAAGTGATAAGTTTTAATTATATAAGAATGAAAATAAAGTCAGCAATTATCACAGAATGTTTCCCAAATGGTGGTATTTGTGACAGACAAATTTATTACAATAATAGTGCTGTATCAAATGGTCCTCAACCAGAGATTGGCACAAAAGTAAGTTGTTATTATTAGATTTATATTAGCTGGAAGTATTACTACTTAAATAAATATAATATAAATTTCAACAATAATAATTATTGTTCTTGGACCTTTGTTATAAAGTCTACTATGTTAGTATGCAACATACTGCCATCTGATTTATAAATAATATAGAAATAATAATAGTACATATTATGACATAGAAAAACAAAAAATGAACTAATTTAATAGAATTCTCTAATCAACAGAAGATAAAGAATGTTTTTCTCTGTGAAATTCTTTCTTGTAATATTGTTTAAATATCATTAAATAAGATTAAAAAATATGTGGTATTTAAAATTTTATATGTATTTTTATAGGTTTTAGTTGAAGCAATTGAAAGCACACAAGGGTTGTGTAGTTGGAGAGCAATAAAATTATTAGTAGAAGGAAATAATGCTCCAAAAAAAATTGCTAGTAATTTACCAAATGAAGAGGATATTAACCTTAATTTAGAAAAAGAAAAAGGTATAGATATGACATATCCTTTGAAATTTGAAGAAGTTAATTTCCATGAATCTGCAAGAATTGACCTAAATATTACAAATTCAAGTAATCAATCATACACAATCAATAAATGGATAATTTTAAGTAAGAAAAGAGATTCTCAGATAGACATAAAACCATTTATCAATCAACCAGTGAGATTGGAAAGTGGACAAACATTTAAACTCATTATAACAGTAATTCCAAAGTTTTTAGGCAATTCTAAAGAATGCTTAATATTCTTGTTTAAAGGATTCCAAATTAAAAGATTTATTTCTATAAATATAGTAGATGATACACAAAATGTTAATGTTTCTAAAGATAGTTTTAAGTATTGGAAAGAATCAGAGAAAATTGATGCGATGAAAAAAATAATTAAAAATAAAAGCAATGTTTTTGTTCCTGGAGAGAAACTATACAAAACACCTAATTTTGTTGCTATCAAAATTGGTGCTTACCCAATACCAGAAAAGATATGGGCTGTTGTCTTAGGTGATTCAGATCAAACAGTATATTCTAGTGAATTTGATAAGATATTGTACAAAATAGAAACTCATTTGCCATTTTTAACTGAAGAATTAAATATTTTTAATTATAACGATAAATGGCATACACTATTATATATGGAAGAAATTCAAGCAAATTTAAATATGAGAGTATATGATAGAAATAAAGTGTTCTTGATTCGATGTGATGAGTATTTGGCTCTTGAAATAAATGGACTGTCTGAGAAAAGACCATCATTGATCAAAGGTGATAAAGTTATTGTAAAAGATATTTGGAGTGAAAATGCTTCACAATATGAGGGTTACATACACCAAATTAAGGGTGAATTAGTTTTGGTGAAATTTAATGCACAGTTCCAAGAGACATATAGTGGTTCTGATGTATCTGTAGAGTTCCATTTCAGTAGAACAATTTATAGAAGATCACACTATGCCATTAATCAAGCAATATCTAATCTGGGGCCTGATATATTATTTCCATCTCGTGTTAAAGTTAAACCAACCCAAATTACTTATGAAAATATTAATAAAATAACATGGTTCAATAAAAACTTGAACAACTGTCAGAAAAGTGTTGTAATTAATATAATTAAGGGTGAATGTCGACCACTGCCATATGTCATATTTGGTCCACCAGGTACTGGAAAAACAGTGACGATTATCGAGACTATTTTGCAAATATTGACACTCATTCCTGAGAGTAGAATTTTGGTGGCAACACCTTCTAATAGTGCATCCAATTTGGTAACAGAGAGATTAATAAAGTATAAGGACTCTTTCTCAGGTTCTATCGTAAGACTAATTGCAAATTATTTGCTTGATTCCGACAATATTCCAGAAATCATACGCCCGTATTGTGCTACCCTCGACATAGCCATAGAGAACAGTAGAAAAACAAATTATTCAGTGAAAAATAAAGTGCATCTCAATTGCCAAAAGTCTCATATAGGAAGACATCGGGTAACTATTGGTACTTGTTTTTGCCTTGGTGCACTAAAACATTTAGACTTACCTCAAGGCCATTTTACACACATTATTATTGATGAGGCAGGACAAGCAACAGAACCAGAAATTATGTTACCGATGACCTTTGTAGACAAAAACCATGGTCAAATAATACTTGCAGGTGATCCGATGCAACTAGGGCCCGTAGTTATGTCCTCATATTGCAGTGAATATGGTATGAACGAATCGTTTTTATGCAGAATTTTAGAAAGGAACCCTTATTTGAAAGATTATGATGCATTCGAAAATGGCTATGATAATCGACTTATAACAAAGTTAAATGATAACTACAGGTCGTTAGAAGAAGTGATAACGTTGTCAAACAAAATGTTTTATGATGGAACTCTCGTGGCAAAAATCAATAAAAGTTTACCTTGGACATCTAAATTTATAGACCCTGTTTGTGAATTTTTTGACTCCCAAACTAAAACAGGTGGAGTTTTCGTATATGGTATTAAAGGTTACAATCTTAGATCAGAAGAAAGTCCATCTTGGTATAACCCACAAGAGGCATCAATGTTAGCTCTGACTGTATGTAAACTTTACAAAAAAAATATAACAGCTGATGAAATTGGTATCATAACCCCTTATATTGCACAGGTAACGTATTAATGAAAAATATTTTCAAACCTCTATTTTCCTTGTTTGATTAGTTTCTTTAGTTTTTAATTGAAATGTTTTCTAATTTTACTTATTATTTTTAGACAAAATACTTTCGAGTTCTTTTTGATTCCATGGCGCTGGATCTTCCTAAAATAGGAACAGTAGAAGAATTTCAAGGTCAAGAAAGACCTATTATTTTAATATCTACAGTGAGATCTAATGAAACATTGTTAAACGAGGACATACGACATTCATTAGGTTTTGTGAAAAACCCAAAAAGATTGAATGTAGCATTAACAAGAGCACAAGTTGCTGTTATACTTTTTTGCAATCCTCATCTCTTATCAAAAGATCCTTTGTGGGGCAAAGTCATAAGATATGCGATTTCGTCTGATAAATATATGGGCTGTGATTTGCCACATGATTGTATTTAAGATTAAATTTAAGCGAAAATTTTAATATAAAATTAAAACAAAAAAGTTTTTTTTTTATCGTTTTAAAATTTATGTAAGAGTAGTAAGCTCCTTAATAATTTAATTTTCTCATAAAATAAACAATTGAACAGATGAAATGAATAAGGAATCAAAACAAAATTTTGTTAATATGTACCTGAATTTGCAAATCGTCTAACTTCGTGTTAGTAAATTTTTCAAAATCTAAAATGTGTTATTTTACGAAATATTGGAATAAGCACGATGAGATATGCGCTTATAATGAACGGAGTTAGTCGAAGTGTGAAAGTACTAAAAGGTACATATTATGGAAGTAAAGGATGTGTCGGTACTATGTATGAATCTGTGACCTGTGTAATACGCGCCACGAGAGATGAGACTTGACGAGCGGGGGGGTTTTCGCAGGTAAAGTCGTGTTAGTAAGAGTTATGTATAATAATTTCAATATCTATTTTGGGATGTTTCGTTGACCTTCGAAATAAGGTGTATAGCAATGTTTTTAAAACTAGTGATTCACCGTCGCTTCGCTCAGGTTCGTCCCTAGGTTCAGCGTGAGCGAAGCCACGGATTTCGCCAGTTACATTAAATGAAATTCATACCTCCTCCTTTTCTGAAGTTGGTTAAATAGTAGCCTTAGTTACGCCTTATAACATATTTAGCTATCTGGGAATGAAAGTCCCATCAAAATCGGTCCAGCCGTTTCAGAGTTAAGCCGGAACAAAAAGACAAACAAAAATTTTAAAAATGGGTTTGTTTTGCTGTCAGTTTAGTATGTCATCATGATAAAACCGTTGGATTGATTTTGATTAATTTGGTATAATGGTAGCTCATAGCTCACTATTTGGCTGGTAAATATCATATTTCTAAGAAATCTTTAGTAATCGTTAAAATGTCCCAGGACACAAATCCGAGCAAAGTAAAATCTAAATAAAAATCTTAAAATATTCATTAAATATTTTATAAATTTTATGGTCAGTCATTATCTATACGAGTACGAATCTATGTTTTATAATCTGTCTGCGCTCTGCGGTCATTTTGATTAAAACCATCTATGATTAAAACTAAGATTAAAACTAACAAAATTCTCCGTCACTAAATAGTCTAATTGAAATCGTAATATAAAAATCTAAAAATTGAATTCGTAATTTTTAAATATAAAAAATAATCACATGGGGAACCAATCACCTCCAATATTCTATAATAGTTCGTCGGTGATACCAGCTGTTATATGCCTGTTCGTGCTATGAATCTATCATTATCTGTAATTCCATAGACGTGTAATGTCAATGTCCAATGAGTCAAAGAGAAGTATATCTATATTCTATGGTATAAATAAATAAGTAAACGTCATTTTACGGTTCTCCGTATTAAATTTTATTTTTTATATATTTAAATGTATTTATTGTTTTTAAAATAATGATATGAAGAAGTAAAATTAAGTCAGTAACAAATGCTAACATAATCTTAAATGAGCTTAAACTGCATTGGTCTAAAATGGAAGCTAATAGTGTTGTTCTATGTGACAATCTTATTAAATGGTTGCAGACTCTTAATCTTACTGCCAAACATAATAGTCCCTCAGGTATTTTCCATTACAATAGATATACGTTATTTTTAAAAATCTTCATATACATATTTATGAATTTACGTATATTTTTAACTATTATCATTATTTACCCATTGAAAAACAAAACCGCCTGCAAAGCTGTCAGCAAATATGAGTCTTGAGATAAATATTTTGATATCACAAATTGAAAAAATAATATAATAATCTAAAATTTACATAGGCTATTTACAACAGTAAAGAAAATGTTTAGATGATAATACTTCGTATAATTATGTGATTATATGAGATTGAGTGAAAGTGTCTGCAGTTAGTGTTTATTTCACAGAGCTATCAGATGGTGTGGCAATAGCTGAAGCGCTCACTCAAATTGCACCTGAACATTTCACAACAACTTGGAATTCTAAAATAAAAACAGATGTAGGTCATAACTGGCGATTGAAGGTCAGCAATCTGAAAAAGATATTGGAAGGTGTTGTTGGTGAGTTTAGTATCTTATATGAGTATCACAAAACATCTACATAAAAGATATTTTCACATTCAATAATATGACAAAGTAGTATAAGTTCCAACTTTTTATAGTAAGTGATAAAGATTGGACAAAGTTTCCTTCATTTAGAGTACTTTGAATATTTTAGTTTTTGTTAAACTTAAAAATGCTAATTAGCATTAAGATATGAACTGTATATCATTATTGTAATAAAACAGAGGCAAGAGAACCATATTGAAATTCCTAAAAAGTTTAAAGCATCCAAATTATCATTATTATGTATTGCTCAAATTTGCAGTGATATAATGTTATTATGTCAGTTTATCAACAGTTATTTGTTTGTAATTAAAATTTTTATTTTAGTTAACCGCAAAATGTTTAATTATTAAGATGAGTTTTTTCTTTATTTTTTGCTCTAATTGGTACGTAAACTATACCTCATAAATATAAATTGTTGAATAATAATTGCAGCAAATTAATTTTTGTGAAAGTGTTACATATGCTACTATGTGTTTTTTAGTATTTGTTCATACAGTTGTTATATAATGATTTTTTTAAGTATTTTTATTATTAAAAGGTTATTTTATTGCTTCTCAAATTTGATTTAGTTGAAGCTAGCTCAGCTTAAATAATATTTTATTTGGATTTTGGTCATACAAGGTTGATAAACTCTATCATACATCATTTATCATAAAGTTTTCTGGGACATACATATAATATATGCCAAATTAAATTACCATTCTTAGCCTTTGTACTAGGTTTTCTCAGTTGAAAAACATTCACTGTTAAACATAAAATTAAAAAAGTTAAACTTTATTAATTTTAAAGGTAAGCTATCCTATATATATATATATACAATGTACTGGTTCTATAGGCTGTGAACAGGACCTTTTGTGAAATATATTGGCTAGTTAGACACTTAAAATATTCAACTTCTCTTCACAGATACTCTTTTAATTTTATAGAAAATTCTCAGTTTTTTATTACTTTAATGGTAAAAATATTATAACAAACAATGACAAACAAAATCCGAGAAGACAGTTTCATTACAGTTGTTGATTATAAAATTGAAATAACTGTATTTTTGGTACATGGTCTGCTTTACAATTGAATAATAATAAAATTATAATTAATTTGAAAGTGTTCAAAATTGAGTAACCTTGCTGTCTTCAGCATGAATATGAACCAAATAAATAACCTTTTTGTATAATTTTTATAGATTTGATACATATTTTGTATCAATTACATTTGCCTTACATATTTTTATATTTACTTTGCATTATTCAAAAGAAAATAAATCACTTCCTGTTTTTTTTTGTTGCTGGTTATATATATTTATTATAGGTTAAATTATATAAATATATCAAACATACGACTTCCCACATCTATCTTAATATGGTTGATAGAATTTGTAAAACAGGAAATTATTAAAGAACTAAGTCACTAATTCTTCACTATATTCATCATGCTTATGCGGTGCTCTTTTCATGCTATCATTTATACCTCAGTATTTTCATATATTTTAGTTTAGAGGCAATAAAGTATTCCCATGGATTAATTGTTAGCATGTAGGTATTTCAATGTATTCATATTGTTATTTTAAAAGATAAATTTGATTATTGTCATAATAGACTCAGAGCATTTCTGAATAAATCTGATATTTAAGTGATACTTAAATATATTTTTATTCTTGATTAAAATGTTTGTATTACATATCGATTTGTGTCATCTTACGTTTTTGAATTAAACTTGGTTGTGTATAATTAAAAACTTTGTAGGAATGTGTTAAATAATAAATTATTCATAATATAAAAAAATAAGATATCAGCATTTACTAATAAAAAGTAAAAACCTTTCCTCATTGGTAGTATGATATAAAATTTATTTTCAGATTACCACCAGGATGTCTTAAATTTAAGTTTGACAGGATTCTCTAGGCCGGATGTTGTTAATATCGCCGAACATGCTGACCCATCGGATATGGGCAGGCTCCTGCAATTGGTCCTTAGTAAGTTTTCATAAATAGAAATAATTTAAACTTTTATTAAAAAAATAGTTTTGTACCTATACTAGCAACTCACCGAAAGACTTTGAAAATGAAAGACTTTCATACAAACTTACGAGAGTCTTTAAACCCCCTAAATCCGGCTCTTGTCCATAATCCGTCCCTAGCAGACGTCTACAAACTATGAACTACCGTCCTGCCAAGTTTCATCTTTATACGTTACTAGCGACTCGCCCTCGCTTCGCTCCGGCTCTTCCCTAGATTTAGCACAGGCAAAGCCGCCGGATCCGCTAGTTATGCATATAAACCTTCCTCTTGAATCACTCTACTCTATCTATTAAAAAAAACTGCATCAAAATCCGTTGCGTAGTTTTGAAGAAAAGCATACATAAGGATATAGGGACAGAAAAAGCGACTTTGTTTTATACTATGTAGTGAAGTAGTTTTCGTTATTTCGTGACGAGTGAGTGATCATTCGCTTTCATATACATATTTAGATTGCAATAAAAATAATAGTATGAATCGCAAGATACACTAATGTTAACCTATCGTCAGGGGGTTGTTCAGTGTGCAATTTGTATTGACCATACAAATGTTAATGTATGATTCAAACCAAAACATAAAATTACTACTACCTAACGTTCTCCTAAAATAAGACAGAAAGCTTGTAATCGTAGGTATTTATTTACAAGGTTTTGACCATCACTCGAGTTTGAACTGAAAAAGTGCTTCATTATAATGTTGAAACCAGTTATTTATAACGTAAATTGTATGAAATGTATAATCTAAAGTAATAAATCTAAGATATAAATTCCATCGAACAGGCTGTGCAGTCAACTGTATTAAGAAGGAAGAATACATCACGCGAATTATGGAGTTGGAGCTATCGTGTCAGCGTTCGATAATGCAAGCGATACAGGTGAGAGTGAAACTTAATCATCGATCATCTCATATTAAATAAGTTTCCTCTAATACATTGGCAATTGTAATCGGGCCAAAATGTAATTTTTATTGCAAAAATAAATTAGCACATATTATTTCCCAAGTGCACTTTCGATGATGTATGTTCGTTATTCGTTAGACGCAAAGAAATACGTATAGTTCAGTTACGCACACTAATGTCCTTGGATCACGAATTGTACAACGCTGCACTTACATGTTTAGTTGCCGTTCAAGTGTTGTTATTGTTACACGAACAGTTGATACCAATTTATTTTTTCTTCGACCGTCTTGTTTGTTTTTATTTTTTGTTAAATTACTGTGACGTTAATATTATAAATAAAAATTAAACAGATTATTTGGGGGCTTATAAATATTTTTTATGTAAGGAATTGGAAAATATAACATTGGGCACGAATCGTGGGAGTATACATTCGGAGACGACCGCTGTTGACCAGACCGATGCTGACATGAGAGAGGCGCTCGCGCAAAGATGTCACGAACTTGACACTCAGGTTGGATTTTTATTTTATTTTAATTATTTCAATAAAGTGTTACATTATAAATGGAACTATGTTTTTGGATTTTTTCGCGGGTTTATTTAGTTTTATGGTTTCCGACGTTTCGAATGCTTTACAGCAATCATGGAGAGACTAAGGTTATCGAAAGTATAACTATTAAAAATTAAGTAAAACTATCAAAATAGTGTTGCCCTTGAACAACCCTTTGCTGGACACGGATCTCCCCTCTACGCGAATTCGCTTCACACGTTTTTTTAGGTAAGCGTTTGACCACAGAGGTGTTAGGCCACTAATTATTAATATTATTGACTTAAAAATAATTGTTTTAATTATTATGTAAAGAAGCATCGTTTATTA